>OZ012739.1:497328874-500081374 GCA_963859935.3 Lathyrus sativus | reverse complement strand
TGTTTTGATGAAATAATGTTAAATGAATCAGATGAAAACTTTAATAAAAGAATTTTGATTTGTATTTTTTTCATTAATTTGATTGTAATTTGGATTGTTTTATTTCATTAATTTAGATGAATAAATAATTATTAGTAATTTGATTGTGTAGGTTATTTTTAGTAACGTGACTTTGTAAATACTTGTTTCTGACTTTGTAGCAGATTTTAATAATTTGTTTATGAATGTAATTTGTCTTATTTAAATTCAAAATATATTTAATTAAATTTTTATTTTTATATTTAAAATTTATGATAATGTTTTAAAAATTAATGCAAACTATTTAATAATTTAATTCGAGAAAGATATTATTTGTGGATTTAAAATTTCAATGTGATTTGTCTTATTTAAATTCAAAATATTTTATATTATATTTTTATTTTAATAGTTAAAATTGATTATAATCTTTAAAAATTAAATAAAATTATTTAATAATTTAAACCAAAGATATTACTTGCGGATTTACCAGCAGATTTAAAATTTACTATGGATTTACATGTGGATATTATTTGCAGATTTACTTGCGGGTTTACCTGCGCGTTTACCTGCAGATCTTCTTACTAAAAATATTACTCACAAAAGTTTTTGCTAGGAACCAAAACCTACAAGAAAAACCACATGAATTGTGTTTCTTGCGGAAATTTAGCTTAAACGTAACGCTGGGAGGGACTTACATGTTTTTAGTCGCTAGTTATCAATGATATTCATTCTTATTTATAGTGTTTGAATGCTTCTGAACTATTTCTAAGAAGATCTCAATTGTTGGTAGTATTCTTTAGATTGTATGGTCCTAGGTGCCTTAATAGAGTATAAAGGAATTTTGAAGTGTTCCCTTGCATTGTTAGTTGTAAGCTATCTACGAAGAGGGTGTTTTTGTTTCATCTATCGTGTTTCCCTGAGAGTGTTTCTTCTTGGCGTCAAACCAAACCCAAACTATTTTGTTCGCCAACATTGCTTTTGTATGTCGGGTTTATTCTTCTCTTGAGTCTGAAATCTAGGTTTTTGTTGTTCTTACTTCCATTCATTAGAGCTTCCAAGACAAGGGTGGCTCGAACTTTACTGTGCCTGCATCAATTATGTTAACAAGGTATATTTTATATCATGGTGATAATATGAGATTTGAATAAGAATGCTACTAAGGATATTTTAGGCGATTGGGTGGATCCCAATATACTAGGTTTGTCTCCACCTTTGTTCGCAATGGTACCTTTGACCGAGCTTTGATGAACATGGGTCTCGAAATCAATTGAAGTTGTTTTTCCCATATGAAGATAAGATCGAGGATCTACAGCCTAAATGGTGGATGTGATATCCCTTTCTACAAATTCTTGTTTTCTATCATAGGTTCTCGCCTTCCCTTTAATGAATTTGAAGTCAACATGTTGAATCATTTGTTGATCGCCCCTTCACAGTTGCATCCAGTGAACTGGGCATTTATTAACGTCTTTCAACACTGGTATGAGTATAAAGGAGGTAAGTCGATCATGACGTTGTTTTTCCATATTTTTAAGATTCAAAATAACCTTAATTATACAAGTGGTTTATATTTGCTTTCCTTGAGGCATCATATCTGATACTTTGAAGCTTATTTTGAAAGCATGAAGGACTTCAACAATCGCTTTTACCTAGTTACTTCTATGATTTAGGAGGCGCATGCAAAGATTTTCTGCTTGTAACCTGGTCCCTGCTCTGCTTGTTCATATATCTTCAATAAGTATTGGACTCAGGGCCACTATTTGATAAGGCCTAGTTTGTACACTTGTAAGGAATAAGACATGTCCCAAGAGGAATTATACTTGAATAATTAGCTAGTGGATTTCTGTAAGGAGCTTAGTTTTGCTGGTGGTGCTTCGAGAAACTGGATGAAAAAGTGAATTTAGACCCGCTAGGTGGTAGATGCCAAATCAAATAAGGAAAGGAAACGAATCTTTGGTAAGTGGAATCAGGGCCCTATTTCCTTGTTTCCTTTTCTTGAACCTTTAATCATGTCTGTTTTCTCAATTATGTAGATGCGCCAAATACCAAGGACACCATGCGGAAATTAAGGAAACAGATCTGAGCAGTTCCTGCTTTGGTTGCAATTCAGAGTACCCCTTTTGTTGGGGTAGCCTCCACCCTAGGTACATATAATAGAACTCCTTCTGGTCCAATCATCACATTTGGAAAATTACTCAACCCCCTTGAGTGGAAGTTCAATATTCCCTAGCCTGACCACCTTTGACAAGAGAAGGAGAGGCTGAAGGAATGGGTCGATGATAACAGTCGAGCGGAATATTTATTTGGATGCACTCCTACAAAAAAATTCATTTAACAATGGTTGGGAAAGATATATAATCATGGGGGCACATGCATTGTTATATAAAGTATCGTTATATATATGATGCTTACAATCACGACCCAGTAACCGTTGTAATAAACTGGAAAGCACGCACCTTATCACAACGGGTTTTCCAAAAGACCGTTGTGATAAAAGTATTATTTCTTGGTTAGCGCAAGAGATATTATAACAACTATGATATATAACTGTTGTTAAATTTTCTGCAGAATTAACAAATAATATCCTGCTTATATAATTAATCTCATTTTTTAACCTTTATTATTATTCACCATATCACAACAAAAAATACAACTCACATTTGTGATAAAGTTATCATAACAATATTAATTGTATCATATTCATAATATCAAATAACTGTATCATATTCAATACACCATAACATCATCACATGAATCCAGGGTAATTAATACAACAACCATTACACCATCAATCAACATACAAACCTAATCAACTATAACTTATTTCGTCATTGTTGCTACAACAAATGCAATGAACACTACAAATAAAAAAATCCTGGTAATCTTCAACTATTTCTTCAGGATCTTCACATTCAACTTTAATTCGTCCTCCTTGGCTCTGTAGGTGTTAACCATCTCCTTCTTCTTATTCAAGTTCTTTATCAGTGAAGAAATTATTTGTTTTGCCTGATGATCCATCTCCTCATCCAACCAAGCAAAGTGAGAGTATTTTTTGTATCCTTGAATCTTATACATCCCATAGTCATATAAACGGTATCCTAGGTTCTAATCGGTCCATGCCGTCATCAACGAAGCGTCGAGACCACACTTGCATACGTACCTTGAACGTTTTGAGAACCTGCTTCCATGGCTACAACCGGAATGCTGAGACATTTTAATGTAAGGATTTGATGGAAACTTGAAGAAACTAGGTAAGAAGAATACGAACAGTGACTGGGGGAAAAAGAAGAGGAAAAACAATTCAAATGGATCAAGAACGAAATATATAATAAACAAAAACAACAACATTAATCAACAACAACATACAATAACACATGATGTTATGTAATGTTTCAAGATACACCTTTTTAAAAATTAATCATGGATGTTGAACAAATTATGAAGTTTATCTAGTTTATGAAGCTATGAAGAAGAAATATAAGGTGAATAAAGTTTACACAATAGTTTCACACTTCTTGTATTTCTCTTCATGGCTACACAAACCATATGTATTTCTCTTGTTAAGATGGTGAAGACGAATCTGAAAAAATGAGAACATTCACCAAATAAAAAATGAGAACCCCTTTTTAACAAGAAACGTAAACGAAATCGAAGCATAAGTTTAATGAACGAACCTCAAGTTAGCGATTGGTAAAGACGTATCTGAAGACGTATCTGAAGGTTGAAGTATGTTTAAAAGGTGACATGGATGTTAGGATTATGTTATGAGAGAGAGGAGTGAAGCTGTGTTAGGATTTTATTTTTTGAGAGAAACGGTTGTTATGTACTGAACTATAAATATTTTCGCTTATATACTAAAAACTATTACTTTTCATAACGGTTAGAAAGAAAAACCATGATGCAATTTTCAAATTTTACAGCGATTGTATTGTATAATCGTGGTTAAATAACTTTCAAATTTTACAACGGTCGGTTTACTTCACTGTTGTAAAATCATTTACAATTTATTTTTTAAATAATGGACTTAAGTGACACACGCTTAATATACTATAAAAAATGGAAAAAATGTGGCTGTTGGGAATCGAAGCTTGCTACACATCATTTATTACTACGATTTTTTAAGATAACCGTCATTAAATTAGTGTTTATAAATGCAGCTACTCATTACGCGCGAAAATGTTAACCTATTACAATAGTGTATATGAACCTGTTGTAAATCTGACGTTGTTGTTTGCGCGTTTTGTAATAGTGATGATGTTTGTGGTGCTTCCAAAAAATTTCTGCCCATAGAGACTATTGTGGAACCTTTCAAATATCCTGACATTCATGTTTCTCGGGATTGAATTCATCTCATTCAAATTGTCGAGGATGGGATGGTGGATGGTGGCCTCTTTGACTGGCTAGCTCATTCCTTTTCATTTTTTGGCATGCTCGTACCGAAACGTTTGTAGCGTTTACGTTTTTGTCATGATATATATATATATATATATATATATATATATATATATATATATATATATATATATATATATATATATATATATATATATATATATATATATATATATATATATATATATATATATATATATATATTCATTTTTGTTTGGCCATTTTCATTCTATCTGATTATTACTTATTTATATATTTTTTTTCATTTTGTTTAAAGATACTTATTTCATATGTTAATTTCACTTTATTTTTCTCTTTTATTATAATTACCATATTTTATTTTTCATTTTTTTTCAAAAAAAAAAAGTCAACAAAATCTTATAAGAAAAAAAGTCTCATCATGTGCCTATATCATCTAAAAAGCTAAAAATAATAAATTTAATGAGAATAAAAATTTAAACCAATTCTCATGTATCATTATCATGAACACATACCTGCACATCCATAAATACATGGAATCTTCCATAACAACCTCACAATGGTTTCCTCTTTGATCACACTTCCCTCACTCACATATTTCCCACCAAAATTAGCATAAAAAATATCTCACTAATAATCTTACACGCTCCACACGAATTCATCATTACACACTCTACAAATTTCACATACTTTAACACTCACAACTCACTAAATTAACTTTAATTATACTTATAAATGTTAAGCAATATTCACACTAAGCGGGGGGAAATTCCATACATTGAGAGCACCAAACTTTGCAGCATCGGTTGAATCAAAAATCTACACAAAAACTTTCAATTTTGCATAATCAAGAGCTTCTTCTTGTTTATGAAGAAGCTCTTATGATTGTATTAAGTTGAACAGAGCCTTTGCCTCTATTGCTAAACCCAACAGCATAACACGTAATCCAAACACAACATGAATTCGAGAAGAATTTAATAGTAAGAAATTAGAAGCAGTAGAAAGGAGTAGAAGAAAAATTGTAAAGCGAAGGAATAAGAGAACTCACATCAAATCTTCAAGAATTTAGAACTCCATATTCGGTACTTCTCTTCATTTTTATTTAATTTTCTCCTGAAATCACGTAGACATTAGGTGTATGAGGCTTATCCCTAAACTAATTGTTGTAAATCATTGTTAATTTGGTTGGATTGGGCATTTTGGTTAGTTTAGGGTTCATTCTTAATAGCTATGATTTGGGCCAATTTGTCTTTTCTTTTTTTAGTGTGGATTCGTGTTTAGGGAGAAATATTAGGTAGGGTTTCTGTTCGATGTTTTGATTTTGGACGAGTTTTGGGTGATTCTGGGTTTTAACTCAAGAACATTCATCATATTCTTGAGTGTGTTCATCTTGTTCTTCAAAATTTATGGAAATTTTTAGGTGTTTGATCTTAGAGAGAGAGAGAGAGAGAGAGAGAGAGAGAGAGAGAGAGAGAGAGAGAGAGAGAGAGAGAGAGAGAGAGAGAGAGAGAGAGAGAGAGAGAGAGAGAGAGAGAGAGAGAGAGAGAGAGAGAGAGAGAGAGAGAGAGAGAGAGAGAGAGAGAGAGAGAGAGAGAGAGAGAGTGTGTGTGTGTGTGTGTGTGTGTGTGTGAGTTTGGAAATAAAGGAGAGACCACTGCTCCCCTCTTTCGTCAATTCTCATTTCATCACACTGGCAGCCATGTGGTGCCTTCATGACCTTGTGATGGTTGACTAAAGGGAATCATATACAGGAGTCCCTACACTAATCCCATGAGCTCCCTTTTTAATCACCCTCTTATCATAATTGGTGGTTGTGCTTGAGTCAATTTTGTTGACTTCTGATCTTGGGCTTCTTCTGTTAGGCCCTCTCTTTTTTTCACACGCATTATTCAGTCTCACACCCCCTATAGCAGCGCTTTTTTAAGCGCTGTCTTTTTCCCCACCTTTAGCAGCGCTTTTTTAAGCGCTTTCTCCCCCCCCCCCTATAGCAGCGCTTTCAGAAGCGCTCTCTCCCCCCCCCCCCCCTTTAGCAGCGATTTTTCAAGAAAAGTGTTGTCTTTTCTTCACTTCATTGAATTTTTTTATAAAAAAAATCACTTTTTCATAGCGTTTTTTTGGAGTAATATTAATCGATACTTTCAAAAATCCAGCAGGGAGCGGTTTATGGTGAAGTAAGTCTCCTAAAGTGTTATGCACTTTTCCCTTGCCAACCATGCGATAAGTCGGTGACGATAAATAGAGCCGACAAGGTGAAATGCCCTGAATCAATAATGAATATAATTAATGTGTCAATTAAGAAAATTATGCTAAATTAATTTCAATGTAATATATATAGTTACCTAGGGATGTTTTTGCTGAAAATTACAATTGATACTATCTTTGTCACTAGTATCTTTAAACTCTGGGTCGTGCCTTTCTGACATGTATCTCTCTTTGTCCTTTTGCAATTCACGAATTTGAGCTTTCAATTCTTCCAACGACTCCGGCACTTGTTTATTGCTAGGATTTTTATTCTTTGGCTGCTTATATAATTTTGTTGGAGTGATATTAAATCCCTTACCCCTCACACGACCAAAATACTCAGGAACATTTAACACTCGACTCAGTACGCTCTTGCAATCATCGTCCTCAGCTGCAGTTATAGTCTGGGATAGACTCTCCTGAAATATAGATAAATGCATAAATATATTATACACTTTTGAGTTTATGACATAACTAATGTTGTACTTATATATTGCTCAAATACTTGTTGAACATCTTCCTGAACGACTCCATCTCTACCCACACGAGAAGCCTTCCACAAAAAATGGTCTAGAAGAGATGTTGCATCACTTTTCTCCTCTTCTAACTACACATTAAGACAGATAATAAGCTTCACTTTTCTCGTATTCTAACTATATCATATTAAAGCATTTATATATACTTACTATTTTTTGTTGTAAGCGTGCATATTCCAAACGCTATTTTTTGTATGGATACGTGGGTTTTGATGCTCGTTGCAGATTTACGTCATTCACAGCCTGAAAAAACAAGTTTAAGTCATATCAGAACTCATGTGGAAGAAGTATATATATTATACATTATTCATGATAAGTTAGAATTACATGGAATTCTTGGGTTCTTCGCTTGGAATCAAATGTTTCCCATTCTTCAAGTGAAATCAGATGAGCATACTTCTTTGGACGCTCTGATTCAATAAATTTTCCATCAGAATCCTTAAGAAACTTGTTCATTAAAAACGCTCAAAATCCTCTTAGTCGTTTTCCGGCCAATTGAATATAATATTTTTTTCCGATCGTCATCAATACTAAATGACCTCTGCAAACAAATTAACATACATATAGTATGCTAGTATAAGTAATTTAAAGACATAACCGTCGACATAATAAAAAATATCAGATATCATACCTGTATCTCGCTCCATATTTTTTCTTTAGTCGGTTCCCACGAAGGAATTCTCCAATTATTGCAAGTGATTGGAATTTGCGAACGAACAAGTGCCCAATGTAACTTGTCAACATCGCACCGTTAGGCTCAATTAACTAGTCTGTTTCATTCTAATGCACATCATATTTTATACCTTTATCTCTCGCACAAATGATTCCTTTCATAATGGTTATTCCTCTTGTAATATCTCCTTCCACGTCTTGTGTTGGTTCGTTTCCATCATGTTTAGAAGTATCATGTGATTTTTCCTCATTGCTAACCATAATACCTATAATTCAGAAAAATAAAATTATGAAATGAATGACATATATATATATATATATATATATATATATATATATATATATATATATATATATATATATATATATATATATATATATATATATATATATATATATATATATATATATGAAAATGAAAAACATATAAATAAGAAAAACATATATATAATTTTATTGAATGATATAATATATAATTTTACAAGTACCTTTGTCACTAACATCTCTTTCTTTTCTTCGTTGGAACGTGGTTTACTTGTCTCTTAACAACACGGACGGATGGATTGATCCAAATTCCCTCGTTATGATCATTTCTAATATATGATTCGTCCGCTCTAATATTCTCATCTTGATCATCTATAATATAATATTCCTTCTCAACATCAACATCACCCTGATCTCCAATGTTATCATCGATTACTTTGTTTGAAAAAAGAACTATAGACCATTTCATACTTGTCGAATCAGTGACATAGAACACTTATTTAGCTTGCGTGGCTAGAATAAAAGGCTCATCTTTGTACCCCGCCTTATTAAGATCCACTTGAAAAAATCCAGACTTATCCATTTGTATGCCATTATTATTTTTAACCCACTTGCATCCAAAGATAGGAATCTGAAACTTCTCATAATCAAACACCTAAATGCGCTCGATAACCCCCAAAATATGACAGATTTGCATATTTGGGGTTTAAGTTCTTCACACTTGAAATGTGCATTGCTTCAGCAAGCACGGTGACACCACTATTTTGCATTGTACTTTTATCATCTTGTTCTTTGGTATAAAATGTGTATCCATTAGTTGCGTATCCGCTATAAGAAAACACATGCAAACTTGGACCATATGCTAAACATATCAATCTTTCTGTTATTAAGCGGGATCAAAATAAAACTTTGAAAATATATGATCCTTGAACCATGTTATAAAACTTTGATTATGCTCTCGTACTATCCAATTTTCATTTCTATTCAGATTTAAACCTCGGAGAACGTCCTTGTGCATTTCAACATACGGCTCAACCTCAATGTCATTATGCAGAACATACAAATGCCCTTGCTCCCGTTCAGCCCTTGAAATTGTCACAACTTTATTTCTAATTAACTGTTTTCCCACTATTTTTTCAACAACATGAGATTTTGGGAGGCCAATGGATTGAACATTGGACAAATATTCAGTACAAAACTCAATCGCTTCTTCAACAATGTATCATTCAACAATACATCCCTCTGGTCGACTTAGGTTTTTCACATACCCTTTCAATATTTTCATACAACGTTCAACATGGTACATCCATCTCATATAAGTTGGTCCACACAATTGTGTCTCTTTCACAAGATGAACAACTAGATGTTCCATTATGTCAAAAAATGATGGAGGAAAATATATTTCAAGCTCACACAAAGTAATAACTATTTCTTTTTGCAATGTTGGTAAGATCGCAGGATCGATCACCTTACTACAAATTGAGCCAAAGAAAAAACACAATTTAGTTATTGCACTTCTTACTTTTTTTTGGAAAAATAAAACGTATACCGATTGGTAGAAAATGTTCCATTATGACATGACAATCATGTGTCTTTAAACTCTTTAACTTGAGGTCTTTCATAGACACAAGTCTTCTAATATCTGAAGAGTATCCTTCTGGAACTTTAACTTCACTTAGAAACTTACACAATATCTTTTTCTCCTTTCTAGATAAAGTATAAGCAGCAGGTGGTAGATATGTTCAATTTCCTTTCTTCAAGGGTCCTAATTCATTTCTTATTCTCATCGCTACCAAGTCCTTTCTTGCTTTAAGGTCATCCTTAGATTTTCCTTGTATATTGAGTAATGTACTAATAACACTTTCAAATAGATTTTTTTTCCAATATGCATAACATCAAGAAAATGCCTTACATACAACGACTTCCAATACGGCAATTCAAAAAAAAATTGACCTCTTCTTCCACCCACGCGTGACAAGCGTATGAGCAAAAGGCTTGTCAAACTTAGTACTCACATCTTTCACCTTTTCAAAAAATTTGTTCACCTGTCAATGTAGGTGGAGCTCTTCCTTGTTCTGAATTTCCATTGAACGCTTTTCTCCACCCACAGTAGTGATGATTGGAATTTAAGAATCTATGATGACCAAGAAAGACATTCTTCTGACCAAATTCCAATCGCGTCCAATATGTGTTTTCTTCACAGATAGGACACGCACATTGACCTTTAATGCTATACCCCGATAGATTTTCGTATGCTGGAAAATTATTAATTCTGCCAAACAACATCACCCTCAAACTGAAACTTTCCTTCCTATATCCATCATAAACCTCCACACCGTTCTCCCACTAACTTTTTAAGTCTTCGATTAAAGGTGTCAAGTATACGTCTATGTCATTCCCTGGTTGTTTAGGACCAGAAATTAACATAGATAACATCATGTATTTACGCTTCATATGGAGGTAGGTTATAAATCATAATAATTACAGGACATGTGGAATGTGAGCTACTTTGTAGACCATGCAGATTCATTTCATCAGTTGATAATGCCAAGCGAAGGTTTCTAGCTTCTTCTCCAAAATCAGGATACTCATTATCAATTTTCATCTACTGTGGTGAATCTGCCGGATGTCGATACTTCCCATCTATAATTCTATCATCTGCATGCCAAGTCAAGTGTTTTGCATCTGTTTCACTACGAAACATGCGTCTAAATCTCGAAATTATAGGAAAATACCATATGACTTTTGCTGGTGACAACTTTTTCTTATACCGAGATACACCGCATTTAGGACACTAGTTTAATGATGCGTGTTCATTTTGAAACAAAATGAAATGATTTCGACAAGCATGTATCTTATCATAGCTCATGCCAATAGAGCATAACATCTTTTTAGCTTCATAGGTTCGATTGGGAAAAACATTATCCTCCGAAAGCATCTCTTTGATAAGGGCTAATAACTCTATGAAACTTTTATCCGACCATCCATTACCCGCCTTTAAGTTGTACAACTTTAATATCGCAGACAATCTTGTGAAAGTAGTGCAACCTTTATACATCGGTTTCTCTGCATCGCTTACCAACCTCTCAAACATCTTGGGAAAATCCTGAAGATCTTCTTCAAGTGCTTCTGCAATCTCTTCGACTCGATCATAATCATATGTATCTCTGCCATTGTCATTCGAAGCATAGGTCGTATTATCCCCCGGTTCAACATTCTCGTTACTTATCTCACCATGTAATATCCAACATGTATAACTTAGATCAATTCCATGTCTCTTTAAATGAGATTCCAACTGAACTGCGTCAATCTGACGCCCATAACAGCAACCTAAGCAAGGACATGTGATCCTACTGGGGTCTTTGGCGTGTTCAACAGCAAACTTAACGAATTTTGATACCCCATTCTCGTACTCTTTTGAAAATCGATTTGAAGACATCAATTTTTTATCCATACTAATTAAGTAGGCTAAACTAAACTAAGAAAGCTAAACAAAAACAGCGAATACCTGTAGCACCTGTAGAGAAATCACCAACTTCTAGAACTACATAGTAGGATTCTTGGAAATGATCACAATCTTGCTCTTCAAAGGTAACCCCTATAACAAATTCACTAAGTTAGTAGTTGTACCTAATATAACCACTTTATCACTTAAGTTCAAGAAATTAATCAACAAAATCACAATATTCAACAAGTAATTCGCAAATATTCAAACATCAAAAATATTCAAGAACATCAACAACATTCAACAATTAATTCAAGGTTTCATCAACAACAACATTAACGTATATACAAAATTAACATACAAAATTAATTTATTTACTTTCATCAACAACCTCAACATCATTAACATCAACACTAACAACATCAACAACAACATTCTCGTTACTTAATTCAAGTTTCCATCAACAACAAAAACATTAACATATATACAAAATTAACTTACAAAATTATTTTATGTTTTCATCAACAACATCAACATCAACAATAACATTCTCGTTACAACATCATCAACATCAAGAACAACAACAACATTAATATATACATTTACATCAAGAACAAAAAAACTTCAATATTGACATATACATTTACATCAAGAACAAAAAAATTTCAATATTAACTTCATTAAAATAACTGTCATATTTCTTATGTCTTCAATTTCTTATTTCTTAAAATAAGTGTCTTATTTCTTATTTTCTTAAAAACTTCAATATTAACTTTTCCTTATGTCTTCAATTTTTATTTAATAAATATATTCTAATAACTCATAATATATATGAGTAGGTTCCAAAAATAAATTTTCTAATCACTCATATTTCTTATTTTCTATTCTCATATATAAAATATACTTCTGTCTTATTGCTAATTTTCGTATGCTATTTCATCATCATCATCATTCATAACAGTAACGGAACCCAAAAGAATAAGAACAACATCAAACTTTTTTTCCAGCAAGTTTGGAGTCTAAATACTTCTCAACATCAATCCAAGAAAATTATTTCAACAAGAACTTCATAAACCTATCAGTTCTCAAGCCTCACTATGAATTGTAAAAGTAACTTTTTTAAAAAACTTCAATACCTTGAAAATGGTGGAATGGACGGACAAAGGAGGTGGCGGCGGACAGAAGGAGTATGATGGTCGGCGGAAATGACGAAAAAGACGGACTGGTCGGACGGACAGAGGCAGTACGACAGTGCAGCGGACGAAAGTGGTCGGGTGGAGGGAGTAGGGTTTGTCGCGAGAGGGAAAGAAATTGTTTAAACAAGAATGTTGTTGTTTCTGAATAAATTAGTTTTATTAAATTTATGATATTAACACATATAGCAGCGCTTTCGTATGCACCTTTAGCAGTGCTTTATAAAAGCGCTCTCTAAGGTGTGCCTTAGGCAGGACCTATAGCAGCGTTTTATAAAAGGGCTTTCGTAGATCCCCCATTTAGCGGCGCTTTACAAAAAGCGATTTCTTTTGTAATACAAAACTGACACCTTTAGCAACGCTCTTAGAAAGCGCTTTCGTATACCCCCATATAGCAGCGCTTTCGTAGACCCCATTTTTAGCAGCGCTTTATTAAAAGCGCTTTCTTTTGTAATACAAAACTGACACCTTTAGCAGCGCTTTTTTAAAAGTGCTTTCTAAAGTCAGCTCTTTTTTTTCATTTTTTTTTTACTCTTTAGCCGCGCTTTTACAGAAAGAGTTGTCTTTTCTGTGCTGCCAAAAATCATTTTTGGCGTAGTGAGACATTTGAATGGTTGAGCCTTCAGCCTTTGGGCCCTTTTTGTTTTGCTAAGCCAAACTCCCTTTCCTAGCTATTTGCACCTCGATGTCTTGTTATTTTATTTTATTTTCTTCTTTTCATTCATTTAATTTTAGCATTATTATTTTTTATTAATAATTAGTAAATATCAATTAAAACCTTTTACTTTCACAAGTAAATAATTAATCCATTTCTCACCATTAAATCCACCTTGAATCAGATCATTTTCAAGTCAAAAACTAAAACTATCTCTCACTTTATCAACATCAAGTCTTGTTTCTGCTTAATTAAAAATCATTTTTCACACTTAAACCAATAAATCTTTTTCACATCAAATGGATGAAAAAAGAACTAGTTTGGTGTATGCCTCCCTTTTCCCTGAATATTCAGATATAAACCCTATATCTTGACCATTCAAAGATTTGTCACCTGCTAAATACTTAATAATGCAACCGAGTTCGACTTGTCTCTTTCACGGATGAAAAAGGACTAATTGGACGTATGCCTCTTTTTTTCATAAGTATTCGGATACAAGCCGTATAACTTGACCATTCGAATACTCATCTTCCATTCAAAATACAATAATTAACCAAATTTGTTTCACTCTTTGGTGGATGAAAAAAAGACTAATTAGGTGTATGCCTTTTTTTCCCAAGTATTCTGATACAAGCTAGTTGAATCATAATTATGATATCGTTCTCCATACATGCCTTCAGAATTCTCGTAGATGGGACGACCCACCTCTAGCAACTACTCGTTCATAAATTCACATTGATGCACCTCTTATATTCGAGTATCTCAACCCAAGTTATTTACCATAACCTAAGTCATCTTTCAATTCCATTCACCTAGTTATCAACCTAGGTTTGCCTCACTCATCCTCGTAGATTCATTCAATTATTAGGCATTCAATGCAAGCAAAAATTCATAGTATAATTCATAGCATAAACATAATACTTTATCATCATTCGTCAAGCATTATTGTGATACATGCATGATTTTCTTCACCAATAGATAGATTATTTGATCTGTTTTCCAGCACATTCAACGTTACGTTAAACAAAGTCAAGGTTATGGTTTTATGGTGGAAACAAGAACACTACTTATTTTTTAATGTATCAAAACTCTCGCTTAGTGAGCTCCAAGCTAAACGAGGCAGAAAGCTCAAAGTTGGAGATTTTCTCTTCCTCGCTTAGTGAGCTTCAAGCGAGGCATCAAAGCAAGGTTTCGCCTAGTGTGCTCCTAGCAAGGCTCAAACGAGAGATTCCAGAATGTCATTTCCTTTCAAAATCATTTATCTTGCCTAGCGAGCTATCCCTCGCCCAACGAGTTTAGCAGAATAATTCTTCCAAGTTTTTCCTCTTCTCCTCTTCATATTTTCTTTATCTCTTGCTCTTCTTCACCTAACTTATCTTATTTCTTCTTACTAACAAAGGTAAGTGGTTGATAAGAGAGAGAAGAGAAAATATCTTAAATTAAGATATCTCTTCTAGAGAGAAATTGATTAATCATCAATGTTACCAAAATGTTTCTTCTTTCATAAATTAATAAAAGGTCAATGGAATTGAATAAGAATTAAACTCATCTGAGCTCACTAATTATCCTATTTGTCTCGACTGACAAAGAATAAAGCATTTAGGAATTCAATTTTTCTCAACTGAGAAGGTATATAACATTTAAGAGGATATGTGATATTACATGTCTCATCCAAACACATTCTAAACAATAAATTTTAAGAGTGTGTTTGGATGAGTCAATTTGAAATTCAAAAAATTTTGAAATTTCATGAAATTCAAATGCTTCATTTGAATTCCCTTCATTTTCAAAATTTATTGATTGGATGAAGTATTTGAGTTCCTTCATTTTCAAAATATATTGTTTGGATAAAGTGATGAAATTCAATTTATTTATGAAAAACAATTATAAAATTAAGTCGTAATGCATCTTTAGTCCCTTAATTCAACTCAATGTTTCACATGAGTCCTTTATCAGAAAAATATTACATGTTATTCTCTTAAAAAAAGATTTTGTTAGTCAAATTGGTCATTTTTGTCAAATTTTGTGAAAAATCGTTAAGTTTTTCAGATGTGTCAAATTTTGTGAAAAATCGTTAAGTTTTTCAGATGTGACAATCGAGTTGGATATATATATATCTAACACGTGGAAATTAAATAATTTAATAGCTCAGATTAAAAGTTAAATAATTCTTAATTAAAAAAACAAAAAAAATACTTTTTCTTCTTCAACAAAGATGCGGATTTGTACCAATTACACCATTTTTCTCTTTTCTCTTTTGAAAATCCACACTACACCATCACTCATTCATTCATAATTTAGATCCTTTATCACTGGTTTATACAGATATTGTTAGAAATTTGGTATGATAATCTTGGATATCTTCGAGGAATCGTGTTCGTACACTTTCCGAACAAAGTATTTCGACCCTATTAATTGCCTGGGTTCACGAAATCTTTGTGGGGATAATTCTTGAAGAACAATTTGCTTCTGGCAATAGAAAACAAATCAAGAATGTAGAGAGAAATATGATTTTGTTCATTGTGTAAAACTGAGGCCAAATGACTTCTTATATAGAAGATTAAATAACAGAAAACGAAAAGGGACATCTGTTCAAAAATTTTGAACGGGTTCATCTTTTTAAATTTAATTTCGAACGGGTTCAAAATTTTGAACGGGTTCAAACGTTCAAAATTTCTGCCCCTTGGAACCCCACGGGGCGCTGCCCCGCACCCCGCCAGGGGCTTCGCCCCTTGGAACCCCAGCGGGGTGCTGCCCCGCACCCCGCCAGGGGCTCCGCTCCTTGGAACCCCTTTTCAATTATTCGCATTCAATTGCACGTTGGCTCGACGAGCATGCACTCCGCACTACCCTAACTCGTTTCCAAGCTTAACATATAATTGCATTGGCCTACAGTAAATCACATTACTACTAAAATACATTGATGATACTAAAATCACCAACAAATCCCCCCCCCCCATTTTAGTGTAATCCTTGATTTACTCCATATATACAATAATATATACACATGTATAACAATCAAACAAATGCATAGATGAAAATGTCTTACGATTGGATTTTCATTTTAGTACAAGTACACATTCCAAATACTCGAAAATCGGGGTGTCATAGCGTTTGAACCCGTCAATCCATTTGAATATCTGAAAATATAGTACACATATGTTTCTTACAATACTCTACTATTCATACTTGACACTTTACAATCCATGTGTCCTTATCCATTAATAAGCATATAGGAAGCCAAGTCCAAGCTTCTTGAAGCGGCAAAACTTCATGCTCACATAGGTGATCCTTTTAATCTTGCACCTGCATTTTCAATTTTCCAAAAGAACCATTAAGAAGATATACTTCAACCTAGCCATCACTTGCAGGTCTGAGCACATACCTTGGGAAGATAAACACAATTTCTCCAATCTCTAACTATGATCTTTCCACATTGAATTATGCTTCTAACGTTGTATTAGAAGGGAATTGGGTATACCACAGCTAATAGATTTAAATGGACTTTAATCTTATTCCAATTACCGACTTCTTCACTAAGTCTCTAGCTAACCCCTTCGTCAAGTGGTCAGCTAAGTTTTGATGCAACCGAACAAACTCAATAGATATCACTCCATTCATGATTAATTCCCTAATCATACTATGTCTAACACCCAAATGTCTAGACTTTCCATTGTATATTTAACTATAAGCTTTAGCCAATGTGGCAGTACTATCACAACGGATAGAAATTGGTGATATCGGTTACTAGAGAACAACTTTCGTAATTGAACTTCTTGAATATTTTCTCAATGTAATGAGATTGCGTAATTACAATCCCCTTATTCTCCCGTTTAATCTTGATACCAAGAATAACGTCCGCTTCTCCCATATCCTTCATGGAGAACTTTGATGACAAGAAATTCTTCGTTTTATCAATTTGATTTTGGTCGGTGCCAAAGATCAACATGTCATCAACATATAGACAAATGAAAACTCCTTTACCGGGTGTATCAAATTTGCTATATACACATTTGTCAGCCTGGTTTACAATGAAACCATTAGACAAAACAACCTCATCAAACTTTTGATGCCACTGTTTCGAAGCTTGTTTCATCCCATACAACGACTTAACTAGCTTACACACTTTATGCTCATTACCAGGCATTACAAATCCTTCAGGTTGCTTCATATACACCTCTTCTTCCAAATCACCATTCAGAAATGATGTTTTGACATCCATTTGATGAATCACTAGATTATGAATAGCCGCCAAGGCAATCAACACTCTAATAGTAGTGATACGGGCAACTGGAGCATAGGTATCGAAATAATCAATCCCTTCCTTTTGTCTGAAGCCTTGGATAACTAATATAGCTTTAAACTTGTCAATTGTACCATCGACTTTCATCTTCTTTTTGAAGATCCATTTGCAACCCAATGGTTTGCAGCCTGGTGGTAAATCAGATAATACCCAAGTATTATTTTCCATGATAGAACCAATCTCTTCATCAATTGCTTCTTTCCAAAAAAAATAGAATCTCGAGATTTCACAGCTTCATCATACGTTCTTGGATCCTCCTCTATACTATAGCAATAATAGTATTGAGCATCAATCTGATCCTTTGATCCCTCAACTAGATATAGTTGAAAATCAGATCCATAAGATCTAGATTTTCTGGCTCTTTTGCTCCTACGGGGTTCAACTATCTCACTTGGCACATCATTTGAATGATCATCCCTTAGAGATTCATTTGGATTAGGTATAGAGTCCTTTGGTCTAGGTATAGAAGAGAAACAATTCCCATCAAATATGGCATCTCTCGATTCTATAATCTTGTTAATAGAAATCGAGTCATTAGGTTCTATAATATAAAACCTATAGGCCTTGGAGTGCTCAACATATCCAACAAAGATGCAAGCTACACCCTTTTCACCCAAAGTTTTCCTTTTTGGGTCCGAGAGTCTAACCACGACCCTACAACCCCAAACACGTAGAAAAGTTAAGTTGGGTCATTTCTTATACCAAAGTTCATATAGGGTAATTTTGTTTCTTTTATTAGGAACCCTATTTAATAAATAGCAAGCCGTTAACATAGCTTCTCCCCAAAATCCTTCACTCAAACCAGAGTAAGATAACATGGCATTCACCATTTCTTTAAGAACTCTATTTTTCCTTTCATCCACACCATTTTGTTGAGGTGTATAAGGTGTCGTACTCTCATGAATGATTCCCACGGATTGGAAAAATATAGGATCATAATATTCACCACCTCTATCTGTACGTAATGTTTTAATCAACACATTCTGTTGCACTTCAACTTCAGTTTTATAAATTTTAAATTTATCTAAGGCTTCGTCCTTAGTGTGCAACAAATAAACATAGCAGAATCTAGATGCATCATCTATGAAAGTGACAAAATATATTTAATGCCCTAATGATGGAGTAGCATGCAAATCACATAAATCATTATGTATTAACTCAAGAATGATAGATTTCCTTGTTATACTTTTAAAAGGTTGTCTAGTTATCTTTGTTAACATGCAAGTTTTACACTTTTCTACATTTTTATCAAAGACAGGAATTAAATCATCTTTATACATTTTATGCATTCTTTTATAATGAACATGTCCTAGACGAGCATGCCATAATGATGAATTGATAATATTCGAAGAGGACATAAAAACAGAACCGGAATTATTAGGAACTCCATTCAAATTCATCATAAACATATCATTATTATAATATCCAAATCCTACAAACACACCAGACTTTGATAGTACATATTTATCGGATTCACACACTTGCTTGTATCCAAGCTTATTTAATACAGGACCAGAAATTAAATTCTTACGTAATTTAGGAACATACAAAACATTAAACAAAGTAATAGTCTTTCCAGAACTGAATTCTAGCACCACGTTTCCTTTGCCTTCAACGGGAGCGAAGTGATCATCTTCCATGTAGAGGACAGAACCATCTTCCATTGGAACAAAAGTCTTGAACCAAAAACGATCCTTGCAAACATGTGTTATGGCGCCAGAGTCAATCCACCATGCGATGGCATCATCCTGCACATAAAATGCTTCAGAATTTAGTGAAACTGAATGTTTAATCAAACTATTCAAATCACGAATTGATTTCTGACCTTGGTTTTCGGATTGGTCCTTAGACCCCTTTCCTGAACCACTTGCATTCGCGTTATCGTGTCTTTTTCCGGAATGACAATCCTTTTTGAAATGGCCTGTTTTGCCACACTTCCAGCATTCTAGTTTCGGTTTCTTGTTAGCACCGAAACTGCCATTTTTGTTCTTGAAAGCACGCTTCTTTCCTTTGTTTTTGTTGTTATTGTTCTTACCACCCTCTTCGAACATATTAACCGAGGGTCCAACAATTTCTTTGCCTTTTCTTTTGTCACCCTCCTGCACTCTTAGAGATTCTTCTATGCGTAAGTGACTTCCAAGTTGGATCAAAGACAATTCGTCTTTTCCATGCTTCAGATTGTGTTTGAAATCCTTCCACGAAGGAGGCAACTTGTATATGATGCTTGAGACATATATTGTTTCATCCATCTTCAATCCGTGTTGTGTGAATTGTCCAAGGATTCGGAGGAGTTCATTGAATTGTTCCATGACAGACCTCGATTCAACCATTTTGTAATTGTTGAAATCGGTTACCAGAAACTTTTTACTGGATGAGTCCTCAGCCATATACTTGGATTCAAGACAATCCCACAATTCCTTTGCAGATTCCATGTTTTGGTAAATATCAAATAAGGGATCAGACATACCATTAAGAATGTGCCCTCTGCATATGTAGTCGTCGTTCTCCCACTTTGATATGCGTCTCATATTTTCAACCGTGTCTTCCTCCTGAAGTTCTGGAATCGGCGTGGACAGGACGTACGCTACCTTCAACGTTGTCAACATGAAATGCATCTTCTTCTGCCAACGCCTGAAGTCTTGTCCTTGAAACTTGTCCAATTTTCCGAAATTCATAGTCATCTCCTTGACGGTGCTTCCTCCAGCCATGATTATCAGAAATTACTTTGTTCGATTGTTAGAAATTTGGTATGATAATCTTGGATATCTTCGAGGAATCGTGTTCGTACACTTTCCGAACAAAGTATTTCGACCTTATTAATTGTCTGGGTTCACGAAATCTTAGTGGGGATAATTCTTGAAGAACAGTCTGCTTCTAGCAATAGAAAACAGATCAAGAATGTAGAGAGAAATATGATTTTGTTCAGTGTGTAAAACTGAGGCCAAATGACTCCTTATATAGGAGATTAAATAATAGAAAACGAAAAGGGACACCTGTTCAAATATTTTGAACGGGTTCATCTTTTAAAATTTAATTTCGAACGGGTTCAAACGTTCAAAATTTATGCCCCTTGGAACCCCACGGGGCGCTGCCCCGCATCCTGCCAGGGGCTTCGTGTGAGGGCAAGTTGTCTCACAATACAGGCCTCCGAGTTTTCGATGATGACAAAACACAACCTTGGTCAAATTAGAAGGATCATGCAATACCTCATCATGCTATACCTCTTTTTCATTGCTATACCTCTTTTTCATTGTTAAATTATTATACCTTAATATGTGTCATGACTGAATGTGGCAGGATGCACAAAATGGAAAAAGCTGTTATTTTTGCAGGTTTCTAAGCAGTGAGTCGACCATACAGTCGGCGCATGAAGCCTGGCATTTCTCACGGCTCAGCGCATGGAAGCTATGCGTCGACCGTACAGTCGGCGCATGAGTGTTTTGATTTTCCACGGATCAGCGCATGAAGACATGCGTCGACCATGCCACTCAGCGCATGGAGCTGAGGATTCCCCACGGGTCAGCGCACGCCGACCCTATGGTCGACCGTTCGCGCGCTGTGCTGTTTTTCTTGCTGTGTTTAAAATTCTGTTCAGTTGACTGTTTTTATTATTACTATAAATAGAGTTTTGCAAAATTTTAACAAATAACAATTGAAATCTTGAGTAAATTGTCAGGGCAAGAAACGTGAAACAGGTGCAACATATTTCTTCATCTTCATCCCTCACACAACACACAAATCCACAAATATACACAATCATTTTTGCTGTGATTAGTGTCTTGTTCAAAGGTGATAAGGTTCGAACGCGTTGATTGAAGATCCGGTTCGAGTGGAAATTGGGGCAGGTGTTTCTTGCAGAAAACCTTGAGGGTTTTACCCATCAAGACTAGTAGGTCTTGAGGGATTTTGCTACGGAATAGCTCGTTCAACATTCAAGCAGGTGCGAAGGTAATTGATCAACGGAAGGTTCATGAATTTAGTAGCTAGGGCGTTGAAGTGTTGAAGACTTTCCGGGTTTGATTTGTTGGTGTCTAAGATCAGCCGAGCCGAAGGTTTGAACAACGGAAAGTTCTTCATTAAGGTGGCTGGAATCGGAGGTCATTCACAACAAATTGAAGGGCTTGATTCATCTTGAATCAAGGTGCAAGAAGTGGTAGCAATTATCAGCATCATTGAGATTGTTTGTATCATTGTCTATCAACTCTTGTGTAAACTGTTCATTCCAACAGGTGATATATATTCAATATATCTCAATTCTAATTTTAGAATTGAGGGCAGACGTACCCCGAAGCGAGGACGACGGGGGAACTGCCTCATCAAATCGTGTGTTCTTCATTTTCTGTCATTTTCAATTCAGCTTATAAAATAAGTGATTCTAGCTTAAGTGATTATTGTCAAACTGTGATACAAATTGAGTAAGGTGTTGAAACTCTGTTTTAACTACTAAGTACAATAAGAATATTGTACTAAGGCATTTCCAATCACTTACTCAACATAAATATCCTTTGTGATATTTGTGCACACAAACTGTTCGACAAAAGTCCTGAACTAAAATTGTCTTATTTTGCTTCTAGTTTTTGTGTGCCCTGTTTTTCATTGGAACTAGGTAACCTTGCAAATTAAAGTAAATAATTGATAAGCATAGTTTGTGTTGTGATTTTATTTTTCCGAATTGTCATAAATCCATAGGCTTATGTATATCCAGTTTTCCAATAACCATTCGTTTTAGACTATAATTTTCCTCGGCCGCTTCCGCACTTAAAACATTTTCAAAACCAATTTTAAATTAGTAGCGCCGACTCAAATTTTAATTGGGGATCTATTCAACCCCCCCTTCTAGATCCGTGCCATAGTCTAACAAGTGGTATCCAGAGCTCCGGTTATTCGGTGCTTCAAATACAATGAGATAGAAAATGGCAAACGAACCTAAAGGGGCGTACAATAGGGCTCCTGTTTTCAACGGTGAAAATTACAGTTATTGGAAAGACTGTATGCGTGTGCTTATCAACTCCATAGATAGAAAAATATGGAACGTTATCCTTAATGGTCCAATAGAAATTACTATGACCAATGTGGATAATGTAGTTGTGCCAAAGCCTGAAGCGCAATGGACCGATGACGATGAGAAAAAATACAATTATGATTGGAAAGCTAAAAACATCTTAATCTCCTCATTAGGCGTAGATGAGTATTACCGTGTATCCCATTGTCCTACTGCTAAGGCAATGTGGGATTCACTACAAATAGCCCATGAGGGGACAACCGATGTTAAGTTAGCTAGGATCAACACTCTTATACAAGAGTTTGAACTCTTTTTCATGGAGCAAGGGGAAACCATTGCTGACATGCAAAAGAGATTTACTCATCTTATCAATCGTTTACATTCATTATGTAGGCCTATTTCCAATGACGTTGCTACTAATAAAGTCTTGAGATGTCTCAACAGGGAGTGGCAGCCAAAAGTAACCGCCATCAAAGAGGCAAATGATCTTACCATATTAGATTTGACAACATTGTTTGGCAAATTGCAAGAGCATGAACAGGTACTCTTGAGCCTAGACCAACGTGAGAAAATGGAAAAGAAAGACAAAGCGAAGGTGAGTGAAAAGAAATCGATAGCTCTCAAGACTTCCTCCTTGAAGTCTCAAGCAAAAGAGTAAAATGATTATTCCTCGAGCGGCGAAGAAGAAGAAGACACAAGCGAAGATATGGGGTTGTTTGTTAAAAGGTATAATCGTTACGTAAGGAAGAACGGCATACAACATTCCAAGAAGAACCTGGTAAACTTCCGGAAACAATCAAGACACTCCAAGGATGATGACTCGAAAGGTAAAAAGACTAGAGGGACGTGCTACAAGTGTGGAAAGCCCGGTCACTACAAACCGGATTGTCCAATGAATAAAAAGGGAAAGGATAAGGAATCCTCAAAATCACACAAGAAATCATCAAAGCCTAGGAGAGCGTACATAGCATGGGAAAGTGACAGCAACTCTTCCTCCTCTGATGAAAGTTCTAGTGATGAAGAAGAGTCTGTGAATCTATGCCTCTCCGCAAATCAGAAAAATAAGAAAAAACAGGTACGTAACTCTAAATATGATAAGTCATCAAATATGTCGCATTCAGAATTACTAGCCGCATTTCATGCCTTACATAATGAAGCAGTTGAAGCCTTTAAGAAACTTGCGTCTAATAAGAAAATCTTTACGCATTTAGAGCATAAGGTTAAAGAGTCCGAAAAGAAATTAGAGGACCTAAAGGCTTCCATTGTGAAAGGCAATGAATCGGATAGTAAGGACGATAGAAACCCTTTCAACTTCGGGTGTGGCACTTGTCATATTTGGCAAGGTGAGGTAAGACACCTCAAGGCCAAATTAAACAAGGCACTCGAGCCTAAAATTACATTTGCTATTGATAAAAAGGATTTTAGAAAAAGTATGATTAATCCATACCAAAAATATGCATATGTAATTAGGGATCAAGCAAGTGAAAGTGTCTCTAAAGTTGATTTTGCTTGCTTATACTGTTGCAGGAAAGGCCACTCCATTGGTAAATGCCGTTTTAGAAGATTTCTTGTTCCTAAAGGCATCTACCAATGGTTGCCCAAATGCAACCATTTTGTCGCTAACCTATTAGGACCCAATATGACATTGGGTACCTCCTTGTGCTAATTATGTTTTGACAGGTGAAATGTGTCAAGACCACCGAGAGAAGATGGGTTCTCGATAGTGGGTGCTCAAGACACATGTCTGGAGACATATCCTTATTCATAGACTTTGTGGCTAAGAAGAAAGGGTATGTAACTTATGGTGATAACAACCGCGGAGCAATACTAGGCAAAGGTAGTGTAGGTAATTCCGCCTCTGCTATGATTTCCGATGTATTGCTTGTCGAAAACCTTAAACATAATCTGCTTAGCATTAGCCAATTGTGCGACAAAGGATACAATGTATCTTTTTCAAAAGATTGTTGCAAAATTATGCACGAAAATGATAAGAAGAATATGTTCAATGGTTTTAGAGTAAACAATGTATATATGCTTGACTTAAATGAAGTATCATTAACAAGCGACAAATGCCTCGTAACTATGAGTGAAGACTCATGGCTATGGCATAGGCGTTTAGCGCATGTTAATTTTGATTTACTCAATAAGGTAGTCTCAAAAGACCTAGTCTTAGGACTTCCCAAAATAAAGTTCACCAAGGATCACCTTTGTGATGCTTGTCAAAAAGGGAAGCAAACAAGGATCTCATTTAAATCCAAAAATATAATTTCAACAACGAGACCTCTTGAACTTCTACATATGGACTTGTTTGGGCCGTCTAGGATCAAAAGTCTCGGAGGAAACTATTACGGGTTCGTAATAGTGGACGACTTTTCTAGGTTTTGTTGGACCATTTTCTTAGTAAGTAAAAGTGATACATTCGCCGCTTTTGAAAAGTTTGCTAAGCTTTCCCAAAACAAGTTAAATACAAACATAGTGTCCATAAGGAGTGACCATGAAGGTGAGTTTGAAAATCATTTGTTTGAAGAACATCGCGGTAACCATGGTATTGATCATAACTTCTCCGCTCCACGCACTCCTCAACAAAACGGGGTTGTAGAGCGCAAAAACCGTATTCTAGAAGAATTGGGAAGAACAATGATTAATGAGAGTGGTTTACCTAAATATTTTTGGGCCGACGCAATTAGTACGGCATGTTATGTTTTGAATAGGGTACTTATTCGCCCCATTCTAAACAAAACACCGTACGAACTCTTAAAAGGGCGAAAGCCAAATGTCTCTCACTTGCACGTGTTTGGATGTAAATGTTTTGTATTAAACAATGGTAAGGAAAACTTGGGCAAATTTGATTCCAAAGCCGATGAAGGTATCTTTCTCGGATACTCTCACTCGAGTAAAGCATATAGAATATATAATAAACGATTACTTGCTGTAGAAGAGTCTGTGCATGTTACTTTTGATGAGTCCTATCCGAGAAATGTCGGAAAGGATAGTGTTGTTCATGGTGCAGGTACATCCACATAAGACATACTCAAAGATGGCGAAACAAGGATTGATCAACCTGACAAAGTCAAAGTTGAGGAGGATAAGGATGTATATCATGAAGCAAACGAGGAAGTTCATCCGCCTACAAACGATGATCTCCCTCAAGCTTGGAAATCTTCTAAAGATCATCCAATCGACAACATTCTCGGAGACATCACAAAGGGAGTCACTACTCGATCGAAGCTAAGTAATTTCTGTTATCACTTCGCTTTCGTGTCACAAATGGAACCTAAAAATCCTAAGGAAGCCCTACTCGATGAACATTGGTTTCTGTCAATGCAGGAGGAACTAAATCAGTTTACTAGAAATGAGGTTTGGGACCTTGTCCCTCCTCCGCGAGGTCATCGAGTAATCGGCACCCGATGGGTGTTTAGGAACAAGCTGGACGAAAACGGGGTAATAACTCGTAATAAGGCGCGTTTAGTCGTGCAGGGGTATAACCAAGAGGAGGGCATCGACTATGAGCAAACTTATGCTCCGGTTGCCCGACTCGAGGCTATACGCCTTCTTCTTGCTTTCGCATGTGCAAAAGATTTTAAGTTATTCCAAATGGATGTCAAAAGTGCGTTCCTTAACGGGTACATAAATGAAGAGGTCTACGTTGCACAACCTCCTGGTTTTGAATCTCATGAGTACCCCGATCATGTTTATAAACTAAAACGGGCGTTGTATGGTCTCAAGCAAGCTCCTAGAGCTTGGTATGAGCGCCTAAGTAAATTTCTACTTGATCAAGGTTACTTAAGAGGAAAGGTTGACACGACACTCTTTATTAAACGTCAAGGAAAACACTTAATATTAGTTCAAATCTATGTTGATGATATAATCTTTGGATCTACTAACATGAATCTCGTGAGAGAGTTTTCTGTTCTTATGCAGGGTGAATTCGAGATGAGTATGATGGGAGAGCTTACATACTTTCTCGGCTTGCAGATTAAACAATTCAAGGAAGGAACTTTCGTGAGTCAAACAAAGTATTGTTTGGACCTTCTCAAGAGATTTGACATGGCAAAATCCAAGGCCATAGACACCCCCATGCCTACATGTGCAAATTTAAATAAGGATGAAAGCGGTAAGGACGTAGAGGTAAAAAGGTATAGAGGTATGATTGGATCACTTCTCTATCTCACTGCGTCGCGTCCTGATATTATGTTTAGCGTGTGTATGTGCGCAAGATACCAATCATGTCCTAAGGAATCCCACCTAAAAGCTGTTAAAAGAATATTTTGGTACCTATCCGGTACTCCAAAGTATGGCTTGTGGTATTCCAAAGGTAGTGATTGTTCGTTGTTAGGTTATTCTGACTCCGACTTTGCGGGTTGCAAGTTGGATAGGAAAAGCACTAGTGGTACGTGTCACTTGTTTTCAAATTCTTTGGTTAGTTGACATAGCAAAAAGCAAGTTTCAGTTGCTTTGTCAACCGCCGAAGCGGAATACGTTGCCGCCGGTAGTTGATATGCTCAAATCCTGTGGATTAAGCAACAACTATTGGACTTTAACCTCAAACTTGAACGTATCCCAATCCTATGTGACAATACCAGTACTATTAATCTCACAAAGAATCCGGTATTGCACTCTCGCACTAAACATATCGAAATTCAACACCATTTTCTTCGTGATCATGTTGAGAAAGGCGACGTCGTATTTGAACATGTTGATACTAAGAATCAACTAGCGGATATTTTTACTAAGCCGCTAGCCACTGAACCTTTCTTTCATATTCGCCGAGAACTCGGTATTCTCGACATTTCGGAGCGGGAGTCATAATTTGCTTATTTCAGCTTATTTCATTCACATCTATATTTTGTACTTCTAACAAATTTGATGTTTTTGCAAGTACAAGTATGTTGTTTATCAAGCTTATCCAGCATTGAGGTGGTATTGTTCCTCTTCCTTCTCTCGACATACAAGTGTTATTTGTGATCTCAAAGTAAAATATGTTAACTATGGTGCATATGTGAATCATCTGTTGTGTATTTAAATTGCTTGATTGAACATTGTTGTTGTGGCATTATTGTCTGCATCTATTAAGCATCATGTCATATGAAACCAGGCAAAATTCTGCATTTTCAGGTCTTGAGTCGACCATACAAGAACAGAGGTCGACGCATTCTGTTCAACTTTTAAAATTATTGAAATTTTTACAGCATGCATCGACGCATGCAGAGCTATGGTCGACGGCTCGCTGAAAAATTCAGTTTTATTTTTCTGGCTGTTCGTTTCAGGTCTCCTCATTAATGGTAGTTACATGCATCCACTCTTATTCCTAGGGAGTTGCATCTATTCTCTCCACTACTTCTTCTTGTCTCTTCCACTTTCCAACAAACCCTAAGTTTTCTCTTAAAAAGGGTGAAACTATTGTTCTGAACCCACAGCAAAAACCTCTCATTTCAGAATTCTCCCATTTCTCATTACCCACCAAAATCTTTACCCATGGCTTCATCTTCTCATAGACCCACCAAAAAGAGGTCAAGAGGGTCAACATCTGCCTCAATACCCATTACCCCCGAATCACTTGTTCATCCATCCCTCCGAGAGAACTTCAACAAGGATATTGGTAGAAGAAAGGTTGTACGACAACATGCATTCTACGAACTTGTCGCCGAACGCATGCATCTTGGAGAAATCATGACCTATCTCACATATCACGGCATTGAGAGATTTCTTGAATGCAATGCCAAGTACAGTGAAGACCTGGTACGTATATTCTATACTGGTCTCAATGATAAATTTCATGGTGAAAATTTCCACTCCGTTATCGGACCCACTCAGGTATCTCTAAATTCTGAAATCTGGACCAAATATTTTGATATGACTGTGGAGGAAAATGAACCTCCTCTGGATGAAGTAACTGATTCACACACAATTGAAGGTTATGAGTTCAAAACTGCACTGAATGGTATGCTTAAGCGACCCTATCCTGACCACATTGTGAACAGTGCTGCTTTTCCACGATCTGTCACTTCCGGAAAACTCAAAACTTCAGCAAGAATTCTTCAGTGGATTGTGGCGCGCATTCTGCGGCCCAAACAGGGTGGATTATCAAGAGTGGAACAGGCTGAAGTTCATCTCATACATATCCTGGGTCACGGCATCAAAATCAACTGGTCGTATTACATTGCGAGTCGTATGTATGAATTGCGTGACTCCAAACAAAGTACGGCACTTGCCTATGGATCCTTCATCCAAGAAGTCCTCAATTCTGCAAATGTGAACTACCCCTCCTTTGCATACACTTCCATTTCCGCTGACAAAGAATTTAGTCCAAAAGTTTTCTCAATGATGGGATACGTCTGGATTCATAAATACCAGAAGTACAAATTCTATCGCCGTGCAAATATGCCTCAGTCCGAATCATCAAGTGAAGAGAGTGCAGATGAGTCCGAAGGTGAAGAAAATGAAGCAAGTGCAGATGGTTCAGATGAAAGTGAAGAAGAACAAGAACAGGATACACAGACTGCTGACACAATGCAACCAGACCAAGCTGATCATACAGAGCGTCAAACATATGAGCCTCCAGACAACTATCAAGAGCCGCCACCAAATTTCAACCTCAACTATCAAGAGCCGCCACCTAATTCCAACCTCAATAATGACTGGACTGCTTACACGGGTCAACAAGAAACTGACAGTGAGGAAAACAACCAAGGCTGAGGTGAATGGCAATATATTGGGTGGACCATACTTGGGAGATTCTATCAGCCCTATCAACACAGCTCTGAGGCACCTCCTTCTCCTCAACAGCCATCCAACAACTCCGACATTCTGGAAATGATGCAGTCCATGCAATTAGACCAACGTAATTTCATGACCACTATGCAGGAACAGCAGCAGAATTTTATGAGAAGTCAGGATGAACGGATGGAACAAGTTCGCCCTGAGCTGCAAACTCAAAATGAACGGATCAGTGGAATCTCCACACAGCTCGATGCTCGCTTTGAGATTCTCGTTCACTCCCATCAAGCTGAAGAACGGGCAATTACTGAGAGTCTCGACTTCCTGAACAACATCACTGAAGAGTTCACTGATTTGGCTCATCCTCAACGTCATCCCTATTTCTATGAGAGGCGTGGCTGTGGTCGTGGACGTGGACGGGGTTATTAGCTTGTGTTCATCTTATTATGGTTTCATTTGTTGTTTTGATTGCATGCATCATACTCTCTTTCGTTGTTTTTGGTTGCAAACTTTGTTATGGTGTTTTGTTTAAATTCCTAAATTCTGTCAAGACTTTATGTGCTGCTACTTTATGTTTCTTATCAATATTATGTATTAATCTTGGTGTATGCTTAATTATTATCTGTTGGCTATATTGTATGGCTTTTTCTTGATTTTATGTTAGTTATATTGTTAATCCGTCAAGACTTTATAGTTCTCGGTTTCTTTTTGATGTTGTCAAAGGGGGAGGAAAGCGTCAACCACCACAAATGCTTTGACTGAAAAAGAAAGGGGGAGAGCGTACAACTATGATTAAAGACATCGCATGTTGTGTGCAACAGATTGTCATCATCAAAAAGGGGGAGAATGTGAGGGCAAGTTGTCTCACAATACAGGCCTCCGAGTTTTCGATGATGACAAAACACAACCTTGGTCAAATTAGAAGGATCATGCAATACCTCATCATGCTATACCTCTTTTTCATTGTTATACCTCTTTTTCATTGTTAAATCATTATACCTTAATATGTGTCATGACTGAATGTGGCAGGATGCACAAAATGGAAAAAGCTGTTATTTTTGCAGGTTTCTAAGCATTGAGTCGACCATACAGTCGGCGCATGAAGCCTGGCATTTCTCACGGCTCAGCGCATGGAAGCTATGCGTCGACCGTACAGTCGGCGCATGAGTGTTTTGATTTTCCACGGATCAGCGCATGAAGACATGCGTCGACCATGCCACTCAACGCATGGAGCTGAGGATTCCCCACGGGTCAGCGCACGCCGACCCTATGGTCGACCGTTCGCGCGCTGTGCTGTTTTTCTTGCTGTGTTTAAAATTCTGTTCAGTTGACTGTTTTTATTATTACTATAAATAGAGTTTTGCAAAATTTTAACAAATAACAATTGAAATCTTGAGTAAATTGTCAGAGCAAGAAACGTGAAACAGGTGCAACATATTTCTTCATCTCCATCCCTCACACAACACACAAATCCACAAATATACACAATCATTTTTGCTGTGATTAGTGTCTTGTTCAAAGATGATAAGGTTCGAACGCGTTGATTGAAGATCCGGTTCGAGTGGAAATTGGGGCAGGTGTTTCTTGCAGAAAACCTTAAGGGTTTTACCCATCAAGACTAGAAGGTCTTGAGGGATTTTGCTACGGAATAGCTCGTTCAACATTCAAGCAGGTGCGAAGGTAATTGATCAACGAAAGGTTCATCAATTTAGTAGCTAGGGCGTTGAAGTGTTGAAGACTTTCCGGGTTTGATTTGTTGGTGTCTAAGATCAGCCGAGCCGAAGGTTTGAACAACGGAAAGTTCTTCATTAAGGTGGCTGGAATCGGAGGTCATTCACAACAAATTGAAGGGCTTGATTCATCTTGAATCAAGGTGCAAGAAGTGGTAGCAATTATCAGCATCATTGAGATTGTTTGTATCATTGTCTATCAACTCTTGTGTAAACTGTTCATTCCAACAGGTGATATATATTCAATATATCTCAATTCTAATTTTAGAATTGAGGGCAGACGTACCCCGAAGCGAGGACGACGGGGGAACTGCCTCATCAAATCGTGTGTTCTTCATTTTCTGTCATTTTCAATTCAGCTTATAAAATAAGTGATTCTAGCTTAAGTGATTATTGTCAAACTGTGATACAAATTGAGTAAGGTGCTGAAACTCTGTTTTAACTACTAAGTACAATAACAATATTATACTAAGGCATTTCCAATCACTTACTCAACATAAATATCCTTTGTGATATTTGTGCACACAAACTGTTCGACAAAAGTCCTGAACTAAAATTGTCTTATTTTGCTTCTAGTTTTTGTGTGCCCTGTTTTTCATTGGAACTAGGTAACCTTGCAAATTGAAGTAAATAATTGATAAGCATAGTTTGTGTTGTGATTTTATTTTTCCGAATTGTCATAAATCCATAGGCTTACGTATATCCGGTTTTCCAATAACCGTTCGTTTTAGACTATAATTTTCCTCGGCCGCTTCCGCACTTAAAACATTTTCAAAACCAATTTTAAATTGGTAGCGCCAACTCAAATTTTAATTGGGGATCTATTCAACCCCCCCTTCTAGATCCGTGCCATAGTCTAACACTTCACCCCTTGGAACCCCAGCGGGGCGCTTCCCCGCACCCTGCCAGGGGCTCCTTCCCTTGGAACCCCTTTTCAATTATTCGCATTCAATTGTACATTGGCTCGACGAGCATGCACTCCGCACTACCCTAACTCGTTCCCAAGCTTAACATATAATTGCATCGCCCTACAGTAAATCACATTACTACTAATATACATTGATGATACTAAAATCACCAACAGATATGACATTATTTTTCAGATTTATTCATTCACTATTTGAATCCGACAAAGATTATGCGTCCAAGCCATATTACAGTGGTAGAAATGGTGGTGGATGACCGGATTTATCGATTGACGGTGGTTTAATGTAATAGTGAGTCACATTTCCCTTCTTCTTCCTTCTATTCTTTGCTTCTTCAATTGATTTTGTATATTGATTCGATAGTGAGATTTGTTTTATAAAGAATGAATTTGGGTTTGTAACTTTCTCTTGTTTTTGTTGGATGAAACAAAGGTTGAGATATACTGAAGATGTTGAATATTGATTTTTGCTTTGATTTTTTTGGTTCGGTGTGGTTCTCTTAGTTCTGCTATTCTCTTTGAAATGTTGTAATAAACAACAAGTTCCTAGTAATACTATTAATATTTTTCATTTAATATTTTGTTTTAATTTATATGTGAAATGAACCTTAAAATCCAAGTGAGAGCTCAATTTCACATCCTTACCTGAAAGAAGATCTTTTCTACAAGTTTTGATTTTTGGATATATTATTCTGTTAAATGTAATTCATTGTTTTGATTTGATTTGATATGATTAGATTTGATTTGAATATTTTGGGCCTTTTATGTTTTGGGCTTTTGTAAACCTAAAACTATAAATAGGGTGCCTTGCTTTGTATTCAAAAATAACATAGAACAGATTTCACAGTTGCAGTGTTTAGCAAGTGAAAGTTCTATAAGCAATAAGAAATCCCACAGTTGTGGGTAACACATTCTCTCCAAATATTTCCTCTCTCATTCTTCTCTTTTATTGTTCCTGATAATTACTTGTTATTACCATTACTATCATATTGTGGGTTTGTTCATCAATCTTGAGATCAAGATTGAAGGGAATTCTTCATAGGGTGTGAGGTGAATTTCCAACATCTGGTATCTAGAGCTCCGGTTGAGAGATTCAAGGAAGGAAGATAGTGATGGCAATGAATTATCTGAACGACAACTTTCCGGCGACCCTGCCAATTCTCAAGAAAGACAATTATGAGAATTGGTGTAAGCAGATTAAGGTGATTTTCTGTTATCAAGATCTTTTGGATCTTGTGAAGGACGGAGTAACATCGCTTGGGGAGAACGCAACGGAGGCGGAAAAGGTTGCACACAAAGAATTGAAGAAGAAGGATTATAATGCACTCTTTATAATTCATTAGTGTGTTGATCCTGATAACTTTGAAAAGGTTAGTGATGTTGATTCAGCAAAAGAAGCATGGGAGATTCTTGGAAAGTCGTTTGGAGGCGCAGAGAAGGTGAAAGAGCTGAGGTTACAAACTCACAAGAGAACCTATGAGTTACTTCAGATGGAAGACAACGAAAGCATTACATATTTCTTCACCAGAGTTACAAAGTTGGTGAATCAAATCAAAGTATATGGAGAAGCGCTGACGACGAAAGCAGTTGTCTCAAAAATCTTGAGATCATTGGCTCCAAAATTCGACCACGTGGTAGTTGCCATAGAAGAGTTGAAAGATCTATCAGTGTTGACGAAGGAAGAGCTTCAAGGGACTCTTGAGTCTCATGAACAGAGGATGGCTGAGAGAGCTGCAGGAAAGTCGAAAGATATGGCTTTGCAGGCGCAGTCAGAAAAGGATAGAAAAGGCAAAGGCAATTGGAATGGAAACAAAGGAGGAAACCAGTCGAATTAGAAGAAACCTTGGAACCAAGGCAACCAAAGAGGTGGTGCTGCAGGTAAAGGAAGAGGTGGTGGTCGAAAGCCAGACAAAAGCCACATTCAGTGTTTCAATTGCTAGAAGTATGGTCATTATGCTAGTGATTGTCCAGAAAGGAAGAGAAATTAAGAAACTGATGCAAAGCTGGTGAAACATGAAGAAGAAGAAACATTGCTAATGGTCACAACAAAAGATGAAGAAAGATTCCAAGATCAGTGGTACTTGGACTCAGGATGCTCATCACATATGACTGGAAGGAAAGATTGGTTTGTCAACATGACGCCCTCGTCGAAGAACACAGTGAAGTTTGCAAATGACAACACTCTAGCATCCGAAGGTGTTGGTGATGTTCTGATTATGAGGAAAGATGGCAAAAGGTCAACAATTTCCAATGTGTTGTACATACCAGGCATGAAGAGTAATTTGTGCAGTATATGGCAGCTTGTCGAAAAGAACTACAAGGTAGTTGTCGAAGACAAGATGATGAGAGTTCTCGACGCAGGTGGTAGATTAATCTTGAAGGCTCCAATGTCTCCGAATAGGACCTTCAAGATTGGACTAAGTGTGATGGAGCACAAGTGTCTGGCAACTGCAACCAGCAGAGATGAGTGGTTATGGCATTTTCGACTAGGTCATCTCAACTTTAATGACATCATAGAACTGAAGAGAAGAAATATGGTTTCAGGATTACCAGAAATTGACATTCCAAGTGAAGTCTGTGAGGAGTGTGTTCAGTCGAAACAACACAAGAATAGCTTCAGCAAGGATGCAGGAAGGAAGTCGAAGGCAATACTTGAAGTTATATACTCTGATGTATGTGGTCTAATCCAGGTGGATTCGGTTGGTGGCAATAGATACTTTGTCACGTTTATAGATGATTACAGTCGAAAGTTGTGGACTTACCTCATCAAGAAGAAAAGTGATGTGATTGAGGTATTTTCCAGATTCAAGTCCATGGTCGAAAGACAGAGTGGCCGAAAGCTGAAAATTCTGAGGACTGATGGTGGTGGAGAGTATGTGTCGAAAGAGTTCGATACACTATTGTTGCACCCCAAAATTTGACCAACCGGGTCTCGCATTTGGCTCGATGTTTCGACGCATGACCGCATTCGCATCTGCATATTGCATACATTGCATTTGTCATTTGTATTGATTTTATCAGGGATCACAGCTCTCGTCTCGGGTTTCAGGTGTTTTTTATCAGTTTAAATAGGTAGAATCGATTTTTGGGATATTTCGGTGCCCGTTTATTTTTACCGATTATTTTTGTGCGCTCTCGCAGTGTTATGTGTCGTTCGGGAATTATGGTGATTTTTCTGGATTTTATTGGCATTTTTTTAAGGGTTTAAATAGGTTTAAATCATTTTTTAGCATTTTTTAGAATATTATAGATTTTTAGGATAATATAGATTTTAATAGGATATTAATAGGAAAATATATTTTTTATCTTTTTAGAATATATTAGATATTAAATGGTTTTGATAGGAATATATAGTTTTTCTTTTAATATAGAGATATTATAGATTTTATTTTGGTTTAGATTTTCTTTTAATTGGTTTAATAAGAATTTAGATATTTTAGATATTAATATAGATTTTGTAGATATTAATAGTTTTTTAGTTTTATTAGAGTAATAGATTTTCTTTTAATAATATAGGTTAATTAGAATTTTTAGGTTTAATTGAGTTTTAGGATTAATTGAATTTAGTTTAGTTAATTAGGTCTAGTAATTAGGCTAATTTGCTAATTCAGATTTTTGTGGAGTTTTTTATCATTTTCGTTTGGGCCAGGAGTGGAGGCCCAGTTTGAGTTTTTTGTTCAGCAATTGGTTTTTTGTCCAGAAAAAAGTCCAGATTTGTCCAAGTTTCGTCCAACAGACTCCAGCGCATCCCAGAACCTTCTAGAACGTTCCAGGCGCTTCTCAGTGTTATAAAACCAGCACGCCACGTGTTACCAAAGGGCTGACCCCACTTTTCCACTCCACCCACACGCCCACGTTACGCGTCACCCACACGCCACGCCATCACTCCACACTTCCTTCTATCTGCCACCTTTCAGGCCACGTGGAGACCATGCAGGGCGCACCCCCACTACCTCGCCCACGCGTCCACCATGCGTCCCTCCACCATTCTTCACCGGCGAACGTCACCGGCCGGCCTGCATGGCCGGCGGCCACCACCAACCTCACCGGAACTCAATTCCTACCCAGAACTCCGACCAACCTTCATCTTCTTCCCCTGACCTTCATCACCCTCAACCCAGAACTCCGATCAAACATGCAAGATCTTCCATCAAGATCATCAACAACGCTTTCCCAGATTCAACTGATCAACATCATCAATCATCATCCACCAACAAGAAGCAGTTATCACCTTCAATCGCCATTGTATTCACCTTCTTCCCAGAACGACCACCAGAAATTCATCAGGAAGAATGTTCATCGTTTCCCCAGATCTTCATGCATTCACCTCGCCCTTCAAACTTCAGAAGCATCAGGAAATACAACCATCATCATCTCACGAGTTCATCGCTTTCACAAGATTCCCCAGAATCTTCAAGCATTCGTCAGCGAACAACTCCTATCCAGATCTCCAGAAACTCAACCTCACCAGTTCTTCAAGAACAGACAAGAACTTCATCAGCGAGCAAATCCAAGAACCCTTTCCAGAGACGAGCATCATCAAGAATCACCATCCGAGATCTTCATCAGCGCATGTGTATTCCTCCTCGAGAACGACAGATCTATGGCCATTCAAAGCAAATCTCCAGATCATCAGAAAATCTTCTAGGACTCATCGAGTCTTCTTCTGCTCCGTCGTGAAGGTAGGGTAGAGAAGGTTGAGAGAAGTTTGAGTGGAAGTGAGGTAGACGTTGTAAGAAGCGAAGCTGAGAAAGGTTAGGAGAAGAGAGAGCGGAGGAGAAATAAGGTGGCGGCGGCGGCCATAAACAGGGAGAGTAAGATAGAGTTAGGGTTTTCAGAGTGAAAGGAGAAGGAGAGGAAGAGATTGGGTCGTGGGCCCCAGGCCCAACAATTTTTTTGGGAGACACCTCACGTTTTTTTCTGACAAAAATGGGCTGGGCCCAATGCGTTTCTGTCAACACCTCCCGTTTCCATATCGCACCCCCTCCCAATTGTTTTTTTTCTGAGTCCCTCATTGGGCTGGGCCCAACTCATCAGTTTTTTTATTTTATTTTCTGTTACCCTTTGTAGCTGTAACACCCCCCTCCCTTTATATTTTTTTATTTTCTTTTATATTTTTTTCTTTTCTTTATAGTTTTATAAAAATAAGAAGGGAGAAAATATAGTGAAAAAGAAATATTAAAAGAAAAAGTGAGAAAAAGAATTTGAAGAGAAAAAGAAAATAGAAAAGAATATTAAAAAGAAAAAGAATATTAGAAAAAATATGTTGAAAAAGAAGATATAAAAAAATAGAGAAAAATACATGAGGAAAAATATTGAGAAAATATTTGTGGAAAAGAAATATGAGAAGATATTATATGAAAATATCATAGAAAAATAGAGAAAAATTAAGAGAAAAATATGTGAGAAAAAATAGAAAATTATATGAAAATATTCATAGAAAAATATGGAAAATATGTTGAAAAGAAAAGAAGAAAAAATATTAAAGTAAGTTTAATATTTTTAGAGTACATTTTCTTTATTCTTTTATACTTTTAGGATAGCTTAGAAGCCCACTTGTTAGGGGGCTATTTTCCATTCAATTTTTTAGGATAGAATAGGACAGTGTTTCCTAGGAGATTTATTTTCAGTATTCAAACCATTGTAATCATTTTTCAGAGATTAATAAAACGAGATTTGAGCTGTGGTCCCGAAGTAGCTGAACTACAGCTGCTCTGATTCCTTGTGCCAGACGAGGATATGTAGGCATAGGATGCGATATCCTAGCGAGCACACTAACAACTGACCTTCTGTTCTCTCGCTGCTGTGCGATCGAGACTTTCCCGCTGACGATTAATTGATACCCTTTTTTCTCTCTTGCCCGAGTGCACTTGAGACCAAGCCGTAGTTTTGCCTATAGGTTCCCGACCCTGTGAAACCAGTTGTTTTTCTCACTGCTGTGTGAGAATGTTTGTTTAGCCGTAGTTAGTCTGAACTACGTAAAGCTCTGATCTTCCATGCAGTGGAAGTACGTAGGCACAAGACGCGAAGTCTTGGCGAGCCAATTTTCCCCGTAGTCCCGAACTACGCTGACTCCGACTTTCTCTCTTGAGAATACGTAGGCATAGAGTGCGACACTCTATCGAGTCAATTCCCTTCCGTTTAGATTTAGCAGCCGTAGATAGATTGTTTTGCATCCTTTAGACAACCCAAGCAAGCGTGGATCCCGTCGAGTACGACGGACGTGAGGGGTGCTAATACCTTCCCCTTGCGTAACCGACTCCCGAACCCAGGTTTTGGTTGCGATGACCATACCTTTCCCCGTTTTTTGCGAGGTTTACTTCGAGCGTTTCCTTTCCCGCTCTGAGGGATAAATAACGCACTGTGGCGACTCTTCTGTCAGCTGGCGCCGATTTTCGCAGTAGCGACAGCTGGCGACTCTGCTGGGGACTTGATAGTTTCCTAGGGATCCAACGTCCCGAAAGCGAGTCAATTGTGGGATTCAACGTCCCCTAAGAGAGAGTCAATCCTAGCGCTTGTTTGCTTGTCTATTTGGGTATTTATTTATCGAGATTATCTGTTACTGTTGGGGTGTTACGGGTGTTCTATGATTGAGATAAGTCGGACCTGGGCTTGAGTATGAGTATGCACCTAGATATAGTTGCGGAGAAGTAGTAGACGAACCTGTCTGCTGAGCAGGCACAGTTCCCTACGAAAATCTGCACTCGGACGAGATTCTTGCAGAGGTGCTCCTTTCCGGTCCTGAGGATCTGAGGGGAGTCCAGACGTGAGGATTGTCGACTCTGGGAACCGATCATTTGGAAGTTAGCTAAGTGAGGCCTCTTCATGAGATGACGATGCCACTCCTCCTGGGAATCGTATCATTCCTCATGAAAGTCTGTGACGCTGACGACCGCATAGGATGCCGTACCTTGTCAGATATAGGTCCACACCTGTGAGTGGGGGGTTTTTTTTGTGCAGGAAACTTGACTTCCAACCTACCCGTTATTCTGGTCCTCTCTTCAGAGCAACCGTACTCCGTCAGCAGTGCAGCAGTATTTAGATTGTGTGGGGGCTGTGATCCCGCGTTTGTTGCATTGCATTGCATTTGCATAGGCATCTTCACATCATATTGCATACCATTCGCCAGCTAGCCAGAGCTCTGATCCAGCCATTATTTTGATTCTGAAGGTGAGTATTGAAGACGACCAAGGGGTTGAAGCAGATTTGAAGTAGATTTGATTAGAGTCAAGCAGTGAAGTCAGCTGACAGTTGTTGGTAGCTATGTCAGAGAGCAACTTCCAGTTTGTTGATACCTTGTCAGGTTTCACCGTGACGTCCAATCCTTTGTATGGATCTCCGCACGACGAAGACTTTCCGTAAGTGAACAACCTTACTGCAGCTCAGCTTGTGCAGCCATCTGTTGAAGACCAAGGTCTGCGTGAGCAGTTTATTGGCCAAGGTGAACGTTCTCCTTCTGTTGGCGTCTCAGACTACCAGGGTTTTGCCTTCCCTGTGCCTAAGCCCCGAAGAGAGGTCCCAACAGCAAAGAATGAAGACCCATTAGCTCCCATGTATGCTGAAAGGTTTCGTGCATTAGAGGAGAGGTTCAAAGCCTTGAAAGGTAAAGACGCTGTTACTCCTAGTGCTGCAGATATGTGTCTGGTTCCTGGCCTAGTGTTACCTTCGAAGTTCAGAATGCCGAGGTTTGAAAGGTACAAAGGAGATAGTTGCCCGAAGCAACATTTGGTGATGTTCTGCCGAAGAATGACTTCGTTTGTGCACAACGACAAGCTGATGATTCATTGCTTTCAAGATAGTCTGACTGGGGCACCTCTGAGTTGGTATATGCAGTTAGAGCGTAATCAGATCCGATCATGGATGGACTTAGCCAATGCCTTTCTGAAGCAGTACGACTATAATCTTGACGAAGCTCCTATTCGCATGCAACTGCAAGAATTGTCTCAAGGGAACAATGAATCTTTCAGAAAGTATGTTCAGAGATGGAGAGAATTTGTTGGTAGAGTGCAACCACCGCTCCTAGACCAAGAGCTGAAAGGCATGTTCGTAAACTCCTTGCAGAACCCGTACTTCGAAAGAATGCTTGGAACCGCACCAAATTTCTCTGAGTTGGTAAGGACGGGAGAGCACATCGAGTATGGTGTAAAGACTGGAAGAATCCCGAACGTTTCAAGAGGTCAGGCCAGTGAAACTGAATCTCTCTATGGCTCTCAATCTGAAGATGAAGCTATGATCAATGCGGTCCTGACAGATGTTGGATATCCTCAAGTCGAATCGGTGAAATCTGTTGGTTCTCCGTCTTCTCAGCGGTCAGTATCTTCTGTGTCTCGTTATTCTGAACAGACAGCCGTGCCTGGGGCACCCTATCTGGAACCTTATGTCGCTCCTCTTGCAAGTCCACGAGCTCGTGGCCGAGGTTATCAGAATCAACGTCAGAATCAGAATCGACCTCGCAACAATTTGGAACGAAGGAACGCTCCTTTTCACCCAGTGCCTATGCCGTATAGCCAGTTGCTACCATCTTTGATCCAGAAGTCTTTGGTGGAGCCGAAAGCTCTTAAGCTAGTTCCAGAACCTTACCCTCCTGGGTACAATCCCCACGTTCAGTGTGGTTATCATGGTGGCTCACCGGGGCATTCGACGGAAGATTGTAAAGCATTTCAGGCGAAGGTACAGCAGTTGATTGATCAGGATCGCATTTCCTTTCGAGAATGGTTTCTGTTTGTTCATCCCAACCGCTCAGCTGTCTAAGCTCGTAGACTCGGAAAGTATTCTCCAGCAAAGAAGCCAGTGGTTCAGACAGGCGGGCGCCTCAGCATTGGCAGTCCTCAGGCTTTTACATCATTTGCATTTGTAGTTTCTTTTTCTGTTAGTTACTACCTGCTTTTTAAACGTTGTATGTTTCGAATGGTGATAATAATAAAGTGACTATGCATTTTTCTGAATTAGTCATGTCGCTGTCGCTTATTTATTGCATTGCACTGACACTTGCATTTTATTCACTCCACTTTATCGCTGTGACTAGCAAAGTTAGGAGGGAGGATGATGAAACTGAAACTCATAACCGATGATCGTATGCTTTCAGATAAGACCTTACCGATGACGTACAAGGCATTGTTTCAAATCCCCCAAACACTGGAGATATAAGGAGTTAGTCCCTTGTTAACCACTTCGAGCCAGGAAGTAGAAGTTTTTTCGGACTTTTTAAACCCTCACATCTTAACCCGGGGCAGGGTAGTTGTCAGTTAGCTTGACCGAGCATTCAAGTCTTGCAGAGGAGTGTTGTCTTTCGAGGACCACTCAGTTTATACCTCTCAGGAGGTCAAACCTCACCAATCAGGAGTGAGACAGTTACAATCCTTTCGGAGCAATCAAGGCAACCAGTGTCACACGACTTTGTTCCAAAAGAAAGAAATAAGAAAGCCCGCTAAGTAAAAAGAAAGAAAAGCTGAGAAAGCTAATACTTAGGCAAAAATTAGGGCATCCCGCTGGACTTCAAAAGAAAACGAAAAATCGAAAAGAACTCAGAATGAGTCAGTCCAGGCAAAAATTAGGGAATCAAAAGAATGAAAAAGAGGGAAAAAATTTTCCCCAGCAAATCACAAAGTCGTGTACACAGACACCGAAAGCGAAGAAGGAGTAACTGTCACTCCAGAAAAGCATTGTGAATTCCTTAGCTATGGTCCTCACCATTCAGCATACCTCTCGAAGAGGCGAGCGCTTGTGCCAGGTTAACTGAACCTTAGGATCGGAGATCATCACGTAGAAGGGGTGGGTACAAATCAAAATTTGAGCCAAATATCCTTTGTTTCACGAACCGTGAACCCGACCACGATACAACCCTTAAAAGACCTAATTGAGGTAGGGTTATTCTGAAGCGCATTACGATAAGGTTGAGTAACCTGACTCCTTCTTGACTTGCTAGTCACATCCTTGTTGTATTTTTCACTGACCACGTAAGCACTACGTTTGAACTTAGGTTCATTCGTCACTCACAATCATATGCATGTAAACGAGTGACAGCTCAAATTTTTTTCAAAATCTGCATAACCACTGCATTAAGATTACCATTCGTAGACAGACGATTTTAATTGCAGGTTAGTAGTTGGCATGAAAGAAATTCCAGCAGGAATAATTGAGCAAGACCGAATAATTCGGCAGTCTGAACCAGAATGGTGTATGTTGTGAAGCCCAATGAGTCAGGGGCATTGACTTCCAGTAAGTTCGGAATCAGTTAGTCTGAGGACCCGTCCCGAAGCTTCAGTGGATCAGGGGCAGTTTGTTTGAGAAGCAGTGGATCAGAAGTGAGTCTTCTCGAGACCCAATCAGGGGCAATCATCCAGAGCGCTGAGATTTGAAAGCAGATACTTCCAGTGGATAATCAGATCGGGTTAAGTCGCTAGAACGCTCATTCAGGGGCAAGTCATCGCAGAGAATGTTGAAATCAACTGGGTTGTTAGGTCTATTGGAGATTGAATTCTGTTGTCATATAGATTCCGGGGCAAATATTCTCGAAGTATTCTCGAGGCAAGCTGTTCAGAGCAGGTATTCCCAAGAGTTAGATTGGGGCAAGTTGAATTGTACTGGGGCAAGTTGTGCAAAGCCAGTCTTTTTATCCCCAGCTGAGTGCACTGGGGCAAGCTGTTCAAACAAGTTTGTTTATCCCCAGCCGGAGTTGAGTATCGGGGAATCATGTCAGTACCCTTATCGAAAACCTTAGCATTCCGAAAAGGCCGTGCTATCGTTGGATCATTATCCTACAGTTTAAACCTGTTGCGTGTCAGTAACCAGTCGTTTCCAAAGTCCAGTTCTCGCCTGGCAAACCCATAAGCATCAGTTCTCGTCTGGTGCATTTTATTGTAAGCATCAGTTCCCGTCTGGTGCAGTTTATTGTAAGCAGCAGTTCCCGTCTGGTGCAGTTTATTGTAACCAGTTCTCGTCTGGTCACCAGTTTATTGTGTTATATCAGTTCTCGTCTGGTACATGTCGTCGCGTAACCAGTTCTCGCCTGGTCATCGTGTGTTTTAACCTATGTGTTATACCAGTTCTCGCCTGGTGTACGTCAGCTTTCAGCCAGTTCTCGCCTGGTTGTCTATACCTCAGTCTGCTATCCAGTCAGCACCCGTCTGATGTTCAAAAACACAAAAATCAATTTTCCTAACCTATTTTCCTATCAGTTCTCGCCTGGTAGTCTACCTTTGAATGCTAGTTCTCGTCTAGTATTTCTTATATCTTTCACTGTGTACATAATCCGTGTTTATCCTAAACCAGAAAAGCAAAAAACCTAAAGGTATCTGACACAGTATTTCCCAATGACTCACATGTTGTCATGTTTCCCGATACGAAGCTCGACGGACGCCAGCGCTCTGAGTAATGTTTGAATTCCCTGTGGATATTGTTAAATCAGAAGTGTCACTCTCCAGCAGATGAAAGTTGCTTATTATCCCCGGAAGAGTCGAGATCGTATTTTACCCCGTATCAGAGTGGGACCAGAAGGATCCTCAGCAGATTAAGATTGATATCCTTGATAGTAGGGGCATTTCCAGCAGTGTGTCGCGCGCAATCAACCTCAGTTTGGGTCAATCCCCGCAGAGTACAATCAGTTGCCAATGTTTGAAGAGAGCATCCCCGAGCAGAGTTGTTTTCTTTCCCCAGTGAAGTCGTCAAACAGGGTTGCCTTTTCCACTTCTCCAGCAGAACAGTTATCCCCAACGAATTTGATTTCCCGTTTCCAGCATTTATTTTGCTGAGATGTTTCTGTGGCTTCAGTTCATCCCCAGTAGAGTTGACGTTACCTTCGGCATTTATTTTGCCAAGTGGTTTTCAGACCTGGTGATCTCTGGCAGCTCGAGCCTGCATTAGCATTTGCATATAAAGTCATAGCATTTATACAAGCATATAGTATTTCCATGCCATCTGGGCATCGCATTTTCAAACAGAATGTATATCATTTACATATCATATAGGACATTGCATCATTATCCAGCATACGCATGTCGAAACATGGACCAGGATGGTTACCTATTGGATTTCGAATTTGTTCGCCGGCAGAGTTGTGTGGTTAAGCTTCTCGTCTCCCCAGCGAAGTCTTCAGTTCAAGACGATTCTTGAATCCCTCAGCAGAGCCGTTTACTTAAGATAATTCTTAAGACCTCAGTACAGCTTCCCGAGTTGTTCGCCTAGTATGATGCTTGAGCTCCCCGGTAGCGTCCTCAGCAAGAGTTGCCCAGGAAGATTCCTGGAATGCCTAGCAGAACAAAGTCTCCAGAATGGTTATCGGTTCAGGATGATTCTTGAAGGTGTCCGACAAATTTGTTGGTTCAAGATGATTCTTGAAGTCCTTAGCAGCGTGATATGTCTGCTCCAACAGTGATGTCTAATCTGAAGATGGATTTCGCAAGCGCCTGAGGGTGGTATCAGAAGGTTCCTGTGATTTCAGATTTCCTTGTTGATGAATCAACGTGTGACTGAAGTCGAAGATACCTCCTGCAGAGTGGCCAGGGGCCAGGGTTTCATATATCTTTAGTGTTGAAATTCTACGTCGGGCAGTGTGCAGCTAGTATTCCAATGTTCGGCAAGTTGAGCAGTTGGCAAATTTTCGGGTTTACCGGTATTCAACCGTCATCTACCTTGAATGTTGAAGGCTGAGCGCTCTTCACCCATTCAGGTCGAAGCCGCTTGAATAGGGGCAGCTGTTGCACCCCAAAATTTGACCAACCGGGTCTCGCATTTGGCTCGATGTTTCGACGCATGACCGCATTCGCATCTGCATATTGCATACATTGCATTTGTCATTTGTATTGATTTTATCAGGGATCACAGCTCTCGTCTCGGGTTTCAGGTGTTTTTTATCAGTTTAAATAGGTAGAATCGATTTTTGGGATATTTCGGTGCCCGTTTATTTTTACCGATTATTTTTGTGCGCTCTCGCAGTGTTATGTGTCGTTCGGGAATTATGGTGATTTTTCTGGATTTTATTGGCATTTTTTTTAGGGTTTAAATAGGTTTAAATCATTTTTTAGCATTTTTTAGAATATTATAGATTTTTAGGATAATATAGATTTTAATAGGATATTAATAGGAAAATATATTTTTTATCTTTTTAGAATATATTAGATATTAAATGGTTTTGATAGGAATATATAGTTTTTCTTTTAATATAGAGATATTATAGATTTTATTTTGGTTTAGATTTTCTTTTAATTGGTTTAATAAGAATTTAGATATTTTAGATATTAATATAGATTTTGTAGATATTAATAGTTTTTTAGTTTTATTAGAGTAATAGATTTTCTTTTAATAATATAGGTTAATTAGAATTTTTAGGTTTAATTGAGTTTTAGGATTAATTGAATTTAGTTTAGTTAATTAGGTCTAGTAATTAGGCTAATTTGCTAATTCAGATTTTTGTGGAGTTTTTTATCATTTTCGTTTGGGCCAGGAGTGGAGGCCCAGTTTGAGTTTTTTGTTCAGCAATTGGTTTTTTGTCCAGAAAAAAGTCCAGATTTGTCCAAGTTTCGTCCAGCAGACTCCAGCGCATCCCAGAACCTTCTAGAACGTTCCAGGCGCTTCTCAGTGTTATAAAACCAGCACGCCACGTGTTACCAAAGGGCTGGCCCCACTTTTCCACTCCACCCACACGCCACGCCATCACTCCACACTTCCTTCTATCTGCCACCTTTCAGGCCACGTGGAGGCCATGCAGGGCGCACCCCCACTACCTCGCCCACGCGTCCACCATGCGTCCCTCCACCATTCTTCACCGGCGAACGTCACCGGCCGGCCTGCATGGTCGGCGGCCACCACCAACCTCACCGGAACTCAATTCCTACCCAGAACTCCGACCAACCTTCATCTTCTTCCCCTGACCTTCATCACCCTCAACCCAGAACTCCGATCAAACATGCAAGATCTTCCATCAAGATCATCAACAACGCTTTCCCAGATTCAACTGATCAACATCATCAATCATCATCCACCAACAAGAAGCAGTTATCACCTTCAATCGCCATTGTATTCACCTTCTTCCCAGAACGACCACCAGAAATTCATCAGGAAGAATGTTCATCGTTTCCCCAGATCTTCATGCATTCACCTCGCCCTTCAAACTTCAGAAGCATCAGGAAATACAACCATCATCATCTCACGAGTTCATCGCTTTCACAAGATTCCCCAGAATCTTCAAGCATTCGTCAGCGAACAACTCCTATCCAGATCTCCAGAAACTCAACCTCACCAGTTCTTCAAGAACAGACAAGAACTTCATCAGCGAGCAAATCCAAGAACCCTTTCCAGAGACGAGCATCATCAAGAATCACCATCCGAGATCTTCATCAGCGCATGTGTATTCCTCCTCGAGAACGACAGATCTATGGCCATTCAAAGCAAATCTCCAGATCATCAGAAAATCTTCTAGGACTCATCGAGTCTTCTTCTGCTCCGTCGTGAAGGTAGGGTAGAGAAGGTTGAGAGAAGTTTGAGTGGAAGTGAGGTAGACGTTGTAAGAAGCGAAGCTGAGAAAGGTTAGGAGAAGAGAGAGCGGAGGAGAAAGAAGGTGGCGGCGGCGGCCATAAACAGGGAGAGTAAGATAGAGTTAGGGTTTTCAGAGTGAAAGGAGAAGGAGAGGAAGAGATTGGGTCGTGGGCCCCAGGCCCAACAATTTTTTTGGGAGACACCTCACGTTTTTTTCTGACAAAAATGGGAGGGGCCCAATGCGTTTCGGTCAACACCTCCCGTTTCCATATCGCACCCCCTCCCAATTGTTTTTTTTTTCTGAGTCCCTCATTGGGCTGGGCCCAACTCATCAGTTTTTTTATTTTATTTTTTGTTACCCTTTGTAGCTGTAACACCCCCCTCCCTTTATATTTTTTTATTTTCTTTTATATTTTTTTCTTTTCTTTATAGTTTTATAAAAATAAGAAGGGAGAAAATATAGTGAAAAAGAAATATTAAAAGAAAAAGTGAGAAAAAGAATTTGAAGAGAAAAAGAAAATAGAAAAGAATATTAAAAAGAAAAAGAATATTAGAAAAAATATGTTGAAAAAGAAGATATAAAAAAATAGAGAAAAATACATGAGGAAAAATATTGAGAAAATATTTGTGGAAAAGAAATATGAGAAGATATTATATGAAAATATCATAGAAAAATAGAGAAAAATTAAGAGAAAAATATGTGAGAAAAAATAGAAAATTATATGAAAATATTCATAGAAAAATATGGAAAATATGTTGAAAAGAAAAGAAGAAAAAAGGAGAAAAAATATTAAAGTAGGTTTAATATTTTTAGAGTACATTTTCTTTATTCTTTTATACTTTTAGGATAGCTTAGAAGCCCATTTGTTAGGGGGCTATTTTCCATTCAATTTTTTAGGATAGAATAGGACAGTGTTTCCTAGGAGATTTATTTTCAGTATTCAAACCATTGTAATCATTTTTCAGAGATTAATAAAACGAGATTTGAGCTGTGGTCCCGAAGTAGCTGAACTACAGCTGCTCTGATTCCTTGTGCCAGACGAGGATATGTAGGCATAGGATGCGATATCCTAGCGAGCACACTAACAACTGACCTTCTGTTCTCTCGCTGCTGTGCGATCGAGACTTTTCCGCTGACGATTAATTGATACCCTTTTTTCTCTCTTGCCCGAGTGCACTTGAGACCAAGCCGTAGTTTTGCCCATAGGTTCCCGACCCTGTGAAACCAGTTGTTTTTCTTACTGCTGTGTGAGAATGTTTGTTTAGCCGTAGTTAGTCTGAACTACGTAAAGCTCTGATCTTCCATGCAGTGGAAGTACGTAGGCACAAGACGCGAAGTCTTGGCGAGCCAATTTTCCCCGTAGTCCCGAACTACGTTGACTCCGACTTTCTTTCTTGAGAATACGTAGGCATAGAGTGCGACACTCTATCGAGTCAATTCCCTTCCGTTTAGATTTAGCAGCCGTAGATAGATTGTTTTGCATCCTTTAGACAACCCAAGCAAGCGTGGATCCCGTCGAGTACGACGGACGTGAGGGGTGCTAATACCTTCCCCTTGCGTAACCGACTCCCGAACCCAGGTTTTGGTTGCGATGACCATACCTTTCCCCGTTTTTTGCGAGGTTTACTTCGAGTGTTTCCTTTCCCGCTCTGAGGGATAAATAACGCACGGTGGCGACTCTTCTGTCAGCCGGCGCCGATTTTCGCAGTAGCGACAACTATGTGTAAAAGAAGGGATTGTGCATGAGGTGGTGCCACCTTACACTCCACAGCAAAATGGGATTGCAAAATGCAAGAACAGAACCATCATGAATATGGTGAGAAGTATGTTGAATGGAAAGCATCTACCTAAAGAATTATGGGGAGAAGCAGTTTCGACAGCAACATATATATTAAACAGATGTTCGACGAAGAAGCTTGAAGGAATCACACCAGAAGAATGTTGGTCTGGTGTCAAGCCTAGTCTCAGTCACTTAAAGGTGTTTGGATCTATAGCACATAGACATGTGCCAGATCAGTTGAGAAGGAAGCTTGATGATAAGTCAAATCAGATGATCTTGATAGGATATCATTCGACAGGAGGTTATAAGCTGTTCGACCCAGTGAATAAGCAGGTAGTGATCAGCAGGGACGTAATCATAGATGAGCTTAAAGAATGGGATTGGACTGAGAATGCCAAGAAGGATTCAGTGAGAATCTCTTGTGAAGAATCAGCCACTGAAGTCGAAATAGAAGCTCGACTAGAACCAGTTGCAGATGAAGCAGGTTCAAGCCGACCTCGACGAACAAGACACATGCCTGCAAGGTTGCAAGAATGTGTTATTACATCAGATGATGTAGTAGATGAAGAGGGTGAGTTGGTACATTATTCTTTCTATGCAGATGTCGAACCAGTCAATGTAGCTGAGGCATTGAAAGATTCGAAGTGGATGAAAGCAATGATTGAAGAATTGGAGTCCATCGAAGTCAATGATACCTAGTCACTTGTCGAATTTCCGCAAGGCAAGAAGGCAATTGATGTGAAGTGGATTTACAAGGTAAAGGTAAATCCTAAAGGAGAAGTAACTCGACACAAGGCGAGACTTGTGGCGAAAGGATTTCTTCAGAAGGAAGGAATCGACTTCGATGAAGTATTCGCACCTGTTACTAGAATTGAAACAATCAGGTTGGTTGTTGGTCTAGCAAATACGAACAACTGGCACACATGTCAGATGGACGTGAAGTGTGCATTCCTTAATGGCCCCTTAGACGAAGAAGTTTATGTTGCACAACCAACTGGGTTTGTGAAACAAGGCAAAGAAAGAAAGGTGTACAGGCTTCATAAATCCCTGTATGGACTTAAGCAAGCTCCAAGAGCTTGGAATAAGAAAATCGATAGCTTCTTAAGGGAGAAGGAATTTGTGAAGTGTACAACTGAGCATGGAGTATATGTAAGAAGAAGCAATGGCGAATTGCTTATACTATGTCTCTATGTTGATGATTTGTTGATAACAGGGAGTTGTAAGAAGGAGATCGAAGATTTCAAACATGACCTAAGTGAGGAGTTTGAAATGTCAGACTTGGGAAATCTCTCATATTTCCTTGGCATCGAATTCTACAAGACAAGTAGAGGTTTGATGATGCACCAAAGAAGATATGCAGGCGAAATACTCAAGAGATTTGAGATGCAAGATTGTAACCAAACTTTGACTCCAGCTGAGCCCAGATTGCAACTGTCGAAGGATTCAGATGAAGATGATGTCGACCCAACCCAATACAGAAGACTTATTGGGTCACTTAGATACCTTTGTCACACAAGGCCTGACTTAGCATACAGTGTTGGTATGGTAAGTAAATTCATGCAGAAGCCAAAGGTATCACACCTAGCAGCGGCGAAGAGGATACTGAGGTATCTGAAAGGAACTCTCGACTACGGTATTTTGTTTCCAGCAGCTGATGAAGGAAAAGAATGCAAGTTAGTGGGATACACAGACTCCAGTTGGTGTAGTGATGCTGAGGATCAAAAATCCACAGCTGGTTATGTGTTTATGTTAGGTGGTGCACCAGTTGCTTGGAATTCGAGAAAGGAACCAGTAGTGGCATTGTCATCATGCGAAGCAGAATATATAGCTGCTTCTCTTTATGCATGTCAAGCAACTTGGATGGTGAACTTGGTCGAAGAAATCACAAGGAAGAATCATGGAGCAATTACCATGAAGATAGACAGCATGTCAGCTATCAACTTGGCGAAGAATCCAATAGCTCATGGTCGAAGCAAACACATCAAAATGAGGTTCCATTATCTTCGAGAGCAGGTAGCAGAAAGGAAGATGAAGTTGGAACACTGCAGAACTGAGAATCAGATTGCAGATATCATGATGAAGGGAGTGCAGGTCGAAGCCTTCAGAAGACTAAGAGCCATGATGAATGTAGACAATTTAGACACAATGAGTTAGGTGGTGTGTTAAATGTAATTCATTGTTTTGATTTGATTTGATATGATTAGATTTGATTTGAATATTTTGGGTCTTTTATGTTTTGGGCTTTTGTAAACCTAAAACTATAAATAGGGTGCCTTGCTTTATATTCAAAAATAACATAGAACAGATTTCACAGTTGCAGTGTTTAGCAAGTGAAAGTTCTATAAGCAATAAGAAATCTCACAGTTGTGGGTAACACATTCTCTCCAAATATTTCATCTCTCATTCTTCTCTTTTATTGTTCTTGATAATTACTTGTTATTACCATTACTATCATATTGTGGGTTTGTTCATCAATCTTGAGATCAAGATTGAAGGAAATTCTTAATAGGGTGTGAGGTGAATTTCCAACATGTTCTTGCTTGACATAGAAATGCATTATTATTGAACTAACTAAGTAATAATCAGCAATGTTAATATGCAAATTTGTCACGAGTGGTAACAGATTGTGTGAAGCTTTGTTTAAGGATACTCTGCATTTGTAGCGTATTTGAAGGATTCCAGAAAGTTATTATTTTTTTACACATTAATAAAAATTTTGGGGGGGGGGGGGGGGGGGGGGGGGGTTTAACCTCAAAAAACAAGATACTAATTTTTTTAATATATATATATATATATATATATATATATATATATATATATATGTTGATTTATATTTTGACTAATTTAATTGTTGTCAAGGCCAATCAGCGGTTGAAGTTAACTGTTTTTACAAAATTTGACGGAAATAATTCATTCAATTAACAGAAGTGTTTTTAAAAGACTAATATATAACATTTTTAAATTAAAATATTAAAGTGAAACATTAAATTAAGTTAAGAAACTTATTAATGATAATAATAATAATAATAATAATAATAATAATAATAATAATAATAATAATAATAATAATAATAATAATAATAATAATAATAATAATAATAATAATAATAATAATAATAATAATAATAATATTTAAAATCAATTTATTTTACGCATGTTTTTATGACAGCAAGCGTCCATCTTAAAGTAGTTTTTTACCTACAAGCATTTTCCATAGGTAGAAGTTTCAAAATGTTAAAATAAAGTGACGTTAATCTAGAAAAAATCTCACTTATGTATATGAATCAATCATATTTAGCAGCAAATTTACAAGCTCATTATGAATACATGTAAGGCTAAATATTGAAAGACTGCAACCTAACTCATCAAAACCATTTGTTCTTGTATTTTGAAAATTCTATCTTACTTTTAATATATTAGCAACTAAAATAAATACCAAGGCATAAAAAAATTACTTTGGTTTCAAGGCATGGAAGTTAATAGATACCTTCTCTTCTCACTTAATGGAATAGTTTTGAGAACCACTATTTTGTTCAGAATTTCAATCAACTAATTTATTGCTCTATATCATTAAGTATCATCAGAATTATCAATCATCTCCATTTCATTCATCACTTCTTGAGCATTTTCTTCCATCCTTTTTCTATTAACTTGCACAAAATATTTCAACGACTCGGCCACTTCTCTCATAGAGTTTATCGTCCCTTCTTTGTCTCTACCCTTATAAGCATAATTATATTGCACTTTTTTCTTTATTGAGGATCTTGATTCCTCTAAATTAATATGCACACTTAACCATTCTTCATGTAATCCCTATATATGGTACTAAAAATTCAGGACCATTTGTATATCACGCATTCACTAGAAAGTATTTATCTATAATGATTTTTTTTAAATAAAGAGAAAAAAATCATATATTTATATTTGATTCTGTTGTGAAAAACGATACTGAAATAATAAAATATAATTAGTTTCTTGATCAACAAGAAACCCATTAGAAAAAGAAAAAAAAGGAAACAAGAAGAACATAATGAAATTGGTTATAAACTGATATTATTTACTTTCTCTATTAACAAAATTACAAGTGTTATAGAATAGCAAATAACTTCTCTCACCCTAATTAGGGTTTGCACCACACCCCATAGATAAGAGACTAACATGCTATTTATAAGAAAACTAACATACTAACCTAATGGGTTTTTACACACAAGCCCATTACACAAGCTAACTTAGGGAACAAGCAAACTTAAACAATTGGGCTTTCAACCAAGGTCAAATTCGACATGTTAACACTCATAGCATACTTCGACTACAACATGTGAACAGACTTTGACAACATGCTAAGATTCTTTCAAATTATCGAGGCAAAAAGCTACCCTTCGACCATACTAGAGTTTGATCCAATATCTCACAAACTTTCACCTTGGAACAAACTCTATAACATCGAGGGAACAACCTAGCTTTCTTTGCAACTTGGTAATGTCTTGATGATCATATCAACAACATCGTGATCTGTCGAAACCTTCAGCACTTGGACTTATCCATGCTCGATTACCCCTCTGACGAAATGCAGTCTCACATCGATGTGCTTGGTTCGCTCATGATAAGATCAATTCTTTGACAGGTTTATAGCACTTTGAATATCACATTTAACAATGATAACTCAACCTTGAAGTTCCAACTCCTTAGCAAAATCTTCAAGTCACAATGCTTCTTTCACGGCTTCAGTGATGGCGATATATTCAGCTTCAGTGGTTGATAAGACAACAACCTTCTGAAGTGTTGCTTTCCAACTGATAATTGTGTCAAACATAGTGAACACATATCCAAAAATAAATTTTTTGGAATCCATACAACTTGCATAATCAAAGTTGACATGCCCTTCGATTAATGCTTTACTATTTTCACCACATGCTCCACCATAAATCAAGACTTTGCTCAGAGACCTATTTATGTACCTTAGAATCCACTTCAATGCTTGCTAGTAAGCCTTTCCAGGATTTGGCATGTACCTACTTACAAGACTTACTGCATATGTTATGTCGGGTCTAGTATAAACTATAACATACATTAAAGGACTTACTGTGTTAGCATGGTATGATATTCATATAAGCTCTTTCAACCTCAGTACTGGGACATTGATTTGTACTCAGTTTGAATTGAGGGTTTGTCAGAGTTAGAACAGGCTTTGAATTCGACATACCAAACTTGTCGAGAATCTTTTTCAAGTATGCCTCTTGAGATAAGCATAATCTCGACTACTTTCTATCTATCCAGATGTCAATCCTAAGAATCTTAGATGCAGCTCCCAGATCCTTCATATCAAACTCCTAATTGAGTTCAGCCTTTACTTTCATAACATCCTCGACATTGTTGATTGATATGAGAATATCATCCACATAAAAGCAACAAAATAACAAATAAATGTCCAAGTCAAAATCTGAAGTAAACACAGTGGTCGAACTAACTTCCAATGAAACCTATGTGTGTCATGAACTTGTTGAATCTCTTATTACATTGTCGAGGAGATTGTTTCAGTCCATATAAAGATTTATTTAGCTTGCACACTGTTGCACCCCAAAATTTGCCCAACCTTTTTCTTTGGATGGCTTTTGTTTCTTTGCATTGTTCTAGCATTTGTATTGCATATCATTGTTCATTTAGCAGGGGATCAAGAGGTTGTGCATAGCAAGAGGGGGTTACTCAGGGTGTTGAGCCTAAGCAAGGGGTGTTACTCAAGCATGGATGGTCATCAGGTCATCTAGAAGTGGTCAATGTTCTTTGAAAGGATTGATGGATGTATGTGGGTCAGCTCCTAACTTGGAGGCCAGTTGAAGATCATCAGAAGATTGTGAATTCATAATTATGGATATGGGATGTTGAGAGAGATCATTGATTGCTTTGAGAGCCATGTTGGAGCTTATTCAAGTTGTTGTGTGATGTGGAAGAAGCCACAGTCAAGGTGTGGCATCTAGGGTTTTCATCTGGTTAATCCTCAGTCAACTGTGAAATCAAAGGAGATTAAGACTCAATTCCAAGTCTCTATGGTCATTGGATGTTGTGTTGATATGTCTAATATATCATTTCAAGATCAATTCATCAAGAATCAAGAGTGTGAGAAGTTGCTAAATTAGGGTTCTCAGTGTAAAATCCCCTATTTAGTCCCCAACTTCAAGACCACCTTTCTCAAGACAGAAGTCTCATCTCATCTTGACCCCAACATGAAACTTGTAGACCATGTTCTTATCTTTCTTTTGAGTAATAGAAGTCATTCATCTGATTTCTAGAACTCAAGTTATGATGCTGACAAGTTACAGGTCCTCAGATGAATGTGGTTTTGGTCAACAAAAGTCAATCAACTTCCAAGCTATTTTTAACCTAGAAGGATGTTTCTCCTCAACTTTTGATGAACATGAAAGTTGTTCCTCGTGGTCTTAGCTTTCCAAAGAGTACTAGAAGTCTTTCATCTAATTTGTAGAACTCAAGTTATGAGCTTGGTAAGGCAAGGGTATTTTGGGAAAGTGAGATTATAGGTCATAAAATTATAGGTCCATTTCACCAACTTGCACACTTCAAATGGAGATCTTTCCAACATCAAACTTGCTCCAAATAGAGCCATTTGCATTACCAAACCATCTCTTGTCATGGTTGAAGCTTGGATTGAAGAATTCCTAAAGTGATTTTCATGGAAAAGGCCTTAAAAAGGAAAAATCAAATTAAATTCATTTGTGATCATTTTGTACCAAGTTTATGCATTTTTTGAGTGCAAATCATATTCTAAACACAATTCCAATCTTGGATTTCCAATTTGAGCTCATCTTGATGGCCATTTTCATGTTTGTTTCACTGTGAAGTAACAAATGTAAATTCAACCATAAGATCAAAGTAAGGATCAATTCTTGGCCATGTGATCAATTTAGCCCATGTGCAAGTGATTGGAAACAAGTTTGAGGCTTGTATAGCTGAGTATACACGATTTTGGCAAGCTTAAAATGAAGGAAAAATTGAAATTCAATTGGACCAAAGGCAGCTGTAATTGGGCCTTATTTCCATCTAAATCTAACATATAAAGCTTCAGGTTGATTTTCAGACTTAGAGGGGGCGTTTTGGTGAAGAAATCAGCAAGAACACATTGAGAAAAAGCAAGCCAAAAGTAAAATTTGAATTCTGAGATTCACATCATCTCAAGCCAAATTAAGTAAATCAGAAGCTTCCTTGGAGTTCATGGAGTGATTCTGGATAATTTTCTTCAAGCTTCAACACCATTTCAAGGCCCAGTGGAGGCTCTCCACTAGGTAAACTCCAAATCAACTTTTCTCTCAATTCATGATGAGATTGTCTTCCATTTTAGCATCATTGTGATTCTTGAACTACGTAGATCATTTCTGGTTCATACTTGTTGTTGTTCGTGACAATTTGTGTTTTGAGCTCTAAACTTGTTGTGTTCGATCTTGCTTATTCTTGGACTGAAATTGAAAACGAACCATGAGTTATTGATGTATGTAGCATGAGGATTCGATTGGTATGTTTAATTGCAAGTTTCATGAATTTTTTTCTGATCACCACTGTTCATAGTGGCCGGAGAAGATGACCGGAGATCTCTCCGGCCACCGCCTGCATTTTCCCTTCGTTTCCTCTTTTAAACGTTGAAGATGATTACGTGTTGGTTTTTGGGCTCTTGGATCTGCTTACTTTTTATTTCAATGCACGAGATTAAGACTCACCATGTACCATGCTTGACCATACCTCACACAATACACACAAAACACTGCACTTCATTTAATATCCTAGCCCTGGACACGTGTTTTGCTGTAGCCCTTTGGATGTGTTGACTTCCTGATCCAACAGCCCTGAACACGTTCCACCATAGAGATGCGTTGACCACCCACACCTGATCTTGTTTGAAATCTCATATTTTTTGTGCGCCTTTTGGACTGGGCCTTTCTTTGCTGCTTGCACCCCCGTTTTGAGCCCATATGGTTTTTTAACATGTTTTAATTACTATCTGCACCGCCCATTTATTTATTTTATTTTCCATTTTCTTTTCATTTTTATTTTGTGCTGTTTAGATTTAATCCATTCTAAAATACTTCCAATGGTTTAAAAATTCCACAAAAATATATTTTAGGAACTTTGAAGTGTCCTTTGATTTTAGAAATATTTTATTTTATTTTTTGGTTTATTTTTCAATTAAAAATGGAATTAAATATTGAAAGTGTTTTATTTGGATTCAATCTTGACATGTCTTGTTCTTGGCTTTGTTTCTCTCATTTCTTTTTGATTCAATGACTAAAATTAAATCCTCATATCCATGATGAGTTGATGAAATTTTGAGGACCATTTTGCCCCTGGTTGGTTGACTTTGTTGGCTTTTCTTTTGACCCTCGATTCTCCCATTTCAAAGTGGTACATCTTGAATATTATTTTCTTTTGATGGTGCTTTGAGGGGATATTTGCTTTGATCTTTTGGAATCTGTTTGCCAACATGTTTGGGTACCTTGTGCATTTTATTTGATCATTTTTGAATCATTTTCCTAATTTTGAGGTAACTTGCAAGTCAAGTTACTTCCAAGGGAAGTTCATACAAGTGCATGACCTAGTTTGAGTTGGAAATGACCTTTGTGGATCCAATAAGCTTTCAACCACTCTTTTTTCATATAATAGACATGTTGAGATTGTTGTATGTTCATTTTTAGGTCAAAATTATGTTCATTACTTGTTGGTTTGTGCATTCCTTTTGTTGCTTCTATTTAGGGTTTCCATATGTGACATGTTTGCATTGTTTGTGTGATATCTCCTTTTGAGTGATTTCTTTTTGTGTATTTCTTCCCATCCTTTCTTCTTTGCATTCCTCATATGCATGCTTGGTTTAGATGAGCTTGTGGAGGCTACTTCCCCACACTATTTTCCTCCCACTTTCATTCTACTTGTGCATCTTATGTTTGCATTTTCATTTGCATGTTATCTCTTCTTCTTCTTTGGTTCTTCTTTGCCATGTTCCCCATAGGTTCTCTAACCTCTTGAGGTTATGATAGACATTAGGTGCCTAACCATGCATGATAACATTAGGTAGTTCCCTTTGAATCCCAACTTTAAGTCAACTTTGCATGATAACTTTTAGGATTGATTTGTCTCCCATTAGTGTCCTTTCTTCTCTTTTCATATTCAAACACCCATAAAACATCTAATAAAGAATGACAAGTGTTGCACGCTACGAGCCTTAAGCTACTTGAGAAATGGTGATTGGGGGGCTTCCTCTCAATGACCTAGAGTGTTTAGTGTACACCCTTTGGGTGATATACGACGCATTCGCTCTTAGGTCATAGTCTCTAGTGCGACATGAGTTACAAATCAAGTTCAAAACACTTCTTCTCTAAAAAATACAAAAAAAACACTTCAAACTTTTTTCATCCTTCGGGATCTTAATCAGAAAATCTTTTCAGAAAAAGAGTGTTGTTAAATCTTAGTTCTATCGCAAACGGTAACGCCTAAGTCTCCAATGCTCGAGCTGCATACACCAACTGCTAGAACTGATTGTTAACCCTACTCGGGCCTAAAAAAAACTTTTGAACCAAACCGGTGTTCTTTTTAGCCCGAACTACGTTTGCTCTGATCTTTCATACCAGATGAAAGCACGTAGGCACAAGACGCGATGTCTTGGCAAACAACATTTCCCCTTTCACATGTAGTTAGTCGAACTACGTTGACTCTGACTTTCCCATTGCACGAGGGAGTACGTAGGCACAAAGCGGTGATGCTCTGCCGAGTCACTTCTCTTTTCTTTTTTCTTTTGTCCTTTGACCTTTAGCTAGATAGATTGATCACCCTTTTAGATAGCCAATTAAGCGTGGATCCCGTCGAGTACGACGGACGTGAGGGGTGCTCATACCTTCCCCTTGCATAACCGACTACCGAATCCAGACATGGTTGCGATGACCTTGTCTTTCCATTTTTTGTCAGGTTTTTCAGATCGTTTCCTTTCCCTCTCTTTTGGATAAATAACGAAAGGTGGCGACTCTTCTGTTTTCCACCGGTTGTTTTTCGCAGTTGCGACACACATATAATCTTCCTTTCCCTTTTCTGCATACCCTTCAGGTTGCCTCATCAGGATTGTTTCATCTAGATCTCCATACCAGAAAGTAGTCTTCACATCCATTTATTCTAGTTCCAGGTCAAATTTTGCCACCATGGCAAGCAACATCCGAATGGACATGTGCTTCACAACAGGAGATAACACATAATTGAAGTCGACACCTTCTTTTTTAGTGAAACCACTTGCGACCAATCTTGTCTTGTATCTTTTCAACATCACTCCTTCGATTCCTTCCTTAACTTTGAAAATCCACTTACATTTGACTAACCTAACTCCAGCAGGTTTCTTGATCAGTTTCCAAGTTTGGTTATCATGAAGAGACTTCATCTCATCATCCATGGCCTTCTTTCATTTAGTCTTATTTCGACTTCTCATAAATTCCTTATAGTCTTTAGATTCTTCGTCCAGAACCTCACTTGCAGAAATTAAGGCGTAAGCTATAAAATCTACATACCTAAGTCTTGAGGTGGATTGACGACTCTTCTTGATCTATCTCTTGCCAAAAGGTAGTCATCGACAGTTTCTTCAGTTTCAATAGCATCTTTTGCTTCTTCTTCGACTTCATATGGGCCATGCAATTCAGCATAACTATGCTCCATCTCAACCAGAATCTCTTTATGTTCCAGCTCTTATTTAAATATCTTCGAACTTCGACCAATGTAATCAGTTTTCTTGAAAGCCATCTCAGCCTCATCGAAAACTACATCTCGATTTATGATACACCTCTTGTAACCAGTCTCTAAACACCATAGCCTATAAGCTTTGACTCCTTTAGTGTATCCAAGGAACATACATTTCAGAGCTCTAAGTTTGACTTTATCTTTCCTAATGTGAGCATAGGCTATTCAACCAAATACTTTAAGTTTCTCGAGATCCGGTGGATGTCCCGACCAAACTTTTTCAGGCATCTTCATATATAACGCAGTTGAAGGACATCGGTTTATTAGATATGTTATTGTCGAAACAACATTTGCCCAAAACACCTTCTTTAACCCAGCACTACTCAACATGCATCTAACTCTTTCTAAAATGGTTTGATTAAACCTTTCAACCAAAACATTTTGTTTGGAAGTACCTGCAGTAGTTAAGTTCCTTGTAATAACTTTCTGGAATAGTCATCAACTATGGATAGAAAATACCTTGCTCCTGAATGCAATGTACACCTTGTAGGCCCCCGAAGATCAGCATGGATGCAATCAAAGGATCTGTGTGTTCTTTGATTGCCTTTGTTGAACTTCACTCTACAAGATTTTCCAAGTACACAGGTGTTAGATGGTATTTTGGGGTAGTATTTTATCGTCTCCATAGGGATTGAAGAGAATATAAATACTTGTCGTTCAACAGTTTAATGTCTTAAGAGAAGGGGTTTTTAGAATGGTTTCAATTTCGTAGCAAAAGTTTGCAAGAAATAAAGCGAAATAAAATTCGGTCTAAGTTTGATAAAAGCATGTCAAGATTAGGGTTTGCTAGTTCGTCCTAAACGTATTCACCCGATCAAATATGTGAACAAAGTTTTAACCAACATAACCGCGTATCCTCGCAAAAAACGATCGTGTCTAAATCGATTTCGTGGTGGTTATTGTTTCGACCATTAAATGATCTCTCTAAGTAACAATCGAAACAATAAGCATTAAGATCAATACAAACGAATATCAACTTTCAAACCTATGTCTAGAATTTGTATAGTTGATAGATGAAGATATTAGGTCAAGACTTGGAAAGTTCATGTCTAAAGCATTCCAAACCATAGATGTACAAAGAGTAGCAAATAACTTCACCTATATTGATCACAACATTTGTTCACATACAAAAGATCAAATGGAATACATAAAATATGAACTAACTACTTCTAACCTTGACAATAGAAGGATTTAGCCAACCATTTCCATGATAGCTTGAGCAACAAGTTTCGGAAGAAGGTTAATCAACATCCGAGTCGAATAATCGAGATTGGATGGTAATCCACCATCTTTTTGTGAAATATTGCTAAGAGATGATGAGAAATGGAGGAATGAGTTTTCTAGGTCAGTAAATCCTCTCAAAAAGCACGTACAAGAAAAATAGATATTTTTACAAAAAGTAGCTCATACTACTTATAGAAGTGATTGTTGTGCTGTCACGTTTGCAGTGCGAACAAATTGTTCGCCTAGCGAACACCCAAAATGGCACCTGAAGTGTCTAAGTCTTGTGAAAGCTCCCCAAACAGAAATCCCAAAGTTCGTTGTGCAAAGAAATTTTCACCTAGCGAAGCCTTCGCTGCAAACTTTGCACACCAAGTTTATGGCCCTTTCCTTGTTGTTTTAAGTATTGGAGTGGTCGCTACCTCTTCGCCTAGCGAGCTCTTCGTTGCCTCCTTTGCCTAGCGAGTTTATGGCCCTTTCCTTACTCTTTTGGATTCCTGGCCTTTGCTACATAGTTCTCCTAGCGAACTTTGTGAAGTTTTGGTGGCAGCTTCGCTAGCAAGTTCGCCTAGTGAACTTGTTGTTGTTTGCATGCTGTCTTGGTTTCTTTGTCATCTTTCTTGTATTTTAATTTCCATTTTTTCATTCCTAATTCCTACACAATAACACACAAATCAAAGGTACCAAGACATTTTTACATAATGTTGCAAAACAACCAAAGCAAGAGTGATTTTGAACACTTTCTTGACAAAAAGGAGTGAAAGATGCTCACATTCGATAGCTCAAATAAGCAAAGTTGGGCATCTAACAACTCTCCCCAACTAGATTTTTGCTTTCCCTCAAGCAAAGTATGACTCTTGATGAAACAAGAGGATTTGCTTAAGAAAAAGATTTCTCTGAAATTGGATTAAATGGCTCAAAACACAAGGAATGCAACCAGACACAAGTTCTCAATGGTTAGAATAAAAAAACACACAAGAACTAAAGTCTTAAAGCAATGCAAACCATACATCAATCAACAATAATGTTATCGTGAATGAATCTTCCTATCTCTCCTCTTTGAATAAGGATTGAAGAAATTACGCGTTTGCAACCGCGGGAAAAATTTCACTCTCTAACAAACAATGCCAAAATCAATTCAATTCATATAATCTCTAACAATTATAAATGAAAATATGGAAGCAAGAAGATCACTAAGGTATTTTCCGGTTGTAGCTTGGTCGGGTTTACGAACAAGGGACATATCTAAGGCCATTGAAATGAAATTGCTGATGCGAAAGAGACATTTACTGTACAAGTTATTCACACACCCCAACTTCATTCCACTTGTTTCTCATTTGAAAACCTTTCCAACTCTTATTTCACAACATATTTTTTTTATTTTTCACTATTTTTCTTCCAAGCAAACATTATTTTTCTCTTCTTTTTTTTTTTTACATTCATATTCACATAACAAATTTTCTTTTTTTTTTCAATGCTTGCTTGGTTTTTCAAGAGTTGTGGCAACCTACCATACTTCATTTCCGTTCTCCCCAACTTAACTTTTACTCAACCCTCAAGTGAATGCTCTTAACTTTTTAAGGCAAAAAGAACAATTAACATAAAATTCAGGGGTTCAAGAAAAAAAAATTTGGAATCTCGCACAATTTCAATCCGAGATTCATACTGTTTAAGCTCAAGGGGTTTACGAATACTCTCTGCTCACGGGTAAGTTGCATTTGGAACTGGTTGTGCTCGATAAGAAACAAGCACCTTGATCATTTCTAATTACTTCCACAAATTCACAATAATAAAACACAAAGCATGAATCAAATGAATCAACAAAGTTTATTAGAATCCAACATTTAGTGTACAATGGAGGTTTCCTCATAATTTGTGGTTCTAAGTTCTAGGTGAACCATTCATTCAACAATGTTGCCAAAAGAACAATATTCATTTACAACAAGATTAAAATTCTAATGCATTCTAAAATTCTAACCAAAGGTAACCATGTACCTTAGCTTTATTCGCTTGTTTATTATTATCATTGCCATCCAAACTCGGATGCACCTTCATTGGATACTTCTTTCTAGAGAGCAATCAATCTAGAAGTTTTAGAAAGATCAACAGCCAGAAAATATTAACAAATACTTGAAAAGAAACAAAATATTTTAAACATAAAAACTTAACATTACTTAAACATTAATAAAATGTGCATGGGAAAAAACACCCCAAAATAGTACAAAAACCAAATATCTGAAATAACAAAATAATAAAACAGCAAAAGCCATGATTCAAGCACACAAAAATACTTCACTTTGAAGATTAAAGGAAGTCACTCGAATTCACACCCACAAAATCGCAATATCAAAAAGAATCAGTCCTCCTCGGACTCGGTCTCTTCCACGCTCTCAGAACCAGCATCATCATCATCATCACCCTCATCGTCATCATCATCATCCACCTCAGTGCCACCATCATCAGGACCAGAGGCACCCGCCCCCTCTCCAAAAGCAGGCCTGACCTCAGGCCAGCTCACGTGCTGCAAGAACTGCTCACGCGTCATCATAGTGCGCTCCACAGAGGGGTCACGGCATTGCAGCTGGAGTACCTGCATAGAATCATGAATATCGACCATGGCGTACTGAGTCGCCGCCATCCAATCCCAGTTGTAATTACAAACAACTTGCTGGAATGGATTAAAACCCTATGAAAAAGCAACACCATGGCCATCAGTAGCCCCGGTATCTGCAGCAGCTGAACTTGCTTTGAATCCCTTGGGTCGGCAATACTTGTCCACATACCTGTCGTCAATCGCGACCGGAATAGTCACCTGTCTACGGGAAGGTAATCTCACCCTCGCATGAACACACAAGGCCATAATGAGACAGGGGAAAGCAAGGAGGAAATTAACTCGCGCCCTCGCTTTCAGGCCACTCTCCACTACGGAACTCAGCTCATCAGCAATTATCCTAGCCACATCGATCTGCACATTGGTAAGGATAGAGTGGACCAAGTGTGCCACTGGGATCGGCACTGTTTGACGTGTGGGATTTTGGCTTGATGTTTGTCAGAATCATCAGCAACACCAACTGAGGTAGAGGTTTCATGTCCTCTCGATGATACCTCCTTGGAACCCCAGATGGGTTCAACTCTACCGTTTTGCCCTCCATCAATATGGCCTTGGAAATGACATCAGTGTTCCTATGAAGTCTTAAATCACGGTGGTACTCATTGATTTCATCCTCACCTAAGTTGAGAGGCCTTCCAAGCACCCTATTAATGGTGTCTCTATCAAAACTCAACGGTCGTCCTGCCACCTGTGTGGTCCAAGTAAAAGGATCACCATCGTTAGGAAGTGCGTTAGCATAAAACTCATGCACCACCTCGATGTTGTAACTGTCAGTTGGAGTTACTAGTACGTCCCACTTTTTGCTATTGATGAGGCTAGCAAAAGTCATGTACGATCCCTCAGGATGAATAAGAAACCTCTTTTCAGGCAGAATCTTACGTTTCTCTAAAGCCACATAGCGGACGGCTTGCTTCGGACCCATGAATTGCTCGGTGTCATACTGGATAGGGTGAGGACGAGAGGTGCTGCCGACCTTTCTTTTTTTAGAAGAAATCAACCTAGACGCCATCTGCAAACACAACACAGAAGAGAAACAAAAGCATCCACACAACAGATTAGCAATCAAAGCAAAAAAGTAAAATTCTGTCACATTCACTACAAGCTTTGTTGTGCGAATACTCGCTCCAAGTCCTCCTAGCAAAGGTGCTAGCGAAGGTTGCGGGTTTTTGAATTCTCCCACTGTTTCAAACTGAAATTCAAACAATCCAATGTTTTTCTATCACATTTTATGAACCACAAGATTTGCCATGTTAAGAACAGTTCTACATAAACATGCAACCCTAAATTCTACAGTTCTGCTTCTCATCCATTACAACCCACATGGTCTGTTCTCATGTAAATTAGAGCAACTTAAACAAAGAAAAATAGAGACAGAGACATACCTGATTGAAGAGATTGATTGGGTCTGAGAGAAGCAATTAGGGTTTGCAAGAAGAGATGCACATGTGTGATGTGAGTGAAAGTGATGCACAGCAAAAGTGAGAGTAAAGTGGAATGATCTAGGATCCTCAGACTAACCAAAAACGGTTTTGGGTCCAATTAGGTGGCCCACTGAAATAAAATAAAACAGTCTGTTTCGCTCTGTTTGCACTGCGAACGTCCTAGCGAACATGTTCGCTACTGTCTTTGCCCAGCGAAGGTGCTAGCAAACATGACAGGTTTTGTTTTTTTAATAAATCAATGCACAACACGTTTCAGCCAAGGTCCACCACATCAAGCATAATATTTACACAACAAAAAGTAATAAATACTTACAATGTTGGGGTGCCTCCCAACAAGCGCTTTGTTTAACGTCGTTGGAGCTCGACGGTCCATTGCGATCACGGATCGTAGAAAGGCACAGAGGTGGTGTCCCGCTTGAAATCACCACCTAGATCAATCTTTAACCGTTGGCCGTTGACAGTCTAATTCTCGTTGGTTTTGATGTCTTCAATAATAATTGCCCCGTAACTCAAAATGTTACGAATCCGAAACGGACCCGACCACTTGGACTATAACTTTTCGGGAAACAATCTCAACCTCTAATTGAGTAACAACACCATTTTCCCTACCTCAAATTTCTTGGTCACAATCTTTTTGTCATGATACCCCTTCACTCAGTCTTTGTAGATTTTGTTCGACTCATAAGCTTGAAGGCGTATTTCTTCCAACTCATGAAGTTGACTTTTTCTTTTGTCGCCACTCAAGTTATGATCAAAATTTAGCAACTTCAATGCTCAAAAGGCTTTGTGCTCCAATTCAACCAGAAGGTGACAGTTTTTTTCATAGACCATTTTAAACGGCGTGAGACCAATCGGAGCTTTGAAAGTTGTCCGATAGGCCCACAAGGCATCGTCAAGCTTGCTTGACCAATCCTTCCTAGAGGTAGACACAGTTTTTTCCAAAAAAAAATTAATCTCTCGGTTCGACACCTCCGCCTGTCCGTTAGCTTGCGGATGGTACGGTGTCGCAACTTTGTGCCTCACCCCATACTGTTACAAAGCTTTGGCTAACTGAGTGTTACAAAAGTGCGAACCTCCGTCACTTATTAACACTCTTGGAGTACCGAAGCGAGAAAATATGTTCTTTTTCAAAAACAATTATTACGGTTTTCCCGTCTGCCTTAGCGCTAGCTATGGCTTCCACCCATTTGGAGACGTAGTCCATCGCAACAAGAATGTATTCATTTCCAAATGGCGGTAGGAATGGACCAACAAAATCAATGCCCCAACAATCGGAAACCTCGAATTCTATCATGCTTTGCAGTGGAATTTCATTTTGTTGCGTTATCCCACCAATCCTCTGACATTTGTCACAACTTTTTGTGTGCGCATACGTATCTTTAAACAAGGCCGGCCAATAAAATCCTGATTGGAAGACTTTAGCGGCCGTTCTTGTGTTGTTAAAATGACCTTCATACGGAGAGTTGTGACAATGCCACAGGATGTCTTTGGCTTCCTCCTCAGAAACACATCTTCTTAAAACGTTGTCGACAACAAGTTTGAACAAATGTGGTTCATCCCATACAAAGTACTTGGCGTCAGACAAATTTGTTTTTCTCTGGTGACTAGTTAGACCTTCCGGCATTAATCCAGTGGCTTTGTGGTTAGCCATGTCAGCGAACCAAGGTCTAACCTTTACCATATACAACTTTTCATCAGGGAATTCTCCCCTCACCTTTTTTCATGTTTTCTGACTTCATTATTCACAAGTCGGGACAAGTGATCTGCTACCAAATTCTCGGACCATTTTTTATCACGAATTTCAAGATCAAATTCTTGAAGTAAAAGAATCCAACGAATTAACCGTTGTTTGGAATCAGGTTTGGTAAGCAGATACTTGATCGCCGCATGATCGGTGTATACCACAGTTTTGGATCCAATCAAATAAGACCTAAATTTTTCTAATGCATGCACTCTAGAAAGCAATTCTTTTTCCATTGTTGCATAATTAATTTGAGCTTTGTTAAGAACCTTGCTTGCATAATGTATCGCATGGAAATTTTTGGTTTTTCTTTGGCCTAAAACTGCATCAATCGTATAATCGCTCGCATCGCACATAAGTTCAAAATCATTTTTCCAGTTCGGTGCGACGATTATGGGTGCAGTTATTAGGCTTTGTTTCAAAGAATAAAAAGTTGTCATGCAAGAATCATCAAAAAGAAAAGACTTATCTTTATTGAGCAGGTTGCTCAATGGTTTTGCTATCTTTGTGAAGCCCTTGATGAATCTTCGGTAGAATCCTGCATGACCCAGAAAATTTCGAATTCTCTTCACATTCAGAGGTGGCGGCAACTTTTCAATCACTTCCACTTTAGCCTTGTCAACTTCAAGTCCCTTTGAAGAAAATTTTTGCTCGAGCACAATGCCTTCTGTAACCATGAAGTTGCATTTCTCCCAATTAAGCACCAAATTGGTATCCACACACCTCTACAAGACAACATCAAGATTTTCAAACAAAGATCAAATGATGGTCCAAAAACTGAGAAATCATCCATAAACACCTCGATCGTCTTCTCAATCAAGTCTGAGAATATAGCTTGCATACAACTTTGAAAAGTCGTCGGTGTATTACACAAACCAAACGGAATCCTCCTATAAGCAAAGATTCCAAAAGGACAAGTGAAAGCTGTTTTTTCATGATCCTCCGGGTTGAGAATGATTTGATTATACCCAGAGTATCCATCCAAAAAGCAATAATATTCTTGACCGGAAAGTCTCTCGAGCATTTGATCCATGAAAAGAAGAGGAAAGTTATCTTTTCTTGTAGCTTGATTGAGCCTATGGTAATCGATACACATTCTCCATCCCGTTACTATTTTTGTTGGAATCAACTCATTCTTCTCATTGCAGACAACCGTCATCCCACCTTTCTTTGACACCACTTGAGCTGGACTAACCCACGGACTATCGGAAATAGAATAAATCATGTTGGCATCCAACATTTTGATAACTTCTTTCCTCACCACTTCTTTCATAGTAGGATTCAATCTTCTTTGTGGTTGAGCTACCGGCTTGAAATCTTCCTCCATGAATATTTGATGCATACAATAAGAAGGACTTATACCTTTCAAATCAGAAAGATTCCAACCCATTGCCTCTTGATTTTTCTTCAAAACAACAATTAATTTTCTTTCTTCATCCATGGTCAAATCTGAACTTATGATCACCGACTTGTTTTTCTCTTCATCAAGGAAAACATACTTAAGATGAGATGGTAACAACTTCAACTTAAGTTTGCCTTCCTCATTGTTCTCCTTTTTAAGAATTTCCACCCTTTCTTTCAAAGGTGGAATTTCCTCTAATTCTTCAAGTTCCCGCAAACACTTTTCAATTTTACGTTCTTCTTCTTCATTGACTTTTGAAAGAGCATTGGTAAGAACTTGTTGTAATGGTGTGGGCACTTGCAATAACTCTTTGACTTCTTCAATTGCCACTTTCGTTGCATCATATCTAAAACAATCGGTTTTGTCCTTAGAAAGCTTCATGGCTTTAAAAAAATTGAAGCAAATCTCCTCATCAAGAACTCTAACTTTCATTAGACCATCATCCATATCAATCGCCATGCGCGCGGTCTTCATAAAAGGTCGACCAAGAATCAAGGGAGAGTCTTCATCTTCTTTCATATCAATTACCACAAAGTCAATTGGAAACAAAAATTTATCAACCTTTACCAACACATCTTCGGCTACACCGTGAGGGCGGGTGGTAGATTTGTTGGCAAGTGACAACGTCATTTGAGTAGATTTCAACTCCATGTATCCCAACCGCTTCACAATAGATAAGGCTATCAAATTTATACTAGAGCCCAAATCAATAAACCCCTTGCCAACATAAGTATTTTCAATTGTAATGGGCAAAGTGACTCGTCCCGGATCACTTTCTTTCCTCGGAAGAGTACGTTGAATGATTGCGCTACAACTAGCATCCACCATGATCGTTTCTTGATCCGTATACCGCTTCTTCTTCGTAAGAATGTCCTTCATGAATTTAGCATACTTGGGCATTTGCTTCAATGCTTCGGAAAATGGAATATTAATTTGCAATTGCTTGAATATGTCCATAAATCGAGCATAGTGTCTAGCATTGTCTTTCCTTGTCGGAGTGTGTGGATAAGGAAAATTTTGAATAGGAATAGTGCTTACTTGCTCTTTTCCTTTCCTGGACTTTTTCACTCTTTCTTCTCTCTTCCTTTTCTCTTATTCCTCACTTTTTGTCACTTTCTCATTTTAAACTAAATCTCCCTCAACATTTTTTTCTACTTCTTTCTCAACATTTTTAGTTTCTTTTTCAACTACAACTTCTTCCGCCACTATCTCCTCACCTACGTCCATGTCAATTTCTCTACCACTTCTTGTGAGAATCGCCTTGCAATGCTCCTTAGGATTTGGAAGAGCGGTAGCTGTGAAAGGCCTTTTTTGTTGATCGTCCAATTGTTTTGATAATTGACCCACCTGCGTCTCCAAATTCTTTATAGCCGCATTAGTGTTCTTTTGATTTAACATTGACATTTGCATTAATTGAGTAAGAGTTTCCTCCATCTTTGATGGTGCACTTTGAGTTTGTGCAGGTTGAGTGTAATTTTGATATTGTTGACGGTTCAAAGTTCTGACTTCTTGCAGCCTCCAAGGTTGTTGGTACCCTTGATTAGGTCTTTGATAACCTTGATTTGCTTGTTGATAAGGTGGTCTTTGTTGGTAGCCTTGATTTTGATTTCCGGCATAGTTGACTTCTTCCAATACCGGAGGATAATACCCGGTAGGATGGTCACCTTTACATAATTCATAACTTGCCACTTGAACTTGGGTAGGAACTTCTTGCATCTCTTTGATTTGTTGCGGAAGCTTCGACATTTGTTGCGTTAAAAGCTCCACTTGTTGTGAAAGAAGTTTTTTTTGAGCAAGAATCACATCATTAGTACCTAACTCTAGCACGCTTGGTTTTCTTTGAGCTACTCCACGGTTATGATTCCCTTGGTGATCATTAAGTGTCATTTTGTCAATAATTGCTATTATATCTTCAGCACTTTTAGACATCAAAGAACCCCCCGCTGTAGCATCCAATAAGGTCTTGTGAACTGAAAGGAGACCATTGCGGAAAATATGAACTTGAGTGAGTTCGTCAAAACTATGTCTTTTGCATTTCCTCAACATAGACTTGAATCTCTCCCAAGCTTCATTAAGGGACTCATTTCCTCCTTGTGAAAACACAACTATTGCATTTTTTGCTTCCATGAAACGGTTATGTGGAAAGAACCATTCAAGAAACTTCTCTTCCAAAGATTCCAGTCCGTCATAATTGTCGTAGATTGATCAAGATACCATTTCTTCGCTTTCCCAATCAAAGAATGAGGAAATAGCCTTCATATCAATGACTCTTCATCAGCTTCGGTTGCTCTCATTGCACCCGCAATCTCATAGAATTTTGTAAGATGTGTAAACGGATCCTTATGATCTAACCCCGTGAAAGGATTTTGATAAATGAGTGCAAGCATTCTTGTTTTCATCTCGGCTTGTCTTCCATTTTGGAGATTACGCGTGAACTGAGCGGTGTCTCTTGGACTGTTCGTACATGGAATGGAAACTGGAGGTGGAGGTGGTGGTGGTGCTTCCATAATTGCTGAATTAGGTGGAGTGGATGAAGAAGATTCTTTGTGCTCTTGTCTCTGAATAGCTTGTTGTCGTCTTCGCCTTGTGCGACTATTGGTGTGACGAACAGTTCTCTCAATCTTAGGATAGAAAAGAAGGTTTTCAGGCCAAACCTGTCCTCGCATAAACGAATTCTGCACACGAACCAAACAGATTAAAAAGCACAAAGAATTACAAAGATAAGAGATTCACAATACAAAAATCTTAAAATCACTAAACTATTGCAATACTTGCAATATTCTACTAACAATCTCGGGCAACGGCGCCAATTTGTTAGATGGTACTTTGGGGTAGTGTTTTATCGTCTCCACAGGGATTGAAGAGAATATAAATACTTGTCGTTCAACAGTTTAATGTCTTAAGAGAAGGGGTTTTTAGAATGGTTTCAATTTCGTAACAAAAGTTTGCAAGAAATAAAGCGGAATAAAATTCGGTCTAAGTTTGATAAAAGCATGTCAAGAGTAGGGTTTGCTAGTCCGTCCTAAATGTATTCACCTGATCAAATATGTGAACGGAGTTTTAACCAACATAACCGCGTATCCTCGGAAAAACGTTCATGTCTAAATCGATTCTGTGGTTGTTATTATGTCGACCGTTAAATGATTTCTCTAAGTAACAATCGAAACAATAAGCATTAAGATTAATACAAACGGATATCAACTTTTAAACCTATGTCTAAAATTTGTATAGTTGATAGATGAAGATATTAGGTCAAGACTTGGAAAGTTCATGTCTAAAGCATTCCAAACCATAGATGTATAAAGAGTAGCAAATAACTTCATCTATATTGATCACAACATTTTCTCACATACAAAAGATCAAATAGAATACATAAAATCTGAACTAACTACTTCTAACCTTGACAATAGAGGGATTTAGCCAACCATTTCCATGATAGCTTGAGCAACAGGTTTCGGAAGAAGGTTGATCAACATCCGAGTCCAATAATCGAGATTAAATGGGAATTCACCTTCTTTTTATGAAATATTGCTAAGAGATGATGAGAAATGGAGGAATGAGTTTTCTAGGCCAAAAAATTCTCTCAAAAAGCAAGTACAAGAAAAATAGATATTTTTATAAAAAGTAGCTCATACTACTTATAGAAGTGACTGTTGTGTTGTCACCTTCGTAGTGCAAACAAACTGTTTGCCTAGCGAACACCCAAAATGGCACCTAAAGTGCCTAAGTCTTGTGAAAGCTCCCCAGACAGAAATCCCAAAGTTCGCTGTGCGAAGAATTGTTCGCCTAGCGAAGCCTTCGCTGCAAACTCTGCACAACGAGTTTATCGCCCTTTCCTTGTTGTTTTAAGTCTGGGAGTCTTCGCTACCTCTTTGCCTAGCGAGCTCTTCGCTGCCTCCTTCGCCTAGCGAGTTTATGGCCCTTTCCTTATTGTTTTGGATTCCTGACCTTCGCTACATAGTTTTCCTAGCGAACTTTGTGAAGTTTTGGTGGCAGCTTCGCTAGCAAGTTCGCCTAGCAAATTTGCTGTTGTTTGCATGCTGTCTTGGTTTCTTTATCATCTTCTTGTGTCTTAATTTCCACTTTTTCATGCCTAATTCCTGCACAATAACACACAAATCAAAGGTACCAAGACATTTTCACATAATGTTGCAAAACAACCAAAGCAATAGTGATTTTGAACACTTTCTTGACAAAAAGGAGTGAAAGAGGCCCACATTCGATAGCTCAAATAAGCAAAGTTGAGCATCTAACAGCAGGGTTCACAAAACTTCAGCTTTTTGACTTTGTCTCCACCATGCAGATTTTGTTTCCCCAACTCGACCCTACCTCTTTCACTAACATGACCTAATCTCATTTGCCAAATTTTTGTCTTCGACAAAGTTTTCGTGGATACAACATCTGCATAACCACTTATAACTTCAGCCTCAATGGTATACAAGTCTTGTTTCTTCACTCCTCTTAAGACTTCCTTCGAATCTTTCATGACTTTCAGAATACTTTTCTCTCCTTTGAAAACATATCCTTTCTTGTCGAATTCACCAAGAGAAATCAAATTTTTTTCTTCAAATCAGGTACATACTTGTCTTCAGTGAACAACCTTATTGACTTATCATGGAGCTTAAACTTCACAGGTCCAACACCTGCAATCTTGTAAGCTTTATTGTTTCCAAGCAATACTGATCCACCATCTTGATCATGTAGTTTCTCGAACAAGTCTTTGTTTGGAGCCATGTGCCAAGTGCATCCTGAATCCATAATCCACTATTTACTTGAGTTGCTGCTTCAAACCATAAGAACATCATATGATTCGAAATCATCTTGAACAATGGTTGTGTTGCCATTATTCTTACCTCCATGATATTTTAGGTGCTCAGGGCACGTTTTTCTTGTATGACACTACTTCTTACAGTGATAGTATCGAATACCAGATGCATCACCACTATAAAACTTCTGCTGACTTTTTCTAGTTTCATAGTTTTAAGATTGATAGCAATTTTGCTAAAACATGGTTTATAGAAAGATGTTGGGATAAATGTCCTAACTTGTTAGTCTGTCAACATTGAAGACAGATGTTCTGACAGATGATGTGACATGATGTACCAGAACATCAGTACGGTTTGTAGTCTTATTCTTGACAGATTTGATTTAATTTTGTGAAGATTTCCTTTGGACATATCTCACTTATTTTCACAAGTCAAGAAGATTTAATCTGGAGCATTTGACTTGATCTCTAACTGTTCAAAATGGATGCCTCTGGGTTACTATGATGATAGAAAAACCCATGGATGTTAACTCTAGAACTAAAGTTAATAGTTCAATCATTGTGAAAGGGACTGATGTCCAAGCAAATGTTAGAACATTATCGCAACAGATTAACTCTCCAGAAAATGAAGTAGATTATATATGGGAAGCTAATAGATTCAGAGATGAAATATCTAATTCTGTTGAATTTTGGAATAAAGTATTGGCCAATTCTGATGGTGATAGTGGCTTTGACAGTGTTGGAAGGAAGGATCTGTTGTATATTGCAGAATGACATATCTGATGTCTTGACATCTAACTTGATATTTTGGAGAACTCTGGTTTTTCTTTAAAAAAAAAGTTAGGCTTATTTCCTTCTTTTGTACATGTGCCTCTGATATAAGAACTGGGACAGTTCATGATTTCCTGGGTATGTCCTTGGGAATAATGATGTTTGTTGTCTGGGAAAATTTATTTGTCTCTGCAGTGGGTTGTGGTCTTCAGGGGGAGTTGTTTTTCTGGATGCTCTGTGATGTCATACTAGATATCTTAATATTGTGTTTTGTTGTTCATATGCACTTTGTGGAATTCTTTAGCTAAGTAATTCAGACAAAGTTTGTTTTTGTTATCACTGTGTGGTGTTCTTGTTTGGATCCTGAGATAATTCTGTTGTGAGTGCCTCTGTATAGGTCTAATGATGGTTCTTCTTTAGAAACAACCTTGTCTCTTGGACCAGTAATAATAAAATTGTGGTTTCTAGTCTATCTCTAAGACTAAGGATAATGTTGAGGAAGTTGTTGCTCCAAATTGAGTTGGATGTTAAAAGAATACAATGTTAAACAAGATGTCATGACATTGTACTGTGACAAGCTGGTCACAATCAGAATTTTCAAGGATTTCACTCTGCACAGCTGGACAAGTTCATTGGGACTGGTCATCACTCTGTCAGGGGAGTTTTAGGAATTTGTACTAATGAAGAGTTATAGCAATTACATTTTAGGAGGCTTGAAAATGTTTTTTTTAGTTGCGTGCATTTTTAAGAAGAAAAAAAAGCAGTTTTTCAATGACATAGAGATTGTTATTTCATGTTGCAGTCAAAGCTTGGAAACGAGAAAGAGGAACAAGAGAATGTCTCTGTTACCAAGGATAATTTCTCTTCTTTCAACAATTATATCCTTGATTGATCAGTCGATACAAGCGAGGTCGTTCTTTTTATTAAAAGCCAATACCTTACTGCTTCTTTCTTCTATCGAGTTGTGTTTCAATATGAGCCAACCCTCCAAAAATACTGATGATAAAAAGGCTCTTGTGTTGGATGCCAAGAAGGTTAAGAGTGTGGATCCAAAGAAGGTGGAGTCTGAATTTGTGACTTGAGCATCTAGAACAGGGTAAAAATCTGTGACAAAGATGAAGTCCTTCAAGAAATGTCATGCTCAACTACATGACTCTGACGAGGATGCCAATGAAGATTGGGTTAATTTCATTAACTCAGGTGGTTGGAGTGGATAGCTTGCTTCATAGATGAATTTTTTTTGGTTGGTCGTGTTTTACTATCTGTGTTGTAAAAATTTCCTAACATTTGTTTGCTTACATTATAACCTTTTGTTTCCAGTAGAACTGTGTGTTTCCATTTTTTTGTCAATTTTTGCTAAAAAGGGGGAGTAAAGTGTTAGCATGTTTGTTGTTTCTGATGTTGGATCAGATGTCATGACATCATGTCATGTTTTAGTGTACCTTGTGGTTGCTTGTTATATGCAACTATTGAACGGGAGCATGATAGCCTGGCATGCTTGTTGTTATTGTTGATGCTGCTACTGAGGTAATGTATGTGGGTAATGATGTGCAATCACATGTTATGACATGTTGTGTTTATCTAGAACCTTGGTTACTCTATGGTAATCTATTATTATGATGCTCTGAGTAATATGTGTGGCTTCTGCTATATGTGTTTCAAATGTGCGTGGCTTCTGTTGTATATGTTTCTAATGTGTGAACTTGGATAGTTCATGTTTGTGTGTCTTGTGATTTAGGTTTTCCTCTTGAGAGGTATGTGTGAACTAAGACAGTTAAGGTTTGGATTTCTTGTGATTTGGGTTTTCCCCTTGAGGGGGAGTAATGGACCTGTCTGAGATTGTTGTGTGTTGCACCCTAATTTTTGACCACGAGATACCACCTCTTTTTGAGCATTTTTTTGTTATTATTTGACTATTATTTTAATATGCACGTTTTTTTTTACGACTAACAGGTGTGTGTAAAATCATTTCGTTTTAGGTATCTCTAACAGATTTTATGTAGCCTTCTGGGGCCCGAGATTTTAGATTCAGGATTCAGATTGATGAGTTTGCTAAAGGTTGGAACGGGGTCCTTTTAAAGGTCGTGTTCGCATAGAGTACGAATTACGGACAATGGATGCAAGAACATTCAAGTCAAATACCCGAGTTCCCAAACTATACATGTCAAGTTCAGATATCTAACTGATTCGTTATTCCAGAATCAAATGACGTTGTCTTTTGATATTCATATGAAGATTCAACTTCGCCGTGCTTATAAGTTTAAGTATTTGAACTCCAAGGCTCAAAATTTAATTATAGTCATATTTGATCAGGAGCCACTCAACGTCAGTGCCCAAGTCCATTAATGAATTCCTAAAGCAAGAGACAATCGTGTTCACAAGAAAGAGTATATGCTTATGTCACCAATTCAAAGTTACGGTGACTCGCACCTTCACCTGATTCCTTTATAAAAGAAGTTCAACTCATTTCAAGTTACAACTATCAAGGCCAATATAAATGTTCAAAAAACACTACAAGTACAATTCAAAAACTCATCTTTCAAGCTCAAAACAACATTACATATTTGGAAATTCAATCTATGACTACAACAGCAAAGAATCTTGTCAATAACGTAAACCATGCCGGTGAGAAGTCTTGAAATCTGAAGCGGCTAATAGCAGTACAATTCTCAACTTTTGCCACGGTCCGTCTTATATTCACAACCTTTGGTGTCGGATTGAAGCTTTCTGTAATATCTCCTGCAATGGTTTAGAGCGCGTCAATTAAATAACAGCTAGCCAAGTGCAGGGTCAACAATTTGCCATCAACTTTATCAAACCTAGTCACACAAATAGGGTCCTGGTGCTAACGAGAGCCACTTATGCAACCGTCCCCTCGATGACCTGCAAACAAAACTGGCAGAAACAAGTCAAGACAAGGACTCTAAGACCGCAGCTGCCACATTCAAAGCCTCGCAACAAGGCGAAGAAACGGGAAACCTGAAGGGAAAAACTCACCCAAAGGAAGTCAAGATTCCATTTTCGACGAGAACGACGCTACCAACAATATTGGAACCTCCAGCTAATCGTGTTATGTACCGTTTGTCATTCAAAGTGTACATCATGTCCACTGATAATGCCCTCTCATCAACTCCTGCAAGCAATCACCAGTAGAACAAGATATTAGTAAGAGAGGATTGGAGTTGTTTGAGCAAGGCAGAAGGGTGTTCATGGATCAAAGCAGGTTTCAACATCCTGTGGCCCATTTCCAAAGTCCTCGGCACCACAAGAACAGCTTGAGAAAAGGAATTTCTGTGCACAAACCATCCTTCTAATGAGTGCTAATTGCAGCAAGAGGCTACATTCTGGGTCTGCCAACTCTTCGTCGAAGCGACACGAACCAATGGCATGTTCTACGGGCGGTAATACACAAACACCAATCTCGTAGGTTATTTCAAGTCATACAGCTACATGGTCTGCTGTTGTCGCTCCTAGTCACCACCACCAAAATCCACAAGTCCTAGAACGCCGTCATCAACACACAATTCACGCCAGCACCCGCAGAACACAACAGAGCCGTGAATTCTGGCTGCTTAATGGCTCGCTAGAATCTCCCTGTTTTATTTTGAAGCCAAATTGCCTTTATGCCACATGTTGAGTCTTCTTTGTGGTAATTGTTTTTCGGTTTGCTTCAGTACAGCCACTGATCTTGTGGTCCTTGTAGTGCAGTTTTGTAATAACCATAACTTGGTTGTGTACCTGCCACAAATGAATTCAAGTCTAAGCTGCAGTAACGCATTTCATAACCATCCATAAAGTATATATTGCCAACATAAAAAAAGCAGTGTACACAATCAATTATTGAATAGAAGAAGAAAGTACGAACATCAGCAACTTCCGGTCACAGTTCAAATCCGCATCGAACCTTCGGTTTAGTAGTAAGCAACCAACACTTTCCTACAGAGCCTCGTAAACTAGGCAAGCTCGGCTTGACGGCACAACCTGCAGTGTGCAAACCGATTAGCTTAACCAGAATTTGGTCCTCAAAACGAAAGTTCGGTCATATTGTTACTAACCCTGCCTTCCATTCTTCGAAGTACACATTTGAACAAACAAGTTGAATCCGTTTTCACCTCTCCAAGCCCCACAATGTCCTGTAATTGCGCGCCATCACAATTGACCAACCTGTGAGGAACAAACAAGTAGGAACTTGAGAGGTACAACTCCAGCCTTCACCGACACGTTTCGAGCATATCTGCGCAACCTGCATTCATGATATCAGTCAAGCTTAGAGCAACATATAACAACCTTCATGATGAATTGAGGAAGAGAACCAAAGCTAAACACCTAACAGATTTTGAAAGGATCACCTGCAAGATTCAGAGTTCGCACCAAAATATGAGACAGGCAATGCAAGCATCGCGCGTTTCCTCCTTTCCTTCTGCACCCTCACCAAAACGTAACAGTTGCAAGCTTTTCCTTCTGGACCGCTAATCCTCCCTTGGCCCAAAACAAATACTATCCACACCTGTCAAGTTACCAAATCCAAATTAGCAATATCCAATTTAAATCCCAAAAACTTTGAACCTAGACGATAATAAGCAATTGATACGCATTAACACCATATCATTACCGTGATCACCGAAAAGGGAATAGTTTCATTTGATTCCACCCGAAATAGGAAACCCCAAATCAGTCATCAATCCGCATTCAAATGGATTCAAAGCAAGAAATCTCAATCCAGACCTATAAAAGGAGATTGAAATCGGAACCAGAAAAGGAGGTCAGGAATCCAAAATCCACAAACAATCCTCACAAAACCCTAAATCGAAAGAGAAGATACGACATTCAGAACACAACCAAACACACACGAAATTTCCCCCACAAAAAGATTCACACAAAAAACCCTAGAAGCGATAAATTGAAACTTCGGAGCAAGAGGAGACTCATCATTTTTTCAGCTCGCGAAAGCCATCTCCGGTCACTGCAAACACCAGCCGTCAGAACTTCGTCACCAACCGCCGCGAGTTCAGCCAAACGAGACGCCGTTTCTCCTTCCAAACATCGCCGCCGTCGCTAATCTTTGGGTAAGGCTTCATTTTTGCAATGGTCATTGAACCTATTGATCCCTTTTCTGTGTTGCAGGTATAAAAAGAAATCGAAGCATGGAAGCGGAAATCTGAATGGAGGTTGAACGGGGAAGACGAGCGAATTAGGGTTCTCCGCCGTCTTTTTCGCTTTCCCCTTTGCGTTTTTTTTCTCATTTTCGTTCTGATGGATTTTGGTAACATTATAAGTTGTATGTGTGCACGGCCACGGTAGTACCGTGGTCCTTCGCGTCTCCACCACACGATTCACTCACCACATGATCCTGCGGATCACTCCGCGCGCTCGTAATAGATCTCGTACACCGCATCGCACCAGATCCTACGTCTTAACCTTTTAATTTAGTTAATCACTTAAAACCAGTTTTTATTTAATTAAAACAAACCTTAAAAATTTTCTATTAATTCTTATTAAAGCATTTTGTTAATTCAACTTAATTTTCTCAATTTAATAACTCTTAAAATAAGCATTCATTCCCCCATTAAAAAATACTTTTCATAAATAATTTATATATATATCTATCAATTCATTTAGTTGATAATGAAATAACCTTTTATAAATAAGTCAATAATTATAAAAACCAACATAATCTAATCCATGATAAAAAAAAAAATCACTTCACCTGAGTTTTTATAATAAATTAAATCATTATAACATTTTATTTAAAATTTAAAATTTAATTTATATTCAATCTCATTTAAAATAATTCAAATTAAAATCAATCTCTCACTATTAATAATCAAATACAACCTCTTTACTAAAAAGACAAATCAACCCTCATCAAAAAATCAATCAACATTTTTCTTATAATTTAACCCCTTAAAATCAATAAAAAAAAGAAAACAACAATCTTTCACTCAATCCAACCTCGCCTTAAAATCAAATCAACATCGTAAAATACAAAACAATCGTGCACAACCACTTCACGACACATCTACTCACATACATCTTAGCGCTTTCATGCGTATATATTATTTATCTTTATCTGCTTTATCTTATTCACAATGCACACACACTCACTTAGCGCTTTCATGCGTTCGTGTATGGTTTATCTTTCTGCAATTTACTCTTCTGCAATTTATTCTATTGCATTTACATTATCATATTTATCTATTCATACATCGCATTCCGTCCAAAGGAAAAACCTACACATAATTCAACGTTGTGTGTAGTTGCACATCATATGCACCATATTCCCTTCGATCCTTGATTCTTCAAGTTGATCATTTAAGTTTAGGACCTACCCCATAGGAAGGACCTTGTCTTTATCTTTACAACTTAGACAAAACATAATCAACACAATACAACTTCTACAAACACATTTAGAGAATAGATGTTAATCATCTTAAGTGAGATATAATCTCCACCCCCACAACAATACAATCAAACATGTAGGGACTTTGCCTTAAGAGCAACAAAGGCATACTTGGCGACCATCCGAGTATGTAAGACCTTTTCTTAAGACGATGCAAAGACCATTCCCTACAACCCCCTTTTTTACATCTGTGGTGGTTATCTCTCCCTTAAAATGAAGACTCATCTCTTCTCCTAAACCCAATCAAAACAACTACCCTAAACCCGTAGGAACTTTGACCACAGTCAAAGAGCTCCTCTAACCCTTTAGGGTGAACTACAACATACTCTGATTCCACTCCCGTAAGGATATGTAGGCATAAGATGCGACATCTCATCGAGTATACTTAGAAAATAAACCCTTAGGTCTTTCAACCTTAAGCAGATAAACACATAGCAGTAAACAAACATAAAACAAGAGGTTCCTGTAGAGTACTACAGAAACTTAGGATGCTAGTACCTTCCCTAAGTTTAACCAACCCCCGAACCTAAACTCTCTATCCTTGCATTTGCATTGCATTGTGGGAATTTCGATCTTTATCCCTTCCTTTGGACAAATCAAAGTTCGGTTGCAAAAATGAATTAAAGATTCAAACTAATCAATAGTTTGGTATCCAAATTTCACCACGACAGAAATGGCGACTTCACTGGGGAATCTCTAGTGGGTTTCCCTATCTTATTTTATTTGTTTACTGCTTTATATATCTGCCTACTTGATTAATTGTTTACATGCTTTCTCTTGTTTTTCTTTTGGGGTTACTGTTCTTGAGTGGTGAGATAAAGTTCTACACCCGAACTTGAGGGAAATTAAGATAGGATGGTGATATAGTCGAGGAGGCTTATAGGGAGTTGAATCCCTACTAAGTTGAATCGAGAATCCCGCTCAGTTGAGGCCCTTTCGAAATAGTACTGTTGAACGAATAATCGTGAAGACACTCATTATTTTCGACTTTGGAGCCTATGATATTGAGGACCATAGTTACCTTAACCCAACTTTGGCCTTTACTAGGACGTAGTGCGAGACTATGAGGAAGTACTTCCAAAGTAGTGCCACGCGAAGCTACACTCAAAAGAAGTTCTCTTGAGAATATTATTAATCCTCGAGTAATTGGGAAAATTGATAATATCCGATAGATGGGCTGATGATTCTGAGTCCCATTAGAACCTTGTTCTGCAGGTACAAACAACCTTTAGTCCTTAGACCTTTGGGAAGGGTACACCTTTACTCCATGCTCGTTGCAAACCTAGGGCGCCCCTTTGTTTGTTTATCTTTATTGTCCTTATGTGAATACTTGTGTTTGCTGCATTCATATAGCATCATTCTGCATTGGACTTCATGGGATTTACCTTCGTTTATGAACATTGTAGGTCACTATGGCTTCAGATAAAAGACATACTGTGAAATATACTTTTAAGAGTCCCAAATTGGATGACCTAAAGAAGTTGTGGGGTTTCATCAAAGATCAAGAAGAATTCAAGAACAAGTATGGGAAGCTGATATCTTTGTTGGGTTGCTCAGTGAATGAAGGACTTCTTGCCACTTTGCTACAGTTCTATGATCCTCTCTACCATTGTTTCACCTTTCCAGATTTTCAGTTGCTACCTACATTAGAAGAGTATTCCTTTTTGGTTGGTCTACCTGTCCTTGAGGAATCTCCTTTTCCCTTCTTGGAAAAGGACCCCGATGAGAAAGAGATTGCTAAAACCCTCCGTTTGAAGGTGTCCGACGTCAAAGCTAACCTAGTTACTAAGGATGGAATTCTTGGTTTAAAGACAGGTTTCCTAATTGAGAAGGCTTCATTCTATGCTGATTATTCTAATAAGGCTCCGTTTGAGGCAATTTTTGCTTTGCTTGTTTATGGGCTGTTCTTATTCCCAAGTTTCGAAGGTTTCATCGATCTCAAAGCATTCAAGATCTTTATGAAGAACAACCCAGTGCCAACTCTGTTGGGAAATGCATATCACTCTATACATCTTTGAAACCTCCGTGGTGGAGGGATGATTACTTGCTGTGTACCACTACTTTACAAGTGGTTTATTTCGCACTTGCCGAAGTCTAGCTCTTTTACAAACATTGGCAAAGAGCATTGGTCTCCAAGGGTTATGGCTTTGACCCATTCTGACATTGATTGGTACAGCCGAGTGTATGATGGAGTATTAATCATTGATAGTTGCGGTGACTTTGCTAATGTACCGTTGCTCAGCTTTGATCGAGGAATCAGCTACAATCCTATCTTAGCCCGTCGACAGTTGGGATACCCGTTGAAGGAACCTCCCAAAAGTGTTCAAGTAGAGGGTATATTCTTCAAAGATGATATGGAACTCCGAGGAAAGATTCTACATGCATGGCATAGTGTACACAAGAAAGGGAAGAGAAGTCTAGGGAAGCCTAACTGTGTGTCTTTAGAACCATACCTCCAGTGGGTCAGAAAAAGGGCAACCAATCTAAAGATGCCCTATTCCCGTCAAGATCCCATAGCTCCCAGGAGAGAGCCCACTTATGTCTTTATGTCTAAAGCCGAGGGGTTAGAGGTGTCCTTAAGGAAGTCTCAACATGAGCTGGAATCTTGGAAGAACAAGTACCACGTAGCAGTGGCAGAAAATGATGAACTTCAAAAGCAGAATGCTGAACTTCAAAAGCAGAATGCTGAACTTCAAAAGCAGAATGCTGAACTTCAAAAGCAGAATGCTGAACTTCAAAAGGAGAGGGATGAACTTCAGAAACAGCTACAATTGAAGGATGAAGAGCTATTCCCCTGCAAGAAGAGGAAAGTCATGGAGGATTTATTTTTCTCCGACCCACAATGCACTATTTGGAAAATAATTGTGGACAACCTTATCCGTGAGAAGGCGCAACTAGAAGAACAGCTCAAGCAGCAGCATTCAAGGCTTCTTTAGTGTCTTTACTAGCTTTTATTTAGCTTTTATTTGGGACTCTTTAAAAGAATATTTATGTAGTCCGTTTCAAATTTAATAAAACGTTTCCTTTTACCGCAATGCCCATAAATAGAGTAATCCCATGGAGTCCTAATCATCTTGCATTGCATTCTTTTTCCATTGTTCACTTCAAGAAACTCAAATTCGTTCTGTAGGTGTTGTAATCATGGATTTCAGAAGAGAAACCCTGAAGTACACTTTTCAGAGTCCCAACCTCGAAAGCTTGAGAGAACTAGCCGAACTCGTCGAGGATCGCTTTGCCTTCGCAGCAGAATATGGAGGAGTCTTCCGCTTCCTTGAGCTAAGGATGAAAGAAGGATTGTTGGAAACGTTGGTTCAATTTTATGACCCGATGTATCACTGCTTCACTTTTCCGGACTACCAGTTGATGCCGACCTTGGAAGAATACTCAGAACTCTTGAGGATGCCTGTGACTGTTCGACCGCTATTCACCGGAAGGGAAGACACGCCTAGTCACCAAGAAATTGCAAATGCTACTCATCTTAGCCTTGAAGATGTTCAAGCACACCTGATCACCAAGGAAGGAGTCCTTGGGTTCCCCGCCGACTTTTTGATCGAAAAAGTCCGTTACCATGCTGAAAGAAAGGAGGCTCTCATCTTGGAAGCCAATTTCGCTTTGTTGGTTTATGGGACTTTCTGGTTCCCCAAAATTGACAATTTTGTTGATATGGATGCAATCAAGCTGTTCATACTCAAGAATCCAGTACCCACCTTGCTTGCTGATATGTACTTCTCAATTCACTCGAAGAATGTCGAAGGAGGAGGACACATTGTATGTTGTACCGCCTTGCTGTACTCATGGTTCATCGCTCGTTTGACTTGGCATCCGTCCCTTTGGGACGAAGCAGCAACACCTCGATGGTCCGAGATACTTATGACCCTCACCCATTCGGACATTGTTTGGTATGATCCCGCCTATGGAGGCGCGCCTATGATTCCTAGCATCGGAGGATTCCCTAACGTACCGCTTATTGGAAGAGAGGGATGTATAAGTTACAATCCCGCTTTGGCCCGTAGACAGTTTGGACACCCTATGATCCAAATACCTGACCCGGCTTCGTTGGAAGAGATCTATTTCAAAGGAGAAGAGGATCTAGATCTAAAGACTGTCATCATTTATGCATGGAAATACATTGATAGGGAAGGAACAGCTGCTTCAGGATGCCCCAACTGTGCTGTTTCCGAGGATTATCTGCATTGGGTGCGAGAAAGGGCTCTCGATCTCAAGATGCCTTTTCCTTTTCACGAACCTATGGTATTGTCTGCCCATGACCCCGATTGGTTCGAGGAAGAGGAATTAGAACAAGTAAAAATTGCTTTAGATGAAGCCCGGAAGTTGAGAACTGCCTGGAAGAACAAGTTCCTCACCCTCAAAGTAGAGAAGGAAAGACTTCAGAAGACTCCAGAATTAGAAGTTGCCAGGAAGAGAAAGGCACAAGGGGATTTATTTTCTCCTCATGCCTCTTCAAGTGCTGTCACCAATGATGATCTCCCCTCAACTACCATGGCTTGGAAGGAGTGTGTGGAACGACTCATCATCGAGAAAGCAGCGTTGCAGGATCGCATTGACCAGCTGACCGAGGAGCTCCGTACAAAGGAGAGGACTGTGGGATAGAGTTCTAAGTTTTCTTTTGCTTTCGTTGTAATAAACTCTTGAAAGAGTACTTTGTTTTCATTGTTTCTCAAAAATAAAAAGTTTTTCAATTATCCTACATTATAACACTGAAAAACACTTTGAGTTTCTTGAAGTCTCCTCCTGCATCTGCATTATGCATTAACATCCTGCATTTAGCATGGCATTTTACATTTGTGCATGTGTCTTTCCTTTGTTGTGGCTCATTTCGGTTTTCCATCTTTGCTGTCAGTCGCCGTCTCTACCATCTGACCAAGCCGGAAGTATCATTAAAGGATAGTGAGGAGAACAAAGACATGGATCGCATGACTAGCTTCAGAGTAAGGTCTAATCCAACACTTCGCCGTCCCTCCGACAACTTTGTTCCTATGCGACTTCAGCCTGTGCAAGAAAAGGAAATGGACGATCCAGAGCTTACAGCATTCAAGAATGAATTTCGTGACTTTGAGGAACGATGGAAAATGATGAAGAGGAACCGTGCGCCTGATTTCCATGCTCATGACCCGCACCTAGTTCCAAACTTAGTTATTCCCCCAGGATTCCAGATGCCCGCCTTTGAAGTGTACAAAGGTACAATTTGTCCAAGGTATCATTTGATGATGTTTTGTTCGAAGATGACCGCCTATCTTGGGAACGACCAACTATTGATTCACTGCTTCCAAGAAAGTTTATGTAGAGCACCATTAGCATGGTATATGAATCTACAAAGGAATCACATTCAGTCTTGGGAAGACTTAACTTTTGCTTTTGTGAAGCAATACCATCACAACTTGGGCATAGCCCCGAACAATAAAGATGGTTGTGGACCTTCCAGAGAATTCATAGCTCCGGTACCCCATCCTCAGCACCAGTATGCGATGCCCGCTCAGCGTGAACAACAACCATCTCCTAGGCAGAGGTTGGCCTCTCCAGATCAACCACAGAATCGACGATTTCGGAAAAGGTATCAGAGGATGACTCCAGATGCACCAAGGGAAGCAATTCATCAGTTTGATCCCATCCCTGTGAAGTACGCTGATTTGTTTCCAGCTCTAATTCAAAGAGGGCATATCCAGACTAAAGCCCCACCCAAGGTACCTAAGAAGTTCCCATACTGGTACAAAGCCAACAGATTTTGCCTGTATCATCAAGGTGCTCCGGGGCACGACATTGAGAGCTGTTACGGTATGAAGGCGGATGTTCAAAATTTGGTCAAAAGTGGAGTCTTGTTCTTCGAGGGTTCCGTCCCTTATGTGCGAGATAGCCCCATGTCTCGACAAGGTTCATCCTCCCCAGGCATGATTCAAGGTCGTCAACGCCGTGTCTGAAAGCTGCGCACCAGACATTTCTGCATATCTTTCCCGTCTACATGAAAGCACAATAAAGATCCTGGAAAGGACTCTCCAGAAGAACCTTCTTTTTCTTTCGTTTGTTTGTGTGTTTATTTCTTTGGTTAAAAGCATATCTGGCATGTAAGAACTTTCTATTTTGAATAAGTAATGCAATAACTGTTTGTCTTGAAGAAATACATTCGTTTTCACTCAAATAGTTTTCAAAATTATTTATAATGCCGACTTTTACCCGATCTCTCGCTCTGACAGAGAATTAGAAGGAGGATGATGAAGTAAAACACATGATCTCTTGTTGTATGCTTCGAATGAAAACCCTACTGATGTAAGGCATTATTTTAAACCTCCTAAACGCCAGCATAGTCAACCCTTTCTTTTAATCCTTGAGAAAAGACCTGTTTTTTTTTCTCCCAAACCGAAACATCATTTTCTTAACCTGGGGCAGAGTAATATCAAAAATGATGGACATCTTTCAAAAAATTGGGTAGGGCACAAATATACTAACCCTTTCTACCTCCATTCTACAAGTCATAAATTAAGCCCACATACGACCCTCAAGGTCCTAATTGAAGGAAGGTTTAATTCGAAAGCATACTCGATGAGATATTGTTTCCTGACTCCTTGAGTTATGCTCAAATTTAAATCGGCTTTATAAATAATGATTCAATTTGTATCCTAACTAGTGGTTTCGATCACAAATTTTTGTGATACCCCTTTTCAAAACTTCAAGACAAACGCGTGTTGCATTAACCATTTCAAAATGGATATTTCAAATGTGCTAAATACGTTTGACATCTTAGAAAGACCACATACAGACATTGATGATGATATTTGAAGACTTTGCTGACTTGGGGCAAGTCATTCTTCCCAAGAAAATTTCATCCGTGCAAGTCTTGGGTTCAACTAGAAGAAATTCAAGGACTCACTTACCGCCAATCAGGGGCAGTTACGTCGAGATTCAGTGAATCTCTAGAGAGTTTGAAAACAATGGGGCATTTGGACGTCATGTTTCTGTAAAATCCTCTCGAGACGTTTTTCTCTTAAACTATGTGACTTGGGGCATTTGAAGATTGGAGCAAAAAGACGTATATTTCATCCTCAGGAAGCTCAACCCCAACATATTCAACAACTACGACGATCCAGGATATTTATTTGATCCCCTATGAAACTTCAGTTTGGGTACCTCCGTCTACAATTTCATACAACATTTCAAACTTATCAAGATGATACGTCCCCAACTGGATTGATCACTTTGTCTCAAGAGAATTGTGAAGTTTTGAAGCAGTATTGGGACCCTACATTTGGTTCTCCATCTATCCTCAGTGATACTTCTATCTTTGAAGATTGGTCGGACGTTTGTTTCGAGACATTTATCCCATTTTCGGTCATTGCTTTCGTCTGTCTTGTCAGCATAAGCATACACATATCATATAAGTAGATAGCATAACATTTGCATTTTGTGCATCCTTTGTTTGTTTTACTCTATCTCTTCGATTGCGGTTACCCTTGGGTATTTGGGCGTGTCTTACTCCTTCCAAATAGAGCCGTCAGCCCTAAGCAGAAAAAACTCAATATTTCCATTTCCCCACGAAGTTCGATCCTCGTGGAAGACAGTTGTTTCAGTACTTTCCACATTGGAGTTTATGCCTCTATGGTTGAGTCTTACTTGACAGTTTCTCTTCAGTTATTTCCCGAATTGAACTTCGGTCTTTGACAATCACACTATGAACATCTCCAGCTTTTGAGCATGGATCAAGAGTGCGTTTATTTTGCACTTTGACATTATGAGGATCACCACTTGAAGACACAACGTTTCTTCAACAACATTACAAGATCCACTCAACAACTTACAGCTAAATGACAGAAGACCTCTTTATTTGAGCAACTCGTTTTGGGCAGATCTATTCTCAAAACGACAAACAACAATTTCATCAAGACAATCTGTCCTTCCCCAGTGGATTATTTCAAGATTATCAAGACAAAACAAGGGACATTACAGATACTTCCCCATTTGAGGATTTCTGCTACTACAATTTCACATTTCTTTTACAATTACAACAGAGATACTCCTCAGAAATGATCTTCCCCAGAGGGTTCATTATGAGTACAATCAATGACATATCTCCTTACAAGAGGACACTCCACGTATCAACCGATTTACAACTCTTTTGAAGATCCCCGGTGCATGCTCTACAAATTGCCAATACAATACAAATCGCATCTACAATTACAAATACAAGATCACATCTACAAAATTCTACAATTACAGATTACATCTACAACATTTACATCAACAATTCTACAGTTCTACAATTCACAACATACAATCTACAATCAACAAATTTACAACCCCTCTTTGAAGACGCTCTCACGAGTTTCCATCATTTTGGGTAGGAACCGAGACCAGCTCATGGTTCCCATACCATGGTGCAAGGGGAAGTTCGGCATCAGAAACCGAGACCAGCTCATGGTTCCCATACCATAGAGCAAGGGGAAGTTCGACATCAGAAACCGAGACCAGCTCATGGTTCCCATACCATAGAGCAAGGGGAAGTTCGGCATCAGAAACCGAGACCAGCTCATGGTTCCCATACCATGGTGCAAGGGGAAGTTCGGCATCAGAAACTGAGACCAGCTCATGGTTCCCATACCATAGAGCAAGGGGAAGTTCGGCATCAGAAACCGAGACCAGCTCATGGTTCCCATACCAAGGTGCAAGGGGAAGTTCGGCATCAGAAACCGAGACCAGCTCATGGTTCCCATACCATGGTGCAAGGGGAAGTTCGGCATCAGAAACCGAGACCAGCTCATGGTTCCCATACCATAGAGCAAGGGGAAGTTCGGCATCAGAAACTGAGACCAGCTCATGGTTCCCATACCAAGGTGCAAGGGGAAGTTCGACATCAGAAACCGAGACCAGCTCATGGTTCCCATACCATAGAGCAAGGGAAAGTTCGGCATCAGAAACCGAGACCAGCTCATGGTTCCCATACCAAGGTGCAAGGGGAAGTTCGACATCAGAAACCGAGACCAGCTCATGGTTCCCATACCATGGTGCAAGGGGAAGTTCGACTTCAGGAACCGAGACCAGCTCATGGTTCCCATACCATGGTGCAAGGGGAAGTTCGACATCAGAAACCGAGACCAGCTCATGGTTCCCATACCAAGGTGCAAGGGGAAGTTCGACATCAGAAACCGAGACCAGCTCATGGTTCCCATACCATGGTGCAAGGGGAAGTTCGACTTCAGGAACCGAGACCAGCTCATGGTTCCCATACCATGGTGCAAGGGGAAGTTCGACATCAGAAACCGAGACCAGCTCATGGTTCCCATACCATGGTGCAAGGGGAAGTTCGACATCAGAGACCGAGACCGGCGCATGACTCCCATATCATGATGCTCGGGGAAGCTCAACAACTACAACAACATCTACAACTACAATGACATCAAAGACCGAGACCAGCTCATGGTCCCCGTACCATGATGCTAGGAGAGGTTATACATTTTACTGTTTCAGCTGAGTTGCAAAAAAAATAAATAATAATAATAATAATAATAAAGAATGGCGAAGAGTACATTGCGCCCCAATCAAAAAGACCCATTTTGAGTTACTACTGACCACCACCTTGGTAGTAAAAGTATCTTTCGATCGCAAATCGTCAGAATCCCCGCATCCCTGATGTTTGAGTTACCGTTACACGTTTGGAGATTTCCCATGGGTAATTGTTCCTATCCTCGCAGGATCTCGCCTTGTTGGATCTATTGCTCTTTTCTCTCGCGTGTCGTGTCTAGTTGTTCCCCTGTGGTGTATTTTCCTCACAGGACCCGTGTCTTTCATTTCATAACATTGCCTATCATTTGCATTCGGTAGTTTCTTATGGCCAAAAATTCGCGCAATGTTTGTATTTAAGTCCCTCCTATCTCGTCGAGACGGAGATTTCAATCTCCATATCTCCAGATAGAAGTAACTTAAATAGGGGCATCTGTTGCACCCTAATTTTTGACCACGAGATACCACCTCTTTTTGCGCATTTTTTTGTTATTATTTGACTATTATTTTAATATGCACGTTTTTTTTACGACTAACGGGTGTGTGTAAAATCATTTCGTTTTAAGGTATCTCTAACAGATTTTATGTAGCCTTCTGGGGCCCGAGATTTTGGATTCAGGATTCAGATTGATGAGTTTGCTAAAGGTTGGAACGGGGTCCTTTTAAAGGTCGTGTTCGCATGGAGTACGAATTACGGACAATGGATGCAAGAACATTCAAGTCAAATACCCGAGGTTGGAAGGAAGGAAGGATCTGTTGTATATTGCAGAATGACATATCTGATGTCTTGACATCTAACTTGATATTTTGGAGAACTCTGGTTTTTCTTTAAAAAAAAGTTAGGCTTATTTCCTTCTTTTGTACATGTGCCTCTGATATAAGAACTGGGACAGTTCATGATTTCCTGGGTATGTCCTTGGGAATAATGATGTTTGTTGTCTGGGAAAATTTATTTGTCTCTGCAGTGGGTTGTGGTCTTTAGGGGGAGTTGTTTTTCTGGATGCTCTGTGATGTCATACTAGATATCTTAATATTATGTTTTGTTGTTCATATGCACTTTGCGGAATTCTTTAGCTAAGTAATTCAGACAAAGTTTGTTTTTGTTATCACTGTGTGGTGTTCTTGTTTGGATCCTGAGATAATTCTGTTGTGAGTGCCTCTGTATAGGTCTAATGATGGTTCTTCTTTAGAAACAACCTTGTCTCTTGGACCAGTAATAATAAAATTGTGGTTTCTAGTCTATCTCTAAGACTAAGGATAATGTTGAGGAAGTTGTTGCTCCAAATTGAGTTGGATGTTAAAAGAATACAATGTTAAACAAGATGTCATGACATTGTACTGTGACAAGCTGGTCACAATCAGAATTTTCAAGGATTTCACTCTGCACAGTTGGACAAGTTCATTGGGACTGGTCATCACTCTGTCAGGAGAGTTTTAGGAATTTGTACTAATGAAGAGTTATAGCAATTACATTTTAGGAGGCTTGAAAATGTTTTTTTTAGTTGCGTGCATTTTTAAGAAGAAAAAAAAGCAGTTTTTCAATGACATAGAGATTGTTATTTCATGTTGCAGTCAAAGCTTGGAAACGAGAAAGAGGAACAAGAGAATGTCTCTGTTACCAAGGATAATTTCTCTTCTTTTAACAATTATATCCTTGACTGATCAGTCGATAAAAGCGAGGTCGTTCTTTTTATTAAAAGCCAATACCTTACTGCTTCTTTCTTCTATCGAGTTGTGTTTCAATATGAGCCAACCCTCCAAAAATACTGATGATAAAAAGGCTCTTGTGTTGGATGCCAAGAAGGTTAAGAGTGCGGATCCAAAGAAGGTGGAGTCTGAATTTGTGACTTGAGCATCTAGAACAGGGTAAAAATCTGTGACAAAGATGAAGTCCTTCAAGAAATGTCATGCTCAACTACATGACTCTGACGAGGATGCCAATGAAGATTGGGTTAATTTTATTAACTCAGGTGGTTGGAGTGGATAGCTTGCTTCATAGATGAATTTTTTTTGGTTGGTCGTGTTTTACTATCTGTGTTGTAAAAATTTCCTAACATTTGTTTGCTTACATTATAACCTTTTGTTTCCAGTAGAACTGTGTGTTTCCATTTTTTTGTCAATTTTTGCTAAAAAGGGGGAGTAAAGTGTTAGCATGTTTGTTGTTTCTGATGTTGGATCAGATGTCATGACATCATGTCATGTTTTAGTGTACCTTGTGGTTGCTTGTTATATGCAACTATTGAACGGGAGCATGATAGCCTGGCATGCTTGTTGTTATTGTTGATGCTGCTACTGAGGTAATGTATGTGGGTAATGATGTGCAATCACATGTTATGACATGTTGTGTTTATCTAGAACCTTGGTTACTCTATGGTAATCTATTATTATGATGCTCTGAGTAATATGTGTGGCTTCTGCTATATGTGTTTCAAATGTGCGTGGCTTCTGTTGTATATGTTTCTAATGTGTGAACTTGGATAGTTCATGTTTGTGTGTCTTGTGATTTAGGTTTTCCTCTTGAGAGGTATGTGTGAACTAAGACAGTTAAGGTTTGGATTTCTTGTGATTTGGGTTTTCCCCTTGAGGGGGAGTAATGGACCTGTCTGAGATTGTTGTGTGTTGCACCCTAATTTTTGACCACGAGATACCACCTCTTTTTGCGCATTTTTTTGTTATTATTTGACTATTATTTTAATATGCACGTTTTTTTTTACGACTAACAGGTGTGTGTAAAATCATTTCGTTTTAAGGTATCTCTAACAGATTTTATGTAGCCTTCTGGGGCCCGAGATTTTAGATTCAGGATTCAGATTGATGAGTTTGCTAAAGGTTGGAACGGGGTCCTTTTAAAGGTCGTGTTCGCATGGAGTACGAATTACGGACAATGGATGCAAGAACATTCAAGTCAAATACCCGAGTTCCCAAACTATACATGTCAAATTCAGATATCTAACTGATTCGTTATTCCAGAATCAAATGACGTTGTCTTTTGATATTCATATGAAGATTCAACTTCGCCGTGCTTATAAGTTTAAGTATTTGAACTCCAAGGCTCAAAATTTAATTATAGTCATATTTGATCAGGAGCCACTCAACGTCAGTGCCCAAGTCCATTAATGAATTCCTAAAGCAAGAGACAATCGTGTTCACAAGAAAGAGTATATGCTTATGTCACCAATTCAAAGTTACGGTGACCCGCACCTTCACCTGATTCCTTTATAAAAGAAGTTCAACTCATTTCAAGTTACAACTATCAAGGCCAATATAAATGTTCAAAAAACACTACAAGTACAATTCAAAAACTCATCTTTCAAGCTCAAAACAACATTACATATTTGGAAATTCAATCTATGACTACAACAGCAAAGAATCTTGTCAATAAAGTAAACCATGCCGGTGAGAAGTCTTGAAATCTGAAGCGGCTAATAGCAGTACAATTCTCAACTTTTGCCACGGTCCGTCTTATATTCACAACCTTTGGTGTCGGATTGAAGCTTTCTGTAATATCTCCTGCAATGGTTTAGAGCGCGTCAATTAAATAACAGCTAGCCAAGTGCAGGGTCAAGAATTTGCCATCAACTTTATCAAGCCTAGTCACACAAATAGGGTCCTGGTGCTAACGAGAGCCACTTATGCAACCGTCCCCTCGATGACCTGCAAACAAAACTGGCAGAAACAAGTCAAGACAAGGACTCTAAGACCGCAGCTGCCACATTCAAAGCCTCGCAACAAGGCGAAGAAACGGGAAACCTGAAGGGAAAAACTCACCCAAAGGAAGTCAAGATTCCATTTTCGACGAGAACGACGCTACCAACAATATTGGAACCTCCAGCTAATCGTGTTATGTACCGTTTGTCATTCAAAGTGTACATCATGTCCACTGATAATGCCCTCTCATCAACTCCTGCAAGCAATCACCAGTAGAACAAGATATTAGTAAGAGAGGATTGGAGTTGTTTGAGCAAGGCAGAAGGGTGTTCATGGATCAAAGCAGGTTTCAACATCCTGTGGCCCATTTCCAAAGTCCTCAGCACCACAAGAACAGCTTGAGAAAAGGAATTTCTGTGCACAAACCATCCTTCTAATGAGTGCTAATTGCAGCAAGAGGCTACATTCTGGGTCTGCCAACTCTTTGTCGAAGCGACACGAACCAATGGCATGTTCTACGGGCGGTAATACACAAACACCAATCTCGTAGGTTATTTCAAGTCATAGAGCTACATGGTCTGCTGTTGTCGCTCCTAGTCACCACCACCAAAATCCACAAGTCCTAGAACGCCGTCATCAACACACAATTCACGCCAGCACCCGCAGAACACAACAGAGCCGTGAATTCTGGCTGCTTAATGGCTCGCTAGAATCTCCCTGTTTTATTTTGAAGCCAAATTGCCTTTATGCCACATGTTGAGTCTTCTTTGTGGTAATTGTTTTTCGGTTTGCTTCAGTACAACCACTGATCTTGTGGTCCTTGTAGTGCAGTTTTGTAATAACCATAACTTGGTTGTGTACCTGCCACAAATGAATTCAAGTCTAAGCTGCAGTAACGCATTTCATAACCATCCATAAAGTATATATTGCCAACATAAAAAAAGCAGTGTACACAATCAATTATTGAATAGAAGAAGAAAGTACGAACATCAGCAACTTCCGGTCACAGTTCAAATCCGCATCGAACCTTCGGTTTAGTAGTAAGCAACCAACACTTTCCTACAGAGCCTCGTAAACTAGGCAAGCTCGGCTTGACGGCACAACCTGCAGTGTGCAAACCGATTAGCTTAACCAGAAGTTGGTCCTCAAAACGAAAGTTCGGTCATATTGTTACTAACCCTGCCTTCCAATCTTCGAAGTACACATTTGAACAAACAAGTTGAATCCGTTTTCACCTCTCCAAGCCCCACAATGTCCTGTAATTGCGCGCCATCACAATTGACCAACCTGTGAGGAACAAACAAGTAGGAACTTGAGAGGTACAACTCCAGCCTTCACCGACACGTTTCGAGCATATCTGCGCAACCTGCATTCATGATATCAGTCAAGCTTAGAGCAACATATAACAACCTTCATGATGAATTGAGGAAGAGAACCAAAGCTAAACACCTAACAAATTTTGAAAGGATCACCTGCAAGATTCAGAGTTCGCACCAAAATATGAGACAGGCAATGCAAGCATCGCGCATTTCCTCCTTTCCTTCTGCACCCTCACCAAAACGTAACAGTTGCAAGCTTTTCCTTCTGGACCGCTAATCCTCCCTTGGCCCAAAACAAATACTATCCACACCTGTCAGGTTACCAAATCCAAATTAGCAATATCCAATTTAAATCCCAAAAACTTTGAACCTAGACGATAATAAGCAATTGATACGCATTAACACCATATCATTACCGTGATCACCGAAAAGGGAATAGTTTCATTTGATTCCACCCGAAATAGGAAACCCCAAATCAGTCATCAATCCGCATTCAAATGGATTCAACGCAAGAAATCTCAATCCAGACCTATAAAAGGAGATTGAAATCGGAACCAGAAAAGGAGGTCAGGAATCCAAAATCCACAAACAATCCTCACAAAACCCTAAATCGAAAGAGAAGATACGACATTCAGAACACAACCAAACACACACGAAATTTCCCCCACAAAAAGATTCACACAAAAAACCCTAGAAGCGATAAATTGAAACTTCGGAGCAAGAGAAGACTCATCTTTTTTTCAGCTCGCGAAAGCCATCTCCGGTCACTGCAAACACCAGCCGTCAGAACTTCGTCACCAACCGCCGCGAGTTCAGCCAAACGAGACGCCGTTTCTCCTTCCAAACATCGCCGTCGTCGCTAATCTTTGGGTAAGGCTTCATTTTTGCAATGGTCATTGAACCTATTGATCCCTTTTCTGTGTTGCAGGTATAAAAAGAAATCGAAGCATGGAAGCGGAAATCTGAATGGAGGTTGAACGGGGAAGACGAGCGAATTAGGGTTCTCCACCGTCTTTTTCGCTTTCCCCTTTGCGTTTTTTTCTCATTTTCGTTCTGATGGATTTTGGTAACATTATAAGTTGTATGTGTGCACGGCCACGGTAGTACCGTGGTCCTTCGCGTCTCCACCACACGATTCACTCACCACATGATCCTGCGGATCACTCCGCGCGCTCGTAATAGATCTCGTACACCGCATCGCACCAGATCCTACGTCTTAACCTTTTAATTTAGTTAATCACTTAAAACCAGTTTTTATTTAATTAAAACAAACCTTAAAAATTTTCTATTAATTCTTATTAAAGCATTTTGTTAATTCAACTTAATTTTCTCAATTTAATAACTCTTAAAATAAGCATTCATTCCCCCATTAAAAAATACTTTTCATAAATAATTTATATATATATCTATCAATTCATTTAGTTGATAATGAAATAACCTTTTATAAATAAGTCAATAATTATAAAAACCAACATAATCTAATCCATGATAAAAAAAAAATAATCACTTCACCTGAGTTTTTATAATAAATTAAATCATTATAACATTTTATTTAAAATTTAAAATTTAATTTATATTCAATCTCATTTAAAATAATTCAAATTAAAATCAATCTCTCACTATTAATAATCAAATACAACCTCTTTACTAAAAAGACAAATCAACCCTCATCAAAAAATCAATCAACATTTTTCTTATAATTTAACCCCTTAAAATCAATAAAAAAAAAGAAAACAACAATCTTTCACTCAATCCAACCTCGCCTTAAAATCAAATCAACATCGTAAAATACAAAACAATCGTGCACAACCACTTCACGACACATCTACTCACATACATCTTAGCGCTTTCATGCGTATATATTATTTATCTTTATCTGCTTTATCTTATTCGCAATGCACACACACTCACTTAGCGCTTTCATGCGTTTGTGTATGGTTTATCTTTCTGCAATTTACTATTCTGCAATTTATTCTATTGCATTTACATTATCATATTTATCTATTCATACATCACATTCCGTCCAAAGGAAAAACCTACACATAATTCAACGTTGTGTGTAGTTGCACATCATATGCACCATATTCCCTTCGATCCTTGATTCTTCAAGTTGATCATTTAAGTTTAGGACCTACCCCATAGGAAGGACCTTGTCTTTATCTTTACAACTTAGACAAAACATAATCAACACAATACAACTTCTGCAAACACATTTAGAGAATAGATGTTAATCATCTTAAGTGAGATATAATCTCCACCCCCACAACAATACAATCAAACATGTAGGGACTTTGCCTTAAGAGCAACAAAGGCATACTTGGCGACCATCCGAGTATGTAAGACCTTTTCTTAAGACGATGCAAAGATCATTCCCTACAACCCCCTTTTTTACATCTGTGGTGGTTATCTCTCCCTTAAAATGAAGACTCATCTCTTCTCCTAAACCCAATCAAAACAACTACCCTAAACCCGTAGGAACTTTGACCACAGTCAAAGAGCTCCTCTAACCCTTTAGGGTGAACTACAACATACTCTGATTCCACTCCCGTAAGGATATGTAGGCATAAGATGCGACATCTTATCGAGTATACTTAGAAAATAAACCCTTAGGTCTTTCAACCTTAAGCAGATAAACACATAGCAGTAAACAAACATAAAACAAGAGGTTCCTGTAGAGTACTACAGAAACTTAGGATGCTAGTACCTTCCCTAAGTTTAACCAACCCCCGAACCTAAACTCTCTATCCTTGCATTTGCATTGCATTGTGGGAATTTCGATCTTTATCCCTTCCTTTGGACAAATCAAAGTTCGGTTGCAAAAATGAATTAAAGATTCAAACTAATCAATAGTTTGGTATCCAAATTTCACCGCGACATTGTGTTGGAGTTGTGTTGATGTGATGTCAGACCACATGTCTTGACATCTGATCTATGGAGATTTCTGGTGTTTGAAGGAGTTGAAATCTCTAATAATCTGTAGGTGCAATTTATCTCTGATATATCTTTTGTTTATCATGTAGCTTGTTTGTGCTTTGTGTTTGTGGTTTTATTCCTCTCTTTAGGTTCATTAAGCAAAGGATGTTTTTGCCAAAATTTTCCAAATTGGGAGGTTGTTAGTTCCATAGTTTTAGGATTGGCAGCAATTTTTCTAAAATATGGTTCATAGAAAGATGTTGGGAGAAATGTCTTAACTTGTTGGTTTGTCAACATTGAGGACGGATGTTTTGACAGATGGTGTGACATGCTTAACCAGAACATCAGTACAGGATGTAGTCTTATTCTTGACAGATTTGATTTGTTTTTGTGAAGATTTCCTTTGGATATATCTCACTTATTTTTGCAAGTCAAGAAGATTTAATCTAGAACATTTGATTTGATCTCCAATTGTTCATAAGTTTCTAAAATTGGGGTAGGATAAGGGTGTTACAGTACCCATAGTGAGGACAATTGGGGAACTTCCTAAATAAATCCTCGTGTTCTCTCTCTATAAAATTTGATAACTCATTTAGTGTGCAATTTCTTATGCTGAAAATTTTGTTTGTGTTGAAGCAATTCAAACTATTTTGTAAGACAATAGCAATTGGTTTTTCATATTATCAACACAAAGGAAAATCAACTTGATGTTTATTGCACACCAAGTTCTCGATAAATTGATTGTATGCTAAATATTTGATAATTTATCTTAGTCATCGTTTATTTTTCATTTCATTGAAAATTGATTGTCATAGTGTTACATAGTTCAAATATTATTTTTAAAACCATATTGATTTGTTTTCTCATCATTGTAATACGTTTTATTACGGTTTAGTACACATATCCAATTCTTTCGATAATGGTTCGGGATAGACGAGTGTCGATCCAGAATTGTTTTCGTTTGCCATAATAAATAATTTTTAAAACAATTTTTAATTGAAGAAAATTAGAACAATAGAACTTGAATTTGACAAAATTAAGTGTTACATTGTTACTTATCTTCCTTCACGTTCCACCAAAAATATATTGTTGGTCGATTTAAAACCTAACAAATTGAATACATGACAAATATTATAAAATTTTAAAACTGAAAGAATTAAGTTAGCAAACAAATAAAAATTAGAAAGATATGAAAATGATAATTAAAATAACTGAATTAGACACAAGGCTGCAAACAAATAAACAAACTTAACAAATTGAGTAATTCAAAATAAACAACACATATATGTAAATAGTGGCGTAACTAAGGATTTGGGGAGAACAACTTAATAAAATAAAGTGTTTAAAAGACTTGACAGTAAAACTATTAAACTAGCACTAAGAGAGGAAAAGAGAAAGATAATGTGTGCGCTAACGCTAAAAAAAAGGTGTGATGTGAATAACAATATTAATAAAGGATGGAATAGAAATTACAAATGCTGAGACTTGAAAATTGCAACATATAGGGTATGACAATCAACAACGATAATTAAATAGTGCAATTAACAAAATTAATTATTTATTTTAATTAATAATAATTGACTAACTTTTTTTACGCAAAGTGAACTCTTTCTTAAAATTTAAAAATCGTAATATTTATATATTTATAACTTTTTTTTACGCAAAGTGATATTTATATATATATAAAAATCGTAATATTTATATATACACACACACACACACATACACATACACACACGCGCACACACATATACACACACATAAAAGTTAAAAAATAAAAATATTGGGATCTAAAACAAGGGTTTTAGTGGCCTAAAGGTTGTGACAGTCCTACTTCGTGCATATCATCAATTCATCTATCACCAAGTTTGAATTTTATTATATGTCTAATTCATACATTATTATATTAAAGGGGAGTTTAATGTTTAAGTCAAATAAAATTGTTCATCAAATTACCTTGTTGATTTTCATAATATTTTTTTTACAACATGATACAAATCATCATTAAAATGATTTTAACATGAATCAAATCGCTGGACGAAAAATTTGAAATTTTGTGTGTGATTTAAATCAACCTATTAATATTATTCAAATAATTAGTGGTAAATAGTTTTCAAAGTGTAAACTTCTAATTCATGATTCGAATAAATATATTATGTGATTTAAGTTATCAATGTAGAGAGAAATAGTGAACTATAATTTTTTGATGATAATTTAAATCGTGCATACTAGATGTCAAATCTAGGATAAATTTATTTTCAAGATTCGAAGGACATACATACATGTTTCATGAAAACTTGATTTTAATGAAATGTATATGTTCTAAAATTTCTTTTTGGAATCTTTGACAATAGAGAATAATTGAAGGATACAAATTACATAAAATCTAAACTAGATATAGTTTTAGCTTCAATCAAAACAAATCTAATTCTAAAACTATACAAGTATTCATTCACACTTTGGTTAAATATGTTTGATTCACTTTTAAAAAGTAAAATCAAAGTATAATTTATTATTTACTAAAAAATGTATTTTGAGTCACATATGTTATTTTTAAAATTTTGGTAGAATCTGAAGGTGAGAAAAACATAAGAAGGGGGAGGTTGAATTGTATTGACTTTTTCTTTCTTTTTGAATTCTTGGTTAGATTCTAAACACAAGGTATAACATCTGAATCAACCAAACATAGATAGCAGGTAAATAAAATAAGAAAGAAGACACACACACACACATATACACACACACACACACACAATTATCCTTATTTCTCTCCCAACTTGAGATTAATCCATTCCCCTTGTACTTACAAATTTTTTCACTATAATCACACAAGATTTCTATTTGCTCAAGACACAAGCAACAGACTTTCGATGCTCAAACACAAAGTAAGAGACTTCAATGCTCAAACACACATGCAAGATACTTCCAATGCTTAAGCACACAAATAAGAGACTTATATGCTCAAGCACACAAACAAGAGACTTCAAATGTCAAACACTAAGTAAGAGACTTCTAACAATCTAACTAACAAATAAAATATTATTTGGGGTAATACACTTAATATACAATCAGAGGTGTAGACAAAATACAACTTAAAAAGAACACTTTAATACTTAGAGATTTCTAGAATATACAAAGGTGAAAAACCTTAATTTAAACTCGTGTTTGTGTTTCGATAGAGTAATTGCTTTTTAAATGTCAATAGTTCATTGGTTATTATTCTTCAAGTCTTCAAATCCTTAAATAGAGAAGAAAAAGAGTTGTTGAAGATCCAGCACAAGAGAGTCCTCAAGAAGCTTGAATAAAGAAAGTCAAATGTTTCTTCAAATAGTTGAGCTAGTTCAAAGCTTGTTTGAAATCTCTTTGCTACAAAAGGAATTATCAGTTGCATCCCAGCCGACTCTGTGAGAAAATAGTGCTTTAGGTCTTCACGTGACAAAGTAGGCTCAGAGGTTAACAATGACCTATAAGAGTCACCTTTGCCCTTGCGCTTTGAGTGACTCATGTTCTGATCTTTAGAAGCAGACTTACTCAAGGTCTGGTCTTCACAGGATGACTCCCTCAAAATTTGACCTTCAGATGTTGACCTCTTTAGAAGTTGACTTCTTCAGAGTCTGGTCTTCAACTCCTGATCCATTAGATTCTAGTATTTAAGCTTCTCTTTATATGTTCATAGTAAGAACCAATACTTGGATTATCCATGATATTTTAGTCCATGGTCCTGCACACTTGAACAAATATTAGTATACCCAATTGTTCTTTAAATACTTTGTTATAGTCAAAATCTAAGGGTTCCAAAAATCAATTTTGTTCCAAAAATCTCCCCATTTTTTATGATGATAAACATAAGTATTTAAGAATAATAGTTGTTAATTTAATTAATAAGATGACTTCAGGGTTCGAGGTTTGTAAGTTCCCCTGAGTCTAACAGTGCATAGGATGAGGTTTATAAGATCCCCTTAAGTCTTATATAGGTTAATTAAATTTGAGCATTTAAAGTATAAAATAGTTCTTCAAAATTTAAGCAAGAATAATAACTATCAGATTTCAGGTGCTTAAATACTTATATACCAACTTCCCTTTTTTCTATCAACAAAAATAAATTAAGGAAATAGAAAAGATACTAAAGAAAAATATTTCATTCATCAAAGAAAAAGAGAGTCAGATTGAGAAAACATGTTCAAAATAATTAATAAGACAAAATAAAAGGGTTTGTTAAATCCCAAAGTCTAAGGTTTTTGCTTCATAAGTTCCAGGATAACCTTTATATCAGAACTCATATCATTTTGTCTTGCAATCACTGTCTTCAAATGAAGATACATCTCTTTTTACTTAGCGACAACAAAAGCTAATTTCTCCTCTAAATGGTCATGCTTCTGAATAGAAGAAGCTACAAAATCTGATGAGAAAGACTTCAGATTCTATAACACTGTATCCGTAGAGGTTCTGAGAGTATCCCATTTAGCTACATAAGATATGAGATCAGATGCAATGAGCCTCTCAGTAACCAAGTTTTGAACTCTATAAAAAATAACAGTCATAAACTCTTCAATTTGGTATTTTATACGAGGTGGAAGGTTTAGGTTTATAGTGGGGTGAGAAGTAGAGGGGCTAGGTAGAGTTGTTGTTCCAAATTTTGACACAACATCTGCTTCACTAAAAGGTGAGGGGTGATTGTCCGATGGTTCAGTTTATTGGTCAAGGTGTGGTTCTGTAACAATTTGGTCATAAGTGGAATCTAGTAGAAGTTGGTTTTGAGTTACTTGTTCAAACACATTATGAGTTTCAATGTCAGGATGAGATTGAACAAGATTTGGTTGAGGTTCAATAATGGTTTGGATTATACTTTATTGTTCTGATTCTTTTTAATAAAATAAAATCTTTCAATAGGAAGATGTTTGGTAAATATACCAACCCATTGATGATCAGTATCAATGAACTGTATATTTATCACACCCTTCTGAATATAATTTCTAATAAAATAATGTTTTACTTCTATGTGCTTGGTTCTAGAATGTTGAATAGGATTCTTTGTCAAACAAATAACAATATTATTGTTACAAAAAATAGGTATATTACTTCCAATTATATGATAGTCTTCTAACTGATATTTCATCCATAGCAGTTGTATGCAACAACTTTCAGTTGAGATGTACTCTGATTCAATTGCAGACAAAGAAATAACTGTTTTTCTTTTACTAACCCTGGATATTAGGTTTTCACCTATGAATTGACCGTGTTCACTAGTGGATTTTCTCTCAATTCTATCCCTAGTATACTCAGCATCACAAAATCCAACTAACTTATAATCTAGGGATTTTTTTTATAAAGCAATCCTAGATTGGTTGTTCTCTTCAAATACCTAAAGATCCCTTTAAAGAACAATTAAGTGAGTCTCCCTAGGCTCTGACTAAAATCTTGCACACAAATAGATACTGGATAACATATCTAGTCTAAAAACTGTTAAATAAAGTAAAAGAGCCAATCATACCTCTATGCAACTTTTGACAGATCTTGATGTTGCTTTCTTCTTTTCTTAAGTTACAGGTTGGATGCATAAGAGTTTTCATGATCTTGCAATCACCTAGCTTGAACTTCTTCGGAAGCTCATTTGTGTATTTTGTTTAATGAATATAAACTTCATTCTTGCATTGATTGATTTGAATACTAAGGAAGAATTTCAGCTCTCCCATCATACTCATCTCAAACTCATACTAAATTGTCTTTGAAAATTCTTGGCAAAGGAAAGCATTAGTAGAACAAAACATAATATCATCTACATATACTTGGATAATTAAGATGTCAACTTTAAGTGCCTTTTTTGAAGAGTGCAGCGTCTACTTTCCCTTTATGAAAACCATTTTCTAATAAAAAATTACTTAGTCTCTCATACCAAGTTCTAGGAGCTTATTTGAGTCCATAAAATGACTTCTTAAGTTTAAAAACATAATCTAGGTGAGCTGAATCCTCAGACCCGAGTGGTTGTTTGACATTCACTTATTTAAAAATTACTCAATTTAAAAATTCAATCTTAACATCCATTTGGTATAAAATATTGTCATGATTAATAACATAAGAGAAAAGTAACGTGATTTCCTCTAACCTTGAAACATGTGCAAAGGTTTTAGAGAAATTTATACATTCTTGCTGACTGTAGTCATGAGCTATAAGTTTAGCCTTATTTCTTACCACTTCTCCTTTCTCATTGAACTTATTTTTGAATATCCATTTTGTTCTAATAATGTTCTTTTGACAAGGTTTGGATACCATATCCCGTACATCATTTCTTTGAAATCGATTCAACACTTCTTGCATTTCCACAATCCAACTATCACTAGAAAGTGCTTCATCAATAGAAGTGGGTTCTTTCATACAGAGTAGTCCTAACATTGAATGCTCTTCTCTGAAGGCAGACCTTGTATTTACAGGCCTATCTTTGTTTCCAAAAATTAACTTTCCTGGATGAGAAGACTTATACTTAGAGGTCTTCTTGGATTGTGATGCATGTGAGGAACCATCTTGAGCTTCTTCAGAATCTTCAATATCTGGATGAGCTTTTGAGGTTAGTTCAACTTCTAGACCACTAGCTTCTGAAGTTCAAATAACTTCTAAACATCCAACTTCTGATAGACTATTAGCTTATGAACTTCCATCTTCTGGACCTCTAGCTCTTAAGGTGTCTTCAGACACACAGGTTTCTGACATTTTACTATCAGGCTCTTTTTCATCAAATTTGATGTGTATTGACTCTTCAACAATATTGGTTTTAGAGTTAGATACCGTGTATGCCTTTGAGCATTCAAAGTATCCTAAAAAGACACCCTTTTGAGCTTTGGCATCAAAATTCTTAAGATAGACTTTATCGTTCATGATGTAACATGTACATCCAAACTGATGAAAATAAGAAATGCTTGGCTTTCTTCCTTTGAAAAGTTCATATGAATTATTGTTTAGAATAAGTATAATATAAGTTCTATTCTAAACATAACATGTTGAGTTTACAGCTTCTTTCGACAAGTACTTATGTAAGTTGTTTTCATGGATCATAGTTCTGGATACTTCTTATAAAGATCCGTTATTTCTCTCTATAACTCCATTTTGCTGTGGAGTTCTGGGATAAGAGAACTCAAGGAGAATTCAATGTTTTTCACAAAAAGTTTCAAATGGCTCATTTTCAAATTCTCCTCCATGATAATTTCTTACTTTCAAATTTTATGATTCCTTTTTCAGTTTGTACTTATATGCAAAAGATTTTGAACAAATCATATGATTCATCCTTGGTTCTAAGGAACTTAACCCAAGTCCCTCTACTATAGTCAATAATGATGACTAGTCCATATTTCTTTCCATTGATTAATGTAATACTAACAAAACCAAGCAAATCAATGTGAAACATATATAAGGGTCTGGAGGTAGAGACAATATTTTTAGTTTTACAAGAAGTTTTACTAATTTTCCCTACCTGGCATGCTCCACAAAGAGCATCTGAGTGATAATTGTGTTCTAGAAATTCTTTAACAAGTTTCAACTTTCTAAGTTTAGATTAATCTCCAGTTAGCATGACCTAACCTTTTATTCCAAAGCCACTTCTCATAACTCACTAATAGAAGGCAAAGTACCTTCTAATTAACCAATTCAGAATAATTAATTTTATAAACATTTCCCTTACTCATACCTTTGAACACTATGGACTTGTCAGATTAATTCATGATTATACAGTTATTCTTATTAAACATGACTTCATAACCACTCTCACAAAATTGACTAATGCTCAGTAGGTTATGTTTAAGTCCATCTACAAGCCAAACATTATTAATTGAGATATAGAAGTTACCAATAGTACCCATTCCAATGATATTTCTTTTCTGGTTTCTTCCAAATCCCATAGTTCCTCCCTCTTTCGGAGTTAGAGTTTAGAACATATGCTTTTCTCCTGTCATATGTCATGAGCAGCCACTGTCTAGGTATTATAATTTTTTTCTTTACTTCTCCCTTTAAGCATATCTGTAGTAAAAACAATTTGAGATTTAGGTGCCCATAGTATTATGGGTCCTTTAGGGTTAGTTCTGACAAGTTTCTTCTTGTTTTGTATCTTTACTCTTATATGATAAGGCTTAGGATCATTCAAGACTTTTGATTTAAAAGTTTGTTGTCTTGCATGGATCTTGGCTTTAGGTTCTGAACCTTTCAGAACATTAGCTTATGATGTCTTGTGTTCTAGTTTTTTCATAACCTTTGACCAACATGTTTAGGTTCTAACTTGTTCAGAACCTTTGCATAGTCATCAGGAGGTACAAAATAAGAGTCAAGGCCTTTCTGAGCAGAGCTTAAAGAAGAATGATTTGTTGGTTTACTCAAGATTTTAAACCTTGGATCAAAACATTTTTGTGAGTAACCAAAACCTCCCATTTTGCTTCTACTTACACCATAAATCATGGATGTGAGTTTAGTTATATTAAAACCATTTATGATAAACTCATAAAGAGTCATTTCATGCTCATAAAGGGATCTAGAGCTTCATTTTTGCTTAGAAACTATTTTAATTCATCCTTCAAAAGATCATATTTCTTTTTCAATATTTTTGTGTTGTTGGAATTTTATTAATACCTTCCTCTGAGGTCTTGAATGAAAGTAATTAAATTAGAACGGGATAATTTAAAAAATACATCACCCTCTTCTTCAAACTCTAAACCAGAATCTGAGTCAAATTCTGCTTTAAAGGATGTAAGAGTCATCAAAGTAAGGTCGACTTGCTCTTAATTATTTTAAGAGTCTTATTCATTGTCAAGTTCATCCCATGTTTCCATGAGACTGATTTTGAACTTGTTTCTGAGGTTGTCTTTCTAAAAACTTCCATTTTTTGACTTGTCCTTCTGCATTTTTGGATAGTCAGCAATAAAGTGATCGGGTTTCTTACAGTTGAAGTGTCCTTTCTGATCATCCTCCTTTTCTCTTGAACTTGATCCTCTAAAGCCACTGCTTTTACTAGAGAATCTCTTGTTCTTCTTTGCCAAGTATTGAAATCTTTTAATGGTAAAGGTCATCTCCTCATCATCTAAATCTTCTTCAACACCTTCTACATGAGAAATTTCTTCTGAATCCAAGACTTGAAAAGCCTTTGCAGACTTAGAAGTAGACTTCAAAGCTAGAGACTTTAACTTTTTGGCAGGTTCATCTCCATTGAGCTTCATCTCATGGCTATGGAGATTGCTGATAAAATTTTCAAGACTTGATGTGTTTAAGTCTTTAGCCTCTTGGATATTTGTTACCTTTGGTATGTATCTAACAAGAAGACTCCTTAAAATCTTATTGACATAATTAAAGGTAGTATAGTTATTGTTCAAAATCTAAAGTCCATATACAAGAACTTGAAACCTTGAGAACATGGTTTCAAAGTCTTCATCCTCCTTCATTCTTAATTGTAAGAACAAGATTTGGTTCTACATCTGGCCTTTGAGTTTTGATGATAACTGCACATGTTATCTAAGAGAAAAATTTTGTATGATATGGTTTCTGTCTAGTGTGTGATTGTTGTCAATATGATTCTGACTCTGATAAGAAGACGTGTAACGTCATCAGACTATGTTATTAATACTCTGAAAGAAAATATATGTGCGTACAAGATAAAGTCAAGATTCATGAATGTTTCTAATACAACAGTTCTAATGAACGTTAGTTCTGGAAATTCTAACAGAGACTTTATGAGAAAGGCCTATAAGGCTTTCTAATATGATGCACTTCTAATGTTACAAGTTCCGAAGATTCTGAAGACGTGATTTAGGTGAACATGGTTTTGAAGATTTTGAAGACACAATATCTGAAGGTCAAGTTCTGAAGTGTTTTTGAAGACAAGGTTCAGGTGAACAAAGTAGTGAAGACTCTGAAAATGAGAATGTGCTTAATGAATTATGAAGACTCTAAAGACAAGGTTCTGAAGACTTTGAAGATATTACTTCTAAAAGAACGAGTGTTGAAGATTCTCAAGATAGTTCTGCTGAACAAAGATCTTGGAATTCTGAAGACTGGGTTTCTGAAGTTGCAAATAATTAACACTTCTACAACATGTTTCATCAACGTTTTATTTGAAGCCACTGAAGACATTAGAAAGACTGAAGATAAGAATGGTTTTGAGCTGAACACAAAAATACAAAAATCGTGGCCTCTACCTCGATAAAGTGGCGTAAGAGCAGCTTTTTGTACAGTGATGTTGACCATTCTTTCATGTGAACGTTGGAATATTGCTGTTGGAATATGTTTCCAAGAATTTCCCTCAACGGATCTATTCTCTCAAGCTCTATAAATTGAATATCAAGAAGCTTGAAGAACAACTGGTTGCTAGTGATAGCACGCTGCCATGCAAAGCCAAAGTGCTGAAGAAAATACTACAAGCTGAAGCTTAAATGAAGAATGCTCAATGAAGAAGAAGCTGAAGCAAACTGTTTGAATGTGTGTACAATGATGCAACATGCTAAAACCGTGTATAACTAGTCAAGTGAAACATCAATAAGTGAATTATAGTAACTTAGTTGATCTTGATGGTTAAGCTGGAAGAAACATTACCTGCTCAAGAAAGGAGTTCATCAAAAGAAGCTTAAAGCTCATGAAAATAAGTCATAGTGCTCAATAAGAAAGATTTTAAGCAATACAAGACTAGTGTGCTTTATAATCTCTTAGATATTTATTATTAGATAGTTTTGTATTAGAAAGCAAGGAGCTACTGCTCAAGAACTTGCTAGAAACACTTAGGTGTTCATGTACTTCATTTGTGTAATAAGTTTGTAAGAAGCATATTAGTGCACAAGAAAATCCTTGTAAAAGGTGTTGTTCCTTGAGCGGTCAAGTGAATACCCAAATTCTTAAGAAGACTAAGCGTGTTTCTAACAGTTTAGTGAATGATGTTCCTTGAGCGACTAAGTTGTTAGCCAGGTTGGTTGAGAGTGCCAGGTCGTTTTCTAACGGCTTGGAGGTTGATTCCTTGAGAGGCTAGTGAGAGCCAGGATTCTTAAGAAGGAAATGGAAGGTATCCATTGTGGTTGTAATCATTGATGATTATTGAATTAAGTCCTTGTCCAAGGCGAAATCACCAAGGTTGGTGGACTAGAGTAGCTTCGTTAACAGTGAACCAGGATAAAAATAATTGTGTTCATTTATTTTTATTTACTTGTTAACATCATTAGTTTAATTCCGAAAAAGGGGATGAAATGTGAAACCCACTTCAAACCCCCATTTCTTGTATTTCTTAACCTTCATTAACAACTGATACTGTTGAACAAGAAGGTTGGCCTTAGCTTCCCGAACTTGTTGTTTCCCTTCATAAGTAGCACATAGGATTTAAAAATGGTCTTAGCAGTAGATTTATCAAAGATCTTAATGTTTTTTATAAATCTTTTTCTGAGCAGGTGTGAGAGTTTTCTGTCAGACACCATTCCAATTCCATTGACTCGAATATCAATGTCATATTCTATAATATCCCACAACTCATCATCGAAACCTATGATGTGAGTATACATTTTTCTCTTTCACAATTTAAACTCGGTAGAGTCTCCACTGAAAGTTGGAGGTCTAACTATATCATTGTTCTTTTATGAAGGGCTATAATCATGATTAATAATAACATATGGATTAAGATTACCACTACCAGACTCAAAACTCAAGGCATGGTTCAATATGTTTTTCAGAGGATCTTTTCTGCACCATTGTTAAGTGTTTAACACAAACCATGCTCTGATGCCAACTGAAGGTGAGAAAAACACAAGAAGGGGGTGAATTGTGTTGAATTTTTCTTTCTTTTTAAATTCTTTGTCAGATTCTAAACACAAGTTATAAAATCTGAATCAATCAAAGGCAAGCAACTGATAAATAAAGTAAGAAAGAAGAGAGACAGATAGAGTTATCTTGGTTCCTCTCACAACTTAAGAGTAATCCAGTTCCCATGTACTTACAACAGAATTTCACTATAATCACACAAGATTATAATTTTCTCAAGCACACAAGCAAGAGACAGCCAATATTCAAACACAAAGTAAAAAACTTCTACACTCAAGCACACAAGCAAGAAACTTCTAATGCTCAAGCACACAAGCAAGAAACTTTTATACTCAAGCACACAACTTCAAATGCTCAAACACTAAGTAAGAGACTTCTAACATTCTACCTAACAGATAAAAGAATGTTTGGGGTGATACACTTGATATACAATCAGAGATGTAGACAAAATACAACTAAAAAATAACTCTTTAATACTTAGGGATTTCTAGAATATATAAAGGTAAGAAATTCTAAGTTAAAATTATGCTTGTGTTTCGATAAAGTAACTGCTCTTTGAATGTCAGTAGTTCATTGGCTATTATTCTTCAAGTCTTCAGCTTCTTAAATAGAGAAGGAAAAAATATATGAAGATCCAACACTAGAGAGTCTTTGAAAGCTTGAATAGAGATATTGAGATGTTTATTCAAATAGGCGAGGTCGTTGACAGTTTGTTTGAAATCCCTTTGCTATAAAAGAAATTATCAATTGCATCCCAATTGACTCAATGAGAAAATAGAGCTTTAGGTCTTTACATGACAAAGTAGGCTTAGAGGTTAATAATGACCTATAAGAGTCACCTTAGTCCTTGTGCTTTGACTGTCTTAATTTTGATTTTTAGAAGCATACTTACTCAAGGTCCGGTCTTCAGAGACCGACTCCCTTAGACTCTGACCTTCTGACGTTGACCATTTCATAAGTTGACTTTTTTAGAGTTTGGTATTTAGTTTATGATCCGTCAAATTATGGTCTTTAAGTTTTTTATTATATGCTCATAGTCAGAACCAATATTTGAATTATCTACGAAATTTTAGTCTATGATCATGTATACTTGAACAAATATTAATATATTCAATTGTTCTTTATATATTTTGTTATTATCAAAATCTAAGGGATACAAGACAAATCAATTTTTTAAAAACATAATCTCCTAATTTATTTATTTTATTATATGTTTGCTGAAATAATTTCATATACAATATATTTAATTATCTTATATTTATTTTATTAATTTTATTTAATTTTACATATAAAGAAAATAAATACATTTACCAGCCCATCCCTATTATTAATATCCGTCTTCTAGTAACTTCAAAATATCAATATAATACTACTATTTTTGTAATGATAACATTAAATGCACATAAAATATTCATTTTTTTTAATATATGAATGGGGTTAGTTTCATATTCTTTTTTGACTTATAACTGAATTTGAAATAGTACCCTTTTAGTACAATTTCAAACTCATGAATTTTGAACCAATTGCTACAATTGCATTGATGTATTCAAACAAAGTAGTTATCCGATCAAGATCCAACGGCTCTAATTTAAAATTGATAATTTTTAAAAATAAAATATTTTTGTAAACTTTACGGATAAGATCAAACAATTTATAATATTTTTGATAGTGTGAATGTGGCCTGTTTAAGTATTTTTATTAACAATAGTAAATAATTAGTAAATTCATATACAATATATTTTTAAAAAAGTAAAATTAATATATAAATAAATTAATAAAAAATATGATTAATATTGATTAATATTCTAACATAATAAATAAATAATAATAAAGAAATAGCGCATAATACGAAAAAAATTTAATTTTTGAGAAGTGTGCATTTAAAACAGAAATCGAAAAAAAAGGTAAAAAAGTAATCCTAGGGTCACACTACACTAACCAGTGGGATTGAGTAGTAACAAAGAAAACCGAAACGCTCATTAATATTTAAACACTACTTATCAAACCATAAATCATAAACAAAAGATTTACTTTTCTTTTTCACTTTTCAATTAGGGTTTTGCTATTCTCCGATAATCGCTTCGCCATGAAGAAGACTTTTCCGTCCAACCACAACCCTAATTTCAACCGTCAACCACCGTGTCCTGCTTACCGTTACCGGAAACCTGGATTCCAGTCTAACCATAACCACCGTGTTGACCGTCCTCCAGAGCGGAATTCTCCTCGTCAACCTAATTTCATCCTGAAGCTTCACTTTGGGTGTGGCTCTGTTCACCGGGATGATGTTGAGTGTTTGATAAGCAAATGTAAGCCGAATCCTGATAATTTTTGTTTTTATCCCTGCGACGGTGTTGCTGCTTCGCTGAATTTTATTCAGTGGACAGACGCGCGTGAAGCTGTTGTTTGGTTTTGGGAGTCGCGGTTTGCTGGAGGGCATGGTTTTACGCCGGAGTTGATTTCGAATGTTATGGTGCCTTCTGATAGGGTGGAGCTTGAAGGTCGGCTCAGGAGCCTTTTTGTGAGCCATGTGAAGGAGTTGATGGAGGGGAAGGAAGTGAAGAAGTGGGTGGAGGAGTGGGATGGTTTGTCGAAGGAGATTGCTCGTGTTAAGGGGCTGTTGGGGAAGCCTTTTCCTGTTAGGGTGCAGCAGCAGCATATTGAGAGAAAGAAAGGGCTTGATGATGAGAAGAGTTTGGTTGAGAAGAGGTTGAAGGAGTTTGAGTTTGCAATGGAGTCCATTTTACAGCACCTGGAAGAGAGTAACAACGTGGAGAGTGGGGAAGATTTTGTTCCTGTGTTTAGGTTTGATGGAAGTTTTGATTGGAAGAAGATTCACAGCCTTATTGTTAGGGAGCGTCGGAGACTTGAAGAAGGATTGCCCATCTATGCTTATAGGCAGGAAATTCTTCAGCAAATACATCATCAACAGGTATCGTTTTATATGTGCTTGAAAAAATCTTTTTTTTGATGTTGTAATTCGTTCAACAAAAGATATCTTCTTATATGCGCTTGAAAAATGTTTTTTTTTTTTTAAATTGTAATACGCTCAACAAAAGATATCTTCTTATATGTGCTTGAAAATATGTTTATTTTTTTGGTTGTAATTCGAATAACAACAGGTATCTTCTATGTGCTTGAAAAGATGTTTATTTTTTTGTTGTAATTTGTTCATCTGATCATGGGAAGAGACATAAGCTTTTGTATTTGTTGGTTGTGCAACAAAAAGACATTTTCTTTTCCGCCAAAGCATACTATTAGTTATGTTTGATTTTTTTGTGTGTGTGGTTGTTCTTATGAGTAGAGTTTGTGCAGATAACTGTGTTGATCGGAGAGACTGGTTCTGGGAAGAGTACTCAAATAGTGCAGTTTCTAGCTGATTCTAGCATTGGGGCTGATGGGTCAATTGTGTGCACCCAACCTCGCAAGATTGCAGCCAAGTCATTGGCTCAAAGGGTACAGGAGGAAAGCAGTGGATGTTATGAAGAAAATTCAATACAGTGTGTTTCTACATTTTCATCGAGTCAGAAGTTTGATTCCAGGATATCATTCATGACAGATCACTGTTTATTGCAGCGGTACATGGGCGATAGAAATTTGTCTGGGGTGTCGTGCATTATAGTTGATGAGGCTCATGAAAGAAGCTTAAATACAGATCTACTGCTGGCATTGATAAAGAATTTACTATGTAAGAGGGTTGATTTGCGCCTTATCATTATGTCTGCCACAGCTGATGCAAAACAGCTATCGGATTATTTCTATGGCTGTGGAGTTTTTCATGTAAATGGGAGAAACTTCCCGGTTGAGATGAGATATGTTCCTTCTGATTATGGAGATCATTCTGGCTCCGCTGCTGTGGAATCCTATGTTGTTGATGTTGTCAAAATGGCAACAGAGATTCACAAAACAGAGAAGGAAGGAACTATTCTTGCCTTTCTGACCTCACAGGTAGAAGTAGAATGGGCCTGTGAAAAGTTTAAAGTCCTATCTGCTGTTGCTCTGCCCTTGCATGGAAAACTTACATCCGAAGAGCAATTTCATGTTTTCCAGAACTATCCTGGAAAAAGGAAAGTGATATTTTCAACCAATCTTGCAGAGACATCAATTACAATTCCTGGTGTTAAGTATGTGATAGATTCTGGGTTGGTTAAAGATTGCCGATTTGATCCTTGCACTGGGATGAATGTACTTAAGGTTTGCTGGATCAGCCAGAGCTCAGCTAATCAAAGGGCAGGTCGTGCTGGGAGGACTGAGCCTGGCAGGTGCTATAGGATGTACTCAGAAGCTGATTATCATTCTATGGAACTAAATCAAGAACCTGAGATTCGGAGAGTTCATCTTGGTGTAGCAGTTTTGAAGATCCTTGCTTTAGGGGTGAAGAATGTGCAGGATTTTGATTTTGTGGATGCTCCAAGCCCTAGTTCTATTGAGATGGCGATCAGGAATCTAATTCAATTAGGATTCATTAAACTGAACAATGATGTTCATGAGCTAACTTATGAAGGTAGGTACTTGGCAAGAATGGGGATTGAACCTAGGCATGGTAAACTTATTCTTGGCTGTTTCCAACTTGCTCTGGGCAGAGAAGGTGTTGTCCTTGCTGCCATGATGCCCAATGCTAGTAACATATTTTGCAGATTTGGTAATGAAGGTGATAAGCAAAGATCTGATTGTCTCAAAGTGCAATTTTGCCATTCTGATGGTGACCTTTTTACACTTCTCTCTGTGTACAAAGAATGGGAGGCTCTGCCTCGAGAGAGGAGGAATAAGTGGTGTTGGGAAAATAGTATCAATGCTAAATCTATGAGGAGATGCGAAGACACAGTTTTCGAGTTAGAATCTTTTCTAGAGCGTGAACATGGCTTTGTTGTTCCAAGTTACTGGCGTTGGGATCCTCATACACCTTCTGTTCATGATAAGAATATGAAAAAGGTTATACTGGCCTCACTTTCTGAAAATGTAGCCATGTTTTCTGGACGCAATCAACTTGGTTATGAAGTAGCGCAAACTGGACAACATGTTCAACTGCATCCATCTTGTTCCTTGCTCGTATTTGCTCAGAAGCCTAGTTGGGTGGTCTTCGGTGACCTTCTCTCAGTGTCTAATGAATATCTGGTCTGTGTTAGTGCTGTTGAGTTTCAATCATTATACGACCTTCAACCCCCTCCCTCGTTTGATGTATCCAAGATGGAAGAACGGAAGTTGCAAACAAAGACATTGACTGGTTTTGGCACTATTCTTCTCAAAAGATTTTGTGGGAAATCCAACAGTAATTTGCTTGGTCATGTTTCACGTATTAGGAAAGCTTGTTTGGATGAAAGAATCTTTGCTGAAGTGAATGTTGATGAGAATCGCATCCAGTTATATGCCGCTTCACATGATATGAATACAGCTACTATGTTGGTGAGTGATGTTTTAGAATACGAGAAAAAGAGGTTACGCACAGAATGTATGGAAAAATGTTTGTATCACGGGTCTGGTTCCTCATCACCTATGGCTTTGTTTGGGTCTGGTGCTGAGATAAAGCATCTGGAACTCGAGAAGCATTCCTTGAGTGTTGATGTGTACCATCCAAACATAATTGCAATTGATGACAAGGAGCTCTTGATGTTTTTTGAAAAGAATACCTCAGGTTCTATATGTGCTGTGTACAAGTTCTCAGGAATGGGGAAGGATCTTCCAGATAAAGAAAAGTGGGGCAAGATAACATTTTTGACCCCTGATGCTGCCAAAAGAGCCGTTGAGCTGGATGGAGAAGAGTTTTGTGGCTCATACTTGAAAATACTTCCTTCGCAATCAGCTATGGGAGGTGATAAAACATTTCCTAAAGTTAAAGCAAAAATTTTCTGGCCTCGCAGACTTAGTAGAGGATTTGGCATAGTTATATGTGATAAAAATGATGTTAATTTCATGTTGAGAGATTTTTGTAACCTTGCAATTGGAGGGAGACGTGTTTGTTGTGCACCTAGTAATAAGTCTATGGACGGTATTATGATAAGTGGGCTTGACAAAGAGCTTCAAGAAACAGAAATTTTGGCTGTACTAAGAAATGCTACAAGTAGAAGGATTCTGGACTTTTTTGTGGTGAGGGGAGAGGCTGTTGGAAATCAACCATGCAGTGCCTGCGAAGAGGCACTCTTTAAAGTAATTTCCCCATTAATCCCCAAGGTAGACCCTCATATTAGTTCTTGCCGTGTTCAGGTATTTCCACCTGAGCCAAAGGATTCTTACATGAAAGCTTTAATTAATTTTGATGGAAGATTACATTTAGAAGCAGCTAAAGCTTTGGAAGAAATTGAAGGAAATGTATTACCCGGATGTCTCTCATGGCAAAAGATAATGTGCGAACAGTTGTTTCATAGCACCTTGATATTTCCTGCACCAGTGTATCACGTGATTGCGGAGCAATTGGAAAACATACTTGCAAACTTCAAAAATTTAAATGGTATTTCATCATTATGCTCAATTTCTTTTATAGATGTTGGTAATTCTTCTGTTGATGTTTTTTCAAAAGCTGAGCCTTTTATTTACATGGCTGCAACTTAATATTCCCCCCTAAAAGATGTTTTCACCATGTGTTTTGTTCAATTGTGTTGTTTTTTTAAAATAAAAATATTAACTTATATCCAGCTAAGCTTCAGCAGTATGTTTTTGCACCCCTTGCCTCCCAAAGAGAACAGGTTGGAAAAACGAGAGAAGTGAGTAGTATTTTTTTTTCTTTTTTCCTTTTTGGTTTTGGTCCCATATTTTACTTGTTTCTTAGCAGTTGATGTATTATATGTAAGGATGCGGATTTAAGGCACTAATTGTTTAAAATGGGCACAATTTAAGGGAGTGGACATAGTTTACTTCCATTATGGAATTTCTTGCAAAATGGGAACTAATAATTTTGGTAGCATTTATAAAAAAAGGCCCCTGTTATTTGAAATTGTGTTCTAAGGATATTTCTGTCCAAAATAAATCACCCTTTTTTTGATTGTTAGTTTCTGTCATGTTGTTTATAGCATCTTTTTTGACTGCTGACAATCAATGGTCTTTTGGTTAGGTCTTGAGTGGAACCTAAACAGAACTGCTAATGGTTCCCACCGATTGACAATAACAGCAAATGCTACCAAGACAGTGGCAGAAGTTAGGAGACCTCTGGAAGAACTGTCGAGAGGAAAAATCATTGATCATGGAAGTCTTACTCCCGCAGCTCAACAACTCATGTTGTCCAGAGAGGGCATTAGTCTTAAATGCTCCATACAGCAAGAGACAAAAACTTACATAGTTTTTGACAGGCACAGCCTGAATTTAAGGATTTTTGGTTCGCCAGAAAAGATTGCTTTGGCTCAGCAGAAGTTAGTTCAATCTTTACTCTCCCTCCATGAAGAAAAGCAGTTAGTAATCCCTCTGAGAGGGAAGGACCTACCTTCTGACTTGATGAAACAAGTGGTTAAGACTTTTGGGCCAGATCTTCATGGGCTAAAAGAGAAGGTACCTGGGGCTGATCTCAAACTTAACACACGTCAACAGGCAATTTTTCTTAATGGTAACAAGGAATTGAAACCTAGAGTAGAGGAAATAACTTTGGAGATTGCGCGTTCAAGCATTCATTTAGTTGAGACACTTGACACAGGACCTAGTTGCCCAGTTTGCCTGTGTGAGGTTGAGGATGGATATCAACTTGAAGGCTGCCGTCATTTGTTCTGTCGGTCGTGTCTGGTTGAGCAGTGTGAATCTGCTATAAGAAACCAAGGCAGTTTCCCAATATGTTGTGCTCACACGGGCTGTGGAGATCCTATTCTGCTTACAGATTTCAGAACTCTCCTGTCAAATGACAAGTTGGATGAACTTTTCAGGGCTTCTTTGCGAGCTTTTGTAGCTTCAAGTTCAGGAACCTATAGGTTTTGCCCGTCTCCCGACTGCCCCTCAATTTATCGAGTTGCAGATCCTGACACTGGCAGTGAGCTATTTACTTGTGGAGCATGTTATTCAGACACTTGTACCAAGTGCCACTTAGAGTATCATCCATTCGTTTCATGCGAGAGATACCGAGAACTTAAAGATGACCCAGAGATCACATCTCTGAGGGAGTGGTGTAAAGGGAAAGCACAAGTAAAGAGCTGTTCTGCTTGTGGGCAAATAATTGAAAAGGTTGATGGGTGCAATCACATTGAGTGCAAGTGTGGAAAACATGTCTGCTGGGTTTGCTTGGAAATCTTTTTAGAAAGCGATGAATGTTATGATCATATGAGAGCTATACACTTAACCATATAAATTGCTATTTGTGTGGTGATTGTAAGTTTAATGTAGTGGTAAATAATATTATGTGCATAGGCGTTGGAAAATGCAAAGATGTGTGAACTAATGTATATATAATAGCAGTTCTACACTACTCTGTACCCATCTGGTACACGAGATTTCTTTAATCTAAGTTTGCATCATTTGGGTCTTTTTGTAGCTCCTAACTTTATTTTCAATGCAGCACAAATTTTCATTTTCATAAAAATAATAAATAAAATAAAAAAATAATATTTTACACCGTACATGTAGCTCCTAGCTTTATTTTCAATGCAGCACAAATTTTCATTTTCATAAAAATAATAAATAAAATAAAAAAAGTAGAATGTATAGTATAAAAGTAGGTGTAGTGTTACTTTTGAGTGTAACCATATCATTTCTCATAAACAAAAACAGATAATGATACAAAAATATATGTCTATCTTTCATGTATCAACTACATATCTGCAATATCAGCAGGACTAGTAACCCCAAGCAAGGGCAGTGGAAACCCCAATTCCCAATGAAAAAATTATAGCCAGAACCCATGAGACACTAACTGTTTCTTCATGGGGTAATCCTACAGCCTCCTCTGCAGGCACCAACATTGCTGGCTTTTGCTGCAGCTTCAAAACTTGAAGCTCAAGCAATCTCACGCTTTGGCGACAAGCAAACAACTGCATGGCCTCTTCCAACAAAGCAACAGAGAGACCATCCTTCTCTTTGTTTAGAATAGCAGCCATCTTTTCTGCTTCTCTAGCGCGTGTTTGAGATGCTTTCAACGCCTTAAGAAGCTCCCCTTTATCCTTTTCCTCATCACCATTTTCGAGCTGGTAAGCACCATCGTGTTTGCTATCTCGCTCTTTTTCTCTGCCTGAAATATTACAGACCTTATTCATAGATAATATGACAGTTTTATCAGAACCTAGAAAAACCTTGGAAGGTGGAGGAAGATCGCAGTTCTGCATAAGGTCAAACCCTACAGGCTTATGAGAAGCTTTGAAACCCATAATCTTCTTTTGTTGGCCACCCATTAAAAATCAAATATTTTTATGATGAATGATGAAATTGTAGGCTTTAAAGGAAAATATGCATGTTGAGGTGTGAAAGGGAAAAAAGTGGCAGGTTTTGGCCTTGGTGGTTGTGTGGAATCATTGAATTCATAGAAGAAAACGTGATGAAGAGGCAGTAATTTTTGTGATTAGGAATTAGTTTGCTCTCTAAGTAACTCTGATTTTGATGCTTCAAGAAATACCTTGCTTGCAAGTTTGGACCAATGCAATTTAGAGAGATTCCCAACCTCATTATAAAATTAACACCATGTCACATGTTTTCATCCTTTCAACCTCATTTTTTTTTCTTTTAATTCATAAAAATGATGAAATAATTTGACTAGGTATTGTGTAAAAATTGGACTTTGAAAAATTGAAACAAAATTTATTAATCATGGAATTTCTTTTTTCTCTTACGGTATCAATTATTATTATAAAAATAAATTATGTTGAAGTAGTATACATTTTTGAAAAACCTATTTTGCTATAAACAAATTAAAATGTCAATGTCAATTTAATGGTGTAATATCCGAGTGTGTAATAAGTTTTTTTTTTTTTTTTTTGAAGTGGATATCATTGGCAGTGAATGATTTAGATTTAGGATATAAAGGTGAAATAAGGAAATTCTTTTTTGTTTTACGAAAGTTTTACACAATCATCTATTCGATCACATCTTCTCATTATATACCATTTTTGCTTCTTTTTTTTTTTCATACAATAATATCGTTACACACTATATTATAATTTTTGAAGGAATATTTCACTTTTATTATATCAGATTTAAAATATCTATATTTTCTTTGAAAAACTTAAAATTTATATATACTTGATTTTAGATTTTAGATTGTGGTAATTATAATTAGGGTGGAGAATCTTAAATTGCTTTGAGATTCTGTTCAGAACTGAGCAAGAAGCTGACTCACAGTAGGACACGATCCAACCCAACTTCTTGTTGAGGAGGGCTCAGTGATGGTCCAATTCATCAACTCACACGGGGAACACTCACACCTCTCTCCCACGGTTTCCACGTGCTCTCCACGCGAGGACACATCATCAGACAACTACCCGTGTCCGAAAGAACATGTCACCCACCTTCTGAATATCACGAGACAGTTGGACCAGGATGAAGACCATGTGCTAGTTTTTTCTACGCCACATAGATCCTGACAGTTATTCGTATTGGACCTAGTGATGCAACCCAATGTAAAATAACCGTCGACCCAACGCTTGAGATACATTATAAATACCCTCTTTCACTAGAGGATCAAGTATTCTTTTCACAATCAACTTTCTGTACTTGCTTTCTCTTAGTCCATTTTTTACTTTGGCATCAGAGTACCTTGTAGGTACACCCCCTTCTCTTTTCTACCATTGGAGAATTAGGAACTCATGACGCATGCTGGCACTGATCTCTTTCTGGTCTGGTAAGATCCATGGCGCCGTCTGTGAGAAACTTTTGCTTTCCCGTTTTTTATTTCCCAAAAACCAAAAAATCAAAGCATCTCAACCTCCATCGATCATGGCCAGCCCACGCGTTGATGACAAGCTCCACGAAACCGCTTTCACCACCTTCACCAACGCTGATGACCATGACTCGGACACGACTGTCTCAGTCGAAGAAGGTGACCTCAGGGACGGGCGCACCGCCTCTCCTTGCTCCAACGATGCAGCCACAACACTGTATAACGGTTCAATAGTTTGGCTGTCTTCCAGCTGTAGCTTTGTTCGCGGCGATTAACTAGACGAACCTGATGATTTTCCAGCAGAACGAATGGATCAGGATGCTGGAAAAGAAGCGATAGATGCATTCTCCCCCGCGGAGACATAGGCACCCCGTTTCTCGCAGCCCGTCCCCGAGATAGCGAGAAACACGTCTCCTTTCTCCCCGCGGAGACACCAACGAGACGAATCTCGAAGCCCTTCTCGCGATAACGTGGACGTCGCCCACGGCTAGAGAGGCCTCAGCCCACAGCAACCCAGAAGCCCACAGCGACGCTCCCCGACTCCTAAGATACACAAAGTCGATGGGTAGATGGGAAAGCCAAAGACTCGAACGAGGAGCCTACAATATGACTTATCCCCTTCATAATCTCCCATCAAGAGCGACGAGGACGACCCCCGTGCACCGCTGTCCAGGGCCATCATGGAGACTCGCCTCCCCGTTAGGATGGAGAAACTACCGAGCCTGAAGACCTATGATGGTACGACCGACCCGAACGACCACATTAAGAGCATCGATGCCATGCTCGAATACCGCAACGTCCGGGGAGCTATAAAGTTACGGCTCTTCCCGAAGACCCTGAGGAAGGGCGCGATGGCATGGTACAAAAGCCTCGATCTCGAATTCATCAATTCGTGGAAAGAGCTAAAAAGGCAGTTCTCCAGGAACTTCACCGCCTTTCAGCGATATCCGACGATGAAGGCATCCCTAGAGGCTATCATTCAGGGGAAAGATGAATCTCTTGGAGACTACGTAGAGAGATTCAATCGAGAAGTCGTCCACATGTCCACGACAGAAAACATGAAGAGATACCTGATCGAGCGAGGGCTGCGACCCCAGAGCGATTTCGCCAATGCGGTTGATAATGAAAGGCCTAACACACTGGACGAACTCCTTAAAAAGGCCCAATCCTACATCCAATATGAGGAGAAGGAGGCCACCAATAGTGTCCGCGATTCGAGAAACTTGGAAGGTACTAAAGTTTCCAGACACGAAGAATCTGTCGCTCCCCGGCGTGCCAGAGACAAAAGAAGAGAAGACCGACCCCGCGACTCCCTAGAACACCGGGGACCTGCAGACTGTTTCACTGAGTATACGTTACTCACCGCTCCCCGCGAGCGCATCCTGTCCAAGTGTATCAACTCGGAGTTCTAAAGAGGTAGGGCCTGCTTTTCGAAATCGACGCCCCCCAAACTCAACATCGACAAGTCCAAGTACTAAAGATTCCACGAGAATCACAGAAACATCACACACTACGACAAAAATGGTTTTTGGCAGCATAGGAAAGGCAGCGCTTTCTGCAAAAGCGCTGCTAAAGAGTCAGGAAAAAAGAAAAGAAAAAAAATGTAGACTTTAGACAACGCTTTTAGAAAAGCCCTGCTAAAGGTGGCAGTTTTGGCTTAAAATAGAAAGCGCTGTTAAATGGGGGCCCTACGAAAGCGCTTTGAGAAAGCGCTGCTATAGGGGTAACCTACGAAAGTGCTGCTAAAGGGGTAACCTACGAAAGCGCTTTGAGAAAGCGCTGCTAAAGGGGGTACAAAAGAAAGCGCTTTTATAAAAGCGCTGCTATAGGTCCTGCCTAAGGCAGACCTTAGAGAGCGCTTTTATAAAGTGCTGCTAAAGGCCATGCAAAAGCGCTACTATATGTTTAAGTATCATAAATTGAATAAAACTCAGAATTTTTCAGAAATAGAACAGTCGTGGTTTAAACCTTTATTCCAACTCGCGATAAACCCTACTCCCTCTATATCTCACTTTCGTCCGTTGTCTTCGTCCGACCACCTCCGTCTGTCACCGTACGTTCGTCGTCGTCCGTCCGTCCGTCGTGTTCTTCCTCCTCCACCTCCTCCGTCCGACCATTTCCATTATTTTTTAAGGTATTGAGGTTTTTTTTTTTAAATGGTGTTGATGGAAACAAATGATAATGTTGTTGTTAGTAATGATTATGTTGTTGTTAGTGTTGTTGTTGATGTTAAAATGATAATGTTGATGGAAACAAATGATGTTAATGTTGTTGTTGTTAGTGTTGATGTTAATATTGTTGTTGTTAGTGTTGTTGTTGATGTTAAAATGATAATGTTGATGGAAACAAATGATGTTAAAGTTGTTGTTGTTAGGATTGTTGTTGATGTTAAAATGATAATGTTGATGGAAACAAATGATGTTAATGTTGTTGTTGTTAGTGTTGATGTTAATGTTGTTATTGATGTTGTTGATGGAAACAATTATGTTGTTGTTAGTATTGAAGTTTTTTTAAAATGTTGTTGCTGGAAACAAATGATGTTGATGTTGTTGTTGTTAGTGTTAATGTTGTTGTTGCTAGTGTTGATGTTAATGATGTTGATGTTGTTGGTAAAAAAAATGAGTTAATTTCGTATATATGTTAATGTTATTATTGTTGATGGAAACTTGAATTAAGTAACGATAATGTTGTTGTTGATGTTGTTAGTGTTGATGTTAATGATGTTGATGTTGTTGACGAAAGTAAATGAATTATTTATGTCCGTTAATTTTGATCATTTCCAAGAATTATTTAATGTTGATGATGTTAATTTTGTCTGTTATAGGGGTTACCTGTGAAGAGCAAGATTGTGATCGTTTCCAAGAATCCAACTGTGTAGTTCTAGAAGTTGGTGATTTCTCTATAGGTGCTACACGTATTACACTATTTTTGTTTAGCCTACTTAATTAGTATGGATAAAAAATGGATGTCTTCTAATCGATTTTCAAAAGAGTACGAGAATGGGGTATCAAAATTCGTTAAGTTTGCTGTTGAACACGCCAAAAACCCCAGTAGGATCACATGTCCTTGCTTAGGTTTCTGTTATGGGCGTCGGATTGACGCAGTTCAGGTTGAATTTCATTTAAAGAGACATGGAATTGATCGAAGTTATACATGTTGGACATTACATGGTAAGATAAGTGACGAGAATGTCAAACCGGGGGATAATACGACATATGCTTCAAATGACAATGGCAGAGACACATATGATTGTGATCGAGTCAAAGAGATTGCAGAAGCACTTGAAGAAGATCTTCATGATTGTCCTAAGATGTTTGAGAGGTTGGTAAGCGATGCAGAGAAACCGTTGTATAAAGGTTGCACTACTTTCACAAGATTGTCTGTGGTATTAAAGTTGTACAACTTAAAGGCGGGTAATGGATGGTCGGATAAAATTTTCACAGTTATTAGCCCTTATGAAAGAGATGCTTCCAGAGGATAATGTTCTTCCCAATCGAACCTATGAAGCTAAAAAAATGTTATGCTCTATCGGCATGAGCTATGATAAGATACATGCTTGTCCAAATGATTGCATATTGTTTTGAAATGAATATGCATCATTAAACGAGTGTCCTAAATACAGTGTATCTCAGTATAAGAAAAAGTTGTCACCAGCAAAAGTCTTATGGTATTTTCCTATAATTCCGAGATTTAGACGCATGTTTCATAGTGAAACAGATACAAAACACTTGACTTGGCATGTAGATGATAAAATTATAGATGGGAAGTATCGACATCCGACAGATTCACTGCAGTGGATGAAAATTGATAATACGTATCCTGATTTTGGAGAAGAAGCTAGAAACCTTCGCTTGGCATTATCAACTGATGGAATGAATCCGTATGGTCTACAAAGTATCTCACATTCCACATGGCCTGTACTTATTGTGATTTATAAACTACCTCCATGGCTATGTATGAAGCGTAAGTACATGATGCTATCTATGTTAATTTTTGGCCCTAAACAACCAGGGAATGACATAGACGTATACTTGACACCTTTAATCAAAGAATTAAAGAGTTTGTGGGAGAACGATGTGGAGGTTTATGATGGATATATGAAAGAAAGTTTCAATTTGAGGGAGATGTCGTTTGGCACAATTAATGATTTTCCAGCATACGGAAATTTATCGTTGTATAGCATTAAAGGTCAATGTGCGTGTCCTATCTATGAAGAAAACACAGATTGGAAGCGATTGAAATTTGGTCAGAAGAATGTCTTTCCTGGTCATCGTAGATTCTTAAATTCTAATCATCATTACCATGGGTGGAGAAAAATATTCAATGGAAATTCAGAACAAGGTAGAGCTCCACCTACATTGACCGGCAAACAAATTTTTGGAAAGTTGAAAGATGTGACTACTAAGTTTGGCAAGCCTTTTGCTCATACGCTTGTCACGCGTGGGTGGAAGAAGAGGTCAATTTTGTTTGAGTTTCCGTATTGGAAGTTGTTGTATGTAAGACATTTTATTGATGTTATGCATATTGAAAAAAATGTATTTGAAAGTGTTATTGGTACGTTACTCAATATACAAGGAAAGTCTAAGGATGACCTTAAAGCAAGAAAGGACTTGGTAGCGATGGGAATAAGAAATGAATTAGGACCCTTGAAGAAAGGAAGTCGAACATATCTACCATCTGCTGCTTATACTTTATCTAGAAAGGAGAAAAGGATATTGTGTAAGTTTCTAAGTGAAGTTAAAGTTCCAGAAGGATACTATTCAGATATTAGAAGACTTGTTTCTATGAAAGACCTCAAGTTAAATAGTTTAAAGACACATGATTTTCATATTATAATGGAACACTTTCTACCAATAGGTATAAGTTCTATTTTTCCAGAAAAAGTGAGAAGCGCAATAACTAAATTGTGTTTTTTCTTTAGGTCAATTTGTAGTAAGGTGATTGATCCCGCGATCTTACCAACATTGCAAAAAGAAATAGTTATTACTTTGTGTAAGCTTGAAATGTATTTTCCTCCATCATTTTTTTGACATAATGGTAATCTAGTTGTTCATCTTGTGAAAGAGACACAATTGTGTGGACCAGCTTATATGAGATGAATGTACCATGTTGAACGTTATATGAAAATATTGAAAGGGTATGTGAAAAATCAAAGTCAACAAGAGGGTTGTATTGTTGAACGATACATTGTTGAAGAAGCGATTGAGTTTTGTACTAAATATTTGTCCAATGTTCAATCCATTGGCCTCCCAAAATCTCATGTTGTTGAACAAATAGTATGAAAACAATTAATTGGAAATAAAGTTGTGACAATTTCAAGGGATGAACGAGAACAAGTGCATTTGTATGTTCTGCACAATGACATTGAGGTTGAGCCGTATGTTGAAATACATAAGGACGTTCTCTGAGGTTTAAATCTGAATAGAAATGAAAATTGGATAGTACGTGAGCACAATCGAAGTTTTATAACATGGTTCAAGGATCATATATTTTCAAAGTTTTATTCTGATCCCGCTTCAATAACAGAAAGGTTGAGATGTTTAGCATATGCTCCAAGTTTGCATGTGTTTTCTTATAGCACATACGAAATTAATGGATACACATTTTATACCAAAGAACAAGATGATAAAAGTACAAGGAAAAATAGTAGTGTCACCGTGCTTGCTGAAGCAATGCACATTTCAAGTGTGAAGGACTTAAATCCTAAATATGCAAATCTGTCATATTTTGGGGTTATCGAGCGCATTTGGGTGTTTGATTATGAGAAGTTTCAGATTCCTATCTTTGGATGCAAGTGGGTTGAAAATAGTAGTGGCATACGAATGGATAAGTCATGATTTTTACTAGTGGATCTTAATAAGGTGGGGTACAAAGATGAGCCTTTTATTCTAGCCACGCAAGCTAAACAAGTGTTCTATGTCACTGATCCGACAAGTACGAAATGGTCTATAGTTCGTTTTTCCAACAAAGTAATCGATGATAACATTGGAGATCAGGGTGATGTTGATGTTGAGAAGGAATCTTATATTATAGTTGATCAAGATGAGAATATTAGAGCAGACGAATCATATATTAGAAATGATCATAACGAGGGAATTTGGATCAATCCATCCGTCCGTGTTGTTAAGAGACAAGTAAACCACGTTCCAACGAAGAAAAGAAAGAGATAGTGACAAAGGTACTTGTAAAATTACATATTGTCTCATTCAAAAAAATTACATATTATATCATTCAATAAAATTACATATTATGTCATTCAATAAAATTACATATTATGTCATTCAATAAAATTTTATATATATTTTTATTATTTATATATTTCTTATTTATATGTTTTTCTTTTCATATATATATATATATATATATATATATATATATATATATATATATATATATATATATATATATATATATATATATATATATATATATATATTTGTCATTCCTTTCATAATTTGGGTTTTCTGAATTATAAGTATTATGGCTACCAACGAGGAAAAATCACATGATGGAAACGAACCAGCACAAGACGTGGAAGGCGATATTACAAGAGGAATAACGATTATGAAAAAAGTCATTCGTGCGAGAGATAAAGGTATAAAGTATTATGTGCATTAGAATGAAACATATCAATTAATTGAGCCTAACATTGCGATGCTGACAAGTTAGATTGGAGCACTTGTTCGTTCGCAAATTCCAATTACTTGCGATAATTGGAGAATTCCTTCGTTACAACCGGCTAAAGACAAAATTTGGAACGAGATACAGGTATGATATTTGATATTTTTTAATTATGTCGACAGTTATGTCTTTAAATTACTTATACTAACATACTATATGTATGTTTATTTGTTTGCAAAGATCTTTTAATATTGATGACGACCGGAAAAAATATTGTCTTCAATTGGCCGAAAAACAACTAAGAGGATTTATAGCATTTTTAACGAACAAGTTTCTTAACGATTCTGATGGAAGTTTTATCGAATCAGAGCGTCCAAAGAAGTATGATGATCTAATTTCAGATGAAGAATGAGAAACATTTGTTGCCAAGCGAAGAACCAAAGAATTCCATGTAATTATAACTGATCATGCATAATGTATAATATATATACTTCTTCCACTTATGATATGACTTAAACTTGTTTTTTCAAGTTGTGAGTGACGTAAATCGGCAACGGGCATCAAAACCCGCGTATCCATACAAAAAAGGGTGTTTGGGATATGCACGCTTACAACAAAAAATAGTAAGTATATAAAAAGGCTTTAATATGATATAGTTACAAAAAATAGTAAGTATATATAACGGGATATGCATGCTTTATTATCTGTCTTAATGTGTAGTTAGAAGAGGAGAAAAGTGATGCAACATCTCTTCCGGACCATATTTTGTGGAAGGCTGCCCGTGTGGGAAGAGATAGAGTCGTTCAAGAAGAAGTTCAACAAGTATTTGAACAATGTGTAAGTACAACATTAGTTCTGTCATAAACTCAAAATTATATAATATATTTATGCTTTTATCTATATTTCAGGAGAGTCTATCCCAGACTATAACTGCAGCTGAGGACGATGATTGCAGGAGCGTACTGAGTCGAGTGTTAAATATTCCTGAGTATTCTGGGCGTGTGAGGGGTAAGAGATTTGGTGTCACTCCAACAAAATTGTATAAGCAACCAAAGAATAAAAATCCTAGCAATAAACAAGTAATGAAGACGCTAGAGGAATTGAAAGCGCAAATTCGTGAATTACAAAAGGACAAAGAGAGATACATGTCAGAAAGGCGCGTTCCAGAGTGTAAAGATACTAGTGACAAAGATAGTATCAATTGTAATTTTCCGCAAAAGCTTCCAAAGGTAATTATATATATTACATTGATATTAATTTAGCATAATTTTCTTAATTGATACATTAATCATATTCATTATTTGTTTAGGGCATTTCACCTTGTCGGCTATATTTATCGTCACCGACTTATCGCATGGTTGGCAAGGGAAAAATGAATAACACTTTGGGAGACTTACTTCACCATAAACCGCTCCCTGCTGGATTTTTGAAAGTATCGGTTGATATTGCTTTAGAATGGGGTGCGTTGTTGCCTATAGCAGATGATGTTTTGGATGCAACAGTGGTGGGAGACGCAATAGGATCATATGTTGGATGGCCGTCAAATCTCATTTTCATAGATGATGAGTTAGGTTGAACACCATTATGAACCTTGTAGTATTCAAATGTTTTACGACCCATACATGAAAGTTATTCTTACATTTACATATCATTTATTTACATGATGATCTTAGACTCCTACAAAATCCAAATCAAAAGATAAGGGAATTATGCGGGAAACCGAGTCAGCTGCATCAAAAAAACAGGTACTACTACAGTTACATGATGATCTTATACATTAATTACTTAACTTATATGACTTTTAGGTTCATGCTCAACAGTTGCAACAAGTCAGCAAGGGTAAGATGCCTGAATCTAGCAAGGTGCCCAACAAAAAAAAGACCGAGCCAAAAAAAGCATTTGTTCCTCGATTTAGGTTGTGCCTTGAAACATATGTAGGAACAACAAATGTGGTTGAGGGTGGCATCCATCAAATACCTATAGAGGAATGCATTTTCGGTTTTCAATATGCCGAAACAATTGTTAAAGAGGATTTGGACCAGATTTTCCAACATTTTGAATTGGGCATCGGTGTTATGCATTCCTACATCAGGTACTCCGATCAATTTTAATTAAATAATTGAACAATTTATTTGCTCATTTAAATGAATATTCTAATGTTGATTATGTTTTTATTTAAGGTTCTTGTATGACATGTTGTTGGTCCCGCATCAATTGACTTCAAGATTCACATTCTTATCTACTAGCTGTATCAACTCACGGTCAATCGATCACACTCCGGATGTAGTCAGAGATTACATAGTCCAATCATTTATGACCGCAGATACAGAGAAGTTGTATTTTTTGCCATATAATACTGTCCATGGTGTTGCACCCCAAAATTTGACCAACCGGGTCTCGCATTTGGCTCGATGTTTCGACGCATAACCGCATTCGCATCTGCATATTGCATACATTGCATTTTTCATTGATATTGATTTTATCAGGGATCACAGCTCCCGTCTCGTGTTTCAGGTGTTTTTGATCAGTAGAATCGTATTTTTGGGATATTTCGGTGCCCGTTTATTTTTTACCGATTATTTTTGTGTCGTTCGGTGCTCATTTTGTCCCTCTGGGAATTATTGTGATTTTTCTGGATTTTATAGGATTTTTTAGGGCTTTAAATAGTTTTTAAATCATTTTTTAGGATTTAATAGAATTTTTGATATTTTTAATTCTTTTTAAATCAATTTTTAGCATTTTATAGAATATAATAGATTTTAAATTCATTTTTAGGATTTAATAGGATTTTAAATAGATTTAAATAATAGTTTTGTTAATAGAAATTAATTGTTTTTAGAGGTAGAATATAGACCTTCCATTAATAAGAAGAGTTTTAATATAGATTTTTTTCCTTACTAAATAAATAGGTTTTTTTCTTTTATTAGATATTAATAGAATAATAGAAATTAGGATAAATAGAAATTAAATGTTTAATTTTAGATATTATAGAAATTTATTAGATTTTTTCTTAATAGGTTTATTAGAGTTTCAATTAGGAGTTAATTGGATTTATTAGATTTAATTGAGTATTAGTTTAGTTGTTAGTTGCTGTTAATTGGTTTAAAGATTTTAATTCAATTCAGATTTTTTGTGGGTTTTTTTTAAGTTTTTCGTGTAGGCCCAATTAGAAGGCCCAGTTTGGTTTTTGGTTCAGCAAAGAGTCCAAAGCGTCCAGCTTCTCCCAGATTTTTCCAGCGTCATCTAGATCCATCCAGAAGGTTCCAGTTTTTCATCAGTTTAAATACCCAGCAGACGCCACGTGTTGGAGATTGGAGGGTCCCACGCTTCATCTTCAAGCACCGCCACGTAACCCTTCGACCCTCTCTCTCTCTCAGCCACGCTGCCACCACGTGGCACGCATGCGCTTTCCCCCTCCACCAGCGTCACCACGTGGTGACCATGCAACAGCTCACCGTGAATCCCCACCGGCCGCCGTGCATGTACTCCGGCCACCACTAACCCTCACCGGAGAAACCCTAATCCCCAGATTCCGTTCATAATCTTCATCTTCTTCCTTCTCCGGCCACCACAAGCACCAGAAACCTCCATCACTAACCTTCAATCCGTTCATCTTCCTCCATCCAACCTTCATCCAACCTCCATCGCCTCCACCACCAAACCCAGAAAGACCACCGGAAAACTCATCTCCACGCATCAAGAACTCCAAAACTCCATCAGAACGATGAACCTCATCCAGATCTCCAGCAACGCAAGAACCACCTTCAGATCAACAACAAGAATCACCGTCAGCAAGAACCTCCTCAAGCCATTTCCAGATATTGCCTTCGATTACCACAAACAAATAATCACCAAAACTTCATCAGATCTAGTTCTAAAATCTTCATCAAAAACGAACGAGATCCACAAGTTCTTCACAATTCATCAGCGTTCATGGAACTTCAACCATTTTGTGGACGTCTTCAGTTCGTTTGTCAAGAACACGCCACAGAAGAATGTTCATCATCAAACGTCAGCGTTTCTTCTGCAAATCCTTCAACCGATCTTCAACAAACCTCCAGCAGTTCTTCAAGATTTTTCCAGAAGTCTTCAGAGCGAAGTTCATCACACATGCAACGAATCTCCTTCAAAATCTTCACTGAGATTCTTTCTTCGTCAGCCTTTTCCATCAAGATCTACGAACTCACGAACAGATCTTCGACTGTTCGATTTGTCTTGATGTCTACAGGTTATTTGGCCGCTTGCAGTTTGTAGGAAATGATGACGTTCGAAGGAGATGGAGTTGAGCTGAGAACGAAGGACGAGGAGAGGAAGTTCTCAGAGACTGCGAGAGTGTGAAGAGGAACGAGAATGGAAGGAGAGGGAGAGGCTGAGAGTGAACGGAGGAGATGGAAAGGGGTGACGGCGGCGGCGGAGAAAGTAGAAGGAGATTAGGGTTTGTTTTCTGAAACTTGGAAGGGAGAGGAAGGAGAAGTTTGAGGTTGGGCCTCAGGGCCCAGTTCAGTTTTTTGGCACCTCCCTCTGTTTTTTTTTGGAACAAAGTTTTGGGCCTGGGCCCTATTGTCTGCCTGCCAGACACCCATTCAATTACTCAACACCCCCTGCGTTTTTTGTGAAGAAAATTGGGCTGGGCCCTTCAGTTTTTTTTTTTCTGTAATCCTTGTATGGACTGCACCCCCCAGCCCCTTTTATTTTCTTTCCTCTTTTTTTTTTTATTTTTTACTTGTTATACAGAAAAAAAAAAAGAGAAAGAAGTGAAGAGAAAATATATTGAACAAAAAAATAGAAAAAAGAAAGAGAAAATATATTGAACAAAAAAAAATAGAAAAAAGAAAGAAGAAATATACTTGAAAAAGAAAATATGTTTGAAAAATATTCAAAAAGAAATAGTGAAAAATATAAAGAGAAATATTGTGAGAAAAAATAGAGAGATATTGTGAAGAAAAATATGGGGAAAAATATTGTGAAAAATAAAAGAAGATATTTTTTGAGAAAAGAAAAATAGGAGAAAAGAAAAGGAGAAAAAAGGAAAAAATATTAAAGTGCCGATTTAATATTTTTAAAGCATTTTCTTTTAGGGATATTTTCATAGAGAGTATTTTTTCGACTTTTAGGATAGAATTAGAGGCCCATTTGTTAGGGGGCTATTTTCATTCGACTTTTCAGGATAGAATAGGATAGTGTTTCCTAGGAGATTTATTTCAGTACTCAACCCATTGTAATCATTCTTTCAGAGATTAATAAAACGAGATTTGAGCTGTGGTCCCGATAGTAGCCGAACTACAGCTGCTCTGATTCTTCGTACCAGACGAAGATATGTAGGCATAGGATGCGATATCCTAGCGAGCACACTAACGACTAACTTTTGTTCTCTCGCGGCTGTGCGATCGAGACTTTCCCGCTGACGACTAATTGAGTACCCTTTTTTCTCTCTTGCCCAAGTGCATTTGAGACCAAGCCATAGTTGTGACCATAGGTTCCCGACCCTGTGAAGCCAGTTGTTTTTCTCACTGCTATGTGAGAATGTTTGTTTAGCCGTAGTTAGTCTGAACTACGTAAAGCTCTGATCTTCCATCCAGTGGAAGTACGTAGGCACAAGACGCGAGGTCTTGGCGAGCCAATTTTCCCTGTAGTCCCGAACTACGTTGACTCTGACTTTCTCTCTTGAGAATACGTAGGCATAGAGTGTGACGCTCTATCGAGTCAATTCCCTTCCGTTTAGATTTAGCAGCCGTAGATAGATTGTTTTGCATCCAGTAGACAACCCAAGCAAGCGTGGATCCCGTCGAGTACGACGGACGTGAGGGGTGCTAATACCTTCCCCTTGCGTAACCGACTCCCGAACCCAGGCTATGGTTGCGATGACCATACCTTTCCCCGTTTTTTCGAGGTTTACTTCGAGCGTTTCCTTTCCCGCTCTGAGGGATAAATAACGCACGGTGGCGACTCTTCTGTCAGCCGGCGCCGATTTTCGCAGTAGCGACAGCTGGCGACTCTGCTGGGGACTGCGATAGTTCCCCATGCATGTGGGATCCAACGTCCCCTAAGAGAGAGTCAATCCTAGCGCTTGTTTGCTTGTCTATTTGGTGTTTATTTATCAATATTATCTGTTGCTGTTGGTCTGTTACGGGTATTCTATGATTGAGACAAGCCGGACCTGGGCTCGAGTATGAGTATACACCTAGATATAGTTGCGGAGAAGTAGTAGACGAACCTGTCTGCTGAGCAGGCGCAGTTCCCTACGAAAATTCGCACTCGGACGAGGTTCTCGCAGAGGTGCTCCTTTCCGGTCCTGAGGATCTGAGGGGAGTCCAGACGTGAGGATTGTCGACTCTGGGAACCGATCAATTGGAAGTTAGCTAAGTGAGGCCTCTTCATGAGATGACGATGCCACTCCTTCTGGGAATCGTATCATTCCTCATGAAAGTCTGTGACGCTGACAACCGCATAGGATGCCGTACCTTGTCAGATATAGGTCCATACCTGTGAGTGGGGGGGGTTTTTTGTGCAGGAAACTTGACTTTCAACCTACCCGTTATTCTGGTCCTCTTTTCAGAGAGCGTCTCCGTCAGCAGCGCAGCAGTATTCAGATTTTGTGTGGGGGCTGTGGTCCCATTATTTGCTGCATTTTGCATATCATATGCATATCAGTGTTGCATTGCATATCATCCTCCAGCTAGCCAGAGTTCTGATCCAGCCTTTGTTTCCTGAAGGTGATTACCCGGAGTTTGGATTGAGCAGCTGTTGATTGTCAGAGACCTACCTAGGGGTTGAGTAGATTTGAGCAGAATCAAGTGTCGAAGTCAGCTGAAGATTATTGGTAGCCATGTCTGAAGGCAATTTCCAGTCTCCTAACACCCTGACAGGGTTCACTATGGCGTCCAACCCTCTGTATGATTCCATGGAAGATTCTCCGCAAGTGAACAATGTTGCTGCAGACCAAGTTGTACAGCCTTCTGTCGAGAACCGAGATCGGCATGAGCAGTTTGTTGCCCAGAATGAGCGTCTTCCTCCTGTCAACAATCAAGGTGTTGCTTTCCCTGTGATGAATTACCGAAGAGATATTCCAGCAGCTGGTATGGTAGATCCAAGAGCCCTTGACGAAAGTAGAAGAGTCCGAGTGTTGGAAGAGCAAATGAAAGCTTTGAAAGCCAAAGATGCTGTCAACCTGGATGCTGTAGGCATGTGTTTGGTTCCTGACCTGATGTTGCCTTACAAGTTCAAAGTGCCGAAATTTGAGAAGTACACGGGAGATAGCTGCCCAAAGCTGCATTTGATGATGTTCTGTCGAAGAATGACTGCGTTTGCGCGAGATGATAAGTTGATGATCCATTGCTTTCAAGATAGTCTGACTGGGGCATCTTTGAGGTGGTATATGCAGTTAGAGAGGAATCAGATTCAGTCATGGATGGATTTAGCCAGAGCTTTTCTGAAGCAGTATGATTACAACCTAGACATTGCTCCTTATCGCATGCATTTGCAAGAGTTGTCTCAAGAGATCAATGAACCTATCAGGAGATATGCTCAGAGATGGAGAGAATTTGCTGCTAGAGTGCGTCCCCCGCTGTTAGACCAAGAGCTGGCAAGCATGTTTGTGGATTCCCTACAATATCCGTACTTCAAAAGATTGCTCGGAGTTCCGGCAAGTTTCTCTGACGTGGTAGCATTAGGAGAGCGCCTTGAGTACTCCATAAGAATGGGGAAAATTCAGATTACTTCATATGATCAAGCTGGTGAAACTGAATACCCTTGTGACTATCGGAGTGAAGAAGAAGTTGTGATCAACTCAGTCATGCCAAAGATTGAATATCCTCGAAGCGAATCAGTGAATTTTGTTGGTTCATCATCTTATCAGAGATCAGTACCTCCCGTGGCTTGTTATTCTGAACAGACAGCCGTGCCTGGGGCACTCTATCAGGAATCTTATGTCGCTTCCATTGCAAATCAGCGAACTCGTGGCCGAGGTCATCAGAATCAGCGTCAGAACCAGAACAGACCTCGTAACAACTTGGAACGAAGGAATGGTCCTTCTCACCCAGTGCCGATGCCGTATAGCCAGTTGCTACCATCTTTGATCCAGAAGTCTTTGGTGGAGCCGAAAGCTCTTAAGCCAGTTCCAGAACCTTACCCTCCTGGGTACAATCCCCACGTTCAGTGTGATTATCATGGTGGCTCACCGGGGCATTCGACGGAAGATTGTAAAGCATTTCAGGCGAAGGTACAGCAGTTGATTGATCAGGATCGCATTTCCTTTCGAGAAGGATTTCTGTTTGTTCATCCCTAACAGCTCAGCTGTCTAAGCTCGTAGATTCAGAGGGTCTATTCCCCAGCAAAAGCCAGTGGTTCAGACAGGCAGGCGCCTCAGCATTGGCAGTTCTCCAGCTTTTATATCATTTGCATCTGTAGTTTCTTTTTCTGTTAGTTACTACCTGCTTTTTAACATTGTATGTTTCGAATGGTGATAATAATAAAGTGATTATGCATTTTCTGAATTAGTCATGTCGCTGTCGCTCATTTATTGCATTGCACTGACACTTGCATTTTATTCACTCCACTTTTTCGCTGTGACTAGCAAAGTTAGGAGGGAGGATGATGAAACTGAAACTCATAACCAATGATTGTATGCTTTCAGATAAGACCGTACCGATGACGTACAAGGCATTGTTTTCAAATCCCCCAAACACTGGAGACATAAGGAGTTAGTCCATTGTTAACCACTTCGAGCCAGGAAGTAGAAGTTTTTTCGGACTTTTAAAACCCTCACATCTTAACCCGGGGCAGGGTAGTTGTCAGTTAGCTTGACCGAGCATTCAAGTCTTATAGAGGAGTGTTGTCTTTCAAGGACCAATCAGTTTACACCTTTCAAGAGGTCAAACCTCACCAATCAGGAGTGAGACAGTTACAATCCTTTCGGAGCAATCAAGACAACCAGTGTCACACGACTTTGTTCCAAAAGAAAGAAATGAGAAAGCCCGCTATGTAAAAAGAAAGAAGAGCTGAGAAAGCTAATACTTAGGCAAAAATCAGGGCATCCCGCTGGACTTCAAAAGAAATCGAAAAAAATCGAAAGGAACTCAAAATGAGTCAGTCCAGGCAAAAGTTAGGGAACCAAAAGAATGAAAAAGAAGGGATTAAAAAGAAATTTTCCCCAACAAGTCACAAAGTCGTGTACACAGACACCGAAAGCGAAGAAGGAGTAACTAACACTCTAGAAGAAAAGCTTGTGAATCCCTTAACTGTAGGTTCTTACCATTCAACATACTTCTCGAAGAGGCGAGCGCTTGTGCCAGGTTAACTGAACCTTAGGATCGGAGATCATCACGTAGAAGGGGTGGGTACAAATCAAAATTTGAGCCAAATATCCTTTGTTTTACGAACCGTGAACCCGACCACGATACAACCCTTAAAAGACCTAATTGAGGTAGGGTTAGTCTGAAGCGCATTACGATAAGGTTGAGTAACCTGACTCCTTCTTGACTTGCTAGTCATATCTTGTTGTATTTTCACTGACCATGTACGCACTGCGTTTGAACTTTGGTTCATTCGTCACTCACAATCATATGCATATAAATGAGTGACAGCTCAAATTTTTTCAAAATCTGCATAAGCACTGCATTAAGATTACCATTCGTAGACAGACGATTCAAATTGCAGGTTAGTAGTTGGCATAAAAGGAATTCCAGCGAGGATAATCAAGCAGGACTGAGTAATCCAGCAGTCTGAACCAGAATGGTGTATGTTGTGAAGCCCAATGAATCAGGGGCATTATCTTCCAGTAAGTTCAGTATCAGTCAGTCTGAGGACGAGTCCCGAAGTTCCAGTTGAGCAGGGGCAGTTTGTTTGAGAAGCAGTTGATCAGAAGGAGTCTTCTCAAGAGCCAATCAGGGACAATTATGCAGAGCGCTGAGATTTGAAAGCAGATGCTTCCAATGGATAATCAGATCGGGTTAAGTCGCTAGAACGCTCATTCAGGGGCAAGTCATCACAGAGAATGTTGAAATCAACTGGGTTGTTAGGTGTTTAATTGGAGATTGAATTCTTTTGTCGTGCAGATACCGGGGCAGATATTCTTGAAGTTTTTCTCGTAGCAAGTTGTTCGGAGCAGGTATTCCCAAGAGTTAGATTGGGGCAAGGTGCATTGTACTGGGGCAAGTTGTGCAAGCCAGTCTTTTATCCCCCAGCTGAGTGTACCAGGGGCAAGTCATTCAAACCAGCTTGTTTATCCCCAGCCAGAGTTGAGTATCGGGGAATCATGTCAATACCCTTATCGAAAACCTTTCAAATAAGAAGGTCTTGTTGTCGTTGGATCATTATCCCGCAGTTTAAACCTGTTGCGTGTCAGTAACCAGTCGTTTCCAAAGTCCAGTTCTCGCCTGGCAAATTGGTAACCAGTTCTCGTCTGGCCCACCCTTCCGTAAGCATCAGTTCCCGTCCTGGTGCAGTTTATCGTAAGCATCAGTTCCCGTCCTGGTGCAGTTTATTGTAAGCAGCAGTTCCCGTCCTGGTGCAGTTTATTGGTAACCAATTCTCGTTTGGTCACCGTTTCTTCAAGTGTTATACCAGTTCTCGCCTGGTGTACGTTAGCTTTCAGCCAGTTCTCGCCTGGTTGTCTATACCTTAGTCTGTTATCCGGTCAGCACCCGTCTGATGTCAAAAACACAAAAATCAATTTTCCTAACCTATTTTCCTATCAGTTCTCGCCTGATAGTCTACCTTTGAATGCTAGTTCTCGCCTAGTATTTTCCATTTCATTGTGTACATAATCCATGTTTATTCTAAACCAGAAAAACAAACAAAAAAACCTAAAGGTATCTGACACAGTATTTCCCAATGACTCGCATGTTGTCATGTTTCCCGATACGAAGCTCGACGGATGCCAGTGCTTCGAGTAATGTTTGAATTCCTTGTGGATGTTGTTAAATCAGAATTGCTACTCTTCAGCAGATGAAAGTTGCTTACTATCCCCGGAAGAGTCGAGATTGTCTTTTACCCCGTATCAGAGTAGGATCAGGAGTATCTTCAGCAGATTAAGATTGATATCCTTGATAGTGGGAGCATTTCCAGCAGTGTGCCGCGCGCAATCAACCTCAGTTTGGGTCAATTCCCGCAGAGCGCAATCGGTTGCCAATGGTTTGAAGAGAGCATTCCCGAGCAGAGTTCTCTTTCTTTCCCCAGTGAAGTCGTCGAGCAGGGTTGCCTTTTCATTTCTCCAGTAGGGCAGTTATCCCCAGCGGATTTGATTTCTCGTTTCCAGCATTTATTTTGCTGAGATGGTTCTGTGACTTCGGGTCATCCCCAGTAGAGTTGACGTTTCCTTCGGCATTTATTTTGCCAAGTGGTTTTCAGACCTGGTGTTCTCTGGCAGCTCTAGCCTGCATTAGCATTTGCATATATAGTCATAGCACTTATACAAGCATATAGCATATCCATGCCGTCTGGGCATCGCATTTGCAAACCAAACGCATAGCATTTACATATCATATAGGACATTGCATCATTTCAAGCATACGCATGTCGAAACATAGACCAAGATGGTTACCTATTGGATTTCGAATTTGTTCACCTGCAGAGTTGTTTGGTTCAGCTTCTTGTCTTCCCCAGCGGAGTGATTATTCAGTTGGTTGTTACATCAGCATCGGAAAAAAAACAACAACAACAACAACAACAACAAAGATTGACGCATATCAGACTTCTGAAGCTGCCCCCTTTGTCAAAACAGGTGCCAGGCAGTTCCATTCAGAATCCCCCAGGAGAATTGTCCTCAAGTTCGCAATGAACTGTGAGTTGACCAGACTTGATCCCATGAGAGAGATGGGAATCAAGGTGTTTGCTTTATGAAGCATTATTTCAATACTTGTGGCATCACACAGGTGTTGAGAAGGAGAAGAAAATTTTATCAGAAAATTGACCAGATGTTGCCGTTACAACCAAACTTCAGTTATTGGAAGCTATTCCTCAAGCAGTTTTGCAGTATATTCTTGCGGTTGGCAAATTTCAGGGTTCCATTTGTATTCAACCGTCATCTACCTTGAATGTTTGAAGGCTGAGCGCTCTTCACCCATTCAGGTCGAAGTCGCTTGAATAGGGGCAGCTGTTGCACCCCAAAATTTGACCAACCGGGTCTCGCATTTGGCTCGATGTTTCGACGCATAACCGCATTCGCATCTGCATATTGCATACATTGCATTTTTCATTGATATTGATTTTATCAGGGATCACAGCTCCCGTCTCGTGTTTCAGGTGTTTTTGATCAGTAGAATCGTATTTTTGGGATATTTCGGTGCCCGTTTATTTTTTACCGATTATTTTTGTGTCGTTCGGTGCTCATTTTGTCCCTCTGGGAATTATTGTGATTTTTCTGGATTTTATAGGATTTTTTAGGGCTTTAAATAGTTTTTAAATCATTTTTTAGGATTTAATAGAATTTTTGATATTTTTAATTCTTTTTAAATCAATTTTTAGCATTTTATAGAATATAATAGATTTTAAATTCATTTTTAGGATTTAATAGGATTTTAAATAGATTTAAATAATAGTTTTGTTAATAGAAATTAATTGTTTTTAGAGGTAGAATATAGACCTTCCATTAATAAGAAGAGTTTTAATATAGATTTTTTTCCTTACTAAATAAATAGGTTTTTTTCTTTTATTAGATATTAATAGAATAATAGAAATTAGGATAAATAGAAATTAAATGTTTAATTTTAGATATTATAGAAATTTATTAGATTTTTTCTTAATAGGTTTATTAGAGTTTCAATTAGGAGTTAATTGGATTTATTAGATTTAATTGAGTATTAGTTTAGTTGTTAGTTGCTGTTAATTGGTTTAAAGATTTTAATTCAATTCAGATTTTTTGTGGGTTTTTTTTAAGTTTTTCGTGTAGGCCCAATTAGAAGGCCCAGTTTGGTTTTTGGTTCAGCAAAGAGTCCAAAGCGTCCAGCTTCTCCCAGATTTTTCCAGCGTCATCTAGATCCATCCAGAAGGTTCCAGTTTTTCATCAGTTTAAATACCCAGCAGACGCCACGTGTTGGAGATTGGAGGGTCCCACGCTTCATCTTCAAGCACCGCCACGTAACCCTTCGACCCTCTCTCTCTCTCAGCCACGCTGCCACCACGTGGCACGCATGCGCTTTCCCCCTCCACCAGCGTCACCACGTGGTGACCATGCAACAGCTCACCGTGAATCCCCACCGGCCGCCGTGCATGTACTCCGGCCACCACTAACCCTCACCGGAGAAACCCTAATCCCCAGATTCCGTTCATAATCTTCATCTTCTTCCTTCTCCGGCCACCACAAGCACCAGAAACCTCCATCACTAACCTTCAATCCGTTCATCTTCCTCCATCCAACCTTCATCCAACCTCCATCGCCTCCACCACCAAACCCAGAAAGACCACCGGAAAACTCATCTCCACGCATCAAGAACTCCAAAACTCCATCAGAACGATGAACCTCATCCAGATCTCCAGCAACGCAAGAACCACCTTCAGATCAACAACAAGAATCACCGTCAGCAAGAACCTCCTCAAGCCATTTCCAGATATTGCCTTCGATTACCACAAACAAATAATCACCAAAACTTCATCAGATCTAGTTCTAAAATCTTCATCAAAAACGAACGAGATCCACAAGTTCTTCACAATTCATCAGCGTTCATGGAACTTCAACCATTTTGTGGACGTCTTCAGTTCGTTTGTCAAGAACACGCCACAGAAGAATGTTCATCATCAAACGTCAGCGTTTCTTCTGCAAATCCTTCAACCGATCTTCAACAAACCTCCAGCAGTTCTTCAAGATTTTTCCAGAAGTCTTCAGAGCGAAGTTCATCACACATGCAACGAATCTCCTTCAAAATCTTCACTGAGATTCTTTCTTCGTCAGCCTTTTCCATCAAGATCTACGAACTCACGAACAGATCTTCGACTGTTCGATTTGTCTTGATGTCTACAGGTTATTTGGCCGCTTGCAGTTTGTAGGAAATGATGACGTTCGAAGGAGATGGAGTTGAGCTGAGAACGAAGGACGAGGAGAGGAAGTTCTCAGAGACTGCGAGAGTGTGAAGAGGAACGAGAATGGAAGGAGAGGGAGAGGCTGAGAGTGAACGGAGGAGATGGAAAGGGGTGACGGCGGCGGCGGAGAAAGTAGAAGGAGATTAGGGTTTGTTTTCTGAAACTTGGAAGGGAGAGGAAGGAGAAGTTTGAGGTTGGGCCTCAGGGCCCAGTTCAGTTTTTTGGCACCTCCCTCTGTTTTTTTTTGGAACAAAGTTTTGGGCCTGGGCCCTATTGTCTGCCTGCCAGACACCCATTCAATTACTCAACACCCCCTGCGTTTTTTGTGAAGAAAATTGGGCTGGGCCCTTCAGTTTTTTTTTTTCTGTAATCCTTGTATGGACTGCACCCCCCAGCCCCTTTTATTTTCTTTCCTCTTTTTTTTTTTTTTTTTTTACTTGTTATACAGAAAAAAAAAAGAGAAAGAAGTGAAGAGAAAATATATTGAACAAAAAAATAGAAAAAAGAAAGAGAAAATATATTGAACAAAAAAAAAATAGAAAAAAGAAAGAAGAAATATACTTGAAAAAGAAAATATGTTTGAAAAATATTCAAAAAGAAATAGTGAAAAATATAAAGAGAAATATTGTGAGAAAAAATAGAGAGATATTGTGAAGAAAAATATGGGGAAAAATATTGTGAAAAATAAAAGAAGATATTTTTTGAGAAAAGAAAAATAGGAGAAAAGAAAAGGAGAAAAAAGGAAAAAATATTAAAGTGCCGATTTAATATTTTTAAAGCATTTTCTTTTAGGGATATTTTCATAGAGAGTATTTTTTCGACTTTTAGGATAGAATTAGAGGCCCATTTGTTAGGGGGCTATTTTCATTCGACTTTTCAGGATAGAATAGGATAGTGTTTCCTAGGAGATTTATTTCAGTACTCAACCCATTGTAATCATTCTTTCAGAGATTAATAAAACGAGATTTGAGCTGTGGTCCCGATAGTAGCCGAACTACAGCTGCTCTGATTCTTCGTACCAGACGAAGATATGTAGGCATAGGATGCGATATCCTAGCGAGCACACTAACGACTAACTTTTGTTCTCTCGCGGCTGTGCGATCGAGACTTTCCCGCTGACGACTAATTGAGTACCCTTTTTTCTCTCTTGCCCAAGTGCATTTGAGACCAAGCCATAGTTGTGACCATAGGTTCCCGACCCTGTGAAGCCAGTTGTTTTTCTCACTGCTATGTGAGAATGTTTGTTTAGCCGTAGTTAGTCTGAACTACGTAAAGCTCTGATCTTCCATCCAGTGGAAGTACGTAGGCACAAGACGCGAGGTCTTGGCGAGCCAATTTTCCCTGTAGTCCCGAACTACGTTGACTCTGACTTTCTCTCTTGAGAATACGTAGGCATAGAGTGCGACGCTCTATCGAGTCAATTCCCTTCCGTTTAGATTTAGCAGCCGTAGATAGATTGTTTTGCATCCAGTAGACAACCCAAGCAAGCGTGGATCCCGTCGAGTACGACGGACGTGAGGGGTGCTAATACCTTCCCCTTGCGTAACCGACTCCCGAACCCAGGCTATGGTTGCGATGACCATACCTTTCCCCGTTTTTGCGAGGTTTACTTCGAGCGTTTCCTTTCCCGCTCTGAGGGATAAATAACGCACGGTGGCGACTCTTCTGTCAGCCGGCGCCGATTTTCGCAGTAGCGACACATGGGTTAGATTTCATTCTAAATTCATTTATTATAATTATTCGTTTTTTTTTCCATTCTATATAATATTTCCGTCTAAACTTTTGTCTTATTTTACAGTGGACACTTGTTGTTGGTTGCGGTTAATCCAATGAAAGAAATAGTGTATTATCTGGATTTATTGGATGGTGATCAAACAAAATATCCTGATATGAAGAATATGGTTGATACGTAAGTGATGAGATATATTGTTCTGAATAATTATCTTTATTTATTATGTGAGATTGTTCTAAATATTCGTTTATATTATGTTAGAGCTATACAGATATTCCGATCACAAAGACAAGCAACAATGCCAAAAAGGAAGGTTAACAACATTAGCTGGATCAGAGTGCAGGTATATTTTCACAATTTTGACTGTTATAGTGATTCTACTTGATAAAACTAGTTAAACTATATATCCTGATAAATATTCATTTGTTTTTTCCATTTACAGTGTCCTCGTCAGCGCAATGAGATTGATTGCAGATATTTTGTATTGAGGTTTATGAAGGAAATTATTCATTCGGGTCAAACAGAGATTCCAATCATGGTATGGATCAATTTATAAGTTATATGATTTATTTTAATATTTAACCGATATTTCATTTGAGTAATTAGTTTTAAAACTAAATTATGCATGTTATGTTATATTATGTAGTACTTTGATGAATTCAAATGTGGTACTTACTCGAAAGACAGATTGGAAAAAATTAAGGAGGAATGGTGTCAATACATTCTTGAGTTGAGAATTGTATAAGGTATATATATTGTCAAATATTGATGCGGGATAATTATATTTTTGGAAATCGTATGTAGTTTTGGCACTATATGTGTAGTGAATGTATTTGTAAAGTTATCAGTTTTGTAATTATATGTACATTGATTGTATTTGTGAAGTTGTTGCGAGGATCGACTTGTGTTGAGTTATAAACAGGTTTATGTGTTGAATTACAATGGTTATGGTATATATAAGGCCAAAGTGTTGAATTAAAGGCCTGTGGTGAATGTAATTGTTATAAGCAGGTTTATCGAAAAAAATATAAAAAATGGTGCAACATAATTAAACAAAACTCGTTTCTAAAAAATATGAAAAATAGACAGCGCTTTTACCAAAAAAGGCTATGAAAAAGTGTTTTTTTTAAAAAAAAAAAAATTAAAAACGTGAAGAATAGACAACGCTTTTATTGAGAAAGCGCTGCTAAAGGGGGGGGGGAGACATAGAGAGCGGTCAAGAAAGCGATGCTATAAGGGAGGGGAAAGACAACGCTTTAAAAAGTGCTGCTAAAGGGGGGGGGGGGGGGGATAGGCAGCGATTTTCTTAAGAAAAGCGCTGCTATATGGGGGGGGGGGGGGATAGGCAGCGCTTTTAAAAAGTGCTGCTAAAGGGGGGGGGGGGGGCGGGGCGAATAGAGAGCGCTTTTCTAGAAAAGCGCTGCTAAAAGTGGGCCTATAGCAGCGCTTTTTCCCTAAAAAAAGCGCTGCCTTTACCTTTAGCGGCGCCACTTTAGGCAGCGCTGCTAAATGCCAAAAAAAAGCGCTGCTAAAGGTCTTTTTTGGCATAGTGACAGAAGATTGCATCCATCTCAAGGATGCCATCAAAATCTTGATCAAGGAAGGGCACCTGAAGCAGTACACTATGAGGAACAACGCTCCTCGACAAGAGACCCGCGAGGCGAAGAGGGTCGAGGAGGCGACACCACCCTTCAACAAGGCCGGGCTCCAGGTCGCTCTGTGCATCTCCCGACCAGAAGACTTCTACATTCCCTACGAGGCTGACGCGCCTTTGTTCGTGCACAGCCCTTGGGAGAACTTCCCATCTGTGATGTTCATATCTGGTGGGGCCCCCTATAAGCTCTCAGTAGGGTCGGTCAAGAGGAAATTCGACGAGTTAAACAACAAGAGCTCGAAGCAGAATGCTACCCTTGATAAGTTTAAGGGTAACTCAAACCCGATCACGTTCTACCTCGAGGAGCTACCGGACGGCGCCCCCAATTCCAGCATCCCTCTGTTGATCAGGGCTTAGATGGCGAACTTTGATGTCCGTCGTATTCTCGTCGACCAAGGGAGCTCGATGTACATAATGTAGCAAAGCTGTATATCCAGAAGCAAAGCTGTTTGAGAGAGGGTTTGGTTAACAGATGTTGGTTTCACATGTGTAAGAAAAGCCTTAGGTTTAGAATGATATGTTTTGCCTCTAGTTAGCATAGGATGGTAATTGAGCTGAGGGACTAGAGGGAGCGTGGAATTATGCATAGAAGATGATAATGACTCTTCAGGAAAAATGACATTAGGGGGAGCATGCAAGCTATCATTTATGGTGGAAGAGTTATTAGGACTAACTTTAATAATTTGAGGTGTAAAAGTTGTATTGTTGGATTGCGACATTTGAAAAGAGTAGTTAAAAGTATTCTAATGTGCACTAGGTTCAGGACTGTGCTGAGTCCTAGAACTTGACTCAACAACATGTGTTTTGAATTGAAGATAAGATGACATTAGAGGATATGATTCATTATCCATTGGAATAATGCCAGATGTGGGAGGTACTTGAGGAGAGTTCGACTAGGGAAAATAAAGAGACTCAGAGGTACTTGAGGAGAGTTCGACTAGGGAAAATAAAGAGACTCAGAGTGACTAGAGCGTCTGCAAGAAGTTTTAGGATCAGATGGAAACATGATAGGAAAAGGAAATAAGTGTTCATGAAAAATGATATCTTTGGAGATGAATATTTTCTCATACCTATTAAGACAATTCGACCTTCTATGTTAAAATGAAACTCCCCAAAACACACACTTTTGACTTCTAAATTTTTGTGTTTGTTGTAAGGTCTAGTGAAAGGAAAACACACACAACTAAATACTTTGAGTGTGTCATAACTAGGTAACTTATGGTACAAGGCATGATAAGGAAATTAAACTTTGGCAGGCCATAGTTGGTATTCTATTTATGACATGTACAAATGTAACAAAGTTGTGGTCCCAAAGTTGTAGAGGAATGGAAATATGAGATAACAATGTAAGTCCCATTTCCAAAACGTGTCTATGTTTTCTTTCCACAATTCCATTTTGATGAGAGGTGTGTGGGCAAGTAAGTCTATGCGAAATGCCTAGCTCAAATAGTTACTTGGCAAAAACTCTAAATTATCCCCCATAATCTAATTGTAAGGCTTTAATCTGTGTGAAATTGATTTTGGACAAAGTTTAGGAAAAATTTGAAAGCATAAAGAGCTTCTAACTTGTGTTTCAAGAAATAAATCAAGTGTACTTTGTATAGGAGTCAACGAAAGCAATGTAATAAATTAAACCAGAACTTGAGGGATAAGGTGCAAACCACCAAAGATATCAATGTACAACATCAAAAGGAGCATTATAAACAATTGAGGTAAGAGCAACATGTACTCTATGTGATTTTCCCAGACAATAAGATTTACATAATATACTGTTTTCTTTATTTGATATAGGAGTGTTACAATGTTTTAAAGCCATCTTAATGGCAGGAAAATGTGCATGACCTAGACTGCAGTGCCATAAGAGGCTAGTGCTAGACTTATTTACATCATAAACAATAGATTAAGAAATGTAATTAATAGTTGTTCAAAGCGGAAAGGAAATGTGGTGATTAAGAGATGATGTTCTTGAATGCTCTACTACCAATTCTGGAAAGTAATATAATCCACTTGAATCAAGAAAGCCTTCAAGTAGAGTGAGTCTAGAAACCTCAGATTTAATAAAACATTTATTATCATTGACTTAAGGACCAGATCCCGAGGCTTTAATTTTATTAGTGGAGGCACTTGTAAACCCTGGTGATTTCGACTGAGCTATTGTAGGTGTGAAGGCCTTATCAAACCTATGCCAACAATAAACTACAATATGTCCATATTTCCCACACATTTGGAATGTATGTATGGTTCTAGATGAGGAATGCCCTCTACCACATAACATGCATCCTCGACCTAGATTGCTTATAACACGCACACACACGCACACACACACCACCTGTTTGATGATTTGTATGCGCTATATTTGTAGATACAAATGACATAGCCAACTCTTGCCTAAACTTGTCAAGTTGAGCCTCATGAGCATAGAGAAGAGCTTTAACTTTATAAAGTGTTTAAGGCATAAATGTACGATACATTTGCATGACAAATGGACTATACTCCTCTGGTAGACCAACAAGGATCAAGTCTATATGATCTTGCTCCAAAACAACATCTCCAACAGCTAAAAATGAATTAGAAATTGCTTTAACACGTATAACATTAAAAGCATACTTGTAAGAGAGTACACAAGGTAACACTGATTCTGAAATGGTGTAAAGAATCCATATGAAGATAGCCTGATCTTGCACTATCCACTGTTCGCTAATTTTCTCGCCATTGTTCGCTCACGGCTCATCGCTTGTGTTGCTTCGTTCTTTCATATTCGGTTGTTCTGCTGTTATCTCATCAATGTTGTTCCTTGAAGTAAGTGTTGTTCGAGATATTTTTTCAGTTGTTCACTCATCAGTGTTCTTCCTTCAAGTAAGGCACGTCATTTGTTCAGTGTTTGAGATATTTGTATTTGGAATGAATTGATTTGTGTGTTCGTAATCTTTGATTTAATTTAGCTAAATGAATCTATTGGTTTTCTGTATGTACAGATCTGTTAGGATTAAGCTTTGATTTCAATTGATGTTCTATTTACTCATTTTTATATGTTATAACATGATGCATTGATATGTTTCAAAAACATTCTGATTAATTGATTAGTTTGGATGTAAGACTCTTATTTAATTTGGGTTTGATTTGGTTTATTTATGATATAATGGTTTGGTTTAACTGTTCTTAGATCTTAGTTATTAAGACAATTTTGAATTTGTTTTGAACTTTTGATTTACATTACCTGTTCAGTTGTTTTAAAACTGTTTTTTAATTTGGATGAGTTCTTAGTTATCAAGACAGTTTTGAATTGCTGTTCTAATGTTGTTCTATTGCTGAATTGTTGTTCTAATGATGTTCTGTTGCTGAACTGATGTTCTAATGTTATTATATTGTTGTTCTATTGCTAAATTGTTGTTCTATTTATGTTCTATTGTTGAATTATCATTCTAATGATGTTCTAATGCTGTTCTATTGTTGAATTAGTGTTCTAATGTCGTTCTATTGCTGAATTCTTGTTCTAATACCGTTCTATTTCTGGATTGTTGTTCTATAGTTGTTCTATTTTCCTGTAGTAATCCTGTTCTATTGTTGAATTGTTGTTATATTGTTGTTCTATTTTCCTGTAGTAATGTTGTTCTATTTTATTGCGGAGTTGTTGTTCTATCGCTGACAATTTAGAATATTATAGGGATTTTAATAATGAATTCGATGCTTGTTGTTGGTATTGTATTGATTTACATGTAGGGATTGTAATTTGTATCTACTATAATTATGAAAATTAATAGTGATAGTGAGGTTATGGCAACTCCACCTATGCCATTATTTGATGACTCTGAAATTAACCAAGAAGAGTCTTCTGAACCAACTACTAAAAAACAAAAGGCCCTTACATTTGAAGTGTGGAAACATTTTTGTTAGAACAAGATTTGTTCATGACATATTTTTCTTGGGGTTTGAAAATAACAAAGTATTGAAAGAACAATGGTTTATTTGATGTGTGTTACATGTGCGCAGATTTTAATACTTGTAAATATTATTGTCATAATCTATTATACATTAAACACACTTTGAGAGTTGGTGAATTGCTAGTTTCTGGTGGCAGAATCTGAAGAACACTTGCTAAGTGATGTCTGGTGTAGAATCTAAAGGTCTCAACATCAGAAGAAGCAACATAATTGTATCTACACTTAGTGAATGCAAATTGGCTTCTGGTACCATTCAAAGTTGGTGATAAAGCTGAAGCTGTTTGCACTGCAGAAAGCAAGTTGTATTGTCAAATCAATTTGTCAACTAGAGTCTACAGATTGCAAGGCTCAAGAAAGGCTGAGATGCTTTATGGATATATACTCTCAACGGCTCTAATAGTACATAATCTATTGAAGACTCAAAGGTTAAACATGTTACACATTAGATTAAGATCTTCTGGTGTATCTATCTTCAACGTCTCTTGTACTGTAGAGTAACAACAAAGATTATTGATCAAGTTACCTCTTCAACGACTAGTTTCTGAAAAGACTATAAATATGGCTGAAGGTTCAAGCTGAATCTTTAACAAGGATCAACCAAAAGAAGGAGTAACAAGATCATCAATTATCAACTCATTGTACATGCAGATTTTTCTGATGTAGGTTGTAGTTGTAAAAGCCTTAAGATTTCTTACACATTGAATATCTTAGAAATCTTAAGTGATTTAGGTCTCTGATACTTGTATCATGTACACATTGTTCTCTATTTTGACGAGCTTGTTCATCAATTTAGATAAAAGTCTTGTGTCATTGAGATACAAGCAAGGAAGTCTCGATCCAAGATGCTTGAGCCACGTAAGTCTCTTGCTATGTGCTTGAGCTGTGAAAGTCTTATTCAAGTGGATTGATTGAGCAAAAGTCTTGTATCATTTGGATACAAGCAAGGAAGTCTTGAGGCAAGATGCTTGAGCCACATAAGTCTCTTGCTATGTGCTTGAGCAGTGAAAGTCTTACTCAAGCAGATAGATTGAATAGAAAAGTCTTGAGCTAGTGTGGCTTGAGCAGAATAGCCCGGTTCATGAAATTTGGAGTAGTAAATCTTGACCCGTGGGGTGCACGCAGAGAGGCTCGTTTCATGAGATCTGGAGCAAAAGTCTTGAGCTAGAGTGGCTTGAGCAAGAATGCGCAGTACACAGAATTTGAGAAGTAAGTTTTGACCTGAGGGGTGCAAGCAGAGAGGCTCGTTTCATGGGACATGGAGCAAAAGTCTTGGGCTGAGGGCCTTAACAAGGAAGTCTTGGGTTTGTGGAATCTGAGTAAGAAGTCTCGAGTGAGGAGCTTGAGCATAAGTCTTGGACCTTGGGTTTGAGCAATTGTGAAAGTCTTATGCATAATGCATAAGCAATTGTAATCATGCTTTGATTACATTGAAAATCTCTTGTGAAGCAAGGGGACTGAACTACTCTTAGTTTGGAAGGAACTAGTATAAATCTTTATGTCTTCTACTATTATATATTTACTTCTATTAACATTCTGGTGCTAAGAATTAACCAGAATCTGAACACTAGTTTAGAATCTGAACTCTGATCAAATGCATACTAAGAAAACGTAAAACACAATTCAACTCTCCTTTTTTGTGTATTTTTCTCACCTTTAACTTTTTAAAGGTTGAGGTTGTAGATGGTTAAGATTAATGAGTTGTGCTGCAACTAATGGAACTTCTCATATAACTTGTTATGTGAACAATTGTAAACATATTCCAAAATTTCGCGATGTGAGTGATATGATACTTGATGCCAAAGGAAGATTGAGAAAGAAAAAAATTGATCCTAAGGTTAACCGTGAGATATTAGCTAAAATGATGATCACACATGGTTTACTGTTTAACTTTGTTGAATATAGGATTTTTAGGAAATATCAATATTTTTTGAATGACGAGTGTACCTTTGTTACTAGAAATACTTCTTCCAGTGATGTGATGAAATCTTATGAGGATGAAAAACGAAAGCTTAAGTCACAGTTGACTCAAATTAAGGGGAGAGTTTATTTGAGTTCTGATTGTTGGACTGCATGCACTAACAAAGGTTATATTTCTTTAACTACTCATTATATTGATGTGAATTAGAAGTTGCAAAATAGGATTTTGGCTTTTGCTCACAAGAAAGAAAAAAAGTCATAGATGTCCCAATCTTGCAAGAATAGCTTGTGATATATTGAACATTCCAATAACCACGGTGACATCTGAATCTGTTTTTAGCATTGGCTCTCGAGTTTTAAACAAATATAGAAGTTCAATGAAAGAAGAATTAGTTCAAGCTTTCATGTGCACATGAAGTTGGTTATATGGTTTAGAAGGTAAACTTGTTAACTTTTTTCAAGTTTATTATAGACATTTATTCATTCCTGTTATAAATAATGTGTAATTTTTAACTACTACTTTTATTGTTTTGTAGAATTTGATAATGACATTAATATTAATCAAGATGATATAAGTGGACAAACATCCAACATATTTTAACATGTGAATGTATTTGAAGAAAACTCAAGTGATTTTGTGAGTTGAGTTAGGCCTACTTGATTCTGTGTTAAGTTTGATAACTTAAAACTTGTTATTTTATGGAAGTTACATGTTTGATATTGTGCTATCATGATTCATGCACCTTATTTTATTTTATCATGTAACTTAAAACTATATAATTTGTTGAAAGTTACATGTTAGATATTTGTGTTATCGTGTACCTTTAAATATGTTGGATATGTTTTTATGTTTAATAAAAATTATTATATATTACTTACAAAATAAGGATAATATGCTTACGAATAAGGAGATTTTTTATTTTTTTCTTCAAAAATGGGCCAGTTCAAAGTCGGGCCAGTATAGGGCCAAATAGCCCGCAATTCAGATAGGATTAAATCTGAGTAATAAAAACGGAACGGAAGTTTTACCCCATATCCCTACACTTATACCTATACCCTTATATTAAAAAAAATTTGGACTAAAATATCCTCGTATAAAAATTTATTATTTTTTAATTTTTTTTATATTTTTTTATTTGTTTACCGGAAGATTTTTTGGAAGTCTTCCGGTTCACATTTTTTTAGTATGTTTACCGGAAGACTTTTTGGAAGTCTTTCGGTACATATTTTTTTTGTTTGTTTACCGGAAGACTTTTTGGAAGTCTTCCGGTTCATGTTTTTTTTTTAATTTGTAATTAATATTTAAGATTTATTAATTTTATATAAAGACCAATTTAGTAAATTTTTGAATATTATACTTAAAATATAAAAATTTTATAAATAGAGAATCATTTTCAGAATATTTTCTATTTACTATAATTATAAGAATACTAGGATTAAAATCATTTATTTTAAATGATCATAATAGTAGAATTTTCTCAAATATCTTATTAATCTTAAACATTAATAAATAAAATAAATTTAAATATAAGATATAAGTTTACATTATTCAATATATTTAATCAAATGAAAACATATGTGATAAATAAATAATGTATTTTACCTTAAAATGATCACAATAAATTAACTTGCAAAATAATATAAGTAATAAATTAATAATGTATTTTATTTAAAATAATCACAATAATAAAATACGCAAATAATGTGTTTTATTTATAGGACTGATATAGTTTTATTGATTATTTAATTTTGAATACTACTATGAATATAGTATTTAATCTATACTTTAGAACTCACATAATTATAAATACAAAAAATATTGTTTTATTACCCATATTTTTATTTAATTAAAAAAAATAAGAATATAAATTTATTATTTGTTTTTCATTTTTGTTTGATCTTTTTAATTATTTCACTTTATTTAATATTTTTATTAAAATAAATAATATATTTTATTTAAAGTAAGCACAGTATAGAATATGGAAAAAATTTATAAATAAAAAAAAGATCAAACGAAAATGAAAAACAAATAATAAATTTATATTCTTATTTTTTTTAATTAAATAAAAAAATGGGTAATAAAACAATATTTTTTATATTTATAATTATGTGAGTTCTAAAGTATAGATTAAATACTATATTCATAGTAGTATTTAAAATTAAATAATCAATAAAACTATATCAGTCCTATAAATAAAACACATTATTTGCGTATTCTATTATTGTGATTATTTTAAATAAAATACATTATTAATTTATTACTTATATTATTTTGCAAGTTAACTTATTGTGATCATTTTAAGTTAAAATACATTATTTATTTATCACATATGTTTTCATTTGATTAAATATATTGAATAATGTAAACTTATATCCTATATTTAAATTTATTTTATTTATTAATGTTTAAGATTAATAAGATATTTGAGAAAATTTTATTATTATGATCATTTAAAATAAATGATTTTAATCTCATTGTATTCTAATAATTATAGCAAATAGAAAATATTCTGAAAATAATTCTCTATTTATAGAATTTTTATATTTTAAGTATAATATTCAAAAATTCACTAAATTGGTCTTTATATAAAGTTAATAAATCTTAAATATTAATTACAAATTAAAAAAAAAAATAAACCGGAAGACTTCCAAAAAGTCTTCCGGTAAACAAACGAAAAAATATGAACCGGAAGATTTCCAAAAAGTCTTCCGGTAAACATACGAAAAAAAATGTGAACAGGAAGACTTCCAAAAAGTCTTCCGGTAAACAAATAAAAAAATATAAAAAAATTAAAAAATAATAAATTTTTATACGAGGATATTTTGGTCCAAAATTTTTTAATGTAGGAGTATAGGTACAAGCGTAGGGGTATGAGGTAAAACTTCCAAACGGAACCCACATTTAATATGAGTTTTTTTGGCTCGGTTTGGAAAAGCCCAAAGCCCACCAAAAATATCCGTTTAAGTTCGGATATTCTATTTTATCAACTATGATACAATGCTATAAGTTATTCTTCTAATAGCTAGACATATTATGAAATGATTAAATATATCACTTATTATAAAAAGAAAAAAAGACATCATATAGAGTATTATATAATAACATACACGGGTCTCTTTTTATGTATTAATTTTCATGATTATACACAAAATTTCTAATTTTTCTTCATTTTTATATTACGTGTCTTAAATGCATATCTTAAAGAATTTAAAATAAACAAATATTTTCTGAAATTGTTAAAAAATTAAAATTAAATTGAATTCACATATTCATAAGAAATATATTAATATTTAATTTATTAGCACTTGTCTAAAGAAAATATGTTAACATGCTTCATTAGTAAAATAAAAAGTTAGCCTTTTATATTTGACAAATATGAAACTAGATATATTTAGTTGTGGTGTTAAAGTTAAATTTTATACAATACAAATAAACATAAAAAAAACTTAAAGTTAGTTTATTTTGTACAAATATTAATTATTTTAATTTTAAAATTATGTATTTATCTTAATTTGTTAAATAAAAGATATAAATTAAACCACTTTATAAAATGAAAAATGAAAGGAAAGGAAATTAAATGTCATTGTGAATAATGCACTTTGAATATAACAAAAACAATTTTTAGCATTTTTATTTATTTTTAAATACATATAAATGTTGAGTTAAAAAAATTAATATCTTCTTATTAATAGGTAAGTATAACACAAAATTTAAAAATAAAACAAAGAAAAACTTAATAATTTACTCCAGTTGAGTGTAATACATGTTATCCAACTAAAGCCATAATCTTTTCTAATATGGTCATTACAAAAACAAAAGGAATATTTCCATGCTTTTGCTTGTGAGATGGTTTTCTATTTTGTTATTAGAAAACTCCAAATCCTCCTATTATGATTCCTATTGGTGAAATCGACTTAATATGTATTTTATACATTTCTAACCTACATAATAGCCAACATAATGCAACACTTTCTCATATTTTTATCTAATATATACTTATACGTTTATTTCTCAAAGAAACCGTGTTAACCATAGGAGAAAAAGTGTTATCATTTATAGCTAAAAAACAAGTTCCAGATCATGAAACACAAATTAAGCATAGGAATTTAATTATTTCAAATTCAATTTTTTGTTTGAAAAATGAAAAATAGAGTAATAATTAGATGGTTTATTTTAATATTCTCATTGAAATGCTCATTTAAAGTATCCATCCAACCCAATTTGTAAAATATTACAGTTAGAATCCTTTTACATATTTTATTTTGTAAAAAAAAAATAGTTTATTATTAATTAATCAAAATCATTATTCTAATAATTCATAATAATTCATAATAAATGAGTACCTAATCACTATATAAATAGCAAGAGCCCTATCCCACATTTCCATAACCAAAACTCAAGTTTCAAAGATGAAGATGAACCTTATTGTTCTTTTCTTTCTTGCTCTCATCTCATCATCCACCTTCCATGTCTCATCTTATGGAAATTCCAATTCTGATTTCTGCGTAGCAAACCTATCCGCTGCATACACTCCTTCAGGCTATCCATGCAAGTCACCAAAAGACATAACCGTCGATGATTTTGTATTTCATAACTTTGTATCTGGAGAACCAATACACCCTTTCAATATTACATTAACCGTTGCGTCCGTCGATAATTTTCCCGGACTCAACGGACTTGATATCTCTGCGGCAAGAGTCGACGTCGGTGTAAATGGAACTATTGCAATGCACACTCATCCTGATGCTTCTGAGTTACTAATCATGGTTAAAGGTCAGTTAAGAGCTGGATTTGTGACACCGAAGAATGTTTATGTGAAGGATATCAAGCCGGGTGATGTTATGGCTTTTCCAAAAGGACAGGTGCATTTTGTAGTGAACTCTGGAGGTGAAGAAGCTGTTGCTTTTGCTACTTATAGTAATTCAAACCCTAGCTTTCAGTTTATTGATCATCTACTCTTTGCAAACAGCTTAACAAGTTCTGTGATTGCAGAGTCTACTCTTCTTGATTTTTCGGAAATTGAGAAGCTTAAGACTGTGTTTGGTGGCAGTGGCTAGGAATGTTTGTTAGTTTATTAATATGCACACATCTAGGTATTGTTTGTTATGAATAAAGTTATGTAAGTGTGTTTGGCTATTACTTATAATTATGGTGTTTATGTCAATTTTCATTCTATTAATACAAGAGGATATAGAGTGTGATTCTCATATGATCTCAATGGCTTTTGTTTTTATAAATAATTTTCATGTGTGCAAATTATTTGATTCATTTAATTACTTATACATATTTCGTCCGAAACATAGTTCATTCAAATGAAAAGCTTGATTAATAATTTATCAATAATTAGTATTAGTATTTTTTTTATAATTAGTATTAGTATTTTTTTTACAATGCAAAAATAATCAATACATTTTAAATTTGGAAATACGGCTTATTGAAAATGATACTGAAAAACTCAACAATGTATATTTTTTTAAAAAGGATGATTAACTAATGATTAATCATTTTTTTGTTTTGTTTTTCAAAGAATAATGTCAATTTTTTTGCAAGACAATTAACTAATGATTAAAGCTGAAAAACTCAACAATGTATAGATTTAAAAACTATGATTAACTAATGATTAAAGCTTTCTAATGAAGAAAAAGATTCACTGCAAGACAATTTTTACGATGAAGATATTAAAGAAGCCATCAACTCGCGACGGAAACAAAAGCCCATGTCTAGACGGATTTAATATGACTTTTATTAAGACATGTTGGAAGGAGATTGGTGCGGACGTATCAAATTGTATTTGGAATTTTACCATAGTGCTCTTCATTCATCGCCCTCATTTCAAAAATTGAGTGTCCTCAAAGTTTGAATGATTTCATGTCAATAAGTTTAATTGGCAGCATTTATAAAATTGTTTCCAAAATGCTGGCGGCAAGACTCTACAAGGTGATTGGTAAGCTAGTTTCAGCTACGCAAATGACGTTCATTCCAGGACGACAACTCCTTGATGGTGTGTTAGTAGACAATGAACTCCTGGATTTTGCAAAGAAGAAGAACAAAAGTTGTCTGATGTTCAAGGTTGATTTTTCTCAAGCGTACGATTGTGTAGGCTGGAGTTTCCTACAAACAGTACTGAAGGCAATGAATTTTGGTGAGAAATGGTGCATTTGGATTAAAGGTTTGACATGCTCTAGCTATTTATCTGTTCTGGTTAACGGAAGCACGACGAAAGACTTTAAGGAAACCCATGGACTGCGTCAAGGTGACCCTTTATCACCGTTCTTATTTGTATTAGTTGCTGAATGTTTAACGTGTTTGGTCAAGAAGGCTGTAAATAGAAATATCTTGAGGGGCTTTGAGATTGATGAAAGGAACTCTATTAACATTCTCCAATTTTCCGATGACACCTTGATTGTGTGCGAAAACTCGTGGTCTAACTTATGGGGCATTAAATTTATCCTTCGTGGATTCGAATTAGTGTCTGGCTTGCAGGTTAATCTTTGGAAAAGCAGCATATCTGGAGTGGGCTTATAAGAACCTTTTAAAGAGCATCATCCCACTTCCTAACTGTTGGTGTAAGCCCTAGAGGCCAATACTTTTTGGTACTTGTATCGGATTATTCGTTTAATAATAAAAGGCATTTCTTTATTATGTTTGTCTTTCAGAATAATAAAGTCCCTAGAATAGTTAGTCTGTTTAATGAAATGTTAAGTGTGACTTAATCATGAGATCCCATTAAACATAAAGACATTATTCTTAAAATATCCGTAGTCAAGCTTTATTGCAAAGTGGGATAACATTAAAAGCATTGAGACTATTATGAAGATAGACTGATGATCACATCTCATGGATCATGGATAAAGAGTTATCAAGTCTTGACATAGGTATAAATATTAGGAGTAATATTTATACCGGATTGACCCGCTATGAGAATACTACATAGTATGTTATGCAAAGTGTCATAAGTTATTCTCATGGTGATAATGGTGTATTACCACCCTTCGACCTGAAACCACTATGGACCCTAGATGTAGAGTCGGGTGCTTTATTGCTGATCAAACATTATCCGTAACTGGATGATCATAAAGACAGTTGATGGGCACTCCACGAAGCATGCTGAGGGACATGAGTGTCCTAGATGGAATTTGCCAATCCTGCATAACAGGAGAAATGTCTAAGGGCCCAATATTGAACTGGACAAGGATGACACAGTGTATGCCTTGTGTTCAATATAGACATAGGGGCAAAAGGGTAATTGTACAAACATATATTATCACGAAAAAGGTTTTGTCAGATCACATGACATTTTCGTGACTTGGGTAGCAGTGATGTGTTGCTAGATACCACTTACTGTTTATTATGTTAAATATATAATTTAATATAATTACCAACGTTACGAAATCCTACAGGGTCACACACATAAGGACAGTTTGATGAGAGATAGAGAAATCAAAGGAACACTGTAAGGTACGGTGCACTTAAGTGAAAAATAGAAATTTGGATAATATAATAATAATTATTGTTATTTTATAATGGTTATAAAATAATAATAAAATAAATATATTTATTATAATAATAGTTATTATAATAATATATAATATTATTATGGATCATGTGAATTGGGTTTTTAGCCCGCAGCCCACAAGAGAGTCTATAAAAGGAACCCTTGTGATGAAGCTTTCATTTTTGATGCAATTTCGTTTTTGATTCTCTTTTCTCACTCAAATAATTCCGTTCGTAAGCAGCTAGCACTGTGACCGGAAGCTGTTCGTGTGGACTGAGTAGAGGCGTTGCACTTCATCAACGCTTGTGATCGCTGCATCAAAGATCTGAATCGCCACAAAGAGGTAACGATTCTATCACTGACCATGCTCATTCGTAAGGATCACTAAAGGAAATTTTTGTTTTCCGCTGCGTTTAGATCGCAATTTTCCATCACTAACGTGCAGAGTGAGTGTGCTCCCATTCAAATTTCTAGGACTGAGCATTAGAGGGAAACATAACAGTACTGCGTTCTAGCAACCTGTGATTGATTGCATAAAGACTCGCCTCTCATCTTGAAGGGGTAGGATGCTATCAATTGGAGGAAGAGTAGTCTTGATTAATTCGATTTTAACCAACATGCCAATATATTATCTATCATTCTACAAAGCTCCTTTATAGGTGTTTAAGGAGATTAAAACCATTCAGAGAAAATTTCGCTGGTTTGGATCGAGCGACAGAAATTCCATATCTTGGGTTAGTTGGGCACAAGTACGTAAACCAAAGAACAAGGGTGGACTAGGTATCAAGGATGTGGTTGTTTTCAACAAAGCATTGTTGGCTAAATGGCTATGGAGATTTTCCTATGAAACGAATACAATTTGGTTTGGAATTTTGGAGGCCAAGTACGGTTGTTTGAAGAACATAAATTTTACTAAAGAAATCACAAATAATCTTAGCATAGAATCAAGGTGGTGGAAGGACATTATGATTTTAGGGTATTCTACTCAAGAGGAAGGATTCTACAACCTTCTATCTTGGAAACTTGGGGATGGGAGCTTAATTTTATTTTATCACTTAAAATGGCTCGGGCCAGCATCTCTGTCACGATTATTCCCTGCTTTGTTTGAAGGCTCGACCTGCAAAATTGGCTACTGTGAAGGATTGCGGGAGATGGGAGGAAGATGCTTGGGTCTAGGATTTGAGAGGGCACTTTTTGGCAAAGGATGATGCTGCCAATTCTGAATTGCACGACCTACAGCAGATTTTGGCAGAAGTAAAACCTTCATTTGGAGCATTGGACATTATTGTTTAAGCAAAAGGGAAGAACAACATGTTTTGTGTATCTTCATGTTATGACTCATTCTCTTGTGCTGATGATGGTTCCTTTCTTTATTCAAAAACTAGCAGGGCTTTAAATATCTTATGGCAATCTAACATTCTTCTTAAGGTGAAAATATTTGGTTGGTGACTCTTTTTAAATCGTCTTCCAACAAGGCTGAATCTAATGCGTAGAGGTCTTGTCACAAATCCTCACGATAGCGTTTGCGTATTTTTCTTTTATGCCATAAAAGACATTCACCATATCTTCTTAACTTGTCCCAAAACCATGGTAGTTTGGAAAAATATCATTGATTGGATCAAAGTAGCTATCCCTGCTACACATACTGCTACTGATAATATGCTGGCTTGGACAATGCTCACTTACCACTCTCTTCTTCTTGTTTAATTTGGTTAGTTTCTTGTTGGAGGCTTTGGTGGACTAGGAATCAAGTATTATTTAATGACTTGGTGGCTGTTCCAAAAGATATCTTCCATAAAAAATTTACATTTTTCTTGGAGATGGTTGGATGTTCTTGTAAAAAAAGGTCAAGAGCGACTACTATGAATGGTGTAAGAGGCATATTGAATTCTTGTAAGGATGTGTGCTATTTTGTTATTGTAAAGACAATATCTTTGTGGAAGCTTTTCTAAGCATGTAACCTTGTTGGGTTTGGGACCCCTTGGTCTCTTTATTGAATATACTATTGATTATAAAAAAAAAAGGAAAAAATGCTAGATGAATAGTAAAGTAACTGTAGCTTTCATCTAATTTTGTTAAAGTATTCGGGTTAGAAATCCAATTTTGACTTTTACAACAATTAAAGGTGAGAATAAATCAGAAGGTTGGATAGAGGTTTATATTCCGACTTGTTTAAAAATTCAATTCGGTCTAATTTGTATAGTAAATCAGATAAATTTGAGCATTTTAAAAATACTATTTACACAAACAAATTAGATTTTCTAGAAAGTCTAGTTTTTTTAGATAAGCAAAGATGAACTAGAATGAGTATAAGGGATATTCAACTTAATTATAAAAGAATTACAACAAAACAAATTGCGAACCAGCTAATGAACAAAGCACGCCTATAGATTAAAATCTCACTCCTCCCACACATTAATTAACATTAGAATACTCAAGTTTAACTTGGAATCAATCTCCGATTAAACGATATCCAACTTAACCAAAAACCAGCCCTCGAATAAAATTGAGTTCCTACAAAACCACAAAACCCAACAAACAGTACAATAAAAGAAATAATTATTATTACAAAAGACACATTTCATAACCAACTGAGATAATATTTTTTATTATGTGTCCTTTTTTTTTTAATTTTTAAGCAATTTATGATCACAGTTATAATTAACAACCATTGTGATGTGTTTGTTAAGAGTCACACATCGGATAATATATGTCATGAACACGTCTTTATAAGTTGAGACAATCCTCACCTTACCAACCAGTTTTTTTAGGGTTGAGTTAGGCCAAACTCTAATTCTATCATGGTATCAGAGTTTGGTTACGATCCAGGGACTTGTGGGTCATGATATCCAATAGAAAGGAGGCCAAGAGAGCTCAAAACATGAAATTCTTCTCTAATGCTCCTAATGAGTAACCTTCTTATGAGGAACCAATTCTTGAGGTAACTCCTATAGTACCTGAAGTATTTCCTTTAACATTTCAAAAAATAGTGGAAATTCTTCATTTGAATATTACTCTATCAAGACCTGGAGACTTCATTCCTTCACTTGCTTCAAGTGTTTCCTATCTCCAAGGTTGAGTTTTAATATTTTTTTACAAGAGCATAAGCCTTCATGGACTCAACTCCAATCAAAATATTTAACAACTATAATCCAACACTCAACTGTTAGGATATATATTCACAAACCAAACCCAAATCCATAACACCTTAGCATAGTTTTGGCTAAATAAATTTATGTTTGTATTTTGTTGAAAATAAGATCTTTTGTGTTAGGGAAAGTGTGTGTGGGAATATTAGAGGCTTGATTAGAAACTTGATGGGTAGGAGAATTATTTATGGAAGAGAGAACTTTGTATTTTTACTTGATCCAAAAGTGTAAGATTACATCTCTATTTATAATACTCTAAGGAGAACTCTAGACACACTAATTCTAGAGAATTCTCAACTCTAGAAATTCCAAGAGTATTCTAGAAAATATTACAACCTTAAGAAATATCTAGACACTCCAAACACTACAAATGTTTTTCAGAAACATTATCCAAAATTACCTAAGCCTAAAATAACTAAACTAAAAAACCCAAATAATATGTTTAGGCCAAAATCAATTTTAATCTTTCAACATCCCTCCATAAACTTGATTTGAGACTCCAAGCATACTCCTTAGCTTCACGAAAGTTTTCAACTTGAGTGGCTTGGTGAAAATGTCGATAACTTGATCTCGAGACATCATATACTTCAACTTCACCTCCTTCTTCTTAATGAATTCTCTTATGAAGTGGTAACGGGTGTCAATGTGCTTACTTCTGTCATGAAATATAGGATTCTTTACCAAAGCAAATGCTGATTTATCGTCAACATATATTTTCATAGGATCTTCTTGTGGCATTTTTAACTCTTTCAACAAGTTCCTTAGCCAAATTGCATGACAAACGCATCATGTAGCGACGACATATTTGGCTTCACAGGTTGACAGTGTGACGATAGGTTGCTTCTTTGACATCCAAGTGAAATGAGTATCTCCCATAAAGAACACAAAACCAATACTGTTCTTTCTATCATCTAAGTCTCCACTCCAATCACTATCACTATAGCCAACAATCTCATAATTGTTATAAGATTAATAGTGCAAGCCAAAGTTTGTTGTACCTTTGATGTATCGAAGGATTCTCTTTGCCTCCTTGAAGTGAGTTATTGTTGGAGCTTCCATGTAACGACTTACGACTCTTACAACATAGAGAATATTCAGCCTTATACTTGTCAAGTAACATAGACTTCCAACCAAACTTTTGTAAAGAGTTGGATCCACAATCTCTTTATTTTCATGCTTACTCAACTTGCTACCACATTCCATCGGGGTTCCAACCAGATTGGCATCATCCATCTTGAACTTCTTAAGGACTTCTTTGGCATAGCTTTCTTGGGTGATAAAAATTCCTTTATCTTCTTGATTTACTCCAATGCCGATATAATATGCCATGAGCCCCATATCCGTCATCTCATATTCATTTGACATGTCTTTCTTAAATTCTTCGAACATGCTTAGGTTGTTCCCAATGAAGATCAAGTCATCAATATATAAGCACACAATCAAAATATCTCCATTTTGCGCTTTAATATAGAGTGCACGCTCATATGGACACTTGATGAAGTTCTTGTCTCTAAAGTACTTGTCGATTTGAACATTCTAAGCTCTCGGTGCTTTCTTGAGTCCGTACAATGCCTTCTTCAACTTCAATAATTTTTCTTCTTGCCCTTTTACTTCATATCCCTGTGGTTGCTCGATATAAACTTCTTCTTCGAGAAAACCATTCAAGAAGGTCGACTTCACATCCATTTGATAAATCTTCCATTCATTTTGGGCTGCAAAAGAAATGATCAGTCTAATAGTTTCAAGACAAGCAACGAGCGAAAATACCTTATCATAGTCAAATCCTTGTCTTTGACTATAGCCTTTTTCCACCAATCTTGCTTTGTATCTCTCTATGTCTTCTTTTACATTCTTATTCACCTTGTACACCTATCTTACTCTAATTTGTTTGTGTCCTCGTGGAAGTGTAGTAAGTTCCCACATATCATTCTTCGTGATTGACTTTATTTCTTCGTCCATGGCGTCTCCCCACTTTACGTTTTCAATAGCTTCTTGATAGCTTAGAGGCTCACAATCACCAAAAAGACAAAAGAGGTTAATGTCATTTTGGTTTTCAGTTACCTCATAAAGATCTTCAATGCTCTTTAGTCATGGTGTCCTCTCACTTAAGCTTGTTTCATCCAACCTTGGTGTCGGTGAGGCAGGTGGTGTAATATGCTTCTCTATCATTGATTGTTCCGTTTCATTTTCTTCTTCTTCAAAGTAAGGAAGAAAACCGTACCTGTTTTCTTGAACACTTTAATCCCAACAATCTTCTTCTTTGAACTCCACGTCACGATTTATGACAATCTTTCCACTATTTGGATTATAGAGCTTGTACCTTTTAGAGCTTGAGTCGTAACCCACGAAAACATACTTCTCACTTTTATCATCGAGCTTTGTTCTCCTTTCATTTGGAATGTGGGTATAAGAAATGCTTCCAAACACTTTGAGGTGATAGATCCACGGCTTCCTTCCACTCTATACTTCTTATGGTGTCTTCTCATGCACACTTCTTATTAGGGAACGATTTGTCAAGTAAATTGCACATGCCACAACTTTGGCCTAAAACTCTTTTGGCATCTTCTTCCTCTTAAGCATGCTTCGCACCATATTAAGTATTGTTTGGTTATTTCTCTCTGCTACTCCATTTTGTTGTGGCGATCTTGACATTGTTAGTGGACTGTGGATTCCATGGTGTTAACAATATTTGTTGAACTTATTTGAAGTAAACTCTCCTCCTCGGTTAGATCTCATGGCCTTAATGGCAAGACCACTTTATTTCTCTATAAGGGTTTTGAACTTCTTAAAGTTTTCAAACACTTACGACTTCTCCTTTAAGAAATAAACCCACATTTTTCTGAAATAGTCATCAATAAAGAGGATAAAGTATTTACTCTTACCAAATAAGTTTAGATTGATTGGTACACCGACGTCGGTGTGTATGAGCTCTAGCGGTTTTGTCGCTCTTGACGTTGATTCCTTTGGAAAGCTTTTTCGGAATTGCTTCTCAATTAGACATCCTTCACATAGTTGGTCTGGGTGGTTTATACTAGGAAAGATCTCACCATCTCATTCTTTGACAAACATTCTAGACTGCCGAAGTTAAGGTGTCCAAATCGTAGATGCCATAGCCACGAAGAGTTAGTATAGCAAGCCTTAAGACACTTTTCCACATCATTTTGAATGTTCAAGAGAAACATTCTATTCTTTGATATAAGCACCTTAGCAATTAAGTTATGTCCATAATCTCTTAAGAAAATAATATGTTCTTTCAAGTGGATGTCATAGCCTTTCTCTAATAATTGTCCCAAGTTTAAAATATTATTCTTCATGTTAGGAACATAGTAGACATTGGATATGAATTGATGACTCCCATTCTTCAAGCGTATGAGAATTTTACCTTTGCCTTTGACCGGTATCCTTGAGTCATCTCCAAATGAGACATTGACAGTTGTTGCTTCATTGATCTCTACGAACATGCTTCAATTGTCGCACATGTAGTTTCTTGAGCCAGTGTTGAGGTACCACTTGTTTCTTTTCTCTTCAACTTGGTTTTGACACGTGAGTAGAAAAGTTTCTTCTTCTCTACCTTTTTCTTCTACAAAGTTAGCTTTTTCCACAACCTTCTTCGAGAATCTACACTCAGATGTGTAGTGGTCGGTCTTGTTGCAGTTGAAGCACTTAATTTGTGACTTATCGCACCTTGACCATGAATTTCCTCTTCCACGACCTTTTGATGCTTGTGGATTCCAAATTTTTTTCTCCATTGTTGAAGTTGTTGAAGTAGTTGTTATAACTTCCTATTCCTTCTCCTCCATGTCCTCGTTCATGTCTACGATCTTGGCCACGACCTCGCCCTCTTTGCCTCTTGTAATTTGTATAGTGTGCTTCCTTTGTGTTGAGTTGTAGTAGTTTCTCCATAGCCTCTTTTTGTTTAATTTTTCTCTTTTGTTTTTCTTCGTATGCTTGTAAGGAACCTATGAGTTACTTAATAGTCACGGTCTTTAAATTCTTGTTTTCTTCAATGTTGGTAACAATGAATTCAAAACTTGGATTTAAAGTGCGAAGTATTTTCTCCATGACTTTCACCTCATGAACATCTTCACCATTTCTTTTAAGTTGATTGACTACGGACAATACTCGAGAAAAATAATCAGAAATTGACTCAAACTCTTCCATAAATAAACGCTTAAAGTCACCTCTAAAAGTTTGAAGACAAATATTTTTCACCTGCTCCACTCATTTGTTGCAAGTTTTAAGCTTGTCCCATGCTTCTTTGGCCTTCGTTGCATTGGAGATCTTTTCAAATGTATCTTCATCCACTGAATGATAAAAGAGGAAGAGATATTTTTTGTCTCTCTTTCTTGACTCCTTCAATGTCTCCTTTACACTTTAGCTTAGTGAGGCTTCATCTTGATCCTTGAAGCCTTTCTCAATGATATCTCACACATCTTGAGCTCATAGTAGCGCCTTCATCTTGATACTCCAATTTTCATAGTTTTTCTTTGTAAGCATCGACATTTGGAAAGCAAAACCTTCCTTCGCCATCTTTTGAGGACCTTGAAGCTCTGATGTCACTTTGTTGAAAATAAATCCTTTTGTGTTTAGGGAAAGTGTGTGTGAGAATATTAGAGGCTTGATTAAAAACTATATAGGTAGGAGAATTCTTTATGGAAGAGAGAACTTTGTATTTTTACTTGATCCAAAAGTGTAGGATTACATCTCTATTTATAATACTCTAAGGAGAACTCTAGACACACTAATTCTATAGAGTTCTCAACTCTAGAAATTCCAAGAGTATTCTAGAAAATATTACAACCCTAAGAAATATCTAGACACTCTAAACACTACAAAAGTTTTGAGAATTTCTTATGATACACCTCCGGACGCACCTTTTTTCAACTTTTTAAAATTAATTTCGTAGATGCATCTACGGAATATTTTCTTATGAGTATATACGGAAGAAACCCAGAATCAGTAAACCAGAAAATCAACATTACAACAATAAAATCAACATTTATAAAATAAAATCGGCGTTACATTGATGATTTCGATAAAAATATAAATACTACATTTTAATAGCCCAGTGGACGCTTGCACATCTCTAAGATGTCATCAATCACTCTTCGGATTGTCGTCTCCAACTCGAGCGGAATTTTCTCTTCAAAACCGAAATATGTTTCCCATATCTCCCTAACATCGTCTTGATTCTTGAGCTCAAACTTGTTGTGAACAACGTTCCCTTCATTGTCAACTGAAGGTGAATGATACTCAAGCTTCACAACCTTTCGTTTGTCATTGTAAGGTATGAGATATTAGATATCGTCTATGATATCGGTGAGAGGGGTGAGGTCCATGAGCTTGAATGTCCTCTCAGGTGTTTTGTCGTTAGAAAAGGAGACACTTGCAACATACCAACGAAGCTTGATTTGAAACAATTGAGACATTTTTGTATTTGTGTGAATGATAACAAATGAAACCCCAAATTTATAGAAAACCTAGGTGAATATGGACTAACCATATTCTCTCAATCTTTTTCCGGAGCTATATCCATGAAACAAACCCATAATTATTGTTTCTGGAGGTGTATCTCCAGAACTTTCCCTGAGACTACAAAATTAAGAACCTTCCATAGATGCATATCCGAAACTTTCTCTGCTACATTTGTAAACCAGAACTTAATATAGAAACACATCATAATAGGCAAATAAAAGGCATAAATGCATAAATAAGGCATAAGAATAAAAAGTGACTATTTTGCACTTCAAAAATTTTACAATTAGTCGTTCGATTATACAAGAACTCAAAACGAATCAAAACAAGTGTCGTCGGGTAAATCTATTGGTGGTACCCCTTTGGAATTTTCAGCATTCGATTCCTTTTCAATGTTGTTTAATCTTTCAAATTCATGCATCCTTTCAACAAAACGATCCGACCACGTCTCGACATTTGCGGTTGAATGAGTCGTTCATTCCGATGATGTAGGTGGTAGGGGGCATACCGGTTTCAAGTATACTTGTACAAAATGTCTTGACTTTTCAAGCCATCCAATACACATGATGCGATCATTTGAATTTTGAGGTGGTGCGGTGCAGAGTGGAAAAAAGGTTTCCGAAAATCCATATCGCGTCAAGTCAATTCACACCCTATCATATGCACATGCAATAAAATGACCCATATCAGGGAAGGTCGTCCATTTCGACACCGGTGCCGAACCACTCAAGCAAGGAACAAGAGATTCATAAAATGCGTCAAATTTTTCTTTCTTTACATACAACCGTGCGTATGATTCTTTATGCATTTTCAACTCTTAGATTAATTGATGACGGAAAAACGCATGACTGTCCTCTCCTTTACCAAGCAAAGCCGAAACGGCTCGGTAACCGCAATTACCATCCCCTTCAACATTGACGATATGGTCGATGTATTTGTGCATAAAAACCAGCATCTCGTCGATGAATACAAATTTTAGTGGAATCGGGGTCGGAGGCGGTTTGCTTATGCGAGCTCCTTTCATGACACTTTTTTGGGATTTAGGAGTTGGTGAGTCGGGATAAAGTTTGTCAACATACTCACAATAAGAAGGAGACCGTGTAGTCGAGTTTTTATTCGATGTAGGCTTCATTTTCTTCGGAGCACCTTTTGTCTTTACCGGTTGAGAAGGCGGTTTCATGTCAGTTGTTTCGGGATAGGAAATCTTCCTCAATTGTTCTTTGATGTGGAGTTTCATGTTGTCATCGACCTTTGAGAATCTCTCTTGTATCACTTTCCATTCGATCAAAATAGAGATATTCGGTTTACCTCCTTCCATGCAACCATCATCATCAAAACTACGCCTTTTCTAATAAGGGCAAACTTCGTCCATACTTATTAGTTCACCTAGTTTCAACTTTGTAGCAATAACACAAACACACAGAAGACCATAGGTTTTCACAATAGTGTAACCATACTTTACGCTAACGGTACCTACAATTTCATTTCGTTTGGCCTTGTGAAAAATATATTTCAACCCGGCCGAGACATATTGCCGATCAATTGAGAATAAAGAATGTTGTCTTTAAATCGACGTTATAATACCGTTATACTCCGACCAAATGTTGTTTGTATCTCATTATGTTTGTTTTTAATCATTAGATTTACAGAGTCCCAATCTCGACACAAATCTCCCTTGCTATTACCCAAGCAATTTTTCAACCTAGCATGGGCCGACTCAACTCTATTGGTGGTTGTATTTCCAAGGTGTCGGAAATTATTAGTCCACGCACATATTATCTTTTCCTTCACTTGATCAAGAGTGGTGCTTTCAACGTATTTCACTAAAGCATGATACTTTTCACACACTTTCTGAAATTTAATGACGAAATCGGCATATAATTCTTTTGTGGAAGAATTTAGTATACGATTCCATGCATCCATTATTTTTTCAACAATCACACCGACCTTCACCAAATTTCCACCCTCAGACTCTACTTGTTTTGCCTCCACCGCGGGTTTAACCTGAATTCTCACATTCTTTGTTATGTAATATCGACAAAGTAATGCATTAGAAGAATTAAATACCTTTGCAACCATATTCATCAACGCGGTATCGCGGTCAGTAAGAACCGCTTTAGGCATCTCAACTTGGTCCTTCAAAAGTGACTGACACACCTCTAATGCCCATGTAAAATTATCCTCTTTTTCACACTATAGAAAAGCAAAACCAACAGAATATGTATTCTCGGTAGACGTAACACCAACTGTTGCGGTGGAAATAGGATCACAAACTATTAATTAGTTTGAATCGCAATTCAATTCACAACCGCTCTTTGATTTATCCGAAGGAAAAGGTCAAAAGAGGGAAAACCTATTTTGCATCGTAAACACAATGCGGGGAAAGATCTAGGGTTCGGGGGTTGGTTAAATTTAGGGAAGGTATTAGCACCCTAAACTTCTGTAGTACTCTACAGGAACCTTTTGTTCAGATGTTTACTATTTTGCTTTATTTATTTGCTTAAGATATATGTACAAAGGATTAAAAGTGAGAAAGAAGACCTAAGGGGTTAATTCTAAGTTTACTCGGCAAGACATCGCATCTTGTGCCTACGTATCCTTACGGGAGTGGAATCAGAGTAATCGTAGTTCCCCTCAAAAGGGAGATTAGAGACTTCTTAACTGTGGTCAAGGTCTCAAGGGGAATAAACGCATCTTAGGGACACGCTTACGCGGAGTGTAGAAACTCCAAATCTCTACGTTGAATTGTTAAGTTGTAATTAGGGTTAAATTAGGTTAGGGATTCCGCGGCGGGAAACCCTAAAATGAGCGCGGCGGCTCTTTGACCTAATGCTAGGGGTAAAATGGTAATTTTGCCTGCGGCGAGACATTTATGAAAATTAGGGTTTGTAGTTGTAAGGGTTTGAAGTTGAGGACTATTGACACGGCGGTCAAACGGCTAGACCTAATTCCTTCGGAGGAGTGAAATTATTGGTAAAGACGCGATAAACATACAATGGCAGAACATAAAGTGCGGAAAGATAAATGCGACAATTGTCTCGCAAAATTACACCCCATAAGCAGTTACAAATATGATAATTGAATATTTAAACTGAAAATAAAATCAATTGAACTTAGTCAGCTGCAAAAAACCAAAACAAACCGAGACTGTTATTATACGGGGTTAGACAAAAAATTAGACGGGAATGTTAGGAATTTAAGTAGAAAATTATAATTAACGAAACAAGAAAAAAAAATTAGAAATTTGGATCTTAAAAATGAGGATGTTAGCGAAAAATTAATAAACAATAAAAGTTGATACGCAATGAAGATGATGATAATATACAAGTGATAATGGAATATGAAATAGCAACGATGATGTCAGATTATGTACAAATATAAAAATAAATACAAAAATAAATAAATAAATATTAGTGAACAGGTTCATGGATAATCAAGAATACTGTTAGGAATGAATGATGAAAATTGGAATTGACGATAATTAGAAGTTAAGTGATGAATGTTTTGAGACGGTGAGAATTTAGGTAATTAGAAAAGAGTTAGAAGGGAATTAGGTTTTTTTTGTGAGATTTGGAAAAGTTAGAGTTTTTAATGTGATTAAGAAAAAGAAAATAGATTAAAAGTTAGAATTAAAAGTTAGCAAAAAAATTAGAACTTCGAAATTTGGTTTTTAAAAAAAGGTTAGAAAATAAAAATAAAAGTTTGAAAATAAAAGAGAAAATGTTAGAATTTTAATAAAAAAAGAGTTAGAATGTTAGAATTTTAATTAAGAAAAAATGGTAGAAATTTTGAAAAAAAGATATAAAAAAGATTAGAAATTAAAAAAAAAAAAGAAGAGTTAGTTACTTTTGATGAAGACTGTAAGAGTCTTTGATGCTTGTCGATCCCCCCGTTTTGTTGCTTCTGAGGGTCCTTTTATACTTGATTTTTAAATCTTTTTCAATCTCAGATTTGATTTGAATATCTCAATCTTTTTCAATCTCTGATTTGATTTGAATGAATTTTTATGATGATTTCAGATTTGATTCAATGATGGTGATGTTGATATTTAGATCTGATTTTCTTATGATGATGATATGATCTGATTGATTTGATTTAACTCTATCTGGAATTCATTGGGATTGGATTTGATTAAAAAAGTGTCAGGATTTAAATTTAAAAAGTTAGCAAAGAAAATAAGAGTTTCAAGTTAAATAAAAATTAGAGTTTTTAAAAAAACTGAGTTAGAATTTTAAAATAAAAAACATTTGAATGTTGATTAAAAAAAATGTTAGAATTATTTTAAGAAACGGTTGGAATTTCATTTTAAAAGGAATTTAGAATTTTAAAAAAAAGAAAAAGAAAAAGGGCGTTAGAATTTAATTTTAAAAAGAATTTAGAATTCTAATTTGAAAAATAAAGGTGTCAAAAAAAAGATTTAGATTTAATTTTAAAAAAAAAAGGATAGATTTAATTTAAAAAAAAAAGGTTAGATTTAATTTTTAAAATAGTTAGAAAAAAAGATTTAATTTTAAAAAGAAGTTAGAGAAAAAAAAAAGATTTAATTTTAAAAGGAAGTTAGAGAAAAAAAGATTTAATTTTTTTAAAAAAGTTAGAAAAAAAGATTTAACTTTATAAAAGTTAGAAAAAAGATTTAACTTTAAAAAGAAGTTAGAAAAAAATATTTAACTTTAAAAAAGGATTTAGCTTTAAAAGGTTAGAAAAAAGATTTAATTTTTAAAAAAAGTATTAGATTTTTATTTAAAAAAAAGTATTAGAATTTGATTAAAAAAAAAGTGTTAGAAATTAATTTAAAAAAGGTTATAAAAAATTTACTCTTTAAAGAAAAGAAAAAAAAAAGTTAAATTTTAATCTAAATCCTAAAAGTTAGTAAGAAGAGCTTAAAATGATTTAAATAAATAAACTAAATAGAAAAAAAAGTTAATAAAAAACATTAGTAAAGTTATAAAAAAAATTAATTAAATTATTATTAGTTAAAAAAAACAAGATCTAAAAAAAAGGTTAATTTATTAAGTTAATAAGAATTTAAAATAAAAATAAAAAAGAAAGGGTAAAATTTGGGGTATTACAGTTGCCCCTATTTAAATAACTACACCGGATGATTTGAGTGGCGGAGACTCGAGGAATCATGGTGGAGGGATTTAAATATAGATAACCGAAAATTTTGCCCTTATATGCGGCGATATGCAATGTTATAGACAAAACGAGGACAGACTAATGCAGACAATGCCATGAATATGGTATGATGCATATGCTGGAATGATGAATGCGAAAATGCTGACGAATACGACGACGCATGGACAAATGCTACGAGAAGAACACACTGGGGAAAACGACGCGCTGGGACGACAGCACAACACTGGGGAATTCCAAAAAATGATGGTCAACTGGTGCGAACACGACCAATTGTCATTTTTAGAACTGGAACGAGATTCTCAAATGGAGATGGCACCTATGAGACGGCCTCCACTGGGGAATCTAAAAGTAAAACTGGATCATGTACGACTGCAAGATCGATTACAGAATGCTGGAGCATTGAGCAAAGAATAACATCCAAGCTTCTGTAAACTATCTCTCGTGATGGGATCAAACGGACTTTTCGGGAATCCGTAGCAAGTATACAGGGTAAAAACCGGCTGTATGCCAAAATAAATGGACTTTAAGTGGTTAGAACAAGATCCTAAAGGGAGATGGCACCTATGAGATGACCTCCACTTGGGAATGTCTAATAATAAAACTGGATCTACACGATTGCAAGATCGATTACAGAATGCTGGAGCATTGAGCAAAGAATAACATCCAAGCTTCTATAAACTATCCTTCGTGATGGGATCGGACGGACTTTTCGGAAATCCGTATCAAATATACAGGGTAAAGACCGGCTGTATGCCAAAATAAATGGACTTTGATAGGAAATGCCCCGATAAGCTTCTCGAGGGAGAACTGTCACTTATCGTTGGAAGGGACTTACATGCCATAATGGATAAGCACTCAAATAAAGAGGCTGCTGCTTATCTGATATATGAATCTTCTCGCATTTAAGGTCGGCGCCTGGAATACGATTCTGATTTTTCTCTTACTGAAGGATAAATAAACTTCTTCATGCTTCAAGATCGTGCTCTCCTGAACATGAAAAGGGTAAACTGAACTTCCTCATACTTCAGAATCGTGCTCTCCTGAATATGATTCGGCTCTTTCGGATAAATGAAATTCAGAATCGTGCTCTCCTGAATATGAAAAGGGCTGACTGAACTTCCTCATACTTCAGAATCGTGCTCTCCTGAATATGATTCGGCTCTTCGGGTAAATGAAATTCTTCATAATTCAGAATCGTGCTCTCCTGAATATGAAAAGGGCTAACTGAACTTCCTCATACTTCAGAATCGTGCTCTCCTGAATATGATTCGGCTCTTTTGGATAAATGAAATTCAGAATCGTGCTCTCCTGAATATGAAAAGGGCTAACTGAACTTCCTCATACTTCAGAATCGTGCTCTCCTGAATATGATTCGGCTCTTTCTTGTAAATGAAATTCTTCATACTTCAGAATCGTGCTCTCATGAATATGAAAAGGGCTAACTGAACTTCCTCATACTTCAGAATCGTGCTCTCCTGAATATGATTCGGCTCTTTCTTGTAAATGAAATTCTTCATACTTCAGAATCGTGCTCTCCTGAATATGAAAAGGGCTAACTGAACTTCCTCATACTTCAGAATCGTGCTCTCCTGAATATGATTCGGCTCTTTCTTGTAAATGAAATTCTTCATACTTCAGAATCGTGCTCTCCTGAGTATGAAAAGGCTAACTGAACTTCCTCATACTTCAGAATCGTGCTCTCCTGAATATGATTCGGCTCTTTCATACTTCAGAATCGTGCTCTCCTGAATATGAAAAGGATGAACTGAACTTCCTCATACTTCAGAATCGTGCTCTCCTGAATATGATTCGGCTCTTTCTTTTACTAAAGGGTAAATGAACTTCTTCATAATTCAGAATCGTGCTCTCCTGAATATGATTCCGCTCAAACCTCCCCGTACTTCAAGATCGTGCTCTCCTGAATACGATTTGGTTCAAACCTCCCATACTTCAAGACGACAGGTAAATGGAAGCCCAACTGCTCCATGGAGATGGCCATTTGCTGCGAGTCATAACGAAGATTGGATCGGCTTCTTAGGTGAGAAATGTTGTATATCGGTGCTGTAAGATGTAGGATTGTAATAATAAATTATCCAGGCATGAACTGGCATGTATCTGTAAAGGATTGTAGTTGATTTTCTTGAAAGATAGTGCAAAATAAATGCACGTCCGGGTACAGTGATAAACTTCTCGGGCGAAAACAGTCGCGTATCTGCCATGGTATGGTGAAAATCTTTAGATGGTGCAAAATAAATGCACGTCCGGTTGGGCTCGACGACTGACAAGACTGAGATTCAATCTAGGATCGAGCTAGAAAGAAGACTAGTAATCAAGACTCCATCGAGGGAATGAACCCGAAGGGTAGATATCTTATCCTGGCGAGGAAAGATAGCTGAAGTAACCGTCATCCACGAGGATCGAGCTCCGTAGGGAAACTTGGAAACACATATGTATTTTATGCTTAGGGCTGACAATCTATTTGGAGAGAATGGACAAACCCCAGTTACTCGGCGGTAACGACCAATGATGGAGACACAATGAACATGTGCATGTTAACGCGTATGTTAATGAATATGTTAATATGAATGTATGTTAATGTCTATGTAGTTAAATATGCAATATGTTATGAAATGAGTATGCCATGAGTATGTAATGAGTATGTAATGAATATGTAATGAATATGTAATGAATATGTAATGAATATGTAATGAAATAGGCATGTGATGCTTATGCCCTTGCGTATGCTGACGAAACAGACTAGAGACGGGACGAGAGATGAAATAAACATCTCGACGGAAATACCCTGCGTTCTCTGCAACCAATACGTCAATCATGGGTAAGAAAGATCAATGGTAGAACCAAATCTAGTTTTAAAGTTCTGAATTCTCTGAGGAGAAGGTAATCTGCTTGGGTGTACAGTATCACGTCTTCACATGGGGAGAAGAAAACCTGAGGGACACTTTTGAGTTACCCAAGAAAAAATTGTCAGCTTATAGTCTCGATGGGGACTGTGATGGCTATAGTTTAGGAGCCTGTCGCAACACTGAGATTTACTGGGGAATGAAGGCCGCCGTGAGTAAAATCCATCGGGGGCATGGAGAAAAGTTGTGAAACCACATGGTTTTGATCTTGAAGGATCTTGTAGTAGTCGCCATTTGTTTCCTTTAAAAACATGGTGCCCCAGGATGTTTGCGTTGCGAGGTAGGGTCATCTCTAGAGGATTTTATAGAGAACGCCGAGTCCGGTTGCCCCATTGTTCTCAAACTCTTTGAGAGATTTGTCAGGTCTCGACGTAACTGGCACAAATTAATCGTGTCACGATGAAGTCTTTGAGAGACAGCTCTTCAAGAATGTCAGACTCGCGTTGGTAAGCGAACTGGGAAACTGCCTGCCCCTGTTTAGCAGGATCTTCAAGTTCCACGGGTTATGTTCATATGTAGATCTCTAAGATATCAAGCAAAGTCGTCATGCTGGAAATGCCTATCCAGAGCTTGTCAATGCGCACATATATTTGTCTTGAATTTTTGTTTTGAAAAAGATATCGCAATAACTTGTGATCGAAATCACTAGTCAGGATATAAGTTTTAATTATAATGCCAACATGAATTTTTTTGAGCATAGTTCGTAGGAGTCAGGAAACGTGATCTTGCCGAGTATGCTTTCAACCGAAGTCCTACTTCAATTAGGTCCTTTAAAGGTTGTATCGTGGCTCGGTTCACGGTTTAAGAAACAAAAGATATAAAGGCTCAAAGTTATATTTGTACCCACCCATTCTTCGTGATGTTCTCCAATCCTAATTCAGTTAATCGGATACGAACACTCATACCTCAAACGGATTTGCTATGGTTGAGAATTTATCAAGGCTTTGGACATGGCAGACACTCACCTATTTCTAATGGCAATTGGTCACACGATCTTGTTCTTTACTAGGGATTATTTATTGTACCCTCTTGTTTTGCTTTTATTCCCTAACTTTTGCCTGGACAACATCTTTTGATTTGCCTTTGGAGTCCAGCGGGATGCCCCAGTTCTGCCTAAGTCTCCTTCATAGGTTTCGACTTAGCGGGCTCTTATTTTTTTTGAATATTCTTTTATGCGAGTCGTGTAAATCTTTTGAAAGGCTCGTGATTGCCCCACTCCTTAGATAACTGAGGGATAGTCATTGTATTGGACTTCTTAAGATGTTAAGGATAAATTCTCGAAGGTTGGCTCTTCCTTTTTGAGGATCTAAGCGCTCGATCGGTTTAACTGAAACCTACCCTTCCCCAGGTTAAGATGAAGGTTCTTAAAAGAAAGAAAAACTCCTACTTCAAGGCTCAAAGGGGTTTAACGAGGGATTATCATCCTTATATCTCCAGTGTATGGGATTTGAAACAATGCCTTACATCATCAGCGGGTTTCAATCGAAAGCATACGACAAGAAAATCTGACGTTTTAGGTTCGTCATCCTCCCCCCAAATCTCCATCAGAACAAGAGATCGGGTAAAGTTGGTAATATGATTTATGAAAACGTTTTTTTGAATGAGTGAAACGAATGGATTTATTCAAGACAAACATATGCGTTGCATTAATTAATCAAAGATAAACAAGTTCGTGCATGCTAAATATGCTTAATCAAAGAGAAATGCATATAAATAAACAAATGAACTGTCTAAATGTTTATGAAATCTTGCATTCAAGAGTAACAGTTTCCTTTGGCGGAGCCTCAATGGAAAGGACGTCTGGTTCATGATCACTGTGAGTCGTCATGGCTTGCCCCAGTTATGCTGGTCACATCTTCAACAGTTTTCAGTCGTTGCTTCAAAATAACTTTCCCAGATTCTTTGTTGATCCCGGTCATATCATCTTGAGGGTTACTGAAATGAAGCGGGCTATGCCTTTGAATAATTACTGGATTCGACTGATTTGCCACAGGAGTAGCATGCTTTGCAGAATTCGAACCCGACAAGTGAGGGACCCCGAGAGGAATCTCGATCTTCAGCTGAGCATTGCCAAAAGACAACTTCTTCGCTTCTAGCAAATTTCTGACACAGTTCTTAAGAGCGTAGCAATTCTCTAGGTCATGGCCGGGCGCACCCTCATGAAATAAACAATGAGCGGTAGCGTTGTGACTTGCAGGTAATGGATTAGGTGGAGGACCCAAAGCACGGGTGGTAATCAGACCTTGTTGTACCAAATGGGGGTATAACTCAGTGAAAGTCATCGGAATTGGAGGACAAGGCTTATACTGACTCTTACGGGGATAAGGAACTTGATCCTGTGATTGCTGGTGAACAGGAGCGTTGGGCACTCGCTGACTGTCGACAGGAACTTGCATAGGCGAATAACCGGAAGGTTGTTGATAAACTGGTGCCTGATATACCGGAGCTGACTATACAGGCTGGCATGTAGGAAACTGCCGATCGAAAGGAGGTGCAACAGTAGCTACATAGGGTTGTTGAACATATAGAAACAGATAACCTTGAACATAACCCTGCTGATATTGTAAAGGTTGAGGAGTAGCCTTTTTGCGGTTCTTTGAACGTGTAGGTCCTTTACCATGGTCGGAGTTAGGAGTTTTGCACTTTGGAGGGGTAGCTCGTCGAACTGGTCGAGCACTGGGAGGCACCAAACCGGATTGAAGATCGTGAGGAGGTACATTCTCGACAGTAACAGCTGGTTGAGGTTCCATAACGGTATTAGTCTTAGAAACAACAGTAGACTGAGCATCCACCTTCACACTAAGAGCTCGTAACATCTCCAAAATATGCCCTACACTTCCTCGAAGATCTTCGAATTCATGGCCGACACGGTTGATCTCTTGGTTTTGATCTTCCATTCTTTTGAAGGGTCGTATTGATGCAGAGAATTCAGGGTGACAAAACTGGAGGGTGAGAGAACCGAGTATGAGAAATCGAGAGACACACGCAATGCAAAAATATGATGCTAAAATGTGAATGCAAATGGAATTCAAACATTTACGAATGTCGTGGGGTACCAAGGAAATCTTTTTCTTGTTTTTTCATTTTATTTTTTTTTATTTATGGTATCCCGCGATATCCATAAATGATATTTGAACTCCATGAAATACAATGCAATGAGATGCTTTATGGATGCAATGCATGAAAACGCACAAAGTCCTAGGTTAAAGGAACGTGAGCGGAGTCAAGGTCTACCCATCCCAAAAGGAGTGTACTATAGGTTAGTTGTACCTGCCGAACAAGGTTCTACAAAGTGCCCAAAGTCATCAGCCCGTCTTTCGGATATTATCAACCTTCCGACTGACTCGGGGGTGAATAATATTCTCAAGAGAACCTCTTTTGAGTGTAGTATCGCGTAGCAGCCGTTGTAGGATTACTCCCACATAGCTCCCGCACTACGTCCTAAATAAGGCCAAGGTGGTGTTAAGGTACTACGGTCCTCAATATCACAGACTCCAATCGACCATGGAAAAAGTTTTCAACGATTACTCGTTCAACCGAACCATTTTCGAAAGGGTCTCAACTGAGCGGTGATTCTCGAATCAGCTTGGTCGGGATTCACTCCCTATAAGCCTCATCGAATATATCCCCATCCTATAATAATGTCACTAGTCCGGGCGTAGGACTTATCTCACAGCACAAGGAACAGTCCCACAATCAAAGCACAAATATATACATGTAAATGAATAATAACACATATAGTAATAAATATGAACAAGTTAGGGATAACCCTCAAAAGTTAAGACGGTCCCCAGTGAAGTCGCCATTTTCTGTTGCGGTGGAAATAGGATCACAAACTATTAATTAGTTTGAATCGCAATTCAATTCACAACCGCTCTTTGATTTATCCGAAGGAAAAGGTCAAAAGAGGGAAAACCTATTTTGCATCGTAAACACAATGCGGGGAAAGATCTAGGGTTCGGGGGTTGGTTAAATTTAGGGAAGGTATTAGCACCCTAAACTTCTGTAGTACTCTACAGGAACCTTTTGTTCAGATGTTTACTATTTTGCTTTATTTATTTGCTTAAGATATATGTACAAAGGATTAAAAGTGAGAAAGAAGACCTAAGGGGTTAATTCTAAGTTTACTCGGCAAGACATCGCATCTTGTGCCTACGTATCCTTACGGGAGTGGAATCAGAGTAATCGTAGTTCCCCTCAAAAGGGAGATTAGAGACTTCTTAACTGTGGTCAAGGTCTCAAGGGGAATAAACGCATCTTAGGGACACGCTTACGCGGAGTGTAGAAACTCCAAATCTCTACGTTGAATTGTTAAGTTGTAATTAGGGTTAAATTAGGTTAGGGATTCCGCGGCGGGAAACCCTAAAATGAGCGCGGCGGCTCTTTGACCTAATGCTAGGGGTAAAATGGTAATTTTGCCTGCGGCGAGACATTTATGAAAATTAGGGTTTGTAGTTGTAAGGGTTTGAAGTTGAGGACTATTGACACGGCGGTCAAACGGCTAGACCTAATTCCTTCGGAGGAGTGAAATTATTGGTAAAGACGCGATAAACATACAATGGCAGAACATAAAGTGCGGAAAGATAAATGCGACAATTGTCTCGCAAAATTACACCCCATAAGCAGTTACAAATATGATAATTGAATATTTAAACTGAAAATAAAATCAATTGAACTTAGTCAGCTGCAAAAAACCAAAACAAACCGAGACTGTTATTATACGGGGTTAGACAAAAAATTAGACGGGAATGTTAGGAATTTAAGTAGAAAATTATAATTAACGAAACAAGAAAAAAAAATTAGAAATTTGGATCTTAAAAATGAGGATGTTAGCGAAAAATTAATAAACAATAAAAGTTGATACGCAATGAAGATGATGATAATATACAAGTGATAATGGAATATGAAATAGCAACGATGATGTCAGATTATGTACAAATATAAAAATAAATACAAAAATAAATAAATAAATATTAGTGAACAGGTTCATGGATAATCAAGAATACTGTTAGGAATGAATGATGAAAATTGGAATTGACGATAATTAGAAGTTAAGTGATGAATGTTTTGAGACGGTGAGAATTTAGGTAATTAGAAAAGAGTTAGAAGGGAATTAGGTTTTTTTTGTGAGATTTGGAAAAGTTAGAGTTTTTAATGTGATTAAGAAAAAGAAAATAGATTAAAAGTTAGAATTAAAAGTTAGCAAAAAAATTAGAACTTCGAAATTTGGTTTTTAAAAAAAGGTTAGAAAATAAAAATAAAAGTTTGAAAATAAAAGAGAAAATGTTAGAATTTTAATAAAAAAAGAGTTAGAATGTTAGAATTTTAATTAAGAAAAAATGGTAGAAATTTTGAAAAAAAGATATAAAAAAGATTAGAAATTAAAAAAAAAAGAAGAGTTAGTTACTTTTGATGAAGACTGTAAGAGTCTTTGATGCTTGTCGATCCCCCCGTTTTGTTGCTTCTGAGGGTCCTTTTATACTTGATTTTTAAATCTTTTTCAATCTCAGATTTGATTTGAATATCTCAATCTTTTTCAATCTCTGATTTGATTTGAATGAATTTTTATGATGATTTCAGATTTGATTCAATGATGGTGATGTTGATATTTAGATCTGATTTTCTTATGATGATGATATGATCTGATTGATTTGATTTAACTCTATCTGGAATTCATTGGGATTGGATTTGATTAAAAAAGTGTCAGGATTTAAATTTAAAAAGTTAGCAAAGAAAATAAGAGTTTCAAGTTAAATAAAAATTAGAGTTTTTAAAAAAACTGAGTTAGAATTTTAAAATAAAAAACATTTGAATGTTGATTAAAAAAAATGTTAGAATTATTTTAAAAAACGGTTGGAATTTCATTTTAAAAGGAATTTAGAATTTTAAAAAAAAGAAAAAGAAAAAGGGCGTTAGAATTTAATTTTAAAAAGAATTTAGAATTCTAATTTGAAAAATAAAGGTGTCAAAAAAAAGATTTAGATTTAATTTTAAAAAAAAAGGATAGATTTAATTTAAAAAAAAAAGGTTAGATTTAATTTTTAAAATAGTTAGAAAAAAAGATTTAATTTTAAAAAGAAGTTAGAGAAAAAAAAAAGATTTAATTTTAAAAGGAAGTTAGAGAAAAAAAGATTTAATTTTTTTAAAAAAAGTTAGAAAAAAAGATTTAACTTTATAAAAGTTAGAAAAAAGATTTAACTTTAAAAAGAAGTTAGAAAAAAATATTTAACTTTAAAAAAGGATTTAGCTTTAAAAGGTTAGAAAAAAGATTTAATTTTTAAAAAAAGTATTAGATTTTTATTTTAAAAAAAGTATTAGAATTTGATTAAAAAAAAAAGTGTTAGAAATTAATTTAAAAAAGGTTATAAAAAATTTACTCTTTAAAGAAAAGAAAAAAAAAAGTTAAATTTTAATCTAAATCCTAAAAGTTAGTAAGAAGAGCTTAAAATGATTTAAATAAATAAACTAAATAGAAAAAAAAGTTAATAAAAAACATTAGTAAAGTTATAAAAAAAATTAATTAAATTATTATTAGTTAAAAAAAACAAGATCTAAAAAAAAGGTTAATTTATTAAGTTAATAAGAATTTAAAATAAAAATAAAAAAGAAAGGGTAAAATTTGGGGTATTACACCAACCATCTCAAATAAAGAAAGTCTATACTTGTTGGTCTTGTAGGTAAAATCAAGAATGAGCACTGTCAAGAATGTGTTGAACAACTTTATTGAATCCGGGTGAGTCCAAAAAATATCTCGGACCGTAACTCCATCTTTGCAAGTTCTGTATCGGAACACATAATTGTTATCATCCAACAATTTCAACAGTTGTTGCATCTCACTTCTATCTCCCCTAATCGCCTTGTTGGTGTGGTACCGAATATTATACACTTGTCTTATATTTGATATATTATCGGGTTTCTTCCGTTTCAATGTGGTAAGTATATTTTTTGGTTGGACAAGATTCAGGGTCATGTCACTAATACATGTCTTCTCTTCTGGCTTGAGCCAACATACACTAGGATGGCCTTGTAACTTTAAGCACAATTCATGATTATGCAAACCAGAAATAACACTAAATTTCCATTTTTGGTACTCAACATGTAACCATGAATCTTAAAAGAACATAAACATTTTCTACTACTGGTGTCGTCTCTTTTAAACTTCCGTAAAGGAGTATGATATTTCTCGCTTCTTTCGCACAACAAAGTTACAAAAGCATTTCTTCTTTCCGAACCATTATCCGATCTTCATAACCACACCAAAACCAAGTCTAGTTGCAGTCCTACGAATCCATGTGAGCATGCTATCACGATCATCAAACTCTTGCTTGTTATTAAAGTCAACGTTGACATCTACCGACTTCACGACAACCCCTTGAACATTCGGAGAACATTCCTTGTGGAAACTAATTCTTTGAAGATATTATCGGGGTGCACCATACCTATTTGTAAACAATAAGAAAAATAAACAAAAATTGTAAATCTGCTGTAAAATAACATAACAGACACGTTTCAGAGGTGTACATCCGGAAGTGTTCATTTCAACACGTTCCAGAGGTACAGCTCCGGAAGCAACATTACTTTGTTTTTCCAAAATTTGATGATTAATGTGAGCAATGTATTGGACAAAGTGCAATCTTTACCTGAATTCCATATTCTCTTACTCCCTTTGATTTGTTGCACGAAAAAATTGGAGTTTTAGAGTGAAAATGATATTGAGAATGTAGGATTTTTTAGGTTGGTGAAGGTGAGTGTGGAAGAAGAAAAGACAACAATGGGGGAGTGATCATGCAAGTTTAAAACATAGAAGAAACTTCCAAAGCTGTATCTACGGAACATTCTGGCGCTTATACGTTTCAGAGGTGCATCTACGGAACTTTTCCAGAACCGAATTACTTTGAAGTTTTTTCTAGCGTATACCAGTAGAAAATTATCCCGTAGCTGTAGCTCCGGAAACATCCAAATTTTAGCAAAAAAAAGGTGTGCCCGAATGTATATTTCCGGAAGTAGGGGGCATAAAAGAAAATTCACTAAGTGCCTAAGAGTATCAAGGGATGGATTAAGAAACTCTCAAAGTTTTCTAGAAACATTATCCAAAATTATCTAAGACCAAAATAACTAAACTCAAAAACCAAAATAATATATTTAACCCCAAGTCAAGTTTAATTTTTCAACCGTTTTTAGTTATTTTTAATTTTTTAAAATTTTGCAACTAATTTATTCTCTTTCTTATTTTTTATTAATTTTTTTATTTGATGATAAAAGGGTGAGAAAAATATTTGAATAAGGCAGAAAATATTTTGAAAGAAATAATTTGAGTTATCGGGAGATATTTTTAAATAGAATGCTTAATATTAATGTATTTTTATTTTTTAAATACAACAACAATATAAATTGTATTTGAATAATTTGTCTAATCCCCCAAAACCATTCTCCAATACAAATTTCCAGTTTTCCAAACTAGAAAGTTTTTTGTGTTATGAATAAAAACAAAATTTTCAAAACCAGTTTCCAACTAAAATTCTTTTATTATTTTCATTCAATTCTTCCTATTTTTCAAAGTCTCTCCTCCCTTCCCTTCCGGACTCTCAAACAAAGCTAAAAATATTTAATTGAGAAGATAACCAGACTTGTTTAAGTCATATTATTTAATGTAAAAATATTATGTTTGGATTGATAAAATATATCGGAGCAGAATGAAATATAAATTTCAATTAATTGTTTGATTATTTTATGAAAATTGTTCCATTCCATCACATACACTTTAAATTGAATGCAACAAAAAATAAAAAATTGGATAAAATGAGATGAAATAAATTCCATCATGTTTCATTCCATTCCAACCATTATTTGCAAATCCAAACAATGGAGCATATGTTTGTTTACGCGTTTGTTCAATGATTCTTACGTTCCAAGGCTATATTTAATGTGATTCTTTGACGCTGATAGATGGAGCTTCTAGTAGACGTACGTTTTACTTGAGAATGGACGTGAAAGCAAACACACGCAGAATCTCATTAATTACCGCTACATTCCATCTCATATCTTCAATCCAAACACATCCTAAAGAACTTTTATTGGACAAGGATACACCTTCATGGTTGTAGTCAATTTTGATTATATAGTAATGCAAAGGGAAAGTGCTTAGGTGTGATTAGTATCAAGCATGATTATGACTTATGAACATATTAAAATACATGCAAATGTATCTCAATTCAAAACAAAATTAAACAAAATCAATATAAATCATCATGCATATCTTTTCTGGACAATAAATGTATGAATCATAGTTCACTCTGGTGAACTACAACTTGCCCATAAACATTGTCTAGGCAACCACCTTTTTCATCTTGATTTATGACTTAAATTGTGAATTATTTAACATTCTATCAACTTAGGTTTTCTCCTTATGTACTATTTTTTCCTGTTTTAAGCGAGTAAATCAGCACATTTCATTAACAACCAGAGACACGATCAACAAATTCTTTAAGGCCAAATTTAAAAAGTGACATGGGGCAACACTATTTCTCATTTAAAAGTATCACATTTTTATTGATTATATATCTTTCTGGTTCATAATAAGATTCACTTCACAATTTGAAAAAGATTACTTTATATTCAAGATTTAAATCTCAATTATAACCTTGGTGTTGTCAAGCATGGTGGTGAAACTTATCAAGAAATGACATCAATAGAAGGTCTAGTAACTTCCAATAGTTAGAGCACAAACAATCCTTTAGATTTCTTGTCCTGAGGAACAAGAGCTAGAAAGTTAAAGAAATGACAATGCATCAACCAATACCTTCAAGATAAAGTATAGACTAAATATGTATCACTGTGAATCTACAAATGCTAACATCTAAAAATTTAAGGTATTATATAGGACTACTAATTTACTATATCAATCATATCTGATTTTCAGGCTGATTTTCGGGTTGGGAAAAGAACTCCTTTGCTTTATGAGCTACCTCTGCTTCCAAAATTGCTTCTTGGACTATGTCAGATCCTTTCACATCAGCCCCTAATACAACCAAAGCTTGCTTCAATTCAGATATCATTCTAGAGCAAATAAAAAAAAGCTGCATAAAAATCTCTATAGCATAGTACATGAGAACTCTGAATACAAAAAAGCTGTATAAAAATCTCTATAACATAGTATGCGATGTAGATAATAACAGACAATGATGATTAAGTTATACCAACTAAACAACACTAATTATTATTACCACCACGATTTGGTAAAAGTCCAGTACTTTCAGCGGAAAGTGGCATGACAATAAGCTGCAGACCATCTTTAATCTTCTCCACTTCACCACTACTTGCCAATGAACCATTCTTGATGGAAGGGGCCTCGGCCAACCTGGCATAAGTAGTTGCTTTGCTTTGCATATTGAATGAATTGGAAGGCAATGGAGTTGAATCCTATAAATAATTACACGTGTAAGAAAACACGGTTCCTAGAGGAGCACATTCTATAGAATTATCAGTTTCTGATGTGGTCAATAAACCTTGGTAAGAGACGATATTGAGAGATTCACCCCAGCACCTTCTGGTTTCCTGTTGTTTGTATATCCAACTACAGACGATAACACAGTCATACAAAATATCAGCAATTGTATTCGTAAAAATTTAGGATACTATAATACGTTTCGATGAAATCGTGCAGCAATATAAACAATACCATTTAAATTAGATGGCTGGTCGAGATTATCAAGCATTCGAGTTAAAGGGCCAGGATTTATGAATGATAGACTTCGAACTTCATGTTTAATAGCATCTACTTGTGCCATCATATCCCGAAGTTCACCATGAAGCTACAAGACAGAATATGTCATTAACTAGATTGCAATTTTCTTACAATGCAATGATGAGTTTACCGCGTTTTAGTATGGACAGACAAATTTCTATGAATTATAAGTTTGATCGAAGAAAGACAGAGCACCTGGCGAGCTTGAGATTGCTGTATAACAGATCCAAGCTGTCCCCGGGCTAATTGTACATATGCAATAGCCCGGCCAGCCATCCTCCCAGCTGTTCTGGTTATGATTGGCAAATCCTTTGGACCTATTGCAGATAGATTTTCCGGTTAAACAATTTAGATTTATAAGTACTAAATTTTGGATATGATAAAGATAAGTAAGAATAGCATGAACAAACCAAGCAGAGCAGCAGTGGCTCCTAGCAATAGAAATATTTCTCCATATGAAAATCCCAGCATTGTTCAGCCTTGTTGCGTGAGATTTCTGCTGGAGTGGATCAACAAACGAATATTGAGAATTGAATGAAAGCTTGAACCCTAAAAAGTAAATTGAAATTATCAGAATACCTTTGCTGTCAATCGAATGGCTTTAACGCGCAATCGGGAATCGTGGTCCGACGGAACTCAATCGTTACCAGCTTGAACCCTAAAAAGTAAATTGAAATTATCAGAATACCTTTGCTGTCAATCGAATGGCTTTAACGCGCAATCGGGAATCGTGGTCCGACGGAACTCAATCGTTACCAGCTTGAACCCTAAAAAGTAAATTGAAATTATCAGAATACCTTTGCTGTCAATCGAATGGCTTTAACGCGCAATCGGGAATCGTGGTCCAACGGAACTCAATCGCCGGTAACGTTGCTCTTTGTTGCGACGGCCGAAAATCGCATCGGAATGAGAATGAAAACCTCCAGTTTCCGACGAGTCGTGTTTTAATTGGTTTTGTTTAGGAGAAAAAAATTAATTTGATTAAAAAATAAAAATATACACACCTGGTGGGACTCGAACCCACAATCGCTTGATTAGAAGTCAAACGCCTTATCCATTAGGCCACAGGTGCTTGTGTTTAAATAATACTATGTATACTATTAAACTAAAAGTTTTGTTTTATACTGAGATTTTTGGTGCTGAAAACGTGATATATGATAATTTCTCTTCTGGGTTTGTGTTTCCATTTGAAGTTCTGCGGCACTTGAGTTGGTTTTAAGGAGCGACATGATTGCACTTAACCTGTTTGTGAAAATACTGCAGAGAGTGTTGTACTTGAAAAAGGCAAAAAGATTTCCGTTTTGAAAGATAGGAATGGAGTAAAATGGGAGGAGATATGTGCAAATGGTGGGTGAGATGGCAGCAATAATTCGAGCAGAGAAAGGTTCTATTTCTGTGGAAGAAAGGTTATTGTGAATTGAATGTTCAGGCTTTTGACGGGGTGTTGAAAAGGTGTTTCATAATGCACCTAGTAAAACCTTAAATCATCATTTGAGGAAACTTTTCTAATTTTGGTGATTTATATGTTCAATTTTATTTAATTAAATTAAGTAGCACTTAAAAATTATAATTTTATTGATCTATATTTTCTATTTTACATATGTTAAGTATATATTAAGTTTGACTTACAAAATTCTAATTTTGATGATTGAGATGTTTAATTTTATTTAATTAAATTAGGTAGAGTTTCGTGCGTTCGCATGGGTTATACAAATTTATAACTTAAAAAATTTAATTTTTATGATATAGATGTCAATTATTACTTTATTATACTATCTTTATCTCAAATTATGAGTCATTTTGCAAATTATAACTCACTTTAGAATTTTAATACAACATTAATGATTTTTTTTCTAATATATTTTTTATCATTTATTTCTCTTTTTTTCTTCTTATTTTTTTAGTCCATTTTTTAATATAATTAATGAAGGATAATTTTGTAAAATCATAAATCATTTCAATTTTTCATAAAGTAATAATTGTATTTTTTAAATTGTGTGAAATACTCAAATCGTCTTATAATTTGAGACGGAGGAAGTACTAAATAAGAGCTAAGAATTCTAATTTTGATTATCTATTTGTTTAATCTTATTTAATTAGACTAAGTGTGATTTATGATAACCTAGATATCCAATTTCACATAATTATACTTGAATTTTGATTTGTGATGATCAGGATTTCATATCTTGTTTAATTAGACTAAATACTCTTTAAAAATTTTAATTTTGATGATTTAGATATTCAATCTTCCCTCATTAAATTAAATATGTTCAAAATTCTAATTCCGACAATCTATATATTCAATTTTACTTAATTATACTAAGAGAACTTAAGAATTCTAATTTAAATGATCCAAATGTTCATTCTTACATAATTAAATTAAGTACAATTTTAAAATTCTAATTATGATGATCTAAATGTTAAATTTTTCTTAAATTAGAATAAGTAAGATTTCATAATTCAAATTTTGATGATCTAAATGTTTAATTTTACTTAATTAAGTCAAGTATGACTAAATAATACTAGTTTAAATTATCTAAATCTTTAATCTAAGCTAATTATACTTAGTTAAATTTGTAAATTTTAATTTTATTATCAGGATGTGTAATTTTATTTAATAAAACTAAGTACAATTTATAAATTTTAAGTTTAATTATCTAGTCTTGAATCCTACCTAATTATACTAAAAAAAACATAAGAATTCACTTTCCAACAATTCCAATGTGCAATCTTGCTTAATTACCCCAAGTACAACTTAAGAATCCTATTAATTATACTAAAGAAAACATAAGAATTCACTTTCCAACAATTCCAATGTCCAATCTTGCTTAATTACCCTAATTGCAACTTAACTGTTCTAGTTTTGATAATTAAAATGTTCAATCGTGCTTAATTAACTTTATGACTTAAGAACTTTAATTTTAATGGTTGAGTTATACAATTTTATCTAATTAAATTAAATACAATGTAAGAATTATGATTTAAGTGTTCGCGATTTCAAGTCTGATACAATTAGATTAAGAAAAACTTAAAAGAATTTTAATTTAAATTATTCAAATATTAAATTTTATTCAATTAAACTAAAATATAATTTAAGAATTCAAATTTAAAATTTTCTATTTATAGAGACTAAAACCTCACTTTTGAAGTGTGGAAGGCGTGAATGTTTTGAAGATATTTAGTGTTAGGGTTTGCTCTTTGAGTCTTTATATGTGCATCATTCTAGAATCTCTTTTCATATCACATGGTATATAGTTTGGGTTTATTGAGTTGTAAACCTTGTTCCAAGATGTTAAGTTTATAAGCTTGTGAATATTATGTTTCTTGTATTCTATGCTATTGACATAATTGAATTAGTGCAGAATCTTTGTGTACACCTATATGTTTCATTAATTTGGCATAGAAAGTTTGTCTTAGTTGAATTGTAACATTCAATATTGTTAATGAGTTGTAAACACCAATCACGAGTTGTGTGATTGAGAATAAAGTGAGTAGGTCCTCATATTTAGTGGAGAACTAAATAAAAAGTTATTAGGTAGTGTTAGGAAGAGACTTTGAACAACATATGGCATGTTTTGCTTATAAGACTAAGTGTACTAAAATACTAATAATAAATTTTCTTTCTTGGGTAAAGTGTCATCTAGATATATGTGTATTTTGCACCGAGCTGGGTTACCAATCTCCGGTGTTCTCCTTTTTCCTTTTTTGCTTCATCGTCTTGTATAAGGTAAGACATTTTTCACTGCTGTCATACTGATTTAACTTGTCGAACCAGTTGTCCAGGTCATCGGGTTCGGTGTCTGTCCCCTGAGAAACCGAATTTTAGAATCTAAACCAGAGTCTTCTACACCTTTGCGAGAGGAGATGTAAAGTCTAGAGTCTATCGAGTTATCGCCAAGTAATGGTCAAACAACTTCCATGGGCCTTGTGGTACAATTTTCTCCTTATCTGCGAGTAGATCACATTTAACCATAAAGAACCGATTGTCAACATCCATGGTCTCAAAACCTCGTGTAAGTTTCCTCATGATCTTTAACCAATCCTTCATCAAATGATAATCCATACTCTTTGTTGGATTTTCGAGTGTAGTCCCACATCAATTAGGAATTGAGGAAATGTTGGGTTTATAAGAGAGGTGACCCATACCCCCCATAGCCTTAAGATTTTAGTTGAATATGTGACGTCAAAGTCTATTGGAACCATGAATGTTTGACCCTTTATCACCTTCAACCTCGCTCTCCGGACTTCACAAACAAGTGGTATCAGAGTCTGGTTGGCTCGGTGGGATAGCGGAAGTGGATCATAGTGTGAATCAAGCCTAGTGATGTGGGTGACTCACATTTATGGGGGGATTAATGGGTTTCAAGTGTAAAAGTGATAAAATTTCATATTGGCTAAGAATGAAGGAAATGTTGGATTTATAAGAGAGGTGACTCATACCCCTATGTGGTTGGGCCTAACTCAACCCTACAAAATTGATTGGTAGAGTGAGGACTGTCCCAACTTATAAACACATGCTCAGACTATATATTATCGATGTGAAACTCTTAACACCTTTAACACTTTCAGACCTCACTCCCATACTTTCCTAAATTCCTTTCAATCAGATACATTTTCTCCTTCACACTAATGACTCGTTTGCCTTCATTAAAAATATCTCATAAAGCTTAAATGCACCTCAATCTGGTGGCTTGACCGATAATAACGACATGAAAACATCAAAATCAAAAAACTCGATGCGATAACTTCTCTATTATGTAAAAGTTGTTACTATTTTTTATATATAATTTGAGCAAAATATTTTTAACTAAATAAATTTAACTACTCTAAGTTTTTTATTTATTTAAAATATAATCTATAAAATAACACTTCTCCGTAACCCCACAAGTAAAATTTCCCTTTTAAGACACTTTTCTTCTTATCTTTATACTCTTCCCACTCTACAAGTTCTTTTTTCTTTCATCCTCATTGGCTGCGGTTTTCAGCATAACAGAAACAGTAACGGACGAGTTGAGTGAACCAATTCCCAAACACAATCACCTGAGTGATAAGGAAAGAATTGCAAAAATTCACCCCATTTTAAATATATTATGCATTTTTGCTTTCTGGGTGCTTTTGAAGTCCGCATTCTTGATGGAACTTGTTTTTACCAAATGGGCATGCACATTCTTACTGTCTTGTTTTCTCATCAATTCTAGAGCATATTCAGGTTAGGTATATTCTGTTCAACTTCAAAGATTTCATTACAATGTTTCTTGTGTTGAATTGGTTGTTCTTGTTTCTTTCAAGTGGAGGGTTTACTTGGAGATTCTAAAGTTAGAGGAGTGAACTTAGGTGGGTGGCTGGTTATTGAAGGTTGGATCAAACCTTCGTTGTTTGATGGCATTGCCAATGGAGACATGCTTGTGAGTTACTTTACTTTTATTTCCTCATTTTTTGCGAGATTCTTTATTATTTGAGTAAATTGCAATATCGATTCTTCGATGTGTTAGTCGCGGTCACTCTAGAACTTGAATGTATCAAAATTACAAAAGCACATCTTCATGTTCTCTTTGTTACTTGCTTTGGTCTTTGAATGTGTCTTTCGTTGGTTAATTTGATCCTCGTGTGTGTCTTCTGTTAGCCATTCTAGCTCACAAAATTACTAACAGAAGACACATTCAAGGATACAACGATAACAACCAAGCCTTATCCCATTAAGTAGGGTCGGCTACATAAATCAACTTGCGCCATAATGTTCTATTCAGGATCATGCTTCTGTTCAAATCATTAATCTCGAGATCTTTCTTAATAACTTCTTGTATAGTGACACTGTCTCACACATTGAGAGACTAAAATGACTTATCTGGATGATTAGTGTGTTGATGGTACTTAAAAATTATAGGATGGGACAGAGGTGCAGTTTAAGTCAGTGACATTACAGAAATATGTATCTGCAGACAATGGGGGAGGAATGAATGTGACAGTTGATAGGGACGTTCCGTCTTCATGGGAAACATTCAGGGTAAGATGTCTATTTTCTTGTTGTTTTCATTTTCTCTTCAGCATTGCATATTGCAACAATTCTAATTATACTTTGGAGGAACGATTGCATATTCATTGTTTTTGTTTGTTTTGAAAACTTGGTATCTAGCCATTAGACCGACTATTTCAAGGGGATCAATCTCACTGTCCACTAACAGGGGCCCATTTAAATCTAGATCAAAACTTTGTATGCACTGACCCAACACAAGAACTGTCAGCACCTAGCATGGTTCAAACCTAAGACTTTGAGAGGAGCACACTCTCAAGTCCTAAGCCTTCACCAATAGACCAACTTTTGCATACTCATTGTTGATTGTGAACTTGAATATGATTCTAATTGGAAGTATTTTGTGTTGAGTAAAACATCATCTTAGTTCTTGAAATTGTAAGGGTTGGTTAGTTTAGTCCCTTGTATTTTTGAAATAGAGATCTAGTCCCTTAAATTGAACAACCTAGGTTAATGCAGTCCTTTTTTTCAAACTTAGTACCACAATTTTGAAGGCTCTATGCTTATCTTGATGCAGAAAGAGACTATTCAAGTCAATGTGTGAGTCTTTCATTGGTTTTGATATATCTTTACTAAGGAGATATTTTGTTAGAGTGATGCATAAAGAACTTGAAGTTTTATAAAAAGATTATGTATTTCTTCTGTTGCAGTTGTGGAGAGTATCACAATCTGAATTTCAATTCCGTACTGCACAAGGCCAATTTCTTACATGTGATGGTGGAGGCTGCACTGTCTCTGCAACAGCAAAATCGCCTTCAACATCAGAGACATTTGAAGTTCAGCGTAATGAGAAAAATAGGATTCACATCAAGATAAAGAACGGGCCCTATCTGCAGGTATTCATCCTTTTGCTTTTTACTAACTTGAAATTCGATTAGGTCTACGTAAAATGGGATGATGTTTTTGTGCCGAATTCTTTTGTCATAACAAGAATAAAATGAAAAAAAAGTATAGTAATTGTGTTTTGAAAAGCATGCACTGTGTTTTTATCAATCACTCCACCATGTTAGTATTTCTACAAATCATTTCACATGAATGCTAATACCACTATCTTTATAGGTTACAACTGGTAATCAGCTCACGGCAAACTATCCAGGCGCACCGGGATGGGATGATAATTCAGCCACGTTTGAAATGACAATTGTATCAAATAACCTTCATGGAGATTATCAGCTAGCAAATGGTTATGGACATGATAGCGCAGAGGATGTTCTTAGGGTAAAATTATATATTGTAAATATTTCTCTGTATAATTATGCTTTTGTTGCGCATTATTTAGTTTTCTGTAACTGCAGAGGCATAGAAATAGCTTTATTACAATAGAGGATTTCAAATTTCTATATGAACATGGAATAAATACGGTGAGGATTCCGGTTGGGTGGTGGATTGCTTTTGATCCTGATCCTCCAAGTCCATTTATTGGAGGAACTCTTGAAGCTCTAGATAATGCATTTTCATGGGCACAGTAGGTTTTAATTTCTCCTTATTTATCTTCATTGTTTTTGGCGCAATTGAAACTTCGTTTTCGTTTACCTGTAACAATGTGCCTAAATATTATGTTGCAGAGAATATGATATAAAATGCATAATTGACCTTCATGCTGCTCCTGGTTCACAAAACGGGATGGAACATAGTGCAAGCAGAGATGGATTTACAGGATGGCCAACTTCTCCCGATTACATTTCAAAGTCATTACATGTTATTGAGTTTTTAATTTCTCGGTAAAGTTGTTTCCTTTTCACAAATTTATCTGTTGAACACAATTCGTGTTAGAACATAAAATCATTAAATATGTTGAATTCGGCTTTCTCCTTTGCAGATATGCGAAGCATCCTGCCTTGCTTGGAATTGAACTTTTGAATGAACCATCCGCCAGCACAGTTTCCTCAGATATTTTAATTTCCTACTACAAGCAAGGCTATCAAATTGTTCGGAAATACTCGTCGTCGGCTTATGTGATAGTGTGCCAGAGAATCGGCAATGCAGATCCTTTGGAGCTTTATCAAGCCAACATAGGATCTACCAATTTAGTTTTGGATTTGCATTTCTACAACCTTTTTGACACATTCTTTGTTAATATGAGCGCCAGGGATAATATACAATACATATACAAAAGTAGGGAAAATATGTTGCTGGCCTTCAATGATTCAAATGGCCCACTCGTTTTTATAGGTAAGACAATTTTAAACCTCGATCAACTTCATAGTAATTCTTGAATGCATCAGATGATTCGCAATTTGAACCTCAAATCGATAACCGTGGTTTCAGGAGAGTGGGTGAATGAGTGGAATGTGGTGAGTGGATCACAAACGGATTATCTGGAATATGGAAAGGCACAGTTAGATGTGTATAATGCAGTGTCGTTTGGTTGGTGTTATTGGACTATAAAGAATGATAGGGAGCACTGGGATTTTGAATGGAACATTAGGAAGAAGTATCTTCAATTTGGTAAGAAGCATAAATTTGCAGTTGCAGATATATTTATGATATTTTAAACAAAATGGGTGTTTGTTTTGCAGGTAACTCCCCCAGAAAACAGAACATATACATTCTGGGATTGTTTGGATTGGCTTTCACTTGGTTTTGTCTTCACTTTTTGTGACAACTTTTACCTGGATTAATAGCATATTTGAGGCATCTGGTACATATTGCTGGAAAATTGAAGTTGAAGAATGGAATAGTATAGGTTGTGTACCATATACAGATAAAACTAGTTCGGTCGATATTCAAAGTCATTATTACATGTGGTCTATATGCTTAAATATGCTAAACTATGCTACTAAAAAGATCCTTACCATAAACTCCTCCGGATTTTAGAAATGGATTGAGAAGCTTCCGTAAAAAAATGTTTTGGATTGGACTAGAATCCAATCAACATATCCAACATGACCATACTCTTGGATACGTTGATGAAGTACCGAAGGTACACCATATCGATAGAGGTTGGATTTTTATCCTAAAATATGGACGTGTCAACCAAGAATAAGAGATAACACCTTAATGCACAAGTGTGATGGTGCTCAAGCTGCATATTGCCACCTTTAGCATCCACAAGCCATTATAGGCATTCTTTATAAAACTTTTCCATAAAAACTAAGCCTAGCATGATCACTTCTTGTGGCAACTGCCTCCTTTGAGACCTTAGTTGAATCAACTCTCAAATGGGTGACCATCATCTCGGCGATTTCCTCTAGATCGATTCTTTTGTGGCCCATTCATTTTTCCCTTATGGGAAGATGCAGGAGACGTCATTCAAGGTGATGGTCATCTCACCTATATGAAGATGGAACACCATCTCTCAGTAAAATTCGTCTGTATGCCGTGGAATATGGTCATGTATACAACATAATATAAACTAACAAGATCGAAATAACAGAAAACATCTTGAAACCAATCAGCAAGGGGATGCCTTAACTCCAATATCTTCTGCTCATGGTTTACCGATTTCAAACATGTACGTTCTTGTAAAAAGAAAATATTACCATCAATATCGATTTAATTAGTTGAAAACATATGTATTGCAAAAGAAAAAAAAATACAACTTTCATTCCTAAATATGCATAGCAACATGATTTGTATAGAGATGAAGTAAGAAGGTGTCAAATGGGCCTCCTGAATAACTCTCTAATGGACAGTGGCTTTCCCTTGGCCTTTAGGGGCTTCAGGGTCTTCCGCATCATCCGAGGACTCATGGCCCCATGTAGTGGATGCATGAGAGGGACGACTACGAGAAGTATAACCTAGGCGCTGTGAACTTGATGGTTGTGAACCATCAAACGAGTTATCATTAACTCATGGCTGTAGATGTAACCCTCACACATTGTACCAACGCGGTTTGGAACACACGTCCCAGCCTAACTCTGCTAGAGTTGTTTTCAGCATTGTTATCAACCATTGCACCTGCATTAGAAACCGACACAGATAAAGAGCATGTTAATACAAATCCACAAAATCCACAAAATCGGTCAAATTTTAGCCAAAGTTCAATCCAAAGATGTATCTTCGAAAATAGCACTGAGAAAATCCAGAGATGCATCTCCGGACAAACCTATGATTTTTAGCCATGGCAGAAACGCCATGGTTACCCTAACCATCCAAAGATCTGTCAGACCCTTTCCTCTTTCTCCTTCATTTTCTAAATACTCATTCAAAAATCCATTTGAGATCTTTTTCTAAAAATTTACTTACTCCATTAAAGGTTCATCAAGTTTCATCAAGTTCACTCACTCCATTATACTTCAATTGCTGCAAAGCTACTCACTCCATTCAAGATTCTCAATCACAACTCCATTTTGGATCAGTTTATCATTTCATTACTTTATGTGTTTTGAGTGATGTTTTAGGTAACATATGTTGTTAAAGTTGCATTACATAGTAGTAAAATTGAAATAGGTAGTTGATATATACATGCATTTTCATTTGGTTGGAGGTTAGGCCAGTAATGGGGTTTATACCATTGCTAAAAATCGCGAGTTCATCTGGAGATGAATCTCCAAATTTGGTTTTAAACTAATTTGGGCTTATCCCCATTTGACACCTCCTTACTTCATCTATATGGAGACCATGATGCTAGGTAAGTATGTATGGGAATGAGAGATATATTATTTATTTAACTTTGCATTACATTTGTTTTAAACTAATTTAATCACGACTGATGGTTATTTTGACTTTTTTTACATGAGCATCTATGTTTCAAATCCCTAAACCACAGAAGGAAGATATTGGATTTGGAGTAGACCGTTGTTGAGTGGTTCAATAATGTTATCCTCTACTCTGGTCTTACTGGTTTATGTGCTTCTGCGCACACTACCATAAACCATGGCATGCATGCGACATTTGTAGAGAGATGACATTCAGAGACGTCAACTTTCCACCTTTCTAATGATAAGATAACCATCATCCTGTATGATGTATGATGCCTCCTACATGTTCCCATAAGGGGAAAATTACTGAACCACAACAAGCTCGGTCGAGAGGAAGCCAGTGAGATGCTGGTTACATATTTGGGGGATGACCTAACTGAGCCTACAAACGAGGTAGCTGACGCCAGAGGTGCTCATACTAGATATAATTTCTTTGAAGAACTACACAATGATGACAATGATGATATGCAAATTGAATACCGCTGATAGTGTGCATTGAGGTGATACCTCTTGTTCCTGATTGACACGTCCATGTTTGTGGACAAAAGTGTAACCTACGTTGATGTGGTCTACCTTAGATAAACCTGACGACGATTTACGAGTACAACTGGATGGCTGCCTGTTTAGTCTATCTGTACTCGAAGTTGTGCAAGGTTTATCTTTGGAAGATAAAGCAGATGAAAAGAAGCTACACGTTGCTTACGGTAATTTAATGATGGATCATCTCCCATTTTCCTCGCATCACTAGGTGGGAACCTGTGTCTGACTACATTGAGGATTGACCACGTGCTGCCACTTTTTCCCTGCTAAGAGGGGATCGGGCGATTGAGCCATTTCAGGTGTATCTTGATTGTCACGTAGTAATGACATTGTCTTCTACCCATGCGGCGGTCACAGCCAGACGCGTCAGCTGGACCTCATTTTGTTATACTCCAGATGTGTATCGTGTGGGTCAGGTCTGATGTATCCATATCTTCCATAGCGAGTGATGCTTCATTTTGGGTATTCGTAGATTATACCGAGACACCCCTCAGTGTTCGCTCCTTCCAACGTCTGGTACAGAGATCTCGATACGATACTTGAGGATTTCAAGATTCATATGGTACCAAAGGAGTATTGCAGGGTTCTAGCTCCTATACATTATGCATATGCAGACGAATAAATGACATGGTTCTATAGGATATCACACCTTATCATGACATCAGAGGCTCTTGGAAGACCACTTAGACCATCAAATCAGGAGGTACTTGAGGTTAGGGATGATCACAACCAGGACTTGATCAACGCTTTTCACCGTATTATGGATATGGCAAGATTGAGTATAGAGAAAGGGATTTTTGAAGATGTTAGTCCCTAGTTGGCGCTCGTAGAAAACATTAAGGATGAGACACAAAATGCCTTGCAGTACAAGCAGAGGAGGAGTCGGGGAGTTAGACAGACCCATTAGTTTATGTTTATTTGTATTATTTTTTGTTTTCAGAACAACTTACGTATGGTCAATACATTTTGATTTTACTTTAATTAGTGTGTTACTTTTTACTTGATTTTAATTTAATATAACTTGATTTTACTTTGAATTAACTTTGATTTTACGTTAATATAATTTGGCCTCAAAAAATTAGAATCTATGGACAACGTTGCTGCTTTGAAACCATTCAGATGAGTTTTCAGAGATGCATATTCGAAATATCTTCTGAGTTCAAAAAACATGCTCCCAATACCTTTAAATGACTTCAGGTTTTTTTTAGTGATGCATCTCCAGATACACCCTAAATAATATTTGAGATGCATCTCTGGACCAGATTTTGTTCAAAATAGTGTGTCTATAAAAAATTATGAAGGATGGCGTGATTTTATGTGCGTCAGAGATGAATCACCGGACACAAGAAAAGCATTTTCCAGTTTTCAGAGGAGTGGAACACACCCTATGGCGTGGAAAGAGCATTCCTCTTTTATAAATATTCAGTTTATTTTTCTTTTTCTGTTTTTATTCAGATATCACCACCATGTGTGGACTTGTTTTTGGTGCACACTTGTCAACATGGTATCACTGAGTAAGATTACTCTGATATCCCCTATATTTTTATCCATTTGTATTCCTTTTCTATTGGCTACTGAGATTCTATCCTTATCTTTAATCCACTTTCTTTCACATTTTCTCAACAAATTAAGACTTTTCATCACGTTTTTTCGATCTTTTCACCAAACCCTCTCTTCTTTCTCTCTGATTGTTTATTCGCTCTCTTTCATTTCCTTTAACAATGACGACTATTAATGGTCCCATTGATGATTATTCCTACTCTCCACCCATTTCACCACCTACCACATCCAATCCACCACAACCTGATATATCTTCCACCATTAAATCACCTGTTATATATGATTCAAACGAAAACCCTAATTGTAACTACTAAAACAACATGCTCAATCCTTTATTTATGCACCCTAGTGATAACCCATGTCTTGCTCTCATTTCCCCATCATTGAACAATACCAACTATCATTATTGGCCTTGTTCTATTAAAGTAGCCATTTGATCCAAAAAAAATTAAGGTTCATCAGTGGAACCCTAATTTTTCCTACCACCTCTGAAATTTCGGCACTCTACCACATGATAATACTGATGTCCTCACACCATAACATAATATCAAGACAGATGTTACAACATCTTCTGTCTGACAGAACAATTATAACAGACTATCAAAAAATGCAGAATAATAAGCAACATAGTCAATTGTTAACCCAATTCAGTGCAACATCACCTACATTTGGGGGCATCCAAGCCAAGAAGGAAATTCACTATGATAACATCAGTTCAAAGCTAAACTCCCCCGTTTACATCTTCTCGCCTAATCACTATCTTGTGAAACTTCTACCAAGAAACCTTCTAGATATGAGATCCCCCTCTCACTTCTGAACAGTCGCAAACCCGTGACAATTCAATAATAACTCAAGGTAAAAGTACCAACCCTTCCAAGTACAATACTTATTTTTGCTTAAAAGCTTCAACCAAGAACAATAAATTCTTGCTTAAAATTTTTAGAGTGAATAATAAACAACATACAATCAGTCTACCTCAATGTATTAAAAGATACATAGGTGACTTACAAAGTCACACAAACGATACTCTTAAAACCTCCCCTATTTTTACAAAAGGAAGCTGTAAATTACATTAGGTTTAGGTCTTCTCTTTAAATAGTCTTCAGACCTCGTGGGTTTGGGCTCTTGAAGCACAATTCATCAAGAATCAACTTTAAATCATAAGCATAATCTCCTGCACAAAAATAGGAACAAAATACAAAGTTTCCTAAAAAGGCTCAACGATCCTTTTTTTAAGAAAACCAACACAATCCTCAAAGACACAAGTCCCCAAAATATCCCTCATTGGATAACACAAATGTGTGAATTAAAACACACTCAAAACTCACACTAAAATACCAAAACAGTCCAACCCTAGACTATTGATATAACATGTCTTGGCACATGTCACAACATCATGCTGAACATGATGTTTGACTGTCATAGCAGAACATCTGGCTTAACATCTTGCTGGAAGCATGTTTTACCAAAATGTTGTCAATCCAAAAACCACAAAACTTACAATCCCCCCCTTTTGAAAATTTTGGCTAAAACATCCTTTGCTGGAGAGAGGAATAAAACCACAAAAGTAAGACACAAGCTACATGTAAATTTTGCACAACCTGCAAACAGGAGATATCAGGGATAAAATGCAGCTACAGATCAACAGAGATTACAACTTCTTCAAACTCCAAAAATCAGATGTCAAGACATAAGGTCTAACATCACATCAACACAACTCATACACAACAACCTCAGATAGGTCCATTACTTCATATGTCACACATAACCTATACTTCCCCTTAAGGGAAAAATTGGAAAAAAACCCAAATCACAAGAAATCCAAACCTCAACTGTCTTAGTTCACACATCCCTCTCAAGGGGAAAACGCAAATCACAAGATAGACAAACATAAACGATCCAAGTTCACACATTAGAAACACATATAACAGAAGCCACATATATTAGAAACACATACAACAGAAGCCAAACATATTACTTAGAGCATCAGAGTAATAGATTACCATAAAGAATCCAAGGTTCTTCATAACCCCAACACGTTAGAACATGTGTCACATCATTGCACACGTACATCACCTCAGTAGCAGCAGCAGCAACAAGCATGACAAACTATCATGCTCCCCCTAAATATTTGCATACAGATAAGAAACAACAATGAAAAACTACTCTTCCTAAGCAGTAGTATGAACATAACATGAAGTCATGACATCTGATCCAACATCAGAAAACAACAACCATACTAACAATTTACTCCCCATTTTTAGCAAAAAATTGACAAAAATAGAGTAAATGTAAACACACATAAATGGAAGCACAAAGTATCAAAGGCTACAAACAGTTCTAATGGAAGAAAATACTATTAGGAAATTATCACAACACAAAAAAAAACAAACAAAACAACAACAAAAACTTCATGAATCCAACTATCCACTCCAACTACCTGAGTTAGTGAAATTAACCCAATCTTCATCACCATCCTTATTAGAGTCATGTAGTTAAGCATCACTTTTCTTCAAGGACTTCATCTTTGTCATAGACGTTTTTCCTGTCATAGATGCTCCATTCGATGATCCAATAGATGACCCAACTTATGACTCCACCTTCTTCGAATCCGCACTCTTTTCTTTCTTGCCGTCCAACACAAGATCCTCTTTAGCACCAGTGTTTTTGGAATTCTGACTCATGTTGAAACACATCATGATAGAAGGAAGAAGCAGTAAGGTCTTAGCTTTAAAAGAAAAAAAAACGAACTCGCTTGTATCAACCGATCAGTCAAGGATAGAATTGTTGAAGGGAGTGAGATTATCCTTGGTAACAAATACATTCTCTTATTCCTCTTTCTCGCTTTTCAAGCTTTGACTGCCACAATTGAAATGAAGTTCTCCGTGTCATTGAAAATTGTTTTTCATGAGAAACGCATGCAACAAAAAAAATTTCAAGCCTACTAAACTGTAGTTGTTGTAACTCTTTATTAATACAAAATCCCAAAACACCCCTAACAAAATAATGACCAGTTACAATGACCTTGTCCAGCTAGGCAGAGTGAGACTCCTTAAAAATCTTGATTGTGACCAGCTAGTCACAGTACAACGTTATGAAATCCTTTTTGACATTGTATTTTTTTAGCATCCAACTCAATTGAGAGCGACAACTTCCTCGGTTTTGTACTTAGTCTTAAGGAAAGACCAGAATGCATAAAATATATAATGGATGATCCAAGAGACAAGGAAGTTTCTCAAGAAGAAACATCCTTAGAACCATACAGGAGCACACACAACGAAATTAACTCAGAATCCAAACAAGAACATCACACAATGAAAATAAACTGCCTCTGAATCACATAACTTAAGAATTCAGTAAGGTGCAGCTAAACAACTAAACTCAATTTCAAGACACCTAGTCTGACATCACAGAGCAACCAAAAAAACAACTCCCCTTAAAGACCACAACCCACTGCAGAGAAAGATAAATTCTTCCAGACACTAAACATCAATGTTCCTCAAGGACAGACCCAAAAAATCATGAATTGTCCCAGTTCATATATAAGAGAACATGCACAGCGGAGGAAAAATAAGCCTAAAAAGCATATAATAGAAACCAGAGTCTTCCAAAACACTTCAGGCAGGCAAGATGTCATGCACATTTGGTTTGGCATCATGCACACAAACTACATAAGAAGAAGTACATTTCCTCTTAAGTACCAATAACTAGACTAATGTCAGAACATGGCATCCCAACATCACCAAAGATCACATAGAAATGTAGAGATCACTTGCATGCTTCATACCATAACATCACAATAGAAAATCTAGAGAAACCATGGTTCTTTCACAACATCAGGTCAGATGTCAAGACATTAGATATGTCATCCTGCACTACACAACATATCCTTTCTTTCAGCATTGTCAAAGTCACTATCACCACCAACCTTGGCCAATACGTTACTCCAGACTTCACTAGAACTAGATATTTATTCTCTGAATCTATTGGTGAACCTAAACTCCTCATGATTAGCTCCCATGTATAATCTGCTTCATTTTCTGGAGAGTTAATCAGTTGCGATGAAGTTCCAACATTTGCTTAGACATCAGTCTCTTTCAAAATGATTGAACCATTAACTTTTGTTCTGGAGTTAACATTCATATGTTCTGTTATCATCATAGCAATTAAAGGACACCCCTTTGCATGAACTATTTGAGAACCACAATTTAAACACAATAGTAAAGAAACAAATTGCAAAGGCAGATCAGAGACACTTATTGCAAAAACTTTATAGAGATAAATAAATTCACACACCCATTAAGAACCAATTGAGTTTCTTCATAGAAGCACAATGTCAAGAAATTTTCTCTGACAACACAGTACCGACATGAAGCCTTATGCAAACTAGAAGAGATTTCCTCCAACAAGCAACACCTGAGGTGACCAAATTACCAAGGTGCTGACTGAGCATATCACCATTATCAGACTCTTAACAATGGAAACAACATCAAGACTAGAAAATCCAGTTCTCAAACCATTTAAACCTCACATATGACACCATCACTAGAAGTAACAAATTTGACACACACAGAGAGAGAGAGAGAGAGAGAGAGAGAGAGAGAGAGAGATAGATAGATAGAGAGACTTAGATTCCATCAGATACTTCTTTACTCCAGTCATGAGTCTGGAACTCCCACTACGAAAATACCAAACTAGCTTTGTTGAAGCTCTAAGAGGTATATGAGAGACAAAATAATTTTCACCCTCCTTGAGTTTCAGGCACTGCTTTACTTTAAGCATAGGTGGACCTTTGACAAGGAAATGACAAGACTCACTTTACCATAGAAGAAACATCTTCAACACAAGAACCTGCCTTTAGTATGAGATTACTGATGTTATGAACGATGTCGAGACATTTGGTTAACATCATTGTCTCAGCTTTCCTGTTGATGGAAACAAATTTTCTGCACTTGAGTTCTTCTTTGCTTGTTATAGCCTTAAAAACCCTATCCCTTTTTGGCTTCCAGTCATCTTTTTAAATGAATTACTTCTTCAACATATCATACCAGTTGTTCAACATCCTACAGAAATCTATATTCCTCCTTGTTGATAGCCTTCTTTACACTTGATACACAAGACTTGAAGAAGCAACCAACTCATCATGAATTGATTCTCCAATACAGGGGTCTATACCAGAAGGTAACCTTCTAGAACGGGAAATAACAAGCTTGAAAAATTCATCATCAGGATCACTTCATCCATCAGTCCACGCAACAGAAAGCCCCTTAAGTTGTTTCTTGAGATAGACCAGACATTCTGAAAGAGAATTTCAAATACATGGCACTGAGTGCCTCTACTTAGAACATCCTAGTTTTTATAGATGTCATAACATATGTTCATCATATTTGATCTTGACTTTTATCCACTTTCCTCAAATCCTGGTAGAAATGCCTTCCATGTAACAAAAATAATTAAGTAACCTTTCACAAGGTCACAAGCTCCTACATAGTTGGAGACAAAACACATGCTCTTGTCCTCCTGTTCAAATTTGTTCTTTTAACAACAGAAAACAAATATGACCTTCACAGATCCATCTATGCTGATGATGTCTAGAACTTCTTCCACAAAGCAGTCACATTCAAGACAGATCTTTTGAGAAGAGACCTCAAAATCCTTCTGACTAGATGTGCCTTTATGAGAGGTCTTGTGAAGTTTCCAAGCATTTTTGGCCACCACACACGTGTTTAAGAATCTAATTACATTTTTATCAACACCATTTGAAATGGCATTCAAAACATTTAAACTTAACAAAAGCCAACCCATACTCTTCCTCATAAGGGACAAACCACACACATACTTTGGTGACAAATTTCCAAGAATTGATGTCCCCTGGTCTCAAGAAAGTTACCAATCTAGCCTTCCAATGATCATACAGTACTAGAAAAAAATTCCCTGAAGCTCACCCAAAAACTGACTAGGGTGCTTGATCTGATGCCAATTAAAATTTTGACACTCTACCACTTGATAATATTGATGTCCTCACACCAGAACATAATGTTAAGACAGATGTTACAACATCTTCTGTCTGACAGAACAATTATAATAGACTGTAAAAAATGCAGAAGAATAAACAACACAATCAATTATTAACCCAGTTCAGTGCAACATCACCTATATCTGGGGGCATCTAAGCTAGGAAGGAAATTCACTATGATATCATTAGTTCAAAGCTAAACTCCCTCGTTTACAACTTCTCACCTAATCACTACCTTGTGCAACTTCTACCTAAAAACCCTCTAGATATGAGACCCCCTCTCACTTCCTAACAATCATAAACCCGTGACAATTCAACAATAACTCAAGGTAGAAGTACCAACCCTTCCAAGTACAATACTTAGTTTTGCTTAAAAGCTTTAACCAAGAACAATACATTATTGCTTAAAAACTTTAGAGTGAACAATAAACACCATACAATAAGTCTACCTCAATGTATCAAAAGATACATGGGTGACTTACAAAGTCACACAAACGAGAATCTTAAAACCTAAGACTCTAAAACCTCCCCTTATTTTTATAAAAGGAAGCCGTAAATTACATTAGGTTTAGGTCTTCTCTTTAAATAGTCTTCAGACCTCGTGGGCTTAGGCTCTTGAAGCGCAATTCATCAGGAATCAGCTTTAAATCATAAGCATAATCTCCTGCACAAAAATAGGAACAAAATACAAAGTTTCCTAAAAAGGCTCAACGATCCTTTTTTAAGAAAACCAACACAATCCGCCAAGACAGAAGTTTCCAAAATATCCCTCCTTGAATAATGCAAACGTGTGAATTAAAATACACTCAAAACTCACACTAAAATACCAAAATAGTCCAACCCTAGACTACTGATATAACATGTCTTGACACATGTCACAATATCATGCTGAACATGATGTCTAACTGTCATAGCATAACAACTGGCTTAACATCTTGCTGGCAGCATGTTTTACCAAAATGTTGCCAATCCAAAAACCACAGAACTTACAACCTCTAATCACACTCACATTGATTCGGATCGTTGCAACACTATGGTGATGTCATAAATACCAAATTCTATAGAAAGTGAAATATTAGAAAGTGTTTTATGGATGAACACAACTTTTGAAATTTGGAAAGAACTCTGTGAATGGTACCACTAAGGTGACGACTTTCGCATCTACGATCTCCAAGAAAAGATTTAATCCCTCAGGGATAGTGAGAGTAACATAACCTAGTACTTCACCACCCTAAAAAACCTTTGGTGGGAGTTTGATAATCTTCGGCCTCTTTTTACTTGTACCTGCACAATCACTTGTAGTCGTCAACTTCTTCCCACCATTAAAGCTTCAAGGGAGAGTGACTATATCATTCCATATCTCAAGGGATCGAATGAATAATACGCTCCCGTAAGGTCCCAGATAATGCTTAAGCACCCCTTCCATCAATCAACAAAGTGTTTCTTTACTGATTCCATAAGAACGTCAACAACTCATCAGTCCTGATGAAGAAAAACTCGTTGCAACCAAATGCGTGTGAGGGGCACAAAACGTAATTAACCTTCATATCAGTCTGGCTGGAGAAAATATATTTCACGAGTAAGTTCATTTGTCTAGTGGGAAAAATGAATCCACATGCTCTGCACCTTGTCATTTCACACTTTATCGGTGTTGGGCCTTTGTGCTTTTAGGCCATAGGGGCGGCCTAGAACAACGACACATTCGATAATCATACATAGTCTGAGTTCAACACTCGGGACTTCATGATTTAATACTTGCATGATTTAGTGCACCTGTTAAACTACAATCAATGAGTATGTTGTTATTTGGAACACCATTTATTAGTTCACTGTTGTAGAATGAAAGTGGAGGCCTCTTGTTGGCCAGTGCATTTTTAAGAAATAAACTCTTGCAAGGATCATTCCTTGAAATAAAACAACTCTCATCAGGGGGTGGTTGATTTTTATTTATGACAATATATTGGATATGATTTCCTTTTCTGTCCTTAAGGGTGTTAGTTAATGGATAAACTTTTCCAACTAACACATGCCCATTGACGCAAGAAATAGTAAAAATGTCATCTTATCAATTGAAAACTCTTATGGGTGATGGATAAGGGGTCCAAGGGAGGGTTAGGCTTGAAGTGTCTTTCATCATCATCAGAATTTGGCACTGCCACAAATAACAAGTAGTATTACAACTGAAACGTGCCACCTCACTGTAAGGTGAAGAAAAGAGAATGACGTTCAAAGCGATACCCATAGACAATGCTAATGATCATGTTTGGACTTGAAATAATTGAAGTCTTTTAATTGTATTCGTGAGACAATGAGTTCTAGTAGTTTAGCTGGTGGTTGAAGCCTTGTCTGACATCAGACAGGGTAGTACATACAAATACTCTGATGTCCAAATCAGTGATAATCTAAAAAAAGAAATATTTTATATTTTATAGAATATATACCTTAATTTTTAGGTTTGTCCCATTTTTATAGATGAATTTTAAGATTTTTGAAGATCTAGAATCCTCTTGGATAATATAGATATCAAAATATCATTTATTCTATCATTTGGTTGCTCTTATTCAACCACTCTTTCTGATGAGGTGTATTCTTAAGACATACTTTAACATGTTCATAAGGTCTCATAAGCTTTCTTCAATGCACTTTATTCTTTTCGTTTCTCTAACTGCTCTTAAAATTGTGGGTTAGATCAATTTTTTAAATATTTTTTATGGATCCATATTCTTATTTAATTTAGCCCTTGTTGTTATATCTCTCTTATTTATAGAATAGGTACATAAAAGAAAAAAAAAAGAACTTTTCTGGAATTGATTTGTAAAAAATTAAATAAACTAAGCTTATTAAACAATTACAGTATAAAGCAACGTCAAGGCTATGGTTGACCACAATAGCTTGGCACAGCTCAAAAAGGGATAATTAATCATGTTGAATGATTCAAGCTTGTCTACCTCAACAACAAAAATCCAACATTAATCAACAAGACTAAATACAATTTATAAACATCCTCTCTCTCTTTAACCTACTACATCTTGATGAATCAGAAAAGATTCAACACAGACAAAACCTCAGGAAAAACAACCTACGAGACATGAAGGAACTTCACCTAGGTTGAAAAAAGAAAATACTAAGCTCTTGGCCAATTCTTCCTTCTGGATCAATCAAATGAAAAGATTCGCAATTCGTTTTAGACGAACCACGGACCCTTTCAAAATTAGCTCTAAGAAACATAAGTTGATCATCTTCTTTACAATCCTCCTTTCCGTTTATAACACCAGTACCCACAGAAACACAACGCATCAAACTCAATGCTTCAAAATCACTTCTTGAAGGTTTACGCTTAACCGCATACCCAACTTTCCTTCCATTACAGTACATAGTCCACAGAGGAGTTGAAAACAGGTTGTTATTATTACTGTTACTGCAAGTGCCTGAAGTGACACTTTCAAGCACAATTCTTAAAGTTCCTCCTCTCATTTCCTGTGCTAAAACACTGGTTGGGATTGCTAGTTCGAGAAGGAGAATTGGGTTGGTGGAGTTCGGGTTGGATTGGATACAGAAACTTACTTTTCCTTTACGGTATCCGAATATAGTGCCGGTGATTGTTGTAGAGGGAATGAGTGAATGTGACGATGAGGGATATTTTTTGTGACAGTTTTTTGAAGTGTTGTTGTAGTCTTGTTCTTGTTGTTCTACTAAGGTGCAGTTGCAAGTGGGGATTAGTAGTTGAATGAGGGAACGTAGAAGCCTCCATGAACGAACTTGTTTCTGGCAATCTACGGAGGTCATGGTGGTGCCAACATCAAGCTTGGTGATGTAGGCCATATGTATGTTTGTTTGGGTTTGAGGTTTCTTTCTTTGGTTTGTACATGATCTTGTGTATGGTTTGGGGACAGGTTATATAGTACAATGTATGTGTGGTAATGTTAAGAACCACACTTAATTGAAAATAAATATTTGAAAAATTGAATAATAATTATAACCTTTTCTAAATTATGACTAGATTGTTTTTTGCATTTTAATTATACTTTTTAATTATGATAAGTGGTAGTTTGAGATCATCAATGGTGTCGGTGCTATCTTCTAGAGTGATAATTAGGAATGATAAATAGGGCATCTCCGTCTTATGAAAGTTTATTAAAAAAATAACGAAATAGACCATTTTATCTATAAAAGTTAAAAGTGGTAAAAGAAACCATATCCATCATATTAAGGTTTATACCCATGTTTGCAAAAATTATAAAAAAAAATTAAAGTTGTTGCTACACGAAAAATGATACAGAGTCGCCACCGAATTTTATTTATCTCAAGGAGGGAAAGAGAAATAACGATAAAACCTTTTGGAAAAGAGCATGATCATCACAACCAAGTCTTAGGGTTCGTGAGTCGGTTATGCGAGGGGAAGGTATTAGCATCCCCTCACATCCATCGTACTCGATGGGAACCTTCTAGGTTGTTTTACCTTGAATGAGTGTTTTAATCTAAAAGTTTGCTTGCTTAGAAGAAAGAGGGGTTGGTTTTTTATTAGAGTGCTCGTCAAGGATTGTGGCCCTGGTGCCTACGTATCCTCACTTAAAAGAAGTGAAGAATCAGAGCTCCGTAGTTTGGAGGCTTGTGAAATGGTTGTTTGTTGGTTGATTTTATACCTTGGAAAATGATTTTCGGATTGATGCCCTAAGGCGAAAAGAAGTTTGATGAGTTGATGTTATTTTTAGGTTTTGAGAAGAGATTGTTTTTGATTAGGATCACACTAAAGACTTTGGATAGAGATGAATATTTCAAATAACCAAGTCGAGCGCCTTCCATTCTCATTCCTTCTCCACCACTTTAAAGTTTATGGTGTATGACTCCAATTGTATCTTTATTGTATTTTGTATTTTTTATGAGAAAAATACTACTTGATGTTGGATCAAGGGTTTTATTGTTTGTAAAAATATTTAAAGTGATGCGAACAAGGTCGATGGCGAACGCACAAGGCGGTCGACTTACAAGGGTGAAAATGGCTCAATAAAATCGAGAGTTTATTTTTGAAAATATTTTTTAGAACCAAAAGTCAAAAATGGCCATAACAACATCCACATACGATGGTCATGCAACCACATCGGGTTAGTCGGCTTGAAACAACACAAAACACAAAAAAAAACGCGAATTCCTTTAAAAATTTTTTTTTGGGAAAACTAGAAAAACTAAGGGAAGTTCGCTAGGCGAAGGCTGTAGCGAAGCTGCCCAGAAACAGCAAGAAGTTCGCTAGGCGAACTTCCCAGCGAATGCAAACAGAGCCGAAAGGGGGCAAAGTTCGCTAGGCAAACCTTGCAGCGAAGCTGCCCAGAAAAAACAAACACTTCCCAACAAACACAAACAGAGGCAAAAGGGGGGCAAAGTTTGCTAGGCGAAGGTGCCGTGATAGCAAGAGAACATCAAGAAGTTCGCTAGGCGAACTTCATGCTGTTTTGCCCAGAATATGCCTTTTTTATGGAAAAGAGGAGAAATGGGGCAAAGTTCGCTAGGCGAACTTGCCAGCGAACATGACAGCATACATGAGTATTTTCAACTCATGTCGCTATGAAAACTAAACTATGTTCTTTCTCTTTTCTTTGTTCTTTTACGACAGTTTTTTGGTCGTTCTTGAGATCTTATTACAGTATAAACAACACAAACATCACATAAAAGTAAAACATGCAAAAATGTAAATAAGATAAGAGTTTGAAGGGAAGGATACCCAAGAGCCACTATCTTCCTTCACCAATGACCTTTGTTGGATGTGCTTCTATGGTTCACCTCCTTCTTCTGGTTTTCTATCCTTCTCTTGTTCTCTCAATGGCTAGTGAATGCTCTCAATGTTTCTCTCTTTTTTCAATTTTTTTTCTCTTCCTCTCTTTTCTGATTTTTTTCTCAATGTTTCTTGCTCTCAATCTCTCTATGTGTCAATGTGTCCTCCTTTTTCTATTGTTGTTGCTTTTCTTTTATACCCAAAACATTAGGGTTTGCACATGTCTTTTAACTTCAGAATTTCTACACTTAGAAATATCCAATGCCACTTTCTTGGTGCACCCTTTTCCTTTAGAAATCTTACTTTTCTACTGCACTTTTGCTGCTGTACCAAAACAATAGAGCTTGCACATGTCTCAAGTTTCAGAATTTCTACATTTGAAAATGCTTATTACCACTTTCTTGGTGCAACCCCATTTCTTTCCATTTCTAGCATGCTGTTTTTCTGATTTTGCTGTTGCACTTTCCTAGTGCTGTTTTTCTGCATTACCTTCCTTTATTCACTTGTTCTTGGGTTGTACTTGTGGTCCATGCCTTTCCCTTTGATAGAATTTTGAAATTCTGAATTTTGGCATGTAAATGAACCAACATGATCTAGTTCCTCAAGTTTTGTGACTTGGTTTGTTTGGTTGGGAATTAGTTGGCCACGGGGCTGTTTTGGATCAATTTAAAAAATGCCTTGAAATTGCCCATGAATAAGCATAAACAGTTTTGCTTTTGAAATGCTCTAATGTTGAATTAAACCTTAATTATTTTCCTTGAATATTTGTGGGTTTAATTGGTTATGAATTAAATGTAGCACATAGAGATTTGATGGGGCATGAAGGGTACCATAACATGAAATTAGTTAGAAACTTGAATTAAAATTAGAAATAACTTAACTTTCTAAGCATTTCTTAGAGTTGGAAAATTTTGCAACAAATGTGACATTCTTGCAAATGTCATGAAATTTCTTTTTGTAACATTCTTGAATCTAATCTTGAATTCATGAATTTGGAATGGTGGATTTCCCTTATACCATTATTTGAAATGGATGAAGTCTTGAATTAGGCCTTGCACTTCATGTTCATTAGAAATATTGATCTTGACTATCCTAATATTTTTCAAGTAACTTCTCCTTGAAGGAATATACATGAGTAGACTTTCCAACTTGAACCAAACCTTAAATGATGAACCTTTTCTTCCATGTAGCCCATGATAGGCAATTTATCTTATTTGGAATGAAAAACAACGAACCGACTCAATCCTTACCTTGTGAACCCACATGCTCGATATGCAATAGAATGATGTATGATATGACGAATGTAGGGTATGAAATGCTAAAGGTGAAAATAAGGGTGTGACAAAAGTAGAGACGGGCGAAATAAGTAAAGAAGCGGTTTATAAGCCCTAGTTTGCCCAATAAAAAATAAAGGAATAAACGGACGGACATTGACATGTTTTACCACTTCTAGTGATAATAACTGAAGGTGAAAAAAATACACAAGAGAGTGGGAGGGAGGGTTGAATTGTGTATGTGAATTCTTTTTCACTTTTGAAACACCAACTTCAGAAACTAAACAAGTTCAGAATCTGATCTCAGAGTTGTTAGCAACAAAATGAATAATATTTAGAAGCAAAAAACAATGCAACTGACAGAGTTATCATGATTCCTCCCACAAACAGTGAGTAGTCCAGTCCCCTAGTCCGATAAGAAACTTTTCACTATAATCAAACAAATTACACTTTGCTCAAGCAAACTAGCAAGAGACTTCAACTGCTCAATCACATTAGAAAGAGACTTCCGCTCAAGCGCACAGGCAAGAGACTTCTACTCAAGCACACAATCAAGAGGCTTCTATTGCTCAAGCACACAGGCAAGAGACTTCCACTATTTAAGCAAACTAGCAAGAAAGTTCTTATACTCAAAATAAATAGTTTAGGAGAATAGATAACAACTATACTTAATGTAAAATCATAAGTATAGAAGTGATACAACACACACAAAGATTCTTAAGCACTTAATATTTCTGAGATATACAAAGATAAGAAATCTCAAGAACTTGTGTAGTAAACAAATGATAACTTAAACTTAAAGTTATGCTCAATGTTGTTCTTGCTAGATGGTTCGTTAGTTATTTTCCTTCAAATCTTCAACCCCATTTATAAAGGTAGAAAAAGAGACATTGGATGGTAACTTACAAAAGTGATCTTTGTTGAGAAGTAGTTCCAAGAGAGATGTTGGAAGTCAATCCTCCATCCACTATGTAATAAATTTATCCACCACGCCTTTCTCATAATAGGTATCTACCAAGATGTTGGGTAGTTTTAAGAGGTCACGTAAACTTTCCTTGAGCCTTGCACTAAGAAACTTTAGTTGAATTTTTCAATAATCTGGCTTTGACAAGATCGATCTACCTTGTAGACAAAGTACAAGTCAAAAGTAGAGTACCTTTAGCTCAAGTCTTCAGAATCTCAGCTGTCACCATAAGTTGAGATACCAAGATCTGAGTCATCAAATTATGATCCTTCAGAATCTGAGTCCATTAGCTTCTCTTCATATGCTCAAATTAGGGTCAGACCTAAGTTGATTTTTAAACTTATGATTCTACACACTTGAACATATGTTAGTATACCCAATTGTTTTTTTAAGTACTTTGTTATCATCAAAACCCAAGGGATATGAACAATTTTGTTCCAATAATCTCCCTCTTTTTGAGGATGACAAACAAATGTATTTAAGAATAATGATTGGTCAGTTTAACTAACTTGATAACATCAGGGTCTGAGGTTTGTATGCTTCCCCTAAGTCTAATAGTTCAAAGGTTGATTTCTGTAAGCTCCCCCTAAGTCATATCCAAGTTATTTAAACTTATCTTGATAGCATAAGAAAATAAGCTTCAAATTTAAACATAAAAAGAGTTTTGATATAGGTTATGGTGTATTTAAAAGCATCCAAAATGCTTTTATCCTCTTTAAATACTCCCATGATTTTCTCCCCCTTTTATCATCAACAAAAAGAAATTAAAACATGATAGCATAGAGAGATAGAAAAGGTACTGAAGAAAGAAATTAAAGAGTAAACCTGATTAACTAGTGATTAATAAACATTTATTCCACAATTTCAGAGATAGTCAAAGGTAGATTCTGACAGCACAATCTTCAAGACTCAAGCAAGAACAAGACTCAAGGAACGTAGTCTTCAAGACTGATAAAGTTTGGCTCAAAAACTTTTTTTAAATAAAATATGATGTTTTATTAACAACCATATCACATACCTCTATTTAGAATTTCTTTCTTTGCAGCAAAAAATGGACAAAACAAAGCCATTCAAGGTTGAAAAGAGATATTTTAAAAAGGATATACACAACTTAATGAAGAAGCAGGCAAGGAAAGAAAAGAAGAAATATGAGGAATTTGCAAAGGCTCAGAGATCCTCAGCTGAAGAAGAAAGCACATCTGTTGAAGTTTCTAAAAAGGGAAAAACCACATAAACGACAATGAAAAAGCTCAGGAAGAAGAAAGATCCAGTAGAGGATGAAAGAGATAAGGACTGGAAGGCTTATATGGAGACATAAGAAAGGGCAAATGATCAAATTAGAGGATTCCAATTGTTTTTGAAGAAAAACATATGTAATAGCCTTTAGATCCAAATCATGTAATGTCTTCTTAATGAATAAATAAAATTTCCATTCCTAAACTATTTTGGCCATAAACTTCATTTGATATCCATCAAGTTTGTGGTAATCTTATCAATCAATCAGTAAAAAACACAAAAGCAAAAGTAACATAAATACATTAAGAAACAATTTAGAAGAAGTAACAAAAATGATAAGCAGAGATTAAAAAATAATTCATTGAAAGAGAGGGATAAGGTATACAACAAAAAAAAACAAATAAAAAAGTTAAATAAAAGAGGAGGAAGATTCATCCAAATAGACCACCTTGACCTTAAAAGGGTCAACTTCCAGGACTTTCAAAGCTTCAGGAAACTTCAACTTATCACCCCAGATTTGTGAAGTAACCTCAATCATAGTTTTTTTTCCTACTCCTTGTGGAATGAAGAGCTCTGAAAGAACCTGTCCATAAGGAATGAAGGATGACTTTCCCTCGTGAAAATATGTGAGAGTCATCTTCAGGTATTCAAACATAACATGAGGGAGGTTGATCTTCAAATTTGACCTTTTCATTAATATCTAAAGAGTCTAGATCTTTTCTCTTTGACAGAAAGTTTGAGATCCGAATTCGATACCAGACTGGTGTTGGGGAATTAAGATTAGAGACTTTAGACAGGTCGAACAGATGATCAAAAATAAGGTGAGAAGGAAAAGAATATTCCAAAAAGCGCATACCTAGAGTAACATTTTCATCCTCACAGTTTATTGAGTTAGCAATAGAGGTGGGGGTGATGGTGATAGGGACACCTGATACTATAGAAAGAATGGCATAATCTAGATTTAGTTCTTGGGCATATGCATTTACCCATACTTTTTTGACCAAATTAGGGTAAGTATGACCATAGAGCATAACAAAGAAACCATCCCAACCATTTTGAGAGAGAACCCTTTGAAGATTAAAGCCTTGAGCAATCATTTCTTCAAAGCCAATAAGTCTTTCAATGATAACTACCAAGTGGTTTTCCATACTAAGATTAGATCTAGAGGCCATCTCAGGAAAGGTTTTGACAAAAGATAGATTTTTACAAAGAAGGTAGAAACAAAATAAAATAATTTTAAAGAAAAGATGTTCCCAGAGATATAATAAAGTGAATTTTCAGAAAGGTGCAAGGCAATTGTCTTTGCTTTAAGGCCACTCAAAGATAATCTTTTAGAGAACCAAAGCAAACATAAAGTATAAAACAATAATAAATAGAAAAATCAAGGAAACAAATTTTATTAAAATAGAAAAAAACTAGATAAAAAGTTCTGAAGAGATGGCAGATGAGAATTTACACAAAAAATAAAGAGGTTTCACATCATTACTCTTTAGAATTTACCCATTCAACTACTACGCAAGCATGATAAATATCAAGAATGTGGAATCATTAAGTGGAATAGATGTCAGAAGTAGACAAAAGATTTTTCCACTTAACTACTATCTCAAGCAAATAATCCACTCTTAAGTCTCAGAGTCTGATGTCTTTCAGAAGCCACTTTTCATCAGAGGCAGTTTCTCAGAATATGACTGAAGCTACTTTTGATCAACATTAGACTTTGATACTCTATTCAGAAGCAAGCATTATCCTTTAATAAAGATCATGTTCAAATTCTTTTTGATAAAATCAAATCTTTCAATGGCTAAGGGTTTTGTAAATATGTCAGCCCCTTGATGATTAGTATCAACGAATTGAATATCTATAACACCCTTCTGAACATAATCTCTATTAAAGTGATGTTTTATTTTAATGTGCTTGGTTCTAGAATGTTGAACTGGATTCTTTGTTAAACAAATAGCAGCAATCTTATCACAAAAATAGGGATAATGTTTCCATAAATCTGATAATTCTCTAGCTGATATTTCATCCAGAGTAGTTGTCTACAATATTTTGCAGCTGAGACATATTATGCTTCTACTCTAGATAAAGCAATATTTGCTTGTCTCTTACTAGCCCAATATATTAGGTTCTCTCATATGAATTGATAGTTTCCACTAGTGGATTTTCTCTCAATTATATCCCAACATAGTAAGCATCATAGAATCTAGCTAGCTTATAATCTAGGAATTTTTATAAAGAAGTCCTAGATTTTTTGTTCTTTTCAAATACCTAAAAATTCTCTTAATAACAATTAAGTGAGTCTCTCAAGTATCTGATTGAAATCTTTCACATAGACAAACACTAAACAATATATCAGGCCTGAAGCTGTGAGGTAAATCAAGGAACCAATCATTCCTTGATATAGCTTTTGATTCATCATGATTCTATTTTCCTCCTTGTTCAGACTGCAGGTTGGATGCATAAGAGTTGTCATAATCTTGCAGTCTTGAAGATTAAACTTCTTCAGAAGCTCCTTTGTGTATTTGGACTGATGAACATAAGTTCCACGTTTACTTTGGTTTATTTGAATTCCTAGGAATAATTTCAATTTTAACATCATGCTCATATCAAACTCAACCTTCATAGTCTCAGAAAATTCTTTGCAGAGAGAGGCATTAGTAAAACGAAAAATCATGTCATAAACATAAACTTGGACAATTAAGATTTCTTTATTCAGAGTCTTTCTGAACAGTGTAGTGTCAACTTGATCTTTTTGAAAACTATTTTCTAAAAAGAAATTACTTAGTCTCTCACACCAAGCTCTTGGAGCTTGTTTGAGTCCATAAAGTGATTTCTTAAGTTTAAAAACAAAATTTGGGTGGACTGAGTGTCATATCCCAAAATTTTCCCTACCTCATCATTCAATTTGCGTGGCTTACAGTTTTGTTCATTTGCATATATTTGTCTATTTGATCATGCATTTAGGTCATTCATCGACATTTTCATATCGTAACAAATTTAGATAAAAGGTTCGATAGTAATGGATGTAATCAGTTTAATCGGATTTTCAAGAAAGATATTATAATTTGGTAATTATTCAAGTTTATTTCTCATATTACTTGTGGTTCGGATCATCTCTTTATTTGAGATTCATGGTCAACATGGAGATTTAAATGATTGTCACTGAATTCAGAAGCTTGCTTGAATTCAAAGAAAAGAGAAAAATTGGAATAAAAAGATTTCATTCATTTATTGAAAATTCATGGTACAATGCATATTCCTTGAGATACAAATCAAAATAATGGATTACAAGAAAAGAGGGAAAAAATAATATCTTTTGGGTACAATTGATATTTGGTCAACTGTTGACAAACGACTCGGTTTTGACTCTTGAATTTTTCTAGATCTATTATACAAGCATTTGATCAATTTATTCATCATCATTCATCACAAATGACTTGAGTCACGATTATGTCAAGTGCTAATATTTAAGAAATTCTATCTTCGGTCAAGCTTCACTTCCATGGCTAATTCTTCACTTTCCAACGTTGTTCCAAGCCCAAAAAAATTCAGCATTTGATCCACGAGTTTACACCATTCAAAAGTGCTTATTTTCAACACAAAATCACTTCTCAAAAGCACTTAAAGTCATGGGATGATTCGCACAAAAAAAATCAAGCCAAAAGTGGTGAAATCAAGGCAAAAGCATTCAAATTCAAGTTAATTACTAGTGACCATTTGTCTTACATTCCAACTTGGTACTTTTTCTAAACTCTAACATCATTGGTCTCTAACTACCTCATTCTTCACAATCATTCAATTATCCGATCAATCCTTAATTAACATAACTTTCAAACTAATACAAAACTACCAAACAAACACAAATTCCAACTTCCATTTCAATCAAATTTCCGTTCAATCTTAACCATTCTTTACAATTAATACAATGGTTGAAATTGGTGATCCGCAACTCAGGATTAAATTAATTTTCCACCATTGATAAACCTCTTACTTGGATCATAATCAAAGAGTGTCCATTCACTTGCAAAGTCTATATAAACATGTCGTTTCTCACATTTTGAGGGGTAGCTAACCTAATATAGAAAATTCACAATTAACCATTATTTTCCACCATTTTTTTGTTCTCAAATTCTCTCTCAATTTATCTTTTCCCTCACTCTCACCAAAGTTCATAATTATCACCATCTAAAATTTTACATTGAAATTCTAAAATGGTGGAACTTAGCCACAATCCAATTTTCATAAATTATCAATCAACAACTCAAGCATTATCATCAATAATCATCATCTAAAGTTTATCAAAATTTGTCAACAATTATCATCCAAGGTTCATCAATGCAATCTTACTCATTAGTATTCTGTGTTCAAGATTCATCTTCTATGTTAATCCTTCGTCAAAAATAATCATCAAACTTGGAAGTTAATTGGATTAAAGAAGCTTACTCTTGAAGTTTTCCATATTTCACTTTGACACTCTGATTTTCAACACTAACCAGATCAATATGTGGTTTGCACCTAGTTTTGTGTATGGTATGGGGACAAGTTATATAGTACAATGTGTGTGTGGTGTTGTTAAGAAGAACTTTATTGAAAATAAATATTTTAAAAATTGCATAATATTGATAAACTTTTCTAAATTATGACATTTTTTTAGATTTTTTTTTTTGTTTTAATTATACTTTTTTAATTATAACAAGTGGTAGCTTTGAGATCACCAATGGTGCTATCTCCTTGACTGATAATTAGGAATGACAAACGGGGCATGTCCATCCTATTAAAGTCGGTCAAAAAACCGAATGAAATATACCATATTATCCATAAAAGTTAAAAGTGGTAAAAAGAATCACATCCATCACGTTAACGTTTATACCTTCTTCTGTCAAAGTATACCAAAAAAACAAAGTAGAGATGGACGGAAAAAGTAAAAGAGAAGTTTATAAACCTTAGTTCATCCCATAACAAATGAAAGAATAAAAGGGCGGATATGATCTGTTTTACCAGTTCTAGTGATAACAACATACTTGAACTATTTTTGTGTAAGCAGAAGTTCAACTTAAAGTGTAATTTTTAGGAGATAATTATTATCTCTTGAACTGTTTTTGTGTTAGCAGAAGTTCAATTTAAAATGTGTTTTTTACAAGACAAATGTCTCATCCATTTAAAGGTAAGAAAAATAGTTTTTTTTTTATATCTTAAATAGGTTATTTTTTCATAATATAAAATTTGTAAAAATTCAAAATTTCTTATTAAGTGTGTACAAAATATAATAGGATATAAGTATTTTAGGGAATACAAGTAACTAAAGAAATTAATTAAATTTTAATTAACTCAAATTAACTTTTATTTACAAAAAATGAAATATTCTATATGGTTGTGTAAATAAGAAAAAATGCATTCATATAATATAATTACGAAATTTTATATTGATGTTCCTTATTGTTAGAAAGATCCTAAGTCCCACATTGGTTGGAGATAGAGCATTGAAATAGTTTATATAGAGTGGCACCCCTCACCTTACCAACCGGTTTTGTAAGATTGTGTTAAGCCAAACTCTAATATGGTATTAGAGCCTATCAATCAGACCTTGGGTAACCCAATAAAAATGTTGGGCGTGAGGGGGTGTGTTAGAAAGATTCTAAAGTCCCACATTGGTTGGAGATAGAGTATTGAAATAGTTTATATAGATTGACACCCCCCACCTTACCATGCCTTAATGGATATAAATAACTTAGAGAATTCAAATTAACTTCTATTTACGAAAAATGAAATATTCTATATGGCCGTGCAAATAAGAAAAAATGTATTCATATAATATAATTATGAAATTTATTGACCTAAATTCTTCTTTACCATTGCTTCTTGTAACCAAAAATTGTTTCTTACTTCTCCATGTCACTAGTTGACCCATACGAATGAGTAATACCTACTGGCTGATCTTTTATCAGTTAATGAGTTAGCCCAATCTGCATTTATGAATATTTTTTTCTTGTACCCCTTTTGAAATGCAACCCCTTCCCTATTTCCTTTTTGAGATATTGCATAATATGGTTAACTGCTTTCATATGAGCCTCTTTGGGGTCGTTCATGTATTAGATATCCATGCTAACAAAAAATCCAACATTTGGTCATTTATGTGTTAGGTTGATAAGTATCCCATCCAACCTTTAATACATTTCTTTATTAGTTAGTGAACTATATTTTTCCTCTTCTATTTTCACATTAGATTCCATATGAGTGTTTGTTGCCCAACATCCTAACATCCCTGTTTCTTGAAGTAAGTTAAGAGTATATTTTCTTTGAGATGAATAAATTTCAAAATTTAATCATGCCACTTCCATTCCAATAAAATAGTGTAACTGGCCAATGTCTTTGACTTTAAAATCCTTATATAGTAATAGTTTTATCCCTTCAGTTCCTGTATACTCATCACCTATAATGATAATGTCGACTATGCAAACAATGAATATGGTTACCTTGCCTGCCTCTGAGTGCTTTAAGAACATCGTGTTGTATATTTGACATTGAGAGAAACACTGCATCTTAACCACTCACGTAAGCATATTAAACCAAGCACATATAGTGATATTTTGAGCTTACATACATTGCCTGAGTTTTTTGAAGTCTCAAGTCCAGGTGGTAATCTCATGTAAACATCTTCTTCGAGTTCACTATTTAAGAAAACATTTTTTATATCTAGCTGGTGAAGTGGCCAATTCAAATTTACTGCCAAGGGAAGGAGAATACGAATTGAGTTTAATTTTGTTACATGTGCAAAGGTCTCTTCATAGTCCATCCATTGGACTAGGTGAATCCTTTTGCTACCAATCAAGCTTTAAGTTCACACTTCCATGCACATTATATTTCACTAAGAATATTAATTTTTATCCAACTAGCTTATTTCCCTCTAGTAGGTGACATAAATGCCATGTACCATTCTTCTCCAGTGCCTTGATTTCTTCTACAAATGTAACCATCCATGTTAGAACTATGATATCTTCATAGAAGTTTTAGGAAATATGGGTGTTGTCCACTAAGTTGATGAAGTTCTTGTATTCTGCAACAATTTTTCACTAGAAAAATGATTCCCAATGTAATACCCTAATTTTTACCCCTAAGATTTCCAATATTTCATTTGCATCTTTGCATTTCATACCACAAACAAGATCATGCTTTGGTTCCTCTATCCCTCTCATCTTTGGGTTTATACCTTGCAGGGATCACTGAGCATCTATGTGTTTCTTGTTTGATTTTATTTGTATGCTTATGTTTACTAACCTTTAGTCAAAATCCAAAAATATGTTTGTTTTTTTTTCTTTACTAACTTTTTCAGGAAGAGGTTGAAATCAAGAACATCAATCAACTGTCCCTCAGCTCGAAAATTTCATCTGAATAAAGTCAAAGTTGATCTGCAAGAAATTCAAATCATATGATCAAGATTTTCCCAAGATTTGATTGACTATTACTCAAGAAATTCTAAGGTTCGTGTGTTTATTTCCACGCCTTCTTTGACAAGTCATAAAAATCGAGCCAGAGCCAAGATAGCACATCAAAAGGCAAATTTTTACACATTTTCAATGTGTTAATCGATTAACACATTTGTACATGCAAATGGTTAATCGATTAACTAGTGCGTTTTTTGTGAAAATGAGCCAAATTCAAATTCTGCAGTATTTTGGCACCAATTTTCAAATATTTCATCATGAAAATATTTTAGATCACTTCATTTTAATTCCCCTACCTCATCACAATTGATTCCCACCAGCCATCTTCACTAATCAGCACTTGATCTTGATTTTGCCTCCAAATTCAAATTTCAAGCCTAATTTTGGTTCCAAACCAAATTTCAAACCACCAAAAATTTCAAGCCTAAATTCTATAAATAGAGGTCTCATTTCATTCATTCTTCAAGCTTTTGATAGCCAAATTCACCTTGTCAAATTTCTTCTTGACTCTCTCAATTTTCTCCAACTACCAAATTCACCAAAGCTCTTTCTTCCTTTGAAAGTTAGTAAGTTCTTCATTGAAACTTACTCATCTTTGAGCTAAAACCTTCATCCAATTACTTGTTCATCATCAATTTTAGTAGATCAAGGATTTGGAGTATGGTTCTTGAAGTTAATTTGAAGCAATTTCAGATTTGAAGTGGTAAACCCTCATTCCACCATTGTTGTTCTTGATTCATCTTCCACAATATGATCTATTGTTGATTCTTGTTGCTTGATCTTTGGATTTTGCAAATTGTGTTTTATTGGTGATATTTGCTGTTGTTTTACTTGAACTTTCATGCACAATTTCATCCTTGATCATGAGGTGTTTGAAGAAATTATTGATCAAGGATTTTGCAATTTTCAAATTGATTTACTACTATTTTTACAGTGTTAATCGATTAAACAAAAACAAGCACAAGCTGGTTAATCGATTAACAATTGGTTTCTGCACCCAAAATTGCAATTTTACACTGATTAATCGACTAACCATCTTTTCCTTGCAAATGGTTAATCGATTGACCAGTGGCCAAAATGTTGATTTTTGCTTGGTTTTGGGACTGTTTTGGTTCCATTTCCTTTTCCTTCCCTTTCCTTTTGTTCTCTTCCTTGGGTTATGTAACACCCCGTTTCCCAAAATAAAAATAACACAAATAAATAATCACACATCAGAGTTCCCCCACAACGGGATGTCACAATTCTCATCAAAATTTTTCACAAAACATTTTTCCAAACTAATTTTCAATAAAGTTGCAGCGGAAAATGAATATAGTCTGTCATAACACAAAACAACATACATACATCATCCATGTCATCAACATCATCATATGTACAACAATCGGGCAACTGCCCAAAATATATATAGTATCATCATCAATCATCACTAAACAGGATACGCCACAGGGGCACACAAAATCAACAGTAACCAATAAAACTCCCAAAAGGCCCCAGTGTTACGTATCAGAGCAGTCCTACGGAGACACCACAATCCAAGCTAGCTAAATACTTGGATTATCTGTACTTTCGAAGAAGCACAGACCACAACAACATCAAAGGGGTGAGATTCATGATCAAATAATAATTGGCATTTCTTCATCTATCTCTCAATTTTATTGTTTACTGTTGATATGTGTGCCCCTGTGGCGTATCTGACTTTTGCGAGACATGTGATGATGTTTGATGATTATGTTATATATTTTTAGGCAGATGGCCGATGGTTGTATATATGACGATGTTGATGACATGGATGATGTATATATGTTGTTATGTGTTGCGACATACTTCTTTTTCCGCTGAAATTTTATTGAAATCAGTTTTGAAAATGATTTGTGAAATTCTGATGTGAATTGTGACATCCCATTTGGGAGAGGAACTCTGATATGTGTTTATTTTAATTGTTTTATTTTGTTTTGGGGAACGGGGTGTTACAGGTTACATCTTTGTGTAGTTAAATTTGGCATTTCTTCATCTATCTCTCAATTTTTTTTATCGATGAAAATCTTCAATATCATTGGAATTTATTTTAATTCTTAATGAAGATGAGATTGTTACCTATTTTATTTTCGTACGGTATTGCTTTCGGAGGATGATCTACATATTGTCTCTCTAGCATACATTAGTACAAACATTTTTATTGACCGATCTCAGATAGTCGTGGCTTCTACATAAGCCCGATTACGATTGCTTAACATATCGCTAAATTGTTCCGTATCGAAAATGATCATTTGTGGCTCAAACTTATGTTTGAAAGTCTAAGTATGGTTGATTATTTGTCTTGGGTCCATTACTTATGAAACTTGTTGTTAGGAGGCTTTGATTTTATCAATCTTCCAATGAGTCTTCATTAACTTTGGCCTAAGTTCATTATTTGACCATCGTTGATCATTTGTTCTAACAACTAATCACTAACTCACTAACAATATTATTGTACTAATTTTGTTTATGTGTCCTTCTCGCTCCCTATATCTCTTTTATTTTTATGCTCCATTATTATCATCTCATATCATATTATTGTTTGTGTTTCCGCTCTCTTTTTATTTTGTCCACTTGGACCATTTCTTGTTCAAAACATTAATAAAAGCTCAAACCCCTAAAAAACTTGTTCTCTTAATGGTGGACTGTGGTTACTATCCTTTGCATTGGACATGGATTTTTGGATCTAGAACTAGGATCTTAACCTATGCTTGGAAGCTTGTGATGTCAAACTTTGGATGTTTGGGTACTTGAAGTTCTCTTTTGAAGACTTAATTTGATTAAGGCCTAATCTAAAGGAATAATGCTTATGTTGTGGAGCTTACTTGTGTGGTTAGACCGTTATTATCCTTAGCTTTTATCTTTTTCCTTTAGGATAGTCTCTTCTTCTCCACCCCTTCTTAAATTCCAAATCTTCTCCCTTTTTCAAAACCTTATTGTTTTCAAAACTATAATCTCTTTCACAATAAACCTTGACTTTTATCAAGTGTTTTTCCAAACTTCCTTTTCTTTAATAAATGTTAATCAATGTTAATCATACTTTGACTCTTTTCAAAAAGACATAAAAAACATTCAAACTCATTCAAACCTTTTGTGCCTTATGCGCTTTTTCTTTTAAAACTTTTCTATAAGTCACCTCTTTAAGCGGAACTATTCGTTTGGAAATGATGACCTGTCTTTTCACTTAAAATCAACCATAACAAACCTATTTTGTTATTTGTACCACGAACTATGAGGTTTTGATCTTATATTGCACTTTGTGGGTACGTAGGCATGAAGCGATAAGTCTTTCCAAACACAAAAATCTTAAAAAAATACTTCTCTTCTCATCTCTCCAATCTCACTTCAAACAAACCTTTTTAAACCAAAAAGCATAGATATTTCAAAGGGTTCCTATAGTGTACTATAGACGTTTTGGGTGATAACACCTTCCCTTAGCGTAACCAACCCCCTTACCCGGTATATGTTCATCTGTTCTTGTTTTAGAACTTGCTTATGTTTTGTTCGCTCTTTTTCCTTTCCTTTTTGGATAAAATAAAAGTGCGTGGCGACTCTTACTTTATGAGTTAAGTTAATTAATAGCTTACACTTACAATTTTTTTGGCTACACCCAATTGGGTGTTTGGTACAATACCTCGCCCCCTTTCTTAAGGAAATATGTTAGTTTAAGTTTTGGTCATAAGTGCCATTATCCAATAAATTAGAAGATGAGTCAATGAATGGTATTTTAACTTTGTGACTAGGTTCAGAATCTGAATTTTGAGAAAAGCATGGGTTCTGCTTTGGAAGAATGCATATTTATACTTTCTTAAGAGTTTGATACTTATTTTCATCTATTTGTTGGTTTAGTAACCTCAAGAGGGGTTTCATGTTGGTCCAACTCAGGTTCAAGTACTATTTGGGCAGATTCAAAAAAAATTATGGTTAAGCCAGATTTTGGTGGGGGCACCTATTGGGACAAATTCTCGCAGAACAAATTTTGGTATAATTTCTAGAATAGTTTCTGAGACAGATTTCATAATAAATTACGGGACACATTTTTATATAGTAATTTCCCAAGGTTGGTGTTCATCAATTGTCACTTTCTTTCCCTGAATCTCAACCTTGGGATAAAAGGTGCTACCTTCACAAAATGTTTCATCTATAGTGTAATAAATCCGTCTTTTTAAAGGGAAATAACATTTATATCCTTTCTTGGTAAGAGGGTATCCCAAGTATATATATTTTATGGATTTTGGGTCTAGCTTGTTGGAATTTGTCTTTGATTATGTACAAATGCAATACATCCAAAAATCTTTGGTGGGAGATTTGTGAGAAGTTTGGTCGAAGGATAAAATGACAAGAGGGTTTGGTGAGGTGTATTTAGGTTGAGTGTATTGAAGGGTATTCTATTTATTATAGATGATGAAGAAAGAACCACATCTACCCCAAAATGCCTAGGTACATTAATGGACAACATGAGGGCTCAAGTGACTTTCAATAGGTGTTTATTTTCCCTCTTTGTTGTTCTATTTTTATGGAGATATAATGGACATGAAGTTTGGTGTATCATGTCATTTTTGAAAAGGTATGTACTAAGGGTATGGTGGAAGTATTCCTCCCATTATCAATTCTTAAGATTTGAATGTTGCTTTGAAATTGGGTTTAAACCATTTTAAGGAAGTTCTCAAATATACTCTATACTTATAACTTTTATTTAATGAGAAATACCCAAATGACTCTTGTATGGTCATCAATAAAGGTGACAAACCACTTGACCCGATAATATTTCTCACCCGTGAAGATCCACACACATCACAATTAATAAGGGTGGATAGTATATATGACTTCTAAGATTTTATGAAATAATGAGAGTTGGTGTGTTTGGCTAGTTCGCACACTTCACATTTGAAAAAAAAAAATCAGAATCTTTATTAAAAAATGATGGAAACATCTTTTTCAAACATATAAAATTTGAGTGTCCTAGGCGATAATGCCATAACATTGCATCATTTGCATTCATTGATGAACATGTAAGGACAACCTTGTATGATCTTTTATTTTGTTCTTAAACTCTTAGGTAGTAAAGTCTCACACTCTTCTCCACATCGTTAATCCTCTTTCCTAAATTCATATCATAAAATTGACCCAAATGTTGTAAAAAGAAATTAGCAATACATCCTAAATTTTTTTGTTAATTTGGTAATAATCACTGAACCTTTACCATCCACTTTGAAGGTAGTATCATATGTTTGTTTCAAAAACTATTAACCCTAACATTATTTTTATAAAACTGTAGTAAGCTTCTTAGATCCATATTGTTTTGTTGTGGAATCAGAAATAGAGAACGCGATCGTAGCAAGATCTTTCGACTCAGTAGTGAATACTTCTGATATGGTGGAACTGAGTGGACCACATGCTTCGTGCTTAGATGAAGTCTCATCTGTTTCTCCTTGTTGTCTGCTCTTTTTGTATTGGATACCATGATTGTGTTTTTATTCATTAGTCTTGCAAATGGCCGGGAACACATACCATTATAAATTCTCAATCTTATTATTTTATGGTCCACGCTCGACTTCATAGTCATCGAGTGCACTTTTTCCACAAGAATCTATTGTCGATTAGTTTTAATTGAAATAGTGCAACCAATCTCTACGGAATGTAACACAGCCAATGCAATAATGTCTCATAGTTTTTGGTTCTGTGGAATCTTTGTAAGGAAACCACAACAATAAAAATTATGTGAAGAATTTGCCATCATTTTTTAATTATTTCCGTACGACAACATAACAATCCACCATCATCTAATGATTAGTTAATATATTTTGAAAGATAAATTAAACTTCATATATATGAAACTTGATAGACGACAATACACAAGCCTTAGTGTGTGCACTTTATCTCAATTATAAGACCCTACTCCTCCAGAAAGAAAACATATTTTTTCTTGTAGGGTTAAAAGTGCATAGACTCGCATATATGTTCATGTGAAAATAACTTTTGGGTCAAGCATGCTATGTGAAGCCAAAATGAAATTGATTGGCTTTGGCTTTCTAGTCTGGTTTCTCCACTCTTGTCTTCTCCTTTCCCATCCCATGTGTCCTATTTACTGCAAAAATGACAACACAAATAGACCTTTCTTTTACTCTTTAGTTCCATTGTTTTATAAATAATGTTCCCTAAATAAAACATACAACCACTATCAAAAAGAAATTTATCTTTATGAATATATTTCTATCAGTAGTTAGTGAGAGATTTATAAATAACTCACTAGTTTCGACAATAAATAAATCCTCATTTTTACGAGAATTTATTTGGTCATTAAATTACACATTAATTATTTAGTGACATTTATTTTAATAATTAGTGAAAAATGATAATAAATACTTGTTTTATGAAGAATTTATTCCGACACTAAAATTATATAATAATAGTTTAGTGACATTTATATTTGGTCACTAGTCAATTCGAATCATTTGCAATTTCTCCAGCTTCGATCATATAACGAGTCACATGTTCGACAGTAGACTCCATCGTATCTCCTGAAAATTTTGTGAATTTTGGCACCTTCGTCCTAGGAGGTAACTCTGACTGGAGAATATAATCCATTATCCGTGACGTATAATTTGGCCTAATGAACCCAGAGTTTACCCCATTTCGAGCCATTATTCTTTCGACCATGGCTGCTAAGTTGTTGTCGAACGACCATATTATTACGTCGAACCTGTTGGACGACATTGTCCGCATCTTGGTTTCGATTTACCATAATTACTTCTGGGTCTCTTTCTACCAGAATTGGTACTTGGGCCCTTTGTGGTTCGACCCTGTGTGGCTCGAGTCTAGGGAGTTCGATCCTCCCTTGATTTTCTATATTAGCCTAAGGTAGGTTCCCTAAGTCTTGTCGTGGAATATTTCCCACAGTAGCTGTGTTCCTGACAGTGGTTGGCACACCCATAAATTTCGCCAACCATGCCAATTGCACTGCCAACCATTGATTAGTCTGAGTTGTATTTTGGATTAGAGGTTGAAATATTTCTCCCATAGTTCGGGATAAGGTTTGAACCATTTGTAAGTTGCTCTCATCCATCTGCTACATTAAACAAGCTATCGAAGTATTGGTAAGATTGGGGCCCTGGGTGGAATACCCCACACTTATACTTTGGCTATTTCAACCAGCATTAACCCTAGACCCTAATCCTTGTAATGGTGAAGTCATCACGTTTTTCAAAAATATTGCGGGAGCATTCTGGAGATTTTGCATTACTGTGGTTGGCATTCCATATGGTGGGTTTCTTGGTAATGAATGTGAAAACCCTGGAGGAAAAAAATGTCTGGACGTCGAAGTTCCTCCTGGCGGAGTTTGGGGATTCGAAGCTTGAGGCCCAACGTACTCTAACAATGATTGGGTGTAGGCCCTTATACTTGTCGACATTGATCCCAACACTAATGGCACTGGTCCAGGCCTAACAGAAGGTGGTATCTGCTCCCCTGTCGAAGGTACTGAGGGTGGAACCACCTCATTCCTAAACACATATCGAGGATTGGTATTACTAGGCTGGAGATTAGAGCCATCTCCTCGAAGGTTTGAGTTATTTGGCTGATTAACATATGTCGCCATCTCCCTAGTATAATTTTTTCTTGGTCTTTCTTTGTTTGCAGCGGCTATCTTGCCACTTCTTAATAACATATAACGAAGTTTTATCAAAGACAAATTAAACTGTAGTTTTGCAAACTTTTTTACAAAAATTCACAAACTCTTTTAGCGCAGTCCCACTGGGCGTGCCAATTTATTTCCCGTGAAAATTGGAAAACAACCGCTGATCTTCCAAATCTAACTTTGGTGACTCACAGGATCGATCAGATTGATCCTATGACATGTGCTAATTTTTATGTGAAAGAAATGATCTAAACTACACACTTCGACAATGTTTTGAGGGAAAAGTTTAATGTAAATGTAAGGCTCGACTGAAATAAAAGGATGTGATTTTGTAGAACACAAAGTAAAGAACCTTTAAAAATATTTAAATAAAGTGAAGCAAAATGCAGGGAAGATGTAAATTTCAAAGAAGTAAAGATAAACTCTTTAAGATTAAGCAAGTAAAATAAGTTTCATTGAAAGTAAAGATGGTGTGTTTACATGACGTACATTCTCCTAGAACTCGTTTCTCTACACTCGGATACTTTGAGTAATTTTGGGAGTAACTTGTACAATAGTAAATTACAACACACCGAATTCTATGGCTAGAACCCTTATTTATAATAGTAAAATTAACTGCCATCAACCTCCTAAAACAACCCGTCTATGACAAGTGTCATATTGCATGTAGTCACTTGTTAGATGAGCGCCACTTGTCTTACTTAGTCATGAGAAAGCATAACTACTCCCTACTTTATTTGAATTTCAAAATTCCACTAATACTTAGCTAGCAGCCTCGATCGAAGGTGGTAATTCTTAATATTCGGAAATATTCTCTAAGTCCCAAAACACTTAAATACCCAGCCTACTCGAAGGTCTCCTTCACTCGAAGTCTTTCACACTTCTTCAAGAGTTTAATATTTTATTCTATTATGGGCGTCGAATTTGTGAGCTAACAGGGGCACCTTTTGGGACAAATTCTCGTAGAACAAATTTTGGTACAATTTCTAGAATAGTTTCTGAGACAAATTTCATAATAAATTATGGGACATATTTTTATATAGTAATTTCCCAAGGCTGGTGTTCATCATTTGTCACTTTCTCCCCATGAATCTCAACCTTGGGATAAAAGACACTACCTTCATAAAATATATCATCTACAGTAATAAATTCGTCTTTTCTAAGGGAAATAACATTCATATCCTTTCTTGGTAAGAGAGTATCCAAAGTATATATATTTTAGTGACATTTATTTTAATAATTAGTGAAAAATGATAATAAATACTTGTTTTATGAAGAATTTATTCTGACACTAAAATTATATAATAATAGTTTAGTGACATTTATATTTGGCCACTAGTCAATTCGAATTTGCAAATTTAATGCCTAATTTAATTAATGATATTATTAATACAAAATAATTTCATATATAAAATAAAATAATAATAAATAATACACCAGATAAAACACTTTAAAATGTGTTGTAAATATTACAACCAAAGTAGTACTTGCTTTCTTCTTAATACTATATTACAACAAAAATAATACAAGCAAAATTCTTGAAATTAAGAGATTACAATGAAAATAGTACTATCACTATTCTTAAAGAAAAACAGAGTTGGATCCAAACGTGGAGTTTGATGACTTAAAGAAAATTTTTCATAAATTGAAATAATTAATCTTTAAAAGGAGTCTTCTTGCAATACACAAATCAATTCTTTATGAGTCTTGAATTTCTCTTTTAAGACTTATGTTTTCAATTGACAAATTTAAAATGACAAACATTCCATACCCCTCTCGAGTAAAATATAAGAGATAAAAATAGTTAAAGGGAAATTAACTTATGTTTGGATAATTTTATGCAATCTAATTTTAAATAGAATTAATTTTAAAGATAGAATAAATTCTTCTTTACAAAAACTAAACATCTCAAAATCTTTCTAAAATCAACAATACACCTATATTCTATGACTCTCCTAAAAGCTAAATAAAATTGTCAAATTCTAACGTATTGTCTAACTTTATAACACTACAACTAGCTTAACCATAATAATCAAAATGTCAAATTAAGTTTAAAAATCCATGTGAGTATTTTATGTTCAAATAAAGCTCTATTCATGAAATAGAGCTTCAAAAAGAATAACAACTAACAAAAGAAAAAAATATTATTCATCTCTCAAAAAATCAACACAAAAAGTTGAAATCCAACCCTACAAACTAAAACATGGACATGAACAAGTTGAGCTCAAAACCCTAAAAATAAATATTTACACTTGGTTCATTTTGTTTGTGGTCTATTAGCCGTATGATCGATATTCCAGCGCTGGTGGTTGCCATAACAGAAGTAAAAATCCATGGAAAAATAGTTGAGTTTTACGAAGTGCTTGAAAGAGGAAAAAGAAGAGAACTCGAAAGAATGAAAAAAAATATTTTAGCTTTATGGATTGTTTTGCGCACAATGGTAACTTTTGTGCGGTGGGCTTTCTCAATTTTTTTGTAAGAAAGGATTTGGTTAAAAGAGTACTAGGGGTACTCTTGCCAAATTACATAATATAGATGAAAATCCAAACAAACAAGGAGAGATTAAATACCAATTGAAAATTAAGGTAAAAAATGCAAAGGATCTTTGCAAAATTCATAAAAATTACAATTGGGATGAGTAATATCTCCTATAAGAGACCACCTCCAAGCCAAAACTTAATATTCCAGAAAAGGTCGGATACGTTACAAGGTTCTTCTTTAAACACCATTTTGTTTCTCAAATTCCAAATACTCCAACAAACCGATAACCAAATGCTACCTTCCTTTCCTTCCTTAACTTTCCTTCTCATGAAAAAAGCCATCCAAAACAAAAAATTGTAATGAATGTCAACCACGTCATGGAAGATCTCAATCCCAACCGAAGCCGACACATCTCACCACACCCTCTTAGAAATATCACAGTTGAAAAATAGATGTAAAAGAGATTCGACCTCACCAGAACAAAAGAGATAAGCAATTTGATTGATAGGGATAATACCTCTGTGCATAAGAAGATCCTTCAAAGGAAGTCTATTCAAGAAGCACCTCCATCCGAAAGCCTTGATTCTGAATGAAATCAAACTTTTCCACAACTTTTAGAATGAATTTTGGCTGCTTGCTATCGATACAGAATGCTGTAGACCAGAACACAACAATGCATAACCAGATTTCACCGTATATCCAATAAGCGGATCAGGTTTCCACACCAAATGATCCACAAACTCGCGAGATGGAGATGAAGAAAAAAGTAGTGCCCTTAATTCCTAAACTTTATACTGAACTGAATGAGCTGTGAAAACAGAAATTCCAAAATCTCCGCAATGCCAAGAATCCTGAATCCAGTTTCCCAAGCCGACAACTTACTCCTTTTTCAAAAAACTCATTCGAAACAAATCCAAAAAAGCCTCTTTTAATCTGAATTCACCAAACCAGTTACCTGACTAGAAATAAATCAAGTGACCGTCCCCCAAAGAAAAGCAAAAATCCCCTTTGAAAACACCGCCATCGTGCCTTTTCTCCAAAGAGGTGATGTCTTTCCACCAAACAGAACAACAAATATTACAATTTTTTTGTTCGTAAGTGAACCAAGATGAGAAAGGTCCCCATACCCCGCTCTTAGGATCTTAATCCACAAGGACTCCTTACTCTCTAAAATGTGCCACCTCCACTTTAAAAGCAAAGCTAAATTAAATTCCTCAACTCTTGTCAATCCAAGACCTCCATTATTTATAGGAAAACAAAGTTGTTCCCAACCCACCCAATGAATTCTCATTCTTTCGTCTATCCCTCCCCAAAGAAATTTTTTTTGCAACTTAGTGATTTCTTTACATATATTCACTGGCGCCCTGTAGAACGAAAGAAGAAAAACTGGAAGGTTGCTCTAAACATAATTTAGCAGAGTTATGCGCTCTCCAAGACTAAGCATTCTTCCTTTCTAATTAGAGAGTCGAGCTTCCATTTTTCATAGTAGAAAAATCCAAGAAGATAATCTTCTAGCATTCATACCGATTAGTATGTCGAGGAATTCGAATTCTTTACCTTCTAACCTGCAAGACAGAAAGTTTGCAGCAACTTCCAAGAAATGAAAGTTGATATTAATACCAGTTAATTTGCTTTTCAAAAAATTTACGCCCATCCCCGAAATTACTTCGAATCCTTTGAAATCAGATTTGAGAGCCCAAAGGTGTTTCTGGCTACCATCAACAACTAACAACGTATCATCGACGAATTGCAAGATATCCACCACACAATTGTCCTTAACATGAAAACTAAATCGATCACAATTAGTGAAAATTTTACTTTCTTAATTAATTTTCATCCCTAAATTTTATTTTTCTAGTAGTGAGTAGCCAACCATTAAGACTAAAAATAAGTCGAATTAATTTGAAGTCGGTTTAATTCAATTTGATTAAAATAAAATCAACTAAAAATTTGACTCGAATTTATCACAAGCTTTTTTTTATCGCTTGAATCTAGTTAGACTAAAGTTTATGAATAATTCAGTTCAACTCAATAGCTTGAACCAAGTAGACAAAAAGATAAATATTTTTTTTCAAAAAAAAAAATACAAGAATTTAACAAAGTGTTATAAAATTCACACTAGGTCCAATGGTCAAGTTTTTAAAGAAGAGACTGACACTCGTTGGCTTTTGGATCTTCCTTAACTGATACTTCTAATGTCTTGAACGATATTCAAATAGAAAGAAGAAATAATATGTTTATATATAAGGGACCATAGCCTATATATAGTGATTGTCAATCAGGGTTCTCATTATTGTAAAATGAACTCTAACATATAAGATTTAAAATTAGAATGTTGGGTTAATATTGTTGAAGTGTAATCTAAATTCACATTTAAGTTGCATTTAGATTTTAAATTTGAGTTTCATTTAGTGGTTCAGATGGTATAAAACTAAACTCAAGTTTTAGTTATAACTAATTCAATTTGTAACCATTTTTCAATAGAAAGAGAAAGTTAGTTAGAATTCTCTCTTCATTCCATCTTGTTCTCCTTCATTCTTGTGTACCAACAACTAGTTTCCAGAGCTTTAGTTTTGATTTAGGAACAGGAAACACGAGTGTATGTGAGACATGTGTGATTGATTATATTCATTCAGTTCACAGTGAATTGAAGATATGAATTGAAATAGAATTAAATTTCTTGATTACAAGGGAACGAGAAACACGAGTGTTGGTGAGATCTATGTAAATTCGCACAAGAATGTAGATGAACGACATAAACGGTAGCTTGAACACAAAGCTTTCAATATTTGACAGAAATAATTGGAATCGATAGATGATTCAAATATGTGTGTTATTTGATGCTCAAGATGTTCTTGATCTTGTCAATGACGGTTACACTACCGTTGCAGCAGATGCAACAAAAGTGCAGAGAAATCTGCAACGAGAAATGATGAAGAAGGATTAAAAGACATTGTTCTATATCCGTCAGTGTGTGGATACAAATATGTTTGAGAAGATCAATGATTTAACAAAGACAAAGGTTGTGTGGGACACACTCGGACGATGCTACTACCGTAATGCATCATTGAAGAAGGGGAAGCTTCGGTCTCTGTAAAAAATATAAGAATCTAAACATGATGAAAGATGAGAAGGTACCTCATTACATCTCCAGAGTGATTTTGATCACAAATGAGATGAAATCTTATGGAGAAACTCTCTCTGAAGAAGTAATCATTGAAAAGGTATTGAGATCACTTACTCCTCAGTTTGATTATATTGTTGTAGCAATTGAATAATCCAATGACCTCAACACCATAAGAATTGAAGAGAGGTAGAGCAGACTCTAAAAGCGTCTTTTGGTAAGAAGAATCAGAAGTAGTTTTGGTCAGAGGCCAAGAAGAGACATGATGGTTGTTATCAGAAGTCAAAAGCCTCCAACTCTGATGAGAAAAAACATCATAAGGGAAGTGAGAAGTTTGACATTGAGAAGGTTCAATGCTACTGTTGTATGAAGTTTAGCCACTTTGTGCTGATTGCTGGTCAAACAAGAAAAGTAAATCAAAAGAAGCAAACATATCTAGTGGAGTGTATGATGATGAACCTATGCTATTGATGGCTTATAAACCTGATGGTGCATATTTGGTATACTGATGGTATATGGACATTGAATGCTCAGATTACCTAAATGGAAAAAAATAATGGTTGATTGATTTTGACTCTAGAAAGAGGACAAAGATCAAATGTGCTTATGATAAGTACTTTAATGCTAAAGGAATTGGAAATGTCAAAGTCAGAGTGAAGAATGGAAAACTTGTTCTGATCAAGGATGTTTGGTATGTTCCTGGCATATAGTGTAGAAATGACTTTTTACATCGGGTCTTAGTCCGATGTAAAGCCAGGCGATGTAGTAAATCAAAGACATTTTACATTGGGTTTTGGCCCGATGTAAGAAATACACCAAGCACATTGGTTAAATTTTTAAGTCTGATGTGAAAAAAAATATAATTGTAAATTTTAATTATAAAAGGGTGTTTTTACATCGGTTGTAAGGCAAAACCGATGTAAAAGGTGGACATTTTACATCGGTTGCATGGAAAAACCGATGTAAAAAGTACTGTACTAAACAAAAAAAATTTTATGCTGACACGTTTTACATCGGTTCTCTTGTTGACTGATTTGAAAAGTCCTAGGTGACACTTTTTACATCGGCTCTCTTGTTCACCCGATGTAAAAAGTACTGTAGTAAACAAAATAAAAAGTACTGCAGAAACACTTTTTACATTGATTATGTGGTTAAACCGATGTAAAAGGTAGTTTTTTACATTGGTTATTTCGTTCGCCCGATGTAAAATGTATTGTTACGAGTATAAATTATTTGCCTATTTTTTAGCCGTTCCCTGTAACTTTTTTGGTTCCTAGTTTTTCATATTTTTCCAACATCACACAGACCATAATTAGGTCGCTATTTTCCATAGTGCACATCATATAGACCACATTTAGGTCGCTATTTTCATAGCTTTCCAACATCACATAGACCATATTTAGGTCGTTATTTTCATATTTTTCTCACAAATCTAATTTCATTGCACCAAATATCTAGTATACACATAATTGATTTACAAAAGTGCTGATATAGGATATACACAAATGTACTAAATTATAAGGAGGTTTGCACGATGGACCACTACAACAACAAAAAGCTTAACCTTTATATAACTCAAAGAAATATGTTTCCCAACGGAGCCGCAAATCATACAAATCATCGTTTGTTAAGTTCGTTGGGTCATAAAATACCTACAACACGTAAGTAACAATAGAGTTATTCTTTGAAAATTCACATTAAGTTGCAAAACGTAAAGTAAATAAAAAATTAAAGCCATTTTTATTACCTTCATCCAAGATTTGATTATATTGGCAGAGACAATATCCAACATATTTTTCATCACATAATACCCACAATCATCAGAGTTAGGTTGTTTTCTTATCTACAAATGAATGACATAATTAGTGAATACTTATATGATAAAATTAAATATATAATTATAATTTACACCACGCCTACATTGGGTTGAAGCCATGTAGCCTTTTTTCTATTCCCATTTGCCGCTTGATGAACCCCAAAAGCACTAACTCAGAAGAAAAAAATTCATATAAAGCCACATAACATATAATATTACTTTTGTAACAAATTATGCATATATGATGAAGTGAGCATAAAAGATAAACTTACCTTGTAACAATTTTCGTCATGGTTTGATTAAGTTCATGATGAAGTGAACAAAAGACGATCACCATATTATCATTTGGACACATGACTATTAATTTCCTGTTAAGAGTCCCACATCGGATAATATATGACATGAACATGTGTTTATAAGTGGGGGTAATCCTCACTCTACCAACCGGTTTTGTAGGGTTGAGTTAGTCCCAACCACATTTCTTAACATGGTATCAAGAGCCTCGTTTAAGATCCGGTGGGCCACCCACCATTTATTTCCATGCTTCAGTTGTCTAGTCCTGAGTGTGAGGGGGTGTGTTAAGAGTCCCACATCAGATAATATATGGCATGAACATGTGTTTATAAGTGGGCGTAATCCTCACTCTACCAACCGGTTTTGTAGAGTTGAGTTAGTCCCAACCACATTTCTTAACATTGCCAATGACCTCTGTACGTGTGTGTGGAAACACAAAACTCACAATTTCATTTTACCAAAATTGAATTATATATGTTACCAAAATTAAAAAATAGAAAACATAATTTCATACAAACTTACCCATGAATAAATGGTAGCAAGTGACACTCTCTCTTTTCGTCACGTAACTTATCATGTATGTATTGTTTGACACTTGCTTGAGTTTTTGGCACATGATCAACGTACAAACACATAGCATGGTCCATAAATCCGTATACTTCAGATTGTGAAGTATCAATACACAAATGATGAATATACTTGAAATTTTTTAAAATCAACATTATAATAAAAGTGATGAGAGATATAACATATTAATAGATATTGACACTAATAAAAATAGAAAATGTACTTACGTGCACCAAACTTGGAGAGTAGACACATCAAGCCAATTAAAACCCACCAACAGCTCTCTGATACACTTAGCTGACATATGACAATTACTGGCGCTCGCACAATGACTTAATTCTATTGCCAAATGATCATCACCCATTCTTAGAACCATTCTCATTAATCTCTCAACATTATCTTCTCCTTCTCTTTCTTTTGTGCTTACTTTTGTAGCTGAACAACTTCCTTTTCTGCTTCCATCAATAACTTCCCATTGTACAATGCATTTATTATTTCAGTGCTTTGTTGCGAGAGACCCATAGACCTAAGTGTCTCCATGAAAGATTGTTCCATCGCCTTACGCTCTTTAGCAAACTTTTGATCAAAATCAGCTCTAAGCTTTGCTTCTAATTCAGATGGCAAATTTTGGAAACAAAACATCTATTTTCTTCCATTGTAAAGAATCAACTACATGGCGAATTTTTCCATCACACTTTCTTTCTTCTGCATGCCATCTAAGATTCTTTGTGTCATTTGCATTAGCGAATAGTCTCTTGAACCTTGAAAGTATTGGTAGGTACCATACCACTTTCGTGGGAGGAACCTTTTTTACCACCTCATCATCACTAGAATCACCAGCTTTCTTTTTGTAGCGTGACACCTTGCACTTCAGACAATGATTATAGTTTACATACTCTTTTCTGTATAATATGCAATCATTAGGGCATGCATGTATCTTTTCATACTCCAAATCCATCGGACACAATATCTTTTTCGCCTCGTAATAACGATTTGGCATTACGTTACCTTCTGGAAGCATATGTGTCAACAATTCAAGTAATTCGGTAAAACTTTTGTTAGTCCACCCATTATTTTCCTTCAAATTAAACAATTTAAACACGGCTGGCAAACGTGTAAAATTTGTGCATCCCGGGTACAAAGGTTTATCCTTGTCACTACATAAAGTATCATACGCATGCACCTTCTTAAACGAATCTTGTCCAATATCACGCATCATGTCTTCCAGACGACCATCCATTTTTGCACTAACCTTATCTCTTTGGGACACATTTTACTTTGCTACTACCTCACCGTGCCATATCCATTGTGTATAACTTTGACAAATCCCATGACAAATTAGATGATCCATGATTTCTTTCTTATTGAGTTTTGGTTCGTGATTTGCACAACGAACACATGGACAGAGAAAAAGCAGATGAAGACATTTTTCAGCATCACTCTTAGGAGGAGCAAGATTTTTTTTAGCATTACTTTCAGCAAGCTCTAGAAATTCCATCACTCCATGTTCGTACTCAAAACTTAATCGATTGGTTCTCATCCAACTATGATTCATACCTATGTTCCGAAATTATTAATGCATACAGAGTTAAATCATTAGGACGCCTATAATAGTCCCTCTTTTGGACATTAGAGAGAACAAAAGTCTCTACGTGTAAACACGTGGCATAAAAGAAGAATTGAGAAGTTATAAAGAATGAAAAGAGAACCTGCAATGTCGTGGCGGTCGGATGACTCACGGTTAAGAGAAAAAGAGGGACACAAATTCTGCGAGAAACGAAATATCAATAAACTGAAGCAATTGGAGTTTATTTGGTTAATTAGTTATTTTATTTTCAGATACCAAAATAAGAGAAACAACAAAGAGGGTACATAACTTACACTATGCACTCAAGGTTGTATTTAGATAAAGTCAATGATAGGATTTGTCACCAAGATGGGATTTAGACAAAGTACAGAAACTGCAACCAAATCATTAGGACAATCATTAGGACAATGATAGGATTTTCATAATATATTTTCATAATCAACCATTGTAATAACAACAGAAAGTTTTTCACTACTCTTTTTTTCCCCAGAACAACCAAAAAACAAATTTATTGAAAAAATATCGTTTAAACTCAAAAGTCACAACTTTCTTTTCAAGTATAATCATTTCTAAAAAAACATAGTCAATTCTATTTTAAAAGCTCCAAACATGTTTAAATCAATTATGCACATCCAAAATCAAATTCTAGATGCTCCAAACGTGAAAACAAACATATACTGAAATACATTGGACAAAACTAGCATTCATCAATCTCACAAATTCACCATCAAAAGAGAATCAATCTCAACAAAACAAACAACCATAAATCACTATAAAAAAAACTCACTTACTTGTTACCCTTAATCTTGAACCAGGTATCAACATTAAGGATGGAGGTTTCGTCGTGGGTCGTGGGCGAAGGGAGGACGGCGCGCGCACGGTCGGAGGGAGGAACGACCGTGGGTCGTAGGTGGGGCGGATGCAGGACGGCGCTGTCGTGGGGCAGAGGGAGGACGGCGTGGGTCGGAGGAGAGGGAGGAACGACGAACGGACGTCGCAGGCGGGAGGGAGAAATGAAGGTTCGTCGTGGGTTTGAAATGTGCAGGTTTTGGTGAAGAAACCATATTTGAGGGTTTTTAAATCGATGGAATTTAAAACCGATTTAAAATCCATGTTTTAATTAACTTTTTAAATCGGTGGAAATAAACCCGATTTAAAATCCATGTTTTAATTTACTTTTTAAATCGTTTGGAACCAAAACCGATTTAAAATCCCATTTTTAAAATTTTTTATTATTACTTTTGGGGGGCTTTTTAAATCCGTGTGTCGCTACTGCGAAAATCGGTGCCGGCTGAACAGAAGAGTCGCCACCGTGCGTTATTTATCCCAACAGAGGGAAAGGAAACGCTCGAAGTAAACCTACCGCAAAGACGGGAAAGGAATGGTCATCGCAACCAAATCCTGGATTCGGGAGTCGGTTACGCAAGGGGAAGGTATTAGCACCCCTCACGTCCGTCGTACTCGACGGGATCCACGCTTGCTGGTTTGTCTAAAGGATGCAAAACAATCTATCTACGGCTGCTAAATCTAAACGGAAAGAAACTGACTCGATAGAGCATCACACTCTATGCCTACGTATTCTCAAGAGAGAAAGTCAGAGCCATCGTAGTTCGGGAAACTACAGGGAATTGGCTCGCCAAGACTTTGCGTCTTGTGCCTACGTACTTCCACACAGCGTGAAAGATCAGAGCTTCCGTAGTTCAGGCTAACTACGGCTAGACAGGGTTTTCTCGATCACACAGAAGTGAGAGATTAAATTGGTCTGAAAGGTACGGGAACCTACGGGAACTAGAACTACGGTCTGGTCTCAAATGCGCAAGGGCAGGAGAAAAAGATAACATCAGTCGTCAGCGGGAAAGTCTCGACCGCTCAGCAGCGAGAGAACAGAGAGGTTAGTTGTTAGTGTGCTCGCTAGGATATCGCATCCTATGCCTACATATTCTCATTCGGTATGAGAAATCAGAGCAGCTGTAGTTCAGCCTACTACAGCTAAAACGAGGAAAAGGGAAAAAGGAAAAAGGGAGCTCGCTAGGATACGGCATCCTATGCCTACGTACTCTCGTCCGACACGAGAGATCAGAGCTAACGTAGTTCGACGGGAAAACGAGTATCGATTGCACGGGGGCAAGAGAAGGGGTCTTGATTGCCTGAACGCGAGAGAAAAGGGGTTTCGCTCGCACGGGGCGAGAACAAAGAGGAAGCAGGCCTACACCTAAATGGGAAGGAACTCGGGACACACACGCAAGAATCTAAGACGTAGGAGCGAATGCGTCGCCTGGTATCCTAAGGGTACCATACTAGACATCCTAGACGATTGAGAAGTAACTCCTCAACTGTCATTTCCTTCGTATCTAACGATGCGACTCACAACACTCGACGGTTGCCTGAAGACCTGAATACGACGATGATGATGTTGGACGAAGCAGCTCCTGGGCTCCTGACGTGCGCACAAGCTCCATTCCAATCTTCTCCTCTCTGGATCTTTGATGATGACGCTTGAACCAAGAACAATGTAACGCTTATACCGTCATGGTTCGATTTATACGAGAAATCGAACTCTAAGAGGTAGCGTATTAATATCCGTGTCAAAGACAAGATAGAGAAATGATATCGAAGATCATTCTCCATTTGAATCGTGTCACACGGCCAGCCAAAAATAAAATCGGGATAAAATCAGATAGAAACGAAAATAGGAGAGAAAAATAGGAGACAAATCCACTAACAAATGGAAATAAAAGTCTACTCCTAAAATACGGCAATTAAAGTCCTAAGGGAACTATATCCTAAAAAGAATTACATCTATAAATCTTCTTAACCAGGAATTAATTCCTAAACTATATTCTAAGAATATTAAATCCTAATAAATTTTGAACTAAAGTTCTCTAAAGGTAACTATTAAATCCTAAACTATATTCTAACTAAAATATTCTAGGATATTAAAAATATTCTAACTAATATATTCTAATTAATCTCTACAAGAAAAATATATCCTAAAACTATAATATGCTAAAATATTCTAACTAAATATATTCTCTAATATATTCTAAGAATTGTTAAGCTAAAGAAATCACCATTAAATTGTAATAATAAAAAAATTAACAAAATCACGCAGGGGGGGTAAAGGATACAGGGGGAGTGCATGCTAGCAAAAATAAGAGATAGTTGGGCCCAGCCCAACAACTAATAACCAAAAATGGGGAGGGGGCGTGTAACAAAAATGGAGGTGTATATGGCAAAAACAATAACAGGCCTAAGGCCCAATCCACCAGCCACGTATCTTTTACTCCTCAGAAAACCCTAGTTCCTCAATTCTCCAAAGACACTGTTCATGCTTCCACCACCGCTTCCCATTCTCTCTCTCATTCAACTCTTTGCCTCCCTCAATCCCTCTGAGATCTTATTCGTTTCACCACCTCCAAACAAATGAATAGAAATCAAACCGTAAACTAACACAAACAAGAAACCAGTAGCTCATCCGTGACATGGAGATTTATTGACGGTGTTGGCGTTGAAGTTCATTGAAGATCTGAACAACGGATGACGTTATTGACGGAATTTCATTGCATGCTTGCCGAAGATCTTGAAGATTTTGAAGAGTTCTTGAGAATTTGGAGAGGAGATTTGATGAGCGACGATGAAGATCCATGGACGTCATGAAGCAAACGACGGAGATCTTGAAATTCCTGACGGACACCTTTGAAAATCCTACATGAAGATCTCGAAGGATCTGGCAAATCGTATGAAGCTGTTTAGTAATTTAGGATCCTGATGAATATTCATTACAGATCTGGAAGGTTTAATGGAGATTGCTTGAGGATCTTTGAGGAAATCTGGAAATCGCGTGAAGATCTGTGAAGATGATGAACACATGAAGGTTATAGACGAAAGTCCTTGCGTTTCTGGAGAGGATCTTGAGTCCTGAAGATTGTTGATGATGAACTTGCTTGCTGAATCTGGAAAATCTTGAAGATCGGTTGAATGTTGTGAAACCTAGAGAAGAAATGATAAAGCTCTAGAAATCTCGTGAAGATCTGAAGATTATGGATGAAGATCGTTTGAAGATCTCTAATGAAGAATTGATGAACATTCTGGAAATTTGAAGAACACTGATGAAGATGATGAAGATTGATGCGTTTTCCGGTAGATTTGGCCGTTTCCGGCGACGGTTGCGGCGGTCCGGTGATGGTTAGGGTGGCTGGCGGTGACCGTTACCGGTGTTGCATGCTGGTCAGGGGAGGGATTCCAGCGAGGGCCACTTGGCACCACGCATGCAGAGGGAGAGGGAGAAAAGGACGCGTGGAGGTGGAAGGGGGCTGCATGGGTGACGCGTGGTGGTGGAGTGGAAAAGAGAGAGAGAGCCACGTGTGGAGGAATGAGAGAGTGGAACGTGTGCTGGCAGCAGAGTGGAAGTGGAGAATGAGGTGGCTGGAGAAGAAACACACGCGTGGCATCATTTATATGCTGCCAAGTGGCAGCGAATTGGACTTGGAACTGGGCTTTCTGAACATGGATAACTGGCCCAACTGAATGGACTTAATAAATGATACTGAAAAATGGATTTAATAAAAGACTAATGCATGATTAAAGCTTAACAACTGCAATTAAAATTGAAAGACTCAATTAAGTCTTAATAAACTCTGACTAATTAAAACGAAAATGACTCTAATGATGACTGAATGATTTAAAGAATTCAATTAATACCTATCTAAGGATTAAGTGCTAATTAGCTGAAAACTATATTAACTAACTAAACAATTCAATGAAGCTAAACCAAATATTTATTCAAAAAAATCAGAATCTATTATTAAAACAACTATTCAATTAACCTAAAAACCTATTTAAATGCTATTTAAATTCTATGGAAAACTATTTTCTATTATCTCTATTAAAACTAATAGATCTAAAAATCTATTAAATTCTATAATATCTATTAAAATTCTATAATATCTATTTAAAAAACAAAAACCTAATATTCTAATAAAACTCTATTAAAAAATCTATTACTCCATTAATTCTATTTATTAAAAAGGGACTCCATTATAGAATTCTATTTAAAATCTATAAAAAGGCTATTAAATCCTAAAAATGCAAACAAAGGCAATCAACCCAAAATAAAAGAGAGCGCGAGACCAGATCGAAACAAGCAGTAGACCCAAACACCAAAATCCTCAAAAACAACCGCGTAAGCTGAAAACACCCGGGAAGCGCGTGATTTCTCAAAAATAACCTTCGATTATCCGAACCGGTCTGAAACGCCCGCAATGTGAAAACAGGACTGTAATCCCGCTAAAATCAATATGACTGGACAAATGCACTGTATGCGGTATGCGAATGCGAATGCGAGAATGCGTCGAAACATAAACCAAATATGGGAACCGGTTGGTCAAATTTTGGGGTGCAACACCGTGGATTTTAAAACAGATTTAAAATCCATGTTTTCATTAACTTTTTAAATCGGTGGAAACCAACCCGATTTAAAATCCCATTTTTTTAATATTGTTTTTTAAGTCGGTTGGAACGATACCCGATTTAAAAACTCTTTTAATAATTTATTTTCAATTTTTTACATCGGTGGATTAATTGTCCCGATGTAAAAGATCTAATAAAATTTTTATTATTATTTACGATACCGTCACTGTGTTTATAATTTCACATTTTACATCGCTTCGAGTGAATACCCGATGTAAAATCATTTTCCCAAAAGTCTTTTTTCTAGTATTGCATGAAGAGAAATCTGATGAGTGTAGGTCAGCAAATTGAGAAAGATTTCTCATTTATTATGAAGTACAATCTCTTGAAGTTGTATAATTCTGATCAGAAGCTGATAATGCAATTTGAATAGGGAAGCAACAAAACATTCAAAATGACTGTGGAGACAATTGAAACTAAATTCCTTAGTGTACAAGGTACTGAAGGTGACGGTGAGTTGTGGCACAAGGGATTGGGGCATCTGAACTTCAGAAGTTTAGGGAATTTGAGTTCTAAGAAGCTGGTACATGACATTCATAATATTGTCAAACCTGAGAAATCATGTGATATATGCATGAAAGGAAAGCAAACTAGATTTCCATTCCCATCAGAAGTGGCTCAAAGAGAGAAACATGTTTTAGGAGTAGTGGATTATGATGTATGTGGACTATTTAAATTACCTTCACTTGGAGGAAATAAGTACTTTGTGTCTGTTATGGATAAGTTCACAAGAATGACATGGGTAGCACTCGTCAAGTTTAAGCATACATTGTTTGTTAGGTTTCATAAGTTCAAGGTGAATATTGAAAAATAGAGTGGTCAGAAGCTGAAAGTTCTCAGAACTGACGGCGGAGGTGAGTACAACTCATCAGAGTTCAGAAGGTTCTGTTTGTTAAAAACATGTTCCAGGTGCTAGTAGAAAGAAGTTGGATGATAGAAGCAAAGTAATGTTACTGATTGGGTACCACATTACAAGTGCTTATAAACTTTATTTTCTAGTCACTAACGAGGTGGAAATCAGCAGATACATTATTGTGAAAGAAACAAAAGCATGAGATTGGAACAAGCCTTAATAAAAATTTTATGCAGTGTTAACACCTGAGTTAACTTCTGAAGATATTTCAGACTATAAAAAAGAGATTTTTCCTTTGAAGATGAGTATGAAGAAGACTCTGAAGGAGATTCTTCCTCTGAAGATGAGTCTGAAGAAGACTCCAAAAGTGAATCTTCTTCTAAAGATTCTGAAGAAGATCCAGACTCTGGTGGTAAGTATTCCTCTATAGGCCGTCATGCTTCTGAAGGTGGTCTAACCTCTAAAGGAAGTCCAACATATGATATTGTTCCAATATCTGAAGAAGATTCTAAACAAGTTTAGAGGCCACAATGAATCAGACAAATACCAAGAAGATTTATAGAGTTTGACATGTTGCAAGATACTGACATAAACCTTGAAGGGGAAGTCATTTAATGTTCCATGTTGGTAGACTCTGAACCAGTTAGTACTAAATAAGCTCTCAAAAATAAAGTGTAGCTAAAGGCCACAAAAGAAGAACTTGAGGCCATAGAAAGTAACAATACTTGGGAGTTGACTGAGCTTCTAAAGAACAAGAAAGCCACCAGCGTGAAATGGATTTACAAGTTGAAACTAAAGTCAGATGGATCAATTTGCAAACACAAAGCAAGGTTAATAGCTAGAGGTTTTCTATAGAAATATGGATTAGATTACTTTGAGGTGTTTGCACCTGTAGCTAGGCATGAAACAATCAGATTGGTGATTGCTATAGTTGCTAATAGAAATTGGCCTCTGATACACTTAGATGTGAAATATGTATTTTTAAATGGTCCTTTAAGAGAGGAAGTTTAAGTGTCACAACCTCCAGGATTTGTGAAAAAGAATCAAGAAAGGATGGTGTACAAGTTACATAAAGCCTTGTATGGACTAAAATAAGTTCATAGAGCTTGGAATATGAAAATTGATTCATTTTTCATGCTTAAAGGATTCATAAAATGTGAGATGAAGTATGGTGTTTATGTTCAACATACATCTCATAACAATATGATTCTGGTGTATCTTTATGTTGATGGCATATTGCTAACAGGGACTTGTTCAAATGAAATAGTCAAGTTCAAAAAGGTGTTGATGAATGAGTTTGAGATGACTGATATAGGAAATATGATATATTTTCTAGGGATGGAGATTTTGTACTTTGATAAGGGTATAATTTTGAATCAGCTGAACTATGAACTTGAGCTTCTGAAGAGATTTGAGCTAATAAATTGCAACTCTGCAATCACACTTGCTAAAACAAAACACAAGCTGGATTCTAATGTTGAGGGTGATGATATAGATGCTACAAATTTTAAATAGTTGGTGAGCTCATTCAGATATCTCTGTAACACCAGACCTAACATTTGCTATGCAGTTGGAATGGTGAGTAGGTTTATAAACAAACCAAAGTGGGCACATTAGCAACCTGTTATCACGGTACTGAGATATATTAAGGGGACTCTAAGGCATGGGGTTTTGTTTCCTTCTGGTGCTAAATCTGATTCAGAGCTGATATGATATTCAGACTCTGATTGGTGTAGAGACAGCGGTGACAGAAAAAGTACTTTTGAATATTTCTTCAAGTATCCGGAATGTTCCATTTCTTGGTGCTCCAATAAGCAACGAGTGATTGCATTGTCTACTTAGGAAGTCGAGTACATTGCAAGTGCTTTTTCTTCCTGTCAAGCTGTTTAGATTATGAACTTATTATCAGATATGAAGATCAAGGTGAACAAACCTGTGAGGTTGATGATTGACAAAAAATCATCTATAAGTATTGCCAAGAACCCAGTCTTGCATGGAAGGAGCAAGCACGTTGGCACGAAGTTTCATTTTCTACGCAATTAGGTTCATAATGGAGTGCTTGAAGTTGTTCATTGTAGCACTCATAAGCAATTTGCAGATGTGTTTACTAAAGCTATCAAGACTAACACTTTATCCATTTGAGGGATGAAATTGATGTTGTTGATTTTAGTCTTGAATGTGTAATAAGGGATGGTGTTAAGTGTAATCCAAATTCACGTTTAAGTTGCATTTATATTTTAAATTTGAGTTTCATTTAGTGGTTCTGATGGTATAAAAATGAACTCCAGTTTCAGTTGTAACTAATATAGCGGGAACAAAATTAATATAGCGGGAACAAAATTATCACATACTTTGAGGTTAAAATTTAAGCATTGTAATCGGAGAATTTTAGTTTAAAATTTGGTATTGTTGACAATATAACTAAGACGCCAAAATAATACTTTTAATATCTAAATAAAATTTAATAATAATTGATTTGTTTAACGAATATTTTTGATCCAAAACATATGCTAGTCAAATCATTATATTAACTTCATTTAAAGCATTAATTTGTTGATACATCCCATTATCACCTTCCCATAATGATTAGGATCATTTATGTTTTTTTTTATTTTTATAAACCAAATATCTTTTATGCGAAAATATAAACTAATATCTTGAGTCGAAGATCATCTTAATAAAAAGTAAAATTTTCTTATAAAAAATTTAACACTGTTGAATTTAAATTTAAAATTCCTAATTAAATTGAAAGAGATTTTTATCATCTCATTGAAATATTTTTGAATATAAGCATTTATTCACAAAGAATTAATCATTAATACATTTATTCGAGAAAATCATAATAACTAAAAGTTAATCCAACTTTATAGCTATATATAGTATGCTCCTTTTTTCTTTTGTAGTATTGCTATAATGTGTAAACCATTATAGCGTTTGGCCCAAATTAAGCAAATTAATCCGCATGCCGAATTGGTTTTCGACTATTCATACCTTATTGTAGACGAGAGACAAAACAAGGTGTATTGACACACCACCAGGGTCTCTCTTGTTCCCATTCATGGTGCACTTTTTGGTCGATTCTAGTTGGAGGTTTGGAATGAAAAACATGTCACATTTTGTAATTAGAATTACCTTTTGTTTTTGTCGGCGATGTGGTTTGTTGTAAGAGGAAAGTTCATAAAGTCTCAATCGTAAGCGACACAAGACATTATAGCTAAGAGATTAGACAAAAGAAGTGAGAGATCTCTAAATTTTGTAGTTAAAGTTCTTGTGATTTGATTCCATTGTTTGCTGTTGGTTTTCATAATCATTTTGTGATTGTGAGCTGTAGTCAGTATCAATATACTTCAAGTTAGTTGATAAGTGTTTTTGTGCTAGCTAATATTATTGGTCCATCTGAGGTGATAGTATGGGTTGAGAGCTCAATTCATGTCAATGCATGTATACTTTCTTCATGGGTTATGGCCGGTTAGACGACAAAATCCATATTTTTATTTTTATTTCTCAACATTATCCATTTTAGTTCTAGTGTGATTATTGTTTGGGTGATCTTTCTTTTTCGAACACATAGTTTCATTGTGGCAAAGAGTATCACCTTCATATTAAAGTCAATTATTTTCATGAGAAACACTTAAGAAGTTTTTTTCGCTGACACTAAAGTTACTAACACCTTTGTATATATTTGATATGTGCACCGAATAGTCTTGTCATTGTGCTCCACAAGTTGTAATAATATGTGAACAGGGGACGTGGAAAAGCAGGTTAAAATAATTTGCGATATGATTTTTTTTTTAATTCATCTTATAAGTTATTAATTAATCTTATATCATTTGTTTGCTAAAAAAAAGTACGAGATATATTTAAAATTATAAATTTCCGAGTTCCAAGACACAAAAATAAAATAAAGTTACATTAATTAAACTTTAATATATATCTTAATAAACTAATCGACGACAACACAATAAAATATGGATTTTCAACTCTTCCTTTTATTTTTTCTCTGAGTTTCAAACATAACATGAACGTCTAAATCATTACATATATAGTCTCAATAATATATGTAGATAACATATGGGCCATCATTCGTCAATGTTATATATATGGATAATGATATTATACTTTTCTTACTTTTCTAATTCGACCACTTAATTCTCGAAAACTCATGTTACTGACTTCAATTAATGTTATGAAATTCTAATGTAGATTTAGACAAATACAATATGTTTATCTTGATCAAAATATACTTCAGCTAAGACAAACATAATTAAGTGTGTGAGATTAGGATATAAATAATGATTATACTACCTTCTTACACTCAACTATTTATTTTTATGGGTTTTGGTCAAGTATCCCAATGACTAAAATTCATTCTTTAAAGATGAATATATGGGATGTCGTGGGTTCAAACCTCCACCTGGGCATCTAATGTCCTTGCACAGCCACCAACTAAGCTCTCTTAACGGAATTACACTAAGTTATTTATAAAATGTCATGTCAGAATCAAATGAACGGATACCATATATATATATATATATATATATTCTAAGTTTCTTACCTTTCTAGTGTCAATCCTAACCAAAACAACTACACCATATGAATTTACTCCATGATATCTAAGGCGTCATCAAAGTAGGGGACATCATACTCCTCCTTGAACTAGATAATTTTTTTTTTATTTCTCTAAGAATTTCTATTTCTTTCTCGAGGTTTTTATTTTTAGATTCAAGAAAAGAAATAGTATTTTTGGATATAGAGACAATTTGTTTCAGTTTATTTAATTCTTTTGTTAGCTTCTTAAAATGCGAAAAATATCTTGATAAGAAAAGTAAGAGGTTACATCATCATCTTGATGATTTTGCATACGTAATATGTTTGCTTCTTCTTCATCGATGATGATTCCATATCTTTATCCTCCTATGCAATATAATATTTCTTTCCCTTTTTCTGGGATTTCTTAGTTTTCTTCCGATTTTCTATTTGAGTTAAAGGAAAGTTTTCCCTAATGTTCCCTTTTTTTCCACATAAGTAGAATGTGAGGGAATGAATTAAGTTTTTTTTAATCATTTTTATCTTGTTTCTCTTTTGGTTGCTTCTCATGCATTAGGAATATTTTGAAGTTCTTTATTGAAAGTATGTTCCTCAGGGGACAGATGTTGGACCATATGTTGAGACAACTTGTCCAACTTTTAAAACCAACTTAAGGACTATTTAACAATAATAATAAACAAAGCAGAAAGCTGTAAAATAACACAAGAGATTGGTAATCCAGTTCGGTGAAACCACGCCTACTCCTAGAGGCAGTCTACCGAAAAAAGGAGATCCACTACTTAGAATTAGAACAATTAGTTTTATAAGAACCTTCGAACCCTATAAAGTTATATGTCTTTTCTTAATCCTAGTGGATTTCTATTTAGGTCTTCCCCTAGATATGAGAACTCACTCACTTTTTTCAACCACTAATTCCTAATAATCAACCTCAATAACAAGTCTTTTGATTGTTGGATTTACAACTCAACTAAGACAAACCAACAACTATGCCAAGTTACTGAAACATAGAGTTGTGTATAATAGTAGATTCAACATTAATCCTTATGAGGGTATTAGCGTGGAATACAAGAAAGAAAATACTCACAAACTCTAAACACAAAGAACTTAATCTTGTGTACAAAACTCTTAAGTAAAACACGAGAATTGAGTCTCCTTATATAGCAATGTCTTTTGGGTTTTTTTCCTTATGGATATCTGATTTAATTTTTTCTAGAATAATAGAGAATCTTGTTGGAATTGATTTATCTATAAAACTCTTCAAAAGATATGATTTTTTTACATTTAAATTCAAATTCAAATTTCTATTTAAATTTGATTTGATCTTCAACAACCATCAAACAAATCAACTATACAATGCTAGCAATTATGCAAAAAATCTGATTGAAAACCAATCAAAAACTATACACCAAACAACACCCCTTAAGGCCCGCTGGCAAAGCTAGACGTTGCGCTGCACATGCTGGAACATAGTGTTCCACGTGTTCCACCCGTACATCCAAAATAACTCTTCTCCACGACATGAATATCTCTATTGTAGAGATAATCTTGGATAGAATAATTCTGAACCAATCTGCAATACCATCTGTCTATTTCCAGAGACCAGATGTTGCATCACATATCTTGGAACATCGTTCAACATGTGTCCCTTATGCACCAGAAGTAGCTTGAGAAAACTCCATGTTATTTTGCATAATGTAACCAATCCAAAAAGAACCAACAATCTCCCTATTTGGAAATTTTTGGAAAAACAACTCTTCAAGCAAAAAGGTAGCTAAGTATCAAAGATCTAATTAGACCAACAGTAGAAGCAGCACATAATAAAGCATAATTCATAAATCATGATGTAGTTACACACACACACACACACACACACACACACACACACACACACACACACACACACACACACACACACACACACACACACACACAATATTATGATTTTTCTACACACAATACTCAAAAAACAATCATGCAATCATTCAAGGTGAGATAATCATGCATGTACACTTAGTTAGTAGTCATTAGTTATAGGTTAGAAGCTACTACTAACACATATCAACATACAAGGTTGAGAACCAGATGCTAGGATAAATGCTTCAGCATGTGTGCACACAAGGTTGAGGGCTAGATGTCAGGCCAGATGTTTCAACATGTGTGCATACAAGTTAGTATCACACAAATTGGTCAGTACTATGCATATCTACACACTAATACTCCCCCTTTTTGCCATAATTTAGAAAAGGTCTTCCTCAAAAAGATTGGTCGGTCAACCTAGTGGTTAGTATGTAAGCACATACACATTAGATCAGGAGAAGAAAAAATGTAGAATCAGGATGCTAGAGCTTTAACCCTTGACATTCAACACTAAGTTCAAAGTTTATGTTTACATCACCATTACAATAAAAATACCCATGCAAGGGCCAAACAAAAATAAAAAGTGATGTAATTTAATCATCATCCAGCTACATCAGAAACCACATGTCAGACCAAATGTTGGGCATATCTTAGCTGACGTCAACATACAACTTACTCTTTAGAGTTGTCCGAGTTATTAGGCCGAACCTGTATGAATATTAATATCTTTCTCTCTCCCTTATCTCATTTTTTCAATTATTTTCTTTCATTTGCTTTTCCATCTTTCTCTTTTCCCCTGCTTATTTACTTGTTTGTTTTACAAATATTTTCAAACTCTAATTTTGCAAACAATTTTATTTTCAATCAATGTTTTCCAAACCTCAAGATTTCACTCTTCTTATGTATGGAGTCACATGTTTAAAATTTTACTTGATCTTCACCCGATTCCATACTAGATAGAAATTTCTTCTTCCAGCATCCATTTTGCATCCGTCTTTACTTGACTCTACCAGTTTCTTGTCCGAGCCTTTATTCTACAGAAAGATCTTGGAAAACTCTCAACTTCGTTTCGTAACTACCTTCATTTCATACTATCAGAGTCTTCAATGGAGAGTAAAATAATATTTTCTTGTTAGAAGTCAGTCTCCCAACACTATTATCACAATATTGAATATTCAATATGATACATGCGAAACTTCACAAAAAGCATTAGATTCCCTAATATACCTATCTATTAATCACACTCAATCTTTAGATTTGAATAGCACAACAACGAGGTTTCTTGATTCAAGGTTGAATTTGATTGGCTGCCATTAATAAACTCACACAACTCCTAAATAAGTTTAACTAAATCAACACATTATGAATTTTTTTATAGGCTTGACTTGACAGAGAAGGTGTGAAATAAATAACATTCAAGATTTTATAGATTTGTGAAAGTATTATTTATTATTATTTTCATAATACACAACTGTGCATCATACTTTCTTGACATTTTACATTTTCATGTCTATTTTGAGAGAATGATAAAAACTTATATAGATGCTAGAGGTAAAGAACAAAATATGTGAGAAATTGAATAATTGATTCGTGTCAGATTGAAAATTATGATTTAAATTAGAGGAAATAATGAATTGAATCAATGTGATAAAATTTGGATAATGATTTTGTACACACGATTCGACTCAAGTAGTTACATGATTTGAATCACAGTTGTTTTTCAAAAGTTTGTCTAATCATGATTCGAGTCATATAGTATTGTGATTTGTATCGAAACATAAGTAGCAAAATCCACATTTTTAATTAAAGTATTGATTCAAATCATCCACATGCTTGATTTGAATCAAGACTCGAGAACTCCTTATTTTAAGATTCTAACTTGTGATTGAAGGCACAAATATATTGACTTTGACCAACTTGTTCAAACTAAACACAAATTACAATGAATTCAAATCTAATTGAGTGAAAGGAGCAACTCAAGGAGTAGTTTTAAAACAAATAATCAAATTACAACAAAATTGATAAAATCAAAAATGAAGTTACGAATATAAAAATACATATGAAATTCACTTTTACCAACTAAACAATTTTGGTCTCCCCCTTTTGTTGTTTGAAAAATTTGAGATAACATTTGAATTGAACAATTTAATTTTGTTTTGATTATTGGTTCTGATTTATGATCAATACATAATTGATACATGAGCTCTTAAGACAATTAGGACATAAATTTTTGAGCATTTAAGCTCCCTCTGTAAGGTGCATAAAAATTAACCCCCCTTTGACAAATTTCAAAAGGAGAAAAAGAAAAAACTTGACTAAAACACACTACAACAGATGAAATCACAACAAAAAAGAGCCACAATATTTACTAGCAACACAACCAAAACGCACATATCACATTAATTATTCAATTGAACATAATTAGAAAGAAATAACAAATATAACAAAAGTACAAACATTAAATACAAGGAATAAAAAAAGAAGCTAAAATGGATAAAGCACGCCACCATGCATTGCCAACAAACACATGAGCAAATGGAAATAGGTTTGCAAAATAAGGCAGAAAGAATCAATAAATATTCGGGAATAACATCAAATTAAAACTAATTTGAAATGGGATGATATGCAATGTTATGTATGATAAAGGTCATGGAAGGTCGGAATGAAAATTGTCATCTCTGAGAAAATATAAAATGTTGAAAGATAAACCCGAACCATTAAAAATCACAACTTTATTCACATAAGTCAACAGGGTAACCAATCTTTCTTTTCTTGCTTAAGATTCAGTAGCCCATATCTTCACAAGCAATTTGACACTCTTCTCTAGCCCATGAAGCTTCCTCCTGTTACATTGGATTTTTCGAATTAACTATAAATGACAAGTGTTCATGAGGCTAGCCATAAATATGCCACGTGGGAGATAAAAATAGAACAAGTCAACATGGTCAACATGACTCAAGGTCGGAAATCACTTAAGGTGATGTTGGTCGAAGGTGGTATGGTCGAAGAACATAAAAAGCATGGGGATTTAGTGAAATTGAGTACTATGTTATATTAGCCACGTAGCCAATCTGAATACTATGTCACGTTGGCAAAGAATTCATCACTACAATTGACGATATATTGAGACATGTTACCTTAATGTGGTTGACGTTGAAGGTTTCGACGAGGGTCTTTACTTCTTGGTGCCAACAAAGCAGTTGAAATATTCAAAAGAAGGAACAAGGCGAGAACTACTACATCAGCGTCGGCGGTTAGTTAGAATGTGGGGCACGCTGGGGAGAAAACCACTACATGATCTAAAGACGTATCATCATGGATATATATATATATATATATATATATATATATATATATATATATATATATATATATATATATATATATATATATATATATATATATATATATATATATATATATATATATATATATATATATATATATATATATATATATATATATATATATATATATATATATATATATATATATATATATATATATATATATATATATATATATATATATATATATATATATATATATATATATATATATATATATATATATATATATATATATATATATATATATATATATATATATATATATATATATATATATATATATATATATATATATATATATATATATATATATATATATATATATATATATATATATATATATATATATATATATATATATATATATATATATATATATATATATATATATATATATATATATATATATATATATATATATATATATATATATATATATATATATATATATATATATATATAAACTTAGGATTATTTTGTAAGGGGTCCGCAAATTATACATATTTCCACTACACTTAAAGTACCTACACTGTGAGAAACGAGTGAGGAAAATGTACGTATGCGTTCCACCAATTTAATACATTCCAGCATTTTCATCTTAAAAATTCTTTCTTTTTATGCATTTAAACCCTTCTTTATTTCGATTGTCTTTACGTTTCCTTACACTTTATTTCGACTGACTTTATCTTTTCAACAAACTTTACTTCTTCTACATTTTAACTTCAACTTATTTTAACTTTAAGCCTTTTACTTTATCTTACCTTACATTTTTCCTTGTCTTTCTGATATGTTTCTTTATTCTCAACAAATCACAACGTCGTCCTAGAAGTTTGCGTTAACTTCGACAACCACCCTTATTTTTAACGAAAAATAACACACAAATATGTTCGGGAGATTTTCGAGTTTGATCCCTTAAGTATTAGTATAAAACCGTATTTGTTTACGAAATTCCATTGCAAACAAATTGGCACACCCGGTGGGACGATTTTGTGTGTTTGTCTTTTATTTTATTGTTTTGTTAAAAACATCTTAAGTTTTCTACATCAGTTTCATTAACTTTTGATTGTTTGCGTGCGTGCATGAGAATGAGGTGTCGTAAAATAACTAAGAGAGAAGTGAGGAAGCCTATTGTTAGAAGATATGTTAGAATAATGGTGAATCCTAGAAACAACAATGGAGACCAGCCTTATAATAGTGCTGGATCGGGAACAGTTTCTGTGACAGTTACTGAACCTCTTCCTTCAACTGCAAGTACCACGGTGATGCTGTCAATAACATTGACATCAAGGAGTCCTCCTGAGGGAAAAATTGTTACACCAATACCCCAGAGTCACACAATTACTCCATACTTTTTGTGGCAAAGGGTTTTAGGCCTTTCGCCATAAATTTCATAATGACCATGCTAGGGTGTGAACAACCATTTAGAATGTCAACTATGGTTATGGAAAGTTTGTAGAATAACCCTTCAAAATTCGGGGATAATGCTGCAAACATATTTCCACCTATTATGGGATCGGGCTTAGCCATATGTAATTGTGGTGGAAATGTGCCACCCCACATGGGAGCGGGATTTGGCTCGCAAGCAATGCTTGCTCTGACAACAAGTTCTGTCATAGAAATGAGGCAACAGATGGATCATAGTAACAATGACATGACAAATACTCTAACACAAAAGATGGGTACAATATTTAACCCATTGATTCAACATATGAATCAGAGTTACCACCAATTGGTGACTTAAATGACAAGAATCGCTGACTTTTTCGGCACTTCCACAGTCAAAATTTGACCAGAGGCACAGTTCCAAGTTGCTGGGCAGGTTTAAAATGAGGGAGTAGTGTTAGATTAAACTGTGAACCAGGGACAACAAGTGATTCCCCAACACATCGAGCAAGAAGTTCCTAACGAGGACGGTAATCCATCCGTCGTAATAGTTAATCGACACCAGGATGCCGACCAGTTTGTCCATCAAGTTCGACATGGAAATATGTTGGGTGAAAATAACCTTACAACCATTGTCGAAAGGATAACGCGTAAAATGGGGGTTAATATGAGCTTACAAAGGCCAAATTATACATCCCTTTTGTCATAATATATGTTGTAGACAAAGTTGCAAAGGGGATGGAAAGTCCCTAAGTTTACGAAATTCGCTGGTGACACCAATGAATCAACTTTTGAACGCATAGCTTGTTACCTAATTGAAGCAAGTGACATTACAAATAATGAGAATTTGGGAATGAGATATTTCCCTAGTTCTCTTACAAAGAATGTGTTCACATGGTTTACTACCTTATCTCCTCATTCGATCCATAACTAGACGCACTTAGAGAGATTGTTCCATGAACAGTTTTATATGGGGCAATCTAAAATTAGTTTGAAAGAGTTGTCGAGTGTCAAGAAAAAGTTCATTGAATCAATTGATAATTACTTAAACAAATTCAGGTTGTTAAAAACAAGGTGCTTTACCCAGGTGCTTGAACATGAGCTTGTCGAAGAGTCTGAGGTTGACGTGGCTGAGCTAAAGCCAGGTCCCCCATATGTGTGTAAGTTACTTACACCTGTAAATGGAAAGAATCCTCCAGAACACAAAGAAAACGATAAATTTTCTATAAAAAAAATTTACACCTTCGACGTAACCAAATGCGATGAGATTTTCGATTTGTTGGTTGCAGATGATCAAGTAGTTATGCCTAGGTGCAAAAGTACCACCATTGGAACTGTTCGAACTGCAGTAAAGTGGCCAGAAGCAAACATTTAGTTTTAGAAGGATTCCCTCCGGGATTTATATTGTCTCCATAGGGATCGGTGCAAGGGAGAGAATGTCATTCAACGGTTTCTAAGTTTCTAAGCTTGTGGTGATTAAATTTGTTGAGAGATCAAAGGTATTATAAATAAAGGTAGAAAATATAAAGACGAAAAATATAAAGTAAAGACTTAAAATAAACAGAGCCTTGTTAGGATTGGATCTCATCAATTGATAACACATCCATTCTTCTGACCAATTAAACACAAATCAATCATTCGTCTAATATCCTCACGTATCACCCATAACAGAGGTTATGTCTAATATAAAGTCGAGAGGACAACCATATTATCTCATTGGTGATGTCTCACGCAACTCAACAATACAGAGTATTAAGAATTGATACTCGTGCAAATGTTAAACCTAAATCTATGTCTAGAGTTTAGAACCTAACATATATTCATCCTAGATCCAAATCTAAAGAGTATATTTCTATAACGATTCAAATCAATGTATAAACAAGTAAACAAGGATAACATCCATATCATAAAAATGATTGATTCATATAAAACGTCATGATCAGAATACGTACATACGATTAACCCTTTTTACATGCATTCAACTAATTTGCCAAATGTAAGTGAATATAGTTTTTCATCTCTATTATCACACATCCTCACAATACCGTTTGTGTCAAAAATGTTATCGTGATCTTTACCGTATTGATCTCTACTCATGCTAATACTCAACACAATAAAATAAAAGTGATACTAGTGAATATCAACTTACAAGACTATGTCAAAAGTTTGCTCATTGATAGATAAATATCTTAGATCTAAGATTTGAAAAGGTTTTGTCAATACCCACAAATAAGAAATCAAAGACAACATTAATATTGAATCAAAACTAGTTCACAATACATAGATTAGATGAAATACATAAGGTATCAATAGATTACATCACATCGAAACCCAACAAGAGATAGAAGCTCTTACCTTCTCCCCCTTAGAGTTTGTGTTTCTCTCTCAAAAATATGCTTTGAAAATGAACAAAGAAGCAAGTCTATTATGAAAATATCTCAATTATGTCCCTAACAATATATGGAATGTTTTAAAAAGAAAGATAAAGTACTTTATTAGTATTACAAAAGCTTCCATGTTTACTCTATGAAGACCACTTTTAGGCACTTCAAGTGCTTCAGAAATAGTTAAACAACCCTATGAAATATCTAATTTCGCAGATCCAGATCCGGACTAAAGAGTATATTTCTATAACGGTTCAAATAAATGTATAAACAAGTAAACAAGGATAACATCCATATCATATAAATGATTGATTCATATAAAACATCATGATCATAATATGGACATACGATTAAACAATCCTAGATCCAGATCTAAAGAGTATATTTCTATAACGGTTCAAATCAATGTATAAACAAGTAAACAAGGATAACATCCATATAATATAAATGATTGATTCATATAAAACGTCATGATCAGAATATGTACATACGATTAACCCTTTTTACATGCATTCAACTAATTTGTCAAATGTAAGTGAACATAGTTTTTCATCTCTATTATCCCATATCCTCACAATACTGTTTGTGTCAAAAATGTTATCGTGGTCTTTACCGTATTGATCGCTACTCATGCTAATACTTAAGACAATAAAATAAAAGTGATACTAGTGAATATCAACTTACAAGACTATGTCAAAAGTTTGCTCATTGATAGATGAATATCTTAGATCTAAGATTTGAAAAGGTTTTGTCAATACCCACAAATAAGAAATCAAAGACAACATTAATATTGAATTAAAAATAGTTCACAATACATAGATTAGATGAAATACATAAGGTATCAATAGATTACATCACATCCAAACCCAACAAGAGATAAAAGCTCTTACCTTCTCCCCTTTAGAGTTTGTGTTTCTCTCTAAAAAATATGCTTTGAAAATGAACAAAGATGCAAGTCTATTATGAAAATATCTCAGTTATGTCCCTAAAAATATATGGAATGTTCTAAAAAGAAAGAGAAAGTACTTAATTAGTATTACAAAGCTTCCATGTTTGCACTATGAAGACCATTTTTAGGCACTTCAAGTGCTTCGAGAATAGTTAAACAACCCTAGGAAATATCTAATTTCGCAGTGCGAACTCATTCTTCGCAATGCAAACTTCTTCGCTACAGCTTTACACAACAAACTTTGGGTCTTTTTCCTACTGTCTTTCAAAGTTTTTAGCTCGCCTAGACTTCGCTGTCACCTTGCACAGCGAACATTCGCTCTGACCTCGTTGTTGTTCGCACTGCGAACTTCCTTATTCTTCTTCATTTATTTGGCTTCCTTGTCCAATCCTTTGTGTCTTAATCATTGATGTTTTATTCCTATATCCTGCACAATAACACACATATCAAAGCATCCAAAGGTATTTGCAATATAATTGAAGAATCACACAAGAATAAGAAATAAATCCATTAAAAAATGAGAAATGAGTTGAAAAATGCCAAGAAAGATGGTTCAATTAAAGCCAAAGTTTTCACTTAACAAACTTTCCCCAACTAGATTTTTTCTTGTCCTCAAGCAAAGTATGCCCCTCATAAAAACAAAAGGATTTTCTCAAGCATAATATTTAACCAAGAAAGGATTAACATTTCAAATTCAAACAAGATTTATTTGCTCAAACAAGAGGATTTGCTCAAGCATGAGAATGCACACAAGTAATGTTCACCACTTAATAGAATTGAACAATGATAAAGAATTTAGTTCTTAACCAAATATCATGTAATGTTTCAAATAACAACTAAATTCTCATATTTGAATCACTATAACACTCCTCTTTAGAATAAGGATGAAGAAATTAACGCATTTGCAACCGCGAGACAATTCCACTCATTTGACAAATAATGGTAATAACAATTTAATTCATAAATTCATCTATAAAAAATGAAAACAAGGAAGCAAAAAGATCACTAAGGGCTTTTAATATTGTAGCTCGTCCAAGTTCACAACAAATGATCATTTCTTTAGGCTATGGAATCAAAGTTTCCAATGCAAAAGAACATTCATTATACAAGTTATTTACACATCCCAACTTCTTTTTATCATTTTCTTTTCTCAATTATAAACCTTCTCAAACTTCCTTTTGCACAATTATTTCATTCTCTATTTTTTTTTCAAACAAGCATTCTTTTTCTTTTGTTTTTCACATTCATATTCACACTTTTTTTTATACTTGCTTGAAAATTTTCAAAATTTTTAGTAACCTACCATTTTTCTTTTTGTTCTCCCCAACTTGAATTCAACCAAACCTCAAGTGGATGCTCCTTGCTTTTTATGGCAAGGAAATCAATTTAAAACATTGTTCAAAGGTTCAAGATTTTTTTATTTATAATCTCACAAAATTCAATGATGAATTAAACTTTCAAATTATATACTTAAATCAAGTTCATCACTAAAATGAGATCTAAACTGTTTAGACTCAAAGGGGTTAACAAATTCTCACTACTCACGGGTAAGTTACTTTTGGATATGGTTGTGCTCAATATAAACAAATGCCTTGATCATTTTTAATGCTTCCACAAAATCAAAATAATCAAAAGATTAAGCATGAATCAAATGAATTAAACAAAGTTTATCAGTCATCCTAGCATATAGTAAACAATGGAGATTTCTCACAAATTGTGGCTATTGGACCTAAGTGAAACAAGAATTCAAACAAAATTGTAAAATTAAACAAAAATACACATTTTCACAAAGCACTAAATTCATGAATCATTCTAACATTCTAAGAAGCGGTACAATTTACCTTGCTTGCATTCACATATTCAAAATCCTATCATCACCATCCAATCTTGGGAGAATCTTCATTAGATAATTTTATATAAATAACAACCAATCTAGAAGAAGTTCTCATCATTCATCCCTAACCAACATTTGAGCAAACGTGAAAGAAAACAAGTATAAATACAATATAAACAATTGTACAAAGCTAAAATATATAGAAACTATTGCAATACAATTCAATATCTAAACACCAATCCCCGACAACAGTGTCATTTTGTTCGAATTGCAGTAAAGCGGCAAGAAGAAAAAAATTTAGTTTTGGAAGGATTCCCTCCAGAATTTATATCGTCTCCACAGGGATCAGTGCAAGGGAAAAATGTCGTTCAACAGCCTCTACGTTTCTAAGCTTGTGGTGATTAAATTTGTTGAGAGATCAAAGGTACCATAAATAAAGGCAGAAAATATAAAGACGAAAAATATAAAGTAAAGACTAAAAATAAGCAGAGCCTTGTTAGGATTGGATCTCATCAATTGATAACACATTGATTCTTCTGACCAGTTAAACAAAAATCAATCATTTGTCTAATATTCTCACATATCACCCACAATAGAGGTTATGTCTAACACAAAGTCGAGAGGATAACTGTATTGTCTCATTGGTTATGTCTCACGTAACTCAATAACACAGAGCATTAAAAACTGATACTCATGTAAATGTTAAACCTAAATCCATGTCTAGAGTTTAGAACCTAACAGTTTTCATCTTAGATTCAGATCTGAAGAGTATATTTCTATAACGGTTCAAATCAATGTATAAACAAGTAAACAAGGATAACATTCATATTAGATAAATGATTGATTCATATAAAACGCCATGATCAGAATATGTACATTACCCTTTTTACATGCATCTAACTAATTTTCCAAATGTAGGTGAACATAGTTCTTCATCTCTATCATCACACATCCTCACAATAACTTTTGTGTCAAAAATGTTATTATGGTCTTTACAGTATTGGTCGCTACTCATGCTAATAATCAAAATAATAAAATAAAAGTGATACTAGTGAATATCAACTTACAACACTATGTCACAAGACTATGTCAAAAGTTTGCTCATTAATAGATGAATATCTTAGATCTAAGATTTGAAAAGATTTTATCAATATCCACAAATAAGAAATTAAAGACAACATCAATATTGAATCAAAACTAGCTCACAATACATTAATTAAATGAAATATATAAGGTATCAATATGTTACATCCAAAACCAACAAGATATTGAAGCTCTTACCTTCTCCCCCTCAGGGTTTGTGTTTCTCTCTAAAAAATATGCTTTGAAAATGAACAGAGATGCAAGTTTATTCTAAAAATATCTCCACTAAAAGTTTTGTCCCTTAAAATATATGGTATGTTCTAAAAAGCAAGAGAAAGTACTTAAATAGTATTACAAAGTATGTCCTGTTCGCATTGCAAAGACCACTTTTAGGCACTTCAAGTGCCTCAGGAACAGTTAAACCGCCCTTGGAAATATCTAAGTTCGTAATGCAAACCCGTCTTTTTGCAATGTGAACTTCTTCGCTACAGCTTCACACAACGAACTTTGGGTCCTTTTCCTACTGCCATCCAAAATTTTCAGCTCGCTTGGACTTCGTTGTGACCTCGCACAATGAACATTCGCTTAGACTTTACTGTTATTCGCACAGTGAACTTGCTGATTCTTCTTCATTTTTTAGCTTCCTTGTCCAATCCTTTGTGTCTTAATCATTGATGTTTAATTTCTATATCCTACACAAAACACACATATCAAAGCATCCAAAGGTATTTGCAATATAATTGAAGAAACACACAAGAACAAGAAATAAATCCGTTAAAACATGAGAAATGAGTTGAAAAATGCCAAGACAGATGATTTAATTTAAGTCAAAGTTTTCACTTAATAGGAACAAAGAAAGAAACAAGGGTTTTGTAAATATCACAATTTCTTAGGACATAAAACCCAACAATGTTTTCTTTTCAGAGATCTTATGCAGAATGCTCTTAACGAAGACAGACTCAAGTTTGCTAAAGGAAAGGCCCTAATGAAAATTGATGCTGATCCCTTACAAATTGAAGATGCCAGCTACGTTGAGCCTGCTGTGGTTAACACGGTCAAAATCTTTGAGGATCTTAACATGAAAGAATTTGAAACAAAAAACTAGATCGAAGTCGTGTTCCCAAAAGCTGGTGAAAATCTTATTGAATTTCTTTACAGGTGTCAAGATGGTGATTCTGAAGTGATGTTGTACCCTAGATGCAGTGCTTTGTTTAACAAGAAAGATGCAGAGCAAGTCGAAGCTGCACAAAAGACAAAAGACAACATGAAGCTCTAACCTCAGTACCATTTTATCAAGGTAGATTCTCCTCAAAGGAGGGATCGAGCAACTATCTCACAAAAGGCGAAGCAAAACACCTACAAGCCTTCAGTTGACGTTTGTAACACGGTGGGAGAACTGACTTTAAACAATGTTGCGGATAGCAAGAGTCGCCACCGACTTTTATTTTATCCATAAGGAAAGGTTATAAAAGAACAGGAAAGACCTTAGAGAATATTTTGGGTCCGGGGGGTAGGTTATGAAAAGGGAAGGTGTTAGCACCCTTTTCATCCATGGTTATCCATGGGCTCTTAGGTACTTAAGCTCACTTTTGAATTGTTTTGAAAGTGTAGTGTGTGAATAGAAAATTTTCAGAATAGTTAATAAATAATCCATGTAAGGATGTGTTAAGAACTTGTTTGAAAACTTGTTGAAAATTTGTTTAAGTGTGAAAAAGTTTTGAAGTGAGCAAGTATCTAGGAGTAGCCTACCCTAATGTTTTAAGGTCTTTCTTATTCTTTATCCTTTCCTTAGTAAGACTATCCCTACTATAATGGAGTAGGTAGTCCTTACTTTGGATGTTAAGGGACATGTGAGGGACAATTGGATTTTTGAAGGCCATTGTGGGGTGTAATAAGCAAACTAGAGGGACTATCATCATTTTTCGAAAGGGACTCGATTCGTAAAGGCAACCATAAGGGACTTTGATGATTTTCTTTTTGAGGGACTTGCTTTATACACCCCACTTAACCAATATTCATAGGCAACTTGAGGGATATCCTTAAGAAGTGAGACGGCGATTAAAATCGACTTACGTGTGTGAAATGTTTAATTTAATTATCTTATATTAAAATGATCTAATTTATTTTTTTAAATATCATACATATTAGCACTCCCTAATTACTAACCATAATGATAATAATAATTAAGTAATTACAATTTACATCCAAGAGGCAATTACAAAATTATAATAAATAAAAAAAATAACAAATAAGCAAATAAAATATTAGGGTTAGTAAATAATAAGAAAAATTAAATAAGGTTAGTATAAATATAAAGTTAGTGAAAATAATTAGTTGAAACAATAATAATGAGAAAAATAGACAAAGTTAGAAAAAATAATAAGATAGAAATTTCAAAATAATAATAAGCAACAAAATATGATTAGCAATAATAATTAATTAATAACGTGATTAAACATAAGATTTGATTTTTATTTAGAAACATAAATGATTAAATAATTACTATAATATAAAGTTCTAAATATCATAAGATTTGATTTTTATTTAGAAACATAAATGATTAAATAATTACTATAATATAAAGTTCTAAATATCATAAGATTATAAATTTCTTAATCATTTACAAAAATTTAATTATCTCTAATTATATATTAACAATTATTAAGAAAAATATTTACACATTATGATGAAAACAAATTTTAACTAATCAATAATCACATTCACCAAAATTTTACATTAAGTGTTTATAAGGTTTAATTTTATTTACAAAAATTTACAAGAATTATAATAAATATATACATAGAATCATATAGAAAATTAAAATTAGGTTTTCATATTAATTTGGAAAAAAGATGTTAATGTCATTTATTTTAAAAAAAACAGATTTTTATATTACAACAAATTTTAATAAATTAATGATAACAATAATAATAATAATGATAATAATGATAATAATAATAAATAATGATAATAATAATAATAATAATAATAATAATAATAATAATAATAAAGCAATAATGAATTTTAAATGTGTCAAATAACCCAACAATGTTGCTAACGCAGAAATGCGCTCATCGCAACCAGATCTAAATCGGACGAAACAAAATTTATCGCAAAGAAAAAGAAATTAAGCAAAAAATAGTATTATTGCTCACACAAAAATGCGATCATCGCAACCAGATCGAACTAACACAAATGTCACGCGTCATGTACACAAATGTGCAAACATCGTATCGACATAATTCGATCAAAAATCTTATATATATAAACTCTAACAATTTAAAAATTATATATATATAAACGCAACAGTAATAGATAAAGAAAAAGAAATAACGGTAATAGATGAAGAAAAAGAAATAACGGTAAAAGATGAAGAAAAAGAAACAACAGTAATAGATGAAGGAAAAGAAATAACGGTAAACGATGAAGAAAAAGAAATAACGGTAAAAGATGAAGAAAAAGAAACAACAGTAATAGATGAAGGAAAAGAAATAACGGTAAACGATGAAGAAAAAGAAACAATAGTAATGGATGAAGAAGAAAACTAAATAACGGCCAACGGCACTCACTCCTCTTAGGTTTTTTTCATTCTCTCCTCTTTCCTAACAAGGCAACACATATATATATAGGGAACAAATTAGGGTTAACACCAAATTGTCAATAATGTCCCTAAAGCCCATTTTAAAGCCCAAACTAAATAATTAGTTAAGAAAAAATAAAATTTAAATAATTTAAAATAATTAAAATAAACTTAAAATAAAAACTAATAATCCTATTGATTCCTAAAATAAAAAATATTATAAAAAGAACAAAATTTTTTTCAATATTTTTTTATTTTATGATTTTTTGGATATTTTTATGAATAATTTAGAAAAAAGTGAAAAAAATAATATTTTAAAAAATGATTTAATTAAAATACGAAAATAATAATTAAATAATAATAAAAAACTATTTTTGTTATTTTTTTTAATGAAAGATAGAAAAATTTAGAGTAAAAATAATAAAAACAACAAAAAGTGCCAAAGGTGAGATTCAAACTCTCAACCTCTCACACTCATAACTCCTTACACATGTCCTCCTGCCAATTGTGCCATTTTTACTTTTTAGAAAAAAAGTGCATGCCATATGATATTTACCTCTCTTTGATGTTGGCAAAAAAAATCATGAAGTTTGACTTTGGTTTGACCACAGTTGACCTCAGTTTGACCTTTTAACTGCATTGACTGCTTTTGACTTATCTGATCATCTGACTGAGCAAACTTTTGAGAAAAGTCTTGAAACTTGACATGGGGGTTCTTATACACATATAAGATGTTATGAAGCTCATTTGAAGTCTTGGAAGTCCATTTAGCCTGATTAAAGTCAAAACCCTAGTTTTGGATGCACTGCTTAGGAGGTGCATTGTCTGAGGGAATTGTCAACTCTTCTGACCAATTATGAATTTTGTGAACCTTGTGAACCTTCTTGGAACACAAAGTCTTGTATTGTGAGGGCAAATTTTGGGGTGCAACAGCTTCCCCTGTTCAATTTTCTGAAACCTGAGGGGTTAGATTGGTATATTTGCCAGTCGTAACCTGGAAGGTTGAAGGGGATTGAACACAAAAGCCCAAAAATTTGCACTCACCAGTGCATGGAGTGATATTGATGGTTGGTTGAACATGATTGAGTGGGCTTAAAGATGCCACTAGGGGAAAGTTCTTCAGTAGTATAATGAGAGCTGTCAGGAGTCTGGAGTAATACTGATGTAACAGCATGTCTTCATGAGGATAGAGCGATCAATAATGATAACCCTAAAGCAGTCTTGAAGTGATAAATCGGACCTCAGGAGGATAGAGCAATCAATAGCTCTAAAGCAGTCTTGAAGTAATAATGGCTTCAGGAGGATAGAGCAATCAATAGCTCTAAAGCAGTCTTGAGGTAATAGAATGGCTTCAGGAGGATAGAGCAATCAACAGCTCTAAAGTAGTCTTGAAGTAATGATTTCAGGAGGATAGAGCAATGAATAGCTCTAAAGCAGTCTTGAAATAATAACGTGATATGTCTTCAGGAGGATAGAGCAATCAATAGCTCTAAAGCAGTCTTGAAGTAATGATTTCAGGAGGATAGAGCAATGAATAGCTCTAAAGCAGTCTTGAAATAATAATGTAATTTCAGGAGGATAGAGCAATGAATACTCTAAAGCAGTCTTGAAGTAATGATTTCAGGAGGATAGAGCAATGAATAGCTCTAAAGCAGTCTTGAAATAATAACGTGATATGTCTTCAGGAGGATAGAGCAATCAATAGCTCTAAAGCAGTCTTGAAGTAATGATTTCAGGAGGATAGAGCAATGAATAGCTCTAAAGCAGTCTTGAAATAATAATGTAATTTCAGGAGGATAGAGCAATGAATACTCTAAAGCAGTCTTGAAATAATAATGTGATATGTCTTCAGGAGGATAGAGCAATCAATAGCTCTAAAGCAGTCTTGAAGTAATGATTTCAGGAGGATAGAGCAATGGATAGCTCTAAAGCAGTCTTGAAATAATAATGTAATTTCAGGAGGATAGAGCAATGGATAACTCTAAAGCAGTCTTGAAATAATAATGTGATATGTCTTCAGGAGGATAGAGCAATCAATAGCTCTAAAGCAGTCTTGAAGTAATAATATGACCTCATGAGGATAGAGCAATGAATAGCTCTAAAGCAGTCTTGAAGTAATAGGATGATTTCAGGAGGATAGAGCAATCAGTAGCTCTAAAGCAGTCTTGAAGTCATGAGAGGCTATCAGGAGGATAAAATAACCATGAGGTTACAATAAAGCAGTCCCAAAGTAATAAGAAGCTCATCAGGAGGATAAAGTAACCCTGAGGTTACAATAAAGCAGTCCCAAAGATCATAAGCTTGTTTGTTGGATAATTAACCTGAAAACAAGGTAGCATTCTGTATAACAACATTAGTTTATGCTTTATGTATGCATGTATGACATGATGCACTTAGGTAATGTACTATAGACATATATGTTATGGTATGATGTAAATGATGCATGTATGATATGACACTGCTGGAAGTGTCTGGATATCCTTGTATAACAACTGCTGGCCAAGGAAAATAAATCCCGATTCGTTGTTGAAGAATACATAACCCTCCGTCTGCTGGGGATAACAAGGTATAGATAACCTCCCATTGTTGGGGATAACAAGGTATAGATAACCTCCCGTTGTTGGGGACAGTAGGGTATAGATAACCTTCGTCTTCGTTCATCGTGCCTTTATTGGAAAGTAATTTCCCGTATATCCGTATGAGGATAAAAGAGATGGATATAAATTCCAGGGGAGATTAGACTTTGTGAAAATGGACTAGTCCTACTGATGGTTTGTAACTGTCTTGTAAAGATGAACCGGCGAAGCTTCGTTGAAATCCTTCCCTCGTTCGTCCTTAGTAAATACTATTACTGCATTTTCATGCATTTCTGGTAAACATCAATCATATTAAAAGGCATACATACATTCAAACACAACCAATGGACGTTTCGCTTATGTAAATAGGGTAAAAGTAAATCTGGATTCAAAAGATGGAGTTTATTTATATCAAAAGTGACCCATACACGGGTAAGTTTGTACAAGGAGACATAAACCCTAGTAAGAGAATTTTGTCATGAAGTTTTACAAAAAGAATCAGCTATGTGGGAAATAATCCTATTGAGTTTCAATTCTACTATTGCCACTCAAGTATCTCATCTTCTTGCTGTTGAGACGGAAACGATTGGATTGAGCTTTATCTGTTTGAGCTTGAGTAAGTAGTACAACTGGTTGCAGTTTCATGAGTGATCCAAACGAGACATAGTCATACGCTTTAATCCCTAACTTTTGCCTGGATTGCCCTTTCAGGTTTTCAATCCACCGGGATACCCTTTTTTGCCCAAGCCGCCTTTTCAGGTTTTCGACTTGCCGGGTGTACATCTTTTTATATATATATCCCTAATTTTTGCCCAAACCCTTTTGGTTTGCCGGGATGCCCTTATTTTTGCCTAGGCCTGTCAACCTAGTGGGTCTCTTTTTATGCGTAGTATTTTTTAACTATGTCTGCGTTTACAGGTTGTGGGAAGTCTTCACCATCCATTGTAGTCAGTATCATGGCACCTCCTGAGAACACTGTCTTGACTACAAATGGTCCCTCATATGTTGGAGTCCACTTGCCTCTAGGATCACCCTGTGGTAATATGATACGCTTGATTACCAAGTCACCAGCCTGATATACCTTTGGCTTAACCTTCTTGTTAAAAGCTTTGATCATCTGTTTCTGGTACATCTGGCCATGACAAACTGCTGCTAACCTTTTCTCATCAATCAAATTTATCTGGTCAAGTCGGGTCTGAATCCACTCATCTTCATCCAAGCCTGCATCCTTCATAATTCTCAAGGAGGGGATCTGAACTTCAATAGGCAGAACTGCTTCCATACCATAGACCAAGGAGAATGGGGTTGCCCCGGTTGAAGTACGTATTGTAGTACGATAACCATGCAGAGCAAATGGTAACATCTCGTGCCAATCCTTGTAAGTAACAGTTATCTTCTGTACAATCTTCTTAATGTTCTTATTAGCAGCTTCAACTGCCCCATTCATCTTTGAAATCAACAAGGTAGTATGGGTCAACATATACTGTCTTAGTCGGCGAGCAGCCCGTGCCAAAGCGCAGCAAGTTTTCTCGAGCAGTGAGTATTTTGTTTCACAGTCGGTAAACTTTTTGCTAAGGTAGTATATTGCCTGCTCTTTTCGACCAGACTCGTCATGTTGCCCCAGTACACACCCCATTGAGTTGTCTAATACTGTTAAATACATAATCAAGGGTCTTCCATCAACTGGTGGCATTAAAATTGGAGGTTCTAGCAAATATCTCTTGATTTCATCAAAGGCAGTCTGGCACTCATCATTCCATTCCATCACCTGATCTTTCTTCAACAACTTGAAGATTGGCTCACAGATGGTAGTTAATTGGGAAATAAATCTTGCAATGTAGTCCCAAGAAACCTCTAACCTCTTTCTCAGTACGGGGGGCTGGCATCTCTCGTATAGCTTTCACTTTTGCAGGATCCACTTCAATACCTTTTCCACTGACAATGAAACCCAGGAGCTTTCCAGATCTAACTCCAAAAGTACACTTGTTTGGATTTAATCTCAACCTGTATTTCTTCAACCTCTCAAACAACTTGTGCAGATGATCAAGATGTTGTTCTTCATTCTGAGACCTGGCTATCATATCGTCCACATATACCTCTATCTCATGATGAATCATATCATGAAACAAAGCCACCATAGCATGCTGATATGTTGCCCCTGCATTCTTATGCTGAGCAGTGTTGTCTAAATCAGCCCCTATCTGGACCTCTTTTCTGTTTTCTTCAGTTCCCAGATTCACAACTTCGACTGGCTCTTCATGTGGCTGTATAGCTTTCTCTTCTTGTTGTAACAACCTAGCAAGCCCTACAGATATTTCACAATCGTCCTCGTTTCCGTCTTCAGTTTGATAGATCTGATTCTCGAAATTGTAATTGGCAATAGTAGAACTGTTATCAATTGGATCCAGAGTGGATGAGGATCGGCATTTTAGTGACGTGGGTGTGTGTAAGAACACATAGCTGATAAAGCAAAAATAAAAGAAAAAGAAAGACAAGGAACACAATATTTACGAAAACGAAACGTCCACTGATTTTATCGAATGAAGTATGCAAATGAGATGACAACCCGTAACAAGCACACCATTGTGCCCCGGGTAAGGCACATGGCTTGAAAGTTTTAATTGTTCCAGAAATTATAAATTTAAAAACATAACACAGTAATAGTATTTACTCCTGACTAAAGGAGATAGGGATAACATCTTCAGCTGTCCAATTATTGAGTCCAGCACCCACAGTAGGAAAAATCCATGCCTCCAAGTTGTAGTTTTCATCTTGATCTCCCACAGCATTGATAACCCCTTGATTGGTGATACGAACAGCACGAGCACGACGAACAGCCTTCTGGGACTCTGCAGTGAAACCCAAACCAAACTTGTCAGACTTGTATGGAATATCAGGAAGCTGACCCCAAATAGTACAACCACCTTCTTCCACCACAGCTTTTGCATCATTGAGGGAGGCCATTGCCATTGTTGGAGGGTTTCTGATGACCACAGGAACCTTCTTCACAGCAGGAGGAGTCACACAATCCTTAACAGCCCAGGGAACCACTTCAAATGACTGACATGGAGTTTCAATGTATTCACCTTCTACTTCCAGATACTTGAAAGTGTTTACATGGCTGACAAAGTATTCTTCCTCTCCAAAGACAGTAACAACTTTTCCATTCACCGGATATCTCAACTTTTGATGTAATGTGGAGGTCACAGCACCTGCCCCATGGATCCAGGGACGACCAAGCAGACATGAGTACGAAAGACGAATATCCATCACATAGAATGTAGCGGTAAACACCTGAGAGCCAACCTTGATTGGAAGATCAATTTCCCCATGCACTACTCTTCTATAACCATCAAAAGCCTTTACCACAATATTACTGGGCTTCAATACCGTATCTTCAGGACTCAGCTTGTTCAGGACTTCCTTAGGCAACACATTCAGAGAGGAACCATTGTCTATCAGCACATGAGACAGGGTAGTGCCCCTGCATTCAATTGAAATATGCAAGGCCCTGTTATGATCCCTCTTGGCAGGGGTCAAGTCAGCATCAGAAAATCCTAACCCGTTGTCATAGGTCAGGTGAGCAACACAATTCTCAAACTGGTCCACAGAAATTGCACTGGGTACATGAGCCATCTTTAGAAACTTGATCAATGACTTGGCATGAGCCTCAGAACATAATAACAGGGAGAGCATAGAAATCTTTGAGGGAGTATGCCCCAGCTGATCAACAATATCATAATCACTCTTGCGAATGATTTTCAATGCTTCTTCCATCTGCTTAGAGAGGTCATCAGCAGCTGGCATATCAGTAGATACAGGCTCAATAACAGGACCCTTGCCCCGAGCATCAGTGGTGGAAGTAACAGCAGGAGTAACTGCACTCTTAGAAGCAACTGGAGGAGAGAAGACTCTTCCACTACGAGTGATCTTGCTAGATCCAGCAATATTATCAATGTCAACAGGCATATCAGGTAAAGGCTCCTGCTTGACACCATGGATGTAAACATCAGACCCATAGTGCCAAGGCACAGCTTTGTCAGATGTATAAGGAATAGGACCAGGAGTGGTAATGATCAGAGGAGCTACTCTGGCTTCAGCAACAACTTTCACAGGACCTTCAGCAATAATCTTGATTGGGCCCTGATGAGTGATTTTAATGGGACCCTTTGAAGTGATTCTTAGTGGTACTTTGTCAACCATGTCAACCTCTTCAATCTTCTTACCCTGAGTCAGATGATCCACCATACTTTCTACAGATGCTGGTCTTCTTTCAAACACTATAGTATATTTATCCATGAGACGTTGAATCCCATCTCTCAAAATGAAGCAACTATCCGGCTTATAGGTACAATATAGACAATCTTCATGGCAACCTGGAAAGATCCCAGTTTGTACTAACCTCTTTTTGATAACAGACAATGGTGTGCTCAACTCCATAACTGAATAGACATGCAGATCTTCATCAATATCTTCATCAATGGCGTTGACAGTCTTCTCGTGATTTGGCATTGGAGCTGTAATCACATTTGGAGTACCTGGTGGATCAAACTCAATTTCTCCAGCATCAATCATATCCTGAATTTTGTTCTTCAAGACCCAGCAGTTATTAGTATCATGTCCTGGACAGTTTGAATGATATGCACATCGTGCATTGGGATTGTACTTGGGAGAGGTAACATTGGGATTCTGAGGGGCCTCCCTCAGGGTAATAAGTTCAGCTTTCAACAAGTGTTGCAATGCCTGAGCCATTGACATGTTGATCTTCGTGAACTGTCTTCTAGCCCTCTGTTGGTTGCCTTGAGGCTGCTCTGTTGTTGCAGGAGTTGGATTTGAAATATGAACTGCACTAACAGACTGATGCCTTCTGTTACGATCAGGCTGACCATACACAGCATTAGATTCTTTCTTCCCAGTGGGAGGCTTCTTTGCAGCACCTGATGAAGAAGTGCCCACTTGGATCTTACCACTCTTGATACCATTCTCTACTCGCTCTCCTGTCATGATCAACTCAGTGAAGCCAGATGATGAGCTTCCAATGAGATGACTGTAAAACGGACCATTCAGCGTACACATGAACATATCAACCAATTCCCTATCAGTCAAAAGGGGTTGAACTCCTCCAGCTAAGTCTCTCCACTTCTGAGCATACTCCTTAAAGCTTTCTTTGGCACCCATAGACATGCTTGCTTTATGAAGTAGCTTTGTTAGCTCTAGGATCCTTGCTTGGCTTGCTTTGTAATGAGCCTCGAAAGTATCCCTTTGCTCTTTCAGTTGGATCCATGATCTCTGCAAGTCTTCCACATCAGTAGGCATGTCTGGGTGAAGGATGGTATAAGCTGTGTCTCCTTCAGCAACAGGTTCCATGGTAACTGGTAGGATGGCAGGATATGGCATCATGAGTGTCTGAGCACGAAATCGTACCCATCTGAGATAAGCCTCCATAGGAATGGTGTACTTAGGCTCCAGTGTCTTGCTGTCAATCCTGTTTACCTTTCCCCAAGCTCGTATGAATCTCTGACGGTAACCCTGAAGATCGTTGTCGTAATCAAACACAATGCCCTGAATCAACATGTCATGTGGACCATCACTCCGGGCGTAACCAAACTGTCGTAAAGCTAGAGATGGGTTGTAGGTGATGCCTCCTCTTATGCCTAGAAGTGGCACATTAGGAAACTCCCCACAACGGTCAATGATGGTGACATTCTCCATAGATCTGGAGCACCAATGGATGTCTGAGTGAGAAAGTGACATGATCCTCTTGGACCATCTGAACCCTTTCTCATTCTTCATTACTGAGCGAGGAAGGTGAGAAATAAACCACCTAGAAAGTAAAGGTATGCAGCACATCAAAGTTCCTCTTGCCCTTGTAGTACGGGTGTGAAGAGAATGTAGGATGTCTCCAAGTAAGGTAGGCACTGGATTGTGACTCAGGAATATGTTGATGGCATGAACGTCTATGAACTGATCAGGATTGGGGAACAACACTAAGCCATAAATCAATAAGGCTAAGATCTCCTCAAAAGCATCGTAGCTCATAGCTTTCAAGAACATTTGAGCTTTATCCACTAATACCTTGGCAAGAATACCTTTAACTCCACTTCTCGTCTCTAGAACAATGTCAGACTTCTTCAGATGTAGAGCTGCAGCAACAACTTCTGGTTTAAGCTCCTTCTCTAAGCCTGTGAATGGCTTCTGATCAAGAACAGGTATACCCAGAAGTTTAGAGAACTCCTCCATGGTTGGAACCAGCTGATAATCAGGAAATGTAAAGCAATGGTGCTCAGGGTCAAAGAACTGAAACAGCACACTCATCATGTCTTCACTGAACCCTGAAGTAACTAGATCCAATAAGTGACCATGCCTCTTGTTGAACTGGGAATGATCAGGCACTAGGGAAACCAACTCCTTGAGCTTAGCAGGTATCCCTACAAAGTTGATCCTGATGGTGTTTCTACGAGCAGAAGCCATGACCTGCAACAAAGAACAAAGATAAATCCTTTGGTCCTTGAAATGGTTAGGGAAAATGATATGCTTATGATGCATGATGATGTCATGATGTCATGCTCAATCACAAACATGTGGCACACACAAACAAGTCACACCATAGCCTTAGGTTTAAAGGCTTGCATGAGGTTCAAAGGCAAGTACCCTCCCCTGAAGTTAGATGGTTCATCCTGTCCTACAAAAGTAACCAGGTTCTAAGGGATCTCAATATCCTTGATCCTTCACAAGGGTGGTTGTTCAGAAGGCAACTTACTTGCCAACCAAAACCCTCCAAGTTTAAGATCTCAATGAGCGTAGTATCGAGTGTCAACCAACTTCAGTCTGCACCAAAGCCGGTTACCTCACTACTTTCTAAAGGCCAAGATGAGTTAACTAGGGTTCTAAAAGTCAGTTAGTGCATTGACAACATATGGCAGCCTCAATATTATCCTCAACTTGACTTAAGGAATATAAGCACCAACCAAGAAGTCGCACTAACTATGGCCACCAGATCAACCGTATCGATATACGTCGTACAGTTTCCTTGGTCTATTGCCATTTACCTAAGGTACACTAGATCCGGGTTAGGACCTTTCACACATAAGAGCACCCCAACAATATAATAATAAAGCAAACAAGGCAAACAATTTAAAGTGATCTTAATTCCTAAGGGTACCCCTCTTAAATAAATCCCCAGCAGAGTCGCCAGTTCTGTAACACGGTGGGAGAACTGACTTTAAACAATGTTGCGGATAGCAAGAGTCGCCACCGACTTTTATTTTATCCATAAGGAAAGGTTATAAAAGAACAGGAAAGACCTTAGAGAATATTTTGGGTCCGGGGGGTAGGTTATGAAAAGGGAAGGTGTTAGCACCCTTTTCATCCATGGTTATCCATGGGCTCTTAGGTACTTAAGCTCACTTTTGAATTGTTTTGAAAGTGTAGTGTGTGAATAGAAAATTTTCAGAATAGTTAATAAATAATCCATGTAAGGATGTGTTAAGAACTTGTTTAAAAACTTGTTGAAAATTTGTTTAAGTGTGAAAAAGTTTTGAAGTGAGCAAGTATCTAGGAGTAGCCTACCCTAATGTTTTAAGGTCTTTCTTATTCTTTATCCTTTCCTTAGTAAGACTATCCCTACTATAATGGAGTAGGTAGTCCTTACTTTGGATGTTAAGGGACATGTGAGGGACAATTGGATTTTTGAAGGCCATTGTGGGGTGTAATAAGCAAACTAGAGGGACTATCATCATTTTTCGAAAGGGACTCGATTCGTAAAGGCAACCATAAGGGACTTTGATGATTTTCTTTTTGAGGGACTTGCTTTATACACCCCACTTAACCAATATTCATAGGCAACTTGAGGGATATCCTTAAGAAGTGAGACGGCGATTAAAATCGACTTACGTGTGTGAAATGTTTAATTTAATTATCTTATATTAAAATGATCTAATTTATTTTTTTAAATATCATACATATTAGCACTCCCTAATTACTAACCATAATGATAATAATAATTAAGTAATTACAATTTACATCCAAGAGGCAATTACAAAATTATAATAAATAAAAAAAATAACAAATAAGCAAATAAAATATTAGGGTTAGTAAATAATAAGAAAAATTAAATAAGGTTAGTATAAATATAAAGTTAGTGAAAATAATTAGTTGAAACAATAATAATGAGAAAAATAGACAAAGTTAGAAAAAATAATAAGATAGAAATTTCAAAATAATAATAAGCAACAAAATATGATTAGCAATAATAATTAATTAATAACGTGATTAAACATAAGATTTGATTTTTATTTAGAAACATAAATGATTAAATAATTACTATAATATAAAGTTCTAAATATCATAAGATTTGATTTTTATTTAGAAACATAAATGATTAAATAATTACTATAATATAAAGTTCTAAATATCATAAGATTATAAATTTCTTAATCATTTACAAAAATTTAATTATCTCTAATTATATATTAACAATTATTAAGAAAAATATTTACACATTATGATGAAAACAAATTTTAACTAATCAATAATCACATTCACCAAAATTTTACATTAAGTGTTTATAAGGTTTAATTTTATTTACAAAAATTTACAAGAATTATAATAAATATATACATAGAATCATATAGAAAATTAAAATTAGGTTTTCATATTAATTTGGAAAAAAGATGTTAATGTCATTTATTTTAAAAAAAACAGATTTTTATATTACAACAAATTTTAATAAATTAATGATAACAATAATAATAATAATGATAATAATGATAATAATAATAAATAATGATAATAATAATAATAATAATAATAATAATAATAATAATAATAATAATAAAGCAATAATGAATTTTAAATGTGTCAAATAACCCAACAATGTTGCTAACGCAGAAATGCGCTCATCGCAACCAGATCTAAATCGGACGAAACAAAATTTATCGCAAAGAAAAAGAAATTAAGCAAAAAATAGTATTATTGCTCACACAAAAATGCGATCATCGCAACCAGATCGAACTAACACAAATGTCACGCGTCATGTACACAAATGTGCAAACATCGTATCGACATAATTCGATCAAAAATCTTATATATATAAACTCTAACAATTTAAAAATTATATATATATAAACGCAACAGTAATAGATAAAGAAAAAGAAATAACGGTAATAGATGAAGAAAAAGAAATAACGGTAAAAGATGAAGAAAAAGAAACAACAGTAATAGATGAAGGAAAAGAAATAACGGTAAACGATGAAGAAAAAGAAATAACGGTAAAAGATGAAGAAAAAGAAACAACAGTAATAGATGAAGGAAAAGAAATAACGGTAAACGATGAAGAAAAAGAAACAATAGTAATGGATGAAGAAGAAAACTAAATAACGGCCAACGGCACTCACTCCTCTTAGGTTTTTTTCATTCTCTCCTCTTTCCTAACAAGGCAACACATATATATATAGGGAACAAATTAGGGTTAACACCAAATTGTCAATAATGTCCCTAAAGCCCATTTTAAAGCCCAAACTAAATAATTAGTTAAGAAAAAATAAAATTTAAATAATTTAAAATAATTAAAATAAACTTAAAATAAAAACTAATAATCCTATTGATTCCTAAAATAAAAAATATTATAAAAAGAACAAAATTTTTTTCAATATTTTTTTATTTTATGATTTTTTGGATATTTTTATGAATAATTTAGAAAAAAGTGAAAAAAATAATATTTTAAAAAATGATTTAATTAAAATACGAAAATAATAATTAAATAATAATAAAAAACTATTTTTGTTATTTTTTTTAATGAAAGATAGAAAAATTTAGAGTAAAAATAATAAAAACAACAAAAAGTGCCAAAGGTGAGATTCAAACTCTCAACCTCTCACACTCATAACTCCTTACACATGTCCTCCTGCCAATTGTGCCATTTTTACTTTTTAGAAAAAAAGTGCATGCCATATGATATTTACCTCTCTTTGATGTTGGCAAAAAAAATCATGAAGTTTGACTTTGGTTTGACCACAGTTGACCTCAGTTTGACCTTTTAACTGCATTGACTGCTTTTGACTTATCTGATCATCTGACTGAGCAAACTTTTGAGAAAAGTCTTAAAACTTGACATGGGGGTTCTTATACACATATAAGATGTTATGAAGCTCATTTGAAGTCTTGGAAGTCCATTTAGCCTGATTAAAGTCAAAACCCTAGTTTTGGATGCACTGCTTAGGAGGTGCATTGTCTGAGGGAATTGTCAACTCTTCTGACCAATTATGAATTTTGTGAACCTTGTGAACCTTCTTGGAACACAAAGTCTTGTATTGTGAGGGCAAATTTTGGGGTGCAACAACGTTCCCCAAGGGAAATGGTTGAAACCTGTTGAGAAAGAACGCAATAGGAACCCAAAACGGAGAAACTTTGAGATTGTTCGAGAGTCCTCCATGACATACAAGGAGATTTTTCATATGTCTGAAAGGCATTTCTATGGGCCTATCATAAACTACAATGGGAAGAATCCCATGACTAGAACCCAATGGCGTAGTTTCCAGAGGAAAAAGAAATCAGAAAGGGATGCTGCCGGATCGAGCAATACCAATCCTCGACAGAAGCCTGAAGATGAGCAGGCAAAGAAACCAGTTGGGAGGAAGTTGTTTCCCTCCAAGAAGATCGACATAGAGAAGCAAGCTAAAAAGGATGAGTTGGTAATAGATAATTTTGACTTTGGGTCAGAAGACGAAATTGATTTCCTATGTAATGTTGTCTTCGTACTTCCTTATGAGTATGACCGAGTGGCTGAGGTCGCTGAAGAGGAAAACTATGAGGAAGAAGAATTGGAAAAACCAGTTTGTTACTTTGTTATGAATAATGGATGCTTCGAAGAGCTAAATGCATTCTTTGTGTGACCCCATGTGGGAATGAAGAATCACCTGAAGCGTATTATCATAAGGGCTAAGGTCGAAGGTAGTATTGTTAACAAAATATAAGTGTATAGTGGGGCCGCATTGAACTTGATGCTACATTTCATGTTGGCTAAATTGGGAATGTATGAACTGACCTTATACCCCACAACATGGTCCTTTCTAATTATGAAGGAAAGACTGGTCAAAGTATAGGGGGTCATTCAGGTGGAAGTGACCGTATGGTCTATTACTCGACCTACAATGTTCATGGTAATAGCCTCAAAGGCTAGTTACGACTTGCTGTTATAGAGAGAATGGATACATGGCATAGGGGCAGTCCCTTCGTCCTTACACCAAAGGATAGCCATTTGGCACGAAGATAGAATTGTCGAAAACATCAAATCGGACCAAGGCTACTACATGGCTGAGGTGAACCATATATACAAAAGGAATTTCGACATAAGCTTGGCGAAGATAGTGCCATGCATACCGGATAAAACTAGTTATGAGCCTCTAGTGTCGCAACTGCGAAAAACATCCGGCGGAAAAACAGAAGAGTTGCCACTGAACTTTATTTATCCCAAAGATAGGGAAAGGAAACGATCGAAGAAAACCTGAAGAACGAGAAAAGACAAGGCCATCGCAACCAAATCTTGGGTTCGGGAAACATTTACGCAAGGGGAAGGTATTAACACCCTTCACGTCCATTGTACTCAACGGGATCCATGCTTGTTGTCTAATCAAAGGGTGTGTTATCTAAAAGCTATTGCTAACCGGAAACGAGAATAAAAGAAAAAGAAAGAGACTCGATAGGACATCGCCTCCCTATGCCTACGTATTCCCTCGTGCAATGGGAAAGTCAGAGTCAACATGGTTCAGAAAACTACGGGTGATGGGAGAAAGGTTGCTTGCTAAGACATCGTCGTCTTGTGCCTACTTATCCTCATCGGGTATGAGAAATCAGAGCAAATGTAGTTCGAGAAACGAAACCAAAAGTTAGTTAAGTGTTTTTTATTAGAGACATTAAGTTCCCATTCCAGTAGTTAGGGTCGATGCCTGTGAAGGTGAGAAAATACTTAGAAGGGGGGGTTGAATAAGTATGAAAAAAAACTTAGTAATAAAAACTCAAGGATTTTTATCCTGGTTCGTTGAACTCAACTACTCCAGTCCACCCTATCAAGAGTGATTTGCCTTTCTCAAACAAGGACTTAATCCACTATTAAATCAACTGATTACAATAGTAAGCACTAAGAACAACTGTTCAAAGTCTTCTCCAGAACTACTGATCCTAACTGGATCTTCTTAAGGTTCTCTTACAATCAAATAAAATAATAATACAAGTGTTTGATTTGCTTCTAATAAAGATTTATCACAACTGTGATTTTTCACTTAAGATTAAGAACAATGAAATAAATTCAGCAAGTGAGTATAAGTTGTATGAGAGCTTGTAATGAATTCTTTCAAGTATTGCGTCAACTGAAGAAGATGAATGGAGTCTTGCTTTTATAGGCACAGAGGTCCAAGAGCTTTTCACGTTGAAGACTGTGTACTAAAAAGGTCTGAGCCTTTTTGGCTTCACATCACATGACCTTTCCTAGAAGTAGAATGCATAGAGAAATCCTTTTTGTCTGTGTTCTTGTGTCTAGCATAAATGAGGAAAGAGTCGTTTGGTTATTCCAACAGACATAACTTTGAATTCTTCTTCAACAAGTTTCAGCAAGAATCATCAGAGTCTAGATTGATCAGAGCCTTCTGATGTTCATCAGAGTTTGCTGAATCAAAGTCTTTGCAGCAGGTGTGCTTTCAGCGCGTAATTGTTCAGAGCAGAGTTTGGAATCAGATCCTCAGTACTGGCAGCATTAGTACTATCAGAGTCTTCTGAAATAACTGTGCTTGAAACTCTTCATACATAATTCTTCACTGCTTCAGATGCTTCTGGCTTCTGCTTCAGATTCTTCTGGCTTCAGATTCTTTTGTAGCTTCTACTTCAGATCCTTCTATAGACAGCGCTCAGAGTCTTCTGTAGACAGCACTCAGAATCTTCTAAGAGATGCTTCTAATGCTTCAGAGCCTTGCATAATTTCATGTTCAGATCTAATTTGCTTCCAGAATAATATTCACTTTAATATCTGCATCAAACATTCTTAAGCAAAATTTTAGAGTATATAATTCTTTAATACAAAATTTCATAAGTGTTATCATCAAAACATAGAGATATTATTAAGAACCAATCCGTGTTCTAACAATCTCCCCCTTTTTGATGATGACAAAAACATAAGAAATTATGTTCAATAAACAATATAATTATAACTCCCCCTGAGATGATGAATCTCCCCTTGAATTGAATACTTAGAAGGAATAGAAACTTCCCTTTTTGCATGAGTATTCTTTTCAGAATCAGAGCCTGATTGTTTCAAAAATTAGATCTTGACTTTGGATGCATGTTTCAGAATCAGAGTCTGATAGTTAAAACTAAATCTGGGGATCTCAGAGTTACTCTTAAGGAACTTGTCAGAGTTTTCAAATGTTCTGAAATACTAAGAGTTCATGTTAGTTAAAAAATTATATAAATTTATATGTCTGAATTTTCATTTAGGCAGAGTTTATTTGAACAGTCAGATCCATTTTCTCCCCCTTTTTTGTCATAATCAAAAAGTAAAACTTTTAAAAGACAAATAAAAGGAAATACAGAAAAGATAAATCATGTAGAGAAAACACTGAGTCATTCATTCATTCAGAGCAAAAGATACATATCATCAGATAAAAAGTTCAAGTACATGTGCACAAACATCAGATACAGAGAAAAAAAATAAACTAGGTTTGTTTGGACAAAATCATCTTCAACAAGTTGGTGATCTCAGATGAAGACTCTTCTTGCTTTGTCATCCACTTAGCCATGTTGTCATTTTTTTGATCTTGCATGGACATCCATTGTGCCATGTCTTCAGTCTTCTGGTCTTGCTTGGCATCCATGACTTAATCTCAGATTGTCCAGCTTCCAGAACAATAATCTTATCTTCAAAATCTGGATTCTCTTTCTTAATCTCAGATGAAGAAGGTGGGGCAGAGTCTGAAGCAGGAACAAAGTCAATTTCCATAGGAGATGCAGAGTCAGGAGCAACGGATCCAAAGGGATGTTCCACAATAGTCATAGCCAAAGGATTTTCTTCAGAAGCAGATTCAACAGATACCTCTGTATCAAATACTTCAAAAGATGAAGGAACATATTCAAGAAGCAATGATTCAGATCTTTTTATAGTCCAGAGCATGCTTCTAGCAGTCTCAGCAAATCTGAGCTTCGCATCATCAAAACATACATTCTTCAGATTTGATGCTACAGTATTGAATCTGTTGATGAAGTTATTCCAGATAGCATCAAATTCATTTGCATCCATTGTTGACATACATCTCTTCTGAACAGAGCCTAAATGCATCTTTATTTCTTTCAGAAAACTTGTAAATAAATTATCAACATTCATCCTAGATTTTGGTTTCAAAAGGGTTTCCAAAGTGAAAGGCTTAGGTTGAGGTGGAAGTGGAATGGTGAATTCTGGAATAATAATTAGAGGGCTAGGGTAGAAAGGAATGGATGGATGGTCAGATGAAGTGATAGGTTTTGATCTGATTAAGGCATTAATCAGAGATGGTTTTGCATTTGATGCATAGGAAACAACATCAAATGAGGTGGAAGTGTAAGGAACGAAAGTAGATTTATCAGACAAGAGGGGTTCTGATGAAATCATTTCTGGCAGTTCTTTTATATAGGTTTGAAGAGCAGATGGTAGAATGATGAAAAGCTTAGGTTTAAAAGGGGTGATAGAGTCAGATGGTTCAATTCTGTCATAGAAAGTTTTAAACTTAAAAACAAAAGGAAGTGGATCAGAGGGGAATGGTTTAAAAGAAGCAAAGGATACAAATTCAGATCTCCTTGGCTTAGGTTTTGTAAAGGTTTTGGGAATGAGAGTTTCAGAGGAAACATGTGGTTCTAATTGGTTAGATTCAAAAATTCTGAGAGAAGGAGGTGAAAGAATATTTGGATGGATATCAGATTCTGAGGAATCAGATGAGGTTGTTGGGGTACAAGATGTAGAAGAAACTTCAAATACAGTCTTGAGAGGTGTAATGTTTAGAACCTCAGTCTCAGGTATATTTGTTTCAGGAGGATTGAATGATTCTGGTTGAGTCTCAGAAGTTTTGGATGGAGGTGGTTCAGACACAACTGGTTCAGATGCAACAGTTTCAGGTGCAACAGTTTCAGGTGTAAAAATTTCAGGTGCAACTGGATCAGAATGAATCGGGTTCAGATGCAGTTGGTTGTTGAATTTCTTGTGGTTGTTGTGTTGTAGGTTGTTCTGTTGATTTTATTTATGGTTCTGATGGAGGAGTTTCAGATGATTTAAGTGGTGTAGTGGAAATGGGATCAGATGATTTTGGTGGGGAAGGAATTTTTGATGGTTCAGATTTTTGAGATGGAGCAGGAATAGATTGATTTTGAGTGGGAGGAGGTTTAGGAATAGAACTAAATGTTGATTCATTTATAACAATTTTAGAGAAATAAGATACAGATGATTTAGTACCTTTAGTCTTTATACGCTTGGTGGGAATAGAGGGAACTTCTCCAGAAGCTTTTCTCTTGATCTGCTTCTGTGGCTTGTCAGCAACTTTTGGCTTCTTCTGAGCAGCAGCTTCCTCTGCCTCTGATTGATTTCTTTTCCTCATGTTCTCATTGTACACATCTGGCATTGGTTCTCTGGCATGAATCAGAATATCTGCAGGGATAGGCGTTCCATTTGCTTTGCATGCATCAATGTACCTAACAATGATATCCCTTGGTTCTTTAGCACCAAACAGTGGAAAATATTCAACTGGAATTCTCTTCTGACTAACTTCAGAAATATTTAGCTTCTTAGATGCAGCTGTGAGTTCATCTACAATCTTTAGAATCTGAAGACTCTTTGCATTCAGGGGTTTTCCAATAATAGATTCAAGCTCATCTTTAACTCCAGCTTCATACAGAGCAGTTACTTGACCATTCTCTATCAGAATGTCTGAAATCAACCTTCCAAAGGGAATCCATGTCCTGATCTTCCGTCCCTTATCCTTTACAGATTCTCTTGATGCATTGATATGATTCCACAGATGCATGAAGAGAATGTGTGGAAGATCTACCTTTGTACTCTAACTCAAACAGTACATAAAGTAGAGTTGTTCATTGTTCACGTAATCTGGAGAATTTGTGGATTTTCTGTGATGGATGTATCCCAGAAAAATCTTTGCCCAAATCTTATAGTCAGGCTTCAGATCCTTAAATTTGTTAGAGGCCTGTCCAGATGTAATGACCTCCTCATAGACATCTTCCATATCCACACGCCCAGCTGGCAGATGACACACTCCATCAGTCTCCTCATACCCTATGAGTTTCCTGATTAGATCTTCAGTGATGATGATCTCCTTTCCCAGAACAGAAGAAAGTATAAATTTTGGATAAACAGAAGCATGTATCCAAAATTCCTTCACCAGATGTGGTTATACTGGTCCAAACAGCCTGTCAAAATACTTAACCCATCCTTGTGCATCAATTATGGAACAAAACTCAAACCCATTTTCAGCTAAAGAGTCAAATTCCACCATGGATTCACAAAGAACTTCAAGTTTGTCCACAGGGGTTAACAATGTCCTCTTAGGTACCTTGAATGGAGTCACTCCCATATTTACTGACGTAACTGCAGCCATAGTTGATTGAAATTGAGCTGTTGTAGAAGATGAGGTTGCCATTGAAGAAGATGAAGATGATTTGGTCGAAGGTTTAGGGTTTTTGTGGAGAGCAAAGAGAAGGCAGAAATGCATAAAATATCTGTGAGGTGAAAAGTGTGAAATGGTGTGAAATGTGGTATTTATAGAGAAAGAAATAGGACACGCCAACAATCATAAATAGCACGTTCCACTTAGCAATTAATGGCATTTAAGGAAAAGAATAAAAATCATTTCAAACATTAATTGATTATGACAAAATGGAGGGAAAATCAAGATTTCCACTATTCAAACCATACCTCAAATGTCTCTTCAGTAATGTACACGCCATCTTTTCAGATTCAGAGTGACATGTGTTTGCTTGCACGTGCTTCTGAATTCTCTTGAGAAATGAAACGTTAGCCAACGTTCAGATCCTCTAAGATTGGTTAGTTCAGATACACACAAATAATAATAACAAATTAAATCAAATAAATAACAGATGAAATATTTCAGAGCTTTAAACATTTTGCATCTGAGAAATTTGCTTATGATAAATATCATTATGGACAAAAATCCATACCAATATTTTTCAGAATAAATTTGAACCTATCTTCAGCAAGGAGTTTTGTGAAAATATCTGCCCACTGATGATCTGTATCAACAAAGGCTAAGTTTATAATACCCTTCTGAACATAGTCTCTGATGAAATGATGTTTAATTTCTATATGTTTTGCTTTAGAGTGTAAAATAGGATTTTTAGACAAACATATAGCAGAAGTATTATCACAGAATATAGAAATATTACTTTCAAAAATCTGATAGTCTTCTAGCTGACTTTTCATCCAGAGCATCTGCGTGCTACATCCAGCAGCAGCAATATATTCTGCCTCTGTAGTTGATAGTGCAATTGTGGGTTGCTTCTTGTTGTACCAAGAGATTAGATTTCTTCCTAGAAATTGACAACTTCCAGAAGTACTTTTTCTTTCCACTCTGTCTCCAGCGTAATCAGCATCACAGAATCCAACTAGTTTGAAATCATCATATTTTCTGTAACACAAACCCACATTACAAGTACCTTTCAGATACCTTAGAATCCTCTTAACAACTGTTAAGTGTGATTCTCTAGGATCTGATTGGAATCTTGCACACAAGTATACACTGAACAAAATGTCAGGTCTAGAAGCAGTTAAGTAGAGAAGAGATCCTATCATACCGCTGTAGAGTTTCTGATCTACTTTCTTACTTACCTCTTCCTTACCAAGTGTACTTGTTGGATGCATAAGAGTCTTTGCCATCTTACTATCAGTCTTGTTAAATTTCTTCAGAAGCTCTTTAACATATTTGGTCTGATGAATGTAAGTGCACTTTGGAGTTTGGTTGACTTGAATTCCCAGAAAGAATCTTAATTCTCCCATCATGCTCATCTCAAATTCTGCCTGCATACATTGAGCAAACTCCTTTCCCAGCATAACATTGGTAGATCCAAATATAATATCATCCACATAAATTTGACAAATTAAAAGATCTTTCTTAAATGTTTTACAAAAGAGTGTTGTGTCCACTTTGCCTCTGATGAAATTTTTCTCCAGAAGAAAATTGCTTAATCTCTCATACCAAGCTCCGGGAGCTTGTTTTAAACCATAAAGAGATTTCTTTAGTTTGAAAACATGTTCTGGAAATTTTTCACTCTCAAAACCAGGAGGTTGGTGAACATAAACTTCTTCTTCTATAATACCATTTAGAAAGGCACTTTTAACATCCATCTGATATAGAGTGATGTTATTCTGTGCAGCAAAAGAAATGAGTAAACGAATAGACTCTAACCTTGCTACAGGAGCATAAGTCTCTATATAATCAATTCCTTCTTGCTGGCTATAACCTTGAGCAACAAGCCTTGCCTTATTTCTTTCAATTTCTCCTTTCTCATTAAGCTTGTTTCTGAAGACCCATTTAGTTCCAATTATGTTGAATCCTTTTGGTCTTGGAACCAAATCCCACACATCATTTCTTGTGAATTGATTGAGCTCTTCTTGCATGGTGTTGCGGTGAAATTTGGATGTCAAGCTATTGATTAACTTGAATCTTAATTCATTTACAACCGGTCTTTGATTTATCCGAAGGAAAGGTTAAAGAAAGGAAAAAACCTAAAAGGGAGAGATCTAAGGTTCGGGGGTTGGTTAAATTTAGGGAAGGTATTAGCACCCTAAACTTCCGTAGTACTCTACGGGAACCTTTTGTTTATTTTTTTTATTTATTTCATTAATTATTTTGCTTTAGGGTATATACAAAGGATTGAAAATTAAAAAAGACCTAGGGGTTAATTCTAAGTTTACTCGGCAAGACATCGCATCTTGTGCCTACATATCCTTACGGGAATGGAATCAGAGTAACTGTAATTCCCCTCAAAAGGGAGGTTAGAGACTTCTTGACTGTGGCCAAGGTTTGTTCAGAGACTCCAATCTCTATGTTAAAAAATGTTAATTAAAATTAAAATAGGGTTAAATTAGGGATTCCACGGCGGAAAACCTTAAAACAGAGTACGGCGACTCTTTTGGCCTAACACTAGGATAAAAGCAATTTTGCCCACGGCGGGACACCTAGGCTAAACATGGTTTGATCCATTAAAGGGGTAAGGCTATTGACTCGGCGGCCAAAAGGCTGGACCTAATCCTTCGGAAGGATAAAAATGTAAAAAAATGTGAAAATATGACAAATCATTATATGGGGGAATAATTAAGGTACAGAAATAAGAAAAGTAATAAAGGCAGAGGGTATAAAGAAACAAAGAAACATTTCTGAAAACATGAAGAATATGAAAATATGTAATGACACTTAGAATGAAGTGAGGGAGGAAAATAGTGTGGGGTTGTGGCCACCACAAACACATGTCAACCTCGAGCATGCACATGAAATGCCAAAAGAAAGAAAAGTAATAAAAGGGTACATAAAATGACACGACAAACATCAAACATCAGGAGTTCCTTACGAAAAGGTTTTAATTTTTTAATATTTTAATTATAAAAAAAGGTTTTAATTTTTTAATAAAAAATATTTAAGTTAAAATTATAAAAAAAAATTAAGTTTAAATTATAAAAGAAAAGTTTTTGGGGGAAAAGTCTTTTCAGTTTTTTTTTAGAACAAAAAAGGCTTTTCATCCCAAAAAAAGGCTTTTCAGTTTTTAAAAAAGGTCTTACTGAAAAAAAGGTTTTAATAATAAATAAATAAAAGGGTTTTGATTTTAAAAAAGGGTTTTGTTAAAAAAGGGCTTTGATATTAAAATCTACGGACCTAAACACACATGGAGATTAACATGGCAAAATATGCACATAAACATGAAAAGGCAAAAGATTTAGTAATTTAACCTACGAAGCGGAGGTTTGCTTCAATAAATGTGAAAAAGGTTTGAATAAGGGAACACTGGAGAGCTCCAATCCTTCTGACGAGTTGTGGGAACGACCGCCTTTCTTCTCTGGGGATCTCCTTTGTTTCTCCCTTTCTCTCTCCTCTTTTCTGAAGAAAACCTTCTGACCTTTTTTCAAAAAGGCAACACATGTATATATAGGGAACAAATTAGGGTTAACACCAAATTGTCAATAATGTCCATAAAGCCCATTTTAAAGCCCAAACTAAATAATTAGTTAAGAAAAAAAAATAATTTAAAATAATTAAAATAAACTTAAAATAAAAACTAATAATCCTATTGATTCCTAAAATCAAAAATATTATAAAAAGAACAAAATTTTTTTCAATATTTTTTATTTTATGATTTTTTGGATATTTTTATGAATAATTTAGAAAAAGGTGAAAAAAATAATATTTTAAAAAATGATTTAATTAAAATACGAAAATAATAATTAAATAATAATAAAAAACTATTTTTGTTATTTTTTAATGAAAGATAGAAAAATTTAGAGTAAAAATAATAAAAAACAAAAAGTGACAAAGGTGAGATTCGAACTCTCAACCTCTCACACTCACAACTCCTTACACATGTCCTCTTGCCAATTGTGCCATTTTTACTTTTTAGAAGAAAAAAATGCATGCCATATGATATTTACCTGCAAAAAGTCAAACGACTACACAAATTTGTTAGTAATTGATTAAATGCAATAAAAAATGCAATGAAATGCGACGACAAATCTTAGGGCAAAATTTGGGGTATTACAGTTGCCCCTATTTAAATAACTTCACCGGGTGATTTGAGCAACGGAGACTCGAGAAATCATGGTGGAGGGATTTAAATACAGATAACCGAAAATTTTGCCTTTAGACGCAGTGCTATGCAATGATATGGACAAAACAAAACGAACTATAATGCTAAATATGATATGAATCTGATATGATGCGTATGATGAAAATGACAAATGCACGGATACAGACGAAACAACGTCACAAGGGACGACCCACCGAGGAATTGCACTAGGGAAGAAGACATGTCATATCTGGAAGAACGTCGGGTAGACACGACACAGAATTGTTGATAGGTGCCAAGTAAATTAGAAATTGTCCGCAAGGTAAGACGCGAGTAAAACACGAGCTCAGGAGAAAAACGCAAATGGGGATAAAACACCCATGATGCCAAGTAAATAAATTTTGCCCACAAGGTAAGACACGAGTAAAACACGACCTCAGGGAGAAAAAAAAGCAAATGGGGGTAAAACACCATGATGTTAGGTAAACCCAGGAATATCTGGTAAACGGGGAATAAAACACCCGGGATAAAAGGTACATGGGGGATAAAACATCCAAGGATAGAAGGTAAATGGGGAGTAAAGCACCCAAGATAGAAATGTAAATGGGGAGTAAAGCACCCAAGATAGAAATGTAAATGGGGAGTAAAGCACCCAAGATAAAAATGTAAATGGGGAGTAAAGCACCCAAGATAAAAATGTAAATGGGGAGTAAAGCACCCAAGATAAAAATGTAAATGGGGAGTAAAGCACCCAAGATAGAAATGTAAATGGGGAGTAAAGCACCCAAGCTAGAAATGTAAATGGGGAATAAAGCACCCAAGATATGCACATGTATAGGAATTATGCTATGACATATGATCAAATGCAAATGCAGACATCGACGACAAGGCTCGACTCTTTCGGTGAGATGACAAAACTAGAGGACTGATTCCTCAACACGGAGATCACTGTCATTCTGTTAAACTGTATCAAGTTCATAGTCACTATAGGAATGATGAATAACTGCTTGGGGATTATGCAAGTAAACTGCCCCAGGTCAAATGAATTGATAATTGCTTCAGCTGTCTGATTCGTGGAATCGACTGTTTTGCTGTATCCTCGGAGGGCTTGCGCCAGTCTGAGTCTTGAACAATTCTCTGGATAAACCAAATCTGAGAAGATATTGCCTTGAACAAATCTTGAACTGATTCTTTGACAGGATGTGAAAGGAACTTGCCCCTGATAAGATCACTTGACCAAGTTTCTCATTGTTTGAAAATTCCTTAGAGGAAAGCCAGTTTGCAAACAAAAATATTCATACAAACATGGTAATGCAAAGTTGATGCGATTTTTGAAAAATTATTTTTGAAAGATGGAAAATACATGAGTCGTTAGCCAGAATAAGGCGGTTAAAGACACTCAAAGTTTAAAATAAAAGTGTATTGCCAAAATAAATGATTCACAAAGATCTTTTGGAGTCAGGTTACGCAACCTTGCTGTAGTATACTTTCAAAATAACCTTGCTTCAATTAGGTCTTTTGAGGGTTGTAATGTGGCCTGGTTCACGGTTTATGAAACAAAAGATAAAGGCTCAAAATTTATTTGTACCCACCCAATCTACGTGATGATCTTCAGTCTTATGCTCAGTTAACTCATACTATGCATTCAGGTTCCCATAAGTTAGGGATTTCATTGATCGTAGCAATGATGACTCAGAAGTCAAAGGGACCTATGAAAAGGCAGCCACTACTCCCCTATAACATTTGATTGTTTTGACATTGAGGATTTTCAAGATAAGGATTTAAAAATCTCTTTGTATTATCCCTAAATTTTGCCTGAACTGTTTATTTTAGAGTTTACAGTCAGCGGGATCCCCCAGTTTTGCCTAAGTTTCCTTCATAGGTTTTGACTTAGTGGGCTTCTTTTGATTTTTTTATATTATTTTTTTGTGTGAAGGAAAGTGACTGTTTGATTTTAATGATTACGGTGAACCATCATCGACCTTTTGATTAGAAAACATCTTCGACACTTATTTGACGTATGCGAAGGAAAATTTGTTAATGAAAGGTGTATCGTATGAACACACAACCAAGTTAACTGAGAACTACCCATCCCAAGGTTAAAATTGTGGGTTTTTTGTAACGAAAGAAACTCCAACTTCTAGGCTCGAAGGGGGTAACGAGGGATTAACTTCCTTATTTCTCCAGTGTTTGGGAATTGAAACAATGCCTTACATCGTCAACAAGGTTTGATTGAAAGCATACTGACAACAATTATGGGTATAACGTTTTCATCATCCTCCCTCCAATCTTAGCACATCAAAATTTTGGACAAGAAGTAAACATTTGAAAAATAAAGCATAAAGATGCAAATAAATGGACAGAAATGAATTGAATCAAAAGTCGCAATGCTTATTTCATTAATGAAAGTACAAACATAATTAAAAGCAAACAACTTAAACAAAATAAGGAAAGTGCAAACAACGAGAAACAAAAGGCCTAGTGACAAAACTTCATTTCTGATGTACTGGCAAGGGATTTTTCTGAACATCCGGATGACTGTCTGTAAAATCAAGTATTCCAGTTCTAACCAATTCACATACTCTAGCCTTCAATGCAAAACAATGCTCTAAGTCATGGCCTGGGGAACCCTCATGGGAAGCACAATGGAGATCAGCCCTAAATCCAGCCGGAGGATTAAGAGGAGGTGGTAAAGCCTTTGTAGTAATCAGTCCTTGCCGGACTAAGTCAGGATATAGCTCTGTGTAAGTCATGAGAATAGGATCAAAGTGACTCCTGTTCCGTTTCTGGTCTGATATCTGTGTCGAGGAATCAGCTTGACGACTCAAAGGTACACTGGAAGACGAGAGAACCGAGAATGAGAAACCGGGGGACAAATGCAATGCAAAAATGTGATGTTGATGCAATGGTTTCAAGAATTTCAACGGTCGATTGCGAATATTGCTTTTTAAGAAAGTTGGAAAAATTTTAGACTTTAAAATGTAAGGCTTTTCGAATTTGCAAAGGACTGCTGAATTCCTTGAAACTAGAAATGATATGATGCTTTATGAATGCGAAGCACAAATACACATAAGCAAACAAAAGGTCCTAAGTTAGAGGAACAATGAATGGAGTCAAGGTCCACCCTTCCCCAAAGAGGTATGTACTATAGGTTGATTGTACCTGCAGAACAAGGGTTCTAAATCAGTGCCCAAAGTCATCAGTCCATCTTTCGGATATTATCGACTTCCCGACTGACTTGAGGGTCGATAATATTCTCAAGAGAACCTATTTTGAGTGTAGTATCGCGTAGCAACCATTGTAGGACTACTCCCACATAGTTCCCGCACTACATCCTATATAAGGCCAAGATGGTGTAAAGGTACTACGGTTACCAGTATCACAGACTCCAATCGATAATGGTAAAGGTTTTCACGATTACACTCGATCAACCGAACCATTTTCGAAAGTGTCTCAACTAAGCGGTGATTCTCGGTTTAACTTAGTCGGGACTCACTCCCTATAAGCCTCGTCGAATATATCACCATCCTATAATAATGTCACTCAAGTCCGGGTGTAGGACTTATCTCACAACACAGTAACTCCCAAGCAGGTACCCTGAACAACGTATATACAAATGAGTAAAAATATTAATGAAACAAATATATGAAGAAAAATAAACAAGATAGGGATAACCCTCAAAAATTAGGACTCCCCAGTGAAGTCGCCATTTTCTGTTGCGGTGAAATTTGGATGTCAAGCTATTGATTAACTTGAATCTTAATTCATTTACAACCGGTCTTTGATTTATCCGAAGGAAAGGTTAAAGAAAGGAAAAAACCTAAAAGGGAGAGATCTAAGGTTCGGGGGTTGGTTAAATTTAGGGAAGGTATTAGCACCCTAAACTTCCGTAGTACTCTACGGGAACCTTTTGTTTATTTTTTTTATTTATTTCATTAATTATTTTGCTTTAGGGTATATACAAAGGATTGAAAATTAAAAAAGACCTAGGGGTTAATTCTAAGTTTACTCGGCAAGACATCGCATCTTGTGCCTACATATCCTTACGGGAATGGAATCAGAGTAACTGTAATTCCCCTCAAAAGGGAGGTTAGAGACTTCTTGACTGTGGCCAAGGTTTGTTCAGAGACTCCAATCTCTATGTTAAAAAATGTTAATTAAAATTAAAATAGGGTTAAATTAGGGATTCCACGGCGGAAAACCTTAAAACAGAGTACGGCGACTCTTTTGGCCTAACACTAGGATAAAAGCAATTTTGCCCACGGCGGGACACCTAGGCTAAACAGGGTTTGATCCATTAAAGGGGTAAGGCTATTGACTCGGCGGCCAAAAGGCTGGACCTAATCCTTCGGAAGGATAAAAATGTAAAAAAATGTGAAAATATGACAAATCATTATATGGGGGAATAATTAAGGTACAAAAATAAGAAAAGTAATAAAGGCAGAGGGTATAAAGAAACAAAGAAACATTTCTGAAAACATGAAGAATATGAAAATATGTAATGACACTTAGAATGAAGTGAGGGAGGAAAATAGTGTGGGGTTGTGGCCACCACAAGCACATCTCAACCTCGAGCATGCACATGAAATGCCAAAAGAAAGAAAAGTAATAAAAGGGTACATAAAATGACACAACAAACATCAAACATCAGGAGTTCCTTACGAAAAGGTTTTAATTTTTTAATATTTTAATTATAAAAAAAGGTTTTAATTTTTAATAAAAAATATTTAAGTTAAAATTATAAAAAAAATTAAGTTTAAATTATAAAAGAAAAGTTTTTGGGGGAAAAGTCTTTTCAGTTTTTTTTTAGAACAAAAAAGGCTTTTCATCCCAAAAAAAGGCTTTTCAGTTTTTAAAAAAGGTCTTACTAAAAAAAAGGTTTTAATAATAAATAAATAAAAGGGTTTTGATTTTAAAAAAGGGTTTTGTTAAAAAAGGGTTTTGATATTAAAATCTACGGACCTAAACACACATGGAGATTAACATGGCAAAATATGCACATAAACATGAAAAGGCAAAAGATTTAGTAATTTAACCTACGAAACGGAGGTTTGCTTCGATAAATGTGAAAAAGGTTTGAATAAGGGAACACTGGAGAGCTCCAATCCTTCTGACGAGTTGTGGGAACGACCGCCTTTCTTCTCTGGGGATCTCCTTTGTTTCTCCCTTTCTCTCTCCTCTTTTCTGAAGAAAACCTTCTGACCTTTTTTCAACAAGGCAACACATGTATATATAGGGAACAAATTAGGGTTAACACCAAATTGTCAATAATGTCCATAAAGCCCATTTTAAAGCCCAAACTAAATAATTAGTTAAGAAAAAAAAATAATTTAAAATAATTAAAATAAACTTAAAATAAAAACTAATAATCCTATTGATTCCTAAAATCAAAAATATTATAAAAAGAACAAAATTTTTTTCAATATTTTTTATTTTATGATTTTTTGGATATTTTTATGAATAATTTAGAAAAAGGTGAAAAAAATAATATTTTAAAAAATGATTTAATTAAAATACGAAAATAATAATTAAATAATAATAAAAAACTATTTTTGTTATTTTTTAATGAAAGATAGAAAAATTTAGAGTAAAAATAATAAAAAACAAAAAGTGACAAAGGTGAGATTCGAACTCTTAACCTCTCACACTCACAACTCCTTACACATGTCCTCTTGCCAATTGTGCCATTTTTACTTTTTAGAAAAAAAAATGCATGCCATATGATATTTACCTGCAAAAAGTCAAACGACTACACAAATTTGTTAGTAATTGATTAAATGCAATAAAAAATGCAATGAAATGCGACGACAAATCTTAGGGCAAAATTTGGGGTATTACACATGGCAATAATCCAGTCATTGTCTTGCAGAGCTTCATCTACAGAAGTTGGTTCAATAATTGATACCAACCCAAATAATGGTGCTTCAGAAGATCTGAGGAAGGATCTTGTTCTAATAGGGTCATCCTTCTTTCCAATGATCACATCCTCTGGGTGAGAGGCTTTGATTCTGGAAGATGATCCTCTTACAGTTGATTCTTCAGAAATGTTCAAGTTGTTCATCTGAAAAGCTAAAGGAATTGCATCTGGCGTTGCTTCAGGTTCCTTCACTTGAGCTTTGTCTGCCTCTGAGCCTTCAGAGTCTGTGAGAATTACTTCTCTATCTGCAGAACTTTCAATCTGCTTTGACTTTTCAATGCCAAGCTTATCATCAAATCTAACATGTATAGATTCCTCCACAATCTGTGTTTCAGTATTGTATATTCTGTAGCTGTTGCACCCCAAAATTTGACCAACATTTATTTACCTAGCTTGTGTTCATTAGCATTATCATATGCTTTTCATTGATATGTGGGCAGTAGATCAAGAGGTATGATTACCAATCAAGAGCTATACAAGACTTGGAAGCTAGCCAAGGAAGGTTATTCAAGTGTTCAAAGGTTGATATCTTTGTCAGAGAAGTTAAGAGACCCTCAGAAAGATTGGTTGAAACCAAGGTTGTGTGCCTCATAACTTGAGAGTTGTGGGAGCTCCTCAGATGATTCTGAGGCTATGAGGATGGACTTGAAGCTTTGAGAGAGATTATGAGATGTCTTGAAAGCCATCATGAAGCCTAGATAGGTCATTGTACAAGAATAAGAAGACTCAGCCATGAGTGGTGCAATTAGGGCTTTGACTGAGTCAACCCTAGGTCAACTGATGATTTGGAGAGGGTTGAGACCTGATCCAAGAGCCATGTGATCATGGATTGATGCATTGAGATGCTATAAGGATGATTCCAAGATCAACTCATCATGATTGAAGAGTTAGAGAAGTTTCAAGCTAGGGTTTCTAAGGCTTGACAGTGTAAAATCCCCTAGTTTGATCCCTATCTTCAAGGCAGTTTAACTCAAGATGTGATTGTCATCTCATCTTACCCCCAACATTAATGTTGTAGAGCTTGCTCTTAGCTTTAATTTGAGTACTAGAAGTCCTTGATAGGATTTGTAGAACTCAAGTTATGACTTTGACAAGTTACAGGTCATCTGAGGTATGTGAATCTGGGGCCTTGTAAGTCACCCAACTTGCATCCAACTTTTTCCCAAGAAGGATGATTCCTATGAACTTTTGGTTAACATGAATGTTGTTCCTTATCTTCTTAGCTTTCTATAGAGTACTATAAGTCCTTGATAGGATTTGTATAGCTCAAGTTATGGCTTTGACAAGTCAAGGGCATTTTGGTCATTTGGAGATTATAGGTCATTTCAAGCATAAGGCCATATCTCCTATTTCCAAGCTTCAAATTGAAAAATCTTCAACATCAAACTTTCTTAAAATGATTTTTTAAGTTTATTAGGAAGGTCATGAGATGTTGAAAAGGCTTGTAGCAAAAAGTGATAAAAATGACCTAAAATGGAGGCATAAGTTAAATAAGTTCAAGTTGGAAATTGAAACTTCCAAGTTACACATCCAAACCATGGCATATAATAGGTCATTTTGACTCTAAAAAGCATTTTAAAAACAATGGTTCAGCCACTTTTTTGAATTGAGGCCTAGATCATGGGGTTGCTTTGGAAAATGCTTGCTTGCATAATAAGGTACAAATGCAAAACTCAAGGAAAGGCAATGTACAAGCTAGCTAAGTGTCTTAACATGTAATATATCTCATCTAAGGAGATTTTCAAGTCAAGGCAAGTGCTGCAAGGGGCTATGGCATGAGATGATACATGAGATGAATGAATTCAAAAACTCATGACATGAGAATCCCAATTTCTCATTGGATGATTCCAGATGGTTCTAGAGAGGTCCAATGCATTCTATATATGGTATAGAGCTTGCTCAGATGCAAGGTTGGTGAGATATTTGAGAGAAGAGGGAGATAGCCATTTCAATGGCTTCCATTGCAAGTTGAAATCAAATTCCACATTCTGATCCATTTCCATTTCTTCTTTCTATCCAAACACATTCCATTGATCACACTGAAGCTGTGCATACCAAATTGAGAGCAAAACCATGGAGATTTGAGGAGATAGCTTTTGGATTTTGAAGGTTGCAAGTCATAATCGGTTTTGGAGATTCAGGCTTTCTTGGTCCAATCTTTTGCAAACAATAGCAAGATCATCATTCAAGGATTGATTCTGAAGAGTTTGAGAGCTTGAAGTGAAGGTTTACCCCATCTGTTAATCAAGATTCGACAGGTTAGTAACTTTTCTTCTACACCATGATTTAAGCATAATTAGGCAGAATTGTTAGGTTAGAACGGTTAGAGACAATTAGGTGGTGGATTACGGGAAGTTTGAGATCAATTGGTGAGGTTTCAGTTGGTGACACCATTTTTGTTTGGATCAAGAACACGAGGTATAGTGAGCTATAGCATGAATTTGATATCAAGATTTAACCAGTGTGAGGTGGTGATCATTCTGAGGTAATTAATTTCAAGAATTGTTAGAACTAAAGTTTGAGCATATTTTTGATCTTGGATCGGGTTTGGAGATTTAGGGCACTTCAACTGATTTTGAGGCCAAGGTTGTGATCAACATGGAATTTATAATGGATTAGGGTTTTGAATCTTAATTTTTCATGGAAAATTGGTGAGATACGAGTTGATGAGGGTGATGTTGCAAGCTCTGCATTTCCATGGATCTCCCTCCAATTTTATGTTCAAATGGGGAAGATGAGTGGAATACCGTTAGATCATAAGCTGACCATTGACTAAGACCAAGATCCCACGACCGTGATTTAATCTCCGTTTGTGAAGAGAATCTGAAACCATCATGAAGCGCTGCGTTTCATTAAAAGATTGTGTTGGGCTTAATGAAATGAGTTTCTATCCACACCCCAAGTCTTGGCCCAGTTGCATTTTGAACTGCATTTCATTACTTCCTGCACCGTGGCTTTTCCATTTTCTTTATGTTTTCTGAAATGATTTTCTGATGGGAACTGGGCCTAGCGCGCCTTACTGTCTGCACCCCTATTTCAAGCCCATATGGAATTTGAACTGAACATAGTTGCTATCTGCACCAAGGTTTTATCCATTTTAATTTCTTTTTCTCCATTTTATTTTAACCTTTGAAAAATCATAATAAATAGAAAACTAATGATTTTTGTATGAGGATTTTTTCTCCCATTTCATGTTCATGTCTAGAAAATTATAAAATCAAAATATTTGCATTTCATGCATTTTAAATATTGTTTATGTATTTTCTCTTTTAATAGCTTTTTAATTGTTTTATGTTGATGCATAGATTTGTATAATTTTGTTAAGCTAGCTCCCTTTGAATTTTTAGGCCATTCTTTTTAGGATAGTTAGATTAGGACTTTAGCTCCCCTTTGGATTTATTCCATAATTTTGTGATTAATTTTTGATTAGTTTTGCTTAGATGATTTTAGGTTGTGTAGATTTAGGTCAATCCTTAACATAGGTCCACAATAACACTAGAGTTTTGGGTTTCTAGGTCAAGTTAGACATTGGGACATATAGGATATCAAGGGTAGGTATATAGGATCCCCTAGAAATTATATTAGATTTTAATATAGTAGTATACTATTTTTAAATGATTTTTGTAGTTGATTGTTGTTTGTGTTGCCCTTGTGGGCTTGTATTTTGTTTTGCTTTGCTTTGTGGGCTTGGTGAGCTTGGTCTTGCTTTGAGGAGCATTGAGGAGCATAGTAGAAGGCTTGAGAGTTGAGGAAGGCTTAAGAGCTTGATCTTGTTTGTTTTGTTGTTGTTTTAGGGTTAGGGATTAAGAAGAGCTTAGACTTAGTTAACTTCTTTCTTAAACATGGATGGTATCTTTCACCTCCATTCCTCCCCATGATTCAAGGTCCTTCCATGGTACTCACCTCCCTCCTTTGGAGGGATAAGTGATGGTACCTAGGAGGTAGAACCTTTGAGGGAACCCGTCTTTTGATGTTAAACCCTTATAGGTCACCTTTGGTGGTCAATAAGCAGTTTAATATCCTAACTTATCCAGTTAAGTGATTTCTTCAGGTTTGAGAATCTTGAGAGATGTTGAGTTTGAGTGTGAAGATGAAGACTTCATTGAAGAGTGTGGAAGAGGATGGTTCCTTGAGCATTGCCATTCCAGCTGAAGCTTGCAGGAAGAGAAGACCAAGTTGAGATTGGTAAAGCAAGGAGAGCTTGAGAGCTTGAAGACTAAGTTGATACTTATGAAGAGGATTCAATTGAGATTGAGTGTAGAGCTGAGGCTTGAAGAACAGAGGATGAGTTGATACTTACTTTGAAGCTTGGAGATCCTGAAGGAATCAAGTTGATACTTGTGGTTAAGAATGAAGCCTGAAGGTGGAATTAATTAAGGAGCTAAAGCTTGGAGAAGAGAGAATAAGTTGAAACTTATATGGAAGGGTGGAAACCTGGAGAAGCAAATTGATATTTGTCAAGAGTGATGGAAGTCTGAAGACTGAGTTGCTGTTAGAAGAGCTGAAGCTTGGAGTTGAGAGAGGAGTTGATCTGCTTTCTTGTCTGTTTTCTTTGCTGTATTGATGTGCCTTGTTTGACTTGCTTGATGCATTAGAATAAGTCCATATCTATACTAGCTTTAATCTAGGAGCATGATTGCACTAGAGGTTGAGTTGCTCCCTCTGCTTGTATTGTTACTGAGTGGCTTTGCTTGCGGGTATTCGGTAGAGCCCTGCTCCCTTGCCCATGTGATTTGTTTGCCTGATGGCATTTGATTTCATTTTATCTGTATGACTGCAGTTTACTGTTATTGCTTGATAGCATGTTTTCTTTCAGTATGATTACTGTTATTCATTCTGGCTTGAGGTTGAGATGAGCTTGTGGAGGCTGATTCCCCACACACATTTCCTCCCTCACTTGCATTGCATGCATTTTACAGTCGTTTACTGTTTACTATTTAAGCTGATGCTTTAGCTGTTTCTGCGTATCATTGACATGATCCCTTAGGACTCTCATTTCCTTTGATAAGGAATTGATGATAGAACTTTAGGTTGAAACCTATGCATGATAACTTCTAGGAGCTCCCTGTTCAAACCTCAACCATAGGATGAATCCTTGGCATGATAAAAGTAGGACTTGATAGTCTTCCTCCTAGTTGAGCCTGTTCTCCTCTCATCTCAAAATAGCTTAAGATATAGTAATCATGAATGATTTCTTTCGTACGTTACGAGCCTTAAGCTATCTGAGAAAGGATTGTGGGAGAGTTTCTTTTCCACAGTCTGGATGTTTAGTATGGAACCCTTCGGGTGACATGCGACGCATTCACTCTCAGGTCATAGTCTTTAGTGCGATTGAAATTGCAAACACAATAAAAAACACTTCTTCCGTAAAAGACAGAAAATAATGCGTAGTGTCCCGAACTACGTAAGCTCTGATCTCTCATATCTGTTGAGAGTACGTAGGCACAATACTGACGTATTGGCGAGCCACCTTCCCCGTAACCCGTCGTAGGTCGCACTACGTTGACTCTGATTTCTCGTTCTCTGATGAGAATACGTAGGCATAAAGTGCGATGCTTTGCCGAGTCATTTTTCTCTTCTTTTTAAGCCAGCCTTGATAGGTAGATAGATAAACCAACTCGTCCAGTAAACACAACAAGCATGGATCCCTTCGAGTACGACGGACGTGAGGGGTGCTAATACCTTCCCCTTGCGTAACCGACTCCCGAACCCAGACAATGGTTGCGACGACCTTGTCTTACCCTTTTTCGTCAGGTTTCTCCGATCGTTTCCTTTCCCGCTCCGAGGGATAAATAACGAAAGGTGGCGACTCTTCTGTTGTGCCGGCACCTTATTTTTGCGGAAGCGACAGCTGGCGACTCTGCTGGGGAGAATTTAGAATCTCTGGTTCTCCGGTTCCCCTGCGAGATTCAATCCTAGTGCTTGTATGATTACTTGTTGGGTTGTGTTTATTTATCGCATTTTATTTCCCGCACTTTATTTTCAGTATGATATGATTATCTGTGCTGTTGTGGGAGGGGCATTCTGATGAGTGGGAAGCCAGACCCAGGCTTGAGTGAACATAGCATTAGTTGTGGAAATTAGTGGGCGCGTGCTTGCTTTGCAGGCACTAGTGTCTCATGAAATCCACGCTCAGACGAGGTTCTCACGGTTGGCTTCTCTTTCAACCCTTTGGGTTGAGACGGTTGCTGGTTTGGTGGATTGTCGACTCTAGGGACCGATCATTTGTGATTCATCCGAGTGAGGCCGCTTCATGAGCTGGTGATGCCACACCTTCTGGGTATCGTATCACCCCTCTTGAATGTCTGTGACGCTGATGAACGCATAGGATGCCGAACTTGAGTCAGTTTAGGTCCATACCTGTGAGCAGGGTTGGGTTTATTGCAGGAAACTTTGACCTTCAGACCACCTGGTTTTCTGGACAGTGGATCAGTTTTGTTGGGATCTGAGGATCTCATCTGCAGATATGTTTGTTCTTGATAGAGCAGGGTTTGATCAGAGGATCTTATCATCAGATATGTATTTGTTCTTGGTAGAGCAGATTTATGATTGGGGTGTGAAGATCTCATCAGCAGATGTATGTTTGTTCTTGACAGAGCAGAGTTATGATTGGGGTCTGAAGATCTCATCAGCAGATGTATGTGTGTTCTTGATAGAGCAAATTTCTTGGTCCTATATCAGAGGTCTTTATTATCAGACGTTTGTTCTTGACAGAGCAGAATTATGATCCTATGTATATGGCCCTATCAGATGATTGTTCTTGACAGAGCAGATGTGTGGTCCGACACCAGGGTTTCCTTATTATCAGCTGCAGTGGTTGTTCTTGATAGAGCAGGATTATGGTTTTGTTGATACAGAATCTCCACAGCACAGTTGCCTCGCTCTCCTGCTGCATGATTGCATTTTACATTATTTTGCATACATTTGCATTTCATTAACGTGTGTCTGTGTTGCAGGTACCGTTTTCCCCGATCCAGGAGTTCTTGCCTCCTATTGTATTGTTATGGGTTCTCTGAGGAAGACCGTGGCTTACAAGTTCCCTGCCCCTGATGTGGTTAAGTTGACTGGTTTGATAGCTTTAGCAGATGATTCTGTGAGGGATGAGTTCAGAAAATCTTGCGGCAGGTTGCTCAGTTTGGTTCATAAACCTTCTGCGTTCGAGGTGAATGGGTTGCACGCTCTGCTGCAGTTCTACGACCCTCCGTTGAGATGTTTCACTTTCCAGGATTTTGTTCTCGCACCCACGCTGGAAGAGTATGCTGATTTTCTAGGTGTGCCTATCAAGAGGCAGATGCCTTTTGTTCATATGGATGTTGAGCCTGATCTGGCTGGTTTAGCTCCTTCACTCCATCTGGATGCCTCTGAGTTGGTATTGACTAGTTGGAACAAGGTTCCCGGGTTCTCCTTGCAGTTTCTAGTGGGAAAGGCTCAGCAGTGCGCCAAAGACGGATGTTGGGTCGCGTTCAATGCCATCCTCGCTCTGTGCATATATGGCATTATTCTGTTCCCCAATATGCCCGATTTTGTATACTTCGATGCATTTCACATCTTTGCTTCAGGGAATCCAGTCCCTACCTTGATAGGAGATGTCTACCATTATATCCACTACAAAAACGAGAACAGGAGGGGCAAGAATGTCTCATGCTGTGTGCCCTTGCTTTATAAATGGCTTGATAGTCATTTACCCAAGAGGGGTCCCTTTATTTCGTCTGCAGCCACAGCTGAGTGGTCCGAGCGTCTGATGAGTTTATCTGCAGAGGATATTGACTGGTTTGACAGAGATAGGTTGGGTACTGAGGTGATCTTCAGCTGCAACGGGTTTCCAAATGTGCCTTTGATAGGCAGGAAGGGCTGTATAAACTACAATCCATCATTGCTGGTCCGACAGTTCGCGTATGCTTTGAGAGCTCCGCCGAAGGATGAAGAGGTACATGAATCTCTGTACCTCACTAGTCTTCTAGAGGGGGATTTGTTATCCAAGCTTCAGCGCGCCTGGAATGGTATCAGTAAGCGAGGAAAACCATTGTTGGGGAGAAGCAACAATCAAGCCTACCCTCCGTACGTGACTTGGGTCAGAGCCAGAGCAGATGCTATAGGGATGCCGTTTCCTCATGCCAAGCCAGAAAGCCCTCCAATGATGGAAGAGCCTACTACTGTGCCTATTTAGCAGCATAATCAGGTGTTGGCTGAGCGAGATGAATTGAAGCGGGCAAACAAAGGACTGGAGAAAGAATTGGCTCAGCTCCACAGCGAGAGGAACGAGGCCGTTCATTCTTTCAAAAGGCAAACAGAGCTGGTGAACCGGCTGGGGACAGACCTGACAAAGCAGATAGCCGAGCGTGAGCGCATGGGTCAAGACTTCAAAGCTGTAAACGACGTACTGGCTACTAAGAAGCAGCACTTGGACGAGGCATATCGGAGGATATCCAAGTTCAACCAACACTGGAAGGCTTCCCTGGCCACCAGGAAAGAGAGGGAGGATAAGCTGATGCTACAGATCTCCAAGCTGGAAGCCCAAGTGAAGGATAGTGAGAAGAGGTTTGATGAAGAAACCGCTCGCAGATACGCCGCCGAAGGCCAGCTCAACAAAGCTCTCGCTAACCTGAAGGAGCGCAAGCTGACGTTTGAGTCCAAGAAACGGAAGTTAGAAGATTGCTTCGGTGAAGGAGCATGGGAAGGTTCGGTCGAAGGTCTTCAGTATACCATTGTGCAGAGGGAATTACTCGTCGAGGGGTTGCTCACTCTGCCGGATCATCCAGAAACGAAGGAGTTGTTAGAAGAGTATCGCGCCCGTGGCCGTACTTGACTATTTGTATTCCTTTTGTTTTTGATCGTTGTTGTATGCTGACCATCACCAGGCTTGTTGGATGAGGTCACGCTATTGATTCCTCTTGTACTCGCTGATGTTATGTACTGCCTTGATAGGCTTTCTTTATATATGAGATTGTTATTTCCATGATTGGACTCGGACTTCTTCTTATTATCAGCACTGGCACTCAGGCACTAGGATCGGGGGAGATCTCCCTAACACACTGACACACGTTTGCATTTGCATAAAGCGTTTGCATAACGAGCATTCTGTTGTTTTTCCTAACCCTTTTGTGTTACAGGTTTTTTCAGGTTGTGACAGGTCGTCTCAGGTGGTTCCAGGATTGATCAGAGACATATTCACCGCTATCCGACTAGAGCTAATCAGACCAGAATCATGGAGCAAGTGCAAACTGATGTTCAGGAACTCCGCGAAAGGATGGATCGCTTCATGGAGCTCATGCAAGCGGTCGCTAATGGCCAGGATCAGCTCAGAACTTTGGTTCAACCTTTGATTTCCAGGGTTGATAGCAACGGCGTACTCCATGGTGGGACTGTGCCTACTCTTCCACCAGTTGAAACTCCGCAGAATGGTGTTCCCGTGACCGGGGGAAACGGCAGTGCCAACGGCAATGTGATTGCCAACATGGGACTCAATACGACGGGCGTCGGTAATGGGAGTCTGGGAGCTAATGTCAATGTCGGGCCGGGCAACGGCAATGCAGGCGTCGAGAATCTGTTTGTGCCTCAGCCATGGCTAGAGGATCGTCAGGACGATGTGTTCTCTCAGAGAGGTGCTGAAGGGGAGCTGAATGCTGAAGCACGACTTAGATTCAAGGCACTTGAAGATAAGATGAGAGATATCGAGAATCAGAATACTTTGGGCGTTGATATGTCCAAGTTGGGACTAATTGCTGATTTCAAGGTACCTCCTAAGTTCAAGGTACCTGACTTTGAAAAGTATAAGGGTATCACTTTCCCCCGCGTCCACCTGAGATCGTACTACAGAAAAATGTCTGCTCATTCTGAGGACGAGAAGTTGCTGATGCACTTCTTTCAGGACAGCCTTTCCGGGCCGTCCCTTGAGTGGTACATGAGTCTGGAGCCCACTAGTGTGCGCACATGGAAGGATCTTGCTGAAGCATTTGTGCACCACTACCAATACAATAGCAACTTGGCCCCGAACCGAGTTCAGCTGCAGAATCTGTCGCAGAGGAACAATGAAGGGTTTAAGGAATACGCCCAGCGGTGGCGTGAGTTGGCAGCCAGGGTTCAGCCGCCGATGGTTGAACGAGAGCTCGTGCAGATGTTTGTAGCCACCCTCCCAGGGGTTTACTATGAAAAGTTAGTCAGCGGTATGTCTGGGACGTTCTCAGATCTCATTATCACGGGTGAGCACGTCGAAAATGGGATCAAGATCGGGAAAATTCAAGGTGAGTCATCCTCAGCTGAGGGAGGCGGAAAGAAACCTTATAGTGGCAAAAGACGAGAGGGAGAAGCGAGTGCTGTGACCAACGCTCAAAGGAAGGGTAAAGGTCCTCACCAGCAAGTGGCCAGTATAAATATCCCGGCAGTTCCGCAGCAGCAGCAGCAGCAGCAACCGAATCAACAGGGATACAGGAAGTATCAGAATCGGGCACCTTTGGCGAACCATCACTTCGAGACACCGCCCATGTCGTACGCACAACTGTTACAGACTTTGCTTCAGCTACAGTTGATCCAGAAGAGGACACTGGCTCCCTTGACAGGGGCACCTCCGCCAGGGTACGACGCGAATGCCACTTGTGATTTCCACTCAGGGGCACCAGGCCACACAATAGAGAACTGCAAAGCCTTCAAGCACAAGGTGCAGGACATGGTGGATGCCAAGATCATCAACTTCTCTGATAATGTGCCAAATGTCAGAAGAATCCTATGCCGAATCATAGGGGAGGCGGAGTGAACGCCGTTATCGAAGACGAGAGCTCGAATTTGTTGATTGACGTCATAGATCTGAAGACGCCGCTTAGCTTCGTTAAAGCTAAGTTGTTGAAAAGAGGGTTCTTTCCAGGATGCGGAGAGCTATGTATGGACTGTGCCACACGTTCTGATGGATGTGAGCAGTTGGTGGAAGGAATTCAAAGTCTGATGACTGAAGGAATTCTGCAGTTTAGCCGGAGGGCTGAATGCGGATCAGGAGAGGTAGTGCTGAAGCAAGCTGATGAGGTCGCCACCATTACCATCCCTCGCCAGACAATAACTATTTCTGCGCCCAGGCCGCCCACAATTACTATCACCAAAGCTGGGCTGATATCGTACGAAAGCATTAATGCTGTCCCATGGCATTATGGGGCTGAAGTCTACTGCAACGGACATAAGTTGGAGTTGGAGCCGTTTGGGTCGACTGTGGAGAACCTTGCGGGAATCAGTGGTATTACTCGTAGCGGAAGAGTGTTTGCACCATCAGAGGTCGTGGCGGATAGAGCATTCAGAGCTGATGCGGCTGATAAAGGTAAAAGTAAAGTCGTTGAGGAGATCCCACGTGGGGCAGAAAAAGACTTGCTTGTTAAAGATGCCGAGAAGTTTATGCGATTGATTAAAAAGAGTGACTACAAGATTGTGGATCATCTCCATCAGACACCCTCGAAGGTTTCCATCCTGAACCTATTGTTGTGTTCTGAAGCACACCGCAATGCGCTGCTGAAGGTGTTGAACGCCGCATATGTGCCGCAGGAAATATCAGTAAATCAGCTAGAAGATGTCGTAGCCCATGTAAATGCTGGAAATGGGCTAGGTTTCACAGACCTAGAGCTGACGCCAAAAGGGAGGAATCACAATAGCGCTCTGCACATCTCGATAGAGTGTAGGGGCACGATTATGTCGCACGTGTTGGTGGACACGGGTTCGTCACTTAATGTTCTTCCGAAGAAGGCATTAATGAAGTTGGATACTCGTGGAGTGATTTGCACACCTAGTGATCTGGTTGTGAAGGCGTTCGATGGGACAAAACGCCACGTTTTCGGGGAGGTGACCCTGTCAATCCAAGTAGGCCCGGAAATGTTCGACGCGGTCTTTTATATTATGGACATCATGCCTGCCTACAGTTGTCTCTTGGGCCGGCCGTGGATCCATGCTGCTGGTGCCGTAACCTCCACTTTGCACCAGAAGCTCAAATATGCTGTCGGGGGTAGCATCGTGACCATTTGTGGCGAGGAAGACATAATGGTGAGCCATTTGTCGTCCTTCAAGTATGTGGAGATGGATGGAAAAATCCACGAAACCCTATGCCAAGCGTTCGAAGCTGTTAAAGTCAAGGACGTAGCTCCTGTAGTCACTGAGAAGCCAGAGATGACTCTCTCCTCGTTCAAGGAAGCGCGGGCCGTTGTCCAAGCCGGATCTACCCCAGGCTGGGGGCGAATTTTGGAGATACCTAACAAGCAAGACAAGTTTGGGTTGGGATATTCTCCTGAAGCTTCTTCTTCTTCTAGCAGCGCGTCACGAGGTAAAGGGCCGATCCAGTTTACCAGTGGCGGAGTGATTTTCGAAAGCATCAACGCGGTGTCTGAAGACAGCGGAGATAGCGACTGTGACCTCGACTCTTGGATCCAGCCAAGCAAGCCAGGCGAGGGCCTCCACAATTGGTCCATCAAGGATATCATCCAGATGACAAGCGAAGAGTAATGATTTACTTTTTCCAATCATTGTACAACCCTATGTCCTACCCGAGGCATAGTGGTTTTATTGTCAGGGCCTTGTTGGATTATGTACATGCATTTTGTTAATAAATCAAAGGCGTTTTTCTTCGTATTCAAATGTTGTGATCTCTGTTATTCCTGTTTTATATTTGTTTTGAAAAACAATAAAATGGCAATGGGGTTTGTGCTAACCTGCACATCCTTATTTTAAACTTAACCCTTGTTATTGCAGGATCCACATAACAAATGACATCGACTCTGGACCTTCTACGGCTCACTACGACTTCGATTGCCCGGTCTATCAAGCCGAAGAAGAGATTGATGAAGACGAAGACCTTCCTGAAGAGTTGGCCCGCTTGTTGAAACAAGAGGAGAAAGTTATTTTGCCTCATGAAGAGGAGATCGAGATCGTGAATCTGGGTTCTGAAGAGCTCGTCAGAAACGTCAGAATAGGGGTTGTGCTGCAGAGTGATGTCAAGCAGAGATTAGTCGAGATGCTGAGAGAGTATAGTGACGTCTTTGCTTGGTCATACGAAGATATGCCCGGACTTGACACGTACATCGTGGTCCACCACTTGCCGCTGCGAGAAGATTGCCCTCCCGTCAAGCAGAAGCTTAGGAGGACGAGACCAAATATGGTCGTTAAGATCAAAGAAGAAATGCAGAAACAGCTCGATGCTGGCTTCTTAGCGGTCACTACTTACCCTCCGTGGGTCGCCAACATAGTGCCTGTACCGAAGAAGGACGGTAAGGTACACATGTGCGTCGATTATCAGGATTTGAATAGGGCAAGCCCTAAAGATGATTTCCCGCTACCTCATATTGCTGTGTTGGTCGACAACATAGCCCAGTTCTCCGTGTTTTCGTTCATGGATGGCTTCTCCGGTTACAACCAGATCAAGATGGCGCCGAAGGACATGGAGAAAACTACGTTTATCACTCCTTGGGGAACATTTTGCTACAAGGTAATGCCTTTCGGTCTGAAGAACGCAGGGGCCACTTACCAACGAGCAATGGTTACTTTGTTTCATGACATGATTCATCATGAGATTGAAGTCTATGTTGATGACATGATTGCGAAGTCCCAGACGGAGGAGGGACATCTGGTCAATTTGCTGAAGCTTTTTGAGAGGCTTAGGAAGTTCAGGCTGAGGCTGAATCCTAACAAGTGTACTTTCGGAGTACGGTCCGGAAAGTTACTAGGGTTTATCGTGAGCGAAAGAGGCATCGAGGTTGATCCTGCAAAAATAAAAGCAATACAAGAAATGCCAGTGCCAAAAACAGAAAAAGAAGTTCGTGGTTTCTTGGGCCGAATAAACTACATTGCAAGGTTTATCTCTCAGCTCACGGCCACGTGTGAACCGATGTTCAAGCTTTTAAAGAAAGATCAGGCGATTACCTGGAACGAGGATTGCCAGAAGGCATTCGACAAGATAAAACAATATCTACAGGAACCTCCGATCTTGATACCCCCAGTGGCTGGACGACCTCTAATCATGTACTTGACAGTTCTTGAGAATAGTATGGGGTGTGTTCTCGGTCAGCACGACGAGACGGGCAGAAAGGAGCATGCCATTTACTACTTGAGTAAAAAGTTCACTGACTGTGAATCTCGATACTCGATGCTGGAGAAGACGTGTTGCGCACTAGCCTGGGCTGCCAAACGTTTACGACAGTACATGCTCAATCACACCACCATGCTAATTTCGAAGATGGATCCGATCAAGTACGTCTTCGAGAAGCAGGCTCTTTCGGGCAGGATTGCCAGATGGCAAATGGTGTTGACGGAATATGATATTCAGTACGTTTCCCAGAAGGCCATCAAGGGAAGCGTATTGTCTGATTACCTTGCCGAACAGCCAATCGAGGATTACCAGCCGATGAAATTTGAATTCCCTGATGAGGATATCATGTTTCTCAAAGCGAAGGATTGCGATGAACCGCTGCCGACGAGGGGCCAGATAGGAAATCCCAGTGGAAATTGATATTTGACGGGGCGGTTAATTTCTACGGAAGTGGCATCGGGGCGGTCATCACGACTCCCCACGGATCCCATATCCCGTTTACTGCGAGACTGACGTTTCCGGTCACCAATAACGAAGCGGAGTATGAAGCATGCATCATGGGTATAGAAGAGGCAATTGATTTGAGAATCAAGAACCTAGATGTATATGGTGACTCGGCGCTTGTGATCAACCAAATTAAAGGGGAGTGGGAGACTCGTCAAGCGAATTTGGTGCCGTACATGAATTATGCCAGAAGGCTACTCCCGTTCTTCGATCGAGTGGAACTCCATCATGTGCCCAGAGCAGAAAACCAGATGGCTGATGCCTTAGCCACGTTGGCTTCGATGTATAAATTCAATTTTTGGAATGAGGCTCCAAGAATTGTCCTTTCTCGTCTTGATAGACCTGCATTCGTCTTTGCAATCGAGGAAGCCGTCGATGGCAAGCCATGGTTCCATGACATCCATACTTTCCTTATGACTAAGGAGTATCCTGCGGGTGCGTCAATCCAGGATAAGAAGACTCTGAGGAGGCTGTCTGGAAATTTTTATCTCAATCCTGATGGAGTGTTGTATAAGAGAAACTGCGATCTCGTGCTACTCAGATGTGTAGATGAGAAAGAAGCAAGTATGCTCATGGAAGAAGTCCATGAAGGCACATTTGGTACGCACGCCGGCGAGCATGCCATGACGAGAAAGATCCTGAGAGCAGGATACTACTGGCTGACGATGGAATCAGATTGCTTTAAATTCGCGAAGAGATGTCATAAATGCCATATTTATGCTGATAAAGTTCATGTTCCGCCGTGCCCGTTGAATGTCATGTCCTCCCCGTGGCCGTTCTCCATGTGAGGCATCGAAATGATAGGCAAGATCAAGCCCACTGCATCTAACGGTCATCGCTTCATTCTAGTAGCTATCGACTACTTCACCAAGTGGGTGGAGGCAGCCTCATATGCTAATGTGACCAAGCAGGTGGTGGCTAAATTCATAAAGAGGGACATCATCTGTCATTACGGAATTCCCGAGCGGATCATTACTGATAATGGTTTGAATCTGAATAACAAGATAATGAAGGAACTGTGCCAAAGTTTCAAAATTGAACACCACAACTTATCTCCTTACCGGCCGAAGATGAATGACGCCGTTGAAGCGGCCAATAAGAACATCAAGAAGATTGTTCAGAAGATGGTTGTGACCTACAAAGATTGGCACGAGATGCTGCCATTTGCGCTGCATGGTTATTGTACAACGGTACGTACTTCAACCGGGGCAACTCCTTTCTCCTTGGTGTACGATATGGAAGTTGTCCTACCGTTAGAAGTGGAGATCCCTTCTTTACGAGTTTTGGTTGATGTGAAACTCGATGAGGCAGAATGGATTACGAACCGACTGAACCAACTCAGCCTGATGGACGAGAAGAGGTTAGCATCGATTGCGCATGGTCGTTTATACCAAAGCCGAATGAAGAAAGCTTATGATAAGAAGGTGCATCCTAGAAGCTTTCAGACAGGTGATCTCGTCCTGAAGAAGATTCTTCCTCCACACTCCGATCACCGGGGCAAGTGGACTCCCAATTACGAAGGTCCGTACGTCGTCAGCAAGGTTTTCTTGGGAGGAGCTTTGTTGTTATCCACGATGGATGGTGAAGATTTTGCATCCCCGGTGAACGCGGACGCGGTTAAAAAATACTTTGCTTGAAAGCGACCCGCTGGACAGTAAAAAGAGAGTCCAGACAAAAATGGGGCATCCCGGTGAACCATAAAAAAGGAAAAAGGTTCGGGCAAAAATTAGGGATATAAATTGAAAAAATGTACACCTGCAAAGTCGAAAACCCGGATAGGCGACTTTGGCAAAAAAGGATATCTCGGTGAACTGAAAACCCGCAAAGGGCGATTCACGCAAAAGTTAGGGATTTGAAAAAGCAAATGACTGCGTTCCGCGTGTGGACTTTCTTTGTTTAGTGGTTTGGAAGACCTGAAGGCCGTTTATCTGAATCAATCTCTTCTGAAGCTGAAGCGTCAGAGAAGTATCGAAGTCGAGTGGGTCATAGAGGGATCAACTCATGGTGTTCGTCTACGCCTCGTTGCCGACATTTGAATATATACTGATGTATATTTATGTTTTATTTTTGCGCAGCTTCCTCATTCCAGGAGCTTGCATCTGTTGTAAAACATCTTTACCCATTCAGGGGTTCGTTATCAATAAAATGCATACTATTCAGCAATTCTGTTTGTCTGTTTAGCATTTATCTGTTTTGTTGCGAAAAAGAACGCCGATGTTTTTGATAAAATGCGCATACATAAACTTACTGGCCTAGGCCACTGATTGTTGAAACAATGAATTACTTAAACATTGTCACAAGATGATAACCTTGATAGGTCCCTTTGAGAAGGGTATCTTGTCTGTTTGTTTGTGTTGTTACAGGTGTAGCATATTCCAGACAGTGCGCCGTGCGTATCCCTAAGTAGGATGATTCCTCTTTCTCCAGCAAAGTTCAGCAGCCTCTCCCCGCAGAGTCTGAACGCGAGATCGTGAGCATTGATATGTCTCCCCGGGCAGAGAAGAATTCTCCCCAATCGGACGCATCCTGAAGGAACGTCATCTCCCTAGCTGAGTCATTCACTGAAGTGTGCAGCAACTAATGGTTCAAGACTGAAGTCTCCAGCGGAATTGAGATTCCCCACAGAGTCGTACTCTCCCCCGAAGCCGGATGATTCCTTCTTCCCCAGCGGAATTGAGATTCCCCACAGAGTCGTACTCTCCAGCAAGCAGAATGATTTCTCCTTCTTCAGCCGAGTTTGCAGATACCCAAGAGAGCAGAGTCCTTGGAAGCCGCTCGGGCCATGATTGGTTTTCCCCAGTGGAATGTTGAATAGCTGATGCTATGTTTCCCTGCCAGAGTCGTTATCTCCGGGGAAGTAGCCGTGAAGGCCGTGCAGTTTATTCTCGCGATCGACATCGTTTCCCCTCAGCAGGTCCAGGTTCTCGTAGAAGTTTGTTCCCCGCAGCAGTCAACTGAAGTTGTGTCCCCTGCGGAGTCCAATTGAGATTGGCGTGACCTCGTTCTCCTCAGCAGGATGATTCCTCTATCTGAGTAGTTCTTTCTCCTTGACAGGAGGATTCTCCCTTCAACATTTATTTCGCTGATAGGATCGCATCATTTTACATGACTGCATAGCATTTATCATAAACGCATAGCATTTCCACCGTGTGGAGCATTGCGCCATTGCCGAAGCATATGCATGATAAACATGATCTAGGTTGTTACCGTTCTTGTTTTACAGGTGTTCCGCCGCAGAATTGGTTGCTCAGGATGATTCCTGAAATCTCCCCAATAAAGTCGCTTGCTCAAGATGATTCTTGAAGTCCCCAGCGAAGTCTCCTGCTTAAGATGATTCTTAAGAGCCCCAGTGCAGTCGCCAGAGTTGGTTGCTCAAGTTGATACTTAGAGTCCCCGGCAGAGTGTTTGCTCAGGATGATTCCTGAAATCTCCAGCATAGTTATCGGCTCAACATGATTCTTGAAGCCCCCCGGCGGAGTTATTTGTCCAAGATGATTCTTGAAGTCCTCAGCAGAGTTGATTCATCCAGAATGATTTCTGGATCCCCGAAGCGGAGTTACTTGATAGTTCTCCAGAATCCCCAGCGGAGATGCGTCATCCCCAGCAGGTTTCTGAACAGCGAAGTTGAAACTTCTCCTCGAAGACTTCATGATTGAAGTTCGACCGTGTTAACGAAGCAGTTCTCTCAGCTGATGCGGAGTGCCTGATGGCAGAAGTTTGGGTATCCCCAATTGGTTCATGATTGACCAAGAATTCTATTCCCGACTTACTAATGAAGTCCGACTGATGCCCGAAAGTTTTCTTTGAATGCCCGATGGCATGATCAACATGATTGTTGACCTGATGAGTCCCGAGGAATCTTGATGCCTGATGGCATGATCGACCTTGTATTACCGGTTACCGTGTGACCAATTCTCCAGCTAGTTGCTGTGCAGCTAATATTTCAGTGTTCGAAGATTTGTTCTCATCAAAGTACCGTGTACTTGTGCAGTTGGCAAATTTTCGGGTTTGTCGGTATTCAACCGTCTCGCACCTTGATTGGCTGAGAGTCGTTCGCTCCTCACCCAGTCAGGTTCAAGCCGTTTGAATAGGGGCAGCTGTTGCACCCCAAAATTTGACCAACATTTATTTACCTAGCTTGTGTTCATTAGCATTATCATCTGCTTTTCAGTGATATGTGGGCAGTAGATCAAGAGGTATGATTACCAATCCAGAGCTATACAAGACTTGGAAGCTAGCCAAGGAAGGTTATTCAAGTGTTCAAAGGTTGATATCTTTGTCAGAGAAGTTAAGAGACCCTCAGAAAGATTGGTTGAAACCAAGGTTGTGTGCCTCATAACTTGAGAGTTATGGGAGCTCCTCAGATGATTCCTCAGATGATTCTGAGGCTATGAGGATGGACTTTAAGCTTTGAGAGAGCTTATGATATGTCTTGAAAGCCATCATTAAGCCTAGATAGGTCATTGTACAAGAATAAGAAGACTCAGCCATGAGTGGTGCAATTAGGGCTTTGACTGAGTCAACCCTAGGTTAACTGATGATTTGGAGAGGGTTGAGACCTAATCCAAGAGCTATGTGATCATGGATTGATGCATTGAGATGCTATAAGGATGATTCCAAGATCAACTCATCATGATTGAAGAGTTAGAGAAGTTTCAAGCTAGGGTTTCTAAGGCTTGACAGTGTAAAATCCCCTAGTTTGATCCCTATCTTCAAGGCAGTTTAACTCAAGATGTGATTGTCATCTCATCTTACCCCCAACATTAATGTTGTAGAGCTTGCTCTTAGCTTTAATTTGAGTACTAGAAGTCCTTGATAGGATTTGTAGAACTCAAGTTATGACTTTGACAAGTTACAGGTCATCTGAGGTATGTGAATCTGGGGCCTTGAAAGTCACCCAACTTGCATCCAACTTTTTCCCAAGAAGGATGATTCCTATGAACTTTTGGTCAGCATGAATATTGTTCCTTATCTTCTTAGCTTTCTATAGAGTACTATAAGTCCTTGATAGGATTTTTAGAACTCAAGTTATGGCTTTGACAAGTCAAGGGCATTTTGGTCATTTGGAGATTATAGGTCATTTCAAGCATAAGGCCATATCTCCTATTTCCAAGCTTCAAATGGAAAAATCTTCAACATCAAACTTGCTTAAAATGATGTTTTAAGGCTATTAGGGAGGTCATGAGATGTTGAAAAGGCTTGTAGAAAAAAGTGATAAAAATGACCTAAAATGGAGGCATAAGTTAAATAAGTTCAAGTTGGAAATTGAAACTTCCAAGTTACACATCCAAACCATGGCATATAATAGGTCATTTTGACTCTAAAAAGCATTTTAAAAACAATGGTTCATCCACTTTTTTGAATTGAGGCCTAGATCATGGGGTTGCTTTGGAAAATGCTTGCTTGCATAATAAGGTACAAATGCAAAACTCAAGGAAAGGCAATGTACAAGCTAGCTAAGTGTCTTAACATGTCATATATCTCATCTAAGGAGATTTGCAAGTCAAGGCAAGTGCTGCAAGGGGTTATGGCATGAGATGATACATGAGATGAATGAATTCAAAAACTCATGACATGAGAATCCCAATTTCTCATTGGATGATTCCAGATGGTTCTAGAGAAGTCCAATGCATTATATATATGGTATAGAACTTGATCAGATGCAAGGTTGGTGAGATATTTGAGAGAAGAGGGAGATAGCCATTTCAATTGCTTCCATTGCAAGTTGAAATCAAATTCCACATTCTGATCCATTTCCATTTCTTCTTTCTATCCAAAGACATTCCATTGATCACACTGAAGCTGTGCATACCAAATTGAGAGCAAAACCATGGAGATTTGAGGAGATAGCTTTTGGATTTTGAAGGTTGCAAGTCATAATCGGTTTTGGAGATTCAGGCTTTCTTGGTCCAATCTTTTGCAAACAGTAGCAAGATCATCATTCAAGGATTGATTCTGGAGAGTTTGAGAGCTTGAAGTGATGGTTTACCCCATCTGTTAGTAAAGATTCGACAGGTTAGTAACTTTTCTTCTACACCATGATTTAAGCATAATTAGGTAGAATTGTTAGGTTAGAACGGTTAGAGACAATTAGGTGGTGGATTCTGGGAAGTTTGAGATCAATTGGTGAGGTTTCAGTTGGTGACACCATTTTTGTTTGGATCAAGAACACGCGGTATAGTGAGCTATAGCATGAATTTGATATCAAGATTTAACCAGTGTGAGGTGGTGATCATTCTGAGGTAATTAATTTCAAGAATTGTTAGAACTGAAGTTTGAGCATATTTTTGATCTTGGATCGGGTTTGGAGATTTAGGGCACTTCAACTGATTTTGAGGCCATGGTTGTGATCAGCATGGAATTTAGAATGGATTAGGGTTTTGAATCTTAATTTTTCATCGAAAATTGGTGAGATACGAGTTGATGAGGGTGATGTTGCAAGCTCTGCATTTCCATGGATCTCCCTCCAATTTTATGTTCAAATGGGGAAGATGAGTGGAATACCGTTAGATCATAAGCTGACCATTGACTAAGACCAAGATCCCATGGCCGTGATTTAATCTCCGTTTGTGAAGAGAATCTGAAACCAGCATGAAGCGTTGCGTTTCATTAAAAGATTGTGTTGGGCTTAATGAAATGAGTTTCTATCCACACCCCAAGTCTTGGCCCAGTTGGATTTTGAACTTCATTTCATTACTTCCTGCACCGTGGCTTTTCCATTTTCTTTATGTTTTCTGAAATGATTTTCTAATGGGAACTGGGCCTAGCGCGCCTTACTGTCTGCACCCCTATTTCAAGCCCATATGGAATTTGAACTGAACATAGTTGCTATCTGCACCAAGGTTTTATCCATTTTAATTTCTTTTTCTCCATTTTATTTTAACCTTTGAAAAATCATAATAAATAGAAAACTAATGATTTTTGTATGAGGATTTTTTCTCCCATTTCATGTTCATATCTAGAAAATTATAAAATCAAAATATTTTCATTTCATGCATTTTTAATATTTTTTGTGTATTTTCTCTTTTAATAGCTTTTTAATTCTTTTATGTTGATGCATAGATTTGTATAATTTTGTTAAGCTAGCTCCCTTTGAATTTTTAGGCCATTCTTTTTAGGATAGTTAGATTAGGACTTTAGCTCCCCTATGGATTTATTCCATAATTTTGTGATTAATTTTTGATTAGTTTTGCTTAGATGATTTTAGGTTGTGTAGATTTAGGTCAATCCTTAACATAGGTCCACAATAACACTAGAGTTTTGGGTTTCTAGGTCAAGTTAGACATTGGGACATATAGGGTATCAAGGGTAGGTATATAGGATCCCCTAGAAGTTATATTAGATTTTAATATAGTAGTATACTATTTTTAAATGATTTTTGTAGTTGATTGTTGTTTGTGTTGCCCTTGTGGGCTTGTGTTTTATTTTGCTTTGCTTTGTGGGCTTGGTGAGCTTGGTCTTGCTTTGAGGAGCATTGAGGAGCATAGTAGAAGGCTTGAGAGTTGAGGAAGGCTTAAGAGCTTGATCTTGTTTGTTTTGTTGTTGTTTTAGGGTTAGGGATTAAGAAGAGCTTAGACTTAGTTAACTTCTTTCTTAAACATGGATGGTATCTTTCACCTCCATTCCTCCCCATGATTCAAGGTCCTTCCATGGTACTCACCTCCCTCCTTTGGAGGGATAAGTGATGGTACCTAGGAGGTAGAACCTTTGAGGGAACCCTTCTTTTGATGTTAAACCCTTATAGGTCACCTTTGGTGGTCAATAAGCAGTTTAATATCCTAACTTATCTAGTTAAGTGATTTCTTCAGGTTTGAGAATCTTGAGAGATGTTGAGTTTGAGTGTGAAGATGAAGACTTCATTGAAGAGTGTGGAAGAGGATGGTTCCTTGAGCATTGCCATTCTAGCTGAAGCTTGAAGAGCAACAAGAGCAAGTTGATACTTGAAGACCCAAGGAAGATCCAGTAAAGACTGAATGAAGAGCTGAGGCTTAAAGATTGAAGGATGAAGTTGACACTTCTAAGTGATTGAAGATTACTCTGAGAAGCTGAAGCTTGCAGGAAGAGAAGACCAAGTTGAGACTGGTAAATCAAGGAGAGCTTGAGAACTTGAAGACTAAGTTGATACTTATGAAGAGGATTCAATTGAGATTGAGTGTAGAGCTGAGGCTTGAAGAACAGAGGATGAGTTGATACTTACTTTGAAGCTTGGAGATCCTGAAGGAATCAAGTTGATACTTGTGGTTAAGAATGAAGCCTGAAGGTGGAATTAATTAAGGAGCTGAAGATTGGAGAAGAGAGAATAAGTTGAAACTTATGTGGAAGGGTGGAAACCTGGAGAAGCAAATTGATATTTGTCAAGAGTGATGGAAGTCTGAAGACTGAGTTGCTGTTAGAAGAGCTGAAGCTTGGAGTTGAGAGAGGAGTTGATCTGCTTTCTTGTCTGTTTTCTTTGTTGTATTGATGTGCCTTGTTTGACTTGCTTGATGCATTAGAATAAGTCCATATCTATACTAGATTTAATCTAGGAGCATGATTGCACTAGAGGTTGAGTTGCTCCCTCTGCTTGTATTGTTACTGAGTGGCTTTGCTTGCGGGTATTCGGTAGAGCCCTGCTCCCTTGCCCATGTGGTTTGTTTGCCTGATGGCATTTGATTTCATTTTATCTGTATGACTGCAGTTTACTGTTATTGCTTGATAGCATGTTTTCTTTTAGTATGATTACTGTTATTCATTCTGGCTTGAGGTTGAGATGAGCTTGTGGAGGCTGATGCCCCACACACATTTCTTCCCTCACTTGCATTGCATGCATTTTACAGTCGTTTACTGTTTACTATTTAAGCTGATGCTTTAGCTGTTTCTGCGTATCATTGACATGATGATAAGGAATTGATGATAGAACTTTAGGTTGAAACCTATGCATGATAACTTCTAGGAGTTCCATGTTCAAACCTCAACCATAGGATGAATCCTTGGAATGATAACAGTAGGACTTGATAGTCTCCCTCCTAGTTGAGCCTGTTCTCCTCTCATCTCAAAACAGCTTAAGATACAGTAATCATGAATGATTTCTTTCATACGTTACGAGCCTTAAGCTATCTGAGAAAGGATTGTGGGAGAGTTTCTTTTCCACAGTCTGGATGTTTAGTATGGCACCCTTCGGGTGACATGCGACGCATTCACTCTCAGGTCATAGTCTTTAGTGCGATTGAAATTGCAAACACAATAAAAAACACTTCTTCCGTAAAAGACAGAAAATAATGCGTAGTGTCCCAAACTATGTAAGCTCTGATCTCTCATATCTGTTGAGAGTATGTAGGCACAATACTGACGTATTGGCGAGCCACCTTCCCCGTAACCCGTCGTAGGTCGAACTACGTTGACTCTGATTTCTCGTTCTCTGATGAGAATACGTAGGCATAAAGTGCGACGCTTTGCCGAGTCATTTTTCTCTTCTTTTTAAGCCAGCCTTGATAGGTAGATAGATAAACCAACTCGTCCAGTAAACACAACAAGCGTGGATCCCGTCGAGTACGATGGACGTGAGGGGTGCTAATACCTTCCCCTTGCGTAACCGACTCCCGAACCCAGACAATGGTTGCGACGACCTTGTCTTACCCTTTTTCGTCAGGTTTCTCCGATCGTTTCCTTTCCCGCTCCGAGGGATAAATAACGAAAGGTGGCGACTCTTCTGTTGTGCCGGCACCTTATTTTCACGGAAGCGACAGTAGCATTTAGAGCGTTCAGAATACCCAAGCATGAAACACTTATGTGCTTTAGAATCAAACTTGTTAAGATTCTCTTTAGTATTCAACATATAGCAAATACATCCAAAAGGATGGAAATATGAAATGTTGGGCTTTCTGTTCCTCCACAATTCATAGGGAGTCTTTTCCAGAAGAGGTCTTATAGACACTTTGTTCTGAATGTAACATGCTGTGTTTATTGCTTCTGCCCAAAAATGCTTTGCCAGATTAGTCTCGTTGATCATGGTTCTGGCCATTTCTTGCAGAGTTCTATTTTCCTCTCTACAACCCCATTCTGTTGTGGAGTTCTAGGACAGGAAAAATCATGAGCAATGCCATTTTCATTCAAATATTTTTCAAAATATTTGTTTTCAAATTCACCACCATGATCACTTCTGACTTTAATAATTTTGAAATCCTTTTCATTCTGGACTTGTTTGCAGAAGTCAAAGAACACAGAATGTGACTCATCCTTGTGTTTTAAGAACTTTACCCATGTCCATCTGCTGTAGTCATCAACAATAACTAATCCATACTTCTTGCCTCTGATGGATGCAATTTTCACTGGTCCAAACAGATCAATGTGAAGTAATTTTAATGGTCTTGAGGTTGAAACAACATTTTTAGATTTAAAAGAAGATTTTGAAAACTTTCCTTTTTGACATGCTTCAGAAAGAGCATCTGAGTTGAACTTCAGCTTAGGAAGTCCTCTGACCAGATTGAGTTTATTAATCTGAGATATACATCTCATATTAATATGCCCCAATCTTCTGTGCCAGACCCATTGCTCATCATTAACAGAGAAAAGGCATTTAACATTTTGAAATTTATGTTCTGAAAGATTTATTTTGTAAATGTTGTTCTTCCTCTTCCCATTAAATAGGATTGAGCCATCCTTCTGACTAACAACTTTACAATATTATTGATTAAAGATTATATCATAACCATTATCACTTAATTGACTTATGGATAATAGATTATGCTTTAATCCATCTACAAGAAGAATATTAGATATAGAGGGAAGGTTACCATTACCAATAGTACCAGAGCCAATGATCTTGCCCTTATGATTCCCTCCAAACTTCACTTCTCCTCCAGATTTAAGTTCCAGGCTTTGGAATATAAACCTTTCTCCCGTCATGTGACGTGAGCAGCCAGAGTCCAGGTACCATGACTGGCGTCTTGACTTTTCTACTAAAAACATCTGCAACAGGGATAATCTTATCCTTAGGTACCCAAATCTTTTTGGGTCCTTTTTGGTTAGCTTCCTTGAAAGTTGGTCTGAACTTCTGTCTTTTTAAAACAGTTTTGTTCTGACTTACTTTTGGCTTAAACACAGGAGCGTTCTGATCAGAACGTGTGTGTTTAATGTCATTCAGATGACCAAACTTGAAATGAGAGTACAAGGGAGTTTTCTTAATAGCAAGTTTATCAACAAGATTGGGTTTAAATCCTTTCCAGGGGAAGATTCATATCCAATTCCTTTCCTGTTATTTCTGCTAATCCCATAGATCATAGAAGCCATCTTGCTTATGTCTATGCTTTTAGCAAGAAATTTCTGAAAGCTAAAGTCATATTCTTCTAATATGTTTTTGCATTTAGACTTACTTTCAGATTCAGAGTTTTATTGAGCTATTTCAAAATTGGCTTTCATTTTCAAATTATTTTCTTTTAGCTCAGCAATTTCTGATCTTAACAGATTATTCTCAGAGCCAAGATTGCACTTAAGCTTCTTGCATTTGAGCTTAATTTGATTATAATTTTTCAGGACTTCTGATAAGACTTTAATAAGCTCTTCCCTAGTGAGATCAGAAAGTACCTCTTTTGAGTCAGATTCAGAATCAGACTCAGATCCAGATGATTCTTCATTCTGATCTTCAATGCCTGCCATCAGAGCCATATTGGCGCACTCATCTTCAGATTCTGATGAGGATCCAGATTCATCAGAGTCATCCCATGTAGCCATTAGAACTTTCTTCTTATGCTCAGGCTTTCTTCTGGGCTTTTCTTTCTGAAGCTTTGGACATTCACTTTTGTAATGACCAGGTTGTTTGCATTCAAAACAAACAACTTCCTTCTTTCCAGATCTTTTTGGTCCAGAGGACTCCTTGCGCTGATCTGGCTTTTTGAAGTTCTTGAACTTCCTCTGCTTGTGCTTCCAGAGTCTGTTAATTCTTCTAGACAACAAGGATAGTTCATCTTCTTCTTCTTCAGAAGAAGATTCTTCAGAGCTTTCTTCTAACACCTGCAAAGCTTTCACAAATTTTTTAGATTTTAAGGCAATAGACTTACCTTTCTTTTGAGGCTAATCTTCCTCAAGTTCAATTTCATGGCTCCTTAGAGAGCTGATTAGCTCCTTCAGAGTGATCTTGTTCAGATCCTTGGCAAGCTTCAGAGTAGTGACCATAGGTCTCCATCTGATAGACAAGCTTCTGATGATCTTCTTCACATGATCAACAGTTGAGTAGCCTTTGTCCAGAACTTTTAGATCAGCTGTAAGGATCTGGAATCTAGAGAACATAGTTTCTATAGACTCAGATTCTTCCATCTTGAATGCTTCATACTTCTGTATTAACACCAGAGCCTTGGTCTCTTTCACTTGAAGGTTTCCTTCATGAGTCATCTTCAAGGACTCAAACATGTCAAATGCAGTTTCTCTATTTGTGATCTTTTCATACTCAGTGTGAGATATTGCATTTAACAAGATTGTTCTAGCCTTGTGGTGATTTCTAAAATCCTTCTTTTGGGCTTCAGTCATAGATTTTCTGTCTACTTTCTTGCCATTCCCATCAGTGGGATGAACATATCCATCTATGACCAAGTCCCATAAATCAGCACCATAACCAAGGAAGAAACTTTCTATCCTGTCCTTCCAATAATCAAATTTCTCCCCATCAAACATAAGGGGTTTAGTGCTGATTCTGTCCCTTTCTTCATATCTATTGTTACTGTTAGATGTTGAAGTTTCAACCATAATAACAACCAAATATATATCAAAGTTTTTCTCACTGGATCTTTTCTGTCACTGTGAAGTGGTAGCACACACAGAACCAGGCTCTGATACCAAAGGTGAGAAAATACTTAAAAGGGGGGTTGAATAAGTATGAAGAAAAACTTAGTAATAAAAACTCAAGGATTTTTATCCTGGTTCGTTGAACTCAACTACTCCAGTCCACCCTATCAAGAGTGATTTGCCTTTCTCAAACAAGGACTTAATCCACTATTAAATCAACTGATTACAATAGTAAGCACTAAGAACAACTGTTCAAAGTCTTCTCAAGAACTACTGATCCTAACTGGATCTTCTTAAGGTTCTCTTACAATCAAATGTAATAATAATACAAGTGTTTGATTTTCTTCTAATAAAGCTTTATCACAACTGTGATTTTTCACTTAAGATTAAGAACAATGAAATAAATTCAGTAAGTGAGTATAAGTTGTATGAGAGCTTGTAATGAATTCTTTCAAGTATTGCGTCAACTGAAGAAGATGAATGGAGTCTTGCTTTTATAGGCACAAAGGTCCAAGAGCTTTTTACGTTGAAGACTGTGTACTAAAAAGGTCTGAGCCTTTTTATCTTCACATCACATGACCTTTCCTAGAAGTAGAATGCATAGAGAAATCCTTTTTGTCTGTGTTCTTGTGTCTAGCATAAATGAGGAAAGAGTCGTTTGGTTATTCCAACAGACATAACTTTGAATTCTTCTTCAACAAGTTTCAGCAAGAATCATCAGAGTCTAGATTGATCAGAGCCTTCTAATGTTCATCAGAGTTTGCTGAATCAGAGTCTTTGCAGCAGGTGTGCTTTCAGCATGTAACTGTTCAGAGCAGAGTTTGGAATCAGATCCTTAGTACTGGCAGCATTAGTACTATCCGAGTCTTCTGAAATAACTGTGCTTGAAACTTTTCATACAGAATTCTTCACTGCTTCAGATGCTTCTGGCTTCTGCTTCAGATTCTTCTGGCTTCTGCTTCAGATTCTTCTGTAGCTTCTGCTTCAGATCCTTCTGTAGACAGCGCTCAAAGTCTTCTGTAGACAGCACTCAGAATCTTCTAAGAGATGCTTCTAATGCTTCAGAGCCTTGCATAATTTCGTGTTCATATCTAATTTGCTTCTAGAATAATATTCACTTTAATATCTGCAGCAAACATTCTTAAGCAAAATTTTAGAGTATATAATTCTTTAATACAAAATTTCATAAGTGTTATCATTAAAACATAGAGATATTATTAAGAACCAATCTGTGTTCTAACAGCCTGTTTGTGATAGAACGGAAAAGTAACGTACTTTTTTTCTGAAAATGAGTTTGAATTACAAATCCCGAAGGATAAAAAAGTTTGAATTTTTTGTGTGAGTTTTATTGAAGTGATTTGAATTTGTTTGGTGATTCGTGTTGCACTAAAGACTATGACATAGGAACTAATGCATCGCATATCGCCCCCAGACGGGACGTACACTAAACACTCTAGACAAGCGAGAGGAGACCTCTCACTTCCCATGTGCTTAAGCCTCGTAGCATACAATGTTCATCGTGTTTATTAGATGAGTTAGAAGGTGTTTTGAGATGAGAAGAGAGACGCGTGAAAGGTCTAAGGGAAACACGGCCCTAACATTATCATGCAAAGTGGTCCTAAAGTCGGGATGCGAAAGGAGATTCTATCCTAATGTTAGCATGCAAAATATGGACCTAAGGTTAGGGTTAAAGGGGATTAGCCTACTTGTTATCATGCATGGATTAAACTCCTAATGTCTATCTTACACCAAATTTAATCGGAAATTAAATTGGAATAAGAATCCTAAGGGAGCATGCAAAGACAAAGAAAAAAGCAAGGAAACAAGGCTAAAACAACAGCTACAACAGCGCCTCCTGCACAAAACAGCAACAAAATCCAGCATACAAGCAAGACAACCTATAACAGCACATGTTTCAGCACAAAAGCAGGTGTAAAAAGGCAGGCAGGCAGCAAAGCAAAGATAGCATGCAAGTTCAGAAAAACAACAGTTGTGAAAAGCAGGCAGGCAGCAAAGCAAAGATAGCATGCAAGTTCAGAAAAACAACAGTTGTGAAAAGCAGGCAGCAAGCGAGCTTGAATGCAATTAATCATAAACAAACATCAATAATGGATAGATATCATGCAAACATGGGCATGTTTCGACAATCAAACATAATTGATCAACAACACTGTATCAACAAGAATCATCAAGATCATCATGTTTTTTTTTCAAATCCAAATTGAACGATCGAACAATCAAACAAGCGCGCAACAAAGCGGAATCGAAAATAAATGCAAACGTGCATCAAACATCCAACAAAGCAAACATTCATGATAACCAATTAACATGATATTGTTGTACCAAAAATTTGCCCAACCTTTTCTTTATTTGGTTTATGTTTCATTTCATTGTTCTAGCATATTGCATTGCATAGCATTTTGCATTTTTACAGGGGATCAAGAGATGTGTGTGCAACAAGAGGAATATGCCAAGGGTTCTAAGCCTAAACAAGAGGTTGTATTCAAGTCAACAAGGGGGTTATCATCATCAGAGACAAGTCAAAGCCCTTTGGATAAGCAGATAAGTGTATGAGGTTCACCTCTTGTCTTAGAGGCTATTTGAAGACCATATGAGGATCACAAGCCCATGGTTATGAAGAGATATGATCATTTAATCTCATTGGAGGCCTTGAGGGTCATTGTCGAGTTCATTCAAGTGTTTATACCAAGTGTGAAGAGTTATAGTTAAAGATGGCACAATTAGGGTTTGCATCTGGTCAACCCTGAGTCAACTGTGAAATTGAAGGAGATTAAGAATCAATTCCAAGTCTTAATGGTCATGGAATTTTGTGTTAAGATACATGGGATATCATTTCAAGATCAATTCATCAAGAAGCAAGAGTGTGAGGAGTTACTGAATTAGAGTTCTTAGTGTAAAATCCCATATTCAGTGCCTAACTTCAAGACCACCTATCTATAGATACAAGTCTCATCTCAACTTTTGACCAGTATGAAACTTGTAGAGCATGTTCTTAGCTTTCTTTTGGGTACTATAAGTCCTTGATTGGATTTATAGAACTCAAGTTATGATGCAGACTAGTTACAGGTCCTCAGATGAATGTGATTTTGGTCAACAAAAGTCAACCAACTTCCAAGCCATTTTTGACCTAGAAGGATGTTTCTCCTCAACTTTTGATGAACATGAAAGTTGTTCCTCATGATCTTAGCTTTCCAAATAGTACTATAAGTCCTTCATTTGATTTGTACAAATCAAGTTATGAGGCTTGCAAGGTAGGGGTATTTTGGGAAAGCAAGATTACAAGTCATTTTCATTATAGGTCATTTTCACCACTTTGCACACTTCAAATGGAAATCTTTCCAACATCAAACTTGCTTCAAATAGGGTCATTTGCTCAACCAAACATCAAGGCATCCAAGATTTGGCTTGGATTGAAGGATCCCTAATGAAATTTTCATGAAAAAGGGCTTAAAAGGGAAAAATCCAAATTAATTCATTTGAAAACATTTTGTACCAACCTTGTGCATATTTTGAGTGCCAAACACATTTGAAACACAATGCCATCTTTAGATTTAGGATTTGAGTGCATTTTGGTGGTCATTTTCATGGTTTCTTCAAGATTAAGCAACACATCAAAAACATGGCATAAGACCAAACCAAGGAGTCATTCTCAGCCCTTTGATCCACCAACTTCAGATGCAAGCCAAAGGAGCCATTTTTACAGCTAATCAAGGGGAAATTCGTGCACTATTCAAATGACCACAAGTGAAAAAGTGAAAATCCAATTGGGTTAAAGGAGACAAAATTGGGCCTTATTTCAATCTGAATCCAACATATTTAATCCCAGGATTCTTCACAAGCCTTCAGAACCCGTTTTGGTGAGATTTTGAGCAAGAACAGATTGAGAAAAGAGAGGAAAAAAGTCAAAAATCGTTTTCCAGTTTTACTAAGTTTCAATCAAAACAAAACATCCTAAAACATTCCTCAAGCTTCACTGAACGTTTTTGGATAACTTATTGCAAGCTTTGATAACACATTGAGCTCTGAGGAAGCTTATTTTCTAGGTTTCTTTCTTTCAAAATATCTCTCTGTTCAAGCTGTTTTATCACACGATTTTTGTGTCTTTTTAATCCTTGCTTATCATAGATGGATTCTAGGTTGATTTGGTGACTGTTTGTGAACTTTTTCATTTGAGCACGTTTTCTATTTCTCTTCGTTTTGTTTTATTTAAGCGCTTTCTTTGAAAACCAACCATGTATTCATGATCCTCTTGAAGAGTAGATGAGTTTTCACTATTTATTTTTTGATTTTGGTTGAGTTTCGCGTCATCTGCATTTTGGACAGTGGCCATATGGTCGGAGAAGATGACCGGAGGTGGCTCCGGCCACCACCTGGTTCTTCCCTCCATTTCCCTTTTTTTGAAAGGTTTAAGACTTTCATTGCTGGCCTCATGATATGTTTACTTTTTGTTTTAACGTCTCAGATTAAGACCTATGGTGGGCTTGCTTTGACCACAACACACTGAATCAAGCTGGAAATTCATTAAATGAGTTGGCACAATATGAGCCTCTTGATCTGATTACCATTTGACCAAACGTGCTTGGCTGATTCCCACCATGTTCTTTGTTTGACCGCAGCACATTGAATCTCCATGTTTTGTTTTATTTTTGTTTTTTCTGATGGGATGGGTTACTATTGGCACCCCCCTCTTGTGGGCCTTTTGCATTTCAGCGCTTCTGGGCTGCTTCTTGCACCCCCAGCCCTTTATTTTCTTTTTATCTTTTATTTTATTTCTGTTTAGCTTTAATTTATTTTAAAATACTTCTAAGTATGATAAAATCCCAAAAAAATATATTTTAGAATCTTTGAGATGTCCTTTTATTTTTAGAAATTTTTATTTTATTTTATGATTTATTTTTCAATTAAAAATGGGATTTAACTTTGGAGGTGTTTTATATCACTTAAATCTTGACATGTTTTGTTCTTGATTTTATTTCTCTCATTTCCTTTTGATCCAATGAATAAGATTCAATCCTCATATCAATGATGAGTTGAATAATTTTTGAGGACCATTTTGCCCCTGATTGGTTGACTTTTGAGTTGACTTTTATTGCCTTTCAGTTGACCCTAAACAATCCTCCTTCACAATGGAGCACCCTTGTGAATCAATTTCTATGGTGATGTTGTGAAGTGATTTTAATTGCAATCTTTTGGCCTCTGGTTTCCAACACATTTATGAGCTTCTTTCATTTTATTTGATAATTTTTGAATCATTTTCCTATTTTTAGAGTAACTTGCAAGTCAAGTTACCCTAAAGGAAGGTTCATACATACATCTTAACCTAGTTTGACTTGGATATGACATTTTTGGATCCTTTGAGCTCTCAATGCCTATTGTTTCATGTTAAGGATGATGCTTGCTCATTTTTAGGTCATTATATTTTTTTTTTGCTTGTTCATTTGGTTGTTTACTTTTGAGTTGCTAATTAGGGTTTCATTGTGAAACAAGCTTGCTTTCCTTTGGGAATTTGCTTGCATTTCCTTGTGATTTACTTGCTTTTTATTTTGAGAACTTTTACTTCATTCCCCTTGTTGTCCAAGGACTTTGGAACACCATTTAGGTTTGTCTAAGTTCCCTCCTTTGGAGGTATTTGAAACATGGATTGAATGGTGAACCATGAGGACACTTTTGTTGCATCTTTTGCACAAATCATGATGATGCCTTGGTTGAATGATGTTTGGGGAATGCCTTGCTGTTTTCTTATCTTGTTCTAACTCCTCTTTGAGTTAGGGTTCTTTTCCTTTCTCTTTTCATGTTGTTTGCTTTGTGGCATTGTGGTTGATGTTGTTTGGTTTAGGCCATTTCATCCCACTTTTAGTGCTCTTATGTGTTTCTATTGATGCATTTCTTGTTCCTTTTATCTCTTGAATTTGTCATATGAGTGCTTAAGTTTGAGATGAGCTTGTGGTGGTCTTACCCCACACAATTTCCTCCCTCATTTGCATTCCATATTTGTATCCTTGCATGTTTATGTTGTTTCCTGTTGTTTCTTTGTCTCCTTTCCCTTAGGACCTCTAATCTCTCAAGGGAGATTATGTTAGACATTAGGATCTTAACCATGTATGATAATATTAGGTAGAATTTCCTGTATCTCAATCTTAAGATTACCATTGCATGACAACTTTAGGCTTGGATTTAGTCCCCCTTTTAGTGTCCTTTCTCTTCTTATCTCAAAACAATCATAAAACACTTAATAAAGATAATGGATGTTGTGCCATGAGCCTTATACTTGGGAAATGGTGATTGAGGGGCCACCTCTCAATTGCCTAGAGTGTTTAGTATACGTCCTTAGAGCGATATGCGATGCATTCAATCCTAGGTTCTAGGCTTTAGTACAACATGCATTATAAACACTCCAATTCAAAACACTTCTTCTCTAAATAACACAAAAACACTTCAAACCTTTTTCATCCTTCGGGATCTTAATCAGGAAAATATTTTTAGATAAAAAAAGTTTCGTTAACTTTTAGTTCTACCGTAAACGGTAACGCCTAAGTCTCCAATGGTCGAGCTGCACACACCAAACTGCTAGAACTACTTGTTAACCCTACTCGAGCCTAAAAAACAGTTGAACAAACCTGTGTTCCCTCGTAGTGGCCCGAACGACGTTTGCTTTGATCTTTCATACCAGATGAAAGTACGTAGGCACAAGACACGATGTCTTGGCGAGCAACCTTCCCCCTTTTTCTTGCCCGTAGTTAGCCGGACTACGTTGACTCTGACTTCTCACTTCAGATGAGATACGTAGGCACAAAGTGCCGTTGCTTTGCTAGGTAACTTCTTTTTTCTTTTGTCCTCAAGCCTATAGCTAGATAGTTTCAATCACCCTTTTGGATAGACAACAAGCGTGGATCCCGTCGAGTACGACAGACGTGAGGGGTGCTAATACCTTCCCCTTGCGTAACCGACTCCCGAACCCGAGATTTGGTTGCGATGGCCGATCTTATCCCTTTTTTCATTAGGTTTTCTCTGAGCATTTCATTTCCCTCTCGTGGGATAAATAATGCACGGTGGCGACTCTTCTGTCATTGTCTGCCTCGATTTTCGTAGTAGCGACAGATATAAGAAAGCAAAGCAATATGATTATTCGTCAATCAAGCAATATGAGCATGTTATGCATTCAAATGGAAACCAGATGTTACGTGTCAAAGAATCGAGATTAAACATTCAAGAATGATGAAATATGTCAAAAACAACCCACATAAATGCATCATATCAATCCATGAGGTTTACATGTGAAAAGGAGTCCAAACAAGCAAGAAAAATTCAAAAACACAACATTCCGCCAAGTGGCAACCGGTTACTCAATATGAGGTAACCGGTTACCCACTAAAAAAATAGCCTGGAATGTGAAATTTGTACAGAGTAACCGATTACCCTATATCAGGTAACCAGTCACTTAAATAAGCTCTAGGTTTAGAATTAAAATGTGGTTTGGAGTGTGGATTAGTATTTGGAATGGAAATTAAGAGTGAAATTAGGAATGGAGTGTTTGAAATTTGGAGGGAAATGGTGAAAATTGAAACAATTCTAGATCCTTCCAATAATCATCATGTGAAATCAATGGTTGAAAATGATTAGAAAACTTGCAATGCTGAAAATTTGAATATTTTGGCAAATTTCGCCTGAAGTAACCGGTTACCCTATATGTGGTAACCGGTTACCACATTCAAAAAATGCTCAATTTGGCGCCAAATGGAGGGAATCCTGTATAATCACCAGTTGCCACCTATTATAAGCTCTGTTAAGCCTCTGAAATTTTCCCTTGCATATTATGATTGTGAGAATGCTTGAGATAGCTTGTACACTGTCTCCTGAGCTGAAAATAACCTGCTGAATAAAATAAAATCGATCGCTCGATCGCTGGGCAAAATAAATGTCGGAGCCTCTGATGCTTGCTATTTGAACTCTTATAATAAAAAGGAACCCTGAGTCACAGAAACACCTTGGTTCCATGTCTCGAGAGTCAATGTTATGATATTCAGAGAAACAAAAGCCAGTAAATTGAGAAACGGTGAGGAAAAGTTTGGGGTGCTACAGCTGCCCCTATTCAATCGACTTGAACCTGAAGGGAAGATAGCAACGGTTTTCAAACATTCAAGGTGCATGGAGATTGAATACCAAAAGAATCCAAAAATTTGCAACCTGCGGGGATGCAAAAAAGCGATTACCAACCAAAAGTTGGGATGCGACACGCTGAGGTAACAATCCAAGGTGAACAACACATCAACTAAAAGTTGGATCGAAACAAAGGATACCAACCAAAAGTTGGGATAACAACGAAAGGATACCAACCAAGAGTTGGCATAACGACCAAAGGATACCAACTAAGAGTTGGAATAAACAATTAGAGGATAGAAACCAAGAGTTGGGATAACAAGAACGCCGACCAAAAGCAATCTTCTAGGGACAAAAATCAAATCAAGAACCTGCAGGACGTATAATTAATGGACTTACAACCTGAGGGGAAAGATAACTCCACTAGGGAAAATAAAAGAGAAGCCTAAACAGACAAATATGTGGGAGAAGAAGTGTCCACTAGAAGATAATAATCAAAATATGGGATAATGGTTACTCCTTGGGGATAAAAACCAAACACTATCAACCAAGAGTTGGAAAAACAAAGGCTACCAACCAAAAGTTAGAATCACCGCAACATTCCACAAGGGATAACATCCAGCCAAAAAGCTGAAGAACAAGGCTACTAACCAAAAGTTAGAATCGTCGGAACACCGATTGAGGGCGAACTGACCACAACAAAATCTACCAACCAAAAGTTGGAATAACAGATTCCACAGGGGGAACCAAGGATTACCAACCAAAAGTTGGGATAACATCAATAAAATTTACCAACCAAAAGTTGGAATCAAGAAAAGGCTGCCAACCAAAAGTTGGGATCACACCCAGTAGATGAAAACTACCAACCAAAAGTTGGAATAATAATTATGTCGGGGAAAAAGACCTCATTGATGGATTACCAACCAAAAGTCGGGATCAAGGCAAAGGTTACCAACCAAAAGTTGGGATAACCCCCAAAAACTGAAGATTATCAACCAAGAGTTGAAATAACACTAGAACGCTAAATGAAGGCGAACTCACCATAACGAAAAATACCAACCAAAAGTTGGGATAACAACCAAAGGATACCCACCAAGAGTTAGAATAACATTCAGGAAAGGCAGACTACCAACCAAAAGTAGGAATATCGTCAACAAAGCTTTGGACTCAGCTAGGGATTACCCACCAAAAGTTGGAATAACGTCCAACAAGCAACATATTACCAACCAAAAGTTGGGATAACGAATTCGATGGGGAAGAAAAGAGGACCAACAACAAAAAGTTGGGATAACATCCAACCGCCAATGGACTACCAACCAAAAGTTGGAATGAAGCAAAGGTTACCAACCAAAAATTGGAATAACACTCACGAAATGAAGATTACCAACCAAGAGTTGGAATAACAACCATAAAACTTCGGACTAAAATGGGGATTACCAACAAAGAGTTGGAATGAAACACCCTGAATAGGCAGGAAATAGAATCAACTGACTCATAACCTGCAAAGAATACTCTGACAGGAAAGAGAGGTTTAAACAAACGACTCAGTCGAGGAAAATGATGTTTAAACAAACAAATCCACTAAGGAAAGAGAAGATAAACAAACAACTCTGTTGAGGAAAAGACATTTAAACAAACGACTCAGCCGAGAAGAACCCAAATAAGATGAACAACCAAAAGATCCACCCTGACGGGGGTAACGCGAAAATCTCCTGAATAAAACCACCATCTACCGAAGAGACAACTGACACCAAAGGTATCAAACCTGGCTTATGCTTCATATGCATATGTTTGAAAATGACTTAATGCTCCATACGAAATAGAAATGCTACACATTTAGGAGGATGCTATGCAAATGCAAATGAAAAGGAACACAACCCGGAGGAGTGCTGAGAAGACCAACAAACCAACCCTGCTGAGGAATACACCCTAAATTGTCTTCCGAAAAGCTTCACCTTGCTGGGTAATACGCCCTGAATGGCTCTCCTTGAAAAACTTCACCCTGCTGGGGAAAACACCAAACTCCACTTAGTGGGGAATCAAGAATAGAGCTGAAAAATTCAACCTGGTGAGGATAAAAAGCTCTTGTTGAAGGTTCCACTCTGCTTGGAATACAAGAATAAAAATCCTCCCTGCTGGGGACATCAGAGGCTTCTACTGAAGATTCCATCCTGAAGAAGAGATGAAAGTAACCTCTGTTAATGATTCCCCTCCACAGGGAATGTAATGAAGATCTACAGAGAACTCTACTCTACTGGGGAATAAACAAGCTCTACTTAAACATCTGCCCTGAGGAAAATGAGAATACCATTTGTTGGGAGCTCGTCTCGAAAACTGATCCTGAAAGATGCCAATGATTATTGGAATTTGCCAGATATATCAATCTGTCGTTGATGTACCTGTCAAGGGAATCAGCACCAAACTCTGTTGGGGAAAGAAATTCATGAATACTGATCTTGCCGGGAAGAGACACCAGAGCGTCGACTCCGTTGAGGAAGGACGTCAAGGACGTTGCCTCTGCTGGAAAGTAACACTGAATTGAAATCTACCCTACCACTAAGGGAATATCCTTCAACCTTACCCTGCTGGGAATATGCTGAGAACAAATCCACCCTGCTGAGGATTAGTCTTTGTGGGGAGACAGAAACTCTGCTCCACTGGAGTTATCATATACACCTCCGCTAGTGACAGAACTTCTAATTTGATAACAGGATTTTATGGGGAAGAAAAATAATCTTTACTGTGGGGAAATGAAAATGCCCAACAACATTCTATCTGAAGTAGTCAACCTCCAAACACTCACCGGGTAGTACAAATCCACTTTGGCTAGGAAATACAACTCCGAACTCCTGCTAGGGGAGGAATGATTCACCATGCACTATTGTTAGAACTTCATCGCTAGGGAGAAAAGCTTTACTGGGGAGAGGATCCTGTCATCCTGCAACAAACAAGAAACAAAAGGATGCTCTACATGTGGAATGGCCACCTCAGTTACCATTCATGACACTCATCGTTCAAGCAAATCCAGTGCTTTCATTATGCTCTGTAAAGCCTCATGTTTTCACCTATAATGTTTATAAAAAATATTGGACGTTTTTGCAAACAACACAGTTAAAGTAAAAACAGGAAATGAAAAGCTCTTGGACTGAAGTGAATACTTTATTGATGAAAGGGCTGTAAATAGGAGAATTACAATTCGGATGCAATTCCTTAAAAGAGGTAATTGCGCAAAAAGAAAAAAGAATATGTACAAATGTTGGCAATGTGGAAATAGACAACCACCATGTGTCGATTCAACTATGACTTGTATGTCTTCAATGTTTCCCCATGTTTCGCCTTCTGAAAAGACTGATTGGACTGATTCCTTTCCTTCAAGATAACCATGTATTGAATAAGTTTACAGATCGAATGCAGACCGCAGTCATTTGCTTTCAAATCCCTAACTTTTGTCTGGATCACCCTTTCGGGTTTTCAATCCACCGAAATACCCATTTTTGCCAAGGTCGCATTCTTAGGTTTTCAACCTTGCGGGTTCACTCTTTTCATTTTATCCCTAATTTTTGTCCGAACCTTCTCATTTTATGGTTCGTCGAGATGCCCCATTTTTTCTTGGACTTTCTTTTTATGTCCAAGGGGTCTCTTTTAAGCAAAGTATTTTTTAACCATGTCTGTGTTCACAGGCGATGAAGAATCTTCACCATCCATGGTAGATAGTAATAAGGCTCCGCCAGAGAAAACCTTTCTTACCACATATGGACCTTCGTAGTTGGGAGTCCATTTGCCCCTATGATCTGTCTGAGGAGGAAGGATCTTTTTAAACACCAAATCACCTGTCTGGAAGCACCGAGGACGCACTTTCTGATCAAAGGCTTTCTTCATCCTACTCTGGTACAACCGGCCACGAGCAATGGATGCCAATCTCTTCTCGTCAATCAAGCTTAGCTGATTCAACCTGGCTTGCACCCATTCAACTTCGTCAAGCTTCACATCAGATAATATCCTTAAAGAAGGAATCTCAACTTCTAATGGTAGGATTACCTCCGTACCATACACTAGTGAGAAAGGAGTTGCCTTGGTTGACATACGCACCCAAGTACGATAACCGTGAAGAGAAAAGGGCAACATCTCGTGCAATCCTTATAGGTTACAACCATCTTCTACACAATCTTCTTGATATTCTTGTTAGCTGCCTTGACATCGCCATACATCTTCAGACGACATGGATAAGAGTTGTGATGCTCAATCTTGAATTTCTAGCACAGTTCCTTCATCATCTTGTTATTCAAATTTGAACCATTATCAGTAATGATTCTCTCCAGAATTCCATAACGACAAATGATGTCCTTCTTTATGAATTGGGCGACCACCTATTTCGTGACATTGGCAAAGGAAGCTGCTTCTGTCCACTTCGTAAAGTAATCAACCACAACTAGAATGAAGCAATAACCATTGGAAGAAGTCGGCTCAATCTTTCCAATCATATCAATGCCCCACATAGAAAAGGGCTAAGGGGATGTTAACACATTCAGAGGGGTCGGTGGAACATGCACCTTATTTGTAAAAATCTGGCATTTATGGCATTTTCAGGCGTATTTGGAGCAATCGGAATAGTAATCGAATAATACCCAGCTCTCAGCAATTTTCTGCACATTGCATGTCCATCGACATGAGTATCGAAAGAACCCTTGTGGACCTCTTCCATCAACAAGCTTGCTTCACGTTCGTCAAGACAACGCAGCAAGACCATATCAAAGTTTCTTCTGTAGAGCACATCATCCTTGTTCAGATAGAAGTTACCGGCTAACCTCCTCAGAGTCTTCCTATCTTTGCTGGATGCACCAGATGGGTACTCTTGAGTCTTGAGAAAATGCTTAATATTAAAATACCAAGGCTTTCCATCTGATACCTTCTCAATTTCGAACACAAAGGTGGGTATATCAAGACGTATGATGGTGATAGCTGAAGCTTCATTCTAGAAATTCACTTTGTACATCGATGATAACATGGCCAAGGCGTCTGCCATTTGATTTTCAGCCCTAGGTACATGATGAAACTCAACTCTATTGAAGAAAGGAAATAGTATCCTTGCATAATTCTTGTAAGGCACTAGGATGGCCTGACGAATTTCCCACTCTCCTTTGATTTGATTGACGACTAGCGCTGAATCACCATACACATCTAGATTCTTGATTCTCAGATCAATGGCCTCTTCTAAACCCATAATGCAGGCTTCGTACTCAATTTCATTATTAGTGCAAATGAATGTCAATTGGGCAGTGAACGGTATGTGAGAACCGTGAGGAGTTGTAATGACTCCACCGATTCCATTACCATATGAATTAATGGCTTCGCCAAAAACCAGTTTCCACTGAGATCCAATCTCAGGACCCTCATCAGGTAAAGGCTCATCACAGTCTTTCATCTTAAAAAATATGACATCTTTGTCTAGAAAATCAAACTTCATCGGCTGATAATCCTCAATCGGCTGTTCAGCCAGATATTCTGACAGAACGCTTCCCTTAATGGCTTTCTAGGAAACATACTGAATATTATACTCTGTTAAAACCATTTTCCATCGGGAATTCCTTCTGGAGAGTGCTTTTTTTTCAAAGACGTACTTGATCGGACCCATCTTCAAAATCAAAAAGGTTGTATGGTTTAACATGTACTGCCTCAAACGCTTAGCAGCCCAAGCGAGTACACAACATGTTTTTTCCAGCATTGAGTATCTCGACTCACAATCAGTGAACTTTTTACTCAAGTAGTAGATGACATTCTCTTTTCTACCTGACTAGTCCTGTTGATCGAGCACACATCCCATTGAATTATCAAGAACCGTGAGATACATGATCAGAGGTCTCCCTGCAACTGGAGGCATGAGAATTGGAGGTTCCTGCAGATACTCTTTTATTCTTTCAAATGCCTTCTGGAAATTTTCAAACCACCTAACCGTTTGATCTTTTCTTAACAATTTGAATATTAGTTCACAAGTGGCTGTAAGATGAGATATGAACCTTGCAATGTAGTTCAATCTCCCAAGGAAACCACGATCCTCTTTTTCCGTCTTCGGCTCAAGCATTTCTTGTATAGCTTTTATTTTGGCAGGATCTACCTCAATACCCTTTTCACTAACAATGAACCCCAGTAGCTTTCCAGATGTCACCGGAAGGTGCACTTGTTAGGATTCAACCTCAGCTTGAACTTCTTTAACCTTTCAAAGAACTTCAAAAGTTTGACCAGATGTCCTTTCTTTGTCTGTGACTTCGCAATCATGTCATCAACATATACTTCAATCTCATGATGAATCATATCATGAAAGAGAGTCACCATTGCCCGCTAATAAGTTGCCCCAGCATTCTTCAATCCAAAGGGCATCACCTTATAGCAAAAAGTTCCCCATGGTGTAATGAAAGTAGTTTTCTCCATATCCTCTGGGGCCATCTTGATTTGGTTATATCTAGAGAAGCCATCCATGAAGGAAAACACAGAATATTGAGCGGTGTTATCAACTAACACATCAATGTGGGGGAGCGGGAAATCGTCTTTCGGGCTCTCTCTATTCAGATATCTGTAGTCAACACACATCCTGACCTTTCCATCATTCTTAGGCATAAGAATAATATTAGCGACCCACGAAGGGTAATTTGTGACAACAAAAAAACCAGCATTCAATTGCTTCTGAACTTTTTCTTTGATCTCGACTGCCATGTCAGGTCTTGTCCGTCTCAACTTCTGCTTGACTGGCGTACATTCTTCTCGGAGAGGCAACCAGTGTACCACAATATCCGTATCTGGCCCAGGCATGTCTTGGTAATGTCGCTTGCGCGAAAATAAGGTGCCGGCATGACAGAAGAGTCGCCACCTTTCGTTATTTATCCCTCAGAGCGGGAAAGGAAACGATCGGAAAAACCTGACGAATAAGGGTAAGACAAGGTCGTCGCAACCATTGTCTGGGTTCGGGAGTCGGTTACGCAAGGGGAAGGTATTAGCACCCCTCACGTCCGTCGTACTCGACGGGATCCTCGCTTATGTGTTTACTTGGACGGGTTGGTTATAATCTATCTACCTATCAAGGCTGGCTGAAAAAGAAAAGAAAAATGACTCGGCAAAGCGTCGCACTTTATGCCTACGTATTCTCATCAGAGCATGAGAAATCAGAGTCAACGTAGTTCGGCTAACTACGGGGGAAGATGGGGAAGGTTGCTCGCTAGGACGTCGCATCCTATGCCTACGTACTTTCATCTGGTATGAAAGATCAGAGCAAACGTAGTTCGGGAAACTACGGGTTAAAATGGCTCAACTAGGAGGGAGACTATCAAGTCCTACTGTTATCATGCCATGGATTCATCCTATGGTTGAGGTTTAAACAAGGAACTCCTAGATGTTGTCATGCATAGGTTTCAACCTAAAAGTCTATCATCAAATCTCCATCAGAAGAAATGAGAGTCCTAAGGGATCATGTCAATGATACATCAAAACAGACAAAAGCATCAGCTTTAACAGTAAAATGCATGCAATGCAAGTGAGGGAGGAAATGTGTGTGGGGCTTCAGCCTCCACAAGCGCATCTCGACCTCAAGCCAGTCATGAAATAACAGCAATCATACTGAAAATAATCAACATGCTATCAAGCAATGACAGATAAAAGAAATGAAGTACCATCAGGTAAACAAACACACCTGAGAAAGAATCATCTATTCTCTAATCCTAACCCTAATCACAGAATCTGAATAAAATCTAAGCAAAGCTCTCAAGCAAAACTCTAACAAGAGAAATCAATCCCAGTCTTCAAGCTTCAGAACAAGCTTACCAAAGACAGGGAGCTAAGCAAGCAGACTCATAGTGTCTTCCTCAGGAAAGCACTAGGAGGTGTATACTCAGGAGTCATACCCTATGTGGCTCAACCACTGTGATCAGTTTATATTCCTCCTCAAGAGAAATTAAACTCACAAGCAGGCTCCAACATCACTGGATATTTAGGAAATCCTATCTGAACTAGTGGAACTAAATGAATAGACTCATAGGACCCTCCTCAGGAAAGTACTAGGAGGCTTCCACTTAGGAGTTGTATCCCATGTGGCTCAACAACATGTGATCAGTTTACATTCCTCCTCAGGAGAAATTAAACTCACAAGTTGGCTCCAACATCATTGGATACTTGAGAAATTCTAGATAAACTAACGGAACTAAGTGAATAGACCCGTAGGACCTTCCTCAGGAAAGTACTAGGAGGCTTCCACTTAGGAGTTGTATCCCATGTGGCTCAACAACATGTGATCAGTTTACATTCCTCCTCAGGATAAATTAAACTCACAAGTTGGCTCCAACATCATTGGATACTTGAGAAAGAGGTGAGAAGAAAGAATGAAAGTCATTCATAGTGCCTTCCTCAGGAAAGTACCATGAACTTCCTTCAAACTTCAGGATCTCAAACCTCACAAACAGAGAACAAGCCAAGCTCTGGGTCTCTGAATCTTGATCTACAATCTTCACTTCATGATGCTCTCCATCAAGGTCTTCAAGGCAACACAAGCCTCTCAACAAATTCCTCAGAATAACCCCAAAGATGAACAGATAACCACAGGGTACACAAAATCAACAGGCAACTTCAGAAAATACCTAAAAATACTAAACTAATGGGGAAAAATCTAACAATTATTCACAAGGGTCCTCAACACCTACTCATAACATCTACATAGGCCTCTACCTAAAAATCAAGACAAAACTCAATCAAAGAAAATGGATTCATCACCTAAACACAATTTAAACCCTAATCAGGATACCCTAGATCTACCCTAATTAAACTAATCAAAAATTTAATTCTAAAACTCTAGAAAAAATCCTATGGGGAACTATGATTCATCATCTAATTACACAAAAAAGAATGGATTAAAAACCCTAAGGGAAGGTTCTAAAACAATTCCTACAAAATCAAATACCAAATTAAGACTATTAAAAAGCTATTTATTTGGAAAATCTATTAAAAATATTAAACCTAAAAATAAAATCTCATTTTTATTTTTATAATTTTCTACACATTTCAATCTAATCATAGAAAAAAGAAGAATTTAAAAATCATTTTCTATCATTTTTTAATGGATTAAACAAAACAGAAAAATATTAAAAGAAAAAAATTAAAACAATTAAAATGAATTAAGGGGGGGGGGGGTATGAACAGCAGGTGCTTAACGTGTTAAAGGCGCTGGGCTTCTTCAGCTGGGGGTGCGCGTAGCACCTGGGGTTAAGCCCAATAACCCTTCAGAATTGAATAAAAAATAAAGGAAAAAAAAAGGAACTATGCGGTGCAAATAGCAACACCTTCAACGCGTTCTGGCTGGGCCTCGTTACGAGGGGGTGCGAAAAGCAAAGGCCCACTCCCCCCACTTAAATGAAACGCAGCGCTTAAGGGGGGAGGGAAAGCCTCACCAAACTCAGCCTTCAATCTCGGCCGTGAGATCATTCCAAGAGTCCATGGTCAACATGCCTTTGGACGATGGAGATTATCTCTTCTCCAAATGGTTATGACACTTAGGGTTTTCCTCCATTAAACTACCATGCACACACATACTTCCACCATGCGGTTCTCCTTCCACACTCAACGAAACCACACGATTCAAACACCAAAGTTACTCCAAATCTTTCCCTCTACACGACTATACCATTGGATCGCATTAAAATTCCCTCTACCATGACAACCGCGCGCAACAAGCTCTTGCATCCATGGAAATGGTCTGAAACTTTTTCTCATAATTCTCACTAAAACCTATATGGATCTACTCTACATCTAATGGTGATAATTCTGAACCAAATACCTAAGCTTCTAACGCCCTAATCATGGAGTTCTATGCCAATCAAGATTCGAGCACCTGCACTAAGTTGTCTCTAAACAGCCCCAAAGTTATCTAAACTAACCTCCTAACATCCTAGATCAAGATTATGCTAATGAATCTACACGAATCTACTTAAATTAAGCAAGTGGAAGCAAAATGCACCTTGAGCAAAATGTGATGGATGATGAGGAGTCTCTTGGATCTTGATCTTGTGAGGCTTGGATCTTGCTCTCCTCTTGCTCTAGATGATTCTGTATGCACGAGTTTGGAAGGAGAATACTTGTGGAGGATGAAAATCAAAGTTGCTTGAAATTGAAGAAAGCTCTTTAATGGCAATCTCTCTCTTTCTCTCCCTTCTGAAAATGCTCTCTATCACCAACCTTTAACACTTTCTGATGCATTCTTTATATAACAATTGATGGAAGTGGCTAGAAGTGTCTAGAACCATCTAGAAAAGTCATGAACTTCTCCTTGAATGAGAAGTTGAAAATATCATATCCCTTGCTTCAAGCCTTCAATTCTATGCCAAATTGTCCTTACATGAGTTATTGAGTGATAAGGAATGCAAATCAGCCTTTAGTTTCACTTGTGTAGGGTTTTTCAATGTTACCTTCTTTTGCAAGCAACAAATTTCCAAAGGAACCTCATTTTTTAAGCCTCAAATGAAAATTCTACTTAAACCAAAGTTCTTAAAATGGTTTTTCCAATCAAAATGATATATTGGATGACCTATTTTGGATTTGTGGATCTCCCAAATCACTTTTCAATTTCAACTTTTCAAAGTTATAAGCCTTTTTTAGTTCATTTTTGACCAATCATGGAATTTCATGCTATGAGCTTTTCCAACAATTTGTGACCTTCATTCTAGACTTAAAATCACATTTTGAGCAACTTTCATGTTTTGAGTTTTTCCACTTGAGGCTTGGAAATAGGAGTTTTAGGCATTGGCTAAAATGACCTATAACTGACAAATGACCAAAATACCCCTGCCTTGTTCACACCATAAGTTGAGTTCCACAAATCCAATCAAGGACTTCTACCACTCAAATTAAAGCTAAGAAGATCCTATCCAACATTCATGTTGACCAAGAAATCATAGGAATCATCCTACTAAGGCAAAAGTTGTCTGCAAGTTGGGTGACTTTCAAGGACCCAGATTCACACACCTCTGCTGACCTGTAATTTGTCAAAACCATAACTTGAGCTCTGTAACTCCTATCAAGGACTTCCACCACTCAAATTAAAGCTTAGAACAAGCTCTACAACATTCATGTTATGGGGAAGATGAGATAACAATCACATCTAGTGCTAAAACTGCCTGGAAAATAGGGATCAAATTAGGGTTTTTCACTGACAATCCTTGGGAACCCTGACTTGAAACTTCTCAAACTCCTCAATCATGATGAGTTGGTCTAGGAATCATCTTTATAACATCTCTATGCATCATTCCATGATCTCATGGCCCTTGGATTAGATCTCAACCTTCTCCAACTCTTCAGTTAATCTAGGGTTGACCCAGTCAAAACCCTAATTCTACCGTTCATGGTTGAATCTTCTGAACTCTTGCATAATGACTTCTCAGGGCTTCATGATGGCTATCAAGACATCTCATAAGCTTTCTCAAAACATCAAGTTCATTCTCAAAGTCTCAGAATCATCTGAGGAGCACCCACAACTTTCAAGCTATGAAGCACACAACCCTGGTTTCAACCCATTCCTCTGAGGATCTCTTGAACTTTCTGATGAAGGTATCCATTTTCAAACACTCAATGGATAAATAATTGTTGGTCAAATTTTGGGGTGCAACAGCTGCCCCTATTCAAACGGCTTGAACCTGACTGGGTGAGAAGCGAACGGCTCTCAACCAATCAAGGTACGAGACGGTTGAATATCGGTAAACCCGAAAATTTGCCAACTGCACAAGCACACGGTACTCTGCGGGGAACAAATCTTCGAACACTGCAACACTAGCTGCTCAACAACTAGCTGGAGAAATACTGATCTGACATCACTGCCGGAAACAAACATCATTCTGAGAGACACTCGACATCGCCGTCGTACAAACATCATCTCTGCTGGGGATTTAAAGAGTTTGACATTGCCGTCAAACAAACATCCAACCTCGCTGCCGGAAACAAACATAATATGACCTCGCCGTCGGATAATCAAAATACCCCGCATTGCCGCTGGAGAAAATACAACACTGAACAACTCTGACTTGGGGTTCACCCCTGGTAAATGGAACAAAAGGTACACTTGCGTATTTGAAACTACTCCGCTGGGGATGAGAGACTCAACCGAGCACACTCTGATCTGGGGTTCACCCTCAGAACCATAACGAACATCGGAATACTATTGCACAATGATCCCACTGTAGAACATCAACATCAGATATATGAAACCCTGGCCCCTGGCCACTTCCAACTTCAGCTAGAAAAGATCTTCAAGTACTTCTGAAGATAGATGGAACCCTGGCCCCTGGCCACTCTGCAGGGGATATCTTCGACTTCAGTCTGAAGACATGATCCTTGGCCTTCAAGGATACATGGATCTACCTTCAGGCAACTCCACCTCTGCTATAGAGCATCCGAGACTTCAGTCAGGGATATACTTCGGCCTTCAGTCCGAAAAATGAATCCTAGGTCATTCATGATCTTGGGGATAACCTTGCCTTTAGGCACCTTCGCTTCAGCTTAGGAAATCTGTGACTTCAGTCAGAGAAATGGTGTCCTGAGCCATTCATGACTCTACGGGGATTCAAACACTTTGCCTTCAGGCAAAACTCCGCTTCAGCTGGAGAAACATCTTCGACTTCAGTCAGAAGAAAAACTATTCACTTGATCGCAATCAATCATCTCTTCAGGACAACTGACTTGGTCTTCAGACTTACACGAATCGCTCTGTTGTATCTACAACTCTGGAACCTTGTCTTCAGCTACCTGTTGATTCTTCAACACGGAAATCTGGACTCACCGGAACCTTCTGATATCGCCATCGGGCGCTTACGAAATCCATCTTCAGATTAGACATCGTTGTTGGAGTAGACATATCACGCTGCTCAGGACTTCAAGAATCATCTTTGAACAAACAGATCCGTCGGGCATCTTCAAGAATCGTCCTGAACTGATAACCTTTCTGGAGCAAACATTCTGTTGGGAATTCCAGGAATCTTCCTGGGCAACTCTTGTTGGAGACGCTATTGGGGAGCTCAAGTATCATACTAGGCGAACAACTCGGGAAGCTGCGCTGAGGTCTTAAGAATCATCTTAAGCATACGGCTCTGCTGAGGGGTTTGAGAATCATCTCGAACCGAAGACTTCGCTGGGGATCTCAAAAATCATCTTGAGCGAGCGACCGCGGGGATCACACCGGGGTCTTTAGAATCATCTGAGCAAACAACCTTGCTGGGGGAGAACATCAAGAATCGTCCTGAGCAACCGGTCTTTCGGCGGAATACCTGTAAAACAAGGATGATGATAACCTAGATCATGCTTATGATGCATATGCTTCTGCACTATGCCCCACATGGGAATGATATGCGGTTATGCTAAATGCCATGCAATCATGCACAATTGCTATTGCAACGTTTAAATGCTATGCAGTCATGCCCAATGCTATGCAATCATGCACAATGAGGCGATCCCGTCAGCAAAATAAACGCCGAAGGGGGAAATCCTCCTGTCAAGGAGAAAGAACCGCTCAGATAGAGGAATCATCCTGCTAAGGGGAATGTGAACACGCCAATATCAATCAGGCTCTGTCTGGGGAACTGATCTTCCGCGAACTGCTGCAGGGGAACAACTTCAGCTGGCTGCTGCAGGGGATGAAGCTCTACGAGAACTTGGATCTGCTGATATCAATCGCGAGAATGAATTGCGCGGCCGTCTCGGCCACTCTTCTGGGGATGACCACTCTGTGGGGAACCAACTTCAGCTGCTCAACACTCCACTGGGGAAAAACCAATCATGATCTGATCCACTTCCAAGGATTCGGATCCCTTGGACATCTGCAAACTCGGCTGAGGAAGGAGAAATCATTCTGCTTTGCTGGCGAGAGTGCGACTCAGGGGGAAATACAGCATCGGCTGTTCTATGCTCTGCTGGGGAAAATTGATCATGATCTGATCAACTTCCAAGGATTCTGCTTTTCTGCGGACTCAGCCGGGGAGAGAAATCATTCTACTTCACTGGAGAGTGCAACTCTGATGGGGAATTTGGTTCCACTGGGGAAGAAAGGATCATCTGACTTCGGGGGAGAGTACAACTCTGCAAGGGAATACAACATCAGCTGTTCTAACACTCTACTGGGGAAGAGGGAATCATCAAACTTCAGGAGAGAGCCTGACTCTGGTGGGGAATCTCAACTCCACTGGAGACTTCAGTCTGGCATCATCAGTTACTGCATCCTTCGGCATACGAACAGCCTCCTGCGAAACCTGCACTTGTGACCCGGTGCGGGGGAAAATCCTGCTTCAGTGACTTTACTGGGGGAAAACACGAGCTTCGGTACCCAAACACTTCTCTGAAACCCGCACTTGTGACCCGGTGCTGGGGATAATCAGCATCATTCTTCGGTGCTTAACTCAACTGATGAAGTGACACTCCTTCAGGATGCGTCTGCTTGGGGAAGAGAATCACCTCTACCCGGGGAAGACATATCAACGCTCACTATTCTGATTCTGATTCCGCGGAGGAGAAACTACTGAACTCTGCTGGAGAAGGAGGACTCGCTCCGCTTCGGGGATATCAATCCTGGTCCGCTGAGGGTAATCTTGACCCTAATCTGATAAGGGATAAACGCCATCTCAATCTGCTGCAGTCTTAAACTGTACAGGGGGAACAACCTCAAACCGTACATCTCTGCAGAGGAACAATCCTGATTCAACAACGCCAACACAGGGAATACAGGCTACCAATCATGGAATCAAGTAACGGGTTATGCTGTAGGATAGCAATCCAATGACCGCAAGGCTTCTTCAGAAGGTTCAGGTTTTGACGGGGTAATGACACGATTCCCCGATACTCAATTCCTGCCAGGGTGAACAAACTCATTTGAACAACTTGCCCCAGCGCAATTCAACTTGCCCCAATCCGACCTTTGGGAATAATTCATTCTGAGCCGAAAACAACTGGCAACAAGACAATCTTCAGAGGGCTTGCCCCAGCATCTGCACAACGGGAGGATTCATCCTCAACCAATCAACTCTCAGCATGGTCGGCTTCAATATCTCTGAAGTAGTTTGCCCCTGAACGAGCGATGAGCGACTCAACATGCTCTGATCGAACACTGGAGGGATCTGCCCTTAAATCGCAAGGATTCCGGATAACTGCCCCTGATTGGGTCTCAAGAAGATTCACTTCCGATCAACCGCTGCTTGCATAAACTGCCCCAAAATCAACTGATGCTCCAGGACTTGTCCTCAGACAAACTGGTTCCACACTCACTGGAAGTCAATGCCCCAGATTCACAGGGCTTCGCAGCATACCATTCTGATCCAGACCTCTGACGATTCAGCCCTGATTGACTATTCCTTGCTGAAGTTCCTTCGCATCAGCTACTAACCTGCAACTAAAATTGTTTATTCACGAATGGTAATTTTAATGCAGTGTTCCTGCAAATTTCGAAAAAATGTTGTACGGTCACTCATTTACGTGTCATGCTAGTGAGTGACGAATGAACTCAAGAGTTCAAACGTAGTGCTGATGCGATCAGTGAAAAATGCAATAAGGATATGATTAGCAAATCATGAAGGAGTCAGGTTACTCAACCTTATCGTAATGCGCTTTCAGAATAAACCTTGCCTCAATTAGGTCTTTTAAGGGTTGTATCATGGTCGGGTTCACGGTTCGTGAAACGAAGGATATTTGGCTCAAATTATGATTTGTACCCACCCCTTCTACGTGATGTCCTCCGATCCTAAAGTTCAGCTAACTTAGCTCGAGCGCTCGCCTCTTCGAGAGGTATGTTGAACATTGGGAACAACTGGTTAAAGAATTCACAAGGGTTTCGGAGTGACAGTTACTCCTTTTTCGTTTTCGGTGTCTGTGTCTACACGACTTCGTCCTTGTTTGAGGATTTTTCTCTTTTATAATCCTTTCTTTTTCATTCATTTTTTTTTATTCCCTAATTTTTGCCTGGACTGACTCCTTTTGAGTTCTTTTCGATTTTTCTTTTGAAGTCCAGCGGGATGCCCTGATTTTTGCCTAAGTATTTGCTTTCTAGCTTTTCCTTTTTTACTTAGCGGGCTTTCTTATTTCTCTTTTTCTTTTGGAACAAGTCGTGCGACACTGGTTGTCTTGATTGCTCCGAAAGGATTATAACTGTCTCACTCCTGATTGGTGAGGTTTAACCATTGTGGTTGATGAGGTACGACCTCTGGAGAGGGATATGATGTGATTGGCCCTCGAAGGACAACACTCCTCTATAAGACTTGAACGCTCGATCAAGCTGACTGACAACTACCCTGCCTCGGGTTAAGATGCGAGGGTTTAACAATCCGAAAGAAACTCCTACTTCTCGGCTCGAAGTGGTTAACAAGGGATTCTCTTCCTTATCTCTCCGGTGTTTAGGGGATTTGAAACAATGCCTTGTACGTCATCGGCAAAGTTTTATCTGAAAGCAATACGATCATTGGTTATGAGTATTCAGTTTCATCATCCTCCCTCCGCTCATTGCTAATCATAGTAAGAAATCGGAGTAAATAAAATGCAAGTGTCAGTGCAATGCAGTAAATGAGTGACAACGACATAACTAATTCAGAAAAATGCATAGTCACTTTATTATCATTACCATTCGAAACATACAATGTTTAACAGCAAGTAGTAACTAACAGAAAAGAAACTACAAGTGCGAATGGTAAAAAGTCCGAGGACTGCCAATGTTGAGGACGTCTGCCCGTCTGGATCACTGGCTTCTGGAAACAACCCTCTGAATCTACGAGCTCAAACAGCTGAGAGGTCGCCACACACAACCAAGACTCCCTCTGGGAAGGAAATACACCCTTGGTCGATCAATTGCTGCACCTTCGCCTGGAAAGCCTTGCAATCTTCAGTTGAATGCCCCAGAGATCCACCATGGTAGCCACACTGAGCATGAGGATCGTACCCTGGAGTGTAAGGCTCTAGCACGGGCTTGAGAGCTTTCGGTTCCACCAAGGAATTCTGAACCAATAGCGGAAGAATCTGGCTATACGGCACAGGCACTGGATGGAAAGAAACATTCCTTTGTTCCACGTGGTTGCGAGGTCTCTTGTGATCCTGGGGCTGGTATTCCTTCCGCCCAGGAGCAAGAGGTCGTCGTTTCTGAATGGCGACGGTCTCTCGTTTAGACGCTTGCGTCCTTGAGCTTGATCCAGGTAGGAACTGCGAGCGAGGCGATTCAGTCACCAGAGGTCGCGGGACATATTCCAGATCTTTCTCAGCTTCAGGCCAAGGAGTGGAATCATCCACCTCTCCTGCAGGGTAGGGGATAAACTTTCCCGATGCTCTCATGCCGCCCGGCACAAGCCTGATTGTCCTCGAGTCGATCAGGTCCTGAATCTTATTCCGGAGAGCCTTACATGTTTCAACATGGTGCCCCGGTGCTCCAGAGTGGAAATCACAACGCATGCTTAGATCAACGTCTGGTGACACGTCATCTGGTGGATTTAAGGTCCGAAGCTTGAGAACACGGTTCTGAACCAACAGCGGCAGCAGCTGGGCATAACTCACAGGTAGCGGGTCTACAGCTCTATCAAGTAGCTTCTTCTTTTGACCATAACCTTCAGGATTATTCTGAGATGCTCGGCGCGGCTGATGGCGAGACAGGCCTCGAGCTTCATGCTGTGTAGAGGGTCCATGAGGTCCACTTGGCTTCAGCACAGGTGGCAATGACGGCAATGGGGGAAGCACTTTGGTCTCCTCCTTGGGTGCTTGACCACTCTCCTTATTTAGCATACTTCTCACCACTCCCATGAGAAAGCTCAACTGGTTCTGCAGCTGCTGATTCTCCTCTCTGAGTACTTGCTGGTCCAGACGCACTGCCTGTATGTCATTCATGACCTGCCCCAGCTGGCTTTGGATTTTCTCTAGTTCAGCTTGTATCTGCTCCATCAGTCTGAGCTGCTTGATTCTGAGTCAAACCTGCAAACACAAGGGTTAGAAAACAAGTCCCGGCTTCTGCCATGCAAGATGAATTATGGGTGTCTGTACGTTCAGGAGATCACCCCTGATTTTGGTGTCAACGTGCCAACATAGTGTCAATGCAATGATAAGACTGGATCCGTTCATGGAAGAAGATATCTCATATTGCTCGGGACACCAGAATCAGGGTACGAAACGTGCCTGTAGCACAGACACATGCTAATGGAATGCAAACATGAATATGCGAGCTAATGCAAAATGCAGGGATGCAACAATATATCCAGGTGGCTGCTGTGGAGATTCGGTATCAACAGTCACTGATGAGAAGGAAACCCCGGTGTAAAACCACTGATCTGATCTGCTGAGAATAACCATCTGATAGGATCGAGATCAAACTTCTGCTCTGTCAAGAACGAAGGCCTGATAATAAAGACCCCGGATGCAAGATCAAGGAATATCTGTTGATGAAGTCTTCGGACCCCAAATCACAAATCTGCCCTATCAAGAACAAAAATACAGCTGCTGATGAGATCTTCAAACCCCCCTCAGAATCTGCCCTATCAAGAACAAAATGACAACTGCTGACGAGATCCTCAGACCCCACTCAAAAATCTGCTCCATCCAGAACAAACCTCTGACGATAGTACACTGATCAAAACCTGCTCTATCAAGAACAAACAAACACCCGATGATAAAATCCTTTGATCAAACCCTTGCTCTATCAAGAACATCTCTGCAACTGAGGACCCAACATAACTGATTCACTGTCAAGAAAACCAGGTAGTCTGGAGGTCAAAGTTTCCTGCAATATCCCAACCCCACTCACAGGTATGATGGACCTAATCCACGGACAAAGGTACGGCATCCTATGCGGCTGTCAGCGTCACAGACTTTCATGAGTGACAATACGATTCCCAGAAGGAGTGGCATCGTCAAGTCATGAAGAGGCCTCTCTTAGCTGACTTCCAAATGATCGGTCCCCAGAGTCGACAATCCTCACGTCTGGACTCCCCTCAGATCCTCAGGACCGGAAAGGAGCACCTCTGCAAGAATCTCGTCCGAGCGCAGATTTTCATAGGGAACTGTGCCTGCTCAGCAGACAGGTTCGTCTACTACTTCTCCGCAACTATATCTAGGTGTGTACTCAAGCCCAGGTCCGGCTTTTCACTCACAGTAACATCCCTCTCCCACAGCAGCACAGATAATCATATCAAACTGGAAATAAAATGCGGGAAGTAAAAATGCGGGAAGTAAAAATGCGATAAATAAACGCAACCCAACAAGCAAACATACAAACGATAGGATTGACTCGCGTAGGGGATGGGAAACGGTCCCAGCATAAGGGATGGGAAAAGTCCCTAGATGCCAGAATCCCCAGCAGAGTCGCCAGCTGTCGCTTGCGCGAAAATAAGGTGCCGGCATGACAGAAGAGTCGCCACCTTTCGTTATTTATCCCTCAGAGCGGGAAAGGAAACGATCGGAAAAACCTGACGAATAAGGGTAAGACAAGGTCGTCGCAACCATTGTCTGGGTTCGGGAGTCGGTTACGCAAGGGGAAGGTATTAGCACCCCTCACGTCCGTCGTACTCGACGGGATCCTCGCTTATGTGTTTACTTGGACGGGTTGGTTATAATCTATCTACCTATCAAGGCTGGCTGAAAAAGAAAAGAAAAATGACTCGGCAAAGCGTCGCACTTTATGCCTACGTATTCTCATCAGAGCATGAGAAATCAGAGTCAACGTAGTTCGGCTAACTACGGGGGAAGATGGGGAAGGTTGCTCGCTAGGACGTCGCATCCTATGCCTACGTACTTTCATCTGGTATGAAAGATCAGAGCAAACGTAGTTCGGGAAACTACGGGTTAAAATGGCTCAACTAGGAGGGAGACTATCAAGTCCTACTGTTATCATGCCATGGATTCATCCTATGGTTGAGGTTTAAACAAGGAACTCCTAGATGTTGTCATGCATAGGTTTCAACCTAAAAGTCTATCATCAAATCTCCATCAGAAGAAATGAGAGTCCTAAGGGATCATGTCAATGATACATCAAAACAGACAAAAGCATCAGCTTTAACAGTAAAATGCATGCAATGCAAGTGAGGGAGGAAATGTGTGTGGGGCTTCAGCCTCCACAAGCGCATCTCGACCTCAAGCCAGTCATGAAATAACAGCAATCATACTGAAAATAATCAACATGCTATCAAGCAATGACAGATAAAAGAAATGAAGTACCATCAGGTAAACAAACACACCTGAGAAAGAATCATCTATTCTCTAATCCTAACCCTAATCACAGAATCTGAATAAAATCTAAGCAAAGCTCTCAAGCAAAACTCTAACAAGAGAAATCAATCCCAGTCTTCAAGCTTCAGAACAAGCTTACCAAAGACAGGGAGCTAAGCAAGCAGACTCATAGTGTCTTCCTCAGGAAAGCACTAGGAGGTGTATACTCAGGAGTCATACCCTATGTGGCTCAACCACTGTGATCAGTTTATATTCCTCCTCAAGAGAAATTAAACTCACAAGCAGGCTCCAACATCACTGGATATTTAGGAAATCCTATCTGAACTAGTGGAACTAAATGAATAGACTCATAGGACCCTCCTCAGGAAAGTACTAGGAGGCTTCCACTTAGGAGTTGTATCCCATGTGGCTCAACAACATGTGATCAGTTTACATTCCTCCTCAGGAGAAATTAAACTCACAAGTTGGCTCCAACATCATTGGATACTTGAGAAATTCTAGATAAACTAACGGAACTAAGTGAATAGACCCGTAGGACCTTCCTCAGGAAAGTACTAGGAGGCTTCCACTTAGGAGTTGTATCCCATGTGGCTCAACAACATGTGATCAGTTTACATTCCTCCTCAGGAGAAATTAAACTCACAAGTTGGCTCCAACATCATTGGATACTTGAGAAAGAGGTGAGAAGAAAGAATAAAAGTCATTCATAGTGCCTTCCTCAGGAAAGTACCATGAACTTCCTTCAAACTTCAGGATCTCAAACCTCACAAACAGAGAACAAGCCAAGCTCTGGGTCTCTGAATCTTGATCTACAATCTTCACTTCATGATGCTCTCCATCAAGGTCTTCAAGGCAACACAAGCCTCTCAACAAATTCCTCAGAATAACCCCAAAGATGAACAGATAACCACAGGGTACACAAAATCAACAGGCAACTTCAGAAAATACCTAAAAATACTAAACTAATGGGGAAAAATCTAACAATTATTCACAAGGGTCCTCAACACCTACTCATAACATCTACATAGGCCTCTACCTAAAAATCAAGACAAAACTCAATCAAAGAAAAGGGATTCATCACCTAAATACAATTTAAACCCTAATCAGGATACCCTAGATCTACCCTAATTAAACTAATCAAAAATTTAATTCTAAAACTCTAGAAAAAATCCTATGGGGAACTATGATTCATCATCTAATTACACAAAAAAGAATGGATTAAAAACCCTAAGGGAAGGTTCTAAAACAATTCCTACAAAATCAAATACCAAATTAAGACTATTAAAAAGCTATTTATTTGGAAAATCTATTAAAAATATTAAACCTAAAAATAAAATCTCATTTTTATTTTTATAATTTTCTACACATTTCAATCTAATCATAGAAAAAAGAAGAATTTAAAAATCATTTTCTATCATTTTTTAATGGATTAAACAAAACAGAAAAATATTAAAAGAAAAAAATTAAAACAATTAAAATGAATTAAGGGGGGGGGGGGGTATGAACAGCAGGTGCTTAACGTGTTAAAGGCGCTGGGCTTCTTCAGCTGGGGGTGCGCGTAGCACCTGGGGTTAAGCCCAATAACCCTTCAGAATTGAATAAAAAATAAAGGAAAAAAAAAGGAACTATGCGGTGCAAATAGCAACACCTTCAACGCGTTCTGGCTGGGCCTCGTTACGAGGGGGTGCGAAAAGCAAAGGCCCACTCCCCCCACTTAAATGAAACGCAGCGCTTAAGGGGGGAGGGAAAGCCTCACCAAACTCAGCCTTCAATCTCGGCCGTGAGATCATTCCAAGAGTCCATGGTCAACATGCCTTTGGACGATGGAGATTATCTCTTCTCCAAATGGTTATGACACTTAGGGTTTTCCTCCATTAAACTACCATGCACACACATACTTCCACCATGCGGTTCTCCTTCCACACTCAACGAAACCACACGATTCAAACACCAAAGTTACTCCAAATCTTTCCCTCTACACGACTATACCATTGGATCGCATTAAAATTCCCTCTACCATGACAACCGCGCGCAACAAGCTCTTGCATCCATGGAAATGGTCTGAAACTTTTTCTCATAATTCTCACTAAAACCTATATGGATCTACTCTACATCTAATGGTGATAATTCTGAACCAAATACCTAAGCTTCTAACGCCCTAATCATGGAGTTCTATGCCAATCAAGATTCGAGCACCTGCACTAAGTTGTCTCTAAACAGCCCCAAAGTTATCTAAACTAACCTCCTAACATTCTAGATCAAGATTATGCTAATGAATCTACACGAATCTACTTAAATTAAGCAAGTGGAAGCAAAATGCACCTTGAGCAAAATGTGATGGATGATGAGGAGTCTCTTGGATCTTGATCTTGTGAGGCTTGGATCTTGCTCTCCTCTTGCTCTAGATGATTCTGTATGCACGAGTTTGGAAGGAGAATACTTGTGGAGGATGAAAATCAAAGTTGCTTGAAATTGAAGAAAGCTCTTTAATGGCAATCTCTCTCTTTCTCTCCCTTCTGAAAATGCTCTCTATCACCAACCTTTAACACTTTCTGATGCATTCTTTATATAACAATTGATGGAAGTGGCTAGAAGTGTCTAGAACCATCTAGAAAAGTCATGAACTTCTCCTTGAATGAGAAGTTGAAAATATCATATCCCTTGCTTCAAGCCTTCAATTCTATGCCAAATTGTCCTTACATGAGTTATTGAGTGATAAGGAATGCAAATCAGCCTTTAGTTTCACTTGTGTAGGGTTTTTCAATGTTACCTTCTTTTGCAAGCAACAAATTTCCAAAGGAACCTCATTTTTTAAGCCTCAAATGAAAATTCTACTTAAACCAAAGTTCTTAAAATGGTTTTTCCAATCAAAATGATATATTGGATGACCTATTTTGGATTTGTGGATCTCCCAAATCACTTTTCAATTTCAACTTTTCAAAGTTATAAGCCTTTTTTAGTTCATTTTTGACCAATCATGGAATTTCATGCTATGAGCTTTTCCAACAATTTGTGACCTTCTTTCTAGACTTAAAATCACATTTTGAGCAACTTTCATGTTTTGAGTTTTTCCACTTGAGGCTTGGAAATAGGAGTTTTAGGCATTGGCTAAAATGACCTATAACTGACAAATGACCAAAATACCCCTGCCTTGTTCACACCATAAGTTGAGTTCCACAAATCCAATCAAGGACTTCTACCACTCAAATTAAAGCTAAGAAGATCCTCTCCAACATTCATGTTGACCAAGAAATCATAGGAATCATCCTACTAAGGCAAAAGTTGTCTGCAAGTTGGGTGACTTTCAAGGACCCAGATTCACACACCTCTGCTGACCTGTAATTTGTCAAAACCATAACTTGAGCTCTGTAACTCCTATCAAGGACTTCCACCACTAAAATTAAAGCTTAGAACAAGCTCTACAACATTCATGTTATGGGGAAGATGAGATAACAATCACATCTAGTGCTAAAACTGCCTGGAAAATAGGGATCAAATTAGGGTTTTTCACTGACAATCCTTGGGAACCCTGACTTGAAACTTCTCAAACTCCTCAATCATGATGAGTTGGTCTAGGAATCATCTTTATAACATCTCTATGCATCATTCCATGATCTCATGGCCCTTGGATTAGATCTCAACCTTCTCCAACTCTTCAGTTAATCTAGGGTTGACCCAGTCAAAACCCTAATTCTACCGTTCATGGTTGAATCTTCTGAACTCTTGCATAATGACTTCTCAGGGCTTCATGATGGCTATCAAGACATCTCATAAGCTTTCTCAAAACATCAAGTTCATTCTCAAAGTCTCAGAATCATCTGAGGAGCACCCACAACTTTCAAGCTATGAAGCACACAACCCTGGTTTCAACCCATTCCTCTGAGGATCTCTTGAACTTTCTGATGAAGGTATCCATTTTCAAACACTCAATGGATAAATAATTGTTGGTCAAATTTTGGGGTGCAACAGGTAAGACCAAGCGAAGATATCCTTATACTCACAGAGCATTTCAACCAATCTTCTCTTGACATTGTCTCCCAATGCAGCCCCAATTCTGACCTCTTTCTTGTCGTCTTCGGTGCCCAGATTGATGACTTCAATATCCTCTTGATGAGACACAATGACCCTTTTCCTGCTTGAGAAGTCTAGCTAACTCTTCAGATAGCTAACAGTCTTCATCAGTCTCTTCTTTGGCTTGATAAATGGGATTATCAAAGTCATACGAAGCCATAGCTGAATTTGAATCAATGGTATCTGATAGAAAAGACCTGCATGATGATGTTTATGTTTATTATGTGATGCAACAAACAAAACACATTGCCATTTTTTGTTTAATATAATGCAAAAACAAGAAAAATAAAAAACAGGGATCACAATATTTGAATGTGAAAACGTCCTTTATTTATGATAAAGTGCAAATAACAAAAGGGCCCCACGGATTGGGTCACTATGCCTTGGGCAGAACGTTGGACTGAACATAATCAAAACAATGAATATTACTCTGCAGTAGTAACATGAATGACTTCTTCAGTAGTCCAGTTGTATAGCTTCTGACCAAGAGTACATGGATGCATCCAGGCATCCATATCACAATCACTGTCACCTTCTTCATCTTCAATGGCATTAATCCTGTAAAATATCACACCACCGCTGGTGAATTGAATAGGTCTCCTATATCTCGGAATGTCTTGAGAAGAATTGGAGGGTTTGTATCCCAGGCCGAACTTGTCCTTCTTGACGGTAACATTAATAACTTGGCCCCACTTCTACGATGAACTGGATTCTACGATAGCACGAGCTTCCTTGAATCATGACATGGAAACCTCTGGGCTTTTGGCTTCTACAAGAGACTTCTCCTGAATCTGAACTGTTTCAAACACCTAGCAGAGTGTTTCGTGGATCTCGCCATCCACTTCCACATACTTGAAGGATAATAAATGGCTAACCATGATATCCTCTTCACCGCATACTGTAACAACTTTCCATTCCATCATATATTTCAGCTTCTGATGCAACGTTGAAGTAACTGCTCCTGCAACGTGTATCCAAGGTCGGCCAAGCAAATAGATATATGTTGAATGGATATCAATAATGTAAAACTTTGCATCAAAGATCTTCGGTCCTACCTGAATGGGCATAGTGATCTCCCCAAACACTGATCTCTTAGACCCATCGAAAGCCCTCACAACCAAATCACTTGGCGTGCATATCAAACCTTGAGTATCTAATTTCATCAACCCTTCTTCGGAAACACATTAATGGATGATCCTGTATCAACCAGGACATACGACAACAGGGACCCTCTACAATCCATTGATATATGTAAAGCATGGTTATGGTTTCTCCGAGGAAGAGTCAAATCCAGGTCTGTAAAACCCAAACCATTACCAGCATCCACATGAGCTACTACCCCTCCAACTGATTAACAGAAATCTCCTGGGGTACATATGCTGAATTCAAGATTTCCAATAAAGCGTTGCGGTGTGCCTTCGAACACAACAATAATGACAGAATGGAAATCTTCGAAGGAGTCTGATTTAAGTGATCCATAATCTTGTAGTCACTTTTTCGAATGAGTCTCATAAATTCCTCTGCGTCTTTCAAAAAAATGTCATTACCAACCTATTGTTGGATGTTCTCCTCAATCACGGCCTTACCCTTTCCTTTGTCATTCCTATCAGTATTAACCTCCGGTGGGGAAAGATCCTGTTACTTCTAGTGATACCGTCCACACCAACTATATTCCCGACTGAAGAACTTCTGCATGAAGATCCTATCAATTCTTGTCTCTGCCCATTATAGAACACCTCTGCCCCATAGTTACATGGGATGGCTTTAGTGTTCTCGTACGACACAGGTCCAGAAATAGTAATGATAACCGATGATGGCCTAACAAGCACTAAAATATTGATTGTCCGGTATGGAATAGAGATTGTAGCAACTTCGCTTCCATCGTTACTCACCTTATCCTCAACATATTCTCATACAACCTTGTCAAATTGTAAACAACCATCATCAATAATTCTCTGAATACCCTTCTTCAAAAGATCACAACCCTCAGGTTGTGCTTCACATTCTGAGCAGTCAGTAGAACACCCCGGAAACACTCCTTTCTTCGACAAATTAGCCTTCACGAAACTCAACGGAGTCTTCAAATCCCCAACATCAGTTATCAAATTCAATTTTTCTCCCTCAATAATGGCATTAGCTCTTGCCACCCCATGATTCAGCATCATTTTTTGAGTCAAGCAAGTCCTGAACTTTGTTCTTGAAGGATTTGCATTTGTCAATATTATGGCCCGGGGCACCTGAATGAAAATTGCATATGGCATTTTCATCATAACCAGGAGGCGGTGTACCAATGAGAGGAGCCAAAGTCCTCTTCTGAACCAGTTGCCACTGTAACAGATGTTGTAACAACTGAGAATACGACATCGGAGGAGTCTCAAACTGCCTATCATCCATTCTGGGTCTAGCAGCGTAAGGTTGCGGAGCGTTAACTCGTTACTGAGGTGCAGCTGGAATAGCTATAGTAGCAACCTGTTGATGATAACGAGACTGCGCTCTACCTTTACCCTTGTGAGAAATAGCATTTGCATCTCCTTCACTCATTTTAGGGTTTGCTGAATATGGTTTCTTTACTCCTCCCGAAGAGGATCCACCACCATTTGGAATCTTCCCAGACTTATTCCCACTTTCGACTCTTTCACCAGCCATTACTAGATGAGAAAATCTCGTAGACATGCAACCTATCAACTTCTCAAAATACATACCAGGCAGTGAAGCCATGAACATGTCGATCAGTTCCCTTTCCATCATAGGAGGTTGCACCCTCGCTGCTAAATCCCGCCATCTCTAGGCGTTCTTCTTAAAGCTCTCAGTATTCTTCTGCGACAAACTCTGCAATTATACCCTGTTCGGTGCTAGATCACTATCATTATGATAGTGACGAACGAAGGCCTCGGCCAATTCTTTTCAGCTGCGGATATGAGTTCTCTTAAGCCCCATATACCATTCCAAAGACGCTCCTGCCAGGCTGTCTTGGAAGAAATGCATTAACAGCTTTTCATCATCCGAGTATGCAGACATTTTTCTAAAATACGCTCCGACGTGTACTCTAGGACAAGTTGTCCCTTTGTACTTGTCGAAATCTGGTACCTTAAACTTGGGGGGAATCCTGACCTCGGGGACAAGTCCTAAATCCGATATATCAAGACCCAGAGAGTTCTGATTCTCAAAAGACTTCATCTTCACCTCGATCAGTTTAAACCTCCTGTCAGCCTCAGTTGGCAAACCACCCTCCATATATTTCATGGAAAAGACGTCATCCTGGGGATCTTCCCAATGAAGGCCAGCTACCCCGTGTACAATGCATACATACCAGCAACATTACCATTTTCATTCATAGCACCTCCGCCCGGAGGTATGACGATAGTAGGAATACCCTGTGGAATAGACCCACCAACCAGTGGAGGAATAACACCAGATTCTCCATGCAAAACGCCCTCTTCATTGACCCGCGCTATCAACGGCTAAACCATAGTTCTCAATTGTTCCTTCCCACTAGCAGCATTCTGCATCAACTCCATAAACTGGGACATGCGAGCTTTAACTTCCTGTAATTCAGCCTGAACCTGATCCATTACTTTTTGCTTATTCCCTCGAGTTGGATATCTGTGGAAACTGAACTCCTCAATCCTATTACTGAAGAAAACCAAGCAGAGATAAGAACAAAAGGCCACCAAGAACACTTGCAATGCAAATGAAAATGCAAGATGCAAAAATGCAAACATGTATATGTATTTATAGGGAGATCTCCCCCTTGATTCTAGTTTCAATAAACAAGAACAACATATATGGACAAGAATACCACCGAAGTTTTCTCGTATATCAAGTAAAGCTAAGACAATACATAACAACAAATGAGAAAGATCCGAATACAAAAAGGTACTGATCTCATCCAACAGATCTGGTGATGGTCAAGATACAAAAGAAAAGAAACTACTGTAACATATCAGAAGATAATCCTCCCCAGCAATCATGCTATTTGCTCCAGGTCTGAGCCTCACTAAGCATCATCTTTGTATCTAGATGGTCTGGTCTGACAACCTACTCTCTGATGAGGATGTCCCTTCTGTGTATCACATCTCGGAGACAATAACAATTGTCTTTCCAAGCATCCTCGCCAAAGGCATCTTCAAGCATGTGTTTCTTCGCACCTACTCGGATCTTGAACTCTTCAAGCGCTGATAAAGTTTCGTGGAGTTTCCACTTAAACATGTACCTATGGGACGATTCCACCATTACTTCTTTCTCCTTGACCTTGAGTTGCGCCTTCAGCTTATCAATCTGAGTACGAAGCCGACCTTCCCTGTTCTTTTGGCGGTCAAAGTAGCATTCCATTGCTCATTGAATTTGGATATCTCCAGATACCCTCTGTCTAAATCCTCCTTCTTGTGCTTCAAAATGACATATGTGCTCTTTAGATCCTGATCGATCCGCTCTCATACCATGATATGCTCGGCTAGCTGTTTCTCCAACTTGGTCCATGATTCTGACTTCGTCTTGGCCAAATAAAAAGCTTCACTTTTATCGTGCTTCAGCTGACTGATCTCCTGTTTTAACTCTTCATTCTCTTTGCGCAGCTCTTCCTTCTCTTCCCAAAGCCTATTATATCTCAGGATGTCGATCGTTGTAGGTTGTTCAACCATCAGGGGATACAATGGTTCTTCAACAGGAAATGATAATAGTACCCTTTCAACTCTCTTCTGAACCCATTCTAATTAAGGGTCATAAGCTCTACAGTCACCTTTTCCCAAAGAAAGCTTTCCCTTCTTGTGGATTTTACCCCACGCATAAACGAACCTGACCAGAAGACAAGGATCAGCTACACCAGTGAGGTACAGAGATTCCTGCACTTCTTCTTCCTTCGGATGTCCCCTCATAGCATAACCAAATTGTCTAACAACAAGAGAAGGGTTGTAATTGATTCCCCCTTTTCTTCCTATCAATGGTACATTAGGGAAACTACCACCGCTAAAGATGAGCTCCTGACCAAGAAAATCTCGGTTGAACCAGGCGATATCTTTTTTCTATTAAACCCATAAGCCTCTTTGACCATTCATACGAATTTCTTAAATCCACAAAAGCTCCAGAGCGAGGAAGATGATCGACAAACCACTTGTGAAAAAGCGGTGCACAACAAGAAACCATCTTTCCTCTTCTTTTCTCATTCTTGTAGTATACTGAATGATACAAATCTCCTAGGAGAGTAGGTACGGGGTTCCTGGAAGCGAATCAAAATCAACGAAGTCCAGTATATTAGGAAACAACACAATGCCATAGACGCGCAAAGCCAAGATAGCACTGAAAACCACCCAACAACCCTCTTCAGCATACTTCCGGGCTTTATCCACCAAGAAAGATAAAGTAAAGCCAGAAACTTCATTCCTGTCGACAACACGATCAACCAACTCAGAGACGCTAAAATAAAGAGCAGCGGCCAACTTCTCGAGATCGAGTTCTTCCTCTGAATAAAATAATGGCACTTCCTCCAAAGTTAGAACCAACACGTAGTCCGGGAAAGTGAAACATCGCAGTGGTGGATCATAAAACTGCAACATGGTATGAATAGCTCCATGATCATAACTCGTGTTCTTACAGACAAGATTCAGAATTCTCCCATAATCTGTTCTGAAGGTTTCAAGGAATCCAGGCTCAGCCATGGAAATCAGACCAAATAAAGGTCCTAACTCAGGTGCTAAAAACTTATATACAACAATCCTCTTTCTGTCTACTTCCATCTATATAAAAGATAAGTACTAGAATCAAAGGAGAGACGAGAACCTGTAACACACATATATGCAATGTTAAATGCAAGATGATTATGCAGATGCAAACATGGGACCAAGAGTACATGGACGCATCCAGGCATCCATATCACAATCACTGTCACCTTCTTCATCTTCAATGGCATTAATCCTGTAAAATATCACACCACCGCTGGTGAATTGAATAGGTCTCCTATATCTCGGAATGTCTTGAGAAGAATTAGAGGGTTTGTATCCCAGGCCGAACTTGTCCTTCTTGACGGTAACATTAAGAACTTGGCCCCACTTCTACGATGAACTGGATTCTACGATAGCACGAGCTTCCTTGAATGATGACATGGAAACCTCTGGGCTTTTGGCTTCTACAAGAGACTTCTCCTGAATCTGAACTGTTTCAAACACCTAGCAGAGTGTTTCGTGGATCTCGCCATCCACTTCCACATACTTGAAGGATAATAAATGGCTAACCATGATATCCTCTTCACCGCATACTGTAACAACTTTCCATTCCATCATATATTTCAGCTTCTGATGCAACGTTGAAGTAACTGCTCCTGCAACGTGTATCCAAGGTCGGCCAAGCAAATAGCTATATGTTGAATGGATATCAATAATGTAAAACGTTGCATCAAAGATCTTCGGTCCTACCTGAATGGGCATAGTGATCTCCCCAAACACTGATCTCTTAGACCCATCGAAAGCCCTCACAACCAAATCACTTGGCGTGCATATCAAACCTTGAGTATCTAATTTCATCAACCCTTCTTCGGAAACACATTAATGGATGTGAAGGTGAGATAATACTTAGAAGGGGGGTTGAATAAGTATGGAAAATTAAGACTTGAAAATAATCACACAATTATTTTTATCCTGGTTCGTTTAACAACTACTCCAGTCCACCCTTCCAGAGTGATTTGCCTTTCTCAACAAGGACTTAATCCACTATTAAATCAAACTGATTACAATAGTATCACCTAAGAACAACAGTTCTTAGTCTTCTCAAGAGCTACTGATTCTAACTGAATCCTCTTAAGGAATATCCTTTACAATCAATGTAAATTAAATACAAGAGTTTTTAATGCTTCTATAAAGCTATAATCACAACAGTGATTTTTCTCTTAAGTTTAAGTACAATGAGATTCTATGAAGAATAAGAATGAGAGCTTATAGAAAATTATAATTTCTTTTCAGCAAGCGTGTTACTGAAGAATGAAGTGAAGATCTCCTTTTATAGGCAGCTGAATCATGCAAGCTGAACGTTGAAAAGAGAGTCCCAAAAGGTCTGAGCCTTTTTGTCTTCACATCAACTGACTTTTCCTTGAAATAGATGGCACAGAAAAATCCTTTTTGTCTGTGTAAGTGTGTCTAGCACAAATAAGGAAAGAGACGTTGAATAGTTCCAACGGATATATTCTTGAAAACTACTTCTTCAGTTTCAGCAAGTTCTTCAGAGTCTGAATGGATCAGAGTCTTCTAATGAGATTCAGAACTATGCTGTATCAGAGTCTTCTGCAGCGTGTGTGCTTCAAGCGTGTTGATCATCAGAGCATTTTGACACAGAACTTCAGTACTTGGCAGCGTAGGTACTTTCAGAAACTTCTGTAGATAAATGCTTTGAGAAACTCTTCAATCAATATTCTTCTATGCTTCAGATGCTTCTGATTATCTTCAGATGCTTCTGACTATCTTCAGATGCTTCTGACTCAGAATGTTTTGGAGCTTCTTGCTTCAGATCCTTCTGGAGACTACGCTCAGGATCTTCTGTAAGGAGCAAACAGATTCTTCTGTAAGGTGCATCTGGCGCTTCAGAGTCAGAATAACTTCTTGTATTCAAGGCAGATTTGCTTCTAGAGAGTTAATATATTTACAATCTACAGTACAACTCTCAAACAAATTTTAGAGTATATAATTCTTAAATATAAATTTCCTAACAGTTATCATCAAAACAAAGAGTAATTATTAAGAACCAATCTGTGTTCTAACAATCTCCCCCTTTTTGATGATGACAAAAAGTAACAGAAATTTTATTTAATTGAACATAAAGAATTATAACTCCCCCTGAGATGATGAATCTCCCCCTGAGTTGAAATAGAAACTTCCCTATTTATCTTGAGTAATCTTCAGAGTCAGATCTTGTTTGTCTTTGTAATAATCAAGGGTCAGACTATCTTGCAGATATGAGATTCAGAGTTTGATAAAAGATAAATGATCTGAGAAACTCAGAGATTCTTTTATAGAGTGTTCTTATCAGATGTTCTGAAATAGTCAATTTAGATATTAGAAAAGGTAGATATATCTGAAGATTCATTCTAGTGAAATTATATTAAATAGTTCAGATCTTTATTTTCTCCCCCTTTTTTGTCATAAGCAAAAAGTAAAAACTTTTAATGAAGACAAATAAAAGGAACAATAAATAGATAATTCAATGGAGAATAACAAACTGATTCATTTAACATAACAGAGCAAGAGTACATTGGAAAATATCAGAAGATATAACAAGAACATTCAGATGCAAAACAACAGATGCACAAACATGAGAAAAAAAATCTAAGAGTGTTTTGACAAAAGCATCTTCAATAGGTCTGTGATCTCAGATGATGATTGCTCTTGCTTTGACATCCACTTAGTCATTGTCTCATTCTTCTCATCTTGTTTAGACATCCACTCTGACATGTCCTCAGATTTCTTGTCTTGCTTCGTCATCCAAGATCTTATTTCAGATTGACCAGCTTCCAGAGCAGCAATCTTGTCTCCAAAATCTGGATTTTCTGTCTTTATCTCTGATGAAGAAGGTGGAGGTTCTGCATCCTGAACAAAGTCAATTGCCATATGTTCTGGAGATTCTGAAGAGGGTTCTACCAGAGTCATAGTCAATGCAGTGGCAGTTGGTTCTGGTGGAGGAGGAGGTGGAGGTGCATCCAAACAAAGTAGAGGTTCAGTCTTGTTTACAATCCAGAATTGAGTTCTTTCAGCTCTGAGCTTTGCATCATCAGAACAGATGTTCTTCAGATTAGAAGCTACAGTGTTGAATCTATTGATAAATCCTTTCCAGATGATGTTAGTCTCATTTGCATCCATAGTTTCAGAACATATTTTCTGAACAGTACCTAAAGACATCTGTATTTCTTGCAAAAACGTTTGAAATAAATGTTCAATATTAAGTCTGGGTGTTGGTTTAAGCAAGGTTTCCAGAGTCATCTGTTTAGGTTTGGGAGTAGGTGGTATCAGTGATTTTGAGATGGAAATCAGAGGAGGGGGATAATATGGAATGAATGGAATTTCTGGTTTTTATGGTAAGGATCTGTTTAACGCATTAAGCAGATTTGGTTGAGGTCTTGTGCGTGGGTAAACAACATCAAAGAATGCATTGGAGTAAGGTATGAAAGCAGAGTTTGATGGTTTATCAGATGCAACTGTGTTATCAGATGCAGGATGCAGAGCTGAAACAACAGCTTTACCAGATGTAGCAGATATGGTGGCTAATGATCCTTCATTGTTCATAGATTGAATATATGAAAGGATTACAGATGGAAGGGCCTGTCTGAGTTTCGGTTTCAGAGGTTTCAAGGGTTCAGAAGGCTCAACTCTATCATAAAAATCTTTCAGTTTGAAACCATAAGATAAATTATGATAAAGAGAAGACACTTGGGCACAAGATATTCCAGATGATGATGGATTGGAAGTAGGAACAATCATCTCAGATGAAGTTGCAGGTGGAGGCATAGGGTCTGGAATGGTAGTTTTAGTAGGTAAGGTTGATTCAGGTTCAGGTTCATGTACAGGGTATTTGTCAGATGGATTAATTAGAAAATCAGGATGAATTTCTGATTCTGATGAGTTGGAGGATGTTGTAGGTGTACAAGAGGTAGAAGAAACTTGAAACACTGTTTTTAATGGAGTGATATCAAGAACTTCTGTCTCAGGGATATGAGTAGGTTCTGAAGGGGTATCAGATTGATGTGATGGTGGTTCTGATGAAACAGGAGCAGAAGTTACTTTAGTGGGTTCAGAAGTAACAGGTGCTACAGGTTCAGAAGATGGAATTTTTGATGGTGGTATGACAGAGTCTTTTTCTGGTTGATCTTTTGTGGTTTGTTTTTCTGGATGATCAGAAGTTTTTTGTTCATTTTCTGTTTGTGGTTGAGCAGAGTTTTGTTTTTCAGAAGTTTGTGGTAGTTCTGATGGTTGTGATTCTGTTTGTTGTGGTTCTGTTGGTTGTGGAACTGTTGGTGATGGACGTGGAGTGAAGTGTTTGATGTGTATTTTGGGTTGAGGTGGTTTTGATACAGAGGCAGTGGTTTGTTTTTGAGGTGAGACAGAACTGGGGGCAGCAACAGATGTTGTTTGAGTGACAGGTGGTTTGGGAACAGACTTAATAGATGAATCATTAATAACAACATTTTTAGAAATAGCAGAAGTCTTTGTACCTTTGAGTTTAATCCTCTTAGCAGATGCAGAGGCAGCTTCTCCAGAATCCTTTCTCTTTAAAAGATCCTTGGGTTTCTCAGCAATCTTAGCCTTCTTCTGGACAGGTTCAGATTCTGCTGCAGGCTGGGATCTTTTCCTCTGAAGTGGAACTTCTTCTTCTTCTTCTTCTCCTGCATCTGGCAGTGGTTGCTTGACAAGTTGAAACACATTGGCTGGAACAGGAACTCCTTCCTTTTTGCATTCCTCTATATACATCAGAACAATGTGTCTAGGTTCTTCAGCAAAGAATAGAGGAAAGTCAGAAACTGGAACCCTTTTATTCAAATCAGACATATTTAACCTTTTTGGAGCAGCAGTGAGTTCATCTACAATCTTGAGTCTCAGAAGACTTTTAGCGTTCAGAGGCTTTCCCATAATGAACTCTAGTTCCTCTGTAACACCAGCATCATACAGAGCAGCCACTAAACCATTTTCAGTGAGAAGATCTGAGAGCAACCTTCCAAAAGGTATCCAAGTCCTGATCTTCTGGCCTTTTTCTTTTACAGATTCTCTGGATGCATTGATGTGATTCCACAGATGCATGAACAGAATGTAAGGAAGATCTACCTTGTTGCTCTGACTAAGGCAGTACATAAAATAGATCTGTTCATTGTTGACATAATCTGGGGAATTTGTTGACTTTCTGTGATGTATGCATCCCATGAAGATCTTGGCCCAGATCTTGTAATCAGGCTTCAGATCTTTGAATCTGTTAGAGGCTTGTCCAGCAGTCATAACTTCCTCATAAACTTCATCCATATCCACACGCCCAGCTGGCAAGTGTGAAACACCATCTGTTTCTTCATAACCAATTAATCTTCTGATCAGATCCTCTGTGATGATAATCTCCTTTCCCAGCACAGATGATAAGATAAACTTGGGATACACAGATGCATGAATCCAGAATTCCTTAATAAGTAGAGGGTAAACTGGTCCAAACAATCTATCAAAGTATTTCACCCAACCTTGAGCTCTAACAATGGAGCGAAAATCAAACCCATTGTCAGCCAAAGAATCAAATTCAACCATGGATTCACACAACACTTCTAATTTATCAACAGGTGTGAGAAGAGTTCTCTTTGGAGGAGTATATGGAGCAGCACCTAGGTTATCTGAAGTCACAACAGCCATTGTAGATTGAAACTGTGCAGTTGTTGATGAAGAAGACGCCATTGAAGAATGCTTTTTAGAACACTTAGGTTTTGAGTTTTTATGCAGAGAGAACAATAGATGAAAACGCATGTAAATTCTGAGAGTGGAAAGTGTGAAAGTGAATACACAACAGGTATTTATACTAATCACATAGGCACACCAACAGTTAGAAAGAAACGCACGTTTGAGCAGCATTAAATGAAGAGAATAAAATCATTTCAAATAATAAATTCTTTTGACAATTTTGGGGGGAAAACCAAGATATTTACTATTCAAATTTCACCTCAAACGTCTTTTCAGTTGTGAACACGCCACCTCTTCAGATTTTGTGGGACACGTGTTTGCTTGCATGCTGTTCTGAATTCTCTCAAGAAATGAAACGTTAGCCAACGTTCAGATCTTCTAAAGATGGTTAGTTCAGAGTTTCACATCAGAAATTATAATCAGAATAGAATAAATGAATAGAAGAAATACTTCAGATGAATTAAGCATTTTTGCATCTGGAACAATTTGCTTCTGATAAATATCATTCTGGACAAAAATCCATACCAATATTTTTCAGAATAAAATTGAATCTATCTTCAACAAGGGGTTTTGTAAAAATATCTGCCCATTGATGATCTGTATCAACAAAGGCTAAATTTATGATTCCCTTCTGAACATAGTCTCTGATGAAATGATGCTTAATTTCTATATGTTTTGCCTTAGAATGTAAAATGGGATTCTTGGACAAACATATAGCAGAAGTATTATCACAAAAGATAGAAATGTTACTCTCAAAAATTTGATAATCTTCTAGTTGACTTTTCATCCAGAGCATCTGCGTGCTACATCCAGCAGCAGCAATGTATTCAGCCTCTGTGGTTGAAAGTGCAATTGTGGGTTGCTTCTTGCTGTACCAGGAGATTAGATTTCTTCCTAGAAATTGACAACTTCCAGAAGTACTTTTTCTTTCCACTCTGTCTCCAGCATAATCAGCATCACAGAATCCAACTAATTTGAAATCATCAGATTTTCTGTAACACAGACCCACATTAGAAGTACCTTTCAGATACCTTAGAATCCTCTTGACAGCTGTCAAGTGTGATTCTCTAGGATCTGATTGGAATCTAGCACACAGACAAACACTGAATAATATGTCAGGTCTAGAAGCAGTAAGATAAAGAAGAGAACCAATCATACCTCTGTAGAGCTTCTGGTCTACTTTCTTACTTACCTCTTCTTTTCCAAGAGAACTAGTAGGATGCATTGGAGTCTTTGCCAGCTTGCTGTCAGACATGTTGAATTTCTTCAGAAGTTCTTTAACATACTTTGTCTGATGTATGTAGGTGCACTCTGGAGTTTGATTAACTTGGATTCCTAAAAAGAACCTGAGTTCTCCCATCATGCTCATTTCAAATTCTACCTGCATACATGTAGCAAACTCCTTTCTAAGCATAATATTTGTTGATCCAAAAATAATATCATCTACATAAATTTGGCAAATTAGAAGATCTTTCTTTATGGTTTTACAGAATAGAGTTGTATCCACTTTGCCTCTGATAAAATTCTTCTCCAGAAGAAAATTACTCAGTCTCTCATACCAAGCTCTGGGAGCTTGTTTTAATCCATATAGAGATTTCTTTAATTTGAAAACATGATCTGGAAATTTTTCATTTTCAAAACCAGGAGGTTGGTGGACATAAACTTCTTCTTCTATAATGCCATTAAGAAAGGCACTTTTAACATCCATCTGATATAGAGTGATGTTATTCTGTGCAGCAAAAGAAATAAGAAGGCGTATAGATTCTAACCTTGCCACTGGAGCATATGTCTCAGTGTAATCAATACCTTCTTGCTGACTGTATCCTTGAGCAACCAGCCTTGCCTTATTCCTTTCTACTTCTCCCTTTTCATTCAGCTTATTCCTGAAGACCCATTTTGTTCCAATAACATTGAATCCTTTAGGTCTAGGAACCAGATCCCAAACTTCATTTCTGGTGAATTGATTCAGCTCTTCTTGCATAGCTATAATCCATTCATTATCTTCCAGAGCCTCATCTACAGATGTTGGTCCTATCATTGACACTAAGCCAAATAAAGAAGATTCAGAAGTTCTGAGAAATGATCTTGTCCTTATTGGATCATCTTTCTTTCCAATTATCACATCTTCTGGATGAGAAGCTTTGATTCTGGAAGAAGATCCTCTGACAGTTGGTCTTTCAGAAATATGCAAGCTGTTTAGTTGGGAGGTCAAAGGTGTAGCATCTGGGGTTGCTTCAGATTCTTTGATTTTTGCCTTTTCTGCCTCTGAGCCTTCAGAGTCTGTGAGAATCACTTCTCTATCTGCAGAACTTTCAAACTGCTTTGGCTTTTCAGAGCCAAGCTTATCATCAAATCTAACATGAATAAATTCTTCCACAATCTGTGTTTCAGTATTGAATACTCTGTAGCCTTTAGAGCGTTCTGAATAACCAAGCATGAAACACTTCTGTGCTTTGGAATCAAACTTGTTCAGATTATCTTTAGTATTAAGCATAAAACAAATACATCCAAAAGGATGAAAATAAGCAATGTTAGGCTTTCTGTTTCTCCACAATTCATAGGGAGACTTTTCCAGAAGAGGTCTTACAGACACTCTGTTCTGAATATAACAAGCTGTGTTAATTGCTTCTGCCCAGAAATGTTTTGCCAGATTTGTCTCATTGATCATGGTTCTGGCCATTTCTTGCAATGTTCTATTTTTCCTCTCTACAACTCCATTTTGTTGTGGAGTTCTAGGGCAGGAGAAATCATGTGCAATGCCTTTTTCAGAAAAATATTTTTCAAAATGTTTATTTTCAAATTCTCCACCATGATCACTTCTGACTTTAATAATTTTGCAATCTTTTTCAGTCTGGACTTGATTGCAGAAGTCAAAGAACACAGAATGAGACTCTTCCTTGTGTTTTAGAAACTTTACCCATGTCCATCTGCTGTAGTCATCTACAATGACTAACCCATACTTCTTGCCTCTGATGGATGCAGTTTTCACTGGTCCAAACAGATCAATGTGAAGTAATTCCAATGGTCTGGAGGTAGAAACAACATTTTTTGATTTAAAATGTGATTTTGAAAATTTACCTCTTTGACATGCTTCACACAGAGCATCTGAGTTGAACTTCAGCTTAGGAAGTCCTCTGACCAGATTGAGTTTATTAATCTGAGATATACGTCTCATATTAATATGCCCCAATCTTCTATGCCAGACCCATTGCTCATCATTCACAGATAAGAGGCATTTTACATTTTGAACTTTAAGTTCTGAAAGATTAATTTTATAAATGTTGTGTTTCCTCTTTCCACTGAATAGGATAGAACCATCCTTTTGACATACAGCTTTGCAACATTTTTGATTAAAGATTATATCATAACCATTGTCACTTAATTGACTTATGGACAATAGATTATGTTTCAATCCTTCAACTAACTGAACATTAGAAATAGAGGGTAGGTTGCCATTACCTATTGTTCCAGAGCCAATAATCTTGCCCTTCTGGTTCCCTCCAAATTTCACGTCCCCTCCAGATCTAAGTTCCAGGCTTTGGAACATAGACCTTTCTCCTGTCATGTGTCGTGAGCATCCAGAGTCCAGGTACCATGATTGGTGTCCTGACCTTGCTGCTAAGAACATCTGCAACAGGAATTATTTTGTTTTTAGGTACCCAGATCTTCTTGGGTCCTTTGGGGTTAGTTGGTTTGTAGGTTTGTCTAAACTTCTGTTTTGCAACATAATGTTTATTCTGACTTGCCTTTGGTTTAAACACATAAGTACTCTTCTCAGAGCTTGTGTGTTTAATGTCATTCAAGTGACCAAATTTGAATTGAGAATACAGAGGTGTCTTCCTGATGAAAAGTTTGTCAACAGGTTTTGGATTGCTTCCAGATGAAGACTCATATCCAATGCCTCTTCTGTTGTTTCCACTAACACCATAGATCATGGAAGCCATCTTGCTTCTGTCTATGCTCTTAGTGAGAAATCTCTGAAAACTAGAGTCATATTTTTCTAAAATATTTTCACATGACTTAGTCTCAGATTCAGATTCTTGTTGAGTTCTATCAAAGTCATTTTTGATTTTTAAATTTATTTCTTTCTGCTCAACAAGTTCTGTTTTCAGAAGATCAATCTCAGATTCAAGATTGCTTTTCAGCTTCTTGTATTTGAGTTTGATGTTGTTATAACTTTTAAGAACTTCTGTTAAAACTTTAATGAGTTCTTCTTTGGTAAGTTTAGCCATTACCTCTTCTGCATCATCATCAGATTCAGATTCTGATTCATATCCTGAGGTACTTTCCTCTTGATCCTCTGTCCTGGCCATCAGTGCAACATTTGCACATTCTTCTTCTGATTCAGAAGATGACTCACACTCATCTGAGTCATCCCATGTTGCCATCAAAACCTTCTTCTTTTTGTTGAACTTCTTCTTAGGTTTTTCTTTCAGAAGTTTGGGGCAGTCATTCTTGTAGTGCCCAGGTTCTTTGCACTCATAGCACACCACTTCTTTCTTGGCAGATCTTCTGTGACTAGAAGATTCCTTTTTGTTGTCAGATCTTCTGAAGTTGTTAAACTTCTTTCCCTTGTGCTTCCAGAGTTTGTTAATCCTTCTGGACAGCATGGATAACTCATCTTCTTCTTCAGAAGAAGATTCTTCAGAGCTTTCTTGAATGACCTGCAAAGCTTTAGCAGTTTTGTTAGATTTTAAAGCTATGGATTTACCTTTATCTTTCTTCTGGGGTTCATCTTCCTCCAGCTCAATTTCATGGCTTCTCAAAGAACTGATAAGTTCTTCTAAAGAGATCTTGTTCAGATCTTTTGCCATCTTCAATGCAGTCACCATTGGTCTCCATCTGGTGGGAAGACTTCTGATGATCTTCTTGACATGATCTGACATTGAGTAGCCCTTGTCCAGAACTTTCAGACCAGCTGTAAGAATCTGAAATCTAGAAAACATAGTTTCTACATTTTCAGACTCTTCCATTTTAAATGCCTCATACTTCTGTATGAGCGCCAGAGCCTTGGTCTTTTTAACCTGAGAGTTTCCCTCATGAGTCATTTTGAGTGACTCAAACATGTCATGAGCAGTATCTCTGTTAGTAATCTTCTCATACTCAGTATGAGAGATTGCATTAAGCAATATAGTTCTGGCTTTGTGGTGATTCTTGAAATCTCTTTTCTGCACTTCAGTCATTGATTTTCTATCAATCTTTTTGCCATCCTCACCAGTAGGATGTTCATATCCATCAATGACCAAATCCCAAAGATCAGCATCATACCCAAGAAAAAAACTTTCTATTCTATCTTTCTAATAGTCAAATTTTTCTCCATCAAACATTGGAGGTTTGGTGCTGATCCTATCCCTCTCTTCATATTTATTGTTGATATTTGACATTGAATTATCAACCATGATAACAAATAAATATATTAATCAAAGTATATCTCTCTGGATCTTTACTGACACTGTTAAGTGATAGCACACTCAGAACCGGAGCTCTGATGCCAACTGAAGGTGAGATAATACTTAGAAGGGGGGGTTGAATAAGTATGGAAAATTAAGACTTGAAAATAATCACACAATTATTTTTATCCTGGTTCGTTTAACAACTACTCCAGTCCACCCTTCCAGAGTGATTTGCCTTTCTCAACAAGGACTTAATCCACTATTAAATCAAACTGATTACAATAGTATCACCTAAGAACAACAGTTCTTAGTCTTCTCAAGAGCTACTGATTCTAACTGAATCCTCTTAAGGAATATCCTTTACAATCAATGTAAATTAAATACAAGAGTTTTTAATGCTTCTATAAAGCTATAATCACAACAGTGATTTTCTCTTAAGTTTAAGTACAATGAGATTCTATGAAGAATAAGAATGAGAGCTTATAGAAAATTATGATTTCTTTTCAGCAAGCGTGTTACTGAAGAATGAAGTGAAGATCTCCTTTTATAGGCAGCTGAATCATGCAAGCTGAACATTGAAAAGAGAGTCCCAAAAGGTCTGAGCCTTTTTGTCTTCACATCAACTGACTTTTCCTTGAAATAGATGGCACAGAAAAATCCTTTTTGTCTGTGTAAGTGTGTCTAGCACAAATAAGGAAAGAGACGTTGAATAGTTCCAACAGATATATTCTTGAAAACTACTTCTTCAGTTTCAGCAAGTTCTTCAGAGTCTGAATGGATCAGAGTCTTCTAATGAGATTCAGAACTATGCTGTATCAGAGTCTTCTGCAGCGTGTGTGCTTCAAGCGTGTTGATCATCAGAGCATTTTGACACAGAACTTCAGTACTTGGCAGCGTAGGTACTTTCAGAAACTTCTGTAGATAAATGCTTTGAGAAACTCTTCAATCAATATTCTTCTATGCTTCAGATGCTTCTGATTATCTTCAGATGCTTTTGACTATCTTCAGATGCTTCTGACTCAGAATGTTCTGGAGCTTCTTGCTTCAGATCCTTCTGGAGACTACGCTCAGGATCTTCTGTAAGGAGCAAACAGATTCTTCTGTAAGGTGCATCTGGCGCTTCAGAGTCAGAATAACTTCTTGTATTCAAGGCAGATTTGCTTCTAGAGAGTTAATATAATTACAATCTGCAGTAAAACTCTCAAACAAATTTTAGAGTATATAATTCTTAAATATAAATTTCCTAACAGTTATCATCAAAACAAAGAGTAATTATTAAGAACCAATCTGTGTTCTAACAGGATGATCCTGTATCAACCAGGACATACGACAACCGGGACCCTCTACAATCCATTGATATATGTAAAGCATGGTTATGGTTTCTCCGAGGAAGAGTCAAATCCAGGTCCGTAAAACCCAAACCATTACCAGCATCCACATGAGCTACTACCCCTCCAACTGATTAACAGAAATCTCCTGGGGTACATATGCTGAATTCAAGATTTCCAATAAAGCGTTGCGGTGTGCCTCCGAACACAACAATAATGACAGAATGGAAATCTTCGAAGGAGTCTGATTTAAGTGATCCATAATCTTGTAGTCACTTTTTCGAATGAGTCTCATAAATTCCTCTGCGTCTTTCGAAAAAATGTCATTACCAACCTATTGTTGGATGTTCTCCTCAATCACGGCCTTACCCTTTCCTTTGTCATTCCTATCAGTATTAACCTCCGGTGGGGAAAAGATCCTGTTACTTCTAGTGATACCGTCCACACCAACTATATTCCCGACTGAAGAACTTCCGCATGAAGATCCTATCAATTCTTGTCTCTGCCCATTATAGAACACCTCTGCCCCATAGTTACATGGGATGGCTTTAGTGTTCTCGTACGACACAGGTCCAGAAATAGTAATGATAACCGATGATGGCCAAACAAGCACTGAAATATTGATTGTCCGGTATGGAATAGAGATTGTAGCAACTTCGCTTCCATCGTTACTCACCTTATCCTCAACATTTTCTCATACAACCTTGTCAAATTGTAAACAACCATCATCAATAATTCTCTGAATACCCTTCTTCAAAAGATCACAACCCTCAGGTTGTGCTTCACATTCTGAGCAGTCAGTAGAACACCCCGGAAACACTCCTTTCTTCAACAAATTAGCCTTCACGAAACTCAACGGAGTCTTCAAATCCCCAACATCAGTTATCAAATTCAATTTTCCTCCCTCAATAACGACATTAGCTCTTGCCACCCCATGATTCAGCATCAGTTTTTGAGTCAAGCAAGTCCTGAACTTTGTTCTTGAAGGATTTGCATTTGTCAATATTATGGCCCGGGGCACCTGAATGAAAATTGCATATGGCATTTGCATCATAACCAGGAGGCGGTGTACCAGTGAGAGGAGCCAAAGTCCTCTTCTGAACCAGTTGCCACTTTAACAGATGTTGTAACAACTGAGAATACGACATAGGAGGAGTCTCAAACTACCTATCATCCATTCTGGGTCTAGCAGCGTAAGGTTGCGGAGCGTTAACTCGTTACTGAGGTGCAGCTGGAATAGCTATAGTAGCAACCTGTTGATGATAACGAGACTGCGCTCTACCTTTACCCTTGTGAGAAATAGCATTTGCATCTCCTTCCCTCATTTTAGGGTTTGCTGAATATGGTTTCTTTACTCCTCCCGAAGAGGATCCACCACCATTTGGAATCTTCCCAGACTTAATCCCACTTTCGACTCTTTCACCAGCCATTACTAGATGAGAAAATCTCGTAGACATGCAGCCTATCAACTTCTCAAAATACATACCAGGCAGTGAAGCCATGAACATGTCGATCAGTTCTCTTTCCATCATAAGAGGTTGCACCCTCGCTGCTAAATCCTGTCATCTCTAGGCGTACTTCTTAAAGCTCTCAGTATTCTTCTGCGAAAAACTTTGCAATTATACCCTGTTCGGTGCTAGATCACTATCATTATGATAGTGACGAACGAAGGCCTCGGCCAATTCTTTCCAGCTGCGGATATGAGTTCTCTTAAGCCCCATATACCATTCCAAAGACGCTCCTGCCAGGCTGTCTTGGAAGAAATGCATTAACAGTTTTTCATCATCCGATTATGCAGACATTTTTCTAAAATACGCTCCGACGTGTACTCTAGGACAAGTTGTCCCTTTGTACTTGTCGAAATCTGGTACCTTAAACTTGGGGGGAATCCTGACCTCGGGGACAAGTCCTAAATCCGATATATCAAGACCCAGAGAGTTCTGATTCTCAAAAGACTTCATCTTCACCTCGATCAGTTTAAACCTCCTGTCAGCCTCAGTTGGCAAACCACCCTCCATATATTTCATGGAAAAGACGTCATCCTGGGGATCTTCCCAATGAAGGCCATCTACCCCGTGTACAACGCATACATACCAGCAACATTACCATTTTCATTCATAGCACCTCCGCCCGGAGGTATGACGATAGTAGGAATACCCTGTGGAATAGACCCACCAACCAGTGGAGAAATAACACCAGATTCTCCATGCAAAACACCCTCTTCATTGACCCGCGCTATCAACGGCTAAACCATAGTTCTCAATTGTTCCTTCCCACTAGCAGCATTCTGCATCAACTCCATAAACTGGGACATGCGAGCTTTAACTTCCTGTAATTCAGCCTGAACCTGATCCATTAATTTTTGCTTATTCCCTCGAGTTGGATATCTGTGGAAACTGAACTCCTCAATCCTATTACTGAAGAAAACCAAGCAGAGATAAGAACAAAAGGCCACCAAGAACACTTGCGATGCAAATGAAAATGCAAGATGCAAAAATGCAAACATGTATATGTATTTATAGGGAGATCTCCCCCTTGATTCTAGTTTCAATAAACAAGAACAACATATATGGACAAGAATACCACCGAAGTCTTCTCGTATATCAAGTAAAGCTAAGAAAATACATAACAACAAATGAGAAAGATCTGAATACAAAAAGGTACTGATCTCATCCAACAGATCTGGTGATGGTCAAGATACAAAAGAAAAGAAACTACTGTGACATATCAGAAGATAATCCTCCCCAGCAATCATGCTCTTTGCTCCAGGTCTGAGCCTCACTAAGCATCATCTTTGTATCTAGATGGTCTGGTATGACAACCTACTCTCTGATGAGGATGTCCCTTATGTGTATCACATCTCGGAGACAATAACAATTGTCTTCCCAAGCATCCTCGCCGAAGGCATCTTCAAGCATGTGTTTCTTCGCACCTACTCGGATCTTGAACTCTTCAAGCGCTGATAAAGTTTCGTGGAGTTTCCACTTAAACATGTACCTATGGGACGATTCCACCATTACTTCTTTCTCCTTAACCTTGAGTTGCACCTTCAGCTTATCAATCTGAGTACGAAGCCGGCCTTCCCTGTTCTTGTTGGCGGTAAAAGTAGCATTCCATTGCTCATTGAATTTGGATATCTCCAGATACCCTCTGTCTAAATCCTCCTTCTTGTGCTTCAAAATGACATATGTGCTCTTTAGATCCTGATCGATCCGCTCTCATACCATGATATGCTCAGCTAGCTGTTTCTCCAACTTGGTCCATGATTCTGACTTCGTCTTGGCCAAATAAAAAGCTTCACCTTTATCGTGCTTCAGCTGACTGATCTCCTGTTTTAACTCTTCATTCTCTTTGCGCATCTCTTCGTTCTCTTCCCAAAGCCTATTATATCTCAGGATGTCGATCGTTGTAGGTTGTTCAACCATCAGGGGATACAATGGTTCTTCAACAGGAAATGATAATAGTACCCTTTCAACTCTCTTCTGAACCCATTCTAATTAAGGGTCATAAGCTCTACAGTCACCTTTTCCCAAAGAAAGCTTTCCCTTCTTGTGGATTTTACCCCACGCATAAACGAACCTAACCAGAAGACAAGGATCAGCTACACCAGTGAGGTACAGAGATTCCTGCACTTCTTCTTCCTTCGGATGTCCCCTCATAGCATAACCAAATTGTCTAACAACAAGAGAAGGGTTGTAATTGATTCCCCCTTTTCTTCCTATCAATGGTACATTAGGGAAACTACCACCGCTAAAGATGAGCTCCTGACCAAGCAAATCTCGGTTGAACCAGGCGATATCTTTTTTCTATTAAACCCATAAGCCTCTTTGACCATTCATACGAATTTCTTAAATCCACAAAAGCTCCAGAGCGAGGAAGATGATCGACAAACCACTTGTGAAAAAGTGGTGCACAACAAGAAACCATCTTTCCTTTTCTTTTCTCATTCTTGTAGTATACTGAATCATACAAATCTCCTAGGAAAGTAGGTACGGGGTTCCTGGAAGCGAATCAAAATCAACGAAGTCCAGTATGTTAGGAAACAACACAATGCCATAGACGCGCAAAGCCAAGATAGCACTGAAAACCACCCAACAACCCTCTTCAGCATACTTTCGGGCTTTATCCACCAAGAAAGATAAAGTAAAGCCAGAAACTTCATTCCTGTCGACAACATGATCAACCAACTCAGAGACGCTAAAATAAAGAGCAGCGGCCAACTTCTCGAGATCGAGTTCTTCCTCTGAATAAAATAATGGCACTTCCTCCAAAGTTAGAACCAACACGTAGCCCGGGAAAGTGAAACATCGCAGTGGTGGATCATAAAACTGCAACATGGTATGAATAGCTCCATGATCATAACTCGTGTTCTTACAGACAAGATTCAGAATTCTCCCATAATCTGTCCTGAAGGTTTCAAGGAAGCCAGGCTCAGCCATGGAAATCAGACCAAATAAAGGTCCTAACTCAGGTGCTGAAAACTTGTATACAACAATCCTCTTTCTGTCTACTTCCATCTATATAAAAGATAAGTACCAGAATCAAAGGAGAGACGAGAACCTGTAACACACATACATGCAATGTTAAATGCAAGATGATTATGCAGATGCAAACATGGGATCAAGGTATCCACCCACAACACAACAACAACAGCATAAGATGATAACAGTAAAAATGCAAATGCAATAGTATACAACAAGCAATGTACATAAAGCAAAAACAAAATTAAACACCCAAAGAAACAAAAACAAACAAACTCTAGGATTGACTCGCATAGGGAACCTGTTTTGTCCCCAGCAGAGTCGCCAGCTGACGCAACTTCGAAAAACACCCGGCAAAAAAACAGAAGAGTCGCCATCGAACGTTATTTATCCCAAAGATAGGGAAAGGAAACGATAAAAGAAAACCTGAAGAACGGGAAAAGACAAGGTCATCGCAACCAAATCTTGGGTTCGGGAGTCGGTTACGCAAGGGGAAGGTATTAGCACCCCTCACATCCGTTGTTCTCAACGGGATTCACGCTTGTTGTCTAATCAAAGGGTGTGTTATCTAAAAGCTATTGCTAACCGGAAACGAGAACAAAATAAAAAGAAAGAGACTCGATAGCATATTGTAGCCCTATGCCTACGTATTACCTCGTGCAATGGGAAAGTCAGAGTCAACGTAGTTCAGAAAACTACGAATGATGGGGGAAAGGTTGCTCGCTAAGACGTCGTCGTCTTGTGCCTACGTATCCTCATCTGATATGAGAAATCAGAGCAAACGTAGTTCGGGAAACGAAACCACAGGTTAGTTAAGTGTTTTTTATGAGCGACATTAAGTTCCCATTCCAACAGTTAGGGCCGATGCCTGTTTGCGATAGAACGGAAAAGTAACGTACTCTTTTCTAAAAATGAGTTTGAAACACAAATGTCGAAGGATAAAAAGGTTTGAATTTTGTTTGTGACTTTTAGTGAAGTGATTTGAATTTGTTTGGTGATTCATGTTGCACTAAAGACTATGACATAGGAATGAATGCGTTGCATATCGCGCCCAGACATGACGTACGCTAAACACTCTAGACAACGAGAGGAGACCTTTCACTCATCATTTCCCATGTGCTTAAGGCTCGTAGTGTACAACGTTCATCGTGTTTATTAGATGAGTTAGAATGTGTTTTGAGATGAGATGAGAGACGCACGAAAGGTCTAAGGGAAACTCGTCCCTAACATTGTCATGCAAAATGGTCCTAAAGCCGGGATGCGAAAGGAGATTATATCCTAATGTTAGCTTGCAAAAGATGGACCTAAGGTTTAGTTTAAAGAGGACTAGCCTACTTTTTATCATGCATGGATTAAACTCCTAATGTCTATCTTACTCCAAATTTAATCGGAAATTAAATTAGAATAAGAATCCTAAGGGAGCATGCAAAGACAAAGAAAAAAGCAAGGAAAAAGGGCTAAAACAGCAGCTACAACAACGCCTCCTACACAAAACAACAATAAAATCCAGCATACAAGCAAGACGGCCTCTAACAGCACATGTTTCATCACAAAAGCAAGTGTAAAGAGGCAGGCAGCAAGCAAGCAAAGCAAAGATAGCATGCAAGTTCAAAAAAAGAACAGCTGTGAAAAGCAGGCAGCAAGCAAGCTTGAATGCAATTAATCATAAACAAACACCAATCATGGATAGATATCGTGCAAATATGGACATGTTTTGACAATCAAACATAATTGATCAACAACACTGTATCAACAAGAATCATCAAGATCATCATGTTTTTTTTTCAAATCCAAATTGAACGATCGAACAATCAAACAAGTGCGCAACAAAGAGGAATCGGAAATAAATACAAATGTACATCAAACATCCAGCAAATCAAACATTCATGATAACCAACTAACCTGATATAAGCAAGCAAAACAATGTGATCATTCATCAATCAAGCAATATGAGCATGTTATGCATTCCAACGGAAATCAGATGTTACGTGTCGAAGAATCGAGATTAAACATTCAAGAATGATGAAATATGTCAAAAACAAACCATATAAATGCATCATATTAATCCATGAGGTTTACATGTGAAAAGGACTCCAAACAAGCAAGAAAAATGCAAAAACACAATATTCTGCTCAGTGGTAATCGATTACTCAATATCAGATAACCGGTTACCCAATAAAAAAACCGTCTGGAATGTGAAATTAGTACCGAGTTACTGGTTACCCTATATCAGGTAACCGGTTACCACTGAACCAGAAACAGAAAATCAGCTTTAAAACTCAGTTTTCAGCATCCAACACCTTATCCATCACTCATATGAACATGTTATCAATTAAGCACGAAATTAACATCAAATATCGATGATCAAACATCATGTAAACACAATCAAACACTGAAATCACAAATCACCAAGATCCAAATCATCAAAATGGATAAAAAAGCAACAAAAGTCTTGGATCTACATTGTGATTATTCAAATAAGCTCAAAACAGAATTAGATATAGAATTACCAACGATCAAAGCTAAGATTTCCTTTGGTAAGTGTTGATTCACTTGAAATTAATAGATCCAAGCTAGAAACCCAGAGGATCTTCAAGATCCAAGAGTTTCCTTATGGTAGAAATGAAGAACAAGCAAGATCAAGCAAAATTGACTCAAAAAAGCACTTCCAATCTAGCTTCCAGATTCAGATCCAAATCCAAACGAAAATTGAATGATGAATTAAAGATAATGGAGATGAATAATAAAGGTTTAGCTCTATAATTCAAGGATTCCAATGAAGAATCAATGAACTCAAGTGGAAAGAGCTTTAATGGAGGTTTTTTGGGAGTGAAAAAATTGAGAGCAAAATCTCAAGAATGAATGTGAAATCTGAAAAATGAAAATTATAGTGTGAGGTTTGGAGCAAATTCACTTAAATAAGGTCTAGGTTTGGAATCAAAATGTGGTTTGGAGTGTGGATTAGCATTTGGAATGGAAATTAGGAGTGGAATTAGGAATGAAGTGTTTGAAATTTGGAGGGAAATGGTGAAAATTGAAAAAATTCTAGATCCTTCCAATCATGATCATGTGAAATCAATGGTTGAAAATAATTGAAAAACTTGCAATGCTAAAAATTTGAATATTTAGGCAAATTTAGCCTGAAGTAACCGGTTACCACATTCAAAAAATGTCCAATTTGGTGCCAAATGGAGGGAATAATGTATAATCACCCGTTGCCACCAGTTATAAGCTTTGTTAAGCCTCTGGAACTTGCTATTGGATATTATGATTGTGAGAATACTTGAGATAGCCTGTACACTGTCTCCTAAGCTGAAAATAACCTGCTGAATAAAATAAAATCAATCGCTCGATCGCTGGGCAAAACAAATGTCGGATCCTCTGATGCTCGCTTTTTAAACTCTTACAATAAAAAAGAACCTTGAGCCACATAAACACCTTGATCTCATGTCTCGAGAGTCAATTTTATGATATGCAAAGATGCAAAAATGCAGAGAATTAAAAGCCTGTAAATCGAGAAACAATGAGGCAAATTTAGGGGTGCTACATCTAGCAAAGGCATTTTTCTCTTTGAACCTTCACCCAACGCATGGGTTTACTTGGGGGCGATAGGTTATGGGTGAGAAAGTCTAGGGTCGAACCTCCTAGAATTGAATAACAAATTCCAAGGGAAAGGGAACCAAGGGTAGTGATGGTGAATAGGAACCAAAACACTGACGAAGTCATAAATCAATTTTGACGTGAGGATATGGCAGTAGACAATAACTTAGCAGCCATGGTCGAAAAAATTATGGCTAGGAATGGGGTAAATATTGGCCTTCATAGGCCAAATTACACATCACATTGTCTGAGTATTTTCTGCAATCAGAATTACCCCTTAGGTGGAAAGTCCCAAAGTTTACTAAGTTTTCTAGGGACACTAGTGAGTCCACAATCGAACACGTGGCTAGATACCTAATAGAGGCAGGGGAAATTGCCAATAATGAGAACCTAAGGATGGAATATTTCCCAAGTTCCCTTACAAAGAATGCCTTTACACGGTTCACCGCACTGCCAGCGAATTCAGTTCATAATTGGACTCAACTGGAAAGATTGTTCCATGAACAATTCTACATATGGCAATCGAAGATAAGCTTGAAGGGATTACTTGAATAAGTTTTGTTTGCTTAAGGCCAAGCGTTTTACACAAGTGCTTGAGCATGAGTTGGTCGAAATGGTCGCTGGTGGCCTTGACTACTCCATTAGGAGGAAACTAGATACCCAATATCTGAGGGACATGGCCCAACGGGCCAATAGAGTTTGATAGGTAGAACGCCTGAAGGCTGAAAAATCCATGGCGAATAAGTATAATAGAAAGGAAAGGGTAGCTTATGTCAAATTTGAAGAAAAGGATCAAGAGGCGTATAATGATCCTTTAAACTTTGACGAAAACGAAGTTGACCTTGCTGAACTGAAGCAAGGACCACCTTATTCCTATAAATTTCTAATGCCTTCGAATGGAATGAATCCAGTCGAACCAGAGAAAAGTGATAGGTTCCCTAAGAAAACCTACATCTTCGAAGTCACAAAGTGTGATGAAATCTTTGATTTATTACTTAAAGATGGCCAGATGATAGTTCCTTCTAGTGCTAAAACACCACCTTTAGAACAAAGGGAAAAGAGAGGTTTTTATAAATATCATAACTTTTTAAGCCATAAAAATTCTCGATGCTTTCTTTTCAGTGATCTTGTTCAGAACACTATCAAAAAAGGAAGGCTCAGATTCGCTGACAAATTAAAGAATCAAATAAGGATAGATTATGATCCTCTCCCAGTGACGGATGCACATTCCTCTGAGCCATTCATGGTCAATATAATGGAAGTATTAATGGATTTTGCCAAAAAAGTTATGATGGTTGAAGCTGCTGAAGGCTTCACCCAAGGAATCAATGAAGGCTTTGACAAGGAAACCATTGAAGGTTTCATTCAGGAAGCTACTGAAGGCTTCACCAAAGGAGTCACTGAAGGCTTTGGCAAGGAAACCATTAAGGGTTTCATACAAGGAGTCACTGAAGGCTTTAACAAGGGAATCACTAAGGGTTCCTGTCAAATGATTACCACAAATTAAACTGCTGAGGGTTTCGTTTAGATTAACAACACAAATGAGGCTATTGAGGGCCTTAGAGTCAAGTTGCATGAGTTGGACATCACCGAGGGTGCCAACTTAAGGTTCAACATGGTTGAAGTGGCCTAGGAAACTGCAATGAAGATTGATGAACAAAGCCTCAGGTAAGAAGAATATGTCAAAGTGGCCTATCCCATGCAAGATGAGAACCTGGTCGAATTCCTTCACAAGTATCAAAGGAAAACTCTGAATTGATGTTGTGTCTAAGGTGTAGCTCAGTCTTCGATAGAAAGGCTACAGAAGATACACCGAGGGTTCATCAAGCCAAAAACAAGAATAACTGGAGAGATTCTCATAACCTCTTTACCTTTGACAAAAGGGGAAGAGCCAGGAAGCAAAAGCAAGGTGGACAGGGAATCCGTGGCAATAAATCATCCACTTTAAAGCCTACTGTTGATGCCCCTAGGGGTAAGCGGGTGAAGCATGTCAAAAGAAGGGAGAAATGCAAATTTTTGAAGTGGAGAGAGGTTCCTCACTAGCATACCGTAAGGAGTTCCAAGCCTCGAAATAGTTAGCATGATGCTCTAAAAATTATAAGGGTAAAAACCCAATGTCAAAGTCTCAATGGAGAAGACAACAGAGAAAAAGAAAGGCTGAAAGAGAGGTTGCAGAAAAGGAAAAGGCTGAATCGAGCAGCAACGTACCCCTCAAGAACGACAGGAATGAAGAGAAGAAGCATGTCGAAAGAAAATTGTTTGCTAATCAAAAGGAGGACGTGGGAGAAAAATATGACCAAGTTGCAGTAGAAGATGACATACTGATGGATGACTTCAACTCAGGTTCAGAGCCTCTGTTGGATATCATTTGCAATATGGTGTCCGTATTTCCTAGGGAATACAACTAAATCATAGAGATGGAGGAACCTGAGGATGCAATTGAATTGAAAATAGGCAGTCACAGGCTATTTTTCTATTACATACTAAATAATGGATGCTTCGAAGAACAGAACACCTTTTTTTGAAAGGCCAGACGAAACCATGAAGAACCATTTGAAACCTCTTTTTATTAGAGGTAAAATAGAAAATGTTGGAATAAATAAGACCTTAGTTGATAGAGGAACGACTGTAAACTTGATGTCTCACTACATGTTGAAGAAAATTGGAAACGATGACACTGATACCAAGCCCCACGACATGGTTTTGTCGAACTATGAAGGAAAAATGTGTACTATAATAGGGGTAATACAAGTGGACCTTACATTTGGCACCATCACAAGGCCAACTATGTTTATGGTAATTGTGTTGAAGGCAAACTACAATGTGCTTCTTGGTCAAAAGTGGATTCATGGCGTTGGCTCAATTCCTTCTTCACTACACCAACGTACATCCATTTGGCAAAGTGATGGAATCGTGGAGAATATAAAAGCTGATCAAAGCTATTACATGGCTTAGGTCAATTAGGTTAATGGGCGACATGTCGATAAGAACCTAGCCCATATTGCACCTTGCAATCCTGCAGGGTTTGACCTTACACCTACTGACAATACATTATGTTCCTTTTACCTTCAATCGACTTGTGGCTTCCAGTGGGATAGGGAAGTAGTAGGTGAAGAAGATTTCATGTTTGAAACAAAAGGAATCCAACCAACTAGTTAGGGAAGCGAATTTGGTGACGATGACTGAGTCAGAGACACTAAAAAAGATTTCATCTTACATAGCCAAAGGTAAATTAAAAGCGGCCCTAGAGGCTGAGGTGAAGTACAAGGTTGTCGAAGCCAAAAATAATGAAGAGCACTTTGAAGGTCCTGGTAAGGAGTTTGATCTAGAACCACCCGACAAGGATCAAAGTGAAGTGCAAGGCCAAAGGCTTGATGTTATCTATGATGACAATCCTTTGGGTTTCGAAAAGGATCTGCTAGCAAAAAACATGAAGATGTTGGCACAAGACCCTTTAGAAGAAATCAACTTGGGAGATGGGGCAACGAAAAGGCCAACATACATCAGTTCTAACATTACCCCACAACTCAGGTAAAAGTAATCCAACTATTGAAGGAGTTCAAGGTCTACTTCGCGTGGGAATACAATGAAATTCCTGGTTTAAGCAGAGATTTAGTCAAATTGAAGCTACCTATAAAGCCTGGGAAGAAGCCAATCGAGAAGACTCCAAGGTGTCATGCACTTAAAGTTCTGTCGAAGATCAAAGAAGAGGTTGTTGTACCCCAAAATTTGACCAACCTTTTTTCTTTATTGGCTTATGTTTCCTTGCATTTTAGCATCTTGCATTTTCATAGAATAGTTCTTATAGGGGATCAAGTTATTTTTTATGTACCACCCAAGAGGAGAATCTTATTGGCTTCAAGCTCAAGCAAAGGCATTGGTAGAGGTTATTGTGTGTGTGTGTTATCATCATGAAGTTATCAGAGCTCCTAGAAAGGAGAGGTGTGTTACAACTCATTGTCAAAGAACCATCAGAGGATTGTCAAGGGGTTCATGAGGTCTTATCATTAGTGTAAGCATGAGGTAGAAGCTTGTTGAGTACCTCAGAGGTTATTGTAGAGTGGAAATGATCATTCAGTTCATCTGCAAGGTTGAAATTAGGGTTTCACTTTTAATCAGGTTAAACTTGTTTCTTAAAGAAAAACTTGTTTCCATGGCCATCCATATGTCCTAAGGTTTTTGGGGATGGGAGATTGATCATCAATTTTAATCAGAAGAGCTTCAATTAATCAGTCAATTGAAAATCAGGAGATTTGGGGGAAAAGTCAATTGTGCAGTGAAAAAGTCAACTCCTAACTTTTTGAGGTCAAGATCATGTTCCTCAAGTTCAATATGGACAATGGATGGAATTTGATCAAGAAACATCAAGGGAATCATGAAAAATTAAGAAATGTTGAAAGTTGCCATTTTGGAAAAATTAGGGTTTTAGAAACTTTCTATTTATGGAAAGTTTCATGGTTGAATCAACCATATTCAAGGACATTTTTCTCCATGGTGAAGGTTTCAAATGAACTTTTTTCCAACATCAAACTTTTTCCTTGTATTTCAAGCTTTCTTTTGAGTACCAATTCATCATCATATGATATTTGGAGCTTATATTATGATGGATCAAAGTTAGGGTTTTCAATGGTTTCAACATTGGCAAGATTGGACAGGTTTTTGCACCTCTTTTGCAAGCCAAATTCCATCAAGTTCTTGATGTTAAATGAAACTTTGTCCGAAATGAAAGTTTTAGATCTTGTTCCAAGCTTTCCATCCATTACTATAAGTCCTCCATATGATTTGTGAAGCTCAAGTTATGGAAGTTCAAAGTTGGGAAAAAAATAGGCCAAAACTCATAACTTAGAAATTTTTCTAAGTTACCTCTAGGAAGATTTTGTGCATTGTTTTTCAAGCCCATTTTTCATGCTTTTCCAATCACCAAATGGAACTTTCACCAACATCAAAGTTGCTCTATGCCATGCATGCTTTCATTTGAGCACAAGTTCTAGGCCAATTGAGTTTTGTGCATCAAGTTACATTGGCTTAAAGTTGGTGTGTTGAACATTTTTTCAAGGCATGAGTTATAGGTCACTTGGGCAAGTTTATGCATTTCAGTCATGCAGCAGTTTCACTCACCAAACCATGCGCATGGATTTGCATTTGGGAGCATACCAAACATTGCCAAAACTGAACCAACACATGATGTACCTTTTTGCTCCATTTTTGAATTTTCTTGCCAAACAAGGAAAAGACAAGTTGCCTCTTGTTCTGACCATTATGCAGCTACACTATGTTGCCTTCCCACTCAAATGAAACAGCTTCAGGTGCATGCTGCTGGTATAAGTGCATCATCCACACCATTGAACCAAAAATGTCAAGTTGATCACTTCATTTGTCCATTCATTTTTCACCATAATTAAACCTCCATTTCATGTTTTTACTCTATATATAAAAGGCTAATGAAAAACCCTAGAAGGACTCAGCCACCATTTGCATGAAAATTAGAAGTTGAAACTTGGAGCACCTCTGAAAATTGCTTCGAATCTCTCAAACCCTTAACCCTTTCTCCAAGTTTCTTCTCAATCCTTACTCACCATAACATCATCTTTCAATTGTTTGCAAAAAGAGGTAGCTTTGAGTACATTATTTCTCAGCTGCTCAAAATTACTTGAAGCTGTTGAAGAATATTCAAGGCTATTTAAGCACACTATCATCTCCCTCAAGTTCTAGTGGTTAGATCTGCAGCTTTTGGGAAAGTTTCAACAAGTTATAAAAGGGCAGTGGACCACTCTCCACTAGGTAAGGATTCTTGAACTTGACTCCTTTTTCTGCTCGTATTTGTATCAATTCAAGTTGTGATATTCATGTTCATGTTTGGTTTGTGAAGTTCTTGAAGTTATTGCCATGTTTCTGTTGGATATTTGTATGAGTTATAAGTTGAGTTTTCATTTGGACCCGCAACTTTAAGCCAACTTTTCAATGCTTTAGAATGTTCTATATTGGATATAGTTGGTATGAATGTGTTTCTTATGTTGTGGAGAGCATTTTTGGTCTTTGGATCGTTGCAAATCATGGAGGCAGTGAAGAGATATGAGTTGAGGAAGTGGTGGGTTCCATTTGCGTTTTCACGTGTGCATGGTTGGCTTTGATGTTGGCTGTGTGAAGAAGACGATGACGTTGCAAGGGCGTTTAATGAAACGCCCCATTTTGCTTCGCTTGTTGTTTTTTTGTTTGGCTGATGACATTAGAACAATGTGCCTAGCACATTAATATTTACACCCCACCTTCTGTGGCCCACGCGCGTTTTTGAACTAATCTCAGTTATAATGTCGTTTACTTACTGCACCCCCACGTGCACTATTTTGCTTTTATTTCTTTTTATTTATTTGTTCAGTTTTAATTATTTAAAAATATTTTTATCTCTCATAAAAATCCCAAAAATCATATTCTGTTATTTTAACTTGTTATTTAGTTTTTCATATTCTTTATTTTTATTTCCACTTTAGTTTGTTATTTTATTTTGAATTTTTAAATCAATGTGTTTTATAGTGTGCACCTAGTCCAATCTTGCTCATTTGAACCTCAAATAAAACCCCCTATGACCAAACTTTTTATCCCACTTAGGTGATGGACTGAAGAAGTTTTGAGGGCTGGTTTGAGTCATTGTTGAGTATTTTTCATTTGAATTTGAGTTGACTTTAGTTTCCCATTGATTCATGCTCGATAAGGTGGAGCACCATCAATCTTTGAATTATTTGGTGATTCCTTGAGTGAAATTATGTCATGAGGTTTTGGCTTCTGTTGGGCACTTGACTTGGCCACTTTGTGTAATTTTATTGGCATTTATTGAAGCTTTTTCCTATTTTTAGTGAATCTTGCAAGTTAAGTCACTTTTAAGGTGTTTAAGCATACTAGTTTTGACCTAATATTTGGGATATGATCAAGAGTAATCTTTTGAGCACCTCTTAAGCCTTGTTAACTCATTTTGACATGCTTGAGGTGCTGCCTTGCTTGTTAGAGGTCAATAGCATGTTTAACTTGCATCACAATTCGCTTGTGAATCATGCTTTTCCACTTGTTTAAGTGTTGAGATTGTGTTAGAATTTTGTTTCCTTCACTTCATATGATTGTGATTGTGCTTTGCTTCTTGTTTGTTGTTTGAATTTGGATCATTTCCTTTGAGTTTCACTTCTTCCCCATGTGGTTTTCCACTTGTCCATGTTGATTTGGTGTTATCATTTGTACTTTGAGCTTACCATGGATATTTGCATTGTTGTTTGCATTGTTTTGTTTGCATCATTTTGTGTGGATCTTAAGGATTGTTGGTTGAGATGTGCTTGTGGTGGTAGCTTCCCCACACTTTTTCCTCCCTCTATCCTTTGTTTGTGCATATTTTCTTTGCATCTCATATCCTCTGTTTGCATGGCATTTGACTTGTTCAAGTCAATTTCTTTTCTTTCTTCACTTCATCTGTGAGTGAATTATTTAGTGTTTACTTGGCCTTTGGCCATGATCCCCCTAGGATTCCTAGTCCCTCTGTTTAAGATGGGAGTAGGAGAGACATTAGGTGTTCAATCCTTTGTATGATAACATTAGAGTAGTTCTCCCCTTTTATCCCAACTTTAGGAGCATTGTGTATGACAACTCTAGGGTCCAGTTTCCCCTTAGTCTGTGTCTTTCTCTTCTCATCTCCTAAACAATTCAAAACACCTAATAAAGGATAACATGTGTTGTATGCTACGAGCCTTAAGTACTCGATGAACGATGGTTGGGGGGCCTCCTCTCAACTGTCTAGAGTGTTTAGTGTATGCCCTTTGGGTGATATGCAACGCATTCGTTCTCGAGTCATAGTCTTTAGTGCAACATGAATTACAAACTTAACTCAATTCATTTCTTTGTATAAAAAACACAAAAACAAAAACATCAAACCTTTTTATCCTTCGGAATTAATGGAAAATCATTTTCATAAAGAGATTGTTGTTAACTCTTGGTTCTACCGCAAACAGGTAACGCCTAAGTCTCCAATGGTCGAGTAGAAATACACCTAACTGCTAGAACGAAGGTTTAACCCTACTCGGTTTAAAACACTTGAACCAACCTGTGGTCGTGTCATCCCGAACTATGTTTTCTCTGATTTCTCATACCAGACGAGGATACGTAGGCACAAGACGGTGATGTCTTGGCGAGCAACATCCCCCCGTAGTTTCCCGAACTACGTTGACTCTGACTTTCCCATTTCACGAGGGAATACGTAGGCATAGGGCGGCGATGTCCTGTCGAGTCAGTTCTTTCCGTTTAGCAATAACAGCCTTAGATAGTTTGTTTTTCACCCATTATATTAGACAACAAGCGTGAATCCCGTTGAGTACAACGGACGTGAGGGGTGCTCATACCTTCCCATTGCGTAACCGACTCCCGAACCCGAGATTTGGTTGCGATGACCTGTCTTTCCCTTTTTTCGTAGGTTTTCTCTGATCGTTTCCTTTCCCTCTTTTGGGATAAATAACGAGCGGTGGCAACTTTTCTGTCTTTCGTTGGCCTTTTTTCGCAGCGATGTGACAGCTGGCGACTCTGCTGGGGAAATCTGTTCCCCTATGCGAGTCAATACTAGCGCTTGTGTGTTTTATATTTTGGGTGTGTATATATGTGTATATGTGTTGCATTTGCATTTTTATTATTGAATTTTTTACTTTTAGCATTGTTATATATCGTTATTGTTGTGCTGTGGGGGGGGGGGGGGGAGGGTGTTCCATTGTGAGATAAGCCAAAACCCAGGCTTGAGAATAACCATAGCATTAGAATGGAGAGTAGTGTTGGACCTGTATGTTTCTTCATGCACAATTATCACGAAATTCGCGTTCAGACAAGGTCTTCTTTGAAGGCATCCTATCTTGTACATTTGTCGGGAAAGGGTGTTGGATCTGAAGGTTGTCGACTCTGGAGACCGATCATTTGGGAGTCAGCTGAGTGAGGCCGCTTTGTTAGACTATGATGGAAAATAAAAAATGGTGAACGTATCATCGTTTCTCGAAAGTCTGTGACACTGACGACCGCAAAGGATGCCAGACCTTGTTGGAAATAAGTTCATACCTGTGAGTGAGAGGGTTTTGCAGGAAACCTTGACCTTCAGCCTACCCGTTCGTCTTATCAGTGTGAACTGTTACAGTGGGATCCTTGTACTAGTGTTATATGGTTTTCTCGCCAAAGCGAAGCGCTGGTTCAACTCCGTCAACAACACAACAATCTTGATCCTCAGTTGCATTTGCATATTCATTTGCATTTTTTTACATTGACATGTATCTGTGTTTCAGGTGTAAACTTTCTCCTTGATTCTAGACTTCTAATCCACCGTTGATATGGAGCCTGATCTGAAGAAAAGTGTAACGTATAAATTCCCTACGCCAGAATTAAGACCTTTGCTAAGTCTGATTTCTGCAGCTAACCGTAGTGTGATGGAAGATTTCAGGAGGGAGTATGGAAAGATTCTGGGTTTTGTCTGCAAAGTCTCTAAGTTTGAAATAAGAGGTGCTTATGTGTTGCTGCAATTTTACGACCCTCAGTTGCACTGCTTTGTGTTTCTTGACTTTGTTTTGCTACCAACTCTGGAAGAATTCTCTCATTTGATAGGAATTCCTGTGTTGGAGGAGGTACCTTTTGTGCATTCTGAGAAGGAGCCTGAACTATCCAAGCTGGATGACGCTCTGCACCTTGATGTCTCTGAATTATAGGGGAATTTGGTACAGAGAAGTGAAATCTCCGGTTTCCTACTTCCATTTTTGGTAGATAAAGCTCAGCATTTTCCAAAAGAGGGATGTTGGTCGGTCTTTAATGCCATTCTGGCTCTGCGCATCTATGGGATTACCCTGTTCTCAAATTTACCTGATTTTGTTGACTTGGATGCTTGCTATATCTTCGTCTCCAGGAATCCTGTGCCAACCCTTTTAGGCGATGTTTATAATTCGATCCATTATAAGAATGAGAACAGATGAGGCAATAATATTTCTTGTTGCACTCTGTTGCTGTACAAATGGTTTATTTCACATTTGCCAAAGTCCGGACCTTTTGTTGACCTCGCAGACACCCTTGATTGGTCAGAGAGGCTCATGGGGTTAAGATCCGAGAACATTGTATGGTTTGACAGAAACCTTCTGGGTATAGAGATTGTTCATAGTTGTGGAGACTTCCCCAATGTCCCTTTGATGGGGAGGAAAGGTGGCATTAACTATAACCCTGCTCTTGCCATCAGACAGTTTGGCTATGCCCTAAGAGGACCTCCAAAAGAAGAAGAAGTGCAGGAATCCCTGTATTTCACCGGTTTAATTGGCGATGAGACCTTAACCAGATTTGAAAGGGCTTGGAGTAAGATTCATCGCAAAGGGAAATCTTTGCTAGGCAAGAGCGATTGCAGAGCATATGAACCTTACATGGGATGGATTCAGGAGAGAGTCAATAGACTGTTGCTACCCTTCCTAATAAGAGAACCTTTGTATCCTTCAATAATTGCAGAACTACGACAGTTGATGTGCAAAAATACAATCAACTATGGGCCGAGAAGGAAGAACTGCGTAGGGCTAACAAAGAGTTGGGGAAGGAAATCATCTAGCTTAGAAGCAAGAAAAGTGAAGCCATCTTCTTATCTAAAAAGCATACAAAGTTAGTAAATAAAATGGGTAAGGAATTGACAAAGGAGATTAGCGCCCGAGAACGAGTGGGTAAAGATTTGAAGAGCGTCAGTGATGTCCTTAAAGGAAAGAAGAAGGAGCTAGAGAAAGCCCATTTAGAGATATCCAAGTTTAACACCCAGTGGAACGCTATATTAACTAACAACAAAGAAAGGGAAGATAAGCTTCGTCAATAGGTTGACAGTTTGAGAGCTCAGCTTCGAGTCAGGATTGAGAAAGCTCCAGGTGAATACATGCGCCTACTAGAAAGCGACCGCAAACTCCATGAAGCTCTTGCAACATTGGAGGAATACAAGCTGAGAATAGACTTAAAGAAACCCAGACTTGAAGACGCTTTTGGGGAGGATTCTTGGGAAGACTACGTTCAGAGTTTGCAAGTCACAATCAGTAAGAGGGATTTGCTCATTCAGGGGTTGATTGACAGACCAGATCATCCGGACATGAAGGAGTTACTAGAAGAGTTCCAGACTCGATGTCGTACATGATGCATTTTCCCTTTTATTTGTTGTTTTTATGTTGTATTTCGACCATCACCAGAATTGTTGGATGAGGTCGTGTTGATTCTATTATGTATCCTCTGTGATGTGTATTGATACTCTGTGCCGCATTTTATTTATGAGAAGATTCTTTCTGGCTATCTTTGTTGGGTTCTCGTCCTCCTATCATGCACGTGGAACTAGAATCAAGGGGAAAATTTCCCTGAAACATATTTGCATGTTTGCATTTTGCATCATTTTGCATCTTTTTGCATATTGCATTGCAGGTGTCCCGATTCTGTTGATCTTACTTCTTCCTGTGGTTTTCTCCACTAGTTTGTTTCAAGATTGAAGACCAGCCGATTCATCACTACTCTACGCGGGGAAATCAACAAAGAGCTATGGACCAGATTCAGAACGAGCTTCAGGAGTTCCGCGGTCGTATGACCCAGTTTGTGGACATGATGCAAGGAGTCGCCAATGGCCAAGAGCAATTGAGGACGCTGGTCCAGCCTCTAGTAGCAAGGGTTGACGGAAACGAAGTTCTGCATGGTGGGACCTTTGTTATCCCTCCTATGACAGACGATGTAATTCCTCATGCAATTGCCATCCCAACAACTGTTATTCCTTCGGGCGGAGGTAATCAGACCGGAATTCACATCCCAGGTGCGGCGGGCGCTGTACCCGGTAACAATGGTCCCCAGTGGGAACAAGACGAGCAAGATGACGTCTTCTCCATGGGAGACCTTGGGGCAAGATTACAATCTGATGCGGATAGAAGATTCAAGGCAATAGAAGAAAAGATGAAGAGCCTTGAGAACCAGAACTCTACGGGTCTTGATATGTCAAATCTAGGACTGATTCTAGGACTGAGGATTCCTCCAAAATTTAAAGTTCCCGATTTCGACAAGTATAAGGGGACGACATGTCCAAGGGTGCACCTTCACTCTTATTACAGAAAAATGTCAGCTTACTCCGATGATGAGAAGTTACTTATGCATTTTTTCCAAGATAGTCTGTCAGGGCCATCCCTAGAGTGGTACATGGGCTTAGATCCAATTAACATTAGGAATTGGAGGGATTTAGCCGAGGCTTTTGTCAAACACTACTAGTATAACAATGACTTGGCGCCGAACCGAGTACAACTGCAGAACTTATCTCAGAGGAGTAATGAATGTTTTAAGGAATACGCCCAGAGATGGCACGAACTTTCTGCGAGGGTTCAACCTCCCATGGTGGAGAGAGAACTTATTGACTTGTTTATGGCTATGTTGCCCGAAGTTTACTATGAGAAGTTAGTAGGCAACATGTCTGGTAGTTTTTCGGATTTGATCATTACTGGCAAAAGGGTTGAAAATAGGATTAAAATGGGGAAGATACAAGCAGGGGAAGGGACCTCATCTGGAGGTGGTAGAAAAAACTTTGGTACCAAGAAAAGAGAGAATGAGACAAATGGAGTGTCCAGTTTTAAGAACCAGAATAGAAATCAGAACCAGCGTCAACAATAACCATACTATCAACAACCACCACAAGTGGGTAGTATTGCCATTCTGGCAGTATAGCCCCAGCAACTGCAACCACGTCAGCAACAACCACAACAACAACAACAACAACAACAACAGAACTATGCACCAAGGCAGTTCCAGGATCGCAGAAGAACAGTGAACAGGCACTTTGACGCACCTTCGATGCCTTACACCCAATTATTACAACATCTGATGCAATTGCAGTTGGTCCAGAAAATGACATTAGCGCCCTTGACAGGCCCACCACCTCCTGGATATGATGTCAATGCTAGGTGTGACTTCCACTCTGGCGCTCCTGGCCATCACATCGACAATTGCAAAGCCTTCAAGCATAAGGTACAAGACCTTATCGACAACAAGGCTATCAACTTTACTCATGATGTGCCCAATGTTGTCCAGAATCCAATGCCAAATCATGGAAGGGCTGGTGTGAATGCTATTGTCAGTGAAGAAGGCTTGAATTTGGTGTCTGACGTGGAGGATCTAAAAACTCTGTTGAGCTTTATGAAGAGCAAGTTGTTGGAAGGTGGAGTGTTCCCTGGTTGTGGGAGAGATTGTGAAGGCTGTGTAGCTTGTTCTGAGGGATGTAGAAGTTTGAAGAACCATGTGGAACATATGATGGATGAGGGTATACTATAGTTTGATAGGATCCAAGAGAACAACGACGAAAAGACAATCAGTGAATAAAAGGATGAGGTGGTCACCATCTCCATCCTTTACAAGACGATTAATATTTCTGCACCTCCAAGGCCACCCATTATCATAATTACAAAGGCGGGACCTATACCCTACGAGAGCACCAAGGCAATCCCTTGGAACTATGGAGCCGAGGTCTATTGCAACAGGCAGAAGCAGGAACTGAAAGATTTGCCCAAAGCCTTCCTTCTCTGCCCAAATCCTGTTATATCTCAGGATGTCGATCGTTGTAGGCTGCTCAAGCATTAGGGGATACAATGGTTCTTCAACAAGAAACGATAATAGTACCCTTTCAACTCTCTTCTGAACCCATTCTAATTAAGGGTCATAAGCTCTACAGTCACCTTTTCCCGAAGAAAGCTTTCCCTTCTTGTGGATTTTACCCCACGCATCAACGAATTTGGCCAGAAGATAAGGATCAGCTACACCAGTGAGGTACAGAGATTCCTGCACTTCTTCTTCCTTCGGAGGTCCCCTCAAAGCATAACCAAATTGTATAACAACAAGAGAAGGGTTGTAATTGATTTCCCTTTTTCTTCCTATCAAGGGTACATTAGGGAAACTACCACAGCTAAGGATGAGCTCTCGACCAAGCAGATCTCGATTGAACCAGGAGATATCTTTTTCGGTTAAACCCATAAGCCTCTTTGACCATTCATACAAATTTCTTGAATCTACAAAAGCTCCAGAGCGAGGAAGATGATCGACAAACCACTTGTGAAAAAGTGGTGCACAACAAGAAACCATATTTCCTCTTCTTTTCTCATTCTTGTAGTATACTGAATGATACAAATCTCCTAGGAGAGTAGGTACGGGGTTCCTAGAAGCGAATCAAAATCAGCGAAGTCCGGTATGTTAGGAAACAACACAATGCCATATACGCATAAAGCCAATATAGCACTGAAAACCATCCAACAACCCTCTTCAGCATACTTCCGGGATTTATCCACAAAGAAAGATAAAGTAAAGCCAGAAACTCCATTCCTGACGACAACATGATCAACCAACTCAGAGACGCTCAAATGAAGAGCAGTGGCCAACTTCTTGAGATTGCGTTCTTCCTTTGAATAAAATAATGGCACTTCATCTTGGACCGGAACGCCTAAGATGAAAGAGAACTCCTCCAAAGTCAGAACCAACACGTAGTCCGGGAAAGTGAAACATCACAACGGTGGATCATAAAACTGCAAAAGGGTATGAATAGCTCCATGATCATAACTCGTGTTCTTACAGACAAGATTCAGAATTCTCCCATAATATTTCCTGAAGTTTTCAAGGACGCCAAGCTCAGCCATGGAAAACAGACCAAATAATGGTCCTAACTCAGGTGCTGGATACTTGTATACAACAATCTTCTTTCTGTCTACTTCCATCTATATAAAAGATCAGTACCATAATCAAAGGAGAGACGAGAACCTGTAACACACATACATGCAATGTTAAATGCAAGATGATTATGCATATGCAAACATGTGATCAAGGTATCCAACGCTCAAACTTGCTGATGTGTTGTTGACTGAATTAAAATTCTATTATGATAAGAAAACCCATACGCTCTGACAAAACATCATAGTATCCAAGGTCAAAGGTCCACTCTGACAAGAAAACCATAAAACCGAGTTGGTTGAAAGTCAAGGTTTCCTGCAAAACCCTTGCCTCTCACATGTGGGTTCTATTCTTGTATGGTACGACATCCTATGCAAGTTATTAGTATCACGGACTCTCAGGTCGAGAGACAATTATATGTTCACCATTTCTGGTTTGACATCATGGTCAATCAAGGAGGTCTCAACTGACTTTTTAATGAACGGTCTCCAGAGTCGTTAGTTTTTCTAAGTCAATACTCCCTCAACTGCACCAGATGCGCATGATAGAGTATCTCCAAAGAAAAACCTCGTCAGGACGTGAATTTCGCACGAGCTATTGTGTGGCCATACGCCACACAAGTTCCCGCTAATCTCCACACTAATCCTGTGTGTATACTCAAGCCTGGGTATTGGGCTTATCTCTCAATGGAACAACCCACCCACAACACAACAACAACAACATAAGATGATAACAATAAAAATGCAAATGCAATAGTATACAACAAACAATGTACATAAAGCAAATAAATGCACAAAATTAAACACCCAAAGAAATAAAAACAAACAAACGCTAGGATTGACTCGCGTAGGGAACCAGTTTTGTCCCCAGTAGAGTCGCCAGCTGACGCAACTGCGAAAAACACCCGGCGGAAAAACAGAAGAGTCACCATTGAACGTTATTTATCCCAAAGATAGGGAAAGGAAACGATTAAAGAAAACCTAAAGAACGGGAAAAGATAAGGTCATCGCAACCAAATCTTGGGTTCAGGAGTCGGTTACGCAAGTGGAAGGTATTAGCACCCCTCACATCCGTTGTACTCAACGGGATTCACACTTGTTGTCTAGTCAAAAGGTGTTTTATCTAAAAGATATTGCTAACAGGAAAAGAGAACAAAAGAAAAAGAAAGAGACTTGATAGCATATTGTCGCCCTATACTTATGTATTCCCTCGTGCAATGGGAAAGTTAGAGTCAACGTAATTCAGAAAACTACGGGTGATGGGGGAAAGGTTGCTCGCTAAGACATTGTCGTCTTGTGCCTACGTTGTTGCACCCCAAAATTTGCCCAACCTTTCCTTACCTAGCTTATGTTTCACTGCATTCATATTAGCATTATCATTTGCATTTCATTGACATATATGCAGGAGATCAAGAGGTATGACTACCAATCAAGGGCTACACAAGACTATGAAGCTAGCTAAGAGGCTTATCCGGGTGTTTAAGGGTTGATATCCTCACCAGGGAAGTCTAAGATCCCCAGAGAGAGTGGTTGAAACCAAGTGTGTAGGTCTCCTAACTGGAGAGTTGTGGGAAGATCATCAGATGATTCTGAAGCCATGAAGTTGGAATAGAGCCTTGAGAGAGCTCATGAGAAGTGTTGAAGATCACTTTGGAGCCTAGATAGGTCATTATGTGGAGGATATGAATCTATACCCAAGATTGGTAAAATTAGGGTTTCATCTGATCAACCCTAGGATAACTGATGATTTGAGGAGGGTTGAGGCCTAATTCAAGAGCCATGTGATCATGGATTGATGTGTTGAGATGTCCTAGGGATGATTCCAAGGTCAACTTATCATGAATCAAGAGTGTGAGAAGTTGCTAGGCTAGGGTTGCTATGCTTGACAGTGTAAAATCCTCTGGTTTGGTGCCTATCTTCAAGACCACTTAGCTCAAGATGTGATTTTCATCTCACCTTGACCCCAACATGATTGTTGTAGGGAATTATCTTAGCTTTGATTTGAGTACTAGAAGTCCTTGATAGGGTTTACAGAACTCAAGTTATGAGCCAGACAAGTTACAGGTCATCTGAGGCATATGAATTTGGAGCTTGAAAGTTACCCAACTTGCATGGGACTTTTTCCCTAGAAGGATGATTCCTATTAACGTTTGATCAACATGAATTTTTTTCTTTATTCTCTTGGCTTTCTAGAAAGTACTAGAAGTCCATGATTGGATTTATAGAACTCAAGTTATGGCTTTGACAAGTCAAGGGTATTTTGGGTATTTGGAATTACAGGTCATTTTTGGTTATGGGTCCATTTCACTACCTTAGGCACCTCAAATGAACTTTTGATCAACTTGAAAGTTGTTCAAAATGATGTTTTTAGTCCAACCATGACCCAAGCATCCATTGATATGGATTGAAAATGGAAGAGTATGAAGAAATTTGGGAAAAAGATCACTTAAGGCATTAAAGAATGAAAAAATTCAAAATAAATCATAATGACTCAAAACTTCACAAGTTTGTGCTTATTTTGATTGGAAATGATATTTTAAGGACAATGGCAATTTCACATTTGTGATTTGAGGCTCATTTCATGGACATTGAATGGATTACTTCATGATGAAGTAACATAACAAATCTTGGCCATTGGATCCATTCACTCACTCAATCTGAGCCATTCATATCTAAGGTGTATTGTGCAAGCTATTGGAGCAGAGTTTGAGTTGAAACAGAGTTGGAACACACATATGCCATAGTTGAATTTTGAAGGAAAATTAAATTTTGGATTCTCCAATTTGGGCCATGATTGGGCCATCTTAAGATCCAAACAGCTTCTATTTAAGTTGATAATCACATTCAGATCATTTTTTGGAGATCAATTGGAGCAAAAACTGTTATTGCAGTTAGGATTTTGGAGCTTTCAAGCAAGAAGTGAAGTTGGAGTTTGAGGAAGATTCAAGCATTTCTGAGCATCAAGAACCATCAAAAAGCATTCAGTGAAGCAATCTGCAACATTTGAGGCCAGGATTTGCGTGCGAGAACCTCCAATTCGAAGCTTTTTTCCAGGTTTTTATTCTTCAAAACTGCTCTTGATTTAGGCATGTTTAGATAGAAATTAGCATGTGGTTAAGTTGTAGATGCAACCTAGAACGATTTAGGATCATAATGGTGAGGTTTCATGATGATTCGTGAGGAGATGAGATTTCTGTTTGGACTTATATCTAGGTGATCCTTGAGAATTAGCATTAATAGATTAGTGGTTCTTGATCTCTGAAGAGTGAGGATCATTTCTGTGTAAACAATTTTGAGTTTGGTGATAGTTATGGAAGTGAGTGATTTTCTGTTCATCTTCGTTTTTGGAGATTCATGAAGAATTGATACAAATGGATTGGATATTATTGATCCTGGTGAAAAGACGAAGAGAACGACATAATTTTCTTGAGGTTTGGTGGAACTTTGATGTCTGGTGAGGTTGTGCTCGCCGGAGAAGAAGGTGGCGCCCTTCTCCGGCCACCGTGGCTGTAATTTCCCTCCTGTGCCAGATTCAAATGAGGAAGACGAAGGAGGAGCGTTGATTCCATTAACTGAGTCACAACATCTGATGGACGAGATTGAGTTGAATTAGGGTTTGATGAGGTGTCTTAGTGAAGCGTGAGATGTGAATACTTTTCCCATGAATGGTTGTGATTAGGCTGTACCATGGGCCTTAGTCAGCAGAAACACACAATGCCTGGGAACCAAAACGCAGCGCTCCATTTAATAGGTGGCACACGCGCAGCCCTTTGATCAATTGACCAGTATTTAGATCTGATGGCCATGATATTTTCTGAGTCTTTTTAATTCTTTAATTGATTTTTGGATTTTCTTTAATTGTTTTTTTCTTGTTTAATTCATAATAAATTGATTAATGTTCAGAAAAATATAACAAAAATATGTGCATGATCCTGATTTAATTCTTGATTTTCTGATGCCTTTGGATTCTATTTTGATGCCATTTTCAATTTAATGTCTATTTTTCCATTTTTGATAAATGTTTAAAATTGTATATATGACTATCTGGCTTGTTGATTTTATTCCCAATTCATACTTTTGAGCTTGATGTTGAAACTTTGTATGCTGATTATAGACATGTTGATGATGTTATGTGATTTTTCTTGAGATTTTTAGATGATTCTAAATAGGTTTTTGGGATAGTTGTTTAGAAGCCTTCCTTGTTGGACCCCCCTTAGCACACTCTTTGGATTTAGATTTTGTTTGAACCTTTTGACTTAGTTTTAGCTCCTGGTTTTTGTACCATGGATTGCTAACCCATGTAGGACAATGTAGGATTTTCCTTGAGATTTGTAGAGTTGATGTTCTATTAGTTCCCCATTTTACAAGTTGGCCTTAGTTTAGGTGACCCTAACTAGGTTAACATCATAGATTAGTCTTGTAAATGACCTTTAGATGATTCTAAGTCTCATTTCCTTCCTTGATAGAATGTAAGTAGGTAGATACCTCATTAGAACTTTGCTAAAGCCTTGATATAGCTTTTGATTCCCCTAGCTTAGGTGATCCTTGTAGCTAGTATGTAGGGTTTCTTAGAAGTGTTGTGTTGCCTTCTGTCCCCTATGTGATTTCTTCCTTGGGCTTTTCCCTACCCTCTTTATCCAAGTCTTGAAGAGGAACCCTCCTGGGAGAGCCTAATCCTTCCTTTGGTTGGATTCTGTGCATTCCTCAGGAGGTTGAGCCTTGAATTGACATTCCCCAGTATAGTACATTCCTTTGGTTTGTACTATATTTCTCTTGCAAGTCTTGATGAGGAGCCCTCCTGGGAGAGCCTAATCCTTCCCTTGGTTGGACTCTGTGCATTCCTCAGGAGGTTGAGCCTTGGATTGACATTCTTGGCATGGTATATTCCCTTGGTTTATATACTGTCATCCATCTCAAAGTCCTTTTCTTAGGATCCCTCTTGGGAGAGCCTAATCCTTCCCTTGGTTGGATTATGTGCATTCCTCAACAGGTTGAGCCTGAGATGGACATTCTGTGTTGATACACTACAATCAGTTACCCTTAGATTGATATCAATGACTAATACCCAGTCTTTTATGTCCTATTGACATAGGATCCCTCTTGGGAGAGCCTAATCCTTCCCTTGGTTGGATTTTGTGCATTCCTCAAGAGGTTGAGCCCATGATGGACTCTGGTGTTGATACACCTCCAACCTGATGTATCCTGGGATGACTTCCCTGTTGCTCATTTTGGTTTCTCTTCCTTGTTTGACCTTGCTTGATGCATTAGAATAGGTTCATATTTAGAATATTTTAAGCTAGGAGCATGACTGCTTAGAGGTTGAGTGGGTCTCCCTCTGCTTGTTTGCATTAAGGGTTGAGGTGATCCTCCCCTTGCTTGTGTGTTGTTTTTCTTTTCATCTATGTGTTTGCATTAGAGGTTGAGCTGAGCTCCCTCTGCTTGTCTGTTTTGATTGTTTTCTTTTTTTCTTGATTGCTGAGAGGTTGAGTGAGTCTCCCTCTGCTTGTATTGCTGCATTGCATGTGCATCTTTACTGCTTTCTTTTGTTTATCTGTTTTATTTGTTTAGCTTATGTTTTGTCTATTTATGTATCCCATTGACATGATCCCCTAGGAGTCTCACTTCCTTTGATAAGGAAGTGATGATTAGAACTTTAGGTTGAAACCTATGCATGATAACATCTAGGAGTTCCCTGTTTCAAACCTCAACCATAGGATGAATCCTTGGCATGACAACATTAGGACTTGACAGTTTCCCCATAGAGTGTGTTCTCTTTTTACTCTAAAACAACAGTAAAAAACGTAATAAAGGCAAGTTAGTAGAAGCGCGTTACGAGCCTTAAGCTACTTGGGAAATGATAATTGAGCGGCCTCCTCTCAATCGTCTAGAGTGTTTAGTATACGTCCTTTGGACGATATGCGACGCATTCGTTTCCAGGTCATAGTCTCTAGAGTTGTACTAACTACAGACAACTACAAAAAACACTTCTTCCATAAAAGACAGAAAACAAACTTCAAACCTTTTTGCCCCGTGGGCCCATAATTCTCAAGGAAAACTTTTCTGAAGAAAAGAGTGTCGTTAACTCCCAGTTCTACCGCAAATGGTAACGCACGAGTCTCTGACGAGCGAGCTGCATACACCAAACTGCTGGAACTATTTATTAACCTTACTCGAAAAAACAGATGAATCTGAACCCCCGTAATCTGTATTATCCCGAACTACGTAAGCTCTGATCTCTCATATCTGTTGAGAGTACATAGGCACAATACTGACGTATTGGCGAGCCACCTTCCCCCATTACCCGTAGTTAGCCAAACTATGTTGACTCTGATTTCTCATTCTTTGATGAGAATACGTAGGCATAAAGCGCGATGCTTTGCCGAGTCATTTTTCTTTCCTTTTTCAGACCAGCCTTGATAGGTAGATAGTAAAACCAACCCGTCAGATAAACACAACAAGCATGGATCCCATCGAATACGATGGACGTGAGGGGTGCTAATACCTTCCCCTTGCATAACCGACTCCCGAATCCAGATAATGGTTGTGATGACCTTGTCTTATACCTTTTCGTCAAGTTTTTCCGATTGTTTCCTTTCCCGTTCTGAGGGATAAATAACGAAAGGTGGCGACTCTTCTGTTTTGCCGGCACCTTATTTTCGCGGTAGCGACATACGTATCCTCATCTGATATGAGAAATCAGAGCAAACGTAGTTCGGGAAAAGACCACAGGTTAATTAAGTTTTTTTTGTGAGCGACATTAAGTTCCCATATCAGCAGTTAGGGTCGATGTTTGTTTGCGATAGAACGGAAAAGTAACGTACTCTTTTCTAAAAATGAGTTTGAAAAACAAATCCCGAAGGATAAAAAGGTTTGAATTTTGTTTGTGACTTTTAGTGAAGTGATTTGAATTTGTTTTGTGATTCATGTTGCACTAAAGACTATGACATAGGAACGAATGTGTTGCATATCACGCCCAGACGGGATGTACGCTAAACACTCTAGACAACGAGAGGAGATCTTTCACTCATCATTTCCCATGTGCTTAAGACTCGTAGAGTAGAATGTTCATCGTGTTTATTAGATGAGTTAGAATGTGTTTTGAGATGAGATGAGAGATGCACGAAAGCTCTAAGGGAAACTCGGCCCTAACTTTGTCATGCAAAGTGGTCCTAAGGTCGGGATGCGAAAGGAGATTATATCCTAATGTTAGCTTGCAAAATATGGACCTAAGGTTGATTTTAAAGGGTACTAGCCTACTTTTTATCATGCATGGATTAAACTCCTAATGTCTATCTTACTCCAAATTTAATCGGAAATTAAATTGGAATAAGAATCCTAAGGGAGCATGCAAAGACAAAGCAAAAAGCAAGGAAATAAGGCTAAAACAACAGCTACAACAACGCCTCATACACAAAACAGCAATAAAATCCAGCATACAAGCAAGACGGCCTCTAACAGCACATGTTTCATTACAAAAGCAGATGTGAAGAGGCAGGCAGGCAGCAAGCAAAGCAAAGATAACATGCAAGTTCAAAAAAAGAACAGCTGTTAAAAGCAGGCAACAAGCAAGCTTGAATGCAATTAATCATAAACAAACACCAATCATGGATATATATCATGTAAATATGGACATGTTTCGACAATCAAACATAATTGATCAACAACACTGTATCAACAAGAATCATCATGCTTTTTTTCAAATCCAAATTGAACGATTGAACAATCAAACAAGCGTGCATTAAGCGGAATCGGAAATAAATACAAACGTGCATCAAACATCCAGCAAAGCAAACATTCATGATAACCAATTAACCTGATATAAGCAAGCAAGGCAATGTGATCATTCATCAATCAAGCAATATGAGCATGTTATGCATTCAAACGGAAACCAGATGTTATGTGTCGAAGAATAGAGATTAAACATTCAAGAATGATGAAATATTTCAAAAACAAACCATATAAATGCATCATATCAATCCATGAGGTTTACATGAAAAGGAGTCCAAAAAAGTAAGAAAAATGCAAAAACACAACATTCTGCTCAGTGGTAACCGGTTACTAAATATCAGGTAACCGGTTACCCATTAAAAAAACAACCTGGAACGTGAAGTATGTACAGAGTCACCGGTTACCCTATATCAGGTAACCGATTACCACTGAACTAGAAACAGAAAACCAGCTTTAAAACTCAATTTTCAGCATCCAGCACCTTATACATCACTCATATGAACATGTTATCAATTAAGCACAGAATTAACATCAAATACCAATGATCAAACCTCATGTAAACACAATCAAACACTGAAATCACAAACCACCAAGATCCAAATCATCAAAATGGATCAAAAAGCAACAAAAGCCATGGATCTACATTGTGATTATTCAAATAAGCTCAAAACAGAATTAGATATAGAATTACCAACGATCAAAGCTAAGATTTCCTTTGGTAAGTGTTGATTCACTTGAAATTAATAGATCCAAGCTAGAAACCCAAAGGATCTTCAAGATCCAAGAGCTTCCTTATGGTAGAAATGAAGAACAAGCAAGATCAAGCAAAATTGACTCAAAAAAGCACTTCCAATCTAGCTTCCAGATTCAAATCCAAATCCAAACGAAAATTGAATGATGAATTAAAGATAATGGAGATGAATAATAAAGGTTTAGCTCTAGAATTCAAGGATTCCAATGAAGAATCAATGAACTCAAGTGGAAAGAGCTTTAATGGAGGTTTTTTGGGAGTGAAAAAGTTGAGAGCAAAATCTCAAGAATGAAGGTGAAATCTGAAAAATAAAAATTATAGTGTGAGGTTTGGAGCAAATTCACTTAAATAAGGTCTAGGTTTGGAATCAAAATGTGGTTTGGAGTGTGGATTAGCATTTGGAATGGAAATTAGGAGTGGAATTAGGAATGAAGTGTTTGAAATTTGGAGGGAAATGGTGAAAATTGAAAAAATTCTAGATCCTTCCAATGATGATCATGTGAAATAAATGGTTGAAAATGATTGAAAAACTTGCAATGCTGAAAATTTGAATATTTTGGCAAATTTCGCCTGAAGTAACTGGTTACCACATTCAAAAAATGTCCAATTTGGTGCCAAATGGAGGGAATCCTGTATAATCACCTGTTGCCACCAGTTATAAGCTTTGTTAAGCCTCTGAAACTTGCCCTTGGATATTATGATTGTGAGAGTACTTGAGATATCTTGTACACTATCTCCTGAGCTTAAAATAACCTGCTGAATAAAATAAAATCGACTGCTAGATCGCTGGGGAAAACAAATTTCGGATCCTTTGATGCTCGCTTTTTAAACTCTTACAAAAATAAGGAACCCTGAGCCACAAAAACACCTTGATCCCATGTCTCGAGAGTCAATGTTATGATATGCAAAGATGCAAAAATGCAGAGAAACAAAAGCCTATAAATCGAGAAACGATGAGGCAAATTTTAGGGTGCTACATCTAGCAAAGGCATTTTTCTCTTTGAACCTTCACCCAACGCATGGGTTTACTTGGGGGCGAGAGGTTATGGGTGAGAAAGTATAGGGTCGAACCTCCTAGACTTGAATAAAAAATTCCAAGGGAAAGGGAAACAAGGGTAGTGATGGTGAATAGGAACCAAAACACTGACAAAGTCATAAATCAATTTTGACGTGATGATATGGAAGTAGATAATAACTTAGCAGCCATGGGCTAGGAATGGGGTAAACATTGGCCTTCATAGGCCAAATTACACATCACCATTGTTTGAGTATTTTCTACAATCAGAATTACCCCTTAGGTGGAAAGTCCCCAAGTTTACTAAGTTTTCTAGGGACACTAGTGAGTCCACAGTCAAACACGTGGCTAAATACCTAATAGAGGCAGGGGAAATTGCCAATAATGAGAACCTAAGGATGGAATATTTCCCAAGTTCCCTTATAAAGAATGCCTTTACATGGTTCACCGCATTGCCAGCGAATTCAGTTCATAATTGGACTCAATTAGAATGATTGTTCCATGAACAATTCTACATGGGGCAGTCGAAGATAAGCTTGAAGGAATTGGCTAGTATTAGAAGAAAATTCTCTGAGCCGATAGATGATTACTTGAATAAGTTTTGTTTGCTTAAGGCTAGGCGTTTTACACAAGTGCCTGAGCATGAGTTGGTCGAAATGGTCGCTGGTGGCCTTGACTACTCCATTAGGAAGAAACTAGATACCCAATATCTGAGGGACATGGCCCAACTGGCCAATAGAGTTCGACAGGTAGAACGCCTGAAGGCTAAGAAATCCATGGCGAATAAGAATAACAGAAAGGAAAGGGTAGCCTATGTCAAATTTGAAGAAAAGGATCAAGAGGCGTATAATGATCCTTTAAACTTTGACGAAAACGAAGTTGACCTTGCTGAACTGAAGCAAGGACCACCTTATTCCTATAAATTTCTAATGTCTTTGAATGGAATGAATCCAGTCAAACCAGAGAAAAGTGATAGGTTCCCTAAGAAAACCTACACCTTCGACGTCACCAAGTGTGATGAAATCTTTGATTTATTACTTAAAGATGGCCAGATGATAGTTCCTTCTAGTGTTAAAACACCACCTTTAGAACAAAGGGAAAAAAGAGGTTTTTATAAATATCATAACTTTTTGGGCCATAAAAATTCTCGTTGCTTTATTTTTAGTGATCTTGTACATAACACTATCAAAAAAGGAAGGCTCAGATTCACTGGCAAATTGAAGAATCAAATAAGGATAGATTATGATCCTCTCCTAGTGGCGGATGCGTGTTCCTCTGAGCCATCCATGGTCAATATAGTGAAAGTATCAATAGATTTTTCCAAAAAAGTTGTGATGGTTGAAGTTGCTGAAGACTTCACCCAAGGAATCAATGAAGGCTTTGATAAGGAAACCATTGAAGTTTTCATTCAGGAAGCTACTGAAGGCTTCACCAAAGGAGTCACTAAAGGCTTTGGCAAGAAAACCACTAAGGGTTTCATACAAGGAGTCACTGAAGGCTTCAACAAGGGAATCACTGAGGGTTCCTGTCAAATGATTACCATAAATTAAACTGCTGAGGGTTTCGTTCAGATTAACAACACAACTGAGGCCATTGAGGTTTGTATGTGAATTAAGATACTTCTCACATTGATACTCATCATCTTCAACCTCTCTTCTATGCATACACACAATCAAACTACACATAATCATTTTTTTGATTGGGTGACCATCTAGCTTATGGTTGATAACGTCCAATTAGGTTGATGTACCGAGAATATTGGGTTGAGTTCTTTGTGTGTTTCAAACAAGAAAACTGAGCTGAGGTTTTCCTTCAAGATCATTGAGGATTTGAAGGTTTTGGACAAGATTATGCAAATACGGATCCGATCAAGTGAAGGCCTTGAGATAAAGTGGTTTCATTACAAGGGAGTAGCATGAGATGGCGGATCATGTTCGTAAATATTGGGTTCAACAAGTGAGTGCTTAGGATTAATTCCACCGAGCAAAAACCTTGAGACGAGAGGTCTTGCAAGGTAGTAACAAAAACTGGTGGATTGAAGCAGCATCATTCATGACTTGATAAAACTTTGATCAAGGGTTTTAGAGGTGGTAGAATCAACAACAAACCATATGGTTTTGTAGGTTTAGAGTTCTTCATCTCTTGTATATACACTTTTTGCAAAGTAAGGTTAATTGCAACTATCTAAATTAAAATTCAAATTAAGGGAAAACGTACCTATAGCGAGGCCGATTGGGGAACTACCTAAACAAATCCTTGCGTGTTTCTCTCACTCTCTCTATCTCTTTAATTTTTGTTTTTTCAAATTATCGAATTTGTTGTTGTCTTGATCAATTCGTTTGGAAATCAAATTTTTTATTATGTTTTGAATTAAGGTTTGTAGATATAATCATAATCACATTGGTTGTGATTGGCTTTACAAGGTGTTCGATAAATTGCATACAAGATGTTCGATAAATTGCACTTAGTGCTTTTATTTAGTTTTTGATCATTGGAAATAAGCTCTACGTGTAACTTAACATTTAATCATTTGTGATTAGTCGTTGTTGAAAAATTTGTGTTCATTATCATTTAGTTGTGTAACTTTATGCATATCCAATCTTTTCGATTGTAGGTTCGGTTAGATGATTCGACTCGGGTTGTTTTCGATATGCCGTAAAACTTTTGAAAACCATGATTGCTAAAAGTTTAAATTTTAAATTTGTGATCTATTCACCTGTCGCTACTGCGAAAATCGGCGCCGGCTGACAGAAGAGTCGCCACCATGCGTTATTTATCCCAACGGAGGGAAAGGAAACGCTCGAAGTAAACCTCGCAAAAAAACGGGAAAGGTATGGTCATCGCAACCAAAACCTGGGTTCGGGAGTCGGTTACGCAAGGGGAAGGTATTAGCACCCCTCACGTCCGTCGTACTCGACGGGATCCACGCTTGCTTGGTTTGTACGGATTACACTTCTATCTAAACTAAAGGATGAGGTCTGAAAAGAAAAGAAAAGATGACTCGGTAAAGCATCGCACTTTATGCCTACGTATTCCCGTCTGGAACGAGAAATCAGAGTCAACGTAGTTCGCCTAACTACGGGGGAAGAGGGGAAGGTTGCTCGCTAGGATATCGCATCCTATGCCTACGTACTTCCACACTGCATGGAAGATCAAAGCAAACGTAGTTCGGGCTACGCACGACACAAGCTGTTCAAGTGTCTTTTATGAAAAATCTCACCTTAAACAAGGGTTTTCTTATTGCAAAAAGGTTGATGTTTGTTCAAATCTTTTGACAGAAGAAATGAATTGATTTTGTTATAACCTTTATTAATGTTTTTTTGTTGTTTTGAAGAAAGAAGAGATGACACTCTAAAATCATAGGGTTAAAAAGGGAATAAAATCTACCCTAATGTTATCATGCATGGGTTAAGACCTAATGTCTATCATGCTCCTCTCTTGCGCAGAGAGAAACAGAGATCCTAAGGGATAAACGGAAACAGAAACAACAGATATATACAATAAAGCAGTAAAATGCATGGATGCAGCAATACAAGCGAGGCAAGGGAGTCCCACTCAACCTCGAACCTAGAAAACAACAGGCAAAAGTGAACAGGATTCACTTTCAACCTAACAGGTTAAACATCAAGCAATACAGTCAGGGAAATTCAATCAATACAAAAAGAATATCAACAGCAAAAGCTAAACAGCAAAGCAGTCTTCATTAGCAGGCTTTCAAGTCATCTTCTCTATCTTCAATCTCCCAATGGCTTTTCTTCAAGTCCTAATCTCCCAGCTGAGGAACCAATCACAAGAGTGAACTGGGGTGTTAAGCAATTAGTTGACCACCAAAGGTGGCAAACAGACTGCTAACAACACATAGAATATTTCTCTCAAGAGTTCTATCTCTTAGACACTATCACCAAGCCTTCCAAAGGAAGGGGGTGAATGTCTTAGAGAGACTCTGCATCATAGAGAGGGATGGAGGCAATCAAGACCTTCCATGTTTGTGAACCAAGTTTTCTATTCTAGAGCTCTTCCTATTTCCTAGATCCTACAACCTTCAACAGCTGCCAGCAAGAGATACTCCTCATCAACTCTGGAAGTTAGTCTTCATTCTCTTTGATCTTCAAATGGGCTTTATCAGCACAGTCTTCAGCTCAAACCCCAAGCCCCAAGCAAGCCCAATACCCCACACAGTCAAATAATGACCCTAGAGAGGGCACACCACACAGTCAATCAAATACAAGCAAGATACTAATAGCAATAGGGGAAGCCTAATATTTTCTAAGGTATCTATTATCTACCCATAACCCCTATAGTCCCATACCCCAAAATCAAATTAAAATTCCTAAAAGAAATGATCTATCTCACCTATGTTCACTTAAAACCCTAATTTTAATCACTCTAATCTCACCTAATCCAATCATCTAAAAATTAATCCTAAAATTATGAATTAAATCCTATGAGGAAGCTAAAGTCCTAAGTTAATCACCCTAAAAAGAATGGACCCTAAATCTAAGGGGAGCTAATTGAACTAAAATCAACAAAAACAAGTATTAAACTAAATCACTTAAAAAGCTATTTAAAAGAAAAATGCACAAAAAATACTAAAACAAAATAAAATGCTAATTTTATTTATGTATATTTTTCTTAACAAAATTATGAAACCAGCACAAAAAGAAGCAATTAAAAATAAGCTTTTTTCAATTTTATATGGATTTTACAAGATGAAGAAAATATAAAAGAATTAAAAATCACAAAATGAAATAAATTGGGGAGGGGTGTCACAAGCATATGCGCCTAGTTCAATTACTTGGTGGGCCAGAAGGTGGGGGCGTGATTAGCGAAAGGCGCTAGGCCCAGCAAGAATCAGAAAATCCTAAAGAAAAATTAAAACGAAAATAAAAACCCAACGGTTCGAATAGCAGAAGAATCAAGTTCATTTTCACTTGGGCTTTGCTAAGGGGGTGCGAATAATAGGTTTGGATTCAGGCCCATGGTTTGGGTTTAATGAAACGCTGTGTTCAGCGTGTTTCATTTCCCTCCGTTTTGCTTTCAAATGCTGGTCGTTGGATGAGGTTAGAAGTCAAAGTCCTGGGGCTAATCCAACGCATAAAACATCATCACCTACCTCTCGCTAGGGTTTCAGGAAAAAACCACCCTCCATGCATTGATCTTATCCTCCTCTGTTCTCTCTCAATTGGCCATGAAAACCTAAACTATAAAGAGCAAAATTAATCTACTCTCTCCCCTGAACACGACTGTGCCAATAACTTGGATTGAAACACCCTAAAACTCTCAAACCGATAGCAAGAAATCCATAGTTCACCAACTTTACACTGCAATGGACTCTCACGATTCTTGATTCTAATGGCACTAATGCGTTCTTCACACTACACTGATCTCAACATGCTATGGCGTGTGCAATAAAACTCACTAACCTAACCAATCTTGATCATCAAAGTTTCAACATCCTGTTATCAAACCTCACGAAATTCACCCTAAGTCTCTAAAACTAATCCTCTAATCATCCCTAACATTTCTAACCTAATCCTTCTAACTAACAGTGCATAATTAGTGGTGGAGAGATCAAAATGCATACCTGCAATTCTTGTTGGAACAGATGAGAAATAGCTTGATTAAGCACTTGCAATCCCTCAGCAATGATCCTTAGATGATGCTCTTGTTTCTGTTTACAAAAAGTTGGAAGAAGAATGCTTCTAATGTGAGATTCGAATCTGGTTTACTTCTTGAAACTTCAAACCCTAGCTCTTCAATCTTCGATGGATGGCTCTCTAATTCAGCATGTATGCACTCAAGAGATTCAATGGATTGTGGATGGAGAAGAAGAATGAACAGAATTGATGTTGATTGTATGAATTCACTCTTTCTTACAATTGAAGCAACAATGGAGTCCTCACTTTCCTCTCTCTATTTTCACCAACCTTTTCCACCAATGATCCCAATTCATTATATAGATGATGATGGAAATGCCTAGAAGTTTCTGGAACAGTCTAGGAGAGTGCGGAATTTATCATGTCATGATATAATCCTTTATCTCATCTCTTATGATATCCCATGCCTAGACTTGGTACAGCCATTTAATTATGCTTGAAAATCTCCTTACATGAGTTATTGGAAAGGTCTAGATGCATAGCAAGCTTATTCTTTGCATTTCATTAAGTTTGGCATTTGTACCTTATCTTGCAAGTAACTACTTTTCAAAGCAACTCCAAAATTTAAGCCTTAACTCAAAAATGTGGCTGAACCAAAGTCTTTAAAATGTGGTTTAGAATCAATTTGGTATATTACATGACCCATTTTGGATTTATAGATTGCCCAAACCAATTTTCCATTTGAACTTTTTCAAGTTATGTCCATTTTTAAGTCATTTTTACCAACTTTTATCAATTGGAGTTCTATGCATTTCCAAACTTCCATGACCTCTTTTCTAGACTTAAAATGACATTTTGAGCAACTTTGATGTTGTGAAGTTTTTCATTTGAAGCTTCCTTGTATGAGTTTTGGGCATAGGCCAAGAATGACCTGTAATTCTCAAATGACCAAAATACCCTTTGCTTGCCAAGGACATAAGTAGAGTTACACAAATAATATGAAGGCATACAATACCTTCATAGAAAGCTAAGACAATGAGGAACAACTCTCATGTTGGCCAAAAATCAATTTGAAATCTCCTTGAAGGTCAAAAGTTGCTTGGAAGACAGACAACTTTCACAGACAAATTTCAGTGCCCTCAGATGACCTGTAACCTGCAAGAGCTATAACTTGAGTTCTACAAATCATCTTGATGACTTCCACCACTCAAATTAAAGCTATGAAGATACTCTACAAGTTTCATGTGGACCAGAAATTCATATGAAGCTTGCCTCTTGAGTTACACTGCTTTGAAGTTTGACCTAAATCAGGGGATTTTACACTAAAACCCTAATTTGGTAACTCCACTTCTCCTTGACTCCTTCTAATTTTTCTTTGGCACAACACCATATCCATATCCATATAGCAAATAATGAATCCCACATTCTTCAAATGATCCTTGATGCCTTTCAAAACAAGTCTTTGACCTAGGGTTGACCTAGTGTTGACCCAGATAAAACCCTAGTTGACTGACTTCAACTGAGGCTCTTGCAATCATTCCAATGACTTGGTTACTCCTCAAAAATGATCATCTAGGATCTTCATAACATCCATACACACTCCATGCTCTTGGCTCATGGCTCACACTTCCTCTGATGATCCCCAAATAACCTCAAGATAGGGGAGAACTCACTGATCAACCTGTCAACTCTTCAAAGCTCAAATTCTTCCCTGATGACCTGAGTAGTCTTGAAGCCCTTGAATATGCCTCTTGAGATAAGAATAGCACTTGATCCCCTGATTAAGATAGCTTGCTTATGCTATGCAATGCAGATGAATACACTATGTACATGATGCCAATGCAAATGATTATGCAATTGAAACATAAACCTAGGTTAGAAAAGGTTGGGCAAATTTTGGGGTGCAACAGCTGCCCCTATTCAAGCGGCTTGGACCCGGCTGAATGAAGAGCGCGCAGCCTTCAGACATTCGAGGTACGATACGGTTGAATACGAAAGAACCCGGAAATTTGCCAACCGCAAAGATTAAAACTGAGAATACGACCACTGCTTGGGGAAAACCCTTCAGGGAAATGACTTTTGTTGTCACGGCAACAACTAACCACTCCTCTGTCAATCTGCTTTCGTAAAATACTCTGATATTGTCTGCAGACCACTCCATTCCGAAGAAAGGAGCATACACAAAACAACGAGAAATTGTTGATATCACTTATCAACCTTTGTTGATCTCACTTATCAACCAAGCACACGCTAACCAGCGGGAGAATATTGACTTCACTTGTCATGTTGACTTCACTGATCAACCTTTCGTATCTGAAGAGACGAGCAAACGCTTAACCAAACGAGACAATGCTGATTTCACTTATCAACCTTTCGTTCGTATCTGCACGAGCATTCACTAATCGGCGAGAAAATATTGATTTCACCTGCCAACCTTCCGTTCGTACCTGAACGAGCATCCCTGCGGGGCATGAGAAACTTAACCAAGCCACTCTGAGAGGACAATTCTGACGACTGCCGTCAAAAACCTGCTGGGGAAATTGGGAACTTAACCAAGCACCCTGACGAGAATAACCTTGTTGAAAAATACGAGGAATTTAACCAAACAACTCCTGTGGCGAATACCCTGCTGGGAACTATGAGGGACTTAAACAATTAAACCATTGAAGTAACACCCTGCTGGAGCACATAACTCTGCTGGGGGAACTACGGGTAACTACCCACAAACTGCATTACCGTCTTCTAATGCTGACTCCACAGCATCCTGAGAAAGACTCAGATGTGGGAATACAAGTAACTTAACCAAGCGACTTGTCAAAGAATACCCGGCCGGGGACTACGAGGAACTTAACCAAGTATCTCGTTGAAGACCACCCCGCTGGGGATTACGTCTCTACTGGGGTAACTGTGGGTAACCACCCAAAATCTGCATCATGCCATTTCCACCGTACCCTGATAAGGACTCGGCTGGGGAGAAAGAGAAGTGCTTGACCAAGCAACTCTGCTTGAGGAACATGTGGCATAGCGAACACGATCACTGCACGTCTTACACCACAAACCCATAAAAATGAGACGAACACGACCGCTGCGTGTATCACAAACAATATCAACTAAAGGGACAAACACGACGAACACGATCACTGCGTGCTGGGTTGCAACCAAAATCACATCGACCATAAATCCAACCGGATGAGGTAAACACGATCACTGCGTGCCAGACGGAATAAATCCACATAGAAGAGGCGAACACGTTCACTGCGTACTTCAACCACCAATATGATGGACACGATCACTGCGCATCTTGACCAACAAACCCCCAAAATGATGTCAACACGATCACTGCGTGTGTCACAAAACCAACCCATGTAATAGGACGAATATGATTACTGCGTATGCCAACCAACAAAACCAACTGATACGATAGCCACGATCACTGCGTGCTCCGCATCACAAGTTCCCATGGTACTATCAACACGATCACTGCGTGCTATACGAATACGATCACTGCGTATCTTGAACACAATCACTGCGTGCTTGAACACGATCACTGCACGCTCTGAGCCACGATCCTCTTGACTGGAGAAAACACGACCACTGCGTGCTGTGTGTCTCAACTAACCCACATAACTGGACGAATACGATCACTGCATATTCTAACCATACATAGGGTGAACGCGATCACTGCGCGCTTCATGTCACGACCCTCTTGACTGGAGGAAAACACGATCACTGCGTGCCTTCAAACATGGGGCGAATACGATTACTGCGTACTCCGGCCAACAAACACTGGATGAACACGATCACTGCGTGTTAATCTATAACCACTGTATAACGGACGAATACGATCACTGCGTATACCGACCAACAAAAACTGGATGAACACAATCACTGCGTGTCAATCTATAACCACTGTATAACGGACGAATACGATCACTGCGTATACCGACCAACAAACATCACATGATAGGGTAAACACGATCACTGCGTGTCCTGCACCACCGATAGAGTGAACACGATCACTGCGCGTCCTGCCCGATAAACCCCTGAGATGATACCAACATGATCACTGCATGCCTTACAAAACAATCTTCTTAGATCGGGACGAATACGATCACTGCGCCATTCGACCACAGATACACATACCAAGATCAACACGATCACTGCGTGTCCTACAACATGAACCCCATAGATGGTACAAATACGATCACTGCGTACTTGGACCACAAATCAACATATCAAAATCAACACGATCACTGCGTGCCTTACAATATGAACCCCGTAGATGGTACAAATACGATCACTGCGTACTTTGACCACAAATCAACATCTTCCTGAACCACGACTTCTCTTATCAGCAAGGAACAACATGTCTGAAACTGGAGAGGTAACCACCTGGCTTATGTTTCAAAAATGCATGTTTGATGATGACATAATGCTTCCATGTAGCATGGAAATGCTACGTACTCGTGTAAAATGCAAATGCTCATGATGCATGCTTATGCAAAGAGTTACTTCAGCAAAATAAATGCTGAAGACAAATTGGATCCGCTGGGGATGACCGATATACCACCGATACGCTTCCAACAAAATAAATGTTGGAAAGATGAACTAACTCCGCTGGGGATGACCATCCTGCTGGGAAAGTAGCTCACAAACTCAAAACTTCGAACTCTGCTGAAAAATGATCGTCCTGACAAGGAAGGATCAACCTGTTGAGGAAAAAGAAAAGCAATCCTGGAAACTTCTTTCAAAGGTATCAACACTCTGATTACGCCCTGTGGGGACACTTCATCCTGCTATCACTGAGCTGGGGATTGACCGGTGTGCTCTGATTCGCACTACACCAGAAACTCTTTGGGGAAGTTAATCATATCCATCTCGACATTCGCTGGAGAAGGCTCTGCTCCGCTTGATAAGCTAATTCTGAACTACTGAAGATACACTGATCTTTTCCTTTGACGCAATCTCCGCTCTCCTGGGGAGACAACATTCAATTTTGCCTGGGGCGACTTTACTGGGGAAGGACACAACGTTCATCCTCTGGAGAGGGTACTAGCCTGCCATGGACTCTGGCGGGGAACTTTGCGAGCTTTTGAATACCTGCAAAAGTCAACAAGCAAACACAAGGCAATCTATGCAAAAAAGAAACATCTTGGTAATCACCCACGACAACCATTCAGGTAATTTCCGGTTTTAACAATCATCGGTCGAGGCCCGCCTGTTTACACGCATGTAAGTTTATCAAAAACATCGGCGCTTTTTACAAACAAAACTGTAAAAAATAAAACCCAAAGTCACCCACTACACTGAATAGAACACTTTATTGATAACGACCTGAGAATAGGCAAGATTTGTACATCAGATGCAACTCCTGAAAAGAGGCAGTCACGCATAAACAAAATGCAGAAGTATACAAATATACAGAATAAAATTTATACACATGTCGGCAACGTGTTACAGACGAACACCATGAACCGATCCTCCTATGACTCGCCGGACTCTGACGCTTTCCCGATCTCTGTCTTCGGAAGAAATTGCTTTGGATAGTTGACCCCCAGATGCTCCCAAACCACTAACAATCAAACTTGGACCGCAGTCATTTGCTTCTCAAATCCCTAACTTTTGCGTGAATCACCCTTTGCGGGTTTTCGATTCACCGGGATACCCTTTTTTTTGCCGAAGCCGCCCAGTGTAGGTTTTCGACTTCGCGGGTGTACATTTTTTCCTTTTATCCCTAACTTTTGCCCGAACCTTTTTATTCTGTTTTTGGTTCGCCAGGATTCCCCATTTTTGCCTGGACTCTCTTTTTACTGTCCAGTGGGTCAATTTTAAGCAAAGTATTTTTTAACTGCGTCCGAGTTCACAAGGGACGTAAAGTCTTCACCATCCATGGTGGATAACAATAAGGCTCCTCCGGAGAAGACCTTCCTCACGATGTATGGACCTTCATAATTGGGAGTCCATTTGCCCCTGTGATCCGATTGCGGTGGGAGAATCTTCTTCAGCACAAGATCGCCCGTCTGAAAGCTTCGAGGTCGAATCTTCTTGTCGAACGCTTTCTTCATCCGGCTCTGATACAGCCTACCATGTGAAATGGATGCCAGTCTCTTCTCATCTATCAAGCTCAGCTGATTCAATCTACTTCTCGCCCATTCTGCCTCCTCAAGTTGAACATCAAGCAAAACCCTCAAAGATGGTATCTCAACCTCCAATGGCAGGACAGCCTCCATGTCATATACTAGTGAGAACGGTGTTGCCCCGGTTGATGTACGCACTGTAGTACGATAACCGTGCAAAGCAAACGGCAACATCTCATGCCAATCCTTATACGTTACCACCATCTTCTGAACAATCTTCTTTATGTTCTTGTTGGCCGCTTCAACAGCGCCATTCATCTTGGGTCTGTACGGAGATGAATTATGATGCTCGATCTTAAAGTCCCGACACAGGTCTTTCATCATCTTGTTGTTCAGATTCGAACCATTATCAGTAATGATTCGCTCAGGAATACCGTATCGGCAGATTATATCTCTCTTGACACCACCTGCTTCGTCACATTGGCGTAAGATGCTGCTTCCACCCACTTAGTGAAGTAATCGATCGCGACTAGGATGAAGCGATGCCCATTAGAAGCAGTAGGCTCGATTTTGCCAATCATATCAATTCCCCACATGGAGAAAGGCCATGGGGATGCCATAACATTCAGAGGACTTGGTGGCGCGTGGATCTTATCTGCATAGATCTGGCACTTGTGACACCGCTTGGCAAATTTGAAACAATTCGTCTCCATTGTTAACCAGTAATACCCTGCTCGCAACAATTTCCTGGTCATAGCATGTCCACCGGCATGCGTACCAAAAGTTCCTTCATGGACTTCTTCCATGAGCAAGTTGGCTTCCTTCTCATCTACACACCGGAGGAGTACCAAATCGTGGTTCCTTCTATACAAAACGCCGTCGGGATTCAGATAGAAGTTGCCTGCTAATCTCCTTAGAGTCTTCTGATCACGACTGGATGCCCCAGCCGGATATTCCTTATTCTTCAGGAAATTCTGTATGTCGAAATACCAAGGTTTACCTTCAGATGCTTCATCAATTGCAAACACAAAGGCCGGCCTATCAAGGCGAGATATGACAATCCTGGGAGCCTCGTTCCAGTAGTTGACCTTATACATCGAGGATAATGTTGCAAGGGCGTCTGCCATTTGATTCTCCTCCCGGGGTACATGATGAAACTCTACTTTATCAAAGAAAGGTAGCAACCTTCTCGCATAATTCATGTACGGTATCAGATTAGGTTGGCGCGTCTCCCACTCTCCCTTAATCTGATTCACAACCAATGTTGAATCCCCATATACATCCAGATTCTTGATCCTCAGATCAATCGCCTCTTCTAACCCCATAATGCAAGCTTCGTACTCGGCTTCATTATTCGTCACTGGAAAAGTCAATCTGGCTGTGAACGGAATGTGCGACCCATGGGGAGTTGTAATGATTGCCCCGATCCCGCTACCGTACGAATTGACAGCCCCATCAAAAATCAATTGCCACTGGGAACTCCGCTCAGGACCTTCACCAGGCAACGGCTCATCACAATCCTTAGCTTTCAAATACATTATGTCCTCATCAGGAAACTCAAACTTCATAGGCTGATAATCCTCAATCGGCTGTTCGGCGAGATATTCGGACAGAACACTTCCCTTAATGGCCTTCTGGGAAACATACTGGATATCGTATTCTGTCAATACCATCTGCCATCTAGCAATCCTTCCAGAGAGCGCTTGCTTTTCAAACACATATTTGATCGGATCCATCTTCGATATCAGCATGGTTGTATGGTTCAGCATATACTGTCTTAGACGTTTGGCAGCCCACGCCAATGCACAACACGTCTTTTCGAGCATAGAGTATCGAGATTCACAATCCGTGAACTTTTTACTCAAGTAGTAAATTGCATGCTCTTTCCGTCCTGTCTCGTCATGTTGACCGAGAACACAACCCATACTGTTCTCAAGAACCGTCAGGTACATAATCAGTGGTCGTCCCGCTACTGGGGGTATCAACACCGGAGGTTCCTGCAAGTATTCTTTTATCTTCTCAAATGCCCTTTGGCAATTGTCGTTCCAGACCACCGCTTGATCTTTCTTTAACAGTTTGAACAATGGTTCACACGTGGTCGTTAGGTGAGAGATGAACCTAGCAATGTAGTTCAACCTCCCTAAGAACCCACGAACTTCTTTTTCTGTTCTCGGTGCTGGCATCTCTTGTATCGCTTTTATTTTTGCAGGATCGACCTCGATTCCTTTCTTACTCACAATGAACCCCAATAGCGTCCCGGATCTCACTCCGAAGGTACATTTGTTAGGATTCAGCCTCAGCCTGAACTTCCTCAGCCTCTTGAACAACTTCAGCAGATTAACCAGATGTTCTTCCTCTGTTTGAGACTTGGCAATCATGTCATCGACATACACCTCAATCTCTTTGTGCATCATGTCGTGAAAAAGCGTTGTCATTGCACGCTGATACGTTGCCCTAGCATTCTTCAACCCAAAGGGCATCACCTTGTAACAGAAGGTTCCCCACGGGGTGATAAAGGTCGTTTTTTCCATACCCTCCGGAGCCATTTTGATCTGATTATACCCTGAAAAGCCATCCATGAAGGAAAATACCGAAAACTGAGCTGTGTTGTCAACTAACACATCAATATGCGGTAGCGGGAAATCATCTTTCGGGCTCGCTTTGTTTAGATCCCTATAATCAACACACATTCGAACCTTGTCATCTTTCTTTGGCACAGGCACGATATTAGCGACCCAAGTGGGATAAGTGGTAACATCCAGGAACCCAGCATCCCATTGCTTCTGCACTTCTTCCTTTATCTTTACAGCCATGTCAGGACGAGTCCTTCTGAGTTTCTTCTTCACAGGCGGACAATCTTCCTTCAACGGCAGGCGATGAACAACCATATCAGTATCCAGCCCTGGCATGTCCTCGTAGGACCAAGCAAATATATCACTGTATTCACGCAGCATCTCAATAAGCTCTTGCTTGATGTCAACTTGCAACGCGGCCCCTATACGGATATTCCTGACGCATTCTTCAGACCCTAAGTTGACAATATCAATCTCTTCCTGGTGAGGCAGAATGACTCTCTCCTCTTGCTTCAATAACCGACTAAGCTCTTCTGGTAAGTCGCTATCCTCCACGATCTCCTCCTCAGCTTGGGAGATTGGATGCTCGAAGTCTAAACGAGTCATAGGAAGTTTTTGGTCGATGTCATCTGAAAATTCATGAATCCTGCGAGGGAAACAGTTAAGTGCTTCAAAATGATGTACAAGCAAAATGCATAACCACACTGCCATTTTATTGAAAAATAAACAACAGAAAGAAAAGGATCTCAACATTTGAATGTAAAAAACGCCGTCATTTATTGATCATGCAAACATACAGGTAAACAGTTAGGCCCTAAGACAAAATCATCGATGCCCCAGGCAAGGCATGTGATCATACAATGATTGAAAAAACAACGCATTACTGTTTGGTGACTTGGATGACGTCCTGGATGGACCAGTTGCATAGGCTTTGTCCCGGCGTGCTGGGTCGAATCCATGCGTCCATGTCGCAGTCGCTATCCACTTCCTCCGTATCAGACACGACATTAATCCTTTCGAAGCTAACTCCTCCGGGCGTGAACACCACAGGTCCCTTGTACTTAGGCGCACTCTGCGAGGGAGATGGGCGGTACCCCAAGCCATACCTATCTTGCTTCACTGGGATGTCCAGAATCTGCCCCCACTTCTGAGTCTCTCCTGCTTGTACCAACGCCTTGGCTTATTTATATGAGGAGACGACCACCTCTTACCCTTCACTCTTTAACGAAACTTCTTCTTTAACCTTCACCCCTTCGAACGCCTGGCACAGCGTTTCATGAATCTCTCCATCTACCTCCACGTACTTGAAGGAAGACAAATGACTGACTAAGATATCCTCTTCGCCACACACTGTCACAATACTCCCCTCAACCATATACTTCAGCTTCTGATGGAGTGTAGAAGTTACTGCCCCAGCGGCATGAATCCAAGGTCTCCCAATCAGACAGCTATATGCAGGCTGGATGTCCATGATGTAAAACACTGTATCAAACACCTCCGGACCTACCTGGATGGGTAACGTTACTGACCCGAATACCGACCTCCTTATTCCGTCAAAGGCCCTCACCACCAAATCACTAGGGGTGCACAACAACCCACGGGTATCTAATTTCAACAGGGCTTTCTTTGGTAACACATTCAACGAGGACCCGGTGTCTACCAGCACATGGGATAAAATGGTGCCCCTGCATTCGATAGAGATATGCAAGGCATTATTATGATCACGCCCTCTAGGCGTTAGGTCCAGATCCGTGAATCCCAACCCATGCCCAGCGTTAACATGTGCCATAACTCCCTCCAGCTGATTAACTGAAATCTCTTGTGGCACGAAGGATGTCTCAAGTACCTTCAATAGGGCATTTCTATGCGCCTCCGAACACAACAACAGCGATAATATGGAGATCTTTGACAGGGTCTGCTGCAGGTGCTCTACAATCTTGTAATCACTTTTGTGGATCAACCTCATGAATTCTTCCACATCTTTGGTTATCGGCTCTTTCTCCTTACTCCCCGAAGATTCCCCCTCAACAACTTTGTTCTTACCCCTGGCCAACCTCTCTGCTTCAACCACAGGTGAAGTGAAAATTCTCCCGCTCCGGGTTATACCACCCGCTCCCACTATGTTATCCACGGACCCCGCTGGCGGATCACTCAAGTCAATCTTTTTCCCCATTGCAATACACCTCAGCACCATAGCACCACGGGACTGCCTTTGTGCTTTCATAAGGGACTGGCTTAGCCTTGGTAATAGTAATGGTCGGTCTTTTCGATGATGCCGAAATCGTCACTGATTTGAACGGAATGGTGATCGTAGCAATCTCCCTACGTTCTTCTTCAGATTCTGTCTCAACAGACTTCTCTCGCCCCACAGACCTGTCGAACTGCAGGATTCCTTCATCAATCAAACCTTGAACTCCCCTTTTCAACTTCTCACAGCCCTCAAGTTGAACCAAACAGTCAACACACTCTTCACCGCAACCAGGATAGACACCTCCTTTCAATAAACGCTGCTTTACGTAACTCAAAGGGGTTTTCAGCTCGCTCACTTCTGAAACCAAGTCCAACTCATCATCTGCCAGGATTGCATTGGCCCCAGCCCCACCATGCTTGGGCATCGGCTGCTGCGTGATATTAGGACCGTCCTTCCCGAAGTTAATAGTCGTACTATCAAGCAAATCCTGTACTTTATGCTTGAAAGCTAGGCAATTTTCAATATTGTGCCCTGGTGCACCCGAATGGAAGTCACAGTGCTCATTAACATCATATCCGACTGGTGGCTGGCCGGTTGGTGGTGCTAAGGTCCTCTTCTCGACTAGCTGCAATTTCAACAAAGTTTGAAGGAGTTCTGCATATGATACCGGCGGTACTTCGAATACTCTCCTCGGTCGTGGGTTCTGAAGCCTGCGCTGATTATTATTAGGCTGCTGCTGAGCCTGCTGCTGTGGTTGTTGTCTCTGCTGCTGAGAAGGCCCTGGAATGGTTACGCTTGCAACTTGCGACTGCTGACGCCAGTTCTGACCTTTATTCCTTCGTCGAGCACTATATACGGCGTTGGTATCACCCTGCCTTTTACCACCAAACGTCTTCTTATTACCTCCCGCGGAACTGGACTCACCCGCCTGAATTTTACCAATCTTCACTCCGTTTTCAATGCGCTCCCCCATCAAGATCAACTCAGAGAAAGTACTCATCGAAAAATTGAGCAACCTGTCATAGTACATTCCAGAAAAAGTTCCTATGAACATATCCATCATTTCGCGCTCCACCATCGGAGGGTGTACTCTAGCAGCCAGATCTCGCCATCTCTGGGCGTATTCCTTAAAGCTCTCGCTAGACTTTTGAGACATACTCTGCAACTGGACTCGGTTAGGGGCGAGATCACTATTATACTGATAGTGTCGAACAAAAGCCTCTGCCAGCTCTTTCCAACTCCTGATCTGAGTAGGCTCCAAGCTCATGTACCACTCCAGCGATGGCCCTGACAGGCTATCCTGGAAGAAGTGCATTAGCATCTTTTCATCCTCAGAATACGCAGACATGCGCCTGTAAAATGCGCGCACATGCACCCTAGGTTATGTGTCCCCTTTGTACTTATCAAATGACGGTGCTTTGAATTTCAGCGGGACCCTCAACCCTGGGACTAACCCCATATTTGACATATCCAGCCCAAGAGCATTCTGGCTGGCCAATCCGTTCACTTTCTCTTCTAGCAATCTCATCTGATGGTTGTCATCCCTAGCCCTTTCATAACCCTCGTTCTGACCAGAGAACACATCCTCCTGACGATCCTCCCAGCGAGGTACTGCATCATATCCAACGTAATCTGCATCACGGCCCGGACCCGTTTAGAAGTACCTGGGGTCATACCTCAGATTGCCCATCTCTTGAGCGTTGTATGCGCCAGTTCCATATCCAAGATTACCATAGCCACCAAACCCAGCCTTGGCGCCAACAATGCTGCCATACCCCATGTTCACCCCATTGAAGCCCTGGTTACCATTCATTCCGACATTCTCGACGCCCCCATTGAAACCCTGGTTGGCATTACCCACAAATACCCCAGCAGTATCTGCATTGGCATTCATATTACCGGTGTTCCCACCTCCACCTACATGACCAGTTTCTCCAGCATTCAAACCGGTTACGGGAATAGCATCAGCACTTTGACGATTCTCAATTCGGGGAGAAGCGGCAATGTTTTCCCCATGCGGTGTCCCGTTGTTTTCAGCCTGTGAGACTATCGGTTGAACCAGATTCTGCAGTTGCTCTTGTCCTTTGGCGATGGTCTCCATGGTTTGCATGAGCAGGGCCATCCTGTCACGCATCTCTTGCATTTTACTCTGCACGTTGTCCATGATCTTCTTCTGGTTGGTCCTTGTAGAGTAACGGTTGTTGCACCCCAAAATTTGACCAACAATTTATCCATCAAATGTTTGAAAGTTGATACCTTCACCAGACAGTTCAAGAGATCCTCAGAGGAATTGGTTGAAACCAGGGTTGTGTGCTTCATAGCTTGAGAGTTGTGGGTGCTCCTCAGATGATTCTGAGACTTTGAGAATGAACTTGATGCTTTGAGAAAGTGTATGAGATGTCTTGATAGCCATCATGAAGCCCAGAGAAGTCATTGTGCAAGGATTCAGGAGATTCAACCATGAATGGTAGAATTAGGGTTATGACTGGGTCAGCCCTAGGGTAACTGAAGATTTGGAGAAGGTTGAGACCTAATCCAAGGGCCATGGGATCATGAAATGATGTATGGATATGTTATAAAGATGATTCCTGGGCCAACTCATCAGGATTGAGGAGTTTGAGAAGTTTTGAGTTAGGGTTTCTGAGGATTGGCAGTGAAAAAACCCTAATTTGATCCCTATCTTCCAGGCAGTTTTAGCTCAAGATGTGATTGATATCTCATCTTCCCCACAACATGAATGTTGTAGAGCTTGTTCTTAGCTTTAATTTGAGTGGTGTAAGTCCTTGATAGGAGTTGCAGAGCTCAAGTTATGGTTTTGACAAATTACAGGTCAGCTGAGGTGTGTGAATCTGAGTCCTTGAAAGTCACCCAACTTGCAGACAACTTTTTCCCTAGTAGGATGATTCCTATGATCTCTTGGTCAACATGAATGTTGAAGAGAATCTTCTTAGCTTTAATTTGAGTGGTAGAAGTCCTTGATAGGATTTGTGGAACTCAACTTATGGTTTGAACAAGACAGGGGTATTTTGGTCATTTGGCAGTTATAGGTCATCTTAACCAATGCCTAAAACTCCTACTTCCAAGCTTCAAATGGAAAAATGTCCAACATGAAAGTTGTTCAAAATGGCATTTTAAGGCTAAGTAAGAGGTCTTGGGAGTTTGGAAATGGCTAGAACAAGGATTGGTCAAAAGTAGCAAAAATGAACTAAAAAAGGCATATAAGTTAATTCAAGTGAATTTGAAAATTGGTTTGGAAGATCTAGGAATCCAAAATAGGTCATCCAGTATATCATTTTGATTGGAAACATCATTTTGAAGACAATGGTTTTAACACATTTTTCATTTGAGGTTCAAAAATGGGATATGCTTTGTAATATTGAAACTTGCATTATAAGGCACCTTTGGAAATTTTAACACAAGGCAAGAAAAAGGCTTGTAATTGCTCATATCTTCTCAATATCTCTTATGATGAGATTTTAAAGCCAATTTGCAAGGCATAAGTCATGATACATGAGATTTTCAATTTACCATCACATGAAATTCCAAGCATTTTCTAGCACTTTCTAGATGAATCTAGAAGTTTCCAATGAGCATTATTTAAAGAGGGCATTGTGGTGAATCAAAGGGTTGGTCAAGAAGAGAGAATTCAGTGGAGAGAGTGAGGGAGAGAGTGAGGGTTTCAAGCTTTCTTCAAGATCAAGCAAGACTCGTGTGAGGCACTACAAGCTTTCTTCTTCAAAGCTTTTGCAAACAGAAAGATCCTCTCCATTAGAGGAGTGTTTGGCATCAATTGCAAGCTCTACAACCACTCATAGCATCACTCACCATCACCATTCGACAGGTTCTTTCTTCCCCATATATCTCCTAATTTATATGCTTTCTGTTAGGCTTGTAGGTATAGAATGAACATGCTAGGTTAGTTTATTAGTTCCCTAGAGTCTCAGAGGGTTTTGTGAGGATTGATAGCAGGTGCAAGAATCTTTCATGATCAAGAATAAGCTGGATGTTAGGTTTTAATGCACGATTGATAGTTCATTGTGATGAGCATAACATGTAGAACAAGATTGGGCCATTAATTGAGAGTTTTGATAAGGTTGATCTCAGTGCAATCATGGTGGTACCAAGGTTTCGAGCACTCTGTTTGAGCATTATAGGAAGATTCAAGGGAAGCTACGCATATGGTTGTAATCCTCATGTTTCGTGGAGCATTTTTGGCTTTGGAATTTTTAAAAACCATTGAGAGATGAGAGAGCAAGAGATGATGGAAGAATCGTGCATGGTGTTCATGGATGCTGAAACCCTAATTCATTTTGGGGACGATGGCTATCCATCGTTGGATCAAGCCAGGATGTTTGACCTCAAGACCCATCTAACGGCCAACATTCAAACTTAAAAAACGGAGGGAACCCTAGCATCTAAACGCGGCATTTAGTTAAATGAGAAACCCTGGGCCTAGCTTCAGATTGCTATACACACACCCTACTGGGGCCCAATGTGAAAATGAACATAAATTTGTTGCTAACTACACCGCGCTTTTCATCTTTTTCTTTGTATTTTTTGTTTTAATTTCTGATTGAAACTTGGGCCTATCACTTTTGCTCTCCACACCCCCGCTTCCTGGCCCACAACAAATAACAACTGGGGCGCTCTTCTATTCACACCCCCTCCCCTTTATTTGATTTCTTTTATTTTTTTAATTCCATTTATATTTCTTGCATTTATAAAATTCATAAAAAATAGAAAATTAAATATTTTTTAATTCTTGTTTTTTCTATAGGTTAATGAATTTGTCTAGAAAAATATAAATAAATAAATTTCCATTTTATTTTCTTTTAATATTTTTAGAGTATTTTTTCTTTTAAATAGCTTTTTAATATGTTTAGTTTGGTATCCAATTTTGTAGAATTTCTTGTAGGACCTTCTCTTAGTCTTTTTAATTCATTCTTTTTGGTGTGATTAGATATTGAATCATAGTTCCCCATAGGATTTAATTCTTGATTTTTAGATTAAAATTTGATTAGTTTAATCAGGTTAGCATTAGGGTATCATAATTAGGGTTTATGTTATGCATAGGTAAGGAAATTCATTTTCTTTAGAGAGTTTTGTCTTGATTCTTGGGTAGGGGCATATGTGGATGTTATGGATAGATGTTGTAGACCCTTGTGAATAATTGATATATTTTTCCCCTTGTTTTAGTATTTTTAGGCATTTTCTGAAGTTGACTGATGATTTTGTCTGCCCTGTGGTTATCTGTCTGCCTCTGGGGTTTATTTTGGGGAATTTGTTGTGGGGATTAGTTTGTTTTGAAGATCTTGTTTAAGAGCATGATGGAGGAGAAGATTGTAGATTAAGGCTCAGAGACCCAGAGCTTGGGGATTATTCCCTGTCTGTGAGGTTTGAGATCCTGAAGTTTGAAGGAAGTTCATGGTACTTTCCTGAGGAAGGCACTATGAATGACTTTCATTCTTTCTTCTCACCTCTTTCTTAAGTATCCAATGATGTTGGAGCCAACTTGTGAGTTTAATTTCTCCTGAGGAGGAATGTAAACTGATCACAGTTGTTGAGCCACATTGGATACAACTCCTAAGTGGAAGCCTCCTAGTACTTTCCTGAGGAAGGTCCTATGGGTTTATTCACTTAGTTCCATTAGTTTATCTAGGATTTCTTAAGTATCCAATGATGTAGGAGCCAACTTGTGAGTTTAATTTCTCCTGAGGAGGACTGTAAATTGATCACAGTTGTTGAGCCACATAGGATACAACTCCTAAGTGGAAGCCTCCTAGTACTTTCCTGAGGAAGGTCCTATGAGTCTGTTCATTTAGTTCCACTAGTTCAGATAGGATTTCCTAAATATCCAGTGATGTTGGAGCCTGCTTGTGAGTTTAGTTTCTCCTGAGGAGGAATGTAAACTGATCACAGTGGTCGAGCCACATAGGATATGATTCCTGAGTACACACCTCCTAGTGCTTTCCTGAGGAAGACACTATGAGTCTGCTTACTTAGCTCCCTTTCTTTGGTAAGCTTGCTTTGAAGCTTGGAGACTGGGATTGATTTCTTTTGGTTAGGTTTTGCTTTAGGGCTTTGCTTAGATTTGATTAGAGTTCCGTTTTAGGGTTAGGATTAGAGATTAGATTCTTTCTTTCTCAAGCATGTGTTTTGTTTGCCTGATGGCACTTCATTTCTTTTATCTGCTTATTGCTTGATAGCATGTTGTTTATTTTTCAGTATGATTACTGTTATTTCATGACTGGCTTGAGGTCGAGACGAGCTTGTGGAGGCTGAAGCCCCACACACATTTCCTCCCTCACTTGCATTGCATGCATTTTACTGTTAAAGCTGATGCTTTTGTCTGTTTTGGTGTATCATTGACATGATCCCTTAGGACTCTCATTTCTTCTGATGAGGATTTGATGATAGACTTTTAGGTTGAAACCTATGCATGACAACTTCTAGGAGTTCCCTGTTCAAACCCCAACCATAGGATGAATCCATGGCATGACAACAGTAGGACTTGATAGTCTCCCTCCTAGTTGGGCCTGTTCTCTTCTCATCTCGAAGCGGTTTAAAATACAGTAATCTTGAATGATTTCTTTCGTACGTTACGAGCCTTAAGCTATCTGAGATTGGATGTCTAGTATGGTACCCTTTGGGTGACATGCAACGCATTCACTCTCAGGTCATAGTCTCTAGTGCGGTTGAGATCGCAAACACAATAAAAAACACTTCTTTCAGGAGATAACCCGTAGTTTCCCGAACTACGTTTGCTCTGATCTTCCATACAGTGTGGAAGTACGTAGGCATAGGATGCGACATCCTAGCAAGCAACCTTCAACCTTTCCCCGTAATCATTCGTAGGCCGAACTACGTTGACTCTGATTTCTCGTTCTCTGATGAGAATACGTAGGCATAAAGTGCGACGCTTTGCCGAGTCATTTTTTCTTTTCTTTTTCAGCCAGCCTTGATAGGTAGATAGATTATAACCAACCCGTCCAAGTAAACAAACAAGCGAGGATCCCATCGAGTACGATGGACGTGAGGGGTGCTAATACCTTCCCCTTGCGTAACCGACTCCCGAACCCAGACAATGGTTGCGATGACCTTGTCTTACCCTTTTTCGTCAGGTTTTTCCGATCGTTTCCTTTCCCGCTCTGAGGGATAAATAACGAAAGGTGGCGACTCTTCTGTCATGCCGGCACCTTATTTTCGCGCAAGCGACAGCTGGCGACTCTGCTGGGGACCGAACCCAGAATCTCTGGTTCTCCGGTTCCCTATGAGAGTCAATCCTATCGTTTGTGTGTTTGCTTGTTGGGTTGCGTTTATTTATCGCATTTTTACTTCTCGCACTTTATTTCCCGCATGTTATTTCCAGTTTGATATAATTATCTGTGCTGCTGTGGGAGAGGGATGTTACTATGAGTGAGAAGCCGGACCTGGGCTTGAGTGTACACCTAGATATAGTTGCGGAGAAGTAGTAGACGAACCTGTCTGCTGAGCAGGCACAGTTCCCTACGAAAATCTGCGCTCAGACGAGATTCTTGCAGAGGTGCTCCTTTCCGGTCCTGAGGATCTGAGGGGAGTCCAGACGTGAGGATTGTCGACTCTGGGGACCGATCATTTGGAAGTCAGCTAAGTGAGGCCTCTTCATGACTTGATGATGCCACTCCTTCTGGGAATCGTATTGTCACTCATGAAAGTCTGTGACGCTGATGACCGCATAGGATGCCGTACCTTTGTCCGTGGATTAGGTCCATACCTGTGAGTGGGATTGGGATATTGCAGGAAACTTATACCTTCAGACCACCTGGTTTTCTTGACAGCGAATCAGTTATGTTGGTTCTCAGTTGCAGATTTGACTGTTCTTGACAGAGCGAGTTTTTGATCAAAGGATTTTATCATCGGGTGCATGTCTGTTCTTGATAGAGCAGGTTTCGATCAGAGTATTGTCTTCAGAGGTTTGTCCTGGATGGAGCAGATTTTGAGTGGGGTCTGAAGATCCCATCAGCAGTTGTTGTTTGTTCTTGATAGGGCAGATTTTGAGTGGGATCTGAAGATCTCATCAGCAGCTGTGTGTTTGTTCTGGATAGGGCAGATTTTTGATTTGGGGTCTGAAGACTTCATCAGCGGACGTTTTCTGATCATACATCCCGGGTCCTTATTATCAGGCACTTACTCTTGGCAGAGCAGAATTTTGATCTCGATCCTATCAGATGGTTATTCTCAGCGAATCGGATTAGTGGTTTTACACCGGGGTTTCCTTCTCATCAGTGACTGTTGATACCGAATCTCCACAGCAGCCACCTGAATATATTGTTGCATGCCTGCATTTTGCATTAGTTTGCATGATCATTCGCATTCCATTGACGTGTGTCTGTGACAGGTACCGTTTCCCCGATCCAGGATCTCTCGCCTCTTATTGTATTACTGCAGCCTCTCTCAAGAAGACTATTGCGTACGAGTTCTCGATCCCCGATGTGTCGAAGGTGGCTATCACTGGTACTATGTATATGTGAGATTGCCGTTTCCATGATGGGGCCCAGATTCCCCTCCTTATTATTGTCAGCACTGGTACTAAGGTGCCAGGATCGGGGGAAACCTCTCAAGCACACAGACACACGCATACATCTGCATAAAGCATTTTGCATGACATACATTTTGTGGCTTTTCCTAACCTTTAATGTTGACAGGTTTTTCAGGTGCACAGGTTCCGAGCTGCTTTCGATCTCCAGGATTGATCAAAAACTCATCCACCGCTACTCAACTCGCGCTAATCAGACAAGGATAATGGACCAGGTGCAGTCAGATGTTCAAGAGCTCCGTGAACGGATGGATCGTTTTATGGAACTGATGCAAGTAGTCGCGAATGGTCAGGACCAGCTTCGCACTTTGGTTCAACCTCTGATCTCCCGGGTTGACAGTAATGACATACTTCACGGAGGTGCCGTGCCTACTCCTCCTCCCGTGGACGCTCCACAGAATGTTGTTCCTGTTGCCGGGGGCAACGGCAGTGCTAACGACAATCTGATGACTAATCTCGGACTCAACGCGGCAGGCGTCGGCAATGGTAGTCTGGGAGCCAATGTTAACATAGGGCCGGTCAACGGCAATGCTGGTGCAGGAAATCTGCTGGTGCCTCAACCGTGGCTGGAGGACCATCAGGATGACATATTCTCTCAGAGAGGTGTAGAAGCAGAGTTGAATGCTGAAGCTCGACTCAGGTTCAAGGAGCTGGAAGACAAGATGAGGGACATTGAAAATCAGAACACATTGGGCGTTGACATGTCCAAGCTCGGGTTGATTGCTGACTTTAAAGTACCTCACAAGTTCAAGGTGCCTACCTTTGAGAAGTATAAGGGTACTACTTGCCCCCGGGTCCACCTCCGATCTTATTATAGAAAGATGTCCGCCTATTCTGACGATGAGAAGCTGTTGATGCACTTCTTTCAGGATAGCCTTTCTGGTCCATCACTCGAATGGTATATGGGCCTGGAGCCCGCTACTGTGCGCACCTGGAAAGACCTCGCAGAAGCGTTCGTCCTCCACTATCAATACAATAGCGACTTGGCTCCCAACCGAGTTCAGCTTCAGAATCTCTCACAACGGAACAATGAAAGCTTCAAAGAGTACGCCCAGCGGTGGCGTGAATTGGCTGCTCGGGTTCAACCGCCGATGGTTGAGCGTGAGTTAGTGCAAATGTTCGTGGCTACCCTTCCTGGAATCTATTATGAAAAGCTGGTCAGTGGCATGTCTGGAACATTCTCGGCTCTCATCACTATGGGCGAGCATGTTGAGAACGGTATAAAGATCGGAAAAATTCAGGGCGAATCATCCTCAGTGGGAGGAGGTAGCAAGAAACCTTATGCTGGCAAGCGTCGAGAGGGAGATGCCAGTGCTGTCACTAATGCTAGGAGAAAGGGAAAGGGCCCTCAGCCTCAGATTGCTAGCATAAATATCCCAGCTGCTCCACCGCAGCCGCAGCAGCAGCAGCAGCAGCAGCCTCAGCAGCAGAATCAGCAGGGGTATAGAAGATATCAGAATCGGGCTCCTCTGACAAATCATCACTTTGAAACTCCACCTATGTCGTATGCACAGCTTCTGCAAACGTTGCTTCAGCTCCAATTAGTTCAAAAGAGGACAATGGCTCCCTTAACAGGGACACCACCGCCGGGGTATGACGCCAATGCTACTTGTGATTTCCATACTGGGGCAGCAGGCCATACGATTGAGAATTGCAAAGCTTTTAAGCACAAAGTCCAGGACTTGGTGGACGCCAAGGTTATCAACTTTTCTGACAATGTGCCCAACGTTACCAAAAACCCGATGCCTCATCATAAGGGAGGCGGAGTGAATGCTATTATCACTGAAGAGAATTCAGACTTGCTGAATGATATCAAAGATTTGAAGACGCCACTTAGTTTTGTCAAGGCTAAGTTGCTGAAGAAGGGCTTCTTTCCTGGATGTGAAGAGTTATGTACGGCTTATGCTACACTTCCTGATGGGTGTGAGCAGCTGGTCGAAGGTATCCAAAGTCTGATGTCCGAGGGTATTTTGCAGTTCAGCCGGAGCGTTGAAAGTGCGTCTGGGGACGTCGTGCTGAAGCAGGCAGATGAAGTTGCTACCATTACTATTCCTCGTCACCCTATTACTATTTCTGCGCCCCAACCGCCTACTATCACTATCACCAGGGCCGGACCAATCCCATTCGAGAGTACTAATGCCGTTCCATGGCATTATGGCGCCGAAGTTTACTGCAATGGTCAGAAGTTAGAGCTCGAGCCGTTCGGATCAACTGTGCAGAATCTTGCCGGGGTCAGTGGCATTACTAGAAGCGGTAGAGTGTTCGCGCCAGCAGAGGTTGCAGCAGAGAAAGTGGTCAGGGCTGACGCTGTGGATAAGGGTAAAGGTAATGCTGTCGAAGAGGTCCCTTCTGGGGCAGAAAAAGATTTGCTAGTTAAAGATGTTGAAGAGTTCATGCGACTAATCAAGAAGAGAGACTACAAGATTGTAGATCATCTTCATCGGACTCCGTCAAAGATCTCTATTCTTAACTTGTTGCTGTGTTCTGAAGCGCACCGCAACGCGTTACTGAAGGTATTGAACGCTGCATACGTGCCGCAGGAGATATCAGTAAATCAGCTGGAAGAGGTGGTAGCCTATGTTAATGCTGGTAATGGGTTGGGATTCACAGATCTAGAGCTGACTCCTAAAGGAAGAGACCACAACAGCGCCTTGCACGTCTCAATAGAGTGCAGAGGCACTATTATGTCGCATGTCCTGGTAGATACGGGTTCGTCGCTTAATGTGCTTCCGAAGAAGGCACTAATGAAGTTGGATACCCGTGGGTTGCTTTGCACGCCCAGTGACCTGGTGGTAAAAGCCTTTGATGGGACTAAGCGCCACGTCTTCGGAGAGTTGACCCTGCCAATTCAAGTTGGTCCAGAGATGTTTAATATGGTTTTCTATATCATGGATATCATGCCTGCCTACAGTTGCCTCTTAGGTCGGCCATGGATCCATGCCGCTGGTGCCGTGACGTCCACGCTGCATCAAAAGCTTAAATATGCTGTCGGGGGCAGCATAGTAACCGTCTGTGGTGAGGAGGACATTATGGTGAGCCACCTGTCGTCCTTTAAATATGTTGAAATGGATGGCGAGATCCATGAAACGCTCTGCCAAGCATTTGAAACCGTCAAGGTGAAAGAGGTAGCTCCTGTCGTCGCAGAGAAGCAGGAGATGAATCTCTCCTCGTTTAAGGAAGCTCGGGCCGTTGTCGAAGCCGGTTCCACCCCAGGCTGGGGGCATGTCTTGGATATACCAATCAAGCAGGATAAGTTTGGATTGGGGTATTCTCCTGGAGCTGAAGCTTCATCTTCTTCTGGAAGCTCGTCTCGTGGGAAAGGGCCGATCCTATTCACCAAGGGGGGAGTAATTTTCGAGAGCATCAACGCTGCGTCGGAGGACAGCGGGGATAGTGACTGTGATCTTGACGCCTGGATTCAACCGAGCAAGCCGGGCGAGCGCCTCCACAATTGGACCATCAAGGAGATTATCAAGCTGACAAGTGAAGAGTAATGATTTGCTTTTTACAATCTTTGTACAACCCTATGTCCTGCCCGGGGCATAGTGGTTTTACTGTCAGGGCCTTGTTGGATTATGTGTATGCATTTTGTTAATAAATAAAAGGCGTTTTCTTCACACTCAAATATTGTGTTCTCTGTTATTCCTGTTTTATGTTTATTTCGAAAAAACAGCAAAATGGCAACGGGGTTTGTGCTAACCTGCATATCCTTGCTTTAAACTTAACCCTTGTTATTGCAGGATCCACAAAACAGACGACATCGACTCTGGACCCTCTACGGCTCACTACGACTTTGATTGCCCGATCTATCAAGCCGAGGATGAGATTGATGAAGACGAGGACCTTCCGGAAGAGTTGGCCCGCTTGTTGCGACAAGAGGAGAAGGTTATTCTGCCTCACGGGGAGGATATTGAGATTGTAAATCTGGGTTCTGAAGAGCTCGTCAGAAATGTCAGAGTAGGGGCTGCGCTGCAGAATGATGTCAAGCATAGACTGGTCGAGATGCTTCGAGAGTATAGTGACGTCTTTGCTTGGTCATACGAAGATATGCCCGGACTTGACACTGACATCGTGGTTCATCGCTTGCCGTTGCGAGAAGATTGCCCTCCAGTCAAGCAGAAGCTTAGGAGGACGAGACCAGACATGGCTGTAAAAATCAAAGAAGAAGTACAGAAGCAGTTGGACGCAGGATTTCTAGCCGTTACCACCTACCCTCCGTGGGTCGCCAACATAGTGCCTGTACCGAAGAAGGATGGTAAGGTACGCATGTGCGTCGATTATCGGGATTTGAACAGGGCGAGCCCTAAGGATGATTTCCCGTTGCCTCATATCGATGTGTTGGTCGACAACACAACCCAGTTTTCCGTGTTTTCGTTCATGGATGGCTTCTCCGGTTACAATCAGATTAAGATGGCACCAGAGGACATGGAGAAAACGACGTTTATCACCCCCTGGGGAACATTTTGCTATAAGGTAATGCCCTTCGGTCTGAAGAACGCAGGGGCCACTTACCAGCGAGCAATGGTAACTTTGTTTCATGATATGATTCATCATGAGATCGAGGTCTATGTTGATGACATGATTGCAAAGTCCCAAACGGAGGAAGAGCATCTGGTCAATTTGTTGAAGCTGTTTGAGAGGCTTAGGAAGTTCAGGCTGAGGCTGAACCCTAACAAGTGCACCTTCGGAGTGCGGTCCGGGAAGTTATTGGGGTTTATCGTTAGTGAACGAGGTATTGAAGTTGATCCTGCGAAAATAAAAGCTATCCAAGAAATGCCAGCGCCGAAAACAGAGAAAGAAGTTCGTGGTTTCCTGGGCCGAATAAACTACATTGCAAGGTTTATCTCTCAGCTCACGGCCACTTGTAAACCGATGTTCAAGCTTTTAAAGAAAGATCAGGCGGTTACTTGGAATGAGGATTGCCAGAAGGCATTCGACAAAATAAAGCAGTATCTTCAAGAACCTCCAATCTTGATACCCCCAGTGGCTGGACGGCCATTAATCATGTACTTGACGGTTCTGGAGAATAGTATGGGGTGTGTTCTCAGTCAGCACGACGAGACAGGCAGAAAGGAGCATGCCATTTATTATTTGAGTAAAAAGTTCACTGAGTGTGAATCTCGATACTCGATGCTGGAGAAGACGTGTTGTGCACTAGCTTGGGCCGCCAAACGTCTACGACAGTATATGCTCAATCACACCACTATGATAATTTCGAAGATGGACCCGATCAAGTACGTCTTCGAGAAGCAAGCACTTTCGGGCAGGATTGCCAGATGGCAAATGGTGTTAACAGAATATGATATTCAGTACGTCTCCCAGAAAGCCATTAAGGGAAGCGTATTGTCTGATTACCTTGCCGAACAGCCAATCGAAGACTACCAGCCGATGAAGTTCGAATTCCCTGACGAGGATATTATGTTTCTCAAAGCGAAGGACTGCGATGAGCCATTGCCCGATGAGGGACCAGATAGGAAGTCTCAGTGGAAGTTGATATTCGACGGAGCAGTTAATTCCTATGGAAGTGGTATCGGGGCTATCATCACGACTCCTCACGGATCCCACATCCCGTTTACTGCGAGACTGACGTTTCCAGTTACCAACAATGAAGCCGAGTATGAAGCATGTATCATGGGTCTAGAAGAGGCAATTGATTTGAGAATCAAGAATCTAGACATATATGGTGACTCAGCGCTTGTAATCAATCAGATTAAAGGGGAGTGGGAAACTCGTCAAGCGAATTTAGTGTCGTACATGAATTATGCCAGGAGGCTGCTTCCTTTCTTCGATCGAGTGGAACTTCATCATGTACCCAGGGCTGAAAATCAGATGGCTGATGCCTTAGCCATGTTGGCTTCAATGTATAAAGTCAATTATTGGAATGAGGCTCCAAGAATTGTACTTTCGCGTCTTGACAGACCGACATTTGTCTTTGCAATCGAGGATGCCAATGACGGCAAGCCATGGTTCCACGACATCCAGACCTTCCTTATGACTAAGGAGTATCCTGCGGGTGCATCAACCCAGGATAAGAAGACTCTGAGGAGGCTATCTGGAAACTTTTATCTCAATCCTGACGGAGTGTTGTATAAGAGAAACCACGATCTCGTGCTACTCAGATGTGTAGATGAGAAAGAGGCGAGTATGCTCATGGAAGAAGTCCGTGAGGGCACATTTGGTACGCACGCCGGCGGGCATGCCATGACGAGAAAGATCCTGAGAGCAGGGTATTACTGGCTGACTATGGAGTCGGATTGCTTCAGATTCGCGAAGAAATGTCATAAATGCCAAATTTATGCGGATAAAGTTCATGTGCCGCCGTGCCCATTGAATGTCATGTCCTCCCCTTGGCCGTTCTCCATGTGGGGCATCGATATGATAGGCAAGATCGAGCCCACTGCATCCAATGGTCATCGTTTCATTCTGGTAGCTATCGACTACTTCACCAAATGGGTGGAGGCAGCCTCGTACGCTAATATGACCAAGCAGGTGGTAGCTAAATTCATAAAGAGGGACATCATCTGTCGCTATGGAATTCCCGAGCGAATCATTACTGATAATGGTTTGAACTTGAATAACAAGATGATGAAGGAGCTGTGCCAGAGCTTCAAGATTGAACACCACAACTCATCTCCTTACCGGCCGAAGATGAATGGCGCCGTCGAAGCCGCCAACAAGAACATAAAGAAGATTGTTCAGAAGATGGTTGTGATGTACAAAGATTGACACGAGATGCTGCCGTTTGCCTTGCACGGTTATCGTACGACGGTGCGTACGTCGACCGGGGCAACTCCTTTCTCCTTGGTGTACGGTATGGAAGCTGTCCTACCGTTAGAAGTGGAGATTCCTTCTTTGCGAGTTTTGGTTGATGTAAAACTCGACGAGGCAGAATGGATTGCGAATCGTTTGAACCAACTCAGCCTGATGGACGAGAAGAGGTTAGCATCGATTGCATTTGGTCGCCTGTACCAAAGCCGAATGAAGAAAGCTTATGATAAGAAGGTGCGTCCTAGAAGCTTTCAGACGGGTGATCTCGTCCTGAAGAAGATTCTTCCGCCACACTCCGATCACCGGGGCAAGTGGACTCCAAATTACGAAGGGCCGTATGTCGTCAGCAAGGTCTTCTCGGGAGGAGCTTTGTTGTTATCCACGATGGATGGTGAAGATTTTGCATCCCCGGTGAACGCGGACGCAGTTAAAAAATACTTTGCTTGAAAGAGACCCGCTGGACAAAAAAGAAAGAGTCCAGGCAAAAAAGGGGCATCCCGGCGAACCAAAAACAGAATAAAAGGTTCGGGCAAAAATTAGGGATATATTGAAAAAATGTACACCCGCGAAGTCGAAAACCTACACTGGTCGGCTTCGGCAAAAAAAAGGTATCCCGGTGAACCGAAAACCCGTAAAGGGCGGTTCACGCAAAAGTTAGGGATTTGAATAAGCAAATGACTGCGTTCCGCGTGTGGACTTTCATTGTTTTGTGGTTTGGAGGACCTGAGGGTCGTCTACCTGAATCAGTCTCTTCCGAAGCTGAAGCGTCGGAGAAGTATCGGAGTCGAGTGGGCCTTAGAGGGATCAACTCATGGTGTTCGTCTATGCCTCGTTGCCGACATTTGCATATACTGATGTATATTTATGTTTTCCTTTTGCGCAGCTTCCTCATTCCAGGAGCTTGCCTCTGTTGTAAAACATTTTTGCCCATTCAGGGGTTCACCATCAATAAAATGCACATTATTCAGCAATTCTGCTTGCCTGTTTAGCATTTATCTGTTTTGTTTGCGAATGAAAACGCCGATGTTTTTGATAAAATGCACATACATAAACTCACGGGCCTAGGCCCATTGATTGTTGAAACAACTAATTAACTGAATATTGTCACAAGATAATAACCTGGATAGGCCCCTTTGAGGAGGGTATCTTGTTTGTTTGCTTGTGTTGTTGCAGGTGTAGCACCTCCCAGAAGATGTGTCGTGCGCATCCCCGAAGCAGGGCGAGTCCTCCTTCTCCAATAGAGTTCAGAAGTCTTTCCTCCGTAGAATCAGAATCAGAATAGTGAGCATTGACATGTCCCCCCCAGGCGGAGATGGTTTTCTTCCCCAAGCAGACGCATCCTGAAGGAATGTCACCTCATCAGCTGAGTCGCTCGCCAGAGCTCGTATTCTCCCCCAGCACCGGGTCACAAGTGCAGATTTCATAAGAAATGTTCGGGTGCCGAAGCTCGTGTTTTCCCCAGTAAAGTTGCCGCAGCAGGTGTTTCCCCCAGCACCGGGTCACAAGTGCAAGTCTTGTAGGAGGATGTTCGTATGCCGAAGGATGCAGTAACTGATGGTGCCAGACTGAAGTCTCCCGCGGAATTGAGGTTCCCCACCAGAGCCGTACTCTCCCCCGAAGTCAGATGATTCTTTCTTCCCTAGCGAAATTGAAATTCCTCATCAGAGGCGTACTCTCTAGTGAAATAGAATGATTTCTCTTTCCCCGGATGAGTCCGCAAACCTCCAGGAAAGCAGAATCCTTGGAAGCAGGTGGGACCTTGAGTGGATTTTCCCTAGCAGTTGTTGAGCAGCTGATGCTGTATCTCTCCAGAGTCGTACTCTCTCCAGTGAAGCAGAATGACTTCTCCTTCCTCAGCCAAGTTTGCAGATGTCCAAGAGAGTCGAGTCCTTGGAAGTTGATCAGACCATGTTTTCCCCAGCGGAGTGTGGAGCAGCTGAAGTTGTTTCCCCGCAGAGTTGTTATCCCCAGAAAAGTAGCCATGACGGCCACACAGTTTACTCTCGCGATTGATATCAGCAAGTCTGGTTTCTCGTAGAGCTTCGTCCCCTGCAGTAATCAACTGAAGTTGTTTTCCATGCAGCAGTCCGCGGAAGATCAGCTCCCCAGATAGAGTCCGATTGATGTTGGTGTGTCCACGTTCTCCTCAGCAGGATGATTCCTCTACCTGAGTAGTTCTTTTCTCCTTGACAGAAGGATTTCCTCCCCCCAACATTTATTTTGCGGACGGGATCGCATCATTGTGCATGATTGCATAGCATTGTGCATGATTGCATAGCATTGCGCACGACTGCATAGCATTTAACGTTGCATAGCATTGTGCATGATTGCACAACATTTAGCATAAATGCATATCATTCCCACCGTGTGGGGCATGGCGCAGAAGCATACGCATCATAAGCATGATCTAGGTTACTATCATCCTTGTTTTACAGGTGTTCCACCGAAGGACCAGTCGCTCAAGACGATTCCTGACATTCTCCCCAACAAGGTCGCTTCCTTAAGATGATTCTTAAAGACCCCGGTGTAATCCCCATAGTCGCTCGCTCAAGATGATTTTTGAGATCCCCAGCGAAGTCTTCAGTTCGAGATGATTCTTGAATTTCTCAGCGGGGCCGGTTTGCTTAAGATGATTCTTAAGACCTCAGCACAATTTCCCGAGTTGTTCGCCTAGTATGATTCTTGAGCTCCCCAGTAGCGTCCCCAGCAAGAGTTGCCCAGGAGGATTCCTGGAATACCCAGCAGAATAAAGTCTCCAGAATGGTTATCGGTTCAGGATGATTCTTGAAGGTGCCCGACGGAGTTGTTTGTTCAAGATGATTCTTGAAGACCTTAGCAGCGTGATATGTCTGCTCCAACAGTGATGTCTAATCCGAAGATTGACTTCGTAAATGCCTGAAGGCGGTACCAGAATGTTCCTGTGGATTCAGGTTTCAGTGCTGATGAATCAGCGCTTATCTGAAGACAGAGTTCAAGAGTTCGTAGATCCAGCTTGTGTATGCAAGGTGATCCGTATTGGCCTGAAGACCAAGTCAGTTGCCCTGAGGTGATGATTGATCGCGATCAAGTGAATAGTGTTTCTTCTGACTGAAGTCGGAGATGTTTCTCCAGCTGAAGCGGAGTTTTGCCTGAAGGCAAAGTGTTTGAATCCCCATAGAGTCATGAATGGCTCAGGATACCATTTCTTTGACTGAAGTCACGGATTTCCCAAGCTGAAGCGAAGGTGCCTAAGGGCAAGGTTATCCCCTAAGGTCATGAATGACCTAGGATTCATTTTTCGGACTGAAGGCCGAAGTATATCCCTGACTGAAGTCACAGATGCTCTATAGCATAGGTGGAGTTGCCTGAAGGCAGATCCATGTATCCTTGAAGGCCAAGGACCATTTCTTCAGACTGAAGTCGAAGATACCTCCTGCAGGGTTGCCGACGGGCAAAGTTTACATCCTTGAAGGTCAAGGATGTTTATCTTCAGAAGTACTTGAAGATCTTTTCTAGCTGAAGCTGGAATCGCCGACGGGCAAGGTTTATCTCCCTGAAGGCCAAGGATGCTTATCTTCAGAAGTACTTGAAGATTTTTCTAGATGAAGCTGGAAGTGGCCAGGGGCCAGGGTTTCAAATATCTTTAATGTTGAAGTTCTACGGCGGGCAGTGTGCAGTAGTATGCCGATGTTCGTTATGGTTCTGAGGGTGAACCCCAGATCAGAGTGTGCTCGGTTAGGTCTCTCATTCCCAGCGGAGTAGTTTCAAATACGCAAGTATACCTTTTGTTCCATTTACCAGGGGTGAACCCCAGGTTAGATTTGTTCAGATTATATTTTGTCCGGCGGCGAGGTTGGATGTTTGTCCGGCGGCGAGGTTGGATGTTTGTTCGACGGCGAGGTTGAATGTTCGTTTTCAGATTATATTTTGTCCGGCGGCGAGGTTGGATGTTTGTCCGGCGGCGAGGTTGGATGTTTGTTCGACGGCGAGGTTGAATGTTCGTTTTCAGATCATATTTTGTCCGGCGGCGAGGTTGGATGTTTGTCCGGCGGCGAGGTTGGATGTTTGTTCGACGGCGAGGTTGAATGTTCGTTTTCAGATCATATTTTGTCCGACGGCGAGGTTGGATGTTTGTCCGGCGGCGAGGTTGGATGTTTGTTCGACGGCGAGGTTGAATGTTCGTTTTCAGATTATATCTTGTCCGGCGGCGAGGTTGGATGTTTGTCCGGCGGCGAGGTTGGATGTTTGTTCGACGGCGAGGTTGAATGTTCGTTTTCAGATTATATTTTGTCCGGCGGCGAGGTTCGATGTTTGTTCGACGGCGATGTTGAATGTGTTCGACGGCGAGGTTGAATGTTTGTTTCGACGGCGAGGTCAGACTTTGTAAATCCCCAGCAGAGATGATGTTTGTACGACGGCAACGTCGAGTGTCTCTCAGAGCGATGTTTGTTTCCGACGGCGATGTCAGATTCAATTTTCCAGCGGCGATGTTGGGCATGTCAAGTTGATCCAGTCTTCTGACGGCGATGTTAGGTGATGCAGATCCTTTAGTTCTCCAGCGGAGATGTTGGGTATTTTGGTGATTCGGGTTCGTTAGTTTTCCCGCGGCGATGCGGGGTATTTTGACAGATTTAGTTCTCCAGCGGCGATGCGGGGTATGTTGAGTGCCCGACGGCGATGTCAGATGTAGTTCTCCAGCGGCGATGCGGGGTATTTTGTTCAGTATTGTATTTTCTCCAGCGGCGATGTTGGGTATTTTGGTGATTCGGGTTCGTTAGTTCTCTAGCGGCGATGTTGGATGTATTGTTTGTTTCCGACGGCGATGTCAAATCCAGGTCTCCGACGGCGATGTCAGATCAGTATTTCTCCAGACAGTTGCCGTGCAGCTAGTATTGCAGTATTCGAAGATTTGTTCCCCGCAGAGTATCGTGTGCTCGTGCAGTTGGCAAATTTTCGGGTTTACCGGTATTCAACCGTCTCGCACCTTGATTGGCTGAGAGTCGTTCGCTTCTCACCCAGTCAGGTTCAAGCCGTTTGAACAGGGGCAGCTGTTGCACCCCAAAATTTGACCAACAATTATTTATCCATCAAATGTTTGAAAGTTGATACCTTCACCAGACAGTTCAAGAGATCCTCAGAGGAATTGGTTGAAACCAGGGTTGTGTGCTTCATAGCTTGAGAGTTGTGGGTGCTCCTCAGATGATTTTGAGACTTTGAGAATGAACTTGATGCTTTGAGAAAGTGTATGAGATGTCTTGATAGCCATCATGAAGCCCAGAGAAGTCATTGTGCAAGGATTCAGGAGATTCAACCATGAATGGTAGAATTAGGGTTATGACTGGGTCAGCCCTAGGGTAACTGAAGATTTGGAGAAGGTTGAGACCTAATCCAAGGGCCATGGGATCATGAAATGATGTATGGATATGTTATAAAGATGATTCCTGGGCCAACTCATCAGGATTGAGGAGTTTGAGAAGTTTTGAGTTAGGGTTTCTGAGGATTGGCAGTGAAAAAACCCTAATTTGATCCCTATCTTCCAGACAGTTTTAGCTCAAGATGTGATTGATATCTCATCTTCCCCACAACATGAATGTTGTAGAGCTTGTTCTTAGCTTTAATTTGAGTGGTGGAAGTCCTTGATAGGAGTTGCAGAGCTCAAGTTATGGTTTTGACAAATTATAGGTCAGCTGAGGTGTGTGAATCTGAGTCCTTGAAAGTCACCCAACTTGCAGAAAACTTTTGCCTTAGTAGGATGATTCCTATGATCTCTTGGTCAACATGAATGTTGAAGAGAATCTTCTTAGCTTTAATTTGAGTGGTATAATTCCTTGATAGGATTTGTGGAACTCAACTTATGGTTTGAACAAGACAGGGGTATTTTGGTCATTTGGCAATTATAGGTCATCTTAACCAATGCCTAAAACCCCTACTTCCAAGCTTCAAATGGAAAAATTTCCAACATGAAAGTTGTTCAAAATGGCATTTTAAGGCTAAGTAAGAGGTCTTGGGAGTTTGGAAATGGCTAGAACAAGGATTGGTCAAAAGTAGCAAAAATGAACTAAAAAAGGCATATAAGTTAATTCAAGTGAATTTGAAAATTGGTTTGGAAGATCTAGGAATCCAAAATAGGTCATCCAATATATCATTTTGATTGGAAACATCATTTTGAAGACAATGGTTTTAACACATTTTTCATTTGAGGTTCAAAAATGGGATATGCTTTGTAATATTGAAACTTGCATTATAAGGCACCTTTGGAAATTTTAACACAAGGCAAGAAAAAGGCTTGTAATTGCTCATATCTTCTCAATATCTCTTATGATGAGATTTTAAAGCCAATTTGCAAGGCATAAGGCATGATACATGAGATTTTCAATTTACCATCACATGAGATTCCAAGCATTTTCTAGCACTTTCTAGATGAATCTAGAAGTTTCCAATGAGCATTATTTAAAGAGGGCATTGTGGTGAATCAAAGGGTTGGTCAAGAAGAGAGAATTCAGTGGAGAGAGTGAGGGAGAGAGTGAGGGTTTCAAGCTTTCTTCAAGATCAAGCAAGACTCGTGTGAGGCACTACAAGCTTTCTTCTTCAAAGCTTTTGCAAACAGAAAGATCCTCTCCATTAGAGGAGTGTTTGGCATCAATTGCAAGCTCTGCAACCACTCATAGCATCACTCACCATCACCATTCGACAGGTTCTTTCTTCCCCATATATCTCCTAATTTATATGCTTTCTGTTAGGCTTGTAGGTATAGAATGAACATGCTAGGTTAGTTAATTAGTTCCCTAGAGTCTCAGAGGGTTTTGTGAGGATTGATAGCAGGTGCAAGAATCTTTCATGATCAAGAATAAGCTGGATGTTAGGTTTTAATGCACGATTGATAGTTCATTATGATGAGCATAACATGTAGAACAAGATTGGGCCATTAATTGAGAGTTTTGATAAGGTTGATCTCAGTGCAATCATGGTGGTACCAAGGTTTCGAGCACTCTGTTTGAGCATTATAGGAAGATTCAAGGGAAGCTACGCATATGATTGTAATCCTCATGTTTCGTGGAGCATTTTTGGCTTTGGAATTTTTAAAAACCATTGAGAGATGAGAGAGCAAGAGATGATGGAAGAATCGTGCATGGTGTTCATGGATGCTGAAACCCTAATTCATTTTGGGGACGATGGCTATCCATCGTTGGATCAAGCCAGGATGTTTGACCTCAAGACCCATCTAACGGCCAGCATTCAAACTTAAAAAACGGAGGGAACCCTAGCATCTAAACGCGGCATTTAGTTAAATGAGAAACCCTGGGCCTAGCTTCAGATTGCTATACACACACCCTACTGGGGCCCAATGTGAAAATGAACATAAATTTGTTGCTAAATACACCGCACTTTTCATCTTTTTCTTTGTATTTTTTGTTTTAATTTCTGATTGAAACTTGGGCCTATCACTTTTTCTCTCCACACCCCCGCTTCCTGGCCCACAACAAATAACAACTGGGGCGCTCTTCTATTCACACCCCTTCCCCTTTATTTGATTTCTTTTATTTTTTTAATTCCATTTATATTTCTTGCATTTATAAAATTCATAAAAAATAGAAAATTAAATATTTTTTAATTCTTGTTTTTTCTATAGGTTAATGAATTTGTCTAGAAAAATATAAATAAATAAATTTCCATTTTATTTTCTTTTAATATTTTTAGAGTATTTTTTCTTTTAAATAGCTTTTTAATATGTTTAGTTTGGTATCCAATTTTTTAGAATTTCTTGTAGGACCTTCTCTTAGTCTTTTTAATTCATTCTTTTTGGTGTGATTAGATATTGAATCATAGTTCCCCATAGGATTTAATTCTTGATTTTTAGATTAAAATTTGATTAGTTTAATCAGGTTAGCATTAGGGTATCATAATTAGGGTTTATGTTATGCATAGGTAAGGAAATTCATTTTCTTTAGAGAGTTTTGTCTTGATTCTTGGGTAGGGGCATATGTGGATGTTATGGATAGATGTTGTAGACCCTTGTGAATAATTGATAGATTTTTCCCCTTGTTTTAGTATTTTTAGGCATTTTCTGAAGTTGACTGATGATTTTGTCTGCCCTGTGGTTATCTGTCTGCCTCTGGGGTTTATTTTGGGGAATTTGTTGTGGGGCTTAGTTTGTTTTGAAGATCTTGTTGAAGAGCATGATGGAGGAGAAGATTGTAGATCAAGGCTCAGAGACCCAGAGCTTGGGGATTATTCCTTGTCTGTGAGGTTTGAGATCCTGAAGTTTGAAGGAAGTTCATGGTACTTTCCTGAGGAAGGCACTATGAATGACTTTCATTCTTTCTTCTCACCTCTTTCTTAAGTATCCAATGATGTTGGAGCCAACTTGTGAGTTTAATTTCTCCTGAGGAGGAATGTAAACTGATCACAGTTGTTGAGCCACATAGGATACAACTCCTAAGTGGAAGCCTCCTAGTACTTTCCTGAGGAAGGTCCTATGGGTCTATTCACTTAGTTCCATTAGTTTATCTAGGATTTCTTAAGTATCCAATGATGTAGGAGCCAACTTGTGAGTTTAATTTCTCCTGAGGAGGACTGTAAATTGATCACAGTTGTTGAGCCACATAGGATACAACTCCTAAGTGGAAGCCTCCTAGTACTTTCCTGAGGAAGGTCCTATGAGTCTGTTCATTTAGTTCCACTAGTTCAGATAGGATTTCCTAAATATCCAGTGATGTTGGAGCCTGCTTGTGAGTTTAGTTTCTCCTGAGGAGGAATGTAAACTGATCACAGTGGTCGAGCCACATAGGATATGATTCCTGAGTACACACCTCCTAGTGCTTTCCTGAGGAAGACACTATGAGTCTGCTTACTTAGCTCCCTTTCTTTGGTAAGCTTGCTTTGAAGCTTGGAGACTGGGATTGATTTCTTTTGGTTAGGTTTTGCTTTAGGGCTTTGCTTAGATTTGATTAGAGTTCTGTTTTAGGGTTAGGATTAGAGATTAGATTCTTTCTTTCTCAAGCATGTGTTTTGTTTGCCTGATGGCACTTCATTTCTTTTATCTGCTTATTGCTTGATAGCATGTTGTTTATTTTTCAGTATGATTACTGTTATTTCATGACTGGCTTGAGGTCGAGACGAGCTTGTGGAGGCTGAAGCCCCACACACATTTCCTCCCTCACTTGCATTGCATGCATTTTACTGTTAAAGCTGATGCTTTTGTCTGTTTTGGTGTATCATTGACATGATCCCTTAGGACTCTCATTTCTTCTGATGAGGATTTGATGATAGACTTTTAGGTTGAAACCTATGCATGACAACTTCTAGGAGTTCCCTGTTCAAACCCCAACCATAGGATGAATCCATGGCATGACAACAGTAGGACTTGATAGTCTCCCTCCTAGTTGGGCCTGTTCTCTTCTCATCTCGAAGCGGTTTAAAATACAGTAATCTTGAATGATTTCTTTCGTACGTTACGAGCCTTAAGCTATCTGAGATTGGATGTCTAGTATGGTACCTGTCGCTACTGCGAAAATCGGCGCCGGCTGAACAGAAGAGTCGCCACCGTGCGTTATTTATCCCACGGGAGGGAAAGGAAACGCTCAGAGTAAACCTCGCACAACACGGGAAAGGTATGGTCATCGCAACCAAAACCTGGATTCGGGAGTCGGTTACGCAAGGGGAAGGTATTAGCACCCCTCACGTCCGTCGTACTCGACGGGATCCACGCTTGTTTTCGGGTATGGATTGTTATTCTATCTAAACTATAGGTCAAGGGTTAAAAAGAAAAGAAAATAAAAATGAAATGACTCGGCAAAGTATCGCACTTTATGCCTACGTATTCCCGTCTGGAACGAGAAATCAGAGTCAACGTAGTTCGCCTACCTACGGGAAAGGAGGGGAAGGTTGCTCGCTAGGATATCGCATCCTATGCCTACGTACTTCCACACAGCATGAAAGATCAGAGCAAACGTAGTTCGGGCCACGTACGACACAAGTCTGTTTTGATTGATTTTATTCCTTCTGAAAAAGGTTTTTCTGATTAACAGTCCAAGAGGACAAAAATGACGCTTTGATGAGTTCACATTCTTTTACGAAAGAAGTGTCTTTTATTGTGTTTGAAATCTTTATGTGTTTTTCTGTTTGTTTTGAGAAAGAAAGAGACAGAACTCTAACCTACGGTTGCGAAGGGAAACAAACTAACCTAATGTTATCATGCAGGGGTTAAGACCTAATGTCTATCATGCTCCTCTCTTGCGCAGAGAGAAACAGAGATCCTACGGGATAGGCAGAAACAGAAACAATAACAGATATTTACAGCAGTAAAACAGTAAAATGCATGGATGCAGCAGCACAAGCGAGGCAAGGGAGTCCCACTCAACCTCGAACCTAGAAAACAATAGGCGAAAGTGAACAGGCTTCACCTTCAACCCAACAGGGTAAACAGCAAACAATACAGTTCAGAAAACCAATCAATACATCAGCAAATGCAATACAGCAAAAGAAACAGCATCAGCAGCTCTAAATCAACAACTGGCTTCAAGCAATCTCCAATCAGCTACAGGCTTCAACAAGCATCAATCTCCATCTTCATGGCCTTCAGACAAGGGCTTTGATCATCAGTCTTCCATCTGCAATGGCTTTTCTTCATGCTCAAACCTCCAGGATGAGGGATTAGTCACAAGAGTGAATTGGGTGTTAAGCAATCAGTTGACTACCAAAGGTGGTGAACAGACTGCTTCTAACACAAGAGACATTTTCTCTCAAGAGTTCTATCTCATAGACACTATCACCAAGCCTTCCAAAGGAAGGGGGTGAGTGTCTTAGAGAAACTCTGAATCACAGAGAAGAATGGATGCAGACAAGGCAATCCATGTTTGAGAAATAATCATTCTAACCTAGAGCTCTGCCTAGCTCCTAAACCCTAGTCTCCTCAGCAACTGCTAGCAAGAAGCTCCTCCTCAACTCTGACAGTTGATCTTCAGCATCTTTGAATCTTCAATGGCTTCATCTCCACAAATCTTCAGCTTCCCCAGGGCCCCAGACAAACCCAATACCCATACAAACAATCAATAAACCCCAGAGGGCACACCACACCAGACATCAGATATACAGACAGTAATAATATCAGTAGGGGAATCCTAACTTTTCTCTAAGGGATCTAATAACTACCCATAGCCCCTATAGTCCCATAACTAATCTATTCAAATCCTAAGTCCTAAGGGAGAAAATTGAACTTCCTAAGTTGTCACCTAAAACCCTAGTTTTGTTCATGATATTCAAGCATTTATTAATCACCTAAAATTAGCCTCTAAAAATGGGAACTAAAATATTTCTATAAGCCTAATATCTCATCTAAACAATATGAAAAGAATGATCAAAAAATATTAAAGCATGTGAGAGAACAAAAATCATAAAAATAATGCATGAAATGAATCTATTTATTATGACATTTATTTAGAAAATATGAAAAAAATATGAAATAAAACTAAAAATGAAATTTTATTTTCCTATAATATTCTAGACATTTTAATGAAAACATGGTAAAAAGAATGGATTAAAAAGCATTTTTTATGAATTATTTATGATTTAATGAAAATGGTAAAAAATTAAAATGAAATTAAAAAAAATGAAATGAATTAAATGAGCCAGAGGGGTATGAATAGAACTTCGCTCAGTTATAAATCCAGAATGGGCCACATATAGGGGTGCAATTAGCGCTTCTGGCTTAAGCCCAACTTGAGTTCAGAACTAAAGAGAAATAGAAACGCCAGGGGGGGTGAGAAAAGTATCAAATCCATGTTGAAATTGCATTGGGCCTAATTGCTGGGGGTGGAATTAGCAACAACCAACTCAGGCCCGCCCGTTTCAATTAATGAAACGGTGCGTTTTGGCCAGCGCTTCTCCCTCCAATTTTCAGATTGAATGACAGCCCTTGGATCACGCCAAAAGTCAAGAGTCTTACACTCATTGAACGGCTATAATTATCTCTTCTTCCTCATTCAACCTGAAACCTAGGGTTTCTGCCATGCGAGCTCATGCACGAGCTACCTTACACCAAACTGTTCTCCTTCTACACGCCATGAATCCTCATGCTGTAAACATGAAATCTGCTCCAAATCTCTCCCTCTACAAGCTTAGGGTATTAGATTATCTTGAAATTCACCACAACAACAAACACGATTGGATCAACATCCGGCCTCCATTGAAATGCACTGATATGCATCATCACCAATCTTCCTCAAACTTAGCCTAAATTAAACTACACCTAATGGAGATTAACATATGCTATCAAGCCACAATTATAACACACTAATCTAAGAGATATGAACACTAACAGTTTATGGCACCTGTCACTAACCATCACCAAATCTCTCCAAATTCATCTAACTTAATCTCCTAACCACCTAGATCAATTCTACACTAACAAAATCATGCCTAACTAACTGGATCAAGCAGTTTGAATGAAAACTTACCTTGTGCAAAATCTTGCAAACAGCTATGGAGATTGATGATTTGAGGCTTTTGAGACTTGGATCTTGATCAATCCTTGATGAACTTGATTCTGTATGCAAGCTTTGGATGAGATTTGGCCAGAATTATGCTATCCACTTGCAACTTCAATCTTGATGCTCTTGAAAAAAAGTGCTCGAAAATGAATGATTCACACCAAAACTTTGCTTCAATTATGATCTATGATGATGATGGAGTCAGATTGAGTTGATTTTGATGAAAGTTGGTGAAGGTTTTGAGAGAATTGTAATGAAACTCTTATGAAAAAGTATGAGAAATTTTGTGGAATTCTTGGTGCAAATGAGGCCAACCCTTGATCAATGCACATTTCATGAATATATAGACCCCAAATGAACATTCTAGATCCATCTTGCACATTCCCTTGCTTTCCAACTTTGGTTCATTTTTGATTATGTTTCTTAAATGATAAGCAACCATGGATAACTTCATTTTTTCCTTCTAAACTCAAAAAAGTGTGTGAACCATTGTTCTTAGAATTGTTTTTCCATTCAAAATCATATATTGGAAGTCTCCATTTGGACTTGTAAATCTCACAAACCATTTTCCAACTTGAAATTATTCACTTTATAAGCCTTTTTAGTTCATATTTTGACCTATCATGCAACTCCATGCTATGAGCTTCTCCAATAACTTGTGACCTTCTTTCTAGACTTAAAATCCCATTTGGAGCAAGTTTGATGTTGTAAGTTTTTCCATTTGAGGCCTCCTTGTATGAGTTTTGGGTATAGGTTAAAATGACCTGTAATTCACAAATGCCCAAAATACCCTTTGCTTGTCAAGACCATAAGTTGAGTTCTCCACATCATATGAAGGCATACCATACCATTCTAGAAAGCTAAGACAATGAGGAACAATTCTTATGTTGACCAAGAATTCATTTGAAATCTCCTTGAGGGGTAAAACTAGCTTGGAAGTCAAGTCACTTTCACAGACAAAAATTCAGACACCCCAGATGACCTGTAACTTGTAAGGACCATAACTTGAGTTCTATAAATCTCCTTGAGGTCTTCCACCACTCAAATTAAAGGTATTGAGATCCTCTACAAGTTTCATGTTGGCCAAGAAGCCATTTGAAGCTAGCATTTTGACTTATCTTGCTTGGAAATTTGACCTAAACTAGGGGATTTTACAGAGAAACCCTAATTTAGTAACTCCTCTTCTCCTTGATTTTTCTTGAATTCTCCTTGTCATATCTCCATATCTTTATTCTCCATGTCCAATATTGATCCCCACATCTCTCCAATAGACTTGAATGCCCTCTTAAGTCAGTCAACTGACCTAGGGTTGACCTAGGGTTGACCCAGATGAAACCCTAGTTGACTGTCTTCCACTATAGCTCTTGTGCTTTCATCAATGACTTGTTTTCTTCTCCAAATGACTTTATAAGTCTCTCATAAGGTCTAGATGCTCTCCATGCTTTCATTTCACATCCCACAACCCTCTTGTTGACCCTCAGATACCCTCAGCTAGGAGATGGGCTCAAGGCTTGATCTGCTGAACTCTTTGCTTTCAAATTCTTTCCTGATGACTTGAATGAGATTGAATTGGGATAATAACCTCTTGATAGGCCTCTAGAGATGAAAGTAATGATTGGTCCCCTGTTGAATGACTTGCTATGCTTATGCTATGCAGATGGTTAGTCTATGTACATGACTCTATATGCAAATGATAATGATATTAAAACATGAACCAAGGAATAAGGTTGAGCAAATTTTAGGGTGCAACAGCTGCCCCTATTCAAGCGACTTGGACCCGATTGGATGAAGAGCCCGGAGCCTTCAGACATTCGCGGTACGAGACGGTTGAATACTAGTGAAACCAGAAATTTGCCAACCGCAGAAATAAACTGCGCTCCTGCTTGAGGAATGACATTCGTCAGCTGAATCTGACTGTTACGATAACCCACTGATCTCGCGCGACCGTGCTGGGGATTGTCTTCATCGTTCTGAAGAGGATTCTGTCATAACAGATTGCTTGCTTGTCCACGTTAGGACTCTGTTTGTCGTCGATACGAAGAAATCTCAACTAAAACTTGTCCACGTTAGGACTCCACTTACTGTCAACCCAGAAAAAATCTCGGCAACTCCGCTGGGGATACTTCATCTGCATTTCCGTAAACTGAATCGCCCACGTTAGGAATAACACCCTTCCACGTTAGGATTAACACCTGTCCACGTTAGGAATCACATCATCCACGTTAGGAGTAACGCTTTTATCTTTCCACGTTAGGAAGCAATCTTCTTTCCACGTTAGGAAACTATATCAGTCTGTCCACGTAAGGACTCCAATACCACTTGCCATGTCCGCGTTAGGACTCTGATCTTTCTACGTAAGGAATTCCACTTTGGTGCTGGATCTGTCCACGTAAGGACTCAACTTCTCGAATCTGTCCACGTCAGGACCCCAATTTCTCCGCGTAAGGAATAAACTTCTTCTTCCACGTTAGGAATATCTTGATATGATCTGTCCGCGTCATGACTAAACTCTCTTTCCACGTCAGGAATGATCCATTTCTTTCCACGTCAGGAATCAATCTTGATATGTCCGCGTGAGGACTCAATCTTTCCACGTTAGGAATCAATTCTTGCTCAATTTGTCCGCGTCAGGACTCATTTTTCCACGTAAGGAATTCATCTTTTTCCACGTAAGGAATCATCTCAATCTGTCCACGTAAGGACTTTCTCCTTTCCCCGTTAGGAATACAGTTATTTCCACGTTAGGAATAATAATCTCTTTGATCTGTCCGCGTTAGGACACTGATCTCGTCTTGATTCGTCCACGTTAGGACTCAGGCGTCTTCGACTCACTGAGGAAATAAGACTTGTCCACGTAAGGACTCACGCGTCTTCGACTTGCCGGGGAAATATCCGCGTTAGGACTTACACTTTGCCAACAACACGAAGAAAGATAAATTTGTCCGCGTCAGGACTCTTGTATCTTGTCATCACAAAGAACTACAAACTTGTCCACGTCAGGACGCACATTTCACCATTACGAATAAAGATACCTTACCAATCCGGTAAAACAAACCTGTCCACGTTAGGACGCCCACTTCTGAAGAAATCCCGTCATTCTAGGAGTAAATGGTCCACGTCAGGACTTAATTCTTTAATGATCCTCACCCACAAACTTCTTAGCGCTGACGCGACAGCGACTTTGAGATGAACTCTACTGGGGATGTCTGAAAACCCACTATCGGACACCTGCTTCGAAATTCTGATTCATGCGACTCGTTGATGACAAACGAACTCTGCTTGGGGATAAGAAGACACTTATCCTGGCCACTCTGGTTGGGGAAAATAAGATACATTTGCATAAATGACTCTGCTAGAGGCAAAGAGAGTTTTATCACGATAACTCTGTGGGGGAATACCGCCGAAACTGACATTGTCATTGAATATCTCCTGCCGAGATCTTGACTATTTAGTAATTTATTTGAGCAAGAGCTCTCTCCACCTGAACTACTAGAGTACAGAAACTGCTTCAGCAAAATAAATGCTGGAAGGATAACGCCGACTCGCCGGGGATAGCCTGATGCTACAAAATTATTCCAGCAAAATAAATGCTGATAGGATGAAGTCGACCCTGCTGGGAAGTTGGGAACTCAAACCACACGTCTTGTTGAAATAACCCCCTGCTGGGGAATATAACTCAAACCAAATACCTTGCGGAGGTAACCCCCTGCTGGGGAATAGCAGATGCGCCTGGTGAACTGATATCACACAGGTGTCTCTGATAAAATAAATGACAGGACCCACCATCAACCCTGCTGGGGAGAGTCTTGATCTTCGGATTCCACTGGAAGGAAAGAACACTTGCTGAAAAGAGAACTCCGCTGGGGATGGCTGGATTCTCTTGGGGAAAATTAACCGACTCCGCTGGGGGAGAATGCCTGACCCTACAGGGGGAGATGAACCTGTCTGAATACAGCCTTACGATCTTGGAATCACCAAACTCTGCTGAGGACGAGTAACTTCTCTGGAGCACGTCCTTTGGATAAGCTACGGCTAGCTGGGGAATTCTATCCTTCTTCAGGAAGAACATGCATGACCTGCGTGGGGATCAAGCCTTTCACTATCGCAATCTTTTGATCACCTTCCTCGTACGGTTATGAAACCTGCAACAACACAAACAAGACACGACAAGCCTATGCAATCGAATCAATTCAGGTTAGTGACGTTACACTCAGTTAATTCAAAGCTTTAACGATTGTTGGCAAGGGCCAGTGATGTTATACTCATGCTAGTTTCAATAAACTTAGGCGTTTTATCATGCGCAAAACAGTAAAGAACAGGCATCAAGTACTGAATAACACATTTTCATTGATTGGGCCCCTGAATGGGCGGAGTTTTTGTACACGGGATGTAACTCCTGAAAAGAGGAAGCTACACAAAGCAAATATACAAGTATGCAAGTATTCACAAGAAGCATAAATATTGACAAATTAAATTTTGTACACATGTCGGCAACTGGTTGCAGATGAACACCACGAACTGATCCCCCCATGACTCGTCCGACTCTAATACTTTCCCGGTATCCCTACTTCTGAAGAGGTTGTATCCGATAACTGACTCCTCAAACATATTCTCCCGCATTGATGCTCATTGAAAAATCAAATTCGGACCGCAGTCATTTGCTTTTCACATCCCTAACTTTTGCGTGAACCGCCCTTTACGGGTTTTCAGTTCACCGGGATACCCCTTTTTGCCGAAGCCGCCCAGTGTAGGTTTTCAACTTCGCGGGTGTACATTTTTTCAATTTTATCCCTAACTTTTGCCCGAACCTTTCATTCTGTTTTTGGTTCGCCAGGATGCCCCATTTTTGCCTGGACTCTCTTTTTTCTGTCCAGCGGGTCTATTTTAAGCAAAGTATTTTTTAACCGCGTCCGAATTCACAGGTGATGCAAAGTCTTCCCCGTCCATGGTGGACAACAATAAAGCTCCTCCTGAAAAGACCTTCTTGACAACGTATGGCCCTTCGTAGTTGGGGGTCCACTTGCCCCTGTGATCTGCTTGCGGCGGGAGAATCCTTTTCAGCACAAGGTCGCCCGTCTGGAAGCTTCGCGGAAGTATTTTCTTGTCATACGCTTTCTTCATTCGTCTTTGATACAAACGACCGTATGCCAGAGAAGCTAGCCTCTTCTCATCCATCAAACTCAATTGATTCAATCTATTCGTTACCCATTCTGCCTCGTCCAGCTGAACGTCTCGCAATACCCTCAGAGAAGGGATCTCAACTTCCAATGGTAATACCGCCTCCATTCCGTATACCAACGAGAACGGAGTTGCCCCGGTTGATGTGCGTACCGTCGTACGATAACCGTGCAAAGCGAAAGGTAGCATTTCATGCCAATCCTTATACGTCACCACCATTTTCTGGACGATCTTCTTGATATTCTTATTGGCCGCTTCGACAGCGCCATTCATCTTGGGTCGGTAAGGGGAGGAGTTGTGATGTTCGATCTTGAAATTCTGACAGAGCTCCTTCATCATTTTGTGGTTCAGATTAGAACCATTATCCGTGATTATCCGCTCGGGAATTCCGTATCGGCAAATGATATCTCTCTTGATGAATCTAGCCACCACTTGCTTCGTTACATTTGCGTAAGACGCTGCTTCCACCCACTTGGTGAAATAATCGATTGCTACTAGAATGAACCGATGCCCATTAGAAGCCGTCGGCTCGATCTTCCCAATCATATCGATTCCCCACATCGAGAATGGCCATGGAGATGACATCACATTTAGAGGACTTGGAGGCACGTGTATTTTGTCAGCATAAATTTGGCACTTGTGGCACTTTCTTGCAAATTTGAAACAATCAGTTTCCATCGTCAGCCAAAAGTAACCTGCCCGCAGCAGTTTTCTTGTCATAGCATGCCCGCCAGCATGCGTACCAAAGGCACCTTCGTGAATTTCCTCCATGAGAAGCTTTGCCTCTTTTTCGTCTACACAACGCAACAACACCAAGTCGTGGTTTCTTCTGTACAAGACGCCATCCGGGTTCAAGTAGAAATTACCCGCTAATCTCCTGAGAGTCTTCTGATCTTGACTGGATGCCCCAGCCGGATACTCTTTATTCTTCAGGAAATTAAGGATATCAAAATACCACGGTTTGCCATCAGACGCTTCATCAATAGCAAATACATAAGCTGGCCTGTCCAACCGAGAGATAGTGATTTGGGGAGCTTCGTTCCAGAAATTGACCTTGTACATGGAAGACAAGGTGGCAAGGGCGTCGGCCATTTGATTTTCTGCCCGTGGCACGTGATGCAATTCAACCTTGTCGAAGAAAGGCAACAATCTCCTTGCATAATTCATATAATGTATCAAATTGGGCTGCCGTGTCTCCCATTCCCCTTTGATCTGATTCACTACCAGAGCTGAGTCTCCGTATACGTCTAAATGTTTGATTCGCAAATCAATGGCTTCTTCAAGCCCCATTATACAAGCTTCGTATTCGGCCTCATTGTTGGTAACGGCAAAGGTCAATCGGGCAGTAAACGGGATGTGCGACCCGTGCGGCGTAGTGATAATTGCCCCTATTCCGCTACCGTAAGCATTCACAGCTCCATCAAATATCATCTGCCATTTGGACCCCGGCTCTGGTCCTTCGTCTGGTAACGGCTCTTCGCAATCCTTCATCTTGAGATACATGATATCCTCGTCAGGAAAGTCAAATCTCATTGATTGATACTCTTCAATAGGCTGCTCCGCCAGATATTCAGACAACACACTCCCCTTTATTGCCTTTTGCGAGACGTATTGAATATCGTATTCAGTCAAGATCATCTGCCACCGGGCAATTCTACCTGACAACGCCTGCTTTTCGAATATATATTTGATCGGATCCATCTTCGAGATGAGCATGGTTGTATGATTCAGCATGTACTGCCTCAAACGCTTGGCGGCCCAGGCTAGCGCGCAACAAGTTTTCTCCAGCATTGAGTATCGAGATTCACAGTCCGTAAACTTCTTACTCAAATAGTAAATTGCATGCTCTTTTCTCCCTGTCTCGTCGTGTTGACCGAGAACACAACCCATGCTTCCCTCAAGAACCGTTAAATACATTATCAAGGGTCTCCCTGCCACTGGGGGTATCAAAATAGGAGGCTCCTGCAGATACTTCTTTATTTTATCGAACGCCTTTTGACAATTATCGTTCCACGTTACAGCTTGATCTTTCTTCAACAGCTTGAATAATGGTTCACACGTGGCAGTTAGGTGAGATATGAACCGAGCAATGTAGTTCAATCTCCCTAAAAACCCGCGCACCTCTTTCTCTGTTTTAGGCGTCGGCATTTCTTGAATCGCTTTTATTTTAGCAGGATCGACCTCTATTCCTCTTTCGCTTACTATGAACCCCAGGAGCTTACCCGATCTCACCCCGAAGGTGCATTTGTTAGGGTTCAGCCTCAGCCTGAACTTCCTAAGCCTTTTAAACAACTTCAACAGATTCACCAGATGCTCTTCCTCCGTCTGGGATTTGGCAATCATATCGTCAACATAAACTTCAATCTCTTTATGTATCATGTCATGAAAGAGAGTCGTCATCGCACGCTGATATGTTGCCCCAGCATTTTTCAAACCAAAGGGCATCACTTTATAGCAAAATGTTCCCCAAGGCGTTATGAAAGTAGTCTTCTCCATATCCTCTGGCGCCATTTTAATTTGGTTATAGCCTGAAAAGCCATCCATGAAGGAGAATACAGAGTATTGAGCGGTATTATCAACTAACACGTCAATATGAGGAAGCGGAAAATCGTCTTTTGGGCTTGCTTTATTCAAATCTCTATAATCCACGCACATTCGAACCTTGCCATCTTTCTTTGGCACTGGTACGATGTTAGCAACCCATGAGGGATACTTCGTCACAGCCAGGAACCCAGCGTCCCACTGTTTCTGAACCTCCTCTTTAATCTTCATTGCCATATCTGGGCGAGTTCTGCGAAGTTTTTGTTTGACAGGCGGGCCGTCTTCTTTCAGTGGCAGACGATGCACAACCATATCTGTATCGAGCCCTGGCATATCTTGATACGACCAAGCGAATACATCATTATACTCTCGGAGCATTTCAACCAGTCTTCGCTTGATATCACTCTGCAGTGCGGCTCCGATACGAATATTTTTCTCAACCCCTTCCGACCCCAAGTTGATAATTTCGATAACCTCGTCGTGAGGCAGAATGGCTCTTTCCTCTTGCTTCACCAACCAAGACAGTTCTTCCGGAACGTCGCTATCTTCGACAACCTCTTCTTCGGTCTGGAATACCGGGTGCTCGAAGTCGGGACGAGTCATAGGTGGCTCAAAGATGTCATCTGAAAATGTTATCCTGCAAAAGAAATGGTTAAGTGCTTCAAAATGCGTATAAAGCGGATAACCACGTTGCCATTTTATTGAAAAATACAAAACAAGAAAGACAGGGATTACAGTATTTGCACATGAAAAAAAAAACGCCATTTATTTAATGATTAACGAAGCAATGTTTATAACAACGCAGCCCTAAGCAAATCCTGATGCCCCGGGCAAGACATCAGATTATTCAACAATTAATAAAGCAAAGCATTACTGTTTAAAAGTCACAGGAACAAGCTCCTGAATGGACCAGTTGCACAGTCCTTGTCCTGGCGTGCTTGGCTGAATCCAGGCATCCATATCACAGTCGCTGTCCCCTTCATCGGATTCTGAAGCAGCATTGACAGATTCATGGCATACTCCACTGGCAGAGATGGTGATTGACTTTCTGAAATGAGGGGCCCCCACAGAAGGAGTTGATGACGACGGTCGGTACCCCAGTCCGAACCGGTCCATTTTCACCGGAATGTCCAATACTTTGCCCCAGCCCGTGGCTTCTCCTGCCTTCACTAGCGCTTGAGCCTCTTTATACGAAGAAACAGCTATCTCTGGCACTTTGCTTGGCCCGGGACTCCTGTCCTTTATGCGCAAACCTTCGAATGCCTGGCATGGCGTCTCGTGGATCTCCCCGTCGACTTCCACATATTTGAACGAAGAAAGATGGCTGACCAGGATGTCTTCTTCTCCGCACACGGTGACTACACTGTCTCCGACCATATACTTTAACTTCTGATGCAGGGTAGACGTGACTGCCCCTGCCCCATGAATCCAAGGTCTTCCCAGCAAGCAGCTGTACGCAGGCTGTATATCCATGATATAAAACTCCGTTGCAAACACTTCCGGCCCCACTTGCAGAGGCAAGGTAATTGATCCGAAGACTGTTCTCCGCGTGCCGTCAAACGCTCTGACCACCAAATCACTTGGTGTACACAAAATCCCTCGAACATCCAGCTTCATCATAGCCTTCTTAGGCAGCACATTCAAAGACGACCCGGTGTCAACCAATACGTGCGACATTGTCGACCCTCTGCACTCAACAGATACATGTAATGCCATATTATGATCCCTTCCTTTCGGAGTCAAGTCGAAATCAGTAAAGCCCAGACTGTGGCCTGCATTTACATGTGCCAATACTCCTTCTAGCTGGTTTACGGAGACATCCTGTGGTACAAAAGAAGTGTCCAGGACTTTCAGCAAAGCGTTTCGGTGAGCCTCCGAACATAACAGCAATGACAGAATAGATATTTTGGACGGCGTCTGCTGTAGATGCTCCACAATTTTATAATCGCTTTTCCGAATTAAGCGCATGAATTCTTCGACATCCTTAGATGCTGCTTCTTTTTCATTTGCTTGAACCGGAACATTTTCCACCGCTTTCCCTTTTCCTTTCGCTATCCTTTCGGCTTCTACTTCGGGAGATATAAAGATCCTGCCGCTTCTTGTCATGCCTCCTGAGCCCACAACATTATCCACAACCTCCGCTGACTGCTTGTTAACATCGATTTTAATCCCGTCACAATACACCTCTAGCCCATATGACCATGGGACCGCTTTCGTGCTCTCATACGGGATTGGCCCGGCTTTAGTTATAGTAATCGGTGGCCGCTGAGCTGGTGCTGAAATAGTGATCGTCTTCCTAGGAATTGTCACTGTGGCAACATCACTCTGATTATCCATTACTGCCCCTGCCGGCTCCTCAGTTGCTGTTCTATCAAACTGCAATATACCATCATCAATTAAGGCCTGGATGCCTTTCTTCAAATCCTCACACCCCCCAGACAGGGCCCAACAATCTAAGCAGTACTCATTACAACCCGGGTAAACACCCCCCTGCAACAGTCGGCTTTTTATTTCGCTCAGCGGCGTCTTTAAGTCCTCAACATTCATAATCAGATTCAGACCTTCCTCAGTCAGCACGGCGTTCGCCCCATGATTAGGCATGGGTTTCTGGACTATATTCGCACCGGTCGTTCCGAAGTTGATAGACTTGTTGTCCAAGAGATCCTGCACAACGTGCTTAAAAGCGTGACAACCTTCTATATCATGGCCCGGGGCCCCAGAATGAAACTCGCAGCGCCTATTTGCATCATAGCCGAACGGGGGAGTTCCCGTTATCGGTGCCAAGGTTCTTTTCTCCACCAGATTCAATCCCAACAAGGTCTGCAATAAATCAGCATAGTTAGAGGGAGGCTTCTCGAACACCCTTCTCGGCTTACCACCCTGGAATTTTCTCTGAGCTTGCTGTGCCCCCTGCTGAGGCTGCTGCTGCTGTGGCATTGGTTGCTGCTGAACCTGTTGTTGTTGCTGGATTGGCTGCTGTTGATAAGGAATAGTGACACTCGACACTTGCTGCGGCTGACGATATTGATTTCTTCCCCTGCCTCGGCCTCGGCCTCGGCCTCCAAATACAGCACTAGCTTCGCCCTGACGGCGCCCACCATAAGCTTTCCTATTACTGCCAGATGCAGCTGACTCGTCAACTTGGAACTTTCCTTGCTTAATGTTCCGCTCAATCTTTTCACCCATCAGAATCAGATCTGAAAAACTAGCCAGAGACGTATGAAACAGCATATCATGAAACAGCCCGGTGAATGTGCCGACAAACATATCGTTCATTTCTTTATCTTCCACAGGAGGGCGAACCCTGGCGGCCATATCGCGCCACCTTTGCGCGTATTCTTTAAAACTCTCCCCTTTCTTCTGCGAAAGCCCGGCCAACTGGACCCGATTGGGTGCCAGATCGCTATTATACTTGTAATGGGCTACGAACGCCTCTGCTAATTGCTTCCAAGTTTTGATATCAGTGGGCTCCAACCCCATGTACCACTCTAAGGAAGGACCCGATAGACTATCCTGAAAGAAATGCATGAGCATTCTTTCGTCAGTGGAGTATGCAGACATTTTTCTGTAATAAGCTCGTACATGCACCTTCGGACATGTATCTCCTTTGTACTTATCGAACGCAGGCGCTTTGAACTTGATTGGCACCCTCAGCCCAGGTACCAAGCCCATTGTTGCCATGTCCAGACCCACAGCACTCTGGTTTAGGACTCCCTTCATTTGCTCTTCCAGCATTCTAATCTTTTGAGAATCATCCATCGGCCCTTCAAAGCCCCCTCCAGAGAAGGCGTCTTCCTGTTGATCCTCTTGCCACATACCGTTTCCAGCCCCGTATCCATCATACGCATTATTACGTCCAGCTCTGACCTGATTCATCCCCGGAACTCGACCTCTGTTGCCATACCCTTGAACACCTCCAGCAGGACCACCAGCCATAAAACCAGCACCGTTTCCGTTTCCAAAACCTCCGTAGCCCTGATTGACCATACCATAACCATCTTGCCCAAAGCCTTGAGCATTAAAGCCATACTTGCCAGTATTGTCGAATCCCTGATCGTTGAATCCGAACCCAGCGTTGACAAAGCCATTGCCTCCGAGATTATCTCCCACATTGACATCACCCAGCCCAGCGTTGTGGACAGCAGTTTCATTTCCACCTCCGACGTTACCATTCACAGCAGCGGTAGCGTGGTTGACGTTAGCAGCATTCACATTGACGACAGGCGGAGCCACTGGCGTTGGAGTGCCATCTCCATGAGCAGTATCAACCCGGACAGACTGATGATCTTCGTTACCATGACCAGCGTTGCGAGCCAATAGAGGCTGGACCATGGCCTGCAAATTCTCTTGCCCTTTTGCTATAGCCTCCATGGTCTGCATGAAGAGGGCGAGCTTCTCGCGTACATCCTGCATCTCATTCTGAATCTGGTCCATGACTTTCCGACAGTTGGATCGTGTAGAATAGCGGTGCGGATGTTGATCTGGAATCCTGTTAAGTACCTGAATCAAAGCAGGAGATAAGACACCATTCATATATTACCTGTTATGCGAGATGAATATGAATGCAATGCAATGTGTCTGTGCATTAGGGAAGTTCATTCCCCCAGTTCTAGTGCGAAGGTGCCGGTGCAGTGACAGTGTTGACAATAGGAATATCGGAGCTGAATCATAGAAAGCCTCGTATATTGCAGAGAGAATCAATAAGCCCAGGGTACAATATCACTGAGAGTACAAAGATGGCATGACCTCAACCAACAATCCTGGTGATGGCCAGCACTATGCAAATAAAGCATACAAATAATGGAATGATCAAATCCTCCCAAAAGTCTGGTACTCCTCTATCAACTTCTTGGTCTCCGGATGGCTTGGTCGGTCAAGCAGCCCTTCAACAAGCTGGTTTCTCTTCTTAAGGACACGGCGTACATCTTCAGCAGTTTCTTCCCATGTTGCTTCTCCGAAGCAATCTTCTAACTTTCGCTTCTGGGACACTGCTTCATCTCTGGATTTGATTGCCTTGTTCAGTGCATGCTGGACACTATACCGGTTCATCACTTCCTCCTCACATTTCTTGATGCTAGACTTCAACTTCTCTTCGAGGTCGGAAATTTGCTGCTTTAGCTTATCTTCCCTCTTCTTGTTGTTGGTGAGAGTAGCGTTCCAAGTCTTGTTGCAAGAAGATATCTCTCGGTGTGCTGCGTCAAGCGCCTTCTTCTTGGCTTCCAGCATGTCATGGGAACTTCTGAACTCTTGCCCCAGACGTTCGCGCTTTTTCTTTTCCTCGGTCAACTCAGCTCCTAACCTGTTTACCAGCTCAATCTGTTGTTGGAAAGCATATACGGCCTTGTTCTTCTCACTGCGTGCCTGGGCTAACTCTTGCTCTAACCCTTCGTTAATCTTCATCAGGGCTTCTTTCTCCTTCACAACCTGTTCATAGACTTCCCTAGAAACAGTAGTCGGCTCTTCTACCGGAATAGGATCAAGAATTGGTGCATTTGGAAACGGCATCTTCAACTGACTAGCCCTCTCCTGAATCCAAGCTCTATAAGGTGCATAGGCCTGACAGTCATTCTTTCCTAACAACGGCTTCCCTTTGCGGTTAATACTCGTCCAGGCATGTCGCAACTTGGCTAATAACTCCCCCTTCACGTCACCGGTGAAGTACAGAGATTCCTGTACTTCCTCCTCCTGAGGTGGATTCTTTAGCGCATATCCGAACTGGCGAATGAATAGAGAGGGGTTGTAATTGATACACCCTTTTCTTCCAATCAATGGGACATTAGGGTAACCAGAACAACTGAAGATGAGCTCCGATCCCAACAGATCTCTATCAAACCACTCCATATCTTCCGATGATAACCTCATCAAACGCTCCGGCCAACCAACTGGAACTGTAGTCTCTGCAGCAGATCCTCTCTTAGGAAGGTGACTCTCAAACCACATACTCAATAAGGGTACACACAGATGAACATTCTTCCCTCTTCCCTTCTCATTCTTGTAATGCAGTGAATGGTAGAGATCTCCGAGTAAGGTAGGTACAGGATTACCAGCGGCAAACAAGTAGAAAGCATCGAAGTCCACAAAATCCGGTATATTGGGGAATAGTACTATGCCATAAATGCACAAGGCCAACACAGCATTGAAAGCAACCCAGCACCCATTCTTGGCGTACTCTTGGGCTTTACCAACTAAGAACTGAAATGAGAAGCCTGGAACTCCACGGGAAACAGTAGTCACAAGTTCAGAAGCATCAACATGCAAGGCTTTTGCCAATTCCTCCGGCTTGGGTTTGGCATCATAATGAATGAACGGAACCTGGTTCTGCACAGGCAGCTCAACATACTCAGCGTATTCCTCCAGGGTTGGTCCCATAATAAAGTCAGAGAACGTAACGCACCTCAAAGCAGGGTCATAGAATTGCATCAAAGCATACAGCCCATCCAACTCTACCTCTGTAGGTTTGCACACCAATCTCAGTAATCTACCATAACTCATCCGGAAACTCCTACGAACACCCTCATCAGCAAGAGAGATCAACCCCAGTAAAGGAACAATATCAGGCGTAGGCAATTTGTAGGCAACTGTTCTCCTTAGGCTAGTCATGATCAAACACTCAGAAGTCTGGGCACTAGAACTAGGGAAATGCAAATGTACCTGCAGCACAGACACACGTTAGTGAAATGCACATGATAATGGATATGCAGGGATGCAATGCAAGTAACATTCAACAGGGACCAAAGCTGCAGCTGAATAGCCTAAACCCAATCAAGAAAGGTCTCAGATAGACCATCCAGAAGTCATCAACCCTGGTCTCAGATAGACCTAAAATAGGACTCCAACACTGGTCTCTGACAGACCTCAAACCATAACTCCACCTGGTCTCTGATAGACCTCAAATCACATCCATAATAGGTCTCTGACAGACCTCAAAACACCTCTCAAATGGTCTCTGACAGACCTCAAAGCTCTCCCAATGGTCTCTGACAGACCTCAGAACAAATCTCCAAATGGTCTCTGGCAGACCTCATAACTCTCCATAAATAACTCGGATCTCTGATCAAGAAATAACCGGTAATCTGGAGGTCTAGTTACCTGCATAACCCTGAATCCCCTCACAGGTGGGTGGCCCTATAACTGGCACAAGGTACGGCATCCTATGCGGTCGTCGGCGTCACAGACTTTCAGGGTTGATGATACGATTCCCAGAAGGAGTGGCATCATCAATTCCTGAAGAGGCCTCACTCAGCCAACTTCCAAATGATCGGTCCCCAGAGTCGACAATCCAACTAACCAGCAACCCACGCCAACCAAAGGAAGGGGCAGGAGGCCAACCAGAGGAACCTCGTCTGAGTGTAGATTTCATGGGACACCAAAGCAAGCAAAGCAAGCGGGCGCCCACTAATTTCTACTCTAATTCTAGGTGCACTCAAGCCCAGGTCCGGCTTATCTCTCAATATCAGAACACCCGTCACACCCCAGATACATCAATAATAAACAATAGATATAAAGCTGAAAAATACAGGGTTAGAAATATACAATAACTCCATACAAAATCCTCGACGGGAAAACAAGCGTTAGGATTGACTCTCTCAAGGGACGTTGGATCCCAAATGCATAAGAACCATCGCAGTCCTTAGCAGCCAGGGGACGTTGGATCCCCAGCAGAGTCGCCAGCTGTCGCTACTGCGAAAATCGGCGCCGGCTGAACAGAAGAGTCGCCACCGTGCGTTATTTATCCCACGGGAGGGAAAGGAAACGCTCAGAGTAAACCTCGCACAACACGGGAAAGGTATGGTCATCGCAACCAAAACCTGGATTCGGGAGTCGGTTACGCAAGGGGAAGGTATTAGCACCCCTCACGTCCGTCGTACTCGACGGGATCCACGCTTGTTTTCGGGTATGGATTGTTATTCTATCTAAACTATAGGTCAAGGGTTAAAAAGAAAAGAAAATAAAAATGAAATGACTCGGCAAAGTATCGCACTTTATGCCTACGTATTCCCGTCTGGAACGAGAAATCAGAGTCAACGTAGTTCGCCTACCTACGGGAAAGGAGGGGAAGGTTGCTCGCTAGGATATCGCATCCTATGCCTACGTACTTCCACACAGCATGAAAGATCAGAGCAAACGTAGTTCGGGCCACGTACGACACAAGTCTGTTTTGATTGATTTTATTCCTTCTGAAAAAGGTTTTTCTGATTAACAGTCCAAGAGGACAAAAATGACGCTTTGATGAGTTCACATTCTTTTACGAAAGAAGTGTCTTTTATTGTGTTTGAAATCTTTATGTGTTTTTCTGTTTGTTTTGAGAAAGAAAGAGACAGAACTCTAACCTACGGTTGCGAAGGGAAACAAACTAACCTAATGTTATCATGCAGGGGTTAAGACCTAATGTCTATCATGCTCCTCTCTTGCGCAGAGAGAAACAGAGATCCTACGGGATAGGCAGAAACAGAAACAATAACAGATATTTACAGCAGTAAAACAGTAAAATGCATGGATGCAGCAGCACAAGCGAGGCAAGGGAGTCCCACTCAACCTCGAACCTAGAAAACAATAGGCGAAAGTGAACAGGCTTCACCTTCAACCCAACAGGGTAAACAGCAAACAATACAGTTCAGAAAACCAATCAATACATCAGCAAATGCAATACAGCAAAAGAAACAGCATCAGCAGCTCTAAATCAACAACTGGCTTCAAGCAATCTCCAATCAGCTACAGGCTTCAACAAGCATCAATCTCCATCTTCATGGCCTTCAGACAAGGGCTTTGATCATCAGTCTTCCATCTGCAATGGCTTTTCTTCATGCTCAAACCTCCAGGATGAGGGATTAGTCACAAGAGTGAATTGGGTGTTAAGCAATCAGTTGACTACCAAAGGTGGTGAACAGACTGCTTCTAACACAAGAGACATTTTCTCTCAAGAGTTCTATCTCATAGACACTATCACCAAGCCTTCCAAAGGAAGGGGGTGAGTGTCTTAGAGAGACTCTGAATCACAGAGAAGAATGGATGCAGACAAGGCAATCCATGTTTGAGAAATAATCATTCTAACCTAGAGCTCTGCCTAGCTCCTAAACCCTAGTCTCCTCAGCAACTGCTAGCAAGAAGCTCCTCCTCAACTCTGACAGTTGATCTTCAGCATCTTTGAATCTTCAATGGCTTCATCTCCACAAATCTTCAGCTTCCCCAGGGCCCCAGACAAACCCAATACCCATACAAACAATCAATAAACCCCAGAGGGCACACCACACCAGACATCAGATATACAGACAGTAATAATATCAGTAGGGGAATCCTAACTTTTCTCTAAGGGATCTAATAACTACCCATAGCCCCTATAGTCCCATAACTAATCTATTCAAATCCTAAGTCCTAAGGGAGAAAATTGAACTTCCTAAGTTGTCACCTAAAACCCTAGTTTTGTTCATGATATTCAAGCATTTATTAATCACCTAAAATTAGCCTCTAAAAATGGGAACTAAAATATTTCTATAAGCCTAATATCTCATCTAAACAATATGAAAAGAATGATCAAAAAATATTAAAGCATGTGAGAGAACAAAAATCATAAAAATAATGCATGAAATGAATCTATTTATTATGACATTTATTTAGAAAATATGAAAAAAATATGAAATAAAACTAAAAATGAAATTTTATTTTCCTATAATATTCTAGACATTTTAATGAAAACATGGTAAAAAGAATGGATTAAAAAGCATTTTTTATGAATTATTTATGATTTAATGAAAATGGTAAAAAATTAAAATGAAATTAAAAAAAATGAAATGAATTAAATGAGCCAGAGGGGTATGAATAGAACTTCGCTCAGTTATAAATCCAGAATGGGCCACATATAGGGGTGCAATTAGCGCTTCTGGCTTAAGCCCAACTTGAGTTCAGAACTAAAGAGAAATAGAAACGCCAGGGGGGGTGAGAAAAGTATCAAATCCATGTTGAAATTGCATTGGGCCTAATTGCTGGGGGTGGAATTAGCAACAACCAACTCAGGCCCGCCCGTTTCAATTAATGAAACGGTGCGTTTTGGCCAGCGCTTCTCCCTCCAATTTTCAGATTGAATGACAGCCCTTGGATCACGCCAAAAGTCAAGAGTCTTACACTCATTGAACGGCTATAATTATCTCTTCTTCCTCATTCAACCTGAAACCTAGGGTTTCTGCCATGCGAGCTCATGCACGAGCTACCTTACACCAAACTGTTCTCCTTCTACACGCCATGAATCCTCATGCTGTAAACATGAAATCTGCTCCAAATCTCTCCCTCTACAAGCTTAGGGTATTAGATTATCTTGAAATTCACCACAACAACAAACACGATTGGATCAACATCCGGCCTCCATTGAAATGCACTGATATGCATCATCACCAATCTTCCTCAAACTTAGCCTAAATTAAACTACACCTAATGGAGATTAACATATGCTATCAAGCCACAATTATAACACACTAATCTAAGAGATATGAACACTAACAGTTTATGGCACCTGTCACTAACCATCACCAAATCTCTCCAAATTCATCTAACTTAATCTCCTAACCACCTAGATCAATTCTACACTAACAAAATCATGCCTAACTAACTGGATCAAGCAGTTTGAATGAAAACTTACCTTGTGCAAAATCTTGCAAACAGCTATGGAGATTGATGATTTGAGGCTTTTGAGACTTGGATCTTGATCAATCCTTGATGAACTTGATTCTGTATGCAAGCTTTGAATGAGATTTGGCCAGAATTATGCTATCCACTTGCAACTTCAATCTTGATGCTCTTGAAAAAAAGTGCTCGAAAATGAATGATTCACACCAAAACTTTGCTTCAATTATGATCTATGATGATGATGGAGTCAGATTGAGTTGATTTTGATGAAAGTTGGTGAAGGTTTTGAGAGAATTGTAATGAAACTCTTATGAAAAAGTATGAGAAATTTTGTGGAATTCTTGGTGCAAATGAGGCCAACCCTTGATCAATGCACATTTCATGAATATATAGACCCCAAATGAACATTCTAGATCCATCTTGCACATTCCCTTGCTTTCCAACTTTGGTTCATTTTTGATTATGTTTCTTAAATGATAAGCAACCATGGATAACTTCATTTTTTCCTTCTAAACTCAAAAAAGTGTGTGAACCATTGTTCTTAGAATTGTTTTTCCATTCAAAATCATATATTGGAAGTCTCCATTTGGACTTGTAAATCTCACAAACCATTTTCCAACTTGAAATTATTCACTTTATAAGCCTTTTTAGTTCATATTTTGACCTATCATGCAACTCCATGCTATGAGCTTCTCCAATAACTTGTGACCTTCTTTCTAGACTTAAAATCCCATTTGGAGCAAGTTTGATGTTGTAAGTTTTTCCATTTGAGGCCTCCTTGTATGAGTTTTGGGTATAGGTTAAAATGACCTGTAATTCACAAATGCCCAAAATACCCTTTGCTTGTCAAGACCATAAGTTGAGTTCTCCACATCATATGAAGGCATACCATACCATTCTAGAAAGCTAAGACAATGAGGAACAATTCTTATGTTGACCAAGAATTCATTTGAAATCTCCTTGAGGGGTAAAACTAGCTTGGAAGTCAAGTCACTTTCACAGACAAAAATTCAGACACCCCAGATGACCTGTAACTTGTAAGGACCATAACTTGAGTTCTATAAATCTCCTTGAGGTCTTCCACCACTCAAATTAAAGGTATTGAGATCCTCTACAAGTTTCATGTTGGCCAAGAAGCCATTTGAAGCTAGCATTTTGACTTATCTTGCTTGGAAATTTGACCTAAACTAGGGGATTTTACAGAGAAACCCTAATTTAGTAACTCCTCTTCTCCTTGATTTTTCTTGAATTCTCCTTGTCATATCTCCATATCTTTATTCTCCATGTCCAATATTGATCCCCACATCTCTCCAATAGACTTGAATGCCCTCTTAAGTCAGTCAACTGACCTAGGGTTGACCTAGGGTTGACCCAGATGAAACCCTAGTTGACTGTCTTCCACTATAGCTCTTGTGCTTTCATCAATGACTTGTTTTCTTCTCCAAATGACTTTATAAGTCTCTCATAAGGTCTAGATGCTCTCCATGCTTTCATTTCACATCCCACAACCCTCTTGTTGACCCTCAGATACCCTCAGCTAGGAGATGGGCTCAAGGCTTGATCTGCTGAACTCTTTGCTTTCAAATTCTTTCCTGATGACTTGAATGAGATTGAATTGGGATAATAACCTCTTGATAGGCCTCTAGAGATGAAAGTAATGATTGGTCCCCTGTTGAATGACTTGCTATGCTTATGCTATGCAGATGGTTAGTCTATGTACATGACTCTATATGCAAATGATAATGATATTAAAACATGAACCAAGGAATAAGGTTGAGCAAATTTTAGGGTGCAACAGCACCCTTTGGGTGACATGCAACGCATTCACTCTCAGGTCATAGTCTCTAGTGCGGTTGAGATTGCAAACACAATAAAAAACACTTCTTTCAGGAGATAACCCGTAGTTTCCCGAACTACGTTTGCTCTGATCTTCCATACAGTGTGGAAGTACGTAGGCATAGGATGCGACATCCTAGCGAGCAACCTTCAACCTTTCCCCGTAATCATTCGTAGGCCGAACTACGTTGACTCTGATTTCTCGTTCTCTGATGAGAATACGTAGGCATAAATTGCGACGCTTTGCCGAGTCATTTTTTCTTTTCTTTTTCAGCCAGCCTTGATAGGTAGATAGATTATAACCAACCCGTCCAAGTAAACAAACAAGCGAGGATCCCGTCGAGTACGACGGACGTGAGGGGTGCTAATACCTTTCCCTTGCGTAACCGACTCCCGAACCCAGACAATGGTTGCGATGACCTTGTCTTACCCTTTTTCGTCAGGTTTTTCCGATCGTTTCCTTTCCCGCTCTGAGGGATAAATAACGAAAGGTGGCGACTCTTCTGTCATGCCGACACCTTATTTTCGCGCAAGCGACAACGGTGGACCCGCTTTTCTGCAATCCTGAAAATACCTGGAACGGATGCAGGAGATAAGATACACGGATCACAAACCTGTAATGCAAATATGAGTATGTATGCAAAGTGCAATATGTGTCTATGCATTAGGGATTATCATTCCCCGATTCTAGTGTGAATGTGCCAGTGCAGTGACAGTGACAACAATACGGTGATTGGAGCCGAGTCATAGAAAACCTCGTATATTGCAGAGAAATCCAAGAATACAATATCACTGAGTGTACAATAGGAAGGCATGACCTCAACCAACAATCCTGGTGATGGTCAGCACAAATGCAAATAAAGCATACACATTAATATATGAAATGGTCAAGTATACTCATGAACCTGGTACTCTTCTAGTAACTTCTTAGTCTCTGGATGACTTGGTCGGGTAAGCAGCCCCTCAACAAGTTGATTTCTTCGTTTGAGAACACGTCGCACGTCACCAGCGGTTTCCTCCCATGCCCCTTATCCGAAGCGATCCTCTAGCTTCCGCTTCTGAGACACAGCTTCGTTCCTGCCTTCGATGGCCTTGTTCAATGCATTCTGGAGACTATATCTGGCCATTACCTCCTCTTCATGCTTCTTAATGCTAGCCTTCAACTGCTCTTCGAGTTCAAAAATTTGCTGCTTCAATTTATCTTCCCTCGTTTTGTTGTTGGTTAGCGTAGCATTCCACGTCTTATTACAAGAAGATATTTCTCGGTGAGCGGCGTCGAGTGCTTTCTTTTTGGACTCCAACATGTCATGAGAGCTTCTGAACTCTTGACCCAGACGTTCGCGCTTCTTCTTCTCTTCGGTCAACTCAGCACCTAGCCTGTTTACTAGTCTGATCTGCTGTTGGAAAGAATGCACAACCTTGTTCTTCTCACTACGCATCTGAGCCAGCTCCTTTTCTAACTCTTCATTAATCTTCATCAAGGCTTCCTTTTCTTTTACAACTCGCTCGTAGGCCTCCCTAGTAACAGTGGTTGGTTCTTCTACCGGAATATGAACAGGGATTAGCGCAGCTGGAAATGGCATCAGTAACTGTCTTGCTCTCCCTTGGATCCAAACTTTGTAGGGTGTATATGCCTGACAATCATTCTTCCCCAACACTGGTTTCCCTCTTCTATTAATACGCATCCAGGCATGTTGAAGCTTGGCTAGTAACTCTCCATTCAAATCACCGGTGAAGTACAGAGATTCCTGTACTTCTTCCTCCTAAGGTGGGTTCTTCAACGCATATCCAAACTGGCGAACGAACAGAGATGGGTTGTAATTGATGCACCCTTTTCTCCCTATCAACGGAACATTAGGATACCCAGAACAACTGAAAATAAGCTCAGACCCCAACAAGTCTCGGTCAAACCACTCAATGTCTTTAGAAGATAGCCTCATCATGCGCTCTGGCCAGTCAGCGGTAGTTGCACTATCCACAAAAGGTCCCTTCAGGGGAAGATGGCTCTTAAACCACATGTACAGCAAAGGCACGTTGTCGCTACTGCGAAAATCGGCGCCGGCTGAACAGAAGAGTCGCCACCGTGCATTATTTATCCCACGGGAGGGAAAGGAAACGCTCAGAGTAAACCTCGCACAACACGGGAAAAGGTATGGTCGTCGCAACCAAAAACCTGGATTCGGGAGTCGGTTACGCAAGGGGAAGGTATTAGCACCCCTCACGTCCGTCGTACTTGACGGGATCCGCTTGTTTTCGTGTACAGATTGATATTCTATCTAAACTAAGGGTTAAGGGTTAAAAGAAAAGAAAATGACTCGGCAAAGTATCGCACTTTATGCCTACGTATTCCCGTCTGGAACGAGAAATCAGAGTCAACGTAGTTCGCCTACCTACGGGAAAGGAGGGGAAGGTTGCTCGCTAGGATATCGCATCCTATGCCTACGTACTTTCATACAGCATGAAAGATCAGAGCAAACGTAGTTCGGGCCACGTACGACACAAGTTTGTTTTGATTGTTTTTTATTCCTTCTGAAAAAGGGTTTTTCTGATTACTGGTCCGAGCGGACAAAAACGACGTCTTGATGAGTTCACATTCTTTTACGGAAGAAGTGTCTTTTATTATGTTTGAAATATTTATTTTATTTTTCTGTTTGCTTTGAGAAAGAAGAGACAGAACTCTAACCTATGGTTGCAAAGGGAATCAAACTAACCTAGTGTTATCATGCATGGGTTAAGACCTAGTGTCTATCATGCTCCTCTCTTGCGCAGAGAGAAACAGAGATCCTAAGGGAATAGACGGAAACAGAAACAATAGCAGATATATACAGTAAAGCAGTAAAATGCATGGATGCAACAATACGAGCGAGGCAAGGGAGTTCCACTCAACCTCGAACCTAGAAAACAATAGGTAAAAGTGAACAGGATTCACTTTCAACCCAACAGGTTAACGGCAAACAATACAGTCAGGAAAACCAATCAATACATCAGAAAGGAAATACAGCAAAAATAAACAGCCACAGCAGCTCTGCATCAACATCTGTCTTCAAGTCATCTCCAATCAGCTACAAGCTTCATCAAGCATCCATCTCCATCTCCACAGCCTTCAAGCAAGGTCTTCATTATCAGTCTTCAATCTGCAATGGCTTTTCTTCAAGTCTCAATCTCCAGGATGAACATCAATCAACAAGATGAAGTGAATGAATGTTAGACAGTCAATTACCTACCAAGGGTGGTTCATTAACTATTAACATTATATAGACAATTTTCCCTCAAAAGTTCTATCTTTCAAATACATTCACTGATCCTTCCAAAGGAAGGAGGTGGATATTTGAAAGAGACTTTGAATCATAGAGAAAGGATGGATGCAGACAAGGCATTCCATGTTTGAGAAACAAGCTTTCTAATCTAGAGCTCTGCCTAGCTCCTAAACCCTAGTCTCCTCAACAGCTGCTAGCAAGAATCTCCTCTTCAACTCTGGAGGTTGGTCTTCAGTCTCTGGATCTCCAATGGCTTCATCATCACAAGTCTTCATCTCTCCCAATTCCCAAGCAATCCCAATACCCATACAAACAAGCAATAATTCCCCAGAGAGGGCACACCACACCATTCAAACAAATATAGACAGTAATAATAGCAGTAGGGGAATCCTAATAATTTCTAAGGGATCTAATAACTACCCATAATCCCTATAGTCCCATACCCCAAACTTTCAACCTCTAACTCCTAAGGGAAATGATTCAATTCTCCTAAGTCATTACTTAAACCCTAATTTTGTTCATGTTGTTCATACCTAAACTAATCACCTAAAATTAATTCCTAGAAATGTGAACTAAATTTTATATACAAGCTAACAATGTCTATTAATCAACCTAAAAAGAATGGATAAAAAATAGTAAAGCAACTAATCAAACTAAAATTGACAAAATCATGCATTAAACAAAACAATTATTTACACCTATTAAAAGAAAAAATATGCCTAAAATATAAAAAAGAAATGAATTATTAATTTTTTTGTATGATAATTTTATTGACAAAATTATGAAAAGAATGCAAAAAGAACCAATTAAAATCATACATTTTTCAATTATTTATGATTTTTTTAAAGATGAGAAAAATATTAAAGAAAAGAAAATCACAAAATAGAAATAAATGGGGAAGGGGGTCTGAATAGCAAGGGCACCCAGTTATAATTGCAGACGGGCCATGATGAGGGGTGTGCGAATATCAATTGCACCAAGGCCCAGCACGCTTCAGAAAACAAGCAAAAATTAAAAAAAAACGAAAACGGTGTGAATAGCAGTTATTTACGTTCATTTGAGTTGGGCTTAGTTTGAGGGGGTGTGAAAAGCAGCGAATCCAAAGCCCAGTCAGCCAGAATAAATGAAACGGGGCGTTTCATGGTTTGAATTCTCCCTCCATTTTTTGCTTCAATCGTGGCCGTTGATTTCGCATTCCAGTCAAATGTCAAAAGGCCATCGTGTGGCTTGCAAGTAATCTTCAACCTTGGGCAAACCCTAACCCTGAAAAAACCATAGCCATGCACGAGCTTCTCCTCCTCTGTTCTCCCTCATACTTCCATGGATTCACACGACTCCAAGAGCAAAGTTGCTCTATAAACTTCCCTCTACACAGCCATGACAATAACTTCTCCTAAAACTCGCTCAATAAACCAACTCGATAGATATAACAGTCCTGATCCACCATTAATACCTGTGATCAATTGCTCTAATTCTCACCAATTCTTGTCCTAAACTCATCTACACCTTATGCTGATCACAACATGCTATTCAACCAAGATTTTCGTGCATTGAATCAAGAGTTACAAACCCTAACAGATTTGGTACACCTATGGCAAACTCCATGAAAGCTCTCCAAGCTCACCAAACTCAATCATCTATCCTACCTTAACCTTTCTATGCTATCAAAACCTAGCAATTCTAACCAAAACAGCCAATTCGAATGAGAAACTTACTTGGTGCAAAGTGAAGAAAACAGCTATGGAATGTGCTGATCCAAGGCTTGTAATGATTGGAAAGTGATCCAAGAACTTGATGATGAGTTCTGTATGCAACCAATGATGCTCCAAGACTTTGAATCTCCCAATTCAAAATTCTTTCACTTTGAATGGTGAATTTGCACAGCTCGAATCCTCCTTCAATTTACCAAATGAATGTGTGAATTATGATCCTTGGATGATGATGATGAATACCAGATCAAGAATGGTGCAAATTGGTGAAAGTTTGAGAGTGTTTGAATTGATTTTGCAATTTGAAGAAAGTATGTGAAACTTGTGTTTATGAGAAAAGGTGATCACAAACCCTTGCATGAACCTCTTCATACCAATATATACATGACATTAGAACCTCCTAGAAACTTGGAGAAACTTCCCTTGTATGATTTCCCTTGGATTTGGCTTATGTATCTTCCATTACAAGTAACCATGTGTAACTTTCAAAACTTGAACTAAACTCAAAATTCCACTTTAGCCAATGTTTTCAAAATGATTTTTCCAATCAAAATGACCTATAATTTCACCTCATTTGGCCAAAATATGAAAAATCTCATTTTTAAGTCCTTTTTTATTCATTAAATCCACCAATTTTGAAACCTTGTGCTATGAATCTTTCCAATCTTTCATGGTCACTTTTCTAGACTCAAAATGTCATTTGGAACAAGTTTGATGTTGTGAAGTTTTTCATTTGAAGCTTCCTTGTATGAGTTTTAGGCATAAGCTAAGAATGACATGTAATTCTCAAATGACCAAAATACCCTTTGCTTGCCAAGACCATAAGTAGAGTTCCACAAATAATATGAAGGCATACTATACCATTCTAGAAAGCTAAGACAATGAGGAACAATTATTATGTTTACCATAAATTCATTTGAAATCTCCTTGAGGGGTAAAAATAGCTTGGAAGTCAAGTCACTTTCACAGACAAAATTTCAGATACCTTAGAGGACCTGTAACTTGCAAGGACCATAACTTGAGTTCTATAAATCTCCTTGATGTCTTCCACAACTCAAATTAAAGGTCTTGAGATCCTCTACAAGTTTCATGTTGGCCAAGGATCCATTTGAAGCCTGCATTTTGACTTATCTTGCTTGGAAATTTGACCTAAACTAGGGGATTTTCCACAGAAACCCTAATTTAGAAACTCCTCTTCTCCTTGATTTCTCTTGATTTCTTCTTGACATAACAACATATCCTTCTTTACATGTCAAATGATGAACCCCACATCTCTCCAATAGACCTTAGTGTCTTTCAATCAGTCAGTTGACCTAGAGTTGACCTAGAGTTGGCCCCAGATGAAACCCTAGTTGGCTGCCTTCAACTGCAATTCTTGTGGTCACACCAAGGACTTGTCTTCTTCTTCCAATGACCTTCTAAGTCTCCCATGATGTCCAGATACTCTCCATGCTCAGCCCACAGCTCACAATTTCTTTGTTGACCCTCAGATACCCTCAGATAGGAGATGGATGCACTACTTGATCCATTGACTTTCCAGCTTTCAAATTCTTTCTGATGACTTGAAAGGGATTGAATTAGAATAATAACCTCTTGATAGGCTCATAGAGATGAGAATAATGATTAGTCCCTGTTGGATGATTTGCTATGCTATGCTATGCAGATGATTAGACTATGTACATGACTCTATATGCAAATGCTAATGATATTGAAACATAAACCAAGTGCAGTAGGTTGAGCAAATTTTAGGGTGCAACAGCTGCCCCTATTCAAGCGACTTGGACCCGATTGGGTGAAGAGCCCGGAGCCTTCAGACATTCGTGGTACGAGACGGTTGAATACTAAGAATCCAGAAATTTGCCAACCGCAGAAATAAACTGCGCCACTGCTTGGGGATTATTTTCATCAGCCTGAAAAGCTTCTCTCATTGCAAGAATAAAACTTTGCTTGTCCACGTTAGGACGCCTGTGCCGTCAACACAAAGCACTCTCAATCTAAACTCGTCCACGTTAGGAAAAATCTCGACAGCTTCACTGGGGATGGCTCGTCTGCCCCTCATCAGAAATGAATCGTCCATGTTAGGACTAAACTCTTCCACGTTAGGAATACATCGCTCTTCCACGTAAGGAATACAACTTCTTCTCTATATTTGTCCACGTTAGGACTAAACTTTCCACGTCAAGAATAAAATCTTCCACGTAAAGAATCACAATCTCTTTCCACGTAAAAAATACATTCTCAATCTGTCCACGTAAGGACTCCAATCTTTCCACGTAAGGCAACGAACTTCTTTCCTTTCCACGTAAGGAAATACAATCTTGTCTTAGTTTGTCCACGTCAGGACTCTAATCTTTCCACGTAAGGAATGCAATCTTTCTGATTTGTCCACGTCAGGACTCCAACTTGATATGTCCACGTAAGGACTCACTCTTTCCACGTAAGGAACAAACTCATCTTTTCCACGTAAGGAAGAAATCTTTCCACGTCAGGAATGCTATCTTTCCACGTAAGGAATAAATCTGATATGTCCACGTAAGGACTCAATCTTTCCACGTAAGGAATCACCTCTTTCCACGTAAGGAAACCAGCTTCTTTTCTAAATCTGTCCACGTAAGGACTAAACTTTCCACGTTAGGAATAAACATCGTCCACGTTAGGACTAAACCTTCCACGTTAGGAATAAACATCGTCCACGTTAGGACTCACACATCGTCTTGATTTGTCCACGTCAGGACTCACATTTTCGACCCGCTGAGGAAATAAAACTTGTCCACGTCAGGACTCACGCCTCGCCAACACGAAGAGAGATAAATTTGTCCACGTCAGGACTCTCGCGTCTTGTCATCACAAAGAACTACCAACTTGTCCACGTCAGGACGCACATTTCACCATTACGAATAACGCTCTCTGCTGGAAATAAATTGTCCATGTCAGGCCACCAACACGAAGAGTAACCAACTTTGTCCACGTTAGGACTCCATCTTCGATCAATACCAAGAAATTAAATCCATCTACGTTAGGACTAACACATACCGTCAAACTGGAAGAAATGTCCGCGTCAGGACTCCGCATTCCATCTGTTCTGAGAAATCGAACCTGTCCACGTTAGGACTAACATCTCTTATCAATCCGGGGAAATAAATCTGTCCATGTTAGGACACCCACTTCTCTAGCACGAAGAAATCCCGTCAATATCGGAATAAATTGTCCACGTCAGGACTTATTGCTCCATTGATCCCAAATCACAAACTTCTTAGCACTGACGTAACAGCGACTTTGAGGCGGAGTTTACTGGGGATATTTGGAAGCCAAACTACTAGATGCCTGTTCTGATAACCGGCGGCAGCCTCTGAAATTCTGATTCATGAACCTGTTGATGACAAATAACTCTGCTTGGGAATGAGGAGAGATTTTGTCTACTAACTCTGGTGGGGAAAACAAGAGAAATTTATACAAATAACTCTGTGGGGAACAATGCCAAAGATGACACTTCATTGAGATATCTCACGTCGAGACCTCGAATGCTTGATACTTCATTTGAGCAAGAGCTCTCTCTACCTGCAAGAGAAACAATTCTTGAAACAAACGGTTAGCCAACCTGGTTTATGTCTCAAAATGCATGCGTTTGACAATGATGCAATGCTCCATTCGACATGGAAATGCTACACTTTTATTTGGTGGATGCAAGTATGACACTATATGTCAATGCAAATGCAGACTCGAACTGCTGAGATACAGGAACTGCTTCAGCAAAATAAATGTTGAAGATACTGCCAACTCCGCTGGGGATAGTCGGATGCTAGAGAATTATTCCAGCAAAATAAATGCTGGAAGAGTGAAGTCAACTCAGCTGGGCAATGTGGAACTTGAACCAAACACCTCATTGAAGTAATACCCTGCTGGGGAATATAACTCTGCTGGAGAATAGCAGATGCGCTTGATATGATTGGACTTCTGCTGGAAAGTGAACGGATATCACACGGTATTCTGACAAAATAAATGCCTGGGCGCACCACCAACTCTGCCGGGGAGAGTCTTAATCTTCGAGTTCCACTGGAAGGAATGAAAACACTGGTTGGAAAGAGAATTCCGCCGGGGCGGGATGATTCTCTTGGAAAAAATCAACTGACTCCACTGGGGGAGAGGTAAACTGACCCTGCGGGGAAAGGTGAACTTGTCTGAATACAGCTCACAAATATTGATCTTCTGAGACTAAACCAACTCGGCTTGAGATACCCTGTCTGAATACAGCCTTATAATCTTGGGATCGCCAAACTCTGCTGAGGATGAATGACTTTGCTGGAGAAGGTGCTTTGGATAAGCTCCGGCTAGCTGGGGAATTCGATCCTTCTTCAGGAAGCACATGCATGACCTGCGTGGGGGTCGAGTCTTTCGTTATTGCAATCTCTTGATCGTCTTCCTCGTACGGCTATTAAACCTGCAACAACACAAACAAGACAAAACAAGCCTATGCAACCAAATCTATTCAGGTTAGTGACATCATCTTCAGTTAATTCAAAGTTTTAGCAATTGTCGGCAAGGGCCAGTGATGTTATACACATGCTAGTTTCAGTAAACTTAGGCGTTTTATCATGCACAAAACAGTAAAGAACCAGCATCAAGTACTGAATAACATATTTTATTGATTGGGCCCCTGAATGGGCGGAGTTTTTGTACACGGGATGTAAATCCTGAAAAGAGGAAGCTACGCAAGGCAAAATATACAAGTATGCAAAAGAAGCATAAATATTTTGACAAATTAAATTTGTACACATGTCAGCAACGGGATGCAGACGAACATCACGAACTGATCCTCCTATGACTCGCCCGACTCTAATGCTTTCCCGGTATCCACACTTCTGAAGAGGTTGTATCCGATAATCGACTCCTCAGGTATATTCTCCCGCACCAATGCTCAAATGCAGTATCAAATTCGGACCGCAGTCATTTGCTTTTCAAATCCCTAACTTTTGCGTGAACCGCCCTTTACGGGTTTTTAGTTCACCGGGATACCCTTTTTTTGCCGAAGCCGCCCAGTGTAGGTTTTCGACTTCGCGGGTATACATTTTTTCATTTTATCCCTAACTTTTGCCCGAACCTTTCATTCTGTTTTTGGTTCGCCAGGATGCCCCATTTTTGCCTGGACTCTCTTTTTCTGTCCAGCGGGTCAATTTTAAGCAAAGTATTTTTTTACTGCGTCCGAATTCACAGGTGACGTAAAGTCTTCACCGTCCATGGTGGACAACAATAACGCTCCTCCTGAAAAGACTTTCCTGACAATGTATGGCCCTTCGTAGTTGGGGGTCCACTTGCCCCTGTGATCTGCCTGCGGCGGGAGAATCCTTTTCAGCACAAGGTCGCCCGTCTGAAAGCTTCGCGGATGTATCTTCTTATCATATGCTTTCTTCATTCGGCTCTGGTACAAACGACCATATGCTAGAGAAGCTAGCCTCTTCTCATCCATCAAACTTAGTTGGTTCAACCTGTCTTTCACCCATTCTGCCTCGTCTAGCTGAACGTCTCGCAATACCCTCAGAGAAGGGATCTCAACTTCCAACGGTAGTACTGCTTCCATTCCGTATACCAACGAGAACGGGGTTGCCCCGGTTGATGTGCGTATCGTCGTATGATAACCGTGCAAAGCGAAAGGTAGCATCTCATGCCAATCCTTATAGGTCACCACCATCTTTTGAACGATCTTCTTGATATTCTTATTGGCCGCTTCGACAGCGCCATTCATCTTGGGTCGGTAAGGGGAGGAGTTGTGATGTTCGATCTTGAAATTCTGACAGAGCTCCTTCATCATTTTGTTATTCAGGTTTGAACCGTTGTCCGTGATTATCCGCTCGGGGATTCCATATCGGCAAATGATATCTCTCTTGATGAATCTGGCCACCACTTGCTTAGTTACATTTGCGTAAGACGCCGCTTCCACCCACTTGGTGAAGTAATCGATTGCTACCAAAATGAACCGGTGCCCGTTAGAAGCTGTCGGCTCGATCTTTCCAATCATATCAATTCCCCACATCGAGAACGGCCATGGCGATGACATCACATTTAGAGGACTCGGAGGCACATGGATCTTATCAGCATAGATTTGGCACTTGTGGCACTTCCTCACAAACTTGAAACAATCAGTTTCCATAGTCAGCCAAAAATAACCTGCTCGCAGCAGTTTTCTCGTCATAGCATGCCCACCAGCATGCGTACCAAAGGTACCTTCGTGTATTTCCTCCATGAGCAGCTTTGCCTCTTTCTCGTCTACGCAACGCAGCAGCACCAAGTCGTAGTTTCTTCTGTATAAGACACCGTCTGGATTCAAATAGAAATTATCCGCTAATCTCCTGAGAGTCTTCTGATCTTGACTGGATGCCCCAGCCGGATATTCTTTGTTCTTCAGGAAGTTAAGGATATCGAAATACCATGGTTTATCATCAGATGCCTCGTCAATGGCAAATACGAAGGCAGGCCTGTCAAGCCGAGAGATAATGATTCGGGGAGCCTCGTTCCAGAAGTTGACTTTGTACATGGAAGACAAAGTGGCCAGGGCGTCAGCCATTTGATTCTCGGCCCGCGGTACATGATGCAATTCAACCTTGTCGAAGAAAGGCAACAATCTCCTTGCATAATTCATGTAATGTATCAAGTTGGGCTGACGTGTCTCCCATTCCCCTTTTATCTGATTTACCACCAGAGCTGAGTCTCCGTATACGTCCAGATTCTTTATTCGCAAATCAATGGCTTCTTCAAGCCCCATTATACAAGCTTCGTATTCGGCCTCATTATTGGTAACTGCGAAGGTCAATCGGGCAGTAAACGGGATGTGCGACCCATGTGGCGTAGTGATGATTGCCCCTATTCCGCTACCGTAAGCGTTCACAGCTCCGTCAAATATCATCTTCCATTTGGAACCCAACTCTGGTCCTTCGTCTGGCAACGGTTCTTCACAATCTTTCATCTTTAGGTACATGATATCCTCGTCAGGAAAATCAAACCTCATCGATTGGTAATCTTCAACAAGCTGCTCCGCCAAGTACTCAGACAACACGCTCCCCTTTATAGCCTTTTGCGAGATATATTGGATGTCATATTCAGTCAAGACCATCTGCCAACGGGCAATTCTCCCTGATAACGCCTGCTTTTCGAATACATATTTGATAGGATCCATCTTCGAGATGAGCATGGTTGTATGATTCAGCATGTATTGCCTCAAACGCTTGGCGGCCCAGGCTAGCGCGCAACAAGTTTTCTCAAGCATTGAGTATTGAGATTCACAATCTGTAAATTTCTTACTCAAGTAATAAATTGCATGCTCTTTTCTTCCAGTATCGTCGTGTTGACCGAGGACACAACCCATGCTTCCCTCAAGAACTGTCAAATACATAATTAAGGGTCTCCCTGCCACTGGAGGTATCAAAATAGGAGGCTCCTGCAAATACTGCTTTATTTTATCGAACGCCTTTTGACAATTTTCGTTCCACGTTACAGCTTGATCTTTCTTTAACAGCTTAAACAACGGTTCACACATAGCAGTTAGGTGAGATATGAACCGAGCGATGTAGTTCAACCTCCCTAAAAACCCGCGCACCTCTTTCTCGGTTTTAGGCGTCGGCATTTCTTGAATTGCTTTTATTTTAGCAGGATCAACCTCTATTCCTCTTTCGCTTACGATAAACCCCAGCAGTTTACCCGATCTCACCCCGAAGGTGCATTTGTTAGGGTTCAGTCTCAGCCTGAACTTCCTAAGCCTTTTAAATAACTTCAGCAGATTCACGAGATGCTCCTCCTCCGTCTGGGATTTGGCAATCATATCGTCAACATAAACTTCGATCTCTTTATGCATCATATCATGAAAAAGAGTCGTCATCGCACGCTGATACGTTGCCCCAACATTTTTCAAACCAAAGGGTATCACTTTGTAGCAAAATGTTCCCCAAGGCGTTATGAAAGTAGTCTTCTCCATATCCTCTGGCGCCATTTTAATCTGATTATAGCCTGAAAAGCCATCCATGAAGGAGAATACGGAGTATTGAGCAGTATTATCAACTAGCACATCAATATGAGGAAGTGGAAAATCGTCCTTTGGGCTCGCCTTGTTCAAGTCCCTATAATCCACACACATCCGAACCCTACCATCTTTCTTCGGCACTGGTACGATGTTAGCAACCAATGAGGGATACTTTGTCACAGCCAAAAAACCAGCATCCCACTGTTTTTGAACTTCCTCTTGGATCTTTACTGCCATGTCTGGTCTAGTTCTGCGAAGCTTTTGTTTGACCGGTGGGCATTCTTCTTTCAATGGCAGCCGGTGCACAACCATATCTGTATCGAGCCCTGGCATATCTTCATACGACGAAGCGAATACATCACTATACTCTCGGAGCATTTCAACCAGTCTTCGCTTGATATCGCTCTGCAGTGCGGCTCCGATACGAATATTCTTCTCAACCCCTTCCGACCCCAAGTTGATAATTTCGATGACCTCGTCATAAGGCAGAATGACTCTTTCCTCTTGCTTCACCAACCAAGACAGTTCTTCAAGAACGCCACTATCTTCGACAACCTCTTCTTCGGCCTGAAATACCGGGTGCTCAAAGTCGGGACGAGTCATAGGTGGTTCAAGGATGTCATCTGAAAATGTTATCCTGCAAAAAGAATGGTTAAATGCTTCAAAATGCGTATAAAGCGAATAACCACGTTGCCATTTTATTGAAAAATACAAAAGAAGAAAGACAGAGATCGAAATATTTGCACATGAAAAAACGCCATTTATTTAATGATTAACGCGCAATGTTCATAACAGCACAGCCCTAAGCAAATCCTGATGCCCCGGGAAAGACATCAGATTGTTCAACAATTAATAAAGCAAAGCATTACTGTTTAAGAGTCACAGGAACAAGCTCCTGAATAGACCAGTTGCACAGTCCCTGTCCTGGCGTGCTTGGCTGAATCCAGGTGTCCATATCACAGTCGCTGTCTCCTTCATCAGACTCCGAAGCAGCATTGATGGTTCCATGACAAACTCCACTGGCAGAGATGGTTATTGGCCCTCTGAAACGGGGTGCCTCCACAGCAGGTGTTGACGACGACGGTTGGTATCCCAGCCCGAACCGGTCCATCTTCACAGGAATATCCAGCACTTTGCCCCAGCCCTTTGTCTCACCAGCCTCTACTAGAGCTTGAGCTTCCTTATACGACGAGACGGCTATCTCCGACACTTTGCTCGGCCCGAGACCTTTGTCCTTGATACGCAACCCTTCAAATGCCTGGCAGGGTGTTTCGTGGATCTATCCATCGACCTCCACATATTTAAATGACGACAGATGGCTGACCAGGATGTCTTCTTCTCCGCATACGGTGACTACGCTGTCTCCGACCATATATTTCAACTTCTGATGCAGGGTAAACGTGACTGCCCCAGCCCCATAAATCCAGGGTCTTCCGAGCAGGCAGCTATATGCGGGTTGGATGTCCATGATATGAAATTCAGTGGCAAAAACCTTCGGCCCCACCTGTAGAGTCAATGTTATCGACCCAAAGACTGTTCGCCGCGTCCCATCAAATGCCCTGACTACCAAGTCACCGGGCGTGCACAAGATTCCTCTGACATCCAGCTTCATCATCGCTTTCTTGGGCAGCACATTCAAAGACGATCCGGTGTCGACCAATACATGCGACATTACTGATCCTCTACACTCGACAGATACGTGCAACGCCATATTATGATCTCTCCCTTTTGGGGTCAAATCGAAGTCGGTAAAGCCCAAGCTGTGGCCTGCATTTACATGTGCCAACACTCCTTCCAGCTGATTCACGGAGACGTCTTGGGGTACAAAGGAAGTATCCAGGACTTTCAACAAAGCATTTCTGTGAGCTTCAGAACACAAGAGCAATGACAGTATAGATATTTTTGACGGTGTCTGCTGCAGATGCTCCACAATCTTATAATCACTTTTTCGAATCAAGCGCATGAACTCTTCTACATCCTTCGATGCCGATGCTTTTTCGCTTGCCTGCACTGGGACATTCTCAACCATTTTTCCTTTCCCCTTTGCCAGTCTTTCGGCCTCCACCTCAGGCGATATGAAGATCCTACCACTCCTTGTCATACCTCCTGAACCAACAACATTATCTACCGTCTCGGCTGGCTGCTTATTAACATCGATCTTTATTCCGTCACAATACACTTCCAACCCATATGACCATGGGACTGCTTTTGTGCTCTCGTACGGGGTCGGTTCGGCCTTAGTTATGGTGATCGGCGGTCGCTGAACCGGTGCTGTTATAGTGATTGTCCTTCGAGGAATCGTTACAGTGGCCACATCACTCTGATTATCTGCTACTGCCCCTGCAGGCTCTTCGATTGCTGCTCGGTCAAACTGCAATGTGTCGTCATCAATTAAAGCCTGAATGCCTTTCTTCAACTCATCACACCCCCCAGCTAGGGTCCAGCATTCTAAGCAATACTCGTCATATCCTGGATAAACACCTCCTTGCAACAATCTGCTTTTTATCTCGCTCAGCGGCGTCTTTAAATCATCCACTCTCGTAATCAAATTCAAACCTTCCTCAATCAGAATGGAGTTTTCCCCATGATTAGGCATGGGCTTCTGCACTATATTCGGCCCTGCTGTTCCGAAATTGATAGCTTTATTGTCCAAAAGATCCTGCACGACATGCTTAAAAGCATGGCAACCCTCTACATCGTGGCCCGGAGCCCCAGAACGAAACTCACAGTGCCTGCTTGCATCATAACCATATGGAGGAGTTCCCGTTATAGGTGCCAGAGTTCTCTTCTCTACCAAATTTAGACCCAACAGCGTCTGCAACAAATCTGCATAGGTTGAGGGAGGCTTCTCAAACACTCTTCTTGGTTTACCACCCTGGAATCTTCGCTGAGCCTGTTGTGCCCCCTGCTGTGGTTGCTGCTGCTGCTGCTGTTGCTGTTGTTGCATTGGCTGCTGCTGAAATGGTTGTTGTTGTTGAAATGGTTGTTGCTAGAACGGAATAGTAACACTCGCCACCTGCTGCGGCTGATTATATTGGTTTCGACCCCTGCCTCGGCCTCGGCCTCGGCCTCCAAACACTGCGCTTGCCTCGCCCTGACGGCTCCCACCAAAAGTCTTCCTATTACTGCCAGATGCATTTGATTCCTCAGCCTGGAACCTGCCTTGCTTAATGTTGTTTTCAATCTTTTCTCCCATCAGAATTAAGTCTGAGAAACTAGCCAAAGATGTGTGAAACAACTTGTCATAAAGCATGCCTGTGAATGTCCCGATAAACATGTCATTCATTTCCTTGTCCTCTAAAGGAGGACGGACCCTGGCAGCCATATCGCGCCACCTTTGCGCGTACTCTTTAAAGCTCTCACCCTTCTTCTGAGACAGCCCTGTCAATTGGACCCGATTGGGCGCCAAGTCGCTGTTATACTTATAGTGAGCCACAAATGCCTCTGCCAATTGCTTCCATGTCTTTATATTAGTTGGCTCCAACCCCATATACCATTCTAGGGAAGGGCCTGATAGACTATCTTGAAAGAAATGCATTAGCATTCTCTCATCAGTGGAGTACGCAGACATCTTTCTGTAATAAGCCCGCACGTGCACTTTCGGACAAGTGTCCCCTTTATACTTATCAAACGTAGGAGCTTTGAATTTGATTGGCACCCTCAAGCCAGGTACCAGACCCATTGCTGACATGTCTAAGCCCACAGCACTTTGGTTCAGGACTCCCCTCATCTACTCTTCTAGCATTCTGATCTTCTGGGAGTCATCCATCGGCCCTTCGAAACCTCCGCCGGAGAAAGCGTCCTCCTGCTGATCTTCTTGCCACATACCATTCCCAGCTCCATACCCATCATATCCATTATTACGGCCAGCTCTGATCTGATTCATCACCGGGCCTCTCCCTCTGTTGCCGTACCCCTGAGCAACTCCAGCAGGCCCGAAAGCCATTAACCCAACACCGTTTCCATTTCCGAAACCTCCGTAACCCTGATTGGCCACACCATAACCATCTTGCCCAAAGCCTTGAGCATTGAAACCATATTTCCCAGCGTTATCGAATCCCTGATCATTGAACCCGAATCCAGCATTGCCGAAGCCGTTGCCTCCCATATTATCACCCAAGTTGACATCACCAAGCCCAACGTTATGGACAGCCGTCTCGTTCCCAACTCTGATGTTACCGTTCCCAGCAGCGGTAGCGTTGTTGACATTAGCAGCAGGTATATTGACTACAGGTGGAGCCACTGGCGTGGGAGTGCCATCTCCATGAACAGTATCGACTCGCACAGACTGATGATCCTCATTTCCATGCCCAGCATTTCTGACCAACAGAGGCTGCACCATAGCTTGCAAATTCTCCTGACCTTTTGCAATAGTCTCCATGGTCTGCATAAAGAGCGCTAGCTTCTCGCGCACATCTTGCATCTCGTTCTGCATTTGATCCATGATTCTTCGACAGTTGGTGCGAGTGGAATATCTGTGCGGGCGCTGATCTGCAATCTTGAAAACAATTGGTACAGAGCAGGAAATAAGATACCATCCAAAGATTACCTGTAATGCAATATGAATATGAATGTAATGCAATGTGTGTGTCTGTGCATTAGGGAAATTCACTCCCCGATTCTAGTGTGAAGGTGCCGGTGCAGTGACAGTGCTAACAATACAAAGATCGGAGTTGAATCACAGAAAGCCTCATATATTGCGGAGAAAACCAATGAGCCAAGAATACAACATCACTGAGTACAAAGAAAGGCATGACCTCAACCAACAATCCTGGTGATGGTCAGCACTATGCAAATAAAGCATACAAGTTACTACATGACATGATCAAACACTCCCATAAGTCTGGTACTCTTCTAGCAACTTCTTGGTCTCCAGATGACTTGGTCGGGTAAGCAGCCCTTCAACAAGTTGGTTTCTTTTCTTAAGAACACGTTGCACGTCTTCAGCAGTTTCCTCCCATGCCCCTTCTCCGAAGCGATCCTCTAGTTTACGCTTCTGAGACACAACTTCATCTCTGCCTTTGATGGCCTTGTTCAGTGTGTTCTGGAGACTATACCGGGTCATCACCTCTTCTTCACACTTCTTGATGCTGGACTTCAACTGCTCTTCGAGGTCGGAAATTTGCTGCTTCAACTTATCTTCCCTCTTCTTATTGTTGGTGAGCATGGCATTCCAAGTCTTATTGCAAGAAGAGATCTCTCGGTGAGCGATGTCAAGTGCTTTCTTTTTGGATTCAAGCATGTCATGGGAGCTTCTGAACTCTTGCTCCAGTCGTTCGCGCTTCTTCTTCTCCTCGGTTAACTCAGCCCCTAATCTGTTCATTAGCTCAATCTGCTGTTGGAAAGCATGCACGACCTTGTTTTTCTCACTGCGCACCTGGGCTAGCTCCTGCTCTAACTCTTCGTTGATCTCCATCAAGGCTTCTTTTTCTTTCACAACTTGCTCGTAGGCCTCCCTAGAAACAGTAGTTGGCTCTGCTACCGGAACGAGAACAAGGACTGGTGCATCTGGAAATGGCATCCGCAACTGACTTGCTCTCTCCTGGATCCAAACTTTGTAAGGTGCATAAGCATGACAGTCATTCTTCCCTAACAACGGCTTCCCCCTTCGGTTAATACGCGTCCAGGCATGCTACAGCTTGGCTAATAACTCCCCCTTCAAATCACCGGTGAAGTACAGAGATTCCCGTACTTCTTCTTCCTTTGGTGAGTTCTTCAGCGCATATCCGAACTGACGGACCAATAAGGAGGGGTTGTAGTTGATACACCCTTTTCTTCCTATCAGCGGGACATTAGGGTACCCAGAACAACTGAATATAAGCTCAGCCCCTAGCAGGTCTCGATCAAACCACTCAACATCTTCGGAGGATAGCCTCATCAGGCGCTCTGGCCAGCTAGCGGTGGTTGCACTCTCCACAAAAGATCCCTTCATGGGGAGATGACTCTTGAACCACATGTTCAACAGAGGCGCACAGCAGTACACAACCTTTCCCCTTCTGTTTTCATTCTTGTAGTGCAATGAGTGGTAGAAGTCTCCGATCAACGTTGGCACTGGATTGCCGGTAGCAAATAGATGGAAAGCGTCCAAGTCTACGAAATTGGGCAGGTTAGGGAACAGCACAATCCCATAAATGCATAGAGCCAAAATAGCATTGAAAACCACCCAACAGTCGTTCTTGGCATACTCTTGAGCTTTGTCAACCAGGAAATCAAGAGAGAAACCTGAAACTCCAAGCCAAGAAGTCACCAACAGTTCTGCAGCGTCCATATGCAAGGCTTTAGCTAAGTCCTCCAACTTGGGCTCAGCAGCAGAGTGAATAAAGGGAACCTTGTTCTGCACTGGCAACTCAGTAAACTCCACATACTCTTCAATGGTAGGCCCTAGAATAAAGTCAGTAAACGTGAAACATCTCAACGCCGGGTCATAGAATTGCATCAGCGTGTACAGCCCATTCATCTCATCAGCAGTGGGCTTGCAGACTAATCTCAGTAATCTTCCGTGACTCATTCTGAAGCTTCTCCTAACCTCCTCATCAGCAAGAGATATCAGACCAAGCAAAGGAGTAATATCAGGTGTCGGCAGCTTATACGCAACTGTTTTCCTCAGACCAGCCATAATCAATACTCTAAAGTCTGGGCACTAGAATCGGAGGATATGCAAATGCACCTGCAGCACAGACACACGTTAATGGGATGCAATGATAATGGGTATGCAAACAATGCAATGCAAGTAACATGCAACAGGGACCAAATGCCGTAGCTGAATAGCCTGAACCATATCAAGAAGTCTCAGATAGACTCTCTAGAAGTCCTCAAACCCTGGTCTTAGATAGACCTAAAACAAAGCTCCAACAATGGTCTCTAACAGACCTCAGAACTCTCCAACTGGTCTCTGACAGACCTCAGAACTCTCCAACTGGTCTCTGACAGACCTCATAATTCTCCATAAATACCCAAGATCTCTGATCAAGAAATAACTGGTATCTGAAGGTCTAGTTACCTGCATAACCCCAAACCCTCTCACAGGTGGATGTCCTAGTAACTGACAAAAGTATGGCATCCTATGCGGTCGTCGGCGTCACAGACTTTCAGGGTTGACGATACGATTCCCAGAAGGAGTGGCATCATCAAATCCTGAAGAGGCCTCACTTAGCCAACTTCCAAATGATCGGTTCCCGGAGTCGACAATTCAGCTGACCAACAACCCCTTCGACCCAAAGGGTAGAAAAAGAAGCCAACCAGAAGAACCTCGTCCGAGTGTAGATTTCATGAGACACTAATGCAAGCAAAGCCGGCACGCACCCACTACTTTCTACTCTAATTCTAGGTGCACTCAAGCCCAGGTCCGGCTTATCTCTCAATCATAGAACCACCCATCACAACCCGATACAGCAATAATAATCAATATACATAGTGCTGAAAATAAAGGTCAGAAATATAAATCCATACAAAATCCTCGACGGGAAAACAAGCGCTAGGATTGACTCTCTTAAGGGACGTTGGATCCCAAATGCATAAGAACTATCGCAGTCCTTAGCAGCCAGGGGACGTTGGGTCCCCAGCAGAGTCGCCAGCTCTCGCTACTGCGAAAATCGGCGTCGGCTGAACAGGAAGAGTCGCCACTGTGCGTTATTTATCCCACGGGAGGGAAAGGAAACGCTCAGAGTAAACCTCGCACAACACGGGAAAAGGTATGGTCGTCGCAACCAAAACCTGGATTCGGGAGTCGGTTACGCAAGGGGAAGGTATTAGCACCCCTCACGTCCGTCGTACTCGACGGGATCCACGCTTGTTTTCGGGTACGGATTGATATTCTATCTAAACTAAGGGTTAAGGGTTAAAAGAAAAGAAAATGACTCGGCAAAGTATCGCACTTTATGCCTACGTATTCCCGTCTGGAACGAGAAATCAGAGTCAACGTAGTTCGCCTACCTACGGGAAAGGAGGGGAAGGTTGCTCGCTAGGATATCGCATCCTATGCCTACGTACTTTCATACAGCATGAAAGATCAGAGCAAACGTAGTTCGGGCCACGTACGACACAAGTCTGTTTTGATTGTTTTTTATTCCTTCTGAAAAAGGGTTTTTCTGATTACTGGTCCGAGCGGACAAAAACGACGTCTTGATGAGTTCACATTCTTTTACGGAAGAAGTATCTTTTATTGTGTTTGAAATATTAATTGTATTTTTCTGTTTGCTTTGAGAAAGAAGAGACAGAACTCTAACCTATGGTTGCGAAGGGAATCAAACTAACCTAGTGTTATCATGCATGGGTTAAGACCTAGTGTCTATCATGCTCCTCTTTTGCGCAGAGAGAAACAGAGATCCTAAGGGAATAGACGGAAACATAAACAATAGCAGATATATACAGTAAAGCAGTAAAATGCATGGATGCAACAATACGAGCGAGGCAAGGGAGTTCCACTCAACCTCGAACCTAGAAAACAATAGGTAAAAGTGAACAGGATTCACTTTCAACCCAACAGGTTAACGGAAAACAATACAGTCAGGAAAACCAATCAATACATCAGAAAGGAAATACAGCAAAAATAAACAGCCACAGCAGCTCTGCATCAACATCTGTCTTCAAGTCATCTCCAATCAGCTACAAGCTTCATCAAGCATCCATCTCCATCTCCACAGCCTTCAAGCAAGGTCTTCATTATCAGTCTTCAATCTGCAATGGCTTTTCTTCAAGTCTCAATCTCCAGGATGAACATCAATCAACAAGATGAAGTGAATGAATGTTAGACAGTCAATTACCTACCAAGGGTGGTTCATTAGCTGTTAACATTATATAGACAATTTTCCCTCAAAAGTTCTATCTTTCAAATACATTCACTGATCCTTCCAAAGGAAGGAGGTGGATATTTGAAAGAGACTTTGAATCATAGAGAAAGGATGGATGCAGACAAGGCATTCCATGTTTGAGAAACAAGCTTTCTAATCTAGAGCTCTGCCTAGCTCCTAAACCCTAGTCTCCTCAACAGCTGCTAGCAAGAATCTCCTCTTCAACTCTGGAGGTTGGTCTTCAGTCTCTGGATCTCCAATGGCTTCATCATCACAAGTCTTCATCTCTCCCAATTCCCAAGCAATCCCAATACCCATACAAACAAGCAATAATTCCCCAGAGAGGGCACACCACACCATTCAAACAAATATAGACAGTAATAATAGCAGTAGGGGAATCCTAATAATTTCTAAGGGATCTAATAACTACCCATAATCCCTATAGTCCCATATCCCAAACTTTCAACCTCTAACTCCTAAGGGAAATGATTCAATTCTCCTAAGTCATTACTTAAACCCTAATTTTGTTCATGTTGTTCATACCTAAACTAATCACCTAAAATTAATTCCTAGAAATGTGAACTAAATTGTATATACAAGCTAACAATGTCTATTAATCAACCTAAAAAGAATGGATAAAAAATAGTAAAGCAACTAATCAAACTAAAATTGACAAAATCATGCATTAAACAAAACAATTATTTACACCTATTAAAAGAAAAAATATGCCTAAAATATAAAAATGAAATGAATTATTAATTTTTTTTGTATGATAATTTTCTTGACAAAGTTATGAAAAGAATGCAAAAAGAACCAATTAAAATCATGCATTTTTCAATTATTTATGATTTTTTTAAAGATGAGAAAAATATTAAAGAAAAGAAAATCACAAAATAGAAATAAATGGGGAAGGGGGTCTGAATAGGAAGGGCGCCCAGTTATAATTGCAGACGGGCCATGATGAGGGGTGTGCGAATATCAATTGCACCAAGGCCCAACACGCTTCAGAAAACAAGCAAAAATTAAAAAAAACGAAAACGGTGTGAATAGCAGTTATTTACGTTCATTTGAGTTGGGCTTAGTTTGAGGGGGTGTGAAAAGCAGCGAATCCAAAGCCCAGTCAGCCAGAATAAATGAAACGGGGCGTTTCATGGTTTGAATTCTCCCTTCGTTTTTTGCTTCAATCGTGGCCGTTGATTTCGCATTCCAGTCAAATGTCAAAAGGCCATCGTGTGGCTTGCAAGTCATCTTCAACCTTGGGCAAACCCTAACCCTGAAAAAACCATAGCCATGCACGAGCTTCTCCTCCTCTGTTCTCCCTCATACTTCCATGGATTCACACGACTCCAAGAGCAAAGTTGCTCTATAAACTTCCCTCTACACAGCCATGACAATAACTTCTCCTAAAACTCGCTCAATAAACCAACTCGATAGATATAACAGTCCTGATCCACCATTAATACCTGTGATCAATTGCTCTAATTTTCACCAATTCTTGTCCTAAACTCATCTACACCTTATGCTGATCACAACATGCTATTCAACCAAGATTTTTGTGCATTGAATCAAGAGTTACAAACCCTAACAGATTTGGTACACCTATGGCAAACTCCATGAAAGCTCTCCAAGCTCACCAAACTCAATCATCTATCCTACCTTAACCTTTCTATGCTATCAAAACCTAGCAATTCTAACCAAAACAGCCAATTCGAATGAGAAACTTACTTGGTGCAAAGTGAAGAAAACAGCTATGGAATGTGCTGATCCAAGGCTTGTAATGATTGGAAAGTGATCCAAGAACTTGATGATGAGTTCTGTATGCAACCAATGATGCTCCAAGACTTTGAATCTCCCAATTCAAAATTCTTTCACTTTGAATGGTGAATTTTCACAGCTCGAATCCTCCTTCAATTTACCAAATGAATGTGTGAATTATGATCCTTGGATGATGATGATGAATACCAGATCAAGAATGGTGCAAATTGGTGAAAGTTTGAGAGTGTTTGAATTGATTTTGCAATTTGAAGAAAGTATGTGAAACTTGTGTTTATGAGCAAATGTGATCACCAACCCTTGCATGAACCTCTTCATACCAATATATACATGACATTAGAACCTCCTAGAAACTTGGAGAAACTCCCCTTGTATGATTTCCCTTGGATTTGGCTTATGTATCTTCCATTACAAGTAACCATGTGTAACTTTCAAAACTTGAACTAAACTCAAAATTCCACTTTATCCAATGTTTTCAAAATGATTTTTCCAATCAAAATGACCTATAATTTCACCTCATTTGGCCAAAATATGAAAAATCTCATTTTTAAGTCCTTTTTTATTCATTAAATCCACCAATTTTGAAACCTTTTTCTATGAATCTTTCCAATCTTTCATGGTCACTTTTCTAGACTCAAAATGTTATTTTGAACAAGTTTTATGTTGTGAAGTTTTTCATTTGAAGCTTCCTTGTATGAGTTTTAGGCATAAGCTAAGAATGACCTGTAATTCTCAAATGACCAAAATACCCTTTTCTTGCCAAGACCATAAGTAGAGTTACACAAATCATATGAAGGCATACTATACCATTCTAGAAAGCTAAGACAATGAGGAACAATTCTTATGTTTACCGGAAATTCATTTGAAATCTCCTTGAGGGGTAAAAATAGCTTGGAAGTCAAGTCACTTTCACAGACAAAATTTCAGATACCTCAGAGGACCTGTAACTTGCAAGGACCATAACTTGAGTTCTATAAATCTCCTTGATGTCTTCCACCACTCAAATTAAAGGTCTTGATATCTTCTACAAGTTTCATGTTGGTTAAGGATCCATTTGAAGCCTGCATTTTGACTTATCTTGCTTGGAAATTTGACCTAAACTAGGGGATTTTACACAGAAACCCTAATTTAGAAACTCCTCTTCTCCTTGATTTCTCTTGATTTCTTCTTGACATAACAACATATCCTTCTTTACATGTCAAATGATGAACCCCACATCTCTCCAATAGACCTTAGTGTCTTTCAATCAGTCAGTTGACCTAGAGTTGGCCCCAGATGAAACCCTAGTTGGCTGCCTTCAACTGCAATTCTTGTGGTAACACCAAGGAATTGTCTTCTTCTTCCAATGACCATCTAAGTCTCCCATGATGTCCAGATACTCTCCATGCTCAGCCCACAGCTCACAATTTCTTTGTTGACCCTCAGATACCCTCAGATAGGAGATGGATGCACTGCTTGATCCATTGACTTTCCAGCTTTCAAATTCTTTCTGATGACTTGAAAGGGATTGAATTAGAATAATAACCTCTTGATAGGCTCATAGAGATGAGAATAATGATTAGTCCCTGTTGGATGATTTGCTATGCTATGCTATGCAGATGATTAGACTATGTACATGACTCTATATGCAAATGCTAATGATATTGAAACATAAACCAAGTGCAGTAGGTTGAGCAAATTTTAGGGTGCAACACACGCAACAAGAGACGTTCTTGCCTCTCCTGTTCTCATTTCTGTAGTGCATCAAATGGTAAAAGTCCCCGATCAATGTGGGTACCGGGTTGCCAGCAGCAAACAAATGAAATGCATCCATGTCCACGAAGTTCGGGAAATTGGGAAACAGCACTATCCCATAAATGCATAGAGCCAAAACAGCGTTAAAGACTACCCAACATCCATTCTTGGCGTATTATTGAGCCTTACCAACCAGAAATTGGAGAGAGAAACCTGGGACCCCTCGCCAAGAAGTCATCAATAGCTCAGAAGCATTCATGTGCAAGGCCTTAGCCAAATCCTCCAACTTGGGCTCAGCAGCAGAGTGAATAAAGGGAACCCTATTCTGTACCGGCAGCTCAGTAAACTCTACATACTCCTCCATGGTGGGCCCCAAGATAAAATCAGCAAACGTGAAACATCTCAAAGCAGGGTCGTAGAATTGCATTAAGGTGTACAACCCGTTCAGTTCATCATCAGTTGATTTGTGAACCAATCTCAACAGCCGTCCGTAACTCTGCCTGAAGCTTCTTCGGACATCCTCATCAGCAAGAGAAATCAGACCCAGGAGGGGAGTAATATCAGGGATAGGTAGCTTATAGGAAACTGTCATCCTCAAACCAGCCATGATCAATACTCAAGAGTCCAGACACTAGAACCAGGGAATATGCAAATGCATCTGCAGCACAGACATACGTTAATGGGATGCAATGATAATGGTTATGCAAACAATGCAATGCAAGTAACATGCAACAGGGACCAAGTGCCATAGCTGAGAAGCCTGAACCATCAGAATTCCTCAAACCCTGGTCTCAGATAGACCCAACATAGAGCTCCACCACTGATCTCAGATAGATCCCATAACATAACCCCAACTGGTCTCTGATAGACCCCCAACCATAACTCTGACTGGTCTCTGATAGACCTCACAACTGTCCGTAAATACTCAGGATTTCAGATCGAGAAACAACCGGTATCTGAAGGTCTAGTTACCTGCATAACCCCAAAACCCTCTCACAGGTAGGCGTCCTAGCAACTGACAAAGGTATGGCATCCTATGCGGTCATCGGTGTCACAGACTTTCAGGGTTGATGATACGATTCCCAGAAGGAGTGGCATCATCAAATCCTGAAGAGGCCTCACTTAGCCAACTTCCAAATGATCGGTTCCTAGAGTCGACAATCCAACTAACCAGTAACCCGAGCCACCCAAAGGGCAGGACAGGAGGCCAACCAGAAGAACCTCGTCTGAGTGTTGATTTCGTGGGACACTAGGACATGCAAAGCACGTGCGCGCCCACTAATTTCCACTCTAATTCTAGGTGCACTCAAGCCCAGGTCCGGCTTATCTCTCAATCATAGAACCCCCGTCACACCCCAATACAGCAATAATAACAATAATATAATGCTGAAAGTAAATGACAGAAATATAAATCCATACAAAATCCTCGACGGGAAAACAAGCGCTAGGATTGACTCTCTTGAGGGACGTTGGATCCCAAATGCATAAGGAACTATCGCAGTCCTTAGCAGCCAGGGGACGTTGGGTCCCCAGCAGAGTCTCCAGTTGTCGCTACTGCGAAAATCGGCGCCGGCTGACAGAAGAGTCGCCACCGTGCGTTATTTATCCCAACGGAGGGAAAGGAAACGCTCGAAGTAAACCTCGCAAAAAAACGGGAAAGGTATGGTCATCGCAACCAAAACCTGGGTTCGGGAGTCGGTTACGCAAGGGGAAGGTATTAGCACCCCTCACGTCCGTCGTACTCGACGGGATCCACGCTTGCTTGGTTTGTACGGATTACACTTCTATCTAAACTAAAGGATGAGGTCTGAAAAGAAAAGAAAAGATGACTCGGTAAAGCATCGCACTTTATGCCTACGTATTCCCGTCTGGAACGAGAAATCAGAGTCAACGTAGTTCGCCTAACTACGGGGGAAGAGGGGAAGGTTGCTCGCTAGGATATCGCATCCTATGCATACGTACTTCCATACTGCATGGAAGATCAGAGCAAACGTAGTTCGGGCTATGCACGACACAAGCTGTTCAAGTGTCTTTTATGAAAAATCTCACCTTAAACAAGGGTTTTCTTATTGCAAAAAGGTTGATGTTTGTTCAAATCTTTTGACGGAAGAAATGAATTGATTTTGTTATAACCTTTATTAATGTTTTTCTGTTGTTTTGAAGAAAGAAGAGATGACACTCTAAAATCCTAGGGTTAAAAAGGGAATAAAATCTACCCTAATGTTATCATGCATGGGTTAAGACCTAATGTCTATCATGCTCCTCTCTTGCGCAGAGAGAAACAGAGATCCTAAGGGATAAACGGAAACAGAAACAACAGATATATACAATAAAGCAGTAAAATGCATGGATGCAGCAATACAAGCGAGGCAAGGGAGTCCCACTCAACCTCGAACCTAGAAAACAACAGGCAAAAGTGAACAGGATTCACTTTCAACCTAACAGGTTAAACAGCAAGCAATACAGTCAGGGAAATTCAATCAATACAAAAAGAATATCAACAGCAAAAGCTAAACAGCAAAGCAGTCTTCATTAGCAGGCTTTCAAGTCATCTTCTCTATCTTCAATCTCCCAATGGCTTTTCTTCAAGTCCTAATCTCCCAGCTGAGGAACCAATCACAAGAGTGAACTGGGGTGTTAAGCAATTAGTTGACCACCAAAGGTGGCAAACAGACTGCTAACAACACATAGAATATTTCTCTCAAGAGTTCTATCTCTTAGACACTATCACCAAGCCTTCCAAAGGAAGGGGGTGAATGTCTTAGAGAGACTCTGCATCATAGAGAGGGATGGAGGCAATCAAGACCTTCCATGTTTGTGAACCAAGTTTTCTATTCTAGAGCTCTGCCTAATTCCTAGATCCTACAACCTTCAACAGCTGCCAGCAAGAGATACTCCTCATCAACTCTGGAAGTTAGTCTTCATTCTCTTTGATCTTCAAATGGGCTTCATCAGCACGGTCTTCAGCTCAAACCCCAAGCCCCAAGCAAGCCCAATACCCCACACAGTCAAATAATGACCCTAGAGAGGGCACACCACACAGTCAATCAAATACAAGCAAGATACTAATAGCAATAGGGGAAGCCTAATATTTTCTAAGGGATCTATTATCTACCCATAACCCCTATAGTCCCATACCCCAAAATCAAATTAAAATTCCTAAAAGAAATGATCTATCTCACCTATGTTCACTTAAAACCCTAATTTTAATCACTCTAATCTCACCTAATCCAATCATCTAAAAATTAATCCTAAAATTATGAATTAAATCCTATGAGGAAGCTAAAGTCCTAAGTTAATCACCCTAAAAAGAATGGACCCTAAATCTAAGGGGAGCTAATTGAACTAAAATGAACAAAAACAAGTATTAAACTAAATCACTTAAAAAGCTATTTAAAAGAAAAATGCACAAAAAATACTAAAAAAAAATAAAATGCTAATTTTATTTATGTATATTTTTCTTAACAAAATTATGAAACCAGCACAAAAAGAAGCAATTAAAAATAAGCTTTTTTCAATTTTATATGGATTTTACAAGATGAAGAAAATATAAAAGAATTAAAAATCACAAAATGAAATAAATTGGGGAGGGGGTGTCACAAGCATATGCGCCTAGTTCAATTACTTGGTGGGCCAGAAGGTGGGGGCGTGATTAGCGAAAGGCGCTAGGCCCAGCAAGAATCAGAAAATCCTAAAGAAAAATTAAAACGAAAATAAAAACCCAACGGTGCGAATAGCAGAAGAATCAAGTTCATTTTCACTTGGGCTTTGCTAAGGGGGGTGCGAATAATAGGTTTGGATTCAGGCCCATGGTTTGGGTTTAATGAAACGTTGCGTTCAGCGTGTTTCATTTCCCTCCGTTTTGCTTTCAAATGCTGGCCGTTGGATGAGGTTAGAAGTCAAAGTCCTGGGGCTAATCCAACGCATAAAACATCATCACCTACCTCTCGCTAGGGTTTCAGGAAAAAACTACCCTCCATGCATTGATCTTATCCTCCTCTGTTCTCTCTCAATTGGCCATGAAAACCTAAATTATAAAGAGCAAAATTAATCTACTCTCTCCCCTGAACACGACTGTGCCAATAACTTGGATTGAAACGCCCTAAAACTCTCAAACCGATAGCAAGAAATCCATAGTTCACCAACTTTACACTGCAATGGACTCTCACGATTCTTGATTCTAATGGCACTAATGCGTTCTTCACACTACACTGATCTCAACATGCTATGGCGTGTGCAATAAAACTCACTAACCTAACCAATCTTGATCATCAAAGTTTCAACATCCTGTTATCAAACCTCACAAAATTCACCCTAAGTCTCTAAAACTAATCCTCTAATCATCCCTAACATTTCTAACCTAATCCTTCTAACTAACAGTGCATAATTAGTGGTGGAGAGATCAAAATGCATACCTGCAATTCTTGTTGGAACAGATGAGAAATAGCTTGATTCAGCACTTGCAATCCCTCAGCAATGATCCTTAGATGATGCTCTTGTTTCTGTTTACAAAAAGTTGGAAGAAGAATGCTTCTAATATGAGATTCGAATCTGGTTTGCTTCTTGAAACTTCAAACCCTAGCTCTTCAATCTTCCATGGATGGCTCTCTAATTCAGCATGTATGCACTCAAGAGATTCAATGGATTATGGATGGAGAAGAAGAATGAACAGAATTGATGTTGATTGTATGAATTCACTCTTTCTTACAATTGAAGCAACAATGAAGTCCTCACTTTCCTCTCTCTCTTTTCACCAACCTTTTCCACCAATGATCCCAATTCATTATATAGATGATGATGGAAATGCCTAGAAGTTTCTAGAATAGTCTAGGAGAGTGTGGAATTTATCATGTCATGATATAATCCTTTATCTCATCTCTTATGATATCTCATGCCTAGACTTGGTACAACCCTTTAATTATGCTTGAAAATCTCCTTACATGAGTTACTGGAAAGGTCTAGATGCATAGCAAGCTTATTCTTTGCATTTCATTAAGTTTGGCATTTGTACCTTATCTTGCAAGTAACTACTTTTCAAAGCAACTCCAAAATTTAAGCCTTAACTCAAAAATGTGGCTGAACCAAAGTCTTTAAAATGTGTTTTAGAATCAATTTGGTATATTACATGACCCATTTTGGATTTATAGATTGCCCAAACCAATTTTCCATTTGAACTTTTTCAAGTTATGTCCATTTTTAAGTCATTTTTACCAACTTTTATCAATTGGAGTTCTATGCATTTAAAAACTTCCATGACCTCTTTTCTAGACTTAAAATGAAATTTTGAGCAACTATGATGTTGTGAAGTTTTTCATTTGAAGCTTCCTTGTATGAGTTTTGGGCATAGGCCAAGAATGACCTGTAATTCTCAAATGACCAAAATACCCTTTTCTTGCCAAGGACATAAGTAGAGTTACACAAATCATATGAAGGCATACCATACCTTCCTAGAAAGCCAAGACAGTGAGGAACAACTCTCATGTTGGCCAGAAATCCATTTCAAATCTCCTTGAAGGTCAAAAGTTGCTTGGAAGACAGACAACTTTCACAGACAAATTTCAGTGCCCTCAGATGACCTGTAACTTGCAAGAGCTATAACGTGAGTTCTACAAATCATCTTGATGACTTCCACCACTCAAATTAAAGCTATGAAGATACTCTACAAGTTTCATGTGGACCAGAAATTCATATCAATCTTTCCTCTTGAGTTACACTGCTTTGAAGTTTGACCTAAATCAGGGGATTTTACACTGAAACCCTAATTTGGTAACTCCACTTCTCCTTGACTCCTTCTGATTTTTCTTTGGCAAAACACTATATCCATATCCATATAGAAAATAATGAATCCCACATTCTTCAAATGATCCTTGATGCCTTTCAAAACAAGTCTTTGACCTAGGGTTGACCTAGTGTTGACCCAGATAAAACCCTAGTTGACTGACTTCAACTGAGGCTCTTGCAATCATTCCAATGACTTGGTTACTCCTCAAAAATGATCATCTAGGCTCTTCATAACATCCATACACACTCCATGCTCTTGGCTCATGGCTCACACTTCCTCTGATGATCCCCAAATAACCTCAAGATAGGGGAGAACTCACTAATCAACCTGTCAACTCTTCAAAGCTCAAATTCTTCCCTGATGACCTGAGTAGTCTTGAAGCCCTTGAATATGCCTCTTGAGATAAGAATAGAACTTGATCCCCTGATTAAGATAGCTTGCTTATGCTATGCAATGCAGATGAATACACTATGTACATGATGCCAATGCAAATGATTATGCAATTGAAACATAAACCTAGGTTAGAAAAGGTTGGGCAAATTTTGGGGTGCAACATCACCCCCTCTAGATCGAGCCTATTGTTTAACATGCATGATTTGGAATTAGCTGATATTATGGTTGTACTTATGTTTTTGAGGAATTACTTGTTTGGTTCCAGATTTAAAGTGTTGAGTGATCATAAGAGGTTGATGTACTTATTCGATAAAAAAAGAATTGAATTTGAGGTAAAGGAGGTGACTCGAATTTTTGAAGGACTATGATTTTGGTTTGAATTACCATCCTGGTAAAGTCAATGTCTTAGCTGATGCTTTGGGTAGGAAGTCATTACATATGTTGATGCTTATGGTTCGAGAATTGGATTTGATTGAACCATTCTGAGATCTGGGTTTTGTAAGTGAAAAGACTCGTGACTGTGTGAGGTTGGGTATGTTGAAGTTGACCAATGGTATTCTTGAAGAGATCATAGAAGGTCAGAAGATCGAATTAGGATTGGTTGACCACTTGGTGTCAATTAATCAAGGTCATGGTGGGGATTTCAAAATTAACAAGAATGGTGTGATAAGATTCAGAGAAGTGGATTGTGCTTCAGATGTGCCTGGACTTAAGAAGAGTATTCTTGAGGAAGGTCACACAATTGGATTGAGTATTTATCTTGGTGCTACTAAAATGTATTAAGACTTGAGAAAGATATTTTGGTGGCCATAAATGAATAAGGAGATTGTCGAGTTTATGTATGCGTGTTTTACTTTCCAAAAGTCAAAGATTAAACATCAGAAACTGTTGGGTCTGATGTAGCTGTTGTCTATCCCTGAGTGGAAGTGGGACAATATTTAGATGGACTTTGTGTCTAGTTTGCAGCGGACAGTGAAGAATTGTGATACCATTTGGATAATTGTGGATAGGTTGACTAAATTGGCTCACTTCATTCTGATTCAACTTAACTATCCATTGGAGAGGCTAGTAGAGTTGTATATTGAGAAGATTGTCAGTTTGCATGGGATTTCATCTAGTATTGTATCTGACAGGGATGCCATCTAGTTTGCACAAAGCTTTGGGCACGAAGCTACGTTTGAGTCCTGCTTATCATCCACAGACAGATAGGACTATCTAATCCTTAGAAGACTTGTTAATGGCCCGTGTGCTAGAATAATGAGGTGCTTAGGATTGTTTTTTTTTACCATTGATCGAGTTTACCTACAATAATAGTTTCCATTCAAGCATTGGAATGGCACAATTTGAGGCGTTGTATAGTAGAAGGTGTAGGACACCTTTATGTTGGTATGATTTAGGAAAAGGTGTTGTGATTGGATCGGAGATTGTTCAACAGACCACAAAGAAGATCAAAGTGATCCAAGAGAAGGTGAGATCTTTGTAGAGTCGCCAGATGAGTTATCAATATAAGTGAATGAAAGCACTTGAGCTTCCTAAGAGGAAATTCTGCAAGTTTCAGGGTGGTGATGGATGTCACACTGGTGAAGAGTAACTCGTCAAGCTGCCTAAGCTTGTCTTTCAAGCCGGTCCTCACATGAGTGACGTTCTAAAGAATTTAGGAGGTGATGAGCGTCACGACCCTGACGGGTAACTCGTTATGAGTCTGTTGTGAGCACATATACTTGTATTGATGATGTTAAAATGCAGATTTAAATTTTTCGACTTTATGGATGTTTTGAGTGCTATGATCCATTATTAACTACTGTTTAAATGATGTTTGGTATGAATTAACGATTAAACATGATTTTAATCGAATCCATGTAGTGTTTGATGAATAATTCATATGTGCGTACGTGATGATGATGTTGTGTTTATTGTTGTGAATTATGATGATGATGATATGTTGATGTATGAGAAGGAACTATGTTATTGAATTGTGAGTATGTTATTGTGGGGTGATAGTTCTAAAGGGGAACTATTATCGTTGGGTCAATGCATATTTTATTTATTGTCGAGAGGGAACATTAAACATTATGTTGTTGTTGCATTGACGTGTTGTGACATGCATTCAGGATTTTGTTGTTGTTGATGAAAGAGGAAAGTTGCAATTCGAGCAGGGTGGATTCGTGACCTGTCTAAAATCTGAGCAGGGTGGATTCGAGGTTTGAGCAGGGTGAACTCGGTTCTTGAATGAACCAATTGATAATGATTTGGTACCACATGCGTATGAGTCTAGTTGGAATTGTGAGTATCATTGCATAAATTAAATGATGAATATGTTATTCCCTTGTGTATATTGATGGATTGAGTGTGAGAATGATGTCCTGTGATTGATGTTGAATGTGTAGATGTTTGAATTCTACCTTGCATCCTATGTCGTTATAATTATTGATGTGAATTCTCACCCCCTTTACTTTGATATTTCCACCATGGACATCTTGTAGATACTCAGGAGTATAGTTGATCTTGTGAGTGGGAAATACCTCTTGGAGTTATTTTCATTAGTTATCGTATTGATATTTTTAGTCGCTATGCTCTAATTCTTTAACATTGGGGGCGAACGATGTTTCTTTATTATGGTTGATGTCGACTTGTTTGTTTTGTTGCGGTTTAATGACTGTTATGTTGATTTGTTTTGAAGTTGTTGAAAGTGGATATTGAAACTTCTTTTAGAATCATTTTGTGGAAGTTAAAGTCTTTATAAGACCAAAATTGTTAGTAACATGTTTTATTACTATAATTAATGTAATTATGTTGCGATGATACCTTGAATGAAAGTGAGCATGCGATGACAAGTGTTGTATGTTGTTTTATTTTCCGCAGTGTGTTTTCAAAATGTCTGTGTTTTATTAAAGGGTTGTTGTTGGTGAGACCTTAAATTGACGAGTAAAACTTTTTATATAAGTTTCGGGGTTTAGGGTGTTACAAGGCACATGTTCTTTGACTTCTCGCCCCTTCTTCTCAATGTTGGTCTCCTCACCTTTTATCTAACATTTTTCCCTGTTGACCACTTCGACTAGCAAAAGCGTTGCCTTATGGGAAATAGACATGTTAAAGTGTCTTGTCTTGAGACCATTCTAGAACTCCCCCATGAAAATTTCTTGAATTGGGGGGCGTCCCTTATGGTAGCTTCATTGAACCGCATGAGATAGTCCCTTAATGATTCTGAGGAACCCTGTCTTATGTTGAACAAGTTTGTGAAAGAAATTTTCCAGTGATGACTGACAGCGAATTAGTGTACGAGTTTCCTCACCAATTCCTTGTAAGTGGCAATGAAAAATCGAGGTAAACCCACATACCATCGCTGGTTGGCGTCCCTAAAGGTGTTAGATAACAACTTACACTCTAGGGAGTCAGGCACTCCAATGATGGTCATCTGAGTGTTAATGAAGATGGCGTACTCATAAGGGTCAATACGCTCGTCAAACTTAGCCAAAAAGGAGGCTTGAATCCTTCAGGGATAAACGCTTCCCATATTTTCTATAAGAGTTACTTGGGTTCCAACACTTCCATCTTCTTTGGGGAATTGTCCTCTTATTGAAAATGTCGAATATTGAGGGCATTATCCTTCAGGGTTTAATTATGATGACGTAGTTCATCCATGGCGGCATGCATCTCTGCCATGGTGTTAACATCACTACTTCCCCTAATATCTTCTGGCGTGGGGGAAAGTGATCTCCTTTTAACCATGACTGATAGTTTCTAGATACAGGAGTGCAGGTGATATTTAATATGGCGATTGTAGAAAAAGGTTTGGCCCAAGTTAGTTTTACTAGGATCCCACGGTGGGCGGCATTGTACTGGTTAAAAACTACAGGTGTGCATGGTGTACCTATAATATTAATGGATACTTAGAAGCCTTATAAGACTTATTACAATAAGGGTTTGCTCGTGGAGGCGAGAGGTCAATTGCAATGATTTTACGATGGTACAAAAGGTCAACTCAAGTAAGGTGAGAGACTCTGTGTATTAGGCTATATGTGTTTAAGTTATGATTTCCTCGTTACTATCAAAGGGTCAGATATTTATGGGTCTCATGGTCCTAAAGTTTAGAAAACCCTAAGAAGTGGTAATCGCTCCCCCTCGACTAGAGGAGACTGCTGACTACTTTTTTCTAGTGATTCATGGCCACGACTCAGTCTTGTATGGTTATTGGAAAGAAACGAATTGTACACATCATATTCCCTAAAGGTGAAACCCCATACTTTGTAGAAGTAGCGTCCAGTCAGTACCTCACAAGGCGAGGGCCTTGGTGTCGCTCATATTTTGGACACTACGAAAATATAACACTACAAAATCATCATGAAAATTTTCATAACAAACAATGGTAGAATTAAAGCAAAAAATTATTTTCTCGTAACAAAAATTAAAAGTGTAACCACGTTTATTCAAAGCTCAAACAAAAAAATTAAATTTCTTCTCATGAAAGATACATAAACTACATCTTTAAAAATTAAAAAAGTGTAAAAAAAGGTAAAATTGCAAAAAAAATCTTATTTCTAGTATAAGTACTATAGCTAAATTGTCCACAACGACATTAGCCTCGACTTGACTTGGTTTTCTCATGCTTATGAATCTCTTGCTTCTCAAGTTTCTTTTTTAGAAAAAAAACAATCATCTACCTTATGACCATACTTCTTGCAATACTTGCAAGTCCCTTTATAGAACTCCTCCTTAAAAGGTTTCTTCTTAGGTTTCAAATTCTAGATAATTTGTTTTTTTTTCTTATCACCAAAATGATATTTTCCTTGGCGATAATTTTTTTGATATCCTTTATGCCTAAAGATTAACGAATCAGTGGTTGAGAATTCCTCTACTTCTTTTACAAGAGTTCTTACATCCTCATCTTCATAGGGTTGTAAAAATAGTTTCTTACCCCCACTCCATAGGAATAATCTTAATTGTTGATATCCTGACATCCATAATTATTTGTTGTAAAAGTTGCACCTCCTCAACATGTGTGAACAAAACCCACTATATATTTTTTGTCTAAGTTGTATCTCATTCATTAGATGTGAACTCATTATACATCTAATCATTCCGCCCTCTAATTCTCGCAATGCTATTTTTCAAAGTGTTACAAATGTTCTTTCTTATATCTCTTCTTCCAACCCCTTAGTTCTGAACTGATTTCCCCTTTATACTATGTTTAGATATTGTTTTGGACTGGGCCGAGAACAATAACACCCGACCAGTCCATACGATCATAGTCAAAACCGACCAGTCCATCAAACAGCAACTCGGGCGGTCGGGCATGTCGGGGAGAATGCTCAAATGGTTGTTCAAACTTTTTGAATTCATCGTCCAATATGAAAGCAGAAAAACCCTCAAGTCTCAAATGGACCATCTTCGTTGATGGCGCCTCTAGCTCGACAGGAAGTGGAGCGGGCATCATACGGGAAAACGAAGAAGGTATTCTGATAGAAGTCTCCCTCGCCTTGGCATTCTCGCCGTTGAACAAACAGGCTGAGTACGAGGCGTTCCTCATAAGACTTCGTTTGGCTGAAGACCTTGGCACGAAGGAGGTAAAGATCTTTACCGACTCCTAGCTCGTGGAGTCCCAGGTACGAGGAGAGTATCAAGCCAAGAACGACAACCTAGCCGAATACCTCTCCTTAGTAAGAGAAAAAATGAAAAGCTTCGATTCCGCGGAGGTACGACACGTCCCACGCAAACATAACACCAGGGAAGACAACTTGTCGAAACTGGCTAGCACGAAGAAGAAGGGCAGAAACAAATCTGTATTCCAGGAGGTCCTCTCTCGCCTCAGCATCAAGAGGGATACGACAACTGCCGACGTAAACGCTATCGGTGAAAGTGACTACTGGATGACACTTGTGTACGCTTACCTCAGCACGGGACTACTGCCCGACGATGCCAAAGAGGCGAGCATGATTATACATCGAGACTGCTCATATGTCTTGATCAAGGAAAAACTGTACAGACGAGGATTCTCCATCCCCCTCCTCAAGTGCGTCGACGAATCCAATGTGCCGAGCATACTCCAAGAGATCCATGAAGGGATCAACGCCCAATACCTCGATGGAAGATCACTTGCCCGCAAGAACCTACGAGCGGGATAATATTGGCATACCATGCAATAAGACACCAAAGAGCACGTCAAGAAGTGCGACAAATGCCAATGGCACGGGGACATGCACCTAGATTCGCCGAATGTGTAACGCCCCATATTGCTTTTAGGATTACCGACTGACCCCACAAACCAACACGAGTCTTTTCAGCATGCTTTGTCCTCAATCACATGCTTTCCAGGAAACTTCCCAGAAGGTCACCCATCCCAGAATTGCTCCAAGTCAAGCACGTTTAACTGTGGAGTTCTTATAAAGGGGCTACCGAAAAGAAGATGCATCTTGTTGGTATAGGTAGTACCAATTAATCCTTATAAGCCTTCATTCAACCATGCAGTCCCATACCTGCATAGCCTCAGGATCCCTCTCATTCGGATGTGAATTCGGTTTTCCCCTAGAAGCTGCTAGGAGTGTCTTATTGTCATGCCTCATGACACCGACAACCACTCCCTCGCCCACGGGTGTTACATGTAACCACCGTCCTCTTTCACCTCAGGTGTTACATGCCAACCAGCTTCCGCTTGGTTCGTCCCCGAACCACATCGTACTGGGAGAGGTATGGCTCTGATACCACTAATGTAACACCCTTCTAACCCCGCAGAATAAATATAAATAGATCAGAGTAATTATCATGCATTTCACAAAAGGGTGTCACATAAATTTTCAAAACATCACACAACACCTGTCATGCTCAATAATATAAAAATAACTTCCTGCTTTTCATACACCTTCACATTAACATGTAGCAGCGGATTTGCTTTAATCATGATAGACATAATAAAAGTCTCATGCTCATCTCATTTTTAATACTTAGGCTTAAAAGCCAATTCTTCATATAATTCAAAATAACAACAACAGAATAAAGGAGAGTACAGAAAATATCTCTCCAAATATGAAATCAAAATATTCCCCCAGTGTTACATAATCAGAGCATGACTCGCCCCTAAATAAATAAAGACACAACTCAAGCTACTCCAACGGCTACCTCATGCTAAAAGCAACTCTACTCCTCAGTACCTGAGCGATGTCGTATAAAACATCATTCCAACAGAAGGGTGAGAATTCACATAATTATTGAAATTATAAGATAATATATAATTTAAGGCATACAAACATAATCACTATTATTCTCACACTTCAAAAGTTTCATCAACACAATATTATTCAAGTAACCATACTATTCACAAGTATATACACACAACTCCATAATTCACCAATTTATCAGTTCTACATATCACACATAATCTCATAGCACATAAATATACATAATGAGACTCAATGCAAAACTCAATGCAAGACTCAATGCAACTCATGCCATGTGGTACCAACACTTGTTATTATTTTTCGGTTTTTACATTTAAACCGAGTTCGTTCCCTAGACCAATAACACACAAAAAGCCCATTCCCTAAGCTTTCAAACCCCGCTCTAGGTTTGGGACAAGTCACTAGCTCCCACGGAACTAACAAACATTGCCTCTTGACACCAATGATGCGTATGCAAATTCAACAATCATATACAATTAAGATCATCCCCTAATCTTAATATTCATGCATATCTTCAATAATTCATCACGCTTGAATTACCACACATTTTCACATACACAAGCATCAACACACTCCAACCTCAATTCACACATCACTAATTAAATATCGAATAATTAGTCCATCATTAATAATCAAAAATCGATATTCAATAAATAATTCAATATTCAATAAATGAGTCAATATCTAAATAAATAATTAATATTTGAATAAAGTTTCATTAATTAATAAAGTTCTAAAATTAAAGAGAGTTTTAGTTTTTAGTAAAGTGCCAACACTTCTTTAGCTACAGTAACATAAAATTGAAAAAAAAAATCACGTTTTCATTTCCAACATATTTTCCTTGCACTACATGTCATGAGAATATATAGAAAATGTCATTTTAATTCTACCTATTCCCTTGCGCTACAGTGACTTGAAAAAAAGATTCACATATTAACTCTTGTTTTCTCATGCTACAGTCTCATGAAATGTATCACTTCATTATATTTGGTACATACAAGAAGGATTGTGCTACAGTATAAAGAAAAATCTCATTTTAATTCTAACAATTTCTATCCTGCTACAGTAGGTGCTCCATATAGGTATCACTATATTAAAATTCAATTTTTATTAATCTTGTTTGGTGCTACAGTAGGCTGGTAGTATTTAGGCTACAATATCATAATTTTTCTTTTCGGTAGCTTCATTCTATAGTATGTTACAAGGCAAAGTTTTCTTTTAGTTTAAAAAGATTGGTTAATATGATTCTACTATCCCCACATTAAACTACTACCATAAATATTAATATGTCTTATTTTGAAATATCATTAGATATATAGTGAAAAGTACTACAACCTGAGGAAGTGAAAATCACATTAATTCCTTCCAAGTTTTATTCGCTACAGGATATAGCAGGAAAGGAATCACAATTCATAATTGTTTTCCTACATGACATGTTCTGTTTGGTTTCACTATCATTAAAATAAATTAATGTGATGAACATTATCAAGCTATCAATATTGCGCTACAGTAATAGAAAAATATATATATTCCAAATTCAAATGAGTTACTCTAATATTGAATGAGTCTCTATAAAATACCAACATATCAATTCCAAACACAATTATTTATCACATTTTCAAAGATTATTATCAAAACCTAACATTTCCAATTTCATAGATAATTTGGGATTTTAACCTAACCATATTTCTACCCACTAACTATTATCAAACAATCTCAATAAACATGCAAAAACCCACCCTTACCTTGATTTTCTTGGTGTTCTTGAGCTCTCTCTTGATTCTTCTTCTTCTTCTTCCCACTCTATTCTTGTTGCCTCTTTTTTCCTCTTTTTCTTACTAACCTTTCTATTCTCTTCTATCTCCTTTCTCTTGTTTTATAAAATTCTCAAAATTCATTAACCTAATAATTTTTTTTTAATGGGCTTAGTAACTCATATCTATTCACACCCCCAAATAGGCCTAATCAATTAATCTAACAATTCTATATAATTCTACAAATTAGAATATATTATATAAGTTAAATAATAAAATTAAATCAATTATAAATCAAATAATTTATATAAATTCAATAAATCAACTAATTCAATTATATCAAATAAATCACATAAATTAGTTAATTCAATTAGGCCTAAAATCACATAATTAATCAATTAATTTAATTAATAAATAATTACTAAAAATTGGGGTGTTACAACCCTCCCCCACTTAAAAGATTTTCGCCCTCGAAAATTACCTCAAACGAATAACTCGGGGTAAGACTCACGCATCTGACTCTCAAGCTCCCAAGTCACGTTTCCACCAGCCGGTCCTCCCCAAGCGACCTTCACCAAAGTAATCTCTTTGCCTCGAAGTTGCTTCAACTTCCGATCCTCTATCCGTATAGGTGATGCCTCCACAGTTAGGTTATCTCTCACCTGCACATCATCTACTTGGACTACATGAGACGGATCCGCAATGTATCTCCTCAACTGAGATACATGGAACACATCATGAAGATTAGCAAGCGATGGCGGTAAAGCCACACGATAGGCCACTTCTCCTATCCTCTGCAAAATCTGATAAGGACCAATGAAACGCGGCGTCAACTTACGCGACTTCAATGCCCTACCAACACCAGTCATCGGAGTGACTCAAAGAAACACATGATCTCCCTCTTGAAATTCAAGTGTCTTCCTCCTCTTGTCATGATAACTCTTCTGACTACTTTGAGAAATTCTCATCTTCTCTTGAATCATCTTAATCTTATCCGTAGTCTGCTGAACTATCTCGGGTCCAACTACCGAACTCTCTCCGGACTCATACCAGCACAATGGCGTCCTACACCGCCTACCATACAATGCCTCAAATGGTGCCATTCCGATACTCGAATGAAAATTGTTGTTGTAAGTAAACTCAATCAAAGGTAAGTAGCTATCCCAAGCTCCTCCTTTCTCCAATACACAAGCCCTCAACAGATCCTCGAGTGATTGAATAGTCCTTTCGGTTTGACCGTCTGTCTGAGGATGATAAGCTGAGCTCAAACGCAACTTCGTACCCAAAGCACTTTGCAAACTCTCCCAAAATCTCGAAGTGAACCTCGGATCCCGATCCGACACAATACTGGATGGAATACCGTGCAAACTGACAATCCTCTCGATGTATAGCTTTGCCAATTTCTCTAACGGATAATCCATTCGCATAGGAATAAAGTGAGCAGATTTAGTCAATCTATCCACGATCACCCAAATAGCTTCAAATTTACCCGGCGTCCTCGGTAATCCAGACACAAAATCCATAGAAATGCTATCCCATTTCCACTCAGGAATAAACAACGGTTGCATCAAACCCGACGGTTTCTGATGCTCAATCTTCGACTTCTGGCAAGTCAAACAAGAATACACAAATTCGGCAATGTCCTTCTTCATACGAGGCCACCAAAATATCTTCCTCAAATCTTGATACATCTTAGTAGCACCCGGATGAATACTCAATCCTCTACGATGTCCTTCCTCAAGAATAATCTTTTTCAATCCATCCAAATCCGGAACACAAACTCTATCCCGACACCTCATAATACCATTCTCGTCAATCCGAAAATCACCACCTTGGCCTTGGTTGGTCCGTCCGGCCAGTGTTGTAGTAGAGTCTGACTATAGAATGTTTATAGTCATGTGTGTGTTTGAATTGTCCAGTGTCGAGCAAAAGTGTTTCAAGTGTGGCAAGCCAGGCCACAAGGCTTTGGAGTGCAGAAGCGGTGCGAATGTGACTTGCTACAATTATGGTGAGCAAGGGCACATTAGTACCAAGTATGACAAACCAAAGAAGGCTCAAGCAAAAGGGAAAGTATTTGCTCTATCAGGATCTGAGACTTCTAGTGAAGATCGGTTGATTCGAGGTACATGCTTTATTAATGGTATACCTTTAGTTGCTATAATTGACACTGGAGCTACACATTCTTTTATTTCTTTGAATTGTGTTAAGAGATTAAATCTCGAGTTGTCTGTTATGAGTGGGGGTATGGTTATTGATACTCCTGCTACGGGTTCAGTAACTACCCCATATGTGTGTTTGAATTGCCCGTTGAGTATTTTTGGTAAAGACTTTGGAGTTGATTTAGTGTGTCTTTACTTAGATCAACTTGATGTTATTCTTGGGATGAATTGGTTAGAATTCAATCGTGTCTATATTAACTGTTTTGACAAAACTTATTTTTCCTGAAACTGATGATGAAGGAGACTTATTTATGACTGCAAAGCAAGTGAAGGAATCAGTGCAAGATGGTGCGAAGGTGTTCATGTTGATGGCAACTTTGAATATTGGCGAAAGTGAAGTAATTGATGCTTTACCAATTGTCCGTGATTTTCCGGAAGTTTTTCCTGAGGAGATAAGAGATTTACCGCCGGAACGAGAAGTGGAGTTTTCGATTGACTTAGTTCCTGGAACTAGTCCGATGTCGATGGCTCCATATCGTATGTCCGCATCGGAATTGAAAGATTTAAAGAGTCAACTTGAGGACCTACTTGAGAAGAGGTTTATTCGTCTGAGTGTGTCACCATGGGGTGCACCAGTTTTGTTGGTTAAGAAGAAAGAAGGTACTATGAGGCTTTGTGTGGATTATAGACAATTGAACAAGGTGACTATCAAGAATAAGTATCCACTTCCAAGGATTGATGATTCGATGGATCAGTTGATTGGTGCAAGTGTGTTCAGTAAGATAGATTTGAGATCTGGGTATCATCAGATTCGTGTGAAGGCTGAAGATATTCAAAAGATTGCTTTTAGAACAAGGTATGGGCATTATGAGTATTCTGTGATGCCATTTGGTGTGACTAATGCACCAGGTGTATTTATGGAGTACATGAACAGGATCTTCCATCCTTATTTGGACAAGTTTGTGGTTGTGTTCATTGATGATATTTTGATATACTCGAAGAGTGAAGAGGATCATGCTGAGCATCTGAGAATTGTGTTATCTGTGTTGAAAGAGAAGCAGTTGTATGCTAAACTTTCTAAGTGCGAGTTTTGGTTGAAGGAGGTGAGTTTCCTTGGCCATGTGATTTCGAGTAGAGGTATTGTAGTTGATCCATCGAAGGTAGAAGCTGTATCACAATGGGAAGCTCCAAAATCAGTTTTTGAGATTAGAAGTTTTCTTGGGTTGGCAGGTTATTATCGGAAATTCATTGAAGGATTTGCCAAGTTATCTTTGCCGTTGACACAGTTGACTAGGAAAGGCCAAGCTTTTGTTTGGGATGCAAAGTGTGAAGAAAGTTTTCAAGAACTTAAGAGAAGATTGACGACATCTCCTGTTTTGGAAGACGCGGGTTCAATTCCCGCTATCCGCCGTTACTTCTGTATTGAATAGTATATTTCTTTATATTATCAAATATATATATAAGTGAATTTCCATTTTTATCCAAAATGGTGCGGAGACGGGATTTGAACCCGTAACCTCAAGGTTATGAGCCTTGCGAGCTACCAAGTTGCTCCACTCCGCCATGCCATAAGAAGAACAATTGACAATTAATGGAAAACAGAGATTGAATTTGCCTGTCGCCCCTCCACCATATCTGTCCAAATAGAATAAACCATTTATACGGAATGGTCAAGGGACCGTCCTATGATCGCAGATCATCAAAAAGAAATTGGGCCTATTTGGGGGTGTGAATAGATATGAGTTACTAAGCCCATTAAAAAAAAATTATTAGGTTAATGAATTTTGAGAATTTTATAAAACAAGAGAAAGGAGATAGAAGAGAATAGAAAGGTTAGTAAGAAAAAGAGGAAAAAAGAGGCAACAAGAATAGAGTGGGAAGAAGAAGAAGAAGAATCAAGAGAGAGCTCAAGAACACCAAGAAAATCAAGGTAAGGGTGGGTTTTTGCATGTTTATTGAGATTGTTTGATAATAGTTAGTGGGTAGAAATATGGTTAGGTTAAAATCCCAAATTATCTATGAAATTGGAAATGTTAGGTTTTGATAATAATCTTTGAAAATGTGATAAATAATTGTGTTTGGAATTGATATGTTGGTATTTTATAGAGACTCATTCAATATTAGAGTAACTCATTTGAATTTGGAATATATATATTTTTCTATTACTGTAGCGCAATATTGATAGCTTGATAATGTTCATCACATTAATTTATTTTAATGATAGTGAAACCAAACAGAACATGTCATGTAGGAAAACAATTATGAATTGTGATTCCTTTCCTGCTATATCCTGTAGCGAATAAAACTTGGAAGGAATTAATGTGATTTTCACTTCCTCAGGTTGTAGTACTTTTCACTATATATCTAATGATATTTCAAAATAAGACATATTAATATTTATGGTAGTAGTTTAATGTGGGGATAGTAGAATCATATTAACCAATCTTTTTAAACTAAAAGAAAACTTTGCCTTGTAACATACTATAGAATGAAGCTACCGAAAAGAAAAATTATGATATTGTAGCCTAAATACTACCAGCCTACTGTAGCACCAAACAAGATTAATAAAAATTGAATTTTAATATAGTGATACCTATATGGAGCACCTACTGTAGCAGGATAGAAATTGTTAGAATTAAAATGAGATTTTTCTTTATACTGTAGCACAATCCTTCTTGTATGTACCAAATATAATGAAGTGATACATTTCATGAGACTGTAGCATGAGAAAACAAGAGTTAATATGTGAATCTTTTTTTCAAGTCACTGTAGCGCAAGGGAATAGGTAGAATTAAAGTGACATTTTCTATATATTCTCATGACATGTAGTGCAAGGAAAATATGTTGGAAATGAAAACGTGATTTTTTTTTTCAATTTTATGTTACTGTAGCTAAAGAAGTGTTGGCACTTTACTAAAAACTAAAACTCTCTTTAATTTTAGAACTTTATTAATTAATGAAACTTTATTCAAATATTAATTATTTATTTAGATATTGACTCATTTATTGAATATTGAATTATTTATTGAATATCGATTTTTGATTATTAATGATGGACTAATTATTCGATATTTAATTAGTGATGTGTGAATTGAGGTTGGAGTGTGTTGATGCTTGTGTATGTGAAAATGTGTGGTAATTCAAGCGTGATGAATTATTGAAGATATGCATGAATATTAAGATTAGGGGATGATCTTAATTGTATATGATTGTTGAATTTGCATACGCATCATTGGTGTCAAGAGGCAATGTTTGTTAGTTCCGTGGGAGCTAGTGACTTGTCCCAAACCTAGAGCGGGGTTTGAAAGCTTAGGGAATGGGCTTTTTGTGTGTTATTGGTCTAGGGAACGAACTCGGTTTAAATGTAAAAACCGAAAAATAATAACAAGTGTTGGTACCACATGGCATGAGTTGCATTGAGTCTTGCATTGAGTTTTGCATTGAGTCTCATTATGTATATTTATGTGCTATGAGATTATGTGTGATATGTAGAACTGATAAATTAGTGAATTATGGAGTTGTGTGTATATACTTGTGAATAGTATGGTTACTTGAATAATATTGTGTTGATGAAACTTTTGAAGTGTGAGAATAATAGTGATTATGTTTGTATGCCTTAAATTATATATTATCTTATAATTTCAATAATTATGTGAATTCTCACCCTTCTGTTGGAATGATGTTTTATACGACATCGCTCAGGTACTGAGGAGTAGAGTTGCTTCTAGCACGAGGTAGCCGTTGGAGTAGCTTGAGTTGTGTCTTTATTTATTTAGGGTCGAGTCATGCTCTGATTATGTAACACCGGGGGAATATTTTGATTTCATATTTGGAGAGATATTTTCTGTACTTTCCTTTATTCTGTTGTTGTTATTTTGAATTATATGAAGAATTGGCTTTTAAGCCTAAGTATTAAAAATGAGATGAGCATGAGACTTTTATTATGTGTATCATGATTAAAGCAAATCCGCTGCTACATGTTAATGTGAAGGTGTATGAAAAGAAGGAAGTTATTTTTATATTATTGAGCATGACAGGTGTTGTGTGATGTTTTGAAAATTTATGTGACACCCTTTTGTGAAATGCATGATAATTACTCTGATCTATTTATATTTATTCTGCGGGGTTAGAAGGGTGTTACAGAATGAGCTCAAAACACTTTTGTCGCCATGGCCATTTTCCTGGTGGGGGATGGACATCCTTCGGCCCTTTCACCATCGATCCTACCAAAATAAATATTTGATAGTCGACGTCGACTACTTCACTAAATGGATAGAGGCTGAAGCCTTAGCCAAAATCACGACCCAAAACATACTCCATTTCCACAAACAAAACATACTTGCCCGGTTCGACGTGCCCCAAGACATCATCACCGACAACGGGATACAGTTCACCGACAAGAACTTCCAGGACTTCATCACCAGGCTGGGCACGAAGCAACACTTCACATCGGTCGAACACCCGCAGACGAATGGGCAGCCCGAAGCCGCGAACAGAGTGATTATCGCCTGAAGCGAAGGCTAGGAGACGCCAAGAAAAGATGGTTCGAAGAGCTACACATCGTGCTCTGGGCTTATAGAACTACCCCGCATTGGACAATTGGGGAAACCCCATTTCGACTGGCCTACAGGACTGAGGCAGTGATTCCGGTGGAAATAAGGGAACTTTCCAGAAGAACCGAATCCCCCCTCCTCGAGGAGGCAAACAAAGAGGCATTAAGGGAAGAACTCGACCTAGTTGAGGAAATCAGATCGGGGGCCTTCCTACGGGAAGCCTCACTGAAACAAAGGATAACCTTGCAGAACAAAACCAAAGTCATCAAGCACGAATTACGGGTGGGCAGCGTGGTACTATGAAGGAACCAGAAGGATTCACGTGAGGGAAAGCTCGCCGCAAAATGGGAAGGCCCCTACTGTGTCCGAGACAAAATGGGCAATGATGTCTATTACCTCGAAAACCTACATGGGGAAGAACTTGCTCGACCAAGGAACGCAGAAAAACTCAAGCAATACTACAGTTAGATACTGCCCACGACTCGTTGGCATCGTGACCATAGGGGCGCGACACGGTACAGACGCGACTCCTAAATTTAAAAACAAAAAGACAAGAGTCAGCCCCTTGTGTGTGTGGGCAAGACCCTTGATCCAGCAGGGACCCCTCAATCGAGCTCCACTGTTGTCGTACCATTGGGGTAGAACATGTAACACCCCCTTTCTATACCCCCAAATGATCATATAAATCATTTAAGCACATATTAAAATTTCATCAGAGTAAAATTAAAACATGGTATAAAAGAGGTATGTCACATCATATATGAATTGAAACATATAACACCTGCTCTATAGAAGACATGCAACAGTGGGGTAGCCTTCAACCTAGGAACTGAGTCCTTACACCCACATCTCAATATTTAGAATTCAAAGCGGAAAATCTAAACATTGAATCACTTTAAACATGTAATCATATAAATACATATCATCCAGTTTGATTCACCACATCATTCATGTTTACATAACTATTTGTCAGCAGATACATATACAAATGTATCACAAAAGAATGCTATACAATCCTAACTACCCGGTGCTACATATCAGAGCTGACTGACAAAAGAATGAAGCTATACTTCACAAAAGACCTCTAGCAAACCTAATCTGCAATGTCTCATAGAGCATTATAAAACAGCAGAAGGGTGACAAATATTATCATAATAATCAATGCATATAATTATATATATATATATATATATATATATATATATATATATATATATATATATATATATATATATATATATATATATACAAGCATAGAATACACATATTCCGCATTTCTCACCACAATTCATTATCATCATCATATACATCACAATATATGTATAGACAAATATGGATAATCACCCAACATGTTTCATCATGCACACATCCATAATCCTCAATTCAACAATTCATACACAAGCTTACTTTCATATAACAATGATATCTATGCCATGTGACTCGATGCAACTCATGCCATGTGGTACCAACACTTGTTATTATTTTTCGGTTTTTACATTTAAACCGGGTCCATCCCCTAGACCGATAACAACAAAAGCCCGTCCTCTAAGCTTTCAAACCCACCCTTCTAGGTTTGGGACAAGTCACTAGCCTCCACGAAACTAGCAAGCATTTCCTCTTGACCAAATGATGTGTATGCAATCAACAACCAAATGCACTTATGACCGTTCTCGCATCTTAATCCCATGCATTCTCAAATAATTCATCACATAAGAATTATAACATGATTGCACACTCACACATCATATCAAAGTATTCATACTTTCAACATCATCACATTTATCAAGTAATGCACACATATTCACAATATGTTCTCATGCGTTATTCAAAATATTGCATACACTCAAGATGCATTCACAATTCAATACCATCACCATATTTTTTAAGCAATGCACACATATTCACAATATGTTCTCATGCATTCTTCACATACAATCATATACAACTATTATGCATTCACAATATCGTGCCAACGACAATGAACTCAATCACATTCATCATGAACTTTTAATCAATTTAAACAATGCATATATTTGTCAAAAGACCATATTTCACGAATCGATTCCACAATCTAGGATTCACGCCATACGGCTACCCACAGCATAACATATCACAACAACACATAAACTATTCATTTCCGATATAGATTTAACACCATCGAACCAAACAATCAACATTGGATGGAAACACAAGGAAATGAAAATGTTGTCACACTTGCTAGCTTGCTCGTCTAGCGAGTTCCTAGCGAAAACTCGCTACCTGTTCGCCTAGCGAACAAGCTCGCGAAGGCAAACAAAAGCTACTGTAAGGCTTCGCTACCTACTCGCTGGGGCTTTGCCTAGCGAACCCCTCGCTACCTAGCTCGCTACCAGCGAAGAGGGTCAATTACATTATGTCCAAGTCTGGGACCATTCGCTACTAGCTCGCTACTGGCTCGCTACAACGAACACTCGCGACTTGCTCACCTATCAAAGGTGCTAGCGAACGTCTGCGATGTTCAAAACCCCAACTGTCCAAAATCATCAAATCATCAAAAAAATCAACCGATTCAATTCCAACGAATTCCAGTAGTCTTAGTCTAACAATCCTCGACTAATCTACACCATTTATTCTTAATCTTAACCGTTCAAACATCGACTCTATCGATTAAACTCGTTTCTGCCCTAAAATGGAAAATGGAGAAAAACATCCAAACAATCCACACAATCCATACTTAATCATACACATTGACAAGATAATGATATTTCACACCCTTACCTTGATTAAATCGAAGCTAGAAGTTGTTCTTGAGCTTTCCAAGCCTTTTTCCCTTTTTCCTTCTCTTTTCTCCTCTTCCTCTTTCTTTCTCTTGTGTTTCTATTCTTTCCTCTTTCTTCCACTTTTCCTTATATATCTTTCTATTCTATTTCCTTCCATTATATTTCTTCTCTCAAAATATCTACCAATAATTCCAATAATTAAAATCATCCAAATGAATCAATTATTTAATACGAATAATTAATTATTGAAAATTGGGCTGTTACAGAACACCCAGCTCACGATGGGAAGTTCACGCCCGGGAAAAAGACCTCGGATGAGATCTTTGCCCCATCATCGATCATATACTAACTCTGATCACCCGGCCAGTTCCCTGCACAGTCGGTCATAAAACAGGTCGAGCAAGAAAACAAACAAAAATGAAATTCATACATAGAAAACATAGAAAATAAAGCACACGCAACATAAAAGTAAAGTTACTACATTCCCAAAATAGCGGGCAGAGCTCATTGTTCAAAAATTACAAGAATGACACGCAGACCAGAAACAGATACATCAAAGGTAGGCACACAGGCCAGAAAGACAAAGACAAAACAACACTAAGAGGCTTCATTCTCCTTCTGCTCATCGCCTACCTCGATCGGGACGTCGTCTTCTTCCTCGGCTCCAGGCGCGACCATGCAACCCTCGACGACCTGATGGAAGGGCCTCGTCCCTTTGGTGATAAACGGAACATTCGGGTTCATGATCCAGAGCTGCTCCACGGCACTATCGTAGCCTACCTTGAGAGCCCCCACACAATCCTACTCAAGCTTCCGGATCCTCGAACCAGAGCCGCCCGAGACGCCATGAGCTTCTCCTCAGTAATCTCATCCTCCGCAGGCTAGGAAGCCACCTTCAATTCTACAATCCGCACCAAGAGCCTCGTCATCTCTTAAACCACGGTCCTCAACTGCCTTTCCACCTTGTCGTGGAGCTTAAGCTGGGTAGCACTATTTTCTTTGGCCTGGTCGAGATCATCCGCCAACTTGTTCCTCTCTGCATCGACAGTCGCAAGGTTATCCCATAATTTGGATAGGTCGGCAGAAGAGCAAGCCTCATCATTGAGAACCAGAGTCGTCTCGAAGACCCGCATCACCGCAACCAGGTCCTCCGTCAGAGCCTTCTTCCTCGTCTTCCGTTCAGCGCCCAAGATGGCTTTAGTCTCTGCAGCACCCACCACTAGGGAGTTGTCCCCACAAAAGAAAGCGGATTGCAGATGACAGCGCGGGAGCAAGAACCTCTCCTCGGCACTGTCCTCGGTGAGGTCGACGGTCTCAAGCTCATTAACCCGTGCCCTTTTAGATGTCCCCTGCGAGAAGGGGGACTAGCTGCCTTGGGGGGAAGAGGAGGAGCCGTCGGGCCCCTGGTCGGGACTAGGCATCTACTGTACTTGGGAAATCCTTCCCTTACCAGATTTATTCACACCCTTGCTAGTTGCTAACCTCTTCACACGCTCGTGCATGCTCGACATTTCTCTTGTAAAAGAAAAATAAACAAAGTCAGCAAAACACAAACCAACAACGAATGCACAGACAAGGCCCGAGCGGAAAGCGGACCCACTACCTAAAAGACGCAGGGCTTCCTCATCGGACGCACACTCGAGGAGGGCCCTCGTATTGATCAATCGTGACTCCCTAAGAATCTCCTCGTTCGAGTCGAGGATAAAGTTCACGTTCGACGTCACACACTTTGCAAGGGTGAAACTAGCCACAAATGCGACCAGCTTCTGGTAGGCCACCTGGTTCTCGACATCCAACGAGCCTGCCCGCACTATGTAGTTGTCCGTGCCCTTGCCAAAATGTTCCTTCGTCCAAATCAGCAGAATCTTCGACACTAAAACTTCCTCCGGCTGCCCGTCTTTTTCTCGGACCTCGAGATTGAAAAGCGAGTCCACGACCGTGTGAGTGATGGGCTTGACAACGTAATACCGGTCTTTGAAAGTTAGGATGGAATCCAAGTACGCCCGGAAAAGCCTCATCGGTTGCTTAAAGAACACCCAGTTGTGTCGTCCATCGATCGCTTGTCTTTGAAGGTGGAAGATGCAGAAGAAAAAGGTGAGAGTGGCACCGATATTGAGATGTCGATAGACAAGCTCATACACCCGTACAAACGCAATCGCGTTAGGATGTAGTTGCGAGGGCGCCAGCCGAAGCCAGTCAAAAACTCCCCGTTGGAAGTCGATGAAGGGCAGACACAATCCCACTTCCCAAAAGGTAAACTCATACATGGGGAACCCCATCCCCTTATAGGCCGAGCACATCCGATGGTTTGCTCATGGTTTGTACATTTGTCAGTTCACGGGGGAACAATCACAGCGGTCTTCGACATTAGCATAGGTGTCAGACTCATCCACGGCAAAGCGAGAAGAGACACTTAGGGACTCCTCCCTGACCCAATCCGCGGCAGACCTTCTTTTCTCTTCACCAGCCTGCGCCATCGGGGAATCAGGCTCGTCGTCGATTTCAATAGCCCCCTGTACCCAAGCAGCCATTTAGACATGAAAAGTAGAGGAAATTGGTGAATTCGACATTCCAGATCAAATCCATCCTTGCACCGCAGATCAAATGAAAGGGAGAAGAAGGGGGACCCCTAGGGACAAGGCCTCTCCCGCCTCGACAAACGAGAGCGGACCCCCGAGACTTTCATCGCTTGTCCCTAGGAGGTTCATCTAAAACTATCCTACGTCCACAGGGGATTCATCGCTTGTCACCGGAAGATTCATCCAAAACTATTCTACATCCCCGAGGGCTTCGTCACTTGTTCCCGGGAGGTTCATCAAAAATTGTCCTACGTCCCCGGGGGCTTCATCGCTTGTCCCTGAGAGCTTCGTCCTAACTTTACACTAATTCAAAGAAGTTTCAGCGTAATCGTCGGAAACATCACGGTCTCCACGGGACATTCATCAAGTCCACCGGAGTAACCATTGGAAAATAGGAAAAACGAGAGTAAGGCAGCGGAGACTTACTTGGTACGACGGTTCTGGGAGGACGATAGGACGGCAGACGTCTCGGTGCTGAAGTTTGAGAAGCGTGAAGAGAAGAAGAGGAAACGTCTTGAACGGTAGAAGCAAAAAGTGAGAACTGAAGCAAACTCAGTCCTATTCATAAGTCTAGCACGAGACTCGAGGCACCCCTAGGCACTCAAACGCCCTTACCCCTAGCCGCCCTAGCTAAGAAATGATTGACTGACACAAAGCAGCGCCAGAAGCTTCGCATCCATTGGTCTCCCTTTCGGGCTCAGAGATCGAGCACATCCTTTACACTGTCCACCTCCCCGACATGATGTCCCGTCGAGCACCCTCCGCTCCCGACCTGGTACACGACTCCCAATTTTATGCGTCTGGAAAATACCATCTCCCAGAGAGGTCCTCGACATTTCGACCTGCCCTTAAGTCATTACTCCTCCACCTATGAGCAACGACTTAGGGAGCTCCTGTTCTGGACTGGGCCGAGACCTGCCTCTCAGACGGGCAGGCCCAACCCAATACTATGCTGATGAGGCCCAACAAGGTTCAGTCCTCTATGTCGAGAATAAGTCTCAACAAGGCACACTAGTAGGGCAGAGCATTATCTTGCACGGGGAGAGCTCACGCATTTTCCCCACATCCTCGACGCGTCCCCCACGCGGGGACACATCATTAGGCAACTATCCACTTCCAAAAGAGATGGTCATCCCACCTTCCGATTATCACGGGGAAGTTGATCCAGGGCAAGGACCACGTGCTGGTCTTCACTACGCCACGTAAGTCCTGATAGTTACTTATGCTGGACTTGGCAATCCGGCCCAATGCAATGTAACTGTTGACCCTGCACTGGGAGCACATTATAAATACCCTCTTCCACTAGAGGGTCAGGTATCTTATTCACTACACATTTTCTATGTACTTGCTCTCTCTCTAGTTCCGTTACTCACTTAAGCATCAGAGTATCTTGCAGGTACACCCTCTTTCTCCTCTACAACACCGGTGAAGGCAGCAACTCACGACGCGTGGCCGACTACTGATTCCTTTCTGATCAGGTACAATCAGATATCATAAAAGAATGAAGCGGAATGGAGGGGAGCAAGTAGAATGTAGCTGAATGGAGCGGAGCAAATGAATACTTCAGTCCATTATTTGGAAATTTTAGGACATAATAAGGCAATCTCTCTTCATTTTGTTCAAATTAGAAGGGAAGAAATATGGTGGTAAGTGATGAAATGGAGTGAAATTCATACCACTTCATTCCGATTTTAAATTATCTCAATAATGAAATATCATTTCATTCCATCACATACCGCTTTATCTTCATCAGTCCGAACAAAATCTTAACCTCCGATTTCTTTTTTTGTCTATTTTATCTTTGATATGTGCTTTCTTATCCCTTTTTGTCGTGATTTCATCAATCCAAACAAAATCTTGACATCTGAATTCTTTCTTTTCCTATTTTATCCTTAATGATGTGCTTTTTTATCCCTTCTTGCCCGAATACTCGTCAACTCGCTTTTGTGAAACGAAACATTTGCCCACGTTCCAAATCATACCCCCGAACCTTTCTTGAACCTTTCTTCTATCCTTATAACGTCCTTTGCTCCACTAAGACCAAATTGGAGGGAAATATTAGATTAAAAAATGCGAATGTGAATTGTGATTGTATTAAACTTAAACAAAACTACTCTAAATGTATTTTAAATGCACCTTTTCAGCTTCAGCTGCACGACCTTCATATGTACACGAATGAACATTCATTCTTGCAATAATTAATGTTAAACAATTAAAAATAAATAAATAGTTTGGTTAGTTTAATAAATTTAGTATGTTTGTTGTTAAATTTATTATATTTCTTAATTTATATAAAAAATCTTTAATGACATTTATATTAAGAGAGAAAATTTGGTCCCTAATAAATCTCATAATTCTTTGACTATTATTAGCTCTAGTAAGTCTCAAGTTCTGCCACCAAAAAAAGAACTATCTTTTTAAACCAAATCATTAAGTCTATGATTCCTCACAATTTTAACACATGTTGTGAAACCAATCTTTAAACTCATACCTAAACATCCTAATTTCTACACATACGCTTGAGTTGCATCCTAAATGGATCGAGGACACTTCTAATCTTAAGTATTTTTTTTAGGAGAGTGTCACATGACAAATAATAATAGTGTGGATTCCATGAATATCCATCTAACATAGATGGTCTTTAGTTGGTAAAGCAAATTCAACACTTAATCAAGAATTATGACGAGGTCAAAATAGTCCATTCTTTCAAAGTTAATAAGTGTGCGTTGCAATTGCTAATGCAAAAATAGTGATGTAGAAGGTGTCTTTTTTTTATTATGAAAACTCAAACTTTTACCAAATAATAATGTAATGGGACTATGAAAGATTTCGTCACTATATCTTCTTTAGTGCATCATCAAGCCTCTATTATTCTTGTAAAATTTAATACTAAAAAAGTATGAGAGATTTATTAAGTTTAGCATTTTAAACTCCCCACTTAAGTCATGTTTGAAATCTTTGATCTCATTCTTGCAACTTCCTATTATCAACATGTCATCGACATAAAGACATAGTATAAGCAAGTCACTATTTCTTCTTCTTACATATACTCCATGCTCAATTGTGCACTTCACAAATTTCTTCTCACTTAGAAAGCTCTCTTATTCCAAGCTTTTGAAGCTTATTTAAGTCCATACATGGCTTTATGCAGCCTGTATACCTTATTTTCTTCTCCTTGTTTCACAATCCCAACTTGTTGTGCAACATAAACTTCTTCATCTAAGGGACCATTTAGGAATTTATATTTCACATCCATCTGACATATGTGTCAGTTGTTCATATGTGTTAGACCAACAACCAACCCGGTTTTTTCGATCCTTGCAATAGGTGCAAAAACTTCGTCGAAGTCGATTCCTTTTTTTTTCCAAGAAATCCTTTCACCACAAGTCTCACCTTGTGACGAGCTACTTCTCCTTTGGGATTCAACTTCACCTTTTATACCCACTTCACATTGATTTCCTTCTTGTCTTTAGGAAATTTGATAAGTGACCAAGTGTTGTTTACTTCGATTGACTTCAGCTCCTCATCCATTACTTCCACCCACTTTGAATCCTTCAATGCCTCAGCTGCATTGACTAGTTCGACATCTGCATAGAAAGCATAGTGTATGATCTCACCTTCATCATAGACCACATCATCTAATGTAATCACACATTCTTGCAACCTTGAATCCATGTGTCTTGTTCTTTAAAGTCTGCTTGTGCTTGCTTAACCTCTGACTTCTTCTTTTTAAACTTTTCTTTCGACTTCACTTGCTGGTTCTTCACATAAGATTCTCACTGAATCCTTCTTTACATTTTCAATCCAATCTCATTCCTTAAACTCATCTATGATCATGTCCCTATTGATCACTACTTATTTGTTCACTAGGTCGAACAATGTTTATTCTTCAATCGAATGATATCCTATTACAATCATTTGACTCGACATATCATCAAAATTTCTTCTCAACTGATCTGACACATGTCTATGTGCTATAGATCCAAATACCCTCAAATGACTCAAGCTAGGCTTGACCCCAGACTAACATTCTTCTGGTGTGATTCCTTCTAGCCTTTTCATCAAACATCTGTTCAAGATGTATGTTGCAATCAACATAGGTTCTCCTCATAATTCTATGGGTAGATGGTTGCCTTTCAACATATTTCTCACCATATTCATGATGGTTTTGTTCTTCCTTTATGTAGTTTCATTATGCTGTGGAGTGTAGGGTGACACCACCTCATGCACAATCCCTTCTTTCTCACATAATGTGTCGAAGTCTTTCGGCACATATTATCCACCACCACCAGTCCTCAGAATCTTAAGTTGTTGACCACTTTGTCTCTCGACCATAGATTTAAACTTGGTAAATACCTCGATCACTTCACTTTTCTTCTTGATTAAGTAATTCCATAATTTTCGAATGAAATCATCTAGGAATGTGACAAAGGATTGCCTTCGACTTGCTTCCTGCATCCACCGAGATAAGATAAGATACATCAAAACATATTACTTTAAAGATTGCCTTCGACTTGCTTCCTGCATCCTTGTTGAAGTTATTCTTGTATCGCTTTGCATGCATACATTTTTCACACACTTCATTTGGCATGTCAATTTCTGGTAACCCTGAAACCATATTTATTCTCTTCAGATATCTGATGTCTTTAAAATTAAGATGTCCAAGTCTGTAGTGTCATATTCATCCATCCCTGCTAGCTTCTGTTGCAAGGAATTTATGCTCCACCACATTTAATTCAATTCTAAAGGTTTTGTTTTGAGACATGAGAGCCTTCAAGATTAACCTTCCACCTGAGTCGAGAACTCTCATCATATTGTCTTCTATCGAGACTTTGTAGTTCTTTTCGACCAACTGCCTTATGCTGAGAAAATTACTCTTCATGCCTAGTATGTACAATACATTGGAAATTATTGACCTATTTCCATCTTTCCTCGTAATAAGAACATCACTAATATCTTCAGCTACTGGAGTGTTGTCATTTGAAAATTTAACCATGTTCTTCATTGAGGGTTTTATGTTGACAAATTAATCTTTCCTATAAATCATGTGTAATGAGCATCCTGAGTCCAAGTATCATTGGTCTTGGAATCTTTCTTCATCTTTTGTTGTGACCATCACAAATATTTCTTCTTTTTCATGTTTTGCAAACTTTGCATCATTTTCTTGATTGTTTCTTTTTCAGGACAATCACTTGAGTAACGACCGTACTTCTGATAGTTGAGACACTGAATGTGACTTTTGTCAGGTTTTCGACCCCCACTTCTTCCTCTATCAGCAACACCACCTCTTTAATTTCTTTGGTACGTGAACTTTCTCTAATTCGACCAGCCTCCTTCTTGCTGATTTCGACCAGTCAAATTGTCATAGCCTCGTCTACCTTTGTTGTCAAACCACTTCCTTTTACCTTTCTTTTTTCTTGCTGATTGCACCTGCAAAGCCATATCACTCTTCGAATTGCTTGCAGCTCTTTCAGCCATTCTTTGTTCATGAGATTCATGTGTACCTTGAAGCTCTTCCTTTGTCAATGTTGACAAATCTTTTGACTCTTCTATGGCTACTACCACATGGTCGAACTTTGGAGCCAATGACCTCAAGATCTTTGCAACAATTGATATTGATGTCAACACTTCTCCACATACCTTAATTTGATTCACCAATTTTGTAACTCTAATGAAAAAATCACTTATACTTTCATTGTCTTCTATCTGAAGCAATTCATACGTTCTTTTATAAGTTGGTAGCGTCACCTATTTCACCTTCTCTACGCCTTCAAATGATTTCTCTAAGATTTCCCACACTTCTTTTGACGATTCTACATCACTAACCTTTTTGAAATTATCTAGATCAACACATTGATGAATTATAAAGAGAGTTTTATAATCCTTCTTAAATTTTGTGTGTGCATTCTTTACTTCATCCGTCGTGTTTTTTGTAAGCGACATCACTTCCTCCTTCACAAAATCCCAAAGATCTTGACAATAGAAAACAAACTTCATCTGTTTACATCAATTTTCATAATTCTGATTGTTCAGAATTGGGAGACTCACAGAAAAATGTCCATTTGGATTATTCAACGTCATTGTGGTTTTCTTCTCAAGAATCACTCAACTAATGTTCTAGATACTAGATGTTGGAAATTCGCTAATTCCTGCTCAAGAATTTCACCAAAACTTGATGAACAAGAATCAATCTTTCTGATTGATTACCTCTCTCGTTCTTCATTATTCACTCAAGTGAATCAACCAACCTTAGTTGCAAGATGATTCTCGCTGCACAATTGTTAATAGAAGAAGAAAGAAAAGATGAAATTGAAGAAGAAAGAAATTAGAGTTTAGGCAAAATAGGAGAAGAATATGAGATTTTCTGCAGAGTTTCTCTCTGCTTCTAAACTGGAGTTTATTCTTTGCAACTGCAAGTTATTATACAATAATAAGGGTTACTCCCTATTTGTAGACTTGAGTTTGCTTGCTCCTTAAGCAAATCACAAAATACTTAATTATGCTAACACTAGAAAATTATACCCAAGTCGAAATTCCTATTAAAGTACACTACTTCGACGTTTCAACACACACAATTTCGACACTTCCTTGCTTTAGTCAAGTAACAAACTTTAACATAAAAAATTACAATTCAATAATTTTTACAATATTAAACTTTAAAAGTATAGTATTTGCAGACCTGCCTCGCTGCACTCTCATATTTTTTAAGACATATCAAAATTTTAGATCTTTACCTCAACAATATCTATTCCACCTCGATTTTTTGCAAAACAAAATTAAACGGAATAACAATGCTCGTTTGGGATTTTTTTTTAGAATAACTAGTTTATTAAAAAAATATACGAATTAAACAAATAATTGAAAAAAATTACAAAAGTAGCAATGTTTCAACCTTGGGTCGCCATTTTGATTGGCGACTCAGGCTACCTAAAGTGGACTCGCCAATTGGTATGACGACACGGTTATCCATTTGGAGTGGACTCGCCAATTCATTTGGCGACTTGGTCCATTTACCTTTTTTTCTGTTTAGGGTTTGCGCATGTATTTATGTTTTAACTGTCGACTAATTTTTATTTTTTCATAATTAATTTCAATGTAAATTATATAAAAATAAATAAATGGAATAAATATTAAATTTTGTTTTTTTGTTTTTCATAATTAATTGAAATTTAAATAATATAAATAATCTTAAAAAATAGTAAATTATAGAATAAATATTAAAATATATTAATTTACAATAGAATAAAAATTATAATTGGTAAAAAAAAGCTAATGGCCAGCTCTATCCAAACGACCACTGGTGCCACATTGTGGAGGATGCGCGCGGCAACGAGGTCTACCACGAGGTTGCTGAGGTGTGTTCGGTCTTTGTGTGTTGAGTTGTGGAAGAGGGATTTGTTGGGACGGCCCCGGCGTATCAAATAAACTTTGAAACATTTGACCCCAACTGTCGGGAGGTCCACTATCAATGGTGCTTCCGTAGTTAAGCCCAATGCCCATGTTTTCGTAGGATTGTCGGGGAGGTTGGATGGAGTATGGATGGTATAGTTGTCCAAATTCGTACATCGAATCGGGTTGGAAACGGTGTGTTGGTTGTTGTGGGGTTTGGTAGTCAAACAATGGATAGTTGGAGGGGGTAGGGTCAAATGAGTTATCTGGGCTATAGGTGGAGGGGGTGGGGTCAAAAGATGTATCAGGGCTATATTGGTATGGTTGTTGTTGTTGTGATTGGGTTGATGACATGTATGGTTCATGGTAAGGGTGTTGTTGTTGATGTTGGGCATTTGGTGGCATGTATGGGTTATGGTAAGGTTGTTGTTGTGGTTGTTGGGTATTGGGTTGTTGTTGTGTGTTTGAGGAAGAAGCATGTTGCCTTGGGTCAATCAAATAGGTAGGCTCAGACAGAAATGGTTGGGATGTTGTAACCGATATAAACCAAGTCATATATTGATGACTTGGCCTAGCCCCTTCCACAATACGGTCGGTTAAGATGTGTTGCCTTCTGTTCTTCCAATGCTGACACATCTCCTTCGCAAACTCCTTCCAATGACCAACACTCCACTGTGAGTCCACCCGTTGCTGATGCCATTGGTCTCAATGAAGTAGGAGCATCTGGAATATCCTGATGCATCCCAAACTGTAGCTTCACCCAGTCACTTTGGTGCATTGTTAGATGCCTAATTGTGCTTATTTGAGCTATCAAATGTGGGCATCTTCCGCTTCTTTTTGTGCAATTTCGGTTCAAAACCGCCTTGTTCTTGTTGATATGCGATATGTCGTGAAATGCTCTTGTTCTTTTTAATTTATATGTTATTGTGCAGTATGTGAGCATGAATGAGCAAAAATTGAAGACACAAGAAATTTGACAAAGGAATCAAGAAAGTCCAAGAGCAAAAGCATGTTCGCTAGGCGAACATCTGGCGAGTGTTGCAGCGAGTTGTTCGCTAGGCGAGCATCCAGCGAACTGCTAGCAAACACTCCCAGATTTTGGCAGAATCAAAAATGAATTATTCGCGGGCAGCGAGGCAGGTGGCGAAGAACTCGCTAGGCGAGCACCTAGCGAGCAAGTAGCGAAGCATTCCAGAATCTTTTCCTCAGCCCTCGCTAGCATGTTCGCTAAGCGAATCTGTAGTGAGCATTCGCTGTTAGCTCGCTAGGAGAATGTAGTAGCGAGCGTGACAGGACAACAACTTTTTCTATATATAGCCTTTGTACTTTTAGAGTAAAGAGGAATATATTTTTACTTTGTTTTGCTGCATAAGAGATTTTGTGACCTAGAAACACTCTACCTCTTATTTTCTTCATTTCAAAACATTAATCCACAAAAAGAAAGTGGATTCTCATCCAAGTTGGATTCTTTGACTCGGATGTTCATCAACCTTCTTCCAAATCTTCTTTTGTAAGCTACCATGAAAATGAGTAGCAAAGTTCTTTGTTTTGTCAAGGTTAGATGTAGGTGATCATTAAGCCTTATAAGTATATGGATGATCTTCATTTGTAAACTCTTGGATGATGAATATATGATGAAAACCTTGCTTTATCTTTAACTCTTTGTGTTGGTTTATGATCGAAAGATATTTTCCAACTCTTGACCTAGGTTTTCATCCTTCTATTTTCTTAAGCTAGGGATAGTTTCGAATGTGGTTGTTCACAAAAAATGTTAAACCTAAATGTTGTCATTTTGATAGATTGTGTGAGAGATCAACAATGGATCAAAATGGGAAAAATCACAATGTGAGTTAGAGATAATCACATTGGGAGGATGTTGTGAATGTGTTTATCATCTGAAGAAGTTTATGCTTATTGTTGATTGGACATATACAAGCAAAGTCATTACCGAACCCTAACTTTGGCAATCTTTATTAAATCGCAAAATCAATCTTTTACCGCAATTCAGTACTTTCTATGCAAAGATACCGATACCAAAAACCAAACCCCTTTCGTTACTAAAGAGTTAAGAACTCGATAACTGTCGAACTGCGGCAAGATCTTATATTCCCTGTGGAGACGATAACAAAAACCCGACACTTAACCACTGTCAATACCAAAAAAATGGCGCCGTTTCCGGGGAATATAAATTGATATTGCGAGCATCGCAATAGTTGTTGAATTGTTAACTCTTGAAATTTTGACTTGTGCTTGTTAATTTGTTTGGTTTAGTGTGCAGCTTTCGTTTTATGCGAGGACAGATTCCTAAGGACCAACTTCTTTTTGATCCCGAGATCGAGAGAACCGCAAGGAAACTGAATAGCAGAACAAGACGGAGGAGGCAACTTGCTCAACAACGACAAGAACAAGGAGAAAGTTCTTCTACAACACCACCATCACCACATTTCACACAAATTATGGCAGCACCTCCACCACCACCTCCAGTTTCCACTCCATGCATGAACAGTCCAAGACATACAGCTGAGTTCACACGGAATCTTCAAAACGGAAGACAAGCTGAGATGAAAACGGGAATCCTAGCTCTAGTCTATCAAAATCCTTTCACGGGACTAGACCATGAGGATCCGTTCACCCATCTTACAAAATTCTATGAGATTGCGGGCGCAACGGGAGCAACAGAAGCTGACGAAGAGTCATTGTTTAGGAGACTATTTCCTCATTCCTTGATTAGGAAAGCAAATGAGTGGTATCTTGATCAATTGACAACAATCATGATGGATTGGAATCTTCTAAAAGAGAAGTTCCTTGAACGTTTCTTTCCACATAACCGATTCATGGAGGCTAAAACTGTGATTGCGGTATTTTCTCAAGGAGCTAGTGAATCACTAAACAAAGCTTGGGAGCGATAAAAATCTATGTTAAGAAAGTGTAAGGGACACGGTTTCGATGAGCTCACTCAAGTTCATATTTTCCGCAATGGACTCCTTTCAGTTCACAAGACTTTATTGGATGTTACGGCAGGAGGTTCTTTGATGTCAAAAAGTGCAGATGATGCAATTGCAATTATTGATAAGATGGCACTTAATGATCATCAAGGGAATCATAACCGTGGAGTGACTCAAAGAAAACCGGGTGTGCTCGAGTTAGGGACAAATGATGCTATTCTCGCCCAAAACAAACTCATTTCGCAACAAGTGGAACTCTTAACTCAACAAATAAAAGAGTTGAAAGAGCCTTCAAAATCTAAACAAATAGCTTGTTGTGAACTTTGCAAAGGTGAACATGATACCGGATTTTGTCCACCTCCCAGGTTTGAACATGTGAATTACATGGCAAATCAAAGAGATTACCAACCAAGGCAACAACAACTACTGTATCAACAACAATCTCACAATCAACAACAACAAAACTATCAAGGAAATCAAGGGTACAAACCAAGAGGTAACTATCATCATAACCAAGGTTATGGGGGTGGTTCTTCTAACCGTCAAAATCCTTATCAACCTCAACAACCGTCAGTCGTAACTTCAAAGTTGGAAGAGACATTGATGCAATTTATGCAAATGTCAATGGCTAATCAAAAAAGCAACGACGCGGCAATCAAAAATCTTGAGACTCAAGTTGGTCAACTTACTAAGCAATTAGCGGAACAACAATCCGGACCATCTTTCTCGGCAAACACGCAAACAAGTCCTAAGGAGCATTGTAAGGCAATAAAGACGAGAAGTGGAAAAGAGTTGGTTGATAAGAGTGAAAAAAAGAGGTAGAGAAAAAGGATGAGAAGAAAAAAATTGATGATGAACTTGATGGTAGAGTTGACGAAGAAATAATGAGTGAGGATGAAGTTGAAAAGAATGAGAAAAATGGTGAAGTTGAAAATAATATAAGTGAAAAAGTCATGGTGGAGGAAGTGAAGAAGAAAAAAGAGAGGAATTCTAGAACGTCTAGAGGAAAGGAGGTAGTGGGCGCTACTCCGATCCAAAACTTACCATATCCGCACGCTCCATCTCGGAGAGAAAATGAACGACATTACGCCCGGTTCATGGATATTTTTAAACAACTACAAATAAACATTTCGTTTTCCGAAGCTTTAGAACAAATGCCAAAGTATGCCAAGTTCATGAAAGACATACTAACTAAAAAACGGAGGTATACGGAGCTGGAAACAATTGTTCTTGATGCTAGTTGTAGTGCCATCATCCAAAGGACTCTTCCGAGAAAAGAAGTGGATCCGGGAAGAGTTACTTTCCGGTTACTATCGGTGATGAATATGTCGGGAAATGGCTAATTGATTTGGGTTCAAGCATTAATTTAATACCTTTGTCTATTGTGAAAAGGCTTGGCAACATTGAAATGAAAGCCATACGGATGACGTTGCAATTGGCCGATAAGTCGACTACCCATCCTCATGGGTTAGCTCAAGATGTATTGGTTAAAGTCGACAAATTCTTCTTTCCGGTTGATTTTATTGTGATTGACATGGAAGAGGATGATGATGCTCCGCTAATCTTAGGCCGACCTTTCATGAAAATCGCTCGAATGATGATTGATGTTGATGATGGTTTGATGAAAGTGCGAGTACAAAATGAAGAAGTCACTTTTGATCTTTTTGAAGCTATGAAGCATTCAAAAGATAATCGTGATAGTTTCCGAATTGATGTGGTTAAAGAAGCAACATTGGAAGTATCTAAGCATATTCATGTGTTCTCACCTGTGGAATTAGCCCTTGATGATTCTTTTGACGTTTTCACCATTGAAGAAGAGCAAGCTCTTGAGGAATGTTTACGAGAACTTGATAATTTTAAAGAGTTGCAACCATGGGAAGTCGAAGAGGAAGTGTTGAAAAAGGAGGTCCACGAAGACTCCCGTTTAATTGATGTGTTGAAAAAGAATAAAGAAGCAATGGGATGGACTCTTGCCGATCTTAAAGGAATTAGTCCTTCTTATTGTATGCACAAGATTTTAATGGAAGAGGATTTTAAGCCGGTAGCTCAACCTCAACGCCGCTTGAATCCTACAATGAAGAAGGTTGTTCGGAAAGAAGTTATTAAGCTTTTGGATGCGGGAATGATCTACCCAATTTTGGATAGCCCTTGGGTAAGTCCCGTGCATGTGGTTCTGAAAAAGGGTGGAATGACCGTCATTCGAAAGGAAAAAGATGAATTGATACCAACGAAAGTGGCAACAGGGTGGAGAATGTGTATTGATTATAGGCGGTTGAATACCGCAACTCGAAAAGACCATTTTCCACTTCCGTTCATGGACCAAATGTTGGAAAGACTTTCGGGCCAAGAATACTATTGTTTCCTTGATGGCTATTCCGGGTACAACCAAATTGCGGTTGACCCAGACAATCACGAAAAGACGGCTTTCACATGTCCGTTTGGAATTTTCACATATAGAAAAATGCCCTTTGGGCTATGCAACGCACCGGCGACTTTCCAAAGATGTGTGCAAGCCATTTTTGCCGAATTGATCGAGAAAACGATGGAAGTGTTCATGGACGAATTCTCCGTGTTTGGAAGTTCTTTTGGTTTATGCTTGGAAATTTTGGAAACGGTGTGTGAAAACAAATCTTGTGCTTAATTGGGAGAAATGCCACTTTATGGTAACCGAGGGGATAGTGCTCGGACACAAAGTTTCTTCAAAAGGGCTTGAAGTGGATCGAGCAAAAGTTGACGTGATTGCAAAGTTGCCTCCTCCGGTTAATCTGAAGGGAGTCCGAAGTTTCCTTGGGCATGCCGGTTTTTACCGGCGATTTATCAAATACTTCTCAAAGGTAGCTAGGCCTTTGAGTAATTTGCTCGCCAAAGACCAGGTATTTCTCTTAACTGAAGATTGTTTACAAGCTTTTAAAATTTTGAAGGAAAAATTTGTTACCACTCCAATTATAGTCGCTCCTAATTGGAATTTGAATTTTGAACTAATGTGTGATGTGAGTGACTATGCTATTGGAGCGGTATTGGGACAAAGGAAAGAAAAACATTTTCATGCTATACATTATGCAAGTAATGTTTTAAATGAGGCGCAAATTAATTATGCTACCACCGAAAAAGAGCTACTTGCGATAGTGTATGCGCTAGAAAAATTTCGGTCTTATCTCATTGGCTCTAAAGTGATTTTGTATACCGACCATGCGGCGATTAAATATCTGCTCACCAAACCGGATTCGAAGCAAAGGCTCATCCGTTGGATCCTCTTGTTACAAGAATTTGATATAGAAATTAAGGACAAGAAAGGATCAGAAAATTTGGTGGCGGATCACCTTGTGAATGTGGAGGTTACATATTTTGAAAAGGAAATCCGAGAAGAAATTCCCAATGAAAAGCTTTTTAAAGTTCAAGTTAGGCCATGGTTTGCTGACTTTGCAAACCACAAGGTGAGTGGTTTTGTACCGCCAGACCTAACTCTGAACCAAAAGAGGAAATTCATCTCGGATTGTAAGTATTATGTGTGGGATGACCCATACCTGTTTAAGTTGGGTGGTGATAACATTTTGAGAAGGTGTGTTACCATCGATGAAGCGCAAAGTATTTTATGGCATTGTCACAACTCGCCTTATGGCGGACATTTCAATGGGGCAAGAACAGAAAATAAAGTTCTTCAATCTAGATTTTATTGGCCTTCTATTTTTAAAGACGCAAATGCCCATGCACAAAGTTGTGACAGTTGCCAACGATGTGGTGGGATAGGTAAGAGAGACGAGATGCCTCTCCAAAACATCTAAGAGGTTGAATTATTTGATTGTTGGGATATCGATTTTGTCGGACCATTCCCACCCTCTTTTGGAAATGAATACTTGCTGGTTGCAGTTGACTACATGTCAAAGTGGGTTGAGGCGATGCCTCACCTCGGGCGGATTCTAAAACGGTTATAAAATTTTTAAAGAAAAACATCTTTTCCCGTTTCGGAACCCCCCGTGTGTTGATCAGTGACGGAGGGTCACACTTTTGTAATGCACCGTTGGAAAAAGTTTTGCAACATTACGGTGTAGTACATAGAGTGGCCACTTTGTATCATCCACAGGAAAATGGTCAAGCTGAGGTCTCTAATCGGGAGATCAAGAGAATACTTAAAAAAACCGTGTCTAACTCGAGAAAAGATTGGTCGCAAAAATTGGATGAAGCTTTATGGGCATACTGCACTGCTTATAAAGCTCCAATTGGGCTAACTCCATTTCAACTGGTTTTTGGTAAAACTTGCCATTTGCCGGTCGAAATGGAGCACAAAGCCTTATGGGCTTTAAAATTTTTGAACTTTGATAATGAGTTGGCCAGTGAAAAAAGAAAGGTGCAACTGCTTGAGTTGGAAGAGATGCGCAATGCCGCATATCACTCAAGTTGGTTGTACAAAGAAAAAGTTAAAGAATATCATGACAAAAAGCTCCGAAAAAAAGAATTTGTGCCTGGGCAGTTGGTGTTGTTGTTTAATTCCAGGTTGAGACTTTTTCTTGGAAAATTAAAGTCAAAATGGTCTGGGGCATTTCGTGTAAAAGAGGTGAAAAATTTTGGGGCTGTTGTGATTGAAGACTTGGCAAAGAAGGACAGTTGGACCGTAAATGGCCAACGTTTAAAGGTGTATCTTGGCGGCCTAATTGATCGAGACAGATGTGTCTTTCTTCTGGATGTTCCGGTGTGAGCATCCTAGACCGTCGAGCTTATCCGATGTTAAACAAGCGCTTGTTGAGAGGCACCTCAACGTTGTAAGTATTTGTTGTTTATTGAGTGTGTTTTGTGGGAATCTACTTGAGGAAGCATGCTGAATTTGACCTTTGGCTGTTGTCCTGATTTTTTTTCAAAATTTTGTCATGCTCGCTAGCACGTTCGCTAGGCGAGCATGCAGCGAGCATTCGCTACCTGTTCGCTAGGCGAATGGGCGCGTATCTGGCAATTTTAGTTATTAGTGGGCCACTCTGGTAGGCCCAAAATCAGTTTTTCTTTTGAACTTAGTCTTTCCCACTCACTCTCACTTTCACACTTTCTCTGCAAAACACAAAGCACTAGAGCTCTCCTCTCTACTCCTTGCAAGCCCTAATTCGTGTTCACTAGTCTCTCTGCTGCAGTAAGGTTTGAGTAATCTCCTCTCTTTTTGTTCTTCATTTTTGTAATAGTAGGAACATTAGGGTTTAGGTAGATTTTGATAGTTAGAGATTTGTGAAACTTTAGGTTTGCATGTTTACCAAGAACGATTCCATTCATGTTTAATCACGTGGTTCTTGAATTGTTTTCATCGAATTTGGGATTTTGGATGTTGGGGTCCAAACAGTGGCTAATTTTAGCATTTTCGCAGCGCTCGCTAGCTCGTTCGCTAGGCGAGTCAGTAGCGAGCATTCGCTATGGACTCGCTAAGCGAGCATGCCAGCGAGCATGACAAAACTTTGTTTTTATTTTTGATTACTGATGAGCTTGTGCTGCTGTTTGTTGGTGTCTTCTATGTTTGTTTTGCAGATGGCCTAGGGTAGTCATAGCAAGAAAAGAAAGGTTGCCAGTACCTCCCGTACGGTCCCGATTCAATTCGATACGGAAAAGTTCATAGGGCCAAAGCAAGTTGTCCGTTTTGGGACACTGCAAAAAAGGAAGATCCTCCCTGGGAAGAGGTTCATCATGGATCCTCAAGGTGAGTACGGCACTTTTCCTGGGCTGATCAACAGTAAGCGATGGGCCATATTGGTTTCCCCTCTCGAGAACTACAACATAGACATGGTGCGCGAGTTCTACGCGAACGCGCTGCCAAATGATGACGAACCCTTCACATGGTCTACAAGAGTGATGGGCCGTCAAGTGATCTTCGACAGGGATTCCATCAACAGAGTGCTAGGTGAACCGCTTATTTTGGGAGCCAATGAATTGGACAGGTATACCCGAGACCTGAGGTTGCATAGGAACACCGATACCATATTCGCTGCCCTGCTGATAGAGGGGAAATCGGTTGAGCTAAATCAAGCTGGTCACCCTTTGAGATATCATAGGGAAGACATGATTCCTTTAGCTCAATTGATTTTACTTCTGGTCCTTACAAACATCATGCCAAAATCCCACACATCTACCGTGCCGATCCCAGTGGCACACCTTGTCCATATCATTCTCACCAACGTACAAATTGATGTAGCCAAGATTATTGCTAATGAGATGAAGTCCATTGTTGAGAGTGGTCTTAAGTCGGGGTCGCGTGCTAACTACCCCCTTGCTTTTCCCTGCCTCATTATGGCCTTATGTACTCAGTCGCGGATGAAGATTCCTTCCCGCAGTTTGGTAAAGATCCCGGCCCCCATTGATGATAAGTATGTGGACAAGTACTGTAGATCTAGGAACTACAGGGGTGGTGCAGCTACTGGTGCCAGAACTACTGATGGTTCCGGTGTTTCTTCTCAAGGTTTCGACCCTTTTCAGCAAGCAGTGTGCAACTATAATTGGGATTGGATGATGGCATCACAGCGGGCTATGATGGACATCCATGATTCTATGCAGGTTTTGCAGCTCCAGATCCGAGACCCCTCCATTGAGCGTCCCTTGATGACGCGTGAGCAGTTCTTGCAGCACGCGAACTGGCTTGTGGACAGGCCTGTTTTTGGAGAGGGGGAGGGTGCTGGTGGTCCTGTTGTTGATGATGATGCTGACGATGATGATGAGACTGATGATGTTGAGGGAGAGGAGGATTATGATGATGATGGTTCTGAGGAGGAGTCTGAGTCCGAGGAGGTCTGAGTTGTTTTCTTTTCAGTTTTAGTATTGTATTTTGTTTTATTTTCGGATATTTTCTTTTTGATTTCATTATTGTGGTTGTACTTTTGGGGTGTTCAGTCCCCCGTGCACACTATTTTTAGTTTATTGATTAATGCTTTGTTTAAATTATTGTGTTTATTTTAAATTATTCTGTTTAATGATTTTTGTGGTTGCTGGGTGTCAAAACCTTCTAGATTGGTTGCTCTCTGAAAGAAGTATCCAATGAATGTGCATCCGAGCTTGGATGGCAATGATAAAAATAAACAAGCGAATACGGCTAAGGTACATGGTTACCTTCAGTTAGAACTTTAGAATGCATGAAGAACTTTAATCTTGTTGTAATTGAATATTGTTCTTTTTGCAACATGAATGACTGAATGATTCACTTAGTACTTAAGACCATAAATTGTGAGGAAACCTCCGTTGTTCAAATAAATGTTGGATTCTAATGAACCATGTTGATTTGTTTTGTTCATACTTTGTCTTTTATTATTGTGAACTTGTGGAAGCAATTAGAAATGATCAAGACACTTGTTTCTTTAGAGCACAACCAGTTCCATACACAAGCTACCCGTGAGCAGTGAGTATTTATTAACCCCCCCCCCCCCTTGAGCTTAAGCTGGAGAATCTCTGCTTGAAACAAAGCGAGATTTCAAAAATCTTTTTCTTGAAAACCTGCAAAATTTTTATTATTGTTCTTTTGCCGTCAAAAGTAAAGAGCATTCAGTTAAAGAAGGAAGTAGAAGATAAGTTGGGGAGAACGAAATTGTAAGTTGGTAGTTTATCACAACTCTCGAAAAACCAAGCAAGCATAGAAAAGAAATTTAAAAAAAAAAGAGAGAGAAACACTTGTTTTGTAAATACGGTGTGAAGAAAAAAAATTTTAATCAAAAGAAAAAAAATGAAAACGAACACTTGCTTGGAAGAAAAAGATTGAGAAATTTTTTTTGAGTTATGGAATAAGAGTTGTGAAGGTTTCAAATGAGAAATAGGTAAGATGAAGTTGAGATGTGTGAATAATTGTACAGTGAATGTCTCTTTTGCATCGGCAACTTCGTTTTCAATGGCTTTAGATATGTCCCTTGTTTGTTAACCTGACCAAGATACAATCGGAAAAGACCTTAGTGATCTTTATGCTTCCGCATTTTCATTTGTAATTGTTAGACATTGTATGAATTGAATTGAGTTTGGCATTGTTTGTTGGAGAGTGAGATTGCACCTGCAGTTGTAAACGCGTGATCTCTTCAATCCTTATTCGAAGAGGAGTAATAGAGTGATTCATTCATGATATTGTTGTTGTTGATTGATACATGTTTTGCATTGCTTTAAGATTTTAGTCTTTGTATATTCTGTTGTTCTAACCATTGGAGACTTGTATCTAGTTGAGTTGTTTGTGTTTGAGCCATTTGATCTAGTTTCGGAAAAAAAAAATTTCTTCAAGCGAATCCTCTTGTTTTGCAAGAGGCATACTTTGCTTGAGGGAAAGCAAGATTCTAGTTGGAGAGAGTTGTTAGATGCCCAATTGTGCTTATTTGAGCTATCAAATGTGGGCATCTTCCGCTTCTTTTTGTGCAATTTCAGTTCAAAACCGACTTGTTCTTGTTGATATGCGATATGTCGTGAAATGCTCTTATTCTTTTTAATTTGTGTGTTATTGTGCAGTATGTGAGCATGAATGAGAAAAAATTGAAGACACAAGAAAATTGACAAAGGAATCAAGAAAGTCCAAGAGCAAAAGCATGTTCGTTAGGCGAACATCTAGCGAGTGTTGCAGCGAGTTGTTCGCTAGGCGAGCATCCAGCGAGCTGCTAGCGAACACTCCCAGATTTGGGCAGAACCAAAAATGCATTATTCGCGGGCAGCGAGGCAGGTGGCGAAGAACTCGCTAGGCGAGCACCTAGCGAGCAAGTAGTGAAGCATTCCAGAATCTTTTCCTCAGCACTCGCTAGCATGTTCGCTAAGCGAAGCTGTAGTGAGCGTTCGCTGTTAGCTCGCTAGGAGAATGTACTAGCGAGCATGACAGGACAACAACTTTTTCTATATATAGCCTTTGTACTTTTAGAGGAAAGAGGAATATATTTTTACTTTGTTTTGCTGCATAAGAGATTTTGTGACCTAGAAACACTCTACCTCTTATTTTCTTCATTTCAAAACATTAATCCACAAAAAGAAGGTGGATTCTCATCCAAGTTGGATTCTTTGACTCGGATGTTCATCAACCTTCTTCCGAATCTTCTTTTGCAAGCTACCATGAAAATGAGTAGCAAAGTTCTTCGTTTTGTCAAGGTTAGATGTAGGTGATCATTAAGCTTTGTAAGTATATGGATGATCTTCATTTGTAAACTCTTGGATGATGAATATATGATGAAAACCTTGCTTTATCTTTAACTCTTTGTGTTGGTTTATGATCGAAAGATATTTTCCAACTCTTGACCTAGGTTTTCATCCTTCTATTTTCTTAAGCTAGAGATAGTTTTGAATGTGGTTGTTCACAAAAAATGTTAAACCTAAATGTTGTCATTTTAATAGATTGTGTGAGAGATCAACAATGGATCAAAATGGGAAAAATCACAATGTGAGTTAGAGATAATCACATTGGGAGGATGTTGTGAATGTGTTTATCATCTGAAGAAGTTTATGCTTATTGTTGATCAGACATATACAAGCAAAGTGATTACCGAATCCTAACTTTGGCAATCTTTATTAAATCGTAACATCAATCTTTTACCGTAATTCAGTACTTTCTATGCAAAGATACCGATACCAAAAACCAAACCCCTTTCGTTACTAAAGAGTTAAGAACTCGATAACTGTCGAACTGCGGCAAGATCTTATATTCCCTGTGGAGACGATAACAAAAACCTGACACTTAACCACTATCAATACCAACATGCATCTCCATCATAGTGAACCTAATGATGGGTGTTTTTGATGTCCATACAATAGCATCATCGACGTCGGGCTGATGGTCGAGGCCCTCGTACGGCATCCAGACAAACTACAATAAAGGTAGATAAATTAAGTTAGACAAAGTTAGACAAGTTTATGCATATAATTTAGACAAAGTAAAGGAAGATAAATTACATCGTTTGGCCCAATGTGTTCGATGAGGTTCCGGTACATGATTATGGAGTTCCTGGGACATCTTTGATAATTCATCCCCGGAACAGACCACCTAAAAAATAGAAACACAGGTAAGTTAGACTCTAAGACGCATCTTACAAATTATTAACTTACAATGAAACTTTGGTTGTTAAATAGTCTTGAAAAGAAACTTACTTGTTAGCGTATGGGAATGTAAACGGATTACAGCTTACTGGAGCAAGTGTTGGCATCCTAGACCAACCCCACGCTTGAAGGAGATAGGCACAGCCATAAAAAGTACAGGAATTTTTTTTAGAATTTTTACAAAGTGCACTATATATGGGCGATGACAGCTGATCCCCAACTATATTGGCACACTTTATTTATGTTTTGTAGAAATGGTAAATACATAATATTTACGGTATTTCCAGTGCCCTCTGGAAATAAAAAATGACCAAACAAAATCATAATATATCACATAGTTTTGAGTATTTTTTCATACTCGGTGGACTCCTCACTTAAGACAATACTGTTGTAGTGTTATCTGAGGTATTTAAGATTTATTCCCTGACCCCTTGGGCGACCCCCGCGTTCTGCCTCAATTGTGTCCACACAAAGAGGGGCGCCCAATAAATCTTTCCAAAGTTGGTCATTAACACCAACTTTGTTGTTGACGGTTTTACCATTTATGTGTAGGTCGAGCAACATGTAGAAATCCTGAAGAGTCACAGTACACTCACCAAAAGGTAGGTGAAATGTATGTGTCTCTGGTCTCCAGCATTCTAACAACACTAGAATGAACTTCGCATCAAGTGAGTATGATTTGATCTTAATCAAATCACAAAACACGCAATGTTCAAGGTATCCCTCTATGAAAGGGTCGTGTGGTATGTAGTCATGCACACGACATCGAAACCTTGATGCATCCTGCAAAAGAAATTAAGTGTCGTTAGTTTTAAAGGAGAACTAAAAATCATAAACATAGACAAAAAAATACTTACAAACTCGGCGATGTTCTCATTTGTGCCTCTGTGAGAGTTTCCCATTGTGAGTAGAGACATTGTGGTTTAAGAATTTTCTGGGTGAAAAAGAGTTTGAGAGTTGGGATGAGAAGATTTTGCTCGGATGAGCAGAGTTTGAGAGTATGAGGATGAGAAGAGTTTGCTTGTATGTGAAGAGTTTGAGAGTATGAGGATGAGAAGAATTTGCTGGGATGAGACGAGTTTGATAGTTAAAGAACTTCTATTTATAATCCATGAATGTATGTGACCTGTAAATGCATGTAGAGCAAGTGCCAATAATGCATATGACTTGTAAATGCATGCAAAGCAAGTGTCAATAATGCATGTGACTTGTAAATGCATGCAGAGCAAGTGTCTTGATGCATGTAAGGTATGCAGGTTTAGTCTTGTCTTGGAAGTGCATGATGCAGTGTTGTCATGCATGCAGAGTGTCGTCAGGCATGCAGAGGACATGCATTAAGGGAGGCGTGCAAGTCTAGTCTTGTTAAGCATGCTGCAGGCGACTCAAGTATAATACTACAAGTAACGTCAAACATTTAATTTCAAAAATGCATTATATGGTGTTCAGTTATAACATTTTTAACCTCTTCTTCTTATTGGGTTAATAAATGTAAACATAATATTTTTAATGTTACTATTCTTTTTTGTAAGAATCTCGTAGGCCTGCAGAGTCACGGTAGGCATGCAGTGAATCAGTTACTGTAGATAGAGTGCAGATCTAGTCTTGTCAAGCATTAAGGGAGGCGTGCAGGTCTAGTCTTGTCAAACATGCTGCAGGCGACTCAAATAAACTCAGTTGCGTCTTCTATTAAAACTTACTCGTTATTAGGTTTAATATATTTTTAATTAGTAAGAATTTAATAATAATATTGGGTTAATAAATGTAATTTTTAATGTTACTATGCTATATAACGTCAAAAATAATACTACAAGTAACGTCAAACATTTAATTTCAAAAATGTATTATATGATGTTCAGTTATAACATTTTCAACCTCTTCTTATTGGGTTAATAAATGTAAACATAATATTTTTAATGTTACTATTCTTTTTTGTAAGAATCTCTTAGGCCTGCAGGGTCATGGTAGGCATGCAGGGAATCAATTACTGTAGATAGAGTGCAGATCTAGTCTTGTTAAGCATTAAGGGAGGCGTACAGGTCTAGTCTTGTCAAGCATGCTGCAGGCGACTCAAATAAACTCAGTTGCGTCTTCTATTAAAACTTACTCGTTATTAGGTTTAATATATTTTTAATTAGTAAGAATTTAATAATAATATTGGGTTAATAAATGTAAACATAATATTTTTAATGTTACTATGCTATTTAACGTCAAAAATAATACTACAAGTAACGTCAAACATTTAATTTCAAAAATGCATTATATGGTGTTCAGTTATAACATTTTCAACCTCTTCTTCTTATTGGGCTACTATTCTTTTTAGTAAGAATCTCGTAGGCCTACAGGGTCATGGTAGGCATGTAGTGAATCAGTTACTGTAGACAGAGTGCAGATGGTAGCCAGAGTGTTGTCTTGTCAAGCAGTTCACTGTGGCGCGTAGAGTGTTGTCTTGTCTTGTCTTGTCTTGTCATGAAGCTCACCAAATTGTTATAAATACAGTAGAGAGATTTGTATTATTATCATATCAATTAGTAAAATAGTCTTTCCAAACACAATTTTCGCTATGTCTCAAACACCACAATACATGATTTTTGCATATCTTAATGGTGAAGTTTTTGAATCTGACATAGCGGTTTACAATTTCAGAAACACTGGTGTTACGAGATTTTTAATTGACAGAAGGACAAATTTTTTACACTTGAAATTAAGATTAGAAAAAAAACTGCAATGTGGTCCAGTTGGCCAAATAATATACAAAAATCCAATGTTCTTTGGGGGGCATGGTGAATGCAAATTTTTCCCATTAAAGGTTTGAGACGATGAAGATGTGCGTAACATGTTCCGCAGTCACGAGCATTCTGGTTTCTCAGATATCGTGTTACATGTTATGTTACAACAACAACAACAACTATCTCAATAACTTGATTCTTCTCAAGTTTTTTGTGAATCTGATGAGGAACACGCTGAAGTCAATGCCATTGACGAAGAAGAAGAAGCAGTTGAAGTCACTGTTGACGAGATGGTGAATAACGAGGAAGAAGGGGTTCCACCCGGCCATGTTTATTTCCCACCTCAACACATGACAACTCTCGACTTAGGTGATGATGAACCCTCAACAGATACTTTCTACAACCCCAACTATGCAACAGAAGGGCAACTAAAAGAGGGTGACGAGTTTCGTACCAAAGAAGATTGTTCCCGGGCAATTAAACAATATCACATGGAGTTGTTAGCCGACTATAGAGTTGATTGGACAAATCCGACTCGGTATACGATCTATTGTCATAACAAGGTGCACCCATTCTGATTAACAGCGTCTTTTAGGAAGAGAGGTGATTCTTGGAAGATAGGGTCAATGGGTCCAGCCCACACTTGTATAATCTCAAATCCGATGCAGGACCATCGCAAGCTCAGCTCTCGATTGATTTGCGATGAGATTCTGTCAGTCATTAGCGACAACCCGTCTTTGAAGGTGAGTACCATAATTACACATATGGTTCAAAGGTACAATTACACTCCTTCATACCGAAAAACATGGATTTCTAGGACTAAAGAGGTTGAAAGGGTGTTTAGAAATTGGGAGGAGTCGTACAAGGAACTTCCAAAATTCTTGGTGGCTCTTAAACAAAACTCTCCAGGGACTGTTTCCATATTGGAGACAATGCCAGCGTGTACACCAGACGGGACTTGCATTGGTGGAAATGGAATTTTTCACAGACTCTGTTGGGCGTTCGAACCATGTATCAACGGGTTTGCATATTGTAAACTTATAATTCAAATTGACGGCGCATGGTTATACGGAAATTATAAGGGCACCCTACTCATGGTTGTGGCACAGGACGGGAACAATAACATTTTTCTAATAGCCTTTACTATAGTTGAAGGGGAGACCGCTGGGGGTTGGAGTTTTTTCTTAAAAAATCTCCACTTTTACATTTCTCCTCAACCTAACTTATGTTTGATCTCGGATAGACACCCATCAATCGAGAGTGCATACAATAATCTTGATAACGGTTGGCAGGATCCTCCCTCGACCCATGTGTATTGCATAAGACATATCGCGCAAAATTTCATGCGGGAGATCAAAGACAAAACACTACAGAAGAAGGTTGTGAACGCAGGATATGCACTAACAGAGCCCATATTCAAACACTACTGTGACGAGATTAGACTAACAAACACAGATGCATTAAGATAGATTGATAACATTGATAAAGAGAAATGGACACAGGCATACGACAATGGGGTGCGATGTGTAACGCCCATTTTAATTATTTTTGGTTTCAGAAATATTTTATTCGCTGGTGTGTTTTAAGAAATTAATTGGAGAATCAAGAAATCATAATATTAATATATAGTGATAAAATTTGATAATTAGTAGTAATGTTAATATTGCTATTAATCATTATTATTGTTATTACTAATATTAATATATATGAGCCAAAATATTATTATTGGATTTTTGGGATTAAAAGGAATAAGATTTTTAAATTATGGAATTAAGAAATATGGAGGATAATATTTATTTGGAATAAAATAAAATAAGAGTTATTTTTGGGATTAAGGGCATTTTGGAGATATTGGAAAAGGAGAAGAGAAGAACACGCTTGGAAGAAGGAAAAAGAGGAAGAACGATCAAGAGGAGAAGAACACGATTCAGCAAGCTTGAGCAGAACATCAAGGCTGTGTGGAATTCGTGAAGCTTCATCATCATCAAGCTGCAATTGAGGTAAGGGGGGGGGGATTGATCGGTTAATTGGATATATTGCATGAAATTGGTAGAAACGGGGAAAATCCCTAATCTCCATTGATAATGATGTATGATGAATTGATTTAGTGTTGTTGTTGTGTTTATGACTGCTGTTAGCATGAACGATTGATTGCATGTGTTGATTGAGGGAATTTGGGGGTTTCTGGGTGAATTCGAAGTTATACCGGAAGTTGGTAATTCCGTAGATGTAAGCGTTACCGAGTAGAACTGAGTTGGATGTTATAGTCGGGTAGTGGAACGATTTTCTGGTATGATGGGGTTTGGCTTGCGAATAGAATCGGCTGGGCTCGGAGTGCGTTGCCGACTCTGAGCTGAGAGCTGTTTTTTGCAGAATTCGTGTGCATTCGTTGGGCGAATGGGGGCGAGCCTTCGCCAGGCTTCGCCAGGCGAACTGGGCAGCGAATGCTGCCTTTTGCATCTGTTTGGCTTCGCTAGGGGTTTCGCCGGGCGAGTCCCAGCGAGTGTTTGCTGCGGGGCTTCGCCAGGCGAATGGCAGCGAACATGACAACATTTTGTGATTTTTCTGCTGTGTTGTTCCGTTCTCGCGTGGTTGGACCCTTGTTGGTCGTGAGCGAGTACGCGATTATTGTGGATCAGTTGAGAGCATGAAGGTGATGTAGAGGGTGTGTGCTTGAAATACTCGTTGATACGAACGATTGAACTGAAGTATGTTGTGATGCCTAAAGTGGTTATGTATCCTTTGACTAGGAATGAATATGTGTGGATGCGTACGTGAGATGTATGCCCAGTGTGCGAAATATGCGGATCAGTAGGATTGTTATGCATTGAGTATGTTGTAGTGATGTGTTGTGGTAAGTGGGTCCGTAGGACCGATACGCTTATTATGCGTTGCATTGGTATGCTGTTATGTGATGTATTGGGTCAGTAGGACCGACATGCCTTGTGTGCATTGTTTGTGATATGTTGTGTGGCGAATGGATCCGTGGGATCGACGCACTGTGTGTGCTTGTTATGTATGTACTTTGTGATGTGAATGGATCCGTGGGATCGGTACGCCTTGTGCGTCGTGTATAGGTATATGCTGTGTGAGGGGTGGATCGATAGGATCGGTTTGCACTTGTTATGCTAGATGTACAATGCGTGAATGTCGTTGTGTGCTCCCGTAGTGGAGGGTGATGGCCAGGTGTCCATCGGTATTATTGTTGTGCTCCCGTAGAGGAGGGTGATGGCCATGTGTCCATCGATGATATTGTGTTATGCTCCCGGTGGGGAGGGTGATGGCCAGGTGTCCATCGGTATTATTGTGGTGCTCCCATTGTGGAGGGTTCATGGCCAGTTGCCCATCGGTGTGGTGTGCTCCCTGAGTGGAGGGTTGATGGCCAAGTGCCCATCGCTGATATGTGCTCCTGTGTGGAGGGTTGATGGCCAGTTGCCCATCGTGATTGTGAGTCGGTACCATGTGTTAAGAGTTGAGTGAGTGCATTAGTTGCGTGATTGTATGTTGTGGTTGATGGTGGGACCGTGAGTCCGAATGATATGTATATGGAATAGTATTATTAAGATTTATGCCTTTTATTTCATGTACTACTATACCATTATTATTTAATCGTGATTCTCACCCCTTTGTTGTTGTTGTGGTCTGTGCTTCTTCGGAAGTACAGACAATCCAGGTGTTTAGCTAGCTTGGATTGTGGCGTCGTTGTAGGACATGCTCTGATACGTAACACCGGGGCTTTTGGGAGTTTGTTGTCATTTGTTGTTTATGTGTGCCCCCTGTGGCGTATCTGTTCTTTTGTGGGATGTGTGATGATGCTTGATGGATATATATATATATATATATATATATATATATATATATATATATATATATATATATATATATATATATATATATATATATATATATATATATATATATATATATATATATATATATATATATATATATATATATATATATATATATATATATATATATATATATATATATATATATATATATATATATACACACACATATATATATATATACATATATATATATATATATATATATATATATACATATATATATACATATATATATATATATATATATATATATATATATATATATATATATATACATATATATATATATATATATATATATATATATACACACACACACACACACACACACACACACACACATATATATATATATATATATATATATATATATATATATATATATATATATATATATATATATATATATATATATATATATATATATATATATATATATATATATATATATATATATATATATATATATATATATATATATATATATATATATATATATATATATATATATATATATATATATATATATATATATATATATATATATATATATATATATATATATATATATATATATATATATTTTGGGCAGATGGCCGATTTTTGTATATGTGATGATGTATATGTACATGTTATGTGGTTTATGGCAGACTAATTTTATTTTTCCGCTGCAGTATTACTGAAAATGATTTTTGAGAAATGTTATGTGGAATCTTGTGGAAAAATTGTGACATCCCGTAAGTGGGAGAAACTCTGATATATGCTTATTTTAATCGTTTTATTTATTTTGGGAAATAGGGTGTTACAAGTTGGTAGCAGAGTAGGTCGGTCCGTCCGGCCAGTGTAGTGTGTTGATTCTGTCTATAGGATAGATTTGCTTGTTTTCCTGTTAACCTGGATTGTTGTTGAACAGAATGGCTGGGAGGAATGACACGGCGTTGGCTGTGGCGATGCAGGCTATGGCACAAGTGGTGGCCAACCAGAATCTGGCTGTGGGAGCTTAGTTTAGAGACCTGACGCAGTTCCAGAGCAACAAGCCACCAAAGTTTGAAGGTGGAATTCTGGATCCGGTAGCTGCACAGAAATGGCTGAAGGAAATAGAGAAGATCTTCAGAACCATGTGGTGCAGTGACGAGCAGAAGGTGAGATTCGGTACTCACATGCTCGAGGGGGAGGCCGAGGCTTGGTGGGATAATTGCCGTCAGAGGATGGAAGCTTTGGGGACTTCGATTACTTGGGAGGTGGTTCGGTCTGGATTTCTTGAGAAGTACTTTCCAGAAGATGTTAGAAGTGCTAAAGAGGTGGAATTTTTGGAATTGAAACAGGGCAATATGTCGTTAGCCGAGTATGCGGCTAAGTTTGAGGTGTTGGCTCAGTATTGTCCTCATTACAATACTGAGGAAGCTATGACTTCGAAGTGTCTGAAATTTGAGAATGGGTTGAGGCCAGAGATTAATATGGGAATTGCATGTCAGAAAATCAGGAGCTATCCTGAGTTGGTGAGTAGGAGTCGTATCTATGATAACGATAACCGTGCGAGGATCGCACACTACAAAGCGGAAAGTGATCGTAAGGGTAAACAAAGGTTCGGTGGTACTCCTTACAGTGTTCCGACTGGTAAGGGGAAGTTCAAGGGTGCTGTTGATAGGAAGCCCAGAGAGGGTAAGGCGTTGGCTGGTGTGAAGTGTTTCCGGTGCGGTGGCATGGGTCATCGTGCCAATGATCGTCCTCCTGATGCAAAAAAGTGCTTCAAGTGCGGGAAGTCGGGCCATGTGATGGCGGATTGTAAGACTAACATGCCTACTTGTTATAACTGTGGTGAGAAGGGTCACATTAGTACTCATTGTGAGAAGCCGAGGAGGGCTCAGGCGCCTCAGGTGGCGGGTAAAGTATTTGCAGTTGTGGGAACTCAAGCGGAAGATGGAGAACGTTCAATCAAAGGTACTTGTTTTATCAATAACATTCCTTTGACTGCTATGATTGATACGGGTGCGACCCACTCGTTTATCTCTGTTGATTGTGTGAAGAGGTTAGGTTTGGTGCCGACCACTCTTGAGCGGCGGATGACTATTGAAACTCCCTCGATTGGTTCAGTGACTACTTCGCTAGTGTGTTTGAAGTGTCCACTGACTATCTTTGGTCGAGACTTCGGTGTGGATTTGATCTGTTTGCCACTTGGTGGTTTGGATGTTATACTGGGTATGAACTGGTTGGAGTTCAACCGAGTGTACATCGATTGTTTTCGAAAAGTGTTATTATTTTTGACTCTTAAAGAGGAAGCGTTGGCAGATTCCTTGTCTGGCAAGGAATTGAGAACCTTGTTGGAAGATGAAGCGCAGGTGTTTGCTTTATTTGCAACACTGTCTGTTGACAACAAGGCATTGTTGGATGAGTTAGCCGTGGTGAATGAGTTTCCGGAGGTGTTCCCGGATGATATTACAGAGTTGCCTCCGAAGAGAGAGGTTGAGTTTAGCATTGATCTTATTCCTGGTACGAGGCCTATTTCTATGGCGCCATACAGGATGTCGGCAGTGGAGCTAGCCGAGTTGAAGACTCAGATTGGAGAGTTGCTGGACAAAAAGTTTATTAGACCAAGTGTGTCGCTGTGGGGAGCTCCAGTGTTGTTAGTAAAGAAGAAGGACGGTAGCATGCGGTTGTGCATCGATTACCGTCAGTTGAACAAAGTGACCATCAAGAAAAAATATCCTCTTCCAAGGATTGATGATTTGATGAATCAGTTAGTGGGAGCTCGTGTGTTCAGTAAGATCGACTTGAGGTCGGGTTATCATCAGATAAGAGTTAAGGAAGGTGATATTCAGAAGATGACGTTTAGGACTCGATATGGACATTACAAGTATGCAATAATGCCTTTCGGAGTGTCTAATGCGTCGGGTGTGTTTATGGAATATATGAACCGTATCTTCCATTCTTATTTGGATCAGTTCATTTTCGTGTTCATTGATGACATACTGATTTATTCTAAGTCTGAGGAAGAGCATGCAGAACATTTGAGGATTGCTTTACAAGTGTTGAAGGATAACAAGTTGTTTGCCAAGTTATCGAAGTGTGAATTCTGGTTAAGGACGGTGAGTTTTCTGGGACACGTTATTTCGGGTGATGGTGTTTCAGTGGATCCATCTAAGGTGAGCGCGGTGTTACAGTCGGAACCGCCAAAGACGGTAACAGAAGTTAGGAGCTTTTTGGGCTTAGCAGGGTATTACCGAAGATTCATTGAAGGCTTTTCTAGATTGGCTTTGCCGTTGACTCAGTTGACAAGGAAAAATCAAGTGTTTGTGTGGGATGCGGCTTGTGAAGAGAGTTTTGAGGAACTGAAAAAGAGATTGACTTCGGCGCCGGTGTTGGTGTTACCGAATCCGTGTGAGCCTTTTGTGGTATATTGTGATGCGTCCAAAATGGGATTGGGCGGAGTTCTTATGCAGAATGGAAAAGTGGTAGCCTATGCTTCGCGACAGTTGAGGGTGCATGAGCGTAATTATCCTACTCATGACCTTGAATTGGCTGTGGTAGTTTTTGTGCTGAAGATTTGGCGACATTATTTGTATGGTTCAAGATTCGAGGTGTTCAGTGATCACAAGAGTTTAAAGTACCTGTTTGATCAGAAAGAGTTGAATATGAGGCAGAGAAGATGGTTAGAATTCTTGAAAGACTATGATTTTAATTTGAGTTATCACCCAGGGAAAGCGAATGTGGTTGCGGATGCGTTGAGCAGGAAGACAATTCATGTGTCGGCATTGATGGTAAAAGAGATGGAGCTTATTGAGCAGTTTCGGGATTTGAGCATGGTTTGTGAGTTTACATCGGATGGGGTGACGTTGGGTAAATTGTAAGTGAAGAATGATTTCTTGGACATGATTAGAGGACATCAGAAGTTGGATATGAAACTTGTGGATTTGATGCGAGAGGCCGGAAGTGACTCCGATAGTGATTTCAGGTTGGATAGTGCGGGTGTGTTGAGGTTCCGGGGCAGAATTTGCGTGCCAGATAATGATGAGTTGAAGAAGTCGATTTTGGACGAAGGACATCGTAGTAGCCTGAGTGTTCATCCAGGAGCTACGAAGATGTATCAGGACTTGAAAAATTTATTTTGGTGGTCGGGCATGAAAAATGATATTGCTCGATATGTCTATGTTTGTTTGGTTTGTCAGAAAGCGAAGGTGGAGCATCAGAGACCTTCTGGGATGATGCAACCGTTAGAGATTCCGGCTTGGAAGTGGGATTGTATTGCTATGGACTTTGTTACAGGGTTGCCGAATACGGCGAGAGGATTCGATGCCATTTGGGTGATTGTGGATCGGCTTACGAAGTCTGCACACTTTGTACCGATCAGTATTAGCTTTCCGTTGGAGAAGCTGGCAGAGATTTATATTCGGGTAATTATGAAGCTGCATGGTATACTGTTGAATATTGTGTCGGATAGAGATCTGAGGTTCACTTCTGTGTTTTGGAAGAGCTTACAAGAGGCTTTAGGTACTGAGTTGAAGTTGAGTTCGGCTTATCATCCGCAGACGGATGGGCAGTCGGAGCGGACTATTCATACTTTGGAGGATTTATTGTGGGCTTGTGTGTTGGAGAAAGGTGGTACGTGGAATACTCATTTGCCTTTGGTAGAGTTCACGTACAACAACAGTTACCATTCCAGTATCGGGATGGCACCGTTTGAGGCTCTTTATGGTAGGAGGTGCAGAACTCCTTTGTGTTGGTATGAGTCGGGTGAGAGTGTGGTTTTGGGACCAGAGTTGGTGCAGCAGACTACTGAGACAGTGCAGATGATCCGTGAAAAGATGAAAGCATCTCAGGATCGACAGAAGAGTTATTATGATAACCGCAGGAAAGAGTTGGAATTCAGTGTGGGTGACCATGTATTCTTGAGGGTTAACCCAGTGACGGGTGTTGGACGTGCATTGAAGTCCAAGAAGTTGGATCCGAAGTTATCGGGCCGTATCAGATTTTGCAGAGGATTGGTGATGTGGCTTATAGGGTGGCGTTGCCGTCGGAGCTTTCGAACTTGCATGACGTGTTCCATGTGTCGCAACTTCGGAAGTATGTACCCGATCCGTCTCATGTGATTCAGAGGGATGAAGTCCAAGTTAGAGAGAATCTGACTATGGAAATGTTACCATTGAGGATCGAGGATCGCAAGCTGAAGCGACTCAGAGGGAAAGAGATACCTTTGGTGATAGTAGCTTGGGGAGGTGCTGCAGGAAGCAGTGTGACCTGGGAATCGGAGAGCAGGATGCGGGAAGCGTATCCAGAGCTATTTCCATCAGGTATTTTCGGGGACGAAAATAATTAAAGTGGGGGAGAGTTGTAACGCCCATTTTAATTATTTTTGGTTTCAGAAATATTTTATTCGCGGGTGTGTTTTGAGAAATTAATTGGAGAATCAAGAAATCATAATATTAATATATAGTGATAAAATGTGATAATTAGTAGTAATGTTAATATTGCTATTAATCATTATTATTGTTATTACTAATATTAATATATATGAGCCAAAATATTATTATTGGATTTTTGGGATTAAAAGGAATAAGATTTTTAAATTATGGAATTAAGAAATATGGAGGATAATATTTATTTGGAATAAAAGAAAATAAGAGTTATTTGGGATTAAGGGCATTTTGGAGATATTGGAAAAGGAGAAGAGAAGAACACACTTGGAAGAAGGAAAAAGAGGAAGAACGATCAAGAGGAGAAGAACACGGTTCAGCAAGCTTGAGCAGAACATCAAGGCTGTGTGGAATTCGTGAAGCTTCATCATCATCAAGCTGCAATTGAGGTAAGGGGGGATTGATCGGTTAATTGGGTATATTGCATGAAATTGGTAGAAACGGGGAAAAATCCCTAATCCCCATTGATAATGATGTATGATGAATTGATTTGGTGTTGTTGTGTTTATGACTGTTGTTAGCATGAATGATTGATTGCATGTGTTGATTGAAGGAATTTGGGGGTTTCCGGGTGAATTCGAAGTTATACCGGAAGTTGGTAATTGCGTAGATGTAAGCGTTACCGAGCAGAACTGAGTTGGATGTTATAGTCGGGTAGTGGAACGATTTTCTGGTATGATGGGGTTTGGCTTGGGAATAGAATCGGCTGGGCTCGGAGTGCGTTGCCGACTCTGAGCTGAGAGCTATTTTCTGCAGAATTCGCATGCATTCGCTGGGTGAATGGGGGCGAGCCTTCGCCAGGCGAACTGGGCAGCAAATGCTGCCTTTTGCTTCTGTTTGGCTTCGCTAGGGGTTTCGCCGGGCGAGTCCATGCGAGTGTTCGCTGCGGGGCTTCGCCAAGCGAATGGCAGTGAACATGACAGCATTTTGTGATTTTTCTGCTGTGCTGTTCCGTTCTCGCATGGTTGGACCCTTGTTGGTCGTGAGCGAGTACACGGTTATTGTGGATCGGTTGAGAGCATGAAGGTGATGTAGAGGACGTGTGCTTGAAATACTCGTTGATACGAACGATTGAACTGAAGTACGCTGTGATACCTAAAGTGGGTATGTATCCTTCGACTAGGAATGAATATGTGTGGATGCGTACGTGAGATGTATGCCCAGTGTGCGAAATATGCGGATCAGTAGGATCGTTATGCATTGAGTATGTTGTAGTGATGTGTTGTGGTAAGTGGGTCCGTAGGACCGATACGCTTATTATGCGTTGCATTGGTATGCTGTTATGTGATGTATTGGGTCAGTAGGACCGACATGCCTTGTGTGCATTGTTTGTGATAAGTTGTGTGGCGAATGGATCCGTGGGATCGACGCACTGTGTGTGCTTGTTATGTATGTACTTTGTGATGTGAATGGATCCGTGGGATCGGTACGCCTTGTGCGTCATGTATAGGTATATGCTGTGTGAGGGGTGGATCGATAGGATCGGTTTGCACTTGGTGTGCTAAATGTACGATGCGTGAATGTCGTTGTGTGCTCCCGTAGTAGAGGGTGATGGCCAGGTGTCCATCGGTATTATTGTTGTGCTCCCGTAGAGGAGGGTGATGGCCATGTGTCCATCGATGATATTGTGTTATGCTCCCGGTGGGGAGGGTGATGGCCAGGTGTCCATCGGTATTATTGTGGTGCTCCCATTGTGGAGGGTTCATGGCCAGTTGCCCATCGGTGTGGTGTGCTCCCTGAGTGGAGGGTTGATGGCCAAGTGCCCATCGCTGATATGTGCTCCTGTGTGGAGGGTTGATGGCCTGTTGCCCATCGTGATTGTGAGTCGGTACCATGTGTTAAGAGTTGAGTGAGTGCATTAGTTGCGTGATTGTATGTTGTGGTTGATGGTGGGACCGTGAGTCCGGATGATATGTATATGGAATAGTATTATTAAGATTTATGCCTTTTATTTCATGTACTACTATACTATTATTATTTAATCGTGATTCTCACCCCTTTGTTGTTGTAGTGGTCTGTGCTTCTTCGGAAGTACAGACAATCCAGGTGTTTAGCTAGCTTGGATTGTGGCGTCGTTGTAGGACATGCTCTGATACGTAACACTGGGGCTTTTGGGAGTTTGTTATCATTTGTTGTTTATGTGTGCCCCCTGTGGCGTATCTGTTCTTTTGTGGGATGTGTGATGTTGCTTGATGGATATATATATATATATATATATATATATATATATATATATATATATATATATATATATATATATATATATATATATATATATATATATATATATATATATATATATATATATATATATATATATATATATATATATATATATATATATATATATATATATATATATATATATATATATATATATATATATATATATATATATATATATATATATATATATATATATATATATATATATATATATATATATATATATATATATATATATATATATATATTGGGCAGATGGCCGATTTTTGTATATGTGATGATGTATATATACATGTTATGTGGTTTATGGCAGACTAATTTTATTTTTCCGCTGCAATATTACTGAAAATGATTTTTGAGAAATGTTATGTGGAATCTTTTGGAAAAATTTTGACTTCCCGTAAGTGGGAGAAACTCTGATATATGCTTATTTTAATCGTTTTATTTATTTTGGGAAACGGGGTGTTACACGATGAGGCCACATGACAACTAACCTCGTCGAATCAATGAATTATGGTTTCAAGGGAATCTGAAACCTACCGATAACTGCATTGGTAAAGGCAACATATTTTAGGGTAGGCGCACTCTTTGATAGCTGACGTATGAAGTGGGGTTCAGTATTACAATCTGGTCAGCTGTACAGTGATACTTCAATGACATTCATGAAAGACGAAGCTTCCAAAGCCAACACGCATGTGGTCACAATCTTTGACTGTAATAAAGGTTGGTTCAGTGTTGTCGAGTCAATTGATCACAACAAAGGAAGGCCTAGGGGATGTTACCGTGTTGAACTGGATAGGAGCTGGTGTGATTGTGGGAAGTTTCAGGCATTTTGTATGCCTTTGTCTCATGTTATAGCAACATGTTCGAAGGCGTGGCAGGACCCAGCCAACCTTCTTTCTGCAGTTCACCAAGTGATAAGTCTATGCAATGTCTACACATGTAGCTTTCAGGTGGTGGCAAATGATGACTATGGGCCTCAATACGAAGGCGAAATTGTCTAGCATAATGATTTGATGCGAAGAAAGAAAAAGGGTCGCCCTAATAAAACGTGCATTCGAACAGAGATGAATACCGCAAATAAGATGGTAAGATTATGTAGTTCGTGTCGGCAACTAGGACACAATCATACAAAATGTCCTAACATAGGATCAAGCACGAGATCATAGTGTCTAACGTAACTGTGTCCCTTTAAATCAAAAGCAAATTTCATTCCATTTAAAGCACACTTAACCGATTACAATTAGCAAGCAACAGAAATTAAAAAAACATAACTTAATATCACAACAACATTCCAAAAATAACAACACAAAGACATAAAACAGAACAATCCACCAAGGCGTCTACGATATCACAACCATCAACGTTATCTTCTTTGGTGTTAACATCATCATAAGGACACCATCATCATTTTCCACTTTTATCCATTCACAAGTAACTCCGTTTCTCCATGCCTCCTCGACCAACCTCTCAATTTTCCTAATCTTTTCGCCTGGGGCAATATCTCCTTCTAGCCAGCGGTTCAGTTCCCTATGCAAATGCTCCAACGTCTGCGTATTCCACAGGAGCACCTTCATTAGAGGCTTTGTTGCTGAAAAATAAACTAGGGCATTTCTTTTCATTAGAGGAAATGTTGAAAACGGTTCCTCTGATGCTGATGACGACGGAGAAGAACGTTGATTTAGAAATGCATACATTCTGGACTCCACTCCACTCAAAATTGTTAAGACTTCGGTCTTTTGGTATACAATGTTGTGGAAAAATATATTTGTTTGCAATCGTATTTAGAGCAACTTTAGTGCAGAGTTGTTAAATCAAAATTTTGTATAGCTTACGTTAGTAATAAAGAATTTGCATTATATTAGAGCTGACATGACATCTAAGTGAACTAAAATTTAGTTCCCATTATCTATATAGTTAACGTTAACTATGTGAAATATATTATAATATTATTTATTTAATTAATAAAATATTCCAACAGCATTAAAGTAATGACATGATATTTGAAAATAGTGGGGTCAAGTTTTGGTTTCTTATAGACAATCATCATTAAAGTAAAAACTACTTAAATCAACTATAAATTTTTTAAATCCTACAAAACACTTTGGGTCCACAAAAAATATCTTAGTTTACCCATTTAGTTTACTCCCATTAAAGATGCTCTTATAGAAAAATAAAATAGTACATGCCCCATATGATATGTCTTAAATACCCTTACAAAATTTATATACTTTTTTCAACAAATACCAAAATTTTTCAAAACTATAAAAATATCAAAATTCAAATGTGACCTACTATTATATATTTTAAATTTATATATTTAATTATATACAAATTAGGTTTTAAAAATATATGTTAATCATACATTTATTATGTTTTAAAATTTATACCTATTTATATTTATTATGTTTAAAAATTATATACAACTATATTTATTATTTTATAAAATTTTATTTATTATGTTTAAAAATTATATACAAATATATTTATACTTTAAAAACTATATTTATTGTTTAAATCAATTTTTATTTTAAATTACAAATATATTTAAAATATATTTTAAAACTATATCACAAATATATTTATTATTTTAAATATCATTTAAAACTAAATCAATTTAAATATATCACATAAAACAAAAAATATAAAAAAAGTAAATAAAAGCAACTAAAAAGAAACTAAAAATTGAAAATGGAAAAAAAGAAAGAAAGAAAAGAAGATACAGACTTGATTCGCCAACTAAATTGGCTGATCAAAACACAAACTCAAACACTAATTTGCCACATGATTTGGCGACTGAGTCTAAAAGAGGTGCATTCGCCACATGATTTGATGATATAAGATTAAAATATGACCACTTTAAAAATTTATTTGAAACTTTATTTTGTTTGAGAATAATTATGAGATAGTTGATTATATAAAAAAAAATTCTAAGTTTGGCACGCATTTTGTGATGCTACATCTTATATAATGTTTGAAAAAGAAATTATAGATTTCAACTTAAGCTATAATATTATTAAAATGCACATAAAATAGTAAATTTCCCATTTGCTTGCGTTGTTTAATCGTCAGTGCCTATGTTTCTTATTCATTATTTAGATATTAACATTTAGTCAACCATATTAGGTGATAATTCACAATATGCATCAACTTGTTCAAATATTCTGAAAGGTTGACCCAGCTTTCTAACTTCTGATTATAAACAATGTACTAGGTACATTAAATTCTAATCAAATTCAAACACTTTCGTTTTCTCTTCCACATTCTCATACTTCATCATCATCGAGCAGTAAGAACAAGATACAAACAATACAAGAGACATTGAAGAAGAAACAAGTGAACCTGAGAGATTGATTCAATGAAGAAACTGAAAGAGGTGATAGGAAAAATGAAGGACAAAGCATCACAAAGCAAAGCTGCAATTTTATCAAAACGGAAAACGCTTTCTCTCTTACGCGCCACATCCCACGACTCTTTCGCCCCTCCAACACATAAACATCTTACCACCCTTCTTTCCTCTGGCGACGGTTCACGCGCCACCGCATCCACCGCCGTTGAGCTTCTCATGGACCGCCTCCAAACAACTCATAATTCAGCGGTGGCTCTTAAATGCTTAATCGCCGTCCACCATATTATCAAACACGGCACCTTCATCCTCCGTGACCAGCTCTCCGTGTACCCTTACAACGGTGGTAGAAACTATCTCAACCTCTCTAACTTCCGGGACAAAACAAGTTCGGTCTCATGGGAACTCTCTTCTTGGGTTCGATGGTACGCGCAACACATAGAGCATCTTCTATGTGCTTCTAGAATACTCGGTTACTTCCTCGGCGAAACGACAATGGACGAGGGAAGAGTTTCGAGTCTGGTAACTGGTGATCTGTTGAGAGAAATAGATTCTTTGGTGGAGATGATGGAAGGGATTGGAAAAAGACCAAATAGTCCGATAATGGAACAGCAGAACAAGGTGGTTGTTGAGATAATGGATTTGGTGGAAGAGGATGGAGTTGTGGTTGTGAATGAAGTTTTGGTTAGAGTTAAGGAATTTGGAGAGAGGGAGAGATTGGGTTGTCTTGGTTTTGGAGAAGTTGTGGAATTGGTTTGTGTTTTGAAGAGATTGGAGATGTGTCGAGAGAGAATGATTATGGTGATGGAGGAGAAGAAGTTTTGGAATTTGGTGAGAGAATTGAAGGAAAAGGTTGGGAAGATGAAGGTGTATAGGGAAGAAAGAAAGGTTTACAGAACGGTTGGAAAAGACAGAGGAACTGAGTCGGTTCGGTTTTGATTTCATTCCGTTTGGTTCTTTAAGGCTCTTTTAATAATGTTTTGTTTACATAGTTTCTTTCTTTTATGTTGAAATTGTTGTGCATAGAGATAGTAGTAATAGGTTTTAATGTTTATTTTGCAAATTTTGTTTATTTTAAGTAGAAATTTTAGTGTAGAGATAGAAGAAATTGAAGTAGGAATTGTCAATGTTGTGAGATGGATGGTTTTGGTTGAAGTTGAAACTAAAGAATGTGCCCTTGTCTAATTTGTGTGTGTGTGTGTTTCGAAAGATAATTTTAGAGACAATAATTTGTTTTTCTTTTTTTAATTAAATGTTATAAATTTATTAAAAATAAATGAAGTGTAGTCGATTTTTATATATATTATATTGTGTTTTTAGGTTTCAAAATATAAGTATATATATTTAAATATAAAAATAGTTTTCAAACCAATTTTTTTTCAAGTTCATTTATAATTGCATAATTAATTGTCCTACACTAGATACGTTTGAGGTCGTATCCTGTACATTCTATTTGAAACTAAACTATCACTTTAACGAGAATGTGGTGTTTACCGTAGAAGTAAATTTGAAAGTTTGTTGATTATATTTCATTGCTCATGCTCTATCATGAAAGAGTCGACACCAAAAAAAAATTATAATATAAAGAAATTATATGTTTTGGAAATACCATTTCTACCTTTCTCTCTTCATTTGATCACTCATTATTTTGGGGTTATTTTGTGTTTAAATCAACTATTTCTCAACTATTTTCATAAAATGTTTCAAATTAACCGAGTTTATTCTTTTCACAAGGGAGAAACCTCAGCAAAAAAGGGTACATGAGAAGGTATACAGACGACGTACATAAAAGAATCCTAGTTCGACCAGGATGTAGACTTAGTGTTTTTCTAGATATTACAAGGAACATTTCACCCACGTGATAATATCGACCACGTAATACTTACGACAGAGTCAAATTAGTCGAGAAGGTGGTTATTTGAGCGTGCAATGTTACATTCAAATACTAATAACTGCGTGTAGGTTTCTTTCTGAAAGGACACATGGGGAAAGCACCGAGACTGGCTGAATGCAATACTTCACGTGGAAAACTTTGAAGATAGAAACGTTAGAGTTAGTTATTTCATACTTGTATATATAGGAGTTTATTTTGTTTAATTCGGGGTGTTCATTTGGTTATAGAAATCTTACATATAAAACTCAAAGTGTCAGTGTCTAGAGAAATGAGTTATGGCTGAGAAAATATAGGAACGATGAATTACCATCCTAGACTTTCAATGCAAAACTTCTAATTTACCTTTTTTTTTTACTTTTCCTTATTTCATTTACTTCAAATACTTTTTAAGTTATTTCACTCAGCATTTTCAGGCTTTGTCATTTTCTTTGTGTATTTCTAAAAGTAGTCGACATTGTAACATTCTTTTAATCACTTGAGATCATATTTTGACCAAGTCAAAAACAGTCACTTTAACGCAAGAGTATCAAAGGAAAGACATAACTTGACACTATATCCTATGATTCACTGGTTGATCCTGCAAGTGATCTTTAATATTAAGAGACCAACGGTTGTTTACCATTTTCAGGGTAAACATTTGTATCCTCAACATTCCATTTGAAACTAAACTATCACTTTAACGAGGACGTGGTGGTCATCATAGAAGTAGATTTGAAATTCTGTTGGTCATATTTCATCGCTCAAGCTCTATACTATGAGAGAGTCAACACCAAAAAAAATTTATAATATAAACAAATTATATGCTTTATGTCACACCCTAATTTTTGACTTTAAGATCCCACCTCCTTGTGTGTTTTCTTACGTTGTTTGGCTTTATACTTTTGTATCAGTATTCATTACGACTAACAAGCTTGTGCAGGTATGTCAAGTTTAGTGATACTGTTTCTCTCAATTTAAGCGTCTCAGGCTATCTCTGGATCATTTTCAAAAGGCGCATTGTCATTTCTAAAAGAGCGGAAATGTTCATGCTTCGAGTTTTATGTTTTTCAAGGCGTTGCAGTGATATTCTGGACCGTGCTACAAAGGGTTGAGTTCTATTTATTTGAAGTGTTCCAATTACCATTTTCAAGCTATTTTAATGCACAAATCAAGTTCATGGTGAAGATGTGGGGCTTTAAGCGTGTTGGGTTTGACTTCAAGGTTTGGCAAGATGATTTTCATTTTATTAAAATTTCTTAAGACATGCAGAGGACTTTTGGTTGCAAGCGTTTGAGTTGTTTTGGTTCAACTTCAAGGCGTTGGATATTAAGCTCATGGTCAAGACATTTTTTGGATTACAAGACACAAATCTTCATTATATTCAAAAATTGGCTTACATTTTATTTACAAGATACAAGGATTGCAAAAGTTACTATTATTGATTACATCAAGAAGTTTCTAAACTAAATCTTAAGGACTACCCTAAGATATCCTAAAGTCCAAAGATCTTCAAGTTGTTCTCCATCTTTGTCATCTTAAACTGTACTTGCAAAAACAATGGACAAAAAGCAATTAGTATTTCAAAGGATTTCAAAAAGAAGGATTTTATTGTTTTTTCTTACGACCCTCAGATATAATATCATTATCGTGCCAAAAGACAGAAGGGAAATAATTTGGAATTGCCACCAACTTCCATGTAAAAAGGGACAGACCCATTGGTGGCATTTTTGAAACCGGTTCAGACTAAGTCATCATCACCAAGTGCAACTTTTTCCAACAGCATCAAGCAGAAACCAAGGCAAAAGTATGTTCTTAATAATACAAGTGTTTTTCGCAAAAAAAAAAAGAAGAAAAGGAGATACAGTCAGTTCTTTTTCCAGCAAGTCAAAGATCCAAGTTCCCAAATCAAGCCATCATCATTAAAATAACAACAAGATCCGAAAATATTGAAACGTTTCCAAAGTGAACCCAGATCCAAAAATGGACAGCAAATATTGCTATCAATGTCATAGGCGAGCTGGAACAAAAAGCCAAACGGATCTTTATTTTTCCAAAATTATCACAGCAAATAAAGAACGAAAATGGAAAAGGTTAAAAATTTATAAAACCTTCCAAATTAATATCGGACAAGATCAACCTGAAGAGAAAAGTTTTTAAAACTTTGTCTCAGAAACGTTTTGAATCCGAGCTATATAAAGAAGAAGACGAAAAAACCAAAGGCTCAGAGCACAAACTCATCATTGTCGTAAATCGAAACCCACAAACTGTTAGAGAAAAATTTCCTCATCGCCCAAAAACATCATCGCAAAACCATAAACAAAATCCCAGTTTGTAAAAAACCCAGAAACCTCAACATCAAAACTGTCCGCAAAACCGAAACCCAGATCGCAAAACAAACCCGTCAACTCCAAAGGAAACCCATCACAAACTGTCCAAAAGTCATTTCAAGATTGTAAGAAACATTCAAACTTCCACAAAACCAAGTCACGAAAACCATCAGAAAACACAAACAGAACACAAATCCAACTGTAAGTCCCACTCTTTTAACATCATTTGTTTGGTTTAGTGTTTTTCAGGTCAAGAAGGAGAAGACTGATGAATAAAATCGCGGCATGGAGAGAAGAAGAAAGAGGAAGAGGGCGGAAGAAATGAGAGAACGAGGAAATGGAGAAGAGGCAATGGCGGAGGAAGAGAGATGATTTAGATTTTTTAGGGTTTTTTCAGCTTTTGGTTTTTTTTTATATTGTGTTGTTATATATGTGCTCACCCACGTTTATTGTAACACCCCGTTTCCAAAATAAAATAAAACAAACAAATAAAACACATATCAGAGTTTCTCTCCCAAACGGGATGCCACAATACACGTCAAAATTTCCACAAATATTTTTCCAAATAATTTAACTGAATTTTTCAATAAAATTGCAGCGGAAAAAGATATGGTCTGTCATAACACAAAATATTATATACATACATCATCCATATCCATCATCATCATCTTATATACAATAACGACCATTTGCCCCAAAATACACAACATCATCAAACATCACCACACATATACCAAAAACAGATACGCCGTAGGGGCACACATATCAACATCGACAGTAAAACTCACAAAACGCCCCGGTGTTACGTATCAGAGCAGCCCTACGGAGACACCACAATCCAACAAGCTAAACACTTGGGTTGTCTGTACTTCCGAAGAAGCACAGACCACAACAACAACAAAGGGGTAAGAATTACGATTAAATAATAATGGTATAATAGTACATGAAATAAAAGGCAGAAATCAATAATAATACTATTTCATATACATATCATCCGGACTCACGGTCCCACCATCAACCACAACACACTATCACGCAACAATGCACTCACACAACTCTAAACTTACAGTATCGACTCACAATCACGATGGGCACCGGGCCATCAACCCCCCTCACAGGAGCACATATCAACGATGGGCACTTGGCCATCAACCCTCCACTCAGGGAGCACACCACACTGATGGGAAAGTGACCATCAACCCTCCAGAATGGGAGCACCGCAACAATACCGATGGGCACCTGGCCATCACCCTCCACAACGGGAGCACATCTCCGATGGACACCTGGCCATCACCCTCCATTACTGGAGCACCTCATCAACATCGATGGACACATGACCATCACCCTCCTCACCGGGAGCACAACACATTAACATCGATGGACACATGGCCGTCGCCCTCCTCACCGGGAGCACACCAACAATACCGATGGTCACTGGGCCATCACCCTCCTCACAGGGAGCACACACAACCATATTCACACACAACATACATCTATCACACAAGTGCAAACCGATCCTATTGATCCACCCTCACACCATAAATATACATACACGACGCACAAGGCGTGCCGATTCCACGGATCCATTCACATCACATTTTACATACATAACAAGCACATATAGTGCGTCGATCCCACGGATCCATTCACCACACAACTTATCATATACAATGCACACAAGGCATGTCGGTCCTACTGACCCAATACATCACATAACAGCACACAATTGCAACGCATAATAAGCGTATCAATCCTCACGGATCCACTTACCACAACACACATACAAAACGCGCTCAAGGTGTCATGATCATACTGATCCTCACATCTCACACACAGCACACCCACGGTGCACACATCTCATGTACACATCCACACCGGTTCATACATAATACGTACTGCACCAATTAGGCCACTTGCGATAAACACCAGCTAAACAACCCTACAACCACCAACATACGCTCGCATCAGCATCTCCAGCAAGCCTCTCATCGCACAAGACCAACGAGGGTCCAAGTCCACAGCGGAACAACACAACAACAAAATACAAAACTGTTGCTGGGCTTGCTGGCACATTCGCTCGGCGAAGCCCCGCAGCGAACACTCGCTGCCATTCGCCTGGCGAAGCCAGGCAGAAGCTTCTGCCAGCACTCGCTGGCTAGCTCGCCCGACGAAGCCTGGAGAAGGCTCGCCCATTATTCGTCCAGCGAATACCTGCGTACTCAGAAAAAAATTCTGCACACCAGAATCATCATCCACTCCCGATTCCGCCTGATTAAATTAAAACTCGCAACTAACAACATGCTACAACTGAGCTACGGGTCTATTCCCTATTCTATCCACTAAAATAAATCATCTGCTCAAGTTACCGACTTCCGGCATAACTCCGAAACTACTCAAAAACCCCAAATTCATTCAACCCAATATTCCCAGCACATGCAAACGAATTAATCATCAAACAACACAACATTCACATCAATAACAGCATGCAATCGACATCAAACATCAAGAAATCTATGGGGATTAGGGATTTCCCCCTTTCTATTGATTAATCATGCATTTACCAAATTTAACCGATTATTCCCCCCCTTACCTCAATTCAAGCTTTAATGATGAACAAGCTCCTCAATCCACACGATTTTGCTTGCTCTTGCCTTGCTCTTCTGATCGTGCACTTCCTCCTCTTGTTCTTGTTCTTGTTCTTCGTACACGTTCTCCTTCTCCTTCCAAATCTATTTTTCACCAAATGCCAAGTTTACCCCTCATCTCAAAATAATACAACTTATTTTCCATTTTCCCAAATAATATTTTCTTCATATCATTTTTAATTCACCAATAATCCATATTTCTTAATTCTCCAAAAGTCCAATTTATTAAATTTCCCTCATAATACTAATATTAGCAATAATAGTAATAATTAATAATAATAATTACATTAGTATTAATCATCACATTTTATCACTATATATTAATACTATGAGTTCTTTATCCTCAAAGTAAATCCACACACATACACTAACAAATTCAAAAATAACACCGGAACCCGAAAATAATTAAAACGGGCGTTACAACTCTCCCCCACTTTAGATACCTGATGGAAACAGCTCCGGATACGCTTCTCGCATCCTGCCCTCTAATTCCCAGGTCACACTGCCACCTGCAGCACCTCCCCAAGCCACTCTCACCAACGATATCTCTTTCCGTCTGAGTCGCTTCATCTTGCGACCCTCAATCCTCAACGACAACGTCTCCACAGTTAGGTTCTCTCTAACTTGGACTTCATCTCTCTGAATCACATGAGACGGATCGTGCACATACTTCCGAAGTTGCGACATGTGAAACACGTCATACAAGTTCGAAAGCTCCGGCGGCAACGCCACCCTATATGCCACAGCACTAATCCTCTGCAAAATCTGATACGGTCCGATAAACTTCGGATCCAACTTCTTGGACTTTAAAGCACGTCCAACACCCGTCACTGGGTTAACCCTCAAGAATACATGGTCACCCTCACTGAATTCCAACTTTTTCCCACGATTATCATAATAACTCTTCTGCCGATCCTGAGATGCTTTCATCTTTTCAAGGATCATCTGCACTGTCTCAGTAGTTTGCTGTACCAACTCTGGTCCCAACACAACATGCTCACCCGACTCATACCAACACAAAGGAGTCCTGCACCTCCTACCATAAAGAGCCTCAAACGGTGCCATCCCGATACTGGAATGGTAACTGCTGTTGTACGTGAACTCTACCAAAGGCAAATGAGTTTCCCACGTACCACATTTCTCCAACACACAAGCCCGCAACAAATCCTCCAAAGTCTGAATAGTCCGCTCCGACTGCCCATCCGTCTGCGGATGATAAGCTGAACTCAGCTTCAACTCAGTACCCAAAACCTCTTGTAAACTCTTCCAAAATACAGAAGTGAACCTCGGATCTCTGTCCGACACAATTCTCAACGGTATACCGTGCAAATTCACAATTACCCGAATGTAAATCTTTGCAAGCTTCTCCAACGGAAAGCTAATACTGATCGGTACAAAGTGTGCAGACTTCGTAAGCCGATCCACAATCACCCAAATGGCGTCAAATCCTCTCGCCGTATTCGACAAACCTGTAACAAATTCCATAGCAATACAATCCCACTTCCAAACCGGAATCTCTAACGGTTGCATCATCCCAGAAGTTCTCTAATGCTCCACCTTCGACTTCTGACAAACTAAACAAGCATAGACATATCGAGCAATATCCTTTTTCATGCCCGACCACTAAAACAACTTTTTCAAGTCCTAATACATCTTCGTAGCTCCTGGATGAACACTTAGGCTACTACGATGTCCTTCGTCCAAGATTGAATTCTTCAACTCATCATTATCCGGTACACAAATTCTGCCCCGAAATCTCAACACACCTGCACTATCCAACCAGAAATCACTATTGGAGTCACTTCTGGCCTCCCGCGTCAAATCCACAAGTTTCACATCCAACTTCTGATGTTCCTTAATCATGTCCAAGAAATCATTCTTCACTTTCTATTTACCCAACGTCACACCATCCGATGTAAACTCACAAGCCATGCTCAAATCCCGAAACTGCTCAATAAGCTCCATCTCTTTTGCCATCAATGCAGACATATGAATTGCCTTTCTGCTCAACGCGTTCGCAACCACTTTCACTTTCCCGGGGTGATAACTCAAATTAAAATCATAATTCTTCAAGAATTTCAACCATCTCCTCTGCCGCATATTCAGCTCCTTCTGATCAAACAAATATTTCAAACTCTTGTGATCATTGAATACCTCAAACCTCGAACCATATAAATAATGTCGCCAAATCTTCAACACAAAAACTACCGCAGCCAATTCAAGGTCATGAGTAGGATAGTTACGCTCATGCACCCTCAATTGTCGCGAAGCATAGGCTACCACTTTTCCATTCTGCATAAGAACTCTGCCCAATCCCATTTTGGACGCATCACAATATACCACAAAAGGCTCACACGGATTCGATAACACCAACACCGGCGCTGAAGTCAATCTCTTTTTCAGTTCCTCAAAACTCTCTTCACAAGCCGCATCCCACACAAACACTTGATCTTTCCTAGTCAACTGAGTCAACGGAAAAGCCAATCTAGAAAAGCCTTCAATGAATCTTCGGTAATACCCTGCTAAGCCCAAAAAGCTTCTAACCTCTGTTACCGTCTTTGGCGGTTCCCACTATAACACCGCGCTCACCTTAGATGGATCCACAAAAACACCATCACCCAAAATAACGTGCCCTAGAAAACTCACCGTCTTCAACAAGAACTCACACTTCGATAACTTAGCAAACAACTTGTTATCCTTCAACAATTGTAAAGCGATCCTCAAATGTTCCGCATGCTCTTCCTCAGACTTAGAATAAATAAATCAGAATGTCGTCAATGAACACGACAATAAACTGATCCAAATAAGAATGGAAGATACGATTCATATATTCCATAAACACACCCGGCGCATTAGACACTCCGAAAGGCATTACTGCATACTCGTAATGTCCATATCGAGTCCTAAACGCCGTCTTCTGAATATCACCTTCTCTCACTCTTATCTGATGATAACCCGACCTCAAGTCGATCTTACTGAACACACGAGCTCCCACTAACTGACCCATCAAATCATCGATCCTTGGAAGAGGATATTTGTTCTTGATGGTCACTTTGTTCAACTGTCGGTAATCAATGCACAAAGGCATGCTACCGTCCTTCTTCTTCACTAACAATACTGGAGCCCCCCATAACGACACACTTGGTCTAATAAACTTTCTATCCAACAACTCTCTAATCTGAGTCTTCAACTCGGCTAGCTCCACTGCCGACATCCTGTACGGCGCCATAGAAATAGGCCTCATACCAGGAACAAGATCAATGCTAAACTCAACCTCTCTCTTCGGAGGCAACTCTGTAATATCATCCGGGAATACTTTCAAAAACTCATTCACCACAGCTAACTCATCCAGCCTTGCCTTGTTGTCAACAGACAGTGATGCAAATAAAGCAAACACTTGCGCTTCCTCTTCCAACAAGGTTCTCAATTCCTTACCAGACAAGGAATCTGCCAACGCTTCCTCTTCAGGAGTCAAAAACAATAACACTTTCCGAAAACAATCGATGTACACTCGGTTGAACTCCAACCAGTTCATACCAAGTATAACATCCAAACCACCAAGTGGCAAACAGATCAAATCCACACCGAAGTCTCGGCCAAAGATAGTCAGTGGACACTTCAAACACACTAGCGAAGTAGTCACTGAACTAATCGAGGGAGTTTCAATAGTCATCCGCCGCTCAAGAGTAGTCGGCACCAAACCTAACCTCTTCACACAATCAACAGAGATAAGCGAGTGGGTCGCACCCGTATCAATCATAGCAGTCAAAGGAATGTTATTGATAAAACAAGTACCTTTGATCGAACGTTCTCCATCTTGCGCTTGAGTTCCCACAACTACAAATACTTTACCCGCCACCTGAGGCGCCTGAGCCCTCCTCGGCTTCTCACAATGAGTACTAATGTGGCCCTTCTCACCACAGTTATAACAAGTAGACATATTATTCCTACAATCCGCCATCACATGGCCCGACTTCCCACACTTGAAGCACTTTTTCGCATCAGGAAGACAATCATTGGCACGATGACCCATGCCACCGCACCGGAAACACTTCATACCAGCCAACGCCCTACCCTCTCTGGGCTTCCTATCAACAGCACCCTTGAACTTCCCCTTACCAGTCAGAACACTGTAAGGAGTACCACTGAACCTTTGTTTACCCTTACGATCACTCGCCGCCTTGTAGCGTGCGATCCTTGCACGGTTATCGTTATCATAGATACGGCTCCTACTCACCAACTCAGGGTAGCTCCTGATTTTCTGACATGCAATTCCCATCTTGATCTCTGGCCTCAGCCCATTCTCAAATTTCAGACACTTCGAAGTCATAGCTTCCTTTGTATTGTAATGAGGACAATACTGAGCCAACTCCTCAAACTTAGCCGCATACTCGGCTACCGACATACTGCCCTGTTTCAATTCCAAAACTTCCACCTCTTTAGCACTTCTGACATCTTCTGGAAAATACTTCTCCAGAAATCCAGACCGAACCACCTCCCAAGTAATCGGAGTCCCCGAAGCTTCCATCCTCTAACGGCAATTATCCCACCAAGCCTCGGCCTCCCCCTCGAGCATGTGAGTACCGAACCTCACCTTCTGCTCGTCACTGCACCCCATGGTTTTGAAGATCTTCTCTATTGCCTTCAGCCATTTCTGTGCAGCTACCGGATCCAGAATTCCACCTTCAAACTTTGGTGGCTTGTTGCTCTGGAACTGCGTAAGGTCTCTAAATTGAGCTCCCACAGCCAGATTCTGGTTGGCCACTACTTGTGCCATAGCCTGCATCGCCGCAGCCAATACCGCGTCATTTCTCCAAGCCATTCTGCTCAACAACAATCCAGGTTAACAGAAAACAAGCAACTCTATCTTATAGACAGACTCAACACACTACACTGGCCGGACCGACCGACCTGCTCTGATACCAACTTGTAACACCCCGTTCCCAAAATAAAATAAAACAAACAAATAAAACACATATCAGAGTTTCTCTCCCAAACGGGATGCCACAATACACGTCAAAATTTCCACAAATATTTTTCCAAATAATTTAACTGAATTTTTCAATAAAATTGTAGCGGAAAAAGATATGGTATGTCATAACACAAAATATTATATACATACATCATCCATATCCATCATCATCATCTTATATACAATAACGACCATTTGCCCCAAAACACACAACATCATCAAACATCACCACACATATACCAAAAACAGATACGCCACAGGGGCACACATATCAACATCGACAGTAAAACTCCCAAAACGCCTCGGTGTTATGTATCAGAGAAGCCCTACGGAGACACCACAATCCAACAAGCTAAACACCTGGATTGTCTGTATTTCCGAAGAAGCATAGACCACAACAACAACAAAGGGGTGAGAATTACGATTAAATAATAATGGTATAATAGTACATGAAATAAAAGGCAGAAATAAATAATAATACTATTTCATATACATATCATCCGGACTCACGATCCCACCATCAACCACAACACACTATCACGCAACAATGCACTCACACAACTCTAAACTTACAGTACCAACTCAAAATCACGATGGGCACCGGGCCATCAACCCTCCTCACAGGAGCACATATCAACGATAGGCACTTGGCCATCAATCCTCTACTCAGGGAGCACACCACACTGATGGGCAAGTGGCCATCAACCCTCCATAATGGGAGCACCACAACAATACCGATGGACACCTGGCCGTCACCCTCCACAACGGGAGCACATCTCCGATGGACACCTGGCCATCACCCTCCACTACGGGAGCACCTCATCAACATCGATGGACACATGGCCATCACCCTCCTTACCGGGAGCACAACACATTAACATCGATGGACACATGACCATCGCCCTCCTCACCGGGAGCACACCAACAATACCGATGGTCACTGGGCCATCACCCTCCTCACAGGGAGCACACACAACCATATTCACACACAACATACATCTATCACACAAGTGCAAACCGATCCTGTTGATCCACCCCTCACACCATAAATATACATACACGACGCACAAGGCGTGCCGATTCCACGGATTCATTCACATCACAAATTACATACATAACAAGCACACATAGTGCGTCGATCCCACAGATCCATTCACCATACAACTTATCACATACAATGCACACAAGGCATGTCGGTCCTACTGACCCAATACATCACATAACAGCACACAATTGCAACGTATAATAAGCGTATCGATCCTCACAGATCCACTCACCACAATGCACCAACAAAACGCGCTCAAGGCGTCACGGTCATACTGATCCTCACATCTCACACACAGCACACCCACGGTGCACACATCTCACGTACGCATCCACACTGGTTCATATATAATACGTACTCCACCAATTAGGCCACTTGCGATAAACGCCGGCTAAACAGCCCTACAACCACCAACATACGCTCGCATCAGCATCTCCAGCAAGCCTATCATCGCACAAGACCAACGAGGGTCCAAGTCCACAGCAGAACAACACAACAACAACAAAATACAAAACTGCTGCTGGGCTCGCTGGCACATTCGCCCGGCGAAGCCCCGCAGCGAACACTCGCTACCATTCGCCTGGCGAACCCTTCTGGCGAAGCCAGACAGAAGCTTCTGCCAGCACTCGCTGGCTAGCTCACCCGGCGAAGGCTCGCCCCTTATTCGCCCAGCGAATACATGCGTACTCGGAAAAAAATTCTGCGCACCAGAATCATCATCCACTCCCTATTCCGCCCGATTAAATCAAAACTCACAACTAACAACATGCTACAACTGAGCTACGGGTCTATTCCCGATTCTATCCACTAAAACAAATCATCTACTCAAGTTACCGACTTCCGGCATAACTCCAAAACTACTCAAAAACCCCAAATTCATTCAACCCAATATTCCCAGCACATGCAAACGAATTAATCATCAAAAACACAACATTCACATCAATAACAACATGCAATCGACATCAAACATCAAGAAATCTATGGGGATTAGGGATTTCCCCCTTTCTACCAATTAATCATGCATTTACCAAATTTAACTGATTATTCCCCCTACCTCAATTCAAGCTTTAATGATGAACAAGCTCCTCAATCCACACGATTTTGCTTGCTCTTGCCTTGCTCTTCTGATCGTGCACTTCCTCCTCTTGTTCTTGTTCTTCGTACACGTTCTCCTTCTCCTTCCAAATCTATTTTTCACCAAATGCCAAGTTTACCCCTCATCCCAAAATAATACAACTTATTTTCCATTTTCCCAAATAATATTTTCCTTCATATCATTTTTAATTCACCAATAATCCATATTTCTTAATTCTCCAAAAGTCCAATTTATTAAATTTCCCTCATAATACTAGTATTAGCAATAATATTAATAATTAATAATAATAATTACATTAGTATTAATCATCACATTTTATCACTATATATTAATACTATGAGTTCTTTATCCTCAAAGTAAATCCACACAAATACACTAACAAATTCAAAAATAACACCGGAACCCGAAAATAATTAAAACGGGCGTTACATTTATCACCATGCACCCTCACATCATCACCGTTCGCTCCTCACCTGATCTCATCACGCGCCTCCACTGCACCCACACGATGCACCCTCACAGTCTAACCCACACGCAACCATCCGTCCCCTTTAACCTTTCATTAACTCCCCATTAACCTTAATCAACCCATTAATTTGATAATTAACCAATAACTTAATTATAACTTAATTATTACTTTTTAAACCAACCATTAATCTGCCATTTATTTAATATAATCATTAACTTTTTTTAATTTAATTTATTTAAACTAATAATTATCTTTTTGCTAATCAGTTTTTTAAATAAACTAATAACTTTTTAATTAATCTTTTCAATCAACCATCTTTTATTTAAAATGAATTAGTACCCCTTTTTTTAACTAACTTATATTTTCTAATTAGTACCTTTTTTTAAACTAATTAATCTTTTATTTAGTTAATAATTTTTTATCAATAATAATTTTAATCATCACCTTTTTTTTATATTACTAAAAAAATCTTTTTTCTTAATTTAAATAAATTTTATCTATTAATAATAACCAATTTTTTTTTTTACATAAGAGAACCATTTCATATATTTAGATTAACTCTTATTTAGTAAGACAACAATAATATTAAAACCCCTTTTTTTATAAATCATATATTTATAATTTATTTCTAACTATCAATTTAATTAATTCATAAACCTTATTTTATTATTAAAAAACTAATTTAAAAAAACATCATTTTCTTAAAATCAATCCTACATAAAATTTAATCAACGCGCTCCCGACTTCTATTCTCTCAACTACGATTCGATTCGATTATTCATGCCCCGCGCTTGTTTGATTTTAAGCGTTTATATTTGTTGCTCTATTATTGTATCTCCCTTATCATTTATCTTTATTTTATCGCATTGTATGCCCAAAGGAAGAACTTGCGCATGACTTCACAAGTCGTGCGTATTGCATCTCATTTGCATCATATTTCCCGCTTAATCCTTTAGTCCTCAAGTCGATCAGCTTAGGCATAGACCCTACCCCTTAAGGAGGATCTTTTTCTCTTTTATCTTTTAAACTTAGATAAACCATTTATATTCAACTCAATCATTCTATTCTCCCTACAAGAGAATTATACGTTAGTCATCTTGACAGTTGAGATGTAATTCTCCTGTCCCATAACAATATTATCGTGAGATATAGGATTTTTCCCGCTTGAGAGAGATAGTGGCATACTCGTCGATAAATCTGAGTTTTGGAGCCCTTCTCTCAAGACGATGCAAAAACTATCTCCTACAAGTTGTGGTGGTTAAGTCGAGTGTTCTCCCTTAAGATGACGACTCGTCTTTTCTCCTAGAGTCAATCAAAAAACCTTATCCCCCTAGAACCTTGGCCATAGTCAAGAAGCTCCTCAATCCCTTTTAGGGGAACTACAAATACTCTGATTCTATTCCCGTCAGGATATGTAGGCACAAGATGCGACATCTTGGCGAGTATACTTAGAAATAAACCACTAGGTCTTTTACCCTTAAGCAGATAACCCTTAACAATAAACACCATAAAATAAGAGGTTCCTGTAGAGTACTACAGAAACTTAGGATGTTATCACCTTCCCTAAGTTTAACTAACCCCCGAGCCTTAAACTCTCTAGCTTTGCATTTGCATTGCATCTTGTGGGCAATTCGATCTTTTTCACTTCCTTTGGACAAATTAAAGACCGGTGGTGAATAATGAATTAAGATTCAAATTAATTAATAATTTGACGTCCGATTCTCACCGCGACAGAAATGGCGACTTCATTGGGGAAGCCTATATTTTATTATTGTGGGTTTCCCTAATTTGTTTTATTGTACCTGTTTATTGTTGTATATTTGCTTATTTGAATATATGCTTATTGTATTTATGCTTTTGGGTTGGTGCCCTTTGTGTGGTGAGATAAGTCTTACACCCGGACTTGAGTGCAATTATCATAGGAAGGTGATATATTCGACGAGGCTTATAGGGAGTGAGTCCCGACCAAGATGACTTGAGAATCACCGCTCAGTTAAGGCCCTCTCGAAAATGGTACTGTTGAACGAGTAGTCATGAAAACATTCACTATTTTCGACCTTGGAGCCTGTGATATTGGGGACCGTAGTTACCTTTAACCCCACTTTGGCCTTTCCTAGGACGTAGTGCGATGACTATGAGGGAGTAGTCCTGAAATAGTTGCTACGCGATGCTACACTCAAAAGAGGTTCTCTTGAGAATATTATTAACCACCGAGTTAGTCGGGAAATTAATAATATCCGAAAGATGGACTAATGATTTTGGGACCTTTTTTGAACCTTGTTCTACAGGTACAATCAACCTTTAGTCCACACCCTTTGGGGATGGGTATACCTTTTGCTCCATGCTCGTTACAAACCTAGGCTCCCTGTTTGTTTATCTTTATGTATCCCTGTGTGCTTGCCTGTGTTTGTGCATTCATAAAGCATCATATTGCATTGGGCTTCATGGAATTCAACTTTATTTATAAACATTACAGAACCAATATGGATTACAAAAGAAAATATTTTGAAATATTCTTTTAAGAGTCTTGACTTGGATGACTTAAGGAAGTTAGATGCTCTCATTGAAGATCAATAGAAGTTCAAAGACAAGAGACTTTCCTCATTGTCAAAAATCCAAGTGAACAACTGACAAGAAAAGAAACAAGATGGAAGATTTATTTTCCTCATATCAGACTATTCCTTGGAAACTGACCGTTGGACAAGGTTATATTCAAGAAAGTCTAGCTAGAATAGCAGATCAAACGGCACAACACTAGACTTTCTTAAGACTTTATTAGCTTTTCTTAGCTATTATGTCAGGACTCTTTCAAGAATATTTACTTGTAATCCATTATCAAAAAATAATAAATGAGCTTCTTTGGTATTCTGTGACGTTTATAAATACTTGAATGCCATGACACCTTTCATCTGCTTCCTATAGTCTGCATTCTGCATTTTTGCATCTTGCATCTGCATTTGCATATGCATCAGCATAACATCCTTTGCATTCCAGGGTCTCACTCTTGCCTCATCTTCACAGACAAGCTGAATCACTGGTACAACACTCGAGCCAGTCAATATAGAAGAATGGATCAACTGGAACAAGAGAATAGAATGCTCAGTGATGAAGTCACCACTCTAAAAGAAATCTTGGAAACATTGAATGGGTTTTTTGAAGCTCTGTCTAATCAATCGACACTCAACAATCAAGACAACATTCAGAAGACTGTCATTTCAAAGTTGTATCAGCACCGATTCTAGTGGAGCTCTCTACTACTGAGCTTACTTATAGCATGCCACCAGGTTTCCCATGGGGGATGCCTCCTTACTTCACTTCAGCCGGTTATCGTCCACCCGTCCCCGAAGTTCCTGCTGTAACTACTATTCATACCTTTCCTGCAACTACTGTTGTGATGGCTTTGTCACGTCCGAATGTGAATGCTACTCTGTATGTTTTAGATGAGACAATATTTCATGGGTCACCAAGTGAAACTGTTGGATTCGAAGAGAGAATGGATGGATTTCAAGATAAGTTCTCTGAAATTCAGAAGGAACTGAAAGCTATTAGAGGGAAAGAATTGTTGGGTAAAAGTGCTTCTGATTTGTGCTTGGTTCCGAATGTTAAGGTTCCTCCGAAGTTCAAGGTCCCTGATTTTGAGAAATACAAGGGAAAAACTTGTCTACAAAGCCATCTTATTATGTATGCTAGGAAGATGTCCGCGCAAACCAACAATGATCAGTTACTTATTCATTACTTTCAAGACAGTCTAACAGGTGCAGCACTCAAGTGGTATATGGGGTTAGACGATGCAAAGGTTCGAACATTCAATGACCTATTTGAAGCCTTCATCAAGCAATATAAGTATAATGTGGACATGGCTCCTGACCGTGATCAGTTGAGGGCCATGGCTCAGAAAGACAAAGAGAACTTTAAAGAATATGCTCAGCGCTGACGCGAGTTAGCCGCCCATGTTACACCACCATTAGAAGAGAAGGAAATAACTAGGATCTTTTTTAAGACTCTCGGTTCATTTTTCTATGAGAAGATGGTAGCCAGCGCGCCTAGTGATTTCACCGAGATGGTAAACATGAATATGCGTCTGGAAGAAGGGGTTCGTGAAGGAAGGCTAATCAAAGAAGGAAGTACCCCCAACAATGCTAAAAAGTATGGGAGTAATTTCATAAAGAAGAAATAGCAGGATATAAGTGTTATACCATAAGGACGATCAAAGAAAGGGTATTCACCATCACAACAAGTTGCTGCAGTAACGCCGGTACAACAAGGACGAAAATTGTTACAAGGTAAGTTTATCTTTTATGTTCACCTCATCCTATATACATAATTTGTTACAAAAGTAATATCATATGTTATGTGGCTTTATATGAATTTTTTTCTTCTGAATTAGTGTTTTTGGGGTTCATCAAGCGGAAAATGGGAATAGAAAAAAGGCTACATGGCTTCAACCCAAGGTAAGCATGGTGTAAATTATAATTATATATTTAATTTTATCATATAAGTATTCACTAATTATGTCATTCATTTGTAGACAAGGAAACAACCTAACTCTAATGATTGTGGGTATTATGTGATGAAAAATATGTTGGATATTGTCTCTGCCAATATAACCAATTCTTGGATGAAGGTAATAAAAATGACTTTAATTTGTTATTTACTTTACATTTTGCAACTTAATGTGAACTTTCAAAGAATAACTCTATTGTTATTTACGTGTTACAGGTATTTTTAGACGATTTGTATGATTTTGACTCCGTTGGGCAACATGTTTCTTTGAGTTATATAAAGGTTAAGCTTTTTGTTGTAGTGGTCCATCGTGTAAACCTCCTTATAATTTAGTACATTTGTGTATATCCTATATCAGTACTTTTGTAAATCAATAATGTGTATACTAGATATTTGGTACAATGAAATTAGGTTTGTGAGAAAAATATGAAAATAACGACCTAAGTATGGTCTATGTGATGTTGGAAAACTATGAAAATAGCGACCTAAATGTGGTCTATATGATGTTGGGAAACTATGAAAAATAGCGACCTAATTATGGTCTGTGTGATGTTGAAAAAATATGAAAAATTAGATATCAAAAAAGTTACAGGGAACGGCTAAAAAATAGGCAAATAATTTATACTCGTAACAGTACATTTTACATCGGGCGAACGAAATAACCGATGTAAAAAACCATCTTTCACATCGGTTTAACCACATAATCGATGTTAAAAGTGTCACCTAGGACTTTTCAAATCGGTCAAACAAGAGAACCGATGTAATAAATGTCACTAGGCGCGTGTTTGACATTTTTATTTTGTTTACTATAGTATTTTTTACATCGGATTAACCACACAATTGATGTAAAAAGTCTACCTTTTACATCGGTTTTGCCTTACAACCGACGTAAAAACACCCTTTTTACAATTATATTTTTTTTCCAAATCAGACTTAAAAATTTAACCGATGTGTTTGGTGTATTTCTTACATCGGGCCAAAACCCGATGTAAAATGTCTTTGATTTACTACATCGTCTGACTTTACATCGGACCCAGACCCGATGTAAAATGTCATTTTTATCCGATGTAAAAAGTCATTTCTGCACTAGTGCCACTTAAGTTCCATAATAACTTGATGATGTTGGCTTGATTCCACTCAAATAAAGAGATTAAGTTCATACCACCTTGTTTTCCTTTGCATTTTGACTGAAAGTTAAAATTTGGAATCTCCCTTAGCTTTTGCAATGATCTACAAAGGTATTCCATAACGATTACAAACAACATGGGAGATAATTGATCTCACTATCTCAAGCCTCTCTTTGCCTTCAAAAACTTAGTGTATTATCCATTTATGATGAATCTATATGATACAGTAGTAACGACCTGTATTATCCATCTTATAAATTTTCTAGAGAAACCAAGTTATCTCAAGAAGGTTCCATAACAATCAATTCAACATTGTCATAAGCTTTTTGTACGTCAAATTACAGCATACATCTAGGCATATCCCATTTCCTTGTATACCCTCTAATAAGCTCATATACAAGTAAGGTCTGGTCATGTATATGTTGTCCTGGCACAAAAGTTGTCTGACTTTGATTTACTATATTGTAAAATACCTTCCCGAATCTTGTGGTCATCACCTTCGGATTACTTTGTATATATTAGTACAGCAAGAGATGGGTATATAATCCTTTATAATTTTAGCTTCAGAATTTTTTGGAATGAGTAACCAAAGTGCTATTTATGGCACTATACAGTTTCTCATTCTCAAAGAAATCCAAAACACCTGCTATAAAATCCTATTTCACAGTGCTCCAAGTAGTTTTGAAAAACTTAGCTCTAAATTCATCCATTCCAGGAGCTTTTAAATCTCCTTTGTCCTTTAGGGCTTGCTCAATTTCCTTCTCAGTCACTGGAGCTATAATATAATTGCTCTCCTCTAGAGTTAATTGTTTACCATTTTTCATGGCCACAATATCAATTCCCTTAATTCTACTAGCTGCAGTCCATATCAAACTACCATAAAACTCAGGACCTCCATCTCAATATCCCCATTGGTTTGTTATCAGAGTTACATCATTCTTGGAAAAGGCTTTCATACTTATTTTCTTTTGCGTAACATTCAATGAGACATGGAAGTAAGCATTGTTTCCACCCCCTAGTCTACGCCATTGTATTTTTATTTATGTCTAAGGACATGCTCTTCTAAAACATTTCACTTTATTACCTCTTTTGTGCATATCTTTACTCTTTCAATTTTCTGAGCATCCATTATATCTTGTATTAGAAGTTATGTGCCTCCAATAAATCAGCTCCCACCTTCTCTATTTGTATTTTGATGCCATAAATAGGTTTGCTCATACTCCTTATTATAGATTGTAACCTTTGCAATTTTTTCCATAACTGGAAGAATGCCATTACAATTGAGAAATAATGTCTGAGTGTTTGATCCTTGGTGTCATAACTTTTTGTCATTTTAAATATTTTTTCAAACAATAAATGGGCATTACATAAGGTGGCATTTAATTTATAGTTGTAACTTCAATATAAATTCTTTCAACTATAAATAAATAAACATTTACCTATAATAAAAGTAATTGTACTATTATTTTTATAAACTAGGGCGCAAGAATCTTGCAACACCCTAATATTAGGAGTGACAAAATGGATGGATTGGATGGATATGGATTGGATTGTTAATGGATGGATCAAAGCAATCCATTAATCCATTAACAATCCATTAAACTCTCTTAATAAAAATCCAATCCAATCTATCCATTAAAAGATAAAATTCATCCAATCCATCCATTAACATATTTCTAATGGATGAATATCCATCCAAAAAATTAATTTAAAAATTCTTAATTTAATAAGTGACAACATAATATCCAATGGATTTATAAAATGAGATGGATGGATTGAATCCATCCATATGAGTTAGTGGATGGATTGGATCAAATCCATTAAATTATTTTTTGTCTTATGGATGGATTGGATGGATAAATTATTGAATGGATTGGATGTATATTATTTAAATAGATTTCATTGCCACCTCTACCTAATATACTAAAAGAGGGAAAATAAGGTACAAAGGAGGGGGGCATATAGCTAAAACCCTCAAGAAATTAAGACACTCGAACCTTATTAAAACCAAGTGGAAGACGAGAGGGTTAGGCCAATGTTTGCAAGTATATCTGTACAAGAATTGTCTACCCTGAAGATATGAGAAACCATGAAGTTCATGCTTTTAATTTTAATAATACAATTTCCCCTTCCTTGTCTTCTAAGGAATTTAAATCTTTGAAGAAAACTTGTTTCTAATAACTTTGAATTTGTTTCTAACAAGAGACTTTGCCAACCTTTATTGCCACTGTTTTTTATTATAGAAAGTTATGTATAATTTTAATATCTGATTTATTTATTTTTATTTCTAAAAAATTAGTCAAACTCTAATATTATTTAAATAAATAAAAAACTAATGTTAATAATAAAATTATACTTTTAAATATATAAAATTTAGTTTCTTAATAAATAGATTTGATTTTTCATTATAATTTTTTAAAAAGGTTTTCACTTAAACTTAGGTCTCAAAATGCATTGGGACAACCCTGTGGACCAACAATCCATATCAGTTTTATTTAAACAACCCTCCCAATATTTCATTTCTTTCAGGATAATGAATCCACCCAGAGAAAAAAAGAGTCACCCATGATGACATATTCCACGAGAATGGTGTATCAGAACCCCAAAAAAACCATGTGAATCCCCCCACCCCCAATTGAGAGAGAGAGAGAGAGAGAGAGAGAGAGAGAGAGAGAGAGAGAGAGAGAGAGAGAGAGAGAGAGAGAGAGAGAGAGAGAGAGAGAGAGAATTGTATTAAAAATTACACTATATCTGTATATATACAAGTAGATTACTTGCACTCCAAGTAAACAACATAACAAACTAACAAACTTACTAACCAACTAACTAACTAACTAACTAACTTGGATTATATCACAACATACCCTCTTATAATCCAAGTTGTCAAACACAAACTAATCATAATCAATATGAACTATTCCTAATTTCTTTCTCAAAGTCAGGAATATGTTGATCTTCAATCCTTTGGTGAAAATGTCGGTCAACATTGCTTCACTTGAGCAATGCCTCACTTCTAGCCTCAATGTGGTTACTCACTCCATACAAAACTAAATTGTTTGCAAGAATAATGGTTGACTTGTTTTTTACCTGCAACACCATAGGTTTCTTCACTTTGACATTCATATCATCCAGCATAGATCTGATCCAAATTACTTGAAAAGTAGCATAGGATTGTGCTCTATACTCAGCATCACATGATGATAATGCCACTACAGGTTGCTTTCTCGTGCACCATGAGATTGGGGAGGCAAATACTTGAAAGAAATAACTAGTTGTGCTTCTACGATCTTTCTTATCTCCACCCCTATCAACATCTGAATAGAAATTAATCACAACTTGTTTGCTTTCAGACTCTTTGAAAACATGATTCCATAATTTATTGATCCTTTTAGGTATCTAAGGATTCTCTTTGATGCCTTCATGTTTGAAACCTTTGGTTCATCCATGTATCTTCTTGTAAATCTGATTGAAAAACCTATGATAGGGTTGCTATTGCACACATACCTCAGAGATCCTTCAATTTGGTTGAACAAAGTGACACTAACCTTGTCCTCCTCTTCATGCTTCTCCGGTTTCAGATTTGGTTCGACAGGTGAGGATGCAGAATTCGAATCATCTATTATGAATTTCTTTAGTATTTCTTTGACATGCTTCCTTTGATGCATCATCATACCTTGATTAATAATTTGAAATTCCATGCCTAGAAAATACGACAAGTTTCCCAGATCCAACATTTCCAATTCCCTCTTCATCATCTCTTTGAACTTCAAAAAGTTCTCCATGATATTTCCAGCTACTAGCAAGTCATTGACATATAAGCAAATGATGGTTATATCTTGTTCCATGACATGTACATCGGCACCATACTCAGAACTGCATTTGATGAATCCAAATTCGATTAAGTATTCTTCGATTTTCTTATTCCATACCCTAAGTGCCTATTTGAGACCATAGAGGGCTTTGTGTAACTTGTACATATTCCTTGCTTCCTCTTGTATCACAAACCCATGAGGTTGTGTGAAATACACTACTTCATATAGGGGACCATTAAAAATGATGATTTCACACCTAAGTGAAATGTCGACAAGCCATGCTTTCATGCCAAGGCTATCACCAATATGATAGTCTTCATTCTTGTTACTGGTGCATATACTTCAAAGTAATAGGATCCTGCTCTCTGAAGAAATCCTAAAGCTACTAATCTTGCCTTATGTCTTGCAATTGACCCATCAAGATTATGCTTCATCTTGAACACCCATTTTACTTTGAATAATTCTAAGGTTCCATATCTCAAAACCACTGAGAAACATTTTTTGACCAGTTGTCTAACACTTAACAGGATGTATTTCATGCCAGATACATATAGTACATCTTTGATCATAGCTTTTGCTCCATTACTCCTTTGAGTAACTATGTTGCCAGTACTTTCTGCTTGCAACAAACTATTACCTTCAAGCTTGACCTTGCTCTTCTTCAACTCATCGAAATTTGATAGCCATACTTTTCGACCAATCATATGATTCAAGCAGTCTGTGTCGAGGAACCTGGTCTTAGAGTCAACATGCTCATACACAACTACAACCATAAGCACCATACCATCTGAATCATCTGAATCTATGTGCAAGGTTTGCTCCTTCATCATCCTTGTCTTTTGTCGCTCCCTTGTATTTCTTGTACCAATAATTCTTGGACTAGTGACCCTACTTTTCATAGTTATAGCACTGAACACTTTTTTTCTCCTGTTTATCTTTTTGATATGAGGTTCCTTCTCCTCTTTTTGAGGATTGAGAAACCCTATCATCAATCTTATTCTTTTTAGGGTTCACCCAAGACTTCTTACTCTAAGTCTTGTCTCCTTTTCCTTTGAACTTATTGGAACCACTATGCTTCTTCCATGTCTGAGCCTGCAGTGCTTGTATCAAATCTTAAACCCATTTCCTCTCTACAATCCTTAACTTACGTGCCTCCAATGAACCAACCAAATATCCTTGTTTCAAGGTTTTAAGATTATTCGATTCTTGAATGGCTACGATAACATGATCAAAGTGAGAGGCCAACATATACATTTCCTTCTCCACCATCATCTTATCAGTTATGACTTCACCACAATCTTTCATGAGATGGACAAAATTTTGCACTTTTGAGACATAGCTTGCAACCTTTTCCTTTTCTCCCATCTGCAATAACTCTTACTACATTCATAGTGCCTACAACTTGACTTCTTTAACCTTCTCACCTCTTTCGCAATACATAACAAAAATATCACATGCCTCATTCACCAATTCAGCATGAGAAATACGATCAAAAATTGCCGCATCTACTGCATATTAAATACACAATGCATCCTTGCAATCTTTCTTCTTGGTATCCTTGTGAACGATTCTCTGAGCATCATTTGTGTTGTAAGCAAACTTATGATTGTTATTAGTAACCACATCTAAGTTTCATGAAAACTAAATAATTATTGCATGTGTTTACTCTATTAGAACAAATTTTTTCCATCAAGAATTGGAAATACTATTGCTACAACTCATCTTTGTAGCAAACACGATTGGCGATCCTTGGAAACACGACCACCAATGTGCAGTTCTTGAATACGCGATCAAGAAAGACGAATCAAAAGCTCTATATACCAATTTGTTAGTGCTGAAACACTTAGATGAGAGAGAGAGAGAGAGAGAGAGAGAGAGAGAGAGAGAGAGAGAGAGAGAGAGAGAGAGAGAGAGAATTGTATTAGAAAAGTTAAAAAATTGAATTACACTATACATGTATATATACAAGTATGTTACTTGAACTACAAGTAACTAACATAACAAACTGACTAATTTTCTAACAAAATAACTAACTAACTTGGATTATATCATAACACCAATTTTCATAAAAACTCCACAACAACGAGAAACACTAAAAGAAGAAAAAAATAAAGAGAAATCAACACTCACCACAAATAGATTACCAAACATCATAATAAACAATCACTAACATTAAAAAAAGTCAAGAATGTATACAAGAGAAGCAATAGTTCTATAGTAAAACTAGGAAATTAAATTACAATCGCAGATGGCACAAACGAATCATTACAACTAAGAAATTAAATTACAGTCGCAGATGCCAATAACAAAAAGTGGAATATCCCAAAATAGCCCCCAAACTTGTGGAAAATGGAACATTGCAACGTAAGTTATACCGAGAGTACTAAACTGGCCCAACAGTCAATAAGAAAAGGCCGACACCGAAAGTTGAAACTAGATTATGAACAACCAGAACTCAACCATACCACATCGGACCAAACCGACTTTTTATGACGAAGCATTGAAGGACACTCGTTTCAAAATATGAAAAAGAAAAGTATAAGATTAAAGACAGACTTGGATAACGGAGACCAACAAGAGTCTAAGACCAACTCCAATGGGAGTTCTTAGAGTGGGTTTGCTAACATGGCACTCATATTTGTTATTTTCAAGATGGAAAAGTTCTTAAATATGCAACGGTTCTTCAATGGTTCTTATATTAAAATATTAATTTTATAATATAAAAACTATAATTTAATATAAAATTTTATTTATTATTTTAATTATCATTTTAATTAAAATTTAAATATTTAAATTATAATTTTAAATAAAATAAATTTAATATAAATAATATTTTTTAAGTAAAGTGGTGAGACCCAATATGGATTCTTTAGAGTTGCACCATTGGAGTGAAAATTGAATGAGTTATTTTAAAAGAGTGAGTCCTACAAAGAACCTAAAAATGGATTGCACCATTGGAGATGCTGACACAATGGCTACATGAGTGTATACAAAGGTAGTCCAAAATCTCAAGCCACACCCAAACGGTATTCCACGACCCAATAATATGATTGACTCACTACATTCTAGCCCATTTTCGAACCAATAAAATCGAGAGGAGCTCCCAATAAATACCTCACCATTACGTCAAGTAAATGACGTAGTAAGATTTAAGTCCTCAAGAACGCATGTACCTGACATAAGTAAACACCCGATCTAGACAAATTATTGAAGGAAGACTTTGAGATATTAGAACAAATTATATTCTAAACTTGTCTATTTAGACAATAATCCTGTAATAGAAGTTTTTAGGCCCAAGAAACCTTACAAATCTTATATACTAATGACCATAAACATCAAATCGGATAGCTTGCCTTAGTGTAATAGTGGAAAATCCAATTAGGTATTTCTATTTAAACAACTGACTTATGAGTTATGATGGCATCCCTAGCATTATTAAACCAAGTGGTGCAAATAAAAGGTAGAAAATAAATAAGGATTAATATGTTTGTAATCTTCTTAAATATTTTAAATTTTGTTTTTAGTTTCTTAAAATTTTTTTTTAAAGAATAGTATTTTTAAAATTCTTAATCTATACTTTTAGTAATTTCTGACAATTTAGCGACGATTTTTATAACTTAACTGACGGTTATGACGGGAGCTTTTTATTTAACTATTAAATTAACGACAATTTTAATATTAGAAACCAAAAATATGAATGAAAATTTTTTTAAAAAATATTTTAAAAAATTAAAAATAAAATTAAAGATATTTAACCGAATCACAAGCATATTTAATCTAATAAAAAAATGCTTAAATACCATAATAACTTAGGAAGAAGGTATATATATTTGTTTTATTGGTTATGGTACACCCTCAACTATATATGGATGCTGAGTTAAAGAATTTGATTTGATGAAGCAAATTAATAATTAATCAGTATCTAATATATAACTCCACTTGCATCTTATTATAGCTTCATAATGAGTTACAGATAACATTGATCATATATATGAAACACCATATATTATATGGGCCATGATCTTATTACAACAAGAAAATAGAAAACAAAGCACACCATTTATTAGTACTGCCTGGATTCATTCAGAGGTAGTAATATCAGTAACCAAGCATATTAGACTCCTTTTAGTGTCCAGTTGGCTTTTTTTGTTCCATGACCATTAGGATTATTCATGTTATTATTGTATCCATATGGATTGGCCTGATAAACATCTCCTCCGTATGTTCCACGCCTTTCATATCTCACTTCATCCCTCTTGGTCGCGCCAGAACCGATACGCTCTTCCTTGTAAACTTCATACTCATGCTGTGAGACATAATCCTTGTGGCCACCACCACCGTGTTTGAATGGCTTACCATGATGAGGTGAGTGATTAGTGGTAGCACCAAAAGGGAATGTTTGGCCATTGCCATGACCATGATTATTATCATAGCCATTACCATAGCCATGGCCATGAGGCTTGTCCTGATAATACATATTATGGTTAGAGTCATGGCCATGATTTGGCATGGAGTAATCAGAATCCTTGCCATAACCTGGTTTCATGCCTGGATATTGCTGTGTCTGTGGATATCCTTGGCTCTGTAGCTGCTGAGCCTTAGTTTCCATCCACGAGCTATCATCACCATAGTATTGCTCTTGTGGGTATCCATTGATCTTCCTGCTTTGCATCTTGTTGGAGGAAGGGAAAGTAACAATACACACAAATTTTGCTGATGGCTTTTTGAATGATGAAGTTGTTGTGTTCTTGGATGCTACTTAAATAGGCATTACTATTATTATTATAACATTATAAGAATCTAACTTTCCAATTATGAAGAGAGGGAAACAAATATTTAATGTAATGTGATAAGAATAAATTTAAAAGTATATGAAATAGTGCCCATTATTATAATTTACAGAAACGAGTGTAAATTAGTAAACCTCTCATTTATATACGAAACTTTGCATCCGAATCTACTTTTCCATTGCGCTTCGAATCTAATTTATTTATGCACACTTGGAACTACCTAATTAATAATGCAGATAGTTATGTGAATTTTGGGATTGAACACTTTGAAACTACCCAATTAAAGCCTATCTCCATGAGCAGTTTCAGTGTGAAGCCATGAATATATATATATATATATATATATATATATATATATATATATATATATATATATATATATATATATATATATATATATATATATATATATATATATATATATATATATATATATATATATATATATATATATATATAGGTATTTCCCTTGGTTTTTTTCTTTACGAATTTTAACTAACTTCGGTAACAAAAACTATTGAATTGTATGTTAGAGTATTAACACAACAATAGTAATGAATAAAAGATGATGACAATTATGAAGAAATGAATGAAGAGAATAAGACTGTGTATTTTCTCAGAATGAACTCATTATATACAACAATATCAGAACAAGCGTGTGTGTGTGTGTGTAAGTACAAGTCATATGGCTGTATATCATGGGACAAATAATACAAGACTATACAATATTGAATTATTCTTAACATCTTCCCTTATTTCAAAACTGTTACAAAGACACAACATTCAGCATCTTTCTCAATTCTTTGAATTTTTCACTCTTCAGTGGCTTGGTCATAATGTTTGCCAATTGTAGCTCAGCTCTGTAATGCTGAAGCTTGATCCTTCCCTTGCTTATTTGGTCTCTGAAAAAATGAAATTTGGTGTTAATATGTTTTCTCCTGCCATGTGACACATGTGAAATCAAGATCCTCATAGATCAACATTTGTTTTGATGAAGACAAATCACTCAAGAAGGCAAAGATGATCAACCATCAAGCATCAACACAAAGATACAACTTTGAAGATGTTCTCATCTGAAGGTACAATGAGAATATCCATTAAGCATTTAAGTCCTAATTGCTCAAAACTTTTAAAACAATTTTCATGACTTGTTGCACTCTCACAAGCTTTTGAAAACAGAATTTTTCTATGTTTTTCAAAGTGCAATTGATTGCACTCTTAGAGCAATCAATTGCATGATCAAAATTTTAACTATTTTTTATTCTGTTTTGAAGAGCAATCGATTGCTGTCTTAGTGCAATCGGTTGCATGCTTAAAAAATTCTCAGTTTTCACTTCTGTTTTGAAGTGCAATCGATTGCTACCTTAGTGCAATTAATTTTTGCTCACTGAACGATTTTGAAAATTCATTCTAAAAAATTGCATCTCTTCATTCAAATGTCTGTTAAATGTTTCCTTTGAAACATAACAAATGTTCATCAATTTTTCTGAAGATTTGCATGATTTCATCAAGTGATTTTTATGTGATATAAATACCTAGCTTTTCAAAATTCAAACAACCAACTTTTACATCAATTCTTTACAATCTCTTTCAATCAAGATTCTTGAACTTTTTCTTTAAACAATTTTCACAAAGAATTTTCTGCATCAAATTTCATATCTTTTGAAAAGAAAATTCTTGAGCAATAAGTCTTAGATACTTGTAGAAATTTCATTGAAAGAGAAGATTCAATCTCAGCATTGATTACCAATTATACATTGTTACAAATCTTACAAACTCATAATTGTATTTTAGTTTCCCCTTACTGTTCAGGATTGTTGAAAGCAAGTGTGTGCATTAGAGAGGATTGTTCTCATTGCACTTAGTGTTTAGATCTTAAAGGTGTTTTAAGAACCTTTGATCTCCTATAGGTTAGAGCAAATTGTACAATTGATCCTAACTATAGAAATCTCTTTCGTGTTGAAAGGGGAATGGACTACCCTTGAGGTGTGAGAGGAACCACTATAACTCTCTGTGTCTCTTTTACTTTCTGCCTTTACAAGCTTTCATATCCTCACTTCATTAAAAAGAAAGTAACATAGTCCTCTTAAAACCAGAAAATTTCAAAGAACATAATTCACCCCCCTCTTAGGCGCATTACTACTCACAACACATGTTTCTTTGCCAAATCAATTGCTGACTTGCTGTCTATCAATAACTTCACTGCTTCTTCATTCTAAAGTTTCAATTCCTTAAGTAGTGCAGACAACCATAAAGCTTGACAAGCAGCTGAGTATGTTGCTATATGTTTGGCTTCACAAGTTGAAAGTGCCACCACAATCTATTTCTTGGAACTCCAAGATATGGGGGAACCTGCAAACAGAAAAAGTTGTGCCATGGTATTTCTTCTGTCGACTATATCACCACACCAATCAGAGTCAGAGTAGGTTACAAGGTGTAGACTTTTGTCTGCTGCATTGTGAATGGGAAGCAGAATGCCATGGCTCAGGGTTCCTCTAAAGTATCTCATGATTCTCTTGATTGACATCAAGTATGAGTGTCTAGGATCACTCATAAATCTGCTAATCAAACCTACACTGAAAGTTATCTCAGGTCTACTGTGGCATATGTATCTTAGATTGCCAACCATCTGTTTGAACAATGTACCATCAACATGCCATTCATCTTCACCTTTTTTCAGTTTCACATTCAATTCAGTTGATGTTTTTATTGACTTGCATCCCAACATCTTGAATTTCTTCAAGACTTTTAGCATATACTTCTTTTGATGCATAAAAATGCTACTTTTTGAGTACACAAACTCAAATCCCAGAAAGATTATATGCCCAAGTCAATCATTTCAAACTCATTTTCAACTTCCTTTTGATCAATTCTATGGCATTTGGACTGCTACCAGTGATGACCATTATTAGTTATGTAATTCAGTTAGTTAGTTGATGAGTTAGTTAGGGAGGTTATTATTAGTTAGTTTTCTGTTATAAATACATTGTACTATGCAGTTAGTTATATGATGCTGCACATTGTAAATCAAACCATTTTTTTTAATACACTCTCTATTCATCATCTTGTTTCAACATCTTATTTCAACATCATCAAAGCTTTTCATAATTCATCTTCTTCAATTGGTTGTAGCACTGTGTATGCTAGGTTCTATCAAATTGGTATTGCAGAGCCCGGTTCGATTGCTGCAGTCAGAAGATTCTTGAAGGATGGGAAATCACAGCAATAATATCTCTACACAGCTGCCAGTTTTTGAAGGTAAGAACTTTGATTAATGGATCGTGAAGATGAAGGTGATCTTTAGGTTTCAAGAAGTTCTTGAAGTAGTGAATAAAGACATAGCAGTCTTGATAGCCAATGCAACCGAAGAACAACAAACTGTTCACAAAGAACTGAAGAAGAAGGATGGGAAAGCCATGTTCTTGATACATCAAAGGTTGAGAAATGAGATCTTTGAGAAGATCATGCACTATGAAAGTGCAAAAGAAACATGGGATGCAATGGAGAAGCTGTATGCTGGTGATGGGAGGTTGAAGAAGGTAAGATTGCAAGCACTAAGAAGGCAGTATGAAATGCTGACAATGGAAGAAGAGGAAACCATCAGCCAGTACCTTGACAAAGTGACCACTCTCACAAACCAAATGACAAAGAATGGTGAAGTGTTTACTGATGTAATGAAGGTTGAAAAAGTCCTTAGAACTCTGACACCAAGGTTTGATCACATTGTGGTTGCATTGGAGGAATCTAAGGATCTAGACTCCATGAAGATAGAAGAATTGCAGGCAAGCCTAGAGGCACATGAACTAAGATTGACTAACAGGATCAAAGAAAGAGGAAAGGGTGCATCTTTGGATCAAGCATTGCAAGCTCAATATGTGAAGAAAGGAAAGACTAAGAAGGAGATTCAGTGCCATAATTGCTAGAAGTGGGGGCATTATGCATCAGAATACATATCAAAGAGAGTACCAAGGAGCAAGGATGAGGCTAGGTTTGCTCAAAATGAAGGCTCAGATTCAGATGAAGTGTTACTGATGGTAACAGTCAAGGATGAAGAAGAAAGAAGTGATGAATGGTACCTAGATATTGGGTGTTCAAATCACATGACAGGCAAGAAATCTTGGTTTTTTGAACTAGACGAATCTGTGAACAAAAATATTAGATTTGCAGATAATAACATAGTATGTGCAGCTGGCATTGGAAAAAATTTGATCAATAGGAAGGATGGAAAGAAAGCCTGTATTACTGATGTACTATATGTGCCAAACATGAAGAGTAATCTGATCAATATTGGCCAACTATTACTAAAAGGATACACCATGAAGATGGAAGCACAAACCATGAAGGTTTTTGATCACAAAAGTAGACTGATTATTAAAGCTCCACTGTCAAAACAAAGAACATTCAGGATTAACATGAATGTAATTGAAGATCAGTGTTTGATGTCTGAAACTAAGCATGAGGACTGGTTGTGGCATCAAAGATATGGGCACATCAACTTTAGAAATTTGGATGTGCTGCATGAAAGGAAGATGGTGCAAGGCCTGCCAAAATTAAAGGTGTCAGAAGAAGTATGTGTAATATGTTGCACTGGAAAGCAGGTCAGAAACTCATACAAAGCAGAGGTACCATTCAAGGCAACAAGGAAACTTGAGGTAATTCACTCAGATGTTTGTGGACCTTTTGAAGTAAGGTCAGTAGGGGAAATAACTACTTTGTAACATTCATAGATGAATTCACTAGGAAATTATGGATTTACTTGTTAGCTAAGAAAAGTGAAGTGTTGAGTGTGTTTAAGAAGTTTAGACTGCTAGTTCAAAATGAAAGTGGTGAAGTAATTAGTAGGTTAAGAACTGATGGAGGAGGTGAATACAATTCCACTGAGTTTCATGAGTTTTGCTAATCAAATGGCATAAGTCATGAAGTCACTGCACCATATACACCTCAACACAATGGAATTTCAGAAAGAAAAAACAGAACTCTGGTAAATATGATGAGAAGTATGTTGAAGCAGAAGAAAATGCCTCATTATATATGGGGTGAAGCAGCTGCTACTGCAGCATATCTCATAAATAGAAGTCCTACAAAGAAGCTGCAGGATAAGACACTAGAGGAATCATAGAGTGGAGTCAAACCAAGTGTTCAACACTTAAGGATCTTTGGTTCATTATGTTTCAGAGACATACCTGACCAACTAAGGAAGAAGTTAGATGATAAATCCCAAGCAACGATTATGGTTGGCTATCATCAATGGTGCATACGAACTGTATAATCCAAGTAATAAGAAAATAATATTCAACAAGGATGTGAAGTTTGATGAATCAAAGGAATGGAACTGGAAAGAAAAGGTATCATACATACGTGACAGTAAGTTACATCTATCTGTCTCAAAAACAGAAGGTGAGACTAAGGAACAAGAAGAGATTGGTGAAAATACAAATGAAGGAGGTGCAGAAGTAACCACTAGACCAACAAGGAATACTCAATCAACAGCCAAGTTGAGGGATTATGAGATATTCCCTGATCAAGCAGTTACAGATGAAGGTGACATAGTGCAATTAGCTATGCTGGATGAAACTGAACCAGTTTCCTTTAAAGAAGCTCTAAAACAGAAGCATTGGAAGATGGCAATGATTGAAGAACTAAACTCCATAGAGAAGAATGAAACATGGAAATTAGTTCAACTGCCTGCTAACAAGAAATGTATTGATGTTAGGTGGGGTTTTAAGACAAAACTAAGGCTAGATGGGAAGGTGGCAAAATACAAGGCTATACTAATAGCAAGAGAATTCCTGCAGAGGTATGGACATGATTACTATGAAGTTTTTTCTCTAGTAGCAAGAATGGAAACAATTAGACTGATTATGGCAATAACAGTCAAGAATAATTGGTCTATGTACCAATTAGATGTGAAATCATCTTTCCTCAATGATGAGCTAGAAGAAGAAGTATATGTGAACCAGCCACCAGAATTTGAGATAGAAGGAAAGGAAGAACATGTCTATAAGCTAAACAAAGCCTTATATGGGCTAAATCAAGCCCCAAGGGCTTGGAACAAAAGAATAGACAACTTTCTTGTTCAGCAAGGGTTCATGAAATGTGTAAATGAACATGGAATTTACAGCAAAAATACCACAAGTAAGCTCATTGTGTGTCTATATGTAGATGACATGATAGTCACTAGAAACAATAAAGATGGGATGAAGGAGTTTAAGGAAAACATGATGAAAGTATTTGAAATGTCTGATCTAGGCATACTCACATATTTCCTAGGAATTGAGTTTGAAAGGAATGAACAAGGAATGGTTGTGCATCAAAGAAAATATGCCCAAGATATGCTGAAGAGGTTTCACATGATGAACTGCAAGCCAACCTCAACACCTGTTGATACAGGAGAAAATTTATCCTTGGCAAATGATGAAGAGGAAGTGAATCCTACTCTATTCAAGCAGCTTGTTGGCTCCTTGAGATACTTATGCCATACAAGACCTGATATTACTTATGGTGTTGAATTAATTAGTAGATATATGGTGAAACCAACCACATCTCACTTAATTGCAGCCAAGAGAATTCTGAGATATGTTAAGGGTACACACAGATATGGGATTCAATATTGTAAAGATCAATATGGTGAGTTAATAGGCTATTCAGATTCATATTGGAGTGGTGATAAAGATGACAGGAAAAGCACAACATCATATGTGTTCATGTTTGGAAAGGAATTCTTTGCATGGAGCTCAAAGAAGGAACCGGTGGTGGCTCTATCCTCATGTGAAGCTGAGTATATTACAGCCTCCATGGCAGCGTGTCAAGCTCAGTGGATAAACATGTTGTTGTTGGAATTGAAACTAATAAGGTGTGAAAGAATGAAGTTCAGGATTGACAGCAGATCAGCTATAGATTTGGTAAAACACCTTGTGGCACATGGTAGAAGTAAACACATTGAAACCAAGTTTCATTTCTTAAGAGAACAAGTGAATAGTGGAAGATTGGAGGTAAAGTACTGCAAGACAGATGAGCAGTTAGCTGACTTGCTTACAAAACCATTGAAGACAAGCAGATTTGATGACTTGAAGATGAAGCTGGGCATGATTGAAGCACCAAACTAATTGAATTAAGGAGGTTTATTGGTTATGTAATTCAGTTAGTTAGTTGATGAGTTAGTTAGGGAGGTTTTTATTAGTTAGTTTTCTGTTATAAATACATTGTACTATGCAGTTAGTTATATGATGCTGCACATTGTAAATCAAACCATTTTTTAACACACTCTCTATTCATCATCTTGTTTCAACATCATCAAAGATTTTCATAATTCATATTCTCCAATTGGTTGTAGCACTGTGTATGCTAGATTCTATCAACCAAATCATCAACATACAAACATAGTATTAACAACCCATATTCATCCACAATTTGAACATACACACCATGTTCTAATGAACATTTTTTGAAAGCCAAGACTATTGAGGAATGAATCTATCCTTTTATTCCATGCCCTAGGTGCTTGTTTTAGGCCATAGATGGCCTTCTTCAACCTCAACACCTTTTGCTCTTCACCTTTACATTTGAGACTATGAGGCTGCAACACAAATACTTCTTCATCAAGTGTCCAAATTAGGAAGGCTGACTTGACATCTAGCTGTTATAGCCTCTAGTTTTTCCAACTAGCTATTGAAACAATCAATCTCATAATCTCCATTCTTCATACTGGAGTAAACACCTTCTCATAATCGAAGCCTTCTTGCTGCATAAATCCCTTGGCCACAAGTTTGGCCTTGTGCTTGGCTATGGATCTATCAAGCTTGAGTTTGGTTTTGAGCACCCACTTGAACGCAATAGTCCTTTTATCTTGAGGTAGACTTACCATCTCCCAAGTATCATTTTTTTCAATACTTTTCAGCTCATCTTCCATTGCTAATCTCCATACTTCTTTTGTAATTGCTTCCTAAAATGAGATAGGTTCCATGTCTGCCATAAGAGCCATGTGTTGTACCAATTTGCCTTCTTATGAGATGTTGCCAACATAATATACTTGATAGTCTTTGAGCTTTGATGGAGGTTGTCTTGCCCTTGTAGGCCTGCCTACAACTCTTTGTTCTTCATTGTCTGTTGTTTCATGCTGTATTTCTTCACTTGAATCAGCATCTTCCCATTCAAGCTAGGTGTTCGAATTCATCTTGTCTTTTCGTTGAGATTCTTCCCATGACCTTGCTTCATCAAAATTAATATCCCTGCTGAATGTGACTTATTGTTTTTCTAGTTTGTATAACTTGTATGATCAAGTTGAGTTGTATCCTACAAAGATAATCTTATCACTTTTGTCATCTAATTTCTTTCTTCTCTGATTAGATATAGGTCTGTAGCACAAGAACCCAAAAATCTTGAAGTGCTTGACTGATGGTTTATTTCTTGACAGGGCCTCTTCAAGGTCCATTGAGCCAAGCCTTTTGGTTGGGCGCCTGTTCAAGACATGTATTGCATTCATAGTATCTTCACTCCAGAAGTTGTAAGGGAGACTTTTCTCTTTGAGCATGCTTCAACCATGTTTTTAATGGTTTTGTTTCTTCTTTCTGCAGTGTCATTGTCATGTGGTGTGTAGGGTGTAGTTACTTCATGTAGTATACCGTGTTCCCTGCAGAAATCTTCAAATTCTCCTGATGTAAACTCCCTCCACAAGAGCCTTGAATTCTTTGAATGTCTTGTACACATCACTCTTGGTCTTGATTAGGTATATCCATATCTTCATGCTCAAGTCATCAACAAAGGATACAAAATACCTATTCCCTCCTAATGATGGTATATCAAAAGGACCACAAACATCAGAGTATACTACATTCAACATTTCACTAGCTTTAGAGTTGGTCTGATTTTTGAATGAGTTTCTAGACTTTTTGCTAATTAGACACTTGTCACAGATCTTATTAGGGTTCTCAACTAAGGGGAGTTCTGTTACCATTCCCTTTGACCACAATTGTATAATATCCCTAAAATTCAAATCACCTAATCTAAGGTACCTTGAAGGTTCTATTCTTGATCAGGGGTGCTTTCATCACTATCTTTCCATCTTTATTATGGATCTTCAGGAAACCTTTGTAGAATAAGTTGAAAAGCCTTTCTCCAACAGCTGGCCTAGGCTTATCAGGTTGGTAGTCATACTTGGGACATACAACATATTTGTGATCACAACATGCCTTTCATCTTCTCTCTTGACAATGACATTTCCTGTTCCTTCAGCTTGAGTAGCTCTGTTTTCTGCAAACTTTACCATGATTTTCTTTTCTGGATCAAAGTTGACAAGCCAATTTCGATGCCCAACCATGTGATTGGAGCACCCTAAGTCTATGTACCACATTTCATTATTCTGCGAATCTGGATTAGTGATCACCATCAACATTACTGGTTGTTCTTTAACACATGTTTCATCTCTTTCTTTGGTTATATGTGCTTGGCGTTCTTGCTGACTTGATGAGGCTATACACTCTAGTGAGAAATGTACGATGTGATTGCAGTTGAAGCATTTGAGTCTCTTTCTATCGATCTTCTTCTTCCCCCTCGCCAATTTGTTGATCCTCCTCTTCAATTTGAACCACATGAGTGATCTTGCTCAGGTTTTTCTTGTTCTTGGTTCTGAGAATTTCTCCAATTCGTGCTTCTGGTATCTCTTCCACGACCCCTACCTCTCGACCCTGATCTACCATTAAATCTACCTTTTCTTGGTATGTGTGCTTGCAAAGCTTGATTATCACTCAACTTCTCTATATTCCTTTAAGTGATTCTTTTCTCATGCGCTTCGAGGGAGCCTTATAGTTCTTCGACCTTCATTTCCTCTATCTTCTTGGATTCTTCTATGGCCACCATGATGTGGTCAAATTTGGGGGTTAGGGTTCATAGAATCTTTTCAACAATTGCTTTATCTGAAATTCTCTCACCACAATTCTTCATGGCATCCTTGTGGGTGACAATTCGATTGAAGAAATCAGATATCTTCTCATTTTTCTCCATTTGAATAATTTCATATTGATGCCCCATCTTCTGTAGTCACACCTTCTTTAACTTCTTCGTGCCATTGTTGCACTTCTCCAAGATCTCCCATGCTTCCCACGAAGTTGCAACTCCTGCAATCTTCTCAAAGTGTGCTTCATCAACACATTGATGAATCAAGAATGTCGCATTACAATCCTTCTTTTTGTTCTCTTTGTAAAGCGCATTCTGTGCATCAATGAGGTTTGCGGGGAGTGCTGGGTAGCCATCTTCTACAATTTCTGTAACTCCTTGGTACCCCCATTTTCTCCTTCATCTACACTCTTCGTTAATCCCAATTCTTTCTAGTGAGAACATGGAGATTTGTTGTGTTTGTTGCACTGGTTTGCACCATCGTGTGTACTGCAAGGCTTCTAATCGAACTGAACTCTAAATACCAGTTGTTAGAGTATTAACACAACAATGGTGATGAATAGAAGATGATGACAATTATGAAGAAATGAATGAAGGGGGAAAAGATTGTGTGTATTTTCTCAAAATGAACTCATCGTATACAACAATAACAGAACAACCTTATAAATGTGTGAAAATACAAGTCACATGGTTGTATATCATGGGACAGCTAATACAAGACTTTACAATATTGAATTATTCCTAACATTGTAGTAAAGGTAGATCCAAAAGTGTATTAAGTAAGTAGAAATTCTTTTAATTTGAATAAACTTCTTGACGTCCAAAAACAGTATAAAACATATGGATGCAAGAATCTTTATTTGTTAGAAATATTTATCGTTGAGTATAACTTATATTATTGAGATTATTGTGTTGTTAACAATTACTAATAATTATGAATAGAGATATTTGTCTGTTAAAATAACTGAAAATTATGATTTAAATAAATTGAATTCTAATATTATATATCCAACTTGTAACACTGAAATCTTAATTAATTCATAATATATAAATTAAAGGGAACTATATCTGCTCGATAGTCAGAGAAGTAGGCATCCCTAGCCTTATTAAACCAAGTAATGCACATAAAAGGCAGAAAATAAGGAATGCTTGAAGCACCATCATAACTTAGAAAGAAGGTATATATATTTGTTTCATTAATTGTAGAACATCAACTAACTTTATATGGATAGTTATGCGTTTAAGAATTTGATTTGATGAAGCAAATTAATAATTAATCAGTATCTAACATATAACTCTACTTGCATCTTATTATAGCTTCATAATGAGTTACAGATAACATTGATCATATATATGAAACACCATATATTATATGGGCCGTGAATCATGATCTTATTACAACAAGGAAAATAGAAAACAAAGCACACCATTTATTATTACTGTCCGCTGCATTCAGAGCTAGTAATAACAGTAACCAAGCTTATATTAAACTCCTTTTAGTGTCCAATTGCCTTTTTTTGTGCCATGACCATTAGGATTATTCATGTTATTATTGTATCCATATGGATTGGCCTGATAAACATCTCCTCCGTATGTTCCACGCCTTTCATATCTCACTTCATCCCTCTTCGTCGCGCCAGAACCGATACGCTCTTCCTTGTAAACTTCATACTCATGCTCTGACACATAATCATTGTGGCCACCACCACCGTGTTTGAATGGCTTACCGTGATGAGGTGAGTGATTAGTGGTAGCACCAAAAGGGAGTATCTGGCCATTGCCACGACCATAATTATTATCATAGCCATGGCTATGAGGCTTGCTGTCCTGTTGATACATATTGTTGTTAGAGTCATAGCCATGATGATTTGGCATGCAGTAATCAGAATCCTTGCCATAACCTGGTTTCATGCCTGGATATTGCTGTGTCTGCGGATAACCTTGGCTCTGTAGCTGTTGAGCCTTAGTTTCCATCCACGAGCTATCATCACCATAGTATTGCTCTTGTGGGTACCCATTGATCTTCCTGCTTTGCATATTGTTGGGGGAAGTGAAATAACAGTACACACAAATTTTGCTGATGGCTTTTTGAATGATGAAGTTGTTGTGTTCTTGGATGCTACTTAAATAGGCATTACTATTATTATTATAACATTATAAGAATCTAACTTTCCAATTATGAAGAGAGGGAAACAAATATTTAATGTAATGTGATAAGAATAAATTTAAAAGTATATAAAATAGTGCCCATTATTATAATTTACAAAAATGAGTGTAAATTAGTAAACCTCTAATTTATATACGAAACTTTGCATCCGAATCTACTTTTCCAATGAGCCTCGAATCTAATTTATTTATGCACACTTGGAATGGAACTACCCAATTAAAGCCTATCTCCATGAGCAGTTTCAGTGTGAAGCCATGAATATATATTGGTAATTCCCATGGTTTTTTTTTTCTTCAATTTTTTTTATGAATTTTTGTTAGAAATAATTTATATTTTACAAAATTTAGTGACTAAGTTTTGTTAGAGGGTAATTTAGTACATTATTATTGTTAGTTCCATGATTCTATGATATAGAATTGTTCATGGTTCTATGATTGAATAAATTTTGGTAAAACATGATTCTGTACTGATGTTAAGTAGGATGTTATAACATCTCTATCGGCCGTGGTGACAGAACTGTTGTGGAGTGTTTTAATGTGAATGTCATGCTGAATGTCGTGACATCCATCTGTTGTCATGACAGAACTGCTGTCATGTGTTTTAAATCACAATGTCATGACCAATGTCATGACATCGCTGTCTGATACAACAGGAGTTGTGGTAATAGAACTGCTGTCATGTGTTTTAAACAGGATGTCATTACCAATGTCATGACATCACTGTCTGGTGCAGCAGGAGCTAGCAGGAGCAGATGACAAAACTGTTGTCATGTGTTTTAAACAGGATGTCATTACCAATGTCATGACATCACTGTCTGGTGCAGCAGGAGCTGATGACAGAACTGTTGTCATGGATGTCATACTGAATGTCATGACATCGATGTCTGGTACAGCAGGTGCTGTTGTTCTATCACTTGACAGAAGTGCTTTGGATATACCTCATCAGTATGTGCAGGCCAAAGAGAGTTATTAGAAACAAAATGCACATTTAATTGGTGTTCATAAAAAGGATCTTTGAGAGTTTTTAGGAAACTATAAAACATTTGTTTCTACTGTCATGAAGAAGATTCTGCAGAAGTGTTCAGCAGGGCAAGCTGGAAAGCTAAGAGTAAGTGAAGCTGAATGTCATGACTGAATGTTATGACATTGACCGTATGACATCAGGCGTGCAGGGTTTATTTTTTTGTTATGATACCTGATATATCTCAGGCTAGATTTCAGGAAACTTGTTAGGGTTCCTTAGTTATCTCAGACGAGATTCTAGGCAGTGCTGAGCTTATCATGACCTATTTGAAAGCACCTTAAATTATGCAGAGTGGTTTAAATTAATGTTTGTTGCTTTTAAACAGCCCAAGCCCAGTCTGCACTACTATTTAAGGAGGACCAGAAGCAAGGTAAATCAAGCACTCACATCAAGAATAACTTGAGTGTAAAATAAAGGTCTAGGGTTGAGAGTCCCTTGTGTGTGTCTTTGTAAGTCACTCTTTGTATCTTTTGATACATTGTGGTAGACATATTTGTGAGTGAAGAGTTTTGCTCTTCACGTGTGTATGTGTGAGTGAAGAACTTTGGTCTTCACGTGTGTCTAGGAATCTTAGGATTCCTTGTGTGCCAAGCAATTGTATGCTGTATAATTGCTTTGGTTATTGTGTATGAACAAGTGTGTTCATTGTGTCACTCAAAGCTGTTAAGCAAGAGTGTGTGTCTCTTGATCAAAGTTGTGAAGCAAGATCAAGGTGTGTTTGAAGAGTGTCTTCATATTGTAATTGTGAATTGATTATCACTGCGGTGATTGAGGGGGAGTGAGTGGGAAACTTTGGTCTAGTGGTCTCTAGGCTGAAGTGTAATTGTGTAGGTCTTAAGTGAGGAGTGCAAACGGGTTGTTTGACTCTGAATTAATTCTACTAATTGTGAATTTCCTCCCTGGCTTGGTAGCTCCTAGATGTAGGTGAGGTTGCACCGAACTGGGTAAATAATTCATTGTGTTATTTATCTTTCAGCATTTAAAATTCTGCACAATTTAGATGGTTAGATAAATAGACTGTCTGTCTGCTGATGTCACAATAGACGCCGTGACATTGGTACAATTTAAAGTAATTCAAATTGGTCATGGTATGTCCTCATCCTTGTTGAGCAGAGATCAATGTTCTTGGGATATATGAGACCTGCATACTAGAATTTCAATTGGTATCCGAGCAGACATCCTGTCTGTTCTGGATGAGATCTTGGGAGATACTTTCTGGTGGTTTAAACAAGGAGAAGTGGTAGCTGATTTGCTGATCTTGCTAAATGGTTGAGCTACTGCTTATGGAGTTAAGGAGAAGTGTGTGTCCACTCCTGCTTATGAAGGATTCTGTGTATCTGCTATTGTGCCCTATAATATAGGAGCTTCTATGATCTGCTGAATGGTTTGTCAAAGGAGGAGTGGCTACTTTTGTATGATGTTCTATAAGATGTTCTGACATCTTGTTTAGGGCATGTTAAAGATGTTCTTCTGGTGGTTCCGCTGCATATTTTTCTGATGGAAGAACTCTGGAGGTCCTGTTATTCTTGAAGATATCAAAGCTCTAGTCATTCCATCATTGGGAGCAATGGACTGAAGAGAGTTGGTTGGTGTTATATGGTATTATTGACCTCGTGATTAGAAGTTTTGTTTTATCATGAACCTTTAAGGAAAAACAAGAGCTCTACTAGCAAGAGGAAGTCATAGGCAGGTTGAGTCAAGGGTGTTAGCCTTGATTTTTCAGCCTTGGGATTCCTGAAGTTGTGTGGATTTAAGATCAATTGCTATTTGTGGACTACACACATATTTAATTGGTTATCCATCAAGTTCAAGATTGCTGAAGAGAAGGATGTATTATAAGGATTTAAGATTCATTGCTATTTGAGATAGTCTCAAATATTTAATGGATTATCCTTAGTTGATGATCAAGGTGTCTCATCAGTTGTTGCTCAAGCATCAGGCCCTTGATCTGCTTTGTCTACTTCAAAGATCTTATGTTCAACCAGATGTTGAGACATTCGATCATCAGAAATTGTACAAAAGTCTGTTGAAGGAGATATAGCTGATGATCTTGTTACGATACACATGTGTGGTAGGATCTGTCTTTATTCTAGTAAGTTTCCTGGCAAGAAACTAAGACTAGAATGTAGTGCTGGTGGAAGTGAAGATGAAGACATTTTCCTTGGATCAGTTTATTGGAATGCAGCAGATGTGTTCTAGTCTCTACTAGAAGCATTTGATATTTACCTAGAAAGTTTCCTGGCAAGAAACTTGTCTAGAATATGGTGTTGGTGATAGCTCTGCTTGGGTCAGTTTATTTCTGATCTAAGTACATAGGATCATGTAACCTTGCTCATCTTGGAGGTCAAGGATAAGTGGAAGCTATCTCTGACTTTCTGAAGAAGTCTCTACTTAAGGAAAGCAGGATTCCTTCTGTAAAGATCTCTTGTGACTAATGTTCTTTGAAGAATCAATCTTTGGCATGGTTGGTTTTTCTAAAGAGGAGTTTTCTGGAGCAAATGCATTTCAAAGGTAGCTAATGCAGAAAACAGGCTGACTACTCAGTAATCAAGTCTATGTGAACATGGAACTCTTGATGAGGTTCTTCTAAATGGCATAATAAAGGACTAAATTCACCAGCAAGATGTCTGATCAGATGTTGTGACATCAAGCAGAAACTTCAATTTGTAGGAGCTGTGAGAAGAAGTAGATGTTACAGGTCCAAGTCTTGGTGTATCTAAGATGACTTGCTATGGAGCAAGTAGGATATGTAACCTGAAGATCAAGTTTTCTTGGTGGATCAGAAGAGTTTCTAGATCTCTGGAAGCAGCTGAGTAATCAAACAGTGGCTTTTGGTTATTTAAAGAAGTGTGCTTAAATTACTCTTGTGCAGAAGGGTAGTTATTTGAAGACCAAAGAAGGTTCTGATTCTATTCATATATTGGAGCTTGTGGTAGAATCCCTAAGTTGCTTATGGAAGATTACCTTCTTTTGGAGATGTTTTTGGTCAAGCTGGTGGAGTTGTGTTCTCTGAAGATCTTCAATTGGATTACTAGGCAGTAGTAAGTCTAGTTGCGAGAAGATAAAGAACCAGTGGATATGATTTGGTTTTCCTTGGCGAAGGACTTGATGATCTTAGAGTAGCTTTTATAGAAGATAGGGGGAGAATTTCTGTTTGATGGGTGTACTAGTTGCTTGTAGTTCAAGCAGTAAGTGAATGCGTTCAGCAGGTGTGTTGAACAAAGAGCGAGCTCTTGAAGACATGAAGATGAGTCTTATATTTTCCATTCACGTGCTTCTGAAAAAAGAGCACTAGTTATCCTTGATATGGGGAGTCATACTTCTAGGATCTATTGCTGCAATAGTATAATTTCAAGATTGTTTGTGGTCTCAAGCAGGTTGTGATTGTATGCCTTTATGAGGATGGAATGTCATACCAGATGATGTGACATTGTGTTACTGCTCTAGCTCATGGTGAACCTGACCGTATTTTGTTCCGTCATTGGGTATCAACGGACCAAGTCAGGGTTGTGAACCTCTATCCAAGTGTTTTGTCTTGTTTGACAGGTGAAGATGAAGATCAAGACACCATCAGCCTTGATCTCGTGCATAAGGAAGGACATTCACTATGACATCTTGGATATTGTTTTTGTATCTCAAAGCTGAAATCTGAAGAATCTCACAAAAAGCTATGTCTATCCTACAACTACTTTTGATACTTGTTCTAGTGTGGTTTGTGAATCAAAGGGTGTAAAGTTACAATGATTCTTCATGTGTTTGGGTTCTCTCTTTTAGAGGGAGTGCTGATTATGCATGACAAGAGGAGCTGTGTACTTGTATGATGTGTAGCTGCATTACTTGTGTTGGTTTGAACTAGGACTGTGCTTACTCCTTATGAATGACCTAGGAAACAACATTGGTTTTTGTCTGGGAGAATTTATTTTTCTCTATATAATATTTTTGTGTCCCAAATAGGGGATTAGAAATCAATTGTTACTTGGCAAGTACTTAATTGATTATCCTTTAATTGGTGATGTCAAAAGTGTCATTCCTGAAGGTGCAGCTTCAGACAAGGCAATAACTCAAGATTCAAGACTGATTCAGGGTGTACTCTCAAGGAGCTATGGTTCAGGGCTGAATTTACACTGGCCGAGTGAGTTCAGCAAGGAGGTTAAGTCAATGTCCATGATTGTTGGTGCAGTCTTTTTATTAGAGATCAAGAAATGTCAGACTTGGACACCATGTGCAGTATGACAACTGAGTAGTATGTACATTTACTCCAATTTTTGTCAATTTTGGACTAAACCAAGCGGGAGTAAAGTGTTGGTATCTACTGCTGCTGATATGATGTTGTTTGGTTGTTTTAGCCAAAATTTCCAAAAGGGGGAGATTGTTAGTTCTATGATTCTATGATATAGAATTGTCCATGGTTCTATGATTGGCTACATTTTGGTAAAACATGATTCTGCACTGATGTTAAGCAGGATATTATAACATCTCTATCTGCTGTGGTGACAAAACTGTTGTGGAGTGTTTTAATGTGAATGTCATGCTGAATGTCGTGACATCCATATGCTGTCATGACAGAACTGCTGTCATGTGTTTTTAATCACAATGTCATGATCAATATCATGACATCGCTGTCTGATACAGCAGGAGCTGTGGTAATAGAACTGCTGTCATGTGTTTTAAACAGGATGTCATTACCAATGTCATGACATCACTGTCTAGTGCAGCAGAAGCTAGCAAGAGCAAATGACAGAACTGCTGTCATGTGTTTTAAACAGGATGTCATCACCAATGCCATGACATCACTGTCTGGTGCAGCAGGAGCTAGCAGGAGCTGATGACAGAACTGCTGTCATGGATGTCATACTGAATGTCATGACATCGCTGTCTGGTACAGCAGGTGCTGCTGTTTTATCACTTGACAGAAGTGCTTTGGATATACCTCATCAGTATGTGCAGGTCAAAGAGAGTTATTAGAAACAAAATGCACATTTAATTGGTGTTCGTAAAAAGGATCTTTGAGACTCTTTAGGAAACTATAAAACATTTGTTTCTACTGTCATGAAGAAGATTCTGCAGAAGTGTTCAGCAGGGCAAGCTTGAAAGCTAAGAGTAAGTGAAGCTGAATGTCATGACTGAATGTTATGACATTGAACGTATGACATCAGGCGTGCAGGGTTTGTTTTTCTGTTATGATACCTGATATATCTCAGGCTAGATTTCAGGAAACCTGTTAGGGTTCCTTAGTTATGTCAGACGAGATTCTAGGTAGTGTTGAGCTTATCATGACCTATTTGAAAGAACCTTAAATTATGCAAAGTGGTTTAAATTAATGTTTGTTACTTTTAAACAGCCCAAGCCCAGTCTACACTACTATTTAAGGAGGACCAGAAGCGAGGTAAATCAAGCACTCACATCAAGAATAACTTGAGTGTAAAATAAAGGTCTAGGGTTGAGAGTCCCTTGTGTGTGTCTTTGTAAGTCACTCTTTGTATCTTTTGATACATTGTGGTAGACATATTTGTGAGTGAAGTTTTTTACTCTTCACGCGTGTATGTGTGAGTGAACAACTTTGGTCTTCACGTGTGTCTAGGAATCTTAGGATTCCTTGTGTGCCAAGCAACTGTATGCTGTATAATTGCTTTTGTTATTGTATATGAACAGGTGTGTTCATTGTGTCACTCAAAGCTGTTAAGCAAGAGTGTGTGTCTCTTGATCAAAGCTGTGAAACAAGATCAAGGTGTGTTTGAAGAGTGTCTTCATATTATAATTGTGAATTGATTATCACTGCGGTGATTGAGGGGGAGTGAGTGGGAAACTCTGGTCTAGTGGTCTCTAGGCTGAAGTGTCATTGGGTAGGTCATAAGTGAGGAGTGCAAACAGGTTGTTTGACTCTGAATTAATTCTACTAATAGTGAATTTCCTCCCTGGCTTGGTAGCCCCTAGATGTAGGTGAGGTTGCACCGAACTGAGTAAACAATTCGTTGTGTTATTTATCTTTCAGCATTTAAAATTCTGCACAATTTAAATGGTTAAATAAATAGACTGTCTGTCTGCTAATGTCACAACAGACACCATGACATTGGTACAATTTAAAGTAATTTAAATTGGTCATGGTATGTCCTCGTCCTTGTTGAGCAGAGATCAATGTTCTTGGGACATATGAGATCTGCATATCAGAATTTCAAGTATGTCGTCCATGTGGCCTTAGTTTTCTATGCATAAATAGATTAGTGTTAGATGTCATTTAATGTAATTATTTTTTATAATTTTTTAGTCATCATTTTGCAGAGTATAAATATATTCTCTCATTCTATTCATCTCTTTTAACCTTGTACACAACAATTAGTATCTAGAGCTCCAATTTGGATCCACGGGGAAACACGAGTGAAATGGTGAGGCATTGTGTGGTTGATTTCGTTTCTTGAATTCGTGTTAAATCTTAAACAGAATCACATTTTCTGATTCTGCGGGATTGGGAAGCACTGTGTTTGGTGAGATCTGAGTGATTGCACAAGGTTGAAGATGAACGAAATTGGTGGTCTGAGCATCAAGCTTTTAGTGTTTGATGAAAAACCTGGACTCGATGGATTATTCAAATGCGTGTACTGTCAGTGCTCAAGATGTGTTAGATCTTGTCACTGTAGGTTACGTTCTAGTAGCAGCAACGTATGCAATGGAGGAACAAAATAACACACAGAAAGATACAAGGAAGAAAGACCAGAAAGTATTATTCTACATCCATCAGTGTGTGGATGCAAATGTGTTTGAAAAAATCGCTGATTCAACGACGATAAAGGCTGCGTGGGATACATTGGTCAGGTGCTATGGTGGTGACGTATTAGTGAAGAAGATGAATCTTCAGTCCCTACGAAAGTAGTATGAGAATCTCAACATGAAGAACAATTAGAAGGTATTTAAGTACATCTCAAGAGTGATTCTTATCACTATAGAGATGAAAGCTTATGGAGAAACCCTTTCTAAACAAGTAATTATTGAGAAGGTATTGAGATCCCTTACCCCCTCAGTTTGATTACATTATGGCAGCAATAGAACATTCTAAATATCTGAGCACCATGAGAATTGAAGAGTTGCAAAGTAGTCTAAAGGCACAAGAGTTGTGTCTGACTAAGAGAACTTCTGAAAGGGAAGTAGAGCAGCAAGCTCTGAAAACAGTTTTTGGTAAGAAGCATCAGAAACAATCTTGGTCAAAAGTCAAGTGAAGATCTAATGGTGTTCAGAAGTCAGAAACCTCAACTTATGATAGACAGAAGAATGCTCAGAAGGGAAAAGAGAGGTATGATAAGAAGAAGATCTAGTGCTACTGTTGTAAGAAGTTTGACCATTTTTCTTCTAATTACTGGTCAAACAAGGAAAGGAAGTCAAAAGAAACAAATATAGCCAGAAGTTCTGATGATGAATATGTGCTACTGATGGCTTCTGAATCTGATGATACGTATTTGACAGACTGGTGGTATATGGACACTGGCTGCTCAAATCATCTTACTGGAAATAAGGAATGGTTGGTTGACTTTGACTCTGGTAAGAGGACAAAGATCAGATGTGCTAATGATAAATACCTCAACACTGAAGGTATGGGAAATGTCAGAGTCGTTCTGAACAATGGGAAAACAACATTGATTCAGAAAGTGTGGTATGTAACTGTCATGAAAAGAAATCTGATGAGTGTGGGGAAACTAATTAAGAAAGGCTTTTGAGTTACCATGAAGGATAATCTTCTGAAGTTGTATGGCTGTAATTTGAAGTTAATTATAAAGTCAGAATAGAGAAGGAATGGAACATTCAAAGTGAATGTAAGAACTACAGACTCTGAATGTCTTAGTGCAACAAGTTTTGTGAAGGAAAGTGAGTTGTGGCACAAAAGATTTGGTCATCTGAATTTCAGAAGCTTAGGGCATCTAAATCCAAAAAAGCTGGTACATGGAATTCTTACAATTAAGAAGCCTGAGAAGTCATGCAAAGTGCGCATGGAAGGAAATCAACCAATATTTCAATTTGCGTCAGAAGTAGCTCCAAGAGCAAAGCATGCCTTGGGATTAGTGCATTCTGATGTGTGTGGTCCGTTTCCAATAACATCGATTGGAGGGAATAAATACTTCGTGTCATTTGTTGATGAATTCACAAGAATGACATGGGTATCCCTTATAAAGTTCAAACACGAGGTGTTTGCTGAATTCAAGAAGTTCAGAATGAAGGCTGTGAATCAGAATGGTCAGACTCTGAAGGTTCACAGAACCGATGGTGGAGATGAGTATAACTCCACTAGATTCAGAAAGTTCTATGAGGAGAATGGAATTGAGCATGAGGTTACTGCTCCTTATACTCCTCAACACAGTGGTGTTGCTGAGAGAAAAAATCGTACTTTGCTTGATATAGCGAGAAGCATGCTGAAGGAGAAGAAGCTTCCTCATACCTTATGGGAAGAAGTTATTGCCACCGCAGCATATGTGCTCAGCAGATGTCCAATGAAGAAGCTGAAGGAAATAATTCCTATTCAGAAGTGGACTGGAGATAAGCAAAGTGTTATCCATATAAAGGTATTTGGTTCTGTATGCTACAAACATGTTCCAGAAGCCAGAAGACAGAAGATGGATGATAGAAGCAAGTAATGTTACTAGGGGGATACCACAATACAGGTGTGTACATGCTCTATTGTCCATAAACTAATAAACTTGAATTCAACAGAGACGTCATTGTAAAGGAATCAGAAACTTGGGATTGGAATAAGTCTCAATCGAACTCTGACGTGAGAACTTTTGAAGAAAGTTCAGAATTATAATTTTCTGAAGATGAGTTAGAAACTAGAGAAGATTTTGATGTTGGAGTAGACTCTGATGGTAATTCTGACTCGGAAGGAGACTTAGAAGGTGAAGATGATTCTGATCCAGATTCTGGTGGTGATTTAAATTCTGGGAATATTCCAGACTCTGAAGGTGGTCAAGGTTCTGGAGGAGGTCAAATTTCTGAAGATAGAACATCTGGAGTTCAAGCATTCGAAGGAGATTTTGAACGAGGACAGAGGCCACAGAGAATCATAAATATTACGAGAACATTTACAGAGTTTGACATGCTACAAGACACTGAAGTAGATTCTGAAGGAGAAGTTATTTAGTGTGCCATGTTAGTAGACTTTGAACCCGTAAGCACAGAACAAGCACTTGAGCAAATAAACTAACTAAAGGCCGTGAAAGAAGAACTTGATGCTATAGAGATGAACAAGACGTGAAAGCTGACATAACTTTTAAAGGACAAGAAAGCCATCAGCATCAGATGGATTTTCAAGAAGAAGCTAAAGCCAGATATATCAATTAGCAAAAACAAAGTGATGTTAGTAGCAAGAGGATTTTTGTAGAAATCTAGGCTAGATTATTCTGAAGTGTTTGCACCTGTAGCGAGACATGAAATAATCATACTAGTGATTGCAATAGCTGCTAACAGGAATTGGCCTCTAATGCATTTAGATGTGAAATATTCATTTCTGAATGGTCCATTACAAGAAGAGGTATACGTGTCACAACCTCCTGGATTTGTTAAAAAATTAAGAAGGAATAGTGTAAATATTACATAAAGATTTGTATGGATTGAAGTAAGCGCTCAGAGCCTCGAGTCTAAAGATTGATTAATTTTTCAAGGAGTAGGGGTTTCAGAAATGTGAGATGAAGTATTGTGTTTATGTTTAGCCTACTTTTGAATGCAATATGATTTTGGTGTGTTTGTATGTTGATGACATACTGCTGACAGGGAGTTCTGAACAAGAGATAGTTGAGTTCAAGAAGGTGCTGATGAATGAGTTTGAAATGAATGATCTAGGGAAACTGACATATTTTCTAGGGATGAAGTTTATATACTCTAAGAAGGGTACCATTTTGCATCACCTGAAGTATGAACTTCAGCTTCTGAAGAGATTTAAGATGCAGAACTGTAAGGATGCTATCACACCTGTAGATACAAATCAGAAACTGGTTTCTGATTCTGATGGTGAGGATATAGATGCTACAACCTTCAAACAGTTGGTTGGGTCTCCAAGGTATCCGTGTAATACCAGATATGATATCTACTATGCAATTAGAATGTTTAGTAGGTTCATGAGTAAACCTAAGTGGTCCCAGTATCAAGCTGATGTCTGAATTCTGAGGTATATCAAGGGAGCTCTAAAGTATGGAGTGTTATTCCCTTCTAGAACAAAGACGGAATCAGAACTTTGGAGTTATTCAGATTCTGATTTGTGTGGAGACAGAGTTGACAGAAAAAGTACTTCTTGATACTTGTTTAAGTTTCTGGGAGGTCCTATTTCTTGGTGTTCCAAGAAACAACCTGTTGTTACTCTGTCAATTTGTGAAGCTGAATATATCATAAACATTGTGACTGCATGTCAAGCTGTGTGGATTCTGAACTTACTGCAGGATCTAAAGATCAAAGTTAACAAGCCTTTGAAGTCGATGATTGATAACAAGTCTGCAACCAATCTTGCTAGAAACTCAGTGTTGCATGAGAGAAGCAAGCATATTGAGACTAAGTATCACTTTCTGAGAAATCAAGTTCAGAATGGAGTGCTAGAAGTTATGCACTGTAGCACTCAAAAGCAGTTGGTAGATGTTCTGACGAAGGTTATCAAGACCGATCAATTTCTTCGCTTAAGGGATGGAATTGGTGTTGTCAGTTTTGGGTAAATATAAATTAAGGGATGGTGTTAGAAATAATTTATATTTTACAAAACTTAGTGACTAAGCTTTGTTAGAGGGTAATTTAGTATGTTGGCTATGTAGCCCTAGTTTTCTGTGCATAAATAGACTAGTGGTAGATGTCATTTAATGTAAATCTTTCTTACAATTTTGTAGCCGTCATTTTTCAGAGTATAAATATATTCTCTCATTCTATTCATATCTTTTAACCTTGAGCACCAACAATTTTAACTAACATCGGTAACAAAAAGTTATGAAAATTATAGTGTAGGTAGACTCAAAAGTCCATTTAGTAAATATAAATTCTTCTGGTTTGAATAAACGTCTTGACGTCCAAAAATAGTATAAAACATATTGCTCCAAGAATCATTATTTGTTAGAAATATTTATAGTTAAGTATGACTTAACAATAAATATTTATGGTTGAGTATGACTCATATTATTGAGATTATTGTGTTGTTGAAAATTGCTGATAATTATAGGTATATAATTTTCTGTGAGAGTAAATGAGGAATATGATTTAGGTGAATTGAACTCTAATATTATATATGTGACTTATATGATTTATAACACTAAAATTTTAATTAATATATATAAAGGGAACTATAAGTGCTCTATAATCGCAGAGGTAGGCCAATTTGTCGAACTACGTTAATAAAGATTAATTGTGTTCATTGTCTTTTAATTTCTTTATCTTTGATCCTCAATACTATACTAGTTACTATTCTAACAATTGATATAAGATGACGATTAACCTTGAGGAGAAATTTGAAGTAACAAGGTTCGACGAAACAAATAATTTTAGATTATGGCAAATGAAAGTTAAGGATCGGTTAGATTAGCAATGTTTATAAAAGGTGTTGCGTGAGACGAAACCAAACGCCATGGAGGATACCGATTGGGAAGAAATGAAGGAGAATGACACAAGATTGGTTCCCTTATGTGTTTCAGACGAGGTGATCTATCATGTCTTGGATTTGACGACTTCGAATGAGATTTGGAACAAATTAAAAAGTTAGTAAATGTCAAAGATGTTGATGAACAAATTATTTGCGAAACGAAGACTATATGCCCACGAACCTTAATACAATTGATCATAAATTTTTTACAGGCTTATCCCCAACCAATGACAGTTTTTACCCCAGGCTAAGCTAACGAACATATTATAGATTTATGGCTTATTTCAATAACCGAGACAAAGATTTTTACGACAAAGCTTTAAGAAACCAATCACAAAGATTTTATAATAATTTTATCTCACGAACCAAACTCGATCTCTTAAGGGTAACACACCCTTAAAAATATAAACGACCGACACAACCACTTACAAAAATTCTTTCCTCACAAGAAAAACTTCACTTACTAGCACTAAGGCTTGTGTCACGCCAGGATACTCAACACTTATTCAATGGAGGGAGAAAGGAAGGAACTCTTCATTATTGGTTAAGTCTTATTCTTATTCTTATTCTCTAGTAAGGTGATTTTTTTATAGTATTTTCTTAAGTTTCCAACTTATGAAACCCTTTCCTTTCATCCAAGAAGTTCCTTTTATACCCTCTAGCTTTTAGGACTTTGTCCTGTCATTGGATCATAGGCCTTGTGGATATTCCATGGTTTTGCCCCATTAATCACAACATATTCCTTCTCCTTTCATTCGAATCAGCTTCAGGTAGTACAAGTAACAACCGTAGGAGACAACACGTCCTGTGGCAGGTACAACTGCAGGAGACAACACGTCCTGCACGCCATTCTGTCTAGTATAACTTTTACAAAAATTTGTCTTGTAGTGCTTGATCTTATCCATTTTTGTTTCTAACTCATTTGCACTCCAATCCTCAATTTTTTTTCCATTTTTTTCCCTAATTCCATGAATCTTTTCTCCTTGTAATCCTTTGCATTTAAAAATTTTCTAAAATTTAAGGTTTAAGTGATGTTCCAGTTCTATCGTTCCAAAACTTATTAGAAAGCATCCCTACACATGTGACACACACATAAAAACTCACAAAAGAGAGAACCTATTATGCTCTTCTTAAAATTAATTAAAAACAACTAAATTAACTTTAATTAACCTAATGAACTTGCTTAACAACAAAATAAAGTAGAGTGTTAAGGGTTTGAATCTCACACATAGTGAGTTAGAACACCCCAAACTTAAATCATTACTTGTCCACAGGTGATATGACAGATAATAACAGGAAAATATTACTTCCCTTCATCTCTTACTCTATCCTCACATTTAATGTAACTTAGGATTTTTCTAAGAGGAACACATTCAAGAAATGACACAACTTGGTCTTTGTTAATTTTTGGCTTGATTTGTGTGTGTGTGTGTGTGTGTGTGTGTGTGTGTGTGTGTGTGTGTGTGTGTGACTTAAGATGTTTCCTATCATGCCACAAGTCTTCATTCAAGATAATTAGCCTTAATCCTAGTTTTTTTATTCTATCATATGGTCTAAGATTTCATTTTATTATTTCTGCAGGGGGGATAAACTAGCTTACTTTTTGTTTTTGGCTTTTGGGTTTATTTTGAACTTAAGGATTCTACTTGCATCACTTTTCTTAGTTAGCTTTTCTAGATGACCCACCTTTTTACCTGACGAACTCTCACTTGTAATGAGTCCAACATGTTACTAATGATGAAGGCATCCATTGTTTCTCCAGTTTTGGGCAAAAGAACTTTATTCTAACTAGTAAAAAACATGTCTGTACGCACAGGTTCTGATCTATTACATCCATTTGTTTAGAGGTATGAATTGAAGTTAGAAAATAAAAAATATAAAGATATATGTAGCCAAATGTATTGACATATATATATTTTTAAGTGGAAAGTTTGAAGAAATAAAGTAATTGTTTTGGATTGGCCTAATGGCTATACATGCTCCAATCCACTTCTGCTCTCAAAACAACTTAATAGTTTAAACCCTGCCAGTTAAAGGCAAAAGGAAGCATTCTCTCCTCTTCCCTTCTGCTGAGGAAGGCTGGTCAGCTGACCCTCAAGATCAGCTGCCCTTCGTCATATTTCTGCCCATCACACATGGTTCCATCATCCAAGGACAATCACAACTCCCGTGCCCGCGACCACGCCCTTGCCCGCGGCAACTGTTAGTTCCGAGCACCTCTGCCCGTCCCAACGGCTAGTTTCTGGCAGTTATCTATTTTTGAGGAGCTAATATCTCGCCCCGAATATAGGGACCAATGGCCAAGTGCTAGGGGCATTATAAAAACCCTCTCATTTGAGAAAGTCAGATATTTTAAATCATCTTAAGACATACTCACTATGTACTTGCCTTCTCTTCTCCAAATTCTTACTTTAGCATCGGAGTGCCTTGCACGTATACCCCTGTTGCACCCCAAAATTTGCCCAACATTTCTTTACCTAGCTTATGTTTCATTTCATTCACATTAGCATTATCATTTGCATTTCATTGACATGTATGCAGGAGATCAAGAGGTATGATTACCAATTAAGAGCTATACAAGACTATGAAGTTAGCTAAAAAGGGTTGATATCCTTGTCAGAGAAATTAAAAGATCCTCAGAGAGAGTGGTTGAAACCAAGAGGATGTGTCTCCTAACTTGAGAGTTGTGGAAAGTCATCAGATGATTCTGAAGCCATGAAGTTAGAATTGAGGTCTTGAGAGAGCTTATGAGAAGTGTTGAAGATCACTTTGAGGCCTAGACAGGTCATTGAGCAAGAGTAAGAAGGCTCAACCATAATTGGTGCAGCTAGGATTTGACTGGGTCAACCCTAAGTCAACTGATGATTTGGAGAAGGTTGAGACCTAATACAAGAGCCATGTGATCATGGATTGATACATTGAGATGTTATAAGGATGATTCCAAGGTCAACTCATCATGATTGAAGAGTTTGAGAAGTTTCAAGCTAGGGTTTCTAAGGCTTGACAGTGTAAAATCCCCTAGTTTGACCCCTATCTTCAAGGCAGTTTAGCTCAAGATGTGATTGTCATCTCATCTTACCCCCAACATGAATGTTGTAGAGAATGATCTTAGCTTTAATTTTAGTGCTAGAAGTCCTTGATAGGATTTGTAGAACTCAAGTTATGACTTTGACAGGTTACAGGTCATCTGAGGTATGTGAATTTGGGGACTTGAAAGTTACCCAACTTGCATGACATTTTTGCCCTAGAAGGATGATTCCTATGAACTTTTGGTCAACATGAATGTTGTTACTTATCTTCTTAGATTTTTAGAGAGTAATAGAAGTCCTTGATAGGATTTGTAGAACTCAAGTTATGGCTTTGACAAGTCAAGGGCATTTTGGTCATTTGGAGATTATAGGTATTTCAAGCATAAGGCCATAACTCCCATTTCCAAGCTTCAAATGAGAAAATGTTCAACATAAAACTTGTTAAAAATGATGTTTTAAGGCTAGTTAAGAGGTCATGGGATGTTGGAAGTTCCTGTAGCTCAAAGTTGCAAAAATGACATAAAATAAAGGTATAAGTTAAATGAGCCAAAGTTGGAAATTGATATTTTTGATCTACATGTCCAAAACAAGGCATGTAATATATCATTTTGATTCTAAAACACATTTTAAGAACATTGGTTTAGCCACACTTTTGAATTGAAGTGTAATTTGTGGACTTGATTTGAAAAGTAGTTACTTACATCTTAAGCAACATTTGCAAAACCTAGAATCAAGGCATAACCAAGGCCCCTTGCAAGCTAAACACTTCCATATTGTCATGAGGGGAGAAATTGGAAGGAATTGGGATTAATTTCAAGCTGTTAGCAGCAGGGAGCATACCATGGCATGTAAGTGAACTTCTCATGTCATGAGAGATTGAATTTCTCATTGGAAGGATCTAGAGGTTTCTAGATCACCCACACATGTTCTATATATTGAGTAGAGGTGATCCAAAGCAAAGGTTGGTGATGATTGAAGGAGAGAGCAGAGATTGAGATTGAGATTTCATTGCTTGCAACCGAATTCGGTTACATCATTTCACTCATTTTCCATCCATTTTCTTGATTGCAATCTCTTCCATGGATGCTAGGGAATGATTCCAGATCATAATTGAAGGGAATTCGTGGCTGATTGGTGTTCTTGAGCTCAGATTTCTCCACCTGCAACTCAGATTCGAATCCAAGAGTTAAAGCCACTTCAATCAATTCTATTGCATACAAAAGCTTGGAAGTGATTCACTGGAGGAGTCTGGAGCATTTGAGGGCTTGATTTGAGGTCTTGCTACTTCTGTGCACGCGAAATTTTCAGGTTGGTAACCTTTGATCTCTGGCTTGTTTTAGGTAGAATCAATACGAATTAGGATGTTAGATGCATTGTAGAACGGTGTAGGAAGGTTTTCAGATAGTTAATTTGAGAATTAGTGACCAATTAGGGATGTTTCCATTTTCGGTTGAGAATTGGTTCTTGCGAATCTTGAGGTTCAGAGAGAATAAAGGGCATAAATGAATTCGTGAGGAAATTTGGGACAAGTTTCGTGTATAAACCACTTGCAATGGAGGATCCTAGAGAGAGTTAGGGTTGGGGACAATGACCGGAGCACCACCGGTGGTGGCCGGAGCTGCGCGCGAGGTTTAGAGATTCAAAAGGTTGAAGATGACTTTAGAGCCCTTGGATTTAGGTGGACCTTTGACTGGAGAAGTGATCCAATGGCCACAAATGTGTTTCATTTTGTGAAGGATATGAGTTTTAATGAAACGCATCGTTTCATTTAGTTGCTGATTCTGGGCTTAGTGAATTGGTTGATACCTGCACCCCCCTGATGGGCCAATCCAGGAATTGAACTGAATTCTTTTACTACCTGCACCGTGCATTTATTATTTTACTTGGATTTTCTTTAATTTCTTCATTTTATTCATGGTTCTTGATAAATTCATAAAAAATGGAAAAATGATTCAATTAACCCCATTATTTTTGCATTAGATTCATGATAGGGTCTAGTATTTTTTACATAAGAAATATTTTTATTTCATGCATTTTATGATTTTATGGGAATTTTTACATTTTAATTGATATTAAAATAGTCATGCTTGATGCTTGATGTTATGGAATTTTGTGTGATCATGTGATGATGATTTTGATCCGGACTTTTTGTATGTGGCTAGCATAGATATGCATGATCCCCATAGATTTTTCTCACATTTTTGTGAGGAGCATAAGTGGTAGTTTAGGTTGAAACCTTTAGATGCTCCTTTTTTAGGGTTTATGGTTGATACCTTTGGATCTAGGTTTTATTTCTAGGACTTGGTGGATGATTCAACCCCTGAATTTTGTATGGTAGATTCATGATTGAATTAGGGTCCCATATTTATTTTTATAAGATTTTACAATTGGTTTTAGTATTTTAGTTAGGACTAACTTTAGTACTAGGGTTTAGATGATCCTAACTTGCTAATTCAATTAGATTGATTTCTTTAGTTCCCTTAGATTAGGGTTTTGCCCCTCTTGCTCTTGGATGATGATGAAGACAAGCTTGGGCTACCATGGAATGCTTGAAGAAGCTTGGATGTGAAGACTTCCCTTCTTTTGGTATAGTGTTGATTAGGTGTTAAGATTAGGGTTTGCAGGCAGAGCTTCTAGATAGATTCTCTTCTTTCATAAACATGGAAGGTGTTGATCACTTCCATTATTCCCTATGATATAAGGTCCCCTTGTAAAGGCCTCATCCCTCCTTTGGTAGGATGTGTGGCTCTTCACAAGTTGGTAGAACCTTTGAGGGTCCCTTTCTCTGATGATGGAGTGCTTAGTGGTGACCTTTGGTCTTCACTCTGCTGTCAATCATCTAAACCTTGCTCTTGTTAGATGAATCTTTCTCCCTTGTTAGAGGATGGAATTCCTTGTTAGAAGATTGAAGATGCTAGAAGTTGCACTTTCCATTATGTGAAGACTGCCATTGAAGCTGAAGCTTGGAGACTAGTAAGAACAAGTTGACACTTATGAAGGGAATCCAGTTGGGATCAGATGAAGAAGCTGAAGCTTGAAGTTGGAGAGCAAGTTGATGCTTGTGTGGTTGATGCATTGAGTGCCTGAAGGAACAAGTTGATACTTGCAATTAGGATTGAAGCCTGAAGGTGGAGTCTACTTTGGAATTGAGATTGAAGAAAGAGATGAGGCTTGAGGAAAACAAGTTGATACTTGTGTGTTGATACATTGGAAGATTGAAGAGGCAAGTTGACACTTGCTATTGAAGATGAAGGACTTGAGGAACAATTGCAGATTGGGGACTGAACTGCTGTCAGAGGAGAGCTTTGCTGTGAAGCTGGGGAAGCTGTTGATCTGCTTTCTTTCCTGTCTGCTTGCTTTCTGTGCAACTGTATTGGTGTGACTTGTTTGATTTGCTTGATGCATTAGAATAAGTTCATATTTAGACTGATTTAAGCTAGGAGCATGATTTCGCTAGAGGTTGGGTTTCTCCCTCTGCTTGTATTTTTACTGTATGGCTTTGCTTGCGGGTATTCGGTAGAGCCCAGCTCCCTTGCCTATGTGGTCTGTTGTGTTTGCTTGATATCATGTTATTTATTCTTTATGATTACAGTCACTTATATCTTGCTTGATAGCATGTTATTTCCTCTGTATGATTACAGTTATTCATATTTGGCTTGAGGTTGAGATGAAATTGTGGAGGCTGATGCCCCACACACATTTCCTCCCTCACTTGCATTGCATGCATTTTATAGTCGTTTACTGTTTACTGTTTAAGCTGATGCTTTCTCTGTTTCTGTTTATCATTGAAATGATCCCCTAGGAATCTCACTTCCTTTGATAAGGAAGTGATGATTAGAACTTTAGGTTGAAACATATGCATGATAACTTCTAGGAGTTCCCTGTTTCAAACCTCAACCATCGGATGAATCCTTGGCATGACAACATTAGGACTTGATAGTCTCCCATTTAGTTGAGCCCGTTCTCTCTTCTCATCTCAAAACAAATTAAAATACAGTAATAAAGGTTAACTGACGTCGTACGTTACGAGCCTTAAGCTATCTGAGAAAGGATTGTTGGAGAGTTTCTTTTCAACAGTCTGGATGTTTAGTATGACACCCTTTGGGTGACATGCGACGCATTCACTCTCAGGTCATAGTCTCTAGTGCGATATTGGTTGCAAACATCCATAAAAAACAGTTCTTCCGTAAAAAACAGAAAACAAACTTCAAACCTTTTTGCCCCGTGGGCCCATAATTCAAAGGAAGCTTTTCTGAAGAAAAGAGTGTCGTTAACTCCCAGTTCTACCGCAAACGGTAACGCCTAAGTCTCCAAGGGTCAAGCTGCGTACATCCAACTGTTGGAACTGTTTGTTAACCCTACTCGAAAAAACAGATGAATCTGAATTCCCGTAATCTGTATTATCCCGAACTACGTAAGCTCTGATCTCTCATACCTGTTGAGAGTACGTAGGCACAATACTGATGTATTGGCGAGCCACCTTCCCCGTAACCCGTAGTTAGCCGAACTACGTTGACTCTGATTTCTCATTCTCTGATGAGAATACGTAGGCATAAAGTGCGACGCTTTGTAGAGTCATTTTCTTTTCTTTTTTAGACCAGCCTTGATAGGTAGGTAGATAAATCAACCCGTCCAGTAAACACAACAAGCGCGGATCCCATAGAGTACGATGGACGTGAGGGGTGCTAATACCTTCCCCTTGCGTAACCGACTCCCGAACCCAGACAACGGCTGCGACGACCTTGTCTTATACCTTTTTCGTCAGGTTTTTCCGATTGTTTCCTTTCCCGTTCTGAGGGATAAATAACGAAAGGTGGCGACTCTTCTGTTTTGCCGGCACCTTATTTTCGCGGTAGCGACAACCCCCTTCTAATCTTTAAAACCTAGCATCACAGACGAAGTCTTTGGCTCACTTCAGGTTCTGATCAGCCGTTAAGATCAGTGACGCCGTCTATGGGAAACTTCTGTTTTCCCCATCTTTCTTTCCCCTGAAACCAAAGATCGGCGCCGGCTATGACAGAAGAGTCGCCACCGTGTGTTATTTATCCCACAAGAGGGAAAGGAAAAGCTCAGAGTAAACCTAGCGCAAAACGGGAAAGGAATGGTCGTCGCAACCAAATCCTGGATTCGGGAGTCGGTTACGCAAGGGGAAGGTATTAGCACCCCTCACGTCTGTCGTACTCGACGGGATCCATGCTTGTTTTCTATCTAAGGGTATGTTATTCTATCTACTATACAGGTCTGGGTTAAAAATAAAAGAAAATGACTCGGCAAAGTATCGCACTTTATGCCTACGTATTCCCGTCTGGAACGAGAAATCAGAGTCAACGTAGTTCGCCTACCTACGAGAAAGGAGGGGAAGGTTGCTCGCTAGGATACGGCATCCTATGCCTACGTACTTTCATATAGCATGAAAGATCAGAGCAAACGTAGTTCGGGCTACGGAGGACACAAGTTTGTCTGACTGTTTTTTATTACCTTCAAAAAGGGTTTTTCTTGATTAAGAGTCCAAGCGGACAAAAATGACACATTGATGTTTGTTTTGAATCTTTTACGAAAGAAGTGTTTTTTAGTTCGTTTGCAATCTCTGACGCACTAGAGACTATGATTTGAGAGTGACTACGTCGCATGTCACCCTAAGGATACCATACTAAGCAGTCATACTACTGAAGAGTGACCCTCCAGCAACCTTTTCTCAAATAGCTTAAGGCTCGTAACGTACGACTTCGATTAACCTTATTACGGCATTTTGAATTGTTTTGAGGTAAGAAAAGAGAAAGAAGCTCTTAAAAAAACCTAGGGTTGAAAGGGAATAAGACTAACCTAATGTTGTCATGCATGGGTCAAAACCTAATGTCTGTCGTAATTCCCTCCTACACAGAGGAAATCAGAGATCCTAGGGGATAAACAGAAAAGAAAGCAAGCAAATACAGTAAAATGCATGCAATGCAGCAATACAAGCGAGGCAAGGAAGTCCCACTCAACCTCGAACCTGGGAAAACAACAGGTAAAGTGAATCAACATTCACCTCAACTCCAAGCTCCTTCAAGCTCTCCAAAGCACCTTCAATTGGTCTTCATCTTCATCCAAGCTCAAAAGCAACACTACCCTAGTCTAAGGGGAACTATTGAGTTAAACTAGCCAAATTAGTTCATCAGATACACCTAGAAGTTAGTTCTAAAACTAATTCTACTTAAAATACCAAACATGATTATAAAATCCTACAAAAATTACTAAGGGTTCCTAAACCTCTTAAGAATCTCTCATACAAAAACCATGGGGTTAACCATTCATTTGGACCTAAAACTATGCCCTAAACCTAAAGGTACTATCCTAAAACCCTAACTCTACAACACCTAAAGTTCAATGTTCAAACTAGCCTAAATTTCTCTCACAAAAATATGAGAAAGTTACTATGGGTACACGCATATCTAAGCTAACTATCCCAAAAAGAATCACCTCAAAATTCAACACCAATCATCCACAATAAAATCAGCAAGAACACCTATCAACCATATTGAAAATAAAAGCAATAAAAATGCAAAAAATACAATTAAAATATAAAATGCATGAATTAAAGAAATTTTAATCCTATTAAATTCTACACATTCTAAGGAGTTAGGGGAAAAAAATCTAGCCTAAAAAGATTAATTTTTCTATTTATTATGGATTTATTTCTAACTATATGAAAAAAATGAAATTAAGAGAAAAACAAATGACAATTAATAAGGGCGCGTGACAAATAGCAATTTAATTCAGTTATTATCCAGACATGGGCCCAATTGGGGGTGCGCGTAGCAGATATCTCATAAGCCCAAACCAAAATTAAAACAACTCAAAAAATCAAATGGAAATTGAAAAAGTCTTGTGTCAAATAGCAATCTATTCATGTTGTTATTCCAACTGGGCCTAGAAGTGGGGTGTGAGTAGTAAGCCAGCCTTAAGCCCATCCAACTCAGTTTTAATGAAACGGGGCGTTTCATCCAAACTCAACCCTTCAGTAATTGAAACACCATCGTGGCCGTGGATTGGGGTTTTGGTCAAGGGTCAAAGCATCATCCAAGGGTCCTGAGTCATCGTCCCCAAAATATTTGAAAATGGAGGGAGAAGCTCAGACGGTGGCCTGAGCTTTGCGCCACCGTCTTCTCCGGCGAAGCAGTTCCAAAAACTCATCAAACTCAACAACTAAATAACCTATCTCACCTGAAATTTCCTCCTGATCATGAATATGACCTCCATTTCTATTGATTCTAGCCCTAACTCAAAACCCGATAGAAGTTGCAGAAGAATCACCCAATCTTGATCAACTCAAATCTTGCAATTAAAGATCCTAAACTCATCTACACGCTTCCCTGATCAATTATAACCATTCAATCACCCTTAAAGCTTCAAGAACAAGGAGATACAAGCTTCAACAGAAAATGGCATCACCCTAATTTGGTCTCTAATTGCTCCCAAACTAATCCAGAAACGATCCTTATGTATCCTAGGCCCTAACCACATGCAAGATTCTACTTAATTCTTCCTAGATCGTGAGGAATTTGAAGGTTTACATACCTGGAAAAATTGGATCAACAGAAGTAGCAAATGCTCAATTCAAGCTTCAAGACTCTTCAGACACGATCAGTGATACACAATGGAGCTTCTTCAACCTTTAATTTGGCTTGAATGTGCTTGCAAATCCAAAACCGATTCTGAGTTGAAGTTGAGAAAATTCAGTTGCTCTCTATGATTCCTTGCTCGATCCTTGCCAAAAAACCCTCTGAATCAGTTGCATACAATATATAGAGTTGATTAGAACTCTCTAGAAAGTTCTGTAATCATCCAAATGAGAACTTCAATTTCTCACATTCCTTGAAAATCTCCTTCACCACAGTCATGAATTGCTCTGTTTCAGCTTCCAATTTGGCTTGAATTTCTCTCCTCATGATATTTTGAATTGAATTGGATGTGTATTCTCCTTGTTTTTGATCTTATGGAGTGTGATGGTTATGTTACTTCAACCCTAAGGTATTAAAGGAAACCATATGCAAATGACCTCAAATAAAAAAAGTGGTATTTCCATCCTTTCCAAAACATGTTTTCTGATCAAATTGGTATATAACATTGACTTGGTTTGGCCATGAAATCAAGAAATCACATTTTTGCCTTTTAAATGGCTTTAATTTCTTCATTTAAAAGCCATTTCAAACCAACTTCTCCTATGAGCCAATTCAAAGCCTCCTTGATGCATGGTCAAGGTTAAAATCCTATTTTGAGCAACTTTCTAGTTGAACAATTTTCCATTTGAGGCCTCTAAGTTGGAGTTTTGGACCCATGCTTGAGAATGACCTATAATTACCAATACCCAAAATACCCCTAGATTGCCAAGATCATAACTTGAGTTCTACAAATCCCCTTGAGGACTTCTAGTACTCTATGGAAAGCTAAGATCAAGATATACAACACTCATTTTGGCCAAGAATCCATTGGAAAACTCCTTGAAGGGCAAACGTTGCTTGGAAGTCAAGTGACTTTCACAGATAAATTTTAGTGTCCTCTGGTGACCTGTAATTGCAAGAACCATAACTTGAGTTCTATATATCCCCTTGAGGACTTCTAGTACTAAAATTAAAGGTATTGAGATGCTCTACAAGTTTCATGTTGGCCAAAGATCCATTTGAAACTTGTATTTTGACTTATGTGGCTTTGAAGTTAGGCACTAAATAGGGGATTTTACACTGAAACCCTAATTTAGCAACTTCCCACATTCTTGATCTTTCTTTGCTTAACCTTGGCACAACACCACACATGTATCAACATACCCATTCGTGAATCCCATGACCTCAAGGTAGGCTTTGATGCTCCCCCATTTGCACAATTGAATTAGGATTGACCCAGATGAAACCCTAGTTGACTGCACCTCAACTGTGGCTCTCATACTTGCATCAATGACTTGCCTCAACTTCAATAAGGCCCTCTAGACATCCCATGAGATCCATACACACCTCACATTCACATCCCATGTTTCTCCTCCCACTGATGATTCTCAACATTCCTCAAGATAAGAGCAAAACCCACATGTAGGCACTCAAACTTCTCAAGACTTCAAATCACTTCTTGATGGCTTGGATGACTTCTCAATCTTGGGTAACACCTCTTGCTAGGCTCTTCTCTTGATAGACACCCTTGATCCCCTGTTGGAGGCATACTATGCTATGATATGCCAATGATTAAACTATGTACATAATGTAACTATGCAAATGAAATGCAATGAAACATAAATCAGGCAAGAAAAGGTTGAGCAAATTTTGGGGTGCAAAACCCGTCCCAACGGCTAGTTTCTGGCAGTTATCTATTTTTGGGGAGCTAATATCTCGCCCCGAAAATAGGGACCAATGGCCAAGTGCTAGGGGCATTATAAAAACCCTCTCATTTGAGAAAGTCAGATATTCTAAATCATCTTAAGACATACTCACTATGTACTTGCCTTCTCTTCTCCAAATTCTTACTTTAGCATCGGAGTGCCTTGCACGTATACCCCCTTCTAATCTTTAAAACCTAGCATCACAGACGAAGTCTCTGGCTCACTTCAGGTTCTGATCAGCCGTTAAGATCAGTGACGCCGTCTATGGGAAACTTCTGTTTTCCCCATCTTTCTTTCCCCTGAAACCAAAGATCAAAGCAGCTTCTCAAGATTCCGATCATGGTCAACCCTGACAACGTCCATGATGCTCGCAACACCTTTATTCCCCCAGTCAGCAAGACTGGCAACGAAGGGGTGAATCCCGTTCTTGGAGACAAAGTTCCTCTATTGAGGGACGGAGTCACTGCATCTCCCTCCCTGGATCGCGACTATAACGCAGAGGTCCAACACTCAACAAATCACCGATCTGTCCCAATTCCGCCTAATGTCGACCCAACCATGGCAGCTCTGGTCGAAGCCCTCAACAAGATGAACCTTCTGATCCTCCAGCAGAACGCAAGAATTAGAGCATTGGAAGAAGTCCTCCGTCCAAGATATCCTCCACCAAGGCGCGAGCACCAGAGGTCCTGAAGCCCTCCTCCTCGGCACATGAGGAATCACTAGATCCTAGCAGAGCCAAAACCTTTGCCAATCAGGAAACGCGACCACACTCCTTCCCAGAGCCAGCACTCCCTAGGGATCAAGAGAGCAAGAAGAGACTCGCAGGCGGAAGACCGATGTTCACCTCCGCCCAGACCTAATGGTTGGTCGCGAACTCCTTATCCCCGTCGGGATCGCGATCCTCTCCCAACCAGACACCCGCTCACGTTCGAGGTCGAGAAGTTACAATGAAGACGAAGAACCTCGAGGCCCATTATCACATGAGATCATGGCCACTCGAGTACCCTAGGGGCTGGAGAAGCCTTTACATCTAGGCACATACGATGGAACAATAGATCTTGACGAGCACATCGAGAACATTGATGTCCTTCTCGACTATCGTGGCGTTTGAGGCGCCATCAAATGCAAATTGTTCCCGACAACTAAAGATAGAATCCTCCTTCGAAGCCATCATCCAGGGAAGGGAAAAATCTCTTCGAAGATTCAACAAAGAAGTTGTTCAGGTCCCCACGACTGACAGCATGAAAATATATTTTCTAGAGCGCAAACTCCGTCCTCGCAGTGAATTTTCCAAGGCTGTTAGCATTAAAACCCCCACAATACTGGATACCCTCCTCTTAAGGCTCAGGCATACAAGTCAGTATGAAGAAAGGGAAACATCTAACACCGCCCGAGACTCTAGGAACCAGGAAAATGCCAGGTCCTCGAAGAATGACAAAGCCTCGACATCTCGTCGGGGAGCCGAGAAAAGAAGGTATGGCCGCCCCTAGGAATCCCGAGATCATAAAGGGTCGTCTGGCCAGTTCCACGAATACATGCCACTGACCACCTCGCGCGAGAAGATTCTCTCTGAGTGCACGAATTTAGAGTTCTGACATGCAGGGGTTCGTTTCCCAAAGTAGATACCTACCAGGCTAAATACAGACAAAACAAAATACTGCCGATTCCACAAGAGCCACGACCATATGACGGACGAATGCATCCATCTTAAGGATGGAATTGAGATCCTGATCAAAGATGGGCATTTGAAGCAGTTTACGAGGAAGAAAGATGATCCTCGACAGGAGGCCCAGGAATCAAACAAGGTTTAGGAAGAAGTGCCATCCTCGAACGGCCCCAGCCTTCATGTCGCCATGAGCATCTCGCGGCCAGAAGATTTCTGTGTCCCTCCTTATTTCACCACGCACAACCCTTGCGAAGCCTTCCTCTTTGCCATGGTCATATCGGGCGGAGGATTCAGCAAGGTGATTGTGGGGTTCGTAAAGAGGATGTTCGAGCACCTCATTAACACAAGTTCGAGCCAAAGCTCCACACTCGACAAGGTCCGGGGAGAATCAGTTCCCATCAACTTCTATCACGGGGAACTCTTTGGTTGTGCCCCTAACTCCAGTATTCCCCTATTCATAAGGGCGAAGAGGGTAAACTTTGACGTGCGGCAAATCCTAGTCGATCAAGGAAGTTCGATCGACATTATCTACTCCTAGTTGTTCTTCACACTTCAGTTGGATGAGTCGCACCAGACACCTTACGTTGGGTCTGATCTTTAAGGGTTCAACGGTTTAGTCACGAATTCCTGGGGATACGTGGAGCTGATCGTCACCTTTGAGGGCAGCAGAGACGGCCAGGTCCATCAAGGTCCCATTCCCGGTGATTGAATGTCTGTCCCTTCACCAGTGCATCTTCAGACGACCAACGATGGCTGAGTTGATAGTCGTGCCATCCACGGTGCACCTGAAGATGAAGTAGTAAACTTCCAAAGGGCTCGTCACCACCTTGCACAGGGACATAGAAGCAACAAGGAGGTGCTTCGAGGTAGCCTTAAAAGGGCTGAGCACCATCACCACTCGACGAAAGACATCCTTCATGCCTGTCCTGCCCTATAGGCTCGACGAGGCGAAACCGCTGCCCTGCATCAACTCTATCGACCTTGACAACCGTTTCTCCAAAGACGAGATGCGAGACCAAAAGAAGAACAAGAAGGAGCCTTATCCAAGCTTGAGCATCCCTTCAACATCAACAAGCAGTGGCGAGACTGACCATACTTTGCGACCAATCCTAGATGGAGAGTTCGAGCTAGTACTTCTCAGTGACGACCCCCACAAGGGAGTGAAGATTGGGACTGACCTCCCCGACCTTGCGAGGAAACAGCTGAAAGTCTTCCTCTAGGAGAATGCTAACCTGTTCGCGTGGAGCGCTTCAGAGATGCCTTGGCTGGATCCCGAGGTGGCCTGCCGCCAGTTCACCATTGACTCCACTGTAAGGGCAGTAGCCCAACATAGGCGCAAGCAGTCCCCAGAAAAAACTAAGGCTGTCGAGCAAGTTGTAAAAGATCTTCTAGAGATAAATTTCATTTCGAAAGCCAGGTACACTACTTCGTTGTCCAATGTTGTACTTGTAAAGAAATCAAATGGAAAATGGAGAATGTGTGTTGACTATACTGATCTTAATAGGGTCTGTCCTAAAGACCTTTATCCCCTCCCTAACATAGACCAATTAGTTGATAATTCTGCTGGTTTTTAATTATTATCGTTCATGGATGCCTACTCGGGCTACAACCAAATACCCATGTCCAAAACCGATAAAATGTACAAAGCTTTCATGACTGGACCGGGAAACTATTATTATAACGTAATACCATTCGACTTGAAAAACACTGGTGCTACCTACCAAAGAATGATGAACAAAGTCTTCTGAGGAGAAGTAGGGATATGATTGAAGTTTATATGGACGGCATGATCGTTAAATCCCATGAGAAATACGACCATACGCTTCATCTGAAGAAGGTCTTCGAACAGGTCAGGAAGTATAGGATGCGCTTCAATCTGAAAAAGTGCACGTCCCGGGTGCAGGCAGGAAAGTTCCTCGATTTCTACCTAACAAAACGAGGAATCGAAGCCAACCCCTACAAATGCAAAACCTTCTCCAAATTCCCCACACCGAGCTCAAAGAAATTGATTCAATATCTGAATGGGATGCTCACACCACTGTTGCGTTTAGTGACAAAATCTGCTCAGCACGCGTTTCCCTTTTTCAAACTCCTCTACAAGGCTGCGAGTGGATGAAGGAATGCAAAAATCCCTCCTCCACCTAAAGCAAGCCATATCAGAACCTCCGATTATCTCCATATTAGACAACAGGGAGACCCTTTATCTATACCTCGTCGTTGCAACCAAGGCTGTAAGCGCAACTTTCATTTGTGAAACCCCAGAAGGGAAAAATCCAATATACTTCACGAGCAAGGTGCTGCAAGGGCCAGAACTCATATATTAGTGTAGCGGTAAAAATCGTGAGTGTAAGTTATTGATTAACTTAACTCAAAGAAAACAAGAGTCGCCACCGCACTTTTATTTTATCCAAATAAAGGAAAGGAAAAAGAGCGAACAAAACCAAAGAGTTCTAAAATAAGAACACGAGACAGAGATCGGGGTAAGGGGGTTGGTTACGCAATGGGAAGGTGTTAGCACCCAAAACGTCTATAGTACTCTATAGGAGCCCTTTGAAATATTTACGCTTTTTGGTTTGAAAATGGTTTGTTTGAAAAGAGATTGGGGAGATGAGAAGAGAATTATTTTTTTAGATTTTTGTGTTTGGAGAGACTTATCGTCTCATGCCTACGTACCCATAAAGTGCAATATGGAATCAAAACCCCGTAGTTCGTGGTACAAATGACAAAAATTTGTTGGTTTTGATTGATTTTAGATGTAAAGACAAGTCGTCATTTCAAGGAGAAAACTGCGACTATCCACCCACGAGTATTAAGACAACATATGCGTCACATAAAGATGGAGGATTTGCTTGGATTATCAACAAGACTATCACTCAACATCAACGTGGAAAATGTCAAAGTCTTAATAATATGGGGAATAGGAGATTTACATATCAACTATAGAAATGAATCATGTCTAAACTTTATGAAAAGTTTTAAAGTGAAAAAGTGCATAAAGGCACAAAAAGAGTTGATGAGTTTTTGTATTTTTTATGTCTTTTGAAATTGGTCAAAGCATGATTAACATTAATTGACTTTTATTAAGAAAAACAAAGTTTAAAAATCACTTGACGAAAGTCAAGGTTTTATTGCGAAAGCGGTTTTGAAGTTTGAAACCAAGAAGATTTTGAAAGAGGGAGAAAGTTTTGAAAATTTAAGAAGGGGAGGAGATGAAGTGACTATCCTAAAAAAATAAAATAAGAGCTAGAGGTAAGAAAGATCTAACCGACTTGTAGCACACTCCAAAGCAAGCAAAAAGAATTCCATCCGATTTAAAGCATAAGCCAATGATCGAGCCAAATAAAGGCTAAGATTCAAAATACTCCAAGCATAGGGAAGAAAGTCCTAATCCTAAGTCCAAAATGTCCATGAAGTCCAAAGTCTAAGAATGGTCCAAGAGTATAACCACAAAGTTAATAGCACCAAATTTTTAGATGTTTTATCCTTTATTAATGTTTTGAACAAAGTATGGTCCAAGTGGACAAAAGAAAAATGACATAAACATAAACAAAGATATGGTATGAAATGATAAAATGGAAGCATAAAAGTAAAAAATAAGGAGTAAGAAGAGAATATAAACAAAATTAAACAAGGATATTGTTAGTGAATTAGTGGTTAGTGGTTAGAACATATGATCAATGATGATTAATTCTTGCACTTAGACCAAGATTAATGAAAATTCATTAGAGGATTGATAGAATCAAAGCCTCCTAACAATGATTTTCATAGGTATTGGAGTTAAGACAAGTAACTAAACATATTTGGACTTTTAAACGTAAGTTTGAGCCACGAATGATCATTTTCCGATTAAGGGACACTTTAGCGCTATGTTAAGCAATCGTAATCGGGTTTATGTAGAAACCACGACTATCTGAGGCCGGTCAATAAAATGTTAGTGTTAATACATGTTAGAGAAATGATATATAAATCACTCTCCTAAAACATGCCACACAAAAAGAAAAGAGGTAGTGATCTCATCATAATCAAGATTTTTTAATCAATTAATCAAAGGTAATCTATCACTATTCCAAAGTAAGGAGAATTATCTCAATGATTATTCGTCCATAGATTTGAAATAATGAAGATTAAACAACCTTGATAATCAACAATCTATGATCCATAGATTTCATCGATCAAAAATAAAAAGAAGAAGAAAGAGAATTAAAATGAAAAGAAATCACAATTTGAATCTTAAATCGATTAAATCATCATCAATATCAATCACCTCTCTTGGTGGATAAAATCGACACTCAAAGTCCATTGATATTGATGAGATTTTATCAAAAATTCAAAATCCAAAACAAAATCTATTTTAAGAAATTATTTCAAAAGAAAAACAAATATTAGAAAAAAAGCTTTTAAAAAAAAGGGAGGTTTAAAGTAAAAGAAAAATGGTGATGATATTAAAAAGGCCACACGGCCCAAATCCAAAGAAAAATTAACATAAAAAAATAATAAAAAAATAAAAATAAAAGGAAAATACAAATCAGAAAAGAAAAAAAAACATCCTCTTCTTCTTTCATCCAACGCGACACTATTCACCATAGTTTCGAATCAAAAATTCAACGGATCGGAACGGCGGATCTCCATTTTGGTGTCATCTCAACCAGAATCACAAGGTGAATCCAAATATACATAGAATTTCAACCAACAGAGCTCATACGAAAAGAGATTCAGAGACGAGAGTTTATCGGCAAAGCTCTAATACCTTCGAAAATGGAGAGTTTAGCTTCAATCTTCTTCTTCTTGCTTTTGTGAATGCCAATCCTATTGTGGTTGTTGAATGAAGTTGAAGTATAGTGAGATTTTATGTGGAAAGTTGAATTGGGTGAAGCTTGAAGAATGGTTGAGGATGAATTTCGAAGGTGAAGTTTGAAGGGGAACTGAGGAGAAAAAATGTCAGAGTGATTTTGGCTTCAAAGCTTGAAGAAATGAATGAGGTATGTGTGGTATTTATAGATTGAGAGTGAGTGAAAAGTTTTGCCGTTTTGGGATTTTTCTGCGTTTTGGTCATTCAAGTTATGCGTGACCTGTGATTGTGAATTTTTTTTCAAGTCGTTTTGCTTTTTACACTTTCAGCTCACTGAGTTATGACGTGGATTTTTGCTTTTGATTTCAGCTCATTTTCAAGTACGTGACGTGGATCACTTTCAACATGTGACTTGAAACCGTCTTGGGAATACGGCCCAGTGCAAGCCCAGACACTTCACTTCTGTAATAACAAGATTCATCCCTTGCTTTATCCTCATCGACTAAAATCGTTTGAGAGTTAGTTGTATCATCAATATCGTTGGCATCAGGCATGCAATACATTTCTCTTTCACTAAAAGCATTTACTGTTGTCCTAACAGAACTGGATGTATTCATATTCACTAACTTCAACTTGTTACCAACTGCAATCTGAGCTGACCTATTGGAACTTCCTGCTGGACCCACAGTTTTAGGTTCAGGATTATGACCACTGTTGATAATCACTTGCCCCTGCAGTCTTCTATTATGCATGCTCCTTGAATCTGGCAAGCATTCCAGCCTTTTGAATTGATTAATGGAAGAAGTGAGTTTTGAAATCTTTTTACTTTCCAAAAATCTGGACATCTCTTTTTTGGAAAAAATATCATAAGGAGGAACTTGAGCTTCCAAAGGGTTAGTTTTGCTGGAGAGAGTTGGAAAATAACTTTCCCCGTCGGCAGTCATGGCTTGTATTCCTTACATTCCAGAATATTCTTAATCATCACCATACATTGAATGGCAATAGATTTGGCTCAGGATCTGTTATTCTATTCAAACAGAAGTCCATGACTGATGAAAGCACAAATTTATCCCCAAAGGAGTAAGGATGCCTTCCTTGAATGGCAACTAAAATTTTCATCAATTTGGTAGATGCCCTCTTTACGAAGTCCCAAAATATAGGATATTGCTTTTGAAAAGACGAATAATATGGAAGAAATGATTGAATGGCACTTAAGAGAACAGGTGAGACTTCCTTGACTGGCCGAACCTCCTGAAAACACTTGGAATCACTTTGAAATCCTGAAATAATTAATTGTCGTATGATCTTTGAGCATAACAACCATCTTTCACATGTAAGATGAAGTTCGCGATGCTGATCATCAGCATTGGAATTATAGTTTTGAGAAAGAGCAGAAAAACCATGCAGTAGTGTCTGCACATCACTTTGCCAGAGGCGCCAGCTATAATCAAAGAATTGGGATGATATCTCTGCAAAGTTGCGCTGGTCTGCGGTGAGCCGTTTCGTAGACAACTCCTTTAAGGTCCTAAATAGAATCATAAAGATTCGGTGGGAGGCAAGAACATCTGCTGATTGAAGTTGTTGTGATAAAATCAAAAAGATGTCTGGCCATTCTTTGGGATAATCAATGCGAGCAATCTTGGATATTAGCACTGCCAACATTAGAGCAATCTGATCACTCTCTTCTCTCAAATGCATCAACAACTTCTGCCTCAAATGCGTTTTCTCCTCATTGCTAATTCCCGAAGAATCCCGGCGCTGACGCCAGTAGCGGTTAATACTGTTTTTGAAATAGACAGTTGCCATTAAGCGTACATCAACTTGTGACGCTAAATCATTGGCAGTAATCAGTTCCAAGAGGCATGAGCAGAAGCCAGGCCTAGACTCCGATTGCGCAAGGGCTTCCTCGGCAGGGGCACGGAGGCGGTGATCGGCGCTCATAGAATTGGCGAGGAGCGAGTACATTGCCGGCACGTCGGAGGCGGAAAGCGCCATGAGTAAACGACGTCGTAGAGAACTGTTTGTTTGCAGTTTTGTGTGCGTTTGAGTGGAATCAGAGTTCGGTGTCTTGCAGGTGCAACATAATCAGAAGGGCAACTAGATACAGTTTCATCACTCTTGACATCAATTGGCACCTGGAGACTAGAATGGGAAGCTTCACCATACATGTCTTCCAAAGCAGGTTGCTCCCTTCTCTCATAACTTGCTTTCCTAATGGATTGTTCCTCCATGATTTTCCATGTCAAGAAATTCAGATCCATGGCCCCTACTAAAAGGTTCTGCTTCCAATTATAACGACTGACTTTCTAGTGCAACAGAGTCAGAAAAACTAGAGACATCTTTCTCAGTCTTAACATCATTTGGCATCTGGGGACTCGAGAAGTCCTTAAAATGTTTTTTCTGAAATATTGCTGTCAGATGTGGTGCAATGATCATCTGGTATAGAGATGACTTCGACTTCATTACACAAACTTGCCTCCCAAGAGGAAATCTGTGGACCTCCCTTTCCTTCAAGAAACTCACGCGCAAGGGTAACATGATGTACAACAGCTAACTTGGATGAGATTGGATCAGCAACCGTCTGAACAACAGGTTCGGAAACTGGACTTACTTCACATACCGAAGACCTAACACCAGAAGACAAACATGGTTCAACCCCTCCTTGGTTGCTCAATTCTGTGTTGCCGGCTGGTATAAGCTCCCCAGAAACAGAATTGGGTGCTTCAGAAACCATCTTTGCAGGACCTTCTGATTCTAAGTGCTCACTTATATTCCTGTGTTCACCTGAGTTTCCATCAGCAAGAATTCCTTTGAATTAACTTCAGTTTGAGATACAGCACTAGAGCATGAATTGTCTGTCTCAGAAGATCCCTCAACATTTCTAGAGTTCATTGTAGCTGAGGATTCAACTTCAGTCCTATTACTATGAAGAGTTTCTGTCAAGCTTCCAGCATTATTATTGTCCTCAAAATATTCAGCATCAGAATCTTTTCTACTCTCCTTGTCTTGAATGAACTTGTCTCCCGAGTCTCTTGCAGGCGAGAGATTGGCAATTTTAGAAGACAATCGTTTACTATGCTTTCTACCATAAGTCAAGGTTGCATCTGCATTACTGCTACTTGCATTGTTTCCACTACTAGCTCTGTCACTCTTTCCACTCGCCTCAGTCTCTTGCTTGTGAGGATGAGAATGTGGAGTCTGTTGTTTCTGTGACTGTCGTTCTGAGAAGCAGACACAGGAAGGGACAGTATTTCAATGACAGCAGTCTCAAGAACCAGCTGAGTATATGTGCCAGGATCCTGAATTTGGTAGAATTGGCTCTCGGAAGCATTTGGTAATCCAGACTGAGATACTGCCGGTGGTTTGTTTTGGGCAGTACGCAGTGCACTGTTTGATGCATCTCCTATGGTTACAGATTTTGAATTGTTATGTAATGGAGGAATTACATTATTTACTATTCCCAACAATAGAGTAGTAAAAATAGTCCAGAGGAGGGCACATGGCAGGATTTGACGAACTTATTTGCTGTGGGAATGACTCTGAAAAGGGAATCTTACTAATGTCGAGTACATTGAGTATTCGAACAATGAGTTTTCCAGGAAGATGACCATAGAAATATGCAAGTATATCACGAACAAATGTAAATCTTAGAGGGTAATAAGCAAGCAATTGAGAATATAGAGCCAGTAGTCTCTCTGCTGTATCCATTGCATCATTCTCAATAAGTCTGTAAATAATTAAGGGAAGGATTGGAAGCAAGCGTGCTGCAATATCATCAAAGAACACGGGATACCTATCCTTCCACGAAAGATGATTTCCAAGGGCTTTTTGTAGCTCAACCCGCTTGAATACGCCTGTGTGAAGCCAATGTTCAGGGGGACCACGAGTTAAACAAAAGAGTTTAACTCTCTGCTGAAGTTCTTGCCTATCAAGCAAACTGATCACAATACGCAAAGCATGTGGATCATCGTCACGGTCAGTAAGTGCAAGAAGCAAGATATCCAAGGGAAGTAACTCATTTGTCCAAACAAAAAAGGCAAGGCTTGCACACGCATTTAACATAAGGTCCTGTATCAAGTGTCCTTGTTGAAGCTCTATTTGCATATGATGAAGCATAACATCAACCATGGTATAAATGTTGGATGTCACTTCTTCAGGAGAAAATTCCCGCAGTACGCGTCCCAGGTTTCCACTGTTAATGTTTTCTGCATGGCCGTGCATTAATATCAATGCCCCATCACACAAATATTGTCTATGCTGGGGGAAACTATGGCTGATATAGGTCATAACATAACTAGGATCTGCCGAAGGTGAAAGAAGCTGGGTGCACTGGTGTATAACAGTTGTTTCTGCCTGCTGCCATGTTTGGATTGTAAGGCTCCTTTTATCTGGTCGACCACTCAATGCTTCACGCATAACAGACGGGAAGTATCGTAGTGTTTTTTTCTGACCATGTATGTACGCTGACTGCCATTATTTGATCCAACATGTTTTGAAGATAAAGCAGGTGATCAGCATCTGCAATCCCGCGGGTCTTAATTAGTATAGCAAGTGTTATAACCGTCACTCGGTTCAAAGTTTCCGTAAATTCTGTTGGGCCCTTTCCTTCCCTTTTAACCAAAAAAGAAATCTCTCAATGAGAATATCAAATTCAGGCACAGATTTTCAGCTAATCGAAATACACGGTGATCTCCCCGTTTTCCTTTTAGAGCAGAAATTATCTTTGTGACATCATACATCAAGGCTTTGCTTTTTTCCTGATACCTGTAAAGTGGAAGTAGTCGGTAGTTCAATATCTCAAGCACCAAAAGTGTTACGCCAGGTTTGCTCAACAAAGAAGGATTTTTTTTTTTGCACCAAATGATTGAAATGGGAACGGAATAGTGAATGAGGTGCAATAAGCAGAAATCTGGTATAAGTTTCAACCATGGCAATGCTGGGTATAGCCTGCCCAGAAAATAGAGAATCTTCCATTTGATAAGACAGTTTCAAACATAAGTTCCGATAACAATGATATAGGCAATGGGCTCACTTCTCGTGTACAAACTAATCTCTCAGCTGGTTGTAGATTTGTTGTAGGTAGTAAGTCAATAACTCCAGGAGAAGTTAACCAATTCATTACTGTTTCAAGAGCAGGTTGTGCCATTGTGTAGGTCACAACCCAAAACATTCCTATCGAGCGTTCGTCCATATTCATGTAAGCCATCATTCGGTCTTTGCTTGCTTGTCTCCTGGATTATCACAGATAGCAGAATCAGATCCAAAACGAGAATGTTTCACCAGAGATGGTAATTTCCCAACTGTAGATGCATTCCCACTGGCCCAAGTATCAAGGGTATATGTTTAGAATGGTTTTGGAATGCAAACAATAGCCTCCCAATGAAAAGGAATTTTTCAACAGTAACAGTCGTTGGTACCTCCTTGTCACCACTTTCCATTGAGCCATATAAACTGTCAAGTTCTTTTTGTAATGCTATTAATATAGCAGACACACTTGGCTATTATGGAAGGACTGTTTGTTGTCCAACCCTGAACAATTGTAGGAAGGAACAGAATAGAAACAGGAGACCATAAAACAAGGATCATGCCAGCAAACCCAAAGATCCTCTGAAACAACGGACGCCCAAAAAAAATGAAAGACTGAGATAAACATGTCTGTCAAACTCATTGCACTACGGATACCACCTATTGACTTGATCAAATCTGACCCAAAATCCACACTTGAGATTTCTTCATCAATCTTTGATAAAATGAATGAACCAATCTTGGACCACTGAAAAGCTTTACAACTAAAGAACCTGTCATTTGAATCCATTTGGACTTTTCATAATTTTCTGAATCTCATAAATCACTTCTTGATAGCCGGATGAATTCTAGCACGAGACAACATGGCCTTGAACATTCACATTTCTTGAGAAAAATAGCCCACTGATACATATACTTGCAAATGAATTAATCTCTTGATAGTTTGACCTTAACTGCACATGAATAGTCACACTTGATTCCAGGTCATTCCTTTGTCATAAATCATCCTGCAAAACCTTAATCACATAGAGAAGACAAAACAAACAAAATATTGCAAAATATTTTTGGTATTTTGATTAGAGGTTAGTAAATAGAAACAAACATAAAGCAAGTAATAAACAACAGGGGTGTGAGAACCACATAGTATGATCTTGTTTGTGTATGCAAATGATGCCAATGAAATGTGGGATCTTAGGGGTAAAAATTAGGGTATTACAATTAGCATATCAAAAAAGTAGGCATGGCCCTCATCAATGCAGTGAGGAGACTGAGACATTATTTTCTAGCACACGTTGTCGTGGTGCAACCAGACTAGCCCGTAAGGAAACTGTTGGGATGTCCAGACATGGTCCGTAGAATGCTCAAATGGTCCCTAGAACTGTCCGAGTTCGACATCCAGTATGAGAGAAGAAAGGACCTCAAAGCTTAGGTGTTGGCGGACTTTGTGGCAAAGATGACTTTGGTTGCCTCCTTGACTTGCGGAGCTCGCAAGTGGACAATCTTTATCGACAGAGCGTCCATTTCAATGTGGAGCGGAGCAGGCATCGTCTTAGAAAACGAGGAAGGTATCCTCGTCGAGGTCTTACTCGCTCTGTCTTTCCCCACCTCTAACAATCAGGCAGAATACAAATCTTTCCTTGCAGGCCTACGCCTCGTCGAGGACGTAGGAGCCAAGGAAGTCATAATCTGCATAGATTCTCAGCTCGTATCCTTCTAGGTACGGGGAGAATATCAGGCCAAAAACGATAACCTCTCCGAATAATTGACTCTAGTTAAAGAAAAAATGACGAAGTTCACGTGCGTAGAAGTGAAGCATGTTCCTCGTAAACACAACGTCTGGGCTGATGTCCTATCAAATCTAGTGAGCACAAAAAAGAAAGGAGGAAACAAATTTGTCTCTAGGAGATACTTCCTCGACCGAACATCGAGAGAACTCCTCCGACCTTTGATGTAAACGTCATTGGCAACAAAAACTGATGGATGACCCTAGTCTACAACTACCTTGCCAAGGATGAACTACCATCCGACCCAAAGGAGGCTAGCATGATCAGGCGCAGAGCTTGTTCCTATGTCCTTAAATGCGATGATTTTCCATTCATCTCCTTAAATGCGTCGAGGAAAACATAGTCCCCACATCCTGCGCAAAATCCACGAGGGAATCAATGCCCAACATCTCGGAGGAAGATCCTTCTCTAGGAAAGCTCTACGAGCAGGATATTACTGGCCGACCATGCAACACAACGCTAAGGAACACGTGAAAAGATGTGACAAATGCCAACATCACGGGGACATGCACCTGCACCGCCCAATGAGCTCAAAACAATGTCCTTCCCGTGGCCCTTCGCATGGTGGGACCTGGACATCCTAGGACCATTCGTGTAGGATCATATCAGAACAAATACCTGATAGTGGGCATGGATTATTTTACAAATGGATAGAAGCGGAGGCTCTGGCCAAAATAACTGCCCAGAACATACATCGTTTCTACAAGAGAGGTACAAAAGAGGTACACAATAAGACACGTTCTTCCCTCTCCGATTCTCATTCTTGTAATGCACAGAATGATATATATCCCCCAGAAGTATAGGCACAGGATTTCCCGAAGCAAAGATGTGGAAAGCATCCAAATCCACAAAGTCTGGAATATTCGGAAACAACATTATACCATATATGCACAGAGCCAAGATGGCATTAAAGACAACCCAACAACCATCCTTTACAAACTGTTGAGCCTTGCCAACCAAGAAAGATAGTGGAAATCCAGACATTCCATTTCTCTTAACCAACTTCCCTTTTAGCTCAGAAGCATCCAAATGAAAGGCCTTAGCAAGCTTAGTCAAATCAGGCTTAGCGTCAGTATGATAAAAAGGCATCTGGTCCAAGATAAGAACTCCAAGCAGCATAGAGAACTCCTCCAAAGTAGGCAGTAGCACATAGCCCGGAAAAGTGAAACACTGTAACTGTGGATCATAAAACTGAAGTAAGGTGTGGAGACCTCCTAACTCACATACTGAGGCTTTGCAAACACATCCCAAAAGCTTCCCATATGACTTCTTGAAATCCTCCATTATAGTACGATCATCAACAGAAATCAAACTGAGCATAAATCCTATGTCAGGAGTATGGAACCTATATACAACAGTCTTCTTCAAGCTAGGCTCCATGTTAGAAATGGAATAAATCACTAGAGACGAGAGGAAAATATACACCTGCAACATAAATACATGTCAGTGTTAATATGCAAATGCAACAGGGGATCGAGATTGTTGTGTTGTTGACTGAGATGAACCAGCGCTTCACTCTGACTAGAACACAATAAGAAACCCACAGTATCAAGGATCAAAAGTTCACACTGACGAGAAAACCAGGTAGGATGAAGGTCAAGGGTTCTTGCATAACCCTCCCCACTCACAGGTATGAACCTATCTCTAATAAGTTCTGGCATCCTATGCGGTCATCATCGTCATAGACTTTCGAGAAACAGTGATACATTCACCATTTCTGGTTTGGCATCATAGTCTAACGAAGCGGCCTCACTTAGCTGATTTCCAAATGATCAGTCCCCAGAGTCGATAATCCTCAGATCCAACATCCTCTCAACTGTCCGAAATAGACTGGAAAGGTAGTCGTCAAAGAGAATCTCTTTTGAACGCAGATTTCGTGGGAACTAGTGCATGCCAAACATACAGGTTCACCACTACTTTCCGCTTCTAATGCTATGGTTATACTCAAGCCTGGGTTTTGGCTTACCTCTCAGTGGAACATTCCCCTCCAACAACACAATAATAATGATACTATACAATGCTGAAAGTAAAATGCAAATGCAGATAAAGTACAACACATATATACACACCCAAAAACAAACACACAAGCGCTTGGATTGACTCGAATAGGGGATGGGAAGAGTCCCCAGCTGTCGCATTGTTGCGAAGGAGGGGCCGGCAAGGACAGAAGAGTCGCCACAGTTCGTTTTTTATCCCAAAGAGAGGGAAAGGAAACGATAAGAAAAAACCTACGAAAAGGGGAGAAGACAGGTCATCGCAACCATATCTCGAGTTCGGGAGTCGGTTATGCAAGGGGAAGGTATGAGCACCCCTCACGTCCATCGTACTAGACGGGATCCATGCTTGTTATTTATCTAAAGAGTGTTAATCTATCTAAGCTACAAGCCACATGGACAAAAGAAAAGAAAAGAGACTCGATAGAGCATCGCCGCTCCATGCCTATGTATTCCCTTGTGCAATGGGAAAGTCAGAGTCAACATAGTTCAGAAAACTACGGGTGAAGGTGGGGGAAAGTTGCTCGCCAAGACATCACCGTCTTGTGCCTACGTATCCTTGTCTGGTACGAGAAATCAGAGAAAACATAGTTCGGGCTGACACGACCACAGGTTGGTTTAAGTGTTTTAAACCGAGTAGGGTTAAACCATAGTTCTAGCAGTTAGGTGTATTGTTGCTCGACCGTTGGAGACTTAGGCGTTACCTGTTTGCAGTAGAACCAAGAGTTAACTGCACTGTCTTTGAAAATGGTTTTCAATTAATCCCGAAGGATAAAAATGTTTGATGTTTTTGTTTGTGTTTTTTATGAAGAAGAAGTGAATTGAATTATGTTTGTAATTCATGTTGCACTAAAGACTATGACTTAGGAGCGAATGCGTCACATATCACCCAAAGGGCATACGCTAAACACTCTAGACAATTGAGAGGAGGCCCCCCAATCATCATTTCCCAAATGCTTAAGGCTCGTAGCGTACAACACTCATTATCCTTTATTATGTGTTTTGAAAAAGTTTTGAGATGAGAAGAGAGAAGACACAACTAAGGGGAAACTAACTCAACCCTAATGTTATCATGCATTGTGCTCATATGATTGAGATTAAGAGGGAAAAGACTCTCCTAATGTTATCATGCTTGGATTGAACACTTAATGTCTCTCCTACTCCCATCTTAAACAAATGGGACTAGGAATCCTAAGGGATCATGGCAAATAAAACTAAGTAAACACAATATAAATCAATCACAAATGAGATGAAAGAAAGAGATGCAAACATGAAATGCAACACAAAGAAAAGAGGGAAGAAAAAAGTGTGGGGCACCAACCACCACAAGCACATCTCAACCTCTTAAACGATGCAAAGGAAATGCAAAACCAAAGTGAAAAGCAAGTAAAAGAACTTGAACAAGTCCAAGCAAAAGTGAGATGAAATAGGAGAAGTTACAACTCCTACAACCATTCAAACATCAATCACCAAACCAAAAGGCAAACAAGTAAGAAGGAGAAGAAGACATGATCAAGATGAGAATGGTAGAATAGGCTTGGGCAACAAGCAACATCAAATGAAATCTCAACCATAAGCATCACAATGATCATGCAAAAGGAAAACAACAAAAGGTTCTCAAAGTGGCATCTCATCCAAGTCAAACTCAAAGTGCAAACCAAGAGCACCAAATCAACTTGAATGAGTTCCCCAAGTCCTAGGGCAGAAGTGAGAACAAGAGAAAAAGATGGGCAAACCAAAGAAGAAAGCAAAGCAAGACAAGTTGCAAAGATAGGGCATGTGATTGAACCTAGGTTCAAACCACTTTCAACATTTAAGACAAATGGAAAGCCATCATTAGGAGCCACTTGTAGCATAAACCAAACAAATTTAGGACCTATAAGCTTGCAACTAGAAACTTCAACATGTTAAAAATGTGAATCAAGAGGTTTTGGAAGCATATGGGATCCACAAGGGTCATTTCCCAAAAGAACTAGGTCAAGTAGTCTATATGAACCTCCATTAGGGTGACTTGACTTGTAAGGTTCACCAAAAATAGGAAAGTGGTTCAATAAATGCCAAATAAAATACACAAAGCTCACAAAAAGAATTGATCCACTAGGGTGCTCCACTTTGAAAGAGATTCATCGAGGGTCAAACAAAAGCAAATGAAAGTCAAACAAAAATAGGTCAAACCTTGACCAAAACCAGCCTCAAAGACACCTTAACTCATCATCAAAATGAGGAGGAAGCCTCACTCTTTGGTGGTTTGAATTGGTCAACAAACTAAGCAAGATCAAATGGAAACACTATTAAAAACACCTCCAACCATTAAATTCAAATTAAATTGAAAAATAAATGGAAATTCAAAATAAAAATTATGGAAAGTTAGTTAACATTTCAAGGTATCTGAAAATATTTTTATTTGAATTTTATGAACATTGGAGGTATTTTTAACAATTAAAAATGTAAACAAAAATAAAAATAAAAATAAAAACAATTAAAAGGAAGGGAGGGTGCATCAGCAAATGGAAATAACAAAGGATTCAGGTTATAGCGCATTGGGCCTCCAAATGAGGGGGTGTGTATAACATAACCAGCCCAAATCCAAGCCAGCTGAAATCAAAGCACTGCGTTTCATTTATTGACGTGGAAGTCAATATCCACGCGTACGAGTCAAGCAAATGAAAACACGCCACACCTGCAGTCAACAATTCAAACACCTGCCAACTCAGATCTGACTGAGTAAAGACTAGACATCGGAGCCCTAGCTCTGGTCGTCTTCTTCGGCGAGGTGGTCGGAGTTCAGGTCATCAAACCACCACTAAAATGAGCCAAATGCATATAAAAATGAAGCTGAACTCACATACATTCCAAATCTAGGCTCCATTAGTTTTAATCATGACTAAATAAAGAGATTCGAACATATCAAATTTGGAATGCACATCTGAGATCTTCATCAAACATGGAAATTAAGCACTCAAACATGGCCTATACGTGGTAGGGCTTCAGATGTAGCCAATAATGACCTAGATCATGCTCTAGAATGAGAGAAAAGTTGAATGGAAACTTAATTAACGGAGACACTCCGTTGGTGCTTCAACGGCTTGATTCCTTGCTTAAGGAAGAAATGAAGCCAAATGCATATAAAAATGAAGCTGAACTCACATACATTCCAAATCTAGGCTCCATTAGTTTTAATCATGACTAAATAAAGAGATTCGAACATATCAAATTTGGAATGCACATCTGAGATCTTCATCAAACATGGAAATTAAGCACTCAAACATGGCCTATACGTGGTAGGGCTTCAGATGTAGCCAATAATGACCTAGATCATGCTCTAGAATGAGAGAAAAGTTGAATGGAAACTTAATTAACGGAGACACTCCAATTAGCTCAAGGAAGAAAAATCTTGGCTTTGAATTACTCTAAAATTTGATTCACGACTTGAAATTTTTCTTGAGAACTTGAAAATGGAAGTTGCTTGCTCTGGCTCCAAAATGCACTTCTGAGCTCTCAAAATGAAATGTGAGCTTTTATATGTTGGATATGGAAAGGAAATGGAGGCCCATGAAGCCTCATTTGGCCAAATTTTGAAAATGCCCAAAAATATGAATATCTCATGCTCACGTGAAAAATCTAGCTAACACACATGAAAACCATTTGGATTTGCAGCTGCGAAGCTGAATTTCACATTAGAATTGATTTGGGCTTTGTAAATGGTCCAATTGTGAAGTTTGAATGTGAAACTTATTTGTGAGGTAACTTGAAAATACACGTATTTTTGCTAGCATGGACCAAAATAACTTTGTGAATTTCACTTGTTGATGCCTTGTGAACAAAATTGGATCAAAATAAGTCATGTAAATGGCCCATATGTATTCAATTGAAATCATCTTTGAAAGTCCATTTTCACTTGAAATTTCTCACCCAATGTCCATAACCAAGCATAATTCACACCAACCTTGAGTTCTAGAGTTTAAATGAGGTCATTTGGAGCAACTTTCATGTTGGTTGAAGTTTCATTTGAAGTACTTAAGTGCATGTAAATGATCCATAATCAAAATGACCTATAATCAAAGTTTCCCAAAATACCCTTGCCTTGTAAGATCCATAACTTGAGTTACATAAATGATATCAAGGACTTCTAGGACTTTTTGGAAAGCTAAGATCATAAGGAATTACTTTCATGTTCATCAAAAGTTGAGGAAAAACATGATTCTAGGTCAAAAGTGCCTTGGAAGTGAGTTGACTTTTGTTGATTGAAAAATATGTGCATCTGAGACCTATAACTTGATGGCATCATAACTTGAGTTCCACAAACCCAATGGATGAGTTCTAGTACTCAAAAGAAAGCTTAGAAATTCTCTACAAGTCTCATGTTTACATGAAAATGAGATTGAGTTCTAATATTTATCATATGATGCTTAAAAGAAAGGGGAAGATATCGTAAACTAACCCTGCTCGCAAATGTTTTTTCCTACAAATGCTAATAGATTTGGAATCGGAGGTTGGTTATACTAAGGGAAGCTATTAACATCCTGAGTAACTATAGTAATCTATAGGAACATTGATTATATATTTCTACTATTGAATTACTTGCTTGCTTAGGTTTGTCTGCTGTTTAATTGGGAAAGTTTCTCCTTTGTGAAAAGTGAGGGAATGTTTTTGTTTGGTATTTCTATGGTTTTCTATTGTTTTTGGAAGGTATCGGGACCTAAGGTTTTTTTATTAGTGTGCTCCCTAAAATTTCGCAATCTTATGCCTACATATTCTCAAAAAAGAAACTGAGAAATCAGAGTGTTCGTAGTTCCTCCTAAATCTATGGGAGGAAATTGGTTAGTGTCTTGTTTAAAGCCCAAGATTGAAGCTAAAAGAGTATTTACGTCTTGTTCAAAGCCCAAGATTGAAGCTAAAGGTTTGACTGAGATTTTGATAATTTGTCATCTCTAAAGGGAGATATCTCACATATTCATCACAAACATTTAGAAGTAAAATCATAATGGAAGAAGCTTTAACTTGGATCTTTGTCATCCTAAGAAATGCCACATCTTTCTTTATGGGAAAAGTGAAATATCATGAAGGAGGAAGCTTTAAACTTGGATTTTGAAGTATCCAGAGCAATGCCACATCTTTCTTCATGAGTTTTATCATAAGGGAAGAAGCTTTAAACTTGGACTTTGAAATATCCAGAGCAATGCCACATCCTCCTTTATGAGTTTTATCATAAAGGAAGAAGCTTTAAACTTGAACTTTAAAATATCCAGAGCAATGCCACATCCTTCTTCATGTAAAAATGTTTTATTTTATTATATTTGAAATATGATGTATAGAAGAGAGACCTTCCTATAGAGAGGACTCAGAGTCTTATTTGCGGGGAAGTTGAATTTAGTGCCTTGATCAAAGCCCAAGGTTGAAGTTGAAAAATTTGAAAATTGACTAAATTGGAGATTTTTATCTGTCTTGTACAAAGCCTAAGATTTAGGTTGATTGACTGGGGAAATTTAAGTGGAGACTGACTTTTTCTAAGGATTAGAAGAGAGTTAAATCTTTTGGGGATTGATTTTATCGTATAAAGCCCAGGATGTGAGGCTGAAAGGTTTGTTTACTGATATATAACTAAGATTTGACCTATGCTTTTAGGAAGTCTGAGGGTCCTTGTATGAAGCCCAAAAGGAAGCTAGGGATGAGACTTTCTAAGTATCATTATATGAAGCCCAAGAGGAGGCTAACTTAGCTGGGGAGAGTCTTTGTATGAAGCTCAAGAGGAGGCTAACTGTACTAGGGAAAATATTCCTTTGTAGAAGAGGGAACTAGTTGTTTGAACTAAGTTGTATTGATTGAAAAGATCTTATTGTTTGACATAGTCTAAATTAAGGATGACTTAAATGCTAAGAGAAACTTAACAAGATATGCATAAGTATACATAAAGATATATGAACAAGTATATAAGCAAGTATGAATTGAATTGAAAAAGTGATGGGTCTTACACTGTAAATAGAGACCTAGGTGTATTGTGATTGACTGAATGATTAAGGTTTTGAGAAATTCAAGAAAGTTTTGAAATTATTTTGGATTTGAAATTGAATTTGAAGATGATTTTAATCTTGAAAAGGAGGGGAGAAAGGGTGTTGGGTCTTACACTCTCGATAGAGGTCCAGATGATTGTTTGTATCCTGTACAAAGCCCAGGATGAATGAGGCTAAAATATTTTCTATTTACAAAAGGTGTTGGGTCTTAGACTCAGGGAGATGCCCAGATTGATTGAAGTTTTAAAAAAGGTGCGAAGATTTTTAAAATTAGAAGAGAAAGAGGGATGAGACTTACATTCCTAGCAGAAGCCCAAGTATATTTGAAAACAAATGATTGATTTTGAAAAATATAACGGGACATATACTATGGCAGAGGCCCATAGATTTGTTTATTTATATAGAGGATTGGGTCTTACACTCTAATAGAGACCCAAAAGATATTGTTATGAAGTTTGAAAGATTGAATCAAAGTAAAAACTCTAATTTCATTTTTTAAGATATTTTTTCAAAGAAAAATCAATAAAAAATGCTATAGTTATCAAATGAATCCATTAACCATGTCATGAACAATGATTAAGGTTTACAAAAAGATGTTTTATTCACATGAATATTTGAAATCAATTTGGTTTAAGAAAAATCAAGAAAATAAATTATTTTAAAATATTTAAAATAATTTAAAATAATATTTTTAAATATATTAAAAAATATATCAAATAAAAAATATTGTTTTAATTTTTTTGGTGGATAAAATATTTAAATATGTGAATGATATTTTTTCAAAAGATCATTTGAAAATAATTAAAATTGAATATAGAAATTAATTTTTGAAAATAATTATGAAAAATAAGAAAATATTCAAATATTCAAATATTTGAAAAATGGCGCAAAGAACATCTTCTTCTTCCTCGTTCCATCCAGATGCAAAATCCCTCCTATCTCACTCAATTCGTAATGAGATTGTACGATGTAAACATGAAAATTGCTCGCTTTTGAATAAAGAACACGATGGTACCATTTAATTTCATTTATTTTAAGTGTGAAGTGAGATAATATATGATGAACAGATGAACCCTAGTTTTTGCAAAAACCATAATGAAATTCTATACACAATTGATTAATGGCAATTGATTGAGGATAAATAATCTACATACATGCAGAAACATAATGGAAACTTGAAATTTTAAAAATGATGTATGAATTATAGAGTTTGAAAGTTCAAGGCTTACCTCTGCAAGAAGGAATCGAATTATCTAGTAGAGGTGTTATAGATGTAAGATGATGATCTGGATAGCTCCCCTAGACCTCAAGAAAGGTGTTAAAATGCTTGGAATGGTTTAAATCCTTCTGGATTGAGTAGCTCGAATCCAACTGCTAAGTGATCAAGTGAGGTATGGAGATGTTGATCCTGATGTTACAAAAGTGATTCGATGATTTAGATCACTTCTATAACGTTTATGGAAGGTGTTTGAATCATTGGTTTGGACTGAATTGCTCATAAATGAGAAATTTGATTTCTCACTCTCTTGGTGTTTTAAATTTTGGAGCAAGGATGAGAAGTGAGAAAACAAGTGGTGATGTTATTTTGGTGTGTCTTAAATGATCAAAAATGAGTCTTATTTATAGGAGAACATGTTTTTTATAGAGGAATAGTGTTGGATGGGGAATCACTATATTATCCAATAGATATAGCTAGGTAGCCTTTAACTTAAATGCCAAGGCATCAAAGTCTTCTCTAGCATGCTACATATAGCTGATATAACGTACTTCAACATTGATGTTCATAGTTTGTATTGGTTCAACTTGGATCATAATGAAAAATATCCTTGAAAATTGATGTTTCATGCTGAAAAACTTGGCAGAAATTTCACTAAGTGTTGAAACTCTTATTTTTTATTTTATTTTTATTTTGATCTCTTCATAACTTAAAATCCAAGCATTTTTTGATCATGGCTTACTATAACTTTTATAGTATTTGGTGAGATCTATCATTCAAGCTTTGGAATAGAAAATTTGGTTGCTTGGATCACAAGTTATGGCCTTTGGAAGTTAGATACTTGAACGCTTTTTTTCCATAACTTAGTGAAATTTTCAATTTCTTCAACTTTGCCCCTTTTACAAGTAACCTTTATTTCTTGATTATTATTTAATCAAATTAAAAAGTGTATCATATTTTCTTGAACGATAGCTCATGAGAATCAATTTTGGCCAAAAAGTCAAACTTTGACTTTTGGTCTCAGATGAATTTTGTGTAGAGAAACCCTAATTCCTGATTTTTTTATAGGTGCATCCTCTGAGGCTATTTTGACTTTATGAATGGACTTTTGAGGTTCTTTTGAGCTTATTGAATCATGTACTGAGGCATTGGGTCATTTCCAGATGAAAATTTCTCTTTGGAGGTCTTGGTCGACCAAACCCTAATTTGGTGACACAAGTGATCTTGAGGTTTGATAAACTTGGAATGATGCAATCTTGTGCTTGATTCTTAATGTTAAGGATCTCTTGACCTCCATGGATGATTGAGAGACTTGATAAGTTGAAGATCATGCCAATTCTTGATTGATCCTTTGCCTGAACCTCTGTAGGGCTTAAAACCCTAATTCATGGTTGTAACACCCCAAATTTATTAGAATATTTATTTTATTTATTTAAATATGAATATTCATATTTTCGGTAATTTATGATGGTTGGTATAAAGTATTGAGAATTATGGATTTTGGGTTATTTATTTAAATAATAGTATATAATATGAATATATTGGTATTATTGTTAATTTAAATAGATATAAGTGAATTAAGGGCAAAATGGACATTTGAGGAGGAGTTAGTGAGGGTGAAGTTGGAAAGCCCAATTTAAGACCCAAAGTTAGGTTTAACAAAAAGGAATTTGGAGGAAATTAGGATTCATTCTTGTTAGACCGTGAAAAGGGAAGAAATAGAGGCAAGAGCTTTGAGGAAGATGATTGAGGCAAACGCTTCGCAAGGTTTTCGAGAATCAAAGAGAAAGGCTTAAAGTCGGCAATTAAGGTATGGAGAGTATTTCCTTCATTGTTTTTAATATGTGATTCAATGTATTTAAAGATGATTTAAGGGTTTAAAGAGTTTGAGGTTGATTTGAGATAAAGGAAATTAGGCCTTCATGGCCAAAATCTATTATTGAGGTTTTAACCGTATAAAGATTTGAACCGATGGTCTGATAGGTTTGAGGTCGATTTGGTTCGAGGGAAAGTAGGCCTTCATGGTCAAAATCTATTATCGAGGTTTAAACCGTATAAGAATTTAAACTGGTGGTCTGATAGGTTTGAAGTTGATTTGAGAGTAAAGGAAATTAGGTCTTCGTGGCCAAAATCTGTTGTTGAGATTGTTTAACCCTGTAAGATATGTGATTTGTGATAACTCTAATGAATGTGGGGTATTTGTAAGAAATTATGAGAATTAGAGGCGTAAATATGATACGGGATTGAACCTATATCCCTTAAATTTAAATGTTTTAGGCATAATCTTAGAATAATGATTCGATGGTTTAATTGTGTTAAAATTATAAATTTACTTGAGATAATTACAGTGTTGAATGGGGTTGTAATTTTTTGAGAGTTTAGGTTTTTACGGAATCGAAATCGGAGGTCCGGAAGGCCTCCAACGCTGAAAAACGCAGAAAATTGCATGATGTTCGTCACGACTGTTCATGTTTTCGGTCGAAATGATTTTGGACGTAACTTTTGATCCGTAAGTCCGTTTTGGCCCCCGTTCGATGTGTTGAAAAGCTAATGGACATGGCTATAACATAGTATAAATAAGATAATTGTTTGTCTAATATTTTTATGATATTAAATACGTGATTGTATGATGAATTACCATGAGTATAATTATGATTCTAACGAGATTAATACATGATTGTATAATGATGATTCCTATGAGTAATGATGATGAGCTATGATGATATTTCCATGAGTTTTTGATGATTCTATGATGACATGATTTATGATGATGATTTTGATGATGATAATTTTGATGAATGATGATGCACCTATGATGTTATTATGAGGATGGTTATTAACGTGTGCATCATGCATTCATGTGCATCCGGACTTCGGTTCAGGACCTTGATTTCTTTGCCCTCAGTCCCATTGTGCGGATATGAGGTATTTTGATGTGCTCCGGTTCTTGTATAGAATCGATCATATTGATGGGGATCTATGGAGAGTTGATGACCCAGTGTCCATCGAGCTGTGATGATTGGTACCACATGCATGAGTCTTGTTGCATTTGCATTTATGTGACATTTTGGTGTAATTTATAATGTTGTGGCCTTTGACGTTCCTTGATGATATTAATGATGTTGAATATGAAAATGACATCACTTTATATATTGATTTTTATATTGATTATTATGAATCGTTTTACTCACCTTACCTGTTTGAATGTTGCCTCCACGTGGGTAACGTGCAGATGACCAAGTTTAGTCGTGGATGTCGTCGATGATCTTTTTAGAGTTTTGAGTTGTTGGCCATGTTGGTTAACTTAGAGGGTCTTGCTCTGATAGTGTAACATCGAGTTGGGGTCTTTGAGTTAAACTATGTTTTATTTTATTTTTTGTTATTTTAATTATGTTTTCGTACAAGGAAAACTTTGGATTATGCCTTTTTGAACTCCGCTGCCATTTGCGCACTTTTGAGTAATTTTGAGAAAACTCGTTGCTTACGGAGCATTGACCTTTATTTGAATATATTGAGAAATGTACGCCCTTTGAGGTGATTTTAGAGTGTTTAAAATTTTACTCTAATAAATTCTATTATTTTGCCATAATATTCGTAGGGTAGAAAAGGGTGTTATATTGGTCAAGATGAACACTCAACAATCTTTAAAAGGATTAGTGATGTATAAAAGTACATGGTGATGATTTTAAAATGATATGAAATATTATGGTCAAAATTTAGGGTATGATAACCCCCTCCACATCTTTGAAACCCAACATCACAGACAAAGTCTCTGGCCCACTTCAGGTTCTGATAAGTCAGTAAGATTAGTAATATATACGTGAATTAAGTCAGTAAGATTAGTAATATATACGTGAATTGAGTTGGGCCAAAGTACATAAAAAATCAAAATAAAATAATATAAAAGGAGGTAGGGTTTGTGATGATAAGTCATTATCATTCGCCATGAGTGGCCAAAACAGGAAAAATGTTTAACATATTTCCATAACATCAGGTAGGTATGTGTGTTTCTTATGAGTTTTGTGTCTTTATGCGGTATGAGTGTTCAATCGTTTGGTCTCATGGATTACATGCATGAATAACATGCATGTTTATGTTAACTTCCATTGTCTTTATTTTAGTTCTTCATTTAAATCTGAAGGTGAGATTGAAGCCATAAAGTGCACTCTAGCATCAGTTAGGGATGCATTTGATACTCCCAACTTGGACATAGATAGTAGCGAGTATGACTAAGATGATGATGGAAACGAGTTTGATTTCAATTTCGATAAAGGTTTATATGGGGAAAAGGAAATTAGTTATGGAATGTCTGTTCAAAAAAATGTTTTGGCGTGAGATATACTGTTTGTTATGGAATTTATGCTTTGAAACCAATTATTTTTGTTTACATATATCTATTTTAACTTTATGTATTTTGATGTAACATTTCCCAACGTTTGTTTTGAAGAAAATGTTGTATGTGAATAAAACTGTCATAGATGTGATTTATGTAGACAATGGAGATAGGTATTTTGGTTAAGTTCATAGAGGTAACCGTAATAAAATAAAAAAGTATGTTGGAAATGGCTGGTGTGAGTATGTGCAGAAGAAGAGACTCATAAGAGGGGATATTTTGGGATTTACCATTTGATATCCTCCCGAAAGGCTCTATGTTTCGTTGTTAAACTCTTGAGTGAAGTTCAAGATGGCCGAAGAAGTAGATTGCCAGTACAAGTTGTGGTTGCAGGATGGATGTTTTGGTTGCTATTAGTCTGAAATATTTTGTTTGACTAGTTAGTATTATCCTATAAGTTTGTCTTATGTAATGTTTACTAAGTGTCATTTTGTATAATAGTTGGAATCTTCATGGATGATGTTTAAGTCATCTATAATGTAAATATATAACTGTGACGTGTTTTGTTAGATTTAATTGCTAATATTCATTAGTGAACCAAGAAAAAACACTATTTTTGTTATGAATAATAGTAAATAGACGTGAATGTTCATTTACCCAACTTTTTATATTTTTTATTTTTTCTATGTGTTAACATTTATGTATTTCTTAAGTTAATGGTTGTTTATTGGTCATGTACTATAAATATGATCCATGTTGTAACATGCTAAATGAATACTTGAGGTGAATAATATAATATCACTTTTCTTCTTCTCTTTGTCTCCTTCATCTCTATATCATTTTGGTTAATTTCATAACACGTTATCATCACGAAACTCTATAGTGCAAGTGATGGTATAGCCAGACTCTACGTTACTTTTCTACTCTCAATATATTTGAACCGATATGTTTATTTTTTTCATATATATATATATATATATATATATATATATATATATATATATATATATATATATATATATATATATATATATATATATATATATATATATATATATATATATATATATATATCATTTTGTTACTATTTTTTTTCATATAAATATGTTTATTTTTAATATTGAGAAATTTATTTACCATGTACAATCATATTACATTTCTTTGATTATTTTTGTTAAATTCGAGATGAATTTAACATTAAAACATTTTTATATTATTGCCTGAAATTGAATTTTAACACGTCAAAGTGTTAATTTAACATTCAGGCATCTATGAAGAATTGCAAGAAAAATAATATTTCTTGATCATTGTTTATGGAAATAGTTTGTGATGTGGTTTTTGAAGAACTAAAATTTAATATTATAAAATTTAAGTTAAACTATCTCTAAAGTATTGTTCAAAGACTGGACTTAACCGATTATTGTGTTTATCAATAATTCATAAATTCCAGAAAAGTTCAACATTCAAGTATCTTTAAAAGGTTGCATCTATAATATTATTGAATCTTAGATGAATTAAATCTATAATATTAATGAATCCCGAAAGGATTGCATCGATAATGTTAAAAAATTAGAAAAATGATTGCATCATTAATATTATCGAATTCTAGTAAGATTCAGGGATGGCAATGGGCAGGGTATTATAGTACCAATGTTTGTATTCATACCCTATGGGTACCTTAGTACCCATATTTCTAATAAAAAAATTATCAATCATTTATAATTTATCGTGTCATTTTAATTTTTTAACATTAAAAAAAATTTGAGGATGATATTGTTAAGTTAAGAAAAAAACAAACATTTATATTAAAATGCGTAGAAATTTAATAGTGATATATTTAATAAAATTGTTAGATTAACATATGTACATAATAATAAAAATAAAAATATATAAATATATATGTGCGGGTATGGGGCGGACTGGGTAAAAAGATACCCGTACCCGCACACATACCTGCTTATTTTAGTGTGCAATTTCTCGTGCCGTACCCATTTTACGGGTTTTTACCCTACCCGTTGTGGGTAAATTTTGAGAGTACCCACTAGGGATGGGTACAATTGTCATCCCTAGTAAGATTGAATAAATAATAGTGAAGTATCCCAGAAAGACTTCATAAAGAAATTTAATTTTTTTTTCTTTTATTGATGTAAAGAATTGTAACATAAATTTTTGAGAAATAAAAGTAATTAGATTTTTTTCTTCATAATTTGATGATATGCATCTCGAAAGGATTGCAAATATTGTAAAAACCATCCATGAATTATTGCAAATATTGCAATTTTTCTTAGTAAAATGAAGTTCTCAGGTATATTTTTTTGGTTTTTGTTTCATAAAAAATATTAGTTATTCTACCTATTATATCTTAATTGACAAGGAAAATATCAATTGTGATTTCCATGCATCCCTGAAGAATTTCGTGAATAACATGCATCTTTGAAGGATTGCATGAATAACATGCATCACAGAAGGAATGAATGAGTTATGTTAAAATATTCCTGAAGGATTTGACAAAGAATTTGTGTTTAGATGTAAAAATTTGTAATATACTCATAAAATGATTATCATTCCAGAAGAATGACATGGATGATTCTAATGCATCCTAGAAGGATAACTATATTTTTATATTATTGTAATTTTTTTCTAGCATTTGACAAATTTGTTAGAGTATCATTTGTTGCATAATTGGAATTATAAACCTCTATATTTCATCTTATTAATAATGTCTATCGTTTCTTTCTTAATTATTGTTTGAATTTTTATGTGTCATGATTTAATATTTTTGATGCTATTGATTACAAGAAAACTTGTGTTACATTGTGAAATCTCAAGTGTCGTGTCCCTTATGTTATTTAGAGCTTCTTTTTGCTTTCAATAGACATTACATGAAAATTTTGTCTCCTCTAACTATCATGGTTGAATATTTTGATGACACTTACTAAGGGAAATTATTTTACTTTCGAATCATAAATGTAATGCATCTTAATGTGATATTGAGCTTTCGTCAAATTTGGCTTAAACTATTTTGGTATATATATTGAGCTCTCTATTAAAGACTTCAAAAGATCAAATGTGTTGTTATATGGAGGAACACTATTACGCATTGATAGTGTACTTTATTCTTATAAGAATTTATTAAGTTTCAAAGATATTTGCCTAAATAGATACCATATTGAAACTAGAGATGATAGAGGTATTACATATCTTTGTATTACAAAGCACAATTCAGACACAAAATGTATAATGGAAAATCTATCAACATTCTCCTTTGGCTTGTACTACACTTATATTAGTACCATTGAAGCACATATAACTGTAAACCATAAGTTTACAAATAATAATAAATTCCTAATTTGGCATGACCGATTGGGCTATCCTGATTATATAATGATGCGAAAGATAATTGAAAATTCATGCGGTCATCAATTAATGAGTAGAGAAATTATCCAATCAAATAAGTTCTCATGCAGCTCTTGCTCGCAAGGGAAGTTGATAATTTGGTTATCACCAACAAAAACTAGAAATGAATATATAAGTTTTTTAGAGCGTATACATGGTGATATTTATGGGCTAATACACCCATCATGTGGACCATTTAGATATTTTATGGTTTTAGTTGATCCATCAACTAAATGGTCACATGTTTGTTTGTTGTCAACTCACAACCAGACGTTTGCGAGATTGTTAGCTCAACTAATTTGAACAAAAGCTCATTTCCTCGATTATCCTATCAAGAAAATACATCTTGATAATGCTGCAGAATTTTCATCTCAAGCATTTAATGAGTATTGTATGTCTATTGGAATTAAAATTAAACATCCAGTAGCACATGTTCATACACAAAATGGACTTGCAGAATCATTTATTGAATGTATAAAATTAATTGCAAGACCACTTATTATTAGATGCAAACTCCCAATTTTTAATTGGGGACATGAAACTTTGCATGCTGCCACATTAATTCGCATCAGGCCAACGAGTTACCACACCTTTCCCCCTTTATAATTAGTTTTTGGTAAAGAACCGAATATTTCTCATCTAAGAACTTTTGAATGTCCGGTGTATGTTCCAATTTCTCTACCACAATGTGATAAGATAGGTCCTAAAAGGAAGATGGGAATATATGTCAGATTGACTCCCCATCTATTATAAAGTACCTTGAACCAACAACAGAAGATTTATTCATTGCTCGATTGGATGGTTGTCATTTTGATGAATCAAACTTTCCAACATTAGGGGGGAGATAATAAGAAGTTGGAAAAAGAGATAAATTTTAATGAATTACTATTTTCTTTTCTTGATCCTCGAACAAAATAATGTGAACTAGAAGTTCAAAAGATAACTTTGTTACAAAACTTAGCAAATCAATTACCACATGCATTCAATGATCCAAAAGGTGTGACTAAATCATATATACCAGCTGAAAATGCTCCAATTAAAATTTATTTCCCTGTTGGACAATCCAATGACTCTCAACCATGCCTAAAGCGTGGTAGACCAATCGATTCCAAAGATAAAAATCTTTGAACAAGAAAGGGAGTTAAGTATAAAGATGGCCCAAGTGAGGATATAGAAAATTTAAAAGAACCTTCAGACATAATAAACATTTCATCTCTAAAAGAGATTTATCAGGTACCTAAAACTCATGAAAATAAAGAGATCTCGATAAATTATGTCCAAAATGGAATACAATGGAACCTAAATGAAGTTGACATTGATGATGTTTTTGCATATAATATAGCGCTAAATGAGATAAAGTGAGGACTGACCAACGTCTATCAAAATTTGTAGACAAAGTGAGGACTGACCAAAATAAAAAGATGCAATTGAAGCAGAATTAAACCTGTTCTACAAAAGACAAGTTTTTAGACCTGTAGTCTGAACACCTCAAGGTGTGAAGCCAGTTGGATACAAATGAGTTTTCGTACAAAAACGAAATGAAAAAAAATGAAATTGTGAGATACAAAGTTCGACTTGTCCCTCAAGGATTTTCGTAAAGACCTGAAATTGATTTTGATGAGACACATTCAGCTGTAATGGATGCAGACACTTTTCAATATCTAATAAGCCTTGTAGCATATGAAGGGCTTAATTTGCACATGATGGATGTTGTAACAACTTATCTGTGTGGTTCACTTGATAATAAAATTTACATGAAACTCCATGAAGGGTTCAATATACCAGATGCACACAACTCTGAATCTTGATAAAATTACTCCATAAAATTGAACAAGTCTCTCTATGGGCTGAAATAATCTGGACGAATATGGTATAATCGTCTCAATGAATGTTTTCTTAGAGAGGGATATACAAATAACTCCATTTGTCCTTGTATTTTTATAAAAAGATTAGGAAAGGAATTTACAATAATAGTTGTCTATGTGGATGACATAAATATTATTGGAACTCCTAAAGAGCTTCCGAAAAGCTATGAGTTGTTTAAAGAAAGAGTTTGAGATGAAGGACCTAAGAAAGACAAAATTATGTCTTGGTTTGCAAATGAACATCCGGAGAAAAGAATTGGAATTCAGTGAAGGTGATCATGTGTTCCTAAGAGTTAACCCAGTGACTAGCGTGGGTCGCGCGTTGAAGTCCAAGAAGCTGGATCCTAAGTTTATTGGACCATACCATATTTTGCAGAGAATTGGTGCTGTAGCTTATAGAGTGGCGTTACCGCCTGAAATTTTGAATTTGCATGACGTGTTTCATGTGTCGCAACTTTGCAAGTATGTCTCAGATCCATCTCATGTAATTCAGAGAGATGAAGTTCAAGTCCGGGAGAATCTTTCTGTTGAGACGATGCGTTGAGGGTCGAAGATCGTAAAATGAAACGACTCCGAGGGAAGGAGATACCTTTGGTGAGAGTGGCTTGGGGAGGTGCTGCAGGAGGCAGTGTGACCTGGGAATTGGAAAGCAGGATGCGGGAACCGTATCTGGAATTGTTCCCATCAGGTAATTTTCGAGGACGAAAATAATTAAAGTGGGGGAGAGTTGTAACACCCATTTTAATTATTTAGTCTTTTTGGTGTTATTTTATTTCGGTGTGTCTAAGTGCGTTGGTGAGTGCCCTTAATTATAGAGATCATTTAATAAACTATGGAGCTTAATATTAATATAATATAATTAATAATGATAATAATTTAATAATTAATAGCATTATTGTTATTCTATTGTTATTATTATTATTATTTGTATTATTATGAGATTAAGTAAAGAAGATGAGGATGGAGAATTATATAAGAGAAAGTGGAAATAGAAAGGAAATAGAAAGGAAGAGAGAAAAATTAAGGAGGAAGAACAAGGAGAAAGAGAGAGACAAGGCTAGGGCTGTTAAATTCTTCAGGATTCTTCGTTAGTTTGATCAATTAATCAAGATAAGGGTGTGAAACATTGTGGTTCTATCCATGCATGTGATTATGTAGGGATTATTTGGATTGTTTCGGTGTTTTGTGTAGTTTTCCATTCTAGGTCAGAGATGGTTTAATCGGTAGAATAGATGTTTTAACGGTTAGAATATGGAATAAGTCGTGTAGTTTAATCGAGGAATGTTAGGCTAAGACTACAGGAACTGGTTTGGTGAAAATCGGGTGATTTGTGAGCTTCTGATGATTTTTGAACAGTTGGGGTTTTGGTGTATCGTAGAACTCGCTAGGCGAGCAGCTAGCGAGTGAGGTGGCGAGGGTTCGCTAAGTCTTCGCTAAACGAGCTGGGTAGTGAACACTTCCAGTAGCCACTGCCTGCCTTCACTAGCGAGTTTGCTAGGCGAGTGAGGCAGCGGGCGTTCGCTGAGGCTTCGCTAGGCGATTGAGCCAGCGAGCATGACAACAACTTGTTTTATTTTGTTGTTTCCATCCAATGTTGATGTTTTCGATATATAACGTGTAGCTTGTGTGTTGTATTATGATAGGTTGTGGGTAGCCGTATGACATAAATTCTAGATTGTGAAATGTGAAGTGTGAATTGCAGCCTTTTGGCAAATTGATCCCTTTGGTCATGATGGGTATAAATATGGTGTTCAATGGTGAAGAGTGTATACTTGGTGTTAAAATGTGAATTTCCTCTAATATTTAATTTAATTAACATAATTAATTGATGTGTAATATATATAATGGTGACGTGATCAGGAGGATCATGTGCACTTAGTGTGCTTGAGTTTATTTGTTGTGCATTTGGTGTCATGCATATCATGGTGTTTTGGTGGGATGAATCATTGCTCAGGAGGAGCGTATGTGATTCATCCGTACTCCCTTGTGGAGAACGGTGGGGATAGATCATTGCCAAGGAGGGGTGTATGTGATCTATCCGGGGTTCGATTGAATGAACCAATGAGTCGGTACCACGTGCATGGTGTTGAGTTGCATATTTGCATTATTACATGTTGTGTTTGATATTTGGACAGTAGGTCGTGGTTGATGCACGTTGGGTGATATCTTATGTAATTACTACCTTTTGATCATGTATCTTATTACCGATAATTTTGATCACGTTTTCTCACCCTTTCGTTGTTGTGTGGTATGTGCTTCTTCGGAAGTACAGATAATTCAGGTACATAGCTAGCTTGGATAGTGGTGTGCAGGTCGAGTCTTAGGATGCTCTGATACGTAGCACGGGACTTGGGTGTTTACTTTTGTTATGTTGAATTTGTTTTATTCCTGTGACGTATCATTCTTTGGTGAACCTTGTTAATGAATGATTTTATGTAATTTGGCGGATGGCCGAGAATGTTGAATTAATGATTACTTCCGCTGTTTTATTTTGAAAACCATCTAATGGCGATTTATGTTGAATTATTTGATGTGATATCCCGCTTTTGAGGAAAAACTAAAATGTTTACTTGAAATAATCGTATTTTATTTTAATTTGAGAAGTGGGGTGTTACACTACAATTTGGTTAGATCCTTCTTATCTCTAGCTTTTATTTTGCTTTCTAGGGTAGTCATTTCATCTTCTCTCCTTCTTAAATTTTCAAAATCTTCTCCCTCTATTAAAAACCTTCTTGTTTTCAAACTTAAAACTTCTTTGAAAATAAAACATTGACTTTTTGTCAAGTGATTTTCAAACTTTGTTTTCTTAATAAATGTCAATCAATGTTAATCATATTTTGACCGATTTCAAAAAGATATAAAAGACAATTTACCTCATTCAAATTTTTTGTGCCTTTGTGAACTTTTCATAAAGTTTAGACATAAGTCATTTCCATAGTTGAGATATAATTCTCCTATTCCCCATAGTATTAAAATTTTGATATTTTCCACTTAAATGTTGAGTGATAGACTTGTTGATAATCCAAGAAAAATCCTCCATCTTTAGGTGATGTAAATGTTGTCTTATACTTGTAGGTGACTAGTCTTAGTTTTCTCCTTAAAATGATGACTTGTCTTTATATTTAAAATTAATCAAAACCAACAAATGTTTGTTATTTGTACCACGAACTACGATGCTTTGATCTTATATTGCACTTTTTGGGTACGTAGGCATTAGGCGATAAGTCTCTCCAAACACAAAAAATCATAAAAAATAATTTCTTCTCACCTCCCCAATCTCTTTTCAAGAAAACCTTTTTCAAACCAAAAAGCTTAAATATTTCAAAGGGCTCCTATAGAGTACTATAGACGTTTTGGGTGCTAACACCTTCCCATTGCATAACCAACCCCTTTACCCAGATCTCTGTTCTTGTTTTTCTTTTAGAACTCTTTGGTTTTATTCGCTCTTTTTCCTTTCCTTTTTTGGATAAAATAAAAATGTTGTGGCGACTCTTGCATTTTTGAGTTAAGTTAATCAATAGCTTACACTCACAGTTTTCCCTGCTACAAAAAAGTGGCGACTCTGCTGGGGAAAATTAAACAGATTTCTGGTTTCACCTACTTTGATTTATTTATCATTTTTTGTTTGATTTGTTTGTTATTGCGTATTCTGTTTTGGTGCCTGGTGATCCGTGTGGTGAGATAAGTCCTATACCCGGACTTGAGTGCACTTATGATAGGAGGGTGGTATAGTCTTGTTGGCTTACATGGAGTAGTCCTTACTAAGCTAACTTGAGATCCCCCACTCAGTGGAGGCCCCTTTGGGATTACTGATGTCTTACGAGTAGTCGTAATTGGCATTACTTTTTCCGACCTAGGAGCCTGAGAAGCTGAGGACCTTAGAACCCTTTAACCCATCTTGGCCTTATTAGGATGTGGTGCGGTGGCTATTCAGGTGTAGACTTGAATTAGTTGTTACACGATACCATACTCAGACAAGTTTCTCTTAAGAATATTGTTGCCTATGAGTAGTCGTTTAAGCCGATAATATCCAAAAGATGGAATTATGACTCTAGGAACTTTTTTAGAACCTTGTTCTACAGGTGATTATATAACTTTAGTACATACCATTATGGGTTGTTTCTTACCTTTGGCTCCATGCTCGTGCCGAACCCTTGAACCTGTGTGTTTTGTGTGTCTTGTTTGTGGGTGTTGCATCTTGCATATATGCATTCATGAGCATTTTTTCTCAATTTTCAAGGAACTCAGAGATTTCTTTTTGCAAATATCACAAAATTTTTAGAATCATGGATATTAAAAGAAGTAACAGTAAGAAGTAAACTTTCACGAGTCTTGACTTACAAGAGTTGAGAAAGCTTGGATCTTTGGTATCTAGTCCTGTGGATTTCAAATGCTGTTTGGGAAACTCTTGTTTATTTTGAGAACTAATGTTGAAGAGGGGAATCTTAATACCTTGGTCCAGTTCTACAATCTGTTGCATTGTTAATTTACTTTCCCAGATTATCAGCTATTGCCAACCATAGATGAGTATGTCTATCTTATGGGTGTGCCAGTATTTATTGAGTTTCTTGAGCGACGTGTCATGAAGAGATCAAAAAAGCCAGAGTATTTATTTTCCTCTAGCGTATCCTCATCTGCTCATCTTTCTACCTCTAGTTCTTGGAAGAGTATTATGGATTGACTCGTGAAAGAGAAAGACACCATGAAGATCAACTATGTAAAATAAATCAAAAGGCTTCGCAAGAAGTATTAGCTCAGAGTTGGGTCGTTTTCAAACACGATTCCTTAGAACTAGATTTCATTTTCTCTTGTGTTGTAAGATTGATGAAATTGTACTTCAAATCTGTAATTCTTTCAATATTAATGAAATGAGATTTTTGGTATCCAGTGTGTTATCTTAAATGTAATGTTTGCAAACTGCTTTATAGTTCCTTGAAAATTTTTATTTGCATTTGCACATCAAGCATCATTCTGCATTGGAACTTGCATTTCCCAGGTGTCTTATTTGCTTCCTGTTCTTGGTCTTTGTTCAGACAAGTTGTATCACCAGTTTAATACTTAGACTAATTAGAGAAAGAAAACAAATTACCTAATTTATTGGCATTCATACTGAATTTAAAGTGGTTACTGAAGGACAATGGAGAGAACAAAGAATGTGGATCCCATGTCAGGCTTTATAGTGATGACCAATCCGATGTACGGTTTTCCTCCGGACGACAATGTTCTACAAGTGGATGTTCCTACTCAATCTCAACCTGGGCAAAAATAACCTTGATGTTCAAGTTAATGAAAGAGATTCCCGACTTCTGAGGTATATGCTAAATCCTTAGAATGTCCACCCTGTGACAAAGATGAATGATCCTAGAGTTGTGGAAATTGAAGAAGGAGTTCTTGATCTCAAGAAAAAATTGGAGATGATGAAAATATGCATGCATATGGTCTTAAGGCTTATGACTTGTGTCTGGTCTCGGGCGTCCCTCGAAGCTCAAAATTCCTGTCTTTGAAATATACAAGGCACCATTTGACGATGTTCTGTCGAAAGATGATCGCTCATGTCGACAACTATAAGCTGATGATTCACTTCTTTCAGAAAAGTTTATATGGGGGATCCTTGATGTGGTATATGAAGCTAGAAAGGAACCATATTCAGTCCTTGGAAGACCTAGCTAATGCTTTTATGAAACAGTACAATTACAATTTGGACATGGCTCCAGACAGTGATCAATTGATGAGTATGAGTCAGAAATATAGTGAATCATTCAGAGAGTATGCACAACAGTCGAAAGAATTTGCAGCCCAAGTTCATCCACCTTTCTTAGAGAAGGAACTGGCCAAAATGTTTCTAAGAACACTGTCAGACTCTTATTATGTCAAGATGGTAGGCGTTGTTCCTCTAGAGTTCTCCAAAATTGTGGAAGTCGGAGTAAACATCGAGAACGCATTCAAAAGTGGAAGAATTCAAGATAGTTTAAATGACCAAGCTACTGAAGAAATATATGTTAGTGATTCCCAAGTAGAAGAAAATGTTGAAGTTGATGTGATTCAGGATTCTCCTTAGATTCTGCTAAATCCAGTTCTAGTTCCTTATCACCAATATCAAAATCAGTTCCAGAATCAGCATAAACCTCTGAATAATCCAAAAGGAGAGACTCGCCAGTTTGATCCAATCCTGATGACTTATAATCAATTGTGGTCTTATTTTGCTCGAAAGTCGGTAATGACACCTAGAAAGACTATAGTCATGAAATCTCGTCCTCGTTGGTACAATCCGAATACCAGCTGTGAGTTTTATGATGGGGTAATGGGGCATTTGATTGAGGAGTGCAAGGTTTTCCAAAAAAAGGTTCAAGAAATTATCGATGATGAGATGTTGACCTTCAAGGGAGGAAGCCCATTTGTGAATGGAACATCTTTATGCTTATAAATATAAAAACTTGAGGAAATTCATATTGTTGATGTTAGTGGAGTGACCCGTAGCGGTCATACATTTGCTTCTGTGTCTCCAAAGAAAGTTGAAGATGTTCTTTCAAGCTCAGATTGAGATAGTCTCCTAAGATCATTAGTTTATTACTGCAATTTTATTTGTAATCTTTTATGATTGTTAATGCTTTATTTTCACGTAGAAACTTGCTTGATTTTGAATATTAATCATAATGCAATGAGTATGTTTGTCTTGAAGTAATCCATTCGCATTCGCTCATAAATTTTTTCCTGCATTTGCAATACCGACTCCTTGTTTAAACTCTTGGAGAGAGGATGATGAAGTGAAAACGCAAAATTTTTGGTTATATGCTTTTGAATAAGACCATACTGATGATGTAAGGCATTGTTTCAAATTCCAAAACACCGAAGATATAAGGAAGATAATCCATTGTTGGCCCCTTTGAGCCTTGAAGTAGGAGTTTTATTTATAAATGAAAAAACCCTTACATTTTAACCTGGGACAGGGTAGTCTTTAGTTAATTTGACCAAGTGTTCAAATTTCTAAAAGGAGTGTGTATCTAAAGACCAACCACAATGGTCATCCCACATTCATAAAGGGAAGAGGCAGTCACACCCCTTTTAACAAGTCAGATAAGCCAATGTCACATGATTCGTTCAACAAAAAAATAAAAAATAAAAATCCCGCTAAGTCGTAAAACTTGAAAACAAATGACTTAGGCGAAAATTAGGGGATCCCGCTGGACATCCAAAATTTCAAAAAAGAAAATTGGTCCGGCAAAAATTAGGGAAAACAAAAAAATGGAAAAATATGAAAAGTGAAAAGAAAAGGATTACGAAGAAAAGTCCTAAACAAATTTATGTGACTACAACCTCAAAAGACAAAAAAGGGTGATTGTCATTCCCCGAAGAGCCTCATTGGTTCGTAAACTATCAGTTTCATTGGATCCTCAACCATCAAAATCCTTTGAGAGATGAACATTTGTGTCAAATTAGCTGAATGTAGGATTGAAGAACATCACGGAGAATGGGTGGCTACAAATAAACTTTGAGCCTAAAAAAATCCTTTTTTCTGAAAACATTGAACCAGACCACATTATAACCCTTAAAAGACCTAATTGAAGCATGGTTTATTTTGAAAGCATACTTTAATAAGATAGCATTCCTGACTCCCATGAGTTGTGCTAAAAGATCTTTGTTGGTATAGCATGTGCATTTAAAAATCAATGTCACATCTTAACTAGTGATTCATTCACAAGTTTTTGCGACATCTTTTCAGTAAAAAATTTCAAGACTAACATATTTAATTGTATTAGAATTATCATTCTCAAAATTAAAATTTTCTGCTTGCGTACATTTGTTGACATCATAGAAGCTTACGTATGAGCATCAATGATAAGCTTAATCTTTTGAGGCCTAAAACTCTAATGAGTAATTGGAAAATCATTTCAAGGAATGATCATATCCAGGGGCATGTTACCTGAAGACTTTGTTAAGCCTGAGCAAGTTTGTTTTCCCAGTTGATGCTTTCACAGGAGCAAAGCTTGAATACTCCATTGATCAAAGAATGTGCCGAGTACAATCAATATGGGGAAGTTACATCGAGATTCGACGAATCTCTCAGAATATGAAGATACTGGGGTCGATTACCGCAAGTCCTTATGAACTCGACATTCTCTTAATTTGAGTTTTTCATTATTGATATTCTCCTTAGTAGAGTTTGTTGATGTTTTTCTTAGCAGTGTTCTTTCTGGCTCCTCTGGTAGAATTTATTAACAGCTCCTCAGTAGAGATGTATTGAGGTTTCTCTAGTAGATTTTGTTGATACTCCCTTAGCAGAGTTTTTGTTCCTATGGATAACCAGACGAGTGTTGTTCAGTTTTCCATAGCTAAGTCTTGATTCAAATCTTCTCCAAATGAGTATGTTTCCTTCATCTAGCCAGGTTATGGTCAGGCAGTTGAATAATTTTAAGGACCACCTCTCCTTGATGATGACACCCATGCAAAGATTTGTCTTTGCTGATTCCTAGTAGAGGTTATGCATCTTTACTTTAGATTATTCCCCAAGGAAGGAGCATGTTGTTATCTTCTAAGAAGTGTTGATATAGCAGTCACCTGTCGGATTTTCGCTCGCCTTGTATTGGGTATTGATTTAAAATCCCCCACAGTTTAAATTTTTGCTATGATGTTAACTTCTTATTCCCCGGAAAGTCCAGGAGGTTTCTCTCAGAGTTGCATAATACTCAGAGAACTTTTTCGGATATCCCCAAAAGACTTGTGTTATTCCCTAGTGGAGTTGCGTAGATGCTTACATGATTACAATCCTCCCGCGAATCCATTATATTTTGCAGCAGATCTCTTCATCCCTTTGAAGCAGATTTCATATGGATTTTTTTTATCCCCAGGTAGGGTTGGAAGATTTGTGTTGCTATGTTTTTTCCAACAGATCTTTTCCTCGAAGCGGAGTTCATATTGTTGTTCCCTCTTGTTGGATTATTGATGTTTGAAGATTTATCTTTGGGTTTTCTCCCCAAGCAGTATCTCCATTTCCTCAGCAAGACTTGAGCCTTGTAGTAGGCTTATTTTTCTTTGATGGCTTTTGCTTATCTCTTGCAGGATTTCTTTTGTTAAATCCCCAGCACGATCTCCAGTGATGTCTCCAACTTGCTGAGATTAGCCGAGTATTTGGTGGTGTGGTGATTTTTTGTTCACCCTCTGTTTATCCTTTTTGTCTGTTTTGTCAACATATCCTTACGCATATACATTGCATGCACATTCATTCTGTTGAGCATGACATGTTTTTGTTGCATTGTGCATTTTGCATTTCTGTTGGTGTTTTCCCATTCTCTGGTGTTGTTATCCCCATAGAGTGTGTGTGTCCTCTCTCCAATAGAGTGTCGACCTTAAGCAGAAAAATTTATCCTTTCTTATTCCCCACTGAGTTTAAGCCTCGTGGAAGATATTTGTTTTAGCTTTCCTCCCCAGCTTTTATTTGGATGGAATGGATCCCTGTTGAGATATTTCCTCCTTGGAACGAGTCTTGTTTGACCGTTTCTCTCCAGTTTGTTCCTGGATTGAACTTTGGTCCCCGATAGTGACTACTTTGAAGCTCTCTAGGCTATGCAACCTAGATGATTGGGAGTGAATTTATTTTGCACCCTTGGGGATTTTGTATTCCTCAATAGATGATTTATTTATAATCACCATCAGAAGATGAAGATTTTATTTCTACAGCAGTGTTGTTGCTACACTCTCTTGGAATCTATTGCGTGACTTCAAGTGACATCTCTTTATTTGAGAAGCTTATTGTGACTCCGTCAATTTATCCCATCAATTGGTTTTTTTATCTCCAAAAAACCTCAGCAGATTGTGGCTCTATTCTAGATTCTTTAGTTAATCTCGGCAGTAGATTCTCTGGTGAATTTTTGTAATAGAATTTTCAGCAAATCTCGGCAGAAGGTATTTTCTTTCCAAGAATCTCGACAGTAGATTTCTTGGATAATTACAAAAAAAAAGGATTACATCAAACTTCGGCAGAAGGTGTTTCCTTTCATTTCTTGGAAAATCTCGGCAGAAGATTTCCAGTTGACTTCGGCAGAAGGTATTTTCTTTCCAAGAATCTCGGCAGTAGATTTCTCGGGTAATTTCAAAAATAAGATTACAACAAACTTCAACATAAGATGTTTCTTTTCATTTCCTGGAAAATCTCGGCAGAAAATTTCCAGTTGACCTCGGAAGAAGGTATTTTCCATTTAGGATCTCGGCAATAGAATCCCTGGTTAAGTCTCGATAGAAGACTTTCTAGCAAAAAAATAAAAACCTCGGTAACGGGTGTGTTCTCAAGTTAAACATCAGCAGAAGTCAGTTATTAATCCCCATCAGAAGATGAAGATTTGAATTTCCCCAGTGTTGTTTTGATAACACTCTCTTGGTAATTGCTTGTGTGACTTCATGTGGTAGCCTCTTTATTTGAGAGACGTATATATCCCCAGCAAGTAAACCTCACATGGTAACAAATGGAAGCCTCTTTATTTGAGCAGTTTGTGTAACCTTCAGGAATTTATTTGTATCTTCTCAATAAATGACATTTCTCTAGTTCATCCTCAGCAGAGAAGTTTATTGTAAAATGATGGATCCTTATCCGACCAGCGTTTCCATCATATGGCATCTCTGTGGAATAAGTCCCAATGATAAGTTTGTTGTGAAATTCTCAACAAATGGTTGTCTCTTTATTTGAGAAGTTTGTTGTGTGATTTGAACTGCCCAGTGATAGGTAGTTGATAATGTACCTCTTTTTCCAACCCTGTGACAGGTAGTCGAGTTTTTCCTACCCAAGGACAGGTAGCTGACCTTTATTTCCTTCTCCTATCTAGTGATAGGTAGTCGAGTATGTTTATCCTACCCATTGATAGGTAGTTAACATTTGTAATACCCTATCCAGTGACGTGTAGCAGGTATTATTTCTCACACCCTTTGGTTGGTTATCTTTATTTTTACCCAATGACTGGTAAAAGGTGATCCTTCCTCCAGAGCTTTGTTGCCTTTATTTTTCTACCCAGTAACAGGTAGCAGGTAACATTTGTCTCTTTTTTGGTTAGTTACCGTCATATTTTTCTACCCAGTAACCGGTAGCCAGTACTCTTTCCTTGTGATGATATTTCTTTTCCTACCTATTAATAGGTAGTTGATATCTTGTTTACCCTATCCAGTAATCGATAGTTGGTAACCTTTTGCTTCAGGTTTATTACCCTCGCTAAACTACTTAGTAACCAGTAGTTGGGATTGCTTCTTTTCCTACCCAGTAACAGGTAATTGATTATCTCTCAACAAGTGGATCACTTTTTACCCAGTAACTGGTAATAAGTAATACATCTTTTTATTTTCTACCTAGTAACCGGTAGATAACAATTATCTTGTGTTTATTTCACTTAATTTCTACTCAGTAACTAGTAGAAAATATTTTATTTGTTCTCTTTGGTTTGAGTATCTTCGCCCAGTGACCAACAGTTGGTATCTCTGCCCTCATTGAGTCATTTCCTTTCCTTTATCGGAATAGAAACTTACTCTTTTGTTTTCTCCTATGGAGTCTCTTTTCTTCTTTTGATCCCCAGTATTTATTTATCTCATGTGGCATTTTCTCCCTACAGAGGTCTTGTGTCTGCATATCATTAGCATAATCATATCATTTTGTGGCCTCTTAGGGCCAAAAATTGGGTTTGTTTGTTATATTTAAGTCTCTTCTATCTGGTCGAGACAAAGATGACAATCTTCATATCTCCGGATAGAAGAAACTTAAATAGGGACAGTTGTAATACCCTAATTTTTAACCCTAAGATCCTACATGTCATTTTCATCTCATCCCACAAACAAGATTGTAAGCTTTGGTTCTCTTTCCCTCCTCTGTAGGTTTGTTCTTGGGAGATCACTGGGCACCTTTGTTTTCTTATTTGTTTGATATTTGTTTATGTTTATGTTTACTAACCATTTATTAAAATCCAAAAAAATGTTAGTTTTTTCCTTTACTAACTTTTTCAGAAAGAATTTGGATTAAAGATATCAAATATCAGCCCCTCGGCTCGAGTGAATTTCATCTGAAAAAAGTCGAAGTTGATCTGCGACCATTTCAAAATCATCTGATTAAGACTCTCCCAACATTTGATTGAATTTTATTCAAGAGACTCCAAGGTTCATGTGTTTATTTCCATGGCTTCTTTGACAAGCAAAAGGATCGAGTCAAAGCCAAGACAACACATCAAAAAGACAATTTTTCACAATATTTTCCTGTGGTAATCGGTTACCAATATTGGGTAACCGGTTACCCTATGTGAATTTTGTGAAAATTGGGCAAATTCAAATTCTGCAGCATTTTTGGCACCAAATTCAAATATTGCAACATGAGAATATTCTAGATCACTTCATTTTAAATCCCCTACCTCATAATTAATTTACACCATACACCTTCACTAATCACCACTTGATCATTAATTTCCCTCCAAATTCAAATTCCAAGCCTAATTTTGATTCCAAACCAAATTCCAATCCACCAAAATTTCCAAGCCTAAATCCTATAAATAGAGGCCTCATTTCTCTTATTTCATAAGCTTTTGATAGCCGAAATCACCTTGTCAAATTTCTTATTGACTCTCAATTATCTCTAATTACCAAATTCACCAAAGCTTTTTCTTCCTTTGAAAAGTTAGTAAGTTCATCATTAGAACTTACTAATCTTTGAGCTAACCTTCATCCATTCACTTTTTCATCATCAATTCTAGTAGATCAAGGATTTGAAGTGTGGTTTGTGGAGCTAATTTGAAGAGTTTCCAAATTTGGAGTGGTAATTTCTTGATCCACCATTGTTGCTCTTGATAATCTTCCACAATGTGATTCATTATTTATTCTTGTTGCTTGATCTTTGGATCTTACAAATTGTGTTCTATTGGTGTAGATTGCTGTTATTTTACTTGAATTTTCGTGCTCAATTGCATCCTTGATCATAAGGTGTTTGAAGAAATGATTGATCAAGTTTCTGCACTTTTTAAAGCATTTTTGCTGCTCTTTTAGCAATGGTAACCAATTACCTGATATTGGGTAACCGGTTACCCAGTGTTATTTTGCTGTTTTTCTGCTGTTTTAGCAGTGGTAACCGGTTACCAGTTATTGGGTAACCGGTTACCCAGTGTTGATTTTGATTTTTTTGCTCTGTTTTGGAACTGTTTTGGTTATTTCTTCTTCTTCTTCTTCTTCTTCCATTTCCTTTTGATTTTTACCTTAGAATGCACTTTTAAGGGTCCTTTTCCTCTTTAAATTAATTGGACTTAGGGTGTAGATTAAGTTGGATAAACATTCATTAATTCAAATATATCTTTAAAGTGAATTGTTCAATTCATTTTAGGTGCTTTGATTTAATGATATGTTTAGTACTTTAATCCACCAAGATGAGTGGATGAACTTAAAGATGGAATGATCTTGAACTTGTAATTCAATTTGGCATTCCCTCTCCTCTTCTCTTTTTCTTTTGATCGACGAAAATCTTTGATATCATTTGAACTTAATTCAAGTTCTTGATCAAGATGAGATCATTACCTATTTTCTTTTTGTGCGACATTACTTTCGGAGAGTGATCTACATATCACTTCTCTAGCATGCATTAGCACTAACATTGTTATTGACCGGCCTTAAATAGTCATGGTTTCTACATAAACTCGATTACGATTGCTTAACATAGCGGTAAATTGTCCTGTAATCGGAAAGTGATCATTCGTGGCTCAAACTTATGTTTGAAAGCCCAAGTATGGTTGATTATTTGTCTTAGGTCCATCACCTATGAAACTCGTTGTTAGGAGGCTTTTATTTTATCAATCCTCTAATGAGTTTTCATCAACTTTGACTTAAGTGCATGAGTTACTCATCGTTGATCATTTACTCTAACAACTAATCACTAACTCACTAACTATATCATTGTACTAATTTTGTTTTTGTTTCCTTCTTGCTCCCTATCTCTCTTTTATCTTTATGCTTATTTATTATCATCTCATATCATACTTTTGTTTATGCTTGCGCTATTTTTCCTTTGTCCGTTGGACACATGTTTATGTTTCCGCCATTTTTCTTTTGTCCATTTGGACCATATCTTGTTTAAAAGACTAATAAAGGATTAAACCTCTTAAACACTTGGTGCTCTTAACTTTGTGATTACGATCTTGGACTATTCTTAGACCTTGGACCTTTTGGACTATTCTTGGACCCTTGGACTCAGAATTAGGACTCTTTCCTTATGCTTGGAGTCTTATGGATCTTTGCCTTTATTTGGCTTGCTTATTGGCTTATGCTTCAAGACGGATGGAATTCTTATTTTGCTTGCTATCGAGTGTGCTACAAGTTGGTTAGATCCTTCTTATCTCTAGCTTTTATTTTGCTTTCTAGGGTAGTCACTTCATCTTCTCCCCTTAAATTTTCAAAATCTTCTCTCTCTCTCTCTCTCTCTCTCTCTCTCTCTCTCTCTCTCTCTCTCTCTCTCTCTCTCTCTCTCTCTCTCTCTCTCTCTCTCTCTCTCTCTCTCTCTCTCTCTCTCTCTCTCTCTCTCTCTCTCTCTCTCTCTCTCTCTCTCTCTCTCTCTCTCTCTCTCTCTCTCTCTCTCTCTCTCTTTCTCTCTTAAAAACCTTCTTGTTTTTAAACTTAAAACTGCTTTCAAAATAAAACCTTGACTTTTTGTCAAGTGATTTTCAAACTTTGTTTTCTTAATAAATGTCAATAAATGTTAATCATATTTTGACCAATTTCAAAAAGATATAAAAGACACTTTACCTCATTCAAAATTTTTGTCCCTTTGTGAACTTTTCATTTAAAAACTTTTCATAAAGTTTAGACATGAGTCATTTCCATAGTTGAGATATAATTCTCCTATTCTCCACCGTATTAAGATTTTAATATTTTCCACTTAGATGTTGAGTGATAGACTTGTTGATAATCCAAGAAAAATCCTCCATCTTTAGGTGATATAAATGTTGTCTTATACTTGTGGGTGACTAGTCGTAGTTTTCTCCTTAAAATGACGACTTGTCTTTACATTTAAAATCAATCAAAACCAACAAATGTTTGTTATTTGTACCACAAACTACAAGGTTTTGATCCTATATTGCACTTTTTGGGTATGTAGGCATTAGGCGATAAGTCTCTCCAAACACAAAAAATCTTAAAAAATAATTCTCTTCTCACCTCCCCAATCTCTTTTCAAGAAAACCTTTTTCAAACCAAAAAGCGTAAATACTTCCAAGGGCTCCTATAGAGTACTATAGACGTTTTGTATGCTAACACCTTCCCGTTGCATAACCAACCCCCTTATACAGATCTCTGTTCTTGTTCTTCTTTTAGAACTATTTGGTTTTGTTTGCACTTTTTCCTTCCCTTTTTTTTGGATAAAATAAAAATGCGGTGGCGACTCTTGCATTTTTGAGTTAAGTTAATCAATAGCTTACACTCACAAATTTCCTCACTACAGATACCTGTATCTTACTCCATATCTTTTCTTTAGCGGGTTTCAACGATGTAGTTCTCCAATTATCACAAGTGATTGGAATTTGCGAACGAACAAGTGCCACAATGTAACTTGTCAACATTGCACCGTTAGGCTCAACTAATTGGTCTGTTTCATTCCAATGTACGTCATATTTTATACTTTTGTCTCTCGCATGAATTATTCCCTTCATAATCGTTATTCCTCGTTTAATATCTCCTTCTATATCATGTGCTGATTCGTTTCCATCATTTTTAGAAGTATCATGTGCATTTTCCTAATTGCTAGCCATTTCACCTCTAATAAAGGAAAATATAAATATGAAATGAAAAAATATCAACATCCATAATCCATAATCAATTGAATATATAAAATGACAAATACATGATTTTATTGAATGACAAACATACAAAAATTAATTGAATGACATAAAATAGTTATTTTTACTAGTACCTTTTTCATTAACATCTCTTTCTTTTCTTGGTTGGAATATGGCCTACTTGGCTCTTAACAACACGGACGGATGAATTTATCCAAATTTCATCATTATGATTATTTCTAATATATCATTCATTCACTCTAGTATTCTCATCTTGATCATTTATAATATACGATTATTTCTCAACATCAATACCACCTTGATCTCCAACGTTATCATCAATTACTTTGTTAGATAAAAGCACGATAAACCATTTTGTACTTGTTGGATCAGTGACATAGAACACTTGTTTAGCTTATGTGGCTAGAATAAAAGGCTCATCTTTGTACCCCACCCTATTAAGATCCACTTGCAAAAATCCTGACTTATCCATTTGTATGCCACTATTATTTTCAACCCACCTGCAACCAAATATAGGAATCTGAAACTTCACATAATCAAACACCCAAATGCGCTCAATAACCCCAAAATATGATAGATTTGAATATTTGGGGTTTAAGTCCTTCACACTTGAAATATGCATTGCTTCAGCTATCACGATGACACCAATATTTTGCATAGTACTTTTATCATCTTATTCTTTGGTATAAAAAGAGTATCCATTAATTGTGTATGCGCTATAAGAAAACACATGCAAACTTGGACCATATGCTAAACATCTCAACCTTTATGTTATTGAAGCGGGATCTGAATATAACTTTGAATAAATATGATCCTTGAACCATGGTATAAAACTTCGATTATGCTCTCGTACTATTCAGTTTTCATTTCTATTCGGATTCAAACCTCGGAATTCATCCTTGTGCATTTCAACATACGGCTCAACCTCGTTCTCATTGTGCAAAACATACAAATGCACTTGCTCCCATTTAGCCCTTGATACTGTCACAATTTTATTTCCAATAACTATTTTCCTTCTTTTTTTTCGACAACATGAGATTTGAGGAGCCCAATGGTTGAACATTGGACAAATATTCAGTACAAATCTCAGTCTCTTCTTTGACAATGTATCGTTCAACAATTCATCCCTCTGGTCGACTTCGATTTCATTCTTAATATTTTCATATAACGTTCAACAGGGTACATCCATCTCATATAAGCCGGTCCACACAATTGTGACTCTTTCACAAGATGAACAACTAGATGAACCATTATGTCAAAAAACGAGGGAGGAAAATACATTTCAAGCTGACACAAAGTAATAACTATTTCTTTTTGCAATGATGGTAAGATCACAGGATCGATGACCTTACTACAAATGAACCTGAAGAAAAAACACAATCTAGTTATTGCCCTTCTTACTTTTTCTGTAAAAATTGAACGTATATCTATTGGTAGAAAATGTTTCATTATAACATGGCAATCATGTGTCTTTAAACTCTTTAACTTGAGGTCTTTCATAGAAACAAGTCTTCTAATATCTGAAGAGTATTCTTCTGGAACTTTAATGTCACTTAGAAACTTACACAATATCTTTTTCTCCTTTCTAGGTAGAGTATAAGCAGCAAGTGGTAGATATTTTTGTTTTCCTTTCTTCAAGGGTCCTAATTCATTTCTTATTCCCATCGCTATCAAGTCCTTTCTTGCTTTAAGGTCATCCTTAGACTTTCCTTGTATATTGAGTAATGTACCAATAACACTTTCAAATACATTTTTTTAAATATGCATAACATCGAGAAAATGGCATACATACAACGACTTCCAATACGGAAATTCAAAAAAAATTGACCTCTTCTTCCACCCACGTGTGACAATAGTATGTGCAAAAGGCTTGTCAAACTGAGTACTCACATCTTTCACCTTTTCAAAAATTTGATCACCTGTCAATGTAGGTGGAGCTCTACATTATTCTTGATTTCCATTGAATGCTTTTCTCCATCCACGGTAGTGATGATTGGAATTTAAGAATCTATGATGACTGAGAAAGACATTCTTTTGACAAAATTCCAATCGCGTCCAAGCTGTGTTTTCTTCACAAATAGGACACGCACATTGACCTTTAATGCTATACCCTGATAGGTTTCTGTATGCTGGAAAATCATTAATTGTGCCAAACAACATCGCCTTCAAATTGAAACTTTCTTTCTTGTATCCATCATAAACCTACACACCGTTCTCCCACAAAATCTTTAAGTCTTCGATTAAAAGTGTCAAGTATACGTCTATGTCATTCCCTGGTTTTTTAGGCCCAGAAATTAACATAGATAATATCATGTACTTACGCTTCATACATAACCATGGAGGTAGGTTATAAATCATAATAATCACAGGCCATGTGGAATGTGAGATGCTTTGCAGACCATGTGGATTCATTCCATCAGTAGATAATGCCAACCGAAGGTTTCTCGCTTCTTCTCCAAAATCAAGATAATCATTGTCAATTTTCTCGCTTCAATTCCCCAACATCACAATGTAAACAAGTAAACAAATAAACAATTAAGCAAATACAATGCAAATAACTTTGAAACTGTAAAAAATGAAGAAAATGAAGAAATATCTTCAACAATATGGTGTCGCGAGGTTGCTACGGCGGTTCGAGACAATGAAGAAATGAAGGTCGGAGGTTGCTACGGCGGTTCAAGACGATGAATGACAGTAGCACGGCTGGACGGAGGAAGAAACGGCGGTCGGAGGTCTGGTAGGGTTCGTATGTTCGTCTGAGAGTGAGAGAGTGAAACAGAATACGTCAGAAACAAAATACGCATTATGTTTTAATTTAAGAAAACAAACCTATAGCAGCACTTTTCCTAGAAAAGCGCTTTCATATGTTAGCCCTTTAGCAGTGCTTCAAAAGCGTTGTCTAAGGCGTGACCTAGACACCCCCTTTAGCAGCGCTTTTGAAAAGCGATGTCTAAGGTACCCCTTATAGCAGCGCTTTCTAATGTTAGGCTTTAGCAGTGCTTTCCCCAAAAGTGCTTTTTATTGGTTACTCACTTATGACCTTTAGCAGCGTTTTTCAAAAGTGTTTTCTAAAGGCCCCTTTTAGCAGCGTTTTTTCCTTCTTTTTTTTTATTATTTTTTTTATCTTTTAGCAGTGTTTTTTTATAAAAGCGTTGTTTTTGTAGTGCTGTCAAAAACTACTTTTAGCATAGGAAACTCTTGTGAGAAGAGTTGTCAGAGTAAACATGGACTAGTAATAATAAAAATTGTCTATTAATCATATTTTTGGGTATCCTATAATTTATCCAATCATAATACTCTCTCTGTTCTATATTATAGCATTATTCCATCAGGAATCGAACTCAATATTTTTTTTTTTAAATTCATTTATCATTCGAGTCCAAGTGTTTGTTTAAATGTTATGTTTGTTGTACTGATAAAACGTACTTTGTTATGTTTGTTGTACTGATAAAACGTACTTTAGAGGAAGTTTTATAAAAAGTTATTGTAAGCAAAAGAAATAATAGTTGTTTTATTTATGTCTATAGATAAAAAATTATATATAGCAAATTCACATGCATGTACATGTCGATGCAGTGATTCTATCGTTGAATTGGAAGATATAATGTGAAAAATAGTCAGGTTGAGGGATTAGATAGACCAACCACCCATTGTTGTTTAATAGAATCATCTTTTTCTCGAAATAAATTAGCATGAGCAAAATGAAGACGAATTACCTGATGAATTTAATTTGGGGACCAAGACTACCTGAGCAAACAAGAAGGGAAAACATGTCATGGTATGATGTTTTAGGTCCTGTTTAATTGTCAACGTATTCACCTTTATACTTTGAATTAGTGTGAAATTTTATAATAATTTGAGTGTAGCATTTTCCACGTAAAATCGTCTTGGTCTATGATGAAATTGTTAGAACAATATATGTTCATAATATATTTTTTTAAAATTTTAATGATAATAAAATATTAAAAAAATAATGGTGTTATCTAATATGTATTCCAAGTATACACGTTTTGAAATTTATATATATATATATATATATATATATATATATATATATATATATATATATATATATATATATATATATATATATATATATATATATATATATATATATATATATATATATATATATATATATATATATATATATATATATATATATATATATATATATATATATATATATATATATATATATATATATATATATATATATATATATATATATATATATATATATATTTGATATAACGACACACTTGAGAAAATCTGAATTACTAGCTTCTGATGGTGTAGAATCTGAAGATCACTTTCTAAGTGATGTTTGGCGTAGACTCTGAAGTTGAAGGTCTCAGCATCAGAAGAAACAACATATTGTCTATACACTTAATAAATGTATTAACTTTTGATGATCATTCAAAAATAGTAATAAAGCTATAAAGCTATTTGTACTGCAAAAAGTAAGTTGCATTGTTAAATCAGTTTGTCAACTAGAGTCTAAGTTCACAAGGCTCAAGAAAAGTTGAAATGCTTTATGAATATTTACTCTCAACGACTTTATAGTACAAGATTTAATGGAAGACGCAATGGTTAAACATGTTACACAATGGATCAAAATCTTTTAGTGTATCTATCTTCAACGTCTCTTGTACTATGGAGAAACCAAGACACTTTTTCAAGTTATCTTTTCCAACAGTTAGTTTTCTACAACTGCTATTTAAGTAGCTTAAGATTCAATATGAATCTTTAACAAGGAGTAAGTAATAAAGAGAAGGAAAGCCAAGAAGGATAGAAGTGTTCCACACTTCTATCTGGATGGAGGAATAACAAGATCAATAATAAGCAACACAATCAAGTATGTAGAATTTCAGTTATATATCGTATATTGTATAAAGCCTTACGATTTCTTAAACATTGAATATTTTAGAAATATTAAGTTCTTTAGGTCTTTGTTATGGTGATTACCTTGTGTCTCTAATTTTGTATCAAGTACACCTTGTTCTTTATTCTGCTAAACAAGTTGTTTAGTAGTTTAGCTAAAGTCTCTTGCAATGTGCTTAAACATCAAAGTATCTTGCTGAGAAGCTTGAGCCAAGTAAGTCTCCTGAGAGCATTGAAAGTCTTGATCAGAGTATTAAGCAAGAAAGTCTTGGGATGTGAGTCTGAGCAGAAGTCTTGTACTTGAGAGTATGGGCAGAAGTCTTGAGTTCATGGAACTTAAGTAAGGAAGTCTTGGGCTCGAGGGGCTTAAGTAGAAGTCTTGGGCTCGTGGAACCTGGGTAGTAAGTCTTGAACCTGAGGGGTTTAAGCAGGAAATATTAGGCTTGAGCAAGAAAGTCTTGGATTCGTGGAATCTAAGTAGAAGTCTTAGACCTGAGGGGTTTAAGCAGGAAGTCTCGGGATGAGGGTCTAAGCAAAGAAAATGCTTATGCTCAAGTGCATAAGCAATTGTAATCATGATTTGATTATAGTAAAAATATCTTGTGTTGCAAGGAGACTGTACTACTCTCAGTTGGGAGGAACCAATATAAATCTTTGTGTGTTCTTTATCTTTTATTTGCCTTTGTTAACATTTCACTGCAACGTATAATCAGAATCTGAACAACAGTTTAGATTCTGAACTCTGATTAGAGGCAAACTTAAGAAATAAAAAATACAATTCAACTCCTCCTTCTTGTGTATTTTTCTCACCTTTAGAAGCTAGGAATTACTATGAATGTGAAGTTCTCAAAGCCAAGAGAAACTGCATGGAGATATATATTGGACATGGAAGGTATGACTATGCAAAAAGAAAAAGAAAGCTAAGGGTTGGTGATGTTTTGTGTTTTATGATCTGCAATCATCTAGAAATATTGTAAAAAAATCTGAAGAGACATTCAAGAGGGTGTAATGTTGAAGAACAAAAATGTGAAGGATGAATTGGAAAAATTTGATTAGCTATTGTAATGTTCATGTTTTGTTTTAAGTATAAGTAAGACGGTTTAATAATTAATTTCTTTTAAGTAATTGACTAGTTTGTTACATCTTCTTGTTAAATTGTAAGTGTTCGAGTTATGGCTTAATTTTTATATTTTAAGTACTATGATTAAGGTGGTGTTATAAAACATGTATTTGTGTACATTAAAAATTCCAATTATTTAGGTTAACATATTATTGTTAGCATGTTAAGTTACATACAAGAATTTCCTTAAACCAAAATATTGAGTTGCATATATAATGGTTTTCAATATCTAACTCTACAAAGATTAATGTTGTTACACATATAATATGTGAAGTATAATAAAACCATTTCAAATAGATAATATTGGTTGAATAATTTTAAAAAGTGTAAAAAAAAGGAACAAAATAGAAATTGTTGTAACTAAAGAATTCGAAAGTTGGTGTGGATATGTTCATAACTTGAAACACTGTGTAGTGGGAAGAAAAAATATGTTGGGGAGAGTAATACATCCATGCATTAAAGTGTATTTCTTCTCATATTACTTGAAGACTCTAATAGGTAAACCATATACTTGTAATTGAAAGGGACTAACAATGTTAATCCCGACAACAATATGATGGCCAGAATGAAATATAACTAAACTTACATTCATAATCCGCTTTTACAATTGTCATCTTTTGTAAACTCTACAACTAAACAATTTGACATTGAACATATATGTCAACAATATGTTGGTATACTAATTAAATGATATCATACATTATTTAATGGAAGTTATAAAGTTGTATATGCTAACATATATGCTAACATGTTCGATATTGTGGAAAACTTCCTTGTAAATAACATTTGTTGTTGAAATTTTTACGTCATTTTTCTCATCACTACCAAGATCTTGATTCCTTTTCGGCTAGTAACCCTTGGGATAGCAACATAGATTTTTCCATGACTAAATACATCCCTGGACAGTAGAGACCAACCCAATCCAAACTGTGACCTTGCGATTTGTTAATTGTCATTGAGTAACATATGATTATTGGGAATTGCCGTATGTTCAACTTGAATGGCTAAAGTGATTGAGAATGAGACATATTCTTCCTTTGAATATAGATGACATTTACATGTCCTTTACCATCCACCATTTGAGCTTTAATAACTTGCTTTCCCAATTTTGTTATAATCAGTCTTATGCCATTACACAAATCTTCTGATTCATCGATGTTTCTCATAAGCATTATGGGTGTACCAATATTTAATTTAATGTGATGGTTAGGCAAACAAGAAGTTCTTAATGAACTAAGAAACTCACGAGTAAGTACTTCAATGATGCTATTGTCATGTATTTTTGAACTATCAATGAAATTAGAGCTATAGTAATCCTTTGTATTTCTTACATATAATTGTGTTTCTGCAGTATGGCCATCTCTGCATATGAAAGGTGCATTCTTCCACTTTGCAAACTTTGGCCATTGATGGCAAGCCTGATAATACTAGCCATACTGGAAATACTTTCAATTTATCAGTTGTTGCTACCGTAACATTGAAATTTATATGAAAATTATGCGATAAAAAAAAAAAGAAAAAGTGATTAATAAATCGACACCGGTCCCACAAAACTCCAAAAACAAAATTTGAGGGTCAAATGTTATCACATCTTAAAGAGCTATAATTCCTTGTATTTGAACTTATCATATGGGCTAAGTGAGAAGGGCCTAAATATTGAGAAGCCATATGTGAATGTGTACTATAACCTTAACTTGGGTTGTCCACCCATGAGTCATTTGGTATTATAAATAAGACAAAAATTAAAATATCTTAGATCATAATTGAATAAAATGAGAAACAAATTACAATATTTTTATGTAACGATTTCATAACTAGCCCAAAATTCAGATATCTCTGGCATTAGTTCATTGATGTGTAAAATGGTGACATTAAATATGTTTGAAACCGGTACTACATATTTACCTGCATGTTAATAGTTATCCATACTATGTTAGACAAAAACAACAACAAACATATAATATGAAAATTGGAGTATATAGCTTTAGCTTTCGTGTATCACATCATTATTATTGTTAGGGGAGGAACCATTCCTTTTTTGATTGAAAGTAATGAACTTCTGGGCATATCCCTCTCACAGTGTGCAATTTAAATTGTTATTCCTTGTTGCATATGTGCCTTAAAACCTTTTTTGATGAAGAGAAAGAAAGCATATTTTGGAGATTGCATTTACCGCGAAAATCGGACGAAAAGTCAAGAAAAAAAATTGGTTAGTGAATAGTGTCGTCCTTACCGTGAATAGCTCTATCCGTACAGATGAATAGTGTTGTCCATTCGGTAATAGTGTTTTTGAGTTTTCAAGTTTTTTTGGATTCGGTCCATGGATCCATGTGATTTTGGACTTTGTTTGTTGGGTATTTGCTATTATAAATATGTATCTCTTATATGCTTGGTGTGTGACAATCTTAGAGTTTTCACCAACAATGGAGACCAAGGGTTTAAAGGTATAACATAGGGTTTCAGCTATGCACAAAGAAAACCTTGGATTACACCTTGGGTTTGAGTGATTCATATATTGAGAGTTGAAGAAGTAGGGAAACACTTGGGTAGAAAATAGGGTTTCTTGGGCGCCTTCAGGGTTTTCCTTGGGAACTTGAAGGCGAAGGCTATTTTCTTGTAACTCATCTGTAATCTCTTGTAATAACTTTCTGAGTATAGTGAATTGGAGAGCTGCTCTCTCCCCCATAGTTGATCGTTTGATCGAACTGGGTAAACAAACCTTCGGTTTTTTCTTGCCTTATTCTATTATATTATCTATGTACAGATTATTATTGCTGAAGACTATTTATTTTGGTTGCTATTGTCCTTTGCCTCACAAATTGATATTGAATTTTGTCGTAATTCACAACATTGGTATTGAATTTTGTTGTAATTCACAACAAGTGGTGCGGTGAGCGTGGAGCAAATAGATATTGTTAACAAGTGAGCACCATGGTTAGTAGATGGCAGATCGAGAAATTTTTCGGTAACAATGACTTCAAGTTATGGAAAATTAAGATTCAAGCAATTTTAATTCTAGAGAAGTATATCGATGGTTTGAAGAGTGAAGGATTGATTTCTGCAGGGCTTACATAGGTACAGAAGACCGAGATGGTGGATAAGGCCAGGAGTGCCATTATCTTGTGCCTCGAGGATAAAGTTCTAAGAGAAGTTGACAGGGAGCAAACTGCGGTTCCTATGTGGGAAAAATTTTAATCATTGTATATGACAAAGTCTTTGGCTCACAGGTTGTATCTGAAACAACAACTCTATTCATTCCGAATGATGGAGAACAAATCCATAGTTGAGCAGCTCATCGAATTTCACAAGATTATCGATGATCTTGAGAATATTGAAGTGAAGATTGATGATGAGGACAAGGATTTGCTCCTATTGAGTTTATTACCCAGATCCTTTGAGCACTTTAAGGATGCCCTTCTTTATGGTAAGGAAGGTACTATTACTTTGGATGAAGTCTAGACGGCGGTGAAATCCAAAGAATTTTCAAAGTCAAAAGATTTGAAGATTGAAGATAGTGGTGAAGGCTTAAATGTGTCAAGAGAACAAGGTGAGCATAAAGGGATGTCCAAATCAAAGTGGTCTGACAAGTCAAAGGTAAAATGTTTTAATTGTTTGTAAAATCGGTCACTTTAAAAGGGTTTGTCTTGAAAGAAAGGTCAATGAAGATTTTGTTCAAACTATAGTTGCATTGGGTGAGGAAAGTTATGAGGATGCTGAAGCACTAGTAGTATCGAGTTTGGAAACTGAAGATATTGGGTCATTGACTCAGGTTTCTCTTATCACATGTGTCCAATAATAGAATACTTTGAAACTTTGAAGATGGTGCAAGGTGGAGTAGTTCGCCTTGGTAATAATAAGGCATGCAAGGTTCATGGTATTGGTACTGTCAGATTTAAAATGTTTAATGATCATGAACTTCTTATTTACAATGTGAGGTATGTTCCAGAACTCAAGTGAAATTTTTTATCTATAAGTATGTTTGATGATTTAGGATATTGTACTAGAGTTGAACATGGAGTGTTGAATATTTCGCGTGATGAATTGATTATTGCTAAAGGGTCTAAAATATGTGGTCTATATATTTTAGAAGGTCCAAATGTTATTATTCATTCATTGTTAACTAGCGGAGGCTTTCATGACAAGGAAAAGCTATGGGATTTGAGTTTAAGGTGTTATGAATGCCTTGAGAAAGTTTCAGAGGAGTACAATGAATTTTGCAGAAATCAAGGGATAAAAATGCATGTTACCACTGAGTTGTTATTGAGTTTTTAGGAAAGATCTAAGGTTAAAACAACTTACTTGGTTGGTAGAGAATTTCTTCATAAGAAGAATAGTGAAAACCAAGGGAGAAACCTGGGAGAAACTATAACAGAGAAAACTCAATTTGAGGTGGATTTTCCTACTATGCATGCTAGCAGTAGTGAGGAAACGATTACAGAGATCTCTGATTATCATTGGACTCATGATAAGGTAAGGAGGGTTATTATAGCATCTCAAAAGGACGGTTATGCTAGCCTTGGATATTATGTTTTTAATGTGGCTGAAGGACTACAAAATAAAAGAAGAAAAACCTTCAGGGAGGCATTTGAAAATAGGTGGAGTCAAGGGTGGTTGAAAAATCATACTTATAGGCTTGTTAAATTACCTATCTAGAAAAGGGTAATTGGGAACAAGTGGATGCAAGTTGCTAGATCAAGATTCAAGGGTTGCTTGAATTTGATCAAAGTTACTGATTAAAGTTTCAACTTGGTAGAGAGCAGGAATGTTGTTGATTGTTAAATTGGTATCAACACGATTTAAAGTCAAGGTCGATATTGTTGTAAATGTGCCTTAAAACATTTGTTGATGAAGAGAAAGAAAATATATTTTGGAGATTTCATTTACCGCGAAAATAGGACGAAAAGTCGGGAAAAAAATCGATCGATGAATAGGGTCGTCCATATGGTGAATAGTGCTATCTGTACGGATGAATAGTGTTTTCCGTACGGTGAATAGTGTTTTTGAGTTTTTGGGCTTTTCTCGATTCAGTCCATGGATCCATGTGATTTTGGACTTTGTTTGGGTATTTTCTATTATAAATATGTATCTCTTATATGCTTGTTGTGTGAAAATCTTAGAGTTTTCACCAATAAGGGAGACCAAGGGGTTAAAGGTATAACATAGGATTTCAGCTATGCACAAAGAAAATCTTGGGTTAGACCTTAGGTTTGAGTGATTCATATATTGAGAGTTGGAGAGGTAGAGAATCACTTGGGTAGAAAATAGGGTTGTTCTTGGGCGCCTTCAGGGTTGTTCTTGGGAACCTGAAGGCGAAGGCTATTTTATTGTAACTCATCTGTAATCTCTTGTAACAACTTTCTAAGTATAGCGAATTGGAGAACTGTTCTCTCCCCTAGAGTAGATCGTTTGATCGAACTGGGTAAACAAATTTTCAGTTTTTTCTTGCCTTATTCTGTTATATTATCTGTGCACAGATTATGATTGCTGAAGACCATTTATTTTGGTTTCTATTGTCCTTTGCCTCACAAATTGATATTGAATTTTTTCGTAATTCACAACAAGATTCACAATATTCCTAAATGAAGGTGAGTTAAGTAAAATACTCTAAAGATTATACAGTTGAATAGTGATTGTTGCACCCCAAAATTTGACCAACAATTATTTATTCATTGAGTGTTTGAAAGTGGATACCTTCATCAGAAAGTTCAAGAGATCCTCAGAAGAAATGGGTTGAAACCAGGGTTGTGTGTTTCATAGCTTGAGGGTTAGGAGTGCCCCTCAGATGGTTCTGAGACTTTGAGAATGAATTTGATGTCTTGGGGAAGCCTATGAGATGTCTTGATAGCCTTCATGAAGCCCAGAGAAGTCATTATGCAAGAGTTCAGAAGATCCAACCATGAATGATAGAATTAGGGTTTTGACTGGGTCAACCCTAGGATAACTGAAGATTTGGGAGAGGTTGAGACCCAATCCAAGAGCCATGAGATCATAGAATGATGCATAGAGATGATATAAAGATGATTCCTAGGCCAACTCATCATGAGTGAGGAGTTTGAGAAGTTTCAAGTCAGGATCCCCAAGGATTGTCAGTGAAAAACCCTAATTTGATCCTTATCTTCCAGGCAGTTTTAGCTCAAGTTGTGATTGATATCTCACCTTCCCCATAACATGAATGTTGTAGAGCTTGTTCTAAGCTTTAATTTGAGTGGTGGAAGTCCTTGATAGGAGTTACAGAGCTCAAGTTATGGTTTTGACAAATTACAGGTCAGCAGAGGTGTGTGAATCTGGGTCCTTGAAAGTCACCCAACTTGCAGATAACTTTTGCCCTAGTAGGGTGATTCCTATGACTTCTTGGTCAACATGAATGTTCAAGAGGATCTTCTTATATTTAATTTGAGTGGTAGAAGTCCTTGATAGGATTTGTGGAACTCAACTTATGGTTTGAACAAGACAGGGGTATTTTGGTCATTTGTCAGTTATAGGTCATTTTAGCCAATGCCTAAAACTCCTATTTCCAAGCCTCAAATGAAAAAACTCAAAACATGAAAGTTGTTCAAAATGTGATTTTAAGTCTAGAAAGAAGGTCACAAATTGTTGGAAAAGCTCATAACATGAAGTTGCATGATTGGTCAAAAAATGAACTAAAAATGGCATATAAGTTTGAAAAGTTGAATTTGGAAATTGGTTTGGAAGATCCACAAATCCAAAATAGGTCATCCAATATATCATTTTGATTGGAAACATCATTTTGAAAACATTGGTTTAGCTAGAATTTTGATTTGAAGCTTTAAAATGGGTGATGCTTTGAAAACTTGTTACTTGAAAAAGAAGGCAATGTTGAAAAACCTTACACAAGCCAAAGATGAGCTTGTTTTTCACTCATCCACACTCAATATCTCTCATAAGGAGAATTTGGAACAAAATGGTAAGGCATAAGGCATGAGATGAGAGAAATCCAACTTGTCCCCACATGAGATTTTCAAGAACTTTCCATCATATTCTAGATGAATCTAGAAGCATCTAATGATCATTATAAAAAGAGGGCCATGAAGAGAGTTCAGGGTTGGTGATAGCAAGAGGATTCAGAGAGGAGAGAGAGAGAGAAGCATCCATTGAAGAGGTTTCTTCAAGTTGAAGCAACTCTGGTTTTCTTCCATTGCAGACCTTCTCCACCATCACAAGTGCAAACAGAAAGTTTCTCACCATTGGAGGATCATCCTGAAGCAATTACAAGGCCTGAAACCTTCTCCTCATACCTTCTCCATCATTACTTGACAGGTTCTTTCTCCTCCCTATACCTCTTAATTTATTTAGTTTTAGTTCATTCTTTAGGTGTAGAATTAATGTGCTAGGATAGAGGATCAAATTCTGAGAGTTTGAGAGCTCTGTAAGTAGATCCATGGCAGGTGTCAGTTTCTTTAATCTTCAAGAACTAGTTGTTTAGGGAGTTTTAAGTAGCATGAATTAGGTTAGATTAGCTAGGGTAGCATGTAGAGCAAGTTTAGATCCTTAGGTTGAAGTTTCACCATGGTTGATCTCAGATGAACATGGTGTAACCATGATCTTAAGGTCTTATGTTAGGATGATCTAGGGAGAATTAGGGGAAAGTGCGCGTATGACTGTGTTCCTCTTGAGTAGTAGAAGTTTTTTCGTTTTGGAATCGTGGCATTTCGTGGCCTGAGCAGGGAGAACGAGTGAGGGGAAGATGAGTGCATGGATGGAGGGTTTCTGAAAACCCTAGAATCGTTGGGGACGATGAAGGTGGTCCGTTGGATTAGTCTCCAAGTTTGACAAGTTAATCTCATCGCACGGCCCAGATTCAATCTGAAGATGGAGGGAAAAATTCAAAGAAAGTGAAACGCGGTCGTTTCATTTAAACTGGTCTATGGGCTTAATTCGCTATCCCCACCCCCCTTTTATCTGGCCCAACTGAAACCAACTGGCGCGTGTTGCTATTCCAACCCCCCCTCCCTTTTATTTGTTTTAATTTCTTTTATTTTCTTTTAATATTTTTCTGTTTTAGAAAATTCATTAAAAATTGATAAATAATTCTTTTTTGTCCATTCTTTTTTCTATGAGTAGATAATAGTGTGTAGAAAATATTAAAAATAAAAATGGGATTTTATTTTTAAGTTTAGTATTTTTAATAGATTTTTCTTTTAAATAGCTTTTATAATGTTTAGTTTGGTATCATGATTTTGCAAGAATTGATTTAGGACTTTCCTTTAGTCTTTTTAATCCATTCTTTTTTGTGCAATTAGATGATGAATCATAGTTCCCCATAGGATTTTTTCTAGAATTTTAGAATTAAATTTTGATTAGTTTAATTAGGGTAGATGTAGGGTATCCTAATTAGGGTTTAAGTTGTGCTTAGGTGAAGAATTCACTTTCTTTGATTGAGTTTTGTCTTGATTTTTAGGTAGAGGCCTATGTAGATGTTATGAATAGACTTTGTAGACCCTTGTGAATAATTGTTAGATTTTTCCCCATTGGTTTAGTATTTTTAGGTATTTTCTGAAGTTGCCTATTGATTTTGTTTACCCTGTGGTTATCTGTTCATCTTTGGGGTCCATTGTGGGGAATTTGTTGTGGGGCTTGTGTTGTCTTGAAGATCTTGTTGGAGAGCATCATGAAGAGAAGATTGTAGATCAAGACTCAGAGACCCAGAGCTTGGCTTGTTCCCTGTCTGTGAGGTTTGAGATCCTGAAGTTTGAGGGAAGTTCATGGTACTTTCCTGAGGAAGGCACTATGAATGACTTTCATTCTTTCTTCTCACCTCTTTCTTAAGTATCCAATGATGTTGGAGCCAACTTGTGAGTTTAATTTCTCCTGAGGAGGAATGTAAACTGATCACATGTTGTTGAGCCACATGGGATACAACTCCTAAGTGAAAGCCTCCTAGTACTTTCCTAAGGAAGGTCCTATGGGTCTATTCACTTAGTTCCATTAGTTTATCTAGGATTTCTCAAGTATCCAGTGATGTTGGAGCCTGCTTGTGAGTTTAATTTCTCCTGAGGAGGAATGTAAACTGATCACATGTTGTTGAGCCACATGGGATACAACTCCTAAGTGAAAGCCTCCTAGTACTTTCCTGAGGAAGGTCCTATGAGTCTATTCACTTAGTTCCACTAGTTCAGATAGGATTTCCTAAATATCCAGTGATGTTGGAGCCTGCTTGTGAGTTTAATTTCTCCTGAGGAGGAACGCAAACTGATCACAGTGGTTGAGCCACATAGGATATGACTCCTGAGTATACACCTCCTAGTGCTTTCCTGAGGAAGACACTATGAGTCTGCTTGCTTAGCTCCCTTTCTTTGGTAAGCTTGTTCTGAAGCTTGAAGACTGGGATTGATTTCTCTTGTTTAGGGCTAGTGCTTAGATTTGATTCAGATTCTGTGATTAGGGTTAGGATTAGGGAATAGATTCTTTCTTTCTCAAGCATATGTGTTTGTTTGCCTGAGGGCACTTCATTTCCTTTATCTGGTTCATTGCTTGATAGTATGTTGTTTATCTTCAGTATGATTACTGTTATTTCATGACTGGCTTGAGGTTGAGATGAGCTTGTGGAGGCTGAAACCCCACACACATTTCCTCCCTCACTTGCATTGCATGCATTTTACTGTTAAAGTTGATGCTTTTGTCTGTTTTGGTGTATCATTGACATGATCCCTTAGGACTCTCATTTCCTTTGATAAGGATTTGATGATAGACCTTTAGGTTGAAACCTATGCATGACAACATCTAGGAGTTCCCTGTTCAAACCTCAACTATAGGATGAATCCATGGCATGATAACAGTAGGACTTGATAGTCTCCCTCCTAGTTGGGTCTGTTCTATTCTCATCTCAAAGCAGTTTAAGATACAGTAATCATGAATGATTTCTTTCGTACGCTACGAGCCTTAAGCTATCTGAGAAAGGATGCATTCCCTCTCAGGTCATAGTCTCTAGTGCGATTGAAATCGCAAACACAATAAAAAACACTTCTTTTAGGAGATAACCCGTAGTTTGCCGAACTACGTTTGCTCTGATCTTTCATACCAGATGAAAGTACGTAGGCATAGGATGCGATATCCTAGCGAGCAACCTTCCCCACCTTCACCCGTAGTTAGCCGAACTACGTTGACTCTGATTTCTCATTCTCTGATGAGAATACGTAGGCATAAAGCGCGATGCTTTGCCGAGTCATTTTTCTTTTCTTTTTCAGCCAGCCTTGATAGGTAGATAGATTATAACCAACCCGTCCAAGTAAACAAACAAGCGAGGATCCCGTCGAGTACGACGGACGTGAGGGGTGCTAATACCTTCCCCTTGCGTAACCGACTCCCGAACCCGGACAATGGTTGCGATGACCTTGTCTTACCCTTTTTTCGTCAGGTTTTTCCGATCGTTCCCTTTCCCGCTCTGAGGGATAAATAACGAAAGGTGGCGACTCTTCTGTCATGCCGGCACCTTATTTTCGCGCAAGCGACAGTGATTGACAAAAAATGCGAGGTTTCAAAGTTGTTAGCCATATACTCTAAATCATTCAACACCAAGTTAACATGTTTCTTCTTACTCACACCATTGATTTGTGTGTATCCAATCTTTTCAACCACACCAATTATATCTGAATAAAAAGGGTAAAGGATGAGTAATGTTATATGTAACTATAAAGAAGAATATGAATATTAAAAACCATACCTATTAACATATATTTATTCTATTTGCTAGATAAAATGTCTTCAAAAGGAGTGAAATTTATAAGGTTTGGAGGAATGACATGTTTGTTAACATCTCAACAGGTTTTCCCACCAGTAAATTTCAAAACATACTTATGTTTAGAGGTTTTTAATAGCATATCATTGTGGTGAACTTGAAAGTTAGCAATGGTGTATGTATTATTAACTATTAACACTACATAAAATGTTTTCTTAAACATAGTAGGAAAAATCACATGAATATCAAATTCATGAAAGTCAAAGAAAGGATGTCATTCAGAAAGAAAATCATATAGATCACCAAATGTATAAAAACAATAAATGATAAAGAAGAACAAAATGACAAAAAAAAATAATAGGCTTCATTTTCAATAGGCAAGAAAACAAAATAAACTATGTCAAAAAATTGATTTTCAAAGATGAAAAAAAATAGGCCTCATTTTTAAAAGTTGTATCAACATTAAAACAAAAGAATAATAAAATGATCTAGTACATAGATAATGGTTTACCATCACTATCTATGAAAGTCGTCTTGAAATGTTATTTTATATTAGAAACGACGGTCCATTTGTGGTGTACTTTTGCTGCATTCTTCCATAACACTTTACAATCATTAATGTCTTTAATCAACTAAAAAGGTCTTGTCATTTAGGATGAACTGAAGAGACAACAAAAATGTAATAAGGAGTAAATCCATAAAGGTTTAAACTTTAACTACATAAAAGTTAAAACTTTAACTCCACAAAGGTTCAAATGTTAACTACCTAAAGGTTAAAACTTTAACTACATAAAGGTTCAAACATAGGAAAAGGGTATGAATTTTCAAATGAAGAGCAAAGACAAAGAAGAAATTAGAATGAATAGACGAATGAGATAAATACATTACCTGTTGTGTGGAAGACAAATTTTACAAAGAAGATGATGAAGTTTAAAAAGATGAAATGCAAATGTGTTGGAAGAGACGAAGAAGACGATGATGTTTGGAAAGATGAAATGAAAATGTGATAGAAGAGATAGGTATTTAAAAAGTGTTACAAAGATTATGAAGTTTGAAAAGATGAAATGCAAATATGAAGAAACAAAAAGGGTATTGAAAAAACGTGTAATGGTAAAAAGTTGAATGTTGTGCAGAGTAAATTTGTTGGAAAGTGTTGGATTAATTATACATGTTAGGTTATAAAAGGTGTTAAATGGAAAGTGGAAAATTGGAATTGAACCAGAATTTAAAAAACCATAAAAGTTTACATTGAAAACAGTTTAAAAGTCACCATACCTGTTGGTTAACATATAACCAGATATTGATTCAATTGGAATTAGTCGGTTTTGGACATCAAAAGCCCCAAAAATGGATACATGTCATCGCTAAAGCTGAGGGAAAAGTTGATGTTTCCAGAGCCACCAATCTTCTTATATTATAGATGCTCTTTAGAATTTTCATTCTTTTTGCGCACTTTTGTATGTTTCTTTTTAACATGCATTATTAAATACAGGAGATCCTTGGGCTAGCCTTATTTACTAGTGTTTTCCTCTCTAAAATAAATCCTATAATGTGTCTTTTCCCATAATGTAGAACAATTTAGATATCTTAAGAGGCTAACCACTTTTCGAAATTCTTCTAGCACGACAGGGGTTATCATTAAGTCACAATTTTTGTGAATTAATTCTTTATTAGGACCTTATTTCCAAAATTGTCAGCAGTCCAATTAGATTTTTCCTAAGTCTTTAGAAATTCTTCTATTTTTGAGTTGAAGTTGGATATTTTCTTTTTGATTTATATTTTTTCTACAAAATAAATAAAAAAACACAAACATTTCATTGATTGAAATTGACATTAAAACAGACTGACATGGTTGAAATTTAAAAACAAGGTCTAATGAGTTAAAGTAGGGACATTTTCATCACTGTCAGTCTAATGAGTTATGGAACATCAAAAAATAGAAAGTAAATTGTAGTAAACTAAATACGATGTGTTTGAAATACAACATAGGCCTAAAGCTTGCTACTTTTCCTGGTTGGTTTTGGTTTTTCTTCTCTCTTTCTCATCTTTTCTTTGTCCTTTTTCTTGCTTTCCTCCTTATTCTTTCCCCTGGTCGATTTACCTATGACTTGGCCTCCTCATCAGAAACAACAAATGATTTATTTTTTCTTTAAATTTTTTAAAGGACTCTTTGGTCCTCTGTTGCTCATCTTCTGTTGGCTTGGTGACACTTTCTATCACATCAGATGGTTTTCTTTTTATTTTACCTATGTTAGCATAATTGGTCTTAGTCTAGAACTCCAATGGTTCAACATCTTTTGGAATTATAGCACCTTTTGGCACACCTGTAATATTTAGAGAGTCCCACACTTCCTCATAATTTTTTGTCATTCATATGGCCTTGAGTTCAGGATTTGTGTCTTTGAATAATTTTCCATTTGATGTTGCTCCCATGTTTCCTTTCATTTATATGGGGCGGAGAATTAGTGTTGTCCTTGTCATTATTTTGTTGAATGTCTTGTTTGGGTTGGGTGTGTTCTACTTCAGTCAAATCTTCTTTAATTGGTACCTATAATGGAACATAAGATAGAATGTCAGAAATATATTCATCTTTTTGATCTGTTACATGCTATTCTTCATTCGTTTCTTCTTCATCCTTGTCTTCAGTATTATCATCATTGTTGTTATCCTTCTCCTTGTAATTATCTTTAGCATCTTCTTGGTCCTTTTTAGTGGTCATTTCTTTTTCCTCATTTTGATTGACTTCCTCATTCAGCTACTTTTCATCAATAATTGTTGGTTCTTCCTCCTTCAGTTCCTCTTCAATCATGATATCTTCATCCGCGTCCTCCACTTTCTCACTTCCAGCTAGTTCAATAATGTGAAAGTCTTTTTCTACTTTTGATCATGCTCCCCTTGTTTTCTTTTCTGGGTTGTTGCTCTCCTTTGCTACTTTCTTAGATTTCTTCTTTTTCTTTGGTGTTTTTCCTGTGAAGGTAAGCTTCCAACATTATTTTATGTTTTGATGAAGACAAATGTATCAAGATTAGCTCCATTATCAAAGAAGGAAAAAGTTCTAAGTTCACAAGAAACTATGGTGACAAGACTTGGAATTCAAGCAATCTTTAAAAGATATTGGACTTTATTGGATTGATCTCAAAAATAAGGTACAAGTTACAGTTGAGCTTTGTATATTACCATAGTACTTAGAACAAACTTGCGTTCTTCATCTCTAAGCATACAAACATATTTTGAAACTAATTCATTTGAGAACACGTGGTTACTAACTGATTTTTAGATTTTCAATCAGTTGTATTTGGATGCACTAATGTGTTAACCAGTTACAAGAACGAAAAACTCAGTGTTTTTGGAAATCATAGCACATGTAACCGGTTAACCAAACCCCGTAACCAGTTACAACTATGATTTTTTTAAAAATTCTTTTTTAGTTTCAGCTGTAACTGGTTACTACTAAAGTAGTGACACTTTTTCATATTCTATCTGATTCCAACAATTTCCAAATTCTCATAATTATCATAAAATCTTCTTCATTACTTATTTAGTTAGAAGGGAAGATAAATTCTCATAATTGATACAAGTATAAATCTTCTTCATTACATATTCAAACTTTTGTATTATTCCCTAAGTGTTAGTGATCATTGTACTTAAGTGAAAGTGGTTTGCTTTCTATTATATGTCTGTGATTGTGTTAGATAGTTAAGAGAGTTAAGTTGATCGATTGTAACGTATATGACACAGTGAAATCTCTTATGGTATGTGAGGGGACCAGAGTACTCTTGTTTGGAAAGAGAAGCCAGGATATATCATTGTGTTCTTTACTTTCTTCAATTGTTTTCTAGCATCTTTAATTTTACATCAGTTCTGAAAAATTAAGAATATAATTGCTAACTATACCAATTGAGAAAATTTCAATAATACTAATTAATCTAATTAACCCCCTCTTAAATTACACTTCATACTTACTGATCTTGTCGGTTGATCAGAACCTGAAGTGGGCCAGAGACTTCGTTTGCGATGCTGGAATCAAGGAGGAGGGGTGTACCTACAAGGCACTCCGATGCTGAAGTAAGAATCGAGAAATGAGAAGGAAAATATAAAGTAAGTTTTTCTTAGGATGATTATTGGATCGAATATTGAATACCTGACCCTCTCAAAGGAGAGGGTTTTAATAATTCCCCCCAGCACTTGGTCATTGGTCCCTATTTTCGGGGCGATATAACCGTTCCCCAAAACTAGGTCGTTGTCATAAACTAGCCGTTGAGATGGCCAGATATGCTCGAAACTAGTCGTTGCTTTGAGCAGGGGTGTCATTGCGGGCAAGGGCGTCGTGGTTGTTCTTGGATGGTAGAACAATGCGTGAAGGGTAGAGATGTAACAAAGGGCGGCTGGCCAGATCTTCTCGGATGAAGGGCATAAGAGAAAGTGTTTTCCTTTGCCCTCAACTAGTAGGACTTAAACTATTGGGCCGTCCTGGGTGCATAAGTGGATTGGGCCATGCCATGCCATTGGGTCAGTCCAGGACATGAGCCCCCTAAGTCGTTGCTCCTGAGCATATGAGTGATTACTTAAGGGATGCCCGTGATCCCGAGGAGGAGTAAGCACGGTCGACACTTGTTGCTGAGATGGGGTCGTTTTGTGGTGCTCGGGGATACATATGCCCGAGGAACCCGAAATGCTGTCATGCGTACCCGACGAGCGGGGAGCCCAACAGTCGATGGGACTTGAAGGGATGAAGTGTCATTCTTGCATCGATTCATGCCGCATTTAATGCATAATGATGGCTATGCTAGGGTTGCAATGATGCCCCTACACCGCGTGTGCTTATGTGCGTGCTCCTGAGAGGTCTATAAATAGAGGGAGGAAGCATTCATTTTCACTTTTTTCTTATCTCTCTTCTTCGTTTCTGCTCTTAGTTTCCTTTGTCATCGCCGCCGTCCACCACCGCTACACAATTATACGAGCACCGAGCGCCCTTCTCCGACCACAGTTTCTTCTCTTCATCAGCGTAAGTTTCTGGTCCTTTTTTGTTTTATGCAAGTTTTTATCTTATTTTGATTAGATTTGCATGCGGTTAAGGCGAAAAATTGGGTAGAATAGGTGCATTCCGACGATTGTTGGTGTCTGGAGGTGGTTGGGCCATTTTCTACCACCGTCGTCAGAGTGTTAGGACTTTAGGCCTTTCTGTTGGTTCTGGCACCGTTGCGACGAAGAATGAGTTTGTCGCCGGTGGAACTTTTGAAGCTTCTGGTGTACTCATGAGTTTTCTGGTGGATCTTCAAAGGAATTTCTTGATAAAGTATCAAGGAGGATCTCCTCGCACTTTCGTTTTGCTATTTGAGTAAGGGTTTGGGTCGAGGACGTTTTCCTTGGGCCTCCGCGCGCCCTTTCACTTGATTAGTTGTGGAAGGATGGATTTGATTTTGCCATCGAATTCACTTTTGTACTCTTCTTTTCAGGTAAAGGAGATGTCTCGCGAACCCAAGGACAACGTCATGCTCGAGTGGGAGCTATATGAGGAGAATTCTTCAGATGATAGCAGTTTTGAAGAAATTGCTCCTGGGAGTCCCAGGGACGAATAGATTACTAAAGACCCTTGGGAGCATGCCTTCCTATTCACCTTCCATACTCAGGATGTCTTTATGACGGTGGGGGCCGAGGAAGATTGGAGGGTCCATTTTCCCGAGGAGAACGATCGGATATGCTCGGCCTATGACGTAGAGTGTTTCCCTATGTATGAATATGTTTTCAAGAAGATTGGGCTGAGGCTAAAATTCACAGATTTGTAAGTGGCAGTCTTTAGTCATCTGGATTTGACACCTTCTCAGCTTCATCCAAACTTGACTGCTTTCACTCTGGCATTCAAGATTATGTGCGAGTACTTGGAGATTGGAGCCACTCCCCCCCTTTTCTTCATTATCTTCCACCTCCAGCGCTAGGTCATGCGAGGGCAATTCAGATGGGTTTCCCTAAAGCAGGGGAGGAAGTTGTTTAAGGCCTTTTGGAAGTCCATTAGGAAGTTCAAGGAGAGGTATTATGTCGTGGAGCCTGTGTCAGATAGGGCGAAAGACTTCTCGTTCCTCTAGGAGATTTCTACAGATGAAAATAGGGAGCCCCTTCTCGACGAGCAGGGAAAGATGAGAGGGCGTCGTGCGCTGAAATTCTGTTTCACCTGGAGCAAGGATTACTTCACTAGGGAAACCAAGGAATATATATCCAAATCGGTCATGCTGGAGGAAGATGATATGGCCAGCTATAACAAGCTGGTGGCTTTTGTTGACGATTTCCATGCTGCCCAATGTGTGACCAGGGGAGGGGACATCATTTATGAAGACAACGAGGGGCCCGAGGTGGAGGCTCGATACATTAACACTAAGGAGCTCCTCGAGTGCGGCACGTGAGAGGAGGCTCTGGAACTTTTGGGCAGTTATTTTTCTTTTTAGCTCGTCCTTTGTTGTTGTTTTATAATTACTAATATGTGTCTGTTGTTTTGCAGGCAAAATATCTTCTGCTTAGGAACGCTTGGTGAAAAGCACGACATCCAAGCTTAAGCTAAGGAAAATGGTTAGCAAAAGTCGCCTTGGCGAGCAGGCAGTCTAGCCTCCAACGGGGTCGGGACTTCTTCCTCAGTCGCGACTGTCGTCCACACTTCCACACTGCCTGTGACTTCGAGGCCCAAGCGCCCCCAGACAGGATATTTCCTAGACCCGACCGGCAAGAGGGAGAAGAGCAAGTACATGCTGCCCCCATGCTTCCACAATAAGAGCTTCTTCGAGGGTTCCTCCCTGACCCTCCATCGGGCAGAGTCCTTGGCACTCGAGGTTCTTGACTTTCCAAGGAATAGGGTGTTGATGGCTTAGGACGCCGCTGCCCTGATGAGGGTCTTGGGCAAGGCCGTGGTCTACACGGAGGAGGGGCCCTTTAGGAAGTGGAGTTGGAAAAGACCCAGGCTGATAATGCGGTTTTGTAGGAGAAGCTGAAGGTTGTGGAGGAGGAGGCGAAAAAGGCAGATGAGATGAAAAAGACTCTAGCCAAGGTTACCATGGAGTGGGACACCTTGGCTGTGGAGAAGAAAGCCACAGAGGATGTGGTCGTTGCTCTACGGACTTCCACGGCTCCTACCGAGGATGAGAGCGATGAGGTGAAGAGTGTGAAGACTCGCGTCGACCTCGTTTCCCATATCAACCAGGCTAAAGAAGATTGCCTGGGGGCCGCTGAGGAGGCTTCAACAACACGGTGGAGAAACTAAAAGTTGTGAATCCCGAGGTTGAGCTGGTCACCGAGAGGACATGGTTCCTCCATAGAATGGTAGACGACTAGATTTTTATCCCATATTTCCTCAAGTTTGCCAAGGGGAACGAGCAATCAGCCAACGAGGAGCTGCAGTAAAACGCTGATTGATTTTCTGTTTGTATTTTCGTTCTGTGTGTCGTGTATTGTAATTTCTTTTGATGGGGCTTGGCCTCTTTTTTATGTAATCATTACAATCGCGGTCCTGGTGGCCGTTTATTTTTTGTTATATAATTTTGACCGTGGTGGCTGCTTATGTATGAGTTATTTTGGATATTTGTGCATGCACATTTTTACTTTGCCTAATATCACTAAGTGTTATGCGCTGCTCGTAATGAGTTCCTGTTGTATGGGTTGTTTTATTGAATGATTTTTTGTTATGGTATTTGCTCGACAAATAGTTGTTCGATAGTGAGGGGGACTGGTCGAAAGACATGGGTAGTTTCTGGGCAATAGAGTGGAGCTCCGGTCGCATTTGTGGCCTGATTTCTGCGGCGTAAACTTCCCATCACGAGCTAGGCGTTCTACCTTTCGTGGTATGGTGGTGACGGCGGGCTCGGTTAAGGGACCGCTGTCGGGAAAGGGTCTTGCTCGTTTTAGAGTAAAAGCCTGCCTTTATTGATTTTAGTATGCAGCGCTTGTACTGGGGCACACACTTTTGGTCGGTACATTGTGCTCATCGTTTTGACAGAGCACGTAGACTATTGTCGCCTTAGATGTAATATTGTTTTAGATTTTCGGCATTCCATGGTCGAGCGAGTTCTTCCCCATCGAGGTGTTCTAGATAGTAGGCCCCATTTTCTATTTTTGCTCGAATATGGTAGGGTTGCTCCCAGTTTATGGCGAGTTTGCCTTCACAAGAATCTTTGTGATTTCTCCTCGGGATGAGACTGCCTACTTGGAAGTCTCTTCGTATGACTTTGGTGTTATGCCTGATGGCGATTTTTTCTTTAAACAAGGCCTCGCGGTGGGAAGCCCCTAATTGGACCTCTTCGACGAGGTCGAGCTCCTTCCTCAGTGCATCAATTCCGCCTCTTTGTCCAGGGGAGCTTCAATCCACCTGAAGGGCACATGTATTTTGATAGGGATCGCCGCATCGGTCTTGTATGCTAAACGGGAAGGGGTTTCCCCGGTTGTTGAGTGGGCGTGGTTCGGTAGGCCTAAAGCATTCTGTGCAGCACTTCGACCCATTATTTTTTAGTTTCATCCAGTCTTCGTTTGAGACCATGCAGGATTACCTTTCTCGCTACTTCGGCCTCCCCGTTCGTCTGCGGGTGCTCGGCGGACACGATGTGTTGTTTGGTGCCCAGTTTGGCGATGAATTCTTGGAAATTTTTGTCCATGAATTATGTCCCATTGTCGATGACGATTTCCTAGGGAATGCCGAAGTGGACAGGAATGTTTTGCTTATAGAAACGAAGTATGTTTTGGGTTGTTATTTTGGCTAGGGCCTCTATTTCTATCCACTTTGTAAAATAATCCACGCCCACTATCAGATATTTGTTCTAATATGATCCCACAACGAATGGTCCTAGGATGTCTAGGCCCCACCATGCGAAGGGCCATGGGGAGGACATTGTTTTGAGCTCGTTTGACGATGCCAGATGCATGTCCCCGTGACATTGGCATTTGTCGCATTTTTTCACATGCTCATTCGCGTTATGTTGTATGGTCGGCTAGTAATATCCTGCTCATAGAGCTTTCCTGGCGAGGGATATTCCTCCGAGGTGCTACACGTTGATTTCCTCGTGGATTTCGCACAGGATATGGGTGACCATGTTTTCCTCGACGCATTTGAGGAGAGGAATGGAGAATCCTCACTTGTAAAGCTTATTTTCGACCAGGACATAGGAATAAGCCTTGTTCCTGACCATTCTAGCCTCCTTTGGGTCGGATGATAACTCATCCTTAGCAAGATAGTTATAGATAAGGGTTATCCAGCAGTCGCTGTCACCAATGATGTTTACCTCGAGGGTTGGGGAGTTCTCTCGATGCTTGGTCAAGGAAGTATCTCCTAGATGACTAATTTGTTTCCTCCTTTCTTTTTTGTGCTTGCTAGCTTTGATAGGATGTTTTCCCGGACATTGTGTTCGCAGGGTACGTGTTTTACTTCCACGGACGTGAACTTTGTCATTTTTTCTTTCACCAAGGTCAAGTATTCATAAAGGTTATCGTTTTTGGCTTGATATTCTCCCTGTAACTGGAGGGCTATGAGCTGAGAATCTGTGCATATTACAACTTGCTCGGCTCCCAGGTCCTCGTCGAGGCGTAGACCCGCAAGGAAAGCTTCGTACTATGCCTAAATGTTAGAGGTGGCGAAAGACAGAGCGAGCGAGATATCGGTGAGGATACCTTCCTCGTTTTCCAAGATGACACTTGCTCCGCTCCCCGTCGAGTTGGATGCTCCGTCAATGAAGATTGTCCACTTGTGAGCTTCGCAAGTCGAGGAGGTAGGCAAGGTCATCTCTGTCATGAAGTCAGCCAACACTTGAGCTTTGAAGGCTTTTCTGCTCTCGTACTTGATGTTGAACTTAGATAACTCCAGCGACCATTTGAGCATTCTGCCGGCCATGTCTGGGTGACCCAATAGTTGCCTCATGGGCTGGTCTGTACGCACCATGATGGTGTAGGCTAGAAAATAGTACCTCAGCCTCCTCGTTGCGTTTATGAATGTCAGGGCTACTTTTTTGATCTATTGATATCTAAGTTCTGGCCCCTGTAGTGCCTTGTGCGTGAAGTATATGGGCTTCTGCCCTTTCGAGGTTTCACAAATGAGGGATGTGCTGACCACTTCAACTGTGACGACGAGATAGAGATAGAGGGTCTCCCTGTTGTCTGGTCGGGAGAGGACTGGAGGTTCCGCTAGCGCTTGCTTTAGGAGGAGGAGGGCTTTGTCGCATTCTTCCGTCCACTCAAAGGTTGCATCTTTGCAGAGGAGTTTGAAAAAGGGAAGTGCGTGCTGAGCAGATATTTCCATGAAACGAGATAGTGAAGTGAGCATCCCATTCATCGATTGGATCAATTTTTTCAAACTCAAGGTGTGGAACTCGGAGAAGACTCTGCATTTGTCGGGGTTGGCTTCGATTCCTCATTCTGTCAGATAGAAACTGAGAAACTTGCATGCCCGTACCCCGAACATGCACTTCTTCATATTGAAGCGCATCATGTACTTCCTATCCTTTTCGAATACCTTTTTCAGATGAAGCGTATGGTCAGATTCCTCATGGGATTTCACGACCATGTCGTCCATGTAAACCTCGAGCATATCCTCGATTTCTCCTCAAAGACTTTGTTCATCATTCTCTGGTAGGTAGCGCCAACGTTTTTCAAGCCGAAGGGCATTACGTTATAATAATAGTTGCCCGATTCGGTCATGAAAGATGTGTACGTTTTATCGCTTTTGGCCATGGATATTTGGTTGTAGCCCGAATATGCATCCATAAATGATAATAATTTAAAACCGGCAGAATTATCAACTAACTTGTCTAGGTTGGGGAGGGGATAAACGTCTTTAGGGCAGGCCATATTAAGATCAGTATAGTCAACACATGTTCTCCATTTTCCATTTGATTTCTTTATAGGTACAACATTGACAACCAAGTAGTTTACTTGGCATCTGAAATGAAATTTGCCTCTAGGAGGTTTTTTATAGCTTGCTCAGTAGCCTCCATTTTTTCTGGGGACTACTTGTGCCTACACTAGGTTATTTCCCTTACAGTGGGGTCGATGGTGAGCTGGTGACTGGCCACCTCTGGGTCCAGCCCGGACATGTCTGAAGCTCTGATAACACGAAATCATATAGATATTTTCATGCATAATTCGACTAAAAGCTAACCGTTTTCGATCCGATTTCGGGTTATCTCCGTGTATTTGTCTGATGTTTTTGCAGGTATTCAACGATCACGTCTAAACAAGGCAACATGAAGAAAAGAAGCAATCCCAGATGAAATATGGACGAAAAAGGAGTGAAAACACAATGAAAAGCGCAGCAGACAGTTTTTGTTGATGTGACGACCGTCACAGATGCATGACGACCGTCACACGGGTGACGACCGTCACACCTTGTGACGACCGTCATGCAGGCAAAAACGCCCCACTCAGATTACACGTCAAAAGAGCAGTTCCAATTCCCATTAAATGGTCCACTACTCCCTAAATTATCTGCCTCAAGGTCCATCATCCTCAGAGGTAACCGTTGGGATTCCACTTCTATAAAAAGGGAAGCAGGGGACTTCAAAAAGGGAGTTGCATTCATACCACAAAGTGCTGCCAAATTTAATTTCCAGAGCAAATTTACTTTCCAGTTTTTATTTGTATCCATTTCTCCAGTTTTTATTTGTATTCCTTTCCTTTATTTCCCTGCCATTTCCTCATTCCCATTTCCGCTCTTCTGCAATACTTACTGCACTGTACGATCAAATTGGAACTAAAGACAGAATCCTGCCAACATCTGTGGAGGGTCTGCCCAAAGGCCAATTGGCATTATTTACAGGTTTTCATTTTGATCGACTTCTGTTTTATTATAATGCAATTTATTATTTATTATTATTATTATTTATGTTTTGTTTTTCCAAATTCCATGTCTAGCTAAACTTAGGTAATCGATATGTAGTAATAATTCGAATGGGATTTGATAACTCTTGTTTGAAAACTTTCTTTTCACAAAAGTAATTTATGGTCTAAGTGTTTAAAATTGATTCACGAAATAAACTTCGTCGCGAAAGCGAGAACTTATTTAAAAGTAGTTTTGCCACGAAAGTGGGAAATTAATTAAGATACGAACCAACAAGCGAAAGATGCGGTAAGGTCAGATAGTAAACACTAGGCATTTGCTTTAATAACAGCGAAAGCACTTTAAAACGAGTTAGAACTTAGAGATTTCCAAAAAATAGTTTTAACCCCGAACGGGATACGAAAGTGTACGTTTGGCCCTTAGGATTATGATTAGCGTCAATAACCATTGTGAGACGAGAGTCTTCAAATCTCCATTTTCTGCTTAAATAAACTGCGAAAACTATTTCATACACCAGTAACTTATCAAATCCCTGAAGAACACAATTACTACGTATCGATTCAATTAATTAAAATCTAAATAGTAATCTTAGTTCCCTCTTTTAGTGACAATCTTATTCCCTTAAAACATATTCTACCTAGCTAAACATAGTAACTCCCGAGAACACTAGTTTGATTACGAGTCCCTGTGGGATCGATATCTTTTATTACTACGTGTCGCTTGCGCGAAAATAAGGTGCCGGCATGACAGAAGAGTCGCCACCTTTCGTTATTTATCCCTCAGAGCGGGAAAGGAAACAATCGGAAAAACCTGACGAATAAGGGTAAGACAAGGTCGTCGCAACCATTGTCTGGGTTCGGGAGTCGGTTACGCAAGGGGAAGGTATTAGCACCCCTCACGTCCGTCGTACTCGACGGGATCCTCGCTTGTTTGTTTACTTGGGAGGGTTGGTTTTAATCTATCTACCTATCAAGGCTGGCTGAAAAAGAAAAGAAAAATGACTCGGCAAAGCGTCACGCTTTATGCCTACGTATTCTCATTAGAGAATGAGAAATCAGAGTCAACGTATTTCGGCCTACGAAGGATTACGGGGGAAGGTAGCTCGCCAAGACATCGCCATCTTGTGCCTACGTACTCTCAACAGGCATGAGAGATCAGAGCTCACGTAGTTCGGGAAACTACGGTTTATTTCCTGTCTTTTACGAAAGAAGTGTTTTTTATTGTGTTTGCGATTTCAATCGCACTAGAGACTATGACTTGAGAGTGAATGCGTCGCATGTCACCCAAAGGGTACCTGATAACGAGAAAACGCATCGATTATATTGCTAGGTTTCATTAACGTTTTATCGCATATTCACCGTTTTAACACTCGATTTCTCGAGTTTTTCTTACCATTTTGCAGGTACATCATTATATGGAGCTAAATCATGAATTAAGAGCAAAAGGAACAAAAGAAACCATAAAGAGATGAAGAAATGAAGAAGCCTGCAAAAGACTGCATAATTTGTTGCAGTCACGACCGTCACAAGGGTGTCACGACCGTGACACCCCAATTTGAGCCATCACGACCGTAAGAGAGTGGTCACGACCGTGACACTTAAAAACCACAAGTTACGAACGTGAAGACCTTGTCACGACCGTGACAAGGGTAAAATTAGGTTTTTGACTCAGACTACGTCAAGGCATTACGTGAAGACCACTTCTCCTATTTTGTTGCCACGTTCCTGCATTCCTTCCACAAATTCAGCAAGGCCCATGCAACAAAGGTCCAAAAATCCATCCCATTAAGGATTCTATAAATAGTACAAGTTCTATGAACAATAGACAGAGAGCATTTTTTATTCAAATTCCTGCTGAAGCTCTGCCGAACTGTATTACGAACCAGCCTTTCTATTCCTGCATTATTTTTAGTTTTCTGTTTCGTTTTTTATTGTATCCAAATCCGCCATATAACAATTTCCAACATCAGGATATTGTTATACATTTATTTGTTTCTAAACCTTCAGCATTCGTTTATTTTCAATTTCCGCCAACTCCAAGCTTTCCGGTCTGTGGAAGAAGGAGTCTGCTCGAATATTTGTTAACCAGGTTTTTCATTATATTGCAATTTAATTTAATTATAATGTTTATTTATTTTTCTGCCATGAGTACGTTATTATTAAATTTTCTGTCTCTGTCTGGTTCAACATCAATGAGTAGCTAAACACCTTAGGGCGGTATGTAGTTATAACAAACTTAACCGGTAAAATATAACCATAGGCTAAAAATAATTAATCGCTTAACATTCTGGCTGATACTTTTTAATTGAAATAGACCTTTTCGTTACGAGAGTAAGAAAAGAGTATTAGGTTAGGTCAAGACCACGAGAGTGTGAGATTTTAACCAGATAGCTAAAGTTAGGCATTTAAATTAAACACAGCGAGAGCGCTTTAAGATAAATTAGAATTACTTAGTTTCCAAAAATTACCTCTAAACACTTATGGGCTAGCGAGAGCAGGCATAGGGCTTTAGGGATAAGATCTGATATAAGACCACAAGAGTGTGAGTTGAGGGTATTTAAACTGGTAATCTCTACCGAATAGATTAAGTGAACACCTTTATAAGCCTAGGTTAGATTGACCCACCTAAGTTAGTATAATTACATACCGACCGCCTTAGTATTACTTTATTAAAACTTAAATTTAATTCTGCCTTTAATAGTCTTAAAAACCAACAAAAAATCGTGACAACCATTCGCCTTAGCTAAACTAGAAGTTCATCTAGCACTAAGTAACCATAGAATCCCTGTGGATCGATAATCTTAAATATTACTTCGATAGGTTGTGCACTTGCAGTAAGATACCGCTAGACGCATAAGTAGACACGTCTCTAGCCCATCAAGTTTTTGGCGCCGTTGTCGGGGATTCCTTAATTTAGTTACTAGTGCATTTAGGTAGCATTGTCTAGACTAAGGTATCAACTATTTAATTTAATCTAATCTCCGAGTGTATGCCAAGTACTCGCTCTAAAAGCGAAGACTTGCAACCTCGAATCCCTGAATCGGAACGCTTCTTACACGTAAGAAGACGTATATTCGATTTCGAAAATAATTACAATATTCCAGATCTTCAATTAGATCCGCCTAAACCAGTCGTAAAATCAAAGGACGCAGAGATGGCTGAAGAACAGACTCATCCACTCAAGTATTACGCTAATCCTTCGCAAGCTGAACCGCATTCAAGCATTGCAGCGCCGGCTATCAACCGAAATGATTTCGAACTAAAACCTTCGTTGATATCAGCCGTGCAACAAAATCAATTCGCCGGAAATCCTACCGAGGATCCGAATCTTCATCTTTCGATCTTTGTGCAATATGCAGATACCGTAAAAGCCAATGGAGTTACCCAAGAAGCTATTAGACTACGTTTATTTCCTTTTTCGCTTCGAGACAGAGCAAGAGCTTGGCTTCAATCTCTGCCTTCGAACTCAGTAACTACGTGGGAAGAACTTAAGAGAGTTTTCTTGAATAGGTATTTTCCACCTAGCAAGACAGCTATGCTGAGAGCTCAGATCAACGAATTTAAGCAAAGAGAAAGTGAATCATTATTCGAAGCTTGGGAGCGCTATAAGGATCTACTGAGACTTTGTCCACATCATGGATTAATAGAATGGATGGTCATCCATACCTTCTATAATGGACTCTTGTACAATACAAGAATGACAATTGACGCTGCCGCGGGTGGTGCATTGATGGACAAAGAATATAATGATGCCTATGCACTTATCGAAAGTATGGCTCAAAATCATTACCTTTGGGGAAGCGAGAGAGTCGCAACTGAGAAACCAACAAAGGGAGGTATGTACGAAGTAAGTAGTATGGACCAAGTCAATGCGAAGTTTGACCAACTAAGCCAAAAGATCGATAACTTGGCCATAACACCTACAGCCACCATGGCTGCAGTAACACCTAACTGTGAGTTATGTGGAGTCCCAGGACACGAAGTTTCTGATTGTCAACTATTTGCAGGAACTCCCACTGATCAAGTGAATTATGCTCAAGGAAACCCTTACTCAAACACATACAACCCAGGTTGGAAGAATCATCCGAACTTCTCCTATAAGAATAACAATGCTTATTACGCACCAGGTCAAGCACCAGCTACATCACCAGGATATCAAAAGACTGCTCCTAATATCCCTAGAAAATCGAACCTTGAATTGATGATGGAGAACTTTATAGCTAACCAATCTCAAACAAACAAGGACTTCTTAAACCAAAACATTCACACTAGTGAGCAGATTAAACAATTAGTGAGCAAAGTAGATGCATTAGCTACACATAACAAAATGCTTGAAACTCAGATTTCACAAGTAGCTCAACAACAAGCACCTACTGCTGCACCAGCTGGAGTATTCCCTGGACAACCTCAACCTAATCCGAAAGGACATGCTAACGCTGTAATATTAAGAAGTGGCAAGGAACTTGACGGACCTACCGACTCAAGACTTGACAATCCAGCCATGTACCAAAAACCGGATAAACCGACTGAAGTGGTGAATGATCCAGAAGAAAAGGAAGATGACAATCGAGAGGTAGTGGAGAAAGAACAACCTTATGTGCCTCCACCACCCTATAAACCACCAATTCCGTACCCTCAAAGATTAATAAATTCCAAGACGATGGGTCAATTTAAGAAATTTGTCGAACTTCTGAAACAGTTGAATATTACTATTCCGTTTACAGAAGCAATTACCCAAATACCCTCGTATGCTAAGTTTTTAAAAAAAATCTTATCCAATAAGAAAAAGATAGAGGATAACGGAACAGTTACACTTACTGCCGAGTGTAGCGCCATAATTCAGAATAAAATGCCTCCTAAGCTAAAAGATCCAGGAAGTTTCTCTATACCCTGTGTAATAGGAAAATTTGTCATTGACAAAGCTCTATGCGATTTAGGAGCCAGTATCAGTGTTATGCCCTTAACGATTTGCAAAAGGCTAGACATGGGAGACCTAAGACCAACTAAAATGTCTGTTCAACTAGCTGATCGCTCTGTTAAATATCCTGTAGGCATACTAGAAAACGTCCCAGTACGTATAGGACAATTCTACATCCCTACTGATTTTATAATCATGGACATCTCTGAAGACTCCACTACACCTATCATACTAGGAAGACCATTCTTAGCTACCGCCGGAGCTATAATAGACGTAAAAAGAGGAAAGCTAACCTTTGAAGTAGGTGAAGAGAAAGTTGAATTTATTTTAACACAATTCTTACAATCACCAGCTATAGAGGATACATGCTATCTATTGGACGTAATTGACGAATGTGTAAGATAAATGGAACTGAAAGAGACCACTTATTCTGAAATAATGAAAATTCAAATCCCTCCGATTTTCGAAGATGATAATTGGCGAAAACCGTATCAGGATGATAGTCTAAGCGAAAGTTTAGCACTTACACCGGATCCCATGCCAAGTAAAGATAAACCTACATTAGGATTAAAAACTTTACCTCATAACCTAAGGTACGAATTCTTAGACGTTGAATGTAAAAGACCAGTTATAGTAAATTCCAGTTTAGGAACTATAGAAACAAAGAAACTTTTAGATGTCTTGAAGAAATATCCAACTGCATTAGGATATAACATATCTGATCTCAAAGGAATATGTCCTTCAGTTTGTATGCATCGTATTCTGCTAGAAGAAGATTGCAGAACCTCCAGAGAATCTCAAAGAAGAATTAACCCAACCCTTAGCACTGTAGTAAAAGAAGAAGTTAAGAAATTATTAGATGCCGGGATAATATATCCAATCTCTGATAGTGAATGGGTTAGTCCAATACATGTAGTGCCAAAGAAAGGAGGTATCACTGTTGTGAAAAACGCTCAAGGCGAATCGATATCGCAAAGAGTAGTGACGGGATATAGAGTGTGCATAGATTATCATAAACTAAACAAAGCCACTCGAAAAGATCATTTCCCACTACCTTTCATAGATCAAATGTTAGAACGATTAGCCAAGCATTCTTACTTCTGTTATCTTGACGGTTACTCAGGATTTTTCCAAATCCCTATCCATCCTGATGATCAAGAGAAGACTACATTCACATGTCCTTATGGAACGTTCGCTTATAGGCGAATGCCCTTTGGATTATGCAACGCTCCTGCAACCTTTCAAAGATGTATGATGTCAATCTTCGCAGATTTTATAGACAACATCATGGAAGTGTTCATGGACGACTTTTCTGTATGCGGGCAAAGTTTTGAAGGATGCTTATCGAACTTAGAAATGGTGTTAGAAAGATGTGTAAAAGTAAATCTCGTGCTTAACTGGGAGAAATGTCATTTTATGGTCAACGAAGGAATAGTATTAGGTCATGTAATATCCGACAAGGGAATTGAAGTTGATAAAGCTAAGATTGAAGTAATAAAAGATCTTCAACCCCCTAAAACCGTTCGAGAAATACGAAGCTTTTTAGGACACGCCGGTTTTTACCGACGATTCATCAAAGATTTCTCGAAAATCACTAAACCTCTTACTGGTTTATTAATGAAAGACGCTGAGTTCATATTCAATGAAGATTGTCTTAAAGCATTCGAAACTCTAAAAACAGCCCTCATCACCGCACCAATCATGCAACCCCCTGACTGGAGATTACCTTTTGAAATCATGTGCGATGCGAGTGACTATGCTGTAGGCGCAGTTCTAGGCCAGAGAAAGGAAAAGAAACTTCATGCGATTTACTATGCCAGTAGAACCTTAGATTCTGCCCAGATGAACTACGCTACTACCGAAAAAGAATTGTTAGCAGTTGTCTTTGCGCTTGACAAATTCCGTTCTTACCTAGTTGGAGCGAAAATAATCATTTACACAGACCATGCTGCTATCCGATATCTATTAACTAAGAAAGATGCTAAACCAAGACTCTTAAGATGGATTTTACTCTTACAAGAGTTTGATCTAGAAATAAAAGATAAGAAAGGTACTGAGAATGTCGTAGCGGACCATTTATCTAGAATAGAAGGTATTAAACCCGAACAAGTGCCGATTAACGATGATTTTCCGTATGAACAGCTGATAGCACAAATAGGAAGCGACCTAGCTCAGTTAGATATAAATGAACCAGAATCCGTGGAAATAATCCAGACAACTGTAGGACTGCCATGGTACGCTGACATTGTCAACTACCTAGCCGCAGGAGCTCTTCCACCCGATCTAACCTATCAGCAGAAAAAGAAATTCTTTCATAATCTGAAACATTACTATTGGGATGAACCATTATTGTTCAAAAGAGGACCAGATGGAATCTTTCGCCGATGTATTCCCGAAGAAGAAATAGAAGATGTCATTGCTCAATGCCATTCATCTCCTTATGGTGGACATGCAAGCACTTCCAAGACTTGTGCAAAAATCTTGCAAGCCGGCTTATTCTGGCCTAATCTATGGAAGGATGTCCACATCGCTGTTATAAATTGCGATCGGTGTCAACGCACTGGCAATATTTCAAGAAGAGATGAAATGCCTCAAAAAGGAATTTTAGAAGTAGAAATCTTTGACGTCTGGGGAATAGATTTCATGGGACCATTCCCATCATCTTTCGGTAATAATTACATACTCGTAGCTGTTGATTATGTTTCGAAATGGATTGAAGCCATAGCTTCTCCTACAAACGATACACGAGTAGTAATAAAGCTTTTCAAAAATATAATCTTTCCCAGATTTGGTGTGCCTAGACTCGTCATAAGTGACGGTGGCTCGCACTTCATTTCAAAAATCTTTGACAAATTACTATCTAAATATGGAGTAAGACACCGTGTGGCTACACCATATCACCCACAAACAAGTGGACAAGTCGAAGTCTCAAACAGAGAAATTAAACAAATCTTAGAAAAGACTGTCGCCATATCTCGGAAAGATTGGTCATCTAAACTTAATGAAGCTTTATGGGCTTATAGGACCGCTTACAAGACATCCATAGGTACTACACCTTTCAAACTAGTTTATGGAAAATCTTGTCACCTCCCAGTAGAACTAGAACACAAAGCTTATTGGGCGACCAGAACTCTCAATATAAACTATAATGCTGCAGGAGAAAAGTGAATCCTAGACATTAACGAATTAGAAGAATTAAGGTTAGATGCATATGAGAATGCTAAGATATATAAAGAAAGAACTAAGCGATGGCATGATAAACGCCTATCTAGGAAAGAATTTAGTGTGGGAGACGTTGTACTCCTCTTTAATTCAAGACTTAGGCTCTTTCCTGGAAAATTAAAATCTAGATGGTCAGGACCCTTTGAAATAACTAAAGTATTCCCGAGTGGAGCAATAGAAATTAAGGGTAGGAATAGTGAACCATTCATAGTAAACGGACAACGTTTAAAACATTATCATAAAGTTGAAAATAGAGATTATGCGAATAATCTAAAGCTTTTAGAATTGTCCACTAATTCCCCTGATTAATCTAAACCTAAGCATTACGTCAGGCTTTTGACGATAAAAACAGCGCTTAGTGGGAGGCAACCCATTTACTTATTTAATTATTTAAACTATTCTTTTCTTTTAGCATATTGTTATTTATCGTTTTACTATTTGTTTAATTGTTTTGTCATTTTATAGTTTTATTTTATATTACTATTATTGCCATTACATTATGCATTTCATTTTCTTATTTTTATCTTAAATCACTTTTTACAGATTTTCTAAAGTCTTTTCCACTTTCCTTCTTCCCCTGATTTGTGTCCCCCATATTTGCACTGACCATGGCTAACCAACCAATTAACCATATGGAAACCAAATTTAGAGGTAGGAACCAAAGAATGAAGTTTGAAGAGTTATCACAGAGGCAAATGGATTTGACCCTGTACCCGGATGATAAGACTATAGAAACCCTAGGTATACATGATAGTGTCATGTACTTGTTAAACCGACTCGGAAGGGAGAATGCATTGATCCAACATAAGTTTGTGACTTACCGCGAGCTCACCCTTGAGTTCCTTAGCTCCTTAATTTACCTACCTGAGCGCGGTTTTGGATTTAGGAAAGGATTTATTAGTTTCCGCCTATTTGGAATAGAATATGACTTTAACCATAAAGAACTAGCTGACTTGTTAGGATTCCCTAGTGGACCATTTGCTTTTACTACCACACAGGTAGAATTGATGGATATTGAGCTAGATTTCTTTTGGGGAACTTTAACCGGAAACTACCACCCTGAACCAAATAACATGAATAATGATGAGATCCATAATCCTGCTCTCCGTTACTTCCATAAATTCCTTGCCCACACCTTCTTTGGAAAAGAAGAAAACATTACCGGAGTTTCTAGAGATGAAATATTTATTATGTCATGTTTCACTAATGGACAGCCTGTTAATGGTGTACCTTTCATGATGCAAACCTTCACCCGTATCCAAGAAGAACCTGAATTACCTATATTAGTAGGAGGTCTTGTAACCATGATTGCTGATGCCATAGGACTTAGGTACCAACTGCACAGGTGCAACCGTCTAGGAACAACCCGCCCTATGAATCTTAATTTCTGCTTCAATAGACATATCATAAGGAATTTAGGACATCCACCTTTTGAGTACCTAATCCGGAACGAAGTAGTAACCCTGTTCACATTGCCTAACCATGCTAGAGTAAGTGTTCACAATAAGGATAACTGGATTTATGAGTTAAACCCACCTGATTATCCATCTACTCCTGAAACACCTCAGTCTTCCAAGATAAAAGATGATATAATGACCGATGTCGAAACTGACCCTGAGACACCTCCTGGTTACCATGACATTGACCACACTGAAGAAGTACATGAAACCCCTGAAGTGAATCAAGGAGATTATGCTAACAACTTACAAAACATCATGAACACTCTCAATGCTTACCAAACTGACATTAATTTATTTAAAGAAGACATTAAGAGCATGCGATTGGACATTATAGGATTGACTGACATAACCTGCGAACAATTCTATCACTTGAACTCCGCCATCGAAGACTTGAAGAAACGCTTTTGAAAATGCTATAAGTGATTTAGTTTATTTTTCTCATTGTTTTCGTTTCTAGTTAGATTTATTTTTCGCAACAATTTCATACCGTACTTTCCGTTTATGTAACTTCATTTTCAATTACTTTATGCAATGCACCTTTAATTCCAAAATTTCTCCATTTTTAGCAATTTATATATTTTTTCTATGTACTGTTATGCTTGCATTATTTCATATTATATACAATATCTCATTGCCATGCAAGTTAGTATAGTACTGTGTTGAAATTATATACTATATGGTGTTTATAATTTAATATGAGTGTTAGTGAAGAAAATACATTATTATAAAATATGTGAATTAAGTGAGAAAATGTTTTTTCTGGAAATTATTCATCGAAGCGTGCCCTCACGGTCGTCATACCCATCTCACGATCGTGACGTGCTTAAATAGCGTGTCACGACCGTCACACCCCTGTCACGACCGTGACAACCCCTATTACAGGAATCGTGAGAAACAGAACTGTTTCTCTTCGTGCCTCTTCTTCTTCTTCCTCCATAACTTCCTCAAAACTGCCCATTTTCTCCATAACCTCCGTAACCTCCCCATTACCAACTTTAAACCTCATTAACCCCCCATTATCATAACCTATCACATTCTCACTCTCCATTATTTATCCCGAATCAATATTTCTTTCATTTTACCATTTTTTCACAAAACATCAAAAATCTTCATTCTTCACTCTAAGCTCTTGCATGCAATGGATTCTATTACTTTTAGAGAAGGTGATGCTGGAGAAACTCAGAGAGAACGTTTTCTCCGATTCCAAAACCGCGGTGTGCAACCTACACGTTACATTGACACTGTCTGTTTGAGGGAACTCGGAATGCTTGCCAGTGTTAAAAGCCTGCTTCAAAAAGTCGGTCTGTGGGATCTTTGCAGTCAACCTCAGCCCATATTCGAGCTTCTGACACTGGAGTTCTTAAGCTCATTCAGTTACATCACCGGTACCGGGTCTCAGAGTCAGCTCACCTGTGTCGCCAAATTCAGATTGCATGGCCAAGAGTTCAACATTTCGCAAACCAGGATAGCCGAGTTGTTAGGCTTCGATCACGGAACTGAAGCTCACCGTCGCGTGCCCGATAATTTTAGTGAACAAGCTTTCACTCTATGACACGACTTAACCAACACCCGTGCATCAGCCTTCCAAAGCCTCAACGCTACGCACATTCACAACCCGGCAATCCGCTATTTCCACCGTGTCATATGCAACACCATCTTCGCTCGAGAAAGCAACCATAAGCTCAACTCCAAGGAGCTTCTATTCTTACACTGCGCTCTTAATGACGAGCCGATCAATGCTGCCCCTTTCATGCTTTATCATATCCAGGCCATTGCACACAGAGGCTCCACCCCGTTCTTCATAGGCGGCATTGTCACCACCCTCGCCATTCAGTTGGGGCTTGGTGACTTGGTCGTTAATCAGCCTCACCTAGCCGCAGAATTCCTCACCAAGAGTTATTGCAGGTCCGCTCACCTGATTGCGCAGCAAGAGGATGGCAGGTATAGCCCTGTTGTCCATGGCACCATTTTCCATCATATCATTCTGCCGTCCCGCGACCGCATCGATCCATCCAGCCGAGCCAACTGGCTCTTTGTTTTACCTGTTGCTGCCGATCACGTCCTTATTCATGATGATCAGGCAGACCCTCCAGCGGATGAGATGCAGGACACTATGGATGCAGCTGAGCCTGTCCAGGATATACCAGAGACATCTACCCGACAGCCCCCTGCTCCCGAAATCACACTTGAGGAAGTCCTCCGTGCGATTCATCAGCAGAACCAGATGAACGCCGCACTGGAGCGAAGGCAGAAGGAGCAGTATGATGCTTTACTCAGCACTATTGCAGCAAACCAGGAAGCTACTAATGAGAAGTTTGGAGAAATTTTCAGCGAGCTAGAAGCCCTCCGCATTAACATCACTGCTGCCTCCGGCACCGGTTCTGATCCTGAAGCGACTCCTTCTAGACGCCGCTCCCGCACCAGAGGCCGAGCCCGCGGTCCTCAGCAGCCATAATTTTAGTTTGCTTATGTTTGTTTTTCGTTTTTGTCGTTGTACTGTACTTTTACCGCATTTATATCACAACATTGGGGACAATGTCTGATATAGTGTGGGAGAGGTACCTTTCATTTCCGCATTTTCCCTTTTTCGCACTTTTCCATTTCGTTGTATTTTAAATTCCGTTGTATTTCTTTTCGCAAGTTACTGAAATGAGCAAATCTTTGTGCTATTTTCTTTAATTTCGAACTTTCCCCGATTGTTTAGCTATACCAGAAAAAATCTTTAATTATTCGCATTACCCGACTTACCTACGGAATCGTAATTAGGAAGCCGAGAACGATTAAACAAGACCAATACAATCTTGACATCTTTGACTCCCTACTTAAGCAATTTCATCCCGATTACCATTACGAGTACACTTTTAGTTTCAGTTCAAAAGTAACCCCTAGTAGTTTATACTAGCAGTCAGCACCGTCTGAACACAAACCACGTGGGGAGCCGATGAATATAAGCGTTTGATGCCTAATCAATAATGATCCTTCATATCTCGATGCAAAATGAAAAGAAATTGCACCAAAGTACACGGTCGCATATAAGAAACGAGAAATATGAGAAGGAGTCCATTGCAAGTAGGTTCAGAGGTACTGGTTCTGAACTCGGTAGGGCGTGCTACGGCTCGATCCCCCACAACCTCCAAATCGGATAAAATATGTAGGGTTACCACACTCGTGTACCAGACCCCGTGCTCAAAAAGGATCAAAGTCGCTAACCAGCTACTCCACTACGTGCGTGCTAAGGCAAAGGGCTTAATGTGATTGCGCTAGAATGAAACCGGGCGAAATAAGATCGAAAAACTCCAGGTGAAATTGTAATGAAATTGCCGATTGTTTCGTTTAACGGGAAGTCGACGACATAGCTTGTTGCTTGTGTCATTAGTGTATCGGTAGTGTTCTATCAAAGTACCGAATTATCCGACAAAACGATCCCTCGTACGGTTTATTATGAGTGTGCGTGAATAAAATCTTGTCCGCCGATTTTCAACCGACTATTTGCTTGAGGACAAGCAAAGGTTTAAGTTTGGGGAAGTTTGATAACGAGAAAACGCATCGATTATATTGCTAGGTTTCATTAACGTTTTATCGCATATTCACCGTTTTAACACTCGATTTCTCGAGTTTTTCTTACCATTTTGCAGGTACATCATTATATGGAGCTAAATCATGAATTAAGAGCAAAAGGAACAAAAGAAACCATAAAGAGATGAAGAAATGAAGAAGCCTGCAAAAGACTGCATAGTTTGTTGCAGTCACGGCCGTCACAAGGGTGTCACGACCGTGACACCCCAATTTGAGCCATCACGACCGTAAGAGAGTGGTCACGACCGTGACACTTAAAAACCACAAGTTACGAACGTGAAGACCTTGTCACGACCGTGACAAGGGTAAAATTAGGTTTTTGACTCAGACTACGTCAAGGCATTACGTGAAGACCACTTCTCCTATTTTGTTGCCACGTTCCTGCATTCCTTCCACAAATTCAGCAAGGCCCATGCAACAAAGGTCCAAAAATCCAGCCCATTAAGGATTCTATAAATAGTACAAGTTCTATGAACAATAGACAGAGAGCATTTTTTATTCAAATTCCTGCGGAAGCTCTGCCGAACTGTATTACGAACCAGCCTTTCTATTCCTGCATTATTTTTAGTTTTCTGTTTCGTTTTTTATTGTATCCAAACCCGCCATATAACAATTTCCAACATCAGGATATTGTTATACATTTATTTGTTTCTAAACCTTCAGCATTCGTTTATTTTCAATTTCCGCCAACTCCAAGCTTTCCGGTCTGTGGAAGAAGGAGTCTGCTTGAATATTTGTTAACCAGGTTTTTCATTATATTGCAATTTAATTTAATTATAATGTTTATTTATTTTTCTGCCATGAGTACGTTATTATTAAATTTTCTGTCTCTGTCTGGTTCAACATCGATGAGTAGCTAAACACCTTAGGGCGGTATGTAGTTATAACAAACTTAACCGGTAAAATATAACCATAGGCTAAAAATAATTAATCACTTAACATTCTGGCTGATACTTTTTAATTGAAATAGACCTTTTCGTTACGAGAGTAAGAAAAGAGTATTAGGTTAGGTCAAGACCACGAGAGTGTGAGATTTTAACCAGGTAGCTAAAGTTAGGCATTTAAATTAAACACAGCGAGAGCGCTTTAAGATAAATTAGAATTACTTAGTTTCCAAAAATTACCTCTAAACACTTATGGGCTAGCGAGAGCAGGCATAGGGCTTTAGGGATAAGATCTGATATAAGACCACGAGAGTGTGAGTTGAGGGTATTTAAACTGGTAATCTCTACCGAATAGATTAAGTGAACACCTTTATAAGCCTAGGTTAGATTGACCCACCTAAGTTAGTATAATTACATACCGACCGCCTTAATATTACTTTATTAAAACTTAAATTTGATTCCGCCTTTAATAGTCTTAAAAACCAACAAAAAATCGTGACAACCATTCGCCTTAGCTAAAATAGAAGTTCATCTAGCACTAAGTAACCATAGAATCCCTGTGGATCGATAATCTTAAATATTACTTCGATAGGTTGTGCACTTGCAGTAAGATACCGCTAGACGCATAAGTAGACACGTCTCTAGCCCATCAGTACCATACTAAACATCCAGACCATGGAAAAGAAACTCTCCCACAATCCTTTCTCGGATAGCTTAAGGCTCGTAACGTACGAAAGAAATCATTCATGATTACTGTATCTTAAACTGTTTTGAGATGAGAAGAGAACATGCCCAACTAGGAGGGAGACTATCAAGTCCTACTGTTGTCATGCCATGGATTCATCCTATGGTTGAGGTTTGAACAGGGAACTCCTAGATGTTGTCATGCATAGGTTTCAACCTAAAATTCTATCATCAAATCCTTATCAAAGGAAATGAGAGTCCTAAGGGATCATGTCAATGATACACCAAAACAGACAAAGCATCAGCTTTACAGTAAAATGCATGCAATGCAAGTGAGGGAGGAAATGTGTGTGGGGCTTCAGCCTCCACAAGCTCGTCTCGACCTCAAGTCAGTCATGAAATAACAGTAATCATACTGAAAAATAAACAACATGCTATCAAGCAATAAATAGTAAACTGCAATCATACAGATAAAATGAAAACATGCTATCAAGCAAAATAAACACATGGGCAAGGGAGCTGGGCTCTACCGAATACCCGCAAGCAAAGCCACGCAATAACAATACAAGCAGAGGGAGCAACTCAACCTCTAATGCAATCATGCTCCGGGACTGAACTTATTCTAAATGGACTTAATCTAATGCAACAGACAAATCAAACAAAACAAACAATACAGAAAAGAAAACAGAAGAAAGCTTCAGCTCCTCCAGCAGCTACTCAGTCTTCAGACTTCAATCACTTGCTTTCCAGGTGTCAACCCTACAACATGAGTATCAACTCATCTTCTCCCTTAAGCTTCAGCTTCTTTGATCAGCTCCACCTTCAGGCTTCACTATCTTCAGGGATCTTCAGGCATCAACTTGATCTTCACAAAGTCTTCAGACTTCAACAATCTTCAAGGAATCATCCTCTTCAAAACTTCAGCTTCTATCTTCAATGGTTCAAATGCTCCAGCAAACAAGATTCAGTCAACAAGATGAGGTGAGGATGTTAGAGTGCTCACTGACCTCCAAAGGATGCCATCAAGGACTTAACATCAAAGAGAAAGGCTCTCTCAAAGTTCTACCTTAGAGGGCAAGGTCACTAATCCCTCCAAAGGAGAGAGGTGAATACCCTTAAGGGACTTTATGTCACAGAGAAGGAAGGAGGTGAACAAGACACTCCTTGTTTATTGAATGGAATTATGCTATCTAAAGCTCTATCTATGCACTTATGATCCTATAAACAGAACAAACAAAAGCTAATCTAAGCTCCTCTGCAAGGTCTTCAAAGCTTCAATGATGATCCACAAGGTCTTCAACTCAATCTTCAAAGCTCACACACTCAAAGGAGAAGAAAAACAAGCACAACAATACAAACTATGCCTTTAAGCAACACACATACTAACCATACATTCAAAAATCAATTAAAAATGCTAAAATACCATACAATATTCTAGTAAAATTCTAGGGGAGTCTATACATACTTACCCTTAACCCATATATTCCCCATACACTAATTTGGCCTATAAACCCCAAAACAAAATTGTTGAATCTACTTATACAACCTAAAACCCTAATTTGAGCACCTAAATGTCAAACAAGCAAACTATATCAAATTTTAATCTACAAATTGTGAATTAAATCCTATATGAACTATGATTCAATATCTAACTATGCCAAAAAGAATGGCTCTAAAATCCTAAGGGAAAGTCCTAAAAGAAATTATACAAAATTAAGTATTAACCAAAATCAATTAAAAGGACTATTTACAAGAATAATATGCTAAAAATATTAAAAGGAAAATAAAATGGGATTTTATTTATTTACATTTTTCTAGACAAAATTATGAATATGTGAAAAAAACAAAAATTAAAAAATATCAATTTTTCTATTTTTTATGAATTTTATAATATGCATGGAAATTAAAAGAAATTAAAAAATAAAAGGAATTAATTAAAGGGGAGGGGGTGTCATGAGTAACTGCGCCCAGTTGTTTTCATGATGGGACAAGATCCTGGGGGTGTGAATATCAAGCCCACGCGTTCAGAAAATTAAAAGAAAAAAACATTAAGAAAATGGAAAGGATACGGTGAGAATAGCATTTTTTCCACGTTGAAATCTGGGTTGGGCCTCTGAGTGGGGTGTGAATAGCACAAGGTTGCTGAGCCCAGAATCATTCATTAAATCAAACGGCAGCGTTTTGGCTTAAGTCTTCCCTCCGTTTTCTCGTTTGAATCGTGGTCGTGGGATTAGATGATTTAGTCAAGATTTGGACACGATCGGACGGCTGGGAGGTTGTCTTCAACCTCCAGCTAGGGTTTCTTCTTCGTACCAGTTTCCATGCCCCAAACTTCCACTGCCTCGTTCTCTCAGATCATTCCATGAAATTCAACAATTCCAAAAGCAAAGTTGTGCTACTGATTACCATGAACACAACCACACAAGTAGTTTTCCCTGAAACTGCTTAAATCGTTCTAACAGAAAGCTCCACCATTAGGGTTTCAATTTTTTCCTCTGCTATCAATCTTGATGTAACTTCAAACTAACGATCCAGAATTGTTCTACACGCTAACCTAGCCATTTTACACTATATCATATCCATTAATGCACATTAAACAGCTTGCTATTGAATCTTGAAAAAATCGTGTCCTGCCATGAAACCTTATGCCAAGCTCTCTACTTCTCAGAATATCATCAACTAACCTAGCATGCTATCTTTCCACCTAGAATTCTAACAGAATGCACCTGAATAAAGACCTATAGATCAAGTTACCAACCTGTCAAGCTTCAATGGTGAGTGGTGTTAGAGCTTGATCTAGCACTTGAAATCTTCTCCAAATGCTCCTCCAATGATGAATACCTTTCTGTTTGCAAGAGTTGAGGTGGATGAGGCTTGTAGAAGAAGAAATTGGAACTTGCTTGATCTTGAAGAAACCTTGCGATGGCACTTTCTCTCTATCTCTATCCAATGAGCTCAGCAACTTTCACCAACCTTTCATCACACTATGAGGTACTCTTTAAATAGCAATCCATGGAAGCTCCTAGAATCATCTAGAATCCACTAGAAAAGCTTGGATTTTCTCCTTTGGTGACAAGTTGAACATACCATATCTCATGAGTTAGGCCTTGTAAACTTGTGTCAAAATCTCATTACAAGAGATATTGAGATCATATGTGCAAAAATCAGGCCAAACTTGCCTTGTGTAGAACCTTCCAAGGATGCCTTAAGATACAAGTTACAATTTTTCAAAGCAACCTTCATTTTTGAGCCTCAAATCAAAATTCTGTTTAAACCAAAGTTTTTAGAATGTTATTTGCACTCAAAATGGTATATTGGATGACCTATTTTGGATTCATAGATCTCCCAAACCAAATTTCAACTTGACTTGAATTAACTTATATGCCTTTTTTAGTTCAAATTTACCAAACTTTGTCATTCCATGCTATGAGCTTTTCCAATAACTCATGACCTCTTTTCTAGGCTTAAAATGCCATTTTGAACAACTTTCATGTTTTGAGTTTTTTCATTTGAGGCTTGGAAATAGGAGATATGGCCTTTGCTTAAAATGACCTATAACTTCCAAATGACCAAAATACCCCTGTCTTGTTCACACCATAAATTGAGTTCTACAAATACTATCAAGGACTTATAGTACTCTCTAGAAAGCTAAGAATATTCTCTTCAAAATTCATGTTGACCAAGAGACCATAGGAATCATCCTACTAGGGCAAAAGTTGTCTGCAAGTTGGGTGACTTTCAAAGACCCAGATTCACACACCTCAGATGACCTGTAATTTGTCAAAACCATAACTTGAGCTCTGCAACTCCTATCAAGGACTTCTACCACTAAAATTAAAGCTAAGAACAAGCTCTACAACATTCATGTTGTGGGGAAGATGAGATATCAACCACATCTTGAGCTAAAACTGCCTGGAAGATAGGGCTCAAACTAGGGTTTTTTCACTGACAATCCCTGGAAACCCTAACTCAAAACTTCTCAAACTCCTCAATCATGATGAGTTGGTCTAGGAATCATCTTTATAATATCTCAATACCTCATTACATGATCTCATGGCCCTTGGATTAGGTCTCAACCTTCCCTGAATCTTCAGCTGATCTAGGGTTGACCCAGTCAAAACCCTAATTCTACCATTCATGGTTGAATCTTCTGAATTCTTGCACAATGACCTTTCTGGGCTTCATGATGGCTATCAAGACATCTCATAGGCTTTCTCAAAGCATCAAGTTCATTCTCAAAGTCTCAGAATCATCTGAGGAGCACCCACAACTCTCAAGTTATGAAGCACACAACCCTGGTTTCAACCAATTCTTCTGAGGATCTCCTGAACTTTCTGGTGAAGGTATCAACCTTCAAACACTTAATGGATGAATAATTGTTGGTCAAATTTTGGGGTGCAACACTACGCGATAGACTGTGCACTTGCAGTTAGTTGTATTAGACATAGAAAGTCGCGACCAAGTTTTTGGCGCCGTTGCCGGGGACCCGTTTAGTCAATAGTGTAACCTTCTGTTACGCCGTATAGACTAGGTAAACAATTTTCATTTTTCCTTTACTAGTGCTGTTGATTGTATGCCAAGTGATCGCCCACAAAGCGATATCTTGAAACCTTCAGTCGCAGAACTAGAGCGCTTCTTACATCTAAGAAGCCGAATCATTGAGTACCAACTCAAACATAACATTCCTGATCCTCTCACTCCCATTCCCAAATCCGAAGAAGAACCAACGATGGCTGAAGGACCTCCGAACAAACCGCTGAAGGCGTACACTACACCATCTCAGATGGAGCCTAGAAGTAGCATTGCTGCCCCAGCTATTACCCGAAATGATTTTGAGCTGAAACCATCATTGCTGTCGGCTGTACAACAAAACCAATTCTCAGGAAACGCAACTGAGGATCCGAACGAACATCTAACGAAGTTTGTACAATACGCAGACACAGTGAAAGCAAATGGAGTAACTCCAGACGCGATAAGACTTCGTCTTTTTCCATTCTCTCTTAGAGACAGAGCATGGACATGGTTACAATCGTTACCATCCAACTCCGTTACGACGTGGGAGCAATTGAAGAACGTCTTGTTAGCGAGATATTTTCCACCAAGAAAAACTGCTATGCTCAGAGCTCAAATCAACGGATTTCGACAGAAAGATACTGAATCTCTCTACGAAGCATGGGAACGATTCAAAGATATGATGAGAACATGTCCTCACCACGGTCTAGAAGACTGGGTGACAATCCATACTTTCTATAATGGGCTTCTATACAATACTAGATTGACAATAGACGCTGCCGCGGGCGGTGCACTTATGGATAAGCCATACGATGAAGCCTATCAATTAATAGAAAACATGTCACAAAACCATTGCCAATGGGGAGGTGAACGCACTCCCAATGAGAAAACCTCAGCGAAAGGTGGGATGTACGAAATCAGCAGCCTTGAAAAGTTCAATGCTAAAGTAGATGCTCTAGCACAGAAAATCGATAGTCTGACCGTTAACCCCACTGCAACTGTCGCTGCAGTAACTCCAAATTGCGAGTTATGCGGAAGCACCACTCATAATGCACCCGAATGCCCATTGCTAGCCGGAATCCCGCCAGACCAGGTAAATTATGCCCAAGGCAATCCCTACGCAAATACCTACAACCCAGGTTGGCGAAATCATCCAAACATTTCTTACAAAAGCGAAAATGCATTGCAAATGCCTACTGCTCCGCAAGGATATCAAAAACCAACTGCTCAGAATGCACCTAGGAAATCAAACCTCGAATTGATGATGGAAAAGTTCATAGCTACTCAAGCTCAAACGAACAAAGAGTTCCTGAATCAAAACATACACACTAGCGAGCAAATTAAACAGTTGACAGGAAAAGTAGACGCTTTAGCCACCCACAACAAAATGTTAGAAACTCAGATATCACAAGTGGCTCAACAGCAAGCATCTGCTGCCGTACCTGCTGGCACATTTCCTGGACAACCCGAACAAAATCCCAAAGGCCAAGCAAATGTTGTGATACTAAGAAGTGGAAAAGAATTGGATGAACCGATCGATCCGAGGACCGAAAACTCAGCCATGCAACAAAAACCAACTGAACAAGCAGGAAAGGAATCTGAGTTAGAGAAGAAGGAGGACAACGAGAAGGAGGATACCGCAAGTGAAAAAACTCAAGCACCTCCAGCGCCATATAAACCACCTATCCCTTATCCGCAAAGACTAATAAACTCTAAAACTTCAGGACAGTTTAAGAAATTTGTAGAGCTCCTTAAACAGTTGAATATTACTATTCCTTTTACAGAAGCAATAACTCAAATGCCGTCATACGCCAAATTTCTCAAAGAGATCCTGTCAAATAAGAGAAAGATCGAGGATAACGAAACAGTTACACTTACGGCAAAGTGTAGCGCTATTATTCAAAACCGCATGCCTCCTAAATTAAAAGACCCGGGTAGTTTCTCCATACCCTGCGTCATAGGAAAGTTCGTAATAGATAAAGCTCTATGCGATTTAGGAGCCAGTACCAGTGTTATACCTTTATCTATATGCAAAAAGCTGAATATGGGAGACCTCAGGCCAACCAAAATGTCCGTACAATTAGCTGACAGATCAGTAAAATACCTCGTCGGAATACTGGAAAACGTTCCAGTACGCATAGGACAATTCTACATTCCAACCGACTTCATAATCATAGACATCAAGGAGGACACTGTAACCCCAATTATCCTAGGAAGACCGTTCCTAGCTACAGCCGGAGCGATTATAGACGTGAAGAAAGGAAGGCTAACATTCGAAGTAGGAGAAGAAAAGATAGAGTTCATTCTCACCAAGTTCTTACAAGCACCAGCAATAGACGATACCTGCTATTTAGTAGACGAAATTGACGAATGCATAAGAGAACTTGAAAATGAAGAGACCACGTGTTCAGAAATAATAAAGATTCAAATACCCGACATTTCTGAAGACGACAATTGGCGTAAACCGTATAAAGACGACATCCTAAGCGAAAGCTTAGCACTAACACCAAATCATATGCCAGGTCCGAAGAACTCATCTTTAGAACTTAAAACTCTACCCAAAAACCTCAGATATGAATTTCTAGACGATGAACTAAAAAGACCAGTGATAGTCAACACCGACTTAGGACAACCAGAAACCGAAAAATTATTAGAAGTCCTAAAGAAGTATCCCACCGTGTTAGGCTACAACATAAGCGATTTAAAAGGGATAAGCCCTTCGATCTGTATGCATCGAATTACAATAGAGGAAGACTCTAAAACCTCTCGAGAGCATCAGAGAAGACTAAACCCCATCCTGAGCACTGTAGTCAGAGATGAAGTAAAGAAATTACTAGATGCAGGAATCATCTATCCGATCTCCGATAGTGAATGGGTTAGCCCAGTTCATGTCGTACCAAAGAAAGGAGGAGTCACAGTAGTTAAAAACGAAAAAGGCGAATCGATAACAAAAAGAGTTGTGACTGGAAGTAGGATGTGTATTGATTATAGGAAGCTTAACAAGGCTACGCGCAAAGATCACTTCCCGCTACCCTTCATAGACCAAATGTTGGAAAGATTAGCCAAACATTCATATTTCTGCTATCTAAATGGTTACTCAGGATTCTTCCAAATTCCCATCCATCCTGATGACCAAGAAAAGACTACATTCACCTGTCCTTACGGTACTTTTGCTTACCGCCGAATGCCGTTCGGACTCTGTAACGCTCCAGCAACCTTCCAAAGATGCATGATGGCAATCTTCGCAGATTTCATAGACGATATTATGGAAGTGTTTATGGACGATTTCTCGGTATGTGGACAGAGTTTCGAAGGATGCTTACAAAACTTAGAAATGGTACTAGAACGCTGCATAAAAGTAAACCTCGTCCTAAATTGGGAGAAATGCCATTTTATGGTCCGACAAGGAATAGTTCTAGGACATGTCATATCAGATAGAGGGATTGAGGTAGACAAAGCCAAAATAGAGATTATAAAAGATCTCCAACTTCCAAAATCCGTACGAGAAATACGGAGTTTTCTAGGACATGCCGGTTTCTACAGAAGATTTATAAAAGATTTCTCGAAAATCACAAAACCTTTGACCGGCCTGTTAATGAAAGATGCTGAGTTCGTCTTCGACGACGACTGTTTAAAAGCATTCGAAACATTGAAATCAGCCCTTATCACTGCACCAATCATGCAACCACCAGATTGGAGACTACCGTTTGAAATCATGTGCGACGCGAGTGATTACGCTGTAGGCGCAGTTCTAGGACAAAGGAAGGACAAGAAACTCCATGCTATCTACTACGCCAGTAGAACCTTGGATCCTGCCCAAATGAACTACGCTACCACAGAAAAGGAACTTCTAGCAGTTATATTTGCGCTTGACAAATTCCGTTCTTACCTAGTAGGAGCAAAAATTATCATATACACAGACCACGCTGCCATAAGGTACCTAATAAGCAAAAAAGATGCCAAACCAAGATTATTGAGATGGATCATGTTACTACAAGAGTTTGACTTAGAAATCAAAGATAAGAAAGGAACCGAGAACGTTGTTGCGGATCACTTATCCCGAATAGAAGGTATCAGACACGAACCAGTACCGATAAATGACAATTTCCCGTACGAACGTCTGATAGCCAAATTAGAAAGTGACACACCCAATGCAATCTCGGAAGATCCAGAATTCGAAAAAGCCGTAGAAGCCGTCTATGCCCAAGTCACATTACCTTGGTATGCTGACATCGTTAATTACCTCGTTGCGGGCGTGCTTCCACCAGATCTTACTTATCAGCAAAAGAAGAAATTCTTCCACGATCTGAAACACTATTATTGGGACGAACCCCTACTCTTCAAGAGAGGGGCCGACAACATATATCGTCGTTGTGTCCCAGAGGAAGAAATAGAAAATATTATTTCCCAATGCCACTCAGCACCATACGGTGGTCATGCTAGTACATCCAAGACGTGCGCTAAGATTCTCCAAGCCGGCCAATTCTGGCCTAATCTCTGGAGAGACGTTCACATCGCTGTGCAAAAGTGAGATAGATGCCAACGAACTGGCAACATCTCACGACGCGATGAAATGCCTCAGAAAGGAATCTTAGAGGTAGAAATCTTCGACGTCTGGGGAATAGATTTCATGGGACCTTTCCCACCTTCTTTTGGAAATAACTACATACTCGTCGCTGTCGATTACGTGTCTAAATGGATAGAAGCCATAGCTTCTCCAACAAATGACGCACGAGTAGTAATCAAACTCTTCAAGAACACAATCTTTCCTAGATTCGGTGTACCCAGACTCGTCATTAGTGACGGAGGATCTCACTTCATATCACGAATATTCGATAAACTTCTTTCTAGATATGGAGTCAGGCACCGAGTAGCTACACCTTATCATCCGCAAACTAGCGGACAAGTAGAGGTCTCAAACAGAGAAATAAAACAGATCTTGGAAAAGACTGTCGCTACCTCGAGAAAAGATTGGTCATCAAAGCTACAAGAAGCTTTATGGGCTTATAGGACCGCATTTAAGACACTAATAGGTACTACCCCCTATAAATTAGTTTACGGTAAATCCTGCCATCTCCCTGTAGAGTTAGAGCATAAGGCCTTCTGGGCCATTAAGACACTCAACTTCAACTACACCGAGGCAAGAGAAAAGAGAATCTTGAACTTACACGAGTTGGAAGAACTTCGATTAGACGCTTACGAAAATGCCCGTATCTACAAAGAACGAACTAAAAAGTGGCATGATAAACGTTCAATCAGGAAACAATTCAGTGTGGGAGACATCGTATTGCTCTTCAATTCACGATTAAAACTCTTCCCAGGAAAACTAAAATCTAGGTGGTCTGGACCCTATGAAGTGACTAAAGTACTTCAGAGTGGAGCTGTCGAAATTACCGACAAGACGAATGCACCGTTTATCGTAAACGGGCAACGTCTAAAACATTACAATAAGAACGACAACAGTCCTCAAGTCAGCAATATAACATTGCTTGAGCTTCCGGCTCAAACACCATAATAGCTTCTCACCAAGCTATCGTCAGGCTTTAGACGTTAAAAACAGCGCTTACTGGGAGGCAACCCAAAATTTCCCTCGTCATTGCATTTCATTTTTCCTTAAAAATTCTACCTTGAAAAATCCAACAAAAATCCTAAAATTACTACTATTTTCTACTTTCGTTCATTTTCGTACTTTTATTTTCATTTTATTTTTTTTTCCCTTTTGTCTTTTGTTTCTACCACTTTTCGTTTCTAAAAATCCTGATTTCAATTTCTTGTTTTAAACTTTTCAGGATTTTTAAAGCCTTCAAAACATTCCTTCTGTTTTCTACGAATTACCTGCGAATATGGCCGAGTACGATTTCACAAAGGTTCACTTCAGAGGACTCGCTCAGAAGGCAAGATTTGCAGCACTGACCGAAAGAGAATTCGCCTTAACGCTGTATTATGATAAGGCCACTATGGATAAACTAGGGATCACGGATAGCATTCAATACCTGTTCAATCAACTGGGTTGGGAGAACACTGCTCTGAAAACACGCTTCGCTACCTACAAAGATCTTACCTATGAATTCCTTAGTTCCTTCAGATATACACCCAACTATGGTTTTGGATCCAGCACAGAATTGATTACCTTCAGATTGTTTGGAATGGACCAAACTCATAGCCGGATGTCACTAACTAACCTCCTAGGATTCCCTAGCGGACCGCATGTGTTCATCAGTGCAGAAGATGACGATATTGATTTGCAACTCGATCACTTCTGGGGTAGAATCACAGGCGACTATCACCCTGAACCAGACAGAATGTACAATGATGACATTCATAACCCAGCCTTCAGATACTTCCATAAGATAATAGCTCACACCTTGTTTGGAAAAGAAGAAAATATTACCACAGTGTCTAAGGAAGAGTTATTCATCATGTTATGTGCTTCTCAGGGACGGACAGTAAATGCAGTGCCTTTCATGATGAGATCCTTCAAACGCCTCACGCTGGAACCTCAGACACCTATTCTTATAGGAGGACTAGTAACAATGATTGCCCACGAGCTTGGCCTTAGATTCCATATAAATGCCAGCACTCGTTTTGGTACCATCAGACCCATGAACATACAATTCTGCTTTAACAGGCTCATCTTAGGGACTATGGGACCTGGATCGTATGAGTACCTTATTAACGAAAAACCAGTACAGCTATTCACACTGCCTGATCATCTGATGACAAGCATCCACAACAAGGATAACTGGCTCTACGAATTAGATGAGCCTATGGGACCTCCTTCACCACAATCAACACCCCAGGACTATATGTATGACAGTGACCACATCTCTGAGGCACACGACTACATGTACTATGAGGACGCCGCCTCTGAAACTGAAGTAGACCCTATGACTCCTCCACACTACAATACTTATCCTGAGCCTATCCCTGAGGAGACCACCGACAAAATGGATACCGTGTTACTCAGATTGGACGACGTTGATAAAGCTCTGACTAATGTAAAAGCTGATATCGCAGGCATGCACAGTGACCTGGTAGGCTTCATGGATCTAGTCTGCGACCAACTCGACTACTATTCACAGAAATTCGATGAGTTGAAGGCACGAAAAGATTAGTTATTAGCTCATAGCAGTAGTTTCAGTTCAGTTTAGTCTAGTTTAGTTTAATTTAATCATATGGATTTTTCGCTTTGTTCATTTTCTTTATGTATTACATACAATTGTTTCAGTTTTATGTTATTTCAATTCTAGTTTTGTTCAATTATTCTGTTTTCGCATTATTTGTTGTTGGTTGGCTGTTATATTACGTCACCGTATCAATACTAAGCTTTAAAATCACCTCGAATACGCCCTCAGAGCAAAATTCTGTGTTCTGCAGATTTTGCTGCTGTGACGACCGTCACAGCCCCATGACGAGCGTCACGCGGGTGACGACCGTCACACCTTTGTGACGACCGTCACGCAGCCCAGAACTGCTATCTGATAACAGGGTTCGTGTTGCCCTCCACTCCCCCCATTATCACTTTCAAACTTCCAAAATTCATACCCCACTACGATTTTCGTCCTCCCCAATTGAACTATAAACCTCAACTCCAAATTCAACCTCCAAACCACCGTTCTGTCATTTTTCCCTCTCCGCCGAAAAACCCCAATACCTCCGAAACCTCTCCATCTTCAACAATGGCCGGAAACGCAGATGTCAGCAACATTTCCTTCCCTGAAGGTGAGTTAGGCGACAGACAACGAGCACAGTACATTGCATTTCATCAGAGGACACTCCAGCCAACTCACTACCCGCATCTTCCATCGCTTACAGAGCTCGGACTCCTTGAAGGTGTAACCTGGATGCTTCAACGAGCGGGCATCTGGAACCTCTGCTCCAACCCCCAGCCGACCTACGAACAACTCACTCTTGAGTTCTTGAGTTCGTTCTCGTACATCACCAGCAGCGGCGAACTCAACCAGCACACAGGTGCCGCTTGTTTCCGAATGTTTGGAGTCAACTACCAGGTGAATCAGAATCAGATCGCCAGCATCCTACAGTTACCCCGCGGCGACAACGCTCATCGCCGTATCACTGATCAGTTCCAGCACGAAGCCTTCGCGTTGTGGTATCAGTTGACCGGCCTAAATGCCGATGGTTGGGACTCCCTACACGCCACTCACATCCATAACCCCGCCATCAGGTACTTTCACAGGGCGTTGAGTAACACCATCTTCGCCAGAGACAGCAACCACAAAGTGAACTCCAAGGAGCTCTTCTTTCTGCATTGCGTCTTCAACAATGAACCCGTCAACGCCGCCCCGTTTCTGCTGGCTCACATTCAGGCCAACTGCAACCGTGGCTCGAAGCCATTCTACTTTGGCGGGATTGTCACGGCTATTGCACTTGGGCTGAACCTTGGCGACCGCCTTCAGCACCTCCATTCCATCCCCTCGGTGTTCCTTGACACCGACCACTGCAGGGCCTCCCATCTCATCCGCTCCCGAGCTGACGGGAAATAACATCCGGCTGTGCGTGGCAAGACCGTCAGAAGCATCATCCTTCCTTCCCGCACCCGCATCCATCCAGAGGACCGTACCAATTGGTTGTTCGACCTCACTGCCCCTCCTGCTGCCGCTGTTCCTACTCAGGATCCCACTCATGATTCCGACGATGAAATCCAAGCTGAGTTGGACAGGTCCGAGCAGCCAGAGGCATCGCAGCCTCCTCCTCCAGTAGGTACATCTTCTCGCCGCCGCCGTCACCATCCCGTGCCCGACTACACCGAAGAGGACCTCCGTCGCTCCCTAGACCAGCAGGCACAGATACTCACGATGTTGCAGCAGCAGAACCAGCGAGCTGACCAGTTCGAAGCATGGCACCAGACTCAAATGCAACAACTTCACACCGGCCAAGCTACGATCACTGAGAGTCTAACGAATCTGACCCTGCAGGTCAAAGGACTCCGAGACACGGTCTACCACACCGGAGCCATGAGCTATGAGGATAGAGTAGCCCTTGCTAGAGCCAGAGGAAGCCAGCATGGACGTGACAGACCCCGGGACTAGATTTTCATTTTTTCCCTTCATTGTTTACTATATTTCAGTATTTTGTATTTTCATTTTCAGTTGTATCTCCCTCTCGCATGCTTCAGGAATCAGTGAGGACACTGATCGAGATAGTGTGGGAGCGGAGCCTTATTTCCACTGTATTCTGAACTTCCCTTATTTCCTGTATTTCCATTTCACTGCACTTTGAATTTTAGTAAGTTCTATTTTTACACTTTCTATTTCTAGCAAATAAAGTTCGTCTATATATTTTTCACGTTAAGCAAACAATCCCCACATTATTCAACGTAAACAAAAGCTTTCATTTGTTCCTCAAAAGCAAAAGCATCACGAGAATGCACCTGAGTTCAAACCAAGTTTTGAAACTCCGAGGAAACGACAGTTCTAACAAAACCAGTATCGTCCAGACACCTTAGATCTCTAGTTTATGCGAGTCGGTTTCACCACCTACGTGTACCAAAGTCTCAAGTGTCTACGCAAACTCAACCCCAAGTAGTTTATACTAGCAGTCAGCACCATCCTAAAAACACTTCTAAGCGAGCGACCGATGCAAATAAGTGTATGATCTCCAAAAAGATGAAAAAATCATGAAAAGAGAGCTAAAAAGCCCAAGAATATAAGATACGTTTCCTTCTAAGTTAGGTGCTCCTCACCCGAGCATTTAGCCCAACGACACGAAAAACTCATTGAAAAATCAATGACACCAAATTATGATCAATAAAGAAGATCAAAAACAAAAACGAGATCATATTCACTAATAGGTCGACTTGCCATGAAAGTGTGCGGACAACGGGCTTAATGTGATTGCGCTAGAACAAACAGGGTGAACTTGCCACGAGAACCTTGACACCAAGATACGGTAGCATGACTGAGACCGATTTGCATAAAAAGGAGACCTCCGGAGACTCGTAGTCCAGTGTCGTCATGATACTCGTCTTGTTCCTACCAAGAATCCCGGTTTTTCCAAACTCTGCGAACGAGGAAGCAGCCTCGTGCTTGCCGACTTTTCCACGTTTTACTTGAGGACAAGCAAAGATTCAAGCTTAGGGGAGTTTGATAACACGAAATCATATAGATATTTTCATGCATAATTCGACTAAAAGCTAACCGTTTTCAATCCGATTTCGGGTTATCTCCGTGTATTTGTCTGATGTTTTTGCAGGTATTCAACGATCACGTCTAAACAAGGCAACATGAAGAAAAGAAGCAATCCCAGATGAAATATGGACGAAAAAGGAGTGAAAACACAATGAAAAGCGCAGCAGACAGTTTTTGCTGATGTGACGACCGTCACAGATGCATGACGACCGTCACACCTTGTGACGACCGTCATGCAGGCAAAAACGCCCCACTCAGATTACACGTCAAAAGAGCAGTTCCAATTCCCATTAAATGGTCCACTACTCCCTAAATTATCTGCCTCAAGGTCCATCATCCTCAGAGGTAACCGTTGGGATTCCAATTCTATAAAAAGGGAAGCAGGGGACTTCAAAAAGGGAGCTGCATTCATACCACGAAGTGCTGCCAAATTTAATTTCCAGAGCAAATTTACTTTCCAGTTTTTATTTGTATCCATTTCTCCAGTTTTTATTTGTATTCCTTTCCTTTATTTCCCTGCCATTTCCTCATTCCCATTTCCGCTCTTCTGTAATACTTACTGCACTGTACGATCAAATTGGAACTAAAGACAGAATCCTGCCAACATCTGTGGAGGGTCTGCCCAAAGGCCAATTGGCATTATTTACAGGTTTTCATTTTGATCGACTTCTGTTTTATTATAATGCAATTTATTATTTATTATTATTATTATTTATGTTTTGTTTTTCCAAATTCCATGTCTAGCTAAACTTAGGTAATCAATATGTAGTAATAATTCGAATGGGATTTGATAACTCTTGTTTGAAAACTTTCTTTTCACAAAAGTAATTTATGGTCTAAGTGTTTAAAATTGATTCACGAAATAAACTTCGTCGCGAAAGCGAGAACTTATTTAAAAGTAGTTTTGCCACGAAAGTGGGAAATTAATTAAGATACGAACCAACAAGCGAAAGTTGCGGTAAGGTCAGATAGTAAACACTGGGCATTTGTTTTAATAACAGCGAAAGCACTTTAAAACGAGTTAGAACTTAGAGATTTCCAAAAAATAGTTTTAACCCCGAACGGGATACGAAAGTGTACGTTTGGCCCTTAGGATTATGATTAGCGTCAATAACCATTATGAGACGAGAGTCTTCAAATCTCCATTTTCTGCTTAAATAAACTGCGAAAACTATTTCATACACCAGTAACTTATCAAATCCCTGAAGAACACAATTACTACGTATCGATTCAATTAATTAAAATCTAAATAGTAATCTTAGTTCCCTCTTTTAGTGACAATCTTATTCCCTTAAAACATATTCTACCTAGCTAAACATAGTAACTCCCGAGAACACTAGTTTGATTACGAGTCCCTGTGGGATCGATATCTTTTATTACTACGCGATAGACTGTGCACTTGCAGTTAGTTGTATTAGACATAGAAAGTCGCGATCAAGCTCTCCATGCAAACAGGTCAGCATTCTCCCTGAGGTAGGCCTTCAGTTGTTTCCTCGCAAGGTCGGGGAGGCCGGTCCCTAGCTTCACTCCCTTGTAGGGGTCATCATCGAGGAGGACTAGCTCGAACTCCCTATCTGGGATTGGCTAAAAATGATGGGCAGGTTCACCACTGCTGGTTGATGTATAGGGGTTGCTCGAGTTTGGCTAACACTCCTTCACCTTCTTCTTCTGGTCCCACAAGTCGTCCTTAAAGAAATGGTTATCGAGGTCGATGAAGTCGACACAGAGCAGTGGTTTCGTCTCGCCGGAGCTGCAGGGCAGGGCAAACCTGCTGGTTGTCTTCGGTTGAGTGGTGATGGGGCTCATCCCTTTTGAGGCTGCCTCGAAGCATTTCCTTGCTGCTTATATGTCTTAGTGCAGGGTGGTGACGAGCCCTTTGGAAGTGTAATACTTCATCTTTAAGTGCACCATGGAGGGCATGGCTATCAATTAGGCCATCGTTGGTTATCCGAAGATGCACTGGTAATGGGATGGCCAGTCAATTACCAGGAACTGGACCTTGATAGATCTGGCCCTCTCTGTTGTGCCAAAGGTGACAATCAGCTCCATGTATTCCCAGGGCTTCATGACTGAACCGTTGAAGCCTTGTAGATATGAGCCTACATATGGTGTCAGGTGCGTTTCATCTAGCTGAAGTGTGGAGAACAGTTGGGAATACATAATGTCGACCAAACTTCCTTGGTCGACCAGAATTCTCCAAACATCGAAGTTGGCCATCTTCGCCCTTATGAGCATGGGATGCAGGATTCGGGGGCTCCACTGAGGAATTCCATGCGATAGAAGATGATGGGAATAGATTCTCCTTGGACCTTATCGAGGGTAGAACTTCGGCTCGAGCTTGTATTGATGAGGTGCTTGAACTTCCTCTTTACCGACACCACAGTCACCTTGTTAAATCTTTCGCCCGATATGACCATGGCGGAGGGGAAGGCTTCATAAGGGCTATGTGCGGCAAAGTAAAGAGGAACGTTGAGCCCTTCGGGGACATAGAAATCTTCAGGTCGTGAGATGCTCATGGAGACCTAAAGGCTGACGTCATCCGCAGATGGTACTTCTTCTTCGACCTTCTTTGACTTTTTGGCGTCTTATCAAGGAATGTCTTTCCTCTTTGCAAACTGCTTCAGGTGCCATCTCCAATCAAGATCTCAACTGCATCCTTGAGATGGATGCATTCGTCATTCGTGTACCCGTGGCTCTTATGGAACCAGTAGTACTTTATTTTATCTGTGTTCGGCTTGACAGGTATCTGCTTTAAGAAACGAACCTATTCTTGCTGAAACTCCAAATTTGCGCACTCGAAGAGAATCTTCTAATGTGATGTTGTCAGCAGCATGTACTCGTGGAACCGGCCAGATGGCCCTTTGTGATCTCAGGATTCCCAGGGGTGGTCATTCCTTCTCTATTTGGCTCCCCAACGAGATGTTGAGGCTTTGTTGTTCCTCGAGGACCTAGCGTTCTCATGGTGCCTTGAGTCCCGGGTAGTGTTTGCTGCTTCCCTTTCTTCATATTGGATATATGCCCGAGCCTTGAGAAGGAGGGTGTCCAATGTTATTGGGGTTTCTATGCCAACGGCCTTGGAAAATTCGTTGCGGGACGGATCCCTCGTTTGAGCAAATATTTTTTAATATTGTCAGTCATGGAAACTTGGACGACTTCTTTATTGAATCTTTCGATGTAAGCTCAAAGAGATTCGTCTCTTCCCTGAATGATACCTCGAGGGAGGCTTTTGTCTTTGGATGAGAGCGAGAGGCTGTGAAATGTCTTAAGAACATCCTTCCCAACTGCCTCCACGAGGTAATGGATTTTTAAGGAAGGCTCTTGTACCAGGACATTTTTCCCTTCTTTAGTGTTGTCGAGAACAAATTGCAATTGATAGCGCTTCAGATGCCGCAGTAGTCGAGCAGGGCATCGATGTTCTCGATGTGCTCGTCAGGATTGGTTGTGCCATCATATATGCCCAGATATGGAGGTTTCTCCAGCCCCCTGGGTAGTCGAGTGGCCATGATCTTCTGGGATAATGGGCCTAGAGGTTCTTCGCTGTCACTGTAACTGCTTGACCGCAAACGTGAGCATCCGTCTCTGCTGGGGCGAGGACCATGATCCCGATGGGGAGAAGGAGTTCGCGACCAACCCTTAGGTCTAGGTGGAGGTAAACGTTGGCCTTTTTCCCGCATATCTCTTCTTGCTCTTTTGGCCCCTAGGGAGTGCTAGCTTCGGGGAGGAGTATGGTTGTGTTTCCTAACTGGCAAGGGTTCTGGCTCTGCTGGCATCTTCCGATTCCTCTTGCATCGGGGAGAAGGGCTTCAAGACCTCTGGTGCTCGCGCCTCAGCGGAGGAGATCTTGGACGATGAACTTCTTCCAATGCTCCAATTCTTGTGTTCTGCTAGAAGATCAGAAGGTTCATCTTGTTGAGGGATTCAACCAGAGCTGCCATGGTCAGGTCGACGTTGAGCAAAATTGTTACAGGCTGGTGGTCTGTTGAGTGTTGGACCTATGCGTTGCTGTCGCAATCCGGGGAGGGAGAGGCGGTGACTCTGTCCCTCTGCTGAGGGACATTGTCTCCAAGAAAGGGGTTCACCCCGTCGTTGTCTGTCTTGTTGACGGGGGGAATGAAGGTGTTGCGAGCATTATGGATGTTATCACGGCTGGCCATGATCGGAATCATGAAAAGCTACTTTGGTCTTTGGTTTCTGGGGAAAGAAAGACGAGGAAAACAAAATTTCCTACAGACAGCGCCACTGATCTTGTCGGTTGATCAGAACCTGAAGTGGTCCAGAAACTTCGTCTGCGATGCTGGAATCAACGAGGAGGGGTGTACTTGTGTTGGAGTGGTAAAGCAGTAAGCAAAAATATTAAGTACCCGGTTTTTTCGTCTCCACGGGGATCGGTGCGAGGGAAAGAATGCCATTCTACAATCTCCAAGTCTCTAAGCTTAGGTTTGAATGGTTTGGGATAAAAATGCAAAAGAAAAAACATAAAACAAGAAAATAAATACATTCTTAAGAAATGAGAAAACTCGTCAGAAGTTATATTTCGTTCTACCCATCATGCACTAAAAAATATATGGATCACATTCACGCAACCTAAATTGCTCGTCAATATCATCATGTATCACTCATAACAGAGGTTATGTCTAACGCAATATCGAGCGATCAACTGTATCGTCTCATCGATGATGTCTCACGCAACTCGACAACACGGAGCATTAAGAATCGATACCCACGTGAATATTAGTCCTAAATCTATGTCTAGAGTTTAGAATCTAGCAGATGTTCATCTTAGATCGAGTTTGAACCGTATATGTCTATAGCAATCCAAACCCATTAAGTAAAAAAATAAGATAACCATCGATAAAGAGTTGTAAAAGAGATTTTATACAAAGATCCATAAATATAAATACAATCAAGATAAACTTACATACAAAACCCCATTAAATAGAGAGTACAAAGAAAAGAGAGAAGAAGAACACAAATCTTACGGTCTGTCAACTCCGATTGAAGTGGATTCTACTCTAGATCGTCAAGATGCACACTCTAATGTTGTTTCTAAGCTAAATCTACTCAAGAATGTTTTTGATGAAGTTGGGGTAAAAAGTTCCCAACAACATAACCTAAAAAATGCTGGAAAAGTGACTTAAATAGGCAAAAATAGGTTCACGTGTTTGCACTGCGAACTCCCGTTTGTCCAGCGAACATATGCCACCTTAGCTACTGCCAAAATAGTATTTTACATGCTTCCGGAAAATTTTTATTCGCCTTGAGTTCGCTCGTCTTCAGTTCTCACAACGAACATGACAGTAGACCAACACTTGTTTCGACCATAACTTTTAAACTGTAACTCCGTTTTACGCGCGGTCGGAAGCGTTGGGAAGCTTGTTCAATGCTCTATAAGACAGTGACAAAATATCATTGCTTATATACCTACAAAAAAGAGATAAAAATAATTAAACTCAATGATATTTACGCAATACACAATATATACACTATAATATAAACTATACAACATATGCACAAAAGTTGAGGCTTATTGGTTGAATTAAGCTAATAAGTTGCAATTATTCACACTAAAAATTAGTATATTTTAGCACTTATCAACCTGTAAGGCACTCCGATGCTGAAGTAATAATCAGGAGATAAGAAGGAATGTACAAAGTAAGTATTTCTAAGGATGATTATTGAATACCTGACCTTCTCAAAGGAGAGGATTTTTATAATGTCCCCAACACTAGGTCATTGGTCCCTATTTTTGGAGCGAGATAATCGTTCCTAAAAGATAGTCGTTGCTTTAAACAGGGCGTCGTTACAGGCAAGGGCATCATGGTCGTTCCTGGATGGTAGAACCATGCATGACGAAAAGATATGTAATGAAGGTCAGTTGATCCTAGGGGTCAGCTGGCCAAATCTCCTCGGATGAGGGGCATAAGAGAAATTGCTTTCCTTTGCCCTCAGCTGGTAGAACTTAGGCTATTGGGTCGTCCTGAGTGCAAAAGTGGATTGGGGCATGCCATACCATTGGGCCAATCCAGAACACTTGCATTTGGAATCAATGAGAGTTATAGGTAATTTGTTCCTAAAGATCCATAAATCGCTACTGCAAATCCGGTTTTTAGAGATGATGGTTTCAACAACAAACCTTCATTGTTCTGTGGTGAATACTTTAATTTTTGAAAAATACATACGAAGGCATATCTCGAAGCACAATGAGAAATTTTTTGGAATGATGTAGAAAATGGTTAGTTCGTTCCTACAAGTTTCATCAAAGGTGTTGGTACATCAAAGACAAAAGTTCATGAGATGAAGATGATAAGAAAAAGGTAGTTAGATCTTGTGTTAGAAGTCTACTACAAATCATGAACAAGAAGAACATGATGAAGATGGTACGATGAAAGTTGCACAAAATAACTCTAAAGTGTGTGTTTACACTAAGCTTTAGGTTCGATTCGCCCCCACCAATTTATGAAAATTGGATGCAAAAAGGTTAACCGACGAATCACCTTTAGGATACTTTGGAAACCTTAACATGAATCGTATATTCACATTAAACATATCGATTAATGATATTTTACTAAATAAAGTTTCCTCATTTACTCTCGTGCACAAGAAAAATAAAGAAATGACTTAGATATAAATTTTTCCTTTGAAATATATTATTTTCATATATCTTTTATGGCTGACAAGTATCTCTATTTATAAGAAAACTTGTACCAATTGGTGTGGAGAAACAATTTTTCATTTGATTCCGACATGACCATTCGCGAATCAGTGTATATCAATAACAACAAATTTTTAATGAAAAGTCGTGTTAATCTGGTAGTTGCACCTTTTGACCATACACCCAATCATTATAGGGTCTCTAGTTCTATTCTAGACAATTGTAACTTTTAGCCATTTATTTTGTTAATTTAACCATTATTATTTATCAATTTAATATTTTGGAAATTTCTCTAATAATCCCCCACCATTTTTAAAATATATCTAAATCCATTATTCTGGAAATTTCATGGTTTCAGATAAAGGTATCTTACAATTTGAACCAATACTTTGTAAGTTAAGTTTTCAATCATCCCCGAATAGATTGGTTGATAAGTTTTGAACCAATTGTTCATTAGAACAAGTGCGCATAACTCAAACATGAAATCTCAGTACCATTGATCGAATTATTAATATGACACATTTAATAAGGTCTTGTGTCTCATATCCTTTTCATGAGAATTTAAGAGTCAAACCTTTGAACTCTATGAAATGGCACCACTTCATTCTCATATAGGTATACTATATCAGAAATGCACCCATAATTATACATTCCAACAAACATATGTTATATGTTTATTATGAGGAAAACCTCATCCTACCACGCTTATTTTTATGGTCCAAGTACTTTTACCCCTTGGGATGTAACTATCATTAAGTACTTCAATCACTCTAATAGTGTACTTTTATCATTGAACTCAAGACTTAACATTACTCAAGTGTGAGTTGAGTTTCCACTGTTGATGACTAATTAGATTTGGGCTTGTTCCACATGCCTAATGATGTCTTCATTATATTCAATTATATCCAAAGATATCATATCTTTGTCAATCCTTTCGTCAAAGAATTGCAAGATTTTTCCAAACTTTAATAAATTTCGAATATTCAAATTTTCAACTAATCATGCATATGATTACTTTATGTACTTTTGATAGTATTTGTCATCTATCGTCAAATCATAACACTTTTGTCACATTAGTACAATTTCCGTATACAACATATGTTCTATATTTTTGATAGTTTTGATAAACTATAATCATGAAACTTTTCTCATTTATTTTATCATATACACAAATTTTATGTCATTCTTTATTTGCTAACCTTTTTAATTTGAAGTTTTCATTCCACTTAAATACATCTGAAATATATTTAATACATTAAACATTTATAGCAATTGACAACCACGATCAAACAAATTTGTCATGACTAACTTTTATTTCATGAAGTGAATTCAAACATGTAATTCATAAACTCCATATAAATACATCATCATAGAATTCATTTCTATTCTTTTAAAATAAACAATTTTCTTGCATAACTAATATCCATAATAAGTTTTATGTGATAATTTCATGTTTCATATTTAACAATGTTCTATGGTACATCCAAATAAAAATCACAATACAAAATAAACAATGGATTCACATCATTAATATTTTATATAACTTTTCTCCATAAATATTTGTCAAATTACAATAATCTAAAATATACCAAAATTGCTTTTAATATCAAGATGAACAAGAAATAATACTTTTATATTATGATACACATATAATATGAGATAAATCATTTTAAATTTAATAGATTCTTGAACAAACTAAAATGCAATTTAAACATGTCCTTGATATTTCTACCATTTTATTTACGTCATTTCATATTACCAATATAGGTACCATACATTCAAATTCATGAAATTTTTTTCACCAAATCATTTAATCCAAAATTAATGCATTATTAATTAAAATAAATTACTTGCATCAAAAATAATATTTAACATGTATTTTATATTTAAGTATATACCATAAACCAAACATGTTCTTTTCAAATTCACATACTTGAATAATTTATAAATCATGCATATATAAATTTATTCCACATGTTAAATTTAACATAAACAAATATTATTTTCAACATATTTTACATGAATTTAAAACATCATATAAATAAAATATTTATTTAATAAGATTATGTACCTTTCACCATATTGATGAATAAGAAAGTATGAATACTCATTTCTCAGTTATAGTCACAAATTAACCACAAACAAAAAGATCCATAAATCAAAATTCCATAATTTTAAAAATCATATGATTTAACTGTGTACCTTTCACCGTCATTGAAAGTTGTTATCATCTTCTTTAAAATTGTATACTTTAATACTAATTATAAATAAAGTATGAATCAAAATTGAAAATCGAATTTAAAGATTATTAGATCTTGTGTTGGGGGTCTGCTGCAAAACATGAACAAGAAGAAGATGATGAAGACGGTATGATGAAAGTTGCACAAAATAATTCCAAAGTGTGTGTTTACACTAAGCTTTGTTGGTGCAAAGGTGAATAAATGATGAACAAAGGAAATATTCTATTTAAGAATGAAGGCTACAAAACATGATAAAAGTTACAATGATTGTCACCCTATTTATAAGCTAAAACTAGGGTTACTAGAATAAGATAAAATACTAATATACCCTCTAACAAACTTAGGGGCTAAGGAAAATAGTACAACTAAATAAATATGAATTACTATTAATATTCTAATACCATCCCTTAATTCATATTCCATCAAAACTTGTAACACCAATTCCATCCCTTAGTCTGAGAAATTGATCAGTCTTGACAGCTTTCGTCAAAACATCTGCCAACTGCTTCTGAGTGCTGCAGTGTACAACTTCTAACACTCCACTCTGAACTTGATGTCTCAGAAAATGATACTTTGTCTCAATATGCTTGCTTCTCCCATGCAACACTGGGTTTCTGGCAAGATTGATTGCAGACTTGTTGTCAATCATCAACTTCAGAGGTTTGTCTACTTTAATCTTCAGATCCTGCAACAGATTCAGAATCCACACAGCTTGGCATGCAGTAACAACACCTGCAATGTATTCAACTTCACAGGTTGACAACGCCACAACAGGTTGCTTCTTGGAACACCAAGAAATGGAACCTCCCAGAAATTTGAACAAGTATCCAGATGTACTTCTTCTGTCAACTCTGTCTCCACACCAATCAGAGTCTGAATAACTCAGAAGTTCTGACTCATTATTTCCTCCAGAGGGAAATAACACTCCATACTTCAGAGTTCCTTTGATATACCTCAGAATCCTGACAGCAGCTTGGTAATAGGACCACTTAGGTTTACTCATGAACCTACTAACCATCCCAACTGAGTAGCAAATATCAGGTCTGGTATTGCACAGATACCTCAGAGAACCAACCAACTGTTTGAAGGTTGTAGCGTCCACATCCTTTCCTTCAGAGTCTGAATCTAGTTTCTGATTTGTATCAGAAGGTGTGATAGCCATCTTACAATTCTTCAGATCAAATCTCTTCAGAAGTTCTAATTCATACTTGAGCTGATGCAAAATGATACCTTTCTCAGAATATCTGAACTCCATCCCTAGAAAGTATGTCATTTTGCCTAGATCAGTCATTTCAAATTCATTCATTAGAACCTTCTTGAACTTGGCTACCTCCTGTTCAGAACTTCCAGTCAGCAGTATATCATCAACATATAAACATACCAGAGTCATATTGCCTTCAGAAGTATGCTGAACATAGACACCGTACTCCATCTCACATTTCTGAAAGCCTTGCTTCTTGAAAAATGAATCAATCTTCTAATTCCAAGCTCTGGACGCTTGTTTCAATCCATATAGAGCTTTGTATAATCTGTACACCACCCCTTCCTGATTCTTTTTCACAAATCCAGGAGGTTGTGACACGTAAACTTCTTCTTCTAATGGACCGTTCAGAAATGCAGATTTTACATCTAAATGCATCAGAGGCCAATTCCTGTTAGCAGCTATTGCAATCACCATTCTGATTGTTTCATGTCTTGCTACAGGTGCAAACACTTCAGAATAATCCAGCCCAGGTTTTTGTCGAAATCCTCTGGCTACCAACCTTGCTTTATGTTTGCCAATTGAACCATCTGGCTTTAACTTCTGCTTGAAAACCCATCTGACGCTGATGGCTTTCTTGTCTTTTGGAAGTTATGTCAGCTTCCAAGTCTTGTTTCTCTCTATAGCATCAAGTTCTTCTTTCATGGCCTTTAGCCATAGCTTCTGCTTAAGAGCCTCCTCTGTACTTATAGGTTCAGATTCTACTAACATGGCACACTGAATAACTTCTCCTTCAGAGTCTACTTCAGTGTCTTGCAGCATGTCAAATTCTGCAAATCTTCTAGGAACGCTTCTGATTCTTTGTGGTCTCTGAACTTGTTCAGAGTCTTGAGCTTCAGAGTTTCCAGCTTCAGATGGTTGACTTCCTTTAGAGCTTTGACCATCTTCAAGATCTGGCATATTTTCAGAGTCTTGGCCATCTTCAGAGTCTGAATTTCCACCAGAATCTGGATTACCATCAGAGTCTGGATCATCAGAGTCACCTTCATCTTCTGAGTCTTCTCCAGAGTCAGAATCACTATCAGAGTCAGAATCAACGTCAGAGTTTACTTCAACTTCAGAAATTCTTAACTCTGGCCTTTCTTCAGGAGTTCTAACATCAGAATCAGATTGAGACTTATCCCAATTCCAAACTTCTGATTCCTTCACAATCACATCTCTGCTGAATTCAATTTTATTGGTTTCTGGACAATAGAGCTTGTATGCACCTGTACTGTGGTACCCTATCAGAATCATCACTTTGCTTCTATCATCCAGCTTCTGTCTTCTGGCTTCTGGAACATGTTTATAGAAAACAGAACCAAACACCTTCAGATGACTAACACTTTGCTTGTCTCCAGTCCACTTCTGCATTGGAACTATTTCCTTCAACTTCTTCGTAGGACATCTGTTGAGTACATACGTTGCAGTGGCAACAGCTTCTCCCCAGAGCTTCTGAGGAAGCTTCTTCTCCTTTAGCATGCTTCTCACCATATCAAGCAAAGTGCGGTTTCTTCTTTCAGCAAGACCATTATGTTGAGGGGTATAAGGAGCAGTAACCTCATGCTCAATTCCATTCTCCTCACAGAACTTCTGGAACTCTTTGGAGTTATACTCACCTCCACCGTCAGTTCTAAGAATCTTCAACTTCTGACCACTCTGATTCTCAGCCTTCATTCTGAATTTCTTGAATTCATCAAACACCTCGTGTTTGAACTTAATAAGGGATACCCATGTCATTCTTGTGAATTCATCAACAAATAACACAAAGTATTTATTCCCTCCAATTGATGCTACTGGAAATGGACCACACACATCAGAATGTACAACTCCCAAGGCATGCTTTGCTCTTGGAGCAACTTCTGACGCAAATGGAAAACGTGGTTGTTTTCCTTCCATGCAAACTTTGCATGACTTTTCAGGCTTCTTAATTGCAGGAATTCCATGTACCAACTTCTTTGAATTCAGATGTTTTAAGCTTCTGAAATTCAAATGACCAAATCTTCTGTGCCACAACTCACTCTCCTTCTCAGCACTTGTTGCACTAAGACATTCTGAGTCTGCAGTTCTGACATTCACCTTGAATGTTCTATTCCTTCCCTGTTCTGACTCCATAATCAACTTCTGATTGCAGTCATACAACTTCAGAAGATTGTCCTTCATGGTAACTGAAAAACCTTTCTCAATTAATTGTCCCACACTCATCAGATTGCTTCTGATGCCAGATACATACCACACGTTCTGCATCAATGCTGTTTTCCCATTGTTCAGAGTCACTCTGACATTTCCCATACCTTCTGCATTAAGATATTTGTCATCAGCACATCTGATCTTTGTCCTCTTTTCAGAGTCAAAGTCAACCAGCCATTTCTTGTTTCCAGTAAGATGATTTGAACAGCCAGTGTCCATATACCACCAGTCTATCAGATCCATATTATCAGATTCAGAAGCCATCAATAGCACAGATTCGTCATCAGAACTTCTGGCTATATTTGCTTCTTCTGATTTTCTCTCCTTATTTGACCAACAATCTCTAGCAAAATGACCAAACTTCTTACAACAGTAACATTGGATCTTCTTATTGTCATACTTCTCTTTTCCCTTCTGAGCATTCTTTTGTCTATCAGAAGTTGAGCTTTCTGACTTCTGACCACCATCAGATCTTCTCCTGGCTTCTGACTGCTTCTGATACCTCCTATCAGAAGTTGCTTTCAGAGCCTGCTGCTCTACTTCCTTTTCAGAAGTTCTCTCAGTCAAACGCAACTCTTGCGCTTCTAGACTGCTCTGCAGCTCTTCAATTCTCATGGTGCTCAGATCTTTGGAATGTTCTATTGCTACCACAATGTAATCAAATTGAGAGGTAAGGGATCTCAATACCTTCTCCATGATTGTTTCTTCAAAAAGAGTTTCTCCACACGCCTTCATCTCATTAGTGATCAGAATCACCCTGGAGATGTATTCAGAAACTTTCTCATTATTCTTCATGTTGAGATTCTCATATTGCTTTCTCAAGGACTGAAGCTTCACCTTCTTCACTGATGCGTCACCACCATAACATCTAACCAGTGTGTCCCACGCAGCCTTTGCTGTCGTTGAATCTACAATCTTCTCAAACACATTTACATCAACACATTGATGAATAAAGAATAATGATTTCTGATCCTTCTTCCTTACTTCCTTCTGCGTGTTTTTCTGTTCATCCGTTGCATCTGCTGCTACCGGAACATAACCATCAGTGACAAGATCTAAAACATCTTGAGCACCAAACAGTACACGCATTTGGATCATCCAACGATTCCATTTTTTACCATCAAATACTGGAAGCTTGGTGTTCATGTTGCCGTTTCCGTTCATCTTCACCTTGCACAATACACTCAGATTTCTCACACAGTGTTTCCTAACCCACAGAATTAAAATTCTGATCAGATTTTGTTCAAGATTCAACACGAATCTAAGAATCAAAATCAAACACACAAGACCTCACGTTCACTCGTGTTTCCCGTGTTTCTTAATGAATCTGAACCGGAGCTCTAGATACCAATTGTTGGTGCAAAGGTGAATAAATGATGAACAAAGGAAATATTCTATTTAAGAATGACGGCTACAAAACATGATAAAAGTTACAATGATTGTCACCCTATTTATAAGCTAAAACTAGGGTTACTAGAATAAGATAAAATACTAATATACCCTCTAACAAACTTAGGGGCTAAGGAAAATAGTACAACTAAATAAATATGAATTACTATTAATATTCTAATAAGCTTTACGTTCGATTTTCGCCTACCAATTTATACAAATTGGATGCAAAAGGGTTAACCGGCGAACCCGCTTCAGGATACTTTGGAAACCTTAACCTGAATCGCATCTTCACATTAAGCATATCGATTAATGATATTTTACTGAATAAAGTTTCCTCATTTATTCTCGTGCACAAGAAAAATAAAGAAATGATTTAGATATAAATTTTTCCTTTGAAATATATTATTTTCATATATCTTTTATGGCTGACAAGTATCTCTATTTATAAGATAACTTGTACCGATTGGTGTGGAGAAACAATTTTTCATTTGATTCCAACATGACCATTTGTGAACCATTGTATATCAATAACAACAAACTTTTTCGTAAAAAGTTGTGTTAATTTGGTGGTTGCACCTTTTGACCATGCACCCAATCATTATAGGATCTCTTGTTCTATTATAGGCAATTGCAACTTTTGGCCATTTATTTTGTTAATCTAACCATTATTATTTATCAATTTAATATTTTTGAAATTTCTCTAACAAAGGTAATCTACAACAAGAAACCAATCAACTTACTTCAAGCGACCCTAAGCATGGGCGAATTCTTATGTGTTTCTCAATGCAAATTTGTGTAAGAAATATGAGATATATTATTAGTCACTCATGAAGGAACCACTGAAGCAAAAAGATCAAGATTGAACACACTATGTGAAGAGTATAAATTGTTCATAATGCAGCCCGAAGAATCAATCATTTACTTGTAGAAAAGATTTGTGCACTTGACCAATCACTCGATCGCTCTTGGCAAGACTTTTACTAATGATGAAATTAATCTTAAACTACTTAAATCTTTACCCAAGGAATGGAAACCAAAAATGATGGCGATATCTGAAGAAAAAAATAAGAGTCTATCAAATATGTCATTTGCAACATTGTTCGAAAAACTTGAAGAGCATGATATTGAACTTGGAAGACTAGAAAAGCATGAGACTCAAGAGAAGAAATCCAAAGTTATTACTTTAAAAATTAATATAAGAGTTGGAGGAATATGTTCCGAATGAAGATGAGAATTTCATACTTCTTGTAAAAAGGTTAGAAAAGTTTTTCATTAATCATAAATCCTTAAACTTTGAAAAGAAAAATAATTTTTTTCAGAAAGAATGAAGCTTATACATCAACACAAAATTACACTTGTTTTGAATGTGAGAAGCAAGGACACATGAAGGTGAATTGTCCAAAAATTGTCAAGAAAAGTGGTCATAAAGAAAGAAAGGAATCAAAGTCCAAAAAGGCCTATATTGCATGGGATGATAATGAAGTAAGTTCATCATCCAATTCAAAAAAAAAAAGCGCTAACCTTGCATTGATGGCATCACACCATTTGAATGATGAAGAAGATGAAGTTAGTAATGAAAAAAATTTCTTATGATAATGATGCACAATGAGCAATAGATGAACTACTCAATGAAAGTAAAATTTTGTACAAAACAATGTCTACTCAAAAGAGACAAATTTCATCTCTTGAAAAGAAGATTGATACTATGCAAAAAGATTTTGATAAAGAAAAACAAAATTATTTTGATAAAGAAAAACATAGTGCTACATACAATGAGTGTAATGCACTTTCTTTTTAAATTGTCCATTTAAAGAGTTATTGAAAAATATGAAAAAGGACAAATTGGATTGGAAAGTGTCCTTAGTAGACAAAGATATTCCAATGATAAAAGTAGACTTGATTATTCAAAATTTGACAAGCTAAGTACTAGTAAAACCATCTTTGTTAAGGCAAGTGACTAATCCAATAAAGAGAAAGTGAATAAAGTAAACAATATATTCATCATCATCCTAAGAAAATATTTTTTCAAAAAATATTTATTCTTTCAAATGTATTTCCTTTGTGTGAAAAATTACTCGTGAGAAAAAATTGTATTGGTGTCGTGTTGTTGTTATAATTCTCAAGAGTGTGATATTCTTGGAAAATCAAGTTTGGTTCTTCAAATAAACACATCTTAAAATCATTGTTTGGCTATAGAAATTTCCTAGAGAACTTTTGTTTGGTTATTCAGATTACACTGGAAAATCTCTAATCGATTTGTCAGCTCAGCCTTGTTAAAAGCTTACATTTTGGTTGGGGATAACGCATTGTAAAATCTCAAAAGATCAACTCGTGGGCGTAACATGTAAAAGATAAAGTTGATAGTCAAAATCTCAAGAAGATTTCTTGGGGTCAGAAATAGGCCAACGTTCGACTGAACCTGGATAAATTACTGGTGCCATCTCTCTAACCCATTAACCTTTAATTTCTGAAATTTACTTAACAAATTTTATTTTTCGCTCCTCAATTTACTCTAATTTAAAAAATACTATAACAATTTATTTCATAAGTAACAAAACCTTAAAATTAATCACTACTTTTGGATACCACGATTCAACCCCCCTCCTCTTTTGCTTGAAGTCACTTGTCCAACAGCAGAAACCAAGGCCTCAAAATTTCTTGGCCTTACAAACATCAGACCACCTAACCCAAAAAATCTTAGGCTCCCCTCTAACACCACACCACAAAAACCTACTTTGAGTTTTCACAATCTTCTTTCAAACCTCAATAGAAAATTTTAGAAAATACAAAAAGAAGATAAATATTGTATTAAGAACAAAATTAATAACAACCACTCTTCCTTCTAAAGACAGATACATATGTCTCCACTAGTAAAGCAACCCAGAGATGAGTCTAATTAAGGGTTCCCACATAGAAGACAAACAAGGATTCGCCTCCATCGGGAGACCAAGATATTTAAATAAGAGAAACCCTTATTGATAGTGAAGGAAGTCACAAGCTACGTCAAGGAAAGAAGAATCACAATTCATCCCAAAGACACTACTCTTGGACAAATTCACTCGAAGGTCTAAGTCTAGCTCAAACACATAGAGGATAGCCTTGATGCACCAACATTTCTCAAATAAGGCATTCGCCAAAATAATCGTTTCATCTACATACTGAAGATTAGAGACCACCCACTATGGTGAACCCACTTGGAGACCAATGAATAATTGTTGGTCAATAGCCCTAGAGAACAACCCACTTAGACCTTCATCTAGCAAGAGAAATAAGAAAGAAGTCAAGGTGTCACCTTGCGTTAACCTCCTATGAATGCTAATTTCTTGGCTCGGGAAACCATTAACCAAGACCGCAAGATTACTAAAGAAAACACAAGCATGAATCCAGCCTCTCCACTTATCATTAAAACTAAAACGAGAAAGCATATAATCTAGTAAGAACCAACTAGCTGAGTCATATGCTTTCTCGAAATCCACTTTAAAAATAAAACACAATTTTTTTTTCTCTTCTTAGCCAGGTCATAAAGAAACCAACACATTTATAGCAATAACACCATAAGTTAGGAACCTACCTTTATGGAAGGCTGATTGGTTAAAAGAGATAAGATTATCCATAACACTAGAAAATCTCCCCGCCAAACCTTTAGCTATGAGCTTATAAAGCGACCCTACCAAAGGAATAGGTCGAAAATCTTCTAATTGTGAAGGAGAATCGAACTTAGGGATTAAGGTCATAAAGAAAGAAGAAAAACAACAAGGAAGAGAAGAAAGCTAATGGAATTGCTTAAACATAATCCAATTTTCATCCCTAAGAAGGGGCCAAAACCTCCTAAAAAATGAGAAATTGAACTCATCAGGGTCATGACTTTATGCCTATTACACAAAGCAACAACCTGATCAATCTCATAAAGGAGAAGAGGGGCAGCAAAACTAACACAATCCTCCTTCGAGATAGATGGGGAAAAAACCTTGTCCAAACTAGGACGATCAAGAAGAGGTTTTGTGAAATGATTGGAAAAATAGTTAACCACCTCTTAATGAATATTAGACACACCCTCCACCCAAGTATTTTCGACCTTAAGCGCTATAATTGCATTCCTTATGAACCTGCTCTTCATACAAGCATGAAAGAAACTGGTGTTAGCATTACCCTCCTTAAGCCACTAGACTCTAGATCTTTGAAAAAAATTAGGCATATCCAATCTGAAGCAAGGACCAATGATTCGAGGCAACCTTCTTCATATAGTCAATCTCCTCCACCGATAGCCTGCCCTACTCAATTCTCACATCAAAAGAGCTCACCTCCTCCCTTAAGGAAGCCATTTGAGAGTCAAGGGTACCAAAAACTTGATATTCCAAGATTTCAAAGCACCTTTGAGAGCTTTGAGCTTCTCTTTTAAAATAAAAACTTTCCAACCAGAGAACTGAGAACTAGACCAACTACTAAACACCACTTCAGGGAGACGAGGATGAAAAAGTCAATGATTATTGGAACGAAAAGGTTTTGGACCCCCTAAATGATTATAGTACTTAAGAATAAGAGGACAATGATTAGACACGTATCGAGGTAGAGCTCATTTAGATGTAGTGCCCCAAAATGAGATTTCTATAAATTTTAGACACTTAAAAACAATGAGACTTCTCACCTTATTCTACTTATTTCTACTCCCTAACCCACGAATATTAAAAGACCCTATCAACCTTGAACTCAACTTCTGGACAATCTCAATATTTGGGATTTCTAAAATATTTGATTCAAATATTTAAATTATTTTTCATTTATTCTAAATTATATATAATTTTGATCATTTCACTATCTTTTAGTGCTTTTAGTAATATTGTTAATTTGTATGAAAAAGAACAATTATGAATAAAACCAATAAGTATATTTTTTTAATTAATGACAGTGAAATTTTTTTAAAAACTTTGAATAAGAGAATAATAAGTATAATTTAGAACTTAATGTGTCCTTTAGGCCGTATCAGTACACGAATCATTTTACTTTTATGACGCATAACATTTGTAGTTGAACACATCAATATAAATTTAATATTGAACATGATAAATCTTGTTCTTATTTTCTATTTCATAACCAAAAAATACGCATCTCATTCCTATTATGAGGGTTCACAATGGAACCCTATTCTCCACTCCATATAAAGAATTTGGATCCTACCATTATGTTAGTAGTGCTCAAATATGTGCGATATACAATTAAAGGGGTAATATTTTTAATTAAAAAATAGTATTGATTTTCAAATTTATTAAACGATGAGATTATTTGATCACAAAATGCAAAAAAGAGAAAGCTAAGAAATACAGGATTCTCTTTATTTTATTCTTTTGAAAATATCCTCAATTTATTCTTTTGAATTGTCTTTATTTTATTGTTTTGAATTCACCTAATGTTCTAACTTATAGAATAAATGTTAATAAATTGAGCAAACTCGAATTGTATATTAAATGCAACCATAATATACATGTATTAGTCTATACTTCAAAAATTCAACAAACATAGATTATTAGATCGAAATAGAAATTTAAAAAAGAAATTGTTTGCATAACAAGAACCTCTTATATAAATTAGCAAATTTTATGTTGTCATTAGATATACAGTTAAAAGTAATGGAATTATTAACATGAATTAAGATAAGTTTGGTTACAAAATCTATTACCAATGAATTAAGAGATGAAAAATAACAAGAAAAGAAATTAATAAATGAGACATTAAGGTGGTGATGTTAACAAATAACAAAGGGTCTCAAGCAAGGGGAATCTATAGTCCCTTTCTTCTTTCTTTTTTTATGTTGGTGGTTGTAGGATTAAGTGGTTTGATTGGTAGGGTTGTTGAGTTGAGTCTTCTTACTAGTTTTAGTATAGGAGTCTTCAATTTGGTTTTCTTTCATCTTCTGTTCGTTGATGATACTCTTATTTTAGCGGACTCGTCTGTTGAGAACCTCTGGATTATAATGGTCATTCTTAGGGTGTTTTAGTTAGCTTCTGATCTACAGGTGAATTTCTCTAAGAGTAACTTGATAAGGGTAAATGTGGATTCCGATTTTATGGATTCTGTTTGTGACCTTTTTCATTGTAAACTTGAGACCCTTCCTTTCAAATATATGTGGTTGCTTGTTGGGACTAGCTCTAATAAAGGAGTATGTTAGCTTGGGGGATATGATGGTTTTGCTTAATTTTGTGCTTAATGTCACCCCAACTTTCTTCTTGTCTTACCTGAAAATGCATGTAAAGGTTTGTAGGAAAATAGTTCAGATTCAAAGAAGGGTTATGTGGGATGCGTTTTGGGAGGTTCTAAAATATCTTGGGTCATATGGAATGATATGTGTAAGCTTATGTGTAAAGGAAACTTGAGGGTTAAATATCTCCGCCCGGTCAATTTAGCTTTTCTGGCTAAGTGGAGGTGGTGTCTTATATCTGGTGACGCTGACCTTGGAAGAGATATCCTTGTTGCTCATTCTAGTGACATTATTGTGTCTTCTCTCAGGGGTAGGAGAGGCCTTGCCTTCTGCAATTCCTATTCCTAGTGAAAGTGGTTTCCTTTTTAGGTTATTAGTATGAAGATTCTTCAGACTGTTTTGTGGATGGTATTTTTAGGAAGGTGGGATGGGGTATCATACGTATTTTGGAATCATGGAAGAATTAAGAGTATACCACTTAAGGATAGGTTCCCTAGATTTCTTGATAACTAATTATCCTAAGGGGGAGTGTTTGAGATTTAGGTGTGTGGGTTGATGCAAGCATAATTTGGGATTTCATATGGACGAGGTCTTTCTTTGTTCATGGGAAACCTATTGCTACTGAGTTCCTTTCGATCATCCAATGACATTTTTTTCCTTGGAAATAGATAGGTGGATTTGGAAGTTTGTTAGGGAGGGTGTCTTCTCGGTGTCCTCTGTGTATCCTTCTCCTTATGATTTTTCCTTTTCTTCTAGAAACCCCTCATACAAAGGTAATATATCTTGTGAGATATTGGATCGAACTCTAGTATGATCGAAGTCTGTTTGCAAGTAATGCATGTTGCAGTCGAAGTTTGTTCTAACATGCATTAATCAATATTGCTAGGTTTGTTAGCATATTAAATTGGGCCTTACTTGTAAGCCCAATTGTTTAAGTTAGCTAGTACCCTATATTAGCTTGTAATGGGTAATTGTTAAAAAGCTCATTAGGTTAGTGTGCAAATTTTCTTATAAATAACATGCTAGTCTCTCATCTTGACATAAGGAAAAATAGCAAAATAAATTCCTAATTTCAAGTTAGAGAGGTTATTTTGTTATTCTTGTATACTTGTAATCTTGTTCTAAGAGTAAGGAAAGAATAACAGTTTATAAGCAATCCTTGTTGTTTCTTGTTTTTTACCTTGTTTTCTTTGTTAACCCTAACCCTTATGTGTTTCTTGATCATAAAAAAACCGTTTATATTCTGTTTTAAGACACCCGATTCACAATAAATTGGTGTGATGAGTGTGGAGAAAATGTCTTCAACAAAGTATGAGGATGAAAAGTTCACCGGAGTGAACGACTTCGGTCTGTGGCGCTTGAAGATGAAAGCCCTACTGGTTCAACAGGGTTGTTTGGAAGTGTTGAAGGGAGAGGCATCCATGGAAGTTGAGTTAACGACAAAAGAAAAGATGGACATGATTGAGAAACCCCACGGTGTAATATTGTTAGTCTTAATGATAAGTTTCTTCGACAGGTATTAAAGGAGACTACAACATCGGGATTATGGGTGAAACTTAAAAGATTGTACATGACCAAATCTCCGGTGAATCGACTCTACGTGAAGCAAGCTTTGTATTCATTCAAGATGAGTGAAGACAAAGTGTTGGCTGAGCAGTTGGATATGTTCAAAAAGCTGATTCTTGATCTTGAAAATATTGATGTGAAGATCGATGATGAAGATCAAGCACTGTTGTTGTTGTGTGCATTTCCCAAAACACATGCTCACTTCAAAGAAACTCTCTTGTATGGAAGGGAGTCCCTGAGCTTTGAAGAAGTTCAATCAGCCTAGTATTCTAAGGACTTGAACGAACGAAAGAAGTATAAACCTTCGACGGTGGGCGAAGGTTTGACCGTTAAGGGAAAATTCTAGGATGGTAAGTTCGACAAGATGAAAGGTAAAAGTCAACAGAAGTCTTATAATGGCGAAACATCTGGTATTCGATGTTATCACTGTAAGAAGGAGGGTCACACAAGAAATGTGTGCTCTAAACGCCTGAAAGATAATGGAGGTAATGGCAACGCAGCCATTGTTCAAGATGACTTTGACTCATCTAATATTTGTGTGGTTTCATGTGGCGACTCAAGAAAAGAGTGGATTATGGATTTAGGTTGCATTTGGAACATGACTCCAAACAGAGAATTATTTGAGGAGATATGTGATCAAGATGGTGGATTGGTGCTGCTGGGAAATAAAAAATCTTGCAAAATTGTAGGTATTGGATCTGTGAGATTCAAGCTCCATGATGAGTCAATAAGGTTATTGACTAAAGTCAGGTATGTATCTGATTTGAAGAAAAATTTAATTTCTCTTGGTGAATTCGATAGGAAAGGATACGTTTTTCAAGGAGAGAAAAGTATCCTAAGTGTCGCATCGCTGCGAAGAGGGGCCGACAAGGATAGAAGAGTCACCACCTTTCGTTATTTATCCCAAAGAGAGGGAAATGAAACGATTAGAGAGAACCTACGAAAAAGGGAGAAGATAGGTCATCGCAACCAAATCTTGGGTTCGGGAGTCGGTTATGCAAGGGGAAGGTATGAGCACCCCTCACGTCCGTTGTACTCAACGGAATCCACGTTGTTGTCTATCTAAAAGGGTGTTAAGTATCTAAAGGCTGGCACACAGGGACAAAAGAAAAGAAAAGAAACTCGATAGAGCATCGACGCTTTATGCCTACGTATTCCCTCGTGCAATGGGAAAGTCAGAGTCAACGTAGTTCGGAAAACTACGGATGAAGGTGGGAGAAGGTTGCTCGCCAAGACATCACCGTCTCGTGTCTACGTATCCTCGTCTGGTACGAGAAATCAGAGTAAACGTAGTTCGGGCTGACACGACCACAGGTTTGTTAAGTGTTTTAGCTGAGTAGGGTTAAACCTTCGTTCTAGCAGTTAGGTGTATTACTGCTCGGCCATTGGAGACTTAGGTGTTACCTGTTTGCGGTAGAACCAGGAGTTAACACACTCTTTCTGAAAAATGGTTTTCAAACAATCCCGAAGGATAAAAAAGGTTTGATGTTTTGCTTTGTGTTTTTTAAGAGAAGAAGTGAATTGAGTTAAGTTTGTAACTCATGTTGCACTAAAGACTATGACTTCAGAGAGAATTCGTCGCATATCGCCCAAAGGGCATACACTAAACACTCTAGACATTTGAGAGGAAGCCCTTTAACTATCATTTCCCAAATACTTAAGGCTCGTAGCGTACAACACTTATTATCCTTTATTAGATGTCTTGAAGAAGTTTTGAGATGAGACGAGAAGACACAAACTCTAAGGGAAAACTAATCAACCCTAATGTTATCATGCAATGTGCTCCTATGATTAAGGTTAAGAAGGAAGAACTATCCTAATGTTATCATGCTTGGATTGAACACTTAATGCCTCTCCTACTCCCATCCTAAACAAATGGGACTAGGAATCCTAAAGGATCATGGCAAAGAAACCAAGTAAACACAAGATAAAATCAATCACAAATGAGATGAAAGAAAGAGATAAAGTTGACTTAAACAAGTCAAGAAGAAATGCAAATATGATATGAAAGATGCAAAAGATGCAAAGCCAACCAAGGATGAAGCAAAATGACTTAAACAAGTCAAAGAAAAAAGTGAGATGAAATGGGAGAAGTTACAACTCTTACAACCATTCATGCATCAATCACTAATACCAAAAGATAAACACCAAAGCTTAAAGAAGAATCCATGATCAAAATGGAGATGGGAGAATAGGCTTGGGCAGCAAGCAACATAAGAAATACCTCAACCAAATGCAACACATTGATCATGCAAGAAGAAAGAACAAACAAGTTCTCAAAATGGTTCCTCATTCAAGGCAAACTCAAAGTATGAATAGACAAACCAAATCACCTTGAATGATAACCAAATTCCAAAGGAAATAAGTGATAACACAAGAGGAAAGCTCACAAACAAGAATGGAAAACAAACACAAGCAAGCTACAATTTAAGGCAAGAGAAGGAACCAAAGTTCCATTCATCATCAACACCTAAACACAAGTGGAATGCCTTAATCCAAAGTGACTTGCAACACAAGCTACACAAGTGTATGACCTATAAATGCAAAACCAGCACCTTAATCATGTTATGAATGAGTATCAAATCTCATATGGTGCTCATGAGATCCATCAAAGTCATTTCCCAATGAAGCTAGGTCAACTAGTTTATATGAACTTCATCTAGGGTGACTTAACTTGCAAGCCTCACCAAAAATAGAAGAGTAGTTCAATAAATTCCAAATAAAATACCCAAAGCAAACAAATGTGTTGACAAACAGAGGCCAAAGTATCCAAACCAAATTCAATTCAAGGAATCACCAAATGATTTGATCAACTAGGGTGTTCCACCTTATTGAATTATTATCGAGGGTCAAACAAAATCAAAGCAAAGTCAAACAAAAATTGATCAAACGTTGACCAAAATCATCCTCAAGAGTGCCTCAATCCCTTACCTAGGTTAGGGTGAGGCCATGGTCATTGGAGATTTGAAATGGTAGCTCAAGAGTGGATGATCAAATAAGAACAACATTAAAAACCTCTCCAATTGAAAAATTGAAATTAAATTTCAAAATAAAAAAAAATTGAAATTAAAAATTATAGGAAATTAATTAAGACTTTGAAATGTTTGAAAATAATTTTTGGGGAATTTTTAGCAAATTGGAGCTATTTTTAATAATTATAAAACAAAATAGACAAGAAAATAAAATAAAAAACAAATGAAAATGGAAGGGGGTGCAAAAGCAATTTTCAAAAACAAAGAAAATCAAGCAAAGCGTGCATTGGGCTCCAAACTGAGGGTGTGTGAAAAGCACAATCATCCCAACTTGATCCAAACCTGACTCAACACAATGAAACACATTGTTTCATTAAAATATGTGGAGTCAACACAGCCACATGGACAAGTCAAGTGAATCAAAGCCACACACGCGCACGGTCAACAATTCAAACAGATCCACATAAGCCTTGACTGGAGACATATTGCCTATCAGTTTCTCATAATACACTTCCGGCAATGTAGCAACAAACATGTCAATTAGCTCTCTCTCTACCATAGAAGGTTGGACTCTTGCTGCCAGCTCGCGTCATCTCTTGGTGTATTCCTTGAAACCTTCATTACTCCTCTATGACAAGTTCTGCAACTGTACCCTGTTCGGTGTCAAATCGTTGTTATATTGATAATGTCTGACAAAAGCTTCAGTCAAATCTCTCCAACTTCTGATGTTAATTGGCTCTAAACCCATATATCATTCCAAGGATGAACCATAAAGACTATCCTGGAAGAAATGCATGAGCAACTTCTCATCGTCGGAGTATGCAGACATCTTTCGGTAATAAGAGCGGAGATGCACCCTAGGACAAGTTGTCCCCTTATACTTATCGAAGTCCGGAACCTTAAACTTCAGAGGAACCTTCAGGTCTAGGATCAGCCCCAGATTTGACATATCTAGACACAACGAGTTTTGATTTTCAAAATTCTTCATCTTTTCCTCTATAAGCTTAAACCTTTTGTCTGTGTTAGACTGCAAACCAACACCAAGCTCTCTCATAGAGAAAACATCATCTTGGTCTTGGTCATCCTTATCCCACTGAGGGCCAGCGTTTCCATGCACAACACATGTTGGTGCAGGAATAGGGATTCCAGTATGATAACCTCCGCCCGAAGGGATAACAACAGTTGGAATGACAGTAGCCTGGGGGGCAACATTATCAGCTGTAGGAGGTATAGCAGCAGTTCCTCCACCTCGCCTATGTAACCGAGGTTATATCTCTTTCACGTCCGAGGTGAAATTGAGTTATTTGTAGTAGTGAATATATATCACTTGAAGATGTTAAACTACTTCAATAATTTCGAATTTCCATCACCGTCCAATCATATACTTTATCACGAAGAATAAATTTTACTTGAAGATAAAACACTCCAAGAATTTCACATGTCAAAAACTAAGTTGAAAACTTATGGTGCAACTTCCTTATTAGCAGGAAGCTCTTCAACCACCGATATAATCTTGTACCTTATGTAATCCTGATTATATCAACACATCTTTGACTTGAACTTTCCACAAATAAAAAAAATTGCTCCATCAATTTTCTCTTGTCCAAATTGCACAAGTGGAATTTGTGACTACATCTAACAACTCTTTCACAACACTACCCTTCCTTTTTAAAGTAGAAGATCAAACAAATTGCAAGCACAAAGCATACTAAGAACACTAATCCTCAGATCAAAGCAAAAAGTTTTGATACCAGTTGTTAGGAAAAAAAAATATAGAGAAAAAGAGAAATACAATCACAACACAAAAATATAACGTGAAAACTTCAAAATCGGAGAAAAAACCACAGTCGTTGTCAATACACAATCAGAGAATAACATTATATGAAAATTATTACAACACATAATATACCCTCAACTAACTCAAACCCCGCGCGTAATACACCTACACCCTCCAAAACAAAATATTTAACTACATCTCAAAACACTATAATACAAGAATATAAGAGAATAAAAAAAATCAAATACAAAGTTAAAGTATTTTTGACCAATACATCTTTAAATAAAATACTTGAATTTTATATAGCCTTTGACTCCCTATTTTATCACAAAATTAAGCGGCAAAGAATTTGTATCATATATAATCTTAAACTCTCTCTTTAATACAAAATTAACCGATATAAAAATTTATATATATTTTCAATCATGTAGCAGCTTTACACTGAAATATCTTATGGAGATATGGTTCTTGGTTTGTGCATGGAACCGAGTCGACGGTTGTGTGAGACCAAAATGTGCCTGGAGACTACAACAACTCTCCAGAAGGGACGATGTATCTATAAATACTTTCATGATCAAGCCAGTAATTGACCAAACGTGTGTGGTTTTTAGAGTTAAGAAAGTGTGTAACTTATCCTAAGCCACGAGTTAGCATTTATGGAATGAACTCTGGTTTTTCAATAGTAAATGTATATCTACATTATTTTATAGAAAATATCTGAAGCATATCTTGGAAAATATTTATAAATAAAAAGTTTTCTTCCATTAACACTACTGTATCACTAATTGCCTATAAAATGGACATCCAAATCACAACAAATTCATCATTCAAACAGCTATCATCAAAACTTGTGTGAATCAATACTTTTTCCAGCAATATGCAAAGCAGGAAGATCAATGGATATCCACAACAGCAATACTATGATGATGATTGCTCGTGGATGGAAACTAAGGCTCAACAGCTACAGAGCCATGGATATCCACAGACACAGCAATATCCAGGCATGAAACCAGGTTATGGCAATGAATCTGATTACTCCATGCCAAACCATCACGGCCACGACTCTAACCACAATATGTATCGTCAGGACAGCATGCCTCATGGCCATGGCAATGGTCATGGTCATGGATACGAACATAAGTATGAAGTTTACAAGGAGGAGCGTATAGTCGGTTCCGGCGTGACGAAGAGGGATGAAGTTAGATATGAGAGGCGTGGAACATATGGAGGAGATGTTCATCAGGCCAATCCATATGGATACAGTAACAACCCTCATGGTCATGGAACAAAGAAAGGCAATTGGACACTAAAAGGATTCTAATATGTTTACTACCTTTGAATCCAGGCAGTAATAATAAATGGTGTGCTTTGTTTTCTATTTTCTTGTTGTAATAAGATCATGGCCCATATAATATATGGTGTTTCATATATATGATCAATGTTATCTGTAACTCATTATGAAGCTATAATAAGATGCAAGTGGAGTTATATATTAGATACTGATTAATTGTTAATTTGCTTCATCAAATCAAATTCTTTAACTCAGCATCCATATAAAGTTAGTTGAAGATGTTCTACAATTAATGAGACAAATTTCTTATGATGGTGCTTTAAGCCTTCTGTATTTTCTTGCCTTCTATTTGCATCACTTTGGTGTAATAGTGAGTCTGCATTTAAAAATTATCATACAAATTGCGTTTTGTCAATGAAAAAAAAATGACAAAATCAATTAATTATATTTATAGATCTAAAAGATGATAACTCGTTATGTATGAATATTTGAACACTTGTAAAAGATTAATTGTCATTTGTGCTAGAAGTAAAAAATGTCAAAACACGTTATATAAAAATTTATTGATTGTTTAAACATGTTTTTCATGATTGACTACTATATTTGAAATGACTTTTGTTGGGTCATCAGAACCATCATCAATATTAGACTAAGAACAACATACATGTAAGAAAGACACTAGATTTAGTTGTGTCATGAGGAGGAGAATGAACATTAGGATAAGAGTAACACACAAATGAGAGAGAAACTACATATTCATCTAAAATTTTAAGATGATAGATGTGTTGTTTCTCCCACTTATAGATTTTCAAGTCTCCACATTTATAATCGATGTGTGACTCCATCTCACATTTGATTTATTATTCTTAATAACTTTAAGAGCGATCTATCTCATAAATGTGAAAATTCTAATCAAATTTACACACATATATATTTCCCTCTTATCCACTCATACACACTAAAATATTTATAAGTTTACATGTCTTATGAGTCTCAGATCAAAAAGTTCTCGAATATATTTCTTTTCATAAATATACTCATCCGCCTAAATATATCAACAAGTATACATAGTAATCTGCATTTTCTAAAGATATTCAGACATGTTGTACAACAAATATAAAAACTATTAATAATAAACATATTAAAATATTATATTTTTAAACATAATTTACTTTTACAAAACCAATTAAATGATATTAGTGTCATTTTTTTAAGCATGCTTTTTACCTAAGGTTAAATTTGAGTTTTTTTTCTTCTCTTTACATCAATACTATCAGATTTGATGTGTAAAATAGTTTGACAAAGGATTTAAATGGATAGTTATTATAAGTATTTTTTATGGTAACGAATCTGATTAATGATTTGCAATTTTCTGAAGTCATTAATAAATTAAGTCGTATTTCGGTTTTCTTCTCTCTCATGCAATCCTCAATTGACATTCATGTTTAACCTCGAGAATTACTTGTGTTAATGTACATTTTATTGAGAAGTCTAAAATAATTTATTCGCGTCAAAAGTTTCCAATAATTTTCCTTATCTATTCTTTTTTCATATACCATTCTTGTCTCCAATAAGTTTATATAAATCGTTTATTCAAATAATTTGATTCCAAATGCTAAAGAGCTCAAAGTTAAAGAATAAATATGGCCAACAAATGAGCACAAATTTTATATTCCTGCAAATACAGAATTGATGATTTTCTTAGACATTCACAAAAAATGCTAAACGAATCAAATTGAATGGTGGTCCCCGGTATACAACTAAGCTTAGTTGATCATAAATTACCCTTAAAATATAAAAAGAAAGAAATCAAACAAAATTTAAAATGATTAGTATGAGAGGTGGTTTCAAAGATTAAAATTGAGATTGAAAGAATACTTGACTAAATTCATTTGAATGGTTAAGTATTTCAATTGATTTTTTTTTGTTGAGAATGTAATTTTTTTATTTTAAAATATGTAGTTTGACAGAAGTAGGGAGTTGTCGAAATGTCAAAGTGTATTTTAAAAATTCTATTTTTTTTTCTTTTTCAATTAATCTTTTCTTTTCTTCTTCAATAATTATTGTACAACGGTATCATTTTGCAATCAAGATGTAGTTGATTCACTTGAGCGAAGAGTGAAGAACAAGAAGGAAAAATCAATAAAAAGATTGATTCTTGTTCATCAATATTGATTTAGAATTCTCCATAGGTTTAGTGTAATTCCAATATCTGATATCTAGAGTACGGACTGTGTGATTCTTGAGAAGCAAATGAGAAGTTGAACTTAGAACACTGAATAATTTAGAATCAGATTATAGACATCATGACGAAAGGTGTACAGATCGTAGTGTTCAAGAAATTAAGACCTATGATGAATGTAGATAGTTTAGACACACTGAATTAGGTGGTGTGTTAATAACGTAATTCTTTGTGTCGAAACATGTAGCTCGACAGAAGCAAGGAGTTTTTGAAATGTCGAAGTGTATCTCAACATAGTTTTGACTTAACTTTATTTGTTTGTTTTAGCTGAGTTAGTTAGGTTAGTTGGAGATTTCTTGGTGTGCAAGTAATCTTAGTCTATAAATAGGGAGGTACCCTATCCTTGTAAATAATGCAATTGCATAGAGAAAAGTTGAATAAAAAATTTCAGTTTGAAAGCAAAGAAAAACTCTGTAGAAATATTCTTCTTTCTCTTTTCTCAAAAACCCTAATTTCTTTTCTTACCCAATTCATCTTTTATTTTCTTCTCCAATAATCATTATATAGCGGAATCATCTTGCAACTAAGAAGTGAAATCAGTCAGAAAGATTGATTATTGTTCATTAAGATTGATTCAGAATTCTCCATAGATTTTGTGTAATTCCAATCATTTTTATTATAGTTCTTACTATTTAGAAAAATGGGTTTTCAAGAGTGAGTATGGGTTTTAAAGATTTAAATTTTATAACTCCTAGAGATGAATATCCTATGTAGGGATAGCAAAAACATTCACACCCCACTATGTCAAAAAAGACCTTTAACAGCGCTTAAAAGCGCTGCCAAAAGTGGCGCTGCTAAAGGTAAAGGCAGCGCTTTTTTTATGGAAAAAGCGCTGCTAAAGGCTCCCTTCAGCAGCATATTTAGCCGCGCTTTTTTACCCCTTTAGCAGCGCTGCCTATTCCCCCTACCCTCCCCCCCTTTAGCAGCGCTTTTAGAAAGCACTTTCTTAGACCCCCCCCCCCCCCTTTAGCAGCGCTTTCTTAGACCCCCCCCCCCTTTTAGCAGCGCTTTTATAAAGCGATGTCTTAGACCCCCCCCCCTTTCCCCACCTATAGCAGCGCTTTTGTAGCGCTCTCTTTGTCCCCTTTAGCAGCGCTTTTTTGTAAAAACGCTGTCTAATCTTCACGATTTTAAATTTTTTTTTTTATAAATAATCACACTTTTTTATATATTTTTCAACAAACCTGCTTATATTACATTCCCTACTTATAATTCAGGCCTTTATTTCAACACTTTGGCCTTATATATACAATTCAACACTTTGGCCTTTAAGTATACATTGTAATTCATCACTTTGCCCATAATCATTTTAATACACATAAACCTGCTTAAATATATTACAACACAATTCGATCCTTAGAATTACAACATCAAAAATACAGTCAATTTACATATGATTACAAATCCGTTAACTTTACAAATAGATACGACTTCCAAAAATATTATTATCCCGCATCAATATTGGATGATACATATACCTTATACAATTTTCAACTCAAGAATAAATTGACACCATTCCTCCTTTATTTCTTCCAATCCTGCTTTCGATTAAGTATCGCACTTGAATTCATCAAAGTACTACATAATATAACAGAACATGCACGATTTAGTTTTAAAACTAATTACTCAGGTGAAACATCGATTAATTATCAAAATGAATCATATAATTTATGAATTGATCCATACCATGATTGGAATCTCTATTTGACCATAATGAATAATTTCCTTCATAAAGCGCAATACAAAATATCCGCAATCAATCCCATTGCACTGACGAGGACACTGTAAATGGAAAAAACAAACGAACATTTATCAGGATATATAGTTTACATAGTTTATCAAGTAGGACCACTATAACAGTCAAAAATGGGAAAATATACCTGCACTCTGATCCAGCTAATGTTGTTAGCCTTGATTTTTGGCACTGTTGCTTGTCTTTGTGCTCTGAATATTTGTATAGCTCTAACATAATATAAACGCATATTTAAAACAATGTCACATAATAAATAAAAATATATAATTATTCAGAACAGTATATCTCATCACTTACGTATCAATCATATTCTTCATATCAGGATATTTTGTTTGATCGCCATCCAATGAATCCAGATAATACACTATTTCTTTCATCGGATTAATCGCGACCAACAACCAGTGTCCACTATAAAATAAGACAACATTTTAGACGGAAATGTTATATAGAATGGCAAAAATCGAATAATTATAATAAATGAATTTAGAATGAAGTCATACCCATGACCAGTATTATATGGCAACAAGAACAACTTCTCTGTAGTAGCGGCCATAAATCTTTGGACTATGTAATCTTTGACTACATTTGGTGTGTGATCTATTGCCCGTGAGTTGATACAGCTAGTTGATAAGAATGTGAATATGGAAGTCAAATCATGCGAGACCAACAACTTGTCATACAAGAGCCTAAAAGAAAAACATAATCAACATTAAAATATTCAGTTAAATGAGCAAATTTTAAAATGTTCAATTATTTAATTAAAATGGACCGGAGTACCTGATGTAGGAATGCATAACACCGACGCCCAATTCAGAATGTTGGAAAACCTGGTCCAAATCCTCCTTAGCAATTGTTTCGGTATATTCAAAATCGAAAATACCTTCCTCCATAGGTATTTGACGGATGCCACCCTCAGTCACATCTGTTGTTCCTACATATGTTTCAAGGCACAACCTAAATCGAGGAACATATGCTTTTTTTGGCTCGACCTTTTTTTTGTTGGGCACCTTGGAAGATTCAGGCATCTTACCCTTGCTAACTTGTTGCAACTGTTGATCATGAACCTAAAAGTCATATAAGTTTAGTAATTAATGTATAATAAGATAATCATGTAACTGTAGTAGTACATGTTTCTTTTATGCAACTGAATCGGTTTCCCGCACAATGATTCCCTTATCTTTTGATTTGGATTTTATAGGAGTCTAAGATCATCATGTAAATAAGAAAATATAAATGTAAGAATAACTTTCATCTATGGGTCGTAAAAAATTTGAATATTACAAGATTCATAATGGTGTTCAACATACCTCATCATCTATGAAAATGAGATTTGTCGGCCATGCAACATACGCTCCTATTGCGTCTCCCACCACTGTTGCGTCTGAAACAGCATCTGGTATAGGCAACAACGCACCCCCCTCTAACGCAATATCAACTGATAGTTTCAAAAATTCAGCAGAGAGCAGTTTATGGTGAAGTAAGTCTCACACAGTGTTATGCACCTTTCCCTTGTCAACCATGCGATAAGTCGGTGACGATAAATATAGTCGACAAGATGAAATGCCCTAAACAAATAATGATGCTGATTAATGTGTTAATTAAGAAAATTATGCTAAATTAATTTCAATGTAATATATACAATTACCTCTGGAAGCTTTTGCGGGCAATTGATACTATCTTTGTCACTAGTATCTTTACCCTCTGGACCGTGCCTTTCCGACATGTATCTTTCTTTGTCCTTCTGTAATTCCCGAATCTGAGCTTTCAATTCCTCCAACGTATCCATCACTTATTTATTGCTAGGATTTTTTTTCTTTTGTTGCTTTTCTCCTCTTCTAACTACACATTAAGACAGATAATAAAGCATTCATATCCTATTATATATACTTACTATTTTTGGTAACTATATCATATTAAAGCATTGATATATACTTACTATTTTTTGTTCTAAGCGTGCATATCCCAAACGCCCTTTTTTGTATGGATATGCGGGTTTTGATGCCTGTTGCCGATTTGAGCCACTCACAACCTGAAAAAACAAGTTTAAGTCATATCAGAACTCTTGCGAAAGAAGTATATATACTATACATTGTTCCTGATAAGTTGTACTTACTAAAAATTCTTTGGTTCTTCGCTTTGCAACAAATGTCTCCCATTCTTATTCTGAAATCAGATCAACGTACTTCTTTAGACGCTCCAAGTCGACAAAGTTTCCATCAGAATCTTTAAGAAATTTATTCGTTAAAAACACTCTAAATACCCTCATTCGTTTTCCGGCCAATTGAAGACAATATGTTCTTCTGCAATCATCAATATTAAAAGATCTCTGCAAACAAATACACATACATATAACATGTTAGTATAATTAATTTAAAGATGTAACCGTCAACATAATTAAAAATAATCAAATATCATACCTGTATCTCGCTCCAAAATTTGTCTTTAGCCGGTTGTAGCGAGGGAATTCTCCAATTATCGCAAGTAATCGGAATTTGCGAATGTACAAGTGCTCCAATGTAACTTGTCAGCATCGCACCGTTAGGCTCAACTAATTGATCTCTTTCATTCCGATGCACATCATACTTAACAACCTTATCTCTCGCACGGATGATTTTTTTCATAATCGTTATTCCTCTTTTGATATCGCCTTCCATGTCTTTTGTTGTTTCGTTTCCATCAAGTGATGTTTCCTCATTGGTAGCCAGAATACCTATAATTCAGAAAAACCAAAGTATCAAATGAATGACATGCAAATATGTAAATAAGAAATATATACATAAGAAATGTATAAATAAGAAGAACACATACATAATTTTATTGAATGACATAATATGTAATTGTATTGCATGATATAAATATATAATTTTATTCAATGAGACAATATGTAATTTTACAAGTACCTTTGTCACTAAGATCTCTTTCTTTTCTTAGTTGGAACGTGGTTTACTTGTCTCTTAACAACATGGACGGATGGATTGATCCAAATTCCCTCGTTATGATCATTTCTAATATATGATTTGTCCGCTCTAATATTCTCATCTGGATCATCTATAATATAAGATTCCTTCTCAACATCAACATCCCCCTTGTCTCCAATGTTATCATCGATTACTTTGTTGGAAAAAATAACTATAGACCATTTCGTATTTGTCGGATAAGTGACATAGAACACTTGTTTAGCTTGCGTGGCTAGAATAAAAGGCTCATCTTTGTACCCCACCTTATTAAGATCCACTTGCAAAAATCCTGACTTATCAATTTGTATGCCACTATTATTTTCAACCCACTTGCATCCAAAGATAGGAATCTGAAACTTTTCATAATCAAACACCCAAATGCGCTAGATAACACCAAAATACGACAGATTCACATATTTGGGGTTTAAGTCCTTCACACTTGAAATGTGCATTGCTTTGGCAAGCACGATGGCACCACTATTTTGCATTGTACTCTTATCATCTTGTTCTTTGGTATAAAATGTGTATCAATTAGTTGCGTATGCGCTATAAGAAAACACATGCAAACTTGGACCATATGCTAAACATCTCAACCTTTCTGTTATTGAAGCGGGATCAGAATAAAACTTTGAAAAAATATGATCCTTGAACCATGTTATAAAACTTCGATTGTGCTCACGTACTATCCAATTTTCATTTTGATTCAGATTTAAACCTCGGAGAACGTCCTTGTGCATTTCAACATACGACTCAACCTTAATGTCATTGTGTAGAACATACAAATGCACTTGCTCCCGCTCATCCCTTGAAACTGTCACAACTTTATTTCCAATTAACTGTTTACCTACTATTTTTTCAACAACATTAGATTTTGGGAGGCCAATGGATTGAACGTTGGACAAATATTCAGTACAAAACTCAATAGCTTCTTCAACAATGTATCGTTCAACAATACATCCCTCTGGTCGACTTTGGTTTTTCACATACCCTTTCAATATTTTCATTTAACGTTCAACAAGGTACATCCATCTCATATAAGCTGGTCCACACAATTGTGTCTCTTTCACAAGATGGACAACTAGATGTACTATTATGTCAAAAAATTATGGAGGAAAATACATTTCAAGCTCACATAAAGTAATAACTATTTCTTTTTGCAATGTTGGTAAGATCGCAGGATCAATCTCCTTACTACAAATTGACCTGAAGAAAAAACACAATTTAGTTATTGTGCCTCTCACTTTTTCTGGCAAAATAGAACGTATACCTATTGGTAGAAAGTGTTCCATTATAACATGGCAATCATGTGTCTTTAAACTCTTTAACTTGAGGTCTTTCATAGAAACAAGTCTTCTAATATCTGAAGTGTATCCTTCTGGAACTTTAACTTCACTCAGAAACTTACACAATATCTTTTTCTCCTTTCTAGATAAAGTATAAGCAATAGGTGGCAGATATGTGCGAGTTCCTTTCTTCAAGGGTCCTAATTCATTTCTTATTCCCATTGCTACCAAGTCCTTTCTTGCTTTAAGGCCATCCTTAGACTTTCCTTGTATATTGAGTAACGTACCAATAACACTTTTAAATATATATTTTTCAATATACATAACATCAAGAGAATGTCTTACATACAACGACTTCCAATATGGCAACTCAAACAAAATTGACCTCTTCTTCCACCCACGTGCGACAAGCGTATGAGCAAAAGGCTTGTCAAACTGAGTACTCACATCTTTCACATTTTCAAAAATTTGTTCGCCGGTCAATGTAGGTGGAACTCTACGTTGTTCTGAATTTCTATTAAATGCTTTTCTCCATCCACAGTAGTGATGATTAGAATTTAAGAATCTACGATGACCAAGAAAGACATTCTTCTGACCAAATTCCAACCGCGTCCAATCTGTGTTTTCTTCACAGATAGGACACGCACATTGACCTTTAATGCTATACCCATATAGATTTATGTATGTTGGAAAATCATTAATTGTGCCAAACAACATCGCCCTCAAATTGAAACTTTCTTTCCTATATCCATCATAAACCTCCACACCGTTCTCCCACAAACTCCTTAAGTCTTCGATTAAAGGTGTCAAGTATACGTCTATGTCATTCCCTGGTAGTTTAGGGCAAGAAATTAACATAGATAACATCATGTATTTACGCTTCATACATAGCCATGGAGGTAGGTTATAAATCATAATAATTACACGCCACGTGGAATGTGAGATACTTTGCAAACCATGCGGATTCATTTCATCAGTCGATAATGCCAAGCGAGGGTTTCTAGCTTCTTCTCCAAAATCAGGATACTCATTATCAATTTTCATCCACTGTGGTGAATCTGTCGGATGTCGATACTTCTCATCTATAATTATATCATCTGCATGCCAAGTCAGGTGTTTTTCATCTGTTTCACTATGAAACATGCGTCTAAATCTCGGAATTGTAGGAAAATACCATAAAACTTTTGCTGGTGACAACTTTTTCTTATACCGAGATACACCGCATTTAGGACACTCGTTTAATGATGCATATTCATTTCGAAACAAAATGAAATCATTTGGACAAGCATGTATCTTATCATAGCTCATGCCAATAGAGCATAACATTTTTTGAGCTTCATAGGTTCGATTGGGAAGAACATTATCCTCCGGAAGCATCTCTTTAAGTAGGGCTAACAACTCTGTGAAACTTTTATCTGACCATCCATTACCCGCCTTTAAGTTGTACAACTTTAATACCGCAGACAATCTTGTGAAAGTAGTGCAACCTTTATACAACGGTTTCTATGCATCGCTTACCAACCTCTCAGACATCTTGGGACAATCTTGAAGATCTTCTTCAAGTGCTTTTGCAATCTCTTCGACTCGATCACAATCATATGTATCTCTGCCATTGTCCTTTGAAGCATAGGTCGTATTATCCCCGGGTTCGACATTCTCGTTACTTATCTCACCATGTAATGTCCAACATGTATAACTTCGATCAATTCCATGTCTCATTAAATGAGATTCCAACTGAACGGCATCAATTCGACGCCCATAACAGCAACCTAAGCAAGGACATATGATCCTACTAGGGTCTTTGGCGTGTTCAACAACAAACTTAACGAATTTCGATACCCCATTCTCGTACTCTTTAGACAATCGATTGGAAGACATCCATTTTTTATCCATACTAATTGAGTAGTCTATACTAAACTAAGAAAGTTAAACAAAAACAGAGAATACTTGTAAAGAAATCAATAACTTCTAAGAAAGCTTCACATTAGGATGCTTGAAAACGATCACAACCTTGCTCTTTACAGGTAACCCCTATAACAGACAAAATTAATAACATCAACAATATTAAATAATTCTTAGAACATCAATTGGAAATAAAACTTGCAATAAAATTAATTAATTTGCAATTTATATGGCTAAAGAGGTCATGAATGAATATTACTTGGATACTAACTTTTCATTATTAAATTTAAAATTATGATAACCCCAAATATTTTAGTAAATTTAAAATTATGGTTGAGTTTATATTTATCTAAATTTTATAGATTTCAAGGTTACAAATGGCAATAATATCTAATAACCTCAAACATTTACAAATTTCACCCTCATTTACAATTGTAAACCGTAAATCAATTAAAAGATATTGAAATGATAAAAAATATTAAGCATAGAGATTATATAAACAATGAAATATAATTCGTCGAAATATATATTGTGATTTGAAAATACAAACATTTCTCCAAATATATATTGTGATTTGAAAATATAAACATTTCTCGCAACAAACAGTATATTTTGCAAACGTGTTACGATCATTATGAACTGAGGTATACTCAAAGTTAACATAAGTAAACTCATTGTGGCATTTCAACAAACACATTGTTTACAAAACTCAAGCCAATATCAAAAGAGTAATTCTCATCAACGGTATCAACAGAAACAAGTCAATAACTTAGAAAAGAAGTAACACTAACATCATATAATCCAGAAAAATGAAATACTAAGACAATAATCCAGAAAAATGCAAAATGAAAAACTTCAAATACCGTAACAATCTACAGAGGATGCTATCGAAAATGGATGGACAAATGGCGGAGAAACGCAATACAGACTGAATGAAAGGAGGAGGGCGACGGTCGGCGGCTGTCGGACGGAGGAGGGCGACGGTCGTGGTGAATAGGGCACGTTCGCGTTCGCCAGAAGAGAAAGAAGGAAAGACGAGACTGTTCTGTTTGTTTTACAAAATTCTGGTAGGTATTTTAAATTAATTCTAATAACACCTATGGCAGCGCTTCTTAATGACCTACAACAGCACTTTGCAAAAGCGCTTTCTGAAGGTGAGAAAATACTTAGAAGGGGGGTTGAATAAGTATGGAAGATTAAAAACTTAGAATAAAAACACAATTATTTTTATCCTGGTTCGTTGAACTCAACTACTCCAGTCCACCCTTCCTAGAGTGATTTTCCTTTCTCAACAAGGACTTAATCCACTATTTAATCAAACAGATTACAATAGTAACACCTAAGAACAACTGTTCTTAGTCTTCTCAAGAGCTACTGATTCCAACTGAATCCTCTTAAGGAAATCCTTTACAATCAATGTAAATCTAATACAAGAGTAAGAATGCTTCTAAAAAGCTTTTATCACAACAGTGATGTTTCTCTTAAGTTTAAGTACAAATAATTCTAAGAATGAATATGATAATATGAGAGCTTGAATGTTTCAAAATTCTTTTCGGCAAAAATGTCTCACTGAAGAATTTGATGAAGTCTTCCTTTTATAGGCAGCTGATCCAAGGGAGCTGAACGTTGAGAAGAGTGTCCCAAAAAGGTCTGAGCCTTTTTGTCTTCACATCAAGTGACCTTTCCTAGAAGAAGAAAGCACAGAAAAATATTTTTTGTCTGTGTTCTTGTGTCTAGCATAAATGAGGAAAGAGACGTTGATTTACTCCAACGGATATATTCTTTGAATATTTCTTCTTCAGTTTTCAGCATGTTCATCAGAGTCTGATTGGGTCAGAGTCTTCTGATGGTGATCAGAGTTTGCTGGATCAGAGTCTTCTGCAGCATGTGTGCTTTCAGCGTGTTAATCATCAGAGCATATTTGACACAGAACTTCAGTACTGGCAGCTTGAGTACTTTCAGAATCTTCTGTAGAAACTATGCTTTGAAAAACTCTTCATACAATATTCTTCTTAGCTTCAGATGCTTCTGACTTGCTTCAGATGCTTCTGCTTGCTTAATATTCTTCTGGAGCTTCTGCTTCAGAATCTTCTGGAGCTTCTTGCTTCAGATCCTTCTAGAGGCTACGCTCAGGATCTTCTATTGGCAGCAATCAGAATCTTCTAATGAGTGCATCGGGCGCTTATTCAGATTTGCTTATGGAGTGTTAATTTCATTACAATCTGCAGTAAAACTCTCAAGCAAATTTTAGAGTATATAATTCTTAAATACAAAATTTCCTAATAGTTATCATCAAAACAAAGAGATATTATTAAGAACCAATCTGTGTTCTAACAATCTCCCCCTTTTTGATGATGACAAAAAGCATCAGAAATTTTGTTTAACTGAACATATTAGAATTATAACTCCCCTTGAGATGATGAATCTCCCCCTGAGTTAAATATAAATAAGGAATAGAAACTTCCCTTTTGTCTTTGAGTAATCTTCAGAGTTAGATCTTGTTTGTTCTTTTAACATTTGAAGGTCAGAATGTCTTGCAGATTTAAGATTCAGAGTTTGATAACAGTCAAATGATCTGAGAGACTCAGAGTTTCTTTTATAGAATTTACTTATCAAGTGTTATGAAATAGTCAGATTAAATGTTAGATAGAATAAATATGTCTGAAGTTTCATTCTGGTGAAGTTATATTAAACAGTTCAGATCTATATTTTCTCCCCCTTTTTTGTCATAAGCAAAAAGTAAAAACTTTTAAAAAGACAATTAAAAGGAAACAGTAAATAAGATAATTCAATGGAGAAAACTTTGATTCATTCATAAGATCAGATCAAGAGTACATAGGCAAACATCAAAAGATATAGCAATAAAGTACATATGCAAACAACAGATGCAAAAATATTAGAATGAAAAAAAATCTAAGAGTGTTTGGACAAAAGCATCTTCAATAGATCTGTAATCTCAGAGGATGATTGCTCTTGCTTGGACATCCACTTAGCCATAGTTTCATTCTTTTCATCTTGCTTTGACATCCATTTTGTCATATCCTCAGACTTCTTATCCTGCTTTGTCATCCAGGACTTGATCTCTGACTGGCCAGCTTCCAGAGCAGCAATCTTATCTTCAAAATCTGGATGTTCTTTCTTTAACTCAGATGAAGAAGTATGATTAGGTTCTGGAGCTAGAACAGAGTCAATTTCCATTGGTTCTGTAGAGTCTGGAGCATTAGAATTAGAAGTAGGGTCTACCAGAGTCATAGCCAACGAATTTTCCTCAGATGCAATGTCAGTAGATTTTGTTAATGATGGAGGAGCATCTGTAAGGAGCAGAGGTTCAGATTTCTTGACAGTCCAGAATAGAGTCCTTGCAGCCTCAGCAAATCTGAGCTTCGCATCATCAGAACAAACGTTCTTCAGATTTGAGGCCACAGAGTTGAATCTGTTGATGAATCCATTCCAGATGATGTCAGATTCTTTGGCATCCATTGTTGCTGAGCATTTCTTCTGAACAGTACCTAAATACAACTGTATTTCATGCAAAAAGGTTTGAAATAAATGATCAACATTAAGTCTGGGCTTTGGTCGTAACAGAGTTTCCAGAATACAGGTTTAGGTTGGGGAGTTGGTGGAAAAAGAGATTTCTGAATAGAGATTAGAGGAGGAGGATAATATGGAATGAAGGGTATCTCAGGAGCTTTTTCTTTTGATCTGATTAAAGCATTTAGCAAATGAGGTTTTGCTCTGGTGTGAAGGGTAACTACATCAAAAGGTTCATTTGAGTAGGTTTGGAAGGCAGATTTTGGTGGTGCATCAGATGCAACATTGTTATCAGATGCAATTGGCAGAGCTGAAGCAACAGCTTTATCAGATTTTGCAGAACATGATATGGTTGCTAAAGATCCTACATCTGACATAGATTTTATGTAATCAAGAATCACAGATGGAAGGGTCATGGTGAGTTTTAGTTTCAGAGGGTTGATGGGGTCAGAAGGTTCAACTCTGTCATAAAAGTCTTTTAGTTTGAAACCATAGGCCAAATTATGAAATAGAGAAGATACTTGGGCACAAGATATAGAAGATCTTGGGTTTGAATTTGGAATTAAAATCTTAGATGATGGTGCAGGAGTGGGAATAGGATCTGGAATGGGAGCTTTTGAAGGTATAGGAGGTTCAGGTTGGTTTACCTCAGAGTATTTTTGAGATGGAGAGATTAGAAAATCTGGGTGGAGGTATGATTCTGAGGAGTTTGAGGAGGTGGTTGGTGTGCATGAAGTAGAAGATACTTGAAACACCATTTTTAAGGGTGTGACATCAAGAACTTCTGTCTCAGGGATGTGAGGTTCAAAAGTGTTGGTTGGTTCTGAAGGAATTTCAGAGGGTTTTGATGGTTGTTCTGAGATGGGTGAATCAGATGGAATGGTGATTGGTTCTGATGAGATGGGAGCAGAAGTTACTTTTGTAGGTTCAGAAGTAACAGGTGCAATGGGTTTAGATGATTTTGATGGTGGATTTTCAGAGGCTTTTTCTGGTTGAGATTCTTGTTGTTTTTCTGGTTGTTCAGATGATTTTTGTTGTACAGATTGTTTTGGTTGTTGTTCTGTAGGTTGTTGTTCTGATGGTTGTTTTTGTGGAACAAACTGTTTGATATGGATTTTTGGTTGAGAGGATTTGGGGATAGAGACTGGTGGTGTTTGTGTGATTTTTGTTGTTGTTGTTGTTGGAATAGAAGTTTGTTTTTGTGGTGATTTTGAACTGGGAGCAGTAACAGAAGTAGTTTGTGTTGAGGGTGGTTTTGGAACAGACTTAATATTAGAGTCATTTATAACAATATTTGCAGAAGATATAGAAGATTTAGTACCTTTTATTTTGATCCTCTTGGCTGGTACAGAAGTAGCTTCTTCAGATTCTTTTCTCTTCAAGAGCTTCTTTGGCTTCTCAACAATCTTGACCTTTTTCTGAGCAGGTGCAGAGTCTACTATTGGCTGAGTCCTTTTCCTCTGTAGTTGTGCTTCTTCTTCTTCTTCTTCTTCTTCTTCTGCATCTCGTAGTGGTTGTCTAGCTAGCTGAATCACATTTGCAGGAACAAGCTTTCCTTCCTTCTTGCATTCATCAATGTACATAACTACAATGTGTCTTGGCTCCTCAGCAAAGAACAATGGAAAGTCATCTACAGGAACCCTCTTCTGACTGAGTTCAGACACATTCAGCTTCTTGGGAGCTGTTGTGAGTTCATCAACTATCTTAAGTCTCTGAAGACTTTTAGCATTCAGAGGCTTTCCCATTATAAATTCTAATTCCTCTGTAACTCCAGCAGCGTACAGAGCAGTGACTAACCCATTCTCAGTTAGAAGATCTGAGATCAACCTTCCAAAGGGGATCCAGGTTCTGATCTTCTGTCCTTTCTCTTTCACATACTCTCTAGATGCATTAATATGGTTCCACAGATGCATAAAAAGAATGTATGGAAGATCTACCTTGGTGCTCTGACTGAGGTAATACATGAAATAGAGTTGTTCATTATTGACATAGTCTGGAGAATTAGTTGACTTCCTATGATGGATGCATCCCATGAAGATCTTGGCCCAGATCTTGTAGTCAGGCTTCAGATCCTTGAATTTGTTAGAAGCTTGACCAGCAGTCATCACTTCTTCATAAACCTCATCCATGTCCACACGCCCAGCTGGCAAGTGGGAAACACCATCTGTTTCTTCATATCCAATCAACTTTCTAATCAGATCTTCTGTGATAATGATTTCTTTTCCCAGTACAGAAGATAAGATGAACTTGGGGTAAACATAGGCATGGATCCAGAATTCTTTCACAAGGAGAGGGTAAACTGGTCCAAAGAGTCTATCAAAGTACTTAACCTATCCTTGAGCACCAATGATAGAACGAAATTCAAATCCATTGTCTGAAAGTGAGTCAAACTCTACCATGGATTCACACAAAACTTCTAACTTCTCAACAAGAGTTAAAAGAGTTATTTTGGGAGGAGAATAAGGAGAAACACCCATGTTTGCAGAAGTTACTGCAGCCATTGAAGATTGGAATTGAGCAGCTGTTGATGAAGAAGTTGCCATTGAAGAATGCTTTGTCAAACGCTTAGGTTTAGGGTTTTTATGCAGAGCAAAGAGAAGATGAAAACGCATATAATTTTCTGAGAGTGTGAAAAGTGTGAAAGTGAATACAAGTCATGTATTTATACTAAAACACTCAGGCATACCAACAGTCAGAATTTGCATGTTTTAACAAGCATTAAATGAAAAGAATAATAATCATTTCAAACATTAATTGCTTCTGACAATTTGGGGGGAAAATCAAGATTTTCACTATTCAAACTTCACCTCAAACATCTCTTCAGTAATGTACACGCCACCTCTTCAGATTTGGTGTGACACGTGTTTGCTTGCATGTGTTCTGAATTCTCTTAAGAAATGAAACGTTAGCCAACGTTCAGATCTTCTAAAGATTGTTAGTTCAGAGTTTCACAAAAGAAATATTGATCAGAATAAAATAAGCAATCAGAAGAAATACTTCAGAGCATTAGGCATTTTTGCATCTGTAAAAATTTGCTTCTGACAAATATCATTCTGGACAAAAATCCATACCAATATTTTTCAGAATAAATTTGAATCTATCTTCAACAAGGGGTTTTGTAAAATTATCTGCCCATTGATGATCTGTATCAACAAAGGCTAAATTTATGATTCCCTTCTGAACATAGTCTCTGATGAAATGATGCTTAATTTCTATATGTTTTGCCTTAGAATGTAAAATGGGATTTTTGGACAAACATATAGCAGAAGTATTATCACAAAAGATAGAAATGTTACTTTCAAAAATTTGATAATCTTCTAGTTGACTTTTCATCCAGAGCATCTGCGTGCTACATCCATCAGCAGCAATGTATTCAGCCTCTGTGGTTGAAAGTGCAATTGTGGGTTGCTTCTTGCTGTACCAGGAGATTAGATTTCTTCCTAGAAATTGACAACTTCCAGAAGTACTTTTTCTTTCCACTCTGTCTCCAGCGTAGTCAGCATCACAGAATCCAACTAATTTGAAATCATCAGATTTTCTGTAACACAAACCTACATTAGAAGTACCTTTCAGATACCTTAGAATCCTCTTGACAGCTGTCAAGTGTGATTCTCTAGGATCTGATTGGAATCTAGCACACAGACAAACACTGAACAATATGTCAGGTCTAGAAGCAGTAAGATAGAGAAGAGAGCCAATCATACCTTTGTAGAGCTTCTGGTCTACTTTCTTACTTACCTCTTCCTTGCTAAGTGAGCTAGTAGGATGCATGGGAGTCTTTGCCAGCTTACTATCAGCCATGTTAAATTTCTTCAGAAGTTCTTTAACATATTTGGTCTGATGTATGTAAGTGCACTCTGGAGTTTGATTGACTTGGATTCCTAGAAAGAATTTGAGTTCTCCCATCATGCTCATTTCAAATTCTGCCTGCATACATGTAGCAAACTCCTTTCCAAGCATAATATTTGTTGATCCAAAAATAATATCATCTACATAAATTTGACAAATTAGAAGATCTTTCTTAATTGATTTACAAAAGAGTGTTGTATCCACTTTGCCTCTGATGAAATTTTTCTCCAGAAGAAAATTGCTCAATCTCTCATACCAAGCTCTAGGAGCTTGTTTTAAACCATATAGAGATTTCTTTAATTTGAAAACATGATCTGGAAATTTTTCATTTTCAAAACCAGGAGGTTGGTGGACATAAACTTCTTCTTCTATAATACCATTAAGAAAGGCACTTTTAACATCCATCTGATACAGAGTGATGTTATTTTGTGCAGCAAATGAAATAAGAAGGCGTATAGATTCTAACCTTGCCACTGGAGCATATGTCTCAGTGTAATCAATACCTTCTTATTGACTGTACCCTTGAGCAACCAGCCTTGCCTTATTCCTTTCAACCTCTCCTTTCTCATTTAGCTTATTTCTGAAGACCCATTTTGTACCAATTATATTGAATCCTTGTGGTCTTTGAACTAGATCCCATACATCATTTCTGGTAAATTGATTTAGCTCTTCTTGCATAGCAATAATCCAATCATTGTCTTGCAGAGCTTCATCTACAGAAGGTGGTTCAATTTATGACACCAGTCCAAATAGTGATGCTTCAGATGATCTTAGAAAGGATCTTGTTCTGATGGGATCATCCTTCTTTCCAATAATGACATCCTCTGGATGAGAAGCTTTAATTCTAGATGATGATCCTCTAATGGTTGATTCTTCAGAAATGTTTAGATTGTTCATCTGAGAAGTTAAAGGAATAGCATCTGGCGTTGCTTCTGGTTCCTTCACTTGAATTTTGTCTGCTTCTGGAACTTCAGAGTCAATGAAGACTACTTCCCTATCTGTAGAGTTTTCAGACTGCTTTGGCTTTTTAGAGCCAAGCTTATCATCAAATCTTACATGAATGGATTCTTCCACAATCTGTGTCTCAGTGTTGTATACTCTGTAGCCTTTAGAGCGTTCAGAATATCCAAGCATGAAACACTTCTGTGCTTTGGAGTCAAACTTGTTCATATTATCCTTAGTATTTAACATATAGCAAGTACATCCAAAAGGATGAAAATATGAAATGTTGGGCTTTCTGTTCTTCCACAGTTCATAAGGAGTCTTCTTCAGAAGAGGTCTTACAGACACTCTGTTCTGAATGTAACAGGCTGTGTTGATTGCTTCTGCCCAAAAGTGTTTTGCCAGATTTGTCTCATTGATCATGGTTTTGGCCATTTCTTACAGAGTTCTGTTTTTCCTCTCTACAACCCCATTTTGTTGTGGAGTTCTAGGACAGGAAAAATCATGAGCAATGCCATTTTCAGAAAAATATTTTTCAAAATATTTATTTTCAAATTCACCACCATGATCACTTCTGACTTTTATAATTTTGAAATCCTTTTCATTCTGGACTTGCTTGCAGAAGTCAAAGAACACAGAATGTGATTCATCCTTGTGTTTTAAGAACTTTACCCATGTCCATCTACTATAGTCATCAACAATGACTAATCCATACTTCTTGCCTCTGATGGATACAATTTTCACTGGTCCAAACAGATCAAAATGAAGTAATTCTAGTGGTTTGGATGTAGAAACAACATTTTTTGATTTAAATGAGGATTTTGAAAACTTCCCTTTTTGGCATGCTTCACAAAGAGCATCTGAAGTGAACTTCAGATTAGGGAGTCCTCTGACAAGATTAAGTTTATTAATCTGAGATATACGTCTCATATTAATATGGCTCAATCTTCTGTGCCAGACCCATTGCTCTTCATTAACAGACAAGAGGCATTTAACATTTTGAACTTTAAGTTCTGAAAGATTTATTTTATAAATGTTGTTTTTCCTCTTCCCACTAAATAGGATAGAGTCATCCTTTTGACTAATAGCTTTACAACATTTTTTATTAAAGGTGATATCATAACCATTGTCACTTAATTGACTTATGGACAATAAGTTATGCTTTAACCCTTCAACAAGTAAAACATTAGTAATAGAGGGAAGTTTACCATTTCCAATAGTGCCAGATCCAATGATCTTGCCCTTCTGGTTCCCTCCAAACTTCACATCACCTCCAGATCTAAGTTCCATGCTTTGGAACATAGACTTTTCTCCTGTCATGTGTCGTGAGCATCCAGAGTCCAGGTACCATGATTGGTGTCCTGAACTTGCTGCTAAGAACATCTGCAACAGGAATTATTTTGTTTTTAGGTACCCAGATCTTCTTGGGTCCTTTGGGGTTAGTTGGTTTGTAAGTTTGTCTAAACTTCTGTTTTTCAACATAATGTTTATTCTGACTAGCCTTGGGTTTAAACACATAAGTATTCTTTTCAGAGCTTGTGTGTTTAATGTCATTTAAGTGACCAAATTTAAATTGAGAATACAAAGGTGTCTTCTTGATGAAAAGTTTATCAACAGATTTTGGATTACTTCCAGATGAAGATTCATATCCAATACCTCTTCTGTTGTTCCCACTAACACCATAGATCATAGAAGCCATCTTGCTTCTGTCTATGCTCTTAGTAAGGAATCTCTGAAAGCTAGAGTCATATTTTTCTAAAATGTTTTCACATGACTTAGTCTCAGATTCAGATTCTTGTTGAGTTATTTCAAAGTCATTTTTGATTTTCAGATTAATTTCTTTTTGCTCAACAAGTTCTGTCTTCAGAAGATCAATCTCAGATTCAAGATTGCTTTTCAGCTTCTTGTATTTGAGTTTGATATTGTTATAACTTTTAAGAACTTCTGATAAAACCTTTATAAGTTCTTCTTTGGTAAGTTTAGCCATTACCTCTTCAGCGTCATCATCAGATTCAGAATTTGATTCATATCCTGAGGTTCCTTCCTCCTGATCTTCTGTGCTGGCCATCAGTGCAACATTAGCACATTCTTCTTCTGATCCAGAAGATGATTCAGATTCATCTGAGTCATCCCATGTTGCCATCAGAACCTTCTTCTTTTTGTTAAACTTCTTCTTGGGTTTTTCTTTTTGAAGCTTGGGGCAGTCATTCTTGTAATGCCCAGGTTCTTTGCACTCATAGCACACAACTTCTTTCTTGCCAGATCTTCTGTGCCCAGAAGATTCCTTTCTATGATCAGATCTTCTGAAGTTGTTGAACTTCTTTTCCTTGTGCTTCCAGAGTGTGTTTATCCTTCTGGACAGCATGGATAATTCTTCTTCTTCTTCAGAAGAAGATTCTTCAGAGCTTTCTTCAATAACCTGCAAAGCTTTAGCAGATTTATTAGATTTTAAGGCAACAAATTTACCTTTTTCTTTCTTCTGAGGTTCATCTTCCTCAAGCTCAATTTCATGGCTCCTCAGTGAGCTGATGAGTTCTTCTAAATTGTTCAGATCTTTAGCCATCTTCAAGGTAGTCACCATTGGTCTCCATCTGGTAGGTAGACTTCTGATGATTTTCTTTACATGATCTGATGTAGAGTATCCTTTGTCCAGAACCTTTAGCCCAGCTGTGAGGATCTGAAATTTGGAGAACATGGCTTCAACAGATTCAGAGTCTTCCATCTTGAAGGCCTCATACTTCTGGATCAGAGCCAGAGCTTTTGTCTCCTTGACTTGAGAGTTTCCTTCATGAGTCATTTTTAAGGATTCAAACATATCAAAAGCAGTTTCCATGTTTGTAATTTTTTCATACTTAGTATGAGAAATTGCATTCAATAATATAGTTCTGGCCTTGTGATGATTTCTAAAATCTTTCTTCTGAGCATCTGTCATAGATTTTCTGTCTATCTTCTTGACATTCCCATCTGTGGGATGGACATATCCATCTATGACAAGATCCCATAGATCAACATCATATCCAAGGAAAAAACTCTCAATTCTGTCTTTCCAGTAGTCAAATTTCTCCCCATCAAACATAGGGGGTTTTGTGCTGATTCTGTCCCTTTCTTCATATTTATTGTTAATGTTGGATGTTGTATTATCAGCCATAGTAACAACTAAATATATATCAAAGTATTTCTCTCTGGATCTTTACTGACACTGTTAAGTGGTAGCACACACAGAACCGGAGCTCTGATGCCAACTGAAGGTGAGAAAATACTTAGAAGGGGGGTTGAATAAGTATGGAAGATTAAAAACTTAGAATAAAAACACAATTATTTTTATCCTGATTCGTTGAACTCAACTACTCCAGTCCACCCTTCCTAGAGTGATTTGCCTTTCTCAACAAGGACTTAATCCACTATTTAATCAAACAGATTACAATAGTAACACCTAAGAACAACTGTTCTTAGTCTTCTCAAGAGCTACTGATTCCAACTGAATCCTCTTAAGGAAATCCTTTACAATCAATGTAAATCTAATACAAGAGTAAGAATGCTTCTAAAAAGCTTTTATCACAACAGTGATGTTTCTCTTAAGTTTAAGTACAAATAATTCTAAGAATGAATATAATAATATGAGAGCTTGAATGTTTCAAAATTCTTTTCAGCAAAAATGTCTCACTGAAGAATTTGGTGGAGTCTTCCTTTTATAGGCAGCTGATCCAAGGGAGCTGAACGTTGAGAAGAGTGTCCCAAAAAGGTCTGAGCCTTTTTGTCTTCACATCAAGTGACCTTTCCTAGAAGAAGAAAGCACAGAAAAATCCTTTTTGTCTGTGTTCTTGTGTCTAGCATAAATGAGGAAAGAGACGTTGATTTACTCCAACGGATATATTCTTTGAATATTTCTTCTTCAGTTTTCAGCAAGTTCATCAGAGTCTGATTGGGTCAGAGTCTTCTGATGGTGATCAGAGCTTGCTGGATCAGAGTCTTCTGCAGCATGTGTGCTTTCAGCGTGTTAATCATCAGAGCATATTTGACACAGAACTTCAGTACTGGCAGCTTGAGTACTTTCAGAATCTTCTGTAGAAACTATGCTTTGAAAAACTCTTCATACCATATTCTTCTTAGCTTCAGATGCTTCTGACTTGCTTCAGATGCTTCTGCTTGCTTCAGATTCTTCTGGAGCTTCTGCTTCAAAATCTTCTGGAGCTTCTTGCTTCAGATCCTTCTGGAGGCTACGCTCAGGATCTTCTATTGGCAGCAATCAAAATCTTCTAATGAGTGCATCTGGCGCTTCAGAGTCTAGTTAATTTCTTGTATACAATTCAGATTTGCTTATGGAGTGTTAATTTCATTACAATCTGCAGTAAAACTCTCAAGCAAATTTTAGAGTATATAATTCTTAAATACAAAATTTCCTAATAGTTATCATCAAAACAAAGAGATATTATTAAGAACCAATCTGTGTTCTAACACTTTCTTTCCTACAACATATAGCAGCGCTTATAAAGAAAGCGCTCTCGTAGGTTACACCTACAACAGCGTTTACAAAAGCGCTTGCTTTATAAAAGCGCTGTCTTAGGCCATACATTTAGCCGCACTTTAAATAAAGCGCTTTCTTATGGTCCCCCTTTAGCAACACTTTTAAAAAAGCACTGTCTTAGGTATGCTATTTTTTTTATTTTTTTATTTAATTACTCTTTAGCAGCGCTTTTTCTAAAAGCGCTGTCTTTGTATGCGCTGCTAAAAGTCAATTCTGGCATAGTGCCCATGGACACCCGCGGATAAAACTCGTTGCAGGTACATGATAGATAGTTTAACAGATATCTACCGTTAACATAATTAGATAATTAACTACCGATAAGTTAAGGGATAATGTTCAGGCCCGACCACAAAGTTCAATTAGTTGTGATTCGACCCAATGTATAGTTTCCTAAAAACTTCCAATGTTTAAAGGGCCTACAAAATGTTAGATGATATGCTCACCAAATGATGATGTTACTGTCATTATGTCAGATCGAGGATGTCATCTTCTCAATTGTAATCTACTAGAAGGATCTAGGCATGTGAGACTTAGGGTTAAGCTTCCTTAGAAGGACACCTAATTAGAATGAACAATTGAGGAGAGGAGAAAAGTTGAAGGAGAAAAGTGGGTGTCCGAAGTGTTGAAGAAGGAGAGGTAATTTGTGTTCAACCTTTACATTCTCTCTTTTTCATTTTGAGAAGAAGGTTCCCTTCTTTTAAGAAAAGATAACGATGATATTCTTTTTTATTTTCAAAGAGAGGGAGAATCCTCATGAAAGTTTTAGTGTATTTTCTTTTTTAGGTTGCGTTTGGCTTGTTGTGAAATGAAAAAATAGTTCTTTCATTCTTGCACCTCAATTCACACGTTGAGAGAGGTAGACTTTCATACATGTTTTGCCAACTACATGCCTTGCCACCCTTTTGCGAGCTGCATATCTTTTATTTTACTTTTTATTCTTCTTTTATTTGATTGGTTATAAAGTAAATAAATAAATAATAAGTGTGAGCCCTTGATTATTTGGAATCAATGGCTAAGATTAACACATAAACACATATTATAGTTTAATTTAAAAATGCCCACATTGTCCCTTATAGATAATTAAGAGACTAAAACGAATTTAAATCCATTAAAACAAATAAAATTCACACATTTTCTAATAAACACAATAAAATAAAAATAAAAATTTGATTGATCCTTTTTTTTTGAACAATTTGATAAAAAGAAAAAAAAAGGATTAAAATGAATAAAATTCGGGCACGAAAAAACTCAAAATATAAAATGAATGCGTTAAAATGATTAGTGCGAAATAAACTTATGTTTTGATCAAAGTTTAAAGTAAAAAATGTTCGGTTGAAGAGGCTTAGACTGATCAAAATGAGACCGTAAATAGGATCAAAAAAATTAAATGAGCACGCTTGATTAAACTACGCGAGTTGTAGGTCAATAAACTGACGTCTGCAAGTCCAATCTTTAAATTTTTTGCCTTCTAATTTCACGTGCATTTGATAATTGATTTAACCGATCTGTCTGTAAAACCGAAATTTTATTCCAAGCAAAACTATATGAATTTTGATGCGTGAAAGTCTAAAATTCCCTGGACAAAATTGAGGCATGACAAGTAGTGGTGATGTTAGCAGTGATAATGATGTTAGAGGCATAATTGATGATACTGAAGAAGAAAGAACTTGTGAAGTAGATGAAGGATTTTTGAAAGTTGTTGTGGAATGACCAAATCAGGCTAATAGGGTTAAGGTAAATGGAAAGTCACTTAGATTCAAGGTAAAGGGCACCAAAAAATAAAAGAAGAGAAAATCTCCATCCAAACTAAATTTGTTTGTTCCTACAATAATTATAGGCGATTATTCAAAGAGGAATCCCAATATTGTTGGAGGTCAAGATGTGAAGTATGAAAGTGAAGAATTTGAAAACTCAGACCCTGATGATAGTGGCAATGAAAAACATCTTAAGTATGAGAAGTTTAGAGGAGAGTTGTTGAACAAGGACTTTCAATATAAACTAGGTATGGAATTTAATTCTTTATTTGAATTCAAAGATGCATTTATGGAGCGGTCTGTTTTAAATGGAAGAGAGATCAACTTTGTTAAAAATGAAAGCTATAGGGTTAGGGTGGAGTGTAGGGGTAAATGTGGGTTTCTAGCATTATGTAGTAAAGTGGGTGATAGACACACCTAGCAAATAAAGACATGATGGTTATTGCTAGGGATCCAAATGACCAGTACTAACCTTTGGCTTTTGGTGAAGTGGAGACTGAAACAAGCGATAGTTGGAAATGGTTTTTACAATTACTTATTTAAGATATTGGTGCAGACAGAAAGTATGCTTTTATCTCATATCAGCAAAGGGTATAATCTTACAATTAGTTTCTTTTTTATGTATATGGTAAACATGATACATCTGTTGACTGATTTTGTGTTTATGCAAATGTCAAGGACTTATGAGTGTATTTAATGAGATGTTTAAACAAATTAAGTATAGAATATGCCTAAGGCATTTGTATGCCAATTTCAAGAACAAGTTTTGTGGTGGTGCTGTAGTTAGAGACCTTTTGATGGGGGCTACCAAAGCTACCTATTTTAAAGAATATGAGAAAAAGATGAATGCGTTGAAGCAACTAGACAAGAAGGCATGAGAATGGCTGCTAGGGGTACCTACCAAGGTATGGTGTAAGCGTTCTTTTATCTTTTACCTAAAATGTGATGTATTAATGGACAACTTAAGTGAGTCATTTAATAGTATCATATTACAGCCTAGGGATAAACCAATACTTATAATGTTTGAGTGAATTAGGAACTATCTAATGAATAGAGTAGCTATAAGTTTATTTAAGCTTGACAAATGGAAACACAAGGTCATTCCAATTCCAAGGAAAAAAACTAGATAAAGAAAATTTAATGAGTGGTTAGTGGCTGTCAACATGGAGTATGAGTGACATGTGGAAAGTTTATCATTTATATAATGGACTTTAGTTTGTTATGGATCTTGGAAAAAAAACTTGTACATGTTACTTTTAGGGTCTAGTAGGGATACCTTGTAGACATGTTGTGTCTGTTATGTAGTATCAAAATTTGAACCCAAAATATTATGTTGATTCTTTTTATATGAGGGAGGCTTATAATTGTGTTATGAGAAAAATGTAAGTCCAATCAATGGTATGGAAATGTGGCCATAAGTGTATGTTGAAGATATGTTACCACCACTATATAAGAAAGGTCTAGGTAGGCCCAAGAAATTGAGGTTTATAGAGCATGATGAGACAGGGTCAAGGATGAGGTGGCTTGGTGTAGCTTATAGATGCACTAAATGTGACAAATTTGTCCACGACTCAAGGAAATTTCAGAGCACTGAACAGGATCCCAATGCATTAAAAAGAAAGGTAATTGTTATTGATTCTTTAGTATTGTTATTAACTTTTTAGTATGGTTGTTGATTTTTTATGTCATTTTGAATGTGTGAAGAGGAAAACACCAAGGACCAATGCCTCATCAATTGTTAGGGAAGGGGTGTCATCAACTTTTGGTGAAGGGGTGTCATCAATTGTTAATGATGATCTAGATTTCAATGTAATTATTGAGGAGATGATGGCAGAATTTGAACATCAGCCATTCCAATATCCACAATCTAAAGCGTGTAATACTACAAATTTCGCTAAAAAAATTATTCTCAACCTTAGTACTCCAAGTAAGGTGAAGAATAAATTACGTGAGAAGAAGAAACATGCTCATAAGAAGAAAGATCATGAGTAGAAGAAATAGGCTGAGAAGAACAAACAAGTTCTTAAGAAGAAACCTTAAGCACCTAAGAGGAGTAGTGATAGGTTGAAAACTATTTGGAGGTCTAAAAATAATGTTGGGCCTTTATCAACTTCAAGTGCACCATTGCTAGTTGATGAATAAAATAAAGACCCTAAAGTTGGTACTTGTGTGAAGAAAATAAAGTCATGGGATGAAATTTCAAGGCAACTGACTCAATAGTGATTATTATGAAATAGTTGATAATGCTTATTAGGAAATTGTAATTTAAGAACATCTCTTTTATGGACAATATGTGCTCATTTTGGAGCATCTTTGTTATGCACAATACGTGCTCATTTTGGATCATCTTGTAGAGTATAATATGTGATCAATTTAGATCAACATGTAATGTAATTTATTTTATGTTATATTATCCTGGAAGTGTGTTTACTGTAATGTATCACTATCATCGATTTAGTATAATATCATGAAAGTGTGCTATCATCTGTTTATTGTCATGTACCAGTGCCATTAATTTAGTATGTTTACTACAACAAAATAAACCATATAGTTTCAACAAAAGTTATGTCCAAACTATGGCACAAAATTACTGCAACAAAATAAACTAGATAGATGCAACAAAAGTTATGTCCAAACTATGTCCCAGAATTACTGCAACAAAATAAACCAGATAGACCAAATAAACCATTAATGTCAACTTTTTAACCATAAACACTTCATCATTATTCATTCAAAATAAATTACATTAAACTTCAACATTTCTTCACATCAAACTTGTTACATCATATTCTATTTAAATGCACCAAAAAATATTAGAAATAAAACCTAAGAACAAATTACTACTATTATTACAATGTTCATCTTCTTCCTTATGCTCTCAAATTTTTCCTTCATATCTTTCAACTCTTTTGGACGTATTTGAGACTAATCTCTTTCCCAAATTCCTTCCTAACATTCCTCAATATGTGTATCATTTCCTCTTCATTTTGACTCGTTTCTCTTGCTCTTTGACCAAAAATTTCATCATTCCAATGGAATATTTCATAATCTTCTTCTTTTCCCCAATACTTGCACATCCAGTATTTTCTCCTAGGGTTTGCATTTGACTTGGAAACAAACATCTTCATAGATAGATTACGAAGGCATAAATGAGTTATTCCATTTGAAGACATGCTTCACTTAGAAATTTTTTACTTTTTCATTCTCGATGGAGGAATAGAGATGATGGTTTGACTTTGACGGGGAAAACGAAAAAAAGTGAAGGAGATGATGAGAAGAATGAAGGATAAGAAGAAAAGAATGAATGACAATAGTTTTAGGGATTTTGATTTCCCTTTCTTAATTTCACATGTTAGGTTAGATTTGCATTGGGGGTAATTTGATCATTATCCTTACATATTTACACACGTGAAAATGATTTAAAATGAAAATTATATACATGTCAATGACACTCAGTTTTTAAGTTGACTGGGTTTAATGAGGGGAGGAGTATAGAATAATCTTGAAAGGTTACGGAGGAAATCCAAATTTTTTTTACAAAGGGGCTTTTTCAAAAATGGTCCAAATGGCAGGGAAAAAAGAGGCATTATATATATATATATATATATATATATATATATATATATATATATATATATATATATATATATATATATATATATATATATATATATATATATATATATATATATATATATATATATATATATATATATATATATATATATATATATATATATATATATATATATATATATATATATATATATATATATAAGTTTAGTTTTATAATTCAATTATAGTATCAATATGTGAGAACTTGAGTATTTATCAAGTTGGAGGATTGCCAAAGTGGAGTTTGTTGAGGATTGAGAGATTGTCCAATGTGGTTCTACTTCTATTCACTTTATCCTTTTACTATAATTATGAGTAGTTAGGTTATCTCTTGTTGGAGTTATACTTGTACATTATTATGACTTAAATGTAACTTATGTAATTATGGAATTGTGCTCATTTTAGTTAATCAAACATATTTAATATTTATACTTTTTGCATAATGTTTGTTATATTTGTATCATGTTTGTGAATCTATTTGATGTTTAGAAGTGCGCTTTGGCTTAGATTAAGAATAATATTTTTATACCTAAACATATCTCGATCATTTATAACATTACTTGTCAATCTATCTAATGCTGGAATATTTTCTTAGGTTTACACCTAGGTTATTATCTATCAAAAGACACGATCTAGAGATAGATATAGATTTGGTATTCACATATATTGTTTAAGTTTAATGTTATTGTATTGGTTATTAGAAAGAATGACCATCAATAAATAATACGAATGATATTGCAACATTATTTCAGACATGGATAACGTTGATGAGCAATAGTTGATAATATGGGTTGAATGTTAAAATGTGTATAATTGGTCATTGATATGCATATAGTTATAATAATTCCAATATAACCCCCAACAACTTGTTATCATTTTTATTATCTTAGTTTACCCTTATTGTTTTATGTTCTTAAACAAAACCACTTTTAAAACTAAAACTTATCCTTCTTAAAATAGTAAGTATCACATATAAGTTATATTATCGCACTAGTCCGTGTGGAGAGGACACAAAAATACTCACATTATTGTATTTTAGTTGATACAAATAATCCTGCGTTGTAAGATTTTTTTTACACAATTCAATACCACCTCTCAGTGCCATTATAGAATCTAAAAAAACACATGTACGCCTCAGTTCACCTTAAAAAAACACGATCGTGAGCCCAATTATGAGCATCTCGGGTCTTTGCATGACCATTGACGTTGTTTGTGGGAATCATTGGTCAATAGTACACCACATCAATCAACTGCACAATGATGAAATCAGGGAAAAAAGTTATCTATGGTGTCTAATTTGTGGATCTATGTGCTTGCAAGTATGAAGCTAATGATCCTGATGCTTTTGAAAGTCTCGGTGTTTTGATTACAATAACATTAATGCTTGTTAAAGTCAATGGTGATATCTTTTCAACTCTTTGATGATGAAGATTAACTTGAAGATATATCAAGCCTTACCTAGTAGAAGATTCATAGTTCCATTAAAGTTCCTATATGATCAGTATATTTGAAAAATGAACTTGAAGCTCCAGAGGTGTGAAAGAAAGAAAGTGTGAAAGCTCATATAGTCATGTCTGTTTGAGTGACCAGCTAGTAACTCCTAAGATACTAAGGCATTATACACACACCCTTAAAACCTTTTTAAGACCTCTCTTTATTTCCTAAAATCACCTAAAATTATTTTTAAGGCCTAGCTAACTGATTATGGGTTTGTCTAATCAATTGGGGAACTTTTTAGAATAAGATAATTGATTATACCTAATCATCTAATTAATTATTTTCTCCTTGTTGAGTCTAAAATCAATTGGGACAGTTTCTTAATGATTGATAAATGCTACACGTTAAAATGTTGCATTTGTGCCTTGAACATTAGATTATTTAGGTGCAATAATCAATAGTGCTAATCAATTTTTCCATTAAGTTTGACCATGGATTGTTTCCTTTTATCGCCTCATTTTCTCCTGTTTAAAGGAGATCTACCCTCATTCAAAATCACATCAGAATTCAGAGTGTTCCTATTTCTTATGATTTTATTACTCTTCTCCTTTCTCTTTTATATTTTTCTTTCACCAAAGTTGTCTTAGTGCCTTGTGAGTGAAAACTACTTGTAAATAAAGTGTTGTACTGGGGTCGTGCCATTGTTTGTTTCAAGAGAGTGATTCTCTTGAAGGCTCTTGTTTGGTTTTAGAGATAAACCAGTGAAAATATCTATTTAGTTCTAGAACTCAGAATGGTAAAAGTTATTTTTAATTATTGAGATTAACTGTTAAAATCTCTACTTGGTTCGTGAGCTCAGCCCATGGAAAAACTCTTGTTTGGTTAGGGGAATAAGCCAATGTAAAATCTCTCATTTCGCTTGTAATGAAGGTTTATAGATGTAACGTGTAAAAGCTTGATATTGTTATTAAAACTCTCAAGAAAATCACTTGGGATAATAGTAGGCAAACATTTATTCCTACACATGATGTTGATGGTACTATAGTGAACAAACCTAGAAAGAATTGGAGCAAAGATTATAAATATAATGTGGAAAGCAGTTTTTTGTGAGTTTATCACTATGGGACTACAAAATAAATCTGAAACATCTTCCAAATTACCCATAAAGGAACTATTGAGGTAAAAAAACGTAAGGTTGGGTACATTAATTCATGATTATGAATTTTTCAAAATGAAACCGGAAGAGAACACCAATCAAATGCAAATAAGATTTATCCATATCGTGAGTCATATGTAAACTCTAGGGAAAACATTTTCAAAATAAATATTTAGTTGTGAAAATTCTTAGATTCTTAAATTGTAGTTGGTAACCTAAAGTCACTGTGATTTGTAAATATAGGGTTTTAGCAACCATGGACATACACACTCACACACACACACACACACACACACTTTTTGGTAAATTACAAAAACTTGAGATGGAGTTAAACTGCTTACTACAAATGAGGAAGGAGAACATGAGGAGCAAAATAAAAGTGAATAAAAGACATCATTCACTTCTACATGCTATCAATGTGAAAATAAATGGTACATTTCCATTTGATTTGGAGATTAAGAAGATGGAAAGAGTCAATTGGAAAGCAACCCGATTAACACATATAGAAAAAGAAAAGAAACGAGAAGAGCCAACACCGATACCTTTAGACCACGTGTTTGGTCAAGAAATTTGTCCAACATCAATTCTTCTACACTACATGCAGACTATAGGAAATTATTGCAGGATAATTGATGTTGGAGATATTTCTCTAGACTTCCTACCAGCCAATCCAATGACTTTTGATATCAAGAATATTATTCTAGCGGGATTGAGGGAGAATAAATTTAATGGAAATTCTATTAGATACCCATGGGAACATTTTTATTGTTTTTATGAGACTTATTATTGTGTTGACCAAATGGAGTGACTGACAGCTAAATAAAACTTAGAATGTTCGATTTCATTCTAATTGAGAGAGAAAAAGATTGGTTGTAGATTTTATAAGTGAGACTATTCAGATTTGGGCAAAATTAGAAGGAAAAGTCTTAGGATGCTTTCTCACCAATTCCCAATTCATCAAAAGAAGAATGGAAGGTTAAAAAATTAGTTTATGCTCGATGAATATATCATAAATGATTAATACAAAATTGAAACACTAGACACAATTATTTTTTACAAATTTAGAACACTCAACAAAAACTTACCATATTTGGTCAAATACCAAGTTTTTTCTATTTATTAACATGTAAAAAAACACTACAAAAGTTAAAGGGAAAAATTATAAACCTAATAACAGTGAAATGAAAATTAGTGAAATAATGACACTTAGGAAAAAGAAGATGATACAATAAAGAAAAAAGAGAGTGTGAAAGGAAGAAGGAAAGGAAAATTGAAATAAAGGGGAAATTTTAAAAAATATAAAAATTGAATTTCTGATAGAGTGTGCGGTATTTGGATCGAACTCCTGTGTCGACAAGGGTAACTTCATGGTTCGACAGGAGTTGTATATGCTATAGTCAAAGTCTGTTCAAGCATACTGTCAAAATATGTTATCTTATAATTTAAGTTAGTATGTCGAAATGGGTCTTACTTGTGGGTCCAATTGGTTAAGTTTGTTTGATATTCAAGTTAGCTTAGTAGTCTATAAATAGGCTAGTCCTCTTAGGTTGTTGAGAGAGGTTAATTGTTGGTATTCACTTGTAGTCTTTGAACCTTTATTGAGAAAGTGAATAGAAAAACAAATTTAACCATTTCTCTATTCTTTTTCTTACTTCTTCTCTCCCTTTTGTAAAACCTAATAGGGTTTCTTGTGTTTATTCAAGAAACTCAAATCTTTTTCTCATATTTTGGTTTGTTCTTAACGACATCAATTCACAACAAATTGGGGCGGCGAGCGTGGAGGAGAAGATGCCTTCAATAAAGTATGAGATTGAGAATTTCACCAGTTTGAACGATTTCAGTTTGTCGCGCTTCAAGATGCAAGCCCTTCTTATTCAACAAAGTTTGTTAGAAGGGTTGAAAGGATCGTAGAAGATGAATGTTGCCTTAACAGAGAAGGAGAAGACAACGATGGTCGAAAAAACCCAGAGTGCCATTGTGTTGAGTCTTGGTGATAAGGTTCTCTTGCAGGTTTCAAAGGAGAAAACTACAGCTGGTGTATGAACAAAACATGAAGGTTCGTACATGACAAAATCGCTGGTTAATCGTCTCTACCTGAAGTAAGCTTTGTATTCATTCAGGATGAGTGAAAACAAAGCCTTGGTTGAACAACTAAATATGTTCAACAAGTTAATTCTTGATCTTAAAAATATCGAGGTTAAGATTGACGATGAAGATCAAGTGTTGTTGTTGTTGTGATATTTACCTAAGTCTCATGCTCACTTTAAAGAAACCTTCTTTTATGGAAGAGAGTTGTTGATCTTTAAAGATGTTCAATATTTCTTGTACTCTAAGGATTTGAACGAACGAAATGAGCATAAGCCATCTTCTATTAGTGAAGGTTTGTCTGTTAAGGGGAAATTCTTGAAGAAATATGGTAGGTTTGAGCAGAAGAATGGTAAAGTTCTATAGAGTAATTATGGTGGTAATGCTTCTACTATTAAGTGTTATCATTGTAAGAAGGAGGGACATATAAGAAAAGTATGCCATGATTGTTTGAACAATCATGGTGGAAAGGATAATAGTAATGCAACCATTGTGCAAGAGGGTTATGAATCATCTGATGTCCTTGTGGTTTTAAGCAGCGACTCTAGCAATGCATGGATTATGGATTCAGGGTGTACTTGGCATATGACTTTAAATAAAGACGTGTTTGAGGAATTGTGTGATCAAGATGGTGGGTCAGTGCTGCTGGGAAACAATAAAGCTTATAAAATTGCAAGTATTGGATCAGTGAGATTCAAGATCCATGATGAGTCAATAAGGCTATTGACTAATGTTAGGTATGTACCTGATCTTAAGTGGAATTTGATTTTTCTTGGTGAATTCAATAAGAAAGGATATGTTTTCAAAGGAGAGCAAAGCATCCTAAGGGTAATGAAGGGGTCGAATGAAGTCTTTAGAGGCGTGAAGAAACAAGGTGTGTTTACCCTTGAGGATGAGGTTGTAAGTGGTTCAGAAGATGTGGCATCCATAAAAACTGTGTCAAAGACTGAGCTATGACACAAGAGACTTAGCCATGTTAGTGAAAGTGGCATGGTCGAATTATCGAAACAAAATCTGATGGGTGGTGACAAAGTCGAAAAACTAGAGTTTTGTGAACCTTGTGTATTTGGTAAATCCTGTAGAATGAAGTTTAACAAAGGTAAACAAAGAACACATAGATGCCTTGATTACATTCATGCTGATCTTTTGGGACCTGCAAGGGATCCTTCACACTCAGGTGCAAATTATTTTTTATCCATGGTTGATGATTACTCTAGAAAGTTATGGGTGTTCATCCAGAAGACTAAGGATGAAACTTTTGAAAGTTCAAAATTAGAAGACTCTGGTCGAAAACTAAACTGGCAGGAAGGTCAAGAGGTTGTGGACCGACAATGGTCTTGAATTTTGCAATGAGGCTTTCGGCAGCTATTGTGTTGGGTATGGTATTGCAAGGAACATAACCACTACAAGGACTCCCCAAAAAAATGGTTTGGCTAAAAGGTTTAATCAAACCATTATGGAAAGGGTGAAGTGCATATTGGTAAGTGTGGGATTAAATAAGTGTTTTGGGAAGAAGCTATTGCGACTGCAACATACTTGATAAATAGGTGTTCCTCGACAACCTTGGGAATGAAGACACTTGAAGAAGTCTGCTCGAGACTTCCACCTAGTCTCGACAGACTTAAAGTATTTAGTTGTTTAGCTTATGCTCATATTAGAAAAGATAATGTTGAACCTAGAGTTTTGAGATGCATGTTCCTTGGATACCCAGAAGGAGTCAAAGATTATAGGATGTGGTGCCTAGAGCCAGGTCACACAAGGTGTATCACAAGTCGATATGTAGTTTTCAATGAAGTTGAGATGGCTTTCAAGAAAGCTGATGACATTGCTTAAAGTTTGAAGATCTTTGAAGAAGAGCTGGAACATGATGAGAGTTCTGTTGAGGTGGAGCATAGTGATGATGAATTGTATAACCTAGATGAAGTCAAAGAAGAATCTCTAGTTATTTTCGAAGATGAGGAGATTGATAATGACTACCTGTTGGAAAAAGATAGGTCAAGAAGAGTCATCAAGCCACCTCAGAGACTTGGTTATACATATTTCATAGCTTATGCCTTAACCTCTTCAAGTGATGTTTTTGACGAAAAAGCTAGAGACTATAAGAAAGTTATGAGAAGTTAAAATAAGACTAAATGGCTGAATGCCATGGATAATGAAAACTAGTTTGTTCCCTTCTTAGTGTAGAGTTTGCTCATAGGTGGAGATTTATGGTATTTGGATTGAACTATAGTGTCGACAAGGATAGCTTTAGGATTCGATTGGAGTTGTGTATGTTGTAGTTAAAGTATGTTCGAGCATACTTTCAAAATATGTTAACTTGTAATTTAAGTTAGTATGTCGAATTGGACCTTGCTTGTAAGCCCAATTGTTTATGTTTTCTTACTATTCAAGTTAGCTTAGTAGTATATAAATACGCTACTTCTCTCAAGTTGTTGAGAGAGGTTAATTATTGGTATTCACTTGTAACCTTTGAACCCTTATTGAGAAAGTGAATAGAAAAACAGATTTAACAAATTCTCTATTCTTCTTCTCCCTTCTTCTCTCCCTTCTATAAAACCTAATAGGGTTTCTTATGTTTGTTCAAGAAATTCAAATTTTTTTCTCATATTTTGGTTTGTTCACGACGACATCAATTCCCAACAAAATGATTGTGTAAGAAGTAAATTTATTTATTGAAATGGCAAAAGTTGGCATATTTAAAGTTTTAAATAGAGACAAATAGTTTGTATTAAAGCATAATTAAATATATTTTAATTAATGTTGCAATGTGTTTTATTAATGAAAAATCATAAAGTTGAATTGAACTTTAGAAAATGTGATTGTTAGAGTTAGCTAAAAAAATGTTAAAGAAAGTTAGAAAAAAATTAACCTTACACTAAAGATGTGTAAAAAACAAACGAGGGAAAAAATAATTTCCATAACATACTCTTGTTGTGGTATTCGATCAAACCCCAGTCTTGACAGGGGGAATTCCACTAGGTAGTTTGTTCATTATGTAGTCGAAGTATGATCTATCATGTAATAATCAAAGAGGTTAGTGCTATAGTCAAAGTTTGATCAAGCATGCATGTGACTTAAGTTAGTTATGTACTTTGTTATGTAATAGTTATGTATGTCATGTAGAGCGCTATCATAAAACATGACATACATATACTAGGAGTCTATATATAGGTTGTACTCTAGTTTGTTTGAGTAGAGGAAATGTTAAGTTGATATTCACTTGTAATCCGTTAAACTTAATTGAGAAAGTGAATAGAAAGGCAGTTATAACCAACTTTATTTCCCGTTCTTCTTATTCTCTCTCTCCTGGTGGTTTTGGCAAAAACTCTAGCAAGGAGTGGATTATAGATTCAGGGTGTACTTGGAACATGACTCCAAACGAGGATGTGACAGATCAGTTCTATTGGAAAACAATAAAGCTTGAGAAATTGTAGGAATTAGATCAGTGAGATTAAAGCTCCAAGATGAGTTAATAAAGTTGTTGATTGGTGTTAGGTATGTACCTGATCATAGGATAGGTTTGATTTCTCTTGATGAATTCAATAAGAAAGGATATTTGTTTAAGGGAGGGAAAAGTATCATGAGAGTCATGAAGGGGTTGAACAAAGTCTTGAGATGCAGAAAGAAGCCAAGCTTGTATACATTTGAGTTCGAGTTTGTAAGTGGTTCAGCAGATATTTCATCCAAAAAACCTCTGTCGAAGACATAGCTATGGTACGTGAGATTGGGCCATGTTAGTAAGAGGAATCTTGTTGAACTGGGGAAACAAAATCTTCTAGGAGGTGACAAGGTTGGAAAGTTGGAATTCTGTGAACCTTGTGTATTTGGTAAAGCCCGAAGACTGAAGTGTAACAAATGAAAAAAAGAACACATGGATCCCCTGGTTGAATTCATGTTCATCTCTGGGGCCTGCAATAAATCCTTCACACTCAGTTGCAAGGTATTTTCTATTCATAATTGATGATTATTCCATAAAGTTATGGGTATTCACTAGAAGACTAAGGATGAAACTTTTGATAATTTCAAAAGTTGGAAGACTCTGGTCAAAAATTAGACTAGAGGAAAGGTCAAGAGGTTAAGAACAGATAATAGCCTTGAGTTCTACAATGAAACTTTTGACAGTTATTGTGTTTTGTCTCGTATTACTAGGCACACGACTATAGCAGGTACTCCTTAGAAAAATGGCTTGGCTGAGATATTAAATCGAACTATCTTGGAAAGGGTTAGATGCTTGTTGATTAATACAAGATTAAATAAGGTGTTTTTGGATGAGGTTGTTATAACTGCAACATACATGATAAATAAGTGTCCCTCGGCTGCCTTGGGGATGAAGACGCCTGAAGAAGTTTGGCCACGTCATCCACTAGATCTAAAAAAAACTTAGGTTATTTGAATGTGTAGCTTATGCTCACATTAGGCAAGACAAAGTCGAACCTATTGCTCTAAGATGCATGTTCCTTGGGTATCCTGAGGGACTTAAAGCCTATAGGTTATGGTGCATAGAAATAGGTCAAAGAAGATGTATCACAAGTCGTGATGTGGATTTCAATGAATTGAAATGGTGTTTAAATAAAACTGATGATGCTGGTTAAAATGTAAATATCTCTCAAGAAGATCAAAAACATGAAAAGTTTCCCGTTGAGGTGGAGCGTATTGATGTTGAATTGCATAACCGAAATGAAGTCGAAGAAGAAGCACAAGGTGTTGAAGAAGATGGGGAGACTAATAATGACTACCTGTTGGCAAGATACAAGGTAATGAGAGTTATCAAGACACCTCAGAGACTTATTTATGCATATCACATAGCATTTACCATAATCTCTACAAGTGAGGTTCTTGATGAACAACCTATAAACTATAAGGAAGCTATGAAGAGTTAAGAAATAATACTAAATGGCTGAAAATCATGGATGACGAGATAAAATCTCTATATGATAACAAAACTTAGGAGTTGATTAAGAAACCTGCAAGGGCCAAATTATTTAGTTGTAAGTGGATTTTTAAGTTTAAGGAAGGAATCAAAAGAGTGATGTAAAAGATATTTTAGGCAAGGTTGATTGCTATGGGTTTCACTCAGAAAGAATGAATCGAATTCAATGATGTGTTCTGCTTTGTTGTATGGCATAGATCCATTAGAATATTATTAGCCATGATGGCAAAGTTTGACCTAGAACTTGAACAGATGGATATGAAAACCGTCTTCATGTATGGTTATCTATATGAAACAATCTCGATGAGGCAACCTGAAGGGTATGCAAAAAGAGGCAAGGATGATTATGTGTGCAAGCTTAATAGTTTATTATCTGGCCTGAAACAATGTCCTCGACAATGGAATATGGGATTTGATAAGTGCATGGAACACATAGGTTTTACTAGGAGTCAGTTCACCACTTTGTTTACTCAATATTTTGATCAGGATGTTCACTTGTTATTTTGTTTCTTTATATGGACGAAATCCTCATAGAAAACAACAGTGTCGAGGATGTAATGAAGGTGAAGGTTGAACTTGACAAAGAGTTTGAAATGAGTGATATGGGAGTTGCCACTAGGATTCTTGGGATCGACATCCTGAGTGATAGAAAAAAATCAAGATTGTGCTTATCTCAAGAGACATACATAAGGAAAATTCTCGACAAATTTGGTATGTTGGATTTAAAGCCTGTCGTAACACCAACAAATCCTCAATTCATGCTATGTATGACTCAAATTTTGAGTACTAAAGTCGAAAGAGCCTATATGAATAACATTTTGTATGCTTGTAAAGTACGTTCTTTTATGTATTTTATGGTCTGTACAAGGCCAAACATAATGTACGGAGTGAGTCTTGTAAGCAGGTATATGGCCAATCTTAAGAAGGCACACTGACAAGTTTTGAAGTGGATTTTGAGATACATAAAATAATCCCTGAGTAGGGTCCTGGTTTATGGTGGAGCCATAAGCAATCCTAAAGTCAAATTTGAAGGATTTATCGACTCTACTATGAAGGATGTATGGATAGAAGAAAAACACTTTTGGATATGTTTTCACTATGTTTGGCATGTCAATCAGTTGGAAAGCTTCTCTTCAGAAGGTTGTTTCCTTATCAACCACTGAAGCTGAATACATTTCCCTTACTAAGGTTGTGAAAGAAGCATTGTTCCTTGAAGGGTTTTCTATGGAGCTAAAGTTTCAAGTTCAAGTTATCATTGTCAAATATGATAGTTAAAGTGTCATACATCTGTCGAAGAATTCAACTTATCATGAAAGAATCAAGCACATTGATGTTAAGCTGCATTTTGTTAGGGACAAAATCGAGAAAGGAGAAGTGAAAGTCCTTAAGGTTTTGACTTAAGATAATGATGTTGATATGATCACCAAGTCATTGTCTAGTAGCAAGTTCTTTCAATATATGCAACTGATAAAGCTGCATGATGATAACTAACTTGTCCCCTTGATGTTTTGGAGTTTGTTCCAAGGTGGAGATTTGTAGTATTGGATCAAACTCCTGTCTCGACAAGGGGAATTTGACTGGGTAGTTTGGGCATGATGTAGTCGAAGTCTTATCTAGCATGTAGTAGTCGATGAGGTGCATGTGGTAGTCGATGTTTGATCTAACATACATGTGACTTAAGTTAGTTATGCAATTTTTCATGTAATAGGTATGTATGTCAGGTATGAACATTATCATAACATGACATACATATACTAGAAGTTTATATATAGGTTGTACTCTAGTTTGTTACAGTAGAGGATATGTTAAGTTGTTATTCACTTGAAATCTGCTAACCCTGATTGAGAAAGTGAATAGAAACACTTTTATAACCAACTATATTTATCTTTCTTCTTGTCTCTTTTGTCTCTTTGTAAATTGAATCAATTTCTTGTGTTTGTTCAAGAAAATCTCACTTTCTCACAGCATAGCTTCATTCTTGGTATGAATATTGTCACAACAGTTATATTATAGATTAGTATTATAGATCATCGAAGTATAAATTAAAAAATCATCTTATTTAACACACTTATTATGTGTGTTTATTAACCTTTGATGTACTACACTCACTATGCCAAAAGAGACCTTTAGCAATGCGTTTTTTGGCCTTTAGCGGCGCTTAATAGTGCTGCATAAAGTGGCGCTGCTAAAGATAAAGGCAGCGCTTTTATTATGGAAAAAGCGCTGCTAAAGGCCCACTTTTAGCAGCGCTTTTCCATAAAAGCGTTGTCTATTCCCCCCCTTTAGCAGCGCTTTTAAAAGCGCTGCCTATTCCCCCTACCCCCCCCCCCCCCTCCTTTAGCAGCGCTTTTCTTAAGAAAAGCGCTGCCTATTCTCAACCTTTAGCAGCACTGCCTTTTCTCCCCCCTATAGCAGCGCTTTCTTGAGCACTCTCGTAGGTCACCCCTATAGCAACTCTTTTTCTTAAAAGTGCTGCATATTCTTCACGTTTTTAAAATTATTTAAAAAAAATCACTTTTTTATATTTTTTTCGATAAAGCTGCTTATAACAATTACATTCACCTGCTTATAATTCAGGCCTTTAATTCAATACTTTGGCCTTATATATATATTGTAATTCAACACTTTGGCCATAATCATTGTAATTCACATAAACCTGCTTATATATAATTCAACACAAGTCGATCCTCAGAACAACTTCACAAATACAGTCAATTTACATATAATTACAAAACTGATAACTTTACAAATACATTCACTACACATATAGCGCTAAAACTACATACGACTTCCAGAAATATTATTATCCCGCATCAATATTTGGCGATACATATACCTTATACAATTCTCAACACAAGAATGTATTGACACCATTCCTTCTTAATTTCTTCCAATCCTGCTTTCGAGTAAGTACCGCACTTGAATTCATCAAAGTACTACATAATATAACAGAACATGCACGATTTAGTTTTAAAACTAATTACTCAGATGAAATATCGGTTAATTATTAAAATAAATCATATAACTTATAAATTGATCCATACCATGATTGGAATCTCTATTTGACCATAATGAATACTTTCCTTCATAAAGCGCAATACAAAATATCCGCAATCAATCCCATTGCGCTGACGAGGACACTGTAAATGAAAAAAACAAACAAACATTTATCAGGATATATAGTTTAAATAGCTTTATCAAGTAGAATCACTATAACAGTAAAAAAATGTGAAAATACACCTATACTCTGATCCAACTAATGTTGTTAGCCTTCCTTTTTGGCACTGTTGTTTCCCTTTGTGATCAAAATATTTGTATAGCTCTAACATAATATAAACGAATATTTAGAACAATTTCACATAATAAATAAAGATAATTTTTTAGAACATTATATCTCATCACTTACATATCAACCATATTCTTCATATTAGGATATTTTGTTTGATCACCATCCAATGAATCTAGATAATACATTATTTCTTTCATTAGATTAATCGCGACCAACAACCAGTGTCCACTGTAAAATAATAAGACAAAAGTTTAGACGGAAATTTATATAGAATGGGAAAAAACGAATAATTATAATAAATGAATTTAGAATGAAATCTAACCCATGGCCAGTATTATATGGCAACAAGTACAACTTCTCTGTAGTTGCGGCCATAAATGCTTAGACTATGTAATCTTTGACTACATCTAGAGTGTGATCGATTGACCATGAGTTGATACAGCTAGCAGATAAGAATGCGAATCTTGAAGTCAAATCATGCGGGACCAACAACTTGTCATACAAGAACCTTAAATAAAAATATAATCAACATTAGAATATTCAGTTAATGAGCAAATAAATCGATCAATTATTTAATTAAAATTGATCCGAGTACCTGATGTAGGAATGCATAACACCGATGCCCAATTCAGAATGTTGGAAAATCTGGTCCAAATCCTCCTTAACAATTGTTTCGGCATATTCAAAACCGAAAATACCTCCCTCCATAGGTATTTGACGGATGCCACCCTCAACCACATCTGTTGTTCCTACATATGTTTCAAGGCACAACCTAAATCGAGGAACAAATGCTTTTTTGCTTGGCCTTTTTTTTGTTGGGCACCTTGCTAGATTCAGGCATCTTACCCTTGCTAACTTTTTGCAACTATTGATCATCATGAACCTAAAATTCATATAAGTTTAGTAATTAATGTATAATAAGATAATCATGTAACTGTAATAGTACCTATTTTTTTGATGCAGCTGAATCGGTTTCCCACACAATAATTCCCTTATCTTTTGATTTGGATTTTGTAGGAGTCTAAGATCATCATGTAAATAAGTAAATGTAAATGTAAGAATAACTTTCATGTATGGGTCGTAAAACATTTGAATACTACAAGGTTCATAATGGTGTTCAACCTACCTCATCATCTATGAAAATGAGATTTGACGGCCATGCAACATACGATCCTATTGCGTCTCCTACCACTGTTGCGTCCGAAACATCATCTGGTATAGGAAACAATGCACCCCCTCTAACGCAATATCAACCGATACTTTCAAAAATCCAGCAGGGATCGGTTTATGGTGAAGTAAATCTCCTAAAGTGTTATGCACTTTTCCCTTGCCAACCATGCGATAAGTCGGTGACGGTAAAAACAACCGACAAGGTGAAATGCTCTAAACAAATAATGAATATGATTAATGTGTCAATTAAGAAAATTGTGTTAAATTAATTTCAATGTAATATATACAATTACCTTTGGAAGCTTCTGCGGACAATTGATACTATCTTTGTCACTAGTATCTTTACACTCTGGACCACGCCTTTCTAACATGTATCTCTCTTTGTCCTTTTGTAATTCACGAATCTGAGCTTTCAATTCCTCCAACGTCTCCATCACTTGTTTATTGCTAGGATTTTTATTCTTTAGTTGCTTATACAGTTTTGATGGAGTGACACCAAATCCCTTACCCCTCAACGCCTAGAATACGCAGGAATATTTAACACTTGACTCAATACGCTCCTGCAATCATCGTCCTCATCTGCAATTATAGTCTGGGATAGAGTCTCCTGAAATATAGATAAAAGCATATATAAATATATTATACACTTTTGAGTTTATGACATAACTAATGTTGTACTTACACATTGTTCAAATACTTGTTGAACTTCTTCCTGAACGACTCCATCTCTTCCCACACGGACAACCTTCCATAAAACATGGTCCGGAAGAGATGTTGCATCACTTTTCTCCTCTTCTAACTACACATTAAGATAGATAATAAAGCATTCATATCCGACGATATATACTTACTATTTTTTGTAACTATATCATATTAAAGCATTTATATATCCTTACTATTTTTTGTTGTAAGCGCGCATATCCCAAACGCCCTTTTTTGTATGGATATGCGGGTTTTGATGCCCGTTGTCGATTTACGTCACTCACAACCTGAAAAAATAAGTTTAAGTCATATCAGAACTCTTGTGGAAGAAGTATATATATTATACATTGTTCATGATAAGTTGTACTTACGCAAAATTCTTTAGTTCTTCGCTTGGCAACAAATGTCTCCCATTCTTCATTTGAAATCATATCAGCATACTTCTTTGGACGCTCTGATTCGAAAAAGTTTCCATCAGAATCTTAAAGAAACTTGTTCGTTAAAAATGCTCTAAATCCTCTCAGTCGTTTGCCGGTCAATTGAAGATAATATTTTCTCCTGCAATCATCAATATTAAAAGATCTCTGCAAACAAATAAACATACATATAGTATGTTAGTATAATTAATTTAAAGATCTAACCGTCGACACAATTAAAAAATATCAAATATCATACTTGTGTCTCGCTCCAAATTTTGTCTCTAGCCGGTTGTAACGAAGGAATTCTCCAATTATCGCAAGTAATTGGAATTTGCGAACGAACAAGTGCTCTAATGTAACTTGTCAACATCACACCGTTAAGCTCAATTAATTGATCTTTTTCATTTCAATGCACATCATACTTTACACCTTTATCTTTCGCACGAATGATTTTTTTCATAATCGTTATTCCTCTTTTAATATCACCTTCCACGTCTTGTGCTGTTTCGTTTCCATCATGTGATTTTTCCTCGTTGGTGGCCATAATACCTGTAATTCAGAAAAACCAAATTATCAAATGAATGACAAATATGTAAATAAGAAATATATAAATAAGAAATATATAAATAAAAAAACATATATATAATTTTATTAAATGACATAATATGTAATTTTACTGCATCATATAATATGTAATTTTATTTAAATGAGACAATATGTAATTTTACAAGTACCTTTGTCACTAACATCTCTTTCTTTTTTTCATTGGAACATGGTTTACTTGTCTCTTAACAACACGGACAGATGGATTGATCCAAATTCCCTCGTTATGATCATTTCTAATATATGATTTGTCCGCTCTAATTTTCTCATCTGGATCATCTATAATATAAGATTCCTTCTCAACATCAACATCACCCTGATCTCCAATGTTATCATCGATTACTTTGTTGGAAAAAAGAACTATAGACCATTTCGTACTTGTCGTATCAGTGACATAGAACACTTGTTTAGCTTGCGTGGCTAGAATAAAAAGTTCATCTTTCTACCCCACCTTATTAACATCCACTTGAAAAAATCTTGACTTATCCAATCGTATGCCATTATTATTTCCAACCCACTTGCATACAAAGATAGGAATCTGAAACTTCCCATAATCAAACACCCAAATGCGCTCGATAACCCCAAAATACATCAGATTTTCATATTTGGGGCTTAAGTCCTTCACACTTGAAATGTGCATTGCTTCGGCAAGCACGGTGAGACCACTATTTTGTATTGTACTTTTATCATCTTGTTCTTTGGTATAAAATGTGTATCCATTAATTGCGTATGCGTTATAAGAAAACACATGCAAACTTGGGTCATATGCTAAACATCTCAACCTCAATGTCATTGTTCAGAACATACAAATGCACTTTCTCCCGTTGATCCCTTAAAACTGTCACAACTTTATTTCCAATTAACTGTTTTCCTACTATTTTTTCAACAACATGAGATTTTGGGAGGCCAATGGATTGAACATTGGACAAATATTCAGTACAAAACTCAATCGCTTCTTCAACAATGTATAGTTCAACAATACAACCCTCTAGTCGACTTCGGTTTTTCACATACCCTTTCAATATTTTCATATAACGTTCAACAAGGTACATCCATCTCATATAAGTTGGTCCACATAATTGTGTCTCTTTCACAAGTTGAACAACTAGATGTACCATTATGTCAAAAAACGATGGAGGAAAATACATTTCAAGCTAACACAAATTAATAACTATTTCCTTTTGCAATGTTGGTAAGATCGCAGGATCGATCACCTTACTACAAATTGACCTGAAGAAAAAACACAATTTAGTTATTGCGCTTCTCACTTTTTTTGGCAAAATAGAACGTATACCTATTGGTAGAAAGTGTTCCATTATAACATGACAATCATGTGTGTTTAAACTCTTTAACTTGAGGTCTTTCATAGAAACAAGTCTTCTAATATCTGAAGAGTATTCTTCTGGAACTTTAACTTCACTTAGAAACTTACACAATATCTTTTTCTCCTTTCTAGATAAATTATAAGCAGCAGGTGGTAGATATGTTCGATTTCCTTTCTTCAAGGGTCCTAATTCATTTCTTATTCCCATCGCTACCAAGTCCTTTCTTGCTTTAAGGTCATCCTTAGACTTTCCTTGTATATTGAGTAACGTACCAATAACACTTTCAAATACATTTTTTTCAATATGCATAACATCAAGAAAATGTCTTACATACAACGACTTCCAATACGAAAAATCAAACAAAATTGATCTTTTCTTCCACCCACGCGTGACAAGCGTATGAGCAAAAGGCCTGCCAAACTTAGTAGTCACATCTTTCACGTTTTCAAAAAAAATTTCGCCCGTCACTGTAGGTGGAGCTCTACCTTGTTCTAAATTTCCATTGAATTCTTTTCTCCACCCACGATAGTTATGATTAGAATTTAAGAATCTACGATGACCAAGAAATACATTCTTCTGACCAAATTCCAATCGCGTCCAATCTGTGTTTTCCTACACAGATAGGACACGCACATTGACCTTTAATGTTATACCCCGATAGATTTCCGTATGCTGGAAAATCATTAATTGTGCCAAACAACATTGCCCTCAAATTGAAACTTTCTTTCCGATATCCATCATAAACCTCCACACCGTTCTCTCACAAACTCTTTAAGTCTTTGATTAAAGGTGTCAAGTATACGTCTATATCATTCCCTGGTTGTTTAGGGTCAGAAATTAACATAGATAACATCATGTACTTATGCTTCATACATTGCCATGGAGGTAGGTTATAAATTATAATAATTACAGGCCATTTGGAATGTGAGATACTTTTTAGACCATGCGGATTCATTCCATCAGTTGATAATGCCAAGCGAAGGTTTCTAGCTTCTTCTCCAAAATCAGGATACTCATTATCAATTTTCATCCACTGTGGTGAATCTGTCGGATGTCGATACTTCTCATCTATAATTCTATCATCTACATGCCAAGTTAAGTGTTTTGCATCTATTTCACCACGAAACGTGCGTCTAAATCTCGGAATTATAGGAAAATACCATGAGACTTTTGCTGGTGACAACTTTTTCTTATACCGAGATACACCACATTTAGGAAACTCGTTTAATGATGCATATTCATTTCGAAACAAAATGCAATCATTTGGACAAACATGTATCTTATCATAGCTCATGCCAATATAGCATAACATTTTTTTAACTTCATAGGTTCGATTGGGAAAAACATTATCCTCCGGAAGCATCTCTTTCATAAGGGCTAATAACTCTGTGAAACTTTTATTCGACCATCCATTACCCGCCTTTAAGTTGTACAATTTTAATACCGCAGACAATCTTGTGAAAGTAGTGCAACCTTTATACAACAGTTTCTCTGCATCGCTTACCAAGCTCTCAAACATATTGGGACAATCCTGAAGATCTTCTTCAAGTGCTTCTGCAATCTCTTCTACTCGATCACAATCATATGTATCCCTGCCATTGTCATTTGAAGCACATGTCGTATTATCCCCCGGTTCTACATTCTTGTTACTTATATCACCATGTAATGTCCAACATGTATAACTTCAATCAATTCTATGTCTCGTTAAATGAGATTCCAACTGAACTGCGTCAATCCGACGCCCATAACAGCAACCTAAGTCAGGACATGTGATCCTACTGGGGTCTTTGGCGTGTTCAACAGCAAACTTAACGAATTTTGATACCCCATTCTCGTACTCTTTGACAATCGATTAGAAGACATCAATTTTTTATCCATACTAATTAAGTAGGCTAAACTAAACTAAGAAAGCTAAACACAAATAGCGAATACCTGTAGCACCTGTAGAGAAATCACCAACTTCTAGAACTACACAGTAGGATTCTTGGAAACGATCACAATCCTGCTCTTCACAGGTAACCCCTATAACAGACAAAATTAATAACATCATCAACATTAAATAATTCTTGGAAACGATCAAAATTAACTGACATAAATAATTCATTTACTTTCATCAACAACATCAACATCATTAACACCAACACTAACAACATCAACAACAACATTATCGTTAATTAATTCAAGTTTCCATCAACAACAATAATATTAACATATATACGAAATTAATTCATTTGTTTTCATCAACAACATCAACATCATTAACATCAACACTAACAACAACAACATCTGTTTCCATCAACAATATCAACAACATCATTAGAATCAACACTAACAAAAACAACATTAACATTATTTTTTTCCATCAACATTATCATTTTAACATGAACAACAACACTAACAACAACAACATTAACATCAACACTAACAACAACAACATTAACATTATTTTTTTCCATCAACATTATCATTTTAACATAAACAACAACACTAACAACAACAACGACATTCCATTTTCACAACTAATACTTTACTAACCTCTAATTCAATTTAATTGTATCCTAACAACTAACTTTAATAGAATTTCTAACTTTGTTAACTCTCTAACAAATTTCTACATGGAATCCATTAACAGTCACAACTGCCCTAACTTGAAACACTATTTATTATTCATCAACAATCACATTCTAGAAGTCTCTCAATCTCTCTGATTTTCTCTCTCTGCAAGAAAAATGTATTGTACAAACTACACATTAGAAGAAGAAGAACAACAACAATGTTTCCATCAACATTGTCATTTTAACATCAACAACAACACTAACATGCAACAACATTACTAACATGCAACAACATTATTTGTTTCCATCAAAAATTTTTTAAAAAAAACTTGAAATACCTTAAAAATGGTGGAAATACGCTGACAATGGAGGTGGAGGACAAAGATGACGGTCAAAACGGACGGACGGAGGTGGAGGACGAAGATGACGGTCAAAACGGACGGGCGGCGACGGAAGGAGACGGTCGGGCGGAAGCAATGGACGAAAGTTGTCGTCTGTGACTAGGGTTCTATACGCGGCGAGAAAGAAAGCAAAACCGCGACTGTTCTGTTTTATAAAAAATTCTGGAAATTTTTAATTTTATGCTACTTAAATCTATAACAGCGCTTTTCCATGGCCTTTAGCAGCACTTTATAAAAGCGCTCTCTAAGATCTGCCTCAGGTAGGACCTATAGCAACACTTTTATAAAAGCGCTTTCTTTTGTATCCCCTATAGCAGCGTTTTTGTAAAAGCAGTTTCTTAGACTGACACCTTTAGCAGCACTTTTAGAAAGCGCTTTCGTAGGTTACCCCTTTAGTAGCGCTTTCTAAAAGCGCTTTCGTAGGTTACACCTATAGCAGCGCTTTCTAAAAGCGCTTTTGTAGGACCTACTTTTAGCAGCGCTTTTTGTAAAGCGCTTTCTATTGTTAACCATAGCTGCCACCTTTAGCAGCGCTTTTCTAAAAGCGTTGTCTAAAGTCTGTTATTTCTTTCCTTTTTTTTTCTGACTCTTTAGCAGCGCTTTTGCAAAAAGCGCTGTCTTTTCTGCGCTGCCAAAAATCATTTATGTAGTAGTGACTGGTTTATTGCATTTGTATAACTTATTTGTTTTGGACAAAGGGCCTCTTTGTTTCAGCTTTTAAAAAATAAATTTTTTTCTTTGCATTTTTAAAAATAGATTTTACAAAATCGTTTTTAAAAAATATTACTATTTTTTTATATTCATTTTTTCTAAATTAAAAGATTAATTTTGACATTTTATAACATAAACATACATTACTAAAGATTAAAAAATAGTTGAAATCACAATTTTTTAAAAAACTTGTATCTCAAAAATGATATTTATGAAAATCTATTTGAAATAGCTTTAAAATCAAGTGATTTTTTAAAATTTTGATATCCAAAAAAAGTTTTAATAAAATGATGAAATATCTAAAATAGTATTTCAAAAATAACTATTCAAATCATTTTCATTTGAACTTTTTATGAAAAATTTCTTTATAAATTTTTGGTTAAATACCATTTTTGATCCCTTAACTATACCCTTAGATTTAGATTGGTTCCTTAATTATTTTTTGTATCAAATTGGTCTCTTAACTATTTAAAACGTGTCATATTGATAATTTTTGTCTAATTAGCGACAAATTTTTGAATTTTTTTCGTCGCTAATTAGATGAAAATGACCAATATGACACATTTTAAAGAGTCAAGGGAGCAATCTGACACAAAAAATAATTAAGAGACCAATTTAAACGTAAGGATATAATTACGAGATAAAAAAAATATTTAGCCTAAAATTTATTACACAAAATTATGTTTCACAATAAAAAAACCATTTTTAAAAAAAAGGACAAAACAAACTTTGCAGAAGTTGAATAATGCTCAATAAGAGAACATATTATGCGGGTTTAATTATCCTGTAATCCTTAGCAAAACCGATTTTAGGATAGTGGTATGCTAATTTGTAATCTGCTTAAGAAGGCCTAGGTGTGATGATGTATAGACTGTGTATTGTTTTGGTCTAGATTTCAAGCAAATTATATGGTGAGTCCTTTGCAACCCTTCATAGAAAATGAGTAGTTGTTCTTCACTATGAGGCTGGACTAAGACTCTCCTTTAGTATCGAGTTGGAGTAGTCATTGTACTCCCTTTAATAAACTTTACTTATCAAAATTAAAAAGAAACTAAAAACTAACAGGTGTAAAGTTCCTTTAAAATGAAGTTTTGATATTTTTTGAAGAATATATTCCCATTATATAGCACTAGTGTATTACTAATTGCCTATAAAAGGGAAATCCAAGATCACAACAAATTCACCATTCAAACAACTATCATCAAAACTTGTGTGAATTGATACTTTCCCTTCCTCCAACAAAATGCAAAGCCGAAAGATCAATGGATACCCACAAGAACAATACTATGGTGATGATAGCTCGTGGATGGAAACTAAGGCTCAACAGCTACAGAGCCATGGATATCCACAGACACAGCAATATCCAGGCATAAAACCAGGTTATGGCAATGATTCTGATTACTCCATGCAAAACCATCATGGCCATGACTCTAACCATGATGTGTATCATCGTCAGGACAGCAAGCCTCATGGCCTTGACTCTAACCATGATGTGTATCATCGTCAGGACAGCAAGCCTCATGGCCTTGACTCTAACCATGATGTGTATCATCGTCAGGACAGCAAGCCTCACGGCCTTGGCTCTCACCATGATGTGTATCATCGTCAGGATAAGGTGCCTCATGGACAGGAAAATGGTTATGGTTATGATAACAATCATGGCCATGGCAATGGCAATGGCAATGGCCAGATATTCCCTTTTGGTGCTACCACTAATCACTCACCTCATCATGGTAATGGTGTAAGGCCATTCAATCATGGTGGCCGTGGCCAAAATGACTATGTGTCAGAGAATGAGTATGAAGTTTACAAGGAGGAGCAGGTCGGTTCTGGCGCGATGAGGAGGGATGAAATGAGATATGAGAGGCGTGGAACATATGGAGGAGATGTTCATCAGGCCAATCCATATGGATACAATAATAACAGGAACAATCCTCTTGGTCATGGAACAAACAAAGCCAATTGGACACTAAAAGGAGTTTAATATGCTTGGTTACTGTTATTAGTATTACTACCTCAGGACCCAGTACTAATAAATCGTGTGCTTTGTTTTCTGTTTTCTTGTTGTAATAAGTTGCCTTGGTTATGCATGGCTCTTTATATATATGATCAATGTTATATGTAACTCATTATGAAGTTATAATAAGATTTATGTGGACTTATATACTAGATGGTGTTTAATTATTTATTTGCTTCAAATCGAATTCTTTAGCTCAATTTCTATATAAATTAGTTGAAGATGTTCCACAACAAATGGAACAAATATATAACTTCCTTCTGGGTTGTTATGGTGCTTCAAGCATTCTGTATTTTTTTCTGCCTTTTATTTGCATCACTTTGGTGTAATAATGCTAGTGATACAATTATAAGTCTTCTGTTAAACAGTTATTCTTAGTTACAATCCAATTTTATAAGATTTAAATTAGGCTTAACACAATCATTTATCATTTACATTCACGCATCAAATTCAATAATCCTGAACGCAAGCGTGTATTAAAAAAAAACGTAAGTTTCACAAATTTTTACAAACGGGTTTTTGTAAGAACTAGTTCCATCAAATATAAAAACTTAATATGGTATAAGAATTAAGAATCAAGAATGAGTAGTTTGATTTCAAATCAACGGCTCAAATCAAACTAAAATCGTGTGAAAATGCTACAGCAGTAAATGATTAATGAGGATATTAGGTTTTTAGTATATTTAGTATAAGTTGACAACTTTTCTACCCATCATCAAAAGTTGAATATAGTACCCAAAATCAATCACATATTACCATTCTTGTCTCAAATAAGTTTATATGAATCCTTTATTCAAATAATTTGATTCCAAATGCTAAAGCGATTAAAGACAAAATATAACCCACAAATGAGCACAAGCTTTGTATTCTTTGAGATCAATCATTTTCATAGACCATCACCAAAAATGCTAAACGAATAAAATTGAATATAATGATGATAGTATTGGATTCGTTTTGAAGACCCTATCTTCGAATCTTTTCCTGATTAAATCATCTTAATGTTTATGGAGAAGTATCAGATTCACCACCATATCATTATCGAATATATAAGTTGAAAAACACATGCAACAAATATCCACCAAAGAAAAAAGATAATCAATAATCAATAATCACACAAGTAAGAATAAAAGTGAATAAATACAGATGAAGAGGCAGCAACCAGTAACACAACCTCAATCAACCACTAGCAAATGGAAAACCAAAACATTGTATACCGTGGATGGTGTCCTTCAAACTCTTACAACTACGAAGTCCATGAAGTAACCGAGCCTATGCTTCGCAAGCGCAACGAACGTCCCAGAAAGCATAAGAAGGGTCATGTTGCATTCAAAACCGTGCTAGAAGAGGATATAACACCTGTAGAAGAAGAAGCAGTTGTGGCAGAAACTGAGACTGTTGCTGAACGTGTGAATTCTTTTCAGAGTATTGATAGTAAAGCTGATGCGTTTATTAAGATGGAGCACAGGAGGCTTGAATTTGCCAGGCTCAGGTCTTTGGGGCTTGCCTGATTGATTGATATTTTCTATTTGTAGCTAGGTGTTAGCTACAACTACAAGGGTCTTCATCATGTCGAGGTTTATCGTTTATAAACATAAGAAAAATATGAAATAATTTCAACCTTATGTATTCCTATGAAATAACCTTATGAAATAATACATCATCTTCTTACTTTTGTAGTGTGTTTTGAATTATTTGTTATATTTTCTACTGGTTAACTTGCATCTTTCTTTTAGAGATTTAGGATAAGGTGTAAAATTATCATCTATCAAAAATTTATTACTGGATAATCTCATACCACTTATTTAAAAATATCAATGTAATTAGACGGAATACACAATAATCATTAAATGAAAAAATAAGTATGTTTTTTATTTTCTGTTTTTTAAATAAATAAAAATATTTTAATACTAATTTTTTTAAAGTATAATTATTATATGTAAATTTTGATTTCAAATTTTAAATGAAATAGTTAGAAAAAAGTTTTTCACTTAAAAGATGACTTTTCAAATTCGAAAATATGAATTAAGGTGGTTATATTTTCGAAATCAAATGTGATAAATTTAAAAAACATGAACTTGTCAAAAGTTTAAATATGCTACTTTTATTATGCAAAATACCATATATTTAAAAGTAATTTGAGTATTGGACCATCATGAATACTGTACTTTAGGTCCACGTGGTAGGTTCACATGGTATTAATGATCTCCGTCCATTGAGTTAGTGAGATATTGAATTGAATTCTAGTATAGTCGAAAGATAGTTTTTTGGTTTGACAATTCAATAGGATTTTAGCATGTCGTCGAAGTCTGTTCACATGATGTAGTCGAAATATGCTAGGAGTGTTAGCATGTCGAATTTGGCCTGTTTGTTATGTCCAATTGTTTAAGTTAGCTTGTTCTCTAAGTTAACCTGTATAATGGGCCTGTGAGTAACAGTCCATTAAATTAGTGTGTTAGTTTTCTTATTAATAGCATGCTAGTCTCTCATCTTTGAAATAAGACAAATTCTAATTAGGGCGAGAGAGGTCATTTGCTATTCTGTAACACTTGTAATCTTGTTTCAAAGAAAAAGTAAAGAATAACAGTTTATAACCAATTTCATTATGTTCTTCTTGCTACCCTCTTTTCTACCCTTGTGGGTTTCTTGCCGATAAAGAAACTCATTACACGTTATTATTCTGGCATCGTTTTTCACAATAAATTGGTGCGGTGAGCGTGGAAAATATGTCGCCAACAAAGTAAGAAATTTGAAAAGTTCATCGGAGTGAACGATTTCGGTCTGTGTCGCTTGAAGATGAAAGCCCTATTGTTTCAACATGGTTGTTAAGAAGCATTGAAGGGAACCACAACCATGGATGTTGTGTTAACGATCAAAGAAAAAATGACTATGATAGAGAAAGCTCACAGCACCATCTTATTAAGGCATAGTGATAAGGTTCTTCATCAGGTTCCGAAAGAGACGTTGGCGTCAAGATTATAGGTGAAACTTGAAAGTTTGTACATGACTAAATTGTTGGTCAATCGCCTCTACCTGAAGCAAGCTTTGTATTCATTGATGATGAGAGAAGATAAAATTTTGGATGAACAGTTGGGTATGTTCAACAAGTTGATTCTTGATCTTGAAATATCAATGTCAAGATCGAGGATGAAGATCAAGTGATATTGTTGTTGTGTACTTTGCCCAAATCAAATGCTCACTTCAAAGAAACTCTGTTGTATGGAAGAGAGTCTCTGACCTTTGAAGAAGTTCAATCGTCCTCCTTGTATCCTAAGGATTTGAACAAACGAAAAGAGCTCAAGCCATCTTTGACTGGTGAATGCGTGTCGGTTAAGGCGAAGTTCACAAAGAGAGATGGAAAATTTGACAAGAAGAAGGATAAACGTGAGCAGAAGTCTTGTAGTGGTGGTGCATCTGGTATTTGATGTTATCATTGTAACAAGAAGGACCATACAAGAAAAGTATGCCTTGGACGCATGAAAGATCATGGAGGTAAGGATAATGGAAACGCATCCATTGTTCAAGATGATTTCGACTCATTTGATATTCTTGTGGTTTCAAGCGGCGACTCAAGTAAATAGTAGATTATGGATTCAGGTTGAACTTGGCACATGACTCCAAACAAAGACTTGTTTGAGGAACTATGTGATCAAGATGGTGGATCTGTATTGCTTGGAACAATAAAGCTTGCAAGATTGTAGGTGTTGGATCTGTGAGATTCAAGCTCCATGATGAGTCAATAAGTTTGTTGACTGAAGTCAGGTATGTACCTGATTCTAAGAAAGTTTGATTTCTCTAGGTGAATTTGATAAGAAAGAATATGGTTTCCAAGGTGACAAACATATTCTAAAAGTCATGAAGGGGTCGAAGGAAGTCTTAAGATGCATGAAGAATCAAGGTTTTTATACCCTTGAGGCTGAAGTTGTCAGTGGTTCTGCAAAAGTTGCATCCATAAAACCTTCGTCGAAGACAGAAATTTCGCACATGAGATTGGGCCATGTCAATGAAAGCGATCTGGTCGAATTGGGTAAACAAAATCTAATTGGTGGAGATAAACTCGAAAATTCAAAGTTTTTTGAACCTTGTTTACTTGGAAAATCTTGCAGAGTGAAGTTCAATAAAGGCAAACAAAAAACATATGGATCCCTTGATTACATCCATATTTATCTTTGTGGGTCTAAAAGATGTCCATCACATTCAGAAGCAAGGTATTTTCTATCCATATTTGATGATTATTCTATAAAGTTATGGCTATTTATCCAGAAGACTAAGGATGAAACTTTTGAGAATTTCAAAAGTTGGAAGACTCTATTCTAAAATCAGACTGTCAGAAAGGTCAAGAGGTTAAGAACCAACAATGGTCTTGAATTTTGTAATGATGCATTCAATAGTTTTTTTGCAGCCTCTGGTATTGCAAGGGACAAAACTATTGCAGTACTCCTCAAAAAAATAGTTTGGCTAAAAGGTTTAATCAAACCATTTTAGAAAGAGTTAGATGCATGTTGACTGGTGTTGGGTTAAAAAAGTTATTTTGGGCAGAGGTTGTTTCGACAACAACATATTTGATAAACAGATGTCCTTCGAATGCGTTAGATATGAAGTCACCTGAAGAAGTTTGGTCATGACATCCACCATATCTCGACAAACTTAGAATATTTAGTTGTATATCATATGCTCACATTAGTCAAGAGAAGGTCGAACTTAGAGCTCTGAGATGCATGTTCATGGTATACCCTAAAGGAGTCAAAGCTTATAGGTTATGGTGCCTAGAGCCAAGTTAAAGGAGGTGTATCATCATTCGTGATGCAGTTTTCAATGAAGCTGAGATTACTTTTAAGAAAACTGATAAAGTTTGTCGAAATGCACAGATATTTGAAGAAGACCTGGAACAAAAAGAGATTCATGTTGAGGTTGAGCATGCTAATACTAAATTGTGTATCCTAGATCAAATCGAAGAAGAAGCACAAGATACTGAAGATACTGAGGAAGTTCAAGAAACTGTCGATGACTACCTGTTGGCAAGAGATAGGTAGGGAAAAGTCACCAAGCCATCTCAAAGACTAGGTTATGCAGAGCTTATAGCTTATGCCTTAATTTCTACAAGTGAGGTTCTAGATGAAGAACCTAGAGATTATATGGATGGTGAGATGAAGTTGTTAGAACAAGATTCGCTCAAGACATAAGTTTTGATATAACAAAAGTATTGAAAGAACAATTTATTTGATGTGTGTTTTATCTATGCAGGTTCTTGTTCTTATACATAAATAGTCAGAATCTATTTTACTTAGACACACTTAAGAGTTGCTTCATTGCTAGCTTCTGGTGGCAAAATCTCAAGAACGTTTGCTGGTGTGGCTTGGCACAGACTCTGGTGTTGAAGGTCTAGTATTAAGACAAGTCACTACACTTGGCAATTGTATATCAGAATCTAGTACCACTCAGAGTTGGTGATTTCCCGTACCTATGGTGATTTCCCGTACCTATGATACTTGTATCATGTACAACTTGTTCTCTATCCTGTTGGGCCTGCTCAGCAGTTCAGATCAAAGTCTCTTGCTATGTGCATGAGCAAAATTCTTGCTCATTAGGATTCAAGCAACAAGTCTTAAGCCAAGATGCTTAAGCCATATAAGTCTCATTGCTTAAGTTCTTAAGCTGTGAAAGTTTTATTCATCTAGGCTGATTAAGCAAAGGGAAAGTCTTCATATGAGGGGTGTAAGCAGGATGTCTCAAGTGCTTCTTGAGCAAGGAAATCTCAGTCTGAATGGCCAGAAGAGCAGGTGGCTCGGTCAGAGGATGTGAGTAAGGAAGTCCCAATCTGGATGGCTAGAAGAGCAAGTGGCTCGGTCAGAGGATATTAGCAGAAGTCTTAGACATGTGCTATAATCAAGAAAGTATTAGACAATTGGTCTAAGAAAGTATAAAATACTTATAAAGAAGCATAAGTGATTGTAATCATGGGGTGGTTATAATGAAAATCTCTTGTGAGGCAAGGGGACTGAAGTACTCCTAGTTAGGGGAGGAACCAGGATAAATCTTTTGTGTCTTCTGTTGTTATTTGTTTACTTTTGTTATATCCGCTGCCAATGAATTAAAACAGAATTTGAACACCAGTTATGATTCTGAAACTCTGATCAGAAGTTAAATTAAAGAAAATGCAAAATACAATTCAACCCCCCTTCTTGTGTACTTTTCACACCTTTAATTGGTATCAGAGCATGGTATGTGCTTAACACTTAACAGTGGCGTAGATAATGTTCCAATAAGAAAAGTATAAGTCTTCTTCAAGAAGAAATCAAGTGCCACGTGAAAAATATCATACGGCTTTTCCTACCGTATTTAAAGGATGATTCCATTGAATTTAAATGATGGAAAAGCTAAACATATTTTTAACTCATTGGTCTTGATAAAAAGTTTCTGAAGGTCTATAGAATATCCTTGAAAGAGGTATTACTATAGAAGTTGATGGTGTAAAGATGATCATATTGAAAATCTCTTTCACTAGCTCAAAAGATGCATATTGAATATATTCAGAGGTAGTTGCATTCTAGTAGATGCACTATCTCACTTTTGAGTATATCAACATCATTGATGTGTCTAATTCTTGGGTAATCTTTAAATTCATGTGCTTGGATTTGTGGGGATCAGTTTTAGAAGCTTGAACAGTTACACTTCATCTAATCTTTTCAAGCAAATTCTGAGAAGATTACTCTAAGACTTAAATCTAAGATCTTAGTTATTCAGGATGTTTACATCTTGAATATGTTGTGTTCTGAAGATTTGCCTTGTAGTATTCAAAGGAAAGAAATGAAGATAGATTATGAAAAACTATTCAAGAGATCACCTTCTTAATTTATCTCAAGTTCTTTGGAATGACTAATGATAAGAAACTTAGGTTTCTTGTCAGAACAAATTTCATACTGGTTGAATAGATTGTGATATCTTTCGATAGAAGAGTAACTTCACAAGCTTCTGAAATACTTGTATTTCAACTGATTTCACATACCTGAAAGCAAGAAGAAACACTATCATAACCTAATATCAGATGCTCTTTAAAGTCTAAACTTTTGAAGTTGATATTAGTGCAGGATACAAATGAAAAGAAGCTTTTGTGTTTTGAAATAAAAATCAAGTGTTGAAGAGCAAGAAATGTTGTCAAATCTATCTTGTTTCAAAATATTTGATAATATGAAGTTTGTTCCTTAAGGTGATATCTTAGGAAACTCCATTGCTTCTTGATTGAGGATCATCATGGAAGTTGTATTAAAATACATTTCGATGAGAAGTCTTCAATCTCTCTTTGGGTTTTGTCAACTATACTAAGACAGTACTTTGATTTTCTTTATGCAAATTTATGATAGTTAACATCATTTGGTTTTGAGCTTGTCATTAGTTTCAAAATCAAAATATTTAACCCTAGACAATGAGATTAGTGACTCTGCTTAAAACAAGATTTTGTTCATATCATATCTCATTCTAGACTTATGATCTGGAGTGGTTTATGATTTTATTATCAGGAAGAGACATAAGGTAGAGAAGATTTTAGTTGTACTTACATGTATGGTCTTATAGAAATATGAGTATCATAATGTATCTACTACAGATATCAAGGAAAGAAGCAGATGCATCTTCCATAAGGTTGTTTACAACATTTATTGGAGGAAGAGCCAACAGCCCAGATTCAAGTACTGGTGGCACTGAATTTGGTGAGAGTAGTGGAATTAATGGTTAGACAGCCATTGAATCAGAATCCACTCAAAGTTGTGTTCATACTCTATTGGTCAAGTCTGAATATTGAATCGAGTCTGGCCAACCAAAAAAAAGGAGGGTATGCTTGTTCTTCTCTGGTTTATCTTTTGATTTAATGAAACATTTGTATAGATGTAAACACAAAGTTTCCCTTATACTTCTAGAGAAGTTCTTTTAAAAAGAAGAACTTCAGAAATCTTTAAAAGGAAACTCTATTGTGTTTGTCTATACTAAATGTCTTATTAAGCCAAATGATGATGTTATTTATGGTAACAGGTTTTTCACCTTCTGTGTCGTTACTGTTGTGTGTTAGTTGTCTAAAATTCAATTCAATATTCATTATCACTCGTGACTCTTATTTCAAGATGAAGTGCTAATTCTGAATAGAATCTTAGAGTATTATAACTGACAGATGATATCTCTATCTTAGTCTAGATCTACTAAACTCTGATGCATGATAGCTTTTGAAAGTTGTCAGTTTCTGAGATTCATAAGAAGATTTTGTATGTCTGACATAACAGTTTAAGTAAAAAGTTTTCCAAAAACTTTTATAATGCTTAAATTTTCATAAACGTGAAATTCATCTTGTGGAATTGAAATATTTGCTGGATAAGAACTTCCGGGTAATGATGTTTTCTCTTTTGGTACTCGATGTTACTATTCCCTATCTTGTGTAACATCATCATGTCCTTTTCTGACAAGATTCTTATTCTTGTAGGATTCTTCAGTTCTTCTTCTTCTTCTTTTCTTCCTAATTGTGTGTTGACCAAACCAAACCTGAAGTGAGTTCCTCGGTTCATTCTTCTTTGAATCAGCTAGTTGTCACCAATGAAAACTTTATGGATTTTGATGAGTTTCTTAAGATTGGTTTCAAATTCAGGAAGATTGTGTCTAAACAAGGTTGGAATGGCTAATTTGAGATGTGTTGTACCCCAAAGTTTGACCAACCTTTTCTTCTTAACTTGGTTTATGTTTCTCTGCACTTTGCATTTTTGCATATCATAGCATTTATTCTTGAGGCATGGGATCAAGGTATTTATGTGGCTCAGGGTTCCTTTTTGTGGCCAGAGTCTGAACAACGAGCGTCAGAGGCTCTCACATTTATTTTTCCCCTCGATCAAGCGGTCGATTTTATTTCATTCAGCAGGTTATTTTTTACTAAAGATACAACATATAGGGTATCTCAGGTGTTCTTACAGTTACCATGTTCAAGAATGGGTTTCAGAGGCTTAGCAGGGTTCAGAACGAGTTGCAGCGGGCAATTGTGCAGAATTCCCTCCATTTGGCGCCAAATCTGGGCATTTTTGAACAGAGTAACCGGTTACCCTATATAGAGTAACCGGTTACTTCGAGCAGAATTTGAAAAGAAATTTGAATTTTCAGCATGTGCAATTTCCAACCATTTTCAACCATTGATTTTATTTGATCATCATGGAAGGATCTAGAATTGTTTAATTTTCACCATTTTCCTCCAATTTTTCACCATTTCCATTCCTAATTCCACTCTTAATTTCCATTCCAAATTCTAACCCACATTCCAAACCATATTTTGATCCCAAACCTAGAGCTTATTTAAGTATATTTGCTCCAAACCTCAAAGAGCTCCTCACAATTACATTTTATTTTCAGATTTCACTCTCACTCTCTCAATTTTCTCTCCACTTTTTCACTCCCAAAACCTCCATTAGAGCTCTCACATGAGTTCTTTGATTCTTCATTGGAATCATAGAATTCTAGAGCTAAACCTCCATCATTCATCTCCATTATCTCTGATTCACCATTCAATTTTCGTTTGGTTTTGGATCTGAACTTGGAAGCTAGTTTGGAAGTGCTTATTTGGATCGTTTTTGCTTGTTCTTGCTTGATCTTCACTTCTACAACAAGAAATCTTGAAGAGTCTCTGGGTTTCTTGCTTAGATCTGCTCATTTCAAGTGAATCAACACTCACCAAATCAAATCTCCACTTTGTAGGTTGGCAATTCTAGATCTAATTCTGTTTTGAGCTTATTGGCATAATCACAATGTAGATCCATAGGTTTTGATGCTTTTTGATCCATTTTGTTTATTTTGATTCTTGTGATTTGTGATTTTGATGCTTGATTGTGTTTACACGATACTTGAACATTGTTTCTTGATGGTAATTTCGTGCTTGATTGATACCATGTTCATATGGATGATTGGATAAGTTGTTGGATGTTGAAAACTGATTTTCAAACTTGATTTTCTGGTTCTGGTTTAGTGGTAACCGGTTACCTTATCTAGAGTAACCGGTTACTCAATTCAAATTTCACGTTTTTTAGCCTTTTTCAACAGGGTAACCGGTTACCCTGTTTTGAGTAACCGGTTACCACTAAAACAAAATGAGATTTTCTTGCATTTTCTTCCTTGTTTGCCATCCTATTCACATATAAACTTCGTGGATCCAAGTGATGCATTTACGTGGGTTATTTTGGACAGGTTTCACAGTTCTTGAATGTCTGATCTCGTTCCTTCGACACGTAATGCTTTGTTTCCGCTTGAATGCATATCATGTGGTTGTTGTTGATTGATCATTTGCTTGTCTTGCTTGAGTCTCAAGAATTGTATGGTTGAGATGTACTTATGGTGGTTGTTGCCCCACACTTTTTTCCTCCATCTCTTCTTTGTGTGTGCATCTTGGGATAGCACCTTTACTTTGATGATTGATGGTTGATGGTTGTAGGATCTTGCTTCTCCCATTTCGTCTCATCCCTCTTGTGTTTGATTGTCATTTTTGTTTGATTGTTGCATCTTTGTGTTTGTATTTCATGACTTATTTAAGTCACTTTCATCTTATTTTCTTTTCATTTGTGATTAAATTGCTAAGTGTTTACTTGGTCTTTTCCCATGATCCCTTAGGATTCCTAGTCCCTTGGGAGTAGGAGATACATTAGGTGTTCAATCCTTTGCATGATAACATTAGGATAGATTCTTCCCCTCTTAATCCCAACTTTAGGAGCACATTGCATGATAATATTAGGGTTGTTTAGTTTCCCCTTAGAGTTTGTGTCATTCTCTTCTCATTTCATAATCATCTTAAATCACCTAATAAAGGATAAAAAGTGTTGTACGCTATGAGCTTTAAGTACTTGAGGAATGATAGTTGGGGGCCTCCTCTCAATCTGTCTAGAGTGTTTAGCGTATGCCCTTTGGGCGATATGCGATGCATTCGCTCTCAAGTCATAGTCTTTAGTGCAACATGAGTTACAAACTTAACTCAATTCACTTCTTCATAAAAAACATAAAACAAAACATTAAACCTTTTTATCCTTCGGGATTGTTTGGAAAATCATTTTCAGAAAGAGTGTGTTAAGTCTTGGCTCTACCGCAAACAAGCATCGTCCATAACTGTTGGAACCACTATTTAACCCTACTCAATTAAAACACTTCAACCGATCTGTGGTCGTGTCACCCCGAACTACGTTTGCTCTGATTTCTCATACCAGATGAGGATACGTAGGCACGAGACGGAATTATATTGACTGTGAATTTCCGATTGCATGAGGGAATACGTAGGCATAAAGCGGCGATACTCTATCGTGTCTCTTTTCTTTTCTTTTGTCCCTGTGAGCCAGCCATTGGTAGATTAACACCCTTTTAGATAGACAAAAAGCGTGGATCCCGTTGAGTACAATGGACGTGAGGGGTGTTCATACCTTCCCCTTGCGCAACCGACTCCTGAACCCAAGATTTGATTGCGATGGCCTGTCTTTTCCCTTTTTCGTAGGTTTTCTATGATCGTTTCCTTTCCCTCTTTTGGGATAAATAACGAACGGTGGCGACTCTTCTGTACTTTCCGACCCCTCTTCGCAGCAATGCGACAAGATCCTATGTGATTTCACTTATCCAAGTCTTGTCAAAGAGTTTTGGATTAATACCTCCATTGTTGAGCTGAATTTTGAGTATGTTATTCTATCTAGAGTAACTGGTATTTCTATTATAGTAACCTCTAAAGTGATTGCAAATGTGATCAATTGTGAGGAGATTGGAGAAATCCCAGGAACTCTTGTTTTGGAACATTATCTTCCTACTTGGCTTATCTTTGTAAATCCATCTAATACATCAGAGGTCTCAAATCTTCTTCCTGATGTTGTTATTCGGAATCAGATCCTGAATTCAATCTTACTTCCTAATGATAAATATTTAGACCTTGTAGACCCTATTAAAAAAGATTTGTTTCTACTTCTTAATTGAGATTCAAAGATTGATCTTCCTTAAGTTATGTTTGACCATCTGAAAAGGTTTGTTTCTTCTTTTTAAAAGGGAAAGACCTTCTCCATTCCATATGGACGAGTTATTTATGCCATACTTGTTTAGTAGGGGGTTAACATAAGTGTTGAGGCTAGTTCTTTTGAGATTTGGATAGACAAGTTTGAAGCTATCTATGAAAGATTTTGATGTTAGATTTTTGCATAGTTATGCTTTGCATTCTATTGAAATCTCTGTATTAAGCTTCTTACTAATAACTTCAGAGTTTGTTCATGCTTGTGTTTAATTTTAAACTGTTGAATATTTATTCTATGTTGTTCATGAGAATCTAAAATAAATTAGTAAAAGTACTCAATGTTTACAACTTATTTCATTAATGGAAAGGAAGCTATTACAAGACAATTAGATGATTCTGGTGTGTTGGATTATCCCTAAGGATCTACCTAGGACCATATAACATGTCCATACTATCTAAGTAATCTTTCAATTATTCCTTAGCAAACTTCATACTCTTCTTTCTCAGCTGGTGTCTGCGTATGGACCTAGAAGATCTTCTTCTGGTTGTCTTCACTAAAGATGTTATTGATGAGATCACTTCTGAAGTTGTCTACTTAATTGCAGATCCTTTAGATGCTGTTTTTCCTTGGTTTGCTTGAGTTGCTGCATTCAGTAATGATACCTTCCTGAAAAATCTCTTTGGAACCCATATTTGCTTTTTCTTGTACATCTTGATGTTTTATGGATTAAGTGATGATGGAAGAAAGCTTACTTGATTCCCTTTTATATATGTGATATTTACATGGTCTTGAGTTTAAAATTATTTAAGTACTGGCTAAATTTTATTAGTACTCTAATAATAACTCTTGGAAATGTTATCAAGCAATCTAACTTATTTAAAATTCTCTGAACACCTATGAGTTAATGTTTGATTAGTTTTACTGATGTTTCTGTTGTCAGTTTCACTTTACTAATTCTCCTTCAGAAAGTCTCAAGGTTAACTGGATGGTTGTTGCATACATGTAAATAAATAATTTGCTCAAAAACATCTTTCATTAATCTTGTCAATGGATAACAAAATATTCCTAAAAGGAAATGGATGGACCTAGAAATAGATGGTTCTATGTCACTCTTTTTCTATAAGATCAGTAGCTACCATAATCAACATATGGTTTGTATTCTACAACATCTTCCATTTTTGGCTCTGGAATCGCAAGTTGGTCAAACTTCTCGTTGAGCCTATTCTTTCATATTCTCTTCATGATCTTTCTTCGTGGTCTCATAGCAGCTTCTGAAGGATCCTTCTTGTAAGGTTGTTTTCGAGCTACTGATGTTGCCTCATTTGAAGTAGGTTTTGTAAGAAGCATAAAGTAAGTAGTGGAAGATGCAGAAACAACTTGTTTCTGACGTTTTTGGATTTTTCGTCTTATTGGACACTTTAAGATCTCTGTTACCACAGTTTTCTTGTTGCTCTCAACTGATGACTCCATTACTCTTGAAAATTTTATTTAAAATGAACTAGGTGTTGGTCTTTATTATTGTATTTTTTGAGTATCCTAATCGTTAGAATAAGATCTCTTGCTTGATTCTTGAGACTGTTTTTGACCAATAACTGGTTTGCACAATCCTCAATGACCCTTGCTACTTGATTACTTTTCTTTCTTGGAAATTGATCAAGTAATGATGATCTGAATTGCATTAATTAGTGGAAATTATTTTCCTTATCTTCTTTTTCCTTCTTTTATTTTTTTCTTTTTGATGTGAAAAAGGGGGAGAAATAATAGTAAGTATTTAAGTGGAAAATGAACCCATTGAGTACACATTCAGTTGTACATATTGGTCATTTATTTTCTTGTTATTTACTTTCTGTTTTGGTTACCTAGCTCAGGGCATATTTTAAGTTCCTTGTACATAGAACTAAGAAAGAGCTTACAAACGTCATACTTAGTCTATCAGACTCAGAAGGAGCTTACAAACCTCCTATTCTGGTGTTTCCAAAGGAAGTTAAAAGGGAAACATATTTTAACTTTCTTGTACATAGTGTTGAGTAAGAGCTTACAAACCTCAGACTTAGCCTATCAAACTCAGAAGAAGCTTACTAACATCAAATTCTAATGTTATCAAAGAAAGTTAAGATATTCTTAATTTGGTTTTCTTAAATATGGAACTGAGGGGGAGCTTACAAACCTCAACCTTGGAACTGTTTGACTCAGGTGGAGCTTACAAACCTCAAACTCTGATGTTACTAAGAAGACTCATTTAGTTTTTCTTAAAAAGTAGTTCTTAGTGTTAGAGTCAGTAGAACTCAGCTTTAGACTATCAAACTCAGAAGGAGCTTACAAACCTCAAACCATGATGTTGTAGAGAAAGTTAAATGCTCAACATTGTCCTTTAAATACTTGTGTTTGTCATCATAAAAAAGGGGGAGATTGTTAGAATAAGATTTGTTCATGACATATTCTCTTTTAGTTTTGATGATAACAAAAGTATTAAGAGAATAATGGTTTATTTGATACATGTTTTATTTATGCAGGTTCTTGTTCTTGTACATAAATAATCAGAATCTGTTTTACTTAGACACACTTGGGAGTTGATTCATTGCTAGCTTCTGGTGACAGAATCTGAAGAACGTTTGCTGGTGTGGCTTGGCGCAGAATCTGGTGCTAAAGGTCCAGTATTTAGACGAGTCACTACACTTGGAAATTGTATATAAGAATCTCGTACCACTCAGAGTTGGTGATAAAGCTGGAAGTCGTCTGTACTGTAGAAAGAAAATTATACTGTCTTATCAGTTTGTCTTCTAGAGTCTACATATTGCAAGGATCAAGAAAAGATGACATGCTTTATGGATGACTAATTCTAATGGCTTTATCAGTACGAGAACCTCTTGAAGACTCAAAGGTTAAACGTGTCACACACTGGATTTAGAATCTGATGTGCATCCATCTTCAACGTCTCTTGTACTATTGGGCAAAGACAAAGACGCTTGACAAAGTTACTTCCACAATGGCTAGTTTTTTTTGCAAATGCTATAAGTATGGCTGAAGGTTCTTACTGAAAAAAGAACAAGGATTCTCCAAACGAAGGAGTAGTAAGATCAAGCAATTATCAACTCTATTGTAATATGCATATTTTGTGTTTATAGGTTGTAATCGTAAAAGCCTTAAGATTTCTTAAACATTGTATATCTTAGAAATCTTAAGTGCTTTAGGTCTTTTTTATGGTGATTTCTCGTACCTCTGATACTATGTACACCTTGTTCTCTATCCTGCTGGGCTTGTTCAGAAGTTTAGATCAAAGTTTATTGCTATGTGCTTGAGAAAAAGTCATGTCTCAATGGGATTCAAGCAACAAATCTTAAGCCAAGATGCTTAAGCCACAAAATGTCTCATTGCTTAAGTGTTTGAGTTGTGAAACTCTTATTCAGCTAGGCTGATTGAGCAAAGGGAAAGTCTCTGTCTGAGGGGCATGAGCAGGAAGTCTCAATTGCTGCTTGAGCAAGGAAGTCTCAGTTTGGATGGCCAGAAGAGCATGTGGCTCAATCAAAGGATGTGATCAAGGAAGTTTCAGTCTAGATGACCAGAAGAGCAGGTGGCTCGGTCAGAGGATGTGAGCAGAAGTCTTAGACATGTGCTCTAAGCAAGAAAGTCTTGGACAATAGGTCTAAGAAAGTGTAAAAGACTTATATAGAAGCATAAGCGGTTGTAATCATGAAGTGGTTATAATTAAAATCTCTTGTGAGGCAAGGGGAATGGAGTACTCTCAGTTAAAGGAGGAACTAGGATAAATCTTTTGTATCTTCTGCTGTTATTTGTTTACGTATGTTAGATCTGCTGCCCAATGAATTAAAATAGAATTTGAACACCAATTTTGATTCTGAAACTCTAATCTGAAATTAAATTAAAGAAAACTCAAAACACAATTCAACCTCCCTCCTTCTTTTTTCATTTTCACTCCTTCATAATTCTCTTTATGACAACCACACTTGGAAATTGATAAAGAAACCTGTTGGAGCCAGGTTAGTCAGCTGTTAGTGGATTTTTAAAGTTAAGGAAGTAATCGAAGGAGTGATGTCGAAGAGATACAAGGTAAGATTGGGCGCAAGGGGTTTCACTCATAAAGAAGGTGTCGACTTCAATGATGTATTCTCTCTCTTGCTGTGAAGCACATGTTCATTCAAATGTTACTTGCCATGGTGGCACAGTTCGACCGAGAACTGGAACAAATGGATGAGAAGACTGATTTCTTGTATGAAGATCTAGATGAAACAATCCTAATGAGGCAACCTGAAGGGTATGTAGAAAAGGGAAAGGAAGATTATTTGTCCAAGCTGAATAGATCTCTATATAGATGGAAACAATTTCCTCGACAGTGGAATAAGAGATTCGACAAGTTCATGGCATACATAGGTTTCATTAGAAGTCAGTTCGACCACTAGGTTTACTTCAGATTTTGACCTGGAAATTCATTTGTTATTTTATTGCTTTATATGGATGTTATTCTCATATCAAGTAACAATGTCGAGGATGTAATGAAGGTGAAGGTTGAACTCAATAAGCAGTTCGATATGAAGGATCTGGGAGCTGCATCCAGGATTCTTAGGATTGACATCCGAAGAGATAGAAAATAGTTGAAATTATGCTTATCTCAAGAGACATACCTACGGAAGATTCTGGACAAGTTCGTCATGTCGAACTCAAAGATTATTGTGACTTTGAAATACCCTCAATTCAAGTTGAATACAGACCAGTGTCCTAGTACTGAGGTCGAAAGAGCTTATATGAATAACATCTCATATGTTAACATAGTAGGTTGTTTTATGTATGATATGGTTTGTATTAGACCCGACATAGCATATGTAGTAAGTCTTGTAAGCAGGTACATGGCAAAACTTGAAAAGGCTCACTGGAAACCATTGAAGTGGATTCTAAGGTACATAAATGAGTCTCTGAACAGAGTCCTAATTTATGGTGGAGCATGTGATGAAAATAGTAAAGTAGAAATCAAAAGGTATGTCGACTTTGATTATACAAGTTGTATGGATTCTAGAAATTTTATTTTTGGATATGCGTTCACTATGTTTGACACAACAATTAGTTAGAAAGAAAAAATTCAGAAGGTTGTTGCATTATCAACCACTGAAGAGGAATATACCACATTCACTGAAGATGTGAAAGAAGCATTGTGGCTTGAAGGTTTTTCTAAGGCACTGAAACTTCAAGGTTGAGTTATCACTGTTAAATGTGATAGTAAAAGTGTTATACACCTGTTGAAGAATTCAGCCTATCATGAGCAAACCAATCACATGTATGTGAGGTTGCATTTCTTCATAGAGGTAATCGAGCGTGGAGAAGTCCAAGTGTTAAAGATTTTGACAGATCACAATATTGTTGATATGATCACCAAGACATTATCAAGTTAAAAGTTTTTTCACTGTATGCAGTTGGTAAAACGACATGAAGAAAGCTAGCTTGTTCCCTTGATGTTATAGAGTTTTTTCCAAGGTGGATATTTGTGAGATATTCAATCGAACTCTAGTATGGTCGAAGGGTAGCTTAGTGTTTCGACAATTCGACAGGATCTTAGCATGTCATCGAAGTCTGTTCACATGTTATAGTTGAAGTATGATAGGAATGTTAGCATGTCGAATTGGACCTGTTTATTATGTCCAATTGTTTAAGTTAGCTTGTGTAATTGGGTGTAAAATCCCATTAGGTTAGTGTGTTAGTTTCCTTATAAATAGCATGCTGGTCTCTTATCTTTAAAACAAGCAAATCTAAATCAGGGCAAGAGAGGTTATTTGCTATTCTGTAACACTTGTAATCTTGTTTCAAAGAGAAAATAAAGAATAGAAGTTTATAACCACTTTCATTATGTTCTTCTTACTTCCCTTTTTTCTACCCTTGTGGGTTTCTTTCAGATTAACAAATTGATTGTACTTTGTTATTCTGGTATCACTTTTTACAAAAAAAAAGAATTGTGCGGTGAGCATGGAAAAGATGTCGTCAACAAAGTATGAGATTAAAAAGTTCACCAAAGTGAACGATTTCAGTATGTGGCTGTTGCACCCCAAAATTTGACCAACATTTATTTATCCATCAAGTGTTTGAAGGCTGAAAGAGATCCTCAGAGAAATTGGTTGAAACCAAGGTTGTGTGCTTCATAGCTTGAGAGTTGTGGGAGCTCCTCAGATGATTCTGAGACTTTGAGAATGAACTTGAAGCTTTGGGAAAGTCTATGAGATGTCTTGAAAGCCATCACGAAGCCCAGAGAGGTCATTATGCAAGAATTCAGAAGATTCAGCCAGGAATGGTAGAATTAGGGTTTGATTGGGTCAACCCTAGGTCAACTGAAGATTTGGAGAAGGCTGAGACCTAATCCAAGGGCCATGAGATCATGGAATGATGTATGGATATGTTATAAAGATGATTCCTAGACCAACTCATCATGATTGAGGAGTTTGAGAAGTTTTAAGTTAGGGTGTCTAAGGATGGACAGTGAAAAAACCCTAGTTTGATCCCAATCTTCCAGGCCGTTTTAGCTCAATATGTGATTGTTATCTCATCTTCCCCAAAACATGAATGTTTTAGATCTTGTTCTTAGATTTAATTTGAGTGGTAGAAGTCCTTGATAGGATGTGCAGAGCTCAAGTTATGGTTTTGACAAATTACAGGTCATCTGAGGTGTGTGAATCTGGGTCCTTGAAAGTCACCCAACTTGCAGACAACTTTTGCCCTAGTAGGATGATTCCTATGATCTCTTGGTCAACATGAATGTTGAAGAGAATCTTCTTAGCTTTCTAGAGAGTACTATAAGTCCTTGATAGGATTTGTAGAACTCAACTTATGGTTTGAACAAGACAGGGGTATTTTGGTCATTTGGAAGTTATAGGTCATTTTAAGCAAAGGCCATATCTCCTATTTCCAAGCCTCAAATGAAAAAACTCAAAACATCAAAGTTGTTAAAAATGGCATTTTAAGCCTAGAAAAGTGGTCATGAGTTGTTGGAAAAGCTTGTAGCAAGGATTGACAAGAATGGGTGAAAATGACCTAAAAATGGCTTATAACTTAAATGGATCCAAGTTGGAAATTGGTTTGGGAGATCTATGAATCCAAAATAGGTCATCCAATATGTCATTTTGAATCCAAACATCATTTTAAAAACAATGGTTTAAACACATTTTTGATTGGAGGTCTAAAAATGGGGGTTACTTTGTAATGTTGTTACTTGCATAATAAGGAACCTTTGGAAAACTTCACATAAGGCAAGGTTGAGCTGGTTTTTTTGCACATTCCATTTCAATATCTCACAAGGGGAGATTTTGGCACACAATTAAAGGCTTAATGCATGAGATGAAGAGATATGCAACATGTCACTACATGAGAAATTCCATAACTTTCTAGCACTTTCTAGGAGGTTCTAGATTCTTCCATTGATTGTTATATATTGAGGGGATCATGATGAAGAAAAAGGTTGGTGAATTCATTGGTGAAGAGTGAGGGAGAAAGTGGATCTCAAAGTTTCCTTCAAGTGCAAGCAAGACTCGAGTTGCTCATCACAGGCTTCAATCATCCAAGATAGTGCAAACAGAAGACTACACACCATTAGAGGATCATCTTGAAGCAAGATCAAGCTCTGAAACCATCCCTAACTGCACCTGCCATAACCACTTGACAGGTTTGAATCTTTTGCCATAGCTCCTTATTTATGTGCATTCTGTCAAATTCTTGGGTGTAGAGTTGTTAAGATAAGGTAGATGATCATTTTCTGAGAGTTAGAGAGGGTTCTATAAGGTTCCATGGCAGACCCTAGATTCTTTAAAGTTCAAGAATGAATCGTGTGTTGAGCATTAATTGATATGTTATGGTTCAGATTGGTGAGGGTAACATAAGGGACAAGTTTAGACTATTAGATTTGAGATTCATCAAGGTCGATATCAGAGGAAATGGTGGAACCCTAGCTTTCGCGCGTTCTGTTTGGATGATACAAGGCGTTTCAGTGGAAACTGCACGCATGGCCATATCCCTGGTGTTTAGTAGATCAATTTAGGTTTTGGAAGTTTTCGATTTCATGCTGAATTGATGGAGAACGAGGAGGTTGAAATATCACGCATGAAAACTGGTTTGGGAGTAAACCCTAGCTGGAGGTTGAAGACAACCTCCCAGCCGTCCGATCACCCTAAGACTTTTGACTGGAAGAATGCATCCAACGGGCCAGATTCAAACTTGCAAATGGAGGGAGTCTGATGCGTATGAAACACATCGTTTCATTAAAACCAAACGCGTGGGCCTCAGCCAATCTTTGATACTCACACCCCACCCAGACGGCCCAATCCATATTTGAACTTAAAACCAATGCTATTTGCACCGCGTTCATGATCTTTTTCTTTTATTTTTTAACTGAAATTCTGAATGCATGTGGGCCTAACGCCATTTACTATCTGCACTTCCTATCTCTGGCCCATCATAATAAATGAACTGGGCGAATTCATTGTTACACCCCCTCCCCCATTTTAATTCATTTCTTTTATTTGGTTTTTCCTTTATATTTTCTTGTTTGTAAATAATTCATAGAAAATTGAAAAATCATTGTTTTTTAATTCTTGTTTTTTCTATAGGTTTATAATCCTGTCTAGAAAATTAATAAAAATAAAAATTCCATTTTATTTTTAGTTTAGTATTTTTAGAATATTATTCTTTTAAATAGCTTTTAAATAGGTTTAGTTTGATACTCAATTTTGTGGAATTTAGTTTAGGACCTTTCCTTAATCTTTTTGGTCCATTCTTTTTTAGTGTGATTAGATATTGAGCCTTAGTTCCCATAGGATTTATTTCATGATTTCTAGATTAAAATTTGATTAGCTTAATTAGGTGAGATTAGAGTAATCATAATTAGGGTTTAGGTTTAGCATAAGTGAAGTAAATCATTTTCTTTTAGGAGTTTTAGCTTGATTTTTGGGTATGGGCATATAGGGATGTTATGGGTAGGTGTGATAGACCCTTGTGAATAAGTGTTAGATTTTCCCCCCTTGCTTTAGTATTTTTAGGTATTTTCTGAAGTTGACTGATTGTATTGACTGTCTGTGTGATGCTTGCCTATCTCTGGGGTCTATCTTTGGGGATTTGTTGTGGGGCTTAGTTTGTTTTGAAGATCTTGTTGAGGAGCATGATGGAGGAGAAGATTGAAGATCAAGACTCAGAGGTTGAGAGGTTGGAGCTTGTTCTCTGTTTGTGAGGTTTGAGATCCTGAAGTTTGAGGGAAGTTCATGGTACTTTCCTGAGGAAGGCATTATGGATGTCTTTCATTCTTTCTTCTCACCTCTTTCGTAAGTATCCAATGATGTTGGAGCCTTCATGTGAGTTTAGTTTCTCCTGAGGAGGAATGTAAACTGATCACAGTTGTTGAGCCACATGGGATACGATTCCTAAGTGGAAGCCCCCTAGTACTTTCCTAAGGAAGGTCCTATGGGTCTATTCACTTAGTTCCTTTAGTTCATATAGGATTTCTCAAGTATCCAATGATGTTGGAGCCTTCATGTGAGTTTAATTCCTCCTGAGGAGGAATGTAAATTGATCACAGTTGTTGAGCCACATGGGATACGATTCCTAAGTGGAAGCCCCCTAGTACTTTCCTGAGGAAGGTCCTATGGGTCTGTTCACTTAGTTCCCTTAGTTCATATAGGATTTCTTAAGTATCCAATGATGTTGGAGCCTTCATTTGAGTTTAGGAATGTAAACTGATCACAGTTGTTGAGCCACATAGGATATGATTCCTGAGTATAAGCCTCCTAGTGCTTTCCTGAGGAAGACACTATGAGTCTGCCTACTTAGCTCCCTTTCTTTGGTAAGCTTGTTTTGAAGCTTGAAGACTGGGATTGATTTCCTTTGATTAGGGTTTTGCTTTAGGGCTTTGCTTAGATTTGATTAGGGTTTCGTTTTAGGGTTAGGATTAGGGAGAGCTTAGATATAGATAATTTCTTTCTCAAGCATGTGGTTTGTTTGCCTGATGGCACTTCATTTCTTTTATCTGTATATTGCTTGATAGCATGTTGTTTATTTTTTCAGTATGATTACTGTTATTTCATGACTGGCTTGAGGTCGAGACGAGCTTGTGGAGGCTGAAGCCCCACACACATTTCCTCCCTCACTTGCATTGCATGCATTTTACTGTTAAAGCTGATGCTTTTGTCTGTTTTGGTGTATCATTGACATGATCCCTTAGGACTCTCATTTCCTTTGATAAGGATTTGATGATAGACTTTTAGGTTGAAACCTATGCATGACAACATCTAGGAGTTCCCTGTTCAAACCTCAACCATAGGATGAATCCATGGCATGACAACAGTAGGACTTGATAGTCTCCCTCCTAGTTGGGCCTGTTCTCTTCTCATCTCAAAACAGTTTAAGATACAGTAATCAGGAATGATTTCTTTCTTACGTTACGAGCCTTAAGCTATCTGAGAAAGGATTGTGGGAGAGTTTCTTTTCCATAGTCTGGATGTTTAGTATGGTACCCTTTGGGTGACATGCGACGCATTCACTCTCAGGTCATAGTCTCTAGTGCGGTTGAAATCGCAAACACAATAAAAAAACACTTCTTTCCAAACAGGAAATAAACCGTAGTTTCCCGAACTACGTGAGCTCTGATCTCTCATGCCTGTTGAGAGTACGTAGGCACAAGATGGCGAAGTCTTGGCGAGCTACCTTTCCCCACAACCCTTCGTAGGCCAAACTACGTTGACTCTGATTTCTCATTCTCTGATGAGAATACGTAGGCATAAAGTGCGACGCTTTGCCGAGTCATTTTTCTTTTCTTTTTCAGCCAGCCTTGATAGGTAGATAGAATAAAACCAACCCACCCAAGTAAACAAGCAAGCGTGGATCCCGTCGAGTACGACGGACGTGAGGGGTGCTAATACCTTCCCCCTTGCGTAACCGACTCCCGAACCCAGACGATGGTTGCGATGACCTTGTCTTACCCTTTTTCGTCAGGTTTTTCCGATCGTTTCCTTTCCCGCTCTGAGGGATAAATAACGAAAGGTGGCGACTCTTCTGTCATGCCGGCACCTTATTTTCGCGCAAGCGACAGCTGGCGACTCTGCTGGGGATCGAACCCAGAATCTCTGGTTCTCCGGTTCCCTATGAGAGTCAATCCTAGCGCTCGTATGTTTGCTTGTTGGGTTGCGTTTATTTATCGCATTTTTACTTCTCGCACTTTATTTCCCGCATTTTATTTCCAGTGTGATATGATTATCTGTGCTGCTGTGGGAGAGGGATGTTACTATGAGTGAGAAGCCGGACCTGGGCTTGAGTATACACCTAGACATAGTTGCGGAGAGTAGTAGACGAACCTGTCTGCTGAGCAGGCACAGTTCCTTACGAAATCTGCGCTCAGACGAGATTCTCGCAGAGGTGCTCCTTTCCGGTCCTGAGGATCTGAGGGGAGTCCAGACGTGAGGATTGTCGACTCTGGGGACCGATCATTTGGAAGTCAGCTAAGTGAGGCCTCTTCATGACTTGATGATGCCACTCCTTCTGGGAATCGTATCGTCACTCATGAAAGTCTGTGACGCTGATGACCGCATAGGATGCCATACCTTTGTCCGTGGATTAGGTCCATACCTGTGAGCGGGATTGGGTTTATTGCAGGAAACTTTGACCTCCAGACCACCTGGTTTTCTTGACAGTGAATCAGTTATGTTGGTACCAGGGTTCTCAGTTGCAGATTTGTCTGTCCTTGATAGAGCAGGTTTTGATCAGAGGATCTTATCATCAGGTGTATGTCTGTTCTTGATAGAGCAGGTTTTGATCAGAGTATTGTCATCACTGGTTTGTTCCGGATAGAGCAGATTTTGGGGTTTGAAGATCTCATCAGCAGATGTTGTTTGTTCTTGATAGGGCAGATTTTGAGTGGGGTCTGAAGATCTCATCAGCAGATGTTGTTTGTTCTTGATAGGGCAGATTTTGAGTGGGGACTGAAGATCTCATCAGCAGCTGTATGTTTGTTCTTGATAGGGCAGATTTTTGATTTGGGGTCTGAAGACTTCGTCAGCAGATATTTCTTGATCATGCATCTGAGGTCCTTGTTATCGGACATTTGTTCCTGACAAAGCAGAATTTTGATCTTATGTGTATGGTTCTATCAGAAGGTCGTTCTTAGCAGATCAGATCAGTGGTCTTACACCGGGGTTTTCTTCTCATCAGTGATTATTGACCCTGAATCTTCACAGCAGTTACCTGGATATATTAGTGCATGCCTGCATTTTGCATTAGTTTGCATGTTCATTTGCATTCCATTAACGTGTGTCTGTGTCGCAGGTACCGTTTCCCCGATCCAGGATCTCTCGCCTCCTATTGTATTATTATAGCCTCTCTCAGGAAGACTGTTGCGTACAAGTTCCCGGCCCCTGATGTGTCGAAGTTGACTGTCGTTGATGCTATATACTGCCTTCCATATACACGAGATTGATGTTTCCATGATTGGGCTCGAATTTCTTCTTCTTCTTATTATTGTCAGCACTGGTACTAAGGCGCTAGGATCGGGGAAAATCTCCCAAGCACGCAGACACACGCATGCATCTGCATAAAGCATTCGCATGGCGTACATTTTGTTGCTTTTCCTAACCTTTAATGTTGACAGGTTTTTCAGGTTCACAGGTTCCGAGCTGCTTTCGGTCTCCAGGATTGATCAAAGACTCATTCACCGTTACTCAACTCGAGCTAATCAGACAAGGATCATGGATCAGGTGCAGTCAGATGTTCAAGAGCTCTGTGAACGGATGGATCGTTTTATGGAACTGATGCAGGTAGTCGCTAATGGTCAGGACCAGCTTCGTACTTTGGTTCAACCTTTGATCTCCAGGGTTGATAGTAATGGCATACTTCATGGCGGGGCTGTGCCTACTCCTCCTCCAGTCGATGCTCCGCAGAATGTTGTTCCTGTTGCCGGGGGCAACGACAGTGCTAATGGCAATATGATGACCAATATCGGACTCAATGCGACGGGCGTCGGCAATGGCAGTCTGGGAGCTAATGTCAACATAGGGCCGGTCAACGGCAATGCTGGCGTCGGAAATCTGTTGGTGCCTCAACCGTGGCTTGAGGATCATCAAGATGACGTATTTTCTCAAAGAGGTGTAGAAGCAGAGTTGAATGCTGAAGCGCGACTCAGGTTCAAAGCGCTGGAAGACAAAATGAGAGACATTGAGAATCAGAATACATTGGGTGTTGATATGTCCAAGCTGGGGTTAATTGCTGATTTCAAGGTACCTCATAAGTTCAAGGTGCCTGTCTTTGAGAAGTATAAGGGTACTACTTGCCCCCGTGTCCACCTTCGATCTTATTATAGAAAGATGTCCGCTTATTCCGACGATGAGAAGTTGCTGATGCACTTCTTCCAAGATAGTCTTTCTGGTCCATCCCTCGAGTGGTATATGGGTTTGGAGCCCACTACCGTGCGCACGTGGAAAGATCTCGCTGAAGCGTTTGTCCTCCACTATCAATACAATAGCAACTTGGCCCCCAACCGAGTTCAGCTCCAGAACCTTTCACAGCGGAATAATGAAAGCTTTAAGGAGTACGCCCAGCGGTGGCGTGAGTTGGCTGCTCGGGTTCAACCGCCGATGGTTGAGCGCGAGCTAGTGCAAATGTTCGTGGCTACCCTTCCTGGAATCTACTATGAAAAGCTAGTCAGTGGCATGTCTGGGACATTCTCGCCTCTCATCACTATGGGCGAGCACGTCGAGAATGGTATAAAGATCGGAAAAATTCAAGGCGAATCATCCTCAGCTGGAGGAGGTGGAAAGAAACCTTACGCTGGCAAGCGTTGAGAAGGAGATGCGAGTGTTGTCACCAACGCTCGGAGAAAAGGCAAAGGCCCTCAGCAGCAGATAGCTAGCATAAATATTCCGGCAGCTCCGCAGCAGCAGCAGCAGCAACCGCAGCAACAGAATCAGCAGGGATATAGGAAATATCAGAATCGGGCTCCTTTGGCAAATCGTCACTTCGAAGCGCCACCCATGTCGTATGCGCAGCTTTTGCAAACTTTGCTTCAGCTTCAGCTAGTTCAAAAGAGGACGTTGGCTCCCTTAACAGGGGCACCACCACCGGGGTATGACGCAAATGCCACTTGCGATTTCCATACTGGGGCAGCAGGCCATACGATTGAGAACTGCAAAGCTTTTAAGCACAAGGTGCAGGACCTGGTAGACGCCAAGGTTATTAACTTTTCTGATAATGTGCCCAATGTTACCAAAAACCCTATGCCTCATCATAGGGGAGGCGGAGTGAACGCCATTATCGCAGAGGAGAGTGCAGATCTGTTGACTGATGTCAAAGACTTAAAGACGCCGCTTAGCTTCGTCAAAGCTAAGTTATTGAAGAAGGGGTTCTTTCCTGGATGCGGAGAGTTATGCATGGCTTGTGCTACACATCCTGATGGGTGTGAGCAGCTGGTAGAAGGTATCCAAAGTCTGATGTCTGAGGGTATTTTGCAGTTCAGCCGGAGAATTGAAAGTGTATCAGGGGAGGTCGTGCTGAAGCAGGCAGATGAAGTCGCTACCATCACCATTCCTCGTCAACCTATTACCATTTCTGCGCCCCGACCGCCTACAATCACTATTACCAGAGCTGGGCCGATCCCATTCGAGAGCACTAACGCCGTTCCGTGGCATTACGGCGCCGAAGTCTATTGCAATGGTCAGAAGTTAGAGCTGGAGCCGTATGGGTCGACTGTGCAGAATCTCGCAGGAGTCAGTGGTATTACCTGAAGCGGAAGAGTGTTTGCGCCGACAGAGGTTGTGGCAGAGAAAGTGGTCAGAGCTGATGCTGCTGATAAAGGTAAAGGCAAAGCCGTCGAGGAGGTCCCTTGTGGGGCAGAGAAAGATTTGCTAGTCAAAGATGCCGAGGAGTTCATGCGGTTAATCAAGAAGAGCGACTACAAGATTGTAGACCATCTTCATTAGACTCCGTCAAAGATTTCTATTCTCAACTTGTTGCTGTGTTCTGAAGCGCACCGCAACGCGTTACTGAAGGTATTGAACGCTGCCTACGTACCGCAAGAGATATCCGTGAATCAGCTGGAAGAGGTGGTAGCCCATGTTAATGCTGGTAATGGGCTAGGTTTCACAGATTTAGAGCTGACTCCTAAGGGGAGAGATCACAACAGCGCCTTGCACGTCTCGATAGAGTGCAGAGGCACAATCATGTCGCATGTCCTGGTAGACACGGGTTCGTCGCTTAATGTTCTTCCGAAGAAGGCATTAATGAAGTTGGACACTCGTGGATTGCTTTGCACGCCCAGTGACCTGGTGGTGAAGGCATTTGACGGAACTAAGCACCACGTTTTCGGAGAGTTGACCCTGCCGATTCAAGTTGGTCCGGAGACGTTCGATACGGTTTTCTATATCATGGATATCATGCCTGCCTACAGTTGCCTCTTAGGTCGGCCATGGATCCATGCTGCTGGTGCCGTGACGTCCACTTTGCATCAAAAGCTTAAATATGCTGTCGAGGGAAGCATAGTAACCGTCTGTGGTGAGGAGGACATTATGGTGAGCCACTTGTCATCCTTTAAGTATGTTGAAATGGATGGCGAAATCCATGAAACTCTCTGCCAAGCATTTGAAGCCGTCAAGGTGAAAGAGGTAGCTCCTATCATCGTAGAGAAGCAAGAGATGAATCTCTCCTCGTTCAAAGAAGCTCGGGCCGTCGTCGAAGCCGGTTCCACCCCAGGCTGGGGGCATGTTTTGGAGATACCGATCAAGCAGGACAAGTTTGGATTGGGGTATTCTCCTGAAGCTGAAGCTTCATCTTCTTCGTCTAGCAGTTCGTCTCGTGGGAAGGGGCCGATCCTATTTACCAAGGGCGGAGTGATCTTCGAAAGCATCAACGCAGCGTCTGAGGACAGCGGGGATAGCGATTGTGATCTGGACGCCTGGATTCAGCCAAGCAAGCCGGGCGAGCGCCTCAACAATTGGACCATCAAGGAGATTATCCAGCTGACAAGTGAAGAGTAATGATTTACTTTTTACAATCTTTGTACAACCCTATGTCCTGCCCGGGGCATAGTGGTTTTATTGTCAGGGCCTTGTTGGATTATGTACATGCATTTTGTCAATAAATCAAAAGCGTTTTCTTCGTACTCAAATATTGTGTTCTCTGTTATTCCTGTTTTATGTTTATTTTGAAAAACAGTAAAATGGCAACGGGGTTTGTGCTAACCTGCATATTCTTGCTTTAAACTTAACCCTTGTTATTGCAGGATCCACATAACAGACGACATCGACTCTGGACCCTCTACGGCTCACTACGACTTCGATTGCCCGATATATCAAGCCGAGGATGAGATTGATGAAGACGAAGACCTTCCGGAAGAGTTGGCCCGCTTGTTGAGACAAGAGGAAAAGGTTATTCTGCCTCATGAGGAAGATATTGAGATCGTAAATCTGGGTTCTGAAGAGCTTGTCAGAAATGTCAGAGTAGGGGCTGCGCTGCAGAATGATGTCAAGCATAGACTGGTCGAGATGCTTCGAGAGTATAGTGACGTCTTTGCTTGGTCATATGAAGATATGCCCAGACTTGACACAGACATCGTGGTTCATTGCTTGCCGTTGCGAGAGGAGTGCCCTCCAGTCAAGCAGAAGCTTAGGAGGACGAGACCAGATATGGCTGTAAAAATCAAAGAAGAAGTCCAGAAGCAGTTGGATGCAGGGTTCCTAGCCGTTACCACTTACCCTCCGTGGGTCGCCAACATAGTGCCTGTACCGAAGAAGGACGGTAAGGTACGCATGTGCGTCGATTATCGGGATTTGAATAGGGCGAGCCCTAAGGATGATTTCCCGTTGCCTCATATCGATGTGTGGGTCGACAACACAGCCCAGTTCTCCGTGTTTTCGTTCATGGATGGCTTCTCCGGTTACAATCAGATTAAGATGGCACCGGAGGATATGGAGAAAACGACGTTTATCACCCCCTGGGGAACATTTTGCTATAAGGTAATGCCCTTCGGTCTGAAGAACGCAGGGGCACTTACCAGCGAGCAATGGTAACTTTGTTTCATGATATGATTCATCATGAGATCGAGGTCTATGTTGATGACATGATTGCAAAGTCCCAAACGGAGGAAGAGCATCTGGTCAACTTATTGAAGCTTTTTGAGAGGCTTAGGAAGTTCAGGCTGAGGCTGAATCCTAACAAGTGCACTTTCGGAGTGCGGTCCGGAAAGTTATTGGGGTTTATCGTTAGTGAACGAGGTATAGAAGTTGATCCTGCGAAAATAAAAGCTATTCAAGAAATGCCAGCGCCAAAGACAGAAAAAGAAGTTCGTGGTTTCTTGGGCCGAATAAACTACATTGCAAGGTTTATCTCTCAGCTCACGGGCACTTGTGAACCGATGTTCAAGCTTTTAAAGAAAGATCAGGCGATTACTTGGAATGAGGATTTCCAGAAGGCATTCGACAAAATAAAGCAGTATCTTCAAGAACCTCCAATCTTGATACCCCCAGTGGCTGGACGGTCATTAATCATGTACCTGACGGTTCTGGAGAATAGTATGGGGTGTGTTCTCGGTCATCACGACGAGACGGGCAGAAAAGAGCATGCCATTTATTATTTGAGTAAAAAGTTCACTAAGTGTGAATCTCGATACTCGATGCTGGAGAAGACGTGTTGTGCATTAGCTTGGGCTGCCAAACGTCTACGACAGTACATGCTCAATCACACCACTATGCTAATTTCGAAGATGGATCCGATCAAGTATGTCTTCGAGAAGCAGGCTCTTTCGGGCAGGATTGCCAGATGGCAAATGGTGTTAACAGAATATGATATTCAGTACGTCTCCCAGAAAGCCATTAAGGGAAGCGTATTGTCTGATTACCTTGCCGAGCAGCCGATCGAGGATTACCAGCCGATGAAGTTTGAATTCCCTGACGAGGATATTATGTTTCTCAAAGCGAAGGATTGCGATGAGCCATTGCCCGGTGAGGGGCCAGATAGGAAGTCTCAGTGGAAGTTGATATTCAACGGAGCGGTTAATTCCTATGGAAGTGGTATCGGGGCTATCATCACGACTCCTCACGGATCCCACATCCCGTTTACTGCGAGACTGACGTTTCCAGTTACCAACAATGAGGCAGAGTATGAAGCATGTATTATGGGTCTAGAAGAGGCAATTGATTTGAGAATCAAGAATCTAGACGTATATGGTGACTCAGCGCTTGTAATCAATCAGATTAAAGGGGAGTGGGAAACTCGTCAAGCGAATTTGGTGCCGTACATGAATTATGCCAGGAGGCTGCTTCCGTTCTTCGATCTAGTGGAGCTCCATCATGTACCCAGGGCTGAAAATCAGATGGCTGATGCCTTAGCCACGTTGGCTTCAATGTATAAGGTCAATCTTTGGAATGAAGCTCCAAGCATTGTCCTTTCGCGTCTTGATAGACCGGCATTTGTCTTTGCAATCGAGGATGCCGCCGACGGCAAGCCATGGTTCCACAACATCTAGACCTTCCTTATGACTAAGGAGTATCCTGCGGGTGCGTCAACCCAGGATAAGAAGACTCTGAGGAGGCTATCTGGAAACTTTTATCTCAATCCTGATGGAGTGTTGTATAAGAGAAACCACGATCTCGTGCTACTCAGATGTGTAGATGAGAAAGAGGCAAGTATGCTCATGGAAGAAGTCCATGAGGGCACATTTGGTACGCACGCCGGCGGGCATGCCATGACGAGAAAGATCCTGAGAGCAGGGTATTACTGGCTGACTATGGAGTCGGATTGCTTCAGATTCGCGAAGAGATGTCATAAATGCCAGATTTATGCTGATAAAGTTCATGTGCCGTCGTGCCCGTTGAATGTCATGTCCTCCCCTTGGCCGTTCTCCATGTGGGGCATCGACATGATAGGCAAGATCGAGCCCACTGCATCCAACGGTCATCGTTTTATTTTGGTAGCTATCGACTACTTCACCAAGTGGGTGGAGGCAGCCTCGTACGCTAATGTGACCAAGCAGGTGGTAGCTAAATTCATAAAGAGGGACATCATCTGTCGTTATGGATGTTGCACCCTAAAATTTGACCAACCGATTCTCCTATCTGACTCATGGTTTAAATTCATATTCGCAGCTCAGATGTATGATTTTTGTGCACAAGCAGGGGGATATCAGAGTTTACCGCTTGATTTTTGTCTATCAGATGTGGCAGATCCAGTCCAGATTGCCAGGGTTTTATTTTCGGGAAATTGTGCGCTCCTCGGTGATTTTTCAGTGATTTTGAGGATATTCTGATGCCCGGGGATCTCTGTTCGATTCGATCTGGTCTCGCGTGCGCTTTTATGGCGGTCATTTGCATTCATCTGCATTTTTAGGGTTTAATAGGCTTTTTGTGAATTTTTAACAGGCTTTATAGGATTTTTCTGGAATTTAAATAGGGTTTTTGCATTTTTTAATGGTTTAATTCTCTTTTTAGGATTTTATAAGAATTTTTAAATCATTTTTAGGAATTTTGTATAGATTTTTAAATGGATTTTAGTGTTTTTAGATAATATAGAAAATAATATAGTTTTTCTTTTATTAATAGATATTAAATGATATTAGAGTTTAATTAGATTAGTAGAAATATAGAATTAATTAGGTTAATTGATTTTTTAGAGTTTAATTAGGTTAATTGATTTTTTAGAATTAATTAGGATTTAAATCTTTTTGTTTAGGATTTAATTGAATTTGTTAGATTTTATTAGGATTAATCATTAGTTAATTAGGTGTTAATAATTGATTAGAGTTTAATTAGTTTTAATTGTTTTAATACAGTTTTTGTACAGTTTTTATTCAGCCTTCGTGGGCCCAGGGGCGTTTTTGGTGAGGCCCAGTCATTTTTGTCCAAAGAATTCAGCAAAATGTCCAAAAAAATGTGAGTCAAAGGTCCAAACTTCCAGCGCACACTAGAATCTTCCAGAAGATTCTGGCGTTTTCAGTGTGATAAATAGCCAGCCACGTGTTGGCCATGCAGAGGCCCCACACGTTTTCTCAGAATCACGCCACGCGTTCACTCTGACTCTCTCCCCTAAGACACGTGTAGCCCATGCAAACCCTTCCCTGAGACACCTGTCTTCCTCCCATCCTCGCCGGAGCCCCCCACCGGCGGCCATGCATCAGCCCTAACTGCACGCCGCCGGCCACCGTCAACCAACTCCGGCCACCACCAAACGTCCAAAATCTCCAGAATCCTCAGATCTTCTTCTTCCTCCCCAGATCTCCTCCGTCACCTTCCTCTTCTCATCGCCGGAAAATTCATAGAAACGCCATCAACCTTCATACCTTCATCCAAGATTTTTCCAGAAACGCCATCAACCTTCATACCTTCATCCCAATATTTCCAGAATCCTTCGTTCACCAACATCAATCTTCATCGTCCTCAAGACTATTTCCAGAATCCTTCGTTCACCAACACCAGATCTTCATCCTCCTCGAGCAACTTTTCCAGAAACCCTAAACATTCATCCTTCAAACAAGAACAACTCAGAAACTTCAAACGGCGTTCAATCCTCAAGCAAGATTTCCAGGAATCCACCAGGAGGATCTTCAACTTCATCAACCGATCCTAGTTCCTCTCGCGCGATTTTCCTCAAGGATCTTCAGAGTTCACCAAATTTTTAAAGAGATCCATCCGTTGTCAGAGTTCTTCATAGGCGCTCATCAGAACTCCAGATTCTGAGTTCTCTTCAAGACGACTCAAGATCTTCTCGCTAAAGGTTCCAGAAGCTTTGAGATTCGTTCGAATTCCACATCCAGGTGCGTTGATTCTTCGATCCTTGTTTACGTCTCGTTTTGATTGTTGCAGCGTAGGGATTTAATCTTGGCTTGAACTGGATTTAAGTTGAATATAGTCTTGAATTGAGGTTCGTTTAGATGTAGGTTAGGGTTCGGTTTCAGGTTGTTGTGAGGGTTTGTTTGATGTTTGAGAATTTCAGATAGGGGAGAGAGGAGGGAGAGGAGAAAGATGAGCAGAGCGGCGTATTAGGGTTAGAGGCGATGAACAGTGAGTGGCGTTTTGGGGAAGGAGGTTAGTTTTGTTGTCTGAGTAGTTAGGGCTTTCTGGTTAGAATATTGGGCTTAGGCCCAAGCGTGTTTCTGAACACACCCCCAATTGCTCGTTATCACCCCTCCCTGTGTGAGTCTGAATGACTGAGTTGGGCCTTAGGCCCCAATTTACTTTCAACACCCCCTTGTTTAAGCCCATAGTAGATAATAACTAGGAGTTTGCTGATGCGACACCCCCCCTGCGCTTAGATTCAGTTTTTTTGTTTTTTTGGATATTAAACTTGGGCCCTGCGCCCTATGGCTTTTGGCACCCCCCAATCAGGGCCCAATGTAGAATAGGCTTGAATATCTTGCTGATTGAACCCCCCCTCCAGTATTTCAATTTTTTTTGTTTTGTTAATTTCTTTTTATATTTTCATATTCAATAATTCATAAAAAATTGTAAATAATTGTTTTTTCTAATAATTCTTTTTCTACCATTTCATGAAAATGTTAAGAAAATTAAATAAAAATAAAAAAGTCATTTTATTTTTTGTTTGTTATTTTTGTGCATATTTTCCATTTAATTGATGTTTTTAATATTTTTAATGCATGCATATCATTAGAAAATTCATAAAAAATGGTAGATTTAGTCAAATAATTCCGTTCTTTTTTCTGTAGACTCATAATTCAGTGTAGAATTTCATAGTACAAAAATATTAGTTCAGTCATGCATTTTCATTTTGATTGCATTTTTTCACTGTTATTGATGTTGAATAAATTGGTCTGTGGATATGTCTGTGTTGCTGATTTTGTTTCTTTCATCTGGTGTTGAATTTTGTTCTGATTTTTCAGTATGCTGTCATAGAGCCATGTAGGTCTCCCATTAGATTTTTGATAGATTTTCATAGGCTATTCTGATAGGTTTTGTCTGAGCCTGAAGATAGGGGAAGTCTTGATGACTTCTGACTTTGAAGTTCAACTGTGGTTGAACTTCAGAGATAGTCTCCTGTGGTTTGTTGGCCTGTGGGTTCTTCTTGAAGGCGGGAGCTGATTGAAGTCCTGTTGGAGCTTGCAAGGATGCAGTGGATTGAGGCTTAGTCTAGGAGCTTGTTGTCTGTTTGTGAGGTTCGAGATCCTGAAGTTTGAAGGGAGTTTATGGTACTTTCCTGAGGAAGGCACTATGAATGACTTTCATTCTTTCTTCTCACCTCTTTCGTAAGTATCCAATGATGTCGGAGCCGACTTGTGAGTTTAATTTCTCCTGAGGAGGAATGTAAACTGATCACATGTTGTTGAGCCACATGGGATACGATTCCTAAGTGGAAGTCCCCTAGTACTTTCCTGAGGAAGGTCCTATGGGTCTATTCACTTAGTTCCATTAGTTTGTCTAGGATTTCTTAAGTATCCAGTGATGTTGGAGCCAACTTGTGAGTTTAATTTCTCCTGAGGAGGAATGTAAACTGATCACAGTTGTTGAGCCACGTAGGATACGATTCCTAAGTGCCAGCCTCCTAGTACTTTCCTGAGGAAGGTCCTATGAGCCTGCTCACTTAGTTCCCCTAGTGCATATAGGTTTTCTCAAGTATCCAGTGATGCCGGAGCCTTCATGTGAGTTTAATTTCTCCTGAGGAGGAATGTAAACTGATCACGGTTGTTGAGCCGCATAGGATATGACTCCTGAGTAGTAACCTCCTGGTACTTTCCTGAGGAAGGTACTATGAGCTTGTCTGCTTAGCTCCCTTTTTCTCTGGTAAGCTTATTCTGAAGCTTGGAGACTGGGATTGATTCCTCTTGCTTAGGGTTTTGATTAGAATTTTTGTTGCTTAGGTCGTTGCTTAGGATTGTATAGAGTTGTGTTTAGAGCTGGATTAGGAGCTTGTTTCAGGTTTGTTAGAGGCCCTGCTCAGGGTTAGTCTCTTTGTGGTGTTTGACTTGTATGATGTTATGTTGCATTAGACTTAGGTGTTCATCTAGATAGTTCTGAATAGGTGCATCTTAGAAGTAGACTTTGTGTGCATGAGAAGTTGAGGTGGTCCTCCTTCTGCTTGTTTGTTATTGCGTGGCTTTGCTTGTTGGTATTTGGTAGAGCTGAGCTCCCTTGCCTTTGTGGTTTGCGGCCTCTGTGCCTTGTTTGTTTAGCTGTTGCATTCATGCATATTTTCAGTATTCTTTTGCTTTGCAATTTCTTGTTTGTAGTTTAGTCCTGTTGCCATGATCCCTTAGGAGCTCTGACTTCTCCGCTGCGGAGTTGTTATGATAGACATTAAGATAGTCAACCAGGTGTGATAGCAGTAGGTAGATTCCCCTGTTTCTCAGCTATAGTTCTAGGGTTTCCCTTTCCTTTCTGTAAGAGCTTTTGAGCAGCTTGATCCGTAGTTAGCTGAACTACAGCTGCTCTGATTCTTCGTTCCAGACGAAGATATGTAGGCATAGGATGCGATATCCTAGCGAGCACACTAACGACTAACCTTTGTTCTCTCGCGGCTGTGCGATCGAGACTTTCCCGCTAACGACTAATTGTTTCCCTTTCTCTTGCCCGAGTGCATTTGAGACCAGATCGTAGTTGTAGGTCCCCGAGCCTTAGAGACCAGTTTGTTTTCTCACTGCTGTGTGAGAGCCCCTGTTTACCCGTAGTTAGCCGAACTACGTTTGCTCTGATCTTTCATTCCCGATGAAAGTACGTAGGCACAGGACGCGATGTCCTGGCGAGCAACCTTTCCCCCGTTTAGACGTAGGCAGTCGAACTACGTTGACTCTGACTTTCCCATTGCACGAGGGAATACGTAGGCCCAGAACACCGTATGTTCTGTCGAGTCTTGTCCTTTTATTTTCTTTTCAGACCAGCCAGTAGCGTAGATAGATAATACACCCTTTTACCTATAAACACCAAGCGTGGATCCCGTCGAGTACGACGGACGTGAGGGGTGCTAATACCTTCCCCTTACGTAACCGACTCCCGAATCCAGGTTTTGGTTGCGATGACCATACCTTTTTCCCGTCTTTGCGAGGTTTACTTCGAGCGTTTCCTTTCCCGCTCTGAGGGATAAATAACGCACGGTGGCGACTCTCTTGTCAAGCCGGCGCCGATTTTCGCAGTAGCGACAATGGAGTTCCCGAGCGGATCATTACTGATAATGGTTCGAATTTGAATAACAAGATGATGCAGGAGCTGTGCCAGAGCTTCAAGATTGAACACCACAACTCATCCCCTTACCGGCCAAAGATGAATGGCGTCGTCGAAGCCGCCAACAAGAACATAAAGAAGATTGTTCAGAAGATGGTTGTGACATACAAAGATTGGCACGAGATGCTGCCGTTCGCCTTGCACGGTTACCGTACGACGGTGCGTACGTAGACCGGGGCAACTCCTTTCTCCTTGGTGTACGGTATGGAGGCTGTCCTACCGTTAGAAGTGGAGATTCCTTCTTTGCGAGTTTTGGTTGATGTGAAACTCGACGAGGCAGAATGGATTACGAATCGTTTGAACCAACTCAGCCTGATGGACGAGAAGAGGTTAGCATCGAGTGCATTTGGTCGTCTGTACCAAAGCCGAATGAAGAAAGCTTATGATAAGAAGGTGCGTCCTAGAAGCTTTCAGACGGGTGATCTCGTCCTGAAGAAGATTCTTCCGCCACACTCCGATCACCGGGGCAAGTGGACTCCGAATTACGAAGGGCCGTATATCGTCAGCAAGGTCTTCTCGGGAGGAGCTTTGTTGTTATCCACAATGGATGGTGAAGATTTCGCATCCCCGGTGAACGCGGACGCAGTTAAAAAATACTTTGCTTGAAAGAGACCCGCTGGACAAAAAAAAAAAAAAGAAAGAGTCCAGGCAAAAAAGGGGCATCCCGGCGAACCAAAAACAGAATAAAAGGTTCGGGCAAAAATTAGGGATATATTGAAAAAATGTACACCCGCGAAGTCGAAAACCTACACTGGACGGCTTCGGCAAAAAAGGGTATCCCGGTGAACTGAAAACTCGTAAAGGGCGGTTCACGCAAAAGTTAGGGATTTGAATAAGCAAATGACTGCGTTCCGCGTGTGGACTTTCATTGTTTAGTGGTTTGGAGGACCTGAGGGCCGTTTATCTGAATCAATCTCTTCCGAAGCTGAAGCGTTGGAGAAATATCGAAGTCGAGTGGGTCTTAGAGGGATCAACTCATGGTGTTCGTCTACGCCTCGTTGCCGACATTTGTATATACTGATGTATATTTATGTTTTATTTCTGCGCGACTTCCTCATTCCAGGAGTTTGCCTCTGTTGTAAAACATTTTTGCCCATTCAGGGGTTCATCATCAATAAAATGCATATTATTCAGCACTTCTGCTTGCCTGTTTAGCATTTATCTGTTTTGTTTGCGAATGAAAACGCCGATGTTTTTGATAAAATGCGCATACATAAACTTACGGGCCTAGGCCCATTGATTGTTGAAACAATTAATTACCTGAATGCTGTCACGAGATAATAACCTTGATAGGCCCCTTTGAGGAGGGTATCTTGTCTGTTTGTTTGTGTTGTTGCAGGTGTAGCACCTTCCAGAAGATGTGTCGTGCGCATCCCCGAAGCAGGGCGAGTCCTCCTTCTCCAGCAGAGTTCAGTAGTCTCTCCTCCGCAGAGTCTGAATGCGAAGCAGTGAGCATTGATATGTTTCCCCACGCAGAGACGATTCTCTTCCCCAAGCAGACGCATCCTGAAGGAACGTCACCTCATCAGCTGAGTCGCGCGCCGAGGCTCGTATTCGTCCCCCAGCACCGGGTCACAAGTGCAGATTTCGTAGAAATGTTCGGGTGTCGAAGCTCGTGTTTTCCCCAGTAAAGTCGCTGAAGCAGGTGTTCCCCCAGCACCGGGTCACAAGTGCAGGTTTCGCAGGAAGTTATTCGTACGCCGAAATATGCAGTAGCTGATGGTGCCAGACTGGAGTCTCCATCGGGATTGAGATTCCCCACCAGAGTCATACTCTCTCCTGAAGCCGGATGATTCCCTCTTCTCCAGTAGAGTGTTGGAACAGCTGAGGCTGTATTCCTCTACAGAGTTGTACTCTCCCCCGAAGTCAGATGATTCTTTCTTCCCCCAGCGGAATTGAAATTCCTCATCAGAGTCGTACTCTCCAGTGAAGTAGAATGATTTCTCTCTCCCCGGCTGAGTCTGCAAACCCCAAGAGAGCCGAATCCTTGGAAGCAGTTAGGACCATGAGTGGATTTTCCCGAGCAGAGTATTGAACAGCCGATGCGGTATTTCCCCAGAGTCGCACTCTCTCCAGCGAAGCAGAATGAATTCTCCTTCCTCAGCCGAGTTCGCAGATGTCCAAGAGAGCCGAATCCTTGGAAGTTGATCAGACCATGTTTAGTTGTTTCCCCAGTGGAGTGTTGAGCAGCTGAAGTTGTTTCCCCACAGAGTTGTTATCCCCAGAAAAGTAGCCATGGCGGCCACGCAGTTCACTCCCGCGATTGACATCGCTTTCCTTCAGCAGGTCCAAGTTCTCGTAGAGCTTCGTTCCCCTGCAGCAGTCAACTGAAGTTGTTTTCCATGCAGCAGTCAACCGAAGATCATTTCCCCAGGCGGAGTCCAATTGATATTGGCGTGGCCACGTTCTCCTCAGCAGAATGATTCCTCTATCTGAGTAGTTCTTTCTCCTTGATAGGAGAACTCCCCTCCGGCATTTATTTTGCTAACGGGATCGCATCATTGTGCATGATTGCATAGCATTTAGCATAAACGCATAGCATTTCCACCGTGTGGGGCATGGCGCCGAAGCATATGCATCATAAACATGATCTAGGTTATTATCATTCTTGTTTTACAGGTGTTCCGCCGAAGGATCAGTTGCTCAGGATGATTCCTGACATTCTCCCCAACAAAGTCGTTTGCTCAAGATGATTTTTGAGATCCCCAACGAAGTCTTCAGTTCGAGATGATTCTCGAATCCCTCATCAGGGCCGTTTGCTCAAGATGATTTGTGAGATCCCCAGCTCAGTCTCTAGAGTTGGTTGCTTAAGTTGATACCTAGAGTCCCCGGCGAAGATCGCCCAGGACGATTCCTGAAACTCCAAGAGAGCCGAGTCCTGGGAAGCTGCTCAAGCCGTGATTGGTTTGTACCCGGCAAGAGTTGTCCAGGAAGATTCCTGGAATCCCCAGCAGAATAAAGTCTCCAGAATGGTTATCGGTTCAGGATGATTCTTGAAGGTGCCCGATGGAGTTGTTTGTTCAAGATGATTCTTGAAGTCCTTAGCAGCGTGATATGTTTGCTCCAACAGTGATGTCTAATCTGAAGATTGACTTCATAAACGCCTGAAGGCGATATCAGAAGGTTCCTGTGGATTCAGATTTCCTTGTTGATGAATCAACGTTTGTCTGAAGACAAGGTTCAAAGGTTTGTAGATCCAGCTTTTGTATGCAAGGTGATCCGTGTTGGCCTGAAGACCAAGTCAGTTGTTCTGAGGTGATGATTGATTGCGATCAAGTGAATAGTGTTTCTTCTGACTGAAGTCGAAGATGTTTCTCCAGCTGAAGCGGAGTTTTTCTGAAGGCAAAGTGTTTGAATCCCCGTAGAGTCATGAATGGCTCAGGATACCACTTCTCTGACTGAAGTCACAGATTTCCCCAAGCTGAAGCGAAGGTGCCTGAAGGCAAGGTTATCCCCAAAGTCATGAATGACTTAGGATTCATTTTTTCGGACTGAAGGCCGAAATATATCCCTGACTGAAGTCACGGATACTCTATAGCAGAGGCGGAGTTGCCTGAAGGCAGATCCATGTATCCTTGAAGGCCAAGGATCATTTTCTTCAGACTGAAGTCGAAGATACCTCCTGCAGAGTTGCCGACGGGCAAAGTTTACATCCTTGAAGGCCAAGGATGCTTATCTTCAGAAGTACTTGAAGATCTTTTCTAGCTGAAGCTGGAATCGCCGACGGGCAAAGTTTACATCCTTGAAGGCCAAGGATGCTCATCTTCAGGAGTACTTGAAGACCTTTTCTAGCTGAAGCTGGAAGTGGCCAGGGGCCAGGGTTTCATATAGCTTTGATGTTGAAGTTCTACGGTGGGCTCAGTATGCAGTAGTATTTGGATGTTCGTTATGGTTCTGAGGGAGAACCCTAGATCAGAGTGTGCTCGGTTAAGTCTCTCATTCCCAGCGGAGTAGTTTCAAATACGCAAGTGTACCTTTTGTTCCATTTACCAGGGGTGAACCCCAGGTCAGAATTGTTCAGTGTTGTTTTTTCCGGCGGCGAGGTTGGATGTTTGTTTTGACGGCGAGGTCAGATTACGTTTGTTTCCGGCGGTGAGGTTGGATGTTTGTTTTGACGGCGAGGTCAGATTACGTTTGTTTCCGGCGGCGATGTTGGGGGTTTGTTTTGACGGCGAGGTCAGATTACGTTTGTTTCCGGCGGCGATGTTGGAGGTTTGTTTTGACGGCGAGGTCAGATTATGTTTGTTTCCGGCGGCGATGTTGGATGTTTGTTTGACGGTGAGGTCAAATTATGTTTTTTTTCCGGCGGTGAGGTTGGATGTTGCTTTGACGGCGAGGTCAGATTATGTTTGGTACGACGGCGATGTCGAGTGTCTCTCGGAGTGATGTTTGTTTCCGGCGGCGATGTCAGATGTAGTTCTCCAGCGGCGATGCAGGGTATTTTGATTGATCGACAGTGATGACAGATTCAGTTCTCCAGCGGCGATGCGGGGTATTTCGATTGTCCGACGGCGATGTCAGATGGTTTAGTCTTCCAGCAGCGATGTTGGGTGTTGTGGTTGTCTGAAGGCAATATCAGAAGAATTTAATGTGGATAACTGAAGGCGATGTCAGATCAGTATTTCCCCAGCTAGTTGCCGTGCAGCTAGTATTGCAGTATTCGAAGATTTGTTCCCCGCAGAGTATCGTGTGCTCGTGCAGTTGGCAAATTTTCGGGTTTACCGGTATTCAACCGTCTCGCACCTTGATTGGCTGAGAGCCGTTCGCTTCTCACCCAGTCAGGTTCAAGCCGTTTGAATAGGGGCAGCTATTGCACCCCAAAATTTGACCAACATTTATTTATCCATCAAGTGTTTGAAGGCTGAAAGAGATCCTCAGAGAAATTGGTTGAAACCAAGGTTGTGTGCTTCATAGCTTGAGAGTTGTGGGAGCTCCTCAGATGATTCTGAGACTTTGAGAATGAAATTGAAGCTTTGAGAAAGTCTATGAGATGTCTTTAAAGCCATCACGAAGCCCAGAGAGGTCATTATGCAAGAATTCAGAAGATTCAGCCAGGAATGGTAGAATTAGGGTTTGACTGGGTCAACCCTAGGTCAACTGAAGATTTGGAGAAGGATGAGACCTAATCCAAGGGCCATGAGATCATGGAATGATGTATGGAGATGTTATAAAGATGATTCCTAGACCAACTCATCATGATTGAGGAGTTTGAGAAGTTTTAAGTTAGGGTTTCTAAGGATGGACAGTGAAAAAACCCTAGTTTGATCCCTATCTTCCAGGCAGTTTTAGCTCAAGATGTGATTGTTATCTCATCTTCCCCACAACATGAATGTTTTAGAGCTTGTTCTTAGCTTTAATTTTAGTGGTATAAGTCCTTGATAGGATGTGCAGAGCTCAAGTTATGGTTTTGACAAATTACAGGTCATCTGAGGTGTGTGAATCTGGGTCCTTGAAAGTCACCCAACTTGCAGACAACTTTTTCCCTAGTAGGATGATTCCTATGATCTCTTGGTCAACATGAATGTTGAAGAGCATCTTCTTAGCTTTCTAGAGAGTACTATAAGTCCTTGATAGGATTTGTAGAACTCAACTTATGGTTTGAACAAGACAGGGGTATTTTGGTCATTTGGAAGTTATAGGTCATTTTAAGCAAAGGCCATATCTCCTATTTCCAAGCCTCAAATGAAAAAACTCAAAACATAAAAGTTGTTCAAAATGGCATTTTAAGCCTAGAAAAGTGGTCATGAGTTGTTGGAAAAGCTTGTAGCAAGGATTGACAAGAATGGGTGAAAATGACCTAAAAATGGCTTATAACTTAAATGGATCCAAGTTGGAAATTGGTTTGGGAGATCTATGAATCCAAAATAGGTAATCCAATATGTCATTTTGAATCCAAACATCATTTTAAAAACAATGGTTTAAACACATTTTTGATTGGAGGTCTAAAAATGGGGGTTACTTTGTAATGTTGTTACTTGCATAATAAGGAACCTTTGGAAAACTTCACATAAGGCAAGGTTGAGCTGGTTTTTTTGCACATTCCATTTCAATATCTCACAAGGGGAGATTTTGGCACACAATTAAAGGCTTAATGCATGAGATGAAGAGATATGCAACATGTCACTACATGAGAAATTCCATAACTTTCTAGCACTTTCTAGGAGGTTCTAGATTCTTCCATTGATTGTTATATATTGAGGGGATCATGATGAAGAAAAAGGTTGGTGAATTCATTGGTGAAGAGTGAGGGAGAAAGTGGATCTCAAAGTTTCCTTCAAGTGCAAGCAAGACTCGAGTTGCTCATCACAGGCTTCAATCATCCAAGATAGTGCAAACAGAAGACTACACACCATTAGAGGATCATCTTGAAGCAAGATCAAGCTCTGAAACCATCCCTAACTGCACCTGCCATAACCACTTGACAGGTTTGAAGCTTTTGCCATAGCTCCTTATTTATGTGCATTCTGTCAGATTCTTGGGTGTAGAGTTGTTAAGATAAGGTAGATGATCATTTTCTGAGAGTTAGAGAGGGTTCTATAAGGTTCCATGGCAGACCCTAGATTCTTTAAAGTTCAAGAATGAATCGTGTGTTGAGCATTAATTGATATGTTATGGTTCAGATTGGTGAGTGTTGTACCCCAAATTTTGACCCCTTAGATTCTCATTATCATTTTTAGAAGCATGATCATGCATTATCTAACCCTAAATCAAGTGCAAGTTCATTATTGTCAAGTTACAGATGAATCAGGGTTCGCACCGACAAATTCAAAGAAACCAAGGAATGATTAGCCAATGATTTGGGCCAATTCAATCATGGAATGAAATCAAAGATAATATCAAAGTCAAATGGGAAGTCAATTTGAAGAAATCGTTTCAGAATCAAGAACAGTGCAGTCAGGAGGCCCCGATTAGGGTTTTTAACTAGTGGAAAGTCAACTGTGGTTTGACTTTGATGTTGGGAAAGGTTTTAATGGTGGGAGTGAGGTCCATGAAGTTAATATAGGCTATTAAAGACTATTCAAGAAGTGTCAAAGTCCCAGGATGTCCAGAATATCAACAGGCGACTCGATCGGCACCGATCGATCGTACGGTTGACCGAAAAGTCAACTCCTCGAATTTTGAGAATTGGAATCCAAGTTGTGAATCAAAGTTGTTCCTTATGTCATAATGGACTTGCATATCAATTTTCATGATCATTGGATCAAAGATGAGAGAGTAATCGAGAAATCGGGAAATTAGGGTTTTGAAAAGGGCTAAACCGTATCTCCTTAACCGCACATCCAATTGAGTTGGTTCTAGTCTCATTTGAAAGCTCTTGACAAGTCCTACAAAAGTCTCATACTAGTCCACAACCAGAAAATGCATACTTTTTGAGATATAAGCAAAAACATTCCTAGAAGGGAAAATAACTTAGAAAATTTCTAAGTTATTTTCACCTTAAAAGCTAAAATCAGCCAACTTCAAAGGTATTTTTCACCTAGTTTCAAATAGAATCAAGATTTCTGGCCAACATGGAAGTTTTAGTACTATGTGAGGGCTTTCTAAATTGTACAAGAACATCTCAAGGTGAGTTATGAGCTGAGAGATACATGTGTTCAAAGTTGGTATTTTGTCATACTAGTCCCACATTGACCAATATTGCAAAAGCACCTCTATCACTCAAGTGAGCCAATTTCCACTTGCCCAACTCTTTCTACCTAATATATTGAACATTCTTAGCATGTTAGAACAGAAAGTTATCATGGAAACATCATGGAATTAAAGTTTGAAGTTTCATTGCCTAAGTTGAAAACTTTGACTTTTCCAAGCATGAGGTGTAAAGAAATTCTGCTCCAGCCACTCTACCAAGCCTCTAGGCTGTGTTTTCTCAGTAAAAACATCATTAAAACTTGCCCATTGGGTTAGGGAGACAGCCAAGAACCAGAAAAAGCAAGGCAAGTGGACAATTGGATGGAAATATCTTGGTTTTCTTCATGGTGAAGCAAGGTTACCTAACAAGCTCCTCACTTCATAATTCTATAAATAGGGACCTCAAACCCCTCATTTGGGACATCAACATCATTCTGAAACCTTGCAAAACCAAGCTCTCTCATCACACACCTCTCTTACTCACATTTTGCAAAATCACCAAAAGTAGCCAAAATTGCCAAAATTCAGCATTTGCAATTTTGCTACCACATTGAGTTCTACACATTCCAGCTCTCAAATATTCATCCACACATCCTATAAATCATATATAGGAGGTGTACAAACACTTAAACCACCCAAAAACTCAAAAAATCCAAAAGTCAACTGTCCATGGAACTTACTTTGACCAAAGTTCATAAAAACCTCCAAATCTTGATCCAAACACTTTCTTGAGGTTTTGATTGTTTGAACACCTCAAATATACCATATATCAAGTGTCCAAACCTTCATCCTTCATCAAAAGTTCACCAATCTCATTTTGGCACTTCAAGTAGTTTGTTTCTTAAAGTTCAAGAAAGCACACAATACCAAAGACTTGGAATCATCATCTCTGGTTTTCTCAACATTCTTGGTGTGCTTAACTGATCTACAACAGGTATGTATCATGTATATGTCACTTCTTGCATATTTTCCATGACTTGGGCATTTTGAGTGATTTTTGTGAATCTTGAAGTAATGAAATGTATGGTGATTTCAATGATGTGTGTTAGTGTTTGATAAATATCTTGTCTCTATCAATGTGCTATCATGTCATGTTTGTTGAAATTAAATGATTGAGATCAAAAAAATGTAAAGTGGCTGTCATGAATGGTTTTGCCAAAACCTGCTATATGCTGCTAGTTTGCTTCATATTGTTGCTGTCAAAATATGTTTTCATGTATTTGCTGCTAATTCATCCATGTGTGTGCTGCTAGTGATGTTTGATATTGTTGCTGTTAGTTTGTTCATATGTGTTGGCAGGATTTGCTTCATGTTTTGATAATAGATTGCTTCATGTATTGCTGCTAATTGGTGTCTTTGGTTTGTGCCAAGATTTGTTTTCAAGCTTTGCTGCTAATTGTTTCATAGTGCTGCTACCAAAGCTGTTTGCAAAATTCAGGATTCTGTTTTAATTGCCTCTAACAGTTCTGTTATCATCATTTACATAAGAGCATGATCATGTGTTTGCATCAGTCCAACATGACTCAATTGACATTCTGAGCATATCCATGTGTGTGGTTTTGTTTTGCTGCCTTGCACCAAAGAATCACATATGAACCCAAACACTTGAAACCACACAAGCCACACACAATTTGTTTTTTGCATAAAACTTGCTTTCCATCAAAACACACCTTACACACATCACAATGGATACTTGGAACATGTGTATAGGCTTATCTTGCTGATTTGAGGTGTGGTTTTGAAATTCACATGTTGACATAAGCACATGAATACACTAATCACTCACTTTCTCATTTTTTGCACAAAGCATGAATTATGGTTTTTTATCCTTCTAGCATGATTCAAATGTCATTAATAACATGTGTATGCACTCATATGGTTGATTTAATCACAGCATTCAAATTTCACATGTAGTCTCCAAATGCTTCAAAAACACACAAAGCACCAAAAACATGATTTTTGCCTATACTTGTTTTCTGCCAAAACTAACACTTTGTACACCTCATATTGAACATATGTTAAGTGTTTGAATGATCATATTATGCTAGAAATCATCATGTCAAGATTTACCTCTTCATATGCACCATTATGTGAACAAATTGCAAATGCTATGACAAATTACATGACAGGTGTGTTCTGTGGAATTTTATTGGTTATATCATCTCATTATCATGTATTTATGCTGTACAAATGATTAATTTGGTTAAATCTACTCTGGAACTTCATCTGTCCATCCTCATGCATAATTGTTCAAAATGCCTCATCATCACATGCCAACTTGAACATACTTGCTTGTACTTGCTATCTCATTGTTTCTACAGCTTCACATGATCATATGTGTTATGTGTAAATGAACCAAAACAATAAAACCTGACTGCACAAAGTTTTACACCATCTCATGCTTCACACACACATAATGCACACACTTTGCAATTTGAATGCTATGTTCTCATATATGTGTTCCAGTTTGAATGTTTTCACTTACACACACTTAATATGATATGATTAAGCTGTTAGAATGATTGGAATCACTCAAAGCACTCAGAATCCAAAAGTCACCTTGTCATGCATTTTTATGTTATGTGATTTTGCAACTTACATACAACAGTCATATGTACACATGCCTTGGCCTCAATTGTGTTTGCTATCTGTCATATATCATATATGTGATGTGTATGTGGCTTTACTTGACCTTTAACATGTGTATACCAAGCTGTTCATTTCAATTTGCAAGCTTAAATGTCCAATTTTGTACCCTATCGTGTTTTGAAGAGGAAAGTGAATTTCAGAAAACCAACACCACCATCTTCTTCCTCTCATTTTTCTACCCAATTTACATATAAAATTTGCCTCGATCCGATGAGCGGTTAGTGAGATACGGTATAAAACGTATTTGGTTTCGATTATGTTTCCATGTCATTATGCATTCAAAACACACACACACACCAGTCATCTTTTTTTTCACTAGGTGAACAATTTGTAAAAACTAACATCACCATCCTCTTCCTCTCATTTTTCTACCCAAGATCCATATAAAATTTGTCTCGATCCGATAAGCGGTTAGTGAGATACGGTATAAAACGTATTTAGTGTTGATTATGTACTTTGCCCAGCCATGACTCAAAACGAGCCTTGTATACATATTGTTTCCATTTGATTAATGGATGTAACAGCCGCCCCAGCGGTAAGAACATGCGCGCAATTATACCTTTCACCATCATGACCAGGGTTCGATCCGGGTGGAGGTCGAACCCTTTTATTATTTTTCCTATTTTTGTACATAAACTTCAAAAATTCGTAACTCTCTCATTTTTTATCGTTTTTCACCCGTTCTTTTTTCATTGTGTTTATTTTTATGTGTACTTTCATGTCATAATTTTATTTTCCATGTTTGATTATTTTTTCACCACGTTTTATGGTGCGCAATCCGCGCGTCAACGGTACTAACCCTATTTGGTTGCAGATGAAATTTAGAAGGTTTCCTCTTGTGTTTTCTCAGGAAAATTGATTGTTATCATATCTATATATGTTTGTCAACATGTTAGAATTTTTACCTTGAATTATTTTTATATTTATCTCATCTGTCTGTTAACGGTATTCCAGGTGCGAACTGTCGTCACGGTTCTCGTACCAAAACAATTGCTCTGATTGTCATCATTGCTTTCCATCTTTAATCTTTGTATTTAGTTGTCACCATGAATGTTTGAATGATGTTTGTATTTTATTTTATCCCTAAGCGACGGAGCTCGTTAGCTTTCGTCCAGTTGCCGACAATACTGTTCCTCCAAAGGAAGGTCTGTCCACTTGACTGTCAATGTCTTGGACCAAAATCTCTGCTATCCCTTGACTTTGTTAAGTCACCTTAACCCTAGACTAGAAGCCTTTAGACTTTGCTTGAAGTCTAAGAAACCCACCCATACTAGGAGTGTTCTTCAACTAGAACCCTAGGAAAGAGTTCTTCAACTCTGTGTAAGAATCATCGTCATGATTTCTTACTTCCCCCTTTTACAAATTAGTTTAGGGAGTTTTGTCAAACTCCACACAAACATCGTCATGTTTGTTCCCCTTTGAACCTTGATCGTCATCAAGTGTTCTTTCCCTGGTGAGGTGAACTACGATTGCTCTGATTCTATCCTAGTCAGGATACGTAGGCAGAAGGTGCGATACCTTTGCGAGCAAACTTAGAAAACCACTTAGGCTTTTTATTCATTTTATCACAATTCCCAATCCTTAAACCATAGTGCACAATTCACAAACTTAGCAAGTAATTAAACAAAAGGTTCCTGTAGAGTACTACAGATATTTAGGGTGCTAATACCTTCCCTAGATATAACCAACCCCCGAATCCCCGAATCTCTTAAAGCGTTGTTGTCACATCGCGCAAAAGGTTCTTTCCTTCTTTAGACCTATCCTTTGGATAAATTAAAGACCGGTTGTAAAAGAAATACGATTCAAGTTAATTAATAGCTTGATATCCAATTTTCACCGCAACAGAAATGGCGACTTCACTGGGGATATTATGCTTTTGTTTTGAGGGTTTAGCCTATTTTGTTTAAATACTTGCTATTTGTGAATATTTGTAAATATGTGCATATTTGTTATGTTTGGTTCTTGGGAATTTCAAGTGGTGAGACAGCACTATACCCGTGCTCGAGCGTACTTATGATAGGAAGGTGGTATATTCAAGAAGGCTTATAGGGAGTTGATTCCCGACTAAGCTAACTTGAGAAAACCACCGCTCAATGGAGGTCCTTTTTGAGGGTTGGTGTTGTTGATCGAGTATTCGTGAAAACAATGCTGCTTTCTATAAGGGACCCATGCCATTGAGGACCTTTAGATCACTTATTACCCCACTTTGGCCTTACTAGGATGTAGTGCGATGACTATGAGGGAGTATTTCCAAATAGTTGATACGCGATACTACACTCGGACGAGACTCTCTTGAGAATATTATCGACCGCCGAGTTATTTGGGAAATTGATAATATCCGAAAGATGGGATGGAGACTCTGGGAACCTTTAAGAACCTTGTTCTACAATGGTAAAAAACTCTAGTACACTCCTTTTTGGGAAGGGTAGACCTTGTCCCCACGCTCGAATTTCCCCAAACCTTTGTCTGTTTATCTATGTGTATATGTGAATATGTGTTTACCTGTGTTTGTTGCATTCATGCATCCATAAGCATCATATCATGAAAGTTTCATGGAACTCAGACTTTTTTGTTTGTAAACATCAAGAGGTTATTATGGACATTAAAAGAAAGAGAACTCTTGTAAGAAGTACTGACATTAATGAAAAGTTTTTGGTATATCTTGATGTTTGTAAATATTTCAAGTTCCCTGAAACTTTTTGCATTGCATGAGCATGTCCTCGCATTCACATTTTCATTTCTCAGCCTGGAGTCTTATCCTCTTCTTTGTGACGGAGAGAGAGAATATTCTGGACCAATGGCAACAATGAATGAACTGTTGAAAGAACAAGAAACCTTGAAGGAGGAAATCAAGATCCTCAAAGGGCAGATGAATTGGGTTTTGGAAACTTTGCAGAGTTTGATGAAAAGTGAGGGAGTTTCTCATCCTATTACACCCAGAGAGGTTGTCAGTCCGTCACTTCCAGTGACTCTTCCAGCTCAAGGACCTCCTAAGTTTCAACGGTCAGGCCGTAGTCAACCAGCATTTGGGCCTACGCCAAAACCTCATCAGGTGGTCACCAAAAGAATATCTCAGCACCCATTGGCTGCTTCCCCTCAAGGTTCCCAAAGCCAGAGCATGAATAAGAAAGATCCTGTCAAAAAGAACAAGGCATGCTACAGGTCAGTTCTTGTGCCGCTAAGTAAGCTGTACCCGCTACTAATTCAGAATTCATTGGTGACTCCACGAGCTTTTAACCCTGTGCCAGGGCCATGGCATAATGCAAACTTGACTTGTGAGTTCCATAAAGGGGCTGAAGGACATGAACTAGAAAATTGTTTGGCATTAGGACATGTTGTACAAGAGCTGATTATTGACAAAGATCTGATCCTTGAAGAAGATCACCCAGAGGTTGAATGCAAGTACCATACTGGGACAGTGGGGCATCTGGTGGAAGAGTGCAAAGCTTCCGGGTTAAAAGTGCAAAGCTTGTTAGAGCTATTAGAACTTCAAGAAGATAAACCAAGTACCAGTGGCTCAGCTCTTGAAGCAAGTGGCAAAGGACCTACAAAGCCCCTCATAATACTATACCACAAAGAGCAAGTGGTTGTGGAAGGTGTTTCTCTGCATCAAGCTTGAAATTTGTTAAACAGTGTAGTTCCCTAAGGCTGGCAGCTCGTAAACTGTTTCAGCATTGTGTTGTGGTTTCTTTGCATTTGTGTTTGCTTGCAAGTTGGTTGTTCATTTTAAATTGGCATATTAATGAAATGTTTATGCATCTTTTGATTAAATCCATTCGTTTCACTCTTTGTCTTTCATTGTGATAAGAAAACAAAAACAAAAAAAATGAAAAAAACGAAAATGCAAGAATTTCTTTTCTTTACCAAATTTCTGTTTGAAGCAAAGATTGGGGAGGATGATGAAAACTATATTCATAACTGCTGTTGATATGTTTTCAATTTGACTTTACCAATGATGTAAGGCATTGTTTCAATCCCTAAACACTGGAGAAATAAGGAAGATAATCCCTCGTTAAAACCCTTCGAGCCTAGAAGTAGGAGTTTTCTTTCTTCACAAAAACAAAACCTTAAATCTCAAACCTGGGGCGGGTAGTTCTCAGTTAACTTGGAGATATGTGCATACATGACACTTTTCATATAGAGTTGATGCACTCAGGTTTTCCTTCGTACACAACAAACAAGTGTCAAAGATGCTTTTCAGCATGAAACACGATGATGGTTCACTGTAAGCCATTAATCAAGGTAGTCACCTTCTTTCTCAACGAAAAAAAAAAAGAAAAAAAAAAAAGAAAATTGAAAGGCCCGCTAAGTCGAAACCTGTGAAGGGGACTTAGGCAAAATTGGGCATCCCGCTGACTGCGTATTCAAAAGAAAACAGTTCAGGCAAAAGTCAGGGATAATAAAAAGAGGAAAACCTTAAAGCTTTCACTTTCAAAATCCTCAAAATAGAAAAAGACAACCCAATAATGTAAGGGAGTTGTGACTAAATTAGGTTTGTAAACCATCACTAACTACCATCAATTCAATTCTTAAAAAACGGGTAAAAACCTGAATGAATAGTTTGAGTTAACTGAACATAGGAGTGGAGTTCATCACGGAGAATGGGTGGGACAAATAACTTTGAGCCTTTATCCTTTGTTTCATGAACCGTAAACCGAGCCACGTTACAACCCTTAAAAGACCTAATTGAGGTAAGATTGTTTTGAAAGCATATTACAGCAAGGTTGGATAACCTGACTCCTAATGATCTTTGTTAATTGTGTGTGTTCATCACTTTATCCATCATTTGTAAATGACTGAATCATTTTCACTTTGATCACTTGACCACTCCACCGTGTGTGTTCCATCAAAAGATGTTTCCAAAAGATTGCATGAATTTTACATTAAGAATTGCCAATTTTAAATGAACAACATTGTGTGCAAGACAATCCAAACGTCAAAGGAAGCCCAACAAACGCTGTCAGCTAGGGAATGGGATTCGATAAAGGAAGCTCAGCCTGAGGCAACTAATTTGAAGGATTGGTCAATCATTTGTAACACCGTTAATCCAAGCCAATCAAATACATTTGAAATGGGGCAGAACTCTTCAGTTAATCAGGGGCAGTTAAGTCAAGATTAGAACTCTCGAAAACAGTCAATCAGAAGCCATCAAGTCGGGATTAGATTAATCTCTCCAAGACAGTTAAACTGGGGCAGTTACGTCGAGATTTGTGAATCTCTCTAAGAGTTTGAAAATATTGAATGCATCTTGGATGACAATTCTTCTGTAAAATCCTCTTAGTGATTTCTTCTTGCAGACCATGTGTTCTGGGGTACATTGTTTGAGATCTTAAAATGAATTGTTGTCAAGGCCAGCTACTCCAGGTTCGCCAACAAAACCAACCAGGTCAAGGCCAGATGAATCTCTTAATCAACAGTTTAGTCTGGGGAAAATTTGGTACAATTACCAGCTAGCAGGGGCAAATTTGTTCCCCAATCATTACTTCCACAGTCTGAGGACTTTGTTGTGCAAATACAGTCAAACTGGGGAAATCACGTCGAGATTGGTAAATCCCTCTAAAGGTTTGAAGTCATTGAAGCATCTTTATGACGATTCTTTTGTAAAAGCATCCTTCTGACGTCTTCTCACAAAATGCATAATTTAGGGCAGAAAGGATTTGAAGACTATTCGTCGTAAGAGCCTCTGCTCGCTTGAAGAGGATTATCACCATCATGAGGCATAAATGTTTTGTTCTCATAGGTACCTTTTGTCAAAATTCTTCGGTTAAGTTGTTACTTCCGTTGATATGGGAATCTCTCGGTGTGATCTTCCTTTAGCAAAGAATTCAAACTCACGATGGCAGTCCAAGTGAAGTCATGATGTTTTGGCCTAAGAAGATTACTCTCTCAGAGAAGGTGGTAACCTTGAAAGTAGAATGGATATTCTTCCTGACCATCCCTTCGATGCCTAACTTTGGTGAAGTTGTTTGAGTCTCCGTGTCGAGATGTTCATTTCATCTCCAGTTTTGTCTGTTTTGTCAGCATAAACAAAAGCATAGCATAAACATGATCATGGCATAAGCATATGCATAACATCTGCGCATTTGTGCTATCTCTGGTTGTTACCTGTTTTGTTGGGTGTCCCTCCTTAGTGACTGGGCGTTTTGTCTCTTTCCCATAGAGTTGTCGGCCTTTAGGCATAAAACGTCCACCCTTTGTCAATTCCCCACAGAGTTAATCCTCGTGGATGATGGTTGCTTCAGTTATCTTTTTCCAGGATTGGATAAGAGGTGTCCCCATTCGAGTTCATTTCTCAGTGGTTGGAGTCTTGTTTGACAGTTTCTTTCTAGTTCTATTCTAGATTGAACTTTGGTCCATGTCGGTCGCCAAACCTACCTGGACGTGCATTTATTTTGCACTATCTATCAAGAAGAGCATTTTTAGATAAGTGGCAGTCTCTTCAGAGAAGCTTATCTTTCTTCAGTGATAAGTGGCAGTCTCTTCAGAGAAGCTTATCTTTCTTCAGTGATAAGTGGCAGTCTCTTCAGAGAAGCTTATCTTTCTTCAGTGATAAGTGGCAGTATCTTCAGAGAAGCTTATCTTTCTTCAGTGATAAGTGGCAGTCTCTTCAGAGAAGCTTATCTTTCTTCAGCGATAAGTGGCAGTCTCTTCAGAGAAGCTTATCTTTCTTCAGCGATAAGTGGCAGTCTCTTCAGAGAAGCTTATCTTTCTTCAGTGATAAGTGGCAGTCTCTTCAGAGAAGCTTATCTTTCTTCAGCGATAAGTGGCAGTCTCTTCAGAGAAGCTTATCTTTCTTCAGCGATAAGTGGCAGTCTCTTCAGAGAAGCTTATCTTTCTTCAAATGATAAGTGGCAGTATCTTCAGAGAAGCTTATCTTTCTTCAGTGATAAGTGGCAGTCTCTTCAGAGAAGCTTATCTTTCTTCAGCGATAAGTGGCAGTCTCTTCAGAGAAGCTTATCTTTCTTCAGCGATAAGTGGCAGTCTCTTCAGAGAAGCTTATCTTTCTTCAGCGATAAGTGGCAGTCTCTTCAGAGAAGCTTATCTTTCTTCAAACGATAAGTGGCAGTCTCTTCAGAGAAGCTTATCTTTCTTCAGTGATAAGTGGCAGTCTCTTCAGAGAAGCTTATCTTTCTTCAAACGATAAGTGGCAGTCTCTTTAGAGAAGCTTATCTTTCTTCAGCGATAAGTGGCAGTCTCTTCAGAGAAGCTTATCTTTCTTCAGCGATAAGTGGCAGTCTCTTCAGAGAAGCTTATCATTCTTCAAATTTTGAAAGCATTAGATTCAAATAAACTTGAAAAGACTAACAAAAAATGTTTAACTCACGAAAAAGATTCGAGGAAAATCATACATTCCCCGAAACTTCAGGGTAGCAGGAGTCTTGATACACAGTCAGGATTTACATTCCCCAATGAAATGCTAGCAAGTTGGGCGACGAAGAGTCCTTTGGCCGTGCATGATTACCAAAATTGAAGATTATCCCTCAGGATTTCTTGTGATGATATGAAGGTTCCTCCCTCAGCAAAGTATTTCTGGACATCTGTTTGAATTCACCTCAGCAAAATCTACCTACAGGCTTTATTCCCCAGTAGGTCTTCGGGTTTATTTCCCAAGTTTACGTACACCCCTCATCGTGGGATCAGTGTGATTTGTTTGTTCCCCGAGTTAGTGACATCTATTAATCCCCGCAAAGTCTAAGATGTTACTCACTTCGTTTCCAAGTATAAGTCCAGTCGTCACTGGCACTAAATAAAAGTCCAATTGTCATGGGCGCCTTTTGGTCTGGTCGTTACCAACCTTTTCCTCGGTAAATCCAGTCGTCACTGGTATTGTTCCAATTATTATTGGTATCTTGTTAGTTGTCACTAACTTTCCCCATGAAGTCCAGTCGTCACTAGCACTGCCTAAATCCAATCGTCATTGGTATCTTGAGGTTTTAACCAATTTTTCCCTTTGAAACCCAGTCGTAACTGGTATCATCGTCTAGAATCCAATCGTTACTTGGAGTCTATTTCAGTTTGGTTGTCACCAATCTCCAGCTAGAAGATCTGGTGATCCCTAGCATTTTTGTATAACCAATTGTCATTGGTATTCCCCAGTATGGTCGTCACCATCTTCATTAGAAAATCCAGTCGTAACTGGCATTGTTTAAAACCAATCGTTATTGGTATCCTGATTTGGTCGTCACCAACCACCATTAAAAGACCAGTCGTCACTAGCATCGCTTGGAATTCTGGTCGTTACCAATTCCCCAGGAAGTCTATTAATTACCAGCATTGTGTGAACTACTTGCAGAAACTGAGGATGTATCCCCAGTGATCCATGTTCCCAGTCAAGTCTCGGAGATCTAGTCGTCACTAGTATCCTCCATGTGTGATTAGTCTTATTTCTAGTCCATTCCTGAAGATCCCATTTGAACTCTTCGCTATAGGAAGTTCCTCATCTGATCATCCCCAGTGAGATTGTATCCAGTCTTTCGCTTCCCCGGTGAAGTCTGCTTCTCTTTTCCCGACGAAATTAATTTTCCATTTCCCTAGTAAAAGTATATCCTTTTCCCCAGTAGAAGTCAATTCTTCTCCCCGGTGGAGTACCTCTGTTCCAATAAGATTGTCATCTTTATTGGATTTGTCTCTTCCCCATGTGAAGTTTTCCTTCTTACGCTAGCAGTCATGTCTGAACTGTTAATTTAGTTTTTCAGTACGAGTCCCCAGTATCGAGTCCGTGTATTTATCATTATTTGTTTTACTGTTTCTTTTATTATCGTTGCGCCTATGTTGTTTGCATTCAAGCATCATAAAGCATCATTTAGAGTGCATGGCATATCATAACTCGTCCTTTAGCATGACATCGGATCTAAGGGACAAAATTTTCGGTTATCTATATTTAAATACCTTTCACTGCGATTTAACGAAGATTGTCATCTCTCGTTCCCCATCTAGTGAAGATATTTAAATAGGGGCAACTGTTGTACCCCAAATTTTGACCCCTTAGATTCTCATTATCATTTTTAGAAGCATGATCATGCATTATCTAACCCTAAATCAAGTGCAAGTTCATTATTGTCAAGTTACAGATGAATCAGGGTTCGCACCGACAAATTCAAAGAAACCAAGGAATGATTAGCCAATGATTTGGGCCAATTCAATCATGGAATGAAATCAAAGATAATATCAAAGTCAAATGGGAAGTCAATTTGAAGAAATCGTTTTAGAATCAAGAACAGTGCAGTCAGGAGGCCCCGATTAGGGTTTTTAACTAGTGGAAAGTCAACTGTGGTTTGACTTTGATGTTGGGAAAGGTTTTAATGGTGGGAGTGAGGTCCATGAAGTTAATATAGGCTATTAAAGACTATTCAAGAAGTGTCAAAGTCCCAGGATGTCCAGAATATCAACAGGCGACTCGATCGGCACCGATCGATCGTACGGTTGACCGAAAAGTCAACTCCTCGAATTTTGAGAATTGGAATCCAAGTTGTGAATCAAAGTTGTTCCTTATGTCATAATGGACTTGCATATCAATTTTCATGATCATTGGATCAAAGATGAGAGAGTAATCGAGAAATCGGGAAATTAGGGTTTTGAAAAGGGCTAAACCGTATCTCCTTAACCGCACATCCAATTGAGTTGGTTCTAGTCTCATTTGAAAGCTCTTGACAAGTCCTACAAAAGTCTCATACTAGTCCACAACCAGAAAATGCATACTTTTTGAGATATAAGCAAAAACATTCCTAGAAGGGAAAATAACTTAGAAAATTTCTAAGTTATTTTCACCTTAAAAGCTAAAATCAGCCAACTTCAAAGGTATTTTTCACCTAGTTTCAAATAGAATCAAGATTTCTGGCCAACATGGAAGTTTTAGTACTATGTGAGGGCTTTCTAAATTGTACAAGAACATCTCAAGGTGAGTTATGAGCTGAGAGATACATGTGTTCAAAGTTGGTATTTTGTCATACTAGTCCCACATTGACCAATATTGCAAAAGCACCTCTATCACTCAAGTGAGCCAATTTCCACTTGCCCAACTCTTTCTACCTAATATATTGAACATTCTTAGCATGTTAGAACAGAAAGTTATCATGGAAACATCATGGAATTAAAGTTTGAAGTTTCATTGCCTAAGTTGAAAACTTTGACTTTTCCAAGCATGAGGTGTAAAGAAATTCTGCTCCAGCCACTCTACCAAGCCTCTAGGCTGTGTTTTCTCAGTAAAAACATCATTAAAACTTGCCCATTGGGTTAGGGAGACAGCCAAGAACCAGAAAAAGCAAGGCAAGTGGACAATTGGATGGAAATATCTTGGTTTTCTTCATGGTGAAGCAAGGTTACCTAACAAGCTCCTCACTTCATAATTCTATAAATAGGGACCTCAAACCCCTCATTTGGGACATCAACATCATTCTGAAACCTTGCAAAACCAAGCTCTCTCATCACACACCTCTCTTACTCACATTTTGCAAAATCACCAAAAGTAGCCAAAATTGCCAAAATTCAGCATTTGCAATTTTGCTACCACATTGAGTTCTACACATTCCAGCTCTCAAATATTCATCCACACATCCTATAAATCATATATAGGAGGTGTACAAACACTTAAACCACCCAAAAACTCAAAAAATCCAAAAGTCAACTGTCCATGGAACTTACTTTGACCAAAGTTCATAAAAACCTCCAAATCTTGATCCAAACACTTTCTTGAGGTTTTGATTGTTTGAACACCTCAAATATACCATATATCAAGTGTCCAAACCTTCATCCTTCATCAAAAGTTCACCAATCTCATTTTGGCACTTCAAGTAGTTTGTTTCTTAAAGTTCAAGAAAGCACACAATACCAAAGACTTGGAATCATCATCTCTGGTTTTCTCAACATTCTTGGTGTGCTTAACTGATCTACAACAGGTATGTATCATGTATATGTCACTTCTTGCATATTTTCCATGACTTGGGCATTTTGAGTGATTTTTGTGAATCTTGAAGTAATGAAATGTATGGTGATTTCAATGATGTGTGTTAGTGTTTGATAAATATCTTGTCTCTATCAATGTGCTATCATGTCATGTTTGTTGAAATTAAATGATTGAGATCAAAAAAATGTAAAGTGGCTGTCATGAATGGTTTTGCCAAAACCTGCTATATGCTGCTAGTTTGCTTCATATTGTTGCTGTCAAAATATGTTTTCATGTATTTGCTGCTAATTCATCCATGTGTGTGCTGCTAGTGATGTTTGATATTGTTGTTGTTAGTTTGTTCATATGTGTTGGCAGGATTTGCTTCATGTTTTGATAATAGATTGCTTCATGTATTGCTGCTAATTGGTGTCTTTGGTTTGTGCCAAGATTTGTTTTCAAGCTTTGCTGCTAATTGTTTCATAGTGCTGCTACCAAAGCTGTTTGCAAAATTCAGGATTCTGTTTTAATTGCCTCTAACAGTTCTGTTATCATCATTTACATAAGAGCATGATCATGTGTTTGCATCAGTCCAACATGACTCAATTGACATTCTGAGCATATCCATGTGTGTGGTTTTGTTTTGCTGCCTTGCACCAAAGAATCACATATGAACCCAAACACTTGAAACCACACAAGCCACACACAATTTGTTTTTTGCATAAAACTTGCTTTCCATCAAAACACACCTTACACACATCACAATGGATACTTGGAACATGTGTATAGGCTTATCTTGCTGATTTGAGGTGTGGTTTTGAAATTCACATGTTGACATAAGCACATGAATACGCTAATCACTCACTTTCTCATTTTTTGCACAAAGCATGAATTATGGTTTTTTATCCTTCTAGCATGATTCAAATGTCATTAATAACATGTGTATGCACTCATATGGTTGATTTAATCACAGCATTCAAATTTCACATGTAGTCTCCAAATGCTTCAAAAACACACAAAGCACCAAAAACATGATTTTTGCCTATACTTGTTTTCTGCCAAAACTAACACTTTGTACACCTCATATTGAACATATGTTAAGTGTTTGAATGATCATATTATGCTAGAAATCATCATGTCAAGATTTACCTCTTCATATGCACCATTATGTGAACAAATTGCAAATGCTATGACAAATTACATGACAGGTGTGTTCTGTGGAATTTTATTGGTTATATCATCTCATTATCATGTATTTATGCTGTACAAATGATTAATTTGGTTAAATCTACTCTGGAACTTCATCTGTCCATCCTCATGCATAATTGTTCAAAATGCCTCATCATCACATGCCAACTTGAACATACTTGCTTGTACTTGCTATCTCATTGTTTCTACAGCTTCACATGATCATATGTGTTATGTGTAAATGAACCAAAACAATAAAACCTGACTGCACAAAGTTTTACACCATCTCATGCTTCACACACACATAATGCACACACTTTGCAATTTGAATGCTATGTTCTCATATATGTGTTCCAGTTTGAATGTTTTCACTTACACACACTTAATATGATATGATTAAGCTGTTAGAATGATTGGAATCACTCAAAGCACTCAGAATCCAAAAGTCACCTTGTCATGCATTTTTATGTTATGTGATTTTGCAACTTACATACAACAGTCATATGTACACATGCCTTGGCCTCAATTGTGTTTGCTATCTGTCATATATCATATATGTGATGTGTATGTGGCTTTACTTGACCTTTAACATGTGTATACCAAGCTGTTCATTTCAATTTGCAAGCTTAAATGTCCAATTTTGTACCCTATCGTGTTTTGAAGAGGAAAGTGAATTTCAGAAAACCAACACCACCATCTTCTTCCTCTCATTTTTCTACCCAATTTACATATAAAATTTGCCTCGATCCGATGAGCGGTTAGTGAGATACGGTATAAAACGTATTTGGTTTCGATTATGTTTCCATGTCATTATGCATTCAAAACACACACACACACCAGTCATCTTTTTTTTCACTAGGTGAACAATTTGTAAAAACTAACATCACCATCCTCTTCCTCTCATTTTTCTACCCAAGATCCATATAAAATTTGTCTCGATCCGATAAGCGGTTAGTGAGATACGGTATAAAACGTATTTAGTGTTGATTATGTACTTTGCCCAGCCATGACTCAAAACGAGCCTTGTATACATATTGTTTCCATTTGATTAATGGATGTAACAGCCGCCCCAGCGGTAAGAACATGCGCGCAATTATACCTTTCACCATCATGACCAGGGTTCGATCCGGGTGGAGGTCGAACCCTTTTATTATTTTTCCTATTTTTGTACATAAACTTCAAAAATTCGTAACTCTCTCATTTTTTATCGTTTTTCACCCGTTCTTTTTTCATTGTGTTTATTTTTATGTGTACTTTCATGTCATAATTTTATTTTCCATGTTTGATTATTTTTTCACCACGTTTTATGGTGCGCAATCCGCGCGTCAACGGTACTAACCCTATTTGGTTGCAGATGAAATTTAGAAGGTTTCCTCTTGTGTTTTCTCAGGAAAATTGATTGTTATCATATCTATATATGTTTGTCAACATGTTAGAATTTTTACCTTGAATTATTTTTATATTTATCTCATCTGTCTGTTAACGGTATTCCAGGTGCGAACTGTCGTCACGGTTCTCGTACCAAAACAATTGCTCTGATTGTCATCATTGCTTTCCATCTTTAATCTTTGTATTTAGTTGTCACCATGAATGTTTGAATGATGTTTGTATTTTATTTTATCCCTAAGCGACGGAGCTCGTTAGCTTTCGTCCAGTTGCCGACAATACTGTTCCTCCAAAGGAAGGTCTGTCCACTTGACTGTCAATGTCTTGGACCAAAATCTCTGCTATCCCTTGACTTTGTTAAGTCACCTTAACCCTAGACTAGAAGCCTTTAGACTTTGCTTGAAGTCTAAGAAACCCACCCATACTAGGAGTGTTCTTCAACTAGAACCCTAGGAAAGAGTTCTTCAACTCTGTGTAAGAATCATCGTCATGATTTCTTACTTCCCCCTTTTACAAATTAGTTTAGGGAGTTTTGTCAAACTCCACACAAACATCGTCATGTTTGTTCCCCTTTGAACCTTGATCGTCATCAAGTGTTCTTTCCCTGGTGAGGTGAACTACGATTGCTCTGATTCTATCCTAGTCATGATACGTAGGCAGAAGGTGCGATACCTTTGCGAGCAAACTTAGAAAACCACTTAGGCTTTTTATTCATTTTATCACAATTCCCAATCCTTAAACCATAGTGCACAATTCACAAACTTAGCAAGTAATTAAACAAAAGGTTCCTGTAGAGTACTACAGATATTTAGGGTGCTAATACCTTCCCTAGATATAACCAACCCCCGAATCCCCGAATCTCTTAAAGCGTTGTTGTCACATCGCGCAAAAGGTTCTTTCCTTCTTTAGACCTATCCTTTGGATAAATTAAAGACCGGTTGTAAAAGAAATACGATTCAAGTTAATTAATAGCTTGATATCCAATTTTCACCGCAACAGTGAGGGTAACATAAGGGACAAGTTTAGACTATTAGATTTGAGATTCATCAAGGTCGATATCAGAGGAAATGGTGGAACCCTAGCTTTCGCGCGTTCTGTTTGGATGATACAAGGCGTTTCAGTGGAAACTGCACGCATGGCCATATCCCTGGTGTTTAGTAGATCAATTTAGGTTTTGGAAGCTTTCGATTTCATGCTGAATTGATGGAGAACGAGGAGGTTGAAATATCACGCATGAAAACTGGTTTGGGAGTAAACCCTAGCTGGAGGTTGAAGACAACCTCCCAGCCGTCCGATCACCCTAAGACTTTTGACTGGAAGAATGCATCCAACGGGCCAGATTCAAACTTGCAAATGGAGGGAGTCTGATGCGTATGAAACGCATCGTTTCATTAAAACCAAACGCGTGGGCCTCAGCCAATCTTTGATACTCACACCCCACCCAGACGGCCCAATCCATATTTGAACTTAAAACCAATGCTATTTGCACCGCGTTCATGATCTTTTTCTTTTATTTTTTAACTGAAATTCTGAATGCATGTGGGCCTAACGCCATTTACTATCTGCACCTCCTATCTCTGGCCCATCATAATAAATGAACTAGGCGAATTCATTGTTACACCTCCTCCCCCATTTTAATTCATTTCTTTTATTTGGTTTTTCCTTTATATTTTCTTGTTTGTAAATAATTCATAGAAAATTGAAAAATCATTGTTTTTTAATTCTTATTTTTTCTATAGGTTTATAATCCTGTCTAGAAAATTAATAAAAATAAAAATTCCATTTTATTTTTAGTTTAGTATTTTTAGAATATTATTCTTTTAAATAGCTTTTAAATAGGTTTAGTTTGATACTCAATTTTGTAGAATTTAGTTTAGGACCTTCCCTTAATCTTTTTGGTGCATTCTTTTTTAGTGTGATTAGATATTGAGCCTTAGTTCCCATAGGATTTATTTCATGATTTCTAGATTAAAATTTGATTAGCTTAATTAGGTGAGATTAGAGTAATCATAATTAGGGTTTAGGTTTAGCATAGGTGAAGTAAATCATTTTCTTTTAGGAGTTTTAGCTTGATTTTTGGGTATGGGCATATAGGGATGTTATGGGTAGGTGTGATAGACCCTTGTGAGTAAGTGTTAGATTTTTCCCCCTTGCTTTAGTATTTTTAGGTATTTTCTGAAGTTGACTGATTGTATTGACTGTCTGTGTGATGCTTGCCTATCTCTGGGGTCTATCTTTGGGGATTTGTTGTGGGGCTTAGTTTGTTTTGAAGATATTGTTGAGGAGCATGATGGAGGAGAAGATTGAAGATCAAGACTCAGAGGTTGAGAGGTTGGAGCTTGTTCTCTGTTTGTGAGGTTTGAGATCCTGAAGTTTGAGGGAAGTTCATGGTACTTTCATGAGGAAGACACTATGGATGTCTTTCATTCTTTCTTCTCACCTCTTTCGTAAGTATCCAATGATGTTGGAGCCTTCATGTGAGTTTAATTCCTCCTGAGGAGGAATGTAAACTGATCACAGTTGTTGAGCCACATGGGATACGATTCCTAAGTGGAAGCCCCCTAGTACTTTCCTGAGGAAGGTCCTATGGGTCTGTTCACTTAGTTCCCTTAGTTCATATAGGATTTCTTAAGTATCCAATGATGTTGGAGCCTTCATGTGAGTTTAATTCCTCCTGAGGAGGAATGTAAACTTATCACAGTTGTTGAGCCACATAGGATATGATTCCTGAGTATAAGCCTCCTAGTGCTTTCCTGAGGAAGACACTATGAGTATGCCTACTTAGCTCCCTTTCTTTGGTAAGCTTGTTTTGAAGCTTGAAGACTGGGATTGATTTCCTTTGATTAGGGTTTTGCTTTAGGGCTTTGCTTAGATTTGATTAGGGTTTCGTTTTAGGGTTAGGATTAGGGAGAGCTTAGATATAGATAATTTCTTTCTCAAGCATGTGGTTTGTTTGCCTGATGGCACTTCATTTCTTTTATCTGTATATTGCTTGATAGCATGTTGTTTATTTTTTCAGTATGATTACTGTTATTTCATGACTGGCTTGAGGTCGAGACGAGCTTGTGGAGGCTGAAGCCCCACACACATTTCCTCCCTCACTTGCATTGCATGCATTTTACTGTTAAAGCTGATGCTTTTGTCTGTTTTGGTGTATCATTGACATGATCCCTTAGGACTCTCATTTCCTTTGATAAGGATTTGATGATAGACTTTTAGGTTGAAACCTATGCATGACAACATCTAGGAGTTCCCTGTTCAAACCTCAACCATAGGATGAATCCATGGCATGACAACTGTAGAACTTGATAGTCTCCCTCCTAGTTGGGCCTGTTCTCTTCTCATCTCAAAACAGTTTAAGATACAGTAATCAGGAATGATTTCTTTCGTACGTTACGAGCCTTAAGCTATCTGAGAAAGGATTGTGGGAAAGTTTCTTTTCCATAGTCTGGATGTTTAGTATGGTACCCTTTGGGTGACATGCGACACATTCACTCTCAGGTCATAGTCTCTAGTGCGGTTGAAATTGCAAACACAATAAAAAAACACTTCTTTCCAAACAGGAAATAAACCGTAGTTTCCCGAACTACGTGAGCTCTGATCTCTCATGCCTGTTGAGAGTACGTAGGCACAAGATGGCGAAGTCTTGGCGAGCTACCTTTCCCCACAACCCTTCGTAGGCCGAACTACGTTGACTCTGATTTCTCATTCTCTGATGAGAATACGTAGGCATAAAGTGCGACGCTTTGCCGAGTCATTTTTCTTTTCTTTTTCAGCTAGCCTTGATAGGTAGATAGAATAAAACCAACCCACCCAAGTAAACAAGCAAGCGTGGATCCCGTCGAGTACGACGGACGTGAGGGGTGCTAATACCTTCCCCTTGCGTAACCGACTCCCGAACCCAGACGATGGTTGCGATGACCTTGTCTTACCCTTTTTCGTCAGGTTTTTCCGATCGTTTCCTTTCCCGCTATGAGGGATAAATAATGAAAGGTGGCGACTCTTCTGTCATGCCGACACCTTATTTTCGCGCAAGCGACAGTGGCGCTTGAAGATGAAATTTCTACTGGTTCAGTAGGGTTGTTTAGAAGCGTTGAAGGTAGTCACACTCATGGATGTTGCGTTAACGGGAAAAGAAAAAATGACTTTGGTAGAGGAAGTCCACAATCCCATCTTATTGAGCCTTTATGATAAGTTTTTTCGACAGGTTTCGAAGGATACGACGACGTCGGGGTTATGGGTGAAACCCGAAAGTTTGTGCATGACCAAATCGTTGGTCAATCACCTCTACCTGAAGCAAGCTTTGTATTCATTCAAGATGAGCGAAGACAAAGTTCTAGTTGAGCAGTTGGATATGTTCAACAAGCTGATTCTTGATCTTGAAATATCAATGCCAATATCGAGGATGAAGATCAAACATTGTTGATGTTGTGTGCTTTGTCCATATCACATGTTCACTTTAAAGAAACTCTCTTGTATAGAAGAGAGTCTCTGACCTTTGAAGATATTATTTTCTCAACAAATCACAATCTTAAAGATCTCTTGCTTGACAAATCCCATGCAAGGTCATTACTATTTTAATAACGAAAAGTACACGTGTTAAGTATCAACTTGAATCAATAAAACTATCAACAATTAATCTCAAAGGATCTCACTTAAGTCCTAGATTGATCATCAAATTTGAAGTAGTCAAATTTATGTCAACAAATTAGCTCGCACAATAAGACATTAGATTGAAATAGTTTGTCTCATATGCAAGTCAAAATTCTGGAATTCGAGTAAATTTAATATGAACAAGCAATAATGGATTTGTTCATAATTGTATGGAAAATATTATACTCCCTCCTTTCCACAATGAGTGATTCATTTATAATAAATGAATATCTCAAAATGAATGATCCATTTCAATGTCTAATATAATTTTTTCAATTTTACCTTTTAATTATATTACTTTTATCATTTTCAATAAATGATATGAGTACTTTAGTAAAAATATCACTTTCTCTCATTCATTTATTTATTTTTTTATTTGCATGAAAAATCAATTAAATCACTCAGTATAGAATGAAATGAAAGAAATATTGTTTTAACTACTAATGCCACTCAGCACTTCTTTAGAAAACATATGGATGATAACAATCATGAAATGATGAACATGATATCCCACCAAATGACAAATGTGTGTAATCCTATAATAAAAATTTCTAAACAATATACTAAACACTAGTAATACAAATAGCTACAATTGTTGTCATTTTAGGATCGAAAATAATGGTGTTAATAATAACGACGCAATAAAAAATGACATTCCACAAAGAATTCTAAACCTTAGGTTTATTTGAGCACCAAATGTTTACTCTTGAAATGTAGTTATACGTGGTTATTATTTAATTTACGAAATAAGACATAATGGTGTGGAGAATCATGATGAGAGTATTTTAAAAAAAGTATTAAATATATATGTGATTTTAATATGGGGTATGCAAATAGACCTTAATTTGAGTCTTTTTTTCTAATAACTTATTACAAACATAATTGTCGGTGAGGTGAGAGAGTCATCAATTGAACATGTGGAAAAATATTAAATTGAATGTAGACCTTAATTTGTGCCTACGTATCCTCATCTGGTATGAGAAATCAGAGCAGCCGTAGTTCGGCTCACCGCGGGTTGCTTAATGTTTTTTATGAGCGACGTTAAGTTCTCATTCCAGTAATTAGGGTCGACACATGTTTGCGGTAGAACAGAAAAGTAACGTACTCTTTTTGAAAATGAGTTTAACACACGATCTCGAAGGATAAAATGATTTGCATTTGTTTGTGAGTTTTAGATAAGTGAATTGAATTTATTTGGAATATGCATCGCACTAAAGTCTATGACATATGATCGAATACTCTACACTAATAATCCAAGCTTCTCGCGCACAAAGTATCCTAAGATGAGGTTAGAAATTCATCCGCTCAACTTTTCCCATGTACTTAAGGCTCGTGCCATGCAATGCACATCATCTTTATTAGGTGCTTTGATTTTGTTTTAAGAAAGAGAAAAGAAAGACGCATGGAAGTTCTAAGGGGAAACTCGGTCCTAACGTTTTCATGCAAAGTGGCCCTAAGGTCGGGATGCAGAAGGAAAACTTTAACCTAATGTTAGCATGTAAAAGGTGGACCTAAAGTTGAGGTTAAAAGGGACTAACATATTTGTTATCATGCATGGATTAATTCCTAATGTCTATCTTACTCCAAGCTTAATCAAAAATTAAGTTGGACTATAAGCCCTAAGGGAACATGTAAGAACAAGCCAAACAAGGGACACAAGCCAAATATAGCAGCTACAACAGCGCTTCAGCTTCAGAATAACTATAAAAGTCCAGCAAGTAAGCACAACATCATTTAATAGCTCATGTTTTAGCACATAACATATGTAAAACGCAACTGGCAGAATGAATACACAATTAACAGCATGTGAAAATCTAGAACAACAGTTGTGAAAGACCAGGCAACATGCATACATGAACATTGAAACGAAAGCATATGACATGGTAAGGATCAAGCATGAACGTGCATTAAGAAAAGTCAATTGATGAACATGTATTAACTATTAAGCACAAGTAAGCTCAACAAGATTGCATAATTAATCATTCAACAAGAACATTATGCATATTCAACAATAATTAATCGATTCAAACAAAACATGCGTTTGTGAGAACGGAAACAAACATGAGCATGTGACATAAATCCATCAAGACAAGTATCAATAACCAACAATTGACAAGGCACAAATGATTATGCAACATGATCATCACATCAAGAATGCAACACAATAATCAAAGATAATCAGCAACGAAAATCAAAAGTCGCGCGTCGAAGAAACTCAAGCATGCTATCAAGAACGATGCAATAGGTCAAAAACAGTCCACACACATGCATCATATCAATCCATGAAGATTAAAAATGGAAAGAAATCAAAACAAGCTTGAAAATGCAAAAATATCACATTCTGCATCAGTGTTAATCGATTAACCATTTGCAGTGCAAAAGTGGTTAATCGATTAACCCTCTTTGAAATGCCAAATATCATGAAATTAATACTAGTTAATCGATTAACCTGTTTTGCAACGCAACTGATTAATCGATTAACACTGATGCAGTAGCATAAAATCACCAATTTAAAAGCACTTTTCAGCAATTAATCACTTATGTATCCATCAACATGCTTAAGAAATCAAATATGCACGAAAATTATATTAAATCACATCAAGAAAACATCAATTGGATCCAGCAAACACCAAAATCAATTATCAAAATAAGTGATGGATCACATAACACCAAAAAGCCAAGGATCTACATTGTGAAATGCAAGATTAAGCAAAATCAGAGTTAGATCTAGAATTTACCAACCTACAAAGCTGAGATTTTCTTTGGTGAGTGTTGTTAAGCTGCAATTAACAGATCCAAGCAAGAAGTCTAAGGATCTATGAAGCTCTAGCAAGAAAACTTGATGATCCAAGTAATAATCCACAAATAAACAAAAGCAATTCAAGAAGTGATTCCAACAACTTAATTCAAGATCCAAATGAACTTCCACACTAGAATTGAACCAAGGATGAAGATGCAATGAAGGTTTAGCTCAAGGATTCACAAATTGCAATGAACAACTTGTTAAACTTTTGGTTATGGAGCTTTTGAGAGGGTTTTATAATGAGAGAATTGAAGTGAGATGTGTAGAAAATTCAGAAAAATGAGTGAGAGTTATGAGAGGTTTAGAGTGAATTTGTTTAAATAATCCCTAGGTTAGGAATTAAATGTGGCTTAGAGTGTGGGTTAGTGTGAGTAATGGAAATTAGGAGTGGAATTAGGAATGAAATGTTTGAAATTTGGAGGGAATTTGAGTTAATTGAAAAATAAATCAAATTTAGAACCATTTCTAGATCCTTCTACTGGTGTGAGAATTGAAATTGAGTTGAAATTCTGCAGTGTTGAAAAATGAACATTTTGGGAAAATTTTGCACTGGTTAATCGGTTAACACTTTTCTAGGAAAAAAGTATTAATCGATTAAAACATAGAAAGTTTGAATTTCTTGGTGCCACAATGAGGAAAGTCTATGGAATTAACTGTTGCCACCTCTTCTGACCATAGTCTGGCCTCTGAAACTTGTCTTTTGATATTGCACCTGTATAATACTTGAAATACATTGTGAATTGTCTCATGTGCTCGAAATAACCTGTTGAAAAATATAATCTGGTATCCGATTGTTGAACAATATAATTGTTGAAGCCTCTGATGCTTGTTGTTTACAAAATTGCAGTAAAAGAGAGTCTCGAGCCATAGAAACAACTTGATCCCATGTCTCGAGAGCCAATGCCATAATATGCACAATGCAAAAATGAACGAGACATAAGCCAGTTACGATTAAAAACAGAAAGGAAAATTTTAGGGTGCTACAACTGCCCCTATTAAAACGACTTAAACCTGAAGGGATGATAGAACAACTTTTAGACGTTTGAGGTGTAAGATGATTGAATCCCAAAAGAACCCGAAAATTTGAAAACTGAGGGGAGTATCAAAGGTAAGATGCCAACCAAAAGTTGGAACCAAAAGTTAGGATTCAACAAAGGGTGCCAACCAAGAGTTGAGATAAAATAGAAGGTACCAACCAAAAGTCGGGATAATAAGATACTGACCAAAAGTTAGAATTCAACAAAGGGTACCAACCAAGAGTTGGGATAAAATAGAAGGTACCAACCAAGAGTCGGGATACAACAAAGGGTACTACCCAAAAGTTAGGATAACAACCAAAAGTTAGGATAGAACCAAGGATACTAACCAAAGTTAGGATAAAATGGGGAATACCAACCAAAAGTTGGGAAACGATAAGGGATACTAACCAAAAGTTAGGATAAAACAGGGTATACCAACCAAAAGTTGGGAAACAAAGGATACCAACCAAAAGTTGGGATACAACAAAAGGATACCAACCAAAAGTTGGGAAGAAAACCAAAGGATACCAACCAAAGTTTGGGAAATAATGAGGTACTAACCAAAAGTTAGGATAAAACAAAAGATACTAACCAAAAGTTAGAGGATACAATACAAAAATGCTTATGCAAAAGACACTCCACCGGAAAGAGTTCTACAGAGAGTTGGCGATAAAATTGTCGGGGAAAAAAAACTGAATTGCTTTCGAAATAAATCCTCTACTGGAGAAACTTCAAAGTGGACTTCCATTACGCAGGGAAGACAAAAATAACAAACACCTGCTGGGGATATGGCCTAAGAACCCTGATGAAGAAAAGTGCCAATGACAATTGGACTCTGACCCAGCGGGGAACACAACAACCATTGCTGACTTACCTACCGAGGAAATCAAAAACAAATTCTGCTTTGGGAAAAGGATTAATGATGCCAACCCTACTAGGGGATCATGCTGAACTCACTCCTTCATTGGGGATCCACCCTATACCCTTACTCTATTGGGGATAAGGGAACAACAATTGGAGATGCGAATATGCTCAGAAAGCACAAGAAAATCACTACTATCATGTCCAAGGTAAACAACTTCTGGACACTCACTAGGGAGAAATAAACCATACACGACGCTGGCTGGGAGAAAATAAGACTCATAAACTCTTGTTAGGGACTTCATTAGGGAAGACAACAAACAGATTCACAATGCTTTACTAGGGAGGACAACACTTATGAGGCTTCTGCCAGGGAGAGTAACTCTTGAACTCTTGATGGAGAGTTTAATCATAATCTCAACTGAGGATGACAACACTTCAGCAGTTTCTGTCGGGGAGAGCAACTCTACTCGGGAAGAGTAATCACGTCATCCAGCAAACACAAACAAAAGAAAAATTTGTATGCGGTATGGAAACCTCAGTTACCACCCAAGACACTCACGATTTAAGCAATTTCCATTCTTTTTTAACCTGCTTTGCAAATCTTCAATGTTTTCACATGCAACGTTTATCAAAATGTCGGACGTTTTGCAAATAAAACAGTAAAAGTAAAAACAACAACGTATAACTGAATGAAGTGAAACTTTATTGATTGAATTGCCTGTAAATAGGAAATTACATAAGGAGGAAATTCCTAAAAAGAGGTAATTGCGCAAGAGCAAAAGAGAAAATACATAGGTTGGCAATGTGGAAGCAGATTTCCATCAAGTTCTGACTCAACTATGACCTGTATATCTTCGACGCTCTTGAATACTTCTTCCTTTGAAAGAGACTTATTGGACTGATTCCTATCCTTCGGGATTCCCATGCGTCAAGATGATCTCACAGATCAAACGCAGATTGTAGCCTCTCGCTTTCAAATCCCTAACTTTTTCCTAGATCGCCCTTTTGGGTTTTCAATCCACTGGGGTATCCATTTTTGCCAAAGTTGCCTTTGCAGGTTTTCAACTTTGTAGGTTATTCAATTCTTTTCTTTTATCTCTAATTTTTGCCCGAATCTTTTCTTTTTGTGATTCGCCGAGATGCCCTTTTTTGCCTGGATCTTTTCTTTTTATGGTCCAGCGGGTCTTTTATGCGTAGTATTTTTTGACTGCATCTGCGTTCACAGGGGGTGTAAAATCTTCACCATCCATAGTTGAAAGCAACAAGGCTCCACTAGAGAAAACCTTTCTCACAACATATGGCCTTTCGTAATTTGGAGTCAACTTGCCCCTGTGATCTATCTGAGAAGGGAGGATCCTTATCAAAACCAATTCATTTGTTTGGACACACTAAGGATGAACTTTCTAATCAATGGCCTTCTTCATCCTACTCTAGTATAAACTACCATGTGCAATGGCTTCCAATCTCTTCTCTTCGATGAGGTTCAATTCATCCAACCTGGTTCGTACCCATTCAACTTCATCAAGCTTCACATCTGCCAAAACCCTTAAAGAAGGAATCTCAACTTATAATGGTAAGACAACTTCCATACCATAGACCAGTGAGAAAGGAGTAGCCCCTATTGAGGTGTGTACCAAAGTACGATAACCGTTTAAAGTAAATGGCAACATCTCATGCCAATCTTTGTACATTACCACCATCTTCTGCACAATCTTCTTGATATTCTTATTTACTGCCTCAATAGCACCATTCATCTTCGGACGATATGGAGAAGAATTGTGATGTTCAATTTTGAAGCTCTAGCACAACTCCTTCATCATCTACTTATTCAAATTTAAACCATTATTAGTGATGATTCTCTCAGGGATACCATAACGGTAGATGATTGGTTCTTTATAAACCGGGCGACTACCTGCTTAGTAACATTGGCAAACAAGGCCGCTTCTACCACTTGATGAAGTAATCAATGGCAACCAGAATGATGCGATGACCATTGGAAGTAGTATGATCCATCTTTCTAATCATGTCAATACCCCACAAAGAAAAGGGTTAAGGAGATGTCAACAAATTCAGAGGAGTCGGTGACACATGCATCTTATCAGCATAAATCTGGCATTTATGGCACTTTCTGGCATATTTAAAACAATCAAACTCCATAGTCATCTAGTAATACCCTACTCTTGATAATTTTCGGGCCATAGCATGCTCACCGGCGTGAGTATCGAAAGAACCCTCATGAACTTCTTCCATCAACAGGTCTGCCTTACATTCATCAACACAACAGAGCAAAACCATGTCAAAGTTTCTCTTATACAACACATCGACCTTGTTCAGAAAGAAATTACCAGCTAGCCTCCTCAGAGTCTTCTTATCTTTGTTGGATGCCCCTGACGGGTATTCCTGAATTTTAAGGAAGCACTTGAAATCATGAAACCAAGGTTTACCATCTGACACATCTTCAGTAGTGAATACAAAAGCAGGTCTATCAAGAGGCATAATGTTGAATGCCAGAACCTCATTCCAGTAATTCACCTTGTACATCAATTCTAACATTTCCAACGCATCATCCATCTGATTCTCAGCCTGGGGTACATCATGAAAATCAACCCTGTCAAAGAAAGGTAACAACCTTCTGGTATAATTCTTATAAGGTACCAATTTTGCTTGACGAATCTCTCATTCACCCTTAATCTAATAAACCACTAGCTCTGAATAACCATACACATAAAATTCTCGATCCTCAGATTCATGGCCTCTTCTAAACCCATGATGCACGCTTCATATTCTGCTTTGTTATTGGTGCAAGTGAACTTCAATCGGGCAGTGAACAGTATGTGAGAACCATGAGGAGTAGTAATGATTTCCCCAATTCCATTACCATATGAGTTGACAGCACTATCAAAAATCAAACTCCATTGAGATCCAATCTCCGGCCCCTCGTCGGGCAAAGGCTCATCATAATCTTTCATTTTCAGAAACATGATATCTTCATCCGAAAACTCAAATTTCATCGGTTGATAGTCTTTAATAGGTTTTGAGCAAGATATTCTGACAGAACACTTCCCTTGATGGATTTCTGGGAAACGTATTGAATATCGTATTGTGTTAAAACCATCTGCCAACGGGCAATTCTTCCAGTGAGTTCTTATTTCTCGAACACATACTTAATCGGATCCATCTTTGATATCAACAGGTTTTTGTGATTTAACATATACTACCTCAAACGCTTAGCTTCCCAAGCGAGTGCACAACATGTTTTCTCCAGCATTGAGTACCTCGACTCACAATTTAAATATTAGTTCGCATGTGGCTGTAAGATGAGAAATGAACCTTGAAATGTAGTTCAACCTCCCCAAGAAACCACGAACCTCTTTTTTTATTTTTGGCTCAGGCATCTCTTGTATTACTCTTATCTTGGCAGGATCAACCTCAATACCTCTTTCGCTAACAATGAAACCCAACAATTTACCATACCTCACCCCGAAGGTGCACTTGTTCGGATTCAACCTCAGCTTAAATTTCTTTAACCTTTCAAGCAACTTTAACAGATTAACCAGATGTTCTTCCTCCATCTGAGGCTTCGCGATCATGTCATCAACATAGACCTCAATCTCTTTGTGAATCATATCATGAAAGAGAGTCACCATTGCCCGCTGAAAAGTTGCCCCAACATTTTTCAATCCAAAGGGCATCACCATATAACATAACGTCCCCCATGGTGTTATGAACGTCATTTTCTTCATGTCCTTTGGGGCCATATTAATTTGGTTGTACCCAGAGAAGCCATCCATGAAGGAAAACAAAGAAAATTGAGTAGTATTATCCACTAACACGTCAATGTGAGGGAGCGGGAAATCGTCTTTCGAGCTTGCTCTATTCAAATCTCTATAATCAACACACATCCTGACATTTCCATCTTTCTTAGGCATAGGCACAATGTTAGCAACCCACGGAGGATAATTAGTCACAGCAAGAAACCCGGCGTCCAACTATTTATGAACTTCTTCTTTGATTTTGATAGCCATATTCGGTCTTGTTCTTCTCAACTTCTACTTTATTGGAGGACACTCCTCTCTGAGAGGCAAACGATGCATAACGATGTCCGTATCAAGCCTAGGCATGTCTTGGTAAGACCAAGCGAAGGTATCCACATACTCTCGAAGCATTATGACCAATCTTCTCTTGACATTGTCTTCCAAAACGGCCCGAATTCTGACTTCCTTCTTTGCGTCCTCGGTACCCGGATTAATGATCTCGATATCCTCCTAATGAGGCTGAATTTTGCAGTGAGAATCAGATATCAAGCTATTAATTAACTTGAATCATAAATCTTTGAAATTTACCACCGAGCTTTGATTTATCCAAAGGAAAGGGTAAAGATCAAGAAAACAAAATCCTAATTACATTGTAAAAACAATGCAGGAGATCTAAGGTTCGAGGGTTGGTTATACCTAGGGAAGGTGTTAGCATCCGAAGTATTTGTAGTACTCTACAGGAACCTCTTGTTTGTGTTATTTGTTATCTGTTATCCGTCTGCTAAGGGGTTGAAAAGGAACCTAAGGGGTTATTTGTAAGTATGCTCGCCAAGACATCGTATCTCGTGCCTACGTATCCTGACGTGAATGGAATTAGAGCATTCATAGTTCCCCTCAACGAGGGTGAGGAACCCTTGACTGTGGTCAAGGTTCTAGGGAAAATTAAGTGTTCATAGTGAAATACTTACATGGAGTGCGACGACTTTAAGTCTAAGGTTAAGTTGGAAGAGACATAAGCCATAGAAACAACTTGATCCCATGTCTCAAGAGCCAATGCCATGATATGCACAATGCAAAAATGAACGAGACATAAGCCAGTTACGGTTGAAAACAAAAAGGAAAATTTTGGGGTGCTACACTGAGGCCCAAGAGGAAACAACGTACATAAAGGAGAAGAAGTACAATACATATAGGGGAGGGACGAGTCACCCAACTAAGCGTCCAAGTGACTAGTATGAACCATAAGGTTGTACAGAATGGGCCAAGAGGTTGCCTAGATGTGGTTAAACAAATCTTCTGATTGGACTCCCATTGTCCTAATTACCCAATAAACTTGGGTGATAACATGATCCCATAATGACCAACTAAAGAAAGTCATTAAGAGAAGAATCCAACTCCTCCATGATTCTAGAGAGAATAAGTGTTCCCTTGACAATTTTCCTGGTCATGGAGCCAGGGTATAACTGCCCATTAACTCTGTAACTCAGTCCTACTAAACTCTTTATAAGTACCTCAGTGTTATGACTAGGAAGGGGATAAATGATAACTCATACTGATCACACCCCTCGTACACTTACACCTAAGCATATCATTTATCTACAGAGCCTCTCACCTCATGTGAGTATGACTCCTAACACCACTATACAGTGCTTTTCGCCATCATGGACAAACCATTAATCACCATTATATGTTACACGCCTACTAAGGCCTCTGAGTCCCATCGTTCTTGCATGAGAAATACACACACCTATATTTTTTTTACCTGTACAGTGGAACCCAATGTAGAGCCTGTTAGTTAAGATTTTCGACAAGACCAAAAATCTTCGCACAATAAAAGAGATTTAAAAGTTGGAGGGATGAAAGTGCATTTTGTCCATCATTTCAACGAAAATTTGGTTCAAGATTTTGAGGTTAGCAAGGCATGTCGATGAATAGTATTTAACATAGAGACCTGCATTCAAAATGAGTAACTACTTCTCAGTCTTATTCGAAAGGACACATGGAAGACATTTTAAAGGAAAAAGCATGCAATAATGACGTGTCAAATGCTGGAAAGAAGAATGTTGTGAGAAGTTATTCTATATTTAGTATAAATAGGATTTCTAGTGTTAGGATTCGGGGTGTTGTGTCGAACTCACTACAAAACTCACAAAACTCAAAGTACACAGCATAGAGAGAAACACTTTTAATTGAGCAAAATGTATGATTTCTGAAACACCATTTCAATTAAATTAAAAGTCTTTTATTCCAATTTACCTTCTTCGCAGTTTTGTTTTCATTCCTTTGTTAATTTCTTGTCATTTTACATTGTTTATTGAAAACTTATTATCATTTTAACATTATTGATATTCTCTACATTTCTAAACAAATCCAATTTTTATTCTATTTTACTTAAAGATTTCAACCAAGTTGAACTCCTTTACCTTTTTACACTAAATTCACAAAAGGTTTAGCATTATGTCCTGGGATTCTTTGGTCGATCGTGCATGTAAAATTTAATAAGATACTAGTGCTTTTTTTTATTATAGATTATATAGGTTTCTTTTTTAAAAAAAATTGCGTACATGAAATGTATTTGTATGCATTTAAGAAGTGGAAAATCTTTACAAAAAATGATGCGTCCTTCTATGGATAATTCCAACTCACAGAACAATCTTCAAAATGTAGTAGAACAACCAGTCGCATCAATGGTTGAAGAGGCAATTATTTCAACATCGGTTTAAATAACTGCTCATGTGGTATCAATAACTCTTATTGCATTGATACCATCATATAGGATCATACCTCCACCAATAATAGGAAGTTACCCTCATAACCCTGCAACTGCAAGACCTTTGTTTGGTTTTTCAATGCTAGTGAATAATAAGGATTACCCTTATGGCATGCCAACATCGATGATGGATGGCCTTCACACTAAGATGTCGAGTTATAGTGACAATGGAATGGCCACTATGCCATCATACAATCCTCATAATGCCTCTACTTTGACCATAAACAATATGGTTCGACCAGGTGGGATTGATTATATCCTTCAAGTGATGTCATCACTAAATACAACGTCTATGATGGCTATAAAGGAAATGGATGAAAGTAATATTGAAATGGTTAATACATTAACCCAATAAATGGGTACAATATTCAATCCTTTGATTAAAAACACTAGCTAAATGTATGAGCTATTGGCTAATAAAATGGGTTAAATAGCAGATTGTTTTAGCACGCCTCAAGTTCAGGCTCGACCAACCTATCAAATATCCAACATTAGGCAAGTAGAAACACCTGAAAATGGGGCATCCCAAGTAAACTTAGGCCAACATATAGGTTTTCGACCACAAGAAACTACCCCGAATAGGTAGGACGAAGAGTACATAGGTCAACATAACAACATATCTAACATGGTCGAACAAGTTTTGGCCTAGAATGGCCTCAACGTGGGTGTCCATAGACCCAATTTCATATCCCCTTTGTTATAATATGTTCAAAAAAAAGAACTCCCTAGGGGATGGAAAGTCCCCAAGTTTACAAACATGTCGCTAGGTATCAAACTGAGCTAGGCCACATAGCGAACAATGAGAATTTGGAAATGAAGAATTTTCCTAATTCCTTAATGAAAAATGCTTTCACTTGGTTTACCACACTCCCTCCACACTCTTTAGAAACTTGGACTCAATTGGAGATACTGTTCCATGAACAATTTTACATGGGCCATTCAAAGATAAGCCTTAAGGAGTTGGATAGTGTTAGGCGAAAAGCCCCTGAGTCAATTGACGATTATTTGATTAGGTTCACACTTCTTAAAGCAAGATACTTTACACAAGTCTCTGAATACAAGTTAGTCGAAATGGCCACATGAGGCTTAAATTATTCCATTAGGAAGAAAGTAAACATTCAATACCTTCGGAACATGGCACAATTGACACATAGGGTTCGCCAGGTCAAATGCTTAAAGGCTGAGAAAGCCAAAACAAATAAGTACCATAAAAAAGAAAAGGTTGCATATGTAGAGACATATGAGTATCTCTCAACCTTAGGCGACGAGCATGTCAAAAAAAGTGATGTCAATGTTGTTGAACTGAAGTCAAGACCTCCATATGTGTGTAAATTTCTAAAGCCATCGATCGGGAAAAATCCTATCGAATCTAGCAAGAATGATAAATTTGTCACAAAAACATATACTTTTGATATAACTAAATGTGATGAAATAATTGGCGTATTGGTTACTGATGGGCAGATTATAGTGCCTCAAGTATGAAAACTCCCCCATTAGAACAAAGGAAATAGAGAGGTTTTTGTAAGTGCCATAATTTTTTGGGTCATAAAACTTCTCAATGTGTGCTTTTTGGGGATTTAGTGCAAAATGCATTAAAAGAAGGAAGACTGAAGTTTGACGAGAAGCGAAAGGCTTCAACGTAAGTAGATGCTGATCCACTCCAAACCGAAGAGGTACACTATGTTGATCCTGTCGATATCCTCGTGGTAGAAGCTACTTACGACTTTGACATGGATGTTGAAAAGGATGAAAAGGTTTATGCAGTTGTTGATGAAGAAATGCAATTGGTGTACCCTTAGGATGATAAGGGACTAATTAACTTTTTGGAGCGATGCAAGCTCAACGACTCCAAAATGATGGTATGACCTAGCTATAGAATGGTATTTGACAAGGAGGTTGCACAGAAGCATGAGGATACCAAAATGCATGATCGCAGGAGAAGTAAGAGAAGAATTTTGACTGCTAGGTTCACTTTCGACAAATGGGGTTTTCCTTACAAAAATGAAAAATATTGCAGAAAGTTTTGACAACCTCATGAAATGACTTATCATCCTCCTACAAACATACCTCAAGGAAAGTGGGTAAAACCCTTGAACTAGAGGGGCGAAAATCAACCAAAAAGGAAAGTGGTCGACCCAAAGATAAGGTTTCATAACCAGAAAAATCCTAACGTGTTGAAGGGTCATCCACATGTCCCCCAAAATTACAAAGGGAAAACCCATATGACACAGATGCAATGGAGGCGTCATTAAAGAAAGAAGAAGGTTGAGTGTGAGGCATTTGGATCGAAACGTGAGGCTTTTATGCTAAAGCTTGTAGTTTTTTCTGCAAACCCTCAAAAGAAACCTTTTCCAAGGAGATTGAGTGAATAGGACAAGAAAATTGTTGACCACATATTGTCCTTGAGAATTGCACATCTGGGGAAAGATGGTGTTAAGGAAAGTTTGAAGACCCCTGAATATACCCCTCAACCAGAGGAAGAAGTTCTTGAGTACACCCCTCAAATTAAGGAGAAAACCCCTGAGTATACTCCTTAACCAAATGATGAAATGGTAGAGGACAACTTTGACACAAATTATGAAGATGATCTTCTAATAAACTGTGCCATAGTCTTAGTTTTGTTAGCAGAATATGATTGTGTGTCGGGAGTATCAGTGACGGAAGATGATATTTAATAAGATGAAGCGGCAAACTAGAAGCCTCTATGCTATTATGTCATGAGTAATGGCATAGTCTAGGAACAACAAGCCATATTTGAGAAGCCATATGTTTGGATGATGTATCATCTGAAATCTTTGTTCATAAGAAAAAAAGGTAGATAAAATGGCTTTCAACAAATTATTTGTTGACAGAGGAGTGGCTGTCAACCTGATGTCTTATTATTTATTTAAGAAAATGGGGAAGACAGATGCATATCTTTGACCTTAGAACATGGTCCTGTAAAACTATGAAGGCAAGAACAATCATATTCTGAGGGTGATTCAGGTCGAACTATCATTTGGCACAACAGCTAGGCCAACATTATTTATGGTAATTGTGTCTAATGTAAACTACAATTTATTGCTTGGACGTGAATGAATCTATGGCATTGGTGTAGTGCCTTCTAGTTTGCACCAAAAGGTTTCCATATTGCTCCAAGATGGTATAGTAGAGAACATTGAGGCCGACCAAAGCTATTATATGGCTAAAGTCAACAAGGTTGGCAAGAAACACTTTGATAGAAACATGGATAAAATCCTGCCATGTTATGCAACATAGGATGTTTACACTCCCTAGAAATATGATACATACATTTTAAACCTCCGCCCCAGTCATGGTTTCATCTGGGATAAGGAAGATGCAGGGGATCATGTTGCCAAAGAGGGAAGTGTCGCACCCTTTGGGTGGACCATGGTCAATGATAATTACTACTAATTCAAACTCTTTGGCTCGAATTTGGCTTATATGGCTTAAAATACACGAAAGTAGGGCTTTGAGGCTAGAGCATTGCAAAAAATTGGCTCTTAAAGCCATTGTTGAAAATTCTGATAAAATTGAAGATGGCCATCTTCGACAATCCCTTGAAGGGATGAGGAAATATGGATTAAAAATGAATCCATTAAAGTGTGCTTTCTGTGTCCATGCAAGAAATTTCTTGGGATTTTTGGTGCAAGAAAAAGGCATATAGATTAATCAAAACAAAACAAAAGTGATCATGGATCTCAAGCCTCCTTCGACAAAGAAACAACTCCAATATTTGTTGGGGAAAACAAACTCCCTGAGAAGATTCATCTCCAATATAAGTGGAAAGACTCAGGCTTTCTCGCCATTACTTCGACTCAGGAAGGAAAGTGATTTCAAATAAGGGAGCGAGCAACATGAGGCTTTCAAAAAAATCAAATAATATCTAAATAAACCTCATATGTTTTTACCTCCAAGTAGAAGGATTCGACCATAGGAAATATGTTATCCCGAGAGAACGAAAATGGTGTCGAAAGAGCCATTTATTACCTTAGTCTAATCCTAAATGATGCAGAAACTAGATATGATGAAATAGAAAAGTTATGTTTGTGTCTATACTTTTCATGTATAAAACTAAAGCATTATATAAATCCTATTGACGTTTATGCGTATTCTCATTTTGATGTGATTCAACACATGTTATCGAAACCTATTATTCATAGTCGAATAGGAAAGTGGCCTCTAGAACTCACTAAATATTCGCTAACTTATTATCCTCTAAAAGCAATAAAAGGCCAGATTGTCGGAGACTTCATTGTTGACCACTTAGTGGACGAAGCAATAGAAAGTTATGTAGATACTAGGCCTTGGTAATTGTACTTCAATGGTTCTAGGATTAAATATGGAATTGGAGTTTGAGTGCTTATAATTTCTCCATAGGATATACCAATCGGGTTCAAGTTTAGAATCAGAGGTATTTGTTCAAACAATAAGGTTGTGTATGAAGCCTTAATAACAGAACTTTAGATTTTACTGGACTTGGAGGCAAAAGACGACGAAATAAAAGGTGACTCAGAGATGGTGGTTAGGAACTTGAAAAAAAAAGTATAAGTGCATCAAAGAGAAGTTGATGATGTACTTTTTCTTTGCCAATTCCTTACTGAAACATTTTGACCACGTCTATATAGACCATATACCTCGACTAGAGAATCAAGAGGAAAATGAGTTAGCCCAGATTGTTTTAGGTTAGAAAATATCTAAGGAGAGAATTTGGTTGAAGTTAAAGATAAGCTAATATCGGTAGATAGCTCTATAGAGACATTGACAATGTTAAAACATGGGGGGCAGACGAAGATGAGATATCATCAAACTTAGAAAATTTTGATTTTTTTTAAAAATTTTCAAGCCTTTGAATTTTTACCCATTGACCTAATGTCAGACAATGATTGGCGAAAACCCATTGTCGAATATTTCAAATATCCTACATGAGTGACTGATCAAAATATCAAGTACATGGCCCTGAGTTATGTGATTGTGGGGAATAAGTTGTTTAAGAAAACCCTAGAAGGAATTCTTCTCAAGTTTTTTGGAGAAAGTGAGCATACTTAGCCATTTTTGAGGTGCATGGAGGATCGTGTCATTCTCATCAAGCAAGCCATGCAACAAAATGGTTGTTTTTTCTACTTGGGGTTTACTAGCCAACTATGCTGAAAGATTGCATAGACTTCGCCAAAGGATGTCAAAAATGCCAAAGGCATTCAGGTATTCAGCACATACCTATAAGTGAGTTATACTCAATAGTTAAGCCATGGCCTTTTATAGGATGAGCTTTAGACATAATAGGTAAGATTAAACCTTAATCATCTAAAGGGCATATATATATCTTGGTGGGGATAGATTATTTCACTAAGTATATAGAATTCATACCTTTGCTTAATGTCAACCAAAAGGAATTATTAGTTTCATCCAAAATCATATTATATATATATTTGGAATACCTGAGACTATTACCACTGGCCAAGTCTCTGTATTTATGGGTCGAAAGATGGTAGAGTTTGCTTCAAAAATAGGGTTTAAGTTGTTGACTTCAACACCTTATTATGCCCAAGCTAATGGCCAGGTCGAAGCATCCAACAAAATTGTAATTGGTTTGATTAAATAGCACGTGGGTCAAAAGCCAAAAATTGTCATAAAACTCTAAACCAAGTGCTTTGGGCTTGTCGAAACTCCCCTAAGGAGTCGACTAACGCCACACCATTTTGACTCACTTATGGTCATGGTGAAGGACTCCCTTTAGAGATACATCTGCAATCAGTCAAAGTTTAAAGGCAATTTGAAATTCCAACTGAGTATTACTGGGGTATGATGCTGGGTGAATTCAGTGAATTGAACAAAGGAAAACTGGCTGCTCTAAATGTCTTGATAAGACAAAAAGAGAGAGTAGCTAAGGCTTATAATAAGAAAGTTAAATCAAAAAAATATGTTAGGAGACTTAGTCTGGAAAGTCATCATGCCCAGAGATAAAAAAAGATAGATCCTTGGGCAAGTGGTCCCCTAATTGGGAATGACCATTTAGAATCCTGCAAGCATTAACAAATAATGTGTATGAGGTCGAAGAATTGACCCCTGAAGGTTGAATTATGTGAATAAATGGAAAACATTTAAATCAATATAAACCTATATTATAAGAAGTTCATATTAACACTAGATAGAAATTTTACTTCAAAATTAAAAAAGGCTAAAAAACATTAGTCTGAATGTCGAAGATACCACAAAGGGCATATTTTAAAGATTACAAAGCCAAAGTGTCATTCAAATGACATAAAACTTTAACAAAAATAATAAAATGGAAGTATTAAAAAGTTAAAGAGGCTTTGAGCTTTTCATATTGGATCTTCGCTGCAGATAGTCGACGATCAACTTGGAAAATAGTGGAGGCAAAACCTTCAATCTCAGCATCCAGTTTGCTTACATTCTCAAGATGTTGTGAAATTCTGCTTGCACACAGACTTGATGTTATGCCTGATGTTATAACATCAACTGTAACAAGGAACACTTTGCAGTAAATAGAAACAGTAAATAACACACAACAATTGTTCACCCAGTTCAATGTCAACAACACTTACATTTGGGGGCTACCAAGCCAGGGAGGAAATTCACTATTAGCAGTATCAATTCAGAGTTAAACCTCCAGTTTACACTCCTCACTTAATCACTACCCAATGACACTTCAGCCTAAAAACCCTCTAGACCTGAGTATACCCACTCACTCCCTACAATCACACAACAATGATAACAGTTACAATAGCAAAACAGTTCTGAAGAGACACTTCAAAACAAAACACCTTGATCTTGCTTCACAGCTTTAATCAAGAACACATCACTCTTGCTTCACAGCTTTGAGTGTTAAGATAGCCTAGGACCTACCTAATCAAGATAATTATCAAACAGACAATTGCATGGATTACAAGAATTCCTAAGGCGCAAATGGACACGTGAAGTGCAAACAACTTCATTCACAATGGACTCTTACTCACACACTGCTCGTCTTCTCAATCTGTAAGAGCTGCGCTTTAAGGATTCCTCCTTCTGCTTTTATAGCAGGTGCAAAGTCCTTGGGCCTGGGCGCACATTTTAGGTTTTCATGTTAAACCTAGCCTTCAATTATTCTGCACGCCTGCCTCATTTAATCATGGAAATTTTAGTACTCTTAAAGATTCTAAAATGTTTCCTGATTCCCAGCTTGAGCATTTATTTCTTCTCCTGATTTCCAGCCATCATAAAAACAAACTCTTCGCTTGATGTCATACGATGCTTGTTGTGACATCCAGCTGTGACATCCAACTTAACTATTAAAATAGCTAAGTAAACTTACCCTGCACATTCCATAATTAGTATGCTCTAATTTCAGACACTACCTGCATACATACTAATATGATTTGCCACAAAATACAGCTAATCGAGAGCACTTACAAACTCCCTATTTGGAAAATTTTTGGCTAAAACCCCTTGGTCTAAACCCAGAGATTTACACACAACAGAAGACTTAAACCTTTACCTATCCTGCAGGCAAGTTGTTGGATTCACACTCAGTAAGCTCTCAGCTCACCAGCTCAAACTGCACACACACACATCTGCTAGTTGTCACTACAGATGTTACAAACCTCAGAGTAACATTTTGGGTTACTCCCCCTCAAACTGATGCACTTATCAGTTGAGTTACACCATCCTGCATCTACAGCAGTTACTTGGTTACTCCCCCTCAAACTGAAGCACTTTTCAGTTGAGTCACACATCATACACAATCTGCAGTTACTTATCAACATCCAGCCTGTTTGGATGTTACAACATCAGGAATGACAACCTGAATTCACACATTAACACTCTGACTTATTGGCTCAGACTTCAGCAGTCTCACCAATCTCACTTGCTTGTGGACTGATCAGTGCTACTCCCCCTGCAGGGATGCACCACACTCACACTCTGCTCATCTTGCAGATACACACACAATCCTAATCAGTTCTAGCCAGTAATCAGAATTCTACACATGCTAGCATTTAACCATAGCAGGTTTACCATACATAACGCAACTCATAACCTGCAACAGATCAACATTTCTATCACACTTTCATTCAAGATGAGCTAACATGCTCAACCTTCACCTGCTCTTCCACCTGCCTGGCATAATCATAAATGCTCTCAATATTACAACATTAACTAATATAACCTGTACTTATCTGTAGGACCTGTTCTTCCACCCGCTCTTGCTCTTATTATCACATAATCTCTCATAGTCTCCCCCCTTTTTAGCCACAAATTAAGATCTAACTAATCAATTAGTGAAGATCAAAAATTGTAACATTACACAAGCCATAATCACATAGCTTTCATACTGCCTACATAGGTTAAAACATTCTTACGCCAAATCATACCTCACACACACAGTCTAGTGCGACTAGTGCATCAACCTGAGCCATAGCACACTACTCTTCTTCCTCTTCGGCAGAGCTCTCCATGTCTTCTGAGGTGCCTTCTTATTCTGTCTCATCTTCAGTTGCTGACTCTCTTGCCTCACTGTTTTCCTCAGACTTCTCCTCAGCTGTTTGACCTTCATTTTCTGATTCAGCACTGTCCTTGTCTTCATCAGCACCTTGTGTTTGCTCAAGAGTTCTGATCAAAATTTCCAACTTCACCTTTCTTGCTTCCAACTCCTTGCACGTGTCCTTAAGCATGGAAATTATCTCAATTATGCTAAAGCTTGAGGTTCCTTTGGAGGTTTCCTCTACAGGTACATCAATGTCAGACACATGGGATCCTTGAAACAACTTGTAGCTGAAGGACAGGGGTGTCTCTCTTTTGCAGGCCATATCATTTTCCTTGATAATGTTGGGATGATAATCACATATTATCCCACATATGAGAGATGGGAAGGCAATTGGTCCCTTGACATTATAGCTTCCAGCATGCTTCATTGTTTGTTCATGGATGTATGCCCCATAGTTGAATTGAGCCTTAAGTCCCCACAGCATATAGAAACCTCCCAAGAATGATGGCCACAGTGGTCTTGTAGTTTATAGGCACCCAGTTTGCAGCCTCAACCTTGTGCAGCATATCATACTTAACACTGAGCTTGCTTGCTACAAGCTTTCCTTTGGAAGGCCATTTTCTGACCTGTTTAGCTGTGATTTCTTGACACACTTGATGGTCTGAAGCTTGTACTTTAGTCAGCCCTTCATTTGGTCTCCCCAAGTATTTGTTGATAATTGCTCCTATAAATTTCACCCATTTCCCTCTCACATATACTTTCCCATATTCACTTGACTTCTTGTCAGCACTCTCTCCTGACAGATTAACTATGAACTGTTTTACCAGCATTTCATAACACTGAGGAAGCTGAGTCACAATCTTACTCAACCCAGCCTTGCTGATCAGAGCCATAACTTCCTTGTTTGCAAGCACATTCTGAGCAATCTCCCTTTCAACAGCTAGTCTCTTGTGGTAGACATATTTCTATCTGTTTACACTAGATGGATAATGGAAAGAGATGTTATCAATGGGAACTTCGGGTATGCTTGCAGCCAGCTTACTTGTGGGAGGTTTTGGTTTGGTTTGAATGTCGGTGACATCCACAGCAACATCAGAATCAGAGACTGAGTCTGAGCTAGATTTAGTCTTCTTCTTCTTGATGACCACTTTGTTCCAGCCCTTAGAAGGTCCATACTTAGGCCTTTTTGTACCTATCTTCTTTGGAGATGTTTCTGGTTCAACAACTTTCTCAGCCTTCTTTTGTTTGGGGGGATTTTGATCAGCTGCGCCTTTTCCCTTATACGTCATTAGCCTGTTGGCTATTCCTGGATTCATCTTGAAAATGAGATCATTATCAGAGTAGTCTTCTAGGTCAACTACTTCAGTCTTTTTGGTTTTATGTGGGCTCTCATCAGGGGTTTGCGCCTTCTTACCTTTGGCCTTGTCTTTTGATGAAGGATTCTTGGATGTTGTAACATCCTGCAAGACATCTACTTGTTCAAGAGATTTTGGTTCAGACCCTTTTGTAGGTATATTCAGAACATTTGCCACCATTCCTACTATTTTGAGATGCGTTTGTCTGGCTTCCTCGTCCTCTAGAACACCCGATTCAGTAGCAGAGGGCCCTTGAGTCGAATCAAGAGTTCTAGGTTTTATTGCATGCAACTTTCTTGGTTTTCTTACCAATACTCCCTCTGGACTCATCATGTTTAAGGGCGCTATCTCTAATACTTCATTAGGTTCATGTTCGACATTGCTTGTGGTTCCCTTGGGGTTAGGGCTTGAATGCGGAGACATGGTGACAGTCTTTGACCGAGAGAGAGAGAGAGAGATCTTTCTTTGTTTAGAAACGTTGTTTTGGTAACTGAAGAGTTTATGCTGGCACCAAGAGTGTGAATGGTATGTTTTATACTTGATGGTGGGGTACGCTTGCCCAATAGGAGGAAACTTGCCTTTTTTATTTTTCATTAAAGGCTTTTATTCCAAGGCATAATTCCCACTTATAGCTAATTGCTATAACTTATTACAGGGACTAAATCCCCACTGATCCTTCCTAACTTGATATTCCTTAATAATACTTGAGCTTTTGTCAGCATCGTCTTCGTAGCTTTCACACCTGATTGTTCCATTACATACTCTACCCCTGAGTGTTTCCCTTTTGCACTTAGCAGCACTTATTCGGATGAAGCCTTGGATGTCACAGAATAATGTCATAACATCAAGAGTGACATCTCTTTCTTTCTGCATATTAGCTTCCATGGACTTCATTAGTTTCCAGTACAACATGTCTATCTTACCTTGTTGACCATTCATTGAGAGTCTCCTTTGTCTTGGTCTCTCATCTAGCAAGCCTTTTGAAATGAGCTTTCCAGCTTCCTTGACTGTGGTCCTACTTACCTTTTGTTGATGTCTGCTCTTAATCATCCTAGTTTGCTCCTTTCCATTTATCAACCCTGTTTTGTTACTTCTGGCCTCCCATAGGTAACAATGATTATTGGATCTATGTCCTCCATTACCTCCTTACCTTCATTGTTGACAACCATGCACATACCTTTTGAGAAATGCACTTTCAAACCTTGATCACATAATTGACTTATGCTTATGAGGTTCACATTCAGTCCCTCAACCATCAATACATCTTTTAGACTTGAATTATTATTGTTGTTTAGTTGTCCAACCCTTGTAATCTCTCCTTTAGCTCCTCCTCCAAAGGTTACATGACTTGAAGAATAAGTTTTGAGATTTGTTAAATACTTCTTAATTCCAGTCATATGTCTGGAGCAGCCACTGTCAAAGTACCAATCCTCTTTAGTTGGTATTCTTAGGGAAGTGTTGGCTGTTAAAGCCACAGTCTTTACAGCCCATTGTACTTGCTGTCTAGGCACTTCCTTCTTCCTTGGTTTGGCTTGATGTTGCCTCCAGCTCTGGTTGACATTTTGCTGCCTTTGGCCATGATTGGCATGATGATGTATCCCTTGGCCATGGTTAACATGATGCTGCCTTTTTCCATACTTTCCATGGTTAGCAACCTTTTGGCTAGGAAATCCATGCAACCAAAAGCATACAGCCCTAATGTGGCCAAGTTTCCCACAATGATAACACCTATGCCCTTGGAACTACCTTTTGACTTGGTTCCATTTTTTGTGGGGTGGATGTTGTGACATTGGTCGTGACATCCTTTTCAGCTTCTGAATCTCAGGTTGCAACTTCTTGAGTTTCAGCACAGGGTTTGGTCTTTCAATAAAACCTAGTCCAGACCTATCCTTTGAGTTCTGACAACTTTGAAGAATCTCTTCTAGGGTGTCAGTTCCAGGATTAAGCGTCCTTATAGATTTGGACATTTGGTCCAAACTAGATTTTAATACCCTGACCTCACTTCCAAGTGATTCTATAGTGCTTAGGTGCTCCTTCTTTTCAGATTCCAACTCTTTGATGAGTTTCTTCTATTGTTCTTCCTGCTGGAACAAAACAAAGTGTTTAATGTGAATTTTCTGATATGAGGTTGCAAGCTCCTCAAATGTCATGTCTTCCTCACTTGAGTCATCATCAAAGATGCAGACACTGTTGAGAACAATTACATTCTTTGCTGCCTCACTATCTGACTCACTTTCCGAGTCTTCCTCAAACCAAGAAACAGTCAGACTCTTTCCCTTTTTCTTGAGATATGTGGGACATTCTCTTCTCATATGGCCATATCCCTCACACTCATGACATTGTATACCTTTGCTTTGGCCAGTGGTGTCTTCATCTTTCTCTTTGCCACTATCAGAGGTTCTGTTTTTGTCATAGGGTTTTGACTTCTGATCTATGTTGCACCCCAAAATTTGTCCAACCTCTTCTTTACTTGGTTTATGTTTCATTACATTGTTCTAGCATTTGCATTGCATAGCATTTATTCTCGAGGCAGGGGATTAAGGCATTCAGGTGGCTCCAGGTGCAACTTTTAGTGCAAGAGGCTAAACAACAAACATCAAAGGCTTCAACACTTGTTTTGCCCAGCGATCGAGCGGCCAATTTTATTTTATTTTGCAGGGCATTTTTCATGTCAGAAGCAGCATTCAGGTTATGTACAGTGTTCCCATGGTCAGAGCAATCAAGAATGGCTTTCAGCAGCTAAACAGAGTTCAGAACGGCAGGAAACGGGCAAAGGGGCAGATTTTCCTCCAAAAGGCGCCAAATTCAAATTTTTGAATGTGTTAATCGATTAACACATAGGGTTAATCGATTAACCATTTGAAAATCAGTCCAGATTTGATTTTTTAACAGTGTTAATCGGTTAACCTATATGGTTAATCGATTAACCACAGCAGGTTTTGCCTTGCACGTGAATTTTCCAGTCCAGCGACTTTTGGGGTCCAATTTTGGTCATTTAAATTGCATTTTCACACTTGGGAAGGATCTAGAACACTATCAAATTTCATTTTCCCTCCAAATGCCCAAACCTCATTCCATACCACATTTTCCAAGCCATTTTCCAATCCTTGCTTTGGATCCAAACCAAGAGTGTATATATTTGATTCACTCCAAACCTCAAAGAAAAATCCTCATAATTCACTCTCATTTTCAGAATTGCTCTCAATTTTCTCTCAATTCTCTCTCAATTTTCTAATCTCAAAAACCTCACTTAAAGCTCTTCTCCTTGAGATCATTTATTCTTCATTGGAATCATTGATTTCTAAGAGCTAAACCTCCATTAATTCACTCCATCAATTCCATTTCATCATCCAATTTTCGTGCACAAGCAGATCTGAATTTTGAAGTGTTCTTGGAAGTGATTATATGGCTTATTTTGAGTTGTTCTTGGTGGATCTACATTGCTACTACAAGAATTGGTGTGGATCTTGAATAATTCTGGTTTTCTTTGCTTAGATCTACTCATTTACAGTTGAATCAACAATTACCGGATCAAGTCTTCGATCCAAAGGTTGGAATTCTGATCCGATTTTGTTTTCGAACTTATTTGCACAATTTGCATGTGGATCTTTGCATTTGATTGAATATGCTGATTTTGATCCATGATCTTGTTGTTTTATTGTGTTTACATGTTGTTTAAACCAATGTTTGCTAGTTTAATTTCGTGCATGATCAATCACATGATAATTGGAGTGTTTGCTTAAGTGATAAGCTGCTGAAAAGTGATTTTGAACTGTTGTTTTTCACCTCTGGCACAGTGTTAATCGATTAACCTATATGGTTAATCGATTAACCAACTCAAATATTCAAATTTTCAAGCGTTTTTCAATGGTTAACCGATTAACCCCTGGCGTTAATCGATTAACACTGTAACAGAGGGCCTGTTTTGCTGTTTTGCTTGCTTGTTCGCGTGCCGGTTCGATCCGAATCATCATAGATCATTGTGTTGCATTAGGATTGAATTATTTTGGATGTTTGTCACTGTTTTTGGCTGTGGCTTGAAGATTGGAGCTTGGAGTTGAAGGCTTTTTCCTCTTGTGGAGCTTTTTTTTAGGAGCTTAGGAAATTAGGGTTTTAGGAAGTGCCTTAGACTTAATTTTGATTCTTTCTTCAAACATAGAGTGCATTGTTTGCCTCTATTCCATCCAATGACATAAAGTCCTCCTTGGGAAGCTCTATCTCTCCTTAGGAGGGATGAGTGGTATGCCCAAGTGAGTACAACTTTGAGGATACCTTTCATTTGCAATGTTGAGTTCTTAGTGATTTCCTTTGGTTGTCATTAAGTTTCTCAACATTATAACTTGATCTTGATGATTAATCCTCATCTTGGAGTGTGCTTGTTGGAGCTTGAAGATTGATGAAGCTTGAAGATAGAAGCTTTCTTGAGGATGAAGCCTTTGCTGTCAACTTTGTTGTCTATCCAACTTTGCTGTTTATAGTTGCTGTTGCTGTTTGCTGTAGGAGTTTGGTACTGCCACTTGGGTTGCCTTCTTTGTGTCTTTTGTTTTTCTCTGTATGGTTTGTTTGCTTGTGTTGATTACCTCTAGGTTTGAGGTGGAGCTTGTCTCCTCTTGCCTGTTGTATTCTCCCTTGCCTCTCTTATATTGCTGCATTGCATGCATTTTACTGTTTACTGTTTATTGATTGCTTTCTTTTGCTGTTTATCCCCTAGGATCTCTGATTTCCTCTGTGCAAGAGGAAATTATGACAAACATTAGGTTTTGACCCATGCATGATAACTATAGGTAGATTCCCTTTCAACCATAGTCTTAGGGTGTCTCTTTTCTCATCTCAAACAATTCAAAAACATAGTAATAAGGATAACGCGTGATGTACGTTACGAGCCTTAAGCTATTTGAGAACAGGTTGCTGGAGGGTCACTCTTCAGTAATCTGGCTGCTTAGTATGGTACCCTTAGGGTAACATGCGACGTAGTCACTCTCAGATCACAAGTCTTTAGTGCAGTACAAGTTACAAACAGACTCAAAAAAACATTTCTTTCGTAAAAAACTCAAACAAATATTCAACTCTGTTTTTGTCCTCTTGGTCTCTTAATCAGGAAAACCCTTTCTTAAGGAGATAAAAACAGTGAGACAAGCTTGTGTCTTCCATAGCCCGAACTACGTTTGCTCTGATCTTTCATGCTGTATGAAAGTACGTAGGCATAGGATGCGATATCCTAGCGAGCAACCTTCCCTCCTTTCCCGTAGGTAGGCGAACTACGTTGACTCTGATTTCTCGTTTCAGACGGGAATACGTAGGAATAAAGTGAGATACTTTGCTGAGTCATTTTCTTTTCTTTTTAACCCAGACTTGTAGAGTAGATAGAATAACACACCCTTAGATAGAAAATAAGCGTGGATCCCGTCGAGTACGACTGACATGAGGGGTGCTAATACCTTCCCCTTGCGTAACCGACTCTCGAATCCAGGATTTGGTTGCGATGACCATTCCTTTCCCTCTTGTGGGATAAATAACGCACGGTGGCGACTCTTCTGTCATAGCCGGCACCGATTTTCGCAGTAGCGACAATCTATCCTTTTGATCAGTTTGCTTAATTGTTTTCCAAGCAATGCTATTGCTTCTGACAGGTTCTCTTCTTTTTCCCCATCTTCTCCTTCTGTCTTCTCTGCAGTGCTTGAGACAAGAGCAATACTTTTGTTCCTTTTCTCTACTGCTTGGTCACTTAATTCCATCTCAAAAGTTTGGAGTGATCCAATGAGTTCATCCACCTTCATGTGGCATATATCTTAAGCTTCCTCAATGGCAGTCACTTTCATTGCAAACCTCTTAGGTAGGGATCTGAGAATTTTTCTTACCAGCTTTTCTTCAGACATCTTCTCACCTAAGGCCCCTGAACTGTTTGCAAGTTCCAGCACATTCATGTAGAATTCATGAATTGTTTCATCCTCTTTCATCTTCAGTCCTTCAAATTTAGTGGTTAGCATTTGAAGTCTAGACATTTTCACTTTGGAGGTTCCTTCATGAGTAGTCTCGAGAGTGTCCCAAACCTCTTTAGCTAGTTCACAATGGTGTACTAACCTGAAAATGTTCTTATCTATGTCATTGAATAGGGCATTCAAGGCTTTAGAATTACCAAGAGCTAGAGCTTCTTGCTCCTTATTCCAGTTTTCTTCAGGGATCAGTACTAATGCTCCATCTTTATCAGTTATCCTTGGATGTTCCCATCCTAATTTCACATCTTTCCATGCCTTGATGTCTATTGACCTCAAGAATGAAATCATTCTTGGTTTCCAATAGTCATAGTTAGACCCATCCATAATTGGTGGTCTATTTGTGAATCCTATATCCTTGTCCATTATAGCAGAGTTTATCTTCCCTAGATCTCACCCAGATTTAAAACAGGCAGGGTGCCTGCTCTGATGCCAATTGAAATTCTACTTGCACACAGACTTGATGTTATGTATGATGTTATAACATCAACTGTAACAAGGAACACTTTGCAGTAAATAGAAACAGTAAATAACATACAACATCTGTTCACCCAGTTCAGTGTCAACAACACTTACATCTGGGGGCTACCAAGCTAGGGAGGAAATTCACTATTAGCAGTATCAATTCAGAGTTAACCCTCCAGTTTACACTCCTCACTTAATCACTACCCAATGACAATTCAGCCTAAAGACCCTCTAGACCTGAGTATACCCACTCACTCCCTACAATCACACAACAGTGATAACAGTTACAATAGCAAAACAGTTCTAAAGAGACACTTCAAAACAAAACACCTTGATCTTGCTTCACAGCTTCAAGAACACATCATTCTTGCTTCACAGCTTTGAGTGTTAAGATAGCCTAGGACCTACCTAATCAAGACAATCATCAAACAGACAATTGCTTGGATTACAAGAATTCCTAAGGCGCAAATGGACACGTGAAGTGCAAACAACTTCACTCACAATGGACTCTTACTCACACACTGCTCGTCTTCTCAATCTGTAAGAGCTGCGCTTTAAGGATTCCTCCTTCTGCTTTTATAGCAGGTGCAAAGTCCTTGGGCTTGGGCGCACATTTTAGGTTTTCATGTTAAACCTAGCCTTTAATTATTCTGCACGCCTGCCTCATTTAATCATGGACATTTTAGTACTCATAAAGCTTCTAAAATGTTTCCTGATTCCCAGCTTGAGCATCTATTTCTTCTCCTGATTTCCAGCCATCAGAAAAACAAACTCTTCGCTTGATGTCATACGATGCTTGTTGTGACATCCAGCTGTGACATCCAACTTAACTATTAAAATAGCTAAGTAAACTTACCCTACACATTCCATAATTAGTATGCTCTAATTTCATACACTACCTGCATACATACTAATATGATTTGCCACAAAATATAGCCAATCAAGAGCACTTACATGTTGGATTCCAATCAAGGACTCTACATCCAATTATTGTAGACTGGTCTTTCAAAGGTTAATTTTTTGGCCTTCAACTTCTTTCATTTTTAACTACAACGCCTCAATCTCTTCCTTCCATTTGGAGATTTTTGCATCCAAGGAAGCTACATCTTCATTTTATTTGTTAAGAGCATGTTCTAGTTGTTAAGATCAATGGTTGGAATCACTATCCAAGATTCATTCCTTCGAACGAGTATCTTCTTTCAGTTTCATCTTTGTTTACGCTTCATTTTTCCTCTGGAAATTAGCAAAGATCTAGTCAAAGAGTGGTCCAAACGCTACCACAAAGTTTACAACATCACTAGGGGCATCTGGAATGTCAGGTTTCTTAAGCAATGACTTGAGGCCATAACAATGGATGGAGTTCTTTCCAAGAACTTCAAACACGAAAACCTCTGCATGTTTGGCCTTCAATTGCTGAAGAACCCCTTCAACAGTCTCTAGTGGAGTGTTCCCTCTAAATATTATCGAAGAGCTCAAGCACTTATCAGTCGAAGTACCCATAATTCTATTCATTAGTTTCAGGTAGGCTCGTGGGTTGGTCTTTTTAAGCTCTTCTAACTCCTCTTGAGATAAATAGTTATTTGTTTAAGGAGTTGGTTTAGTAGTGGAAGTCTTGGCAGTTTCCTTTTCAATCTCGGATGCAGTCTTTGCAGCTAGTTGGTCAGTGTTGACAAGAGAGTTAGTGATTTGTGGATTCTTATGAGCATCATTTCTTTGTTTGGGGCTTCCAGGAGGAGAATTTTTTTAGCCCTTCTTTATCAAGAGTTTCGTCTTGAGAAGTATAGTCCGTGTTCACTTTGTTTTCATCTTCGCCATCAGATGTCAAAGATGATGTTCCAGAAGGTTGATCTTTGTCAGCTGAATCTTGAGAGGAATTATTGTTTGCTTCTGTAGGTTTGTCAACCTCTTCAACATATTCTTTGAGAATAATAGGTTGGATGGAAGAGGAGCTAGTGGTGTGAGGTGTTGAGCATTCGAAACTTGACACAAGATTGGTAGAAGGATTATCCTGCAAAAACTTTGATGTTATTATTTGAAAATATTGACCAGGGGAGAGGGATAAGTGAAAGTAAGCTCACTTTGGAGGCATCTACATATGAACTTGAGTTGGCGTTTTTAGGATCAGTAGGAATAAGTTTTATTGTTGTCGTACTTTCCTTTTTGCCCTTTCCTAAGGTTACTTTTTTCTCCTTCTTTGATTTAGAAGTAGGAGCAAAGTTTGGGCTAGGCACAATTCTTCTAGAGCCAACCTCAACAGATTTCTGTTTTTCGTCTAAATTTGAGGTTCAGGAGAGGAATCTTCAACAGGAATGGCTTAGGTTTGCCCATCAGCCTAGATGTTGACAAGACGTTTTAATAGGAAAGATGAAGTAAGATATGTGTGGGGAACAATTAAAAATCCATTTTGAGATATTAAAACTGACCTGTTTATTTTTTTATTGGAGTTTCTTCGACCTTGGATTTCTCTAAGGCTACGACAGCACTAGCAGGGTCTCGGGTTCTTTTCATGTGTTCAACCGTTGAAAGCATACACTGACAAATATAAATATAGAAGAAATGAATAATAGGTTAAGTTAATTTTGAGAGATCCTTCACTTTCCTCACCTTCATGTATATGGGTTTCTACCCTGACATGGTCTATGTCGACATGAAGGTGTCCTTTAAAACAATATACATTTTACTTAGTTGAAGTCACCCGTTGAGAAGGTTTTAAGCTATAATATTTTAGTAATTTTAATTCTTCCCCACAAATGAATCAACGTGGAAATGGAAGAGCGAAAGCCAAAGCCATATCACTAGTAGGAAAAGGGGGAAAATTGGTAGGATAGTAGTTTAATGCAAATCTGTTCTCATCCTCCACATAATGGGGAATCCATAAATTAGGAAGTTTCTTCATCATTTTTTAAAGAGTAATAGCTACTTCGCACATCGTTCGACTAAGATCATTGGGGTTATACCTAGTTTCAAAATATATTTTGGAAAGCTTGTATTTCTTTGATGTGTTTGTCTCTACCATTTTTGAACTTTTGTTGCAAGGAATAAAAAGTATCTATCTAATATTGAGATCATTTCGCGACCTCAAGAAATTATTTTGCATGGTAAGCTCTACACCAAGTGTCGAATCCTCTGGTGCAATTTAATTTTGGTTGAAAAGAGAATGGTGTGAGTACATCATGGTCAGCAGTATGTCAAGAAATACGTTGAATGTATCCATTCTCAAAGTAGTCGAAAGTGCAGAGGAAAAGTTCACTTTTGTGATTAAAGAAGGGTTTGGGCGCATTTTGGCTAACCCTATATTGGCGTGATACCAAATTGGGTTGATAGCAAAGTATTTTCACATTTCCTTTGGAGATCCCATGTCTGGACGAAAAAAGTTTTGGGGTAAGGAAAGTTGTCCATACTTCCTTTAATTCAACCTCTTATTTACCAATAGCAGTAAATTTTCTGTAAATCATTCAGGGACATGGCTTCGATTAACCTCTTACTTACCATGTGTCATTTGGAAAATAACATAAATTATTCTGAAAAGGATTCCTTGTCTATTCGATCAGCATCAGTTGGCGTCATCCGAGAAAGTCGAATGCCTTCGATGGACTTGTTCTTAATGGTTTCGGCAACATCACTTGGTTTTTCGACATCCAAGGAAGGTTCAAACATGGCATTTGGTCAAAGTTGAAGTAGCCAATAGGGTCCTAATAACAACGAGTTCTCTTTGGGTTTGATGTTTTTCGAGTTTTAGTCGCTAAACCTATAGTAGCCTTAATATTAGTTGGCTAAGGCAAATATCATGTCCTTCGTGTAGTTGGTTCGTTAGAGTTAGATATCTTGTGGCTACCTTTAATGACTTGCAACAAAATATACATCTTGACAACTAGAAATCTAAAAAAATAAATATGTTATACATCAAACACTTCGTCAGTGGTAAGGTCGTGATGGTCTTCTATGTATTTGCCAAAGTTGGCACGACAAGTTTTGAAATTAATGATATCTTCATCACTCTCAGTAGGATCGAATCTTTCGCCAGTTAGGCGAAGGGGAGTGGTGGCCGCTATGTCGAAAAAGTTGGGTTTCTTCATCCCACAAGGAAGTTTGAGGTGTTAGACGATGGCACAGATCTAGAAGGGGGGTTGAATAGGTCCCTTATCAAAAATCAGTCGGCGCTACCAATAAAATTGGTTTTAAAAAATTGTTTAAATTGCGGAAACGGCCGTGGAAAAATTGTCGTCTATAACGAACCGTTACTAGAAGAACGGATATACGTCTAGCCATTGGAATTTGATAATGAGAAATGAGCAATGAGAATCACCACGCTAGTCACACTATCAATTGATTTATATCACTACTTGGTATGACTAGTTCCAATGCCTGAATATGCCAACAAAATAATTGGACAGCACAAGAGAATTTTGGTTCAGACAATTTATCAAACACTTGTCGTGCGGAGCACTCCAAGTGATTTCGGCCTTGAGTAAGTAGAACTAGTTTCCTTGTACAATAAACTATTGTAATATAGTTAAAATTACTTCAGCACTTACTCAACAGTCCTTAATTCGATATTATTGTTTGAACGAAATTCACACAAATATTAAGCAAAATGAAAATGCGGAAAGTAAAAGGCACAAAGATTTGTCGAGGCAGTTCCCCCGCCGTCCTCGCTTCGGGGTATGTCTGCCCTCAATTCTAACAATAGAATTGAGCTCGTATAATATAAATGTAACCTGTTGTTGAATCATTTATACAAGAATAGACAAGTTAATGCACAAACAAACTCTCTTGTTGTTGAAGATGCTTTCTCTTCTTGTCCCTTGATTCGAGTCGAATCAAGTCCTTCGATTGCTTGTGGATGAACATCCGATTACAGCTCCTTGGTTGAACAACCTTGCATTTTCAAAGCCCAGCCCGACTGATATCAAACACTTGCTAATTGAACCCGAACCTCTCCTTCACAATTCACCAATTCCCGCTACTAGATCGACGGAACCCACCGCTCCTCGATCACCTTCACTCAGCTGAATATATGTTGAGAAGATTCATACCAAAAACCCCCCCAAATTCAGTGAATATTGGAGGATAAAACCCTCAAGCTTTTATTCAATAAAAAACTGCTAAAAACTCAATCCAAACCGGATTCCCAATCAACGGCTTCGGACGTTATCACTTCAAACAAACCATAATGCACAACAAAGATTATTGTGTGTGATTGTTGTGGTATGAATTGTAGAAGATGAAGATGATGAGAACTAATGGCACCTCTTTCACTTTTCTTGTTTTGCAGTTGATTCAATTGTTGTTGATGAAAATGAGCAACTTTCTATTTATAGTATGCCAAAAAATAACAGACAAAACCACTTTTCAAAATAAGTGGAAAGACCAGAATTATGCAGAAAGACAGCGAATGGTCAACCATACAAAGAGTGGTCGACCGAAACTCCCCAGACATAACAGATTATGCAAAGTAACAGGCCATGCGTCGACCAAAACAGGACCATGCATCGATGCAAAGTCTGTATTTTTAGAGAAACAGAAATAACAATCAGTATGCGTCGACCGGAGGTCGACGTGCGCCAACCCGTGGGAAATACGCTTTGTAGACACCTTCTATGAGTCGACCGGAGCAAAATGAGTGGTCGACTCAAAGACCTGTATTTTGTAAAAATGCCTATTTTTATGTTTTTGACACTTCTAGATGCAACACATAATCCACCAATGATGTTTGACTTGAATGACGCTAATTTGATGACACAATATGTAAGCAAATGAGACGTAAGAGATACGGTATGCTTATGCCTTGTGGTGATAATGCCAAGTACAGATTCTTCCATGTGGTTGCGTTTTGACATCATCGAAACACACATGTATAGTATATGAGGCTTTGTCCTCACATACTCCCCCTTTTTGATGATGGAAAAACATGTGAAATCGGCTTGTGTGATGTGCGGTATTAACCTCCCCCTTGCTAGAGGCCTCTATTTGCGACGTCTTCCATTTGCAACTCTCATAGTTTTTACTATTATCTTGGCACACTCTTCTCCCCCTTTGACAAGATCAAAAAGAAAGAGAGATTGGTTAAGAAACAAAGGCTCAAATCAAAAAGAATGTACAACAGGTAACAATCAGCATAAACAATTATCCACACATGATAACGTCAATGAGCAAGAGACGAATAGATAAACACAACAGATATTAATAAAACACAGAACACTTAGTGCTCAGGAAGTCATAAAACATTCAAAAATGCAAAGCATTATCAAAATTAGAAATTATTTAATATAATGCAAAATAACAAGACAACATAAAAGGATGAAATGCAAGGATGCAGAGGCTTCAATATCCCCTCCCCCTGAAGTGGTGGCCTCTTCCAAGATACGAATCTGCCATGTCGGTAAATTCCAAGACAACACTATTCAAGGTATTTACGTTGTGTTAAATGGTCTGCTCCTGAATTTCAGTCGATCCAACTAGAGCATCTAACTGTTCATTAATATTCGAGGAGAAGGTGTTGAATCTTTCAGTGTGTGTCTCGAATTGGCTCTGAATTTGGGCGAACTGCTCGTCTTGAGAAGTCATGAGGGTACGCTGCTCTAACTGCAAGCCCCTCATCATATCTATAAGCTCTAAAGACTGTGGATGCGGGGGATTTGTTGGCTCTTCATAGCCCCACTGTGAAGGCTGATAGTATTCACGCATTGTTGTCCACCCAGTGTGTTGCCACTAACCCCAACCTTGGTCATTACTATCTTTTGTGGATGGTGTATGTTGAACCCAATCCTCATTTATTTGATCGTCAGCCACCATTGGTTGTGGATTATCTTGCTCCTCTTGTTCTTGTTCTTCTTCTTCTTCTTCATCCTCTTCACTTTCCTCCTCACTCTCATCGGAGTCTTCTACCGGGAAGTAGTGGCTTTAACAACAAATTTGTACCGATGTTCATCATGAAGCCAGATATAACCCATCATGGTAAGAATTTTCTGATAAAACTCTTGGTCAGAAGTGAGCGATTTATACGGAGATGCCAGAAGTGCAACTTTAGCACTAGTTATGAACTCTTAAGTAACTGACCCATAAGAGAGAGCTCTACCACGACCTGAGTCCCTTAAAGCATAAATCCTACTTGCAATGTAGTAAGGCCAATTAATTTTAATCTTGTTTCTCAAAATGTACATCAAGTGAACTTCCGCCTGATCAACGCGAGAAAAACCACCTTACTTAGGCCGCAGAATGCGAGCCACTATCCATTGCAGAATCTTATCATGTGGTTTCAACTTTCCTGTGGTGACGGTCTTCGGAAATAAGTCGCTTGACATAATATGATCAGCATACGGCTTTTTCAATATAGAGTTCAAAGCTTTCTTGAACTCATAGCCTTCCACCGTGCGGGTGTCAGTGACCTCCAAGAGAGGCTTGTCCGAATCAAGAGACATATCAAAGTATTTTTGCCAGAAAGCAGTAGTGACAATAACCTTTGTGTTGCCAATCTTAGTGTGAAATTGAGAACTTGGAAATTTGCCGTGAAGACATGTGTAGAAGATGCGTACAATGTCTTCATTATATTTTTCATTGCATTCTAAAAAATTGTTTACCCCTTGAAAATCAAGAACCTCGATGATGCGAGGAATGTGCATGCGCTCCGCCGAGAGACGATAAGAAATGTGTTGCTTGACCACAGATCTTTTACTAAAATTCTTGGTGAAGCTTTCAGTAAACTCCGGAGGCACTAAGGATGCGGCGGAAACCGGAATGGAAGCAGATGAGGAGGCCCTTGAAGTTATATTACCTATCACTCTTTTTGCAGCCATGGTTGTTAAGCTCAAAGAGATGAAAAGAGAGATAGGGTGATGATGATTTGCAAGGATTTGAGAATATTGGTGAATGTGTAGAGAGATTAAGATCTTTACGCTTTTTATAGAGGGTAGATGTAATCTAGTATCAAGTTACAATGCAAAAAGTAATGATATACATTTAATGAGTCATCAAAAATTGAAATAATGGGGATTTTGAACGACTTTCAAAAAAATTGACAGTTTTTGCGCAATGCGTCGACTACTCCTTTGTATACATTGACGCATACTGTTTTAAAATTGCCATGTCCAAAAATCAACAGGTATGCATCGACCGGTAGGTCGACCTGAGCATACCTGAACAAAATTTCAATTTTGGGGATATTTTTGTGAGTCGACCGCACCCTGTTTGGGTCGACTCATGCAGACAAAACATGCATATTTTCACATTTATGAACATATAAGCAACAAAGATGCATAAATAACCAGCCACAACAAACTTCAAGCATTCAAATAGACAAGATACATATATTATGACATATATGACACGTATAACACACAGTTTAAAGCATTTCGTGTGAACATAAAAATCGAGAGAGAGAGAGAGAGAGAGAGAGAGAGAGAGAGAGAGAGTTAAGGAAAGATATCACCTTCATACCGAGAGTAGCTTGATGAATATACGCTTATACTTACAACATCTTCAATTGGTTAGATATCTGATGACCGAAGTAGGTATAAACATAGATGAATAAAATTTGTGCAAGCAATATTACTAAACACGATCCGAAATGTCGAGAATACCAAGTTCTCGTCGGATATGAAAGAAAGGTTCAGTAGGAAGCGATTTTGTGAATATATCTGCTAGTTGATTTGTAGTGTAAACGTGTTCAAAAACAACATCGCCTTTCTCCACATGATCCCTAAGAAAATGGTGTTGAATTTAGATATGTTTAGTGCGTGAATGCAGGACGGGATTCTTGGTAAGATTAATTGCACTAGTATTGTCACAAAAGATCGGAATACGCTCAAGTTTGAGGTCAAAATCTAACAATTGTTGCTTAAGCCATAAGACTTGAGTGCAACAACTGTCGGCGGCAACGTATTCCGCTTCGGCGATTGACAAGGCAACATAAACCTGTTTCTTACTATGCCAACTAACCAAAGAGTTTGAAAATAGGTGACACGTACCACTAGTACTTTTCCTATCCGATTTTCACCCGGCAAAATCGGAATCGAAGAATCCAACCAAGGAACAATCGTTTCCTTTAGAATACCATAGCCCATACTTTGGAGTACCCGAAAGGTATCGAAGTATGCGCTTAACAACTTTTAAATAGGATTCTTTAGGAGAAGATTGATATCTAGCGCACATGCAAACACTAAACATAATATCGGGTCTAGAGGCAGTAAGATAAAGAAGTGAGCCAATCATACATCGATATCTTTTTACCTCTACGTCCTTATCACTTTCATCTTTATTTAGATTTGCACATGTCAGCATCGGTGTGTCAATGGCTTTGGAATTTGCCATGTCAAACCTCTTGAGAAGCTCAAGACAATACTTCGTTTGACTTACAAACGTTCCTTCCTCAAGATGTTTGATTTGTAATCCGAGAAAGTATGTGAGCTCCCCCATCATACTCATCTCGAATTCACCCTGCATTAGGTTAGAAAATTCTCTTACGAGATTCGTGTTAGTTGATCCGAATATAATGTCATCAACATAAATTTGCACCAAGATTAAGTGTTTTCCTTGACGTTTAATGAAGAGGGTTGTGCCGACCTTGCCTCTTGAATACCCTTGATCAAGTAGAAACTTGCTTAGGCACTTATACCAAGCCCTAGGAGCTTGCTCGACTCCATACAAGGCACATTTTAACTTGTATACATGATCGAGATATTCATGAGACTCAAAACCCGGAGGTTGTGCAACATAAACTTATTCATTTAAATAACCGTTAATGAATGCACTTTTTACATCCATTTGAAATAGCTTAAAATTTTTTGCACAAGCGAAGGCATGTAGAAGGCGTATAGCCTCGAGTCGGGAAACCAGCGCATAAGTCTCCTCATAGTCGGTGCCTTCCTTTTGGTTATACTCTTGCGCGACTAAACGCGCCTTATTGTGGGTTATTACCCCGTTTTCATCCAACTTGTTCCTAAACACCCATCGGGTGCTGATTACTCGATGACCTTGCGGAGGAGGGACAAGGTCCCAAACCTCATTTCTCTTGAACTAATTAAGTTCCTCTTGCATAGATAAAAACCAGTGCTCATCGAGTAAGGCGTCTTTAGGGTTTTTAGGTTCCATTTGTGAAACGAAAGCGAAGTGATAACAAAAATTACTTATCTTAGACCGAGTCGTAACTCCCTTTGATATATCACTGAGGATATTGTCGATTGGATGGTCTTTGAAAGACTTCCGTGCTGGAGGGAGATCATCTTTTGTAGATGGATGAACTTCATCGGTTTCCTCATGGCGATCATCTTTCTCCTCCTCAACTTTGGCTTGGTCGGGTTGATCAATTCCCGACTCGGCACCTTTGAGTATGTCTTCCGTAGATGTACCTGCACCATGAACAACACTACCTTTTTCGACGTCTCTCGGATAAGATTCATCAAATGTTACGTGTACAGACTCTTCAACGATAAGTAATCTCTTATTATAAATTCTATAAGCTTTACATGATTGAGAGTATCCGAGGAAGATACCTTCGTCAACCTTTGAATCAAATTTGCCTAAGTTTTCCTTTCCATTATTCAACACAAAACAATTACAACCAAAGACATGCAGGTGAGATACATTCGGCCTGCGCCGGTGTTCTATTTAGAATGGGGCAGATGGGCACCCTATTCAAAACATAACATGTCGTACTTATGGCGTCGGCCCAAAAATATTTAGGCAATGCACTTTCATTGATCATTGTTCTTCCCAATTTTTCTAAAATATGATTTTTGCGCTCCACAACCCCATTTTGTTGAGGAGTACGTGGAGCGGAGAAGTTGTGATTAATTCTGTGTTTACCGTAATATTCTTCAAACAAATTGTTTTCAAACCCACCTCTATGGTAACTCCTAATTGAGACAATGTTTGTGTTTAATTTATTTTGGGAAAGCTTAGAAAATCTTTCAAAGGCGGCGAATGTATCGCTCTTGCTAGCCAAGAAGATAGTCCAACAGAATCTAGAAAAATCATCAACTATTACAAAACCGTAATAGTTACCACCTAGGATTTTAATTCTAGATGGCCCGAATAAATTCATATGGAGAAGCTCGAGAGGTCTCGTAGTTGAAACGATATTTTTGGATTTAAAAGAGATCCTCGTTTGCTTCCCCATTTGGCAAGCATCACAAAGGTGATCCTTGGTAAACTTTATTTTGGGCAGAACTAGGAATAGATCTTTGGAAACTACCTTGTTAAGCAAGTCAAAGTTGACATTTGCTAAACGTCTATGTCATAACCATGAATCCTCACTCATTGTCATGAGACATTTATCACTTGTCATAGATACTTCATTCAAGTCTAGCATATAGACATTGTTTACTCTTAGGCCATTAAACACACTCTTCATTTCATCATTATGCAGAACTTTTCAACATTCTTTTGAAAATGATACATTGTATCCTTTGTCGCATAACTGGCTAATGCTAATGAGATTATGTTTAAGACCCTCGACAAGCAATACATCAGATATAGTAGTGGAAGAAGGGTTACCTACACTACCTTTACCAAGTATTGCACCGCGATTGTTATCTCCATAGTTACATACCCCTTCTTTTTTGTCACAAAGTCGATGAAGAGAGATATGTGTCCAGTCATGTGTCTTAAGCAGCCACTATCAAGAACCCATCTTCTCTCGGTGGTCTCAAGACATTGTACCTATGAAAAAACAATTAACAAGAGGAGGTACCCAATGGCTTATTGGGTCCTAAGTTGTGAGTGACAAAATGGTCGCATTTAGGCAACCATTGATAAATGCCTTTAGGAACCAAAAATCTCCTAAAACGGCACTTAGCAATGGAATGGCCTTTCTTGCAACAATATAGACATGAAAAGTTAACTTTTGAATTACCTTTGATATCGTTATCTCTTACAACATATTTGTATTTTTGATATGGATTAACCATACTCTTTCTAAAATCAGATTTATCGATGGCAAAAGTGATTTTGGGCTCTAGAGCCTTGTTAAGTTTGGCATTAGGTTTCTAACTTCATTTTGACAAATGTAATAAGTGTCACACCCAAAGTTGACTATTCTACTTCTTAGATCCTCACAACCTACTTTAGTACTTTCCACTATGGAAGCTTTAAGTGCCTCAAGTTTCTTTTCAGACTCGAATCTTTTGCTCTAAGTGAGCAAAAATTTGATTATTTGAGGCAAGCCTTTTAAAGGCTTCTTTTGCTTCACAATGCAAAGTATTAAACGCAGTTTGTAATTCAAAATGAGACATGTTAGAGGAATTTTCATATTTAGCATGTCGTACCTTTTTTTTTCTTATTCTTTTGGTGAGCAGAAAGACACAAGTTTACGGATTCATCTTCATCACTTGAGCTTTCATCCTCGGAGGAATCGTTGTCGCTTTCCCAAGCTACATGTGCTCTCCTCGGCTTTGATTGCTTCTTATGTGATCTATTTGATTCCTTTTCTTTGCCCTTTTTGTTTAAGGGACAATCTGGTTTATAATGTCTGGTCTTTCCGTATGTGTAACATGACCCTCTTGTTTTCTTCACCTTGATGTCATCATTTCTAGAGTGCCTAGATTGTTTCCAGAAGTTGACAAGATTCTTCTTGGAGTGTTGGATGCCATTCTTTCTAACATAGCGGTAGTAACGTTTTACGAACAGCCTCATGTCCTCACTCTTGTCGTCTTCTTCGTCGTTACTCAACGTGTAATCACTATGCTCCTTAGATTGAGGCTTTGAGGAAGAAGTCTTGAGAGCAATAGACTTCTTTTCAGTATTCTTCGTTTTGTCCTTCTTTTCTTTCTTTTCATGTTGCTCTATTCTTAGGAGCACTTGTTCGTACTCTTGCAGCTTTCCAAACAATGTTGTTAGATCCAAAATTGTGAGGTCATTAGCTTCTTTGATGGCGGTTACCTTCGGCTGCCATCCCCTGTTAAGACATCTCAAAATTTTGTTAGTAGCAACATCATTGGTCACTGGCCTACCTAGTGAATGCAATCTATAGATGAGATGAGTGAATCTCTTTTGCATGTCTGCAATGGTTTCCCCTTGCTCCATGTAAAAGAGATCGAACTCTTGTGTTAACATGTTGATTCTCGCTATCTTAACATCATTGGTCCCTGTTGCACCCTAAAATTTGCTCAACTTATTTCACTTGGTTCATGTTTCAATTGCATTAGCATTTGCATAAGAAGTCATGTACATAGTTTAATCATTTGCATAGCATAGCATAGCAAGTCATCCAACAAGGGACCAAGTACTATTCTTATCTCTATGAGCCTATCAAGAGGTTCTTATTATCCAAGTCATCAGAAAGAAATTGAAATCTAAGAAGTCATTGGGTCAAGTAGTGGATCTCTCTCCTATCTTGAGTGTATTAGAAGATCATCAAAGAAGTTGGGAGCTGTGAATTGAGGCCATGGAGGGTATATAGACATCATGGAGGACCTAGAGGGTCATTTTGAAAGTGAGACAAGTCATTGATGTGAGTACAAGAGTTGCAGTTGAAGACAGTCAACTAGGGTTTCATCTGGGTCAACCCTAGGTCAACCCTAGGTCAAATGCTTGATTGAAGGGCATCAAGGCCTGTTTGCAAGATGTGGGATGCCTCATTTGACATTTGGATATGGATGTGGTGTTGTGCCAAGGAGGAATCAAGAGGAATCAAGAAGAAGAGAAGTTTCTAAATTAGGGTTTCTGTGTAAAATCCCCTGGTTTAGGTCAAACTTCCCAGCCAGATAATTCAAAATGAAAGCTTCAAATGGATCCTTGGCCAACATGAAACTTGTAGAGGATCTCAAGACCTTTAATTTGAGTGGTGGAAGACATCAAGGAGATTTATAGAACTCAAGTTATGGTCCTTGCCAGTTACAGGTCATCTGAGGCATCTGAAATTTGTCTGTGAAAGTTACTTGACTTCCAAGCAACTTTTACCCCTCAAGGAACTTTCAAATGGATTTCTGGCCAACATGAAAGTTGTTCCTCATGATCTTAGATTTCTAGAAAGGTATGGTATGCCTTCATCTGATTTGTGGAACTCTACTTATGACCTTGGCAAGCAAAGGGTATTTTGGTCATTTGAGAATTATGGGTCATCTCAAGCATATGCCTAAAACTCATACAAGGAAGCTTCAAATGAAAAACGTCACAACATCAAAGTTGTTCCAAATGACATTTTGAGTCTATAAAAGTGGTCATGGAAGTTGGCAATTGCTCATAGCTCAAGATTGCAAATTTGGTCAATTAAAGGTGAATTTAATGAATAAAAGTGACCTAAAATGAGATTTTGCAATACATGTCCAAATGGGGTGAAATTATAGGTCATTTTGATTGGAAAGAATGTTTTGAGACCATTGGCAATAGTGGATTTTTGAGTTTAGTTCAAAGTTTGAGAGATATCATGGCTTGCTTATGGTTAAAGTAACACATGCCAAAACACAAGGGATTTGTGCACAAGAAGTTTCCAGCAAGTTCTAGATGGTTCCATGGGCATCTATATAAACCCTAGAGCTCCTTCAATGCAGGGTTACACTTCATTTTGATCAAAACCCCATAGTTTCATTCTCTCTTGCATTTTTGCAAATTCATCCAAACTCTCTCAATTCCTCAGCATTCTTCAAGGTTCTTGATCCTATCATACTCCATATCCATCATAGATCACATTGCAAGCAAGATCCAAGTGTATTGGTGCAAGAATCGTGTGTTGCAAGTTCATAATTCAAATTGCAAAAAGAATTGGTTACAAGAATCCAAAGCCTTTGAGCAAGCACAAGTGCATACAGAACCAAGATCCATAGCCATTGATCAAGTCTAGAGCATTGCTAGCTGTGAATCCAAGGATCTCACCATCTGCTTTCAGTTTTGCACCAGGTTAGTGATCTCTTCGAATTAGCTTGATTTAGCTAGCATGATGTAGATTGGTTAGGATAAGAATGACCTAGGTAGTTAGATGAATAATTCTAGAGATTTTGACTGAATTTGGTGGAGGTTGATATGTGAGCACACCAACTGTTTGGATCTAGAACTAGAAGAATAGGAGGTTTTAATTCATGTGGTTTAGCTTAGGTTAATCAGTGATACAAGGTGAGTATTCTAATGGCAAGAAATTGGGAAAAGAAGAAGTTGGAAGTTTGAGTGTCTATGGAAGGGTACCATCGGGTTTCTTGATTCAGTTGGTTTCAGTGAGAATTATTAGCATGGTTGTATTCTGCTCGAGAAATAGAGCATCTTTGCTTTTTATGGATTTGAATTTCATGAAGAAACGAAGCCGTATGAGTGTGTTGAAGTTTGGTTCATGCAAACTCGTTCATGGCATTCATGGTGCAAACCCTAGCTCGTTGGAGAAGATGATTCCACAAGCGTTGGATCATTCGCAGACCATTGACCAAGACTCAGATTGCACGGCCCTGGTTTAAAGTTGGAATAGGAGGGAATTCAGAAAACGTGAAACGCACCGTTTCACTTAAGTCCTCAGATTGGGCTTAGGGACCATTTCTATTCGCACCACCATTTGCCAGGCCCACTCATTTTTAACTGCGTTTATTACTTTATGCACCGTTTTGGTTTTTATTTTATCTTTTGTGTTTTCTGATTAAACTGGGCCCAGGCGCGCCTTGCTACGCGCACCCCCAGTCTGGGCCCATCATCCATTTTCCAATGCAGTTTCTTACTTCTAACACCCCCTCTCCCTTTTCTCCTATTTTCATTTTCTTTTAATTTCTTCAAATTTAGAAATTGCATATTAAATTGAATTTTATTGATTTTTAAGTGGTTGTTTTTGCATCTTTTTTCTATTTCTGTTAAGAAAATTGTCATGTAATAAAATTAGCATTTCATTTTATTTTTGCATTTTTAGTATATTTTTCTTTTAAATAGGTTTTAAGTGATGTTTAGTTTAATACTTGATCTTGTTGATTTTAGTTTAGCTAGATCCTTTTATATTTTGGACCCATTCTTTTTAGGGTACTTCACTTAGGACTTTAAATTTCATATGAGATTTAATTCATGATTTTAGGATTAAGTTTTAGATGGTTTGTTTAGGTGTGATTAGGGGAATCAAAATTAGGGTTTTGGTGTGACATAGGTGTGATAAATCATTTCTTTTAGGAGTTGTAGTTTGAATTTTGGGGTATGGGACTATAGGGGTATTATGGGTAAGTAATAGATCCCTTAGAAAATGCTAGGAATTCCCCTATTATATTAATACTATTAGTATATGCTTGTATTTGATTGATTGTGTGTGGTGTGCCCTCTCTAGGGTTATTATTTGACTGTGTGGGGTATTGGGCCTGCTTGGGGGTTGGGTTTGAGCTGAAGACTGTGCTGATGAAGCCCATTGAAGATTAAGAGAATGAAGACCAATTTCCAGGGTTGATGAAGAGTATCTTGCTGGCAGCTGTTGAAGGTTATAGGGTCTAGGAACTAGGCAGAGCTCTAGAGTAGAAAACTTGCTTCACAAACATGGAAGGTCTTGTTTGCCTCCATTCTTTCTCTATGATTCAAAGTCTCTTTTAAATATCCACCTCCTTCCTTTGGAAGGATTAGTGAATGTATTTAAAAGATAGAACTTTTGAGAGAAAATTGTCTGTATCATGTTAACAGTCAGTGAGCCACCCTTGGTAGGCAATTGAATGCTTAACATCCAATTCATCTTGTTGACTGCTGCTCATCTTGGAGAGTGAGACTTAAAGAAAAGTCCTGAAAGATTGAAGACAGAGACCTTGCTTGAAGGCTTGAAGATAAAGACTGATGCTTGCTTGAGGCTTGTAGATGGTTGAAGATGACTTGAAGACAGATGTTGATAAAGCTTGTTGTGCAGGACTGCTGTTGGCTGTTTATTTTTGCTGTATAATTCTTGATGTATTGTTTGAATTTCTCTGATTGTATTGCTTGCTGATTAACCTGTTAGGTTGAAAGCGAATTTTGTTCGCTTTTGCCTGTTGTTTTCTAGGTTCGAGGTTGAGTGGGACTCCCTTGCCTCGCTTGTATTGCTGCATCCATGCATTTTACTGCTTTATTGTATATATGCTATTGTTTCTGTTTCCGTTTATCCCTTAGGATCTCTGTTTCTCTCTGCGCAAGAGAGGAATATGATAGACATTAGGTCTTAACCCATGCATGATAACATTAGGTTAGTTTGATTCCCTTTGCAACCATAGGTTAGAGTTCCGTCTCTTCTTTCTCAAAACAAACAGAAAAACACAATAAATATTTCAAACACAATAAAAGACACTTCTTCCGTAAAAGAATGTGAACTCATCAAAACGTCAATTTTTGTCCGCTTGGACCAGTAATCGGAAAAACCCTTTTTTAGAAGGAGATAAAAGCAATCAAAACAGACTTGTGTCGTACGTGGCCCGAACTACGTTTGCTCTGATCTTTCATGTTGTCTAAAAGTACGTAGGCATAGGATGCGATATCCTAGCGAGCAACCTTCCCCTCCTTTCCCGTAGGTAGGCGAACTACGTTGACTCTGATTTCTCGTTCCAGACGGGAATACGTAGGCATAAAGTGCGATACTTTACCGAGTCCCTTTCTTTCTTTTTAACCCTTAACCCTTAGTTTAGATAGAAATAACAATCCGTACCAGAAAACAAGCGTGGATCCCGTCGAGTACGACGGACGTGAGGGGTGCTAATACCTTCCCCTTGCGTAACCGACTCCCGAACCCAGGATTTGGTTGCGATGACCATTCCTTTCCCCGTTTTACGGTAGGGTTACCTCGAGCGTTTCCTTTCCCCTCTTTGGGATAAATAACGCACGGTGGCGACTCTTCTGTTCAGCCGGCGCCGATCTTCGCAGTAGCGAAAGCTGGCGACTCTGCTGGGGATCCAACGTCCCCTGGCTGCTAAGGACTGCGATAGTTCTTTATGCATTTGGGATCCAACGTCCCTTAAGCGAGTCAATCCTAGCGCTTGTTTTCCCGTCGAGGATTTTGTATGGATTTATTTTATTTTTTTTTGTATTTTACTTTCAGCATTATATTATTGTTATTATTGCTGTATTGGGGTTGTGACGGGTGTTCTATGATTGAGAGATAAGCCGGACCTGGGCTTGAGTGCACTTAGAATTAGAGTAGAAAGTAGTGGGCGCGTGCCGGCTTTGCTTGCATTAGTGTCCCACAAAATCTACACTCGGAAGAGGTTCTTCTGGTTGACTTCTTTTTCTACCCTTTGGGTCGAAGGGGTTGTTGGTTAGTTGGATTGTCGACTCCGGGAACCGATCAATTGGAAGTTGGCTAAGTGAGGCCTCTTCAGGATTTGATGATGCCACTCCTTCTGGGAATCGTATCATCAACCCTGAAAGTCTGTGACGCCGACGACCGCATATGATGCCATACCATTGTCAGTTACTAGGATACCTACCTGTTAGAGGGTTCGGGGTTCTGCAGGTAACTAGACCTTCAGATACCGGTTTGTTTCTTGATCTGAGATTCTGGGTATTTATGGACAGTTGTGAGGTCTATCAAAGACCAGTTGGAGTTATGATATGGGGTCTGTCAGAGACCAGTCAGAATTATATTACGGGGTCTATCAGAGACCAGTGTTGGAGCTTTGTATTGGGTCTGTCCAAGACCAGGGTTTGAGGAATTCTGGAGGGTCTATCTGAGACTTTTGATATGGTTCAGGCTTCTCAGCCATGGCATTTGGTCCTTGTTGCATCTATTTGCATTGCATTTTTCGCATAACCATTATCATGTGCATTTCATTAACGTGTGTCTGTGCTGCAGGTGCATTTGCATATTCCCTGATTCTAGTGCCCGGACTTCTGCTTATTGATCATGGCTGGTTTGAGAAAGACAGTTGCGTACAAGTTACCTACACCGGACATTACTCCCCTACTTGGTCTGATGTCCCTTGCTGATGAGGAGGTTAGGAAAAGTTTCAGGATGAGTCATGGAAGATTGTTGAGACTGGTCTGCAAGCCAACTGCTGTTGAGATGAATGGGCTGTACACCTTGATGCAATTCTACGATCCCACTTTGAGATGTTTCACATTTGCTGACTTTATTTTGGGGCCTACCATGGAAGAATACGCAGAGTTTATCGAGCTGCCGGTACAAAATAAGGTTCCTTTCATCCATCGTGACGCTAAGCCCCAGCTGGAGGACTTAGCTAAGGCCTTGCACATGAACGCTTCTGAACTATTACTGACTTCTTGGCTCGGGGTTCCAAGTTTCTCCCTTGATTTTCTGGTTGGCAAAGCTCAAGAATACGCCAATAGTGGGTGCTGGATAGTCTTTAATGCTATCTTGGCTCTGTGCATCTACGGAATAGTGTTGTTTCCCAACTTACCCAATTTTGTGGACTTGGACGCTTTTTATCTGTTTACTGCTGGCAACCCGGTACCCACTTTGATTGGAGATCTCTATCATTCGTTGCACTACAAAAATGAAAACAGAAGAGGGAAGACTGTTTACTATTGTGCGCCGCTGTTGAACATGTGGTTTAAGAGCCATCTCCCCCTGAAGGGACCTTTTGTAGATAGTGCAACTACAGCCGATTGGCCAGAGCGCCTGATGAGACTATCTTCTGAAGACATTGAGTGGTTTGACCGAGACTTGCTGGGGTCTGAGCTTATTTTCAGTTGTTCTGGGTATCCTAATGTTCCGTTGATAGGAAGAAAAGGGTGCATCAATTACAACCCATCTCTGTTCGTTCGCCAGTTTGGATACGCGATGAAGAACCCACCTAAGGAGGAAGAAGTACAGGAATCTCTGTACTTCACCGGTGATTTGCAGGGAGAGTTACTAGCCAAGCTTCAGCATGCTTGTATGCGTATCAACAGAAGAGGGAAGCCATTGTTGGGGAAGAATGATTGTCAGGCTTATGTACCATACAAAGTTTGGATCCAAGAGAGAGCAAAGCAGTTGCTGATGCTATTTCCAGCTGCACCGGTTCATGTTCATAGTCCGGTGGAAGAACCAACCACTATTACTATGGAGGTCTACGAGCGAGTTGTAAAAGAAAAAGAAGCCCTGATGAAGATTAATGAAGAGTTAGAAAAGGAACTGGCTCAAATGCGTAGTGAGAAGAAAAAGGCTGTGCATTCTTTCCAACAGCAGATTGAACTAGTAAACAGGCTAGGTGTTGAATTGACTGAAGAGAAAAAGAAGCACGAACGCTTGGGGAAAGAGTTCAGAAGCTATCATGACATGTTGGAGTCCAAAAAGAAAGCACTCGATGCCGCCCACCGGGAAATCTCTTCTTGTAACAAGACGTGGAATGCTACGCTAACCAACAATAAAAAGAGGGAAGACAAATTGAAGCAGCAAATTTCTGAACTCGAAGAACAGTTGAAGGCTAGCACTAAGAAGTATGAAGAGGAGGTGATGGCAAGATATAGTCTCCAGAATGCATTGAACAAGACCATCGAAGGCAAGAAGGAAGCTGTGTGTCAGAAGCGAAAGCTAGAGGATCGCTTCGGAGAAGGGGCATGAGAGGAATCCGCTGGTGATTTGCGACGTGTTCTCAAGCGAAGAGATCTGCTTGTTGAGGGTCTGCTTTCCCGACCAAGCCATCCAGAGACTAAGAAGTTACTAGAGGAGTACCAGGCATATGGGAGTACTTGACCATTTCATGTATTAATGTGTATGCTTTATTTGCATAGCGCTGACCATCACCAGGATTGTTGGTTGAGGTCATGCCTTCTTATTGTACGCATTGATATTGTATTCTGGGCTTAATGGATTTCTCTGCAATATATGAGGTGTTTTCTATGATTCGGCTCCGAACATCGTATTGCTAGCACTGTCACCGCACTGGCACATTCGCACTAGAATCGGGGAATGATTTTCCCTAACGCACAGACACATATTGCATTGCATTCCCATTCATATTGCATTACTGGTGATTATTGAATTGTATCTCATTTCCTGCACTGTACCAGGTCTTTTCAGGATTGAAAGCCAGCGCCCGCACCGATACTCCACTCGTACCAACTGCCGAAGAATTATGGATCATATGCAGAATGAAATGCAGGACATGCGTGAGAAGTTGGCGCTATTCATGCAGACAATGGAGACCATTGCGAAAGGCCAGGAGAATCTGCAAGCTTTGGTGCAGCCTTTGTTGGTAAGAAATGCTGGGCACGGAAACGAAGACCATCATTCTGTGCAAGTTGACACTATTCACGGGGATGGTACCCCCACACCGGTAGCTCCACCTGTGGTAAACATACCTGTTGTCAATGTGAATAACGGTGCTGCCGCCGGGAACGGTAACGTTGGAATCGGTAACGAGACTGTCGTCAACAACGTTGGGCTCGGAGATGTCAACCTGGGTGATAATATGGGAGGTAATGGCTTCGGTAATAATGGATTTGGCTTCAATGACCAGGGGTTTGATCATGCTGGGAAGTACGGCTTTAACGCTCAAGGCTTTGGACAAGACGAATTTGGTATGACTAATCAGGATTATGGCGGATTCGGAAATGGAAATGGCGTTGGGTTAATGGCTTTTGGACCTGCAGGAGTCGCTCCGGGGTATGGTAACAGGGGGCGAGGTCCTGTAATGAATCAGACTAGAGTTGACCGTAACAACGGATACGATGGATACGGAACTGGGAACGGTAACTGGCTAGAAGATCAGCAAGAGGATGCTTTCTCCGGTGGAGGTTTCGAAGGTCCTATGGATGACTCTCAGAGAATCAAGATGCTCGAGGAGCAGATGAAGGGGGTCGTGAATCAAAGCGCTGTTGGCTTAGATATGGCTACAATGGGTCTGGTGCCTGGCCTGAGGGTGCCAATAAAATTCAAAGCTCCCACGTTCGACAAGTATAAGGGGGATACCTGTCCAAAAGTGCACGTGCGGTCATACTACAGAAGGATGTCGGCGTATTCAAACAATGAGAGTATGGTGATGCATTTCTTTCAAGATAGCTTGTCTGGTCCTTCCCTTGAGTGGTATATGGGATTGGAACCAACACAGATAAAGACATGGAAGCAGTTGGCTGAAGCGTTTGTGGCTCACTATAAGTACAACAGTGACTTGGCACCCAACCGGGTCCAATTGCAGGGTTTATCCCAGAAGAAGGGCGAGAGCTTCAAAGAGTATGCGCAGAGATGGCGCGACATGGCTGCTAGAGTTCATCCTCCTTTAGAGGACAAAGAAATGAATGATATGTTCATAGGAACATTTACCGGTATGTTTTATGACAAGTTGTTTCATACTTCTTTGGGCAGTTTCTCAGACTTAATCCTGATGGGAGAGAAGATTGAAAGCAACATTAAACAGGGAAGATTCCAAGCTGAGGAATCCACTTCAGCTGGCAGCAACAGAAGGGCTTTCGGTGGGCGCCGTCAAGGTGATGCAAGTGCAGTGTTTGGGGGCCGAGGCCGAGGCCGGGGCAGAGGTCGAAACCAGTACAATCATCCGCAGCAGGTGGCAAGTGTTACTATTCCATTTCAGCAACAACAAATACAACAACAGCAACGACAACCACAACAGGGGGTACATCCTGCCCAGCGCAGAATCCAAGGGGGCAAACCAAGGAGGGTGTTTGAAACGCCTCCTTCAACGTATGCAGAATTGCTACAGACATTACTGGGTTTGAACTTGGTGGAAAAGAGAACTATGGCGCCGGTAACGGGCACTCCTCCGTACGGCTTTGACGCGAACAAGCACTGTGAATTCCACTCCGGGGCTCCTGGCCACGATATAGAGGGTTGCCACGCGTTCAAGCATGTGGTGCAGGATCTATTGGATAATAAGGCTATCAATTTTGGACAGGCAGGTCCGAACATAGTGCAAAAGCCCATGCCCAATCATGGGGCAAATGCTATTTTAACCGAGGAGGGTTTGAACTTGATTATGAATGTTGATGACCTAAAGACACCGTTGTGTGAGATAAAGAGAAGGTTATTGCAAGGAGGCGTGTATCCAGGGTGCGACGAGTATTGTTTAGAGTGTTGGACCCAAGCCGGGCGATGTGCTGAATTGAAGAAGGGTATTCAGACCTTAATAGATGGAGGCACATTACAATTCGACAGAACGGCAGTTGAGGAACCTGCAGAGGTATTAGCAGACAAGCGAAGTGATGTAGCTACTATGACGATTCCTCGAAAAACAATAACCATAACGGCGCCAGCTAGGCGACCGCCGATCACTATCACCAAGGCAGGACCAATCCCTTATGAGAGCACTAAAGCAGTCCCCTGGACCTATGGTTTGGAAGTGTACTGTGATGGGGTGAAAATTGATGTTAGTAAGCAGCCAGTTGAGGTTGTAGACAATGTCGTCGGTACCGGAGGGATGACAAGAAGTGGGAGAATCTTCATATCGCCTGAGGTAGAGGCTGAACGACTGGCGAAAGGAAAAGGAAAGATGAATGAGAATGTCCCGGTGCAGAGGAACGAAAAAGAAACGTCATCGAATGATGTGGAAGAGTTCATGCGCCTTATTCGTAAGAGTGATTATAAGATTGTTGAGCACCTTCAACAGACGCCGTCAAAGATATCCATACTGTCGTTGCTATTGTGTTCCGAAGCTCACAGAAATGCATTGTTGAAAGTTCTGGATACGTCCTTCGTACCCCAAGATGTTTCTGTGAATCAGCTGGAGGGGGTGTTGGCGCATGTGAACGTAGGCCATAGCTTGGGATTTACAGACTTTGATTTGACCCCGAAGGGGAGAGAACATAACATGGTGTTGCACGTCTCAGTTGAGTGTAGGGGCTCAGTCATGTCTCATGTACTGGTAGATACATGATCTTCCTTAAACGTGTTGCCTAAGAAAGCGATGATAAAACTGGACGTCAGGGGAATCATGTGTACGCCTAGTGACTTGGTGGTCAGGGCATTTGATGTTACACGAAGAACAGTCTTTGGGTCCATAACATTACCTCTACAGGTGAGGCCGGAGGTTTTCGCAACTGAATTTTATATTATGGACATCCAGCCAGCATACAGCTGCCTTCTCGGACGACCCTGGATCCATGATGCTGGGGCAGTCACATCTACCTTGCACCAAAAGCTGAAATACATGGTAGGGGACAGTGTGGTCACAGTCTGTGGAGAAGAAGATATATTAGTTAGCCATCTGTCATCATTCAAGTATGTAGAAGTTGACGGCGAGATTCATGAAACACCCTGTCAAGCCTTTGAAGGGTTGCGCATCAAAGACAAAGGTACCGGGCCGAGTAAAGCGCCAGAGGTAGCTGTCTCGTCATATAAGGAGGCTCAAGCTCTAGTGGAGACAGGTGAGACAAAGGGCTGGGGCAAGGTGCTGGATATTCCCGTGATGATGGACCGATTTGGGCTGGGATATCAATCGTCGTCATCAACGCCTGCTGCAGAGGCACCCCGTTTCAAAGGACTGATAACAATCACCGCTAGTGGAGTGTGTTACGAGGCCATCAACGCTGTTTCAGATTCTGAAGAAGGAGACAGTGATTGCGACATGGATGCCTGGATTCAGCCAAGCGTGCCAGGACAAGGATTATGCAATTGGTCTATTCAGGAGATTGTTCCTATGACTCATCAACAGTAATACTTTGTTTTCTTAATTGTTGAACAATCTGGTGTCTTACCCGAGGCATCATGATTTTGCTTAGGGCTGTGCTGTTATGTACATTGCGTTGTTTAATCATTAAATAAAAGGCGTTTTTTCATGTACAAATATTGCGATCTCTGTTTTTCTTGTTTTTGTGTTTTACAATAAAATGGCAACGTGGTTATTCGCTTTATACGCATTTTGAAGCATTTAACCATTCCTTTTGCAGGATAACATTTTCAGATGACATCATTGAACCGCCTATGACTCGTCTCGACTTTGAGCACCCGGTATTTCAGGCCGAAGAAGAGATTGTTGAAGATGGCGACGTTCCCGAAGAATTGTCTTGGTTGGTAAAGCAAGAAGAACGAGTCATTCTGCCTCATGAGGAGGTCATCAAAATTATTAACCTGGGGTCGGAAGGGGTTGAAAAGAACATCCGTATAGGAGCCGCGCTGCAGAGCGACGTCAAGCGAAGACTGGTTGAAATGCTCAGAGAGTATAGTGATGTGTTCGCTTGGTCGTATGAAGACATGCCTGGGCTTGATACAGATATGGTTGTGCACCGCCTGCCATTAAAAGAAGAATGCCCGCCGGTCAAGCAGAAGCTTCGCAGAACTAGACCTGATATGGCAGTGAAAATTAAGGAGGAGGTTCAAAAGCAGTGGGATGCTGGTTTCCTAGCTGTTACAAAATATCCCTCATGGGTCGCTAATATTGTACCAGTGCCAAAGAAAGACGGTAAAGTGAGAATGTGCGTAGATTACCGTGATTTGAGCAAAGCGAGCCCGAAGGATGATTTTCCGCTTCCTCACATCGATGTGCTGGTGGACAACACTGCTCAATTCTCCGTATTCTCCTTCATGGATGGCTTCTCGGGCTATAATCAGATTAAAATGGCGCCAGAAGACATGGAGAAGACTACTTTCATCACACCTTGGGGAACATTTTGTTACAAAGTGATGCCCTTCGGATTGAAGAATGCTAGGGCAACGTATCAGCGTGCAATGACGACTCTTTTCCATGATATGATGCATAAAGAGATCAAAGTTTATGTCGATGATATGATTGCCAAATCCCAGACGGAGGAAGAGCATTTGGTGAATCTGCTAAAGTTATTCAAAAGGCTTAGGAAGTTCAGGCTGAGACTGAACCCTAACAAGTGCACCTTCGGGGTGAGATCGGGTAAACTGTTGGGGTTTATCGTGAGCGAAAAAGGAATAGAGGTTGATCCTGCAAAAATAAAAGCAATACAAGAGATGCCGACGCCTAGAACGGAAAAAGAGGTGTGCGGGTTTTTAGGGAGGTTGAACTACATCGCTCGGTTCATATCTCACCTAACGGCTACGTGTGAGCCATTATTCAAACTGTTGAAAAAAGATCAAGCTGTAACGTGGAATGAAAATTGTCAAAAGGCGTTCGATAAAATAAAGCAGTATTTGCAGGAGCCTCCTATTTTGATACCCCCAGTGGCAGGGAGACCCTTGATTATATATTTGACAGTTCTTGAGGGAAGTATGGGTTGTGTTCTCGGTCAACACGACGAGACAGGAAGAAAAGAGCATGCGATCTACTACTTGAGTAAGAAGTTTACTGAATGTGAATCTCGATATTCAATGCTCGAAAAAACTTGTTGCGCGCTAACCTGGGCCGCCAAGCGTTTGAGGCAATACATGCTGAATCATACAACCATGCTCATCTCGAAGATGGATCCTATCAAATATGTATTCGAAAAGCAGGCGTTATCGGAGAGAATTGCCCGTTGGCAGATGGTTTTGACTGAATACGACATCCAGTATGTCTCGCAGAAGGCTATAAAGGGGAGTGTATTGTCTGAGTACTTGGCAGAGCAGCCTATTGAGGACTACCAATCGATGAGGTTTGATTTTCCTGACGAGGATATCATGTACCTAAAGATGAAAGATTGTGAAGAGCCGTTGCCAGACGAAGGACCAGAATTGGGCTCCAAATGGAAGTTGATCTTTGACGGAGCTGTAAACACCTATGGTAGCGGAATAGGGGCAATCATCACTACGCCACACGGGTCGCACATCCCGTTTACTGCTCGATTGACCTTTCTAGTTACCAATGATGAAGCCGAATACGAAGCTTGTATCATGGGGCTTGAAGAAGCCATTGATTTGCGAATCAAAAATCTGGATGTATACGGAGACTCAGCTCTGGTGGTGAATCAAATAACAGGAGAATGGGAGACACGTCAGCCTAATCTGATACCGTACATGAATTACGCGAGGAGATTGTTGCCTTTCTTTGACAAGGTTGAATTGCATCATGTACCGCGAGCAGAGAATCAGATGGCTGACGCCTTGGCCACTTTGTCTTCCATGTACAAAGTCAACTTCTGGAATGAGGCTCCCAGAATTGTTATCTCTCGGCTTGACAGACCTGCCTTCGTATTTGCCATTGACGAAGCATCTGATGATAAACCGTGGTATTTTGATATTCTTAATTTCCTGAAAAATAAAGAGTATCCGGCTGGGGCATCCAGTCACGATCAGAAGACTCTCAGGAGATTGGCAGGTAATTTCTATTTGAATTCGGACGGTGTCCTGTACAGACAAAATCACGACTTGGTGCTACTACGTTGTGTAGATGAGAAAGAGGCGAAGCTGCTCATGGAGGAAATACATGAGGGTACATTTGGTACGCATGCTGGTGGGCATGCTATGACGAGGAAGCTGCTGCGGGCAGGTTATTTTTGGCTAACTATGGAAACTGATTGTTTCAAGTTTGCGAGGAAGTGTCATAAGTGCCAGATCTATGCAGATAAGATCCATGTGCCTCCGAGTCCTCTGAACGTGATGTCGTCACCATGGCCATTCTCGATGTGGGGAATCGATATGATTGGAAAGATCGAGCCGACGGCTTCTAACGGGCACCGGTTCATTCTAGTAGCAATCGATTATTTCACCAAGTGGGTGGAAGCGGCATCTTATGCAAATGTGACTAAGCAGGTGGTAGCCAGATTCATCAAGAGAGATATCATTTGCAGATATGGGATCCCCGAGCGGATAATTACCGACAACGGTTCAAACCTGAATAACAAAATGATGAAGGAGCTGTGTCAGAATTTTAAGATCGAGCATCACAACTCCTCCCCTTACCGACCCAAGATGAATGGCGCTGTTGAAGCGGCCAATAAGAATATAAAGAAGATTGTTCAGAAGATGGTGGTGACCTATAAGGATTGGCACGAGATGCTACCTTTTTCTTTGCACGGTTATCGTACGACGGTACGCACATCAACCGGGGCAACCCCGTCCTCGTTGGTATATGGAATGGAAGCAGTGTTACCACTGGAAGTTGAGATTCCTTCGTTGCGAGTATTACGAGATGTCCAACTAGACGAGGCAGAATGGGTGAAAGACAGGTTGAACCAGCTGAGTTTAATGGATGAGAAGAGGCTAGCTTCTCTAGCATACGGTCGTTTGTACCAGAGCTGAATGAAGAAAGCGTATGATAAGAAGATACATTCTCGGAGCTTTCAGACGGGCGACCTTGTGCTGAAAAGGATTCTCCCGCCACAGGCAGATCACAGGGGCAAGTGGACCCCCAACTACGAAGGGCCATACGTTGTCCGAAAAGTCTTTTCAGGAGGGGCTTTATTGTTGTCCACCATGGACGGTGAAGACTTTACGTCGCCTGTGAATTCGGACGCAGTTAAAAAATACTTTGCTTGAAATTGACCCGCTAGACAGAAAAAAGAGAGTCCAGGCAAAAATGGGGCATCCTGGCGAACCAAAAACAGAATGAAAGGTTCGGGCAAAAGTTAGGGATAAAAATTGAAAAAATGTACACCCGCGAAGTTGAAAACCTACACTGGGCGGCTTCGGTAAAAAAGGGTATCCCGGTGAACTGAAAACCCGTAAAAGGCGGTTCACGCAAAAGTTAGGGATTCGAAAAGCAAATGACTGCGGTCCGAATTTGATACTGCGGTGAGCATTGGTATGGAAGAATATACCTGAGGGGTCGATTATCAGAAACAATCTCTTCGGAAGTGTGAATACCGGGAAAGCACTAGAGTCGGGCGAGTCATAGGAGGATCAGCTCATGATGTTTGTCTGCATCCCGTTGCCGACATGTGTACAAATTTGATTTGTCATTATATTTATGCTTCTTGTGCATACTTGTATAGTTGTTGTGCGTAGCTTCCTCTTTTCAGGAGTTACATTCCGTGTACAAAACTCCGCCCATTTAGGGGCCCAAGCAATAAAACATGTTATTCAGTATTTGATGCTGGTTCTTTACTGTTTTGTACATGATAAACGCCTAGGTTTAATGAAACTAGCAAGTATATAACGTCGTTGGCCCTTGCCAATAATTGCTAAAGCTTTGAATTAACTGAGAATAATGTCACTAACACTAACCTGAATAGATTTGGTTGCATAGATTGGTCTTGTCTTGTTCGTGGTGTTGCAGGGCCCGTAGCCGTACAAAGTGGACGATCAAAAGATTGCAGTACTGACCAGAAGCTCGTAACGGAAAGACTCGATTGTTGCTTGAAGTCGATCCCCATGCAGGTCGCGCTTCTGAGATGACAACGTCCCTTACTGAAGAAGGATCAAATTCCCCAGCTATTCGTAGCTTACCCGAAGGACATTCTCCAGCAAGGTCGTTTACCCTCAGCAGAATTGGCGATTCCGAGATCAAAGGCAGTATTCAGACAGTGCATCCCGAGCAGAGTGGTTTAGCCTCAGAAGATTAATATTTCCAACTCGTGAGCTGCACTCAGACAGTCTACCCTTCCCAGTAGGGTCATTTACTCTCCCCCAGCGGAGTCAGTTGATTTTCCCCAAGAGGGTCGTTTCGTCCTCGGCGGAGTTCTCTCTTTGTTCAGCAAGTGTTTTCTTTCCTCCCAGTGGAACTCGAAGATTAAAACTCTTCTCGGCAGAGTTGGTTGTGTGTCCTGGCATTTATTTTGTCGGAATACCGTGTGATACCCGTTCACTCTCCAGCAGAAGTCCAATCATGATTGGCGCATTCAGCCATTCCTCAGCGAAGCGGGCTTCACTCTTCCAGCATTTATTTTGCTGGAACAATTCTGTAACGCCCGGTTACCCCCAGCGGAGTTGGCATTATCTTCGGCATTTATTTTGCTGAAGCGGTTTTCTGTATCCCAGTAGTTCGAGTCTGCATTTGCATTGGCATATAGTGTCATATTTGCATCTACCAAATAAAAACGCGTAGCGTTTCCATGTCGAATGGAGCATTACGTCATTGTCAAACATATGCATTTTGAAACATAAACCAGGTTGGTTGACCTTTTGTTTTCAAGTATTGTTTCCCTTGCAGGTGGAGGGAGCTCTTGTTCAAATTAATTGCCAAACATTCAAGATCTCGGCGTGAGACATGTAGTGATAATGTCAAGCGTGGCATTATTCCCCACAGAGTTGCTTGTTTAAGTTTCTCTTACCCCTCCAGCGGAGTATTTCTTCAAGGTTGTTGTTGTGACAGCATCAGAAGATTTCGTGAATCGATTTTTCGAAGTTGTCTGGCAGTGTGGATTCAGAAAATCCCCAGTATAGTCCTTCTCAGATTTGCTGCCATGTCAGCACTGAAAATTGGAAGACTAGACTCACATTGTGTTACCCATATGATTGATAGAGCTAGCTGCTGCAAAGATAGGCAGAAAAGTTGTATCAGAGTTATTTTCCCGTAGTGGTGACGGAGTTATTTTCCCGCAATGGTGGCGGAGTTATTTCCCGTAGTGGTGACGGAGTTATTTTCCCGCAGTGGTGGCGGAGTTATTTCCCGTAGTGGTGACGGAGTTATTTCCCGTAGTGGTGACGGAGTTATTTTCCCGCGGTGATGGCGGAGTTATTTCCCGTAGTGGTGACAGAGTTATTTCCCGTAGTGGTGGCAGAGTTATTTTCCCGCAGTGGTGGCGGAGTTATTTCCCGTAGTGGTGACGGAGTTATTTTCCCGCAGTGGTGGCGGAGTTATTTCCCGTAGTGGTGACGGAGTTATTTTCCCGCAGTGGTGGCGGAGTTATTTCCCGTAGTGGTGACGGAGTTATTTCCCGTAGTGGTGGCAGAGTTATTTTCCCGCAGTGGTGGCGGAATTATTTCCCGTAGTGGTGACGGAGTTATTTCCCGTAGTGGTGACGGAGTTATTTTCCCGCAGTGATGACGGTGTTATTTTCCCGCAGTGGTGGCAGAGTTATTTCCTGCAGTAATGATAAAGTAGTACCCGTAGCGATGGCGGTGTTGTTACTTTTCCAGATTATCTTCCCGCAGTGGTGGCGGAGTGATGACGGTGTTATTTCCCCGCAGTGGTGGCGGAGTCATTTCCTGTAGTAATGATAAAGTAGTACCCGTAGCGATGGCGGTGTTGTTAGTTTTCCAGATTATCTTCCCGCAGTGGTGGCGGAGTGATGACGGTGTTATTTCCCCGCAGTGGTGGCGGAGTCATTTCCTGTAGTAATGATAAAGTAGTACCCGTAGCGATGGCGGTGTTGTTAGTTTTCCAGATTATCTTCCCGCAGTGGTGGCGGAGTGATGACGGTGTTATTTTTCTGTAAGGGTGATAGAGTAATTTTCCTGTATCGTTGGCAGGATCACGTTTTGTTGACAGAAGTACTTCTCCCAGTGAAGTCGATAAGTTCATTCCAGTATTGACAAGATAATGATGAAATCAGATTTGTAGATAGCGTTCCCCAAACAGTCGTGCAGTTTATTTCTGCGGTTGGCAAATTTCCGGGTTCTTAGTATTCAATCGTCTCGTACCTCGAATGTTTGAAGGTCGTTCGCGCTTCACCCAGTCGGGTCCAAGTCGCTTGAATAGAGGCAGTTGTTGCACCCTAAAATTTGCTCAACTTATTTCACTTGGTTCATGTTTCAATTGCATTAGCATTTGCATAAGAAGTCATGTACATAGTCTAATCATTTGCATAGCATAGCATAGCAAGTCATCCAACAAGGGACCAAGTACTATTCTTATCTCTATGAGCCTATCAAGAGGTTCTTATTATCCAAGTCATCAGAAAGAAATTGAAATCTAAGAAGTCATTGGGTCAAGTAGTGGATCTCTCTCCTATCTTGAGTGTATTGGAAGATCATCAAAGAAGTTGGGAGCTGTGAATTGAGGCCATGGAGGGTATATAGACATCATGGAGGACCTAGAGGGTCATTTTGAAAGTGAGACAAATCATTGATGTGAGTACAAGAGTTGCAGTTGAAGGCAGTCAACTAGGGTTTCATCTGGGTCAACCCTAGGTCAACCCTAGGTCAAATGCTTGATTGAAGGGCATCAAGGCCTGTTTGCAAGATGTGGGATGCCTAATTTGACTTGTGGATATGGATGTGGTGTTGTGCCAAGGAGGAATCAAGAGGAATCAAGAAGAAGAGAAGTTTCTAAATTAGGGTTTCTGTGTAAAATCCCCTGGTTTAGGTCAAACTTCCCAGCCAGATAATTCAAAATGCAAGCTTCAAATGGATCCTTGTCCAACATGAAACTTGTAGAGGATATCAAGACCTTTAATTTGAGTGGTGGAAGACATCAAGGAGATTTATAGAACTCAAGTTATGGTCCTTGCCAGTTACAGGTCATCTGAGGCATCTGAAATTTGTCTGTGAAAGTTACTTGACTTCCAAGCAACTTTTACCCCTCAAGGAACTTTCAAATGGATTTCTGGCCAACATGAAAGTTGTTCCTCATGATCTTAGATTTCTAGAAAGGTATGGTATGCCTTCATCTGATTTGTGGAACTCTACTTATGACCTTGGCAAGCAAAGGGTATTTTGGTCATTTGAGAATTATGGGTCATCTCAAGCATATGCCTAAAACTCATACAAGGAAGCTTCAAATGAAAAACGTCACAACATAAAAGTTGTTCCAAATGACATTTTGAGTCTATAAAAGTGGTCATGGAAGTTGGCAATTGCTCATAGCTCAAGATTGCAAATTTGGTCAATTAAAGGTGAATTTAATGAATAAAAGTGACCTAAAATGAGATTTTGCAATACATGTCCAAATGGGGTGAAATTATAGGTCATTTTGATTGGAAAGAATGTTTTGAGACCATTGGCAATAGTGGATTTTTGAGTTTAGTTCAAAGTTTGAGAGATATCATGGCTTGCTTATGGTTAAAGTAACACATGCCAAAACACAAGGGATTTGTGCACAAGAAGTTTCCAGCAAGTTCTAGATGGTTCCATGGGCATCTATATAAACCCTAGAGCTCCTTCAATGCAGGGTTACACTTCATTTTGATCAAAACCCCATAGTTTCATTCTCTCTTGCATTTTTGCAAATTCATCCAAACTCTCTCAATTCCTCAGCATTCTTCAAGGTTCTTGATCCTATCATACTCCATATCCATCATAGATCACATTGCAAGCAAGATCCAAGTGTATTGGTGCAAGAATCGTGTGTTGCAAGTTCATCATTCAAATTGCAAAAAGAATTGGTTACAAGAATCCAAAGCCTTTGAGCAAGCACAAGTGCATACAGAACCAAGATCCATAGCCATTGATCAAGTCTAGAGCATTGCTAGCTGTGAATCCAAGGATCTCACCATTTTCTTTCAGTTTTGCACCAGGTTAGTGATCTCTTCGAATTAGCTTGATTTAACTAGCATGATGTAGATTGGTTAGGATAAGAATGACCTAGGTAGTTAGATGAATAGTTCTGGAGATTTTGACTGAATTTGGTGGAGGTTGATATGTGAGCACACCAACTGTTTGGATCTAGAACTAGAAGAATAGGAGGTTTTAATTCATGTGGTTTAGCTTTGGTTAATCAGTGATACAAGGTGAGTATTCTGATGGCAAGAAATTGGGAAAAGAAGAAGTTGGAAGTTTGAGTGTCTATGGAAGGGTACCATCGGGTTTCTTGATTCAGTTGGTTTCAGTGAGAATTATTAGCATGGTTGTATTCTGCTCGAGAAATAGAGCATCTTTGCTTTTTATGGAATTGAATTTCATGAAGAAACGAAGCCGTATGAGTGTGTTGAAGTCTGGTTCATGCAAACTTGTTCATGGCATTCATGGTGCAAACCCTAGCTCGTTGGAGAAGATGATTCCACAAGCGTTGGATCATTCGCAGACCATTGACCAAGACTCAGATCGCACGGCCCTGGTTTAAAGTTGGAATAGGAGGGAATTCAGAAAATGTGAAACGCACCGTTTCACTTAAGTCCTCAGATTGGGCTTAGGGACCATTTCTATTCGCACCACCATTTGCCAGGCCCACTCATTTTTAACTGCGTTTATTACTTTATGCACCGTTTTGGTTTTTATTTTTTCTTTTGTGTTTTCTGATTAAACTGGGCCCAGGCGCGCCTTGCTACGCGCACCCCCAGTCTGGGCCCATCATCCATTTTCCAATGCAGTTTCTTACTTCTAACACCCCCTCTCCCTTTTCTCCTATTTTCATTTTCTTTTAATTTCTTCAAATTTAGAAATTGCATATTAAATTGAATTTTATTGATTTTTAAGTGGTTGTTTTTGCATCTTTTTTCTATTTCTGTTAAGAAAATTGTCATCTAATAAAATTAGCATTTCATATTATTTTTGCATTTTTAGTATAATTTTCTTTTAAATAGGTTTTAAGTGATGTTTAGTTTAATACTTGATCTTGTTGATTTTAGTTTTGCTAGATCCTTTTATATTTTGGACCCATTCTTTTTAGGGTACTTCACTTAGGACTTTAAATTTAATATGAGATTTAATTCATGATTTTAGGATTAAGTTTTAGATGGTTTGTTTAGGTGTGATTAGGGGAATCAAAATTAGGGTTTTGGTGTGACATAGGTGTGATAAATCATTTCTTTTAGGAGTTGTAGTTTGAATTTTGGGGTATGGGACTATAGGGGTATTATGGGTAAGTAATAGATCCCTTAGAAAATGCTAGGAATTCCCCTATTATATTAATACTATTAGTATATGCTTGTATTTGATTGATTGTGTGTGGTGTGCCCTCTCTAGGGTTATTATTTGACTGTGTGGGGTATTGGGCCTGCTTGGGGGTTGGGTTTGAGCTGAAGACTGTGCTGATGAAGCCCATTGAAGATTAAGAGAATGAAGACTAATTTCCAGGGTTGATGAAGAGTATCTTGCTGGCAGCTGTTGAAGGTTATAGGGTCTAGGAACTAGGCGGAGCTCTAGAGTAGAAAACTTGCTTCACAAACATGGAAGGTCTTGTTTGCCTCCATTCTTTCTCTATGATTCAAAGTCTCTTTTAAATATCCACCTCCTTACTTTGGAAGGATTAGTGAATGTATTTAAAAGATAGAGCTTTTGAGAGAAAATTGTCTGTATCATGTTAACAGTCAGTGAGCCACCCTTGGTAGGCAATTGACTGCTTAACATCCAATTCATCTTGTTGACTGCTGCTCATCTTGGAGAGTGAGACTTGAAGAAAAGTCCTGAAAGATTGAAGACAGAGACCTTGCTTGAAGGCTTGAAGATAAAGACTGATGCTTGCTTGAGGCTTGTAGATGGTTGAAGATGACTTGAAGACAGATGTTGATAAAGCTTGCTGTGCAGGACTGGTGTTGGCTGTTTATTTTTGCTGTATAATTCTTGATGTATTGTTTGAATTTCTCTGATTGTATTGCTTGCTGATTAACCTGTTAGGTTGAAAGCGAATTTTGTTCGCTTTTGCCTGTTGTTTTCTAGGTTCGAGGTTGAGTGGGACTCCCTTGCCTCGCTTGTATTGCTGCATCCATGCATTTTACTGCTTTATTGTATATATGCTATTGTTTCTGTTTCTGTTTATCCCTTAGGATCTCTGTTTCTCTCTGCGCAAGAGAGGAATATGATAGACATTAGGTCTTAACCCATGCATGATAACATTAGGTTAGTTTGATTCCCTTTGCAACCATAGGTTAGAGTTCCGTCTCTTCTTTCTCAAAACAAACAGAAAAACACAATAAATATTTCAAACACAATAAAAGACACTTCTTCCGTAAAAGAATGTGAACTCATCAAAACGTCAATTTTTGTCCGCTTGGACCAGTAATCGGAAAAACCCTTTTTTAGAAGGAGATAAAAGCAATCAAAACAGACTTGTGTCGTACGTGGCCCGAACTACGTTTGCTCTGATCTTTCATGTTGTCTGAAAGTACGTAGGCATAGGATGCGATATCCTAGCGAGCAACCTTCCCCTCCTTTCCCGTAGGTAGGCGAACTACGTTGACTCTGATTTCTCGTTCCAGACGGGAATACGTAGGCATAAAGTGCGATACTTTACCGAGTCCCTTTCTTTCTTTTTAACCCTTAACCCTTAGTTTAGATAGAAATAACAATCCGTACCAGAAAACAAGCGTGGATCCCGTCGAGTACGACGGACGTGAGGGGTGCTAATACCTTCCCCTTGCGTAACCGACTCCCGAACCCAGGATTTGGTTGCGATGACCATTCCTTTCCCCGTTTTGCGGTAGTTTTACCTCGAGCGTTTCCTTTCCCCTCTTTGGGATAAATAACGCACGGTGGCGACTCTTCTGTTCAGCCGGCGCCGATTTTCGCAGTAGCGACAGTCCCCTCATGGGCTACTTGCAATGAGTCCCACATAGCTTTTTCCGTCAAGCAATGAGAAACACTGTAGTATTCACCAACTCCTAATGAGGAGATCAAAATATTTTTGGCTTTCCAATTGTAATTATATTTTTTCTCATCATCATCAGTCCATTGTGCTTCGGGCTTAGGCAAAACCACTTTATTCACATCGGTCATAGTTATTTCCATTGGACCGTTGAGAATAACATTCCATACTTTTCTATCTATGGAATTAATGTGCACCCGCATACAGTCCTTCCAATAACTGTAATTTTCTCCAGTAAAAATGGGAGCTCCATTATAGACCCCTTTAGGTTCGTTAGCCATTTTCTACAAAGTTATACTTGAAGCACGAGGTGAACAGGTGCTCCTGATACCACTTGTTAAACGATGGCACAGATTTAGAAGGGGGTATAGAATAGACCCCTTATTAAAATTCAGTCAGCGCTACCAATAAAATTGGTTTTAAAAAAATTTTTAAATTACGTAAGCGGTCATGGAAAAATTACCGTCTATAACGAACCGTTACTAGAAATTGATAATGAGAAATTAGAAATGAGAATCACCATGCTAGTCACACTATCAATTGATTTATACCACTACTTGGTATGACTAGTTCCAATGCCTAAATATGCCAACAAAATAATTGGACAACACAAGAGAATTTTGGTTCAGACAATTTATCAAACACTTGGCGTGCGGAGCACTCCAAGTGATTTCAACCTTGCGTAAGTAGCACTAGTTTCCTTGTACAATAAACTATTGTGCTATAGTTAAAATTACTTCAGCACTTACTCAATAGTCCTTAATTCAATATTATTGTTTGAATGACATTTACGCAAATATTAAGCAAAATGAAAATGCGGAAAGTAAAAGGCACAAAGATTTGTTGAGGCAGTTCCCTCGTCGTCCTCGCTTCGGGGTACGTCTGCCCTCAATTCTAACAATAGAATTGAGCTCGTATATTATAGATGTAACATGTTGTTGAATCGTTTATACAATAATAGACAAGCAAATGCACAAATAAACTCCCTTATTATTGAAGATGCTTTCTCTTCTTGTCCCTTGATTCGAGTCGAATCAAGTCCTTCGATTTCTTGTGGATCAACCTCCGATTACAGCTCCTTGGTGGAACAACCTTGTGTTTTCAAACCCCAGCCCGACTGATATCAAACACTTGTTAATTGAACCTGAACCTCTCCTTCACAATTCACCGATTCCCGCTACTAGATCGATCGAACCCACCGCTCCTCGATCATCTTTGCTCAGCTGAATATATGTTGAGAAGATTCGTACCAAAAACCCCCAAATTCAGTGAATCTTGAAGGATAAAACCCTCAAAGTTTTATTCAAGAAAAACCTGCCAAAAACTCAACCTGAACCGGATTCCCAATCAACGGCTTCGGACGTTATCACTTTAAACAAACCATAATACACAACAAAGATTATTGTGTGTGATTGATGTGGTATGAATTGTAGAAGATGAAGATGATGAGAACTAATGGCACCTCTTTCACGTTTCTTGTTTTGCAGTTGATTCAATTGTTGTTGATGAAAATGAGCAACTTTCTATTGATAGTATGCCAAAAAAATAACAGACAAAACCACTTTTCGAAATAAGTGGAAAGACCAGAATTATGCAGAAAGACAGCGAACGGTCGACCATACAAGAAGGAGTGGTCGACCGGAACTCCCCAGACATAACAGATTATGCAAAGTAATAGGCTATGCATCGACTAAAATAGGACCATGCGTCGATGCAAAGTCTGTATTTTTAGACAAACAAAAATAACAATCAGTGTGCGTCGATCGGAGGTTAACGTGCGCCAACTCGTGGGAAATACACTTTGTAGACACCTTCTATGAGTTGACCAGAGCAAAATGAGTGGTCGACTCAAAGACCTGTATTTTACAAAAATGCTTATTTTTATGTTTTTGACACTTCTAGATGCAACACATAATCCACCAATGATGTTTGACTCGAATGACGCTAATTTGATGACACAACATGTAAGCAAATGAGACGTAAGAGATACGGTATGCTTATGCCTTGTGGTGATAATGCCAAGTACCGATTCTTCCATGATGTTGCGTTTTGACATCATCGAAACACACATGTATAGTATATGAGGCTTTGTCCTTACAGGAAGGTGTTGGTGGTATTTTGCCAGAAGTACAAAGATGCGACAAGAATATTTTTGAAATAAAGATGATGAGTCCTGGGAAGTTGGATTAAATCATAAGGTCCTATAGACTTCCAGGTTTCACTCATTTTGTTTTTGATTTTTTTCATCCAAAGGATATAATCCTCATTCTTTTGGGGGACTGAACGAAATACGTGAAAAGTGGCAGTCGTGTATTCTATATTTATGGGTTCTTTAATGCTCACTATGGGTTTCGTTCGGTGGTAAGAAGAGAAAAGCACCTGAACTTAGTAATATTGACTTGGGGGTCATGCATTCGACCCATAAGTGCATGGGTTTTAATAGAAATGGAATAGGGAATCAATACCGGAGATTTGATGATGTGTAACTTTTCCTTATGATCTGGTGGTTCTGGGGCGTATTCTTGGTTCCGAGCAAGGATAATAGCTTTTAATTTGGTAGCTAGAGGAAGAGAGTCATTGGATTCATTAGTGTTTTTAGATTTAGAAGCCATCGTTGAGGGTGATGGTTGACTACTTGAAGAAAATAATTTTTTGAAGAAACGTTTCTGAGTAACGAGGAGTGGAAAATAGAAGAAGAGAGCAACAAGAGGTATTTATAGTGAAATAAAAGAAAACTTCTTAGTTTGTTTTTTTACAGATAGCGTAAATTTTGGTGACACATTCCCTTTTGTTAGAGGCGGAATTGAAACGCTTTTGTGTGCAGAGCCACACCGTCCTAAAAGAACCGAGCCTTAGTTGAGAGTTATGGGTTTGTGGGAAAGTGCATGTTTTTGAGGTGACGGTTGATGGCAAGGTCATGATGTTCATGACGTCATTCCACTAGGTGAAAACTATCAAAGATGTTCAAAAATGCCTCTATCTTCTTTCAGTTAAAATAGTCCTTTTTGTTGAGCAATTTGTTAGCTGGGATTTTCGACAGGACAAACAATATCAGCACAATAAAAGAGATTTGAAAATTGGAGGGATGAAAGTGCATTTCGACGTGACGCATCATTTAAGGAAATGAAATTCTCAAGTTAAAAGAGGGAGATCGGAACTTGGTGTTTTCTAAAAGAGGATATTTTGACAATCATTTCGACGGCAATTTGGTTCAAGATTACGAAGTTGGCAATACACGTTAATGAATAGTATTTAGCACGAAGAACTGCTTTCAAAATGAATAACTACTTTTCAGTCTTATTCGAAAGGACACATAGAAGACATTTCAAAGGCAAAAAGCATGCAAGATAGACGTGTCAAATACTAGAAATAAGAACATTACGAGTAGTTATTCTACATTTAGTATAAATAGGAGTTCTAGTGTTAGAATTCGGGGTGTTGTGTTGAATTCACTACAAAACTCACAAAACTCAAAGTACCCAACGTAGAGAGAAACAAGTTTAATTGAGCAAAATGTATGATTTATAAAACACCGTTTCAATTCAATGCAAACTCTTTTATTTCAATTTACATTCTTTGCAATTTTGGTTTCATTCCTTTGTTAATTTATTGTCACTTTACATTATCTATTGGAAACTTCTTAGCATTTTAACATTGTTGAAATTCTCTACATTTCTAAACAAATCTAATTTTTATTCTAGTTCACTTAAAGATTTCGACCAAGTTGAAACCCTTTACATTTCTACACCAAATTCACAAAAGTTTTAGCACTATGTCTTGGGATTCTCTAGTCAATCCAACAAGTAAGCTTTAATAAGAGATTAGCATTTTTTTTACCAAATTTCCAAATAAACAGGGGGCCGATAAAACTAATCTGGACTTTAAACTTATTCGTGCGATGCAGATTAGCAGTGGCGATGATATTGGTGCCACCACCATTGGCGGCTGACATGGTGAAAAGGACAACAATGAAGAAAAGGATGACAAGAATAATGAAAGAGACACAAGAAAAGGTTTTTGGTGCACCTCTTAAAACTGCACGCTTGGTGAAAGTGGTTATTCTTTTTTAATTTCTCTTCTTCCAGTTTAAATCTAATTTCATGGTTATAAGAAGATGATGACGGACAAAAAAATAGGATATGCTTTTAATTAGTGTCCTTATGTTTTATTTTATAATAACTATTTGTTCAATGTACACGATCGATTACGCTTCATGTTTTTAATATGTCTCACTTTGGTATCTTTCATTTGTGGAGAAATGTTTTGCAATTTGTGTATATATTTATTTTAACATTATATTTATTGAACTGCGTCGTAGAAATCAGTTCCTAATTAATTATATTGCATTAACATGTTATGCTAGCACAATCATAAACGTCTACTTCTTAGTTTGTTATTTTGGTCATTTATATGTTGCATATATATTATGTTAGCATAAAGCATCACTGATAATTTGAATTTTTATCTTAATTTATTATTTCTTAGTGGCATTTTAAATTTCCATGCAATCAACTTTATTTTATTTTTTTAAGAATAAATTTTCGATTTTATAGACAGATCGATTGAGTCTATTTTATAATCGCGTGTAAAATCAATGGACAATGTTCTTATGTTTGGGTCTGCAGATGTTTGTTTTATTGATTTGCGTTATGCGTAGTTTAATCGGGTGTGCTCTTTTTTCTGCATCTTCGTGCATGTGTATTTTGATCAGCCCGAACATTTTCATCCGGGTATTTTTAACTGCAAGATTCCACCCGCGACTTTCTATTTTATCAAACTTTATTTCATATAGATTATTTTAATTTATTCATTTTATTTTTCGTACATTTGCGCGTTCAGTTTTTATTCATTTTATTTTGTTTTTTAATTCTAAATAATTGAGAAAAATAAAGAAGAATAAGTAAATAAATTAAATTGATTTATTTGAATTTATTAAAAAAATATTTGAATTTTATTTTATCAATTAAACTCATTTTGATCACACAATTTAGACCCAAGGGTCTTGTGGACATTTAGTTAAAATTGCAACCCTAAAAATATACTATATAAACTAAGTGATGGCCACTTGGATAAGGGAGGAAGTCGCCCCACAACTCTAATCTCTCTCTCAGTTTCCAATTTCAAAATAAAAACCAAAAATAATAGAAGAAGATGGATCTACTTCATTGAATGCAGAGGCCACATAAAACCACTTAAACGAATCCACTTGCCTTAAATCATGTCGTTGTTCACTCTCTTCGCACCCTTCACACAACTTCCTTTCCTTCACCATTCCCTCTGCCTGTGTTATTTCCTTCTCTAACCCATCTCAGTACTTCCTTCCCCATCCATTCTCCACCACACATAAACAATCCAACCATCGGCCTGCGTCATCTTCTCCATAAAATGCCATCGTCAATGTTCATCCACGAAACACCAAAGACTTACTGCTTTCGTCCAAACAACAAGCCAAAATAACTTCTCTTCCCTTTCTCATTTCCAAAGCTCCAAAAATCACTCCATCCATTAAGCTTTACACCATCAATCATAAACCTTTGTGCAAATCACTGTAACATTGCCTCACACCATTTTTGGTTCAACTGTACCTTCAATGTCCTCAAGCTTCTTGCTGAATGCCAAACATGCTTTAAATTGATCCTTATTTATTGGCATTTTGCAACTCTTTTGTTAAGGTTTCTTGGTTTTACTCCATGATATCATGTTATTCTTCAACATTGTTGAAAATACCTTTGGTTTCTTTGATTTTGTGTTAATGTGCCGAAATTAGGCATTAAAACATCAAAGTGTAAAATACAAGTAATTGAACAAGGAAGCCAAAGGAAAATAAGAGATTCATCATGTTCGCTAGGCGAACAACCAATAAAGAATAGCAGCAAATATTCGTTGGACGAACTCGTGGCGAAGTCCCAACGAACCCTCTCAACTTAGAGGCAGTAAGAAAAGGGCACTAAGTTTGCTGGGCAAACTGGTAGCGAATGTTCGCGGTGGCGAGGTCTCAGTGAAGGACCAGCGAACCATCCTAGATTTGAGGCAGTAGCTAAAGGACCATAAGTTCGTTGTGTGAACTTGTAGTGAGGTAGTTCGTAGCGTGAAGAATTGCCCGCACGACAAACTTCAGATATTTCTCAGGGGCGATTTAACTGTTCAGAGGCACTTCAGGTGCCTAAAAGTGTGTTTTCTGGGCGAAGAAGTAGTTCATTAGGCAAACTTGACAGATTCGAAAAGTACTATATAAGTACTTTTCACACATTTTAAGATCATAACCCATTTTTCACACCAAAACTTCATTTCTCAGCACTTCTTCACCAAAAGGAGATATTTTGCAAATAGAAGTTGGAGTCACATCTGAGTTCGTTTCTTCGACGTGGATGCTCATTCATATTCTTCCATTACTTATAAAGAAAGCTATCATGGTTATGGGTAGTTAATTTCTCTTTTATCAAAGGTAGAGGTAGTCTACCATTAGCTTGTATGTATTTCTTTTTATTGGCCTTGTATGTGAACAAGTGATGATTAATATATCATGAATATTTTTGTTCTTAATGATCCATTATTGTTTTGTAAAACTCTAGATATAGATTTTGTGAAAATTGACCTAAAACATTCATCTATCGATTTATAGATTGGGAAAATCAGTCTATGGTCGATAGTTGCTTTGTGTTGAACTTAAAGCTTACTATATTGGTTGTTATATGGATAAATCGTGTAGCGATGAATACAATATTTCTCACAATATCGTTCTAGAGATAGACAGTGTTGAGAGAATACACGACGATATTAATCGGATCCAACTTCACATGCAAGATTGAAAGAATACGTATAAGTTAGGATAGATGAAAACTACTTTTGATATACTTTGTTAATCAAACTCTTTAGAATTTATAAGCTTTGCTACTAAAAACTTGAAAATTTTATGAACAAAACTTTAAAACCCATTTTCTTGAAACTGTAAATTGTTGAATGACAAGCATCAAAATATCTGTAATCCATGTGGAGACGATAACAAGTACCCTCCTTTAACTATGGTTTGAACAAAATGGCGTCGCTGTCGGGGATTGTTTGATATTGCAAGCATTGTAATAGTTTACTGATTTTAAGATCTTTGTATTGTTATTCTTACTCCTGATTATTTTTTTGTGCTGTTTAATTTGTTTGGTTAAGTGTGCAAATTCTGTTTATGCGAGGGAGTGTACCTACAAACCAACTTCTATTTGATCCTGAATTGAAAGAATTGCTTGTAGGCTCAATAGCAGAAATAGGTGGAGGAAGAAACTTGCCAAAGAAAGACGATAGCACAAAGAAGCTTCTTCATCTACACCTATTGTAACGCCAAACATGGAAGATCCACCACCACCGCCCTCTACTTCAACCCCATGTGTTAACAGTCCAAGACACAATGCTCAGTTTGCATGCAACGCCTACAATGAGAGGCATTATGAGATGAAAATGGGAACCCTTTATCTTTTATATGCAAATCCCTTTGCGGGGATGGACCATGAGGATCTGTTTACTCATCTCATGAAGTTCTATGAGATACACTAGTGGAAAAAAGGCTTTTTAAGTCGGTTAAAAATGACTTTTTAAGTCGGGTCCGAGCCCGACCTAAGAATTACCGACATAAGATGTTTTGACTTCTTAAGTCGGTTGTGGATCTGACTTAAGAAACAACTTCTTAGGTCGGTTAGGCAGAACCCGACTTAATAAGTCTAGCCTGCAAAAACCATTTATACCCGACCTAAGAACTTACTTTCTTAAATCGGGTATAATTAACCGACCTAAGAAGTTGTTTTTTTTTTTTTGGATAATCACACAAATCAGATGCAGTTTTTCCATTTAATAATTTACCCCCAATTCAGACTATCCAACTCAATCAACAAATTACACCAAAAAAAAAATCACACATCACAGTAAAACCCCTAATTATCAAATAAAATATACCAACAACTTATAAACAAAATTACGTATATTAATAATACTAATACACAAACAAACACGTGCATGTTAATTCTAAAGCACCAAGTACGTACTTATCAAAACATCATCAAAATAAGAAACTATGTTAATTCTAACAACAACACTATGGACATAACTATGTTCGATACAACAGTTCTACAAACCAGCCATATAGTTCACAGCCGACCGCAAGATCCTGCAAAATATCATAAACAAACACTCATTAAGATATGATGATTTACAAGATTCTGAATAGAAACTAAAACATGATTGATTGAATTAGTCCTCTTTTTTATACCTGTAGTATTAGGAAGATCAATGATCACACTAAAATTCACCGTATTTCTGACTCCGATTTCGCATGCATTCTTAGCTTTTATTGTTGTTTTGCTTTGTTATTGCTTTGTTTTCTTATGTTTTCAGGTTTTTATAATAATCGGAGCTGGAATCGGGAAAAGGAGCGAAAAAGGAGTGAAAACGGACGAAAACCTAGAAATTCAGCATTTTGCACTTACGGCACCCACTGTGGCGGGCGCCATGGGGTTAGCCATGACGTGGCCACGTCTCAAGACCACTCCTCAACCTCCAAGACCCACGATCCCCACTACATCATCCCCTGTAGGGACCGTGGCGGGCGCCATAGGCCTGTGGCGGGCGCCACAAGGCAAAAATCCTCAACCTCCACTTTTTAGTGGAGGGGCGTCCCGGTCATTTCGCGCTTCCAGTTTCTCCTATAAATAGGACCTTAGATTTTCGTTTTTCTTCATCCAGAATTAGAATTCTCTAGGCATATATCAGTTATAAAGCAGTTGCCATTCCACATCGGGGTGCCTCTGCAATCGAGTGATCGAGTCTGTAATCTGTCTGTGGTTCGAGTTTTGGAGCACTCTGGAGGAAGTTAATCCTGCCGCCATTTTAATTCCAGTTCGTATTTTATTTTTCCGCATTGCTTTACTTTTATTTATTTTCTCGCACTTTACTTTGTTTATTTCCCGCACTCGCACATTTACTTTGTTTATTTCCCGCACTCGCACATTTACGTTGTTTATTTCCCGCACTCGCACATTTACTTTGTTTACTTCCCGCACTCGCTTTAAATTACTCATATGAAAAACTATAAAAAGAATATTTACTTTATCATGTCTAACTAATCCCATAAAGGTTAGAATGTAAGGATCGTAATTAAACCAGTAATCAGTATAATTGTTCGTGGAAACACCTAAGGGCTATTTTATCTTTCAATTCAAGTAATTGTTTTTAACTATTTCAAAAACAGCCAAAAGCGCTTTGTATAGTTCATTAGGAGTTTTTAGATTAAAAAGAAAAGAGATTTTAAAACGATTTTCGGACGCGTTATGAGATTTAGAGTCTGGTTCATAAGAACCTCTTTTTGCTAAGAAGTCCAGGTTAAAATACTTTTCAACTTTGTTAAGAAGCTATATTTCTTAAAAATAGGTTTACTACTCTAACGCAGTACACACCTTTCTATCCGTGACAATAGGAGGGGTTGATTAGAGAGTACAACTCAGTTCTGAATACGCGAAAGCGACAGTTCCTGTTAAATTAGTTCTTTTCAAAGGAGAAAACATTGCCCATAAGTAGTTCCATTAACAAGTACTGGATTATCATTGATTACGTGAATTACATTCGAGCCTGTCTTTTATTTATTATTTAAAATTATAATTTTATTTACCATTGCACCCTTACTAAAACCCTTAAAAATAGTTGCCTTAGATAAACACCATAACAAAAGGGTACGATAGATTGACACTTGGTCTCTGTGGATTCGATAATCTTTTATATTACTTTGACGTGATTCGTACACTTGCGAAAAACACGCATCAAGTTTTTGGCGCCGTTGCCGGGGACCAATATCGTCAAATTTCATTACCCTGTAGTTATACCGTTTAGACTAAGGTTGTTACCCACCGGTCAATGCGAGAGACTCGCAGTGCCGGAAGTTTAGTAGACCCTCTAGCTGAACCTGAACGTTACGCTCGCGCACGTTTATTTTTCCATAGGAATAGGAGAGCTATGGCCGAAGATCAAAATCGAAGACCTCTTAAGGACTTCGCCCAACCATCAAACGAGGAACCTAGTTCCAGTATAGTAAACCCCGCTATCCCAGCCAATAATTTTGAACTTAAGCCATCCCTGCTGCAATTAGTGCAACGGAGACAATTCGCAGGTCTCGCTACTGATAACCCAAACCAACATTTAAAAAACTTTCTTCAATTAGCAGACACCTTTAAAACGAATGGAGCTTCTCCTGAGGCAATACGCTTAAGATTATTTCCCTTTTCCCTCAGAGATAAAGCTCTATCATGGTTAGATTCCCTTCCACCCAATTCAATAACAACTTGGGATGACCTTAGAAAAGTTTTCCTTGCTAGATATTTTCCCCCAAGTAAGACCGCTCTTCTTCGAAACCTAATAACTAGATTTACCCAACACCAAGGAGAGTCGTTGTTCGAAGCCTGGGAGAGATATAAAGAACTATTAAGAGCATGCCCACACCATGGCCTAAAGAATTGGCTAATCATCCAAACCTTCTATAATGGACTTCTTTATAACACTAAAATGACCATCGACGCTGCCGCTGGTGGCGCACTGATGAACAAACCTTACCCTGAAGCTAGTGCCCTTATCGAGGATATGGCCCAAAACCATCAATCATGGGGAGTAGAACGAGCGACAGTGGAAAAGAAGGAAGCCCAAGGAGGAATACATGAGCTAAGCTCTATAGACATGATGCAGGCTAAAATGGACGCGTTGGCCCTTAGAGTCGAACATATGTGTACAACTCCGAATACTGTTGCCGCAGTTTCGCCGAATTGTGAGATATGTGGAACGCAAGGACACCAATCCGCCGAATGCAATCTGTTGAATGAAACCAACACTGAGCAAGTGAACTATACCCAAGGGAACCCATATTCAAACACATATAACCCTGGATGGAGGAATCACCCAAACTTCTCCTACAAAAATAATAACCCTATCCAAAATACCGCACCTCCGAGACAACAAGGTTACCAAGCCCCTAGAACAAATCAACCTATGCAACCTGTACCACCTAGCCCGAGCTTTGAGGAAGTTGTAAAAGATTTTATCGTTGCTCAAAAACAACAAAACAAAGAGTTCATGAACCATAACGTCCATGTTAACGAACTAATTACCAAGTTAGGAACCAAGGTTGATCAAATTATTACTCATAATAAGATGCTTGAAACCCAGATCTCTCAGGTAGCGTTAAACCAAGCCCCACAGACTACACCTGGAGGACAGTTCCCTGGACAACCTCAACAAAACCCGAAAGGGCAAGCTAATGCCATTACTCTACGAAGTGGAACCGCTTATAAGGAACCTTTAAAACCTAGATTAAGTGAGCCCGAAACTTCTGAGAGGAATGAGGAAAAGGAACCAGAGAAGCCTGAAACCCCGGAAAGTCAAGAAAAAGGAGAAGAACCTAAAAATAAAACCTATGTACCGCCACCGCCATACAAACCACCAATACCTTACCCTCAAAGATTAAAGAAAACCCAAATCGATAATCAATATCAAAAATTCGTTAAGGTTATAGAAAAACTTCACGTAGAAATCCCCTTTACAGAAGCCATCACCCAAATACCTTCTTATGCTAAGTTTCTCAAAGACATACTTACAAATAAACGTAGACTCGAAGATCCGAAACCCGTGGAATGTAATTCTATTTCCGAAAATAGGTTAGCAAAGAAAGATAAAGATCCCGGAAATTTTTCCATTCCTTGTGTTTTGGGGAATCATGTCATCGAAAAAGCTTTTCTAGACTTAGGAGCTAGTGTGAGCTTAATGCCTTTAGCAGTTTGTGAGAGATTAAACTTAGGAGAATTACAACCTACTAAGATGTCACTGCAATTAGCCGATAGATCCGTTAAATACCCTATAGGCATACTTGAAGACGTCCCTGTTAGGATAGGTCAGCTGTTTATACCTACTGATTTTGTTGTCATGGACATTAAAGAAGATGACGACATACCAATCCTCCTAGGTAGACCGTTCTTATCAACTGCTGGAGCCGTAATAGATGTTAAAAAGGGAAAACTAACTTTTGAGGTAGGTGGCCAGAAGATAGAATTTATATTGTCAAAATTTCTTATGGCACCTGTGATAGGAGATTCTTGTTATGCCTTAGATATCATCGAAGAATGTATTAGGGAATTAGAACAAGAAACTGAATTTATAAAATTGCCATCAACCCTTATTTTGGAAGATGACAATTATAAAACACCCTACATTGATGATAACCTTCACGAATGTTTATCTCTAACCCCAGATCCTATGCCTTGCCCTATAAAACCGACCGTAAAACTTAAGGAACTGCCTAAAAACCTGAGATATGAATTTCTTGATGAAGATATGAACCGTCCAGTTATAGTCAGTGCTACCTTAAACCAAGAAGAAACCGATCAATTATTAGAAGTTTTACGTAGGTACCCCTCAGCCTTAGGATATAAGATCTCTGATCTAAAAGGAATAAGCCCATCCGTATGCATGCATCGGATTTTGCTTGAAGAAGATTCAAAACCTTCTAGAGAACACCAACGTAGAATAAATCCTATAATGAGTACTGTAGTTAAGACTGAAGTTCTTAAGTTACTAGAGGCAGGTATAATATATCAGATCTCGGACAGTAAATGGGTGAGTCCTGTGCATGTAGTACCTAAAAAGGGAGGCATCACAGTCGTGCAAAACGAGAAGGGCGAACCTGTAGCAAAAAGAACTGGTGGAGGTTGGCGTATGTGCATAGATTATAGAAAATTAAATAAAGCAACTAGGAAGGACCATTTCCCATTACCATTCATAGACCAAATGTTGGAGCGCCTAGCCAGACACTCTTACTTTTGTTATTTAGATGGATATTCAGGATTCTTCCAAATACCTATTCACCCCGAAGATCAAGAAAAAACTACCTTTACATGCCCAGTTGGAACCTTTACCTATAGAAGAATGCCTTTTGGACTTTGTAATGCTCCTGCAACTTTCCAACGCTGCATGATGTCTATCTTTGCTGATTATTTGGATGGAATCATGGAAGTATTTATGGACGATTTCTCAGTTTGTGGGTCAGATTTCAAAAATTGTCTTGTCAACCTTGAGAAAATCCTGGAGAGATGTGTGGAGGTAAACCTTGTGCTAAATTGGGAAAAATGTCATTTCATGGTCACCGAAGGGATTGTTTTAGGACATATAGTTTCCGAAAAAGGTATAGAGGTAGATAAAGCAAAAATAGAAGTCATAGAGAATCTAAAACCGCCGAAGACTATCAGGGAGATAAGAAGTTTTCTTGGACATGCCGGATTTTACCGACGTTTTATCAAGGATTTCTCCAAAATAACAAAGCCCTTAACTGGTCTTTTAATGAAAGATGCTGAGTTCATCTTCGATGAAAAATGTACTGAAGCATTTAATCTTCTGAAGCAAGCTCTGATTTCAGCACCTATAATGAAACCCCCTGATTGGTCGGAACCGTTTGAGATAATGTGTGACGCCAGTGATTATGCTGTTGGAGCCGTTCTAGGTCAGAGAAAAGATAAGAAGTTACATGTGATTTATTATGCCAGTAGAACCCTAGACGCTGCACAGCTCAACTACGCAACAACCGAAAAAGAGCTCCTAGCTGTAGTTTTTGCAATAGACAAATTTAGATCTTATCTAGTAGGAGCCAAGATTATAGTTTACACCGACCATGCTGCCATTCGTTACTTACTAAGCAAAAAGGATGCCAAGCCTAGGTTACTTCGATGGATTCTATTATTACAAGAGTTTGATTTGGATATCCGTGACAAGAAAGGCACTGATAATGTGGTAGCTGATCACCTATCTAGGCTAGAATACCTGAAACCTGATCCAGTACCCATAAATGACGATTTTGCCTACGATAGACTGATAGCCCAACTAGAAACCATTGAAGATGATAACCCAGACCCTCATGAGCAATTTCATATATCCTTAGCTATAAGCAATGTACCTTGGTATGCAGATTTTGTTAATTACCTAGCCGCTGACATCATACCCCCTGATCTAAACTACCACCAGAAGAAGAAGTTCTATAGTGATGTGAGAAACTTCTATTGGGACGATCCATTTCTTTTCAAGAGAGGTAAAGATGGCATTTTCCGCCGTTGTGTTCCAGAAGAAGAGGTAAATAATATAATTGAGCATTGTCACTCTGCACCCTATGGTGGACATGCAAGCACATCTAAGACCTACGCCAAGATTCTTCAAGCTGGCCTATTCTGGCCTACTATGTGGCGTGATGTCCATGCTTTCATTGTCAAGTGTGACAGATGCCAACGCACAGGAAATATCTCAAGACGTAATGAAATGCCGTTAAGAAATATCCAAGAAGTAGAACTCTTCGACGTATGGGGTATGGACTTTATGGGGCCGTTCCCACCATCTTTTGGAAATCAGTACATATTAGTAGCCGTTGACTACGTGTCTAAATGGATTGAAGCTATCGCCGCACCCACAAACGACACCAGAGTAGTCATCAAATTATTCAAGAATTATATATTTCCCAGGTTTGGAACACCCCGTTTAGTCATAAGTGATGGAGGATCACACTTCATATCGAGAATATTTGATAAACTTTTAAGCAAGTATGGAGTTAAGCATAGAGTAGCAACACCATACCACCCACAGACCAATGGACAAGTGGAAGTATCTAATAGGGAGATAAAACAAATCCTCGAGAAGACTGTCTCTATATCTAGAAAAGATTGGTCGCAGAAACTTCAAGAAGCATTATGGGCCTATAGAACCGCTTTCAAAACTCCTATAGGAACAACCCCTTATCAACTGGTCTATGGAAAATCATGTCACTTACCATTTGAGTTGGAGCATAAGGCCTATTGGGCCATCAAAACTTTGAATTTGGATTACTTGACAGCTGGTGAGAAACGTATCCTTGATATCCACAAATTAGAAGAGCTCAGACAATCTGCCTACGAAAATGCCATCATATACAAAGAAAGAACAAAAGCTTGGCATGACAAAAGAATCATAAGAAGAGACTTCAAAATAGGCGATCCTGTTCTCCTGTTCGATTCTAGGTTACGACTATTTCCAGGTAAACTCCGTTCGAGATGGACTGGCCCTTTCGAAGTATCTAAGATCCTGAGATCCGGTGCTATTGAAATCAAGAACCAAACATGTAAACCGTTCATAGTCAATGGAAAGAGGTTGAAGCCCTACGAAGGAGGTGACATTCCAACAACATACACCTGTCATACTCTGAGTGATCCACCATATCCTTCCAATGATGTTTAAATATCGGTCGTCGAGCTAATGACGTTAAACAAGCGCTGCATGGGAGGCAACCCATGGTTTTTCTTACTTTTGTACTTTTTATTTTTATTTTTACTTTATTTTAATTTGTTTATTATTATGTCAGGACTCACGGTTGAATGTTTTATGTGCTTTCAGGACTTGTTTGCTAACCTTGTACAGAATGCAGAACCCTGATGACATGCACGTGGCCTTTAGAGATGATGCACAGAGAGAGCGTTACTATGTTCACATGAGACGCCCTATGGCTCCTACCAGGTACCCTGACCATGTCTGCATGGATGCCTTGGGGATAGAGCGAAGCGTCAGATTTTTATGCCATCAACTCCAGTGGGACCAGTTTGACGACAGGAACGACACTTATAGGAACTTGACTCTTGAGTTCCTCAGCTCGTTTCATCATGACCCTTGGGCTGGACCCGATGGACTCGCTGTTTTCAGGTTGTTCGGGATTGACTACTCATTCTCTCACAAAGGGTTTGGTGATTTACTAGGTTTCCAGACTACTCCTGATGCTATTCCAGAGACTCCGATGGGGTATTTTATGAGCAGAGAAGTGGAAAAGTTTTGGACTAAAATATCAGGCGGAGGGAGCCAAGATCCTTCTACCCAGTTTTCTCAGGTAATCCACAACCCTGCATTGAGGTACTTCCAGATGATTCTAGCACATTCTTTCCTAGGTTTTCCAGATACAGAGACACTGCTAAGTGAAGAGGAGATTTTCCTACTGTTTTGTGCGACTCAGTCTCGCCCTGTTGCTTGTGGCAACTTTCTACTGAAGGGCCTTGCTAGTGTTGCCAGATCATCAGTAGGAATCATCCATGTCGGTGGGATTGTTACACAGATTGCTACTGCATTGGGTTTGTCTCGCAAGCTATTGCACCTCAGGACCTTCTGCTGCTACACCACCCTGGATATTGATTTTTGTCTTGATAGAGGACTGATGAGGAGGGCTTCTTTTGAGCCTAACATGTTTAGATTGCTGATCGACGGTGAAGCGATACACTACTTTACATTACCAGATCCGCTGATGACCAGTGTCCATGATCCTGCCAATTGGAGTTATGCTCTAGAGGGTTATGGAGAGACTGTCGAAGAGCCGAAATCGCCTCCCGCCGCTGAGTACACTCCTACACCTCTTACTCCCCGAATCACTGTTATGTCTAACAATATGTCTCTGCAGCCACCTGACCTACAAACACAGATTTATGAGCTCCGCAAGGAGACTGCCCTGCTCAAGCAGGAAGTGGCAGACTTAGAGTTATAGATGCAGGTTTCTGATCTCACTCATGCCTCAGAGACCGATGCTCTACATCAGGCGATCGACGAGCTTCGGAGGGAGATAGCTGAGATTCGTGGATCAAGCCAGGATAAGAAACCTACCACATGACTCATTCCACCCTGACAGCACTACCCTAGTATTTAACTTCCTTTTATTTATCACATTTCCAGACATATTTTACTTTATTGCAGCTTTTATATTTTCATGCACTTTGAATTCCTTATATATATACATATTATGCACTAATTTTTATTTTTCTTTTTCTTTTTTGATTTTTAATTATTTTATTTTTGTCGTGCAAAGAAAAAAAAATATATAAGACAAAAATATGCAAGCCAATGCCTTGAAAAGAAGAAGAAAACGCTATTCAGACCCCCCGGAAGACAAAGGTGCAAGGAAGGCCCAAAGGAGGATCCAAAACCACAAGGCCCAGGAATTGGCCTTGTGGCGGGCGCCATAGGCCCTGTGGCGGGCGCCACACCGTATCATCACCAAATACGGGATTCAATCCCCATTTCCACCATTTTCATCCCTTTCTTCACCAAAAACCCATTTTTCCAACCTTCCAAATCCTCCTTGAACCCCATTAAAGCTCCCCCATTTCCAAAATACCCTCCATCCATAAAACATATCCAACATCCATTTCCATTTTCATCCATCAAAAACCAAAAAAATCAAAACTTTATCATTCCCCTCATAAACCACTTTTCTACTATTTTCACTACCTAAGGAGCTTTTCAACAATGGAGTTCAACGGATTTATTCTTCGTGATGGAAGACCGGGAGAAAGGCAACGGAAAATTATTCAGAGGCTTCAAAGTCGAGAAATCCTCTCGACTAGGTACGTCGACGATAACTGTCTGTATGCTTTGGGTATTTATCATAGTGTTTTTAATTTATTAGAATTTCTAGGCTTGCATAATATTTTCATTAATCAGGAACCTACCTATGAGAGGCTGACAACTGAGTTTTTGAGTTCTTTGATATACACTGTCAGTCCTGACACTGCTAGCACTGTCGGTACTGCTATTTTTAGACTGTTTGGAATTGAATATGAATTCAGTACCAATGAGCTAGCAGATTTGTTAGGAATCCCTCATAGGGAAGGTTCGATTTGTGAGGCACCTTTGGATGCTGAATGGTCGGCCGAGGTATTTACCTTCTGGCTGAGGCTTTCAAGTACTTCAATTAATTCTTTTGAAGGGATACTTGCGTCGACCATTCACAACCCGGCCATAAGAGTTTTTAGACTTCTTTTGGCATGTACTATTTTTGGCCGGGAAAGTCCAAACAAGGTTAATGCTCGTGAACTCCTATTTTTTCAAGGATGCCTCACTAGAACCCACATCAATCCGGTCCCGTTTATGCTTGCCCACATGACTTTATTTACTAATAAAACGGGACCGATTGTTTTTGGAGGGCTTGTTACGTCTATTGCTCGGGCTCTTGGCCTGAATGATGAGATAGCTACACTTGAACCACTACCTCCTCGCACAATTAATTTAAAATTTCTGAAAGACATGAAATTGTGCCGAACAAGGAGAGAAGGTGGTTATGAGTTGATGGTTCATGGGGTAGCTATCCCATCTGTTGCTTTACCATGCAGTAGACGTACTGATGTACGTGATGAAAGGAACTGGACCTATGATCTTAATGCTCCACGTGTTTTGGGTCCACTTCCTCCTAATATTCCCGATGGGGAGGCACATGACACTGATGATGAGTATGATCGGAGAGAGAAGTCTCCCATCCCTCACATGTCCCCCCATCGTCCTTCACAGTCACACACTGCACCATCTTCCTCTAACCCTGTTGCAGGTACTGCTCCTGGATTCTTTGTCACCGAGGAGATGTGGCGTGATATGACAGCTAGAGAGGAAAGGCGTGATGGCCTTCTCTCTACTATTTCACAACAGCTGACGGACAATATGAGCTTCATGCAACAATCGCGATTGGTTTCGGATCGTTCTTATAGCAACGTTTGCCGTACCTTGAACGCTATTTCATTAGAGCAGAACCGTCAGAGAGAGTTCAACAGCCGACACTACCAGCTTGTAGAGGCTACTCAGGGTTCCATCTTGGGTAACCTTCGAGAGGTCCGGAGTGCTCAGGCTGCTTTATCAGCACGACTCGACCGGAGGGACCATCATCGTAGTAGATCCCGTCGTTCCAGACCATCACATCAGGACGGCGAAGGCACCAGTGCCCCTCCTCAGTAGTCTTTTTCCAGGTTACCCCCCTTATCTTATTTCGAAACATTGGGGACAATGTTCGATTTAAGTGTGGGAGGGGATTTTATTGCTTTCTATTATTTCCCTTTTTAGTTAATTTCCTTTCAGTTATTTCCCTTTTCAGTAATTTATTTTTCTTAGATAATGCATGAGTCTGACGAGTCACCAGTATAGTGTCTTTTTAGTTCATCTTCATTTTTTCCCATTTCCTTAGCCTTACCAGAAAATTTTTAAAAAAGAAAACAATGTTGTTTCACATGTTTTTTGGGCTTTGAGACAGGTTTAGATTAGGATGTGGTGACTTAGGTCAACTTTTTGAAACATCAGAACCATTTTAGCACCATAGACCTCTTGAATATAGGAATCACTCCTAAACCCCACCACCATGGCCTTTACTATCATTCAAAAAATTGTCCTAAGTAGTTTATTTTAGCAGTCAGCTCCGACCTAAGCATACTCTACGTAGGGGGCCGATGAATATAAGTGAATGATCCAGTGCTAATAAAAAAGAAAAAAAGGCAAACTCTGGTATAGGTGACCCTCACAAAGTCATTTAAACCGAAAAAAGAGAAGAAAAAAATTTTTGCCACAAAAAGAAAAAAAAAATTGCAAGTCACCTATTGTTAGTTGGTTCAGAGGTATCTGGCACTGAACTTGGTAGGGCGGATTACGATCCGATCCCCCGCAGCTACATTTAGGCGAAATAAAAACAGGTTTACACATGCTTATGTGCCAGAAACCTTATGTTATGGATCAGAATCACTAACCGGTCACTCTACTATGAAGCATGTACGGATAACGGGCTTAATGTGATTGCGCCTGAATGAAAAGGACACAAAAAGATGAGAAGATAGGCCTAGGTATCGTGGGATGACATGGAGTGGTTAATATAGGATTGAAGTCTGTGTTTGTGTTACTATGGTACCCTTGGTTCACTTAGTTAGTATCTGTCACTGCATCCTGACTTGAACTTAGAATCCCTTTAGCCCAAAGACAAGTGTTGACACCATATTTTCTTAAGCTTTAATGTTTGCTTGAGGACAAGCAAAGGTTTAAGTGTGGGAGAATTTGATCACACTAAAATTCACCGTATTTCTGACTCCGATTTCGCATGCATTCTTAGCTTTTATTGTTGTTTTGCTTTGTTATTGCTTTGTTTTCTTATGTTTTCAGGTTTTTATAATAATCGGAGCTGGAATCGGGAAAAGGAGCGAAAAAGGAGTGAAAACGGACGAAAACCTAGAAATTCAGCATTTTGCACTTACGGCACCCACTGTGGCGGGCGCCATGGGGTTAGCCATGACGTGGCCACGTCTCAAGACCACTCCTCAACCTCCAAGACCCACGATCCCCACTACATCATCCCCTGTAGGGACCGTGGCGGGCGCCATAGGCCTGTGGCGGGCGCCACAAGGCAAAAATCCTCAACCTCCACTTTTTAGTGGAGGGGCGTCCCGGTCATTTCGCGCTTCCAGTTTCTCCTATAAATAGGACCTTAGATTTTCGTTTTTCTTCATCCAGAATTAGAATTCTCTAGGCATATATCAGTTATAAAGCAGTTGCCATTCCACATCGGGGTGCCTCTGCAATCGAGTGATCGAGTCTGTAATCTGTCTGTGGTTCGAGTTTTGGAGCACTCTGGAGGAAGTTAATCCTGCCGCCATTTTAATTCCAGTTCGTATTTTATTTTTCCGCATTGCTTTACTTTTATTTATTTTCTCGCACTTTACTTTGTTTATTTCCCGCACTCGCACATTTACTTTGTTTATTTCCCGCACTCGCACATTTACGTTGTTTATTTCCCGCACTCGCACATTTACTTTGTTTACTTCCCGCACTCGCTTTAAATTACTCATATGAAAAACTATAAAAAGAATATTTACTTTATCATGTCTAACTAATCCCATAAAGGTTAGAATGTAAGGATCGTAATTAAACCAGTAATCAGTATAATTGTTCGTGGAAACACCTAAGGGCTATTTTATCTTTCAATTCAAGTAATTGTTTTTAACTATTTCAAAAACAGCCAAAAGCGCTTTGTATAGTTCATTAGGAGTTTTTAGATTAAAAAGAAAAGAGATTTTAAAACGATTTTCGGACGCGTTATGAGATTTAGAGTCTGGTTCATAAGAACCTCTTTTTGCTAAGAAGTCCAGGTTAAAATACTTTTCAACTTTGTTAAGAAGCTATATTTCTTAAAAATAGGTTTACTACTCTAACGCAGTACGCACCTTTCTATCCGTGACAATAGGAGGGGTTGATTAGAGAGTACAACTCGGTTCTGAATACGCGAAAGCGACAGTTCCTGTTAAATTAGTTCTTTTCAAAGGAGAAAACATTGCCCATAAGTAGTTCCATTAACAAGTACTGGATTATCATTGATTACGTGAATTACATTCGAGCCTGTCTTTTATTTATTATTTAAAATTATAATTTTATTTACCATTGCACCCTTACTAAAACCCTTAAAAATAGTTGCCTTAGATAAACACCATAACAAAAGGGTACGATAGATTGACACTTGGTCTCTGTGGATTCGATAATCTTTTATATTACTTTGACGTGATTCGTACACTTGCGAAAAACACGCATCAATCAACGAACGGAAAAGAATGACACTGGCAGTATCTTCTGGGATTATGAAATGACAAAAAAACTTCCTCCACAACTTCTGAGCTTAATTTGTCCAAATAATGTACCCAGAAATTTTAATCATCATCAGATTCTAGTGTTGGACTCTGAGAGCAGCTCTCCTTTTGATGGAGCTCCAACATTTTCTTTTCTGGATTACACAGGCCTGGACACTTGGGAATATCCCACACAGCAATAGATGTGGTTGTACAGTCTGTAGCACAAAGTTCAAGATTGTTCTCATGTTTGACATTCATTGCGAGCATCCAAGCTCCAATCGTAACATCTTCATTGTTGAACATCCAGAAGCTATCATTTTGAAGAACAACCAATCTTGAAACAACATCAGATGAAAGAGCATATATAGGACCATAAGCATGAAAAAAATATTCATTTCCAAGTAAATGTGATAGTGGCTCATACCATTTGAGTTTTGGATCAGTGAAAACAGGTCATTTTTTCATACATCCAATGTAAGTCTGAGTATGAGATCGCTCTTTAGCCAGCAGTAATGAAAGACGACCAGGTCTTAAATATATGTCATCATCAGCTTTGACATAAAACTCGGCTTCAAAAAGAGCATAAGCGGCTTTAAAGAAAGCTAACATTTTGTATGGGAGCTTACTGTACTCCTCTTGAATATCCAAGAGAATGAAATCATCATATTCAGCTACTTCATTTTTAAGTGCAGACATCTTGGAATTTTTCTTGTTCTCTCCGCCTTTCTCCTAAGCATCGCCGGCCAAACTCTAATATGTAGCTACATAACAAGATGTTAATGAACCAATAATATTCATTGTTCCTAGTGCCACCATTTCTCTATTACCGTCCAACACGAATAATCTTTCATAGCAGCAAATGTTCTTCCAATAGCCACAGCTTCCTATAATTTTTTTTTAAGAAAACTGGCTAAAATTTCCTATAAATGTTTATGAAACAAAAGAGATAAGAAAAGTTTCTATAAATTCACGTACCGTGAGAGCTACCATACCAGAAATTAGACCAATCCTAATACCAGCACTAAGATATTTTCCACTGAAAAATATTTCACCGGCCGATATTGGATTCACACCATCTTCAATATGTTTCACCTGAAACACCATAATGCTTTTTAAGTCTTAAATAGTGCTTCATTTTTTTTGAAACTAATTAGCTTTTTACTACTTACAATTGCTACTCCTTTCTTGTCTGCCCTTGTAATGTAAACAAAAAAAGTAGAGACAATAACACATATCATAGGAGAAATTGCAGCCACCCAAAAGAGATTCTTTTTCTTCTTAGCCTATTCATTATAACATAATCATAATCATATATAAAGGTTCAATAAATGGAAATGAAGAGAGAAAGAGAAATTGTTGGCATTCTTACAATATATTTTGTTGTAAGAAGGAAAGCCAAGAATGATACTCCAATTAATATTGTCTCCCAATTCCACTGTAACCAAAGATTAAAACAATTTAGTTAAGTGCTTATAACATAAATGCTTAAATAAGTGCTTGCGTAATAAGTTATCATAAGTTGTTTTCGTAAGTTCTTCCATATAGACGTCTCACAAGCCAATTTGAAAAGAAAAAGAAAGCTTACACCGTGGTGGGCTGCACTAAAAACCGATCTCATGACAGAAATAATATCAGTTTTTTAGTGAAATCTTTTATGCCAAGAAAACCTTTAAGCTGTTGGAGTGCAATAGTAACGGCCGCTCCCGCCATGAATCCCACAATTGCAGCATGTGATAGGAAATCAATCAAGAAACCGAGTCTGCAAAATTCACCTCATATGGATTATAATATGAATCATTTTACTACTAATCCAAATATCCAATAACAGTACCTTAATAGGCCAAGTGCCATTTGAGTGACTCCTGCAAAGAAAGTCGCAGTAAATGCGAGACGAAGATATTCATGACTTTTGAAGTTAGGGATTTCATCCGTTAGCAAGGTGCCAAGCAAGAGAGACACAACAGCTACTGGTCCTATTGCAATATCTCTTGAACTTCCCATGAAAGCATACACAAGAGGAGCAACAAAACTAGTATCTACAACAACAAAAAAAACCAAGTCATCATCGTCGTCGTCATCATCATCATCATATAACTGATCTAACATGTCAAAATTGATTATAGAAAAAACCAAGATGCTTACATAGTGCATATTGTGGGTCCAAAAAAGCAAGCTTTGCATATGCAATATCCTGTTATATGCATTCACATTTCAAAGGGTGAATAAAAGCCAGAAACAAATTTGTAGTATGCAATAGCCTGTTATATTATACTAACCTGAGAAATGCAATAGCCTGTTATATTATACTAACCTGAGAAATGCACTTTAATTTTATAGTTACTTTGTACACTAGTAACATTTATTTAGATCAAAATGTGCCCCTTGTTTTTTACTGTCACACACTCCAAATAAAAAAAGAGAGATTCTCAAACAAACAGCTCCCTAAATATAAGCTTATACATTCAGCCTAAACAGAGTTCATATTGAGATTCATCTGTGATGAGGACCAGGACAAATTTGCATTCAGAATATTTAGCAACTTCCAATTATTCAACAATATGTGTAAGGATAAAAATCCAAACAAATGATTTTGCAATGAAAATAATTAAATTGTTGTAATTCAATATCCCTATATTTTAAATCTCCAAAGTTATTGAAAACACAAATTTAAGACATTATGACCACACGTATTAGGCTCACGGGTATTTGATTCAAGTTTTGGCAACATTTAAAACCAAGCATAAAACAATGAAATACCTGCCTCCAAAAACACTATCAGAAACACAGTAATGATCTTACATATTAGAAAAATCATTTCCACAGGAAAAGCATGTACTTTAAATGTCTTGCATGGGTAATACAGCCAAATATTATTGATGATTGTTAAACTTCTAAGGAAAGATATTAGCAATAACAACAGCAAACAATATTACCTTTACTGCAGAAGACCACTTATATTGTTGCCCAAGTGTTTCATACAATGAAACTAACTGATCTATTTGATCAGCAGAGTACTTCCCATCTTCTAAATACAAACCAACACACTTTTGGAGACCCTCATAGTAACTAATTGATAACATGAAACAAGAACAAATGTTTAACATCTACAAGTATAGGTAATTAAAATAAGTATGTCATAAAATATTCAAATACAAAATAAATAGTTTATCCCTTTATCAATGATTAGATACATAATAAAGCCTTAAGGTACATTTTGTCCCTGGTATTTTTTTCTTTCTCAATAATTAGATATAGTTTTCTCATTTTCAGTCTCATATGCAATGAATATGAATGGATATTATGGTGATATGCTGGTGTGCTTTGTCTTGCTAACATGATTGATAGTTGTACAAAAGAAACAAGAACTAATTAGGTGGAAAGAGACTGAATGTAATTCTTCATTAATAATACTTATTTTTCCAAACACAACAAGGTACAATATAAACAATGATCAATAACAATAAAATTTATCAAAAAAATTAATCTCGCTTCCACTTTTTGATTTGTCAGTCACTTGAACACATTAAGATCAGACTGAAACAAACTGAATTCAAACACATTCAATTTTGTTAGGTATTGTAAGAGATGAATATCAATGGGTGAGTGAGTGAATCAGAGATTCATTTATAATATTAATGCTCTGGATATATTTAAGGGCCAGTCAAATCCTAGGCAGCAGTTAGAAACATTATCCAAACTATCCAAACTATACCAGTTAGAAACACTATCAAAACTCAAGTAGCAGAATAGAGGAAAAACTATACCGGTTAGAAAACCTATCCAAACTAAAATTCAAATCAATTCCATCTTCAATTTAACAACAACATTTCATGAATACTCCATCAAACATTCAAAGAAACTGAACCACCATACATGAATAATCATGAAAACATACATAATCTACAGAGTTCAAAGCCTTTGCTAGTATCACCAAAACCTCCAACAATTTAGTATCACCTAAACCCTACTTCAAATTTGAAAACACGAAATACTCTTTACAATGTATTCATTGAAAATTCAAAACCTAACATTTCAAAACGCAGAGAGAAGAGAGAACCTGGAGAAAGTGAGTATGGTGACAGTGGCGATTGGTGAAAGATTGAGAGAATCTGTGCCTGCAAGAACTTAACATATTTGTGAGCTTCTTTGAAAAGGGTAGCTTGATCCATTTTCTTATCCCATGGCATTAGTTTCTGAAAACAACGTGTTTTCTCGCTTAGGGTTTGTCTTCTCTGTCTTGCTAGTTTGCTCTGAGGAATCAAAGAAGGAGACTTTCCACGGACAAAGTGAGGTTGTTTCTGTGGTGGTGGGGTTGTTTCCTTCGTGAAAGGGTGGCGGAGGCGTTTTCTGTTAGAGTGTTCAGGAGAATGGAGTTGAGGGAGACGGTGGAAAGTCTCAAAAGGTGGGTAGTATTGAGGGAAGAAGTTGAAGGGTTATTGTTGTTGAAGTGGGAGATAGTCTTGTAATGGAGGAAGATTAAGAGGGTGTTCAGTTTTTGGGACTATGAGGGCATTGATTATGGTTGAATGCGATGGTATTGATTGTAGAGCAGAGATCTGTGCCTGCACGAACTTAACATATTTGTGAGCTTCTTTGAAAATGGTTGCTTGATCCATTTTCTTATCCCATGGCATTAGTTTATGCAAATAATGTGTTTTCTCGCTTAGGGTTTGTCTTCTCAGTCTTGCTAGTTTGCTCAGAGGAATCAAAGAAGGAGACTTTCCAGGCGATTGAGAGAACCTGGAGAAATTATTTTAATTAAAATTTATTAAGTAAGTATTAAATAATGTTTATTTCAGTAGAATGTATTAGGTAAGAATCGAATTGAAGTCTTGTAAGACCTTCTTAGGTCAGGTAATAAACACCTGACTTAATATATAAATTTCTTAAGTCATTTCAGTAAAAGAACCGACTTAAGAAATTTAATGAAAATTATATTTTTTTTATTTAATCTTTGTAGGTCGATTAAACATAGACCCGACATAACAAAGTTTCAAATATTTACAGATTTGCCACCGTGTGGTTTCTTAAGTCGGGTTATTGATGAACTGACTTAACAGCCTCTACTATAAAGTATTTTTTCTACTAGTGATAGCAGGTGCAACTGGAGCACCGGAAATCAAATAACAATCATTATTTAAGAGACTATTTCCATATTCCTTAATTAGGAAGGTGAAGGAATGGCATCTTGACCAATCTACTCTAGTGATGACGAATTGGAATATTTTGGAGGAGAAGTTTCTTGAAATATTTTTCCTTCAATCAAGATTTATGGAGGCCAAGACCTCAATTTCAGTGTTTGCGCAAGGAGGAAGGGAATCTCTCAATGAAGCTTGGGAGATATTCAAATCTATGCTGAAGAAGTGTAAGAACCATGGTTTTGATGATTTGACTCAAGTTCATATTTTCCATAACGGACTTTAACCCATGCATAAAACCCTTTTGTATGCTACAGCGGGTGGTTCTATAATGTCAAAGAGTGCGGATGATGCGGTGTCCATCATTGATAGGATGGTGCAAAATAATCATCAAGTTCAACATAACCGTGGTACCCTACAACGAAAATCTAGAATTATCGAGTTGGGAACGGATGATGTTATTCTTGCTCTAAACAAATTACTCTTGCAACAAGTGAAGTGGTTGACATAACAAATGTCAAAACTTCGACAACAAAGTAAAGAGATGCAAGAAGTTCCCAACAAAGCTCAACAAATTTCAAGTTATGAATTGTGTAAAGGTGATCATCCTATTGGCTATTGTCCACCGGTCGTTGAAGAAGCCAACCATGTGGGAAACCAAAATCAAGGCTATCAACCAAGATCACCATATCAAAGCAATAACCAAGGCTACCAACCGAGAGGTAATAGCCAAGGTTACCAACAAGGGTGGAGGCAAGAACCGAATTCTTCAAATCGTCAACGTTACTAAAATTACAACCAACCGCAACAAAACCAAGGTGAAGTCTCAAAGATTGAGGAAAATCTCAACCAATTTATGCAAATGTCTATCTCCACTCAAAAATTCAAAATCTTGAGACGCAAGTTGGGCAACTGTCCAAGCAACTAGCTGACAAACATAAAGAAACCTTTCCGACTAATACTCAAGTGAATCTGAAGGAGCATTACAAAGAAATCTTTACAAGGAGTGGAAGAACGATTGGTGTGGAAGTTGAAAAAAATGTTGAAATTGAAAAGGAGGAGGAAATCGTGGAGGAAGTTGAAAAAAAGAATGATAAGAAGGTAGTTGAAAAGAAGGATGTAGAAGAAGTGTGAGGGAGAAGTTTCAATGAAAAAGTTATTTTACCCTATTGCTCCTACAAAAAAAGAAAATTAAAAGCATTATGTAAGATTCTTGGATATATTCAGTCGGTTATAAATAAACATTCCATTCTCCGAGGCTCTAAAGAAAATGCCTAAGTATGCAAAATTCATGAAGGACATACTTATGAAAAAAAGCGGGACACAGATAAGGAAACCATTGAGCTCAACACTAATTATAGTGCTATTGTCCAAAGCATTCTTCCTCGGAAAGAAAGAGATCCCGGAATTGTAGCTCTACCTATAACTATAGGTAGTGATTTTAAAGGCAAGGCGTTGGTCAATATGGAAGCTAGTATTAATCTGATTCCTTTATCTGTGGTCAAAAGGCTCGATAAAATGGAGATGAAGTTAACCAACATGACTTTACAACTTGCGGGCAAGTCTAAGACTCATCTTCATGGATTTTTTGAAGACGTGTTATTGAAAGTCAACAAATTTTTATTTTCGGTTGATTTCGTAGTCATAAAAATGGAAGAGGATAAGGATACACCAATAATTCTTGGAAGACCCTTCATGAAGGCCGCTAGGATGTTGATTGATGTTGATGAAGGTATAATGAAGGTGAGTACAAATGATAAGGAAGTGTGTTTCATACTTTTCAATGGGGTGGTGTATTCGAATCAATTTGAGGATAATTTTCAAGTGAAAAAAGAAGATGCAAGAATTGCGGTGAAGAAAAAGAAAGAGGGATACACAAAGGTTGCATCAAAGAAAAAGAAAGAAGAAAGATCCAAGCTTGAAGGGGTGTTTAAAAAGAAGGGTGAAGAGACCAAGGAGGCTATGATGAAGTCATGTTGGGGCTTTTCATTCTTAAGGAAAAATGGACCAGGAACAGGTTATGATAATGGTTGAGGACTTTGGTGGTAGAGTTTGTTCTCTCAGAAGTTAATCCAATCGCTTTTAGTTTCGAGGTTTCAAACCTCCGAAACATCGAGCTCAAACGACGTTAAGCAAAGTGCTAGTTGGGAGGCACCCCAACATTGTAAATACCCTTTCATCTTTAATTATTTTATAGAGTAATATAGTATGAGAACTGTTGTGGTAGAATGAGTTGAAAAGAAAAAAAATCGGTCTCATTTGCCTTGAGTTTGCTAGGCAAACCTGGGGCAAATGTTCCCTAAAAGTTCGCTAGGCGAACTGAGCGAGACAGAGAAAAATAGTAGTTTTTCTGCTACATCACTTAAGTGTTATTATGTGGCGGGTCTAAGTTGTGTAGGCCGAAGACCCTCTTTGCATATTTTATGGGGTAAATCTTCCCCCATTCCCCTTTTTGTCATTTCCTTTTCCCTCTTGCCTCATTACTTTCCAAAAAGACACCCAACACATTTCTCTACTCTCCCCATCGTATATGTGCAACGTGAAGCTTATTTCAGAGGTTTAGTGTCAAGTCCACTCTTTCTTTTCAACAAATTTCAGGTTTGAGATTTCTTTATCCATTCCTTGTTCTTTTTAGAAAAATGTTGTTAGGGTTAATGTGAACAAATGTTAGAAACTTTCTTCTAGGCTTTGTGAATTTGTTACATGTTCTTATATATTAGTTTACATTACTTTGCATGTTTAGGTATTGAACTTTAAGAATTTTTTAGAGTTGAACTTGCTTAGGTTAAAGTTGAAATTGATTTGAATGAAGTTTATGAACTTTGAACCTTTGCTTCAACAAATGTGGCTTGGATGGTGATGTTATTTGATAATCATTGTATACTATGAATAACACAGATTGTATGGAAAAAATTGCTTTGTTGTTGTGATTATTTTGAATAGGCAGAACCTGGAATTTTTAAAAATTTGCAAGGTTCGCCTTGAGTTTGCTGGGAGAACCTGTAGCGAGTGTTCGCTAGGTCTCTTTAGGCGAACTCAAGGCGAACATGACTAAATATTTGATTTTTGAATTGTGTTGAGATTTCTTATTCTTATTTTGTGTGCATTACTTTATTTCTAATGTATCATGTGTTTGGTTTGTTGGTTTTGTTTGGTGAATGTGCAGATGGCACCTTCAAAGGCAACTCCTTCCAAGAAAAGAAAGGTAGGAAGTACATCCCGTCTGTAACCAATTCAATTTGATACTGAGTGGTTCAAAGGAGCTAAGTAGTTTGCACGATATGTTGCTCTCGAGAAGAGGATAATTTTGCTTGAGAAGAGGTTTAACATCAATCCTTAAGGTTCCTACCGGGCGGTAGCGACAATCCTTCACAACAAAAAGTGGGACAAGTTAGTCACACCTTATGATGGCTATAATGTAGATCTCGTAAGGGAGTTCTATGCTAATTCCCTTCCATATGACAACGAGGTCTTTTCTTGGACTACTTTGGTTTGCATAAGAGAGGTGAAATTTGATCGAGATATTATTAATCATGTTTTAGGTAACCCTCTCACCTTAGGGGAAGATAAACTGGATTAGTATCATTGGACTTTGAGGCTGCATAGAAACACTGAAGAGATTTCGGATGCATTATTGTTGCAAGGAAAATTGATGGAATTGAACCCATTTGGGGTTCCAAGAAGATACCACAGGGAGGATATGTTTCAGCTAGCACAACTGGTGCTACTCTTAGTGTTGTCAAACATCAAGCCGAATTTGCTTACGTCCACTGTGCCTATTCATGTTGCACATTTGGTTCACAATATTTTGATTAATACTCAGATTGATATGGCTAGGGTTATCGCTGATGAGATGCACGTTGTTGTTGAGAGCAAACTTAGAACAGGTCGTGAGCTAATTGCCCCTTGGCCTTTCCATGTCTAACCATGGTTTTGTGTATGCATGTGAGGGTGAAGCTACCCTCCTGCCATTAGGTGACGATCCTGGCTATTATTAATGATAATCATGTGGATACGTTTTGCAGGCCGAAGAGCATGAGAGGAGGACAAACTTCTGGTGCTGGTACAGGTTCAGGAGTTGGTGAGGCTTTCGGTTCTGGAGTTGCAGGCTCCCAAGGCTTTGGCCTTTTCTAGAGGGAGACCCGTAACTACAACTTGGAATGCATAACAACTACTCAGCATGCCATGATTGATATACATGACTCTATGCAGGTGTTGTAACTACAGTATCGAGAGCCTTTTATGGAGTGATCGATGATGACTATGGAGCAATTCTTAGCTCATGCTGGTTGGCCTGAGGCCAGGCCACACTTTGGAGAGCGGGTAGGTGTAGTTGATCCTGGTGAGACTGATGACACTGAGAAGGCTGGAGATGATGAGGATGTTGGTTCTGATGTTAGTTCTGATTCTAGAGAGCATGTAGATTTGGATGAATAGACCGAGTCCGATGAGGACTAGTTTTTGTTGTTGGATATTTTGAGCATGGTCTTAGGCTACTTACTTTGGTTCTACAAAGTGAGGTTTTTTGTTAGCTTAGATCATATCTATATTTGTTTTATGTTTATTGTATTCTCTTTTTTATTGTACAATATTCACTTGGTGGATTATTTTTGATAATGTTGTTTGTATGTACCACTTTTGGGTACAACTACTTTTGTTGGTGTTTTTACACCATAACATTTTAATGTTAGTTTCATTTGAATTCTTCAAACCACAAATGTTCAACTTTCATTATCTTTACTTTCGTTTTCTGTTATTATGTTGTTTAAGAGTTGAATTTTTCAATTACAAATGTTCAACTCTAGTTTTTTTTATTGTTGGTAGTTTGCTTGCTTTGAATTTAATGTTTCCCTTTTTGGTGATTAAATGTGAGAACTTCTAGATTGTTTTCTATTTGCTAAAAGTATCCAATGAAGATTCTCCCAAGTTTGGGTGGTAGTGATAGTATTTAATCATGTAAATGTTGGCAAGGTACATGGTTACCTCTTTCTAGGATGCTAGAATGTTTAAAAAAAATTTCTTTGTGCAAATGTAATTTTGTTTCATTTTGCAACTTTGTTTAAATTCTTGTGTAACTTAGGTTCCAAGAGCCACAAATTTATGAGAAACCTCCATTGTTTACCAAATGCATAGGATGACTGACAAATCTTGTTGAATACATTTGATTCATGCTTAATCTTGTGATTATTTTGATTTTGTGGAAGCATTAGATATGATCAAGGCATTTGTTGATAATGAGCACAACCATATCCCAAAAAGTAACTTACCCGTGAGTAGTGCGAATTTGCTAACCTCTTTGAGTTTAATAGTTTATATCCTAGTTTAGTGATGAACTTGGTATTTGTACATGATTTGAAAATTAGTTCATCATTGAATTGTGTAGGATTCTAAAAAAAATTTGAACCTTTAGAATTGTTCTAAATTGTCTTCCCTGCCATAAAAATCAAGGAACACTCACTTAAGGTTTGGTCGAATTCAAGTTGGGAGAGTGAAAACAAAATGGTATGTTACTCAAAAATTAAAAAATAATTCAAACAAGAATTGTAAAGAAAATTGTGAATATGAATTATGAAAAATAAAATTAAAATGCATGCTTGTTTGAATGAGAAAAAAATAGAAAATGAATAATGTGCATAAAGGGTGTTGGAAGGGTGACCAGTTGAGAAAAGAAAGTGTCGGATGCAGTTGTAGTATGTACATAGCCTTGTATAGTGAATGTTTCTTTTGCATTGGTAACTTTGAATTCATGGCCTTATAAATGTTCCTTTGTTGTGAACCTAACCAACCTACAACCTTTAAATACTTTGTGATCTTCTTTCTTTCATTAATTCTTGGATGATTGATTAGATGAATATATGAATTGGATTGTATTTGCATCGTTTGTCAGATGAGTAAAATTTTCCCGTGGTTGCAAACATGTTAATTTCTTTATTTCTTATTCGAAGAGGAGTATTAGAGTGATTAAAGCATGAGAATTTAGTTGTTATTTGAAGCATTGCATGATATTTGTTTAAGAACTATTTTTTTTTGCATTGTTTGACTCTAGAAAGTGGTGAACATTGCTAGTGTGCATTTGTTTGTTTATTTGAGCCATAAATCCAATCTTGGGTGAATTAAATGCTTGAGCAAATCCTCTTGTTTTCAATGAGAGACATACTTTTCTTGAGGACAAGTAAAGATCTAGTTAGGGAGAGTTTGTTGAATGTCAAACTTGATTTAAATTGATCCTTATTTATTGGTATTTTTTAACTCTTTTGTTATGTTTTGTTGGATTTACTCCATGATATCATGCTATTCTTCAATATTGTTGAAAATACCTTTGGTTGCTTTGATTTATGTGTTATTGTGTAAAAATTAGGCATAAAAACATTAAAGTGTAAGACACAAGTAATTGGACAAGGAAGCTAAAGGAAAATAAGAGATTTAGCATGTTCGTTGAGCGAAAAGCCAGCAAGGAGTAGCAGTGAATGTTCGTTGGGCGAACTCATGGCGAAGCCCCATCAAACCCTCTCAATTTATAGGCAATAAGAAAATGGCCCTAAGTTCTCTAGGCGAACTGGTAGCGAATGTTCGCTATGGCGAGATTTCAACAAAGGACCAGCGAACCATCCCAGATTTGAGGCATTAGCTAAAGGACCATAAGTTCGATGTGCAAACTTGTAGCAAGGTAGTCCGCAGTGTGAAGAATTGCTCGCACAACTAACTTCAGATATTTCTTTGGGGCGATTTAACTGTTTAGAGGCACTTCAGGAGCCTAAATGTTTGTTCGATGGGCGAAGAAGTAGTTCACTGGGCGAACTTGACAGATTCCAAAAGTACTATATAAGTACTTTTCACACATTTTAGAATCATAACCCATTTTTCACACGAAAACTTCATTTTTCAGCACTTCTTCACCAAAAGGTGATATTTTGCAAATAGAAGCAGAATTTGCATCCAAGTTCAATTCTTCGATGTGGATATTCATTCATCTTCTTCCATAACTTGTAAAGCAAGCTACAATGGTTATGGGTAGCTAATTTCTCTTGTGTTAAAGGTAGAGGTAGTCTACCATTAGCTTGCATGTATTTCTTTTGATTGGCCTTGTATGTGAACAAGTGATGATTAATATATGATGAATATTTTTGTTCTTAATGATCTATTCTTGTTTTGTAAAACTCTAGACATAGATTTTGTGAAACTTGACCTAAAATATTCATCTATCGATTTATAGATTGGGGAAGTCGGTCTATGGTCGATGGTTGCTTTGTGTTGAACTTAAAGTTTACTATATTGGTTGTTATATGGAGAAATCGTGTAATGATGAATACGGTATTTCTCACGATGCCACTCTAGAGATAGACAATATTGAGAGAATACACGACGATATTAATCAGACCCAACTTCACATGCAATATTGAAAGAATACGTATAAGTTAGGGTAGATAAAAACTACTTTTGATATACTTTGTTAATCAAACTCTTTAGAGTTTATAAGCTTTGCTACTAAAAGCGTGACAATTTTAAGAACAAAACTTTGAAACCCTTTTTCTTGAAACTGTAAACTATTGAACGACAAGCATCAAAATATCTGCAATCCATGTGGTGATGATAATAAAATCCCCCTTTAACTATGATTTGAACACTTCTGCTCCATACCATGTTTTACCACCAAAGAACAACATTGTGATTTGCACCACCACTAACCACCAAGACAACCCCCTCTCCTAACCAACTCTAGCAAACACATCACCACCATCATGCAACCTTCTAATAGCCTCACTTCTGGTGAAGTATCACCCTCCTACCACTCGACAACCGCTTGTGACAAAAACTCTGGCAACATCACACTCTGTTCAACATTCATTTTCCAACCACACAATAACCATGTTTTGCCTCTGATTCACAACTCCGACAATGCAAAGGAAAAGAAGTAGCAACATTGAAGAAACATTGCGTTCGAAAACTTTCGAATTCGAACTTTTTATGGCGTTTTCATGTTGCGTATATGCTATTTTATTATATATTTAGATTTAGATTCGATTACATTCAGTCTCACCATGTATGTTGGTTGTGTTCTTTTTTACTGTTGTAAACACTTTGTAATATTGTAAATATTGGGAAGCTTGGTGTTGTTTGCGTCGCGTTTAAATCGGATCAGATCCGTACATTCGACTTGATTAATATTATGAAACACTATAGGACATTTGTATAAATTCCGTAACGTTACTGTATTGATGTAATATTTTCAACTTGTATGTGTTGCTTTTTGTTGTTCACCTGTTGTGTTGAAATCAGATAAGATCTGCATATTTGACATGATTTTTAATGTTGTAACATTGTTGGATTTTTTTTGATATAATGATTTAAATATTTGGTATATATGATGTCGTTATTTATTTATTGCTACGATGAGATCAGATCTAAGCATATCACGTGTGTTTAGTTTGGTTTGTTTATCAGTATTGCAGTAAGGGCATTTCATTTTAATTGTGAATAACGTGTTTTGCGTTAGCAAGTTACTGGATAGTCTTATTTTGTTTATGTGTGACATTTTAATTCTTCTTATGTCGCGTTTAACTCTGACTTGTATGTGCTTTTGGTAGTTCAACATAGTGTCAATTCGCATTTGCTTTCGCTACTTTGTATTTTGTACTTCTCTTTCATTACGATGCAATTTGTTGCATTTGATTTTTTTGCAATGACCATGCTTCGCTAGGAACTTGTTTTTCAATTTGTGGTTGCATGTAACGTTTCAATTTTATTGCATTTAAATCTGATTTGAATTTAGCATTGGTATATTCGTATTACACATCCTCACCTTACGTGAACTTAATCTGCGTCCTCGTGTTGTGTTAGTTTAATACACGCATATTTACTTTTTGATTTATTTGCAATGAATACATATTGTTCATGATTGTTGTATTGTTCCTTGTCCTATCATTTTGTTGTGTGTGTGTGTGTGTGTGTGTGTGTGTGTGTGTGTGTGTGTGTGTGTGTATGTGTGTGTGTGTGTGTGTGTGTGTGTGTGTGTGTGTGTGTGTGCACGCGCGCGTATGTGTGTGTGTGTGTGATATTGTGTTTCGGAAGATTTATGGCATTAATTTATGTATCACATTAGAGTTTTCACCCTTATCCTATAATTTGTGCTTCACGTTATAGTTCGTGCCCTCGTTCTTGAACTTGCAACCTCGCATTTCAATTCGCGCGTCTCATCTCTTTTCAACCATCACACCATCAATTAGAACCATTTTCAAATGCAAACCAAAACGCTTGAAACTTGACAAATTCTTTTCAAACTTAAACGATTTGCTAAAATATTTTCTCAATAATATCGGTTGAAAAAGGAATGCGGCATGCACATCCTTCCGCTCCTCGAATAAGTGAGTGGTAGGCACTTGTTATATTGCTCAAACTTTCTTATTCCAAATAAAACACCCTAATCAAACATGGATGAAAAAAGGAATGGGGGATGAATATCCTTCTACTCCTCAAATAACCAAGTGGGAGGCGCACACCTCGTTGCTACGAATACTCGTCTTCCACCAATAATTTTCGAAATCTCAAACTTGGACGAAAAGAGAATGGGAGATGCACATATTTCTTCTCCTCGAATAAGTGGGTGGTTGGCACACGCCATATTGCTCAAACTTTCGTCAACCTCCTAAAAACAATTCAACATATCTTTTCTCTCCTCTCGCAAGATCAAAAACCTTTTCACAAACAAACAATGTTTAGTTTGTTCTATCGCGATACAAACAAATGCTTAAGACTCCAACTACGATATTCAAGCAATGTTTAGCCTCTAGAATGCGACCTAAACATTTACACTTATGGATACGTAGGAGTGAAATTCAACATCTTGTCAAACACTATAACAAAAACCCAAAAATATCTTTTGTCTTTCCCGGAACTACGTAACTTTGAATTCCTCGCACCTGAGGATATGTAGGATCAAGACCTGCAATCTTGTCAAGCACCCTAATAAAAACCTTCAGCAACCTTTTCTTTTTCCTTTTAAGATTTCAATAACTAGAAGAAAACAAGTAAGAAAAGCTAATATTCTAATCGCAAATCTAACTAAATGGTTCCCGTTGAGTACAATAGATGTGAGGAATGATAATACCTTCCCCTCCCATAATCGACTCTTGAACCTGAATTTGGTTGCCAAGAACTTTTTATTTTTCTTTTAAGGGTTTTATCGATATATTCCCTATTCTTTTTGAATAAATAAAGTTCGGTAGAGACTCTATTATCATCTCGAGCGTGCGAGCGCTCCAAGTATTTTTCACACCGCGAAAATTTCTATATTGTTCTTTTGGGTAGAAATTTGATTTGATATTTTACAATATTGTATGCCAATGAAGAGAGAGTTTAATGAAGATTTATTTATTCTTTGCTGGAAGAAAATCATACATCATAGTAGCATGTGCATTTTCCATATACAGTAAAGTAAATTTAACCAAAAGGCATAGATGTTGCTTATTAGTCTTGGTAAGGCAAGTGATGGTCGGTTTTAGGTTCGTTCAGAGTCTTTATCTATAGTTGTCAGGTTAATATAATTTACTTTAACTTCTAGAAACTTAATCGACATGTTTGTTAACTTCGCAACAAGAAAGGTTGCATTAATCTTCATAGCCTTTTCTTTATTTATCTTTTGGTCACGTGTAAAGCCTTTTATATCCTTTTTTCCAAACAAAAGTCAGTGCATATTGTCGTCGGCTCATCATGGACGTTGTAATAATTCAACTTTAAATGGATTGGGGAAGCCACTACATCTAGAGTTTCTACGAAAGGCATGCCCAAAAATACATTTGTAGATGTTTTTGCAAGAAACCATCTGTTGTACCCCAAAACATGACCAACCCTTTTCTAGATTTGGCTTATGTTTCGTTTCATTTGCATCTGCATATCATCTATCGCATATTGTGCATTTTATCAATCAGAACGGATTATCAGGATTACAGTCGCTTTGCTCGCGTTTCAGGCAATTCAAACCAGTTCAGATAAGGAGATTGATTTCAAAATCGAGTGGAGTTTGTGCTTTTTCTGGTGGTTCAGTCTATGCTGATTTCGGTTGGGTTTCGGTGTTCGCCCAATCTTTCCATTGTTGTTTCACTGCTTTGTGTGATTTTTATTCTTATCTCCTGCTTTATAGATCTATTTAGATTTTGTTTAGAGAATAGGTTTTTATTTTTTAATATAACATTTTAAATGGTTTTTAGATATTAGAATTTATTTTTCAATAGTTTAAAATAGTTGTTTTATTTAGAGAATAGGTTTCTTTAGAATATTAGGTTTTTTTATTTATTTTAGAATCTTCTTTAGAATTATCTTCTTTTAGTTAAAATTAGATTTTGTTTAAATTAATTGTTTAGGAGTAGACTTATTTAGTTTTAGTTAAATTAGATTTTGTTTAAATTAATTGTTTAGGAGTAGACTTATTTAGTTTTAATTAAATTGTTAGAATTTTATTAGAATTAATTAGATTAGTTAATCAGTGGGATTAGCTTTTAAGTAGAATTAGAATTATTATTAATAATATTAATTAATTAGGATTTATTTAGAGTTAGTTATTAGAATGTTGTAATTAATAGTTATAGCATTGTCATTAACAAGTTAAGTCAACGTTAATCAGCATTAATCTCCAGCATTTCTTAATCAAAATCATGCCACGTGTCATTAGGTGGGGATATAAAGCACTATTCATTACCCCCAACCTAAAAAAAAAACCTAGAGTTCAGTGCCGCTCATCTTCACGAGTTCATCATCAGCACCAAAACCCTTACCTCAAATCTGGACTCAACGAAATTCCCATCAACTAAACACAACGACCATCGCCTTCCAGCTCTAAACTTAACCTGTCGTTTCCTTCAAATATTCATCGTCAACAACATCAAACAAACCTCACTCGACCGCCATTTTCGTGACCACATCATCACCACCCTTAACCCAGACTTCATCTTCTTCATTATAAACCCTCAACTGTATTTCTCTTCGCCTGTACAAAACAAATTCTTCTTCAACAAAACCACCATCCTTCAAACCGCCATCACAAACCCTCCATTAAATCTCAACCAACAACAACTCAACACTCAAACAAAATAAACCCAATCTTCACCATCAACAACTCAAACCAACTACATTAAAACTCCACCCTCTAACCATCACCTTCATCAACTCAACCAAACTTCAAATCCACAACTTGCAAAACCATTACCCTTTCGTAAACCTTCACACATCTCTCCATAGAACCACAACCAACAACCAATAAATCCAAACCCTTTTCTTCAACAGAAACAGAAATAAAGAAGATGAAGAGAGATCGAGAGCTAAGTAGCTAAAATTATCAACCGAATATGTAAACCTGGAAGGACAACACCGTTCACGCGGGAGAGAAAGATTAAGATTCATCTTTTAAAGTAATAAGGTTGAACCTGTTGATGTTTGATTTTTGATTACCATTGACGATTTTGGATCGCGTCTTCATAGTCTTGGCTTTGTTTTTGTTGAGAGTTGGTCTTTGCATTTGTCTGTTCGTTGGACCCTGAGGCTAAGGGTGGTTTGGTTTAAGACTCTGGTTTATTATTTATTGTTTGTAAGCTCCATTGGGCTTGAAGGCCCGTTTTGATTTTTGTCTTCACATAGCCAAATTTTTTAAGGGCGATGGGTTCTCAACCCATATGATCCCTTGGCGGATGTTCATCTGCCCAAGCCTGTGTCTGTCTTGGATCTCACTGCCCCCTATTTCATTTAAAAAAAAACCCTGTTCTTCTTCATTTTTTTAAGAAATATTATTATTATTATTATTATTATTATTATATTGTATATATATTATATTAATTATGTTTATATATTATTTTGTTTTAGTTTTTAAACAATTTGGTTATACATTTTTTTGTAAATATATTTTATTTTCTAAGTTTTATTTTATATTATATTATATTTCTTTTAAAACTTTAGAACTATTTTATATTAGAGTTTATATTATTTTCTATTAAGGTTTTATTTCAATTTCTTTTAGAATTTTGATTACTTTATTTTTAGAAGTTAAATTCCATTTCTCTTTTGTTATTAGGCTTTTCGTCCCATTTTCATCTGTCTTGGTCGATGACGAGACCTCCGTAATCCATTACTAGTCAAATTATTAATGAATAACGTTGGATCCGAGACCACCTCTTTTCTCTCCTCATTTCTTCTTCTTTTCGATTTTATTTTGACTTCCTGTGATCGATGAAGTCTTGTATTCTTACGCGTCAGGTTTTCGAAGTTGATAACCTTCCCGATTTCAAATCTATGGAAGATGACCATTTGCGTCATTTTCTCTACTTCGGGATCGCGATAGGATACCTTCGATTAATCGATATTATGTTTGCGATTAAGATGAGATCCCACCTTTTGGCCCGTACGACACGATTAAATTGGAGAATGATCCTCAATATAATTTCTCTATCTTGTCCATAGTACGAAAATCAATACGCGACTTCCTATAGTTTGACTTCCATTCATAAGTCGAGTTACGACGGTTTAGTGTCACATTGGACCCGATTCAATTCACTTTGACCCTTTTGATCCGTATTTTGAAACACCATCATCAAGGATCAAAGAGGAGAAGTTTGGAAATTAAACTTGCACGCAATGTCAAGGGTCAACGGAACCACTCCGTTAGGTAACATTTTCTAATTTCAATCTTTTATTCAACCGCCGAGTGTTGTGAGCCGTAAGCGATAGATACGTGAGAAATGATGAGTGGGGGGCCTCCTCTCACCTCGTCTAGAGTGTTTAGCGTATGCCCTTTGGGCAATATGAGACGCATTCGTTCCTACGTCTTAGGATTTTGCGTGTGCGTCTGATTCCTTCCCGTTTAGGCGTTTCAGGCCTATCACCCTTTTCTCTTGCCCCCGTGCGACCGAGATCCTCTTTCCTCTCGCCCTCGTGCAATCGAGACTCCCTTTTCTCTCGCCCCTGTGCGATCGAGACTGTTTTCCCATAGTTAGCCGAACTACATCTGCTCTAATTTCTCATACCGTTGAGAATACGTAGGCACAGGATTGTGATGATCCTGGCGAGCACTCTTCCCTCTTCCCTTTAGGTTTCACGTACCTTTAAACCCATAGACATGATACGTCCGTTTTACCGCAAACAAGTAACGCCTAAGTCTCCAATGGTCGAGCAGCAATACACCTAACTGCTAGAATGCGTACGCTAGTATTGTCTACCCGAACGTTTTCTATCGTCCCCGTGCGATCGAGAACACCCCCTTTGACCTGTAGTTGGCCAAACTACGTCTGCTCTAATTTCTCATTCCTGTTGAGAATACGTAGGCACAAGGCGTGATGTCTTGGCGAGCAATCCCCCGTCCCCCCCCTTAGTTTCTGAACTACGTTGACTCTGACTTTCCCATTGCATGAGGGAATACGTAGGCATAGAGCGGTGATGCTCTATCGAGTCTCCTTTCTTTTTTTGTCCTCGTAAGCCTGTAGCTTAGATAGTTTAACACCCTTTTAGATAGATAATAAGCGTGGATCCCGTTGAGTACCACGGACGTGAGGGGTGTTCATACCTTCCCCTTGCGTAACCGACTCCCGAACCCGAGATATGGTTGCGATGACCTGTCTTCTCCTTTTTTCGTAGGTTTTCTCTGATCATTTCCTTTCCCTCTCTTTGGGATAAATAACGAACGGTGGCGAATCTTCTGTCCTTGTCAGCCCCTCTCTTCGCAGCGATGCGACAACTGGCGAATTTGCTGGGGACAATTCTCATCCCCTATGCGAGTCAATCCTAGCACTTGTTTGCTTGTCTTTAGGTGTGTATTCGTGTGTGTGTTGTATTTTATATATTGATGTATTTACATTTTTCGCACATTATTATTGTTGTTATTTGCTGTTGTGCTGTTTGGTGGGTGTTCCATTGTATGATAAGGCAAAACCCAGGCTTGAGAATAACCATAGCATTAGAGTGGAAAGTAGTGAGGACCTGCACGTTAGGTGTGCACTAGTCTTCATGAAATTCGCGTTCAGACGAGGTTTTCTGTTGAAGACATCTTATCATGTGCATTTGTCAGGAAAGGGTGTTGGATCTGGAAACTGTCGACTCTGGAGACCGATCATTTGGGACTCAGCTAAGTGAGGCTGCTTCGTTAGACTATGATGCCAAACCAGAAATGGTGAACGTATCAGCGTTTCTCGAAATTCTGTAACGCTAACAACCATATAGGATGTTGAACCTTGTCAGATATTAGGTCCATACCTTGTGAGTGGGAGGGTTATGCAGGAAACTTGACATCCAACCTACCCGGATTTCTTATCGGTGCGGACCTTTGATCTCTGATGTTATGAGGTTCTTATACTTTGATCTTTTGGTGTTCCGGTATTTTCTCGCCAAAGCGAAGCTCTAGTTCAATCTAGTCAGTAACGCAACAGTTATTCAGAGATTTGTGTGGGGTTGTGATCTTGTGTTCCTTGCATTTTGCATTGCATTTGCATAAGCATCTCCCCATCATTTTACATATCATCCTTCAGATGGCCAGAGCTCTCATCCTGCCTTTGTTTTTGATTTAGAAGGTGATTCCCTGGTGTTTGTTCTGAATAAGTGGTGATTGTTGGAAGACGACCAAGTGGTTGAAGCAGAATCAAGCAGCGTTAAGAAGTGAAGTAAGTTGAGAGCTGTTGGTAGCCATGTCAGGGAACAACCTCCAGAATGTTGATACCTTGTCAGGTTTTACTGTGACAACCAATCCTCTATATGGTTCTCTTCCTGATGAAGATTCTCCGCAAGTGAACAACCTTACTGAAGCTCAGCCTGTGCATCCCTTTGTTGAGAACCAAGACTTACATGAATAGTTCATTGTCCGAAGTGAACGTTCTCCTTCCCCTGATACTACAAATTATCATGGTGTTGCTTTCTGTCTCGAATTCCAAAAGGGAGGTTCCAATGATGAAAACTAAGAACCCGAGAGCTCTTGAGTATGCTAAAAGGTTTCATGTGTTGGATTAAAAACTCAAGGCCTTGGAAGTTAAAGATACTTTTGGTCTTAATGCTTCAGACATGTGCCTGGTACCCGATCTGGTGTTACCTCCGAATTTTTAAAGCATCAAGGTTTGAGAAGTACAAGGGGGATAACTGCCCGAGGCAACACTTGGTGATGTTCTGCAGAAGAATGACTTTGTTTGTACACAATGACAAGTTGATGATTCACTATTTCCAGGACAGCCTAATTAGAGCATCTCTGAGTTGGTATATGTAGTTAGAGAGCAATCATATCCGATCATGGATGGATTTAGCCAAGGCTTTTCTGAAGCAGTACCAATATAATCTTCACATGGCTCCCAGTCACATGCAGTTGCAAAGCTTGTCTCAAGAGAACGATGAACTCTTCAGGAGGTATGCTCAGAGGTGGAGAGAATTCGCTTTCAGAGTGCAACCGCTGCTTCTAGACCAAGAGTTGGTTGATATGTTCATAAACTCCTTGCAGAGCCCATACTTTGAAAGAATGCTTGGAATTGCACCAAATTTCTCTGAATTGGTCATAACAGGAGAACGCATTGAGAATGGCATTAAGACTGGAAAAATTCAGAATTTCTCGAACAGTCAAGCCAGTGAAACTGAATATCTCTATAACTCCCAGGAAGAAGAAGATGTAATCAATGCACTCATGACAGATGTTGGTTATTCTCGGGGTGAATCATTGAAATCTTTTGGTTCTTCATCTTCTCAGAGGTCATTATCTTCTGTGTCACGTTATTTTGGACAAACAACCGTGTCTAGGGCACCATATTAGAAAACTTGGGCCGCTCCTCATGCAAATAAACGAGTTCGTGGCCGAGGTTATTCGAATCGGCGCCAGAATCAGAATAGGCCTCGTAACAACTTGGAAAGAAAGAATGCTCCTCTTCATCTGGTTCCTATGTCGTACAGTCAGCTTCTGCCACATCTGATTCAGAATTCATTGGTGGAGCCAAAGACTCTTAATCCTGTGCTAGAACCTTACCCTCCCGGGTATAATCCCTATGTTCAGTATGGATATCATGGCAGATCCATGGGGCATTCAACCGAAGATTGCAAAGCTTTTCAAGCCAAAGTGCAACAGTTGGTTAACAAAGGGTGCATCTCCTTTCCAGAAGGAAGTTTGGTTGTTCATGTCAACCTCTCAGTTGTTTAAGCTCGAAGATTCCGAGGGTTATCTCCAAAAGCCAGTGGTCCAGACAGGCAGACATCCTTAATATTGGCAGTCCTCGGACAACATTTTTATCATTTGCATTTGTAGTTTCTTTCTTGTTAGTTGCTACTTGCTTTTAAACATTGTTGTTTTGAATGGTAATATTAATGAAGTGATTATGCATTTTTCTGAATTAATCATGTCGCATTCACTCATTTGTCTTATTTATCACAAAGCACAGACACATGCACCTCTTATTCACTCCGCTTTATCATTGTTGTTTAGCAAAGATTGGAGGGAGGATGACGAAAACTGAAAACTCATAATTTTTGATCGTATGCTTTCGAATAAAATCTTGCTGATGACGTACAACCATTGTTTCAAATCCCCTAAATACCAGAGAGATAAGGAGTTAGTCCCTAATTAACCACTTCGAGCCTAGAAGTAGGAGTTTCGTTCGGACGTTTAAACCCTCACATCTTAACTTGGGGCAGGGTGGTTATCAGTTAATTTGACTGAGCGTTCAAATTTTATAGAGGAGAGTCCTCATTCGAGGACCAATCACATCTTATCCCTCTCAAGAGGTCGTCTCTCATCAACTACAATGGTTATCCCTCACCAATCAGAAGTGAGATAGTTACAACCCTTTCGAAGAAATCAAGACAACCAGTGTCACACGACTTATTTCAAAGAGAAAAAAAAGAAAAGAAAAAGGCCCGCTAAGTTAAAAAAGAAAAAGCTGGAAAGCAAAAACTTAGGCAAAATTGGGGCATCCCGCTGGACTTCAAAATCAAAAAAATTCGAAAAGAATTAGTCCAGGAAAAAATTAGGGAATAAAAGAATGAAAAGAAAGGATCTCAAAAGAAAAATCCTCAAACAAGGACAATGTCGTGTGGCTACAAACATAATGGACAAAAAGGGGTAACTGTCACTCCGAAAACCTTATGGGTTCATTAACCATCACTCCTACCATTCAATAAACCTTTTGAGAGTAAGCGCTTATGCCTAGTTAACTAAACGTAGGATTGGAGATCATCACAGAGAAGGGGTGGGTACAAATCATACTTTGAGCCTAATATCCTTTGTTTCATAAACCGTGAACCAGACCACGATTCAACCCTCGAAAGACCTAATTGAGGCGGGGTTTATTCTAAAAGAATACTACAATGAGGTTGAGTAAACTGACTCCCACATGATTTGCTAATCATATCCTTGTTGTATCTTTCACTAATCAAATCAGCACTACGTTTGGACTAATGGTCCATTCATCTCACTATCACGACACTTGATAAGTGACATTTATTTCAAAATATGCATGAACACCGCATTAAAATGACCATTCATGAACAAACAATTTTAATTGCAGGTCAGTAGTTGACATGGAGGAAATTCCAACAAGGAGCAGTCAAACAGGATTGGATCATTCAACAATCTGGATCAGGATTGTAAATATTTTGCAGCCCTATGGATATGGGGCATTGATATCCAGTGAGTATGGAATTAGTCATTCTGAGAAAATCCCCAAGCATCGGTTGATTATGGGGCTGAAACTCTGGCAAGCACACGATGAATGTTATCACGGATGTTATAACATCCACTGTAACACAGGCTACTGCAGTTAATAGCAAGCTGTAAGGAGAAGCAGTAAATAACACACTAATTGTTCACCCAGTTCAGTGTCAACAACACTTACACCTGGGGGCTACCAAGCCTGGGAGGAAATTCACTATTAGCAGAATTAATTCAGAGTCAAACAGCCTAGTTTGCACTCCTCACTTAAAACTAACCCAATGACACTTCTGCCTAGAGACACTCTAGACCTGAGTATACCCACTCACTCCACCTCAATTACCTTAGTGATACAAATACACAATTACAAGAGAGATATGAAGACTCACTTCGAACACACCTTGATCTTGTTTCACAGCTTTGATCAAGTGACACACACTCTTGCTTAACAGCTTTGAGTGACTTCAATGAACATACCTGTTCAGACATAATAACCACATCAATTCTATAGCATACAATTGCTTGGCACACAAGGAATCCTAAGACTCCTAGACTCACGTGACGAACAAGGTTCTTCACTCACAAACACATTCTATGATCTCTCACTAGATGCTCTCTCCTCTGTGTGTCTGTCAGTAGGAATGATCCTTCTGCTATTTATAATAGCAGACCTGCTTTGGGCCTTGGTGCAGAAATTAGGTTTACCCAAACCTCTCTTCAAAAAGCTGCACTTACCACTTAGGTCAGGTACGTTTAATTTCGCCAAGGCTTCTAAAATGTTTCCTGACTTCCAGCTTGAGCTTCTATAAAGTTTCCTGAATTCTAGCCTGAGCTTTCTCATTCTGAATAACAGAAAACTAAACCTGCGCACCTGATGTCATACGATCAGTGTCATGACATTCAGTATGACATCCAACTAACTTACTATTTACCCTGCATATTGTGTGTCACATCATTCGTTATGACATCCATACACACTCTAATATTTTGCCACAAAATGCAGCCAATCAGAAGAACTTACAAGGGCAAATCATTCGAGAACCGGTTGATCAGAAGTGAATCATCTCTAGACTACCAATCAGGGGCAGGCCACCTGGAGATTCTGTTGATTTGAGGGCAGATCCCTCTAGTGTTCAATCAGGATAAGTCAAGTCGCTTCAACACTCAGTCAGGGGCAAGCCACTTTAAGAGTACATTGAAGCCAACCGTTTTGAGAGTTGATTAATCAAGAGCCTTTCATGGTACAGATTATAGGGCAAGCCATCTCGAAGTCGTCTCATTGCAAGCTATTTTCTTTTCAAGGTAAACTTTCTCGAAGATCAGACAGGGGCAAGTTGCACTACACTGGGGCAAGTTATTCAAGCAAGTTCCTTTTCGTCAGCAAAGTGTCGTGGAATCGTGACATCACCTCAACCAACAGCCTAAGCCTGTTACCTGTCAGAACCTTATAACCAAAATCATTTCCAAAGCCCAGTTCTTGTCTGGCAAACCTTTAAACCAGTTCTCGCCTGGTCAACCCTTCACTAAACACCAGTTCCCTCCTAGTACATGTCAACCTTTAAACCATTCCCTGTTGTTTAACTAGTTCTCGTCTGGAAAACACAGTTTCAAAGTCCAACTCTCGTCTGGCAAACCATAGAAATCAGTTCCCGTCTGATACCAAAACCAGAAGTCAGTTCTCGTCTGACAACTTAACCTGTTGCTACCAGTTCTCGTCTGGTAGTCCACCCTCGAATTCTAGTTCTCGTATAGTATTTCTCCTTTAAAATCCACTTTTGTTGGTAGCCTGAAATAAATCCCAATTACCTTAAACCTGGTCCTATCCCTAAACCAAAAATCCCAACTGTACTTGGCATGAGTATTCCCAGTGACTCACATGTTATCACATTCCCCAACACGAGGCTCGATTGATCTCACTACTCCACAATAGAGATTCTGTATCCCCAGGGTGATGTTGTTAAATCAGGAATATCTCGCCAGCAATAGTGTGCATTTATCCCCAGCAAGTTAAAATTGCATTTATCCCTTATCAGGATGTGATCAAGGTTATCCTCAACAGGTCGAGATTGGTATCCCCGGCAGTGGTGTGCAATCATCCCCAGTAGGTTAAATGTGTACGCCTATCCTTAGTGGGTTGAGATTGAAGTTTTCCCTGATAAGTAGATTTGGGTTTATTTCCTCAGCAGTGGGACGAGTGCAGTATTGTTGCCCCCACAAAGTCTAATTCTTTGACTCCTTTCCCCTTAAAGTCTGGGTCATTGACTCATTCCCCAAGCAGATTTTTGATATTGTTGAGTTTATTTCTCATTTTCCCTAGTGGAGTTGTGGTCCGTAGCAGAATCCAGTTAGTCGTTGGTATTCGTCAGAATGAGTTTACTTTGGGAAATTTCTCCAGTTAATTCACATCCCCTGCAGATCCCCAGTGAAGTCAGCGGAATGTTTACTCCCCCGTAGAATGGGATTGACCTGGAGAATTGTTATTCTCCATCCTCAGCAGACAGATTTTAGGATGTCTCCCCAGTAAGCCTTCTTCATTATCCCTAGCAGAGTGGATTCAAATTTCCAGTAGAGCAGAATCTCCGGCGGAGTGGAGTAAGTCCCCGCAGTTTGCTATATTTCCCCAGTAGAGTCATATTCTGAAAGGCCATCCAGGGCTGATTTCCCCAGTAGAGTGGATCTGTTTTCCCCAGCCGAGGCGTTTGTTCCCCAGAAGAATTGTATTATGGAAGGCCTTTCAGGGTGTGTTTTCCTCAGCAGAATTGATTTTGATCCCCAGCGGAGTGGATTTTTTTCTCAGCAAGACAATATACTCAGGAGAGTTCTCTTTCAGGAAGCCGTCCAGGGCTTGTTTCTCCCAATATAAGTCCAATTGTACTTGGCATCCAGTCATCCCCAGCGGAGTTGGCTCTGTCTCTCCAGCATTTATTTTTCTGGAGTGGTTCCTTTGCATTTGCATCGTGCATAGCATCCTCTCAAACGCGTAGCATTTCCATTTTGTATGGACCATTACGCCATATTCAAACATATGCGTTTGAGACATAAGCCAGGTTGTTACTTTTTGTTTTCAGGTGTATTTGTGGCAGACAATGTTATTTTAGTAAGCTCGTGCAGTATCCAGACCCCCGCTTCCTCCGATTCATTTCAGCAAGCTCGTGCGATATCCAGACCCTGGCTTCCTCCGGTTATTTCAAGCAAGCCCGTGTGGTATCCAGACCCCGATTTTCTCCGGTTATTTCAAGCATGCCCGTTTGGTATCCAGACCCCGACTTCCACCGGTTTATATTCTTATCCCGTGCGGTATCCAGACCCCGGCTTTCACCGGTTTATTTGGCTTAAGCCCGTGCGGTATCCAGACCCCGGCTTCCACCGGTTTGTTTCCTGAGCCTATGCAGTATCCAGACCCCGGCCAGTAATTTGTTTTTCCAGTGAGGTATCCAAACCCCGGCAGACAATGATGTTTCCTTTAACTCGCGTGGTATCAAGACCCCAGTTAACATCATTTTATCCCTTCAAGCTCAAGTGGTATCCAGACCCTAGCTTACAGTGTCTGATTCCTGAGCCTGTGTGGTATCTAGACCCCGACCGATGGTTTATGTTGCTTACATGGTATCCAGAACCTGGCAGATTGTAAATTTCTCTCTCGCCCGTGTTGTATCCAGACCTTGGCAGATGGTGATCTTCGATGGATGCGTCCATCTTATCTTTGTCTCTTCCCAACAGAGTTTATTCAGTTACTGTTTCTTTTTGCGGTTTGCAAATTTTTGGGTTCTTGGTATTTGTCGCATCGCTGCGAAGAGGGGTCGGCATGGACAGAAGAGTCGCCACCATTCGTTATTCATCCCAAAAGAGGGAAAGAAAACGATTAGAGAAAACCTAACGAAAACGGAAGAAGACAAGTCATCACAACCAAATCTTGGGTTCGAGAGTCGGTTACGCAAGGGGAAGGTATTAGCACCCCTCATGTCTGTCGTACTCGACATGATCCACGCTTTGTTATCTATCTAAAGAGTGCTGAACTATCTAAACTAAAGGCCATATGAAACAAGAAAAGAAAAGAGACACGATAGAGCATCGTCGCTCTATGCCTACGTATTCCCTCGTGCAATGGGAAAGTCAGAGTCAACGTAGTTCGGAAAACTACGGGTGAAAGGTGGGGGAAGGTTGCTCGCCAAGACATCATCGTCTCGTGCCTACGTATCCTCGTCCGGTACGAGAAATCAGAGCAAATGTAATTCGGGCTAACAAGACCACAGGTTGGTTCAAATGTTTTACCCGAGTAGGGTTAAAACTTAGTTCTAGCAGTTAGGGGTATGCAGCTCGACCATTGGAGACTTAGGCGTTACCTGTTTGCGGTAGAACCAAGAGTTAACAAAACTCTCCTTATGAAAAAGGTTGCCAAATTAAATCCCGAAGGATAAAAATATTTGACATTTCTTTTTGTATTTTTTTAGGCAAAAAGTGAATTGAATTTGATTTGAAACTCATGTTGCACTAAAGACTATGACCTAGGAGCGAATGCATCGCATATCGTCCAAAGGACATACGTTAAACACTCTAGATAATTGAGAGGAGGCCCCACAATCATCATTCCGCAAGTACTTAAGGCTCGTAGCGTACAACATTCGCTATCCATTGTTAAGTGTTTTGAAGAAGTTTGAAGATGAGAAAAGAGAGACACACTTTAAAGGGAGACTAAGACTTAACCTAAAGTTCTCATACAAAGTGCACCTATGATTGGGATAAAAGGGAATGCTACCTAATGTTATCGTGCATGGGTTCAAGCCTAAGGTCTACCATAACCTCTCTTCAACAAGAGAGATTAAAGGTCTTAAGGGAACATGGCAAAGGAAGACAAAAAGAAAACAAGCACAAACGAGAGAAGAAAACTATGCAAACATGCAATGCAACACAAAGAAAAAGAGGGAGGAAAAAGGTGTGGGGTAACAACCACCACAAGCACATCTCAACCTCTTCAAGCAAATAAGAATATGCAAAACAAATATGAGAAAATGCAAACAAATGAACTTAATCAAGTTCAAGCAAATGTGAGATGCAATAGGAGAAGTCATGACTCCTAAAACCATTCAAGCCCCAATCACCGATGAAAAGTGGGAGGAAAAAGTGTGGGACAGCAGCCACCACAAGCACATCTCAACCAAATCATTCTTCATGCTCAAGCAAGACCCAAAATAAACATCACTTTGAGCAACATATACGAGAGTATGCATTCAAGTGGGAAAAGGACCGCGCGTCGAAGCAATCATGATTAAACAATCAAGAGCAGTGACATATATCCAAAACATCTCACTCCTAATGCATCATACTGATCCATGAGAATTCAAAGTGAAATGACATCAAAACAAGCATGAAAAACAGCAAAACAGGCCTGCTGGCACAATGTTAATCGATTAACACCAGGGGTTAATCGATTAACCACTTAAAAATGTTAGAAAATTTGAATATTTGCATTGGTTAATCGATTAACCAATTGGTTAACTGATTAACACTGCATCAGCAGTAGAAAACAGCAGTCCAAAGCACTTTTCAGCAACTTATCCAATGTGCAATCTTTCTAATGATCATACAATCAATTAAGCACGAAATTAAACTAGAAATCAATAATCCAATTGTCATGTAAACATGTTTAAATAGAAAGATCACAATTCATATGAATCAAATCAACCAAAAGTCAATCAAAAATGAAGATCCACATGGAATATGCAAAATAAGTTCGAAATAGTAACGGATCTAGAATTCCAACCTACGAAGCGGAGAATTGCTTCGATTAATGTTGATTCAACTCCGACTGAACAGATCCAAGCAAGAAATCCGGAATTCCTTCAAGATCTAATTGAGTTGTTGTAGTAGAAATGAAGATCCACCAAAATTAAGCCAAAATATATTAAATAAGCTCTTCTAGATCCACTTCAAAATTCAGATCAACAATCGCACAAAATTTGAATGGAGAATTTAAGATGATAAGGATGATGGGCGAAGGTTTGAGCTCTAAAACTCAATGATTCCAATAGAGAATCAATGAATTCAAGCAAAGAGAGCTTTTGGTGTAGTTTGGGAATGGAAAAGTTGAGAGCAAATTGAGAGAGTGAATATGAATTCTGAAATGAGAGTGAAATTATGAGGATTTGTTTTGTGAGGTTTGGAGCAAATCATTTAAATACCCCTTAGATTTGGATCCAAATGAGGTTTGAAGTGTGGTTTGTGAAAATTGGAATGGAATTAGGAATGTGAATTTGGAGGGAATTTTATTTAATTTGAAAATTAACCAAAATTCAAAATGGTTCTAGATCCTTCCCTTGGTGTAAAATCAATTTCTCATGTGATCAAAATGGACCCCAAAGTGACCTCTATTGAAAATTCACGTACAGAGTTGAAATCTACCTTGGTTAATCGGTTAACCATATGGGTTAATCGATTAACACCTTTGAAATTTCAAATTTGACCTGATTTTGACTTGGTTAATCGGTTAACTATTTGGTTAATCGATTAACACCTTGAAAATTTGAATTTTGAAGCCTTTTGGAGGGAAACGTGCACAACTGCCCGCTTTCATCCATTTTGAGCCCTATTAATCCTCTGAAACTCGTCCTTGAATATTATAACCGTGAGAATGCTCGAGATAGCCTGAGTATTACCTTCTGAGCTAAAAATATCTTGCAAAAATAAAATAAAATCGACCATTCGATCATCAGGCAAAAATAAATGTTGGAGCCTCTAATGCTCGTTGTTCAGTCTCTGACACAAAAAGTGCCCTGAGCCACAGAAACTCCTTGATCCCATGCTTCAAGAACAGATGCTATGGTATGCAAAAATGCGAAAATTTAAAGAAAACATAAGCCGAGAAAAGAAAAGGTTTGTCAAATTTTGAGGTGCAACAGTTGTCCCTATTCAAGCGACTTGGACCTGACTGAGTGAAAAGCGAACGACTTTCAAGCAATCAACGTAAAAGACGTTGAATACCAAAGAACCCGAAAATTTGCGAACCGCAGAAATAGAACTGCTAACCCTCCTGGGGACAAAATCTCTGAAGATAATTGAAACTATAAGTTGCAACGGTAATAAGCTAAGTGATTACCAATCCAAAACCTCGACACGCAGTCGGAAGAAACACCTGCTAACGCGCAGGCATCGATATTAAGTCAGAAAGAAACATCTGATATCATCATCAGGCATCCAAATAAATCTGCATAGGGAGGAAGGAGAAACGTAAACAAGTAACTCTGTTGGGGAGAATGTAATAAGATAACCGCATTCATTAAAAATCTAGTCGGGGTCTGGATACCACGCGAAGTCGATAAACCAACACTAGCCAGGGTCTGGATGCCGCACATGCCAATGGATAATCACTAGCCAGGGCCTGGATGCCGCACATACCAATGGAATAACCACTAGCCAGGGCCGGTATGCCGCACATGCCAATGGAATGAAATGGTGTGAGTCGGGGTCTGGATACCACACGGGCTCAAGAGCAGTCATTAAACGGGGTCTGGATACCACGCGGGTTAATGAGAATGATTCGTCGCGAGCCAGGGTCTGGATACCACACGAGCTCAAGAAAACGTCATCAGTCAAGGTGTGAATACCACACATACCAATGAAACACATCCGCTGTGAGTCGGGGTTTGGATACCACACGGGCCCAAGAAAACATCATCAGTCAAGGTCTGAATACCACACATACCAATGAAACACATCCGGTGCGAGCCGGGGTCTGGATACCACACGGGCCCAAGAAAACATCATCAGTCAGGGTCTGAATACCATACTTACCAATGAAACACATCCGGTGCGAGCTGGGGTCTGGATACCACACGGGCCCAAGAAAACATCATCAGTTAGGGTCTGAATACCACACATACCAATGAAACACATCCAGTGCAAGCCGAGGTCTAGATACTACACGGTTTCAAGAAAACATCATCAGTCAGGGTCTGAATACCACACATACCAATGAAACACATACGGTGCGAGCCGGGGTCTAGATACCACACGCGCTCAAGAAAACATCATCCGTCAGGGTCTGAATACCACACATACCAATGAAACACATTCGGTGCGAGCCGAGGTCTGGATACCACACGGGCTCAAGAAAACATCATCAGTTAGGGTCTGAATACCACACATACCAATGAAACACATCTGGTGCGAGCCGAGGTCTGGAAACCACACGGGCTCAAGAAAACATCATCAGTCAGGGCCTGAATACCACACATACCAATGAAACACATCTGGTGCGAGCCGGGGTCTAGATACCACACGGGCCCTAGAAAACATCATCAGTCAAGGTTTGAATACCACACATACCAATGAAACACATCCGGTGCAAGACGGGGTCTGGATACCACACGGGCCCAAGAAAATATCATCAGTCAGGGTCTGAATACCACATATACCAATGAAACACATCAGGTGCGAGCCGGGGTCTGGATACCACACGGGCTCAAGAAAACATCATCAGTTAGGGTTTGAATACCACACATACCAACAAAACCATCACTAGCCAATGTCTGGATACCTCACATGCCAAAGGGATAAACCGGCGGAAGCCGGGGTCTAAGTACCACACGGGACCATCATTAACCGGGGTCTTTATACCATGCAGATTAATGAAACATTCATCAGCCAGGGTCTGAATACTGCACATGCCAATGAAATGAAACAATGTGAGTCGGGGTCTGGATACCACACGGGCCTGAGAAAACATCATTAACCGAGGTTTGGATACCCCACGGGTTACTGAGAATACCACCGACCGCAGTCAGGCGACACTGCTGGGGAATAACGTAAGCCAGGGTCTGGATACCACGCGGGCTGACAGAAATTGCCACGTTCTGAACACCATATGGGCATCGAAACATCAATCACCTGTTGGAGAAACACCTGAAAGCAAAGAGGTAACAACCTGGTTTATGTTTCACATGCATATGTTTGAATATGGCATAATGCTCCAAACGAAATGGAAATGCTACATATTTAGGAGGATGCTATGCCCGAATGCAGATGCAACATAACCGAATCAGCAAAATAAATGTTGAGGAGAGAAAGCCACCCTGCTGGGGAAAACAAAGAATGCCAATAAAGATTGGACTTAAGTTGGGGAAACAAGCCCTGGATAGCTTCCTTCTGAGGAAATTCCCTGATTAACAGTGTTCTAACAAGAACGGGATTCCACTCCGCTGGGAATTCAAATTATAACCTGCTAAGAGAAATGCCCTAAAAGGCCTTCCAGAATACAAACATTCTGGGGGGTAGACAACCCTACTGGGAATCACCGCAAACTCTACTGGAGAAAGTGCCCTGAATGGCCAACCAGAATACAATTCCTTCAAAGGAAACGACAACTTGGCTGAGGAAAGACCACCAGACATTAGAAACGAATCTAACCTGCAGGGGAATCAACGACTCTGTGGGAAAAGTAGAACCAAACGCCAAGGTTGATCGTACTTTACTGAGGAAATCAGCCCTGAACGGCCTGCCAGCATATAACATTCTGAGGAACAGACAACTCTGCAGGGGATGGCAATCAAACACTGAGAGTAACTCCACCTTACCGGGTAAAAAGAATAGCCCTGAATGGCTTCCCAGAATACAACTCTGGGGGAAAATACGACTCTACTAGGGAGTTAGAGCTTTCTGCTGAGGAATATCTCCACTCTGCCAGATATTCTGCTCTGCTGGAGATAAAATCCACCCTGCCGGGGATACTCAACTGGGGAAGAGAACTTTCCTTCACTTACTCCACTAGGGATTATGCGATACGTGAAACAACAAACGCCCTATGCTCGGGGGCTGAATCACCACTTTTGGCTGGCTTCTTGTGGGATAGAGAATCAACCCTCTTCTGCTAGGAAGTAGCATTACTCTGCTGAGGAAAAAACCAACTCTGCCGACTTTGCTGGGAAACAGACAAGAGGGGAAACAACCTCGTCCTATGCCTGGGGATTAAGTCAGTAATCTGAATTCTAAGGGGATACCGCATCACCTGATTAAGCTTTGTAGGGAAATAAAATCTTGAACCTGTTCCGCTGCTGGGAAATAAACTTAGACCTTCCTGTCAAGGAGCGATCCAATCTCGACTCATTGGGAAGTAAGTGTGTATCTACAACCTGCTGGGGATACGGGCACTCACTTGACCTGCATGAGGATATCAATCTCGACCTTTCGGGGAGGATTTTACTCTGCTGTAGACCTCGGCCTTAACTGCTGAAGAATGAGTGCCTACAGACACTCTGCTGGAGCTAAATGTGTACTGACTAACTGCTGGGGATAAGCGCACACACTTAACCGCTCACTCAACATGCATATCCTGCTGTAGAAATAGACCCTTGCTGGGGAACAGAGATTACAACCTCCATTTGTTGGGGAACGGTGATCTTACCGGGGATACACCTCTAGAAAATTCCCCAAGGGTAACAACCTTGCAAAAATGAACAAACAAACAAGATATCTTGCACAAAGGGAACCATCTCGGTCATCATCTGTGACATTGTTCAAATAAATCAAAGTTTTACTAGTTATCGGCCAAGGCCTGCAAGTTTATGTATGCGCAATTTTATCAAAAACATCGGGCGTTTTTCGCAAACAAAATAGTAAAGATTAAAGCAATGCAAACAAATTACTGAATAGTATATGCTTTATTGATAAAAGGCCTGTAAATAGGCAGATTTTACAACAGATGCAACCCCTGAAAAGAGGAAGTTGCGCAAAAAGTTTACAGAAATGCACAGAAATATACAAAATGTCGGCAATATGGCACAAACAAACACCATGGGTTGATTCCTCTATGACTCTCCTGACTTTGATGATTCCCTAACGCTTCATCCTCTGAAGAGATTGATTTGGATAAACGGCCCTCAGGTCCTCCTGCAATCCACTAATCTCTGAAACTCAATACGCAGACCGCAACCACTTGCTTTTCCAATCCCTAACTTTTGCTTTGAATTGCCCTTTCTGGTTTTCAATTCACTGGGATACCCATTTTTTCCAAAGTCGCCTTTTTAGGTTTTCAACTTTGCGGGTTTACATCTTTTTCTTTTATATCCCTAACTTTTGCCCGAACCCGTTCTTTTTATGGTTCGTCGGGATGTCCCATTTTTGCTTGGATATTATTTTTCATTCCAGTGGGTCTCTTTAAGCAAAGTATTTTTAACTGCGTCTATGTTCACAGGAGATGTGAAATCTTCACCATCCATGGTTGATAACAGTAAGGCTATTCCGGAGAAGACCTTTCGCACGACATATGGACCTTCATAGTTGGGAGTCCATTTGCCCCTGTGATCTGTTTGTGGTGGGAGGACCTTCTTCAGCACAAGATCGCCTGTCTAAAAGCTTCGAGGGTGCACCTTCTTGTCAAAAGCTTTCTTCACCCGGCTCTGATACAATTGACCATATGCAATAAATTCTAGCCTTTTCTCATCCATCAGGCTGAGCTGATTCAATCTATTTCTTATACATTCTGCCTCATCCAGCTTAACGCCGACTAGGACTCTCAAAGAAGGAATCTCGACTTCTAATGGCAGGAAAGCTTCCATACCATATACCAGCGAGAAAGGAGTTGCCCCTGTTGAAGTGCGTACCGTAGTATGATATCCGTGCAAAGAAAAGGGCAACATCTCATGCCAATCCTTAAAGGTTACAACCATCTTCTGCACTATCTTCTTGATATTCTTGTTGGCCGCTTCAACAGCGCTGTTCATCTTCGGACGATAGGGAGATGAGTTGTGATGCTCGATTTTGAAATTCTGGCATAATTCCTTCATCACCTTTTTGTTCAAGTTCGAACCATTATCAATAATAATTCTCTCAGGCACTCCATAGCGACAGATGATGTCCCTCTTTATGAATCGGGCTACCACTTGCTTTGTGACATTGGCATACAAAGTCTCTTCGACCCATTTGGTGAAGTAATCAATGGCTACCAGGACGAAACAATGTCCATTAGATGCGGTGGGCTCGATCTTGCCGATCATGTCAATACCCCACATGGAAAAGGGCCAAGGCGACGCCATAACATTTAACGGGCTCAGTGGCACATGAATCTTATCTGCATAAATCTAGTATTTATGACACTTCTTAGCGTATTTGAAGCAATCAGACTCCATAGTCAGCCAATAATACCCTGCTCTCAACAGCTTTCAACACATGGCATGCCCACCGGCATGTGTACCAAATGCACCTTCGTGGACCTCCTCCATAAGCAGACTAGCTTCTTTTTCGTCCATGCACCTTAGTAGCACTAAGTCATAATTTCTCCTATGGAGTACTCCATCCTGATTCATATACAATTTTCCAGCCAACCTCCTCAGAGTTTTCCTATCCCGGGTCGACGCCCCTGGCGAATATTCTTGGTTCTTAAGGAAATTCTGGATATCATAATACCATGGCTTACCGTCCGAAGCTTCCTCAATGGCGAATACGAATGTCGGCCTATCAAGGCGAGAGATGACTATTCTAGGAGCATCATTCCAAAAGTCCACCTTGTACATCGAGGAGAACGTCGCCAGAGCGTCTTCCATTTGGTTCTCCGCTCTAGGCACGTGATGGAACTCCACTCGATCGAAGAAAGGTAACAACATCCTTGCATAGTTCATGTAAGATATCAGATTAGGTTGTCGGGTTTCCCATTCTCCCTTGATCTGGTTGACAACTAGCGTTGAATCGCCATATACATCTAGATTCTTGATCCTCATATCAATAGCCTCTTTCAGCCCCATAATGCACGCTTCGTATTCGGCTTCATTATTGGTGCAAGGAAATGTTAACCTGGCAGTGAATGGGATATGAGAACCATGAGGAGTCGTGATAATTTGCCCCGATTCCACTACCGTATGAGTTAACAGCGCCATCGAATATCATCTGCCATTGGGAACCCTTCTCCGGACCTTCACCGGGTAATGGCTCATCGTAATCCTTCATATTTAAGAACATGATGTATTCGTTGAGAAATTCAAACTTCATAGGTTGATAGTCATCAATCGGTTGTTCCGCAAGATACTCTGACAGAATACTCCCTTTGATAGCTTTCTGGGAAACATATTGAATATCATACTCTGTCAAAACCATCTGCCACCTGGAAATTCTCCCTGAGAGTGATCGCTTTTCAAAGACGTATTTAATCGGATCCATCTTCAAAATTAGCATGGTTGTATAATTCAGCATATACTGTCTCAGGCGTTTGGCAGCCCAAGCGAGTGCGCAACATGTTTTCTCCAACATTGAGTATCTAGATTCATAGTCTGTGAACTTTTTACTCAAGTAGTATATTGCATGCTCTTTTATTCCAGTCTCGTCCTGCTGACTGAGAACACAACCCATGTTGTTCTCAAGAACCGTTAAGTACATGATCAATGGTCTTCCAGCTATTGGAGGCATCAGTATCAGAGATTCCTGCAAATATTCTTTTATTTTATCAAATGCCCTTTGGCAATTTCCGTTCCAGACAACCGCCTGATCTTTCTTTAGCAATTTGAACATGGGTTCACACGTGGTTGTGAGATGAGATATGAACCAAGCTATGTAGTTCAATCTCCCCAAGAAACCACGAACCTCTTTTTCGGTTTTTGGTGCTGGCATGTCTTGAATAGCTTTTATCTTTGAAGGATCGACCTCGATTCCTTTTTCACTGACAATAAACCCCAGTAACTTTCCGGACCTGACACCAAAAGTGCACTTATTTGGATTCAACCTCAGTCTAAATTTCCTTAGCCTTTCAAACAGCTTCAACAGGTTGACCAGATGTTCCTCCTTCGTTTGCGACTTTGCTATCATGTCATCAACATATACTTCAATCTCGTGATGAATCATATCATGAAACAAAGTGACCATAGCCCGCTGATAGGTTGCCCCTGTGTTTTTTAACCCAAAAGGCATTGCCTTATAACAAAAAGTCCCCCACGGCGTGATAAACGTTGTTTTCTCCATATCCTCTGGTAGCATCTTAATCTGATTATAACCGGAAAAAACATCCATGAAGGAAAACACGAAATACTACGGAGTATTATCAACCAACACGTCAATGTGAGAGAGCAGGAAATCATCCTTCAGGCTCGCTTTATTTAAGTCTCTTAATCAACACACATCCTTACCTTACCGTCTTTATTTGGTACAGGTACGATGTTAGCGACCCACGGAGGGTAAGTTGTTACAGCGAGAAACCCTGCGTCCAACTGCTTCTGGACTTCCTCTTTGATTTTCCCAGCCATATCTGGTCTGGTCCTTCTGAGCTTCTGCTTGACTGGTGGACACTCTTCACGCAACGGCAAGCGATGAACCACGATATCAATATCAAGAGTGGGCATGTATTCATATGACCAAGCAAAGATATCACTGTACTCTCGGAGCATTTCAACCAATATTTGCTTGATATCACTCTGCAATGCAACCCCTATCCTGACATTTCTCTTGACTTCCTCAGAACCCAAGTTGATGATCTCAATTTCCTCTTGATGAGGCAGAATGATTTTCTCTTCCTATTTCAACAGTCTAGCTAACTCTTCTGGTAAGTCTTCATCTTCATCAATCTCTTCTTCGGCTTGAAATATCGGTGTCATCTGCAAAGTGAAACCTGCAATGATGATGATTAAATGCTTAAAATGGTATGCAAACAAGCACAAACCACACTGCCATTTTATTGTTAAAAATAAAACATGAAAGACAAGGATCACAATATTTGAATGCAGAAAAACGCCCATTGATTGATTGATAAAATATTGTTCAAGCATAAACAATTAGGCCCTGAAGACAAATGCCGCTATGCTCCGGGTAGAACACGGGGCTACACAATAATCAGGAAAGCAAAGCATTACTCTTCTGTCGTCACTTGGATGATTTCTTCGATAGACCACTTGTTGAGGCTTTGTCTTGGGATGCATGGCTAAACCCAAGCGTCCATATCACAGTCGTTGTCATCGTCTTCATCGGATATGGCATTAATCTGCTCGAAGATCACCCCGCCGCTAGTAAACTGGACAGGCCCCTTATAGCGCGGCACGCTCTGGGAGGATAAAGATGGGATGTATCCCAAACCGAACGTGTCCTGCTTATTGGGTATATTCAGTACTTGACCCCAACCTTGTGATGCCCCAGCCTGCACCACTGCCTGGGCTTCTTTGAAAGACGACATGGCCACTTCGGGCGCCTTGCTCACAACCGGTGTTTTATCTTTGACTTGTACCGTCTCGAAGACTTGACATAAAGTCTCATGGATTTCGCCATCCACTTCAACGTATTTGAATGAAGATAAATGACTAATCATTATATCCTCCTCTCCACATACAGTGAAAATGTTGCCACCAACCATGTATTTCAACTTTTAGTGCAGCGTGGATGTTATAGCGCCCGCCGCATGAATCCAGGGACGTCCAAGCAGACAACTATAAGCTGGATGAATGTCCATGATGTAGAATACAACATCAAACACTTCAGGACCAACTTGAATTGGCAACGTCAACTCTCCAAATACGGACCTACGAGTCCCATCAAAAGCACGCACTACCAAGTCACTTGGCGTACACGTTATACCACGGGTATCCAATTTCATCAGCGCCTTTTTCAGAAGTACATTCAAGGATGACCCTGTATCAACAAGCACGTGTGACATAACGGCTCCTTGGCATTCAATAGATATGTGCAGCGCATAGTTATGATTTCTCCCCTTCGGCGTCAAGTCCAAATCAGTGAAACCCAACCCATTACCTACATTGACATGCGCTATAGTCTTGTATGGAATCAAGATTGTCGCAACCTCATTCCTCTCTTCAGCCACTATTTCCTTAGTCTGCTTCTCAGCAACCCTGTCAAATTGCAAGACACCATCATTCATCAACCTTTGAATATGGTTCTTCAGCTTCTCGCATCCCTCAGGATGGCTCAAACATTCAGGATAAGTCTCATCACAACCCGGGAATACACCTCCCTTCAACAACTTGTCTTTTACAAAGCTTATCTGTGTCTTCAACTCATTGACATCTGACACTAGATTCAAACTCTCATCTTCAATGATAGCACTGACTCCGACTTCCCCATGATTGGGCATGAGGTTCTGCACGACATTGGGTGTGCCGTGAGAAAAATTTATAGCTTTGGTATCCACCAAGTCTTGAACTTCGTGTTTAAACGCCTTACAGTTGTCAATATTGTGACCCGGTGCACCTGAATGAAACTCACAACGAGCATTGGCATCATACCCAGGAGGTGGTGCACCCGTCAGAGGAGGTAGGGTTCTCTTCTGTATCAACTGCAACTGTAACAAGTGCTGAAGCAATAGAGAATATGGCATTGGAGGCGGGTCAAACTGCCTATTAACGGTTCTCCTGCGATCCTGAAATTGTCTGGGCGCATTGTTTTGCTGATTCTGTTGCTATTATGGTACGACTGTTGTTGTGGTACTTGCAACCTGTGGTTGCTGCTGACGATATTGCTGACGTTGATTTCTATTTTTGTTCCGAGAACTAGACATTGCGTTAGTCTCACCTTCCTTCTTTTTATTGCCAAACGGCTTTCTTCCTCCTCCAGCTGAGGATACTTCGCCGGCCTGAATCTTACCTAACTTAATTCCATTCTCCACCCTCTACCCAATAATAATTAGATCAGAAAAGCTACCTGGCATACTACTGATCAACTTCTCATAGTATACGCCCGACAACGTAGCAACGAACATATCAATCAATTCTCGCTCTACCATTAGAGGCTGCACCCTGGCTGCTAGCTTACGCCACCTCTGGGCGTACTCTTTGAAGCACTCTATCGCATCCCTGCGAAGAAGGAGCCGGTGGAAGATAGAAGAGTCGCCACCGTTCGTTATTTATCCCAAAGAGAGGGAAGAGAAACAATCAGAGAAAACCTACGAAAAGGGAATAAGACAGGTCATCGCAACCAAATCTTAGGGTTCGGGAGTCGGTTACGCAAGGGGAAGGTATTAGCACCCCTTACGTCCATCGTACTCAACGGGATCCACGCTTGTTGTCTAGTCTATGGGTGAAAATAAACTATCTATGGATGCTAATGCTAACGGAAGGAACTGAAAAGAACGGAAAGAAATGACTCCATAGAGAATCGCCGCTCTATGCCTACGTATTCCCTCGTGCAATGGGAAATTCAGAGTCAACGTAGTTCGGGAAACTACGGGGGGGGGGGGGGGGGGGGGGGGGGGGAGGGATTGCTCGCCAAGACATTGCGTCTTGTGCCTACGTATTCTCATCTAGCATGAGAAATCAGAGCAAAGCGTAGTTCAGGCTAACTACGGGTAGACGAGGTGTTATCGATCACACGAGGGTGAGAAAAAAGGTAGACGATACTAGCGCACGCATTCTAGCAGTTAGGTGAATTGATGCTCGACCATTGGAGACTTAGGCGTTACCTGTTTGCGGTAGAACGGACGTAGTATGTCTTTGGTTTAAAGGTACGGGTTACCTAAAGAGGGGAAAAGGAAAAGTGCTCGCTAGGATTGTCGCAACCTTATGCCTACGTACTCTCAATAGATATGAGAGATCAGAGCAGCTGTAGTTCGGCTAACTACGGATAATGGTCTCGATCGCACGGAGGTGAGAGAAAAGGGGTCTCGATCGCACGGGGGCAAGAGAGGGGATCTCAATCGCCAGGATGCAAGAGAAAGGAGTCTCGATCGCACGGGGCGAGAGAAAATAGTTTCAATCGCACGGGGGCGAGAGAAAAGAGGAGCTAGGCCAAGACACGCCTAAACGAGAAGGAACTCGAGACACACATGCTAGAACCTAAGGTGTAGGAGCGAATGCGTCGCATATTGCCCAAAGGGTATACACTAAACACTCTAGACGAATGAGAGGAGGCCCCCCACTCATCATTTCCCACATATCTATTGCTTAGAACTCACAACGCTCGGCGGTTGATTAAAAGACTTGAATTAGAAAGATGTTACCGAACTGAGTGGTTCCATTGACCATTGAAATTGTGTGCAAGCTCCATTCCAATCTTCTCCTCTTTTGATCCTTGATGATGCTTCGAATCGGGACCAATGTGACGCTAAACCGTCATAGCTCGACTTATAAGGGAAGTCAAACTTTAAGAGGTCGTGTATTGATTTCCGTGCAATGGACAAGATAGAGAAACGATATTGAGGATCGTTCTCCAATTGAATCATGTCGCACGGACCAAAATAGTGGGATCTCATCTTGCGGATACAAGACTTCATCGATCACCAAAAGTCAAAATAAAATCGAAAATACGAAGGATGAGGAGAGAAAAGAGGTGGTCTCGGATCCAACATTATCCATCAATATTTTGACTAATAACGAATTACGGAGTTCTCGTCATCGACCAAAAACAGATGAAATGAAATAAAGTCAAAAATGAGAAAGAAGAGAGAAAGTCGGTCTCAGATCCATCGTTTCTCATCAATAATTTGATGGAGAATCGAAAGAAACTTCTTTATCGATCAAAACAGAAAATGGGACAAAATACCCAATAACAAATGAGAAATGGATTCAACTTCTAAAAAGTATATATAAAATATATAAATCCTAAAACTATAAATTAAAAGAAAATATTTATAAAGTTCTAAGTAAAATAAATATAAATTATAAATATACAAACTAAAAAACTATTAGAAAAATACATAAATTAATTAAAACCAAAATCTAACAAACCTTTTTTTTTAAAATACATTAATAAATTATATTAAAGAAAAACAAGAAATAAGAGGGAGGGGGTAAGCTGAGAGAACAGGGGGTGCAGTTGAAAAACGGGCTTAAGCCCAACACCAATCCAAGCAGAAAAAGTTTTAAAAGAAAAAAGAAAAAAAAGTCGTCTTCCACGTTATCACTCTCGCTCACCATTCTCTCTGCCTCAACGTCTCTCACTCTCACTCTGAAACCAAACCACAAATGTCTCAGTCTCCTTGCGTTCACTTTCAACTCTCAGATTCTCAAAAATCTCAACTCTGTTTTTTGTTCCTCACATTGCTTCAATGTCGGCGGCTTGAACGACAATGGTGTTTGGCGGTTGTAGGAGAACCGTGGTTTGAATCTGGGTCGCGGTGGTGGGTTGTTGTGTGGTTGTTTGGTTTATGAGAGTTTTGACGTTAATGGTGGTTTGAAGCTTTGGATGGAGTTTTGGTTGTGAGAAGGATGATGGAAACAGGAATGGGTTTCCGGGTTTAAGGTGGGTGTCGGCGGCGTTTCTGTTTGTGGTGGGGTTTGTCGGTGGCGGTGGTGATCTGTTTCGAAAGTTTGGAAGTGGAGAAATGAGCACGGTTCTAAAGATGGTGATGATTTGGTTTCAAGAGAGTGAGTTTTGGAGTTAGAACGGAGTTGTGTTTCTGGATTTCGCTTGGAAGAGGGGGGGGGGGTTGTTTGAAGCTTGAAGAAAATGATGTTTGGGTATGAATGTTGAAAGAGAAATGGCAAATGGGTTTCTCCGAAAATCTGAGTTTTATGGAGTTTAAGGTTGAGTTTTTTTATGTTGTTGAAGGTTGAGTCTGTTGGTTATGGAGTTTCACGGTGTTGGAGTGGGTTTCATTTGGTGAAAATGGAGAGTTTGTGTTGGTGGAAGTGGGTGAGTTGTTGTTTGTTCAATGGTGATGAAGTTCGATTGATGTTCAGAAACGAAAACGGGTTTTCAATTGAAGTTTTGTTGGTTTAAGTTTGTTTGAAAAGTGATGCAGGTGGAAGTTTTGTGATGGTTTCACGATGGTGATATGCAGAAGGTGAAGAAGATGATGGTGAGTGGAGTTTCGAAGGTTGAATCTGTTGAGAATGAAACTCGTTTTTTACGGTGAATGGTGGTGGTTTCGTGTTGTTCGAAGGGTTGGTTTTGGAAGACTGAAAGGTGAAGAAGATGATGGTAGTTGGAGGGTGAGGCTGAAAGAGATGATGAAGGTTGAGTTGGAGGAGAGGGCGGCTGATTTCAGATCCTTAGGGTTCTTTGGATGATAGAAGGTTGGAGACAAACAGTGCGGCTAGGGTTGATTGTCTGAAGATAGGAGATGATGAATAGTAGCTTAAATACTACAAACGTGACACGTGGCCCTGCTTGTGTTTACTAATTGACCTGATTAATGATGATTTTGATTTGTTGACTTGTTATTAATTAAAACGTTAATAAAAATGCTGAATTGATGAAAAGTTGATGTTAGTTAGTTAAAAAACATGGTTAATTGAACACTAGCTTAATAAAAACGACTTAAATTAAATTCTAAAACCTATGACTAAATAACAACTAACTACATCCTAATTTAAAATAATAAAACCTAATTAAATCTAAACTAAAAAATAAACTAAAACTTAATAATAATTCTAAAGAAAACTATTTCCAAAGAAAAATCTAACAAATAAATAAATAATAAGAAAAACTATATTAAAAATAAAATCTATTTCTAAAAATAACATATTAAAATCTAATTAAAATATCTAAATTATTTTCTAAAAATAACTATATAAAAAAACCATTTAATAATCTATTTTAAAAAAACATTTTCTAAAAAACTTAATCCTAAAAATTATTTAAAAAGCCTAATAAAAATCAAATTACAAACTACATTTTAAAATAAATAAAAAATCTAACAAATAAAAATATATATTAAAAATAAATATCTATTCACTTTTTTTATAAACAAAACTATTCTAAACAATTAAATAAGACAAAAATAGCAACAAAAATGCAAAAATGCTAGGAAAAACAGGCGAGCACCGAAAAGCGCTGATATTATCGACATGGATTGGATTATCAAGAGGAGAGCGACTTTCGCTCAATTTCGACACTGAACTTATTGTTTGAATTATTTGAATTGCCTGAAACGCGAGCCAAGCGGCTAAAATCCTGATAAATTCAATCCGGCCGATAACACGGACAAAATGCGACCTAAATGATATGCAGATGAAAACGAAGCAAAATCCAGTCAAAGTCGGATAACCGGTGGGTAAATTTTAGGGTGTAACACACTCGTTGTTCTTCTGGGAAAGATTTTGCAGCTGGACCCTGTTTGGCGCAAGGTCGTTATTGTACTGACAGTGCTTGACAAAGGCTTCAGCTAAGTCCCTCCAACTGCGAATATTAACCGGTTCCGAGCTCATTACCACTCAAGAGAAGGTCCAGAAAGGTTGTGTTGGAAAAAATGCACCAACAATTTTTCATCATCTGAGTAAGCGGACATCTTACGATAATAAGAGTGCAGATGAACCCGGGGACAAGTCGTGCCTTTGTATTTGTCGAAGTCGGGAACTTTGAATTTCAACGGTACTTTCAAGTTTGGGATCAGCCCCAGATTGGCCATGTCCAGTCCCATGGAGTTCTGATTTTTAAAAGATTTCATCTTCTCTTCAATCAGCTTAAACCTCTTATCAGCCTCAGACGGCAGCCCAGCACCAATATTGCGCAGAGAGAATGCATTTTCTTGCTGATTTTCCTCCCACAGAGGAACATTGTTGCCATGCATAACACACACCACCTCAGGGATTCCACCTGCATTACCTCTTCCCGGAGGGATAACTGTTTTAGGAATAGCATGAGCATGTGGCGTACCATCACCACGAGGAGGATTAGCAGCAGTTCCTCCATGAAGCACACCATTATTGTCAACTCTGGCAATCAATGGATGTACCAAGGTCCTTAGTTGCTCCTGGCCATTTGCCACTCCCTGCATTAAGTCCATAAATTGGGCCATCCTGTCCCTAAGATCCTGCATCTCAGCCTGCATCTGTTCAATGACCTTGCGTTGATTCCCTCTGGTACCGTAACGATGAATTGTCTGATTGTCTATCCTGAAACGAACTACCAAACCACAGGAAATAAGGTTAACGGTTCGGATGCACCTGCTATACAAAAATGCAGATATATATATATATATATATATATATATATATATATGCATTAGGGAAATTTCCCCCTCGATTTTAGTTTTGAGATAACATCACAACACTAGAGAACCCATACACAAGCATAGAGCAAAACTCCTCATACATAAACAAGATCCCACAAGGCAATGTACAAGTACAACACTGAGTACAATAGAATCAACAGTGACCTCAACCAACAGGTCTGGTGATGGTCCACATACAACAATATAGCAACAAACTACAAAGAGAATGAAAAGCATCAAGTACGATGATGAGCTCTGAAGTCCTCTAACAGCTCCTTCGTCTCGGGATGATCTGGACTGATGAGCAACCCCTGGATGAGTAAGTCTCGCTGGCTAATCGTGTCTTGTAAACCCTGAGCGTAACGCTCCCAGGCTCCCTCGCCAAAGACCTCCTCAAGCTTGCACCTCTTCGTATCAGTTCTAGCCTTGTAATCCTCCAAGGTTGCAATAGCTTCATTCAGTCTACAATCACTTTCACGTCAAAGTGAGGCTCCTGATGCAATCTTCTCATCCTTCAAAGTAAACAGAGTCTTCAACATAGCAATCTGTAGCTTCAATCCATCCTCACGCTCCCTGTTGTTGGTAAGAGTAGCATTCCACTATGCATTGAACTTGGAAATCTCCAGATAAGCTCTATCCAACTCCTTCTTCTTAGAAGTAAGAACATCACTGACAGCTTTCAGATCTAAACCCCAACGTTCTCGAGCACGAATCTCTTTGGTCAAATCTATACCCAACTTGTTCACCAGCTCAGTTTGCTTCTTAGCTGCATAAGTAGCATCATTCTTCTCACTCCAGAGCTGAGTAATCTCTTTCTTCAACTCTCCATTAGCCTTGCGCAACTCTTCTTTCTCAGACCACAACTAGTTATACCTCTGGATGTCGACAGTAGTAGGCTCTTTAATCATCAGAAGATATAGAGACTCACGAGATGGAAAAGGCATCAATACTCCCTCTGCTCTCTCCTGGATCCAGGTGACATAAGGGTCATAGGCTCGACTATCACTCTTCCCCAAAGAAGCTTTCCCCTTCCGGTGGATGCTGCTCCAAGCTCTCTCAACTTTAGCCAAGGTATCCCCTTCCAGCAAACCAGTGAGATATAGAGATTCCTGTATCTTCCCTTCCTTAGGAGGATCTCTCAAAGCATACCCAAACTGTCTGACTACCAAGGATGGGTTATAGTTGATGCATCCTTTCCTTCTGACCAACGGGACGTTAGGAAATCCACCGTAACTGTAAATGATCTCAGTACCCAACATGTCTCTATCAAACCAGATAATGTTCTCAGACATCAATCCCATCAACCTCTCAGACCACTCTAGGGTACCTGCAGTATCAATAAGTGGACCTGATTTGGGAAGGTGAATCACAAACCACCTGTAGAACAAAGGCACACAACAAGACACGTTCTTCCCTCTCCGGTTCTCATTCTTGTAGTGCACAAAATGATAAACATTTCCTTGGAGCGTAGGTACAGGATTCTCTGAGGCAAATATGTGGAATGCATCCAAGTCTACAAAATCTGGAAGGTTAGGAAACAGCACGGTACCATAGATACACAGTGCTAAGATAGCATTAAACACAACCCAACAACCATCTTTGGCAAACTGTTGATCTTTGTCAACCAGAAAAGGCAATGGAAATCCAGGCATTCCACTCCTCTTAACCACCTTCCCTGAAATCTCAAAAACATCAAGATGGAGGGCAGGAGCAAGCTTAGCCAGATCAGGCTCAGCATCAGTGTGATAGAATGACACCTGATCTAAGATAGTGACCCCTAACAACATGGAGAACTCCTCTAAGGTAGGCGCCAGAACATAATCCGGAAAGATGAAACACCTCAGCTGTGAATCATAGAACTGCAACAGAGTATAGAGACCACTCAACTTATATGTTGATGACTTGCAGACAACACTCAGGAGCTTCCCATAAGACTGCTTGAAATCATCCATCACCTTCCTGTCAGCCACATAAATCAAACTCAACAAAGATCCAATGTCTGCAGTAGGGAACTTTTATGCTACTGTCTTCTTCAATGTATGCTCCATGTTTGAGGAGAAGTAAGATCACTAGAATCGAGAAGAAAATATGCACCTGCAACATAAATACATGTCAATGAAAATGCAATATGAAAATGCAAATGCAAATGCAACAGGGGATCAAGATTGTTGTGTTGTTGATCAAGAAGAACCAGCACTCCGCTTTAGCAAGAACATAGCACCATCATAAGGACCCACTGTATCAAGTTCTCATATTCATTCTAACAAGAAAATAGGGTAGGTTGAAGGTCAAAGTTACCTGTATAACCCTCCCACTCACAGGTATGAACCTATCACTGATAAGGTCTCACATTCTATGCGGTCATCAGCATCACAGACTTTCGAAAAATGATGATACGTCCACCATTTCCGGTTTTGCATCATAGTCTAACAAAGAGGCCTCACTTAGCTAACTTCCAAATGATCGGTCCCCAGAGTCAACAATCCTCAGATACAAAATCCTCTCAACGGTCCTACGGACTAGAGAGGAATCATAAAAGAGAATCTCGTCTGAGCGCGAATTTCACGGGAACTAGTGCATGCTAAGCATACAGTTCCACCACTACTTTCCACTTCTAATGCTAGGGTTGTACTCAAGCTTGGGTTTGTCTTCTCACTCAATGGAACATTCCCACCCAACAGCACAGCAAAACTGATATATACAATGTTGAAAGTAAAATGCAAATAAAGATAAAGTACAACACATATATACACCCAAAAGATAAACAAACAAGCGCTAGGATTGACTCGCATAGGGAACCAGAGTAGTCCCCAGCAGAGTCGCCAGTTGTCACATTGCTACGAAGAAGGGTCGGCAAGGACAGAAGAGTCGCCACCGTCGTTATTTATCCCAAAAGAGGGAAAGGAAATGATCAGAGAAAACCTAATGAAAACGGGAGAAGAGAAGTCATCGCAACCAAATCTTGGGTTCGGGAGTCGGTTACGCAAGGGGAAGGTATTAGCACCTCTCACGTTCGTCGTACTCGACGGGATCCACACTTTGTTATCTATCTAAAGAGTGTTGAACTATCTAAACTACAGGCTACAGGACAAAAGAAAAGAAAAGAGACTCGATAGAGCATCGCCGCTCTATGCCTACGTATTCCCTCGTGCAATGGGAAAGTCAGAGTCAACGTAGTTCAGAAAACTACGGGTGAAAGTTGGGGGAAGGTTGCTCGCCAAGACATCGACGTCTCGTGCCTACGTATCCTTGTTCGGTACGAGAAATCAGAGCAAACGTAGTTCGGGCTAACAAGACCACAGGTTGGTTCAAATGTTTTACCTGAGTAAGGTTAAAACTTAGTTCTAGTAGTTAGGGGTATGCAGCTCGACCATTGGAGACTTAGGCGTTACCTGTTTGCGGTAGAACCAAGAGTTAACAAAACTCTCCTTACGAAAAAGGTTTCCAAATTAAATCCCGAAGGATAAAAAGATTTGATGTTTTTTTTGTATTTTTTTAGGCAAGAAGTGAATTGAATTTGATTTGAAACTTATGTTGCACTAAAGACTATGACCTAGGAGCAAATGCGTCGCATATCGTCCAAAGGACATACCTTAAACACTCTAGACAATAGAGAGGAGGCCCCATAATCATCATTCCCCAAGTACTTAAGGCTCGTAGCGTACAACATTCATTATCCATTGTTAAGTGTTTTGAAGAAGTTTGAAGATGAGAAAAGAGAGACACACTCTAAGGGGAGATTAAGACTTAACCTAAAGTTCTCATACAAAGTCCACCTATGATTGGGATAAAAGGGAATGCTACCTAATGTTATCGTGCATGGGTTCAAGCCTAAGGTCTACCATGACCTCTCTTGAACAAGAGAGGTTAAAGGTCTTAAGGGAACATGGCAAAGGAAGACAAAAAGAAAACAAGCACAAACGAGAGAAGAAAACTATGCAAACATGCAATGCAACACAAAGAAAAAGAGGGAGGAAAAAGGTGTGGGGTAACAACCACCACAAGCACATCTCAACCTCTTCAAGCAAATAAGAATATGCAAAACAAATATGAGAAAATGCAAACAAATGAACTTAATCAAGTTCAAGCAAAAGTGAGATGCAATAGGAGAAGTCATGACTTCTAAAACCATTCAATCCTCAATCACCGACGAAAAGTGGGAGGAAAAAGTGTGGGACAGCAGCCACCACAAGCACATCTCAACCAAATCATTCTTCATGCTCAAGCAAGACCCAAAATAAAAATCACTTTGAGCAACATATACGAGAGTATGCATTCAAGTGAAAAAAGGACCACGCGTCGAAGCAATCATGATTAAACAATCAAGAGCAGTGACATATATCCAAAACATCTCACTCCTAATGCATCATACTGATCCATGAGAATTCGAAGTGAAATGACATCAAAACAAGCATGAAAAACAGCAAAACAGGCCTGCTGGCACAATGTTAATCGATTAACACCAGGGGTTAATCGATTAACCACTTAAAAATGTTGGAAAATTTGAATATTCGCATTGGTTAATCGATTAACCAATTGGTTGACCGATTAACACTGTATCATCAGCAGAAAACAGCAGTCCAAAAGCACTTTTCAGTAACTTATCCAATGTGCAATCATTCCAATGATCATACAATCAATTAAGCACAAAATTACACCAAAAAACAATAATCCAATTGTCATGTAAACATGTTTAAATAGCAAGATCACAATTCATATGAATCAAATCAACCAAAAGTCAATCAAAAATGAATATCCACATGGAATATGCAAAATAAGTTCGAAATAGTAACGAATCTAGAATTCCAACCTACGAAGCGGAGAATTGCTCCGGTTAATGTTGATTCAACTCCGATTGAACAGATCTGAGCAAGAAATCCAGAATTCCTTCAAGATCTAATTGAGTTCTTGTAGTAGAAATGAAGATCCACCAACATTAAGCCAAAATATATCAAATAAGCTCTTCTAGATCCACTTCAAAATTCAGATCCACAATTGCACAAAATTTGAATGGAGAATTTGAGATGATAAGGATGATTGATGAAGGTTTATGCTCTAGAACTCAATGATTTCAATGGAGAATCAATGAATTCAAGCAAAGAGAACTTTTGGTGTAGTTTGGGAATGGAAAAGTTGAGAGCAAATTGAGAGAGTGAATATGAGAGTGAAATTATGAGGATCTTTTTTGTGAGGTTTGAAGCAAATCATTTAAATACCGCTTAGGTTTGGATCCAAATGTGGTTTAAAGTGTGATTTGTGAAAATTGGAATGGAATTAGGAATGTGAATTTGGAGGGAATTTTAATTAATTTGAAAATTAACCAAAATTCAAAATGGTTCTAGATCCTTCCCTTGGTGTAAAATCAATTTCTCATATGATCAAAATGGACCCCAAAGTGACCTCTATTAAAAGTTCACGTACAGAGCTGAAATATGCCTTGGTTAATCGGTTAACCATATGGGTTAATCGATTAACACCTTAAAAAATTCAAATTTGATCTGATTTTGACTTGGTTAATCGGTTAACCATTTGGTTAATCGATTAACACGTTGAAAATTTTAATTTTGGCGCCTTTTGGAGAGAAAAGTGCACAACTGCCCGCTTTCATCCATTTTGATCCCTGTTAATCCTCTGAAACTTGTCCTTGAATATTATAACCGTGAGAATGCTCGAGATAGCCTGGGTATTGCCTTCTGAGCTGAAAATATCCTGCAAAAATAAAATAAAATTGACCGCTCGATCGTCAGGCAAAAACAAATGTTGGAGCCTCTGATGCTCGCTGTTCAGTCTCTGACACAAAAAGTGCCCTAAGCCACAGAAACGCCTTGATCCCATGCTTCAAGAACAAATGCTATGGTATGAAAAAATGCGAAAATACAAATAAAACATAAGCCGAGAAAAGAAAAGGTTGGTCAAATTTCGGGGTGCAACAATATTCAACCGCCTTTTACCTTGAATGTTTGAAAGTCGTTCGCTTTTCATCCCTTCAGGTCCAAGTCGTTTGAATAGGGGCAACTGTTGTACCCCAAAATTTGACCAACCCTTTTCCATATTTGGCTTATATTTCGTTTCATTTGCATCTGCATATCATCTATCGCATACTGTGCATTGTGTTAATCAGAACGGATTATCGGGATTACAGCTGCTTTGCTCGCGTTTCAGGAAATTCAAACCAGTTCAAATAAGGAGATTGATTTTAAAATCGAGTGGAGTTTGTGCTCTTTCTGGTGGTTCAGTCTATGCTGATTTCGGTTGCGTTTCGGTGTTCATCCGATCTTTCCGTTGTTTCACTGCTTTGTGTGATTTTTATTCTTATTTTCTGCTTTACAGATCTATTTAGATTTTGTTTAGAGAATAGGTTTTTATTTTTTAATATAACATTTTAAATAGTTTTTAGATATTAGAATTTGTTTTTTAATAGTTTAAAATAGTTATTTTATTTAGAAAATAGGTCTCTTTAGAATATTAGGTTTTTTTATTTATTTTAGAATCTTCTTTAGAATTATCTTCTTTTAGTTAAAATTAGGTTTTGGTTAAATTAATTGTTTAGGAGTAGACTTATTTAGTTTTAATTAATTTGTTAGAATTTTATTAGAATTAATTAGATTAGTTAATTAGTGGGATTAACTTTTAAGTAGAATTAGAATTATTATTAATAGTATTAATTTAATTAGGATTTATTTAGAGTTAGTTATTAGAATGTTGTAATTAATAGTTATAGCATTGTTATTAACAAGTTAAGTCAATGTTAATCAGCATTAATCTTCAGTATTTCTTAATCAAAATCATGCCACGTGTCATGAGGTGGGGGTATAAAGCACTACTCATTACCCCAACCTCAAAAAAAACCTAGAGTTCAACGCCGCTCATCCTCACGAGTTCATCATCAGCACCAAAACCCTCACCTCCAATATGGAATCACTGAAATTCCCATCAACAAAACACAATGACCATCTCCTTCCAGCTCTAAACTTAACTCGTTGTTTCCTTCAAATATTCATCTTCAACAACATCAAACAAACCTCACTCGACCGCCATTTTCGGTACCACATCATCACCACCCTTAACCCAGACTTCATCTTATTCATTATAAACCCTCAACTCTATTTCTCTTCGCCTGTATAAAACTCATTCTTCTTCAACAGAACCACCATCCTTCGAACCGCCATTACAAACCCTCCGTTAAATCTCAACCAATAACAACTCAACACTCACACAAAATAAACCCAATTTTCACCATCAACAACTCAAACCAACTTCTTTAAAACTTCGCCATCTAACCATCACCTTCATCAACTCAACCAAACTTCAAATCCACAACTTGCAAAACCGTTACCCTTTCGCAAACCTTCACACAGCTCTCCGTAGAACCACAACCAACAACCCATAAATCCAAACCCTTTTCTTCAACAGAAACGGAAATAAAGAAGATGAAGAGAGATCGAGAGCTAAGTGACTAAAATCATCAACCGAATCTGTAAACCTGGAAGGATAACACTGTTCACGCGGGAGAGAAAGATTAAGATTCATCTTCAAAGTAATAAGGTTGAACCTGTTTATATTTGATTTTTGATTACCGTTGACGCTTGCGGATCGCGTCTTCATAGTCTTGGCTTTGTTTTCATTGAGAGTTGGTCTTTGCATTTGTCTATTCGTTGAACCCTGAGGCTAAGGGTGGTTTGGTTTAAGACTCTGGTTTATTATTCATTGTTTGTGAGCTTCATTGGGCTTGAAGGCCCTTTTTGAGTTTTGTCTTCACATAGCCAGATTTTTTAACGGTGATGGGTTCTCAACCCATATGATCCCTTGGCGGATGTTCATCTGCCCAAGCCTGTGTCTGTCTTGATCTCACTGCCCCCCTATTTCATTTTAAACCCCCCCTGTTCTTCTTCATTTTTTTTAAGAAATATTATTATTATTATTTTGTATATATATTATATTAATTATGTTTATATATTATTTTGTTTTAGTTTTTAAAAACAATTTGGTTATACATTTTTTTTGTAAATATATTTTATTTTCTAAGTTTTATTTTATATTATATTATATTTCTTTTAGAACTTTAGAACTATTTTATATTAGAGTTTATATTATTTTTTATTAAGGTTTTATTTCAATTTCTTTTAGAATTTTGATTACTTTATTTTTAGAAGTTAAATTCCATTTCTCTTTTGTTATTGGGCTTTTCGTCCATTTTCATCTGTCTTGGTCGATGACGAGACCTCCATAATCCATTACCAGTCAAATTATTGATGAAAAATGTTGGATCCGAGACCACCTCTTTTCTCTTCTCATTTCTTCTTCTTTTTGATTTTATTTTGACTTTCTGTGATCGATGAAGTCTTGTATTCTTACGCGTCAGATTTTCGAAGTCGATAACCTTCCCGATTTCAAATCTATTGAAGATGATCATTTGGGTCATTTTCTCTACTTTGAGATCGCAATAGGCTATCTTCGATTAATCGACATTATGTTTGCGATTAAGATGAGATCCCACTTTTTGGCCCGTACGACACGATTAAATTGGAGAATGATCCTCAATATCATTTCTCCATCTTGTCCATAGCACGAAAATCAATACGCGACCTACTATAGTTTGACTTCCATTCATAAGTCGAGCTATGATAGTCTAGCATCACATTGGACCCGATTTAATTCACTTTGACCCTTTCGAGCCGTATTTCGAAACATCATCATCAAGGATCAAAGAGGAGAATTTTGGAAATAAAGCTTGCATGCAATGTCAAGGGTCAATGGAACCACGTCGTTCGGTAACATTTTCTAATTTCAATCTTTTATTCAACCGCCGAGTATTGTGAACCGTAAGCGATAGATACGTCGAAAATGATGAGTGAGGGTCCTCGTCTCACTTCGTCTAGAGTGTTTAGCGTATGCCCTTTGGGCAATATGCGGCGCATTAGTTCCTACGTCTTAGGATTTTGCGTGTGCGTCCGATTCCTTCCCGTTTAGGTGTTTCAAGCCTATCACCCTTTTCTCTCGCCCCCGTGCAATCAAGATCCCCTTTTCTCTCTCCCTCGTGCAATCAAGACTCCCTTTTCTCTCGCCCCTGTGCGATCGAGACTATTTTCCCGTAGTTAGCCGAACTACGTCTGCTTTGATTTCTCATACCCGTTGAGAATAAGTATGCACAGGATTGCGATGATCCTGGCGAGCACTCTTCCCCCTTCCCTTTAGGTTTCCCATACCTTTAAACCCGTAGACATGCTACGTCCGTTCTACCGCAAACAGGTAACGCCTAAGTCTCCAATGGTCGAGCAGCAATACATCTAACTGCTAGAATGCGTACACTAGTATTGTCTACCCGAACCTTTTCTCTCTCCCCCGTGCGATCGAGAACACCCCCTTTGACCCGTTGTTGGCCGAACTAAGTATGCTCTGATTTCTCATACCCGTTGAGAATACGTAGGCACAAGACGCAATGTCTTGGCAAGCAATCCCCCCGGTAGTTTCTGAACTACGTTGACTCTGACTTTCCCATTGCACGAGGGAATATGTAGGCATAGAGCGGTGATGCTCTATCGAGTCTCCTTTCTTTTATTTTTGTCCCCGTAAGCCTGTAGCTTAGATAATTTAACACCCTTTTAGATAGATAATAAGCATGGATCCCGTTAAATACAATAGACGTGAGGGGTGCTCATACCTTCCCTTTGCGTAACCGACTCCCGAACCCGAGATATGGTTGCGATGACCTGTCTTCTCCTTTTTTCGTAGGTTTTCCCTGATCGTTTCCTTTACCTCTCTTTGGGATAAATAACGAACGGGGGCGACTCTTCTGTCCTTTCCGGCCCCTCTCTTCACAGCAATGCGACACCATCATGAACTCCCAATTCACTGTCTTGGTATCTCTTCTTTCAGCTAGGGTGACCATAAGCTCAATTTAACCCCAGGGGAAGCCATTAAAAAATTGTAAGTCGGGTCCTTTATAAGGCCACTTATTTTCCATCTTTAGCCCTCGATTTTTAAAGATCTTATGTACATGATGTCGTAAGAGCATGCTTCGTCAATGAGGACATTGGAGACCTCAAAATTGACAATGTTTGTCCTCATAACCTAATAAAATGTCTCATTTGGTATCTCGTCTAATTTTTCACTATCATAAAATCCAAGGATAGCTCTTTCTAATTCATCGATCAATTCCTTCCTCTCTTTTTTCTCATGGACATGAGCTCGACGATTTTCCTTTTGATCATACCCTTTAAGGGATTATTTTCCATTGGAAGTCCTCAGGTAAAATATGCAATGAACTGGTGATTTCCCTTCCGGCCTTTCTCATTTTCACTACTCCCATCTTTCCCCCTTTTTTTTCCTAGTGACATCTTCAATAGCTTTATTGAAGAATGATTTTCTCTACAAAGGAGTGTTTCTTCTTAGGAAAATCTACTTGAACCCTACTCCTCTCTTAGTGTCCTGGCATCCCTTTTCGTAACCATCCCGGGTGTTCTCAGTAAGTCCTTCTTTCTTGATCATCTATTCTATCATATCCTTCAAATGAATGATGTATTCATTTGTATCGTGATCGTGAATCTTGTAAAAACAACAATGTTTAGACGTATCTATCCTATATGGTTCTCTAACTTGTTAGGGGTTTTTTTATCTTGGCTTCTTTGAATTCGGTATCTGCAAACTCTTTCTAGATTTTCTCCATTGAAGTGTTCATAAAAGTATAGGTGTTGAACTCGGATTGGGTTATGTGATCCTCATCTTATCTACACCGAGCGTTATCTCTTCTTTTGATTATTTATACATGGAGTTCTTTGTTTTTAGGAATGTATCTCCTTCATCATCTAGGAACTTCTTTCCATAACTGATATAAGGTTGAGCCATTTTCAACAAATCACTCAGATTACAGGCTTTCTTGAACCCAAACATTTCCCAAAACATGTGGTTTGGTTTCAACCCCATTTTAAATATCTATCATTTTAGCATGTCAGTTATACCCCCACTATTACTTCCACTTTTATGAAGCAGTCAATGAACACGCATGTAGTTTCATTCTTTCACTGCGTGGCTCATCTGAGCACGACTATAGTTATGGATCACCTCTTTCGAAAATAAAATTAGGAAATGAAGGCATTATAGAGGTCCTTCCACAAATTTATGTTCTCATTCATGAGGGTTTTAAACCACGTCATTACACCTCTGATTAGTGGTAGTGCAAAGAGCTTGCACTTTACTACCCCTTGGACATGGTGGTAATTATATTATTATCTACTTTTTAACATATTTGTGTAATTCCTTGGTTCCGTCAAAGCTCTGCAGCTTTTGAGACCTTTCCAAAAAACCTCAGGTTCCTACTGTCGAGGATGTGGAAAGAGAGGGGGTTATTCTTTCATTTTAGATTGCGTCATATCTTTCTAACCTTTTGGGATGACGTGACGATAAATCATGAGAGTGTCGCACCTCAAAAAGAGTATGAATTCCACTTCATCCTTGGTACAAGTGAGAATTAGTCACTTCAAGACTTTCCTCTATGGTGTAGTTATGCTACCAGGAACCGACTTTGGTGCGATAACTTGATCTCCCCAGGAGGCTGCCTTTCATACAGTATTGTCTCTTGGTGGAGCATATTTTAGGTTCTCTTTAATCCTGAGAATTTATTCTGCTAGGAATTGTGAATTTTTGTTATTGAACTAGGTTATAGACCCTGTTTAGCAAGTCTATTGCTCCCTGAATTCTGAGGTTTGCCTGCAATTGCTAAAGGATTCAAAGAATGTTCTATCCAGGTATAACAGATAGAGGAGGAGGTCAATGTAATTATTTGCCTTAGTGAGGTTGTTGTGTGGATTAAAAAATAAAATGGAATGAAATGTTCATTTTTTGAATCTTAGAGAAGCAGAATATTATAATGTAGGCTCAAAAAGAGACGTTGTCATAATTAGATCGTTTTCTGTAGAAGGAAAGGGAGAAAGACGTGGAACTCTATCAGTTTCAATAAATGTGGCAACAACTTGTCGTTGAATGAGATCATAACATCAAGGAAGAAGATAAATGAAACTTTGAAAAAAAAATGAGATTTAAATCTTTTATGGAGGGACGCTGGATTTTTTGTGTGTGGAAGCTAACTGAAATCAAAAGTCAATTTCTATAGACATCGCCATTATTTGATTAAGAACTAGAAATCAAAAGTGAGAAGCTAACTGAAATTAAAAGTCAATTCTATAAACAACACCATTATTTGATTAAGAAATAGAAATAAAAGGTGAGTTAGCGAAATCTTGTCTTGAAATCTTGTCTTTGTATAATGACTATCATGGTTTTAAATTGTAGACCGTATCACCTAATGCGGCCGCAATATTGCGGTAGGGGTAGTGTCTGAATCCGCATCCGACCGCAATTTTAGTGTAATTAAAAATCACATTATAAATTAGTTCATAATACCACAACGTCCGCATTTTAACACCGTAACGGCCGCATTTATCTGCATTAGATTACATCTTACACATTACTTGAAAAACTTATTAGATCTACCTTCTTTCCTATTTATATCATAGATTAAAGATATATTTTTAAAAAATTTGATAGATTCAATGTAATGGAAAATTGTTAATGAAATATATATAAAAATTTAAAGAGAAAATGAAAAACATGTGAAACCTAATATTAATAATAAATTATACTATTTTGAGTTGATAAAAACTAAATTCACACCGCAACTTTTAAAAGATGTACTTTTATGATGCATTCCAAACACCAAATCAAAAATCATAAATAAATTGTGAATGAAAATAATTCAAATATTTAAAATGACACATTTTACTCTTACATGAAAAACAGTTTATATGAAAAACGGTTTATGTGATGTTTGAAAATAATTTGAATATTTAAAATGACATATTTTACTCTTATATATAAGAGAAGCGGTTAAAATTGTTCATCTGTGATGTAGTAGGTTGTGCGAATAGTTGTTAAATTGAATTAAATCTTGGTTTATGTGATGGAAGGCGAAATTAGTTGTTTCTCTACGTGCCTTGCAAATGGCGTAACTTCTAACAGAATCTAATATTTTTACTGTGAGATGCATGTTGTAACACCCTTATTCTACCCCACCGATATTACGGCAAAATAACACGGATTTCAGAGTAAAATATTAACTTTCATAAAAAGCCACAAAAGGGCGTACATTTCTCAAAGTCAACAAAATTGGTCAATACTCCGTAACGACGGGTTTTCCTCAAAGTACATCAAAATACATAAAACAGCGGAACTCAAAGCATAAATCAAGGTTTCTCCTTAAAAGGGAACATCAGTAAAATAATCGAATGATATAAAATCAACTCAAAGAACCCAACCCGATGTTACATATCAGAGCAAGACCCTCTAAATTAACCATAAAGGCTAATGACTCTAAAACTCCAAAATACTCCTCGACAGCGTCCACGGCTAAACTTGCTCATCTACACGTTACCCACGTGGAGGTAACATTCAAACAGGAAGGGTGAGTACAACAATTCATAATCATCAATGTATAACAATTAATGCATAAACGACGTCATATTCATATTCAACACATTCATATCCTTCAATAGACCTCGAAGGCCACAACGTCATAATTTATACACAAAGGCTCATAAATGAAAATGCAACATCGACTCAATGCATATGGTACCAATCATCAGAGCACGATGGACACTGGGCCATCAACCCTCTATAGATCCCCATCAATGGAATCAGAGCACATCATAATACTTCACATCCGCACAGTGGGATTGAAGCCAAAGTAATCGAGGTCCTGAACTGAAGTCCGGATGCACATGAATGCATGATGCACACTTTACAAATCGTCCTCATAATAACATTATAGGTGCATCATCATTCATCATATTTATCACCATCAAACGTCATAATTCATCATATTAATCATCATACAGCATATCATCATAATTCATCATATTACTCATCATACAACATATCATCATAATTCGTCATATTAACCGTCATACAACATATCATCATAATTCATCATATTAATTAATCTCACACATCATGTCATCATATAATCACGTTTAAATCACATATTAGCTCATAGTCATATTATCCCATATTATCCCATAGTAATTCATAATACTATCCCCATATCATCTCATATTAATTTATTAAATTATACTCACGATAATCCTCACACTATCGCCTATTAATCACATAAACTTCACAGCTCTACTCATGTTAATTTGTCATATCATCACATAGTATTCACATATTAATCCCTAATATTATCTCACATTGCCTCATATTAATTCATCATAATAACACTCGCGGTAATTCTCATACTATCACTTATTACTCACGCAACCTCACTGTCATACTCATAGTAACTCATCACAGGAATCTCAGAATCAAACATCACGAGATTGCTGCACATGATCAATTTCACGAACTCTGCTGTGTTCACTGGCTCGCTCGCTAGGCGAGTTTGTAGCGAGCCTTCGCTGGCTTGCTCGCTAGGCAAGCCTGTAGCGAACCTTCGCTGGCTTGCTCGTTAGGCGAGCAGTGCGATGACAGCAAAACCTGCTACGCACCAGAACTGATTTCTACCTAAAAAACTCATACGATTCACATACCCAGTGCCCTTAAAACATCCCCAAATCATCCCTAAGATCATACGGCGATAACGGCACAAACCCTATGGTTCATTAGGACAATTCGGAAACATTTGCACTGCCTAAAACACTATTTTCCTGCAATTGCTTTGAGTGCATCAAAGTTACTCACATTTGAATATTCCTATTCCTACAGGGTCAAACATATCACAATCCAAGGTTTTGGCCACGAAGGCCTAAGGTTTCTCTTTCTCATATCGATATTCAGTGTTACATACCATTACCCCTAACCTCAAAGCCTTATCATCAAATTCCCAATTTCCCCACAACCAACCCAAAATACCTTAAATCATAAACCAACCATAAACACATCTAAAGGCATACATAGAAAATCATGAACAGCGATACTCCCCATACCTTAGCCGATTCAAAGCTTTCACGATTAACTCCGGCAATCTTTCGAAGCTTTTGCCTCCACTAATCCCTCGTCAGAGCTCTGGCCTCCATTCTTTTCACGGTTAACAAAAATGAATCTTAAACCTTCAGAATTCTATTTTGTCAAACTTAGACTTGAGCCACACAATTGGGCTTTTCTCATAACACCCTTACTAACTCTTCATAATGTCCATTTTACCCTTATTTCACTTATATTCATTTTAATCAATAATAATACTAATAAATCCATATTACATACTATTATTCCAAAATAAATACTCCAATATGCATAATTCTTCAATAATTCCCAAAACCACCAAAAACACCGAAAACACCAAAAATACGAATATCTTCAATTAAATAAATTAATTAAAATATTCTGATTAAATTCGGGGTGTTACAACTCTCCCCCACTTAAAAGAATTTTCGTCCTCGAAAATTACCTCAAGAAAACAGAGTCGGATACGACTCCCTCATATAGTCTTCACACTCCGAAATCCGACTTTCTCTAGTTGGTCCTCTCAAAACTACCTTTACTAAGGAAATTTCTTTACTCAAGGTTGCTTCTTGTTCACTAATCTGAATTAGCAATACCTCAATAGTCAAATTATCTCCCACTTGTACACCATCTATCCGAATCAATTTACTTCTTCAACTTAGGCACATAAAACACATCATGCAATTTCACAAGCGACAACGATAAAACAGTCTAACATGGTACTTCTCCCACGCTTCCGCTACGCCACTCTGATACAAATCAACAAAACACGATGTGTGCTTACAAGACTTCAAAGCTCGACCAACACCAGTCACTATCGTAACTCTCAAAACACATATTTTCTTAGATATTCTTGATCTTTTCAGTCGTCTCTTACACAATTCTCAGGTCCGAGCATAGCACTCTCGCCTGAATCATATCAACACAAAAGAGTCCTACACCTCCTACCATACAAAGCCTCATATGGTGCCATTCCGATACTAGAATGGTATAACTGTTATTGTAGGTAACCTCACCCCAACGACAATGACTATCCCACGATCCACTTTGATCCAACACAAAAGCTTTCAACAAATCCTCTAAAGACCGGGTAGCCCTCTCTGTCTGTCCATCCGTCCATGGATGATAGGCAGAATTCAACTTCAACATGGTACTTAAAGCGTCTGCAAACTCTCCAAAAATCTCGATGAAAACTCAGATTCCCATCTGACACAATATTCAACGACATCTCATACAACTTCACAACTTCATCGATATACATCTCAGCTAGCTTCAAAATAGAATGATTAATCCTCATTAGTAAGGAAAGAGTCAATCTAGTCAATCTATCCGAAATAACCCCCATTAAAATCCTATCCCTCCAATTCTTTGGAAAACCCAACACAAAATCCATGGAAATACTACCCGATTTCCACCCTGGAATATTCAACGGTTGCATCAGACCCAACGGTCTCTGACGTTTATTCTTCGACTTCGGACAAGTCTAACCAGCATATACAAACTCAACCACCTCTCTCTTCATCTATGGCCATCAAAATAATTTCCTCAAATTCGGATACATCTTCATAGCACCGGGATGGATACTCAATCTACCTCAATACTCTTATTCCACTCAATAATATCTAGAACACAAACTCTATCACGACATCTCATGATACCATTTCCATTAATCTGAAAATCAACCCTTCGACTTTAATTCGTCAAATTCAACCAATCTACCAACTCAAACCAGAGTTCTGACCTTATCGAATCTCATCAAGAATACCACTAGTAAGGTCCAACATACTAAGCTTAACTCCATAAGAAGTCTCTTCACACACCAAACTCATATCACAAAATTTCTCAATCAGTTCTAACTCTTTTCACCATCATCATCGGTATATGCAAAGATTTCCAAATCAATGCATAAGCTACCACGTTTGCTTCACCCGAATGGTAATTCAATCCAAAACCATAATCCTTCAGGAGTCCTGTCATACCCCAAATTTTGACCCTTATATCTTCATTATCATTTTAGGATCATACTCATATGATTATCTAACCCTAACCCAGTTCAAGTTTTTCTTTGTTTAAGATGCAGATGAATCAGGGTTTTCGCACCGACAAATTCAAAACAACCAATGATTTGGGCCAATTCAATCATGGAATGAAATCAAAGATAATATCAAAGTCAAATGAGAAGTCAATTTGAAGAAATCAGTTCAGAATCAAAGACAGTGCAGTCAGGAGGCCCCGATTAGGGTTTTTAACTAGTGAAAAGTCAACTGTGGTTTGACTTTGATATTGGAAGGTGTTGTAATGGTGGGATTTAGGTCCATGAAGTTCATATAGCTTATTAAAGACCATTCAAAAAGTATCAAAGTCTCAGGATGTCCAGAATGTCAACAGGCGACTCAATCGGCACCGATCGATCGTACGGTTGACCGAAAAGTCAACTCCTCAAATTTTGAGAATTGGAATCCAAGTTGTGAATCAAAGTTGTTCCTTATGTCATAATGGACTTGCATATCAATTTTCATGATCATTGGATCAAGGATGAGAGAGTAATCGAAAAATTGGGAAAATTAGGGTTTCAAAAGGGGCTAAACCCTAACTCCTTAACCACACACTCAATTGAGTTGGTTCCAAGCTCATTAGAAAACTCTTGAAAATTCCTACAAAAGTCCCATACTAGTCCACAACCAGAAAATGCATACTTTTTGAGATAGAAGCAAAAACATTCCTAGAAGGGAAAATAACTTAGAAAATTTCTAAGTTATTTTCACTTTAAAAGCTTGTGTGCAGCCAACTTTGAAAGGATTTTTCACCTAGTTAAAATTGTAGTTTTATTCCTTGAAAAACATGAATGTTTTAGAGCTATGTGAGGGCTTTCTAAAAAGTACAAGAACTCCTCAAGATGATTTATGAGCAGAAAGTTACATGTGTACAAAGTTGGAGGTTTCACACTTTAGTCCCACATTGTCCATTTTTTGCAAAATCACTTCTTTCATCAAATTTGCCAAAATTAATTGATCAAACATGTTGTATCTAATATATGAGGAGTATGTGGCATGACAAACAAGAGAGTTATGCAGAAAAAATCAAAGAAAGAAGCTTGTACCATTGCCTTGCAAGTGGATATGCAAGTGGTACCAAAAGTAAAAAAGCAAAGCATGAGGTGGAAAGAAGTTCTGCTACAGCCTCATCCCTACACTCTTAGCCTGCATTTAGCTTCTGAAAAAACATCAATTTACTTGACCCTTGAGGCTTGAGTGGTCAGCCAAGAGAAAACCCTCCAAAGGAGGTTTCTTCCAAAATATCTCAACCTTTCTTCATGATGAAGAAACCTCCAAAACAGCCCCTCATCCTCATTTGCCTATAAAAGGAGGCTTCCCTCACCTCATCCAATACACAAGACACCTTCTAAAAACCAGAAAAAACTCTGTCTTGGCTTGTATTCAAAGAAATCTCAAAATCTCCAAAATCTCACTTTTCACCAAAATCCACCAAAAATCTGCCTTGGTGTAAAGGCTGCCCCATTCATTTCTCCACATTCAAACTCCCCAAACATCATCCCCACAACCCATAAATATGATATAGAAGTTGTTCCAACCATTGAACCACTCAAAAACCTCATTCTCCAAAAAGTCAACTCCCATACCAAGTTACTTTGACCACAATGCATAAAATCAGTCAAAACTTGTTCTAGACATTTCCTTGATGTTTTAATCATTCATACACCACACCTACATCATTCCTCAACTGTCCAAAGGATTGAGAATCATTGGTGAGGCCTATTTCTCAAACTGTCACAAGGTTGGTATTTTGCTTCAAAAGGAAGAAAGGTTCAAAACAAGGAGGTGATTGAAGATTTTCTGGTTTTCTTGTTCCTTTTGCTTGCTTGAAGTTGTCTACAAGAGGTATGTGCATTGAATTCATCTCATTCATCATTATACCATAAGGACAATTTTTGAAGTTTTGACATAAAGCTTGCTTTGATATTGTTTTGTGCTCACATGCCAAACTTTACCTTAATGTGTTTAGGCCTGATTTTTGAGTATGATCATACTTAGTTTCATGTTTCTGAGGTGTGTGGATGTTTTATTTAAGTTGTTTATACCTGTTGTGGTTTTTCACGTTCAATGTGTATCATTTGCATCAAGATGCCATCCCTATGTCACTTTCTGATTTGGAAGCATTAAGTCTGCATTTTTAGCATAGAGACATCTTTTAGCATATATGTGGTGTGTGTGTGTCATTGTTGTGGCATGAATCTTATCATTTTGAAAAAACACTTTAATATCCAATCTCTGTCTTGTATGTTGATGTCATGTTTAAAAAACTGCATGAAAATGATTTTTGTCACTTTTTACACTAAACTTCCACCAGTGGAAGTTACCTTTAAAATCTGCCTGAAAATACTTTTGGCAACTTTTGCACTGAACTTCCACCAGTGCAAGTTATGTGTTATTTTTGACTTTTTTTCAAAAATGTCATTTTTGCTCCTATTTGCATATACCATACTAACTGTTATGCTAGTTGATTTTTCTCCCATGTAAAGATTGGAACATCTCCTATTGGTCATTTGTAACATGTTTGCATAATCATTTCATTGAAAACACACTGTCATGAAAAATCACTTTTCAAAAGCCCACTTTTCACATACACTTTGCATCTCACATACCAGTTCTTGCATTAGCTTGTTTTAAGTTGGATTGAGTGTCCTAACAACTTGTATTTATCATTTGTAATGTGTTTGTATGTTCATTTGACATTAAAACCAACTGTCACAAAATCCACCTCACAAAATGCATTTGTAATGAAAACTTGCATTTGACATACTACATTCATATTCTATTGACATAGGACATACTTAAAGGTTCAGAATCACTCTATGTGATTTATGTGGTTTGTGTGCATAGTTGTTTAAGCTTGAAAGTGGTTGTATCATGACATTTACATGAAAATGCATCACATAAACATTAAGGTACAACTGCTATTGAATTTTTCAAAAGAAAGGAATTTCAAAACACTAACACCACCATCATGTTCCTCATATTTTTCTAGGTCAGTTACATATAAAGTTTGTTTAATTTGGATAAAAATTGAGGAAGTTATGGTATATTTTGCAAACCATGTGAGTGTATGTGTTTTTGCCCAGAAAATTCAAGTAAACAAGCCATATATATTTATTGTTTCATTTTAGTTAACGGATGTATGGCCACCCCTGTGGTAAGAGCATGCGCGCACACTATACCTTTCACCAGCCTGACCAGGGTTCGATCCTCAGTGATGACCCTTTTTGCTATTTTTTCCATTTTTCACACAAACTTCAAAAAATCATATCTCTCTCAATTTTAATCATTTTTCACCCGTTCTTTTTTCATTGTGCTCATTTTAATATGTACTTTCATGTCATGTTTTTATTTTCCATGTTTGATTAATATTTCATCATGTTTTACATGTGCGAAATGCGCGTTTGACAGTATAAACCCTAGACTGTTGCAGATGAAATTTCTTGTGGTTCCCCTTAATTTTGTTGGTGTAATTTATTTGTTTTTATATCCTCATATGTTATTTAACATGCTAGGATTTTTGTTTTGAGTTATAACCATGTTCATCTCATTCCCCATCCTCCTGAGTTATGAGGTTAAATTGATTCACATGTACATATTCATCTATACATAACAACAAGCTTCCTTTCTTACACGTGTCGCCGTACTCACTTTTAACCGTCCCGCCGTGGACATTCTCCCCTTTTATCCTAGCCTTAGGATTTGAGTCTCCGTACTCATGTTTACCGTCCCGCCGCGGACAACCTTTACTTCCCTTTTATCCTAGCCTTAGGATTTGAGTCGCCGCACTCATGTTTACCGTCCCGCCGTGGACATCCTTTATCATAACAATCTTAACTTAGAAGAGGAGTCGCCGAACTCCATGTAAGTACTTCACTATGAATACTTACTTCCCCTTGGGAACCTTGACCACAGTCAAGAGATCCTCATCCCTAGATAGGGGAACTACGATTGCTCTGATTCCATTCCCGTCCTGATACGTAGGCAGGAGATGCGATGTCTTCGCGAGCAAACTTTGTACATACCCTCTACTACTTTAGATTTTTACCTTAGCACTTTTCCCTTTTAGAAAGCAATTTTAGCAAACACAAATATTGACAAGAGGTTCCTGTAGAGTACTACAGATGCTTAGGATGCTAACACCTTCCCTAGGTATAACCAACCCCCGAACCTTTAGATCTCTCTTTGCTCAGCTTTAGGCCTTGTCCTTCTGCTTTGCATTTTTTATAGGTCTTTCCTTCTTTAAACCTTTCCTTTTTGGATAAATTAAAGTCCGTTTGTAAATGAAATATGATTCAAGTTGATCAATAGCTTGGTATCCAAATTTCACCGCAACAGAAAAATGGCGACTTCACTAGGGACTCTTCCCTAAGAGGGTTAAGCCCACCTTGTTTGTATTTGTGCTTTCTATATGTTTGCTTGCTTATATATTTGTACATATATCTGCTTGTACTTGGGTTCTTCTGTATGCAGGGTTGTTACTTCAAGTGGTGAGACAGTCCTATACCCGGACTCGAGTGCACTTATGATAGGATGGTGGTATATTCAAGAAGGCTTATAGGGAGTTGATTCCCGACTAAGCTAACTTGAGAAAACCACCGCTCAGTGGAGGCCTTTTGGAGAGTTGGTGTTGTTGATCGAGTATTCGTGAAAACAATGCTACTTTCTATAAGAACCCATGCCATTGAGGTCCTTTAGTTACCTTTTACCCCACTCAGCCTTTTTAGGATGTGGTGCGATGACTATGAAGGAGTATTCCCGAAATAGTTGATACGCGATACTACACTCAGACGAGACTCTCTTGAGAATATTATCGACCACCGAGTTATTTGGGAAATTGATAATATCCGAAAGATGGGTTGTTGACTCTGGGAACTTTGGTAGAACCCGTTCTGCAGGTACTTTACCCCTAGTACATACCTTATGGTTCTTCACTCAAACTTCATACTGTGATCTCGAACCTTTGATCCTGTTATGTGTGATTTGTATCTTCTCTTGTATCACATTGCATTGCATCTGCATCTTTGCATGGTTCATTGCATACCTCTGTTTGTCTAGTCGCTCATGTCCAGCTGTCTTCATTGTCCAGTGTACCTTTGAGTTGTCAAGCTGATTCCTCGACACCGATATCAGACTAGAGCAAGCTATAGACGCAAGATGTCAGAACAGGAAGCACACAATACAGAAATCTGAATGGAAATTGATGAGTTAAAATCAGGTATGACTAAGCTCACTGAGATGCTCCAAGTCTTGATTGCTAGGGGAGAGTCTTCCCAAAGGACTGTCATTCAAGAGGTTTCGAATGTAGATACTCCTCCTATTAAAATGCCATAATCTACTTGGCCAGAGTTTGGTTTGCCTCCCAACTATTCTCCACCTCTTGCATCTACTACCATGATTGGTCCAACTGTCAGACCAGTCTTTCAAGCTCCTGTCTTTACAGAAGCCATACATGTGGTCCATACTGCTGCCCAGAATGGTCAAGCTCCCTTTGAGACTCCGTTATTTGATTACAATGCTGCTAGTGCTCAAGGTGAAGACCGTGAGGATGTTGTTGAGCCTGAAGTTGTCTGTGAACAGTTTCAAAATATAGACAAGAGACTCAAGGCCGTTGAGGGTACTAATTTCTTCAATGTTGATGCTGATAACATGTGTTTAGTTTCTAGGTATGGTCATGCCTGTAAAGTTTAAGAATCCAGAATTTGTGAAATACAAGGGGCACTCATGTCCAAGAGCCCATTTGGTTATGTACTACCGAAGGATGGCGGCTTACACCAATAATCAGAAGCTGCTTATCCATTGCTTTCAGGACAGTTTAAGTGGGGCATCTCTCAAATGGTATATGTGTTTAGAACATAACAGCGTCCATTGCTTCCAAGATCTTGCCAATGCCTTCATGAGACAATACAAGTACAATCTGGATATGGCTCCTGACTGTCGTCAACTTCAAAACATGTCTCAAAGTGAAAGAGAATCATTCAAAGAATACGCTCAACGTTGGAGATAGTTAGCTTCCCAAGTTGAACCCCCTTTAGCAGAGAAAGAATTAACTGGAATGTTCATGGATACTTTATCTCCTTTCTATTGGGAAAAGATGATTGGAAGCGTGTCTTCAAACTTCACAAATCTGGTGACTATTGGTCAAAGGTTAGAAGAGGGGCTGAAAAAGGGTAAGGTATCCAAAGCTGTTGAATCTTCTAATGGTGCAAAGAAGTCCTTTGGGAATTTCCATAAGAAGAGAGAAGAACATACTAATGTTGTCATGGCTGAAGCGAGGAAGCCTCATCCCCGGCCTCAATATAATCACAACACTATTGCTGCAGTTGCTGCTGCTCCACGACCCGTTCAAAATCCTCAGTGTCCTGCTATTAGACAGAACCAGTATCAGAATACGAATCAGTTTGATCCTATTCCTATGACTTATATAGAATTGTATCCAAGCCTGGTTCAACAAGGATTGATCACTACCAAGACTCTGCAAACTCCTGATCCTCCTCCAGCTGGATTTAGAACTAATCTTCATTGTGCCTTTCATGAGGGTGCCCCAGGCCACGACTTGGAGCATTGTTTTGCATTAAAAGCTAGGGTACGTGAATTGATTAGAACTGGGATCCTTGATTTTACAGACAGTCGGTCGAATGTTCAGAAAAATCCTCTACCAGAGCATCAAAAGTGAAACTTCAGTCTGACTCCAGCAGACCATCTTTTTTGAGCGCCAGTGTTTCAGACAGGATAACCCATCTTTGTACTGATTTAGTCACTAGGCCTTTTTGTTTCTCATTGTTTGCATTCTCCTTATTTTGTTTAAGCTGTTTGCTTTTAATTAGTGTTTGTACTTTCATTTTAATGAATGAACATTACAACTTTTGATTTCAATTCATCTATTGCGTGCACTTCTGTGCTTTAACTTTCAAATATTTACTCCTTGTCTAAATTTTTGATTATGCAAATATTGGAGGGAGGATGATGAAAATGTTATACCCATAATTGTTGTTAGTATGCTTTCAATCAAACTTTTGTTGACGATGTAAGGCATCCTTTCAACTCCCAAACACTGGAGAAATAAGAAAGATAATCCCTTGTCAACCCCTTTGAGCCTAGAAGTTGGAGTTTCTTTCTTTACAAAAAACCCGCAGTTTTAACCTTGGGGTGGGTAGTTCTCAGTTAACTCGGTTGTGTGTTCATACAAGACACCTTTCATATAAAGGATGCAACTACAATATTTCCTTCTCACACAACAAACAAGTGTCGAAGATACTTTTCAAGCCAAGAAGCCGATGATGGTTCACCGTAACCATTAAGCTAGGCAGTCACTTTATTTCAACAAATATATATATATATATATATATATATATATATATATATATATATATATATATATATATATATATATATATATATATATATATATATATATATATATATATATATATATATATATATATATATATATATATATATATATATATATATATATATATATATATATATATATATATATATATATATCAAAAGAAAAAGCCCGCTAAGTCAAAACCTATAAAGGAGACTTAGGCAAAACTGGGGCATCCCGCTGACTATAAAACTCTAAAAGAAACAGTTCAGGCAAAAGTTAGGGATAATAAAAGGAGGAGATCTTTAAAACCTTCATCATGAAAATCCTCAATGAGTTCAAAACAACCAAATGTTGTAGAAAAGCAGTGACTACCTTTTCAAAAAAGTCTGTTAACTTCTGAACCATCATCACTATCATCAGTGCAATTCCTAATCTATGGGAAACTGAGCGCATAGTCTGATTTAAACTGAGCATAGGACTGGAGATCATCACGTAGATGGGGTGGGCACCAAATAAACTTTGAGCCTTTATCCTTTGTTTCTTAAACCGTGAACCAGACCACGCTACAACCTTCAAAAGACCTAATTGAAACAAGGTTATTTTGAAAGCATACTACAGCAAGGTTGCGTAAACTGACTCCTAAAGATTTTTGTAAATCGACTATTTTGGCTGTACACCTTTGCTTTAAACTTTGAGTGTCTTGAACCGCCGTGTTCTGACCAATGACTTTTTTACTTTGCATCTTTCAAAAATGGTTTTGATTTCAAAAAGTTGCATGAACTTTACATTACCATGTTTGTATGAACACTTTTGTTTGCAAATTAGCTTTCCTCTCAAGGAATTTTCAAGCATTGAGAAACTTGGTCAAGTGATCCTATCAGGGGGCAAATTCCTTTTACATCCTGTCAAAGAATCAATTCAATATTTGTTCAAGACATGGTATTCTCAGAATTGGTTTATCCATAATATATTTCAAGACTCATACTGGGGAAAGCTCTCCAAGCTCTCAGTAAACCAGTTACCTTCAACATCAGACAAGTTAAAGTCAATCAGACAGCTAAACTGGGGCAGTTTACTTAAGGAATCCCCAGACAGCTCTTTATCCTTCCTACAAGGATCATCAATTTGATACAATTTATCAGTGTGGCAGAAATGTGTTCAACAATAGCATCTTCAGTCCCCAAGCAGATTGAAAGTGATCTTTATGTTGAGGAATCAGTTATCCAGTCTTGTCTTCTCACCAAAAGAGTCGAGCCTTATCGTCGACATTTGCATTTACATTTAATCATATGTCATCTGAATAATCTATACATGCATAATTCATATGCATGTGCATATCAGGGGTGCTTTATTCCCCATTTTCTCTTTCTCCCGAGGTCGTGTTTTACTCGCGTTTTTACCTTGTGGACGAGTTTACCTTACCTGGGTGTTTTACTCCCCATTTACCTAGCATCATGGTGTTTTACTCCCATCTGCTCCTTTCTCCCGAGGTCGTGTTTTACTCGCGTCTTACCTTGTGGAAGATTTCACCTTACTTGGGTGCTTTATTCCCCATTTACCTCCTTTCTCCCGAGGTCGTGTTTTACTCACGTCTTACCTTGTGGATGAATTACAATTTCCTTGGCATCATGGGTGTTTTACTCCCCATTTACCTAGCATCATGGTGTTTTACTCCCATCTACCTTCCCCCCGAGGTCGTGTTTTACTCGCGTCTTACCTTGCGGGCGAACTCCAGTTTACCTTACCTGGGTGCTTTACTCCCCATCTACCTGGCATCATGGTGTTTTACTCCCATCTGCCTGTTCTCCCGAGGTCGTGTTTTACTCGCGTTTTACCTTGTGGATGAGTTTACCTTACTTGGGTGCTTTATTCCCCATTTACTTCCTTTCTCCCGAGGTCGTGTTTTACTCACGTCTTACCTTGTGGATGAATTACAATTTCCTTGGCATCATGGGTGCTTTATTCCCCATTTGCCTCTTTCCTCCGGTGTTGCTGTTTTCCCCAGTGAGCAGTTACTCGTTGTTATACCGTTCTGTTATTGTCTTGCATCATAAAGCATCATTTAGAATTCATGGCATATTAACATTTGTCCTTTTGCATACCATTGGATCTAAGGGACAAAATTTCTGGTCTTCTATATTTAAATACCTTTCACTACGATTTTGCAAGGATTCTCATCTCTCACCGCCATCCAGTGAAAGATATTTAAATAGGGGCAACTGTCATACCCCAAATTTTGACCCTTAGATCTTCATTATCATTTTAGGATCATACTCATATGATTATCTAACCCTAACCCAGTTCAAGTTTTTCTTTGTTTAAGATACAGATGAATCAGGGTTTTCGCACCGACAAATTCAAAACAACCAAGGAATGATCAACCAATGATTTGGGCCAATTCAATCATGGAATGAAATCAAAGATAATATCAAAGTCAAATGAGAAGTCAATTTGAAGAAATCAGTTCAGAATCAAAGACAGTGCAGTCAGGAGGCCCCGATTAGGGTTTTTAACTAGTGAAAAGTCAACTGTGGTTTGACTTTGATATTGGAAGGTGTTGTAATGGTGGGATTGAGGTCCATGAAGTTCATATAGCTTATTAAAGACCATTCAAAAAGTATCAAAGTCTCAGGATGTCCAGAATGTCAACAGGCGACTCAATCGACACCGATCGATCGTACGGTTGACCGAAAAGTCAACTCCTCAAATTTTGAGACTTGGAATCCAAGTTGTGAATCAAAGTTGTTCCTTATGTCATAATGGACTTGCATATCAATTTTCATGATCATTGGATCAAGGATGAGAGAGTAATCAAAAAATTGGGAGAATTAGGGTTTCAAAAGGGGTTAAACCCTAACTCCTTAACCACACACTCAATTGAGTTGGTTCCAAGCTCATTGGAAATCTCTTGACAAATCCTACAAAAGTCCCATACTAGTCCACAACCAGAAAATGCATACTTTTTGAGATAGAAGCAAAAACATTCCTAGAAGGGAAAATAACTTAGAAAATTTCTAAGTTATTTTCACTTTAAAAGCTTGCGTGCAACCATGTTTGAAAGGATTTTTCACCTAGTTAAAATTGGAGTTTGATTCCTTGACAAACATGAATGTTTTATAGCTATGTGAGGGCTTTCTAAAAAGTACAAGAACTCCTCAAGATGATTTATGAGCAGAAAGTTACATGTGTACAAAGTTGGAGGTTTCACACTTTAGTTCCACATTGTCCATTTTTTGCAAAATCACTTCTTTCATCAAATTTTCCAAAATTAATTGATCAAACATGTTGTATCTGATATATGAGGAGTATGTGGCATGACAAACAAGAGAGTTATGCAGAAAAAATCAAAGAAAGAAGCTTGTACCATTGCCTTGCAAGTGGATATGCAAGTGGTACCAAAAGTAAAAAAGCAAAGCATGAGGTGGAAAGAAGTTCTGCTACAGCCTCATCCCTACACTCTTAGCCTGCATTTAGCTTCTGAAAAAACATCAATTTACTTGACCCTTGAGGCTTGAGTGGTCAGCCAAGAGAAAACCCTCCAAAGGAGGTTTCTTCCAAAATATCTCAACATTTCTTCATGATGAAGAAACCTCCAAAACAGCCCCTCATCCTCATTTGCCTATAAAAGGAGGCTTCCCTCACCTCATACAATACACAAGACACCTTCTAAAAACCAGAAAAAAAACTCTGTCTTGGCTTGTATTCAAAGAAATCTCAAAATCTCCAAAATCTCACTTTTCACCAAAATCCACAAAAAATCTGCCTTAGTGTAAAGGCTGCCCCATTCATTTCTCCACATTCAAACTCCCCAAACATCATCCCCACAACCCATACATATGATATAGAAGGTGTTCCAACCATTGAACCACTCAAAAACCTCATTCTCCAAAAAGTCAACTCCCATACCAAGTTACTTTGACCACAATGCATAAAATCAGTCAAAACTTGTTCTAGACATTTCCTTGATGTTTTAATCATTCATACACCACACCTACATCATTCCTCAACTGTCCAAAGGATTGAGAATCATTGGTGAGGCCTATTTCTCAAACTGTCACAAGGTTGGTATTTTGCTTCAAAAGGAACAAAGGTTCAAAACAAGGAGGTGATTGAAGATTCTCTGGTTTTCTTGTTCCTTTTGCTTGCTTGAAGTTGTCTACAAGAGGTATGTGCATTGAATTCATCTCATTCATCATTATAACATAAGGACAATTTTTGAAGTTTTGACATAAAGCTTGCTTTGATATTGTTTTGTGCTCACATGCCAAACTTTACCTTAATGTGTTTAGGCCTGATTTTTGAGTATGATTGTAATACCCCAAATTTTGCCCTAAAATTTGTCGTCGCATTTCATTGCATTTTTATTGCATTTAATCAATTACTAACAAATTTGTGTAGTCGTTTGACTTTTTGCAGGTAAATATCATATGGCATGCATTTTTTTTTCCTAAAAAGTAAAAATGGCACAATTGGCAAGAGGACATGTGTAAGGAGTTGTGAGTGTGAGAGGTTGAGAGTTCGAATCTCACCTTTGTCACTTTTTGTTTTTTATTATTTTTACTCTAAATTTTTCTATCTTTCATTAAAAAATAACAAAAATAGTTTTTTATTATTATTTAATTATTATTTTCGTATTTTAATTAAATCATTTTTTAAAATATTATTTTTTTCACTTTTTTCTAAATTATTCATAGAAATATCCAAAAAATCATAAAATAAAAAATATTGGAAAAAATTTTGTTCTTTTTATAATATTTTTGATTTTAGGAATCAATAGGATTATTAGTTTTTATTTTAAGTTTATTTTAATTATTTTAAATTATTTAAATTTTATTTTTTCTTCACTAATTATTTAATTTGGGCTTTAAAATGGGCTTTATGGATATTATTGACAATGTGGTGTTAACCCTAATTTGTTCCCTATATATACATGTGTTGCCTTGTTGAAAAAGGAGAATGAAAAAAAACCTAAGAGGAGTGAGTGCCGTTTACCGTTATTTCTATTTCTTCATCTATTACTGTTGTTTCTTTTTCTTCATCGTTTACCGTTATTTCTTTTCCTTCATCTATTACTGTTGTTTCTTTTTCTTCATCTTTTACCGTTATTTCTTTTTCTTCATCTATTACCGTTATTTCTTTTTCTTCATCTATTACTGTTACGTTTATATATATAATTTTTAAATTGTTAGAGTTTATATATATATATATATATATATATATATATATAAGATTAATTTTTGATCGAATTATGTCGATACGATGTTTGCACATTTGTGTGCATGACGCGTGACATTTGTGTTAGTTCGATCTGATTGCGATGACCGCATTTTTGTGTGAGCAATAATACTGTTTTTTTGCTTAATTTCTTTTTCTTTGCGATAAATTTTGTTCCGTCCGATTTAGATCTGGTTGCGATGAGCACATTTCTGCGTTAGCAACATTGTTGGGTTATTTGGCACATTTAAAATTCATTATTGCTTTATTATTATTATTATTATTATTATTATTATTATTATTAGTATTATTATTATCATTATTTATTATTATTATCATTATTATTATTATTATTACCATTATTATTATTATTGTTATCATTAATTTATTAAAACTTGTTATAATATAAAAATCTGTTTTTTAAAATAAATAACATTAACATCTTTTCCAAATTAATATGAAAACCTATTATTTTTAAGAAAAACTTTTTTTTAGATAAATTTAAAATAATAACTAAAATCTTTTTTTAAAATAATAACTAGAATCGTTTTTTTTAAAAATATATAATAATAACATTAAACCTTTTTTTTTAAATAAAACCTTTTCGTTAGATAATTAAATTAAGACTATTTTTGAAAAGTTTTTTTAATAATATTAAAACCTCTTTTTTAACTTAAATCAAAAGCTTTTTTATATATCACAAATAAACAACAAAGAATATCTATAACTTTCGCACTTCCATTTCATAACTCGTCTGATTACTATCTGACTCTGTCTACTAACCTTGTGTATTCAATGTGCAGCTTGTTACGTTGCTATTAGCTATTTTAATGTGTTTTTTCAATTCAAGTTGTATTATAATTGTATCTGTTTCTCATTTGTAACTTCGCGAACAAATTATCGCGTTCACCTTTCCGCACTTTAATTTCTGCTGTTTGTATGGTTTAAATTCGCGCATTTGCATCGTTAATTTGTCCCATTGCTTTTCTCCGAAGGATTAGGTCTAGCCGTTTGGCCGCCACGCCAATAGTCCTGAAAACTTCAAACCCTTACAAACCCTAACTTTTCACAAATGTCTCGCCGTGGACAAAATTACAAAACTACCCCTAGCTTTAGGTCAGAGAGTCGCTGCACTCATTTTAGGGTTTCCCGCCGCGGAATCCCTAACCTAACCCTAATGCACTTAACAATTTATAACATAGAGATCGGAGTTTAAGACTCCATGTAAGCGTGTCCTTAAGATGCGTTTATTCCCCTTGAGACCTTGACCACAGTCAAGAAGTCTCTAACCTCCCTTTTGAGGGGAACTACAATTACTCTGATTCCATTCCCGTAAGGATATGTAGGCACAAGATGCGACGTCTTGCCGAGTAAACTTAGAATTAACCCCTTAGGTCTTTTAAACCCTTAATCCTTTGTACATACCCTTAAAGCAAAAAAATGAAACAAATAAAAAAATAAACAAAAGGTTTCCGTAGAGTACTACGGAAGTTTAGGGTGCTAATACCTTCCCTAATCTTAACCAACCCCCGAACCTTAGATCTCTCCCCTTTAGGTTTTTCCTTTCTTTAACCTTTCCTTCGGATAAATCAAAGACCGGTTGTAAATGAATTAAGATTCAAGTTAATCAATAGCTTGACATCCAAATTTCACCGCAACAGAAAATGGCGACTTCACTGGGGCAACTGTAATACCCCAAATTTTGCCCTAAGATTTGTCGTCGCATTTCATTGCATTTTTATTGCATTTAATCAATTACTAACAAATTTGTGTAGTCGTTTGACTTTTTGCAGGTAAATATCATATGGCATGCATTTTTTTTCTAAAAAGTAAAAATGGCACAATTGGCAAGAGGACATGTGTAAGGAGTTGAGTGTGAGAGGTTGAGAGTTCGAATCTCACCTTTGTCACTTTTTGTTTTTTATTATTTTTACTCTAAATTTTTCTATCTTTCATTAAAAAATAACAAAAATAGTTTTTTTATTATTATTTAATTATTATTTTCGTATTTTTTGTTCCCTATATATACATGTGTTGCCTTGTTGAAAAAGGAGAATGAAAAAAAACCTAAGAGGAGTGAGTGCCGTTTACCGTTATTTCTATTTCTTCATCTATTACTGTTGTTTCTTTTTCTTCATCGTTTACCGTTATTTCTTTTCCTTCATCTATTACTGTTGTTTCTTTTTCTTCATCTTTTACCGTTATTTCTTTTTCTTCATCTATTACCGTTATTTCTTTTTCTTCATCTATTACTGTTACGTTTATATATATAATTTTTAAATTGTTAGAGTTTATATATATATATATATATATATATATATATATATATATATATATATATATATATATATATATATATATATATATATATATATATATATATATATATATATAAGATTAATTTTTGATCGAATTATGTCGATACGATGTTTGCACATTTGTGTGCATGACGCGTGACATTTGTGTTAGTTCGATCTGATTGCGATGACCGCATTTTTGTGTGAGCAATAATACTGTTTTTTTGCTTAATTTCTTTTTCTTTGCGATAAATTTTGTTTCGTCCGATTTAGATCTGGTTGCGATGAGCGCATTTCTGCGTTAGCAACATTGTTGGGTTATTTGGCACATTTAAAATTCATTATTGCTTTATTATTATTATTTTTATTATTATTATTATTATTATTATTATTATTATTATTAGTATTATTATTATCATTATTTATTATTATTATTATCATTATTATTATTATTATTACCATTATTATTATTATTGTTATCATTAATTTATTAAAACTTGTTATAATATAAAAATCTGTTTTTTAAAATAAATAACATTAACATCTTTTCCAAATTAATATGAAAACCTATTATTTTTAAGAAAAACTTTTTTTTAGATAAATTTAAAATAATAACTAAAATCTTTTTTTAAAATAATAACTAGAATCGTTTTTTTAAAAAATATATAATAATAACATTAAACCTTTTTTTTTTAAATAAAACCTTTTCGTTAGATAATTAAATTAAGACTATTTTTGAAAAGTTTTTTTAATAATATTAAAACCTCTTTTTTAACTTAAATCAAAAGCTTTTTTATATATCACAAATAAACAACAAAGAATATCTATAACTTTCGCACTTCCGTTTCATAACTCGTCTGATTACTATCTGACTCTGTCTACTAACCTTGTGTATTCAATGTGCAGCTTGTTACGTTGCTATTAGCTATTTTAATGTGTTTTTTCAATTCAAGTTGTATTATAATTGTATCTGTTTCTCATTTGTAACTTCGCGAACAAATTATCGCGTTCACCTTTCCGCACTTTAATTTCTGCTGTTTGTATGGTTTAAATTCGCGCATTTGCATCGTTAATTTGTCCCATTGCTTTCCTCCGAAGGATTAGGTCTAGCCGTTTGGCCGCCACGCCAATAGTCCTCAAAACTTCAAACCCTTACAAACCCTAACTTTTCACAAATGTCTCGCCGTGGACAAAATTACAAAACTACCCCTAGCTTTAGGTCAGAGAGTCGCCGCACTCATTTTAGGGTTTCCCGCCGCGGAATCCCTAACCTAACCCTAATGCACTTAACAATTTATAACATAGAGATCGGAGTTTAAGACTCCATGTAAGCGTGTCCTTAAGATGCGTTTATCCCCCTTGAGACCTTGACCACAGTCAAGAAGTCTCTAACCTCCCTTTTGAGGGGAACTACAATTACTCTGATTCCATTCCCGTAAGGATATGTAGGCACAAGATGCGACGTCTTGCCGAGTAAACTTAGAATTAACCCCTTAGGTCTTTTAAACCCTTAATCCTTTGTACATACCCTTAAAGCAAAAAAATGAAACAAATAAAAAAATAAACAAAAGGTTCCCGTAGAGTACTACGGAAGTTTAGGGTGTTAATACCTTCCCTAATCTTAACCAACCCCCGAACCTTAGATCTCTCCCCTTTAGGTTTTTCCTTTCTTTAACCTTTCCTTCGGATAAATCAAAGATCGGTTGTAAATGAATTAAGATTCAAGTTAATCAATAGCTTGACATCCAAATTTCACTGCAACAATGATCATACTCAGTTTCATGTTTCTGAGGTGTGTGGGTGTTTTATTTAAGTTGTTTATACCTGTTGTGGTTTTTCACGTTCAATGTGTATCATTTGCATCAAGATGCCATCCCTATGTCACTTTCTGATTTGGAAGCATTAAGTCTACATTTTTAGCATAGAGACATCTTTTAGCATATATGTGGTGTGTGTGTGTCATTGTTGTGGCATGAATCTTATCATTTTGAAAAAACACTTTAATATCCAATCTCTGTCTTGTATGTTGATGTCATGTTTAAAAAACTGCATGAAAATGATTTTTGTCACTTTTTACACTAAACTTCCACCAGTGGAAGTTACCTTTAAAATCTGCCTGAAAATACTTTTGGCAACTTTTGCACTGAACTTCCACCAGTGGAAGTTATGTATTATTTTTGACTTTTTTTCAAAAATGTCATTTTTGCTCCTATTTGCATATGTCATACTAACTGTTATGCTAGTTGATTTTTCTCCCATGTAAAGATTGGAACATCTCCTATTGGTCATTTGTAACATGTTTGCATAATCATTTCATTGAAAACACACTGTCATGAAAAATCACTTTTCAAAAGCCCACTTTTCACATACACTTTGCATCTCACATACCAGTTCTTGCATTGGCTTGTTTTAAGTTGGATTGAGTGTCCTAACAGCTTGTATTTATCATTTGTAATGTGTTTGTATGTTCATTTGACATTAAAACCAACTGTCACAAAATCCACCTCACAAAATGCATTTGTAATGAAAACTTGCATTTGACATACTACATTCATATTCTATTGACATAGGACATACTTAAAGGTTCAGAATCACTCTATGTGATTTATGTGGTTTGTGTGCATAGTTGTTTAAGCTTGAAAGTGGTTGTATCATGACATTTACATGAAAATGCATCACATAAACATTAAGGTACAGCTGCTATTGAATTTTTCAAAAGAAAGGAATTTCAAAAAACTAACACCACCATCATGTTCCTCATATTTTTCTAGGCCAGTTACATATAAAGTTTGTTTAATTTGGATAAAAATTGAGGAAGTTATGGTATATTTTGCAAACCATGTGAGTGTATGTGTTTTTGCCCAGAAAATTCAAGTAAACAAGCCATATATATTTATTGTTTCATTTTAGTTAATGGATGTATGGCCACCCCAGTGGTAAGAGCATGCGCGCACACTATACCTTTCACCAGCCTGACCAGGGTTTGTTGCTATTTTTTCCATTTTTCACACAAACTTCAAAAAATCATATCTCTCTCAATTTTAATCATTTTTCACCCGTTCTTTTTTCATTATGCTCATTTTAATATGTACTTTCATGTCATGTTTTTATTTTCCATGTTTGATTAATATTTAATCATGTTTTACATGTGTGAAATGCGCGTTTGACAGTATAAACCCTAGACTGTTGCAGATGAAATTTCTTGTGGTTCCCCTTAATTTTGTTGGTGTAATTTATTTGTTTTCATATCCACATATGTTATTTAACATGCTAGGATTTTTGTTTTGAGTTATAACCATGTTCATCTCATTCCCCATCCTCCTGAGTTATGAGGTTAAACTGATTCACCTGTACATTTTCATCTATACATAACAACAAGCTTCCTTTCTTACACGAGTCGCCGTACTCACTTTTAACCGTCCCGCCGTGGACATTCTCCCATTTTATCCTAGCCTTAGGATTTGAGTCGTCGTACTCATGTTTACCGTCCCGCCGCGGACAACCTTTACTTCCCTTTTATCCTAGCCTTAGGATTTGAGTCGCCGCACTCATGTTTACCGTCCCGCCGTGGACATCCTTTATCATAACAATCTTAACTTAGAAGAGGAGTCGCCGAACTCCATGTAAGTACTTCACTATGAATACTTACTTCCCCTTGGGAACCTTGACCATAGTCAAGAGATCCTCATCCCTAGATAGGGGAACTACGATTGCTCTGATTCTATTCCCGTCCGGATACGTAGGCACGAGATGCGATGTCTTCGTGAGCAAACTTTGTACATACCCTCTACTACTTTAGATTTTTACCTTAGCACTTTTCCCTTTTAGCAAGCAATTTTAGCAAACACAAATATTGACAAGAGGTTCCTGTAGAGTACTACAGATGCTTAGGATGCTAACACCTTCCCTAGGTATAACCAACCCCCGAACCTTTAGATCTCTCTTTGCTCAGCTTTAGGCCTTGTCCTTCTGCTTTGCATTTTTTATAGGTCTTTCCTTCTTTAAACCTTTCCTTTTTGGATAAATTAAAGTCTGGTTGTAAATGAAATATGATTCAAGTTGATCAATAGCTTGGTATCCAAATTTCACCGCAACAAGTCCCAATTATTTTCTATACCTCATATTCAACTCTTCCAAATCAAGCAAATACCTTAAGCTCTTGAGATCACCAAACATTTCAAATCTCAAACTAACCAATTGAAGCCTCCAACTCCGGCACAAACACAACAACAACCAACTCTAAATCACTCGTCAGATAATCCCTCTTATGTACTTTAAATTTCCTTAAAGCATAACTAAAACTCGCTAATGTTACACTTAACATATCTCCCAATCACATCAACAAAGCATCATAAAACACAACGAATAGTTCTCTCAGATTCGGCAAAAATCAACACACGAGCTGTTGACAGCTCTCCCAAAAGTTCTTTGAACTTTCTTCATAGTGGCATATCCCTGCTTCTTCTCCAACACTGATAACTCAAGTTCCCAATGCTTAACATGATCCCCTATACTCTTTGAATATATCAAAATGTCATCGGTTAACACAACCACTGACTCGCTCAAATAAGTATGAAAAATCCCATGCCAAACGGACACTCAATTTGTGAGTTATGCGGAAACACGAACCGCACCTTCCGCACTTACCACAACATCCAAAAATATTCCATAAATAAATAACTTAATTCCATGCCACTACTTCACCATCACATAGAGCATTGGACTAGCTTTCCAACGCTTCGAACCGTGCGTCATTCCGAGTTACGGTTCTCCAGTTACGACAAAAATACCAAAACAACATTCTTCTGCCCAAGACATCTTCGCTAGGCGAACATAGAAGCGAGCTGCCTCCTAGAGTTGTTCGCTAGGCGAAGGACCTAGCAAACCTGACAGTCTGAAATTCTATTTTCGAACATTACATGACTTTCGGGTGTCTGATTTCGATTCCGTAAAAAGCTGCGATCTCGAAATTCGACGTACAACAACAATTTCATACTTAGAAGGTCATTCAACACATCTTCAACTCTTGAAATATTTAAAGGCCTAATTATACCAATATTGCATTCCACATCTTACTTTCTGTAAGAATCATCAGAAGTCACTGTCCACCTTTAATATACTCGACCTCACACTCTGTTGCCTTAGCACACACACCAGGCACAAGTCTCAACACTACTCAATAAATTTAATTCCTTGACCATCCAAACAGACATATAATATGGAACTCTCAATCTTGGGTTAGTTTCCGTAACTAAGTCGATCACAACTCCACTTCACATTCTAGCTGTATATCACTATCTTGTCAGGATAACTTCCAAACAACCACAGTTAATCGACAAACCGCCAACTTCCCCACTTTCATCAACACTCACAGTTTCCATCAAAATAAACATCTCGGCATCATCCTACGCCGACTCACCAAAATAATTCTTAAGCACTTAGCTTAACTCAAGACAATCCACTACTCACGCCATCTAAGCTTGCAAGACACGTCTATCTCATCCAATATGACCCCGTCTACTATCAACAACAGATTAAGGCTGATCAGTTCCTCAATTTGTCAATAGATAGCCGAAAATCATGATGAGGTATAAACCATCTTTACCAAACTATAAGAGCGTTCAACCACACACTGAGCTACAATCCACACTTGCAGCATTCTGGAAAAGCACAAGCTTCTCCCCCACTCATTTCATTCCCACTTTTGCAGACAAAATTTAGGCAACAAACTTGTACCGACAGTGTTTCCACACACATGTCGCATACCAGGGAACAAACAAAATTAGACAACTTGGCCGGACGGGCCGACCTGCTCTGATACCACTAATATAACACCCTTATTCTACCCCACCGATATTATGGTAAAATAACACGGATTTCAAAGTAAAATATTAACTTTCATAAAAATCCACAAAAGGGCGTACATTTCTCAAAGTCAACAAAATTGGTCAATACTCCGTAACGACAGGTTTTCCTCAAAGTACATCAAAATACATAAAACAGCGGAACTCAAAGCATAAGTCAAGGTTTCTCCTCAAAAGGGAACATCAGTAAAATAACCCAATGATATAAAATCAACTAAAAGAACCCAACCCGATGTTACATATCAGAGCAAGACCCTATAAATTAACCATAAAGGCTAACGACTCTAAAACTCCAAAATACTCCTCGACGGCGTCCACGACTAAACTTGCTCATCTGCACGTTACCCACGTGGAGGTAACATTCAAACAGGCAGGGTGAGTACAACAATTCATAATCATCAATGTATAACAATTAATGCATAAACGGCGTCATATTCATATTCAACACATTCATATCCTTCAATAGGCCTCGAAGGCCACAACGTCATAATTTATACACAAAGGCTCATAAATGCAAATGCAACATCGACTCAATGCATGTGGTACCAATCATCACAGGGCGATGGAACTGGGCTATCAACCCTCCATAGATCCCCATCAATGGAATCGGAGCACATCATAATATTTCACATCCGCACAGTGGGATTGAAGCCAAAGTAATCGAGGTCCTGAACCGAAGTCCAGATGCACATGAATGCATGATGCACACTTTACAAATCATCCTCATAATAACATCATAGGTGCATCATCATTCATCATATTCATCACCATCAAACGTCATAATTCAACATATTAATCATCATACAGCATATCATCATAATTCATCATATTACTCATCATACAACATATCATCATAATTCATCATATTAATCGTCATACAACATATCATCATAATTCATCATATTAATCGTCATACAACATATCATCATAATTCATCATATTAATTAATCTCACACATCATGTCATCATATAATCACATATAAATCACATATTAGTGTCACACCCTAATTTTTGACCTTAAGATTTCACCTCCTTGCATTTTTTTTCTCTCTCTCTCTCTCTCTCTCTCTCTCTCTCTCTCTCTCTCTCTCTCTCTCTCTCTCTCTCTCTCTCTCTCTCTCTCTCTCTCTCTCTCTCTCTCTCTCTCTCTCTCTCTCTCTCTCTCTCTCTCTCTCTCTCTCTCTCTCTCTCTCTCTCTCTCTTACGTGTTATCTCTATACTTCTTATGTGCATGTTATTATGACTAACCAACTGGTGCAGGTATAACTTACTTTAAAATGTGTTTTGATTCAAAGATCCTAAATCTTTCCGGTAATCATGTTGAGGAGGTTTAGGGCTCTCTTTTGGTTTGGAGAATGGTCGCTCGCGGTTTGATTGCGGTTATCGTGGCAATTTGCATCAAGTTGTATCATTATTTTTTTCAAAAGGTTTAGTTTAATCTTGGAGTTTGGGGTCATTTATTTGTCAAGTGGAAGAAATTTGGATTACGTGGTTCGAAACGACGATTTAGGATGAAGATGGGGAATCAAGACTAGGCGATTTAATTTGCATGTCTACATTCAAGAGGGGTTGTACCTTGAACTTTTAAGAGGTTTTCTATTTCAAGTTTTAATACGAGACTTATTGGTTCATAAACATCAAAGAAGTCATCCAAGATATGTTATGGAATCCCTATGGCATTAAAGTTCGATCCTTAATGTTTTGAGCTCACTTGGTTTGCATCAAAAAAACAAATTTTGAACTCATATGGAAAGAAGATTCATTTAGTACAACAAACATGCACACAACTTTGGTTTAGAATGTGTGTTTTGGAAATTTACAAGCCAAAGCTGGGAGACAAGCAAGTATCCATTTTTGAGACTGTAACACAACTCACTGTAAATGCCAACCGCATGTTTACAAAGAATTAAATGCAGATACAATCAGTGATCTAATAACATAAAGTTCAAAGTTGTTTGATCTGGTTTACAAGACAATTTCAAACGTTACAGCTACAAGTAACAGTACAAGATACTCCCATAAAAAGAACACTAATGCATTTTGGCGGCAACTGCGATTGCGGTAAACTCAAGTCTTTTCAATAATCCACTTTCTACTGCATATCTATCCGCCCATGCCATCACTACACAGTTGGAGTTTCCTTGCTTTAATACCACCCTCACCTTTCGAGTGTAGAAGCCATTCAGGGCCATTTGGTAGGATCAACGGTGCTGTCAAGGGTCCCGTCACATCTAGTCCTTGAACGAGTTATACTGCGAAGGTTAGGATTTCCTGGATACAGCGTAAGCGAGGTCAAAACATATTAGCAGGAAACAAACACGGACGAACAATAATATGGCACTACCAACAACACGGTAGCAAATTCGATGAATACTCTTTCTTCACCTGCGATTTCTCCTGCTGAGAACGATGGAACAGTCACTTTGGTTAAATCTGGCCCTGAAATTGTCAAGACTACTGTGAGAGAATTTTATTCACGTGGAGTACTCAGATACAAGCTTTTGGCTCCGAAGGCGATGGAAGCAGTGTTGTTAATAAACAAATGTCGAATTTGTTAAGAGTCGAAACATCAGAGTTCTGACAATTGCCTTGCCCAAAGCTCAAGCAACAAATATAAGTCGAGCAGAGAGGTGGAATAAAACTGCAAATAGAAGCTAAACGAAGTGAATAACATAAACAAGTAACAAATGCATGAGACCTGCTCAATAGCTGATAGTGAATAACCGTAAGATTTGAGTTAATTGCAAAGGATTTCACTACCTTCCTCAAATGAGAGTTGATTTGATCCTTTCTCTAATTCAATAACTGTCTGCTAAAGTCAATTGAAGATAAATATTCGAACTCTTCCAAAGGTAAATTATGTCCTGGAACCGCAAATCCACCAAGTGTTTGGCCATATTCCTGAGTTGTTGGTTTCCCTGCAAATCTGTGGAAAACAACTATCAAAGCAAACATATCTTAGTTCCTACAGCACAGACAAAAATAATAATAACACATCTTGGTGTGCCTTCTTTCAAGATTTTCACCATGTTTTTCTTGGAAATTAAGCGACACAAATGTTACTCGAAATAACTGAGTTGCGATTAACTATCGAACAAATTTACCTAAGACTGTCGAAGATTGAAACGTGCTGAAAGGTTGAGGATTTTCAGTCCGTTGAGACATTTGAATAAGCCGATGCAAGACGCAACTCCTTTTGACTCGAACCTTGATTTTGAACGCCAACACTATTACAGGGTGTTTGATTTACCGAGACTTTAATGGCCAAAGACGATCTCCATGGCAAATTCCTCGAGACGCATGGTCGACGTTCCGAAAGGATACCCAACTGCAGAAGACAATCAAGAAGACATCAATGGGACTAAAATTTAGTTTAGCTAATAATTGGTAAAAGGAAGGAGACAAATACATCACAGAAACACCATGTTTTCCCCGTGTAGAAGTTGTATGAAAACTGGAAGTAAACCCAACTGCCGTAGCATCATCGCCATCGTCCTTTGAGCAATGACATTTGAGCTACAAAAGTTGAAGTATAAGAGTAACGTTTTGTGACCACAGGGTAAGCCTTTAAAAGAAACAAAGAGGTATCATCGCGGTAGCATACCGTTCGTCGGCCATAATTTGACTCCATCCGATCATCATAACAACATATGAAGGCAGTATATTCGACTTTCCCAAGCGCCTGTCCCATTGCTATCAGGCACTATTTCATTTAAGCTCCCAACTGCATTATTAATATACTTGAGGCTGGCTCAATAACACGGTTACAGTTGCCACTTTTGGATGCCGGAGAAACAATGGATGCATTACAACGGACCTTCATTTGCGCTAAACTCTTGGGCTACATCAATCCTGATTTATGGCAAGAAAAAGGAATATGTGAGAGCAAGAACAATGGACTCCGATGGAGTGTTTGAACAATAGACTTTGGGGTTTTGTACCTCTTTGGTCATCTGCAGTTTTCACCACTTGTTAGACTTTGATATTTACACAAGGTTTTGACGATGATTGGAGTTGGAAATCCTCTGCTGACAACGCTTGATACGATTGTTTTCTATTCACAATGAAAGATTGTACGCTCCAGACCCTATAAAGCATCATTAATGGCCTGCAAACCAAAACATATTTGATCAATCATTTGACGAATTGGAAAGGAAAGTTCATAAACGCAATTTCATAGGGGTTTGATTTCTTTCCCAAACAAACCTCAGACAGAATATCTCAAATCAAAAATGTTTTCAAAGACTTAAACAGGAAGCGCGATGAAGGACTTCCTTAGGGCTTTATTTAGCTTCTATTCAGCTGTTATATTGGGACTCTTATAAGAATATTCACTTGTGATCCAATATCAAAAAAATAATAAATAATTTTACTTGGTATTCTGTAACGTTTATAAATACTTGAGTTCCATGAAACATTTCGTTTTGCATTCTTGCATTTCTGCATTTCGCATTTTACATCAGCATAGCATCCTTTGCATTCTGGGGGGTCTCACTCTTGCTTCATCTTCACAGACAAGCTGAATCACAAGTACAACACTCGAGCCAGTCGACGCCAAAAGATGGATCAATTGGAACAAGAGAACAGAGTGCTCCGTGACGAAGTTGCAACTCTGAAAGAGAGTTTGGAAAGGTTGAATGGTATAGTTGAAGCTCTGTCTAACCAGTCTGCACTCAACAATCAAGAAGTTCAAGGGACCGTGATCTCCGAAATAGTATCAACACCGATCCCAGTGGTGTCTACTGTTGCTAAAATGACCTACATCATGCCTCCAGGATTCCCGTGGGGGATGCCTCCCTATTTCACTCCGGTCGGTTATCGTCCACCTGTTCCCGAGGTTCCTGTCGCAACCACTGCTCAAGCCGTTCCTGCAATTACTGTTGTTATGACTACCACACCTCCACATGTGAATACTACTCCATATGTCCTAAACGAACCAATTTTCCATAGGGTACCCAGCGAAACCGTGGGTTTGGAAGAGAGAATGGATGGATTTCAAGGTCAATTTTCTGAGATGCAGAAAGAATTAAAATCCCTTCGTGGAAAGGATTTGTTTGGGAAAAGTGCTTCCGACTTATGTTTGGTTCCGAATGTCAAGGTTCCGCCGAAGTTCAAGGTCCCTGATTTTGAAAAGTACAAGGGGAATACTTGCCCTCAGAGTCATCTCATTATGTATGCCAGGAAGATGTCTGCCCAAACTGATAATGATCAACTACTCATTCACTACTTTCAAGACAGTTTGACAGGCGCCGCGCTCAAGTGGTATATGGGCTTAGATAGTACGAAGATTCGAACTTTCAGTGATTTGGGTGGAGCCTTTATCAAGCAATATAAGTATAATGTGGACATGGCTCCCGACCGTGATCAATTGAGAGCTATGGCACAGAAAGATAAGGAGAATTTTAAAGAATATGCTCAGCGTTGGCGCGAGTTGGCCGCGCAGGTCACACCACCGTTAGAAGAAAAAGAAATGACCAAAATTTTTCTGAAGACCCTAGGTCCGTTCTTTTATAAGAAAATGGTAGCAAGTGCACCCAGTGACTTCACCGAAATGGTTAATATGGGAATGCGTTTAGAGGAAGGTATTCGTGAAGGAAGATTAGTCAAGGAAGGAAGTACCTCTAATAACGCTCGAAAGTATGGGAGTGGTTTTATAAAAAAGAGAGAACATGAGGCAAGTGTTGTGCAGCAGGGGCGATCCAAGAGAGGATAGCCGCCATCACATCAGGTTGCTGCGGTTCATCAGCCGTAACATCAACAAAATCAACAAAATCAGAGTCGTGTACACAAAAAACCGGACTTTGATCCCATCCCGATGACATACACTGACTTGTTCCCATCTTTGATTCAAAAAGGTCACATCCAGACGAGAGATCCACCTAAAGTACCCAAGAAACTTCCGTATTGGTACAAAGCTGACAGATTTTTCCTATACCATCAAGGTGCTCCAGGCCACGATACGGAGAACTGTTACATCTTGAAGGCAGACGTCCAAAGGTTGGTTAAGGATGGAATTTTATCCTTTAAGGGTTCCATTCCTTATGTGCAAGGTAATCCCCCACCTCAGCATGGTTCGTCCTCCGCGAACATGATCCAAGGTTATTCGGGAAGCTCGTACCAATATAGTGCCTGAAAATGGATCCGAAGGCGACACATCAGACAATTCTACAAGCTTTTCCATTCCATGCAAAGGCTGAATAAAATCCTGAGAAGGGCTCAGCAGGGTGTTTTCTTTTCGTTTGCTTAGGCGTATTTCGTTTCTTTGATCAAAAGCATGTTTGGCTTGTATGGCTTGTTTATCTTGAATAATTAAATGCAATAAAATGTTTGTCTTGAAGAAATCCATTTGTTTCACTCGTAAAACATTTCTCACAATTTATAATGCTGACTATACCCAATTCTCTCACTGTGGTGAATAATTGGAGGGAGGATGATGAAGTAAAACACAGGATCTCTCGTTGTATGCTTTTGGATAAAAAAAACCTACTAATGATGTAAGGCATTCCTATTTCAGACATCCTAAAAACACCAAAAATATTCAACCTTTCTTTTAAGCCTTGAGAAAAGATTTGTTTTTTCTCTCTCAATCAAAACCTCGCTTTTAACCTGGGGCAGGGCATCAAAAAATGAACATCTCAAAATCTGGGTGGGCACAAATATAATTTGACCTTTATTCTTCTGCTTTACAAATCATAAACTAAACCCATATACATGACCCACAAAGTCCTAATTGAAGTAAGGTTAGTTCAAAAGCATACTCGAAGAAATATCGTTTCCTGACTCCTATGAGCTATGCTCAATTTAACGTTGGCATTATAAATTTAAATTAATGTCCTAACTAGTGATTTTGCCACAAGTTATCGCGATATCTATTTTCAAAACTTCAAGACAAACATATGTGTTGCATTAACAGTTTCGGAATTGACATTTCTGACTTGCTAGATTTGCCTGATGTCTTAGAAAGATTACGCGAAGAAATCACCGATTTAAATTTGAAGACTTTGCTGACCTGGGGCAAATTATTTCGTCCAAGAGATTTGATCCACACAAGTTTGGATTCACCTATAACACAAGTTTGAAAACTCAGTTATATCATTAATCAGGGGCAGTTACGTCGAGTTTCTGCGAATCTCTCCAAGAGTTTGAAAACAGTGGGGCATTTGGACGCCATGTTTTCTGTAAAATCCTCTCAAGATGACCTTTTATCGTGAATCATGTGACTTGGGGCATTTGAGAGTCGAAGGGGGTTCCTGATCTAGCTTCACTCATCCAGCGTATTCAACAACTTTGTTAACCCAATATTACCCATTGGATGGATATTTATTTTATCCACGAAGCTTCTCCAATTAAGAGAAAGATATGTTTCCAATAGGAAGATTTGAAGCCTTGAAGCAAGACTGTGATCCCATATATGGTTCTCCACCTGTCTACGAGTGACGTTTCTATCTCCGAAGATTGAAGGAATTTCAAAAGCAAGTGCACATTCTTCAAACAATGTTTGATCTGTGAAGATTTGGTCTGAGTGCCCGGAATGTTTCTTTTCATTTTCGTTTTGGTTATCATACGCATAGCACATAGATAGATAGCATGGCATATGCATCTTGCATCTCTGTTTTGTTTGTTCTGTCACTTCGGTTGTGTTTATCCCTGAGTAATTTGGGTGTGTCTTCTCCTCCCAGTAGCGTTGTCAGCCCTAGGCAGAAAAATCCAATGCTTCTATTTCCCCACAGAGTTCGATCCTCGTGAAAGACGGTTGTTTTAGTTAAATCCCATTTGAGTTCACACCTCGATGGCTGGGTCTTACTTGACAGTTTCTCTTCAGTTATTTCCTGAATTGAACTTCGATCTTTGACAATCACATTGTGGACATCTCCAACTTTTGATAAGGATTAAGTGTGCATTTATTTTGCACTCGGCTCCCCAAGAAGTTCTTTATGAAGATAACTATTGGAGATGGATATTTTCTCCACCGGCATTATCAAATTTCCTCCACAAATTACATTTGGACTGCAAGCACTCTCTTTATTTGAGCAACTCATTTTGATCAGGATCTTGTTCAAAACGACAAATAGCAGTCTACTCAAGACAATTTGTCCATCCCCAGTGGATTTATCAAGATCATCAAGTCGTCAAAAAGACATTCCTCTGGAAATCTGTCAGAGAAACGCATCGAAGACATTACAAATACTTCTCTTTATTTGAGAACTTACACTAAAAGGATACACATTTTATAACTACAACAAGATACTCCTCAGGAATGTACTCCCCGACGAGTCTATCACACAAGCTAATTCCATCAAAGAGCATCTCTTTTAAGAAGTTCGATGAAGTTTATTACAACTAGTCTCTCTTTATTCGAGAGGACATATTTTACAACACAATAGGCTCACATCTCTTGAAGATCCCCGTTGAAGCTTTGTAATCTCTAGTACATATCATCTTGGGTTATTACCTTTGCCTAGGCTATCATACATTTGATAGTAGGTAATATACCATCCTTTTGGTCAGATACCTTTGCTTAGGCTACCAAGATTGGTAGTAGGTCATCTTTTCTTTTGTATTACCTTTTCTTAGGATATCATATGTTTAATAATAGGTAATATACATTTCTTCTGGTCAGATACCTTTTCTTAGGCTACCATATGTTTGGTACTACAGAGTACTACAGAAACTTAGAATGCTAGTACCTTCCCTAAGTTTAACCAACCCCCGAACCTATAACTCTCTAAACCTTGCATATGCATTGCATTGTGGGAATTTCGATCTTTATCCCTTCCTTTGGACAAATCAAAGTTCGGTTGCAAAATAAATTAAAGATTCAAACTAATCAATAGTTTGGTATCCGATTTTCACCGCGACAATTAGCTCATAGTCATATTATCCCATAGTAATTCATAATACTACCCCCATATCATCTCATATTAATTTATCAAATTATACTCACGGTAATCCTCACACTATCGCCTATCAATCACATAAACTTCACAGTTCTACTCATGTTAATTCGTCATATCATCACATAGTATTCACATATTAATCCCTAATATCATCTCACATTGCCTCATATTAATTCATCATAATTACACTCGCCGTAATTCTCATACTATCACTTATTACTCACGCAACCTCATTGTCATACTCATAGTAACTCATCACAGGAATCCCAGAATCAAACATCACGGCATTGCTGCACACGATCAATTTCGCGAACTCTGCTACGTTCGCTGGCTGGCTCGCTAGGCGAGTTGGTAGCGAGCCTTCACTGGCTTGCTCGCTAGGCGAGCCTGTAGCGAACCTTCGCTGGTTTGCTCACTATACGAACAGTTCGATGACAACAAAACCTGCTACGCACCAGAACTGATTTCTACCCAAAAACTCATACGATTCACATACCTAGTGCCCCCAAAACATCCCCAAATCATTCCTAAGATCATACGGCGATAACGGCACAAACCCTATTGTTCATTAGGCCAATTCAGCAACATTTGCACTGCCTAAAACACTATTTTCTTGCAATTGCTCTGAGTGCATCAGAGTTACTCACATTTGAATATTCCTATTCCTACAGGGTCAAACATATCATAATCCACGGTTTTGGCCACGAAGGCCTAAGGTTTCCCTTTCTCATATCGATATTCAGTGTTACATACCATTACCCCTAACCTCAAAGCCTTATCATCAAATTCCCTATTTCTCCACAACCAACCCAAAATACCTTAAATCATAAACCAACCATAAACACATCTAAAAGCAGACATAGAAAATCATGAACAGCGATACTCCTCATACCTTAGCCGATTCAAAGCTTTCACGATTAACTTCGGCAATCTTCCGAAGCTTTTGCCTCCACTGATCACTCCTTAGAGCTCTAACCTCCATTCTTTTCACAGTTAACAAAAATGAATCTTAAACCTTCAGAATTCTATTTTGTCAAACTTAGACTTGAGCCACACAATTAGTCTTTTTCCATAACACCTTTACTAACTCTTCATAATGTCAAATTTACCCTTATTTCACTTATATTCATTTTAATCAATAATAATACTAATAAATCCATATTACATACTATTATTCCAAAATAAATACTCCAATATGCATAATTCTTCAATAATTCTCAAAACCACCGAAAACACCAAAAATACGAATATCTTTAATTAAATAAATTAATTAAAATATTTCGATTAAATTCAGGGTGTTATACATGTTGAAGCAATTGTGTCAAAGCCTAATTTAGTAGCTCTTTTTTATGCATTTATAAAATAGACTTGTAGCTAGAATTAAAAATGAACCGAGTCAAACTCACCTCAGCTCGGTTCGACTCGTTAAAAATTGGTTCGAGTTCGACACGAACTTTTTTTAAGCTCAAACTCGACTCGTTATAAGTTCACAAACAGTTCAGTTCAACTCGTTAGATTCATCTCATTAGATTCAACTCACATGATTCACAGATTTAAAAATTATTTTTTTAAATATATATATATATATATATATATATATATATATATATATATATATATATATATATATATATTTAGTATATTTAACATTTTAAATAAATATATTTTTTTAAAATAAAAATTATTATATTAAAATTTAAGTCTATTTTCGAAATCTACTAATTCAAAACCTACACAACTTTTAAAAAATACATCTAAGAGTCTAATTTAAAAACTACTAAATTGAAAATTAAATTTGTCTAAGATTTAAAGTAAATATTTAAACCTAATCTTAAAGACAGTATAATTCTTCTCAGTATAATTATGTAATCAAGTTGAATCATGAATCTAACGAGTCGAATTATGTATAGTTCGAATTTAGCATAGTTAAAAAATTTAATATGTCGCTTATACTCAACTCATTTGATTCATGATCCTAGTTCAACTATTTAATTATCGAATTAGTTCGGTTCATTATCAGCTCTACTTGCGGCAATAATATCCCACTTATGCGGAAAATTAAGTATTCGAACTGACCATACACGTAAAAATGCCACTGCAGCTGTTGTTTGAATTGAGCTGCCTTCTGAACTGTACTCAGAGACTATGTGCCTAATTACTACTCTTCATTTGATGGAATGTTAGCTACTTTGCGATTGACCACTGTTTTCACGATGGCACGTACAATTCAATCAAAACGCAACGTTATTTCAGTATAATTTTGTTCCTTAGTTAAAACTGAAAAAAATTGAATGAGTTAGAGTAAACATAGAGAATTAGAGAGGTGATTAAACATGATTCACAAAACAAGTAAACAGAACCATGCATTAACTTCTTTAACACTACAACAAATTAATAACAATTAACTCTAATTAACCTCACACAAACTAACTAACTATTCCATTGAACGACATAAAGGACACGAACTATGTTTATTATCAAACCATTTCTCTAAACAACCTCTATGAAAGAAATGCTTGCAAGGCAACTCACTCACCTCCTGATTTTCTTCAAAACCAGACAAACAAACACAACACTCTACCATAGGACTTCTACCTATGTTGGACCTGTTGTAACACAATGACTTGTACTGTGTTATCGACACCCTCCTTTCCCTTGAACTACTATCTTGATAGTACACTTCTTCTTCTTCTTCAAGATTTGTTGGATTAGTTATAGTACTTGATGTGCAACGAACTACTTGGAGAATAGATCTAAACATGTTCTTCAATAAAACCACAGATAAAACCGTGTTCATCACAATCACAGGCATAACACCTTCTGCTGCATAGGGAAAGTTCGAGAGTCCCATAATTCTCAGTTAACTGGTTTTGCTTGTTAACTGTAATAGAGCAGAGAAAAAGAAGGAGAAGCAATTAAATATAAAGAGAAAAATGCAACACAAACATATATAACATCAGCAACAACATCAGCATATAATTATTGTAGCATAGCAAAAAACATGAAACTCATTTGGACATATTATAAATAATATTATTATATAGTTTTATCTATATATATGGTCACAAATCTATGACTAAAAAAACACAAACCATGGTCGCATATACACGTGGTGACACGTGTAGGGTTTTATAAGTGCATCACTGAAGTGATAAAACAAAAAACAAAAATAGCATGTTTGAGAAAGCCACGTGTACGCGGTGGCCACAGACGTTGTGACTCATGGCATTCATCCTAGCCCTACAACCATGGAGCCTACGAGGTTTCTAGATTTCTGGTTCGATTAGCGACGCGTAATGACCTAAACGTAAATGCTTCAATCAATCATCATATTATCACTAACACATATAATGGTATCGATTTAAAAGTTTTGTTAGTAATGAATGGTTTTTTGATGTCTTGTGTATCCGTGTACACTTGTGTGACTTAAAAATGTAACACATATTTGTTATGTGACGTAAAGGCTTAGACATGACTTGACTTGTACTGGTACACCATAATGAAACGAAAATGTTTGGTTTTTTAATATGGCAATTAGTGTAGTCTTGTAGATATTTTTCTCCTTAATAACCGATAATGTTGATGTAAGATTAATGTAAATTTTAGTGTAAGTTGATAATAGACTTCTAGCTCTTTTTTTTTTTTTTTTTTTTTTAAAATTTAGTGTTATTATTTTAATCTAACACTCATTAAAAGATGAAAAAATGCGTGAAATGTTATAAAAAAATATTATTCATTTCAGGTTTCTCAACAAAAAATAATTGTTGAAACTAGAATTCACATAGTTCATTAAATTTATTTTTAGTTTATTTTATTTTATTTAAATTAATTTATCCTTTAATTATAAATTACAACTTTGAAATACAAGAAAATGTTTTTTTATGGTGATATTACGAGCTCTCAATTTTAAGGATTTTACTTCAGCTTAAATTCTAGTCTCCATCACTGTGGTTTGAAATTCTGAAATGTTTGTTTATTTGTGAACTATTCATCCGCAACATTGTTCATCTTAGAGTAATGTTCATTTTGTTGGCATTGTTTACGCGACATTATTCATTCAATGTTTTAAAAATCTTTTCTATAAAAAAATAATTGAAATAGAATTTGCATTAATGAGAAATTAAGACACAATAATAGAACAATATGTAACGGATATAAAACTCCTTAAACTTATAGGAATTTTGAGGATCAACAACAAATATAAGACACAAATTGAATAAATAAAGACACAAAAGAACACCGATATTTTTAACGTAGAAAACACCTCAATATGAGAGTACAAATCACGAGTCGTCCAGACCAAAAACATAATTATACTATAATCAATTAAGGATACAAGAGGGTCTTAAAGTGATTCACAAACTAGTGTTAACAACCACAAATCACAAAGCAAACAAACTTACAAATAAGAATCGAAAAGCTGGAATTTTTTTCCAAATTTGCAGCTTCGGTGCGAGCAAATAACTTTCACCTCAGACGTTGTTTCGAAATTTTGAACGCTAAAAAATTAGACATATGTGTTACGAATCTGCCCACCAAATTTGAGCTCGATCCAATGGTTAACGAATCGGAGATCGTCGACTTAATTATATTGGTTGCAGAAAAACGGGAATGAGTGTCTCTCCTCTTTTGTCTCTTTTGAATCCTTATTTTTTTCTCTATCTCTCTCAACCCTAAATTGATTATCTCCACTTAAATAAGTGAGACAAGTGGGCTAATCATATTTGGCTCTTTCTCCACATAGGAAGGGAGTCCAAACCCAACAAATCTCCCCCTCACAACTATGTGGAGGAAATCGCCAAACCGGTGATATCACAATAAGCTTCAAATTTCCCTCTTGGTAATGTTTTAGTCATCTTATCAGAATCATTATCATCTGTATGAACTTTAGCTAACTCCAACACCTTAGCATCCAAAACATCACGCATCCTATGATATCTCACATCAATGTGTTTGGGCCTATTATGAAAAGTCAGATTCTTACCGAGATGAATAACACTTTGACTATCAACAAATAACACATATTTGTCTTGAACAAAACCAAGCTCTTGCAAAAATTTCTTCAACCGTAGTAACTCTTTGCATGCTTCGATAATTACAATGAACTCAGCCTCTATAGCAGATAATGTTATACACTTTTGCAATCTGGACTACCAAGGAATAACTCCCCCTATAAATTTAGTCATGTAGCCCAAAATGGACTTTCTAGAATCAACATCTCCAGCCATATCAGAGTCAGAGTACCCCACTAAAGTAGACTTATCTCCTCCAAGACAAAGCCTCATATAAGTAGTACCACAAAGATAACTTAAAATCCATTTTACAGCATTCCAATGCTCTCTGCCTGGGTTTGACAAAAATCTACTGACTGTACCAACAACATGTGTTATATCTGGTCTTGTATACAACATTGCATAAATCAAACTACCCACAACAGACACATAAGGAATACGTATTATATCAAACGCTTCATCTTCACTTGAAAAACTTTGATTCGAACTCAACTTGAAATGAGTAGCGAGAGGAGTACTTACCGCCTTATAACTTTCCATTTTGAATCTCTGCAGCACTCTTTCAATATAATTTTCTTGTGACATCCAAAGTTTCTTCTCTTTTCTGTTACACATGATTCTAATGTCAAGAATCTGCTTAGCTGCTCCCATGTTTTTCATGGCAAATGACTCTCCCAATTTCTTCTTTAACATGTTAATGTTAGAAATACTTTTCCCTGTAATAAGCATATCATCAACATATAACAATATGATAATGAAGTCGTCTTTAGAAAATTTTCTAACAAAGATGCAATCATCCGAAGTAGTCTTCTAGTATCCTTGATCACACATAACGGACTCAAACTTCTTGTACCACTGCCTTGAAGCTTGCTTCAACCCATATAAACTCTTTCTCAATCTACACACATGATCTTTTTTACCTTTAACTTGAAAACCATCGGGTTGTTTCATGTAGATCTCTTTCTCCAAATCACCATAAAGGAAATTCGTTTTAACATCCATTTGCTCGACCTCTAAATCAAGAGTGGCAGTCAAACTCAACACAGTTTTAAATGATGACATCTTTAGAACAGGTGAGAAAATATCATTAAAATCAACAATCTTTCTTCGACAAAAAACTTTCACCATTAATCTGAGTTTATATCTTGGAGACTTAGAGTTTCTCTCATGTTTAGCTCTATAAGTCCATCTGTTTTCCAAAGTCCTTTTACCTTTAGGCAGCTTCACTAAATCATAAGTTTGATTATCATGTAATTATTTCATCTCATCATGCATTGCGTCGATCAACTTTTGATTTTCATCACTTTCCATGGCCTCTTAAAAACACTCGGGTTCACCCTCATCAGTCAAGGTCACATACTCATCAGAATTATACCTTGTAAAAGATTGTCTCTACATGTTAGACCTCCTAGGTTGAACTTGAGATGATTCTCGAGTTTCACCAAGATTCTCATCCTATGACAAATCGCTCTCCCCCTTCACCATCATTAGTTGGAATATTTAACTCATCTCCAAGTTGTTGATCATTAACATAATCATATGGCTTACCATTGTGATCATCATCACCAATAGCATCCAGATTATGACTAGGCTACCAAACTAGATCAAGATTAGACAAACTGATATCTTTATTGGGTGTAGCCTTATCCACCTTATCAATATCTTCAATAGTTTGGCCTTCCATAAACACCACATCGCGGCTTCAAATAAGCTTCTCTCATGCGGGATCATACAATCTGTAACCAAACTCATCTTGCCTATAGCTGATGAAGATACATTATTTTGAGTTTGCATCCAACTTGGATCTTTCATCCTTTGGAATATGCACAAAATTCTTACAACCAAAGACTCTCAAATGATCATAGTTGACATTCTTTCTAAACCAAATTTTGTCTAGAACTTCATTGTTCAAAGCAACAGTAGGAGTGAGATTAAAAACATGTACTGGCGACTAAATTGCCTTGCCCAAATAATGATTGGGAAACTTAGCTTCAGAAAGCACACACCTTACTCTCTCAATTAGTGTTAGATTCATCCTCTCTGCTAAACCATTCAATTGAGGAGTTTTAGGAGGATTCTTTTCGTGTATAATACCATGCTATTTACAATAGGAATCAAATGGTCCACAATACTCTCCACCATTGTCTGAACGAACACATTTTAGCTTCTTCTCTATTTGCCTCTCAACCAAAGCATGAAATTCTTTGAACTTTTTCAAAACTTGGTCTTTTGTCTTCAAGGCATAAATCCACAGTTTCCTGGAGCAATCATCAATAAAGGTAACAAAATAAAGTGCACCACTAAAGGATTTTACCTTTAATGGATCACAAGCATTAAAATGTACCAATTGAAGCAACTTTGACTTTCTTGAGGAAGGATGTCTCTTGAAAGATACTCTAGTCTATTTACCAGTCACAAACATTCAGCCCTTTTTCACTATTATGACTAAGTTTTCGGTGCCACAAAGATGCTTCCATGTCGATAGCATTCACATTGTCCCTAGCAACCAAGACTTTTCTCCAATACAATTTAGGAAGCTTTTCCCCTCTAGCCACAACCAAGTTACTTTTGTTAAGTTTTCACTTTCCAGAACTAAAGTGATTATCATAACCACAATCATCTAAAATATGCACGGAGATCAAATTAAAGCGGACATCTGGAGCATGTTTGACACCTCTAAGAAACAATTGCATTCCCATATTGGTTTGCAAGCAAACATCACCAACATCAATTACCTTAGATACACCATAATTACCCATCTTCAACACTCCAAAATCACCTGAAGTATAAGATGTTAAGAAATCCTTCCTTGGTGTAACATGCAATGTAGCACCACTGTCAACTATCCACATGCTCATGTCTGATACAAGATTAATAGACTCGTGATCATGGAGAATAACAAGATCATCACTAGTAGCAGTAGTAACACGATTATCATGATTTTTTTGTTTAGACTTGCCCTTCTTGCCTTTGTTATCTCTTTTTTAATGATAGTAATACTTCTGTATGTGTCCTGTTTTATGACAATAATGATACTCCAGATTCTTGTATCGCAACATGGACTTGCTTCTGCTATTCTTTCTACCACCCTTCGGTTGCTTTTTATGACTTATCCCCTATTTTCAATGAAAAGTACCTTGGGTTAAGATGAAGAACCCGGTGTCTTCCTTCTCATCTCCTCATTAAGAATACCGCTCTTAGCCGTTTCTAGAGAAACAACACCTCTAGGCGCAGAACTTGTGATAGAAACCCAAAATGTCTCTCAAGACTCTGATAAAGATAGAAATAGAAATAGTCCCAAAAGCTCATAATCAAATTTGATACTCATTCCTAACATCTGATCAAGGAGGCCTTAAAATTCACTCAAGTGTTCTGAAATAGAAGTCCCCTCCTTATACTTTAAACTTATGAAGCTATTTAATAAGAACAATTTGTTATTCCCTAATTTAAAGGCATACAAGGACTCTATCTTCTCCCAAAATTTTTTTGCATGTGTCTCATTAGAAATGTGATTATAAACATTATCTTCTACATATTGTTGAGTAAAACCACATACCTGTTAATGTTATAACTCCCATTCTTCATCAGACACCAAATGCAGAACTAGAAACTGGTAAATGAAATTTCTTCATAAATAGTAAGTATTTCATCTTGCCCTTCTATAAATGATAATTAGAACCATTCAACAATACCACCTTATCTTTGTATTTGATTCTATCATTCAAACAAGTAAAATTACCCTTAACCAAGAGCTCTGATATCGCTCTGATGGTAAATTAAGACACAATAATAGACCAATACAAAACGGATATAAAACTATTCAAAATTGTAGGAACCTTGAGGAACAACAACAAATATAAGACGATAAATCGAACAAATAAAGACACAAAAGAACATTGATATTTTTAACGTGGAAAACCCCTCAATATGAGAGTAAAAACCACCAGTCATCCAGACCAAAGAAATTTTTTCACTATAATCAATTAAGGGTACAAGAGAGTCTTAAAGTGATTCATAAACTAGTGCTAACAACCACAAATCAAAAAGCAAACTAGCTTACAAATAAGAATCAAAAACTTGAAAAATTTTCCCAAATTTGCAGCTTCGGTGCGAAGCAAATAACTTTTACCTCAGAAGTTGTTTTAAAATTCTGAACTGTCAAAAGTTAGATATATGTGTTACAAACCTGCCCGCCAAACTTGAGCTTGATTCGATGGTTAACGAATCGGGGATCGTCGATTTAGTGAGACTGGTTGCAGAAAAATGGAAATGAGCTTCTCTCCTCTTTTCTCTCTTTTGAATCCTTATTTTTTCTCTATCTCTCAACCATAAACAGATCCTCTCCACTTAAATAAGTGAGATAAATGGGCTAATTATATTTGGGTCTTTCTCCATATAGGAAGGGAGCCCAAACCCAACATGCGTCTCTATTAGTTATTATTTGCTAAGATTTTTTTTCTTTATGTACTCTTCGGTAGACATTTTTGCAACGATCAACTAATGTGATTGAAAGTCGATCTATTGTAATTTGTGTCTATAATATTTCCAATGGCTTCAAGAATGTTTAGATTTTTTTAGTGACGTTTATCACATGACATTTGATTCTCAACATCTTTTGAAGAATGTTTTTCTTTCTGGCATATATTATTATTGCAGATGGTTCTCATATTCGGGTTGATGATAATGGAGACATTGATCTTAAATCTTGTAAATTGCAAGATGTATTTCATGTTTTCAGTCAATCGAGAAACCTTATATTTATTCCTAAGCTTACACATGATCATAATTGTACAAATATTTTTTTATTCTCATTCGACTTTTTAGGACCTTGTAATGGGAAAGATGATTGAAGTTGGTAAGGAACATGGAGGGTTATACTATCTCTCTGATACACAAACTAATTAGAAGGTGTTGTCCTCTGCACTTCAATCTCAGTCTGAGTTAAATTTTGCCTCTTAAATATGGCTTCACCACAAGAATCTTGATCATCCTCCATTTTTATTAATGAAGTGTATGTTTTCATCCTTATTTTCAAAACAGTTTGTTGAGTCTCTTAAATGTGATATTTTAATTTTATAAACATAACCAAACCATTTTTCATTTGAGCCTTACTAAAAATGTTGAATCATTTGATCTTATTCATTCAGATGTGGGGAAACTAGCCAATGTTTATAGCATATCCAATGCGAGATGACTTGTTTCTTTTATTGATGATTGTTTTCAAGTAACTTGGATTTTCTTAAAGAATAATAAATATGAAGTACCATAATTGTTTATTCAATTTTATATTATGATATAAAGACACTTTGGGAAAGGTATTATAAAAATACATTCAAACAATGGTAAAGAATTTGTCAATCACAATTTTTACACATTTACTAGTAAACAGAGCATCATCCATGTATTTACATATGTCGACACCCCATAACAAAATGGTGCCGCAGAAAGAAAAAAATCATCACTTACTTGAGTTTGCTCGAGCTATTCCAGATGTCTCTTCCAAAATAATATTGGGGTAAAGCAAATTTGACTATTTCTTATCTAATTAATGGAATGTCATCTCATATTATAGGTAATGTTAGTCATGTTTAGATTATAATCTGACTTTTTCTTTATAATTTTATGGTATATCTCGAATCTCGAAGGTTTGGCTGTATAGCTTTTGCCCATATCCATAAGCAAAGACAAAGAAGGTTGAATTCACGTGCCTTAATATGTGTCTTTGTAGGTTATCCTCCTAACAAAATAGGTTACAAATGTTATCATGCTTCTAGTCATAAGTACTTTGTTTCTAAAGGTGTCTTATTTTAAAAAAAAATGTATCTTACTTCACTCGTCTACATCCTCAAGGGGGCATGCATGACTCTGACTCTTAGTTTGAGTTTTTTTATCATCGGTTATAACTTCCTTAAAACACCTGAGTCAACTTTTGAGCATGAGTTCTCGCCTATTATGAGTGACTACTTCTAGTCATAGTCATGTATTTTCATCGAGTACTATTTATGTTCCTCAATTGTCTTATGTTTTATAGAAACCAACACCTTCTGCACCAATTATAATGTATCTAAGAAAATTAAACATGATTAGCTCTAGAAATAACTCCAATCGCCTAAATTAAAGGTAAGTATTGAATACGATTCTCCTAATGGTGATTCTCAAATTTATGATACTTGTGATATGAATTTGAATGATTTACTTAGTATTTGAGATAAGATAATAGATTTTGTCCCTTCAAGTATATATATCATATTTCTTAATATGTCTCCTCTAAACATTTTTTCACGTAATGTAAAAGTTTTATTGTAGCTATAGATTATATGAGAACCTCATCATTTGTTGAAGAAGTATTGAAATATAAAAAATGTGCACAGACTATGAGTGAGGAAATGAAAGATCATGAGAATAATATTACTTGGGAAATTTTTGAGAGGTAAGAAGTTAATTGGATACATTTGGATCTATACTTTAAAGTACAAACCAGATGATACTCTTGATCATTACAAGGCCAGACTAGTAGGAAAAAAGGTTATACTAAGACATATGGCATTGATTATGTCATACCCCAAATTTTGACCCCTAGATTATATTATCATTCTAGGAGCATTAAGCATTGTTTCCTAACCCTAACCTTGTTTCAAGTTTTTTGATGTTGAGGTTCATCTGGATTAAGGTTTTGCACCTTGGGAATCAAGAGGACTATTGTCTTATCAGTCAATGTTTTAGATTGGTCATCATCAAATCAAGTTCTCCTAAATTAAAGGATCTTATATTTAATAAGAATCAAGTGCTAATTGATCTCATTACATGTCAATTAAAGTCTAATTTCATATGCCCCCAAATTAGGGTTTTGTTAGGAAAAGTCAACTGTATCTTTGACTCTTGATTCAAGCATGATCCCAAGCCTTGGGACATGGTTCAAAATGCTAACATACATACTTGAAGTTTATCTACGATGCTTAGGAAGTATCAAGGTGAAAATTCATTGAAGATCACACATTTGAATTCACCCGATACAAAATTCATCAGACAAAGTCAACTCTTTGACTTTTGGGGTTTTTTTGGTTCAAATTGAAGTTTCCAAGCCAAATTTCATCAAAAATATTTTTAATCATTGAGTTTGATCATGAAAAAAATCAAGATTTGAGAGTTTTCTTGCAAAAGAAGAAAACTTGGATAACTTGAATTTTTTCTAAGTGTGGGAGGAAACCCTAATTTTGGTACCAGCTTTGAAAGGCCATAACTTTCAATCCACACATCCATTATTTGAGTTCCAAAGATCAATTTAAAGATCTCCTTATGTACTACAAAAGTTTCCTAGTGACCTATGAGCAAAATATGCTTATATTTTGAGTTATGAAGCTTCAAAGTTTGGAAAAATCTTTAAACACTTAGAAATATTTCAAGACAACTTTGTTACTTCAATTTTCAGCCAACTTCAAGGCCAATTTTCATCATGATCCCTTTGGATTCAAGAATTTCCCCAAAAATGAAAGTTGTAAAGCATGTTTATGGCTTTTCAAAAAGTATAAGAACTCATCCATACCATTTTTGAGCTATGAGTTTCGAAGAAGGGAAATTAGCCTTCCACACTTGAAATTTTGGTCATTTTCATGCCAAAGACAAGTTGCAAGATCAAGCCAATCTGCAAAATCCTTTGATGGACAACCTTGAGACTTTCATATCTACCTATAATCAAAAGGTTGAACTACTCTTGGAGTCATTACGCAAAGGTTTGAGCCATGATTCAAATTCCATACCATTTATGGAAGTTTTGGACATAAAGGTTGCAATACCATTCTTGAAAAGCAACTTTAACCACAACTGGCTTTTCTTGAGACCATAACTTATTCCATATGCAGAAGCAATATCTAGAGTATCCAACCACTAAAAATCTCATTGTACCTTTTCCTTGAAACCATAGAAAATCACCAAACCTCAAGTTAGAATTCAACCAAACCATGGAACCAACAAGTTACGAATTCTGCACTCCAATATTCCCTTATAAATAGAGGTTTAGTTTATGCTTCAAAGAGGATATAGAAGCTTGGAAAAGAAGACCAAAACCTCATAAACATCCTCCAAACCACCCTTACAACAACATTTTGCAAACCAAACACCATTTGAACCAAAAAGCTCCACTTTGCACAAACATAGCCAGTTTCATTTTCACATTTCAAACCACTCAAACACTTGTTGAAACACATCACAAAACATATTTTGAAGGTGTCTAAACCTTCATTTCCATCCAAAACCTGTTAGAACAGAAAGCTAACCTTCAAAACCAGGTTTTGTTGATTTTCTGCATCTTCTACACCAAAGTTTAATTCTGACCTGTTCCAAACACTTTAATCCTTCAAAATCAATCCTTAAACATGTCTTGAACTATCCACAACCTAAAATCCTGATTGTGACTCCATTTGGCCAGGGTTCAAGATTTCATTTTCTCACTTTTGCAAGAAGAGAAGCATAACCTGTTTTAGTTTATTCCTTTGGGTTCCAAGCATTCAGAAAGCTTCAAGGAGGTTTAAGGAAGCAATCCACATCATTGAAACAATTTTGTAGCAGCTTGTTGGATTATCAAGTTTTGACTTCAAGAGGTAAGTGCTCAAACTGAAACTCATTCAACCATGACATATCTTGATGTACACTGAGCAATAAACTTGTTTGTGATGATATTTATGTTGTATTCATTCAATTAATTGTTGCCTATCATAATTGTGTGTGATTATGCCATTAAATTTGCATGTTTGAGCTCTTTAAGGTCTTGTTATCATGTTTTGAGTTACAAGAAGTTTTAGACAATTCCAAGAGTACCACTAAGTTCCTTGTGGAAAAATACGCAAGTTTGATCTTTGGATCATCCATTTTCATGGAGTTTTGAGAGAGTTACATGTTGTTTTGCAAACTGAAAATTTGAAGGAGGTGAGGTCACAACCATGGCGCATTGGGTAGGCTTTAAGTCATCTGAAGGCTTATGTTTGAATTTGTGGGGGTGATACAATGGATGTATCACCACCCCAGTGGTTTACCACGCGCGCTTTAGTACTTTCTTACCTTTCCTGGCCAGGGTTCGAGTCCCAGCGACCACCCTTTTGCTATTTTTCTCATTTATAAAGCTTGTTTCATATATAATATCTTTCATCCATTATTGATTCAGAATGCGCGTGTTAGTTGGATGGTTAATTTTTTGAGCCAAGAACCCTAACAGTGTGGGTTCAAACCCCACTGAGTGCATTCCCTTATTTTTAATGCCTTGTTTTCATGTTTTCTTGCACAAATTGATTTGATCATAACTCCTTTGATTTTTATCATTTTGATCCCACTCTTTTTTCTAAATGCTCATAAGAATTTATATTTTTTGTCTATGTCAAGAAAAATCCCAAGAGAATTATTTATTTGGTACTTGTACATGTTCAAAGTATGTGACTTTTTAGGGTTTCTTAGGTTTTCTTTTGATCTTTTTAATTGATTCCTTTGATTCCTCTTGCTTGTATGCACCTAACATTGCTTGTATGAACATCACTTGATGTGTGAATTTGGATACCCTTGTTGTTACATGATGGTTATTACTTTTTCAATTTCATGTTCATATGTGAATGCATGATTGAATATCATAAAACCTTGGTTGTTACTTGTTGCAGAGAGAATCGTGATACCAAGCTATTGGTTAACTTGAATCTTAATTCATTAAATTCACAACCGGACTTTGATTTATCAAAAGGAAAGGTTAATAAAAAAAGACCTTTCGCGCGATGTAACAATAATGCTAAGAGATCGGGGATCGGGGGTTGGTTATACCTAGGGTAGGTATTTCACATCCTAAACATTTGTAGTACTCTAAAGGAACCTTTTGTTTGTTTGTATGCTAATACTTACTAAATGTTTCCTATAGTTTGGGATTGGGTATAAAGTTAAGTTGAGGTAAAAACCTAAGGATAGTTTCTAAGTTTGCTTGCAAAGATATCGCATCCTCTGCTTATGTATCCTTAATAGGATAGAATCAGAGGGGAACAAACATAACAATGCTTGTATAGAGTTTAACAAAACTCTATATTTCTATGTTGTACACTCAAAGGTATTTTGACTTTGACAAAAGCCAAGGGGGGGGGGGGGGAAGTAAGTAATCGTCACCATGATTCTTACATAGAGTTAACAAACTCTATCTTAAAGTTCTAATTGAAGGATATTCCTAACAAGGGGTAGGTCTTTTAGACTTAAAGCAAAAGTCTAATGGGTAATAGTTTCTACTCGACTAAGTTAGGATTCAAGATGAATTAACAAAGTCAAGGGGAGTGTAATGAGCTATCTATGACTCAAGGGTCAATAAAGAGACTTTCTTTTGGAAGGGGAAAAGATGAGACAACTGGATTAGAACTAACAAGTTCCATCACTTGGGGAATAACTTAACAAAGTTAAATCACAAACATAAGCATTCATTCAAACATGATGAACATATAAAAGAGTAATGGTAACAACCAAGGAATAAATGCAAGCATGTGACAACATCAAGCAATTGTTACAATCAAGTCAAATGGTTACAACCAATAATGCACAAAGATATCACAATATCTAGAAGGGGAACATGGTAGAGGTTCTTAGCATAAAAGGTAAAAACCACTTGAAGTATCTTAACAAAGCTGAAGAAAAATGAGGTAACAACCATCAAGACAAACAACAATCATGTAACTCAAACAAGTTTAATGCAAGCAAGTAACAACTTGAGGCAAGCATGTTAGGGAAATTAAGGGGTTCAAAGTATGTCAAATGTAACAATATAAGATCAATAATCACACATTGATAACAATCAAATACAAGTAAACATACAAGAAGTGTTACAACAGTTCAAGTAATAAGTTCAAGATTTTATGGGGAAGCATACAAATTCATGGTTACAACCAAGACAAGGAAATTCCTAACATATTATAGTTCTAACAAGACTTCTAAACAAGTGGAGAAAGGCATAAAGAAATACAATCAAGAAGCTACCACATCAAGAGGTGAAATGGTTCTCAAACACAGTTCACAATGACAATCACTTAGATGCATCACAAGCAAGGATTTGAACATAATAAGACCTTTAGTTTTAAACAAGATTTAGACATTCCAACAAGTTAACAAACATGTATCAATTAAGTATAACCTTACAAGATTGAATCAAGAAAAGTTTTGAAAATGAACCTAAAAAGGTGCAGGGTAAAAACCCTAAAAGGATGAATATCCTAGAATTATTTTCTCATTATATGAAAGTAGACATGATTTAAGAACACTTAAAAAAAGAGTGGACCAAAAATGTTAAAAAAATGGCAAAGTTATGAAACTTTGAAATTTATGAAGAAATCATGTAAACTAGGTGGTAAAAAAATAAGGAAATGGCTCCCTCATGGATTGAACTCACGTCTTGAGGTTCACAGGCTAAAAACCTCACCAAATCAGCTAAAGGACGCGCATGTTCAAATAAGGAGTGGAAAAGAATATATGTTAAAACATTGTAAAAATCTCAAAATGGTAAAAGAGTTATCCTCCTCAGGGATCGAACTCAGGAAAGCATAGGCAAGAGGTACATGAGCGCGTAGGTTACAACCACTGGGGTGGTGATACATCCAGTGTATCAAGCCACCCCAAAATAGATAAGCCTTAAACTTATTATTTCTGGGCATAAACCAAGCAAACCAAGCTAGCAAAAAGTGCGAAAACGAGAACAATTCAAACTTGATCAAAACCAAACCAATTTTAATAAAATTTGAGTCTATCTCACTTGAATTTGAACAAGGAAACTGATGGTGCTACCAGTTTTCTCAAATGATGATCATAGAATGAAATTCAAAAGTAAATGAAAGGTGAAAGTTTGAAATGCATTTTCAATGCTACAACTTAGATCAATCAGGTTTAGATGAATCGAAAAGCCTGCACACCCTCTAAATATCGCATACAAGAAGTTTAAACAGAAATGAGGCTCAAACTTATGATAGAAGAGAATATGACTATTGAGTTGCAAATATGCTACAAATTGCAATGGTAAGTTTCAAAACTGGCTGCGACAGGATTAAGTAAGTAGACAAACATGATTCAATAACATAAACAACATATAAATGAGTTTAAAACATTACTACATCATGAGCTCATACACAGATGGACCTGAAATTCCAACTGACCTATGGTTTACAAGGCAACTGGGATGAGAATCCTCACATAGTTAGTAAGGAATAGAAACAACACTCAACCATGTTCTAAAAATGGTACAAACACATACAAAAAGTTTCATCTTAAATTAAAAATGGTCTAAGCAGAAGTTAAACCAAACTTGCACACATGAGATGTTAAAACAACTTAAATGTTTTAAAACAGCAGTCAATACACATTATGCTTCTCAAAGGTGTCAAGACCTATAACTGAATCTAGACACAAGTATTGAACTCAAATTTAACAGAACTTAACATATGGTTCAACTATGGAAAAAATATAGCACACATCCATCAATCAAACTTCATAACAGTTACAAGTTCATGAGCAAAAACATAAGTTAAACTCAAACATGACTTAAAAAAAGTTCTAGGCAATCCTAATAAATGAACATCAAGTATGATCATGGTAAAGAAATGAGTATAGTTAGAGGTTGCTTACCTCTTCCAGACCTCCAATGTAAACAAGCCACCTTAGTTGAGAATTCCTTGAATAGATGATCCACACCTCTGATGCAAGCTCCAAATAACTTTCTTCAAGTTGATTTCAAGCAAGACAAGGTTACTTTCACTTGAAGCAACAATGGACTTTTGGTGACGGATTCAATAAATGATGTTGCAGTTGGTTTTTGGTGTCTAGGACAGTTAATACAACTTGTATTCAAGATGTCTAAGGTGTCAAGAGACCTATAACTGACCTAGGCAGTGAATGTTTCTGGTTTATGCAGGAAAAACAATGTTCATGGTGTGAGGAGTTGAATTTTTGAGTTATGGTATTTTTGGCTGGTTTAATGGTTAGAACATCTTCCAAACATTTTTTATGGGTTGTGTCGCTACTGCGAAAATCGGCGCCGACTATGACAGAAGAGTCACCACCGTGCATTATTTATCCCAACGGAGGGAAAGGAAACGCTCAGAGTAAACCTAACGCAAAGAGGGAAAGGAATGGTCATCGCAACCAAATCCTGGATTCGAGAGTCGGTTACGCGAGGGGAAGGTATTAGCACCCCTCACGTCCGTCGTACTCGACGGGATCCACGTTTGTTTTCTATCTAAGGGTATGTTCATCTATCTAATCTAAAGGTCTGGGTTAAAAGAAAAGAAAATGACTCGGCAAAGTGTCACACTTTATGCCTACGTATGCCCGTCTGGAACGAGAAATCATAGTCAACGTAGTTCGCCTACCTACGGGAAAGGAGGGGAAGGTTGCTCGCTAGGATACGGCATCCTATGCCTACGTACTTTCATACAGCATGAAAGATCGAGGAAAACGTAGTTCAGGCTACGGAGGACACAAGCTTGTCTGCCTGTTTTTTATTACCTTATGAAAGGGTTTTTCTGATTAAGAGTCCAGGCGGACAAAAATGACACTTTGATGTTTGTTTTGAATCTTTTACGAAAGAAGTGTTTTTTAGTCTGTTTGCAACTTGTACTACACTAAAGACTTGTGATCTGAGAGTGACTACGTCGCATGTCACCCTAAGGGTACCATACTAAGTAGTCAGATTACTGAAGAGTGACCCTCCAGCAACCTTTTCTCAAAATAGCTTAAGGCTCGTAGTGTACAGCGCGCGTTATCCTTATTTCTGTGTTTTTGAATTGTTTTGAGATGAGAAAAGAGAAAGAAGCTCTAAAAAGCCTAGGGTTGAAAGGGAATAAAACTAACCTAATGTTGCCATGCATGGATAAGAATCCTAATGTCTGTCATAATTCCCTCCTGCACAGAGGAAATCAGAGATCCTAGGGGATAAACAGAAAAGAAAGCAAGCAAATACAGTAAAATGCATGCAATGCAGCAATACAAGCGAGGCAAGGGAGTCCCACTCAACCTCGAACCTGGGAAAACAACAGGCAAAGTGAATCAACATTCACCTCAAACCTAGGGGGAAAGCTACACAAGCCAACAAACAATACAGAAAAGAAAAGCCACAACAGAGAAGGCAGCCCAAGCAGCAGCTCCAATCTCCTACAACAAACAGCAGCTCTGACAGCAACAGATGATTAAATAGCAGAAGGTTGACAACAACAATCTTCATCTTCATGAATGACTCCTATCTTCAAGCTTCAATAAACTTTCAATCTCCAACAAGCACCAGGCTTCAACAAGCTACCAACTTAAACAAGCTCAAACCCCACCCAGTAAACAGCTTCAACCAGCTCCTGACCTCAACAAGCTCCTAGCTTCAACAAGCAAACAAAACCCTAGCTTCAACAAGCTACCTCATATTTTCCTTTACCAAGCTTCAACAAGCACCTCCAAGGGAGAATCATTCAACAAGATCAAGTTGGAATGTTAAGAAGCTCAATGACAACCAAGGGAAGTCATTGAGAACTTAACATTATGAGAGACTGGCATCCTCAAAGTTCTACTCTTAAAGCATGCCATTCATCCCTCCTAAGGAGAGATGTGACTTCTTTAAAAGGACTTTATGTCATTGGATTGAATGGAGATGAACAATATACTCCATGTTTGAAGAAACAAGCAAAACTACTCTAATGCTCTTCCTGAAACCCTAATTTTCCTATGCTCCTGACAAGCACTCCAACAGATGAGAAATCTTCAACTCCAAGCTCCTCTAACCTCTCCAAAGCACCTTCAATTGGTCTTCATGATCATCCAAGCTCAAAAGCACCACCACCCTAGTCTAAGGGGAACTATTGAATTAAACTAGCCAAATTAGTTCATTAGAAACACCTAGAAGTTAGTCATAAAACTAGTTCTACTTAAAATACCAAAAGGGATTGTAAAATCCTACCAAAATTACTAAGGGTCCCTAAACCTCTTAAGAATCACACCATACAAAAACCAGGGGGTTAACCATTCATTTGAACTTAAAACTATGCCCTAAACCTAAAGGTATCATCTTAAAACCCTAATTCTAAACCACCTAATGCTCAATGCTCAAACTAGCCTAAATTTCTCTCACAAAAATATGAGAAATTTACTATGGGGACATGCATATCTAAGATATCTAGCCCAAAAAGAATCAACTCAAAATTCATCACCAATCATCCACAATAAAATCAGCAAAGTGGCATACCAAACATATCAAAATAAAAATCCATTAAAAATACAAAAATGCAAATAAAATATAAAATGCATGAATTAAAGAAATTTTAATCCTATTAAATTCTACACATTCTAAGGAGTTCAGGAAAAAAATCTAGATTAAAAAGACTATTTTTTCTATTTATTGTGAATTTATTCCTAACTATATGCAAAATGTAAAATTAAAAGAAAAACAATGGAAATTAAGAAACCTGCGTGCCAAATAGAAAATATTCCATGTTATAATCCAGGCTGGGCCCAGAATGGGGGTGCGTGTAGCACATGAACCTTAAGACCAAACCACATAAGAAAATCAGAGAAAATAAAAAGGAAAACTGGAAAACTCTCGTGGCAAATAGCAATCCATTCACGTTATTATCTCCAATTGGGCCCAAGGTGGGGTGTGAAGAGCGAAGATCACTAAGGCCCATCCATTCTGATTAAATGAAACGGTGAGTTTCAATGAATTCACCCTCTTCAGACGTGAAATCAAATCCTGGCCATTGGTTTATGGAATTAGTCAAGGTCAAAGCATCATCTGAGGGTTGGGAGTCATCAACCCCAAAATATTTGAAAATAGAGGGAGAAACCCAGACGGTGGCCTGAGCTCTGCGCCACCGTCTTCTCCGGCGTAGCAATCCCAAAAAATCGTCAATCAAGCCAGCTAAATACCCTAATCCACTCCAAATTTCATCCTGATCATGAATGTGACCTCCATTTCCATTGATTCTCACTCCAACTCCAAATCCGATCCTAGTTGCAGAAAATTCATCCAACTTCAATTGTCACGATTCACTGATTAAAACTTGCTATCCAAACACCATTAATACCTCAAGAACCTCAAGTTATAAGCTTCAACAGAAAATGGTATCACACTCAAAATGTCACTAATTGCTCAATTCTTGGACTGAAATCCATCTAAGCACCACCCTAACCTAACCACATAACAATTTCTATGCATCTCCCTATGAATTAAGCTAAGAGAAGAAAGTTGCAGACTTGGTTTGAAATGATGAACAGATGAAGATTTTGCTTGAATCAACCTCCAATCTTTTGCAGAATCACTCAAGAACCACTTCTAAAGCTTCTCCAATGGACAATTTGCTTTGAATCCTCCTTAATCCTCAAAACTGATTCTTGATGCAATGATGAAATTTTCAAATGCTCTCTCTCGATTCTCTCCAATGCTGGCCCTAAAAACTGACCTGGATCAGATGCATACAATATATAGAAGTGATTAGAAACCTCCAGAACCTTCTGTAACTAACTGAACGAGAAATTCAATTTCTCACATTCCTTGAAAATCTCATATGTGGAAGTCATGCATTGCTCTGTTTCAGCTTCCAATCTCACCTGAAATTCTCACCTTGTGATATTTAGAACTGAATTGGATGTGCATTCTCCTTGTTTTTGATCTTATGGAGTGTGATGGTTATGTTACTTCCATCTTAAGTAACAAAAGGGAACCATGTGCAAATGACCTCAAATCCAAAATGTGGTAATGTCATCATCTTTAAAATGTCTTTTCTGATCAATTTGGTATATAACATTGCTTGGTTTGGCCATAAAATCAAGAAATCACATTTTTGCCTTTTAAATGACTTTAATTTCTTCATTTCAAAGCCATTTCAAACCAACTTCTCCTATGAGCCAATTCAAAACCTCCTTGATGCATGGTTAAGGTTAAAACCCTATTTTGAGCAACTTTCTAGTTGAACAATTTTCCATTTGAGGCCCTTAAGTTGGAGATTTGGACCCATGCTTGAGAATGACCTATAATCACCAATACCCAAAATACCCCTGGATTGCAAAGATCATAACTTGAGTTATACAAATCCTATCAAGGACTTATAGCACTATATGGAAAGCTAAGATCAAGATATACAACTCTTATTTTGGCCAAGAATCCATTTGAAACCTCCTTGAAGGGAAAAAGTTGCTTGGAAGTTAAGTGACTTTCACAGATAAATTGCAGTGTCCTCTGATGACCTGTAATTTGCAAAGACCATACCTTGAGTTCTACAAATCTTCTTGAAGACTTATAGTACTCAAATTAAAGGTATTGAGAAGCTCTACAAGTTTCATGTTGGCCAAAGATCCATTTGAAACTTGTATCTTGACTTATGTGGCTTTGAAGTTAGGCACTAAACAGGGGATTTTACACTAAAACCCTAATTTAGCAACTTCCCACATTCTTGATTCTTCTTTGCTTAATCTTTGCACCACACCACACATGTATCAACATATCAATCCATGACTCCCATGACCTCAAGGTAGGCTTTGATGCTCTCCAATTACTCAATTGAATTAGGGTTGACCCAGATGAAACCCTAGTTGACTGCACTTCAAATGTGGCTCTCATACTTGAATCAATGACTTGCCTCAATTTCAATAGGGCCCTCTAGGCACCCCATGAGATCCATACACACCTCAAGTTCACAACCCATACTTCTCATCCCACTGATGATTCTCCATATCCCCAAAATAGGAGCAAAACCCACATGTAGACACTCAAACTTCTCAAGATTTCAAATCACTTCTTGATGGCTTGGATGATTTCTCAAACTTGGATAACACCTCTTGCTAGGCTCTTCTCTTGATAGACACCCTTGATCCCTTGTTGGAGGCATGCTATGCTATGATATTCCAATGATTGAACTATGTACATGATGTAACTATGCAAATGAAATGCAATGAAACACAAATCAGGCAAGAAAAGGTTGAGAAAATTTTGGGGTGCAACAGCTGCCCCTATTCAAACGGCTTGGACCCGACTGGGTGAAGAGCGAACGGCCTTCAAAAAATCGAGGTACGAGACGGTTGAATACCAAGGAACCCGGAAATTTGCCAACCGCAGAAATAAACTGCACTGCTTGGGGAACGACATCCACCAACTGAATCTGGTTGTTACGGCAACAACTGATCCAACGTCTGATAATAATTCTGATTTCAACTTCAACCACCTATGTAACGCCACAGGTCCTGAACAATTTTTGCAAAACACCTCCGTCCACAACTGGACCAACCTTGTCAGCACAAGAAGAGAAACAAATTCGTCAACACGAATAGAGATTCTGGCATCACAGGAGTAACCTTGCCCACATCTGGACCCCAAATTTCGTCAAATCACGAATAAACACAAATCTGTCCACGTCAGGACTCACATCTCAACAACACAGGAATAGAACTTTGTCCACGTTAGGACACCTGTTTCGTTAACACGAAGAAATCTCAACTTAAACTTGTCCACATTAGGACTCAAATTCCGTCAACACGGAGAGATCCCGGCGACTTCGCTGGGGATGAATCGTCTGCATTTCGTCAGCACGAGGGGATCCTATCAACATAGGAATAAATCGTCCACGTTAGGAATAAACTGTCCACGTTAGGAATAAATTGTCCACGTTAGGAATAACCTGTCCACGTTAGGAATAAATTGTCCACGTTAGGAATAACCTGTCCACGTTAGGAATAAATCGTCCACGTTAGGAATCACCTATCCACGTTAGGAATAAATCGTCCACGTTAGGAATCACATCTCGTCTTGATTTGTCCACGTCAAGACTCACGTCTCGTCTTGATTTGTCCATGTCAGGACTCACGTCTCGTCATCACAAGAAAATCCTATCAGCATGGGAGTAAATTGTCCACGTCAGGACACCGTTTCGTCGACACGAAGAAAGATAAATTCGTCCACGTCAGGACTCGCGCATCTTCGACCCGCTGAGGAAATAAAACTTGTCCACGTCAGGACTCACATTTCGCAGATACGAAGGAAGATATCTGCTGGGGATAAATGGTCCACGTCAGGACACCAACACGAAGAGTAATCAATTTTGTCCACGTCCGGACTTCACATTCCGTCAAACCTGTCCATGTTAGGACAGCACATCTCGTCAACCCGAGGAAATAGGATCTGTCCACGTCAGGTCTCACGCACTTCGCCAATGCAAAGAAATCCCGTTAGCACAGGAATAAATTATCCACGTCAGGACTCATATCTCGTCAACACGAGGAACTCCTATCAACATAGGCAATAAAATTTTGACGACTTCCGGGGAAATCCTTCTGTCAACCAGTAGGGAAATACACCTGTTTGTTCATACGGGAAGATACTATGAATACAGTTTCTCTGCCTATCTCTGCGGTAGCTAACTCCATTGGTCCCAACCCACAAACCTTTTAGTGCTGACGTGACAACGACTTTGAGGATGACTCTACTGGGGATATTTGGCAACCAAACTGCCGGACGCCTGTTTCGATAACCGGCGGCAGCTTCTGAAATTTCGATTCATGAAACCCTTTGACGTTGACGTAACAACAAACTTGAAGAAAATAATCTACTGGCCGGATAAAAGAAACTTCAACAAGCAACTCTGGCGGGGAAACAAGAGAAATTTAAACAAATAACTCTGCTCGGGGACAAAGAGAAACTTAACCAAGTAACTCTGTGGGGAGAATAGTAAGATGTACCGTATCGTCACACGTCTCACGGTGAGACCTCGAATACCGGGTAATAGATCTGAGCTAGAACTCCATACTCCTGCTGAGAAACACACCTGAAAGCAAAAGGTTAACCAACCTGATTTATGTTTCAAAATACGTAGGTTTGAAAATGGCGTAATGCTCCGTTCGGCACGGAAATGCTACGCGTTTGAGTAGATGCAAATATGACGATATATGCAAATGAAAATGCAGGCTCAAGCTGCCGGAGCTATTCTGATAATACTGTCTCAACAACATGAATGCCAAGGATAAAACCAACCCCGTTGGGGAGAACAAGTATCACAAAATACCCTGGCGAAATAAACGCCAGAAACACAACCAACTCTGCCGAGGAGAGATTAAACATCAACTTCCACTGAAAGGACAAACCACCCTGCTGGTGAACCAACTCATTTGGGGAAAGAAGCGACACTTCTAGGAAAGCACACTGTCTGGGCACAGTTTACACATTCAACGTTACCACTCTGCTGAAGATCAACATCCTGTCAATGGCATGACTGTAACCCGGTGAACTGACTTTAAACAATGTTGCGGATAGCAAGAGTCGCCATCGACTTTTATTTTATCCATAAGGAAAGGTTATAAAAGAACAGGAAAGACCTTAGAGAATATTTTGGGTCCGGGGGGTAGGTTATGAAAAGGGAAGGTATTAGCATCCTTTTCATCCATGGTTATCCATGGGCTCTTAGGTACTTAAGCTCACTTTTGAATTGTTTTTAAATTGTAGTGTGTGAATAGAAAATTTTCAGAATAGTTAATAAATAATCCATGTAAGGATGTGTTAAGAACTTGTTTGAAAACTTGTTGAAAATTTGTTTAAGTGCGAAACAGTTTTGAAGTGAGCAAGCACCTAGGAGTAACCTACCCTAATGTTTAAAGGTCTTTCTTATTCTTTATCCTTTCCTTAGTAAGACTATCCCTACTATAATAGAGTAGGTAGTCCTTACTTTGGATGTTAAGGGACATGTGAGGGACGATTGGATTTTTGAAGGCCATTGTGGGATGTAATAAGCACATATAAGGGACCATCATCATTTTTCGAAAGGGACTTGATTCGTAAAGGCAACCATAAGGGACTTTGATGATTTTTTTATTTGAGGGACTTGCTTTATACACCCCACTTAACCATTATTCGTAGGCAACTTGAGGGATATCCTTAGGAAGTGAGACGGCGATTAAAATCGACTTACGTGTGTGACGTGTTTATTTTAATTATCTTTATTTAAAAGTGATCTAAATTTATTTTAATATTACATACATGTTATTACACTCCCTAATTACTAACCATAATAATAGTTAAATAATTAAACAACTTTACATCCAAGAAACAATTACAAAATAATAAGCAAAATAATTAAACAGCAAAGATAAATAAAATATAAATAAGCAATAATAAATAATAAAGGGGGTTAATTCTAAGTTTACTCGGCAAGACATCGCATCTTGTGCCTACGTATCCTTACGGGAGTGGAATCAGAGTAATCGTAGTTCCCCTCAATAGGGAGGTTAGAAACTTCTTAACTGTGGTCAAGGTCTCAAGGGGAATAAACGCATCTTAAGGACACGCTTACGTGGAGTGTAGAAACTCCAAATCTCTACGTTGAAATGTTAAGTTGTAATTAGGGTTAAATTAGGGATTCCACGGCGGGAAACCCTAAAATGAGCGCGGCGGCTCTTTGACCTAATGCTAAGGGTAAAATTGTAATTTTGCCTGCGGCGAGGCATTTGTGAAAATTAGGGTTTGTAGTTTGTAGTTTTGAGGATTTGAAATTGAATGTGTGAAGTTTTACGGACTATTGGCGCGGCGGCCAAACAGTTAGACCTAACCTTCGGATGTGTGCAATGTGACAGAAATAATAGTAAACGCGTGAGATAATTGAATCATGCAAACAGAGAGATAATGTCATAATTTAAACCATGCAAGCAGAAATTTAAAGGCAGAATTTAAAGAGCGATTGTTAAGTTCGCGAGGTTACATGAGAGGAGCAGATACAATATGATAATGAAATTTGAATTGAACAATAATAAAATAAAATAAATAACGGTTCTAGTTATTATTTTAAAAAAAGATTTTAGTTATTATTTTAAATTTATCTAAAAAAAAGTTTTTCTTAAAAATAATAGGTTTTCATATTAATTTGGAAAAGATGTTAATGTTATTTATTTTAAAAAACAGATTTTTATATTATAACAAATTTTAATAAATTGATGATAACAATAATAATAATAATGGTAATAATAATGATAATAATGATAATAATAATAAATAATGATAATAATAATAATAATAATAATAATAATAATAATAATAATAATAATAAAGCAATAATGAATTTTAAATGTGCCAAATAACCCAACAATGTTGCTAACGCAGAAATGCGCTCATCGCAACCAGATCTAAATCGGACGAAACAAAATTTATCGCAAAGAAAAAGAAATTAAGCAAAAAATAGTATTATTGCTCACACAAAAATGCGATCATCGCAACCAGATCGAACTAACACAAATGTCACGCGTCATGCACACAAATGTGCAAACATCGTATCGACATAATTCGATCAAAAATCTTATATATATAAACTCTAACAATTTAAAAATTATATATATATAAACGTAACAGTAATAGATAAAGAAAAAGAAATAACGGTAATAGATGAAGAAAAAGAAATAACGGTAAAAGATGAAGAAAAAGAAACAACAGTAATAGATGAAGGAAAAGAAATAACGGTAAACGATGAAGAAAAAGAAACAATAGTAATGGATGAAGAAGAAAACTAAATAACGGCAAACGGCACTCACTCCTCTTAGGTTTTTTCCATTCTCCCCCTCTTTTCCAACAAGGCAACACATGTATATATAGGAAACAAATTAGGGTTAACACCAAATTGTCAATAATGTCCCTAAAGCCCATTTTAAAGCCCAAACTAAATAATTAGTTAAGAAAAAATAAAATTTAAATAATTTAAAATAATTAAAATAAACTTAAAATAAAAACTAATAATCCTATTGATTCCTAAAATAAAAAATATTATAAAAAGAACAAAATTTTTTTCAATATTTTTTATTTTATGATTTTTTGGATATTTTTATGAATAATTTAGAAAAAAGTGAAAAAAAAATAATATTTTAAAAAATGATTTAATTAAAATACGAAAATAATAATTAAATAATAATAAAAAACTATTTTTGTTATTTTTTTAATGAAAGATAGAAAAATTTAGAGTAAAAATAATAAAAAACAAAAAAAAGTGACAAAGGTGAGATTCGAACTCTCAACCTCTCACACTCATAACTCCTTACACATGTCCTCCTGTCAATTGTGCCATTTTTACTTTTTAGAAAAAAAATGCATGCCATATGATATTTACCTGCAAAAAGTCAAACGACTACACAAATTTGTTAGTAATTGATTAAATGCAATGAAATGCGACGACAAATCTTAGGGCAAAATTTGGGGTATTACAGTTATTATGATAATATTTCTCACCCAACCTCTCTTTGATGTTGGCAAAAAAAAAAAATCATGAAGTTTGACTTTGGTTTGACCACAGTTGACCTCAGTTTGACCTTTTAACTGCATTGACTGCTTTTGACTTATCTGATCATCTGACTGAGCAAACTTTTGAGAAAAGTCTTGAAACTTGACATGGGGGTTCTTATACACATATAAGATGTTATGAAGCTCACTTGAAGTCTTGGAAGTCCATTTAGCCTGATTAAAGTCAAAACCCTAGTTTTGGATGCACTGCTTAGGAGGTGCATTGTCTGAGGGAATTGTCAACTCTTCTGACCAATTGTGAATTTTGTGAACCTTGTGAACCTTCTTGGAACACAAAGTCTTGTATTGTGAGAGCAAATTTTGGGGTGCAACAGCTGCCCCTGTTCAATTTTCTGAAACCTGAGGGGTTAGATTGGTATATTTGCCAGTCGTAACCTGGAAGGTTGAAGGGGATTGAACACAAAAGCCCAAAAATTTGCACTCACCAGTGCATGGAGTGATATTGATGGTTGGTTGAACATGATTGAGTGGGCTTAAAGATGCCACTAGGGGAAAGTTCTTCAGTAGTATAATGAGAACTGTCAGGAGTCTGGAGTAATACTGATGTAACAGCATGTCTTCATGAGGATAGAGCAATCAATAATGATAACCCTAAAGCAGTCTTGAAGTGATAAATCTGACCTCAGGAGGATAGAGCAATCAATAGCTCTAAAGCAGTCTTGAAGTAATAATGGCTTCAGGAGGATAGAGCAATCAATAGCTCTAAAGCAGTCTTGAAGTAATAGAATGGCTTCAGTAGGATAGAGCAATCAACAGCTCTAAAGCAGTCTTGAAATAATAATGTGATATGTCTTCAGGAGGATAGAGCAATCAATAGCTCTAAAGCAGTCTTGAAGTAATGATTTCAGGAGGATAGAGCAATGGATAGCTCTAAAGCAGTCTTGAAATAATAATGTAATTTCAGGAGGATAGAGCAATGGATAACTCTAAAGCAGTCTTGAAATAATTAGATGGCTTCAGGAGGATAGAGCAATGAATAGCTCTAAAGCAGTCTTGAAGTAGTAATATGACCTCATGAGGATAGAGCAATGAATAGCTCTAAAGCAGTCTTGAAGTAATAGGATGATTTCAGGAGGATAGAGCAATCAGTAGCTCTAAAGCAGTCTTGAAGTCATGAGAGGCTATCAGGAGGATAAAATAACCCTGAGGTTACAATAAAGCAGTCCCAAAGTAATAAGAAGCTCATCAGGAGGATAAAGTAACCCTGAGGTTACAATAAAGCAGTCCCAAAGATCATAAGATTGTTTGTTGGATAATTAACCTGAAAACAAGGTAGCATTCTGTATAACAACATTAGTTTATGCTTTATGTATGCATGTATGACATGATGCACTTAGGTAATGTACTATAGATATATATGTTATGGTATGATGTAAATGATGTATGTATGATATGACACTGCTGGAAGTGTCTGGATATCCTTGGATAACAACTGCTGGCCAAGGAAAATAAATCCCGATTCGTTGTTGAAGAATATATAACCCTCCGTCTGCTGGGAATAACAAGGTATAGATAACCTCCCGTTGTTGGGGATAACAAGGTATAGATAACCTCCCGTTGTTGGGGATAGTAGGGTATAGATAACCTTCGTTTTCGTTTGATAGTAGGATAAGTATAACATCCCGTCTTCGTTCATCGTGCCCTTATTGGAAAGTAATTTCCCGTATATCCGTATGAGGATAAAAGAGATGGATATAAATTCCAGGGGAGATTAGACTTTGTGAAAATGGATTAGTCCTACTGATGGTTTGTAACTGTCTTGTAAAGATGAACCGGCGAAGCTTCGTTGAAATCCTTCCCTCGTTCGTCCTTAGTAAATACTATTACTGCATTTTCATGCATTTCTGGTAAACATCAATCATATTAAAAGCATACATGCGTTTCTGGTAAACATCAATCATATTCAAAGGCATACATACATTCAAACACAACCAATGGACGTTTTGCTTATGTAAATAGGGTAAAAGTGAATCTGGATTCAAAAGATGGAATTTATTTATATCAAAAGTGACCCATACACGGGTAAGTTTGTACAAGGAGACATAAACCCTAGTAAGAGAATTTTGTCATGAAGTTTTACAAAAAGAATCAGCTATGTGGGAAATAATCCTATTGAGTTTCAATTCTACTATTGCCACTCAAGTATCTCATCTTCTTGCTGTTGAGACGGAAACGATTGGATTGAGCTTTATCTGTTTGAGCTTGAGTAAGTAGTACAACTGGTTGCAGTTTCATGAGTGATCCAAACGAGACATAGTCATACGCTTTAATCCCTAACTTTTGCCTGGATTGCCCTTTCAGGTTTTCAATCCACCGGGATACCCTTTTTTGCCCAAGCCGCCTTTTCAGGTTTTCGACTTGCCGGGTGTACATCTTTTTATATATATATCCCTAATTTTTGCCCAAACCCTTTTGGTTTGTCGGGATGCCCTTATTTTTGCCTAGGCCTGTCAACCTAGCGGGTCTCTTTTTATGCGTAGTATTTTTTAACTATGTCTGCGTTTACAGGTTGTGGGAAGTCTTCACCATCCATTGTAGTCAGTATCATGGCACCTCCTGAGAACACTGTCTTGACTACAAATGGTCCCTCATATGTTGGAGTCCACTTGCCCCTAGGATCACCCTGTGGTAATATGATACGCTTGATTACCAAGTCACCAGCCTGATATACCTTTGGCTTAACCTTCTTGTTAAAAGCTTTGATCATCCGTTTCTGGTACATCTGGCCATGACAAACTGCTGCTAACCTTTTCTCATCAATCAAATTTATCTGGTCAAGTCGAGTCTGAATCCACTCATCTTCATCCAAGCCTGCATCCTTCATAATTCTCAAGGAGGGGATCTGAACTTCAATAGGCAGAACTGCTTCCATACCATAGACTAAGGAGAATGGGGTTGCCCCTGTTGAAGTACGTATTGTAGTACGATAACCATGCAGAGCAAATGGTAACATCTCGTGCCAATCCTTGTAAGTAACAGTCATCTTCTGTACAATCTTCTTAATGTTCTTATTAGCAGCTTCAACTGCCCCATTCATCTTTGGACGATACGGAGAAGAGTTGTGATGCTTAATCTTGAACTGCGTACAGAGATCAGTAATCATAGTGTTGTTCAGATTAGAGCCATTGTCAGTGATAATCCTTTCAGGGATACCATACCTACATATGAGATTATTCTTAATGAACCGAGCCACAACATTCTTAGTCACAGATGCAAATGAAGCTGCCTCTACCCACTTCGTGAAGTAATCAATAGCAACCAGGATGAAACGATGCCCATTAGAAGCAGTAGGCTTGATCTCACCAATCATATCAATGCCCCACATGGCAAAGGGCCAAGGAGCAGTCAACACATTCAATGGAGATGGAGGTACATGTATTTTATCAGCATAGATTTGACATTTGTGACATGTTCTGGAGTGTTGATAGCAATCAGCTTCCATGGTAGACCAATAGTAACCTGTTCTCAAAATCTTCTTTGCCATGGTATGACCACTAGAATGAGTGCCAAAGGTCCCATCATGCATCTCTTCCATAATTTCTGTAGCTTCCTTCTTATCCACACAACGAAGCATAGTTGAATCATGATTACGCTTATACAGAATGCCATTACTCAGAAAGAACTTAGCAGAAAACCTTCTCAGGAACTTCCTATCTTTGACCTCTTTTCTGTTTTCTTCAGTTCCCAGATTCACAACTTCGACTGGCTCTTCATGTGGCTGTATAGCTTTCTCTTCTTGTTGTAACAACCTAGCAAGCTCTACAGGTATTTCACAATCGTCCTCGTTTCCGTCTTCAGTTTGATAGATCGGATTCTCGAAATTGTAATTGGCAATAGTAGAACTGTTATCAACTGGATCCAGAGTGGATGAGGATCTACATTTTAGTGACGTGGGTGTGTGTAAGAACACATAGCTGATAAAGCAAAAATAAAAGAAAAAGAAAGACAAGGAACACAATATTTACGAAAACGAAACGTCCACTGATTTTATTGAATGAAGTATGCAAATGAAATGACAACCCGTAACAAGCACACCATTGTGCCCCGGGTAAGGCACATGGCTTGAAAGTTTTAATTGTTCCAGAAATTATAAATTTAAAAACATAACACAGTAATAGTATTTACTCCTGACTAAAGGAGATAGGGATAACATCTTCAGCTGTCCAATTATTGAGTCCAGCACCCACAGTAGGAAAAATCCATGCCTCCAAGTTGTAGTCTTCATCTTGATCTCCCACAGCATTGATAACCCCTTGATTGGTGATACGAACAGCACGAGCACGACGAACAGCCTTCTGGGACTCTGCAGTGAAACCCAAACCAAACTTGTCAGACTTGTATGGCATATCAGGAAGCTGACCCCAAATAGTACAACCACCTTCTTCCACCACAGCTTTTGCATCATTGAGGGAGGCCATTGCCATTGTTGGAGGGTTTCTGATGACCACAGGAACCTTCTTCACAGCAGGAGGAGTCACACAATCCTTAACAGCCCAGGGAACCACTTCAAATGACTGACATGGAGTTTCAATGTATTCACCTTCTACTTCCAGATACTTGAAAGTGTTTACATGGCTGACAAAGTATTCTTCCTCTCCAAAGACAGTAACAACTTTTCCATTCACCGGATATCTCAACTTTTGATGTAATGTGGAGGTCACAGCACCTGCCCCATGGATCCAGGGACGACCAAGCAGATATGAGTACGAAGGACGAATATCCATCACATAGAATGTAGCGGTAAACACCTGAGAGCCAACCTTGATTGGAAGATCAATTTCCCCATGCACTACTCTTCTAGAACCATCAAAAGCCTTTACCACAATATTACTGGGCTTCAATACCGTATCTTTAGGACTCAGCTTGTTCAGGACTTCCTTAGGCAACACATTCAGAGAGGAACCATTGTCTATCAGCACATGAGACAGGGTAGTGCCCCTGCATTCAATTGAAATATGCAAGGCCCTGTTATGATCCCTCTTGGCAGGGGTCAAGTCAGCATCAGAAAATCCTAACTCGTTGTCATAGGTCAGGTGAGCAACACAATTCTCAAACTGGTCCACAGAAATTGCGCTGGGTACATGAGCCATCTTTAGAAACTTGATCAATGACTTGGCATGAGCCTCAGAACATAATAACAGGGAGAGCATAGAAATCTTTGAGGGAGTATGCCCCAGCTGATCAACAATATCATAATCACTCTTGCGAATGATTTTCAATACTTCTTCCATCTGCTTAGAGAGGTCATCAGCAGCTGGCACATCAGTAGATACAGGCTCAATAACAGGACCCTTTCCCCGAGCATCAGTGGTGGAAGTAACAGTAGGAGTAACTGCACTCTTAGAAGCAACTGGAGGAGAGAAGACTCTTCCACTACGAGTGATCTTGCTAGATCCAGCAATATTATCAATGTCAACAGGCATATCAGGTAAAGGCTCCTGCTTGACACCATGGATGTAAACATCAGACCCACAGTGCCAAGGCACAGCTTTGTCAGATGTATAAGGAATAGGACCAGGAGTGGTAATGATCAGAGGAGCTACTCTGGCTTCAGCAACAACTTTCACAGGACCTTCAGCAGTAATCTTGATTGGGCCCTGATGAGTGATTTTAATGGGACTCTTTGAAGTGATTCTTAGTGGTACTTTGTCAACCATGTCAACCTCTTCAATCTTCTTACCCTGAGTCAGATGATCCACCATACTTTCTACAGATGCTGGTCTTCTTTCAAACACTATAGTATATTTATCCATGAGACGTTGAATCCCATCTCTCAAAATGAAGCAACTATCCGGCTTATAGGTACAATACAAACAATCTTCACGACAACCTGGAAAGATCCCAGCTTGTACTAACCTCTTTTTGATAACAGACAATGGTGTGCTCAACTCCATAACTGAATAGACATGCAGATCTTCATCAATATCTTCATCAATGGCGTTGACAGTCTTCTCGTGATTTGGCATTGGAGCTGTAATCACATTTGGAGTACCTGGTGGATCAAACTCAATTTCTCCAGCATCAATCATATCCTGAATTTTGTTCTTCAAGACCCAGCAGTTATTAGTATCATGTCCTGGACAGTTTGAATGATATGCACATCGTGCATTGGGATTGTACTTGGGAGAGGTAACATTGGGATTCTGAGGAGCCTCCCTCAGGGTAATAAGTTCAGCCTTCAACAAGTGTTGCAATGCCTGAGCCATTGACATGTTGATCTTCGTGAACTGTCTTCTAGCCCTCTGTTGGTTGCCTTGAGGCTGCTCCGTTGTTGCAGGAGTTGGATTTGAAATATGAACTGCACTAACAGACTGATGCCTTCTGTTACGATCAGGCTGACCATACACAGCATTAGATTCTCTCTTCCTAGTGGGAGGCTTCTTTTCAACACCTGATGAAGAAGTGCCCACTTGGATCTTACCACTCTTGATACCATTCTCTACTCGCTCTCCTGTCATGATCAACTCAGTGAAGCCAGATGATGAGCTTCCAATGAGATGACTGTAAAACGGACCATTCAGCGTACACATGAACATATCAACCAACTCCCTATCAGTCAAAGGGGGTTGAACTCTTCCAGCTAAGTCTCTCCACTTCTGAGCATACTCCTTAAAGCTTTCTTTGGCACCCATAGACATGCTCTGAAGCTGCATGCGAGTGGGGGCTAAGTCAGCATTGTATTGATACTGCTTGTAGAAAGCTTCAGCAAGGTCATTCCAATCTCTGATGTTGACACTCTCCAACTGATAATACCACTCTAGCTGAGCTCCAGATAAACTCTCTTGAAAGAAATGGATCCACAACTTTTTATCAGCAGTGTGGGGTTGAATTCTTCTGACATAAGACCTCAGATGCAATTTGGGACAAGAGACCCCATCATAGACAACAAATGTAGGAACTTTGAACCCAATGGGTATGACCACCCCAGATATCAAGCTCAAATCCTCAAAATCCAGCCCAGATGATTTCTGTAATTCCATAGCATCCATTCTATCCACCAGCATCTTGAATTTGTCTTCGTTAGGCTCATGGTAGTAGTTAGCCTCAGAATCAGAGTCCCCCATAGTGTTGTGGAGACTGCCTCTCTCCTGCTCAGATTCTTCAGATTCATAGTCTTCAACCTGTTCCTTGGTCTTGGCAGGACCTTTGAACCTTCTTCCCATGTTGAGCAACCCAGCAGACCTTCTAGCCTTCTTAGTCTTCTTGGCCAGCAGTGTCTTCAATTCATCCTGCCCCTTAGATAGGTTCAGGATCAGCTCTTGGAACTGTGCATTCTGTGCCTGGAGATCCTTAACTGATTGTTCAAGAGCCATTGCTGAAATAAACAGCGAGAAGATGAGAAACCTGTACACAATTATAAACCTGTGATGCAATGATATGGGAATGCATATGCAATGTTTTCAAGGACCGCAGGATTTAAATTTGCTTAAACAAACAAGAAAGTAACTTTTTATTAATAATAACTTGTTTTGCCTTTTAGGCTTACTAAAAAATGAAAACGAAATAAGTACAAAAGATGGGGTTTTAAGTCTCCCATGGACGTTTCCTCTTTGTGTTGAGGTATGAGTTGAGGTTTCGTTCCTCATGAAGTAGCTTTGTTAGCTCTAGGATCCTTGCTTGGCTTGCTTTGTAATGAGCCTCGAAAGTATCCCTTTGCTCTTTCAGTTGGATCCATGATCTCTGCAAGTCTTCCATATCAGTAGGCATGTCTGGGTGAAGGATGGTATAAGCTGTGTCTCCTTCAGCAACAGGTTCCATGGTAACTGGTAGGACGGCAGGATATGGCATCATGAGTGTCTGAGCACGAGATCGTACCCATTTGAGATAAGCCTCCATAGGAATAGTGTACTTAGGCTCCAGTGTCTTGCTGTCAATCCTGTTTACCTTTCCCCAAGCTCGGATGAATCTCTGACGGTAACCCTGAAGATCGTTGTCGTAATCAAACACAATGCCCTGAATCAACATGTCATGTGGACCATCGCTCCGGGCGTAACCAAACTGTCGTAAAGCTAGAGATGGGTTGTAGGTGATGCCTCCTCTTATGCCTAGAAGTGGCACATTAGGAAACTCCCCACAATGGTCAATGATGGTGACATTCTCCATAGATCTGGAGCACCAATGGATGTCTGAGTGAGAAAGTGACATGATCCTCTTGGACCATCTGAACCCTTGCTCATTCTTCATTACTGAGCGAGGAAGGTGAGAAATAAACCACCTAGAAAGTAAAGGTATGCAGCACATCAAAGTTCCTCTCGCCCTTGTAGTACGGGTGTGAAGAGAATGTAGGATGTCTCCAAGTAAGGTAGGCACTGGATTGTGACTCAGGAATATGTTGATGGCATGAACGTCTATGAACTGATCAGGATTGGGGAACAACACTAAGCCATAAATCAATAAGGCTAAGATCTCCTCAACAGCACCGTAGCTCATAGCCTTCAAGAACATTTGAGCTTTATCCACTAATACCTTGGCAAGAATACCTTTAACTCCACTTCTCGTCTCTAGAACAATGTCAGACTTCTTCAGATGTAGAGCTGCAGCAATAACTTCTGGTTTAAGCTCCTTCTCTAAGCCTGTGAATGGCTTCTGATCAAGAACAGGTATACCCAGAAGTTTAGAGAACTCCTCCATGGTTGGAACCAGCTGATAATCAGGAAATGTAAAGCAATGGTGCTTAGGGTCAAAGAACTGAAACAGCACACTCATCATGTCTTCACTGAACCCTGAAGTAACTAGATCCAATAAGTGACCATGTCTCTTGTTGAACTGGGAATGATCAGGCACTAGGGAAACCAACTCCTTGAGCTTAGCAGGTATCCCTACAAAGTTGATCCTGATGGTGTTTCTACGAGCAGAAGCCATGACCTGCCACAAAGAACAAAGATAAATCCTTTGGTCTTGAAATGGTTAGGGAAAATGATATGCTTATGATGCATGATGATGTCATGATGTCATGCTCAATCACAAACATGTGGCACACACAAACAAGTCACACCATAGCCCTAGGTTTAAAGGCTTGCATGAGGTTCAAAGGCAAGTACCCTCCCCTGAAGTTAGATGGTTCATCCTGTCCTACAAAAGTAACCAGGTTCTAAGGGATCTCAATATCATTGATCCTTCACAAGGGTGGTTGTTCAGAAGGCAACTTACTTGCCAACCAAAACCCTCCAAGTTTAAGATCTCAATGAGCGTAGTATCGAGTGTCGACCAACTTCAGTCTGCACCAAAGCCGGTTACCTCACTACTTTCTAAAGGCCAAGATGAGTTAACTAGGGTTCTAAAAGTCAGTTAGTGCATTGACAACATATGGCAGCCTCAATATTATCCTCAACTTGACTTAAGGAATATAAGCACCAACCAAGAAGTCGCACTAACTATGGCCACCAGATCAACCGTATCGATATACGTCGTACAGTTTCCTTGGTCTATTGCCATTTACCTAAGGTACACTAGATCCGGGTTAGGACCTTTCACACATAAGAGCACCCCAACAATATAATAATAAAGCAAACAAGGCAAACAATTTAAAGTGATCTTAATTCCTAAGGGTACCCCTCTTAAATAAATCCCCAGCAGAGTCGCCAGTTCTGTAACCCGGTGAACTGACTTTAAACAATGTTGCGGATAGCAAGAGTCGCCACCGACTTTTATTTTATCCATAAGGAAAGGTTATAAAAGAACAGGAAAGACCTTAGAGAATATTTTGGGTCCGGGGGGTAGGTTATGAAAAGGGAAGGTATTAGCATCCTTTTCATCCATGGTTATCCATGGGCTCTTAGGTACTTAAGCTCACTTTTGAATTGTTTTGAAATTGTAGTGTGTGAATAGAAAATTTTCAGAATAGTTAATAAATAATCCATGTAAGGATGTGTTAAGAACTTGTTTGAAAACTTGTTGAAAATTTGTTTAAGTGCGAAACAGTTTTGAAGTGAGCAAGCACCTAGGAGTAACCTACCCTAATGTTTAAAGGTCTTTCTTATTCTTTATCCTTTCCTTAGTAAGACTATCCCTACTATAATAGAGTAGGTAGTCCTTACTTTGGATGTTAAGGGACATGTGAGGGACGATTGGATTTTTGAAGGCCATTGTGGGATGTAATAAGCACATATAAGGGACCATCATCATTTTTCGAAAGGGACTTGATTCGTAAAGGCAACCATAAGGGACTTTGATGATTTTTTTATTTGAGGGACTTGCTTTATACACCCCACTTAACCATTATTCGTAGGCAACTTGAGGGATATCCTTAGGAAGTGAGACGGCGATTAAAATCGACTTACGTGTGTGACGTGTTTATTTTAATTATCTTTATTTAAAAGTGATCTAAATTTATTTTAATATTACATACATGTTATTACACTCCCTAATTACTAACCATAATAATAGTTAAATAATTAAACAACTTTACATCCAAGAAACAATTACAAAATAATAAGCAAAATAATTAAACAGCAAAGATAAATAAAATATAAATAAGCAATAATAAATAATAAAGGGGGTTAATTCTAAGTTTACTCGGCAAGACATCGCATCTTGTGCCTACGTATCCTTACGGGAGTGGAATCAGAGTAATCGTAGTTCCCCTCAATAGGGAGGTTAGAAACTTCTTGACTGTGGTCAAGGTCTCAAGGGGAATAAACGCATCTTAAGGACACGCTTACGTGGAGTGTAGAAACTCCAAATCTCTACGTTGAAATGTTAAGTTGTAATTAGGGTTAAATTAGGGATTCCACGGCGGGAAACCCTAAAATGAGCGCGGCGGCTCTTTGACCTAATGCTAAGGGTAAAATTGTAATTTTGCCTGCGGCGAGGCATTTGTGAAAATTAGGGTTTGTAGTTTGTAGTTTTGAGGATTTGAAATTGAATGTGTGAAGTTTTACGGACTATTGGCGCGGCGGCCAAACAGTTAGACCTAACCTTCGGATGTGTGCAATGTGACAGAAATAATAGTAAACGCGTGAGATAATTGAATCATGCAAACAGAGAGATAATGTCATAATTTAAACCATGCAAGCAGAAATTTAAAGGCAGAATTTAAAGAGCGATTGTTAAGTTCGCGAGGTTACATGAGAGGAGCAGATACAATATGATAATGAAATTTGAATTGAACAATAATAAAATAAAATAAATAACGGTTCTAGTTATTATTTTAAAAAAAGATTTTAGTTATTATTTTAAATTTATCTAAAAAAAAGTTTTTCTTAAAAATAATAGGTTTTCATATTAATTTGGAAAAGATGTTAATGTTATTTATTTTAAAAAACAGATTTTTATATTATAACAAATTTTAATAAATTAATGATAACAATAATAATAATAATGGTAATAATGATAATAATAATAAATAATGATAATAATAATAATAATAATAATAATAATAATAATAATAATAATAATAATAATAATAATAATAAAGCAATAATAAATTTTAAATGTGCCAAATAACCCAACAATGTTGCTAACGCAGAAATGCGCTCATCGCAACCAGATCTAAATCGGACGAAACAAAATTTATCGCAAAGAAAAAGAAATTAAGCAAAAAATAGTATTATTGCTCACACAAAAATGCGATCATCGCAAGCAGATCGAACTAACACAAATGTCACGCGTCATGCACACAAATGTGCAAACATCGTATCGACATAATTCGATCAAAAATCTTATATATATAAACTCTAACAATTTAAAAATTATATATATATAAACGTAACAGTAATAGATAAAGAAAAAGAAATAACGGTAATAGATGAAGAAAAAGAAATAACGGTAAAAGATGAAGAAAAAGAAACAACAGTAATAGATGAAGGAAAAGAAATAACGGTAAACGATGAAGAAAAAGAAACAATAGTAATGGATGAAGAAGAAAACTAAATAACGGCAAACGGCACTCACTCCTCTTAGGTTTTTTTCATTCTCCCCCTCTTTTCCAACAAGGCAACACATGTATATATAGGGAACAAATTAGGGTTAACACCAAATTGTCAATAATGTCCCTAAAGCCCATTTTAAAGCCCAAACTAAATAATTAGTTAAGAAAAAATAAAATTTAAATAATTTAAAATAATTAAAATAAACTTAAAATAAAAACTAATAATCCTATTGATTCCTAAAATAAAAAATATTATAAAAAGAACAAAATTTTTTTCAATATTTTTTATTTATGATTTTTTGGATATTTTTATGAATAATTTAGAAAAAAGTGAAAAAAAATAATATTTTAAAAAATGATTTAATTAAAATACGAAAATAATAATTAAATAATAATAAAAAAACTATTTTTGTTATTTTTTTAATGAAAGATAGAAAAATTTAGAGTAAAAATAATAAAAAACAAAAAAAAGTGACAAAGGTGAGATTCGAACTCTCAACCTCTCACACTCATAACTCCTTACACATGTCCTCCTGCCAATTGTGCCATTTTTACTTTTTAGAAAAAAAATGCATGCCATATGATATTTACCTGCAAAAAGTCAAACGACTACACAAATTTGTTAGTAATTGATTAAATGCAATGAAATGCGACGACAAATCTTAGGGCAAAATTTGGGGTATTACAGTTATTATGATAATATTTCTCACCCAACCTCTCTTTGATGTTGGCAAAAAAAAAATCATGAAGTTTGACTTTGGTTTGACCACAGTTGACCTCAGTTTGACCTTTTAACTGCATTGACTGCTTTTGACTTATCTGATCATCTGACTGAGCAAACTTTTGAGAAAAGTCTTGAAACTTGACATGGGGGTTCTTATACACATATAAGATGTTATGAAGCTCACTTGAAGTCTTGGAAGTCCATTTAGCCTGATTAAAGTCAAAACCCTAGTTTTGGATGCACTGCTTAGGAGGTGCATTGTCTGAGGGAATTGTCAACTCTTCTGACCAATTGTGAATTTTGTGAACCTTGTGAACCTTCTTGGAACACAAAGTCTTGTATTGTGAGAGCAAATTTTGGGGTGCAACAATGACGACCTGTGGGAAGCAAGAAAACCATCCTTCGCGGATATAAACCTTCTAAACCAACAACTTGGTTAACTATTGCGGGAATCTCCCATGCTGGAGATTGAACGCGCACATCTTTGATTCTCTGAGGAGCGCAACCTCTGCAGGGGACATTGATTTTGACTTGCTGGGATTGATCCTATGAACGACTTTCCATGAGGACACTCTCCTGGGGAAAATAACTCCCTCCTTCGGGAAGGGATAAATGTCATTTCAAATCTCGGGGGATAAGCTATGACTAGCTGAGGAATGACATCAACTGGAGTCAGGTCTTACGTCAAGCGACCTTGGCTGGGGAATACGATTCCTGACCATTTGCTCCAAAGATAAGAACCCTGCAAAACACAAACGAGACAAAACAGGCCTATACAACAGAATCTATTCGGGTTAGCATCTGTGACATTGCTTCAGTCAATTCGAAGGTTTAGCAGTTATTGGCAAGGGCCAGCAAGATTATGCAAGTGCAAGTTTATCAAAAACATCGGCGTCTTTTACAAACAAAGCAGTAAAGAACAAGCATCAAGTACTGAATAACATGTTTTATTGATAATGGGCCTCTGAATAGGCAAAGTTTTGTACACTGGATGCAACTCCTGAAAAGAGGAAGTTACGCACACACATACATACATATATGCACAAGAAGCATAAATAAAATACAAAACAATATTTGTATACATGTCGGCAACGTGGCACAGACAAACACCATGGGCTGATCCTCCTATGACTCGCCTGACTCTGCGCTTTCCCGGCACTCGATCTTTGGAAGAGATTGTTTTTGGATAGACGGCCCCCAGGTACCCCCAAACCACTAAGCAATGTCGTATCAAATCCGGACCGCAGTCATTTGCTTTTTCAACCCCTAACTTTTGCGTGAACCGCCCTTTGCGGGTTTTCAATTCACCGGGATACCCTTTTTTGCCGAAGTCGCCCTTTTCAGGTTTTCGACTTCGCGGGTGTACATCTTTTCAATTTTATCCCTAACTTTTGCCCGAACCTTTTATTCATTTTTTATGGTTCGCCGGGATGCCCCATTTTTGCATGGACTCTCTTTTTACTGTCCAGCGGGTCACTTTCAAGCAAAGTATTTTTTAACTGTGTCCAAATTCACAGGAGACGTAAAGTCCTCACCATCCATGGTAGATAGTAACAAGGCTCCTTCAGAGAAGACTTTTCTGACAACGTAGGGACCTTCGTAATTAGGAGTCCACTTGCCCCTGTGATCTGTTTGTGGTGGGAGAATCTTTTTCAAAACAAGATCGCCCGCCTGAAAGCTTCGAGGGCATACCTTCTTGTCGTAATCTTTCTTCATCCGGCTCTGATATAACCGACTGTATGCTAAAGAAGCCAGTCTCTTCTCATCCATTAAGATGAGCTGGTTCAGTCTATCTTTAATCCATTCTGCCTCATCGAGTTGGATATCACGTAAAACCCTCAGGGAAGGAACCTCGACCTCCAACGGTAACACCGCCTCCATCCCATATACCAATGAGAAAGGGGTTGCCCCGGTTGATGTGTGTACCGTCATACGATAACCGTGCAAAGCGAAAGGTAACATCTCGTGCCAGTCCTTATACGTCACAACCATCTTCTGAACAATCTTCTTTATGTTCTTATTGGCCGCTTCGACAGCGCCATTCATCTTGGGCCGGTAAGGAGAAGAGTTGTGGTGCTCAATCTTAAAATTCTGACACAGCTGTTTCATCATTTTATTATTCAAATTCGAACCGTTTTCGGTGATAATCCGCTCAGGGATTCCATATCTGCAGATAATATCTCATTTGATAAATCTAGCTACCACTTGTTTGGTGACATTAGCATATGATGCTGCTTCCACCCATTTGGTGAAGTAATCGATTGCCACCAAAATGAACCGGTGTCCGTTTGATGTCGTGGGCTCAATCTTGCCAATCATATCAATCTCCCACATCGAGAAAGGCCACGGTGATGACATCACATTCAGAGGACTTGGAGGCACATGGATCTTGTCCGCATAAATCTGGCATTTATGACACCTTTTTGCAAACTTGAAACAGTCAGTTTCCATAGTCAGCCAATAGTAACCTGCCCGCAGCAGTTTTCTCGTCATAGCATGTCCGCCCGCATGTGTACCAAATGTACCCTCATATATCTCTTCCATGAGTAACTTCGCCTCTTTCTCATCTACACAGCGTAGCAACACCAAGTCGTGGTTTATTTTGTATAGGACACCGTCCGGATTCAGATAGAAATTGCCAGCCAATCTCCTGAGAGTCTTCTGATCTTGACTGGATGCCCCAGCCCGATACTCCTTGTTCTTCAGGAAATTCTGGATGTCAGTGTACCAGGGTTTATCATCGGGAGCCTCGTCAATGGCGAATATGAAGGCAGGCCTATCGAGCCGAGAGATAACAATCTGGGGAGCCTCATTCCAGAAGTTAACTTTATACATTGAAGACAATGTCGCCAGGGCGTCAGCCATTTGATTTTCTGCTCGTGGCACGTGATGCAATTCCACCTTGTCAAAGAAAGGCAACAATCTCCTTGCGTAATTCATATATGGTATCAAATTGGGCTGACGTGTCTCCCATTCTCCTTTAATCTGATTCACCACTAGAGCTGAGTCTCCGTATACATCCAGGTTCTTGATTCGCAAATCAATAGCTTCTTCTAGACCCATGATGCAAGCCTCATATTCCGCCTCGTTATTGGTAACGGGGAAGGTCAATCGGGCAGTAAAGGGGATGTGCGACCCCTAAGAGGTAGTGATAATTGCCCCTACTCCGCTACCATAGGAATTTACAGCTCCGTCAAATATCAACTGCCACTTGGAACCCAACTCTGGTCCTTCGTCCGGCAATGGTTCCTCACAATCTTTCATTTTCAGGTACATGATATCCTCGTCAGGAAAATCAAACCTCATCGATTGGTAGTCCTCAACCGGCTTCCCAGCGAGGTACTCGGACAGAACGCTACCTTTAATAGCCTTTTGCGAGACATATTGGATATCGTATTCTGTTAACACCATCTGCCATCGGGCAATTCTTCCAGAGAGTGCTTGCTTTTCAAACACATATTTGATTGGATCCATCTTTGAAATAAGCACGGTTGTATGATTCAGCATGTATTGCCTCAAACGTTTGGCGGCCCAGGCTAGCGCGCAACACGTCTTCTCGAGCATCGAGTATTTGGACTCACAGTCGGTAAACTTCTTACTCAAATAGTATATCGCATGCTCTTTACATCCGGTCTCGTCATGTTGACCGAGAACACAACCCATACTTTCCTCAAGAACCGTCAAATACATAATCAAAGGTCTCCCGGCCACCGGGGGTATCAAAACAGGAGGTTCCTGCAAGTATTCTTTTATTTTGTCTAACGCCTTTTGACAATTTTCACTCCAGGTCAACACCTGATCCCTTTTCAACAACTTGAATAACGGCTCGCATGTCGCAGTTAGGTGAGATATGAACCGAGCAATGTAGTTCAACCTCTCTAAAAACCCACGCACTTCTTTTTCTGTTTTAGGCGTCGGCATTTCTTGTATTGCTTTTATCTTTGCAGGATCAACCTCTATCCCCTTTTCGCTCACAATAAACCCCAGCAGTTTACCCGATCTCACCCCGAAGGTGCACTTATTAGGGTTCAGTCTCAACCTGAACTTCCTAAGTCTTTTGAACAGTTTCAGCAGATTAACCAAATGCTCCTCCTTTGTCTGGGATTTGGCAATCATATCATCAACATAAACCTCGATCTCTTTGTGCATCATGTCATGAAAAAGAGTCGTCATAGCACGTTGATATGTTGCCCCAGCGTTCTTCAGCCCGAAGGGCATCACTTTGTAGCAAAATGTTACCCAGGGAGTAATGAAGGTAGTCTTCTCCATGTCTTCTGGTGCCATTTTGATCTGATTATAGCCTGAGAAGCCGTCCATGAAAGAGAATACAGAGAATTGAGCAGTGTTATCAACCAGCACATCAATGTGGGGAAGTGGAAAGTCGTCTTTCGGGCTCTCCCTATTCAGATCGCGGTAGTCTACACACATTCGCACTTTACCGTCTTTCTTCGGCACTGGTACTATATTAGCGACCCATGACGGATAAGTTGTAACGGCTAGGAAACCAGCATCCCACTGTTTTTGAACTTCCTCTTTGATTTTTACAGCCATGTCTGGTCTAGTTCTTCTGAGTTTCTGCTTAACAGGCGGACATTCCTCTCGCAGCGGCAGACGGTGCACAACCATATCCGTATCCAACCCAGGCATATCCTCGTACGACCAAGCAAATATATCACTATACTCTCGCAGTATCTCAATCAGCCTTTGCTTGATGTCGCTCTGCAACGCAACCCCTATACGGATATTTCTCACAACTTCTTCCGACCCCAAGTTGATAATCTCAATTTCCTCCTGATGAGGCAGAATGATTCTCTCTTCCTGTTTCAACAAACGAGTCAGCTCCTCTGGCAGGTCGCTATCCTCAACAGTCTCTTCCTCTGCTTGGAATACCGGGCGCTCAAAGTCAAAACGAGTCATAGGCGGTTCATAGGAGATGTCATCTGAAATATTAGTCCTGCAGAGGAAATGGTTAAACGCTTCAACACGCAAACAAAACAAATAACCACGTTGCCATTTATTGTTAAAGTAAAAACAAGAAAAACAGGAATCACAATATTTGTATATGAAAAACGCCTTTATTTCATGATTAAAACAGTGCAATAAACATAATCAAGTAGCCCTAAGGTAAAATCACTATGCACCGGGTAGGACATAGGATTATTCAAAAAATTGATAAAACAAATCATTACTGTTTAAAAGTCACTGGGACAGTTTCCCGGATGGACCAGTTGCAGAGACTTTGTCCTGGAACGCTTGGCTTGATCCCCGCGTCCAAATCACAGTCGTTATCTCCGTCTTCAGCATCGGAAATAGCGTTGATAGTCTCAAAGCACACCCCGCTTGGCGTAATCGTGACCGGTCCCTTGAACCTGGGCGCTCCTGAAGATGATGCTGATGACGTCGGTCGATACCCTAGCCCAAACTTGTCATTCTTCACGGGAATCTCCAGTACCTGCCCCCAGCCTTTAGTCTCACCAGTCTGCACTAAAGCCTAAGCCTCTTTGTAGGATGACACTGCCACCTCTGATACTTTGCTAGAACCCTGAGCTTTGTCTTTAATCCGCAACCCTTCGAAGGCTTGACAAGGTGTCTCGTGGATTTCTCCGTCGACCTCAACATATCTGAACGATGACAGGTGACTGACCAAAATATCCTCCTCCCCGCAAACGGTAACAACACTATCACCCACCATGTACTTCAACTTCTGATGCAAAGTGGACGTTACGGCCCCTGCAGCGTGGATCCATGGTCGTCCAATAAGGCAGCTATAAGCCGGATGGATATCCATGATGTAGAATTCGGTATCAAAAACCTCTGGCCCCACCTGGAGCGGTAATGTTATTGACCCAAACACTGATCTTTTCGTTCCTTCAAACGCCCTCACAACCAAATCGCTGGGCGTGCAAATGATTCCCCGTACGTCCAATTTCATCATGGCTTTCTTTGGCAATACGTTCAACGACGATCCAATATCCACCAATACATGCGACATTACGGTGCCCCGGTATTCCACCGATATATGCAAGGCCATGTTGTGTTCTCGACCCCTGGGTGTTAGGTCAAAATCTGTGAAACCCAGGCTATGTCCAGCATTGACATGTGCCATTACCCCCTCTAACTGATTTACAGAAACTTCTTGAGGCACAAATGACGTATCCAGAATATTTAGCAAGGCGTTCCGGTGGGCCTCGGAACATAATAACAACGACAAGATAGAAATCTTCAACGGCGTCTGCTGTAGATGTTCAACAATTTTGTAGTCGCTTTTCCGAATCAGTCTCATGAACTCCTCAACGTCCTTGAGTGACGTATCCTTTCCTTTCAACTGAGTAGGCCCGCTTTCATTTACTTTGGCTTTGCCTTTGGCCAACCTCTCTGCTTCTATTTCAGGTGAGGTAAAGATCCTTCCGCTACGGGTCATGCCCCTCATTCCGACGACATTGTCAACAGCCCCAGCTGGCTGGCTATTTACCACAATCTTTTCACCATTGCAATATGCTTCTAATTCATATGTCCACGGGACAACTTTCGTACTCTCAAAGGGAACAGGCCCTGCTTTGGTAATTGTAATAGTTGTCCGCTTGGTGGGCGCCGTTATCGTTATAGTCTTTCTCGGGATCGTCACCGTTGCAATATCATTTTGCTCTTCACATAATGCCTCCACAGGCCTTTCAACCGCAGTTGGATCAAATTGCAAGGTCCCTTCGTCGATCATGGCCTGAATGCCCTGCTTCAAATCAGTACAACCCTCAGGCTGGGTCCAACACTCTAGACAGTATTCATCACAACCAGGGAATACTCCCCCTCTGAGCAACCTGCTTTTCACTTCACTCAATGGTGTCTTCAAATCGTTAACATCGATCACCAAGTTCAAATTTTCTTCTGTTAAGATAGCATTTGCCCCATGATTAGGCATAGGCTGTTGTACAATGTTGGGCCCCACCTGGCCAAAGTTGATGGCTTTACTGTCCAACAAGTCTTGAACTTTATGCTTGAAAGCATGACAAGATTCTACATCATGTTCGGGCGCCCCGGAATGGAATTCGCAGTGCTTACTAGCGTCGTACCCATAAGGAAGTACCGGTCCTGTAGGCGGTTCCAAAGTTCTTTTCTCAACCAAATTCAACCCCAGCAGTGTCAGAAGAAGCTCTGCATATGTCGACGGAGGCTTATCAAATACCCTCTTCGGCTTTGCATTTTGAAACCTTCTCTGACCCTGATTCTGCCTTTGCTGCTGCTGCGGCGGTTGCTGATGTTGTTGTTGTTGTTGAGGAATTGGAATAGTAACACTGACAATTTGTTGAGGTTGATTGTAATGATTTCTACCTCTGCCCCGGCCTCTACCACCAAATACAGCGCTTGTATCACCTTGTCGTCTTCCGCCGAACGCCTTTCTCGCACCCCCGTCTGAAGTAGATTCACCTGCCTGAATCTTCCCAATTTTGATTCCATTCTCGATCCTTTCTCCCATAAGGATCATATCGGAGAAGCTACCCATCGAAACATTGAGTAACTTGTCATAGTACATTCCTGTAAATGTCCCCACAAACATGTCATTCATCTCCCTTTCAACCAAAGGAGGGTGCACCCGAGCTGCCATATCGCGCCACCGCTGCGCGTACTCTTTGAAACTTTCACCACTTTTCTGCGACAGATTCTGCAACTGAACTCTGTTTGGCGCCAAATCACTGTTATATTTGTAATGCATAACAAAAGCATCAGCCAACTGCTTCCAACTTCTAATCTGAGTGGGCTCCAGCCCCATGTACCATTCCAATGATGGTCCAGATAAGCTATCCTGAAAGAAATGCATGAGCATCCTTTCATCATTGGAATATGCAGACATCCTTCTATAATAAGAATGTACATGGACCTTTGGGCAGGTATCCCCTTTGTATTTGTCGAATGTTGGAGCCTTGAATTTCAATGGCACCCTCAGCCCTGGTACCAACCCCATAGTAGTCATGTCTAACCCAGCGGAGTTCTGATCAACCACACCTTTCATCTGCTCTTCTAGCATTCTGATCCTTTGAACAGGGTCAATAGGGCCTTCAAGTCCCATACCTCTTCCTGAAAAAGCGTCATCCTGTTGATCCACATTCCAGTCATTGCCATACCCATCGTAACCCATGTTACGGCCAAATCCTTGCTGATTGAACACAGGACCCTGTCCTCGGTTGACGAACCCTAGATTGACCCCAGCAGGTCCAAAACCATTGTTGAAAGGAAATGCTCCAGCGCCGTTGTTATTCACATTACCGAATCCACCATTACCGTAGCCATACCCTTGATTGTTGTTGTAACCATCATTACCAAAGCCTTGATTGTTGAACCCGAAGTTCTCGTTCTGATTGACATTTCCATACCCCTGATTGTTGCCAAAGCCAACATTGTCAACGAATCCTTGATCAGCATCCACAGTGTTGCCTTTGTTGTTAACAACATGCCCATCACCACCATTTCCAGTGTTGCCATTACCAGCGCCAGCGCCTGCACCAGTACTAGTGTTTCCGTTGACAGTCACAACAGGTGGAGTAATAACTGCCGGTATCTCATCCTCCTGGCGAGGAGTTTCAACAGAAATGTGGTCAGTGTTGCCATTTCCGTTCGCCCGCGTCAGCAGTGGCTGCACCAAGGTCTGGAGGTTCTCCTGGCCCTTGGCCATGCTCTCCATGGCTTGCATGAACAAAGTCAGCTTCTCACGGATTTCCTGCATCTCAACTTGGACTTGATCCATTATCTTCTTGCAGTTGTTTCTGGTTGAATAGCGGTGGGCTCTCTGGTTGTCAATCCTGAAAAACCTAAGAGATGCAGGAAATAAGATACAGATTCAAAAATATTGGTCATGTAATATGAGGATGCAGATGCAAATGTATAAATATGCTACAGGTTATATTCCCCCCCCCCCCCCCGATTCTAGTTTCAGAGAGAAGGCCATCACGACAATGGAGTCCCCATCAAGCAAGCAAGGAATCAGAAAACCCTCATACATAAACAAATGCCAAGAGGCAGAGTACAAGAGTACAACTGAATACAACTGAAGAGACCTCGGCCAACAAGCCTGGCGATGGTCAAAATACAAGTACAGATAACAAAAGCAAGGCAAAGATAACTCAGTCCAAATGGCACGCTCTGACATCTTCCAATATCCTCAACATCTCCGAATGACCTAGTCTGGAGATTAGCTCTTGTATCAGTAATGTATGTCGCTCAGCAGTGGATCTCAGCTTTTTGGCGTCGTCCTTGCAGGTTCCTTCGCCAAAACACTCGTCGAGTCTGCATCTCTTGGAGTCGGCCTTCAATTCACAACCTCTCAGCTTCTCGCCAAGGTCACTTACTCTAAGCTCAGCAGCGCTCCTAAGTGATGTCTCTTCAGCAATCTTTGCATCCTGGGCTCTAATCTGCGCCTCTAGCATGGCAATCTGCAGCTTCAGCTCATCTTCACGCTCCTTCCGCTTGGTAAGCATGGTATTCCATAATGTTTCCCACTTACCGAGTCGGGAATAAGCTTTTTTTAAGAGTTCCTTCTTGGAAGCAAGCACCTTGCTAACACCGTTCAAGGCTACTCCCACCTTTTCCCTCTTGTTGGTCTCTTCAGTCAAATCTGAACCCAACCTATTAATCAACTCAGTCTGTTCCTTCACCGTGAAGGTAGCTTTATTCTTCTCATGACGCAACTGGAAGATCTCTTTCTCTAACTCATCATTGGCTTTCTTCAATTCTTCATTTTCATCCAACAATTTGTTATACTTCTCAATCTCTACCGAAGTAGGTGCCTCAATCACTGGAAGATACAGAGGTTCCACAGCAGGATATGGCATCAAGGAAATCCTAGCTCTCTCGTGGATCCAAGCCAAATAGGGATCATAAGCTTTGTTGTTGCTCTTACCAAGCAAAGTTTTCCCTCTCCTATGGATGTTAGCCCATGCATGTCTCAACTGATCAAAACAGCCTCGTCTAATGAGCCTGTGAGATACAAAGATTCCTGTATCTCAACCTCAATAAGAGCATCCCTCAAGGCATAACAAAACTGTCTCACCAGCAGAGAAGGGTTATAGTTGATACAGCCTTTCTGTCCAATCAAAGGGACATTCGGAAAGCCACTGCAACTATATATAATATCAGTGCCAAGCATGTTTCGATCAAACCAAATGATGTTGTCAGCAGACAGCCCCATCAACCGGAAAGACCAACCCAAAGTATCAACAGTATCAACAAAAGGCGTTGTCTTCGGAAGATGTCCCTAGAACCACCTGTACAAAAGAGGAAGACAACAGGAAACATTCTTGCCACGACGTTTCTCATTCTTATAGTGAATAGAATGATAAACATCGCCCAAGAGAGTAGGAACTAGATTCTTCGAGGCAAGAATCAAGAAGGCATCTGAGTTAACAAAATCTGCCACATTGGGAAATAAGACAATCCCATAGATGCAGACAGCTAGAATGGCACTGAAGGCAACCCAACATCCACTCTTCACGCACTGTGTAGCCTTCTCAACCAGGACAGACAGGTGAAAACCATATGCTCCGTTCAACTTGACCAAACCTCCAGGGAACTCAGAAGCGTCTAAACTGACAATCTCAGCAAGTGTAGCCAACTCAGGCTCAGCATCAACATGTATAAAGGGCATCTGGTCTAACACAGGTACTCTCAACATAGCAGAATACTCCTCCAAAGTGGGTGCCAGAATATAGTCGGGGAACAGGAAGCATCTCAGCAGAGGCTCATAAAACTGCATCAAAGTATACACCCCGGTCGTCTCAAATGCTGGAGGTCTGTACAACAAACTAAGAAATCTCCCATAAGATACTCTGAACTCAGCCCTCACTCTCTCATCTGCTAGAGCAACTAATCCCAGCAAGGAACTGATATCTGGCGAATGCAACCAGTAAGCAACTGTCTTCTTCATGGACTCCATGTCTGGCCAGAAGATACACTAGAATCAGAGAGGAATGATCACACTTGCAACATAAATACATGTTAATGAAATGCAAACATGAAAATGCACATGCATATGCAAACAGGAGATCAAGTGCAATGCTGATGAACTGTGCTGCTTTGTACCGAAGCCTGAGAACCATCAAATCTTCATCTCAAACCAGACCAACCACTCAAATGAACCCTGTAACCACATCTCACTGACAGAGATAAACCAGGTACTCTGAGGTCAAAGGTTTCCTGCAAACAGACCTACCTACTCCTCACAGGTATGTACTTAACTCGTAGACGAGGTACGGCATCCTATGCGGGTTCAACGTCACAGACTTTCAAGAGTGATGATACGATACCCAGAAGGTGTGGCATCATCATCCCTTGAAGCGACCTCACTTAGTTGAATCCCAAATGATAGGTCCCCAGAGTCGACAATCCTCGGGTCAGACAACTTGTCGAGCCCTAAGGGCCAGGCAAGAAGCATCAAAGAGAATCTCGTCCGAGCGCAGATTTCGCGGCTAGCTGGTGCGAGCTAAGCAAGCAGGCTAACCACTACTCTCTACTTCTAAGTCTATGTGCAAACTCAAGCCCAGGTCCGGCTTATCTCTCAATCTAACCCTCTTCCCAGCACAACAACAATAATATAGTACTGAAAGTAGAGGCAGAAAGGTAAATACATACAAAACCCCAGATGGGAAAACAAGCGCTAGGATCGACTCGCATAGGGAACCGTTGGAATCCCCAGCAGAGTCGCCAGCTGTCGTTACTGCGAAAATCGGCGCCGGCTATGACAGAAGAGACGCCACCGTGCGTTATTTATCCCAACGGAGGGAAAGGAAACGCTCAGAGTAAACCTAACGCAAAGAGGGAAAGGAATGGTCATCGCAACCAAATCCTGGATTCGGGAGTCGGTTACGCGAGGGGAAGGTATTAGCACCCCTCACGTCCGTCGTACTCGACGGGATCCACGCTTGTTTTTTATCTAAGGGTATGTTCATCTATCTAATCTAAAGGTCTGGGTTAAAAGAAAAGAAAATGACTCGGCAAAGTGTCACACTTTATGCCTACGTATGCCCGTCTGGAACGAGAAATCAGAGTCAACGTAGTTCGCCTACCTACGGGAAAGGAGGGGAAGGTTGCTCGCTAGGATACGGCATCCTATGCCTACGTACTTTCATACAGCATGAAAGATCGGGGCAAACGTAGTTCAGGCTACGGAGGACACAAGCTTGTCTGCCTGTTTTTTATTACCTTATGAAAGGGTTTTTCTGATTAAGAGTCCAGGCGGACAAAAATGACACTTTGATGTTTGTTTTGAATCTTTTACGAAAGAAGTGTTTTTTAGTCTGTTTGCAACTTGTACTGTACTAAAGACTTGTGATCTGAGAGTGACTACGTCGCATGTCACCCTAAAGGTACAATACTAAGCAGTCAGATTACTGAAGAGTGACCCTCCAGCAACCTTTTCTCAAAATAGCTTAAGGCTCGTAGCGTACAGCGCGCGTTATCCTTATTTCTGTGTTTTTGAATTGTTTTGAGATGAGAAAAGAGAAAGAAGCTCTAAAAAGCCTAGGGTTGAAAGGGAATAAAACTAACCTAATGTTGTCATGCATGGATAAGAATCCTAATGTCTGTCATAATTCCCTCCTGCACAGAGGAAATCAGAGATCCTAGGGGATAAACAGAAAAGAAAGCAAGCAAATACAGTAAAATGCATGCAATGCAGCAATACAAGCGAGGCAAGGGAGTCCCACTCAACCTCGAACCTGGGAAAACAACAGGCAAAGTGAATCAACATTCACCTCAAACCTAGGGGGCAAGCTACACAAGCCAACAAACAATACAGAAAACAAAATCCACAACAGAGAAGGCAGCCCAAGCAGCAACACCAATCTCCTACAGCAAACAGCAGCTCTGACAGCAACAGATGATTAAACAGCAGAAGGTTGACAGCAACAATCTTCATCTTCATGAATGACTCCTATCTTCAAGCTTCAATAAACTTTCAATCTCAACCAAGCACCAGGCTTCAACAAGCTACCACCTTAAACAAGCTTAAACCCCAGCCAGTAAACAGCTTCAACCAGCTCCTGACCTCAACAAGCTCCTAGCTTCAACAAGCAAACAAAACCCTAGCTTCAACAAGCTACCTCATATTTTACTTTGCCAAGCTTCAACAAGCACCTCCAAGGGAGAATCATTCAACAAGATCAAGTTGGAATGTTAAGAAGCTCAATGACAACCAAGGGAAGTCATTGAGAACTTAACATTATGAGAGACTGGCATCCTCAAAGTTCTACTCTTAAAGCATGACATTCATCCCTCCTAAGGAGAGATGTGACTTCTTTAAAAGGACTTTATTTCATTGGATTGAATGGAGATGAACAATATACTCCATGTTTGAAGAAAAAAGCAAAACTACTCTAATGCTCTTCCTGAAACCCTAGTTTTCCTATGCTCCTGACAAGCACTCCAACAGATGATAAATCTTCAACTCCAAGCTCCTCCAAGCTCTCCAAAGCACCTTCAATTGGTCTTCATGATAATACAAGCTCAAAAGCACCACCACCCTAGTCTAAGGGGAACTATTGAATTAAACTAGCCAAATTAGTTCATCAGAAACACCTAGAAGTTAGTCCTAAAACTAATTCTACTTAAAATACCAAAAGGGATTGTAAAATCCTACCAAAATTACTAAGGGTCCCTAAACCTCTTAAGAATCACACCATACAAAAATCAGGGGGTTAACCGTTCATTTGAACTTAAAACTATGCCCTAAACCTAAAGGTATCATCTTAAAACCCTAATTCTAAACCACCTAATGCTCAATGCTCAAACTAGCCTAAATTTTTCTCACAAAAATATGATAAATTTACTATAGGGACATGCATATCTAAGCTATCTAGACCAAAAAGAATCAACTCAAAATTCATCACCAATCATCCACAATAAAATCAGCAAAATGGCATACCAAACATATCAAAATAAAAAGCCATTAAATATACAAAAATGCAAATAAAATATAAAATGCATGAATTAAAGAAATTTTAATCCTATTAAGTTCTACACATTCTAAGGAGTTCAGGAAAAAAATCTAGATTAAAAATACTAATTTTTCTATTTATTGTGAATTTATTCCTAACTATATGCAAAATGTAAAATTAAAAGAAAAACAATGGAAATTAAGAAACTTGCGTGCCAAATAGCAAATATTCCATGTTATAATCCAGGCTGGGCCCAGAATGGGGGTGCGCGTATCACATGAACCTTAAGCCCAAACCACATAAGAAAATCAGAGAAAATAAAAAGGAAAACTGGAAAACTCTCGTGGCAAATAGCAATCCATTCACGTTATTATCTCCAATTGGGCCCAAGGTAGGGTGTGAAGAGCGAGGATCACTAAGGCCCATCCATTCAGATTAAAGGAAACGGTGAGTTTCAATGAACTCACCCTCTTCAAACGTGAAATCAAATCCTGGCCATTGGTTTATGGAATTAGTCAAGGTCAAAGCATTATCTGATGGTTGGGAGTCATCGTCCCCAAAATATTTGAAAATGGAGGGAGAAACCCAGACGGTGGCCTGAGCTCTGCGCCACCGTCTTCTCCGGCGTAGCAATCCAAAAAACTCATCAATCAAGCCAGCTAAATACCCTAATCCACTCAAAATTTCATCCTGATCATGAATGTGACCTCCATTTCCATTGATTCTCACTCCAACTCCAAATCCGATCCTAGTTGCAGAAAATTCATCCAACTTCAATTGTCACGATTCTTGAAATTAAAGGCACTAACATGAACTACACTCTTAACTGATTAAAACTTGCTATCCAAACACCATTAATACCTTAAGAACCTCAAGTTATAAGCTTCAACAGAAAATGGTATCACACTCAAAATGTCACGAATTGCTCAATTCTTGGACTGAAATCCATCTAAGCACCATCCCTAACCTAACCACATAACAATTTCTATGCATCTCCCTATGAATTAAGCTAAGAGAAGAAAGTTGCAGACCTAGTTTGAAATGATGAACAGATGAAGATTTTGCTTGAATCAACCTCCAATCTTTTGCAGAATCACTCAAGAACCACTTCTAAAGCTTCTCCAATGGACAATTTGCTTTGAATCCTCCTTAATACTCAAAACCGATTCTTGATGCAATGATGAAATTTTCAAATGCTCTCTCTCGATTCTCTCCAATGCTGGCCCCAAAAACTGATCTGGATCAGTTGCATACAATATATAGAAGTGATTAGAAACCTCCAGAACCTTCTGTAACTAACTGAATGAGAAATTCAATTTCTCACATTCCTTGAAAATCTCATATGTGGAAGTCATGCATTCCTCTGTTTCAGCTTCCAATATCACCTGAAATTCTCACCTTGTGATATTTAGAACTGAATTGGATGTGCATTCTCCTTGTTTTTGATCTTATGGAGTGTGATGGTTATGTTACTTCCATATTAAGTAACAAAAGGGAACCATTTGAAAATGACCTCAAATCCAAAATGTGGTAATGTCATCATCTTTAAAATGTCTTTTCTGATCAATTTGGTATATAACATTGCTTGGTTTGGCCATAAAATCAAGAAATCACATTTTTGCCTTTTAAATGACTTTAATTTCTTCATTTCAAAGCCATTTCAAACCAACTTCTCCTATGAGCCAATTCAAAACCTCCTTGATGCATGGTCAAGGTTAAAACCCTATTTTGAGCAACTTTCTAGTTGAACAGTTTTCCATTTGAGGCCCTTAAGTTGCAGATTTGGACCCATGCTTGAGAATGACCTATAATCACCAATACCCAAAATACCCCTGGATTGCAAAGATCATAACTTGAGTTATACAAATCCTCTCAAGGACTTATAGCACTCTATATAAATCTAAGATCAATATCTACAACTCTTATGTTGGCCAAGAATCCATTTGAAACCTCCTTGAAGGGCAAAAGTTGCTTGGAAGTTAAGTGACTTTCACAGATAAATTTTAGTGTCCTCTAATGACCTGTAATTTGCAAAGACCATAACTTGAGTTCTACAAATCTTCTTGAATACTTATAGTACTCAAATTAAAGGTATTGAGAATCTCTACAAGTTTCATGTTGGCCAAATATCCATTTGAAACTTGTATCGTGACTTATGTGGCTTTGAAGTTAGGCACTAAATAGGGGATTTTACAGTGAAACCCTAATTTAGCAACTTCCCACATTCTTAATTCTTCTTTGCTTAATCTTGGCACCACACATGTATCAACATATCAATCCATGACTCCCATGACCTCAAGGTAGGCTTTGATGCTCTCCAATTACTCAATTGAATTAGGGTTGACCCAGATGAAACCCTAGTTGACTGCACTTCAAATGTGGTTCTCATACTTGAATAAATGACTTGCCTCAATTTCAATAGGGCCCTCTAGGCACCCCATGATATCCATACACACCTCAAGTTCACAATCCATGCTTCTCATCCCACTGATGATTCTCCATATCCCCAAAATAGGAGCAAAACCCACATGTAGACACTCAAACTTCTCAAGATTTCAAATCACTTCTTGATGGCTTGGATGATTTCTCAAACTTGGATAACACCTCTTGCTAGGCTCTTCTCTTGATAGACACCCTTGATCCCTTGTTGGAGTCATGCTATGCTATGATATGCCAATGATTGAACTATGTACATGATGTAACTATGCAAATGAAATGCAATGAAACACAAATCAGGCAAGAAAAGGTTGAGCAAATTTTGGGGTGCAACAGGTTGTGCGGATGGTTTTTGAAGTATTTCAAAGTGTGGAAATGAGTCTTGTATGAAATATATCCAAGACAAATTTTGGGTCTTTCTTGGATGACTAGCTTCAATCATAAGTAAGGGCAAAGCAAGGTTGGATGACGTGTTTCTTCTAGTTTTTGAGGATTATTCTTGTGTGTTTTATGCATAATGGATGGTTCTATTTATAGAGATAGCAAGGCTTGGACAGATTTTGAAAGTATGGCTTGCAAGTTATCTTTTTGGAGGGAGAATCTTTAGCAAATCAAATTGTGATTTCTTTTGCAGATCTTTTGCTTACTTCCAATGCATCTCATCCTTAAAACCAGTTGTATTTGAGTTGTTAGGAAGTGACCATAGGGATGGCAAAGGTCGATCCTTCATGCTGCAGCAGAAAAGCAGTCTCTCTCCTCTTGTACTTTTTGTACTTTCTTGCATTTAAATAATGGTTGAAAACTAATTGGATAGTTGGCAAGTTGGTTTATGCTGAGTTTGACATTGTGCATTTCAAGTGTTAGGACCCTAACTTGCCTCCTTCGAAACCCCTAGCTCACAAATTCTATGGAGAAGTTCTTGTATTTTTTGGAAAGCCTTCATCATGCTCTACAACTTTCATGTTTTGGGAATTTTCAAATTCCAAGTGGAACTAAGTCAAAAACACCCTTGAAGTTGGCCGAAAACATGACTTGTAAAGTCCTAAAAATGTGAAATTTCACTAAGTATTTTCCCCTCTTGCCCTTTTCAAAACCCTAATTTCCCGACTTTTTGACTACTTCCCAATCCTTGATCCAATGGTCACAAAACTTCATGACTAGATATTATATAACATTAGGAACATAATTGTCTTTAATTTTGGGTAAAAACCCTATTGGTCAATGAATTGACGTTTCAGTCAGACGAACCGTACGGTCGAAAACCTCTGAATCGACTATTAGTGTTCTGGGTTCCCTGAGGTCTTGAAACTTCTTGGATAGACTTCCTAGGGTTATATGAGCCTCATGGATCATGACTCATGCCTTGGAAAACCATTTAAACTAAATTTCAAACTACAATTAACTTTTCCAATCAGAAACCCTAATCAGGGTTTTTGCACTACACTGCTTCCTTTCTCTTGGTGACAACCTCAAGTTGGATTCATTATTAATACAATGTGATATCCTTGATTACATGGAAAAATGTTATATGGAGGATCAACCCAAAACCTTGACTGATCAATCCCTAGAAACCCTGATTTTTTACTGTATGAAACCCTAATTCACTTGTGTCTTGACAAAGACAAACTTGGAGCAGGTTAAGGTTAGATAAACAAATGATGATGCTCCTAGAATGATGGTGAAGATCTAAGGGTCAAAATTTGGGGTACAACAGTTGCCCCTATTTAAATATATTCACCAGATGGCAATGAGACATGACAATCCTCATATAATCATAGTGAAAGGTATTTAAATATAGCAAACCGAAAATTTTATCCCTTAGATAGGATGGTATGAAAAAAGGACAAATGCGAGAATGTGATGAATTCTAAATGATGCTGGATGATGCCTGAGCTGCAAAAACATGCTGACATACGAGGAAAAATAGAAGAAAACGACAAGACAACGAGTAACTACTCACAGGGGACCTAACACACTGGGGAAAAATCCAAGGCATAACAAGCAATAGTTCATACATGACTAATGATGGTATTTCAAGGGGATCTTTCACACAGCGTCACAAACTTCACCGGGGAAAAACAGATCTTCACCTGGGAAAAGGCAAAAACCTCACTGGAGAAATGCAAACCTCCAACGGAGAAATGCATCAAAGGAGAAGCCACACAAAGGGGCAAAAATTAACAGACTCCGAATCCGACCAGGGAAGCAAAAAGACCAGAGGCACAGTCCTTATCAGGGACAAACCAAATAAGGAGCTTCCTATGACGAAGAGTGATCGGTAAAATAGCAAGTGTACTATTTTTATCGATGTAGTAATAAGGGAAAAAGTCCCAAGTATCGATCTTGAGGACTGCGTAGTAATCAACAATTGTTTTAGTATTTAAAGGAACAAAAATACCTTGGGGTTGTTTGGTAACAGATTATAAGAACAAGTAAAATAACAATAGTTTAGAGTAAAAATAAGAACGATGCTAGGGAAGTGGATAAATTGCTAGTAAAGACCTTTCAAGAATCATTTGTGAGATATTCGTTTCCAACCTTAATAAGTCAAATTTCAAAATCAGTTTTTCTTAATCCCTTAATGAAAAACCCTTTGATACTTTTCCTACGCACTAATTCCTTAGTTGCATAGAAAAATTATCATGCAATAGTTCTGACATAAAAAACACGTAGTTACGGGATATCCCCATTCCTAGGCAATATCAATCGTAATATTGTTTTGCAAAAGCATTAGGTAGACTTTCCAGCCTGAAACCTAATCGTTACTCAAATTCTATTTTCCAATATGAATTCGCATTAATATCGTTGCAAAACAAAAGATATAAGATGAACAACGAAAATCTCATAGAATAATCCAACAGAGGTCAATACATTGCAATTTAGGACCAGCCCCTAACAAATGAGGGTTTAGCCACTCATGTTCTTAATCACAACAAATACACTTTAAAATAAAAAGCGAGAAAGTCATTACAATAGGAATTGATCTTCTTGGATCATCAATTGCCTCCGCTTTTGATCGATCCTTGTTCTCTAGAAATATCCTTCTTCCGTGTAAAAACTCGATCCCAAAATTCCAGAATAAAAAAATGTCTTTGCCAAAAAGCGGCTAATATATCCAAATTCAAATTACATCACAAAATGTCTAAAATACCCTTCGAAACAGCTCAGCTAGCATCAAAACATGAAAAACAAAAAATTCACTATCAGTGGCCTTGACACGGGCCGTGTTGTGTGACACGGGTGGTCGTGTCAGGCTGCTGTTCAATGTGGGCGAGCCATTCTTCTTCAGGGGCTGCAACACGGGTCGTGTTATGTGACACGGGCACCCGTGTTGCACTTCTGTCCTCCATTTTCCTCTTCTAATCTTGGTTGTGTCATGCTTCCATGCCTCTCCTGACACGGGTCGTGTCATGCGACACGGGCACCCGTGTCAGACCTCTGATTTTCACTTTTTTGGTTTTTCTTTGTCCCCGCAACAGTACGGATGTCGGGCCACCACTTCCTGCTAAAAACACACTAAAAACAACCAAATCAAATGCACCAGCGGCAAAAGTGATACAACCTCAAAATAAGACTCACACAAAGACGACTGAAAATAACTACGAAAACATAAACAAAAGATTTGAAAATGGATGAAAACATTGCGAAACAAACGACATACACAGTTCAAAATACACAGCTAAAATCCACTGATCAAAGAGTTTGAATGGGATCTTCAAGAAAAGCCTAGAAATAAGACCAGACTCGTCGAGGATACTAGTAACCACTAGATCTCCGAGACCTAAATGGGGATACTAAAGCTTCGCTGGGGATACATGTGACAACTAGAAATTCCTGTCGATAATAAATTGTCTTTAAGCGGTGCCAGTGACTACTAGACTTTCTGGGGGTGAAAGGTGACAACCATAGGGATGATATTAATAACAATTGGGTTTAGATGATGCCAGTAACCACTGGACTTATAGATATTAGTAACAATCGAATCCAGGATGCCAATAATAATTGGATTTAAATAGTGCCAGTAACCACTGGACTTCAATGGGGAATCGATAACAACCGAGCCAAACACCAATAACAATTGGATTTAAACAATGCCAGTAACTACTGGACTTAACCAGGGAAATTGGTGACAACCAAATCAAATATACCAATTCCAGTAACCACTGGACTTTTAGTATGATTGGTAACAACCAAGTCAAAGGTACCAATAACAATTGGATTTTCAAACAAATTCCAGTAACTACTGGACTTACTGAATAAAGTTGGTGGCGACCCAATCTCAAAGACGAGCATTAGTAATTGCTAATCATCTTGGTAATCATCAGATTGTATCAGATATCACTAGTCACAACTAGCCTTCTGGGATAAAAACATCTATCACAAAGTTGGGGTATCAAACCGCGAAGCAATCCCGTGGCAAACAGGACGGAACAAAAAAGGGTGGTAACGACCAAAGGATCTCAATGGCAAAAGCCAGACAAACAAAAACCAAAACAATGCAACCAAATGCGTATGCTAATGATATGATGAAAATGCAAAAACCAACCGAACCATAAGGGAGAAGGAAAAAGCAAGGCAAGAAACACAAAGAGGAAACCCATCCCACTAAGTCCCAATGTCACAATCTTGGATGAAGCTCTTTCCGGGGAGAGAAACGGTTCTCTGGAAGTAATCAATGCTCTTGCAAACCTGCAGAAGAGAGGTTTTGGCTTTAGTAGTGGGGTGATCGTCGGGCGTATCCTTGGTCAGAGACAGCAACAAGCTTTTTACTGCTCTAAGAGTAGTATAATACTGTCATATCACCTCTAAAGTTTTGACGTGCTTTGTTAAATTAGTTTCCTTAAACCAAAATTTTACATTTTCAAAACACTTTGCTTTTCAAAAAATCATTATTAACGAATAAGTGAAATTTGCATAACAAAAACATGGATCATAACAATGATTGGTCTGAAATATGATTTCAGTAATAGACAAGAACTTTACAAAGGGTAGAGTCTCGGGAGCAAATATAATTTTGGAAAAATGGCAAACAGAAAGGGTTATAAAATCCAACAATGATTTGGTCCTACTAGCTAGCGGTCCATATGCTTCACTGCTTCTGACGAGAATGGCAGTAGTGATTTTGTTCAACACTTTTGACAAGACTTTGCCTTTGCATTTACCTATATTGTTATTTTCGGGCGGCTGAGGCATTTTTTATTTGAGTCACCTTTCTAGGTTTCCCTATTCAGGCGTAATACTTCCTTACTGCGTCTGAATTGATGGGGTACTTGAGCTGTTCACCATCCATCGTTTCAAGAATTAGAGATCCTCCGGAGAAGACAGTCTTCACGTTGAAAGGTCCGTCATAGTTAGGCATCCATTTTCCACGCATATCCTTTTGTGTTGGTAGGATTTTTCTGAGCACAAGCTCTCCTTCCTTATATTCCTTGAAACGAACTTTCTTAGTGAATGCCATTATCATCCTTTGTTGGTAAATCTGGTTATGACACATGGCAGTCATCCTCTTCTTGTCGATGAGATTCAATGAATCGAACCTCTCTTTTATCCACTTGGATTCCTCAAGCTCGGCTTCAATTAAGATTCTTAACGAAGGTATCTTGACCTCGATGGGTAATATAGCATCCATTCCGTAAACCAAGGAGAAAAGGGGTTGCCCCTGTCGAAGTATGCACCGATGTTCTGTATCCATGTAAAGCAAATGGTAACATCTCATACCAATCTTTGTAGGTTATAACCATCTTCTGTACTATCTTATTGATATTCTTATTTGCAGCTTCGACAGCGCCATTCATTTTGGGTCTGTACGGAGAAGAATTATGATGTTTGATTTTGAAATCATCACACAGTTCTTTCATCGTTTTGTTATTTAGGTTTGATCCATTGTCAGTGATGATTTGCTCGAGAATGTCGTACCAACAAATAATCTCTTTCTTGATGAAGCGAGCAACCACTTGCTGTGAAATCAAGATTCTCAAAGATCAACCTATGTTTTGATGAAGAAAAATCACTTGGCAAAGAAGGCAAAGATGATCAACCATTTCAAGACATCAAGAAGCAGGACAAAGACTTGACATGAAGAATATTTCCCTCAAAAGGTATAATGAGAATTCTCATCAAGTGTTTAAGTTCTGATTGCTCAAAACATTAAAAAATCTTTTACATTACTTTTCACACTAACACAAGCTTTTTAAAACAGAATTTTTCTAAGTTTTTGTAAGTGCAATCGATTGCACTCTTAGAGCAATCGATTGAATGATCAAAATTTTAAATCATTTTTGCTTCTATTTCAGTAAGCAATCGATTGGTGCCTTGGTGCAATCGATTGCATGCTTGAAAATATCTCTCTTTTCGCTTCTGTTTTAGTGTGCAATTGATTGATTCTTTTGGTGCAATCGATTGCTCTTTTGAAAATTTGAATTTTCAAGTGTTTTTATGAAGGTGCAATCGATTGCTCTTTTGAAAATTTGTTTTTTCAAGTGTTTTTGTGAAGGTGCAATCGATTGGTCTATATGTGAAATCGATTGCTCACTGAACATTTTTGAAAAATCATTCTGAAAAATTGCATCTCTTCAACCAATCTTCCATGAAATGTTTCCTTTGAAACATGGCAATTGTTCATCAATGTTTCTGAAGATTTGCATGATTTTTTTCAAGAGGTGTTTGTGTAATATAAATACCCAAATATTTCAAATTCAAAAACACATCTCTTTCAATTCTCTTTCAAAATCTCTATCACAATTTCATCTTTCCACATCTAAGTAAAATCACTTTTACAAAGAATTTTCTGCATAATTTTCATATCCTTTGGAAGAAAATTCTTGAGCAATAAGTCTTAGATACTTGTGGAAACTCTCATTGAAAGAGAAGATCAATCTACAACATTGATAAACATTGTATACATTGTTGCAAACTCATTACAAAATCATATTGTATTATTTCCCCTTGGTGTTCAGGATTGTTGAAAGCAAGTGTGTGCATTGAAGAGGACTGTTCTTCCTGCACTTAGTGTTTCAGATCTTAAAGGTGTTTAAGAGCCTTTGATCTACCTATTGGTTAGAAAGAATTATACACTGATCCTAACTATAGTGAAATCTCTTTCCCGTTGAAATGGGACTGGAGTACCTTTGGAATGTGAAGGGAACCAGGATATTTCTTGGTGTTCTTTACTTTCTGCACTTTATCGCTTTCATACTATCACCATATCTCAAGAAAGTAATAAATCAATCTCTAAAAATCAGAAAATTTCAAAGAACCTAATTCACCCCCCCCCCCCTCTTAGATGCAACTCAGACTTTCAATTGGCATCAGAGCAGGTTTAGGTAACTTATTCCTAATCGATCCAGAATGGCTTCCGCAAACAACAGGGGTTTATTCAAAGACGGTGGGAGTAGCAACAAGCCTCCACTGTTCTGTGGTGAATATTTTGATTTCTGAAAAATCCGCATGAAGGCTCACTTAGAAGCACAAGGAGATGAAATATGGGATGCTGTCCAAAATGGCCCCTTCGTTCCTACAACGGTCGTTAACGGTGTTGGATCGACAAAGCCCAAAGCTTCATGGGATGACGATGATAAGAAAAAGGTTCTCTATGACAAAAAGGCAATCAATCTTCTGCAAAGTGCACTAAGCATGGATGAATTTTTTCACGTCTCAACATGTACAACAGCAAAGGAAATCTGGGATACTTTAGTGGAAACCCATGAGGGAACCACTAAAGTTAAGAGATCAAGATTAAACATGTTGAGTCAGGAATACGAGTTATTCAGAATGCAGCAAGGAGAATCAATTCTAGATTTCCAGAAAAGATTCGTGCACTTGACAAATTATCTCATGGAACTCGGTAAGACATTAACTAACGATGAATTGAATCTTAAAGTGCTTAGATCGTTATCCAGAGAATGGTAGCCCAAGGTGACAGCAATTTCTGAAAAGAAAAGTCTATCCACGATGACATCCGCTACACTATTTGGAAAACTCCAAGAATATGAGACGGAACTTGGGCGATTGGAAAAACATGAGAATCAAGAAAAGAAATCTAAAAGCATCACATTAAAGGTTGATTCCAAAGAAGTAGAAAAAACAGACGATCCAGTTGAAGACGAAAACTTCATGCTTCTCGTAAAAAGGTTAGGAAGATATTTTGGTTCTAAAAATAATATTAGAAATTCTGACTATATGAAAAGGATAAAGTTTTCAAAGAACGAAGAGAAGGAGGCGTCAACATCCACACAAGATGTCAAATGCTATGAATGTGGAAAACAAATACACATCAAACCAAATTGTCCTAAACTCTCCAAGAACGATGCCTATAAAAGAAAAAAGGGGTTCAAGAAAAATAAAGCATACGTAGCATGGGAGGATAACGAGATAAGTTCTTCATCAGAATCATATAGTGATCAAAGCACAAATCTAGCACTAATGGCCTCACATTATTCTGATGATGAAGACGACAAGGTTAGTAATAATTTTTCAATCTATAATAATGATGCTCAAGGGGCAATTGATGAACTTCTGGGTAAATGCAAAATTCTGTACAAAACCATTTCATCACAAAAGAACCAAATCTCAAATTTAGAGAAAAAGATTGAGACAATGGAAAATAATTTCAAAAATGAAAAACAGAAATTAATTGGTAATCAAAAACAGAATTTTACATGCACAAAATTGTGAGTCACTTTCATTTCAAATTGTCCAATTAAAGAGTCCTTGAGAGGTATGAAAAAGGACAGATTGGACTAGAGGCTGTTCTTAGTCAACAAAGATTCTCAAATGATAAAAGTGGACTTGGTTACTCAAAATTGTCTAAACCAAGTTCCAACAAAACCATCTTTGTTAAAGCTAGTGAACAAAGTCTTAAAAAGAAAGTGGTCAAGCCTAAAGTGGTTCATCATTACCCCAAGAAGAAAGTATCTAGTAAGAAAAAGTCTTATCCTCCTAGATACAAAAGTAATTTTGAGCCCACCTGTTTTTATTGTGGTATCAAAGGCCATACACCTAATGCATGTTATGTAAGAAACTTCAGTGTTGCAAAAGAGCATTATGTGTGGGTCAAGAAAGGCACTAACTATGAAGGACCCAAGGCAATTTGGGTACCTAATGAAACTTAATCTTGTTTTGTAGGTATGCTTGAAGACCTCTTCATATCAGTGGTATATTGATAATGGGTGTTCAAGGCATATGACGGGTGACATTACTAAATTTTCACATCTAACGCTTAAGGCTAAAGGATTTGTAACCTATGGTGATAACAAAAAAGGAAAGATCCTTGGCATAGGCAGCATTGGTGCACCACCTTTTACAACCATGGAAGATGTCCTCTATGTAGAAGACCTAAAGCATAACCTACTTAGCATTAACCAACTTTGTGATAAAGGTTTCAAAATCAACTTCACTAAAGATGAATGTTTGATAGAAAACGAAGTCACTCATGAGGTAATAGAATTAACAATATTTTCATGATTTCCCTTGATAACATGTCTTTGAAGGTTAAGTGTCTTATGGAGAACAACAAAAACTCTTGGTTATGGCACAAAAGATTTGCTCACATTTATATGGAGCATTTGAACAAATTGATCAAACATGACTTAGTTGTTGGTCTCCCAAAGATAAAATTCATCAAAGATAGATTGTGTGGCGTATGCCAAAAAGGGAAACAAACCAAATCAACTTTCATATCCAAGAATGTGGTGTCCATAACAAGGCCACTATAATTGTTACAGATCTATTCGAACCATCAAGAATAAAAAGTTTTGGAGGTAATGTTTATGCATTAGTAATTGTTGATGACTTCTCTAGATATACATGGACTTTCTTCTTAGTTTAGAAAAGTGAAGCTTTCAAGGCATTCAAGAAGTATGCAAAACAAATTCAAAATGAGAAGTCACTTTCAACTGTCTCCATTAGAAGTGACCATGGTGGAGAAATCCAGAATGCTTTATTTGAAGAATTTTGCGAAGAAAATGGAATCTCACACAACTTCTCCACACCAAGCACTCCACAAAAAAATGGTGTCGTAGAAAGAAAGAATTGGTCGTTAGTAGAACTTGCAAGAACAATGCTTAGCGATTCAAATCTTCCTAAATATTTTTGGGCAGATGCAGTAAGCACGACATGTTTTGTAAGTAATCGTGTCAACATCATACCAATTCTCAAGAAGACCCCCTATAAACTCTTCAAAGGAAGAAAACCAAACATATCATTCTTTCACATATTTGGGTGTAGATGTTTTGTCTTGAATAATGACAAAGATAATCTCGGTAAGCTTGACGAAAAATCCGATGAAGGTATTTTTCTCGGCTACTCTCTCTCTAGTAAAGTTTTTAGAATTTTTAACAAAAGAACTTTAACAATTAAATAATCTAGCATGTTTCTTTTGATGAATCTAACCCCTCCAAGGAGGAAGATATTATTGTTGATGATGATGATATAGTAGAAACCTCTCAAAATGATAATCTCAATGGTGTTGCAAGTGATCAACCAAAACAACAACAAGATGAGTCACAACAAAATGAAGAACACAATGATCTACCTAAAGAATGGAGAACTCATAGAGATCACCTGATCGATAAAGTCATTGGTGATATCAGTCAAGGTGTTACAACAAGATTAAATCTCAAGGATGCTTGTCTGAACATGGCATTTGTCTCGTAAATTGAACTGGCCAAAATCGATAAAGCCTTAGGCGATGATCAATGGATAATAGCTATGCAAGAAGAACTGAACCAGTTTGAAAGAAATCAAGTTTGGAATATTGTCCCTAGGCCAAACAACAAGCATATCATTGGAACAAGATGGGTCTTCAAGAACAAACTCGATGAAAATGGAATTATATTTCGAAATAAAGCAAGATTGGTTTCCCAAGGATACAACCAAGAAGAAGGAATCGATTTTGACGAAACATTCGCTTCGGTTGCAAGGTTAGAAGCAATTAGACTTTTATTGGCTTATACATGTTCTATGAATTTTCAGCTTTTCCAAATGGACGTCAAAAGTGCATTCTTGAATGGATTCATAAATGAGGAAGTTTATGTCAAGCAACCCCCTGGCTTTGAAGATTGCAAATATCCTTCTCATGTCTTCAAACTAAAGAAATCCCTCTATGGATTGAAACAAGCACCGAGAGCATGGTACGATCGTCTCAGCAATTTCTTATGTGACAAAGGCTTTGAAAAAGGAAAGGTAGACAAGACTTTATTCATTAAGAAAATAAAAGAAGATACTCTCTTGGTACAAGTATATGTTGATGAAATAATCTTCAGTTCAACAAACACAAAGTTATGTGAAGAATTCTCATCCATGATGCAAGGAGAATTTGAAATGTCTATGATGGGAAAAATGAAATACTTTCTTGGACTTCAGATCAAGCAACTCGAGAATGGGATCTTTATCAGTCAATCCAAGTATTGCAAAGAATTATTGAAGAAATTTGATATGGACAATTGCAAAACCTTGTCTACACCTATGGGATTCGGTACATATGTAGATCAAGATGAATTCGGTGTGTCGGTTGATATCACAAAATACAGAGGTATGATTGGTTCCTTATTATACTTGACAGCAAGTCGCTCTGACATAATGTTTAGTGTGTGTCTTTGTGCTCGCTTTCAAGCAAATCCAAAGGAATCTCACTTAATGGCGGTCAAGCGGATCATGAAGTATCTCAAAGGAACAACAAATGTCGGCTTATGGTATCCTAAAGGTAGTATTTGCAATTTAATTGGATACTCTGACACGGATTATGCAGGTTGTAAAACTGATAGAAAGAGCACAAGTGGAATGTTAGAACAAAGATTGGTGTTTAAATATATCTCATTGTTTTGATGATAACACTAATGAAATTTTGTATTAAGAATATATATACTCTAATTTTGTTCAAGTGTTTTTGTTTCAGATATTAAAATTGAATATTCTGATAAAGGCAAAAATACATCTGAACGTTCTCTACGCAAGGCTCTGAAGCATTAGAAGCAACTCATCAGAAGATTCTGAGTGCTGCCAGAAGACTCTGAAGCAGAAGCTGCAGAAGACTCTGAAGCAGAAGCTGCATAAGCATCTGAAGTGTAGCTGAAGATTTTGTATGAAGAGTTTCAAGCATTGTTTCAGAAGACTCTGAATGTACTTTACGCTGCAAGTACAGAGGCTCTGAATAACCAGTATGCTCTGATCAGATCACTCACGCTAAAGCACTATGGCTGCAACTCTGATTTTATTTAATCTGATCTGAAGAACCAGAAGCACATCAGAGGATCTGATGTTGTTTACATTTGAAAAGATGTCACGTGAATAGACTTGGTAATATTCTCAACGTCCTCTCCAACGGAACTGTTCCTTATTTGTGATAGACACAAGGATTCAGGCAAAAGGCATTTCTCTGAACACTCTACTTGTGAGAAAGGAAAAGTCGTGTGAAGACAAAAGGCTACAGCTACTCTACTTGCACAGTCTTCAAGCTTTGGACTCTCAGCACTATAAAAGGATGTTCTCTTCATCTCTTCAAAACTAACGATCTATTGAAAAACTGATTGAAATTATTCTCAACTCTCATACAATCATTCAAAGCTGAATAGTTTTATTTGTACTTAAACTTAAGTGTAAAAATCACAGTTTGTGATATAGCTTTTTAGAAGCTTCAAACACACTTGTTAGTTTACATTTATTTGTAAAGGTTCCTTAAGAAGACCAAGTTGTGGTCAGTAGTTCTTGAGAAGACTAAGACAGTTGTTCTTAGTGGTTGACATTGTAATCTGTTTGATTATAGTGGATTAAGTCCTTGAGGAGATAGGCAAATCACTCTTGATAGGGTGAACTGGATTAGTTGAGTTCAACGAACCAGGATAAAAATCATTGTGTTTTTTTATTGCCATAATATTTTCTAAACCCTTATTCAACCCCCCCCCCCCCCCCTTCTAAGTGTTTTCTCACCTTCAGTTGGCATCAGAGCTCCGGTTCTGTTAGTGCTATCACTTCACTGTGAATAGAAAAGATCCAGTTGAGAAAACTCTTGATATTTTTTGGTTGATACATTATGGTTGAAGCTTCAAAATCCAACAACAACAGATATGAGAATAGAGATAGAATCAGCACTAAACCCCATATGTTTGATGGGGAAAATTTTGACTACTGGAAAGACAGGATTGAAAGTTTCTTTCTAGGATATGATGCTGACCTTTGGGATTTAGTTATTGATGGCTATGTTCACCCCACTGATGGGGATGGCAAAAAGATAGACAGAAAATCTATGACTGAAGCTCAGAAGAAAGAATTCAGGAATCATCATAAAGCTAGAACCATACTTCTAAATGTTATATCTCATACTGAGTATGAGAAGATTACTAACAGAGAAACAACATTTGGTATGTTTAAATCTTTGAAGATGACTCATGAAGGGAATTCTCAAGTCAAGGAGACTAAGGCTCTGGCGCTGATCCAGAAATATGAAGCCTTCAAAATGGAGGAATCAAAATCTATAGAAGTTATGTTCTCTAGATTCCAGATTCTTACAGCTGGCTTGAAAGTTCTGGACAAGGGTTACTCCATTGCAGATCATGTTAAGAAGATCATCAGAAGTTTGCCAATCAGATGGAGACCAATGGTCAATACTATGAAGCTAGCTAAGGATCTGAACAAGATCACATTGGAGGAACTGATCAGCTCTCTGAGGAGTCATGAGATTGAATTAGAGGAAGACGAACCCCAGAAAAAAGGTAAGTCTATTGCTTTAAAGTCTAACAAATCTTCCAAAGCTTTGCAGGTTTTAGAAGAAAGTTCTGAAGAATCTTCTTCAGAAGAAGAAGATGAACTGTCCTTGCTGTCCAGAAGAATCAACAAACTCTGGAAGCATAAACAGAGGAAGTTCAAGAACTTTAAGAAACCAGATCAACGCAAAGAGTCTTCTGGACACAGAAGATCTGGAAAGAAAGAGGTTGCCTGCTATGAATGCAAGGAACCTGGGCACTACAAGAATGAATGCCCAAAGCTTTAGAAGGAGAAGCCAAGAAGGAAGCCTGAGCATAAAAAGAAAGTTCTGATGGCAACCTGGGATGATTCAGATGCATCTGAATCCTCATCAGAGTCAGAAGAAGAAAGTGCAAACGTGGCACTGATGGCAGACGTGGAAGATAATGATGAAGGATCATCTGGATCTGAATCTGAATTTGATTCAGAAGAGGTATTTTCTGAACTCACTAGATCTGAACTTGCTGAGAGTTTATCAGAAGTCCTTGAAAACTATAGCAAAATTAAAATCAAATACAGGAAGCTTTTAAAGCATATTGCATTTGAGAGTAATAAGCTTGAATCTGAAATGGCTGAGCTTAAAGCAGAAAATTTTAAATTGAAAAATGATTTTGAAAAAGCTCAACAAGATTCTGAATCTGAAATTAAGTGAAAATCTAAAAACATTTTAGAAGAATATGACTATAGTTTTCAGAAGTTTCTGTCAAGAAGCATAGATAGAAGCAAGATGGCTTCAATGATCTATGGTGTTAGCAGAAACAATAGGAAGGGAATTGGATATGAATCTTCCTTTGGAAAGGATTTAAATCCAACACCTGTTGATAAACTCATCATTAAGCATACTCCTTTATATACTCATTTTAAGTTTGGTCACCTTAATGATATTAAACACACTAGTTCTGATCAGAACATTCCTGTGTTTAAACCTAAAGTACGTCAGAACAAACCTGTTGTAAAAAGACAGTTAGTTCAGACAAAATTTTAAGGCAACTAACCCAAAAGGACCCAAAAAGATCTGGGTACCTAAGGACAAAATAATATTTGTTGCAGACATCTTTAGCAGTGCACTCAAGACACCAATCATGGTACCTGGACTTTGGCTGCTCACATCACATGACGGGAGAAAGGTCTATGTTCCAAAGCCTGGAACTTAGATCAGGAGGAGACGTCAAGTTTGGAGGGAATCAGAAGGGCAAGATAATTGGCTCTGGTACTATTGGCAATGGTAACCTTCCCTATATATCTAATGTTTTACTTGTAGAAGGATTAAAACATAATCTATTGTCCATAAGTCAATTAAGTGACAATGGTTATGACATAATCTTTAATAAAAAATGTTGCAAAGTTGTATGTCAAAAAGATGGCTCTATCCTATTTAATAGAAAGAGGAAGAACAACATTTATAAAATCAATCATTCAGAACTTAAGGTTCAGAACGTAAAATGCCTTCTGTCTATTAATGATGAGCAATGGGTCTGGCACAGAAGATTGGGGCATATTAGTATGAGACGTATATCTCATATTAATAAACTCAATCTGGTCAGAGGACTTCCTCAGTTGAAGTTCAACTCAGATGCTCTTTGTGAAGCATGTCAAAAAGGAAAATTTTCAAAATCTTCTTTTAAAACTAAAAATGTTGTTTCAACCTCAAGACCATTAGAATTACTTCATATTGATCTGTTTGGACTAGTGAAAACTGCATCCATCAGAGGCAAGAAGTATGGATTAGTCATTGTTGATGACTACAACAGATGGACGTGGGTGAAATTCCTAAAACACAAGGATGAGTCACATTCTGTGTTCTTTGACTTCTGCAAACAAGTCCAGAATGAAAAAGATTTTAAAATTGTTAAAGCCAGAAGTGATCATGGAGGTGAATTTGAAAACAAATATTTTGAAAAATATTTTAATGAAAATGGCATTGCACATGATTTCTCCTGCCCTAGAACTCCACAACAGAATGGAGTTGTAGAGAGGAAAAATATAACATTGCAAGAAATGGCCAGAACCATGATCAACGAGACTAATCTGGCAAAGCATTTTTGGGCAGAAGCAATAAACACAGCTTGTTATATTCAGAACAGAGGTTCTGTAAGACCTCTTCTGGAGAAGACTCCCTATGAATTGTGGAGGAACAGAAAGCCCAACATTTCTTATTTCCATCCTTTTGGATGTGTATGTTTTATGTTGAATACTAAAGAGAATCAGAACAAGTTTGATTCTAAAGCACAGAAGTGTTTCATGCTTGGGTATTTTGAACGCTCTAAAGGCTACAGAGTATACAATACTGAGACACAGATTGTGGAGGAATATATACATGTTAGATTTGATGATAAGCTTGGCAATCAAAAGTCATTCTCATAGACTCTGAAGTCTCAAAGGCAGAAAAGGCTCAAGTGAAAGAACCATAAGCAACGCCAGATGCAACTCCATTGGCTGCTCAGATGAACAACTTAAATATTTCTGAAGAACCTAATGTTAAAGGATCATCTTCCAGAATCAAGGCCTCTCACCCAGAGGATGTGATAATTGGAAAGAAGGATGACCTTATAAGAACAAGGTCTTTCCTCAGATCATCTGCAACGTTACTTTTTGGGTTGGTGTCTGTCATTGAAACAACTTCTATTGATGAAGCTCTGAATGATAATGAGTGGATACTTTCTATGCAAGATGAGCTAAATCAATTCACCAGAAATGACGTTTGGGATCTGGTACCAAGACCAAAAGGATTCAATATTATTGGAACCAAATGGGTCTTCAGAAACAAATTGAATGAGCAAGGAGAAGTTGTAAGGAAAAAAGCAAGGCTAGTTGCTCAAGGGTATAGTCAGCAAGAAGGAATTGACTACACAGAGACTTATGCCCATGTGGCCAGGTTAGAGTCTATACGTTTACTCATTTCTTTTGCTGCACAAAATAACATCACTCTTTATCAGATGGATGTTAAGAGTGCCTTCTGAAATGGTATTATAGAAGAGGAAGTTTATGTTCACCAACCTCCTGGTTTTGAAAATGATAAATTTCTAGAACATGTTTTCAAACTTAAAAAATCACTCTATGGCTTAAAACAAGCTCCTAGAGCTTGGTATGAGAGGCTGAGTAATTTTCTTTTGGAAAAGAATTTTATCAGAGGCAAAGTGGACACAACTCTCTTCTGTAAATTATTTAAGAAAGATTTGTTAATTTGTCAATTTTACGTAGATGATATTATATTTGGATCTACCAATGTTACGCTGGGAAAGGAGTTTGCTCTTTCTATGCAGACTGAATTTGAGATGAGCATGATGGGAGAACTTAAATTCTTTCTGGGAATTCAAGTCAACCAAACTCCAGAATGCACTTACATTCATCAGACTAAATATGTAAAAGAACTTCTGAAGAAGTTCAACATGACTGATAGTAAGTTGGCAAAGACTCCAATGCATCCAGCAAGCACTCTGGGTAAGGAAGAGGTAAGTAAGAAAGTATATTAGAAACTCTACAGAGGTATGATTGGCTCTCTTCTGTACTTAACTGCTTCTAGACCTGACATTCTATTCAGTGTATGCTTGTGTGGAAGATTCCAATCAGATCCTAGAGAATCACATTTAACATCTGTTAAGAGGATTCTAAGGTATCTAAAAGGTACTTCTAATATGGGTTTGTGTTATAGCAAATCTGATGAATTTAAATTAGTTGGATTCTGTGATGCTGATTACGCTGGAGACAGAGTTAAAAGAAAGAGTACTTCTGGAAGTTGTCAGTTTCTGGGAAGAAATTTAATCTCCTGGTACAGCAAGAAGCAACCTACAATTGCACTATCAACCATAGAAGTAGAATACATTGCTGCTGCTGGATGTAGCACACAGATGCTCTGGATGAAAAGTCAGCTAGAAGACTATCAGATCTTTGAGAGTAATATTTCTATATTCTGTGATAATACTTCGGCTATATGCTTGTCTAAAAATCCTATTTTACACTCTAAAGCTAAGCATATAGAAATTAAACATCACTTCATTAGAGACTATATTCAGAAGGGAATTTTAAGCTTAAGCTTTGTTGATATAGATCATCAATGGGTTGATATTTTCACAAAACCCCTTGCTGAAGATAGGTTTAAGTTCATTCTGAAAAATACTGGCATGGAATTCTGTCCAGAATAATATTTATCAGAAGCAACTTTTTCAGATGCAAAATGTTTAAACTCTGAAGTATTTCATATTTCATTTATTTAATTTCTTGAATTATTATTTATGTGTGTATCTGAACTAACAAGTCTCAGAGGATCTGAACGTTGTCTAACGTTTCATTTCTCAAAGAGTTTTCAGAAACACATGCAAGCAAACACGTGTAACTCAGAATCTGAAAAGATGGAGTGCATAATACTGAAAAGACGTTTGAGGTACTGTTTGAATATTTGGTTTCTCGTTTTCCCCCCAAATTGTCAGAATCATTAATGCTTGAAATGATTATATTCTTTTTATTAAATGCAATTAAATGCTAAGTGTAAACGTGTTGACCGTGTAACCTTTTTGTGCCCTAATTTTTTTATATAAATGCCACAACTCAACATATTTCACACTTTTCACTCTCACGAACACTTGTTTATGCATTTCTGTTTGCTGCATTCGTTCATCTTCTCCTTCAAACCCAAACATCTCAGTAACCCTAAATCTTCAAGAACTTCCATGGCTACTTCTTCATCAACGTCTGCTCAGTTCCAATCTACAATGGTTGTTGTGTCATCTTCTAACATGGGTGCTGCCCCATTCAAGGAACCAGTTAGAACACTTCTCACACCAGTTAAAGAACTTGAAGTTTTGTGTGAATCTATGGTGGACTTTGAGTCCATGACTAACAATGGTTTTGATTTAAGGTCTATTGTTGATGCCCAAGGATGGACCAAATACTTTGATAGATTGGGTGGACCAGTTTATCCCCATTTGATAAAAGAATTTTGGATTCATGCTTCTGTTTGCCCCAAGTCCATATACTCTTCTATTCTGGGTAAAGAAATTATCATCACTGAGGATCTGATTAGGAAGCTGATAGGATATGAAGAAACTGATGGAGTTTCTCATATGCCAGCTGGGCGTGTTAACATGGAAGAAGTGTATGAGGAAGTGATGTCATCTGGACAAGCTTCTAAAAAGTTCAAAGATTTGAAGCTAAATTACAAGATCTGGGCTAAAATATTCATGGGTTGCATCCATCACAGGAAGTCCACAAACTCTCCTGACTACATCAACAACGAACATATGTATTTTATATTCTGTCTAAGTCAGAGTATAAAAGTGGATCTGCCTCATCTGCTCTTCTTTCATCTATGGAACCACATCAAGATGTCTAGAGAAGACATGAAGACTAAACACAACAAAGTCAGAAATTGGATTCCTTATGGAAGATTAGTCTCAGACATTCTGACTAAGAATGGCCTGGTGGCACATCTGCATGAAGCTGGTGTAATAGAAGAACTTGATTTTGTCATAGGCAAACCTCTGAACAGTAAAAGTCTCCAGAGGATGAAAGTCATAGATGAACTTACTTCTGTACCTGCCAAGATCAATACAACAGAAGTAAGCCAACGGAGAATTCCTCTAGAAGATTTTCCAAACTTCTTTGCTGAAGAACCAAAGGAAGTTCTGATCAAGTTTGTTGGTTCATGTCTGGAGCAAGGAATTCTAATTCTAGAAGGTTTTCTACAACGTCAACCTATGCCAGATCTCTACGAGGAACATAAGAGGCAAAGAAAACAAGCTTCAGAAGAAGAAGCTGCAGGCATACAGAAGAAGCAGAAAACTTCTGAAGAACCACAACAGAAGAAGATCAAGAAAAGAAAAGCTTCTAGAGAAGCACCTTCTGTCAGAGTTAAGAAAGTAAAGAAATCAGGTAATTATACAACTTTACCTCTTATTTCTGAATCGGTACCAGTAGTATCAACGTTTAACTCTAAACTGTTACCTACTTCACAAACTTGCTCTGAACCACAATCACAAAATAATGAATCTGTTCCCACACCACAACCTTCACCACAAACCTCTCATCAAGAAGAACAAATACCAGATGAACCTACACACTCTGAACCACATCCTTCTGTAACTCAAACAGAAGAATCTATTCCTATTAACCCAGAACCAGAACAACCAGAAATCCCTCAACCAGAACCCACTCAACCATCTGAATCAAATAATGCTGAATCAGATATTCTGAACATTCAACCTCTGAAAACTGTGTTTACAATTTCTTCCACATCCATTCACACCAAAGATTCTAGTGATTCCACTGAATCTGATACCACCTCTTCATCTGAAACACAGTCCATTCCATCTGAACCTCTTCACTCACAAAACACTATATTCACTCCATATGATCCCAAACCTTTTGATATTGTTACCTCTAACATCAGAATCAAACATCATTTATTTCCCAGAAAACCTTCACCTATAGTTACCACTTCATCTGATCCATCTCCTTCCCCAACTTATCCTCATCCTTTGTTTATTATCCCCACTTTCACCATTCCTTCAAAACCTTCTACATCTGCCAACCCTGAATCTTCTCTAAAAACATTTTTAGAAGAATTGTTTAAACCTAAACCTAGATTAAATGTTAGTACTCTGCTTGCTAGTTTTGAAACTGAGTTAAAAATGTGGGTATCATCTGTTAAGAAGGAATGTCTCACTGGCCTTGACCCTGATGTTGCTGAAGCTATTTGGACAAGATTCAAAAACAAATTCAACTCTGTAGGTGATATTCTCCAGAACATCTGTACTGAAGATGCCAAGATCAGAATATTTGAAGCTGTCAGACTTTCTCGTCAGAATGATCTTCTGAGTGCTCCCAGAACTTCCACTCTGCTTCTGGATCCTCCACCAGCAAAACCTGTTATTCCTGTCGCTCCAGAAGACTCTGCAGCTCTGATAGCTAATCCATCTGCCCTGATGATTTTAGATAAACCATCTGCATCTGTGCCTCCAGAATTTGCATTTGCAATGGTTATTGACTCTGCTCCTACTCTTGCATCTGACTCTGCTCCTTCTGCCTCTTCTGAAGTTAAGAAAGAGAATCTCGAACTAGAAGACAAGATTGTTGTGCTGGAAGCTGGTCAATCTGAAATTAAATCTTGGATGGCAAAACAAGATGAGAAAACTAACAACATACAGAAGTGGATGGTGTCGCTACTACGATAAAAGGCGCCGGCAAAGACAGAATAATCGCCACCTATCGTTATTTATCCCGATTCACCGGAATTCAAGCATCCAAAAGTTAGTTAATCTGAAGCAGTCAGGTCGAGATTTGATAAATCTCTTGAGGACAATCAGAGGTATTTCCCCACAGATTAGCCAATCAGGGGCAAAGTCGTTGCAAGACAGGGGCAGGTCACCCCAAGAGCGCAAAAGTTATTCCTACCCGGAGACCGTTGATGCGAAGCACCTCTTCGAGGTTCAAGATGCTGAGGCAGATCAGGGTGCAGAGATTGCAGATTTCCTTTCGAGGAACATCCCCACAGAGATCCCACAGGCTGGGGCAAGATCAGAGATAGAAGGAATCGTTCCTTTCCGTATCAATCGAGCTACTCAAAGCTAGTACAAGCGGGTTCAATAAGCTTTCAAGTTCAAGACGAATGTCGGAAAGTCGTGTTACTATCCCTTGACCCTTCAACCAAAAACCCTTGAATTCAGACAGGGTATTTTCCAGCGTCAGGCGTACCTGACCCATCACGGATAACCTAAAGCCCAATTCCTATTGGTGATTGTCAGGAAGCCCAATCCGTGTTGGCGCATCATTCTGAAATCCAATTGCCATTGATACGCAGGAAGACTTCGTCTGTTTTCCCCAGCAAAAGCCTAATCATCATTGACATAGCTTGCCCCGGTTTACTGGAATTCAGGCATTCTACATTCTATTCTGGTCAGACTTTCCATTGTAGAAACTTTCCTGCTGTCAAGCGCTTACTCGCTAGTAAAACAAGTTGTTCTGCATAAAAGACATATTAAATGCAATACATATGACCGTTTTGAAATTCCAATCTGTTCACTGGAAATAAAATTTTGTGACATAAAATGAACAAATCGTTTATCAACATGTCAACATTAGTACAACACTATAAGAGGAATCCTTTACTGAGAGTTAGTTTTGATGCGATCTTTACCGAAGTATGCTTTCAAAACAAACCTATTTCAATTAGGACTTTTTCAGGTTGTAACGTGGTCAAGTTCACGGTTTAAGAAAGAAGGGATATAGGCTCAAAATTCATTTTAACCCACCCATTCTCCGTGATGTTCTCCAATCCTATATTCAGCTAAATCGACCTTAGCGCTCACCTTTCAAAGGTTATATGACAGGAGTGACGGTTCAGGAAACCACAAGTTTTCGGAGTGACAGTCACTCGCTTTTCGTCTTTGGGCGTCCGGAGCCACACGATTTCGTTCTTGTTTGAGGATTTTTCTTTCGTAATCCTTTTTCGCTTTTCGTTTTTTGTTTTCCCCTAACTTTTTCCTGGACTAAATATTTTGAGTTTCTTTGATTTTGAAGTCCAGCGGGGTGCCCTCCTTTTTTCCTAAGTCACTTGTTCGCAAGATTCGACTTAGCGGGCTTTTTTCTTTTTCTCTTTTTTTTTGAAGAAATCATGTGACACCGGCTTGCCTGACTTGTTTGAAAAGAGATTGTGACTGTTTCACTCCTTTTCAGCAAGGTTTAACCATCATGGTTTTTTAGGTACGACCTATATAGGTGTGATTTATCCTCGAACGGGAACACTTCTTTTTGCAATTTTGAACGCTTGGTCAAATTAGCTGACACCTACCCTGCCCCGAGTTAAGATTGAGAGTTTTTTCGTTTTCAGAAAGAAACTCCTACTACAAGGCTCAAAGGGGTTAACAAGGGATTATCTTCCTTATATCTCCGGTGTTTATGGATTGAAACAATGCCTGTACATTATCAACAGGTTTTTATTCAAAAGCATACATTCGGAAGCTTGCGCTTCTCGGAGTTTCGTCATCCTCCCCGGATTCCACTTAAACAAGCGTTTTGAAATAAAAGAAAGCAATATAGTGAACACGAATGGATTTATTCAAAACATGCATATTTATTTCATTCATCAATATCAATTGAAAAAACAACAAGTTTTACCAATGCAATTTGCGCTTTAACAGAAAAGAAACTACAAATGCAAAGAAATGACATGATAAAACACAGATTGCCAGCTTCTGGGAACCGGGCTTTTCGAACTTGATTTGCTGTTGAGCCAACCATCTTCAGAATTGCTCGTCGAAGTCATCCTGATACTCTTCTGAACATCTGCTCTCAGTGAACTCTCCTATAACATGAACTGATACACCCACTTGGCTAGATGAAGGAAGGTCGTTAATCTGAACACCCTGAGGCATGATTCAGATCCTGTTAGAATCCAGCAGAGTCTGAACCAGGCTTCTAAGCACCTTACAGTCTTCGGTTGAGTGCTCCTGTGCCCCAACATGGTACTCACAACGGGCGTTGACATCAAAACCTAGCGGATACGGCGGAATTTATGGATTAATCTTCTTCGGAACAACCAATCCACCTTTGATTAAATCTGGCAACAACTGACTGTACGATACCGGTAGCTGAGTAAAATGTCTTTGTGGTTTCCTCGGTCTTCATCTGGCATGCTGACGTGGCTGATGACGATATGATTGTTGACTCTGGAGGGGAACAGATATCTGACATACAGACCCAACAGGTTGCTGGCTCTGAATACTCGAAGCGTCTGAACACTGAATCTGAGGTACGGGAGATTCCGGGATAACATCACTTCCTTTCTCCCATTCTTCTTGTGAACTGAAAACTGATTCACCTTCATAAACTGAGGTATCTGAGATGTCTCGAATTTTTCCGCTCTTGATTCTGCTCTCAACATGTTCTCCTGTTATCACTAAGTCAACAAAGTTTGACGCTCTACCACTAATCAGCTTGTCAAAGTAATGGCCTTTCAAGGTACCCAGGAATATGGCAACCAACTCTCTGTCCTGAAGCGGGGGTTGAACACGAGCAGCAAATTCTCTCCATCTCTGCACATACCCTCTGAAGGATTCATTGTCCGCCTGAGACAATTCTTGCAACTGCGTGCGGCTAGGAGCCATGTTAAGATTATAGTTGTATTGCTTCACGAAGGCATTGGCTAGATCTGACCATGATCTAATACAACCACTTTCCAACTGCACATACCAATTCAACGATGCTCCACTCTGACTATCCTGAAAGCAGTGAATCATATGATCATTGGCGACATACGAAGTCATTTTTCTACAGAACATTATCAAGTGTAGCTTCGGACAACTATCCCCTTTGTACTTCTCAAAATTTGGCATTTTGAATTTTGGAGGCATCACAAGACCTGGCACCAAACACATGTTCGCAGCATTCAGGTTAAGAGTGTTCTGACTCATCAGGGTGTCAAGCTTTTCCTCCAACAGGCGACATTTTTCCATAAACTCAACAGTCTGTGGATTCTCAGCATTAACCTTTGGAACAACCCTCTGAGGATCTAGCACAAGGAAAGTGAAGTTCTGATAATCGGTGTCATGGAGAGAAGATGAATCTTTATCTCTAACAGGAATCCGCACATTCTGGGCTTGAGCAACATTGTTCACCGGGATTCTCTGATCATTGGCCTCATCTCTAGTCATAGCTGTCAGAGCTTCCATGAATTGACTCAACTGATCCTTCAACAGTTCAAACTCTGCCCTCGTAACAACCTGATTCTACTCTGTTGAGTTCATGATCCTTCCAAAAGCTAGCTCGAGTCCAATGTGAATGTCGAGAAATCAACTGCGGGTTGGACAAAAGACTGGTAAGCTCTCTGTTCCGGTTGAGGATGGCCATGTAAACATGAGATGCACATGAAATGCAATGCAAAATGCTAATGCAGCAAACACGGGATCACAGCCCCCACAAAGCTCTGAATACTGTTGCGCTGCTGACTGGATAAGTTTGCTCTGAAGAGAGAAACCAAAATACCGGGTTGGCTGGAAGTCAAGTTTCCTGCAAAAACCCTCCCACTCACAGGTATGGACCTAAACTGACAAGGTACGGCATTCTATGTGGTCATCAGCATCACAGACTTTCAAGAAATGATGATACGTTCACCATTTCTGGTTTGGCATCATAATCTCCCGAGGAGGCCTCACTTAGCTGAATTCCAAATGATCGGTCCCCAGAGTCGACAACCCTCAGATCTGAAGTCCTCTCAACAGCCCACTGGGCTAGAAAGAAAGTCATCAAAGAGAATCTCGTCTGAGCGCGAATTTCGTGGGAACTAGTGCATGCCTAACATACAGGTTCACCACTACTTTCCGCTTCTAATGCTAGGTGTGTACTCAAGCATGGGTTTTGGCTTATCTCTCAAAGGAACAACCACCCAACAGCACAACAGCAACAGATGATAATATAGTGCAGAAATTGTAAATACAACAAAATACAAAATACAACACAAAAATAAACACCCAAAGACAAGCAAACAAGTGCTAGGATTGACTTGCACGGGGAACCGTTGGAGTCCCCAACAGAGTCGCCAAATGTCGCTACTGCGGAAAAAGGCGCCGGAAAAGACAGAAGAGTCGTTACCTATCGTTATTTATCCCAAAGAAGGGAAAGGAAACAACCAGGAAAAACCTAGCGAAAAGGATAAGATCGGTCATCGCAACCAAATCTCTGGGTTCGGGAGTCGGTTACGCAAGGGGAAGGTATTAGCACCCCTCACGTCCGTCGTACTCGACGGGATCCACGCTTGTTGTGTTTATCTGATGGGTTGTTTATCTATCTACCTATCAAGGCTGGCTCAAAAGAAAAGAAAATTGACTCAGCAAAGCCTCGCAACTTCGAGCCTACGTATTCTCTTCTGGAACGAGAAATCATAGTCAACGTAGTTCGGCTAACTACGGGACAAAAGGGTGTTCTCGATCACACGGTAGTGAGAGAAAGGGTTGACGATAATAGCGTACGCATTCTAGCAGTTAGGTGTATGCTGCTCGACCATTGGAGACTTAGGCGTTACCTGTTTGCGGTAGAACGGACGTAGTATGTCATTTGGTTTGACGGTAATGGAACTTACGAGTTCTAGAACTACGGTCTGATCTCAATTGCGCTAGGGCAAGAGAAAGGGGATGAATTAGTCGTCAGCAGGAAAGTCTCGATCGCACGGCAGCGAGAGAAAAGAGAAGTTATTTGTTAGTGTGCTCGCTAGGATATCGCATCCTATGCCTATATATTCTCGTCTGGTACGAGAAATCAGAGAAGCTGTAGTTCATCTAACTACAGAAAAACGGTCTGGATTGCACAGGGGCAAGAGAAAGGATCTCAATCGCCAGGACGCGAGAGAAAAGGGTTTCGATCACACGGGGGTGAGAACAAAGAGGAAGCAGGCCTAACACACCCAAACGGGAAGAAACTTGGGACACACACGCAAGAACCTAAGGCGTAGGAGCGAATGCGTCGCATATCGTCCTAAGGACGTATACTAAACATTCTAAGCAATTGAGAGGTAGCCCCCCAATCACCATTTCCCACGTATCTAACGCTACAGCTTACAACACTCGACGGTTGCATAAAGGCTTGAATAAGAAAGATGTTATCGAACGGAGCGGTTTCGTTGGCCCTTGACATTGTGCGCAAGCTCCATTCCAATCTTCTCCTCTTCGGATCCTTGATGATGACGTTTCGAATCAGAACCAATGTAACGCTAAGCTGTTATGATTTGATTTATAAGAGAAATCAAACTCTAAGAGATAGCATATTGATATTCGTGTCAAAGACAAGATAGAGAAATGATATTGAGAATCATTCTCCAATTGAATCATGTCACACGGACAGCACAGCAAAAGTCCAAATAAAATCAAATGTAAAAGAAAATGAGGGGAGAAAAAGTGGTCTCGGATCCTACACTATCCATCAACAAGTCGATCAATAACGCATTACGGAAGTCTCGTCATCGACCTATAAAACAAAAGTGATGAGAAAAATCCAATAACAAATGGAAATAAAACTCAACTTCTAAAGTGAAAATAAACTCCTAATATAAAACTCTAAAGAAATATTAAAAGATATTGCATATAGAAAAATAGAATATAAAATCCTATGCATAATATTCTAAAGAACATAACACTATAATTTCCTAAAAGAAAAAAATAGTGAAGTATACATATATTATAATATCAAAAGCATTACAAAAATAAACCAAAAAGAAAATGGAAAACAGGGGGGGTGTAGTAGCCAAACGGGGATGTGCAATCCAGCAAAAACTATGGATGGGCTTCAGCCCAACAAGAACAAACAGCCAAGAACAAAAAAAAGAGTAAGGAAATGGGGGTGTCAATAGAAGACAGAGGAGGGAATATGGTCTAAATTGAAGTAACTGGGCTTCACGGCCCACTAACCATGTTGGAGCCCATGAGGACATTTCCCCTTCCTTCTTCCAACTGAAACCAAAACCCTAGTTCTCCTCTTCTTCGCCGCCGCTGACCTCGTCTCCTACTCTCAACTCTCCCTCGATTCAAACCACAACTCAGCTTCAACTCCCAAAAGAGGAACCCCAAAAAACCAACGTCTTTTGCAAACGACCTCAACATTCACTATTCGTCCCTTCCAACCTTTTCCTACAAAACTTCATATCAAACAAAAACTCGAAAATTAGGCCGCTATATTCAGAGATTTGCGTTGATTGTTGGACGTTGATGATTGAACAAGAAGATTTAGGAAATTTCTCGAGGGTACGAAGTTAGATCCAGGTTTAGACGGATTTCTTGGAAAGAAAAGATGAATGTAGATGAAGATTGTTCGTAAATCTGGAAGAATCTTGATACGAGGGTGACAAATGTAGATCTGGAGTTTTTCGTAAGTTTGAAGATCTTGAGTGGAAAATCATTTGAAGATGATGATAGTCGGATGAAGATTTGGGGGGAAAATCTGGGAAAAACGCATGAGGATGATGAACGCGATGAAATCGTGATGAACGTTGATGATTTCTGGAAAGTTCAGCGATGAACATGGTCGAAGATTCTGGAAGTTTCTAGAATGTGCAAGAACAGATGATGAACATGACGAATCTTGGATGAAGATCTACGAAGAATCTTAATGGAAGTTGCATCGGTGAAGATTTCGAAGATCTTGATGAAGGCTTGAGTTTTGATCTGGAACATGGATGAATGTGTTGAAGGTTATTGAATATCGTATGAAGATGATGAAGTTTCTGAAAAATCCTGATGAACGGTTGGGTGTTTAACTGGAAACCGGGTGAGGAAGATGATATGAATTCGGAAACGAAATGGTTGAAGGTTGATACATTTTCCGGTGGAGATCTGGAAAAATGAGGTGAAGGTTTGGATTTCTAAGAAGAAGTTGATGAATGTTCTTGGTGTTTAGATGAACTTCGTATGAAGTTTCCGGTGAAGATGAAGATTCCGGCGAACACATGAGTTCTCCGGCGAGCAGTTACGGTATGCTTGGTTGGGTTTGATTTCGCCGGCGTGTACTCCGGCGAGTTTGCATGCGGATGGGGATGAGGTGCCACCTAGCAGGGGAGAGAGGGTGGACGTGGTGAGTGAAGAGGAGTGCTAGGTGTCAGCGTGTGGGTTATGTGGCACGCATGCAGGGAGAGAGTGAATGAGTGGGGTGAGGTGTCAACCAGAGAGGAGAGAGAGAACTGTGGAGTTCTTATAGGATGACAAGTGGCACAGAACTGGGCCCCCAAAACGGACACCTGGCCCACAAATCAGACTGAATGGATCCAAAATTTGACTGAAATTGGATTAATTAATGCCTAATGAATTCAATTAACTGATTAATATTGACTATTAAAATCTGGATTAGAACTAACTAAAAATTAAATTCTAAAATAACCTAATGATGATTAACGTGACCTCTTATTAATGCTGCCAATTAATGAAACTAAAACCTATTAAAATCCTAATTAGAAAATCTGATTACTAATTAAACTAAAACTGTAAAACCTAATTAATAACCAATAATATCCTAATTAAAAACTAAAAAAAACCTAACCAAATTCAATCTAGATTAATAAATTCTAATTAAATCTAAAAAATTTAATAAAACTCTAATATTCTAAAAAATAATTAAAACTCTAGAAAGCTCTAAAAATAGAAAAAGCTAGTTACTCTATGAAAATCTAATAACTAATTAATCTATAAAAGGAATCTAATGCTCTAAAAACTATTAGGAGAAAATTACTACTAAAATCTATTCTTAAAAATCTAGCAATATTCTAGAAAAATATAACATACTCTCAAAATAGAAAATCAAATCAAAAATCTATATGAAGTTTAAGTTTTATGCAAAAAGTGAGAACTAAATTGTAGAAGAATTAAATTGACGAATATAAAATGCGAGAATACACTAAGATAACATTATAGACTGAAAACATCGAGAAGAGCACCACTTCCAAAATAATCCTCCTTATTCGAATTGGTTTGAACTGCCTGAAACGTGAGAAGAGGGCTGTAATCCCGATAAAATCAATCTGGCTGAAAAATGCAATGTACGCGATATGCAGATGCAAATGCAAAATGAAATGAAACATAAGCCAAATTGCAAAAAAGGTTAGGAAAATTTTGGGGTGCAACAGATGGCTAAGCAAGAAGAATCTTCATCTGAAATTACCTACCTTCTGAAGATGCTTTTATCTCGTCCATCTTAGATCTTGTTTTCTGATCTGATGTTTGTGCACATGATCATGTTTGTCTGATGTTTTGGTTTTCTGAATGTACTTTGAATATCTTTTATAAATGAATCTTTTATTTACATATTTGTTTATATCTTTTTTTCTGTTATTCCTTTACGTCTTTAAAAGTTTTCTTTTTGATTATGACAAAAAGGGGGAGAAAAAGAAATTCTGAATGTTCAAATAAAAAGTTACTAAAATGGAATTCAGACATAATGATTATAATTAACATTGAATTTTAGTATTTCAGAACTTCAATCTTTCATCTGACAAAATTCATTGAAGGTATCCTGAGAATCCCCAAATCAGAACTAATTCAACCAGACTCTGTTTCTGAAACAATAATTATAATCACGCTCTGATCTGAAACGTTTAATCAAACTCTGACTCTGAAAAGTTTATTCAAACCAGACTCTGAATCTGACAAGAATACTTATGCAAAAAGGGAAGTTTTCTATTCCATTAGAGTATTCATTTCAGGGGGAGATTCTGTATCTCACGGGGAGATATATATTTATTTCCATTTATTGAACAAAATTTCCTATGTTTTTGTCATCATCAAAAAGGGGGAGATTGTTAGAACACAGTTTGGTGTTTAAATATATCTCATTGTTTTGATGATAACATTAATGAATTTTTGTATTAAGAATATATATACTCTAATTTTGTTCAAGTGTTTTTGTTTCAGATATTAAAATTGAATATTCTGATAAAGGCAAAAATACATCTGAACGTTCTCTACGCAAGGCTCTGAAGCATTAGAAGCAACTCATCAGAAGATTCTGAGTGCTGCCAGAAGACTCTGAAGCAGAAGCTGCAGAAGACTCTGAAGCAGAAGCTGCAGAAGCATCTGAAGCGTAGCTGAAGGTTTTGTATGAAGAGTTTCAAGCATTGTTTCAGAAGACTCTGAATGTACTTTACGCTGCAAGTACAGAGGCTCTGAATAACCAGTATGCTCTGATCAGATCACTCACGCTAAAGCACTATAGATGCAACTCTGATTTCATTGAATCTGATCTGAAGAACCAGAAGCACATCAGAGGATCTGATGTTGTTTACATTTAAAAAGATGTCATGTGAATAGACTTGGTACTATTCTCAACATCCTCTCCAACGGAACTATTCCTTATTTGTGATAGACACAAGGATTCAGGCAAAAGGCATTTCTCTGAACATTCTACTTGTGAGAAAGGAAAATTCATGTGAAGACAAAAGGCTACAGCTACTCTACTTGCACAGTCTTTAAGCTTTGGACTCTCAGCGCTATAAAAGGATGTTCTCTTCATCTCTTCAAAACTAACGATCTATTGAAAAACTCATTGAAATTATTCTCAACTCTCATAAAATCATTCAAAGCTGAATAGTTTTATTTGTACTTAAACTTAAGTGTAAAAATCACAGTTTGTGATATAGCTTTTTAGAAGCATCAAACACACTTGTTAGTTTACATTTATTTGTAAAGGTTCCTTAAGAAGACCAAGTTGTGGTCAGTAGTTCTTGAGAAGACTAAGATAGTTGTTCTTAGTGGTTGACATTGTAATTTGTTTGATTATAGTGGATTAAGTCCTTGAGGAGAAAGGCAAATCACTCTTGATAGGGTGGACTGGATTAGTTGAGTTCAACGAACCAGGATAAAAATTATTGTGTTTTTTTATTGCCATAATATTTTCTAAACCCTTATTCAACCCCCCCCCCCCTTCTAAGTGTTTTCTCACCTTCATGGAACATGCCACATCTTGGGAAATTCACTAGTCTCGTGGGCATGCAAAAAGAAAGCATGTGTAGCACTTAGTACAGCTGAAGCAGAATACATAACAGCGGGTAGTTGCTGTGCACATATACTTTGGCTCAAGCAGCAACTTCGTGACTATGGACTCGACCTTGGTAGCATTCCTCTTTGTTGTGACAACACAAATGCAATCAACATAACAAAGAATCCACTCATGTACTCAAGAACCAAGCACATCGACATACGGCATCATTTCTTGCGAGATCATGTTCTTCAATGAGATGCCGAGATAATATTTGTGGATACTCATAATCAGCTTGCCAATATATTCACAAAGCCTTTGGCAAAGGAATCTTTCTTCAAAATTCGAAGAGAACTTGGAATCCTGGATGAAACTGACGTTGAATCATGAAAGATCTTCATTTGTGGTGTTTTTTCTCAATTTTCACTGCTTGCAATTGATTGAACCATTGTGTCAATTGATTGCTCACTGTAAGTTTTCTAAAAATATTGAATTTTTGAAGCTTGCAATCGATTGCACCCTAGTATCAATCGATTGCACCCTGTAGCTTTTCTTTTATTTCGTTTATGTTTTGTAGATCAATCGATTGCACCACTGCGCCAATCGATTGCACCTACTGTAAATCTATTTTTTATCTATTTATTTAATAGATCCATGGGCTTTTAACCTTTCCAATTACCCTATCATTATAACTTTTGACCTACCTATGTCTCTCTCTTACTACCTAGCCCTATTCTCAAGGCTTTGACCAAAATTTCTTAATTTTCCAAAGTCATAAACATCAATAACCCTCAACTTCTCATAACCAACCTTAACCATCTCTTCCAAAACATAACCTCTCAACATAACCACTCACAAACCCTAACTCCATTATTTCATCATTTTCTTATGGCTTCACGTTCAAAAAGGAAGATTTCAGCACAAAGCAAAGGAAAAGGTCCAACCTCTTCATCTTCAGAGACTCCACTTATTCTTCAACACTTGAACGATGAACAAAAAGAACGATTTACTAAGTACTTTCAAAAAAAGGTTGTGCAAACCCCAAAGTATGGTATTCTCTCATCATTCCCTCAAGAATGTTTTTCTTTTCAAGAAACCTTGGATGCATGTGGTTTGGAATTGTTAATTTCCTTATCTGGACCATATTATCCGGATTTGGTACGATTGTTCTATAGCAATTTACAAATGGAAGAAGGAAAAATGGTAACATATGTTAGAGGAAAGAGAATCCCACTTCACTCAAAGACGCTTGGAAAATTCTGGATATTCCAACCTCCGGTGGAAGACTCTATAAAAAAACGAAGATGTTTGGCAAGCATACAACAAAAGAGAATTTTATTGGAGTCTTGGCCGAATGACTGAAGCAGAATTCCATGAAAAACGTGTCAAATCCTTAGGCGGCATGGAACCCTCTCGAACCTCATGGTCGACAGATATTTTCAACATTGATGATCGGCTGTTTCATTATTTTTTGGTATACATAATATTTCCAAGGGGTGGAAACCACTACATTGTGACTGACCTAGAAATGCAGATCTTATATACAATTAAGTATGGCATTCAAATAAGTTGGGCTTATTTAAAGAACAATGAAACTTTCTATTTTCTTTTCAGCCTGGTTGTTGTTTATGTTTTAGAATAAAGTTGTTCCACGTTGTATGTTGTTTTATGCGTAGTTGTTATTAATTTGCTGTTGAAGACTTGTTTAAATACTTCACACATTTCTCAAATAGTGTGCACAGTCTTTTTGTCTTTTTTGACTGTTCCTTTCCAGAAGAGGAATGTTCAGTGATATCCTTTTTGTTACTGACATCCTGTACCAAACACAAAAGAGGAATAGTGACGTTAGATGTAGGAATAGTGTCGTTGGAATAAGGAATGAGTTTTTCTTGAACAACATCTTTCGAATTGAACGAATATGGAAATAAATCCTTGCATCAGATCATCTGATGATGTTCCATTTACTTTTTATCAGAGTGAATCTGTTCTAGAGTTCTGCAGCTTAGTGCTAGCGTGAATGTTTGAACAAACTGTTCATCCAGAGGAACACTTCAGATCAGAGCAGATCTTCATTCTTGCTTGTTATCTAAATGTATCAGAGTCTGGTTACTAACGTTTCAGATTCGTATGCATTTTGATACTCAGAGCCTTACTTGATTAGATTTTCAGATCCTCTGCAGTTGCAGCATGAGTTTAGCACGCTTCAGAGTCTTCTGAATCTTTGCTTTATACTTCTACGCTCAGAGTCTTCTGTAGCTTCGCTCAGAGTCTTCTGTAGCTTCGTTCAGAGGCATATTCCATTCAGAGGAATATTTATTAAGTTATTTGAAATAAAAATACTTGAACAAAATTAGAGTATATATTTTCTCCATACAAAATTTCATTAATGTTATCATCAAAACATTGAGATATATTAAGAACCAATCTGTGTTATAACAATCTCCCCCTTTTTGATGATGTACGAAATTTTGTTCAATAAGTAAAAAATATATATCTCCCCATGAGAATATGATTCTCCCCCTGAAATGAATACTGCTAGAAAAATTAAAACTTCCCTTTCAGCACTTGTATTCTTTCCAGAGTCAGAGCAAGCGTGTGGATTATCTCAGATCTTGTTCAGAGTTAATTCTATAAATATTGTCAGATGAGTAACTTTAGCTCTAAAGCACTGAATTCATGATTAGTTAGATTTTAACATGTGTGAGTTTCCATTCAGTATTTGTTTATGTGAACAATTCAAAATTTCTATTTTCTCCCCCTTTTTGTCATATCAAAAAGTGATTTAAAAAAATCATTTTAAGACAAAGAAAAATTTCATAGATGCATTTAGAAACTCAGAAAGTAAATACAACAGGTAAGTTCACAGATAAGCACAAACAAACAAACAATTAAGTTAAACGAGAGGTTAAAAGCTTAAGAAGCTTTTTCATCTCAGAAGTTGAAGCTTCTTGTTTGGCCATCCATGTCTTGATCTCAGTAGTAGATTCTTCATGCTTGACCATCCATTCCTAAATCTTGGATGTAGCTTTCTCTTGCTTGACCATCCAAGCTTTTATCTCATTGTTAGTAGCCTTTTGCTGAGCAAACTTGTTTTGCATTTCTTCATTCTCTTTCCTTAAATCTGTAGAAGTCTGAATATCCAATGAAGATTCAGAGTTACAGAAGCAAACCTCTTTCTGAAAGCAGTCCAAATTTCTTTAGAGTCATTAGGATTCGTGCTAGTGAGGCACTTCTCCCTAACAGCAGAAAACCACATCTGCATCTCTATTTCAAAATTGGATAACAGATCACCAATATTTGGTCTAGGTTTGGGCTTAAGGTAGGCTTCGAAGAAGGCATCAACGAGTGAAGGTTTAACAGATGATGAAGGTGTATTTGGAGAATGAGAGGAAATGGAATGGGAGAAGAAATTTCAAGAGGATGGTTTAGGGAGTTATGTGGAGGTGATGTAGCATCTGATTGATTAGAGGAGGAGTCAGATGAGACAAATGAATCAGATGGAATTGGGTGAATGGTTAGGAGAGGTGTGACATGTAAAATTTCAGGTTCAGAGGGATTAGTAATACCTGGTTGGTTTGTAGAAGGGACTTCAGCAGAATTGGTTTGCTGAGGGATATTGAATGAGGGTGTGGACGGTATAGAGGTGGTGTGTTCAGAGGTGGCTTCTTGGTTATGTTGAGAGGTGGTGTGAGGGTTGGAAGTTTGTGGTTGAGAGAGAGGAGAGGCAATAGAGACATGAACATACTCAGAGGAATGTGAATAGTGTTCAGAGGTGATGGGTTCAGAAGATAGAATAGGTTCAGATGAGATTAAAGGTTCAGAAGGGATAGTAGGTTCAGATGAGAGAATTGGTTCAGAAGTGGGAATAGGTTCAGAAGAGATCAAAGGTTCATATGAAAGAGGGGGTTCAGATGTTGGTTCTTTTGTTACAGTTTCCAAAACAGGAGATAAAGCAGTAGAGTGATTACCTGATTGCTTGGACCATTTTGATGACTTCTTGGAAGAGTCTTCTTCAGAAGCCTTTCTCTTAGAACTCTTAGACTGTTTCTCAGAGGAACTTCTTCAGAGACTTTTCTCTTCTTGCTTTTCTTCCTCATGATCAGCTCTAGGGCAGGTTCAGAAGCACGTATCAGCAAATCAGCTGGCATAGGAGTGCCATCTGCTATACAAGAAGCAATATAAGCTAAGAGATCTTCCTTTGGCTCCTCTGCAGTGAAGAGTGGAAAATCTTCCACTGGCACTCTCCTTCTTCGTACTTCATCAGAGTTAATCTGAACTGGATCAGATTGAAGTTTTTCCACCAGCTTCATTCTCTGAAGACTCTTACCATCCAGAGGCTTCCCAAGAATAGGCTCTAGTTCATCTGTTTGTCCAGCATCTTTCAGATAAGCTACTAAACCATTTTCAGTGAGAATGTCAGAAATCAACCTTCCCATTGGAATCCAATCTCTGATCTTCTGGTGTTTGGTGCGAATGGTTTCTCTGGACATCTTGACATGACTCCACAGATGAACAAACAATAGATGTGGAAGATCCATCTTGATATTCTTCCCAAGACAATGCAGAATATACAGATGTTCTGTATTGATGTAATCTGGGGAGTTTGAGGCCTTACGATGATGAATACAGCCCAGAAATATCTTTGCCCATATCTTGTAATGGGTCTTCAGATCCTTAATTTTGCTGGATGGAAGCCCAGAGGTAAACACCTCATTGAATACTTCATTCATCATCGCACGTCCTACGGATGTATTCACAATACCCTCTTCTTCATAGCCAACGAGTTTGCGAATCAATTCCTCAGTGATGATGATAGTTTTACCCAAAACAGATGAAGAAATAAAGTTAGGGTAAATTTGGGCATGAATCCAGAATTCCTTTACCAGTTGGGGAAAAACTGGACCGACCAACCTATCAAAATACTTTACCCAACCTTGAAAGTTAACTTTTGGACGAAGATCAAACCCATTTTTAGCCATGCAATCAAAATCAACCATAAATTCACAGAGAACCTCCAGGTTATTCACTGGTGTGAGAAGAGTGTGTTTTGGTTCTGTGTAAGCTTCATTTCCCGTTTGCGATGTAGATGACCCAACCATTGTAGAAACCAAGCATTGGTGAGATGAAGATGAAGTAGCCATTGAATAACTTTTGAGATGACTAGGGATTCTTTTAATTTTAGGTTTGAAGATTAAGCAATGAAGAAGGGCGAAATGCATAAAGTGTGTGGGAGAATGAAAGTGTGAAATGTGTAACGGCGTGGAATATATATTAGGGCACACAGAAAGAAACGTAAATCACACAAATAAAAAATAATGATTTAAAGCATTAAATGAGATTTGACAAAGTGGGGGGGGGGGGGGAAGAGACCTCTGATGAGATGTATTATAGTGCAATTTGGACTAAATCAGCCTGGCCCAGAAACATGCCTTGTTAGGTATATGTTTAACTGGGGTGGCTTGATACAATGGATGTATCGTCACCCCAGTGGTTATTGTCTTGCCTTTAAGAACTTGTCATGCCATGAGATCCTGTGTTTGACTCTCAGCGAGGGCAGTTTTTAGTCTTTTTCATGTTTTTTTTTATGGTTTTAACCTTTTCTTCTTCTTTTTCCACAATTTAGCACACGCGTTTAATGGTTGGTTGAGCATGATTTCGTGCCCATGACCCCCAAGGTCTTGGGTTCATGCCTTGGGTGAGGCACTTCTTTATTTTTTTAGTGATTCTTTTTGCTAAAATTTTATGTTAATGTATATTTTCACATAACGTTTAAAGAATTCTAAAAAATTTATTTTATAAACACTTTATATTGTGAGAGAATTGTAATTCATTTTAGGGTTTTTACCCTCCTATCTCTCATTTCTTCAGTTCAAAACTTTGACTTTATTCTTCTTTGAGTTTTATTTGAAGATGACATAAACATGGATTGTTAGTTTCCATGTGCATTTAAGTTTTAATTTCAACTTTGCTTGTAAGTATTTAAGTGGTTCATTTTTTTAAATAAAACTTTTGATTGTCCCCATAAGTTTTTGAACCTTTTTGTTTACATTGTTGTGACATTGTTTGATATTGTTGTACCCCAAAATTTGACCAACCTTTTATTATACTTGGCTTATGTTTCATTTTATTTTAGCATTTGCATTTGCATAGCATTGTTCTTAACAGGTGATCAAGAGGTGTATTGTTCCATTCAAGGGGAGAGTCTCTTTGGTTTCAAGTTCAAGCAAGAGCACTTGTGCAAGCCATCAAGTGTTTATCATCACCATGGAAGGTTCAAAGCTCTTCGAAAGGAGAGATTGGTGTGTGGATATCATCTCCTATCTTGGGGATCATCAGGGGTTTTTTCAAGGATTCATGAGGTCTTTATCTTAGAGAAGACATGGTCTACCAGCTTATTGAGTACCTTAGGGGTCATTTTGGAGCTTGTGTAGTCATCCAATTCATCTGCAGGAGCCACAGTCAAAAGATATGGAACTAGGGTTTCATCTAGTCAACCCAAAGTAAACTGTGGACTTGAGAAGGTTCAAGACTTGGATCTAAGTTATTAAGGCCATGGGAAGTTATCTTAGAGTATTTGGGATGTCATTTTAAGATCAAATCAAGAGGAATCAAGGGCTCAAGAAGTTACTAAATTAGGGTTTCAGAAGTTTTCAGTGTAAAATCCCTTTCTTTAGTGCCTAACTTCAAGGACAATTTACCATATGAGGAAAGCTCAATCTCTTTTTCATGAAAACATGAGACTTGTAGAGCATGTTCCAAGCTTCTTTTGAGTACAAGAACTCATCCATTGAGTTTGTACATCTCAAGTTATGATGCCAACAAGTTAGGGGTCCTCAGATGAAGATAATTTTGGTCAACTTAAAGTCAACCCACTTCCAAGGCATTTTTGACCTAAAAGCAAGTTTCTCCTCAACTTCAAGTGAACATTAAAGTTGTTCCTTATTGTCTTAGATTTCCAAAAAGCCCTAGAAGTCCTCTTTCTCATGTGTGGAACTCAAGTTATGGTCTTAACAAGGCAATGGTATTTTTGGAAAAGTTCATTATAGGTCATTCTTTTCAATTGTCATTTCCATGAACCTTAAGGCCTCAAATCATATTTTGACCAACATTAAACTTGTGCATGAGAGTCTTAACTCCTTATTGAACTCAAAATTCATGAGGTTTGTTGAATTATGTAGTCATGTGAGCCATTTCAAGATGGAAATTTTGACTTTTGGTCATGGTTTGAATCACTTCATTTATAAGTCATTGTTTTGTTTCATTTTGAGATGTTTCACACCTTTACATGACACAAAAGAAGCTTACTATAAATGGGCCAACATGAAGAGCCATAATATGCCTTATTTTCAAGTTTCTTACTTGAAAAGTTTAGAACTCAAACTTGATATATGAGAGGTGTACAAAGCTAAGGCCAATTCATTTCATTTATACACCTCATGAGCTCCATTTTGCTAACCCATTGTTGTGCAAAAGGTACCAAACCCGTGTCCATGAGAGAAAGTATTATTTTTGGAATTTTTTTGAAATCACACCAAATAGCTAGCATGGGCCTGCATGGTGTGTAGATATCCATCATATAAAAGCATGTTAATCTGCCCTAATGCTCAGAGGAGGATTTTGCAGCTGGAGAGAGCATAGAGAGCTTGAATTTTTTTCAACATTTGTCATTTTCGAATCTGACTTTTCTCTTCAAATCAACTTCAATTGAAGCTTGTTTCATCTTCATCAAAGTCTAAGGAACATATTGGAAGCAAGAAAGTGAAGCTTGTGTGCCTAGGAAGAGCCAACGGAGCTTCTCCGTTCAGTAAGCTTCCACTTCTATTTTCTCTCATTCTAGGCACATTTCTAGGTCCATACTGGGTGCATCTGAAGCCTTACCCTTGGTAGGCCATGTTTGAATGTTTGGTTTACTTGTATGTTGCAATTTCAGAATGTGCATCACAAATTTCATGTCTTCGATTCTCATTATCCACAGACCTTTTTGAGATATAAATGTTAGATTTGGATCCTTTATAGTGAGAGCTTTCATTTGGTACCAGCTTTTGCCATTTTTATTGAGATTTTTGGACTGAGCTCCGGCGAGTTGGCCGGAGAAGACGATCGGAGCCCTAGCTCCGGCGTCTAGTTCATTATCAGATAAAAGTTTAGCTGGACTTGGTTTGAAACGTTGACCCATGGTGTGTTGCATTTGGATTGGTTTGACTGAGCTCATGTGGACGTTTGACTCCACGTATGTTTAATGAAACGCAGAGTTTCATTAAACTTTGAGTTTGTGTAATTGGGCTTAGCCACTCTACTAATCCCCCCTCCCCTTATTCAAGGCCCAGCGTGCATTTTGCCTGTTTTCAGTTCAATTTGATTTTGCTTGACACACCTCCCTTTAGTTTTCACTATTTTATTTTATTTTATTTTTTCTGTTTTCATTTTAATTAATTAAAAATACTTTTAATGATCATAAAATTCTCCAAAAAACGTTTTCTTATATTTTGACATGTTATTTAATTTTCCAAATTTTTATTTTCCATTTATTTTGTTATTTTATTTGGAATTAATGATTTGAAGTGTATTTTGGTGTGTACCCTAATTTGATCATGGCAATTGACTTTCATTTCAATACTCCCAAGGATCAAACTTTTTATCTCACTTAGGTGATGGATTGAAGAAGTTTTGAGGGCTGGTTTGAGACATTTGTGATCAATTTTTGTTTGACTTTGAGTTGACGTTTGATGCCCCTCAATTAATGCTCGATAAGGTGGAGCACCCTTAACAATGGAATTGTTTGGTGATGCCTTGAGATGGATATGATCTTGAAATTTTGGCTTCTATTTTCCCTTAGACTTGGTTACTTTGTTCTTTTTATTTGAGATTTATTGAACATTTTTCCTATTTTTGATGAAGCTTGCAAGTCAAGTCATCTTAGGAGAGGTTCATACAAACTAGTTTGACCTAGTTCCTTTGGGAAATGACTCTTATGGATCCCATATGCACCCTATGAGTCTTTATGCTTGTTTATAACATTATTAAGGTACTGGTTCTTGATTTTTAGGTCACACACTTGTGTAACTTATTTTGCAATTCACTTAGAAGTTAGGCATGTCAACTTGTTTTCAAGTGTTGATTTGGTGATGGAACTTTGTTTCCTCTACTTGCCATGACTTGGTTGATGTTTGTATCTTGTTTACAACTTGATTCAAGGATTTTCTCTTGATGATCCACTTCTACCCTATGTGGTTTGGCTCTTATTCAAGATGATGTGGTTTGTCTTGGAAAATTATCTCAACCAAACAATTCAGTTTTTTGCATGATCAATTTGAATTGTTTGGTTGAGATAATTTTCATTTGCTTGCTGCCCAAGCTTCTTTCTCCCACCTTCTCTTTGATCATGGCTTGTTGGTTTTGTTTTATGTTTAACCTTTGTGTAAGTGATTGATGTTTGAATGGTTGTAGGAGTTATCACTTCTCCCATTTCATCTCACTCTTTTTGACTTGTTTAAGTCCTTTTGATCATTTATCTTTGATTGCATCATTTGTTTTTCATATCTCATATTTGCATCTTTGCATATCATGATTGCATTTTCTTTGACATGCTTAAGTCAATCTCATCTCCTTCTTCATTTCATTTGTGATTGAATTATCTGTTGTTTACTTGGTCTTTTGCCATGATCCCTTAGGATTCCTAGTCCCTCTGTTTAAGATAGGAGTAGGAGAGACATTAGGTGTTCAATCCTTTGCATGATAACATTAGGATAGATTCTTCCCCTCTTAATCCCAACTTAAGGAGCACATTGCATGAGAACATTAGGGTTGATCAGTTCCCCTTAGAGTTTATGTCTTTCTCTTCTCATCTCATAATCATCTTAAGCCACTTAATAAAGGATAATAAATGTTGTACGCTACGAGCCTTATGTACTTGAGGAATGATAGTTGGGGGGCCTTCTCTCAATCTGTCTAGAGTGTTTAGCGTATGCCCTTTGGGCGATATGCGACGCATTCGCTCTCAAGTCATACTCTTTAGTGTAACATGAGTTACAAACTTAACTCAATTCACTTCTTCTTTAAAAAAACACAAAACAAAACATCAAACCTTTTTATCCTTCGGGATTATTTGAAAACCATTTCCAAAAAGAGTGTGTTAAGTCTTGGTTCTACCGCAAACAGATAACGCCTAAGTTTCCAATGGTCGAGCAGCAATATACCTAACTGCTAGAATGAAGGTTTAACCCTACTCAGTTAAAACACTTGAACCAATCTGTGGTCGTGTCAGCCCGAACTACGTTTGCTCTGATTTCTCGTACCAGACGAGGATACGTAGGCACAAGACGGTGATGTCTTAGCGAGCAACCTTTCCCCCCTTCACCCGTAGTTTTCCGAACTACGTTGACTCTGACTTTCCCATTGCACGAGGGAATATGTAGGCATAGAGTGGCGATGCTCTGTCGAGTCTCTTTTCTTTTCTTTTGTCCCTGTGAGCCAGTTTTTTTTTATAGATTAGCACCCTTTTAGATAGATAACAAGTGTGGATCCCGTTGAGTACAACGGACGTGAGGGGTGCTCATACCTTCCCCTTGTGTAACCGACTCTCGAACCCATGATTTGGTTGCGATGACCTATCTTTTCCCTTTTTTGTAGGTTTTCTCTGATTGTTTCCTTTCCCTCTTTTGGGATAAATAACAAACGGTGGCGACTCTTCTGTCTTTGTCGGCCCCTCTTCGCAGCGATGCGACAGAATGCATAATGTTAATGTTGCTTGTTTGATGAATGATCATATTGCTTTTATTGCTTGTAGCATGATTAATTGATTATCACCGATGATTATGTTGTTAGATATTGTGATGCATGTTTTCATTTGCTTTTGATGTCACTTGTTGCACGTTTGTTTGATCGGTTGATCGTCCAATTTAATTTGAAAAAACATGTTGATCTTGATGATTCTTGTTGATGCAATGTTGTTGGTCGATTATGTTTGATTGTGGAAACATGTTCATATTTGCATGATATCTATACATGATTGGTTTTTGTTCATGATTAATTGCATTCAAACTTGCTTGCTACCTGCTTCCCACAGCTGTGGTTATTCTGAACTTTGCATGTTGTCTTTGCCTTGCTCAATTACTGCCTGCCTTTTACATCTGCTTTTGAGATGAAACATGCACTGTTATAGGTTGTCTCGCTTGTATGCTATATTTTATTGTTGTTTTATGTTGGAGGCGCTGTTGTAGCTGTTGTTTTTACCTTGTTTCTTTGCATTCTTTGTTTTTTCTTTGCATGTTCCCTTAGGTTTCTTATTCTAATTTAATTCCCGATTAAAGTTGGAGTAAGATAGACATTAGAAGTTTAATCCAAGCATGATAACAAGTAGGCTAGTCCTTTTTAACCTTAACCTTAGGTCCATCTTTTGCATTCTAACATTAGGATATAATTTCCTTTCGCATCCCGACCTTAGGACCACTTTTTATGACAACATTAGGGCCAAGTTTCCCCTTATACCTTTCGTGTGTATCTCTTCTAATCTCAAAACACATTCTAACTCATCTAATAAACACGGTGAGCGTTGTACACTATGAGCCTTAAGCACATGGGAAATAATAAGTGGGGGTTTATTCTCACTTGTCTAAAGTGTTTAGCGTATGCCCTTAGGGAGATATGTGACACATTCGCTCCTATGTCATAGTCTTTAGTGAAACTTGAATCTCAAACAAACTAATTAACTTCACTAAAACTCACAAACAAAATTCAAATTTTTTTATCCTTTAGGATTTGTGTTTCAAACTCATTTTCAGAAAAGAGTGAGTTACTTTTCCGTTCTACCGCAAACAGGCATCGACCCTAACTGCTGGAATGGGAACTTAACACCACTCATAAAAAACAATTAACCAACCAGTGTTCTAGTTACCCGAAGTACGTTTACTCTGATTTCTCATACCAGATGAGGATACGTAGGCACAAGACGGTGAAGTCTTGGCGAGCACCTTTTTTCCTTTTATCCGTAGTTTCCCGAACTATATTTGCTCTGATTTCTCATACCAGATGAGGATACGTAGGCATAAGACGGAGATGTCTTGGCGAGCAACCTTCCCCCTATCACCCGTAGTTTTCTGAACTACGTTGACTATGACTTTCCCATTGCACGATGGAATACGTAGGCATAGGGCGGTGATGTCCTATCGAGTCTCTTTCTTTTTTTCTTTTGTTCTTGTTTCTGTTTAGCAATAGCTTTTAGATGAACACACCCTTTGATTAGACAATAAGCATGGATCCTATTGAGTACAACGAACGTGAGGGGTGCCAATACCTTCCCCTTACGTAACCGACTCCCGAACCCAAGATTTAGTTGCGATGACCTTGTCTTTTCCCGTTCTTCAGGTTTTCTTCGATCGTTTCCTTTCCCTTTCTTTGGAATAAATAACGTTCGATGGCGACTCTTCTGTTTTTTCACCGGGTGTTTTTCGCAGTTGAAACAAGTTGCAAGTTTGTTTTTTCTTCTATATTCCATTAGTCTATACCTATGATAAGTTGGGAAGAATTCCCTAAGTTTCACAGCATTTGTGTCAACATCTAGTAAAGGATCAGGAAGAGCATATAGTTTTCCAAAAATAGAAAATTGAATAAGTACTTGGGATTGATAGATTCACCTTTTTTCTTCCTCAAGGGGAGGTTCTGGAACATATTATTGATTACCTACTATCTAGGGGTTAATGATTGTGTGGGTAGGATGGATAACCGGTTGCTTCTTAGCATCCTTGGTAGGAGCTGATGTTTTCTTGGACGCCATTGATGATGAAGGTTGAGAGTAATTTGAGTTTGTTAAGTGTGATTATGAGGAGATGAACAGTTGTTCTTGCACTTTAAAGGAAGAAGAGATCTCAGAAAGGTGAAAAGGTGGAAAAAGAAATGAAATAGATTATTTATAAGGGAAAAAGTGAGACACTTCATTTTAGCCATCATGAGTAGTGGTAGGGATCATGGGGCACGTGTTGGTCTATTATGGTATGATAGGACGGTTGCAGAGGGTAGTCCACTACTTCCTAGTAAATAGGGGAATGATAATTACCTTTTGGGTTCCTGTATATCTTGATTAGACTATTGAAATGACGTGGTCATGATGACAATGACGTCACAATAGTAACGGTACGGTAGTGTCGAAAAAGCTTCAAAAATGTATTTTTCTCTTTGTAATCGAAAACGACATTTATGGGGGCAATTTGTTGGCTTGGATTTCAACACTCATTAATGTTGGAAGTAAGTTAAGGGGTTTTCAATGTCATATCCTGAAGAAGAAAATGATGAATTCGACAACAGATAGTGACAAGGATGTTTCAACGGCAGTGAAGATTTGAAATAGGCTATTGAAGTTTGAAGAAACATTTTAAGAGAAATAATGTATGTTTCAACGGGGAAATGGTAAAGATCTAGTCGAAAAATCTTTGCATAGAAGATGTTATAATTTAAGACTTAGAAATATCTTTGCCTAGTTTGGGGTTCGACAACGTCCATTGAAAGAAGTGTTTCGACTGATGGAGTTCAAATGAGGTTAATAACTACATTTTGTCCTTATCTGTTTCTTAGGACACGTGGACAATTTTGAGGCGATGAAATGCATATAGTGTGGAACGTGGTGCATTTTGGCGAAATAACCGTTAGATGACAGTTATTTTTATTTAGTATATATAGGATACTTAGCATTTAGAATAGGGGTGTTCAAAAATTGTACAAAACTCTACATTTTACTCCCAGTACATGTGTGTGAGAGAAAGAGTGATTTTGAGAGAATGTACATTTGAATACCTTTCTTTACAATCAAATTCATTTAAATTCCAGTCATTTTCCTTTACTTACAATTTACTTACTTGTCATTTCTCTTCAAGCAACTTATCTTTCTGCAATCTACATTTCTTTTCATTTTATCGGGATCAGAGATTCAATCAGTGGCCAGCAACACGTCATGGACTCCAAATTCGACGGTGACGGAGAAGGGGAGGGGGTGTACATACAAGGCACTCTGATGCCAAAGTAAGGTTCAAAGTGAAAAGAAAGAGCAAGTACAGAGTAACAAGAATGAATTCAGAATACCTGACCCTATATTAAAGAAGGTATTTATAGAGCCCCCAGCGTTGGGCCAAAGGTCATCTTTTGTGGGCAGGATCATTAGGCCCACCACGGATGAATGCCAAGATCCTAAGTGAAAGTAGGGAAAATCAACACGTGGTCTTCATCCTTGGTCAACTGCCCCACAAACTCCGGGAAATTGGATGACTTTCCTGTTACGAAGGGCAGAATGTTTCCACGAGAAATGCGGGATCAGCTAGCCACGTGCCCTTGGGTGAGAACCGTGTGAGGAGCGCGTGGGGAACGTGCCCTCTTGCGTTTATGATGGATTTGGCCCGTTCTAGGCCTTCTTCAATGTTGAGCTGGACTGGATTATGCCCGACGGTGGGTCAGCCCCAGGCCCAGTTCAGAACAGGAGCCCCCCAAGTTGTTGCTCCAAGGTAGGGGAGTAATGACTTAGAGTCAGTTCGTATGTCAGAGAGGAGTGAAGGATATTCGCGCGAGGAGAGTGTTTGCTCAGGCTCTTGGTTGCGAGCTTGCTTCAAACTTATCGTCTAGGTCATATGGTCGTGAGCATAACCAAAGTGTTTGGATATGCTCAACGGTATGACTCGTTTCAAGCCTTTCCGCAAGGACCTGCTCATGAAAGAAAATCTTTACCTGTTATGCTCGACGCGTTGGAATTTGTAGTGTTGAAAGGACTTGAAGGGACGGATGCCCTGCCTCCTCGTGCCACGCGTCAGAGGCATTAAATTCCTACAGTGGCCTATGAGTAAGGGTACCCGATGGCTACACTGTGAAGACATGGCTTCTCAAATTTTTTGATGAAGACTCACTTACAAAGCTTCTCATACATTCAAGATGGATTAACAAAAAGGATTGATCAAGTTTCATGCTCAAAAATCAAATGTCAAAACATTATGAAGATTGAAGCTCAAAGGAATAGGTATAACACTTAAACTCATGCATTGACACACATATTCCTCATTTATGCCAAGATCCTTAATAACACTTTTTTTTGGCATACAAAATGGTTTTGAAACTCTATTTTTTAAGATTTTTTCTATTCTGTTTTGAAGTAACTGGTTACTCTCAATAAGGTAACTGATTACCCTATCAAGCATTTCAATTCTGTTTTGAAGTAACTGGTTACTCTCTATAAGATAACCGGTTACCCTATCCAAATTTTCAAATTTTCAGTACGTTAAAATCAAGTAACCGGTTACGCTTTATCAAGTAACCGGTTACCACTGAAGCTGAACCAAAAATTGCATTGTTGCATCCCTTCATAAATTTTTCTGTTGTTTTGTCTGATCAACCATGGCATCCTTTCATGATTTGTATCCTTCAGTAGAGGTGTCATAGGCATATATAAACATCATTTCAAGTCTTTTACACCTCACCTCCTTACAAAAATTTCAAATTAATTTTTCATTTTCTCTCAATCTTCAAAAAACTTTCTAAGTGTTCTTCAGATTTTTTTCAAAAGTGAAACTTTGCATAAACCTTCATATTTATCATCATAGTTTCATTTGCATACAAATAACACTTGTATTATTGTCTTGAGAATTGAGTGTTACAAAGGAGAAGATCGATCTTGTGATTGATATCTTGAAGAATCAAAATTTCATCTACTTACTCAAAACTCAGAACTATTGTAAAATCCTAAAATTCCAAGTATTGTTTGGATTTACGTGCTGAATATAATAAGAAGGATTGTTTCTCTTATAGGGTGTGTTAGAATCCTTGTTATCCAGATTATGGATACAAGAGGTCCACTGTAAGAGATTTGTTCTTGGTTGGACTTTAAACTTGTAAAATCCAAGAGGATTGTTCTTTGTGGTTTGTTAGAATCTAGTTTAGAAAGACTAGGTAGTCTTGTCTAAGAGCTAACATTATAGTAAAATCTATTTCATGTTGAAAGGGGACTGAAGTACTCTCGACCTGTGAGGGGAACCAGTAATCTTCCTGGTGTTCTTTACTTTCCGCCTTTACAGCATTTCATCACTTAGAACCTTCTAGGAAAGTAAAATTCAGAACCGTCGAAAAACCAAGAAAGATCTCTAAACACCTAACTCACCCTCCCTCTTAGGTGCTTTCATAAATTACAATTGGCATTAGAGCAGGTTATAGGTAACATGTTCCTACAAAGATCCAGATGGCTTCCACTAGCGCAAATCCGGTTTTTAAAGATGGTGGCAGTAGTAACAAACCTCCCTTATTCTCTGGAGAATATTTTGATTTCTAGAAGATCCGCATGAGATCACATTTAGAGGCACAAGGAGATGGCATTTGGGAAACCGTTGAAATTGGCCCTCATTTACCAACCAATGTTGTTAATAATGTAGGTACTCCTAAAATAAAAAGTTCATGGGACGAAGATGACAAAGCAAGAGTTTTAAATGAGAAAAAGGCTATCAACATTTTGCAAAGTGTTTTAAGCATGATGAGTTTTTCTGAGTTTCACAATGCAAATCGGCTAAGGAAATATGAGATACTTTGGTAGAGACTCATGAAGGAAACATCGAAGTTAAACGATCAAGGTTGAACACACTAAGCCAAGAATATGAAATGTTTCGGATGCTACCCGAAGAATCAATTGTTGTTTTCTAGAAAATATTTGTTCACTTAATCAATCATTTGGTTGCATTAGGTCAAACTTTCACTAATGATGAATTAAATTTGAACGTTTTAAGATCCTTAACAAGAGAGTGGCAACCTAAAGTTACTGCAATTTCGGAGAAGAAAAGTCTCACAACAATGACTTCCGCATCACTCTTCGGAAAGCTTCAAGAACATGAGTTAGAACTTGGACGTCTCGAGAAACATGAAAATCAAGAGAAGAAGTCTAAAGGTATTGCTCTAAAAGTATATTCAAAAGAAAGACAAGATGATGGTGCGTCGGAGGAAGACGAGAACTTTATGTTACTGGTAAAGAGACTTGGGAAATTCTTCAACAAAAGTGACAAACCTTACAACTATGCAAAGAGGAAGAAACACTTCAAGAAAAAGAAGTCTTCCACATCAAGTCAAGATATTACATGTTATGAATGTGGGAAACAAGGTCACATAAAGCCGGATTTCCCAAAACTCTCAAAGAAGAATGGATTCAAAGGCAATAAAGAAACAAAGAACAAGAAGGCTTATGTTGCATTGGAGGACAATGAGATTAGTTCATCATCCAAATCGGAAAGCGAAGAAAGTGAAAATTTGGCGTTGATGGCTTCTCCTCACTCCGACAATGAAGACGATAAGGTTAGTACTTATTTTTCAATCTATGATAATGATGCACAAGAGGCTATTAATGAACTCTTGAATGAATGCAAGGTCTTGTGTAAAACCATTTCTTCACAAAAGAAACAAATATCATCTTTAGAAGAAAAATTGGATATCATTCAAAAAGATGAAAAGATTGGAAAAGAAAAAATTATTGTTGAAGAAAAACAAGACCTTGTATGCAAAAAAAAATATGAATTACTCTCTTTCCAAATTGTCCAACTTAAAAGAGTCTTAGAAAGATATGAAAAGGGACAAATTGGTTTAGAAGGGGTCCTTAGCCAACAAAGATACTCTAACGATAAAAGCGGACTTGGTTACTCAAAATTGTCTAAACCAAGTTCTAACAAAACAATCTTTGGTAAGGCTAGTGACCAAACTTCTAAAGAGAAAGTGATTAAGCCTAAGGATGTGCATCGTCATCATAAGAAGAAAAAGGCTCCTAAAAAGAAATATTTTGTTCCAAGATATAAGAGTAACTTTGAACCTACTTGTTTCTATTGCGGTACTATTGGTCATACACCTAATGCATGCTATGTTAGAAATTTCAGTATAGCAAGCGGGCATTATGTGTGGATCAAGAAAGGTACTAATTACGGAGGACCCAAAGCAGTTTGGGTACCTAACAAAAAGTAATTTGTTTTGTAGGTTTGCTTGAATGCCTCTTAAAATCTTTGGTATCTTGATAGTGGGTGTTCTAAGCATATGACCGGTGATCTTAACAAATTTTCATATCTAAAGCTTAAGGCCAAGGATTATGTTACTTATGGTGACAATAACAAAGGAAGGATTCTTAGCATAGGAAAATTTGGATCACCACCTTTCACATCAATTGAAGATGTACTTTATGTCGAAGGACTAAAGCACAATTTACTTAGCATAAGCCAACTTTGTGACAAAGGATTCAAAATCAAGTTCACAAAAAGTGAATGCTTGATAGAAGATGAAGTCACTAAGGAGGTAATGTTAAAAGGTAAAAGAGTTAATAACATGTTTATGATTTCTCTTAACAATTTTTCTTTGAAGGTTAAGTGTCTCATGGTAAACAATAATGATTCATGGTTATGGCATAAGAGATTTGCACATATTCACATGTAACATTTAAACAAGTTGGTTAAACATGGCCTAAGAGAAAGTTCATCAAGGATAAGTTGTGTGACGCTTGTCAAAAAGGGAAACAAACTAAATCAACTTTCAAATCAAAAAATGTGGTGACCACTACAAGGCCACTATAATTGTTACACATGGACTTATTTAGTCCATCAAGAACAAAAAGCTTCGGAGATAATGTTTTCGCTTTGGTTATTGTTGATGATTATTCTAGATTTTGTTTGACTTTCTTTTTAGTGCAGAAAAGTGATGCTTTTAAAGCATTTAAGAAGTTTGCAACAAAAAAATACAAAATGAGAAGGAGTTAACAATTGTCTCCATAAGAAGCGGCCATGGAGGAGAATTCCAAAATGCCTCATTTAAAGACTTTTGAGAAGAATATGAAATCTCTCACAACTTCTCGGCACCAAGAACTCCACAACAAAATGGTGTTGTAGAAAGGAAGAATAGATCATTGGTGGAACTTGCAAGGACTATGTTAAGCGACTCGAGTCTTTCAAAATACTTTTGGGCGGATGCGGTGAGCACAGCATGCTTTGTAAGTAATCATGTTAATATAAGACCTATTCTTAAGAAAACTCCCTATGAACTTTTCAAAGGGAGATAACCAAACATTTCTTACTTTCATATCTTTGGATGTAAGCGTTTTGTCTTGAACAATGACAAGGACAATCTTGGTAAGTTTGACGAGAAATCTGACGAAGACATATTTCTTGGCTACTCTCTCTCTCTAGTAAGGCTTTTAGAATTTATAATAAAAGAACTTTAACTATTGAAGAATCTATGCATGTTAAGTTTGATGAATCTAACCCCACCTAGGAGGAAGTTGTTTTGTATGATGATGATGATGATATTGTAGATATTCCTAAAGAAGGTACTTCAAAAGCAAATGATCAACCTAGGCAACAAGAAGAACCGATTCAATAAGAGCCTAAAGATAATGATCTACCAAAGGAGTGGAGAACACATAGAGATCACCTAGTAGACAAAGTTATTGGTGACATCAGTCAAGGCGTTACAACAAGACTCAACCTTAAGGATGCTTTCTTAAACACGGTGTTCGTGTCTCAAATCGAGCCTTCGAAAGTTGATGAAGCCTTAGGAGACAACCAGTGGATTATTGCCATGCAAGAAGAATTAAACCAATTCGAGAGGAATCAAGTTTGGGAACATGTTCCTAGACTAAGTAATAAACACATCATAGGTACCATATGGGTATTTAAGAACAAGCTTGACGAAAATGGAATAATTGTTTGAAACAAGGCAAGATTGGTGGCCTAAGCATACAATCAAGAAGAAGGAATCGACTTTGAAGAAACATTCGCTCTTGTTACAAGGTTAGAGGCTATTCGATTATTGCTTGCTTATGCATGTTCTTTAAATTTTCAGCTGTACCAGATGGACGTGAAGAGCGCTTTCTTAAATGGATACATCAATGAAGAAGTCTACATTAAGCAACCCCCAGGCTCCGAAGATTTCAAGAATCTGTCACACGTCTTCAAGTTGAGAAAGGCTATTTACGGCTTAAAGCAGGCACCAAGGGCTTGGTATGATCGTCTCAGCAATTTCCTGTGTGAAAAAGGATTTGAAAAGGGTAAAGTTGATACGACCTTATTCATCAAACAGATCAAGGACAACACTTTTCTAGTTCAAGTCTACGTTGATGACATTATATTTGGATCAACTAATAAAGACCTATGTGAAGAATTCTCATTGATGATGCAAGGAGAGTTCAAAATGTCTATGATGGGCAAAATGAATTATTTTATAGGACTACAAATCAAACAAATGAAGGATGGAATCTTTATCAACCAATCAAAATATTGCAAAGAACTACTGAAACGATTTGACATGAATGATTGTAAGGCTATGTCTACTCCGATGGGATTAGGAACATATGTTGATCAAGATGAATCAGGAATCTCCATTGATATCACAAAATATCAAGGTATGATTGGTTCACTTTTATATTTGACGGCAAGTCGTCCTGACATTTTATTTAGCGTGTGTTTATGTACACAGTTTCAAGCCAATCTGAAGGAGTCGCATTTCACCACTGTGAAGAGAATCATGAAATATCTCAAAGGGGACAAAAAAAAGTTGGATTATGGTATCCTAAAGGTAGTATATGTGATTTAGTAGGATATTCTGACGCGAATTATGTAGGATGTAAAACTGATAGAAAAAGCACAAGTGGAACATGTCACATACTAGGATATGCATTAGTATCATGGGCATGCAAGAAACAAGCATGTGTTGCTCTTAGCACTGTAGAAGCAGAGTACATAGCAGCGGGCAGTTGTTGTGCACAAATCCTTTGGCTCAAGCAACAATTTCTTGATTATGGACTCAATCTCGGATGCATTCCTCTTCCGTGTGACAACACAAGTGCTATCAATATTACTAAGAATCCGATCATTAATTCCCGTACAAAACACATAGACATTCGACATCATTTTCTACGTGATCATGTACTAAAAGTCAATGTTGAAGTCACATTCGTGGATACACATAATCAACTCACAGACATCTTCACAAAACCACTTGCAAAAGAAGCATTTTACAAGATTCAAAGAGAACTTGGCATTCTAGATGAAGGTGATGTGTAGATCTTCAGTATTTATTCATTATACGCTATAATGAAGCCCGACACACAAAAAATTTTCATTTTAATTTTCTTGCAAGTTTACATGAAAAGTGTATTATGTGATAATTTTTCATTTTCTTAAATTTTCATGATCTTAAATTTTTGTTTATGGCTTAAATATGTTGTTCCTAGTTGCATAATATTATGTTATAACATATCATAGCAAAACAAATTGGAAAATTCTGACCATTTTAGAGTTATCATGCTTCTGTTTTTTGAACTTTTGCTTAAGGTAACCGGTTACCCTATATCAAGTAACTGGTTACCACTGTTAAACTCAGAAAAATCGTTTTTATTTTTCTCTTGTGGTTAAATGATATCCTTTTATTTTTTTTCTTTTAATCATTCATAAGTTTTGGTCTTCAACCCTTCAACCCTAAAACCCCATTCACTTCTTCTTCTATCTTTCAAGCTACCCTCATTACTCTCATTCCCACTCACCAAAATCCAAGGAGAAATTGAAGGAGAATTAAAAACCCACTCACTAGTTCCTCTTCATAAAACCCAAAACTCTCAACTCTCACCTCAAGTTCCTCACCCTCTCCAAATCCTAAAAATCCCTTAAACCATAAATTTCTCAAAGCTCCATCAATGGCTCCCAAATCAAACAAGGGAAAAAAGAAGATGGCTGAAGGAAGCTCTGATGTTGTCGAAAAATAACATGCACCAACGATCAAGTCTCGAAGATTGGATTTCGCAGTTCGGACTCGGACTCTAATGGCGATAAAATATGTTAATTTCAGTGTTTTCCCTAGTCAGAGTTTTACTTTTAGCACTCTATTAGAAAGCTCTGGAGTTAAAGACGTTGTTGCTGAGAAGGGATTTTATTACCCAGATTTAGTTAGGGAATTTTACTCTACCTTAAAATTTAGCTCAAATGATTTTGGAGACATTATGATTACTGCTAAGGTTAAAAAGGTCGGAATTTTGATGGACTTATCTGATATAGGAACCTGTTTGGGAATTCCTTCAAAGGGGGAAGAACTTCGTCACAGGGTTCTGCCAGACCTTCCTTTCTAGAAAAAACTTGATAGCTTAGATTACTTTGTTTCCATCTGTCGAGGAACTCATGAAGATGTTATGAGTAAGCAGTCTCATAACTCCAACAGGGTAGTGAAATATGCAAATCTTCTGACAGTGAGCGGTCGAATGCTTCACTATATTTTGGCATATATTCTGGTGCCAAAACATTCAAATCATTCACAGTTCAGTGAGCTAGAAATGGAGTTAATTAGATGCTTGAAGATGAATAAAGAAATTAAATGGGCATATGTCATAGTGCACAATATGCGACACCAACTCTCTCTCAACGGTGGATTACCTTACGCTCGGATCATCTCTAGATTTTTGGAATACAAGGATGTCTTGCTACAAAGGGAACCAAAAACAAAAATGGTTGCGAAAGTGTGTAAAATCAATGCAATAACGACAACTAAAAACATCGGCATTGTTATTGTACATAATGAGATGTTTCGTTACAAAGAAGAGCTTGCTCCGCAAAACCCTCCAATTCCGGAAGGCGGTATCACAAATGAACTCTTGCATTCTGAAATTCACTCCATTAAGGAAACAATGGACAGAAATCATCACGAAACAACTAGGGGAATAAATGCCCTTAGAAAAATGTTTAGATCCATGAACCGTTCTCAGGTTGTTATTGAGGAAAGTAATGAAGATGAAGATGATGGAGGTAAAGAGGGAGAAGGAGACCATATGGCTGAAGATAATTAAATTTCTGTGATAATTTTGTTTTTACATTCTATTATGTTTTTCTGTTGCGATTATGTTTTAAATTTCTGGATATTGTTATTGCATATTATTGAATTCATTTAGTAATCTGTATACAATGTTTTCTTGTTTTCTCTGGTATATTGCTTTGTATAATTTTCAGTTAAAATCTTTTCCCATCCTTTTTGTTAATGACAAAGGGGGAGAAGAATTGCTTGGGTGTTTTCTCTAACAAACTTGCAGAATTTCAAACCTTCTTCAAATATTAGTTTGAGGGGGAACATTTCTCTAGGGGGAGCTTGTTAGAGAACTCAAGATTATTTTAAATTGATTCAAACTTTCAAAGGTTGGTTGTCATCATCAAAAAGGGGGAGAATATGAAGACATGGCTTCTCAGATGTTTTAATGAAGACTCACCTACAAAGCTTCTCATACAGTCAAGATGGATTAACAAAAAGGATTGATCAAGTCTTATGCTCAAAGATCAAATGTCAAAGCATTATGAAGATTGAAGCTCAAAGGAATAGGTATAACACTTAAACTCATGCTTGACACAAGTGTTCATCATATTCCTCATTTATGCCATGATCCTTAATAACACTTTTTGGTTGCATACAAAATGGTTTTGAAACTCTATTTTTTAAGATTTTTTCTATTATGTTTTGAAGTAACCGGTTACTCTCAATAAGATAATTGATTACCATATCAAGCGTTTCAATTATGTTTTGAAGTAACTGGTTACTCTCTATAAGGTAACCGGTTACCCTATCAAATTTTTCAAACTTTCAGTACGTTACAGTCAAGTAACCGGTTACACTTTATCAAGTAACCGGATACCATTGAAGCTGAACCAAAAATTGCATTGTTGTATCCCTTTATTAATTTTTCTGTTGTTTTGTCTAATCAACCATGGCATCCTTTCATGATTTGTAACCTTCAGTAGAGGTGTCATAGGCATATATAAACATCATTTCAAGTCTTTTACACCTCACCTCCTTACAAAAATTTCAAATCAATTTTTCATTTTCTCTCAATCTTCAAAAAAAGTGTTTTTCAGATTTTTTCAATAGTGAAACTTTGCATAAACCTTCATATTTGTCATCATAGTTTCATTTGCATAAAAAGAACACTTGTATTATTGTCTTGAGAATTGAGTGTTACAAAGGAGAAGATCGATCTTGTGATTGATATCTTGAAGAATCAAAATTTCATCTACTTACTCAAAACTCAGAACTATTGTAAAATCCTGAAATTCCAAGTATTGTTTGGATTTAGGTGCTAACTATAAGGAGAAGGATTGTTTCTCTTATAGGGTGTGTTATAATCCTTGTTATCTGGATTGTGGATACAAGAGGTCCATTGTAAGAGATTTGTTCTTGGTTAGACTTTAAACTTGTAAAATCCAAGAGGACTGTTCTTGGTGGTTTGTTAGAATCTAGTTTAGAAAGACTAGGTAGTCTTGTCTAAGATCTAACATTATAGTAAAATCTCTTTCATGTTGAAAGGGGACTGGAGTACTCTCGACTTGTGAGGGGAACCAGTTAACTTCCTGGTGTTCTTTACTTTCCACCTTTACAGCATTTCATCACTTAGAGCATTCTAGGAAAGTAAAATTCAGAACCGTCGAAAAATCGAGAAAACTCTCTAAACACCTAATTGACCCCCCCCCCCCCCCTCCCCCTCTTAGGTGCTTTCATAAATTACATAGGCGACGATTCTTTTTTCCGCGCCAGGGGTTATAAGTAGGTGGAAGTGGGACTCATTTGGCACGCTTGTTGTACTCCCAAGTTCCTCAAGAATTTCTTTGCTCCTTCTAATGTTCGCTCACCGCTGTCATCGCCTTCGTAAGCCGTCTTTCTACCACCATAGATTTTTGGAATCCTTTTCAACCAAGTAATTTTTTTACCTTTCTCAATTTTCACGGTAGTGGTTAGCTTTAGAGTGTAGCTTTAGGGCTCAGTTCCGATGAATTTTGGTGCTTGGCAGTGGTTCTGCCATCATTCACTGTCGAATACCATCGAACTTCGAGTAGGAAATAGGTGAATCACGTGTCTTCGGCAACGCTCATGAACTTCACGATGAAGTTATGCGTTTTCTAGCCAGAACTATGAATTTCCCGGTGACATTCATGAACTTTCGATGAATCTCATGGAGTTCTGATGAAGTTTTCGTGCCACAGAGGTTATTCCCCGTGAAGAGAGAGTTTTACGTCTTGTATCAAGGAGAGGTTCCTCGCGATTATGTTTTGTCGACAAGGGCTTTGGTCGAGGATGTTTCCTCAAGCCTTTCGTCGCCCTTTCACTTGATTTGCAGTGGAAGGTGGATTTGATCTTAACGTCAAATTCACTATTTTCCTCTGCTTTTCAGGTCAAATGGCTCGACAGGCCGAGGATACCAATATGGTCGACGTAAGTGTTGAAACCGACATGGTCGACACGAATATTGAACCCAACTTGGAATGGGTCGGGCAAGAACCCTAGAAAATTGCTTCGCGTTTCGCCTTTGACGACTCAGATGCTTTTGCCATCGTCGAACAGAGAGAGAGAGAGAGAGAGAGAGAGAGAGAGAGAGAGAGAGAGAGAGAGAGAGAGAGAGAGAGAGAGAGAGAGAGAGAGAGAGAGAGAGAGAGAGAGAGAGAGAGAGAGAGAGAGAGAGAGAGAGAGAGAGAGAGAGAGAGAGAGAGGGGCCCCTGAAACCTGGGAGATGTACAAACCCAAAGGAATGAATCGGATATGCTCAACATATGAGGGGAAATGCTTCCCCATGTATGAGTTTGCCTTCTAGGAGTCAGGGCTTTGCCTACCATTCAGTGACTTCCAGGTGGGAATCTTCTAATGGCTGGAGTTGGCACCCTCTCAGCTCAACCTGAATGTGATCGCGTTTGTGCGGGCATTCGAGCTCGTATGCCAACACCTTTAGATCAGTGCTACTCTCCCATTATTCTTACGTCTCTTCCACCTTCAGCGGCAATCTTCACACGGGCACCACAGCTGGGTTTCCTTCAAGTAGCCGAGGAATTCGTTTAGAACATACATGGACTCTGTCTGTGCCTTCAAAGACAGATACTACCTCATGAAACCTGTGTCGGAGGCTTTCGTCGATTCTGTGTTCGAACGCGTAGTCGAGCTCAAGGATAGGAAGGAGGCGGCGAGGCTAGAAGCGAAGTTTCCGCTCGAGTGGCAGAGGGTCCATTTTGACAAAGGGACGAATCATTATATTATGAAGCCCAATGAGTTAGATTCCAAAGATCAGCTTGCCTATGAGAAACTCGTGGAATTTGTTGATGGCTTCATCTTTGTCAAGTGTGTGAACAAGGATGGGAGTTTCATCCTTAACAAGGATGGGAAGGTTTTTTACGAAGCCCGACTAATCAACACCAAGGCGCTCCTCGAGTGTGGTTCCGTCGAGGAAACCTTAAGGCTTTTAGGTAGCGAGTGTGGTTCCGTCGAGGAAACCTTAAGGCTTTTAGGTAGCGAGTGTGTTCCCGACCTGTGTGTCCGCTTATTTTTCCTTGTTATATTAACCTCTGTTCTTTTCTTTATTGCACGCCAAATGTCGAGCCTCTAGAAGCGCATTCTCAAGATAGCGGAAGCCAAGGGTCCCAAGAAAATTTCCAAGGGTCGTCTTTCCCAAGTCCAAAAGCAGTCAAAGCTTGACCACATCCTCGACAGTTCTTCCTCTTCTCCATAGGGCAGCCAGTCTCCTGCTTCTCAGGAGAATCCATCCAAGAAGAGGCAGCATGGGGAAGACCGTGATACCGTCGATCACACGGGAGGGGTTGTCAGGTAAACGTATATGTTACCCCCTGTTATCTTCACAGGGGGCTCTTCGAAGACAATCATGGCTATCGATAAAGTGTCCAGGAGGAAAATGTTACCCGAGGACGCGACTGCTATGATGAGGGTTCTGGAAACTGCCTTGGTCCTCAAAGACGAGGAGACTTTCCCCCTCACCGAGTTGAAGAGGGTGCAGGTTGTGAATATGAACCTTGAGGCGTCGAAGATCAAATTAGAGAACGACTTATTTGACTACCGGGAGAAGTATAAGATTAAGGTCGGGCTCTACTGTGAGATGGATCAGATGAGCAAAAAGTTGGCCAAGGCAACCGAGGAGAATAAATGTCTCCATGCGAGGGTCGCTAAAATGGAGACTGCTGCAGAGCCTGCCGAGGATGAGACCGACGAGAAGAAAGCCTTGTCAACTCGGGGTGAGATGATTTCCCAGATCCGGAAGCTCGACCAGGACTGCTTAGAAATCGTCGAGCTAGGTTTCAATAGTGCGGTGGAGCAACTCCAAGTCGCCAACACTGAGATTCAGCTCGTCACTAAGGGATCGGGCCTTTGCACCAGGTGGTCAATGGCCAGATAGTCGCTCCAGCGGGTCTCGGTGGCAATGTTGACCATACCGATGGGGAGTCTCAGCCCGAGGAAGGAGAAGATGTTTACTTTTATTTTGTAGTTGTTTGGCCTACATGCCATATTTTGTATCTTGTTTTGGTATCTGTTTGACTTGCGTGCCAAGACTTGTAATATTTGAATATTGGGCCTTTGCCCGATTTATATTGTAATGTTTTGACGCTACTATCCTTTATGGTCTTCATTTTAATACGCCCCATTTTTTCCGTTTTCTATTATGCTCGTGTATGCCATTGTATGTTTTTCTTGTCAAGTACTTATTTTCCTTGTTGATGATTATGTTGTCAACATTGTTTTCACTAAGTGCTATGGGGCCCTTGCTCGACAGAGTTGGTGCTCGACCGTGTAGGGAATTGATCGAGTGATCGGAGTTGGCTTCCAATCAACAACGAAGCTAAGATCTCGGTCGAGGTCTTTACTTTGCAGTGTGAATTTCCCATCGCGAGCTGGGTGTTCTGCTTTATTGGTATGACGATGTCGGATCTCGGTTGAGGTGTCCCTGTCGGGTCAAGAATCTGCTCGCACAAAAGAGCGGAATCTTTCTTTTTCGTTTCAAGTTTGGGAAGTCGTGCTTGTACTTGAGCACTTCTCTATGGTCCAGACGTACTTCATTGTCGTTGAACCGAGTACGCTGACTATGATGTCTAGCTGTAATATTGTTTAAGTTTTTCACCGTTCCATGGTCGAGCAAGTTCTTCCCCGTGTAGGTTTTTGAGGTAATATGCCTCGTTGTCCGTTTTTGCTTAGACGCGATAGGGCCTACCCTGTTCACGGAAAATTTTCCCTTGCGTGAATCTTTCTGATTTCTCCGCAAAACTAGGCTGCCAATTTGGAATTCGCGTTTTATGACTTTGGCATCATGTCGTAAAGTAACTTTTGTTTCAATGAGGCTTCGCGGAGGGTTGGCCCCGACCTAATCTCTTCGACCAGATCGAGTTCCTCTCTTAGTGCATCGCCATTCATCTCCTCATCGAGGGGAGATTCGGTCTGCCTAGAGGGTTTTCTAATTTCCACTAGAATAACTGCCTCAGTTCCGTAGGTTAGTCGGAATGGAGTCTCCCCGGTGGCCGAGTGTGGTGTCATTCTGTAGACCCAGTACGCTTTATAGCTCCTCGACCCACCTCTTTTTAGCTTCGCCTAATCTTTGTTTTAGGCCTCGTATGATCACTTTGTTCACGACTTCAACCTGTCTGTTTGTTTGTCGGTGCTCGACAGACGTGAAATGTTGTTTGGTGCCCAGTTTGGCGAAAAACTCCTTGAAGTATTTATCCGTGAACTACGTCCCGTTGTCGGTGACGAGTGTTTGTGGTATGCTGAATCGAGAAAGTATGTTTCTCTTGTAGAAACAAAGTATGTTATGTGATTTGATTTTGGTGAGGGCCTCAGCCTTTATCCACTCCGTGAAATAGTTGATGCTGACTATCATGTACCTATTATGGTATGACCCCATGGTGAAGGAGTCGGAGATGTCCATCCCCTACCAGGCAAAGGTCCATGGGGAAGACATCGTTTTAAGTTTGTTTAGCGAGGCCAAGTGCATGTCCCCATGGCATTTGCACTTATCGCATTTTTTACATGCTCTTTCGCATCGTGTTGCATGGTGGGTCAGTAGTATCCTACTCGTAGAGCCTTCCAGGCAAGGGACCTTCCTCCAAGGTGTTGAGCGTTGATTCCTTTATGGATTTCCTATAGGACGTGGGAGACCTTGGTTTTCTCAACGCGCTTTAGAAGGGGGGTGGATAATCCTCATTTGTAGAGTTTGTCTTTGATTAAGACGTAGAAGTAGGCTTTGCCTTTTGTTACATTGGCATATTTTGGTCGGAGGGAAGTTCTTCTGTAGCAAGGTAATTGTACACCGGGGCCATCCAGCAGTCGTTATCTTCGATGGCATTTACGTCGAGTGGCACGGAGGGTTTTCCAATGCTTAGGCGAGAGAGTACCTCTCAGACGACGAACTTGTTTCCGCCCTTTTTCCTCGTGCTCGCGAGTTTTGACAAGATGTTCGTCCGTGTGTTGTGCTCACGAGGAACATGTTTTACTTCCGTATAATCAAACTTTTTCATCCTTTCTTTGACCAGAGTCAAGTATTCAATGAGATTTTCATTTTTGGCTTGGTATTCTCCCTGTACTTGAGAGGCGACGAGCTGAAAATCAGTGAAGATCTTTACCTCTTTCGCGCCTAGTCTTTGGCTAAGCATAGCTCTGCGAGGAAGGCTTCGTACTCAGCTTAGTTGTTCGAGGTCGGAGTGGATAAAGCAGGGGAAACTTCAGTCAAGATGCCTTCTTCATTCTCAAGAATGATGCTCGCACCACTTTCTGTCTAGATGGATGCCCCGTCCATGAAGATGGTCCACCTGTGTGCTCCGTTTGTCGGGGAGATCGACGTGATCATTTATGCCACAAAGTCGGCTAGTTTTTGAGCTTTGAGGGCCTTCCTGCTCTAGTACTGGATGTCAAACTCAGAGAGTTCCAGCGACCATTTAAGCATTCTACTGGCCATGTCGGGACGGTCGAGTAGTTGCTTTATGGGCTAGTCAGTCGCACCACGATCATGTGAGCCAAAAAGTAATGTTGTAACCTTCTGGTCATATTGATGAGGGCCAGAGCCACTTTTTTGATCTGTTGATATCTAAGCTCTGGGCTTTTCAAGGCGTTACTAGTGAAGTATATAAGTTTTTTCCCTTCAGAGGTTTCGTGAATGAGAGTTATGTTGACAGCCTCGGTCGTGATAGTGAGGTAGAGGTATAAAGTCTCCCTGTTATCTGGCCACGAGAGGATCGGTGGTTGCGAAAGAGCTCGTTTTAGGTGGAAGAGGGCTTCCTCTCACTCCTCTGTCCACTCGATTGTTGCTTTTTTGCACAGAAGTTTGAAAAATGGGAGTGTGTGATAAGCAGATTTTGCCACGAAGTGAGACAGCGAAGTGAGCATCCCGTTTAGGGATTAGAATGATTTCTTCGAATTTGGTGTCGGGAAGTCGGAGAAGGCTCTACACTTATTGGGGTTGGCTTTGATTCCTGGTTCTGTTAGATGGAAACCGAGGAACTTGCTCACCCGTATGCTGAAAGTACATTTCTCAGGATTGAACCTCATCTTGCATCTCCTCACCTGGTCGAAGACTCTCTTTAGGTGGGAAGTGTGGTCGGATTCTTACTGAGACTTCACGATCATGTCGTCCATGTAGACTTCGAGTATATCCCCAATCTCACCTCGGAAAACTTTATGCGTCATTTGTTGGTAAGTAGCATCGACATCCTTTAGGCCGAAAGGCATTATGTTGTAGTAGTAGTTGCCCGACTCGGTCATGAAGGCGGTGCATCGTTTTTTGCTCCTTACCATGGGGGTTTGATTTAAACCTGAATATGTATCCATGAATGATAAAAGTTTATAACCAGGAGAGTTATCTACTAGCCTATCTATGTTAGGTAAAAGATATGCATCTTTTGGGCAAGCCCTGTTAATATTGGTATAGTCAACACATATTCTCCATTTTCCATTAGATTTTTTAACTAGTACAATGTTAGACAGCCAATTTGTGTATTGGAGCCTCTATGATAACTTTTACAGCTTTTTCAGCAGCCTTCACTTTCTCAGGAGATTGCCTACGCCTACGTTGAACTACAACCCTATTGGCAGGATCTATGGTCAGCTGATGGCAGGAAATGTCGGGGTTCATTCCGGGCATCTCTGCAGCGCTCCATGTGAATAAGTCAGATTTTTCTCTTAGGCAATCCTTTAGTTTCTTTCTTGCTAAGTCAGGGAGCCTGTGTCGATCTTCACGCCTTTGTTCGGGTCATTATCGAGGAGAATGAGCTCAAACTTGCCATCTAGAACGGGGTGCATAGAATGGAAAGGTTCCCCGTCATTACCAGATGTTGGAGAAGGGTCTTATGCTGCTTCGTTCTACTTCTACTCGTTGGTGAAGCAGTTGTTTGCTGAGGTCGACTAAGTTTACGCGAGGCAACGACTTATGCTCCTTAGATCGAGCTAGCTTGTTGGCAGGCTTGGGTGTCATGTTAATCGAGTTCTGCCCCTTTATGGCTGCTTCGAAGCATCTTCTCGCGACTTCAATGTCCTTGTAAAGAGTGACGACGTGACCCCAGGTCATATAGTACTTCATCTTCAAATGGATCGTGGATGGCACGACGGTTAGCTCAGTCAGAGTTGGTCTTCCTAGGATGCACTTGTACAGAGATGGGCATTCTATGACCAAGAAACGGACTTTGACTTGTTTGGCAATTTCCTCTGCCCCGAAGGTGCCGAGAAGCTCGACATAGCCCCATGGCTTAGTGGTCGTTCCAATGAAGCCTTTAAGGTCGGAGCCTACATACGGTGTCAAATGCCTCTCGTCGAGCTGAAGAGTGGTGAACAGATGAGTGTACATGATGTTGACGGAGATCCTTTGTTCGTCCAGGATGTGGGAGAACCGCCGTGTAGCTCATCTAGGTAGAAGGTGATGGGATCTGATTTTCCCCAGAACCTGTCGAGGGTTGAATTCTGGTTCGATCTTGCGTCGATCAGCTCATCGAATTTTCTTTTCGCCGACCCCATGGTGAGCTTGTTGAATCCTTCGTCGGATATGGCCATAGCGGAGGGGAAGCTTTCCCAAGTGTTGTGAGTAGACAAGGGTGTATCAGCCTCGTAGGAACGTAGAAATCCTCAGGCCGAGAGACGCTTAGGGTGACCTGTAAGGTGGCATCGTAAAAGGGTGGTGTTTCCTCCTTGACCTTCTTTGTTTCGCGGACGTCCTGTCGAGGAGCGTTACTCCTCTTTGTGTATTGTTTCAGACGTCCTTCCTTGATGAGGATCTCGATTGCATCCTTGAGGTGGATGCAGTCTTCGGTGACGTGCCTGTGGCTCCTGTGAAACTAACAGTATTTGGATTTATCGACGTTTGGCTTGGGGGTGTCAGCTTGGGAAAACGAACCTCACTCTGTTTGAATTTCAAGTTTATACACTCGGCCAGAATGCGCTCGCGGGGAACAGTCAGCAGTGTATACTCAGCGAAACGGCTTGCTGGTCCTCTGTTCTCGCGGGAGTCGCGGGGCTTATCATCTCTTCTTTTCTCCCCATTTCATCGAGGAGCCATAGGTTTGTCATACTTCGCGACTTTGATGTTGTCTTGGTTTTGTGAGTCACAGGCGCTGTTGACGGCCTCTTTCTTCTCGTACTGGATGTAGGCTTATGCTTTGAGGAGGAGGTTATCCAGCGAATGAGGCATTTCGATGCCAACGGCTTTGGCGAAGTCACTGCGGGGGTGCAGCCCTCGCTCGAGCAGGTATTTTTTCATACAGGATGTTATGGTGATTTGGACGGCTTCTCGGTTGAACGTCTTTATGTAGGCTTGAAGAGATTCGCCTTTCCCCTGTATGATGGCCTCGAGTAACGCCTCAGATTTCGGATGTCGTTGAGAGGCGGTAAAATTCCTGGTGAACTGCATTTCAGATCCTTCCAGGAAGTGATGGACTCCAAGGCGAAGCTTGTGTACCATGTCGTGGCACCCTTCCCCAAAATTGTAGGGAAGAGTTTGCGCTTGATGGCGCCTCTAACATTGCGGTATTCGAGCATCGCATCGATGTTTTCGATGTGATCTTCTGGGTCCATCGTTCCATCATATGTTGCAAGACTGGCAATTTTCGATCTCGATGGGGAGGGGAGTTTGCATAATCGCTCAGGACAATGGACATTGGGGGTCGTCTTCGTCGCTTCGGACCGGTGAGCGCGACGTGGAGGGTTCATGTCGAGGGCTTTTGTCGCAGTGCGACGAGTTTCTTGGTCGACCCCTCGACTTGTCTAGTTTTTCGTCGACTTTGTTCCTCTTGGGAACGGAGGAACGCCGCTCCCTGCGGGGAGGAGTATGATCACGCTTGTTAGTAATCGTATATTGTGGCATTTCTAGCCGGGATCAGAGGATTCCCACAGACGGGGGAGCAAAGGATTCCCACAGACGGTGCTACTGATCTTACCGGGATCAGAGATTCAATCAGCGGCCAGCAACACGTCGTGGACTCCAAATTCGCCGATGACGGAGAAGAAGAGGGGGTGTACCTGCAAGGAACTCCGATTCAAAAGTAAGGTTCAAAGTGAAAAAAGAGAGCAAGTACAGAGTAGTGAGAATGAATTCAAAATACCTGACCCTCTACTAAAAAGGGTATTTATAGAGACCCCAACGCTGGGCCAAAGGTCATTTGTTGTGGGCTGGATCTTAGGCCCACAACGGATGACTGCTAGGATCCTACGTAAAGTAAGGAAGATCAGCACGTGGTCTTCATCCTGGGTCAACTCCCCCCACGAACTCTTGGAAGTTGACGAATTGCCCGTTACGAAGGGCAAAACATTTCCACGAGAAACGCGGGATTAGCTAGCCACACGTCCTCAGGTGAGAACCGTGTGAGAAGCGCGTGGGGAACGTGTCATCCTGCGGTTATGATGGATTGGGTATGTTTTAAGCCTTCTTCGACGTTGAGCTGGACTGGGTTGTGCCAGACAGTGGATCAGCCTCAGGCCCAGTCTAGAACAATTTTCTTACTTAAAAGGAATCACAATGTTCTCTTAATAATTTTGAAGAATATTTGAAGAACATTATATAAATATTCACGATCATTAAAACCAAGAACTAAATAACAACACATGTCATAGGATCAATCTAGTCGATCCTGTAAACGATCAAAAATTTAGTAACTTTGAATGACTAATGGTTGTTTGACATTTTTGACGGTAAACAACAACTTAATAATATAGTTTTATTACCTAACCAACACTATTTACTTATGCATAAAGTATTGAGAAAAATCTCAAGTCTCGCATTAATTGAAAATAGAGCATTAAAAAAGTTGATATAGAGTGACCCTCATCACTTTACAAGTCGGTTGTGTAAGAATGAGTTAGACCAAACTCTAATATATTATCAAAGTGTATCAATCGGACCTTGAGCCGCCCATTGTTAATATCCACGCACCAACCCCAAACGAGTGTTAGGCGTGAGGTGTATTGAGAAAAATATCAAATTCCACGTTGATTGGAGATAAAGCATTGAAAAAATTTATATAAGGTAACATCTCTCACCTTACAAATTGATTTTGTAAAAATGAATTAGACTAAATTTTAATAAAAAATTATAACTAATTTAAATTAACAAACTCATATACACAACCATAATTGTTATTAGTTATTATTAGTCGATGACTCATTTTCATTAAACTCTTTAATTTCTTAAACACTTCGATTCTGAGTCTCTTTAATCAACAAATCTATCACGTCCGACTCTTTGGTCAACATATCTATCATGGAAAAGGTTAGCAAGTCATCCACGTAGAGACATGGAATGACAATCCCTATGCTAGTGTCTTTTGTGATCTACACTCTATGTTACGACTCACAGCTTAAGTCAATTTCAATTAAGGACACAATTATCCTTTTGTTCCAAGCCAAAACATCTATACAATTTAAGGTTAAATTGAATACTAACAATTATATATATCTGATTAAAGAATTCCGACATGTGTACTAAAATTGTCAAATAGTAAACATCGTGTTTGAGTGAAACTCCAATTTAATTTTTAAGCATCATTGTCTCTTATTTAATCTCTAAAATATACAATATAGTCGGAATTTCTTAAACAAATATATGTACAAAAAAATCCTTTGTCCTTAACAAAAATACTTGAGGTTGGTTTTGACACACTTAGAAGAGTTTTTAATCATTTTCGAAAACTTTATGAGTATGTATAGATTTAGGGGTGTGTAAAAAAATTGATTATTATTAACTAAATTAGTATCTAAATTGTTCCACTTTTAAAAATTCAAATCAAATGTTAAAATATAAATGTAGTTATTCATTTTGTTATTCAAATATAAACTAGTTTTTATAATAATAATAATGTGGTTTAATTATTGGATATCTAAATTTTTTTGTTTGTTAAACTGATATGTTTATCTCTTTTCATGCTTCTTCATATACACGTTATAAATCAATTTTATATTTTGAACTATTTTAAAGTTAATTCTTTTGAATTTTATAAAAAAAATTATTTTAAAAAAATTCAGAATTTTGTTTTTCAAAATGGAAAAAAAAATTCAGAATTTTGTTTTTCAAAATGAAAAAAAAAAATTTATTACTATAAATTATTTGTAGTTTATTCTGCATAATGACTATTAAAATTGGTAAGAATTCACGCATAACTAAAAAAATATTATATTGATTGAATTAATTCTATTACGACAATTACATAACGGTAATCAACACAACCATTATAACTACAATACTCATTCAATTTTCACATAATATAAACCAATTGTTTTTTATAAAAAAAATATTATTTTCAAAGAAAAAAATATTTTAAAACCTTATTAAATTTGTTTAAGTATTTAAATTTAAGAATTGATATAATTTAAAGGAAATAAAATTAAAATTTAACTAAATAATCAAAATTCATTTATAACCGATTTTAAATCGGTTTGGAATAAGTGGTTTGATTTATAAACCATAAGCATAAAAATGAATTGGTTTATAAACCATATATGGATTGGTTCATATTAAATGATTATCCACATGGTTGTCAAACTCGCAGGTAGACGAGTTTACGAGTCTATGAAGTAAAACGAATAGACTCACGTATAGAATCATTTTTTGATAAGTTCGAGTAGACTCTGATAGACTCGCATAAACTCGTATAGACTCGCGAGTTTATGGTGAGTTTACAAGTCTATAAATTTTTTTGAATTTTATTTTTTTTAACCCATAAAGGGCCCAAATTTCCTAAAAGATTTTATTTTATTTTTAAAAAATCCTTATTTTTTTGCTGTACGAGAATTAGAAAGCCTTTCTCCTAGTCTCTTGTTTTAGCAAAGTTTCTTCCTCCCTTTATCCCTTCATAAACGACGTGCGTTTATTATGTCTCTTGCTTTGTTCGTGTTCGTTCTCATAAATCAATCATTTGTTGTGCAAGTATTTTTCTTATATGTTTCACTTTGATGTTTCTCTTGTATATTCTCTTGTGTAAAGATAATGAATATATAGCTGAAGGGAAGTTGATGTTGTTGTTACTAATATTGTGCAAAGTGGTAGTGGTGGTGGAAATGTTGAATTAGGTGAAAATGGAAATTCAAGCAATCCAACTTTGGTTAATGATAAAGGTGTTTTATCCGAAGTAAAATTTTATAATGATACTTAAGATACCGATGAAGATGACGGTAATGATTTTACTGAAGTTTTTGATGTTTAAACCCATTAACATATTTGTTTTATGATTTTTTTGCTCTATGTAATAGTCAATTAAGAAGAAACTAATACCTTAAATTTTTAAATATATACTTTACTATTTTGTTTGTTTTATTATTGAATTTTGAAATTTATATTTTGATGTTAATTGGTATATATATATATATATATATATATATATATATATATATATATATATATATATATATATATATATATATATATATATATATATATATATATATATATATATATATATATATATATATATATATATATATATATAAAGAGGTATTTACAAGATTAAAAATACGTGTGTATGTGTCACATATAGGTTTTTAAAAGTCATTTTTAATTTTCCATAGACTTGTACGAGTCGAGTCTGCAAGTCGGATCTACGAACCCTTTACGAGTCTGAGTAGACTCACGAGTTTGACATTCTTGGATTCCCTGTCAATAATATAAAAATAAAACCAGCCACCTCTCAAGATTACACACTATTTAGCAATCTCTATTGCAAATTATTTGAGGTACAAAGCAATATTAACTTTCCTCAATTTATCACCTTCATCTCTTAAGTTCTACATTGGATTTAAGTTTGTTCCCTAGCTAGAACTTTCATGGAAATGTTACATAAGAAGTCTCAGAAAAGGAGGGGAGTGGGAGTCTACTGATATCGTGGCGATAGCTGTGTACAAGTCAAGTTTCCATATTTGTCTCCTAATGAGCAGTAGAATTCAACATCTTGTTACTTGCATACTTGAAATACGCATGTTCTGCATTCGCTAACCGACTTTGGAACATGGTCCACTCCCTCCTACATCTTTCCCTCACCTGCTATCAACATGGAAACATTAAATAATTTTATAATCAAAATTCATAAGATATATCAACTTGCAACATATCAACTGAAACATGTAAAACATACCCCCTGCCATGGTGCTTTCCCGGTTTCTGTTTTACCCTGCAAAGAACATGAAAATTGATAAGAATCTTAGTGTCATCCGTGACTAAAATTTTCAAGTTTGATATATACAATAATACTGGAATTTTTTTTTACCTGATTTCCTAGTGTAGGAACACCTTGGTGAACAATCCACTGAGCATCAACAACTCCAATCTTCTCATGTGCAGGCTATATCAGGAAAAAGAAGTTAGCTTAAAGCTCGTAAAAGTAAGAGTCATGAATTTAGAGAATGTGGGAATAAACTAACCTCAACGCATCTTCTAACAGCAAAATCAAGGCCCCACCCATGGACTAAGTCATTCTGCAATGCCAAGAGTTGTACAGTTAGAATTTATAAAGTGCTAAAAGAACCATTAAAGAAATTAGCGGGAGTCTTTTAAAATGGTTAGGATTAACCATTCAACCTGAATCATGTGCCAGACACAACGCCATGCTTCTCGTGAGAAGACTGGAGCCATAATCTCAACAAAACTGCATCGTGTCAGAGAACACACAATTATATACAACCCAGAAGACCACATAATACAATATTTATACATCAGAAGTAACTTACGCTGCACAAGGAGGTAGATGAGGGTCAGAACACCACCCCGGTTTCTCCTCCGTCACTCTAATAAAAAACACAAAAATAAATAGTTAATACACATTATCAAAATATATGAACCACGAGAAACTGTTATTAGGCTCTAATCGCTCTTACTTGTGCACTTCTTTATCTCCTCTTCTCTTTGTCATTTGCCATGTTAACCCTTTATTAGGTTCCAAACCTGGCTGTGAAATCTCCAGGCCATGCTTCTTCACAAGTTTTAAGTACCTGCACTTGAAATAATAGGGGCGTATGAAACTTTAACCAAAAATAATCTTTTAAAATATCCATCCAATATCAAATACTCACTCTTCAGCGTTAAAATGCTCAACACCCAGGTCTTCATCCCATATAAATATATAGTCATATGAAGCCACGATGTCAGGATGCAGAAACCGCTTAGCATACCACCTAGAAGGATAAAACCCCAAATAGTCAATATGATTACAAGGTTTTGGAATAGAAACTCACTTTTTTTAACTGCAAAAGCCACAATGAAAATCTGTCATCAAAAGCTACTAACATACTGGCTTCTTACCATTTGGTCTGTTTGCGACCACTCACATGAATAGCCTTCTTTGACCATTCAAACTCATCCCATTCATTAGTTCGACCATCATAATGAAATAGAAGGATGGTGAAGTTCTCTGAAAACTGTTCAAGAAAATATTTAGTTAAAAGAGACATCAACAAGCGCACTCAAACAGATAGAGCAAGAGACTGAGAGAGACCTTTTTCACAGCTGCGTCAATATTTTTTTTCATATCGTAGCCAACAGTGAAGGTCACAAGGTACTTTGGCTTGAACGTTAAATCCTGCAATTGCCAACTTAATTAAATCTTTTGTCCAGTTGCACGTTTTATAAGTTTTCCTTAAATGGAAGAAAAATCTAACGAAATTTTACTATGACATTTGGCATTTACACACCTCACTGGGTTTGCCCCACAATCTACGCAAGTAAAAGTCCGACTCAGCTTCAACAATGCCAGGAGGTAAACTTTCAGCTCCTCTTGGATTTGATGGAACCCAAATCTGTAGAGAAACAATAAAATATGGAACATGCAATTGATCAATATAGACTTTAAACTATCCACTTTCCCAATATTATATAAAACAAAATCATTTTCAGAAGCCCTTATAAATAGTGTATTAATGATTATCAAACAAGCATATGAAAATGTCACTATTTTCTTTCCTCTCAATTCTAGAAGGCATGGAGTCGTCAACAAACCTGATCCCTATAAACCCGGGAACTTAGAATGTTCTTATCGTAAAGCACAGTGTGTACCTTTGATGTACCACTTGATGAGCGATTTGGTGAAGCTCTTTTATTATTATTGTTCATAAAAGACCAAGCTTGACGACCTGAATATCTGTCTTCAATGTACGAGAGATCAATTGAGGGAAGCAAGCCAGATGGAAGATTGAACTGCAAAATGTTATGCAGTATGTACTATATAAGCATTGGTTTTATTTAGTCTAATTAAAAAATAAATAAATAAACTACTATAGCACAAGGTAAAAGGAAGAAGATACTAAATCTGTACCTTTGTTAATGACAATGTGGGAAATGACACTCCTAGAAAGAAGCCAAAAACTACTCCAATAAAAGTTGACACAATAAGCCTCATAATTTCACTTGGTTTTCTACCAGTAGAACTAAAACCAATGAAACAGAAATGTCACACAATGGAGTTTATAACGTAAATAAGCATACACAGCTTTTGTCAAGAGCAAACAAGATCACCATTGACCAGACCTGCGTGTAACGGTCCCCATTTATATCCAAACTTCCCTAGCTGTATGCTCATAAATCTATATGCAGAAGTCACACTTCACCATTCATTACTCCGTCTAAGAAACAAAAAATGCTTGTTTAAAGAAGAAAAACCCCTGGTGAAGAAATAAATAATAAAGAAAAAAGATACATTAATAACCGGAACCAGATAATGGTGCAAACTTCAAAGAGCATAAGGGATAATAATTTTAAGAAAACAAAATAATATAATCTACGGCATGTGGAATCTCCTAATATCACTAATGATCCTCAATATGTCGGGGATAATCACAGTCAGATTAGTTTACTTCTAATCATAGTGACATTCTGTTGAACTATTCCAACATAACACGACTATTAAGAAAGTGAGAGCGCCTTTGGAAGGCACAGTTTAGAAATGTTCAAGTTTCCTAGAAGCAACAACAAAGGAACCAAATATATAGCAGTCGATGATGAAAACCGACAAATGAAATGAACCATAAGCAAGAAATAAACCTCCAAAATTAGCTCAAAAGGTTAAAAAAACTCGTGATATCGTTGAGGGAAACATGAAATGCCTTGAACATGATAATGATCCCAAATGAGAAGCTCCCCAATTACAAAACCATGTCGAAGTTTCTATGAAAACGTTAAGTGTCAATGGGCTAAACGTTCAGGATCCAACGGACCTCAACACCACATATCCACCCAAAACCTTAAGGCGTGTATGAATCCTTTCTCTTATATATCAAAACATTTCCTCCATTTCTAGTCGAAGTAAGACTTAACCGCTCACACTTGCACTCAACCATTAGTAGCAGATGAGGAAAACCAACCAGTGAAATGAACCATATGCAAGAAAACTCTTACTTTTCCTCTATAACCTCAGAAATTAGCTCAAAAGGTTAACCAACTCATATGATCTTCAAGGGAAACATGAAATCCCTTGCACATAATAATGATCCCAAATGAATAGGTCCCCATAAAAAAACACGAACTACCACCAAAGAATAGATTCAATTCAAATAAACAAAAAGAAAAAAAAAACATTAAAAAAAAAATTGTCATATTTAGAAACAAAATCAGGCAATCAAAACGGGCACAAAATTTTCTAGTTAAGATGAAATAATTATATCAACTATCATAATAATCAAATAGCAATAACTGCATCTATTAATAACTAGAAGGATCGTAATTTTCTCAAAAACTAAAAGGATGTGATGAAGTAACAAGAGTTCAGAATTGCAGAAACAATGAATTGTAGAAAGAAGAAGAAAACGTACCGGAAATAGCAGGGTTTAGATAGATGAAGATCTGAGAAAAACAAAAGGAAGGTTTTAGAGTGAAAAGGTGAGAGAAACAAAATCCGAGCTGGTGAAGTGGAAGAAGAGAGCGAACGGAGGGTGAATTTTGGTGGCGGCAGAATGGAATGGTGAGTTTTTGAGGTTGGGTTTTATAAGCATGAAGCGCTAACAAACAAGATCTTTGTGAGTTTGGAATTGGAACAAGAGGGTTCGCGGTTTTGGATCCTTTTTCTGTTTTTGCTTTTGGTTTTAGTTGGGTTTATGTTTCCTTCATCTTCCACAATTTTGTTGAGTTACTAATATACACACAAAAATTTCAACATTTAATTTAAGTTAAAAATTTTACAAATCAGTTTTATAAAGTTGAATTAAATTATTAAAAGTCTCGTTTAATAAACACAGACTTTGAAAGTGTTTAAAATAGTAATGGTTAAGTAATAATATTTAGCAAAGTAATATTGTAATAGTTGTAATAGATACATATGAATATAATGGATGAACATAGGATTAGAATCTTTAACTTTAGAATGACAAATATATAAAAAAAATTGTATAAATAAATTTTAAATATGTATAACTGATATTTAGTATTTCAAATATAATATTTACCTTAATATCCAATTAAGTGTCTCCTTTTAGATGATCACAATTATATTTTTTACTCAATTATGTAATAATTTAGTTGTCTTTAATAGAAGTTTGTAGACAACATAATGTCAAATAAAATGTTTCATTTTTTTTAATATGTCGAGATTGTTATAAATGATATGATTATCAATATCTATAAATAAGTGGATTTCACAATACATACGATCTATAAATAAAATCCATATTGTATTTGAAATTAATATTTAAAATGTAGATAATAAAATACATACTCTTTTCTCTCTTCTCTTATTTTATTTTATTTTATTTCATAACTTATTATCAACCCAAAAATTTATCAAAGTTCTAACTATTGAAGGTAATATTAGTTATATTGACTCTTTCTTTTATTCTTTTCATTTCTATTTCTTATTTTAAATTTTGATTATATATTATTTTATTATATTATCAAACATTTTTGAAGGATGATAAAATAACGAGTTATATATATATATATATATATATATATATATATATATATATATATATATATATATATATATATATATATATATATATATATATATATATATATATATATATATATATATATATATTCTGAAAAGCGTATGATACATCTTTGAATGATAGCAAAACAATATTTTGTTATATAGTTTTTGAAGAACTTATAAGTATCTTTAAAGGATTGTTATATAGTTTACGAAGAACTTATCAAGTATTCGGAAGGATAGAAAAAAAAGTTGTTAATGATACATCTTCTCTTTTATATAAGAGATTATTTACTATTTAGATTCATTGAATAATTAATATATTTAGTCTATAAATTGACCAAATACATTGATTATTCAATGAATCTAAAAAATGAGTTGTCTCTTATATAAAAGAACGGAGGTAGTAATTCTTAAAGAACTTATCAAGTATCCTGAAAGATAGAAAAAATATTATTATATAATTTCTGAAGAACTTATCAACTATCTTGGAAGGATAAAAACTGTAGTTCAACATAGGCGTAAGCAGTCTCCGAAAAAGCGGAGGCTGCTGAAAAAACTGTAAAAGACCTCCTAGAGGAAAATTTTATATCGGAAGCCCAGTACACAACCTGTCTGTCCAACGTTGTACTAGTTAAGAAACATAATGGAAAATAGAAAATGTGTGTTGACTATACTGTTCTCAATCGGGCATGTCCCAAAGATGCTTACCCATTGCCTAACATCGACAAACTCGTCAACAATTATGTAGGTTTTAAACTGTTGTCATTCATGGACGCGTACTCGGGATACAATCAGATCCCCATGGCGAAGGCCGACAAGCAATACACGGCCTTCATGACTGAGTCGGACAATTATTACTATAATATAATGCCCTTCGGTCTGAAGAACGTCGGGGCGACCTACCAAAGGATGATGAACAAGGTCTTCCGCGGAGAAATCGGGGACATGCTTGAAGTTTAGATGGACGACATGATCGTGAAGTCACGAGAAGAGGTCGACCATACCGCCCATCTCAAGAAGGTCTTCAAAATGGCAAGGAAGTGCAGGATGAGGTTCAACCCTAAAAAGTGCACATTCGGCGTACGAGCAGGCAAGTTCCTTGGTTTTTATCTAACAGAACGAGGAATAGAAGCCAACCCGGACAAGTGTAGGGCCTTCTCCGAGTTCGCCACGCCGAACACAAAGAAGTCTATCCAGTCACTAAATGGGATGCTCGCGTCTTTATCGTGATTCATCGCCAAGTCTGCACAGCATGCCCTCCCCTTCTTTAAACTGCTAAGCAAGAAGGCCACATTCAAATGGACTGAGGAATGCGAACAAGCTCTCCTCCACCTCAAGCAAGTCCTCTTGGAGCCGCCAGTGCTGTCGAGATCCATGGTTGGGGAAACCTTATACCTATATCTCGTTGTCGCCACAGAAGTCGTCAGCGCAGCACTGATCCGCAAAACTCCCGAAGGGCAAAAGTCGATATACTTCATGAGCAAAGCCCTCCAAGGGCCTGAGCTCAGGTACCAGCAGATTGAGAAGGTCGTTTTTTCCCTCATCAACACGGCCAGAAGGTTACGACATTACTTCCTAGCCCATAAGATCATAGTCAGAACCGACCAGCCTATCAAACAACTGCTCGGGCGACTAAACATGTCGAGAAGAATGCTCAGATGGTCACTCGAACTCTTCGAATTCTACATCCAATACGAAAGCAGAAAATCCCTCAAGGTTTAAGTCCTGACCGACTTTATCGCCGATATGGCTTCTACAGAATCCCCAACCCCTGGGGCGCACAAATGGACCATCTTCGTCGATGGCACCTCTAGCTCGACGGGAAGTTGAGCGGACATCATACTGGAAAACAAAGAAGGTATCCTGATATAAGTCTCCCTCGCCTCGGCGTTCCTAATGTCGAACAACCAGGCCGAGTATGAAGCGTTTCTCACAGGACTCCGTCTGGCTCAAAACCTTGGCGCGAATGAGGTAAAAATCTTTACCGACTCCCAGCTCGTGGCATCCCAAGTACGGTGAGAATATCAAGTCAAGAACGATAACCTCGCCGAGTACCTCTCTTTGGTAAGAGAAAGAATGAAGAGCTTCAATTTCGTAGAGGTACAACACGTTCTAGGCGAACACAACACCCAATCAGACAGCTTGTCAAAAATGGCTAGCACGAAAAGGAAGGGCGAAAACAAATCCGTAATCCATGAAGTCCTCTCTCACCCCAGCATTGAAAGAGGCACGATAACTGCCGAGGTAAACATTATTGGTGACAATGACTGCTGGATGACCCTTGTGTACACCTACCTCAGCATGGGACGCCTGCCTGACGATGCCAAAGAGGCAAGTATGGTTAGACGTCAAGCCTTCTCATACATCTTGATCGAAGACAAGCTGTACAGACAGGGATTCTCCATCCCCCTCCTCAAGTGTGTCGATGAATCCAAAGTACCAGGCATACTCCGAGAGATCCATGAACAAATCAACACCCAACACCTCGGCGGAAGATCACTTTCCCGCAAGGCCCTAAGAGAAGGATATTATTGGCCCACCATGTAGCAAGACGCCAAAGAGCACGTCAAGAAGTGCAAAAAATGTCAACGGTAAGGAGACATGCACCTGGCCCCGCCAAACAAGCTCAAAACACTTTCGTCGCCATGGCCCTTTGCATGGTGGGGGTAGACATCCTCGGGCCCTTCGCCATCGGATCCTACCAAAATAAATATTTGATAGTTGGCGTCGACTACTTCACTAAGTGGATAGAAGCCAAAGCCTTACCCAAAATCACGGCCTAAAACATACTATGTTTCTACAAACAAAACATACTTGCCCGGTTTGGCGTACCCTAGGCACGACAGCAAAGTCATCAAGCGTGAGTTCCAGGTGGGCAGCCTAGTCCTACGAAGGAACCAAAAGGACTCACACGAAGGAAAGCTCACTGCAAATTGGGAAGGCCCCTAGCGTGTCCGAAACAAAACGGGCAACAAGGCCTATTACCTCGAAAACCTAAACGGGGAAGAACTTGCTTGACCATGGAACACAGAAAAACATAAACAATACTACAGTTAGACACTACCCGTGACCCGTTTGCATCACAACCACAGGGGCGCGACATGGTACAAACGCGACTCCTAAAGTTTATAACAAAAAAGATAAGAGTCATCCATTTGCGTGTGCGGGAAAGACCCTTGATCCAGTGGGGACCCCTCAACCGAGCTTCACTGTTGTCGTACCATTAGAGCAGAACACCCAGCACACGATGGGAGGTTCACACCTGGGAAAAAGACCTCGATCGAGATCTTGGCCCCATGATCGATTGGATGCCAACTCCGATCACCCGACCAGTTCCTTGCATAGTCGGTCATCAAACATGTCTAGTAGGAAAACAAACAGAAATACAATTCAAAGCATAAAGCACCCACTGCATAAAAGTAAAGTTATTATATATCCAAAATGACGGGCAAAACTCATTGCCAAAATTTACAAGAATGGCTAAGTAGGCCAGAAACGGATACATCAAAAGTAGGCACGCAGGCCAAGAAAATAACACAGGCATGTAGGCCAGTAAAACAAAACAACAAAACAACTAAAAGGCTTCATCCTCCTCCTGCTTGCGTCCCACCTCGACCGGGCCGTCGTCCCCCTCTTCAATTTCCGACGCGACCACGCGATCCTCGACGACCTGATGGAAGGGCCCGTCACTTTAGTGATAAACGGGACGTCCAGGTTCACGATCTAGAGTTGATCCACAGTACTGTCATAACCCACCTCGAGCGCCCCCAGGCAATCCTGCTCAAGCTGCTGGATCCTTGACACCAGAGTTACCCAGGACGCCATGAGCTTTTCCTTAGCGGTTTCGTCCTCCGCAGGCTGGGAAGCTGCCTCCAGTTCTGCAACCCGTACCAAGAGCCTTATCCTCTCTTCACTTGCGGCCTTCAACTGCTTTTCCACCTCGCTGTAGAGCTTAAGCTGAGCAGAACTCTTTTCTTTCGCCTGGTCGAGATCAGCAAGCAACTTACTCCTCTCGGCTTTTACGGTCGCAAGTTCATCCTTCAATTTGGAGAGTTCGGTTGAAAAGCAAGCCTCATCATTAAGGACTATAGTCGTCTTGAAGACCCGAATCACCGCGGCCAGGTCCTCTGTCAGAGCCTTCTTTCTCGTCTGTCGATCAGTACCCATAATGGCTTTGATCTCCGCGGCACCCACCACTGGAGAGTTGGCCCCACAGAAGAATGTGGGTCGCAGATGACAGGGGGGAGCGAGAACCTCTCCTCGGCACTACCCTTGGTGAGGTCAACGGTTTCAGGCTCGCCAACCCGCGGTCTTTTAGGTGTCCCCTGTGAGGAGGGGGACTGACTGCCCTGGGGGGAAGAAGACGAGCCACCAGGACGCTGGTCGGGACCAGGCATCTGCTGTGCCTAGGCAACCCTCCCCTTTCCAGATTTATTCATACCCTTGTTGGTCGCCAACCATTTCACACATTCGTGCATGCTCGACATCTCTCTTGCAAAACAAACCAACAACGAACATACAGACAAGGTCCAAGTAAAAAGCGGACCCACTACCTAAGAGGCACAGGGCTTCCTCATTGGGAGCACACTCGAGGAGGGCCCTCGTATTGATCAAGCGCGACTCCGTAAGAATCTCCCCGTGCGAGTCGAGGATAAAGTTCCCATCCAACGTCACACACTTCGCAGGGGTGAAACTAGCCACAAAAGTGACTAGATTTTGGTAAGCCGCCCGGTCGTCAGCATCCAGCGAGCCTACCCGCAGATGTAGATATTTGTGCCTTTGTCGAAGTATTCCTCTGCCCAAACCAGCAAAATCTTCGACACTAAGATCTCTTCGGGCTGCCCGTCTCTTTCTTGGACCTCGAGGTTAAAAAGTGAGTCCACGACCGTATGATTGACGAGCTTGACGACGTAATATAGGTCCTTGAAGGTTCGAATATAATCCATGTACGTCCGGAAGAGCCTCCTTGTTTGCTTCAAGGACACCCACCTTTGTCGACCATCGAGCGTTTGTCTTTGATGGTGGAAGATACGAAAGAAAAAGGTGAGAGTGGCCCCGATATTGAGATGTTGACAGACGAGCTCGTACGCCCGTACGAACGCAATCGCGTTGGGATGTAGTTGCGAGGCACGACAGCCAAAGCCAATAAAAAACTCCTAGCTGGAAGTCAGTGAAGGCCAGACGCAGTCCCGCCTCTCGGAAGGTAAACTCATACTTAGGGAACCTCATCCCCTTATATGCCGAGCATATTCGGTGGTTTGCTTACGGTTTATACACCTGTCAAAGGAACCCTCAAGGCGGTTCTCGACATTGGCGTAAGCGTCAAACTCATCCACAATAAAGCGAGAGGAAATGCTTAGGGGCTCCTCCCCGACCCAGTTTGTGGCAGACCTTTTGCGCTCTTTGCTGGCCTGCGTCATTGGGGAGTCTGCCTCGTCGTCAGTTTCAATAATTCCATGGACCCAAGAAACCATTTACACCTGAAAAGCAAAGGAAATCAGTGAATTTGACATTCAAAATTAAATCCACCCTTCCACCGCAGATCAAGTGAAAGGGCGAAGAGAGGAGACCCCCTACGGACAGGGCATCTCCCGCCTCGACAGACGAGAGCGGACCCCCGAGACTTCGAGCACTTGTCCTCGGAAAGTTCATGTGAAACTATCCAACGTCCCCGGGAACCTCACTACCTGTCCCCGGGAAGTTCGAGCAAACTATCATACCTCCCCGGGGACTTCATCATTTGTCCCTGGGGGATTCATCCAAAACTATCCTACGTGCCCAGGGACTTCATCCTAGCACTACATTAACTCAAAGAAGCCTTGGCGTATTTGCCAGAAACTCCACGGTCTCCCTGGGGCATTCATCAGGTCCACCGGAGAAACCGCCGAAAAACAGAAAAAACAAAGACAGGGCAGCAGAGACTTACTTGGTACGACGGTTCTGGGAGGACGATACGGCGACGTGCGGAGGACGTCTCGGTGCTGAAAGTTGGGAAGCTTGAACGAGAAGGAGAGGTAACGTCTTGAACGGTAGGAGTGAAAAGAAGAAATGAAGCAGACTCGGTCCTATTTATAAGTCTAGCACGGGACTCGAGGTGCCCCTAGGCACTCAAACGCCCCTACCTCTAGCTGCCCTAGCAAAATACTGGTTACCTGACACGTGGCAGCACTAGAGGCTCCGCATTCATCCGTCTCCCCTTCGAGCTCCCTGACATGCCTCCGCTCCCGACATGGTACACGGCTCCCAATTCTATACGTCGGGCAGATACCTTCTCCCAAAGAGGTCCTCGACATTTCGACCTACCGTTAAGTCATTACTCCTCCACCTAGGAGCAACGACTTGGGGGGCTCCTGTTCTGGACTAGGACAAGACCTTCCCTTCAGCCGGGTAGGCTCAACCCAGTGTTATGCTGATGAGGCCCAACAAAGCCCAATCTCCTCTATCGAGCACAAGCCTAAACAAGGCTCACTAGTCGGGTAGAAGACTCTCTTGACGGGGAAGCTCACGCACTTCCCTCATGTTCTCCACGTGTCCCCCACACAGGGACACATCATCAGGCAACTACCCACTTCCGAAAGTGATGGTCAGCCCATCTTCCAAAGATCTTGGGACAGTTGATCCAGGGCGAAGACCATGTGCTGGTTTTTACTACGTCGCGTAAGCCCTGGCAGTTACTTGTGTTAGGCTTGACAATCTGCCCCAATGCAATGTAACCGTTGGCCTGCGCTTGGGGCACATTATATATACTCTCTTTCACTAAAGGGTCAGGTATTTTATTCATTACACCTTCTCTCTGTACTTGTTCTCTCCAATTCTGATACTCACTTAAGTATAGGAGTATCTTGCAGGTACACCCCCTTTTCTCCTCCACAACACCGGTGAAGGCAGAAACTTACGACGTGTGGCAGGTGTCATACCCTAAATTTGTCCTACCCATTTTTTATTTATTTTCACCTTTTTCTATTTTTTTTTCTGTTTTACGTTGCCCACTTATTTTCTCGTTATTTAGACACGTGTCTGCTCGTAATTGCTTGATTTTTTAGAACTTTATCTTTTTGACCAATTAAGGTGTGATACGTGGCCTAAGAACATTTTGTGAACATTATTTTCTTAAGCTTTTTCTTTTTAACGTTACTAATAATATATATTTGTTTTAGTAATTATTTTTTCGTTTTTATAAATTTCAGTTTATTTTTAAATACTTTTTTCTAATATTCATTTAATTGTTATTTGTTAATATTTATTTATTAATTTAATTTTGTTAATTAGCTAGTGTATTTATTAATTTATACCAATAGCATATGGGTTTTATTAACTAATTGAAGATAATGAAAAGAAAATATTGAAAAATTAAGAGAATAGGGTCAGATTTTGAATTGAGAGAGCAAAGCAAAGCCCATTTGTTAATGGCCTGTTAGGGTTAGAGTCTGATTTAAAGAGGGGAGTTTCACTGTTCACAAGGGGAGGAGGAGGAACCCTAATTTGGAGAACTGATCATTTCCTTCTTCGTGAAAACAGCCGCAGCTTACTTCACAAGACCCGTCCGCCATTTCCAACACCTCTCTCTCTTCCTCTTGACAATACTCAAACGCATCCGCCTCTGCCCTCACCGTTTCTCTCTCTCTCTCTCTCTCTCTCTCTCTCTCTCTCTCTCTCTCTCTCTCTCTCTCTCTCTCCTCCATTCGATTATCCCTCAATCCCCTCATAAAACCCTCACGTTTCAACATTCATCATTCCTACGTGAACATCAACAACAAACAGTACCAACATCGCTTCCAAATCTGGATGCTGCGAGAAATGTGTTAATGACAGATTGTCATCGTGCTCGACTCGCATAACAGTTTCGATACTACACAAGTTTCTTATCCAAGGTTCTGCAACAACAACATTTCAGCAATTCCGAGCGAGATCTCGATTCGCAATCACGACACGCAACGACGTTTCAAGTTTATTGCGGTTGGTTTTCAAGTATATACTCTCTTTACAAATTTTGTTTCATAACATGTGTTCTGTTTCGACCATGATTTTGGTTTTGAGTTCCTTGACTCTACATTAAACTTGTGTTCTAGCTAGGAGTTTTCTTTTTCGAATCCTTAGTTTTGGTTGAAGTCTCAACAGTGTTGGTGTGTGTTATTTTAAGTTCTGTTATAAACATTGATGTAGTTAAGTTGTGGCTATGTAGCATCATTCACATTGCAAAATCAGTTTCGGCAGTATTACTTTCTTCGTGTATTCGATTTCTGCCCAATTCATTTACATTGTCCAATTTTGGCACTATGTTGTGATTATGCAGTGCGGTTTAGATTCGGAGTTCTTGAGCGTAGTTTCATAATATTTTTGTAACCTGCTTTGAATGTGACAGTCTGTTTAATTGATATGCCATGTTGCTTGCTAATAAGGACCACTCAAACAAACTATGAACAAGTTTCTAGGATAATATATAGGTGATATGGTTGTTGAGATTGGTGTAATTGTGAGAGCTGTTGTGTTCGTTTTTCTGTGTTTGCTGGCTTCAAATTAGATTGTATTGAACTTTGTTTCGGTTCAAATCAATGGTGAAAACCATAAACATGTTTGAACTTTGGTTGCTTCGACTACCCCTATGTTTTTTTTGATGATAAATATCATGTGTTTGCTGCAAATTTCGCTTTAATCCAACAATCCATCCGGTTCAAAACCTCTATTTGTATGTGTGTGTAATTTCAAATTATCATCAAGGATGTTTCGATGTTATATGGATGGCAGATACGTTTCGGTACCGTGGATTATCTTCATTCACTTATATCATGTAAATACAAAAGAAAATTGTTGTTCTGTTAATCTTAGTATTGTTGAGTTTTTATCTTCAGTTTTGTGTGGATTCTAAGAATAGAACGGTGATGTCAAACTGAAATTTTTGTTTTCAAATTAATAATGGGGTTTGTTTGTTGGTTCGCTGGCGGTTGATTTGAGAAATGGTGGGTTACCGTTTCTGTTTCGATTTTGGATCATATTCTGTCGAACTTTCTGTGATTATAGTGCAATAGTTTGATATTATTCATCCCGCTATTTATTTTTGTTTATACTGCTATTATGTTCTTTAGTGTTCTTTGATGTTGGATTACGTCGAATGTCGTTACAATTTGATTTAATATTCAGACTTATGCCAGCTATATCAGTTTTCTCTCATTACACTAATGCTCTCTATTTTTTTTCTGTAATGCTTGGACATGCGTAAGTTTTGGTCTGGTGCTGTTATTAATTTTTAGTTACCTCATCCATGCTGCTAAGTTCTCATGATTAGTTACTGGTTGTTATTTTATTACTTATCAATATATACTAGTCCCTCATTCATGCTGCGGTGTTTCGTATTTTGGTGATGACGGCTTAAAATTAGTAATGATACTTATAATGTCATGTAGCATAATGATATTTAATAGGCTTTATATGAAATAATTAAGGGTGATATTCAAAATGATCAAAGTTATATTCTACTTTAGTTAGAAATGGTGTTTATCTTGATTACTTTTAATGGTTTTATTAAGTAAAGTTCTATTTTAGCATTGCATTAATGGATATTTCTCATGTATTATAATGATAAGAAAAAAATAATACTTTTATTAGCTTAAATTTATTTAAATGATTCAAATATTATATTATATCTAATTTATAAAACTAATATTTCATTTATGTTATGATACTGTTGCAAAATAAATTATATTTATTTCAATATATTTTTCAACACTAAAATTATTTTCTAATCAAAATCACGAAAAATTAAACTCTTGAAGTCTAGCACTTTTTGAGTTTTTGAACAATCATTATTGAGGCGTACGCCTTAAGTAGTGTATCGTTCGACTTTTCATTATTTAGTACGTTTTTTTTGGACAAAGAAATATCATAGGAATCTAACATTCTGTGTGATATTTCCGTTGTTCATCCAAATATTTTCTGAATAAAAAAGGTGTTGTTAGGATCTAGCATCCAAATGATACCCCGATTAATTAGTTGTGGAGCCGACGTCTCATTTACCAAATAATCGTCATTTCTCCTATACTTCTCAAATCCAATCTCGTATTCTCACTTCTCATACCGTAAATTCTTTTCATATCCTCGGTTCGATCCAAAATATTTTCAAAACATCTCCTCGATTCAAACTTCGAAAGAAGAAGGTTCTTGGAATCTAGCATTCCTTGAATCTTCGAGTGAATAATTCTTGAGGCACGCCCTTGAATTATTATTTATTCAATCTTTCGACTTTTTCAAACTAAAACATTTTCAAACATTTTCCTAAGTCGAGTGCTCGCACGCATTCGCAACCATCGACATTTCGCACATACTTCACAATTCCTCTTGGTTTCGATATTAGGGGCACCCTTAGGGACTAATATCGTTTCTCACAATCTTAACCCTTGACACGTCGTCAAGTCGGTTCTATCTTCAATCTGGTTCTCGACTCGTCGTCGAACCATTTTCAAACCAACTTCCTTTTGCCTCGCATCCCCATTTTCGATTCAATCTTTCTACAAACGTTTTAAAACTTACGAAAGAGGGATATTCTTAGAATCTAGCATTCTTTGAATATTCGAATGAATAACTCTTAAGACGCGCTCTTGAGTTGTTATTAATTCATTCTTTCTATTTTAAAACATCCAATTCTTTTAAAACCCAATTTTCGAAAGAATTGAGTTCTTGGAATCGCGCATTCCTTGAATTCTTGAGTGACAAGCTCTTAAGACATGCCCTTGGGTTGCTTGTCAGTCACTCTTTCGTTTCTCAACCCATTTCAAACCTCATCTTTTCGTGGTTATTACCACGAACTACGGACGCTCTGATTCTTTATTTATTCTTGAATATAAGATACGTAGGCACAAGATCGCGATGATCTTGGCGAGCACACTTATATCTTCCTCCATTATTCCGTCCACACATTCCCAACCTTTCCCGTAGTCGAACTACGACGCTATGATTTCTCATTCTCTTCCGAATGAGCATACGTAGGCACAAGGGCCCCAATCCTTGGCGAGCACCCTATCCTCTAACCACCCCTCTCCCCTTTGCGTCTTTAACCTTTTACCCTACCAATTCTACCCTTATTATCGAGAAGAAAAACAAGTAAACCTAGATAACACTCTCCACAAATACCTTAAGAGGTTCCCGTTGAGTACAACGGACGTGAGAGGTGCTAATACCTTCCCCTCGCGTAACCGACTCCCGAACCCGGAACTTGGTTGCGACAGCCCTGTTCCTATCCTTTCGTTTTAAGAGGTTTTCTCGATATTTTCCTCTCCTGTTTGTTCGAGAAAAATAAAGTTCGGTGGCGACTCTGTCGAACCGCATTTCCGCACCTTTCGCGCGAGGGTCGTTTCTCCGAAATGTCTCCGTGATTTTTCGAGGTGCGACAGCAGGCTACTGATTCCTTTCTGATCAGGTAAGATCAGAAGAACATTGAATATCTTTTCTGTCTTGTAATCCATCCTAAATAATGATGCTTGCGAGTTTGAGGCGACTTCATATTAGTAATGATTAAGGTAAAATTTATTTAACGAGTGTTTTTATAATAAAATCTTATTATTTTATGTCTCAGCTAAACAGAAAACTGAAGGGTTAGATCATTTTATTTTCACTTATAAACAAATAAAATCATAAATTGTAATAGATTGGAATCAAAATTTGTACTGAATTGTTTTTTTACCTCGGTGTTATGAAAAATTAAGAGAATTTATATTTTTTTAATAATAAAAAATAGTATGCATAGGTTTTATACCTCGATTTTTTATTGTTCGATGCGAAAACTTTGTCATAAAATGTGTTATTAGTGATTCTTAAAAAAATTATCATGCATCTTGAATAATAGCAAAATAATATATTCTATAGAACTAATAAAGCATTTTTAAAAATTTGTGATTGAATTTCTGAAAAACCATTATTTTTTATCTATGTAAAGATTTGTAACAATCATAAAGCATACTAGAAGGATGACACAAATAATTGAAAAAATTACTTTTGATCTTTAATATAAATATATGTTTATAGCAATTGCGATTTAGTTCTCGAATAATTGAAAGATTTTATTTTGATCATTGTTTATTAAAAATGGTAAATTGCTATAGTTTAAAAGGCTTGCATGTTTTGTTTGAAAGACACGTGTAAAACAAATTTAATTACATAATAATTTTATTCTATTTAATAGTATTTATAATTTAATAGTGATTTCATTCTCTCTATGATAGTCTAACTTATTTGATTATTTTATTCTTAAAGAATTCTTTGAATTTTAAATTTAATTAGGATTGAAAATATTTATTTCATAACTAAATTTTATTGGTTTGTGATTAATTTAGATTGACATAATTAATGTGATTAATTTAATATTATTTTAAAATTGAATGTTATTAATTTTGATTAATTCATCAAAAGTTGACAAAATTAATTTGTATTATTGTACTTATTGTGTTTTAAATAAAAATAAATTGTTCAAATATAAAGTGAATGAAAAAAAATTGATTCCTATATTTGATGACTCACTTGCGATATTATCCTTTTTCTTCTTCCTCTTATTCTCTTTTAATAATATCTAAGAACTATAAATATGATTATAGATGTTATAAGTCATACTTTCTAAATTTTAAATATAAGAGTTAAAGATGTGAATTTTTTTTATGATAGATATTTATTGATTTTTGACCTTTTTATATTTTAAAGATAAATTTTATTGGTGATTTGAGTGATAAAGTATTTTCATTTTATAGTATACATATTTAATTTATGATTAACACATACTTACTTTATTTTATCTCAACTTAATTATAATTATATGTCCATATGTTTTATGGTGTTATATTTATTGTATAAAGTTTGTGTTTTAAGATATATATGTAATATATATATATATATATATATATATATATATATATATATATATATATATATATATATATATATATATATATATATATATATATATATATATATATATATATATATATATATATATATATATATATATATATATATATATATATATGAGATTAAGAAGAAAAAGTTAATGATTTTTTTTTGGATGGATTAGAATAATTAGAAGTTTATAAATAAAATTGACAAGTATTAAAGAATCAGAAGTTTCTTCAATCCAATAAATTTTGTGTTTTTAAAAGAAATTAAAAATTTGAAAAATTGAGTTTTTCATGACATTAACTGTTGTATCAATTAAAATATCATGCAAATATTTATTGTCTATTCACAATCAAAAATTTGTGAAATTGTTTTTTCGGGCTAAGATCTCTATTTCTGAATTTTTCAGAACTTTTTTGATAACTATCACATATATTATTAAAGTTGATATTAAATATCTTGTAGCATATGTTCCTAAAAAAATTAACTTGAATATCCATTATTTTCAGGTCTAAAATTAATTGTATGATTGATACTTCATATATCATAAATTCTAAATTAAATGTTGAAAACATACAAAGTATGAATATTAAAATATTCGCATAGTAGGGTTGGAAATGAGTCGAGTTGAGTCGAACTCGGCTCAACTCGGTTCGACTTGGTTCAGCTCAAATCTCGGTTCGAGTTCGACACAAACTTTATTTTAAGCTCAAACTCGACTCCTTATAAGTTCACGAACAATTCGGTTCAACTCATTAAGTTCATCTCGTTAGGTTCATTTCACTTGGTTCACAGACTTAAAAATTATTTTTCAAGTCTATTTTTTATACATATTTGACATTTTAAATTAATATTTTTTAAATATAAAATATTGAAATAAAATAAAAGTTACCAAATTAGAATTTAACTTTGTCTCAAAAATCTAATGATTCAAAAAGTACACAACTTTCAAAAGATACATTTGAAAGTCTAATTCAAAAACTACTCAATTGAAGTTTAAATTTGTCTAAAAAATTCACATTTTCATCTAAATATTTAGGAAACTTATAAAATTTAATGAAATAGTATATGAAAAATTACTAGAAATTGATACATTTCCATCACAGAATGATTACACCACGTGCAACCTTCATTACACATGTTATTTTAGCAAATGTCATTATGTCTCCAACAAGGATGACTCTAAATACAATTGTCAACTTTATTGTCATAACTAATACGAAAGCAACAAATTTAGGATTAGGATTTTGAGTAAATCTTTAAACCTACTTTTAAAGACAATATAATTCTTCTCATATATAGTCGAATTTTGTATAGTTCAAATTCAGCTCATTTAGTTAACGAACTTAATTTTTCGCTCATATTCAACTTATTTGATTCATGAACCTAATTAACGATTTAATTGTCGAACCGAGTTCTAAACTATTTTCGAGTTGGTTCGGTTCATTGTCAGCCCTAGCATTAAGTCATCACATTACTATATGTTTCTCCTCCCTTGATGTATAATTTATTTCAGGTTAATAACCCGACAATTCTCATCTAAGTGAACTTTTTGATATGTTGTGTATTTTTCAATTGCTTCAATATAATACACTAAGACGAGACTTGAAATAATATTGGAAAAATATATTTTATATAAATTCCATTTTTGAGATATAATTTGAGCAAATAATTTGATATTTGATTGGAGTCTCATAGACAGATTATTCATTAAGAAATTAAGTTTTTCAAAATTAGTGGAGATTATGTGACTGAAGACTAGTTCAGAAGCTCAAATGAACAATTTAAAATAAATTGTTATTTTGATCCTCGTATAAACATATATGAATCAAAAATTCAATCAAAGTAAATTCTCAGGTTGAATAATTTAATAAAACAAATGAGTTAAAATTGAGTATGATGCATGGTAAGAACGTTGATTCTAATATTAAAAGTCTCCTACAAGAAAAAGAGATAATTTAAAGATGACTCAACTGGAGATATGAAAACTCTAAGAATAATTTGACATAATTTATTTTTGAGTTTCAAAAGAACTAACAAGGTACCTAAAATTTATGAAAATAAAGGGATTTCGATAAACTATGTCATGAATGAGATATGATGAAAATAAAATAAAGTCAATTTTAACAATGCATTTGTATACAATATAACGTTAAATATGATAAAAGATAACAAGCATCACGAATCAAAAGATGGTAGATAAAGTGAGAATTTGTCAAAATGAACCTATTCAATTAAAAAAGAATTAAACTCATTTCACAAATGACTCAATGTTAGACTAGTAGTCTGAACATCTCTAGGTGTGAAACCAATTGAATATGAATGAATTTTTGGTGAAAAAAACCTAAATAAAAAAGGTAAAATTATAAGATACAAATCTTGAGTAGTTGCTCAATAACTTTCACAAAGACTATTTTGATGAAACATATTCACCTGCAGTTGAGACAATTTAATTTTTAACGTTTAAATATCTTGTAGCATATGAATGACTTAATTTGAACATGATGGATGTTGTAACAACTTATTTATGTGCATCACTTGACGGTGACATTTACATAAAACTCTACCGGTATCTCTATGGATTAAAACAATATAGACACCTGTAATATAATTGTGTCAGTGAATATTTATTAATGAAAAATATACAAATAACTCTATTTCATATTATTTTTATGAAAAAATCTAATAAATTATTTTCTATAATAATTATCTATGTAAATGACATAAAATTATCGAAAGTCTAAAAAAAAATTTTAAAAATTATAAATCTCTTAAAAAAAATAATTTGAGATAAACAACATAAAAAATATAAAATTATACTTATCTTTTAACTTTAAAAGAAAATTTAGAATTTAAAAGTATTTAAATTTATTTTTTAATAAAAAAAATTTGTCCAACATTTTTTTTCCGTATATTGTTACGACATTTATTCTCAAATCATTAACGTGAAACTCTGTTTTATTACATGTATTTGATCCAAATTTCTTAAAAGTATTATTAGTACACATACCTTCATCATTAAACAATGATTTGGAAATTCAGAAGTAAATCAATTATCTTGAAAATGATATGACTTGTAACTGTGTCTAAAATATGTTTTTTCTTTATCGAAAATTAGAAATAAAATAAGGTCATTTACTACTCTAATTGATTATTTAGTTGAAGTAAAGATCGCTTGCTCTATTCAAGTTACGGTATAAATATATTATTATAGGATATGTTTAGAAATTTTATTAGAATTGTAAAAAAATAGTTGATTTAAAATTAAATAAATGTTGTTATTCAATGATTTTTTTTTAAATGATAAAAGAAATAAATAGATTATTTTTGTAAGAAAAATTTTGTAGAAATTAAACTGTCATTTTTTTTAGTGTTAATGATTTTTTTTTAATAAACTAAAATTAATGTAGCAATTATTGTGAGATTTTTTTCGCTAGAAACAAATTTGTTTGTCTAATTTTTAAAGTTGTTTAACTTTAGTAGTTAGTATCTTGTAAAAAAAGTATTTCAACTATTTTTTTTTAAATAGATCCTTTAAACACAATAATGTTATCTCTGTGCTTTTTTTTTAACATGTTGATTTTATGTTAAAAAAATGTATATGTTACTTTTCATGAGGTTGGTAAATCAATTACTTATGTCAGTTTTTTCATAGATTATTATTTTTTATTAGAATGTCTCTTTAATTCAATTCATTTTTTTTTAAAAGATGAAATTATGATGATTAGACTTTTTGAAAAGAAATTTTTTTTTATAAATATCTCGATGTAAATGTCTAATTATGGTCATAATCATTTTTAATTTGGGCAAGAAATGTCCATGCAGATGTGACTTTAAATTAAATTATAGGAGTGGATTTTCTTCATATAAACAATTTGAAGGACTATAACAATAACAACGACAAAATTAAAAGACTAAATTGTCTTATCTTATAACTTTGAAAACCAAAATTCTAATTTACTCTATTTTTTTTCTATGATATCACGGTTTATTTTTATTTTATAAAGAGAGAAATCGTCCAAATTTGCAATTTTCTTAAATCATAATTTTCTCTTTTTATATAAGTTAATTCGAATAACTTAAAGTTTATAATTTATAATATATTTTTGTTCTATGTTAGTTAGAACTTGAGATATGTGTAAATCAAACGAATTTGAGTTTTAATATGGTAGAGTGAATTTTCCATACGACATAGCAGAAGTAAACATGTGAAGTTAGTATTTCAATGTTCGAGAGTTAAGTTAGTGAATGAGAGAAAAATTAGTTTGAGTGTGTAAATGAGAGAATACTCGAAATGACGTGTGTTGTGATTTATACAGAACATCCAGTTAATTATTTTAATGAGACCAGATGCCTTGCATGAGTGGTTGTTTAATCATATCTAATAGTGGGAGGTGTGATGGATGTTGGAATCTCATGCCCTCAATTTGGGTGAGGTCTCGCTTGTTCTGCACCTCTTTATGGGTGACACATGTTTTTGGATCTTTCGTTGTGGACCTTCTGAGCGGCTCAGAACAGTTTTCCCCTAAATCCTTATTCATACTTGTATAGTGAGAATTTGATGTGCATGTCTTTAGTCTGGATTTCGGCCGAAAGAAGTGAAAGATCTTTCATATAACATTAGTAACATTGGGAAGAAACGCATTAAAATGTCTTCCTCGTGATTATAAATGTTTAGCATAGGAACCTCGACATGTGGCCCTATGTTTGGCAGCAATGATGTCTTCTTGTACTAAAGTACTTGAGTATTCTTACTGATTTAAAGTAAGGTCTCAATTGTTGGTGGTGTGGTTCATGCTTCCCAATATCTATTATCGTGGATCGTATGATTGCATTTATTTTAAGATATATGAAGAGCCATAGACTTACCATCTCCATGTTTGTTGCTTGTGGATCTTGAAATATTTTCTTCAATGTTTACAACTTTTTCCCTTTGTTAACCTCTTTTAGTTGTTTATTACTTTAACCCATTTACGCCATCTCTTCTAAAGGAGTTTTCAGCGAGCAAGCATTTGAGTTCACCTTTTTCAAGGTATTGCCTCAAAACATTTTTCTTCTTCTCATTTGTTTGCTCCGCTTGGGTTTCTGAATGAGGGTTGTTTAAGGAGAAACTCACCATCAATGGTGGGATGTCGGGTGAGGATAGTTACCCTGGGAAGATGTTTATGGTTTTTTCCTTCACAGAATTATTTATTAAATATGATTTTGATAGAGATACAAAACCTATTTCTACTTACATTTGTTTTTCTTTGTCTGTTGGTGGGACTTTTAAATGGATAATTTTTATCTAGAAATTTGGGATGTGATAAAAGACAACTCAGTCGCGCGGGTCAATCAAGAGACGTTAAATATTGTTTTCGCTTTTGCCAACAAAGATGGTCAGATCATGCCTTCATAAAGACGGGTCCTTCCTTGTACTAAAGGGCTTCCTCTTGAAGGGAATAAGAGAATGGGAAACAAGTATGACGGATGTGTCTTCCCACTTAAAAATTATTATTCTCTTTGATAGGTTTTTGTCTTCCTTTTAATGACTCCGAGGTAGGTGTTACAAATCACCTGTCCATAGCTTCTTCATAAATGCACTTAGTGATTCGGTCATACGTCAAAGTATTCCAGTATCGGTGCGAGTATAAAAAGAGTGTAGCAACCTTGCCTCTTCTTTTTCATCTTTTTAAATCCCAATATAATTATGTTGATTCACTGCGGGATCAAGGTTTGATTTCTCTTTGGCAGAATAGTAATATGTTTGAAGTTTACTCTTAAACCGTGGAGAACTTCAACGACACGTATTACCTAGTCACGCTTATTATCTAGATGGCTCATGCTAGCATGCGCAATAAAGAGTTTGTACCATTTTTTCGATGTTCGGGTAATTCTCAAGTTCTGGAGTCAGAGTCATTTATTGGTGGATGCCAGGTCTTATGTCTCCAACATGCACGACTTGTCCCAAAAAGAAATCTACCTAAAGAGGAAATTGGTGGCTTTCTTTGACAACATGGATTTTGTTTACAATGTTGCTTCTTCTAGGGTGGTGTCGAAGAAACAAAAGAAATATTACATATTGATGCACCTACTGGTGAATTTCACTACGAAAGAAGAAAAATGGGTCATATTTGGTGAGTAGCATATGAATATTTTCTTTTCCTTACTACTTTCCTGGGGACCACTTCCTTATCTTACTTACTTTTTGTTTGTAGATAAAATGACATGACATTAGAGGATGCTAAAAATGAAGAAGATGTAAGAGCAAGAATTGTCTCTACATGATATATCTATGTTTTGATGATAACAATTAAGTATTTATGAAAGAATCATTTTATGTTCTAATGGTTGTTGTGCGCAGATCATTAAATAAATATATCAAATCAACAAACAATATCAAGAAGTGCATGAAAGCTAATATGAAGTTACTTTGTGCGACGTGACTTAAAGCATAGCTTTCAAGGAAACTCTGAACGAAGTGAAGTACCACGTGATATTCTGGATAAAGAATTTAAAGCGCCTATTCAAGAAACAGTTTGCCACTGTATCTGATCATAATCAGAAAGATCCAAAGATGTTGTATATTGTTGTTACAATGGTCTTGTGGATTCTGTTCTGAGAAGTGTATTTGATATGGAAGCTATCAATGCATCTGAGATGTAGTCCTCTGAAGAACCAAACTCTGAAGACTCTGATGACTTGAAGCTCTGAAGACAGAATGCTCTGAAGACCAAGTGCAGAAAGACTCTGAAGACTTAAGGGTTCTGAAGATCAAGACTCTGAAGAAATAATCTTCTGAAGAAATAATCTTCTGAAGAATTACATTCTGAAGACTCTGATGACTTGAAGCTCTGAAGACAGAATGCTCTGAAGACCAAGTGCAAAAAGACTTTGAAGACTAGATTCTGAAGTTGAAGATTATGTAGCAACACCCAGATGAAAATGTGTTAATAAACTCTGGTAAACAAGTTCTGAAGCAAGACTCTGATGTTATTGCACTATCATACCAAAGTAGTTTCTGAACTACTCATCAGATACATCATCAGAAGAAGTTAAGCCAGAAGCTGATCTGTACAAAAGACAAAGTAAGTGATGTCACTATACTTTCCAACATGTGACTATTCTATCTGTTGGAGATATGACAGTTGAAATATTTGAATGGAAATCTCTGTCCTCTCAACGTATCTCTTGGATAAACTATAAAAGAAAAACATTTGAGTCATTTAAATGTGGACGTTGTCGTGGTTGTAGTTGGCGTTGTTGTTGTTGCTATAATCAGCATGCACAACCAAAGGAAAGCTTTTACGCTAAGAAGCCGCAGTGCTCACCTATGAAAGCTTTTAAGCAATATGGAAACTAATGTTCTTAATAATCTCCTGAGATTCATCCTTAAATTAGTTTCTATATTAGAATGCAAGGAGTTGTTGCTCAATACTTGCTCTGTACTAAATTAGGAGTAACCTGCTTATCAAGAAGCACTCATGTAATCTCCTGCAACATAAATTCTATTTTAGAATTAGTGGTTCCTCAAGTGATCTTGTGAAGATCAGTATACTTGAGATGACAAGTGACAGTTTTCATTTGTGGGATCAATGAACGTTATATCCTTAAGGGATCCCTGAACGTGTCATTGTCCATTTGTTAGTCACTTGCAGTTAGCTTGTGCATATCTGTAATCAGTTTGGTTATAGTGGATTAAGTCTTTGCATGAGTGAGGTGAAATTACCTTGGAAGGGTGAACTGGATTAGCTTGAGGGTTGCTCAAGTGAACCAGGATATATCTTGTGTTCTTTACTTATATCATGCTTTATATGCTTCCACATCGCAAAGAAAAGAATACTATAGAAAGCAACTAAAAAAAAAGTTTAAAAGTTTCAGTAGAGGAAATACCCAATTCAACCCCCCCCCCCCTTTCTTGTGTATTTTTTACACCTTCAGTTGGTATCAGAGCTCCAGTTCTGTTATTGATGGATATCAAACACCTAACAATGTCAGATAAAGATCCAAAAGCATGTGAAGAAATACTCCTGGGGATTTTTCACTCCTCTTACAATTTCAGTCTCATATCAGTTTCTGACGGAGATGAGTATTAAAATTGTATTTAATGGGTTTTTGTGAGCAAGTCAGTGATTCACTGAAGTTTGAAGTATTGAAAGTTTTCAATAACAAAATATTCTCCTCTAGAGATTGAAAGAAGATTGAAGAGTCAGCTGACAAGAGAGATTCATCAGAAAAGAAGTTTTTCTGTTGAAAGCTTCATAAAATACGTTTGGATGTACAATGTATTAGCTCAAAGGTCAAATCATAAGTAGCAAGAAATGTTGTTTGCTGAAGATTAATTCCAGGTGAGTATGAGATGTTTTCAAGAAACGGATTAGTCCACACTTGACTTTCTCATGAAAAGCTCATTGGGAATTTCTCTTTAGTAAGTAAAGAAATTTTGTTAGCTAAGAGAATTTGACTCATAAGAATTTGATCTCGACTTCTTTAAAGTCAGCGTTCAAGCATTACTTCCAAATTTTCTTCCTTGACGTGTTCAAATGAGTGTATGATAAAAACCTGGCACATGGTCCTTAGTCTCTGTCATCTCGACGAGGGTTGAAATCTTTTTCATTCACCCGAACATATACGGGGTTCCCTACACCTCAACTTATCTTTCATTCTTCATATATGAGATATTCTCCATAGTTAATATAGGGTTAGACCCTATCTAACATCTTGTTCGAGCTACTGGCTCCCTCAACTCTAACTTCTCACTAAGTGCGTAGTTTAGCCTCAACTCTTTCTTATCTAGAATTTCAAACTGTCATCCTCTACTTCTAATAGCTATTGGTTTCAACTTTTGAGCAGTGAATTAAGCAGTAAAAATGTCACATAAATCTTTCTAGGAACTTATGCTTCCGTCCGAGAGAGCCTTGAACCACATCATGACGTATTCCTTGAGGATCAACATGGAAAACTTGCATTTCACTGCTCCTCAAGCATAATAATATTCTAACTAGGGATGGAAAAATGTTTCATGGCCCGCGCAGGCGTCAAAAAATGGCAGGTTGGGTTGGGATTTTGAGCATACCGCCCACCAAAGCCCCCCCGCTAAAGACCGCCACCTGTCAAAACCCACCGCCCGTGAAAGCCTGCCGCACCTATTTGTTCAGCTTGTCTTACCTTAAACTCGCATTTTTTTTAGTTAATTCTAGTCATTCCAATTCTTGATGGTTTTATTTTATACATTTATTTGAGAATATATGCAATATTTTTTGAAGTAAAATTTGTTAAAAAGATGCTATATAAAAATTGTTCTAAAAAATAAGTGAAAAATCTAATTGAAATGCAAAAACAAGCCTATTAGTCTATTAGAAAATGAAAAACAAATAAAATAAATAAGTATGCGGGTAAGCCCGTAGCCCACCAACCCGCCACCTTGGCGGGGCGAGATAGATTTTTATGCCCACCTCCCCGCCTTTTTTTTGGCGGGCTTAAGGCGGGGTGGGGCGGGGCGGGTGGCCCGTTTTTCCACCCCTAATTCTAATATGGTATTTATATGCTCAATATGTTCATACAAGTCCCTTGTTCCATCATAACTCTCCAACTTTTTGGGCTTTTGAAGAGATTTGAGGATCCTGTTGTCGAGGATTCATATTGAGAATAAATTTCTCTTTCGGATATGGGTTGGTTATTTTAATTCCATGTCGTTCCTCTCTTTGGGAGTGGCATAATGTTGATCGATGACGAAGATGATCATCCCACAGTTTATAGCTTCTGCCTCTTCATCTTGAACCATAATGTGGAATATGGTATCCTCGACATATTTCGAGGTTTGGCGATCTTACAAGAACCATATATGGTGAAATAGTAATGACGAAGATAGGCAGTGGTCCTCCTTTTTGCTTGTTGTGAAAAATAGTCTCGGGCACATGATTTTCCATGGGAGAAGTGAGCTATAAGTTTTCTTCAATACAGAGTAATCTTTCAATGAGGAAGTGTTAATTTTGTTGTTGTATTAGGTTATAAACGTTGTTCAATAGATTGTTTGCTCATTGAACGCCTAAATTATCTTGCAATCGTTGAAGACCATGGAGGATTCCATGCCCAAAAACTATAGGTAATGACAAATGTTACTTAGAAGCTTGACATTGGAACGGTTGCAGAAGAGGTTGAAAGGTTATAAGAGCTTGACAGGCTCCCTGTCTAATTGTTTGTTGTACACAATTTTGCAGTGTTGGAGCCATAAGAGGGGTACCTAGAAGCGAAGAATTTTCAATTGGTGGGAGAAATGGAACCTCCTTGGGTAAACATGGAACATTGGTTAAAGCAGTTGGTATGACGCAGGTGTTTTGTGTGATGGCCGAGTGAGTTGCCTTTGATGCTACTACGTCAGTGGGGATTAGATCGATGACCTTTGCGAGGAAGAGATTGATGCTATAAAAGGGACAATATCGATAATCTGAGATCATGGTGAAGAAATGGTGGTCCTTCATGGAAATTTGCAAGAATTAGAAGTTGATTCCCACAAAAGCGTCATTGTTCTGTACTGGAACCAAATATATGTGTAGACCAAACAAACTCAAGTTCTGATATGGTGAAGTGAACTTGCAATACGGTAGAGTGGGGATGCATATGCAAGGTTAGCACTCAAATACTCAAGTAAATGAATGAGAGAGAGAGAGAGAAAGAGAGAGAGAGAGAGAGAGAGAGAGAGAGAGAGAGAGAGAGAGAGAGAGAGAGAGAGAGAGAGAAATCAGTTTGAGTGTGTGAATGAAAGAATACCTGAAATGACGTGTGTCATGCTTTTATATACAATTGACAATTAAAATTGTTTTTATGAGACATGTCACCTTACGTGGTAGGTCGTTTGATCAGATTAGATTTTGAGAGGTCTGTTGGAGGCCGAAATCTTATACCCTCAATTTGGGTGATGTATCATCTGTTCCGTGTACGTTTTTGTGCAACACTTGTTATTGGACCTTTCATCGCAGGCCATTCAAACAACCAAAAACAATTCTCTCAAATTTATATCTATTATCATAATTTAAAATTTTAATATTTTTTATGATATTTTATACTGATAAAAATTTATTAAACAATTGAAAACATTTTAATCAATCAAGTAGTTTTGAAGTTATCAAACATTAACTAGTTTATAAATTATCACATAAATATTTATATACAATGAGATAAATATTTTTTAAGTTATCCATTATTTTTTCTATAATATTTTAATTCATTTATTATTTCATTAATTTCTTGTTTTATAAAAAATAATCAATGATGTTATTTTTTTTACACAAACAAGCTTAATGCATTTTATTTAAGAATCCTCGCTCAATACAAGGAGGAACTAAATTAAACGAACTATACCTAGTCCGAGAATTGGTTGCTTTAGCTAACAAGTGGACAACCAATTTCGTTTGGTGTTTCACAAACTTTACCTCAAAGTTGAGAATACAGTGTAAAAGACTCTTAATAGACATAATAATTAAACTTAATTTCGAGCTACCCCCATAGTTGGAATGGATTGCTTGGATCACTATTTGAGAGTCGATTTCAAAGATCACGTAATCCAGTTGCAACTGGATGGCTGCTTGAATTGCTTCTTTTATGGCCAAGACTTCAGATTCTATAATCTATAAAATACCAAAATCCCACGATATACCTCGAATGATGAATCTATTGAAGCAATCTCTAAAACACCAACCCCTATTTGTTGTCCCTCTCTGCTTATTGAACCTTGCATCGACATTACACTTCACCAACCTTTCATTAGGAGGATCCCAAACTGTTTAGTTGTTATGGAAATTGTTCTCAATCACATGGTTATCTTGAGCTTTAAACCAATCATGCCAAGTATCATAAGCTTGAAAACCTAGGTTGGACTCTTCATCTCTATCGTTATTCCAAATCACATTATTTTTGTTATTCCATAGGACCCCTATCAAAACAGTAACTCTCCTTTCCGTAATCTTATCTTCTTTACTAAAAATATCATAAATAAGATTCTTAGTATCATTAAAATTCTTAGTACGAGGTTCTATGATAGAAGACAAACGTGTTACTCTCCATATTTGATTAGTTAATATATACCCAAAGAAAACATGTCATTCATCTTCCTCGATATTCTCGCACAATCTATAATTTGGAGGATACTGAACAAAGTGTTGTTGAAGCTTAATCCGAGTTGGGAGGCAACCATTATACACATGCCGTTAAGAAAACGGTTAAGAATATGACGAGTTAACGAAGTAAGCAAACAATAACACGCAACTAAATTTAGGAACAAACATACAATTGAATTTAATCAATTCTATTCTACAAACACAATCGAATTAAACAAACGATTGCAATCAAATTAAGCAAATAACTTCATAAAAAAGAATTGGACAAAAATCGAATTAAATTGGTATTAAAATAACCTCAAAGTGATGGAACCCGTAAGCAGCAGGATTTGCCTTGAGAATTAGTTCTCCATTAAAACCGTAAAAAGCAAAAAATAAAATCGTCAAAAGAAGGTCATGAACAGTATCACGACTGCTACTAGGTATAGGGAAGCATCACAAAATCCGGCTCTAACCCAACTGGGTCAAAAAAACATAAAAAAACCCGACCCAAAACTAAATATTCCTAAAGGCAGAATTCGGGTCCTGACTTCAGCGAATTACTCGAGCCTTCTACACTCCGGATCAGCTTCTGCGTACAACATGAAAGTTGTAGCACTTTGTCTCTACTTTCCAACGCCTATTATAATGCGTAAATATGATTCTCGTAGCTTCAGTTATGATCCGAATAATGGACAAATATCAAATAACCGCTAAAGCTGAAAATAAGCTGCGAAAATAGATTAACGACAAACAAAGACTTAATTATAAAAACATAATAAAACAGTAAAATAAACAAAACAAACTAATGAAATGCCTAAGTACAAATATAAGAGAATGTGCATTAAAATGCACTGATCAAATTCCCCCACACTTGAACTTTTGCACTCCGAGCAAAATAGTATCAAGACTCATGAAAAACAATAGCATTCAGATACTCATTCTAGGCTACAAACTCTTCTTCGGTCAAGATTGCATCGATAGGTACTAATCTTGCATACTAAAGATATCGTAATAACACAAATCCTCAATTGTGTGGTCATAAGAATCCCTCATATACAAACCAATCTAAATCATGTTATTATGCTTAAGTCTAATTTACTCATCCTCCTTTTGCATCTCTTTCATTCTAATGCAATCACATTAAGGCCTTTATCGCTTTCATGCATAAGTCTAATTTACTCATCTTCCTTTTACTTGTTTGTGACTATGATCCATATCTTGTCAACAATTCAAAATTAACCACTTTAGCAACAACAATATTTTTTTTTCTTTTTTTGAAGGTTTCACAACCGTTAACCTAAGTGACCGGGTGACAGTCACCTAACTTAAAAGGCGGATTCCTATTTAGATTTATTATTAAGCATAAGATTATTCACTTATTTGCATCAGCTTAATTACTTAGTATGTGATTTCTAGATGGTGCTGACTATTAGATAAACTACTTAAGAGCTATTAAAGGATGAGAACTCAAGGCTATGTCATAACAAGTATTTAAATCAATTTCCATATTCGGGACACTTAAGGTGTTAAAATGGTATCGATTTTATGAATTTTTCCCAAGTCTCCATAATCTAACTTCAAATTAATCTATAGCCTAAAATTTTCAACAACAAAAAATGCATTGTGTTTTCTAAGTTTAATTTAAAATTAGAAAAAATTCACTTAAAGAAAACAACACAAAACAAAGAAAAATGAAAGAAAACAAAGTCAAGAAAATGGTTCCCTCCCCCATACTTAAAACATACATTGTCCTTAATGAAAGAAAATAAATATAAAATAAGAGTGAGAGAAAGGAAAGAACACACCCGAGTAGTCAAGGTGGATAGGTGATCACATAAGCAACTTTTCCCAAAGAGAGATCTTTTGCAGGCTCCTCTTCCAAAGTGGGGATATCATAAAGTAACTTTGAGTAACATCCATTAACCTTAAAATATTTATTAGTTCCTTCGTCTTTTATTCCAGGATCAAAGAAGAATCTTCGATAGGTAAAAGTGTCAAATGAGCACGTGAACGTGATCTCTTTTTTCACAACATCAAGAATCAAAGGATTAAGGGACTGACTCACTAATTTTCTTCCATCTTCCATCGAGGTTCATCCAATTCCCTTCTTATGTTTCTTCAAAACCTACAATCAAGATTAGAAAAAATTATAATTGGAAGCTTTTCATTCCTCTCTAAATAGACATATTTTAGATTGTCTGGAAGTGGTTTAAGCTCTAAGCAAGAAGGTTGTTCAATGGAAGGCATGGTAGGGGCAGCCGGGATATCAAGAGCTTCAGCTGTATAAACGATATCATGAAAAGCATCACCCTGTAAGAAAGCATTAATCTCAGCATAAACAGAGTAAACGTTAGTGTCAGTACATAAATCGCAAGAGTAAATATCATCATAATCTAATAAAGATGGAAAATCAAATAACAACTCAGGATAAGTATCATCAACTAAATCAGATAGTAACTCTTTTAAATTCACTACTGTTTGAGCAGGTAGTTGGTTTGATTCTTGAACTTGCTGCATGACATTCAATACAATGACAAGTTGTCCAATTTGTGTTTGCAAAGCCTAAATAATGGAATTTGTTCGTTGCTGAAACTGGAGATCATTTATAGTCATTTGCTTGACAAGGTCCTCTAGTAAAGGTCCGGAAGGTGTAGAGCATACAATCTGGATTTCTTTCTGATGCTTATTTGGATCCTCACCTGCAATACCATTAAACCTTGGCAACAAGTGTATTAAATTAGATTTTAATTCGAAAGGTACAATAACAACAGGATATTCCATAGATGAAGCATTATAATTCATATCATGGGCAGCAAGTTCTCTAAGAGTTCTTTGGTTAGCCATATTAAATTTAATAGGAAAAAAACCAACAAACAAAAAGAAAACACATAACTAACTCATCAATGTAGCAACAATTAGGAAAATACCAACAATGTCCTTATTCAGAAAAAAGAATGGAAAATTAGAAAATAGAATAAAATAAAATCTAAAAATTATGAAAATATAACTAAAAATCAAATCAGAATAAATCTCTACAAAAAAAATTCGGATTTTTTGAAAATAAGAAAATAGAAAATAAATCAAATAAAATAGAAAACTAAGAAATTTGTGATTTTTAGTGCCAAAATCTTTTAGAATTCTATTCTAAATGAGTACTATTCGTCAATTTTTTTTGGATTTTCTAGAAAAAATTTGGAGCAAATTGAAACAATAGCTTCCAAGTTCACCTGTTAGGCTGAAATGTTTACCACTTTATTGCAACCCAGAAAATTAACACGCAAAAAAAAACTCTTAAATTTTTTTTTAAATTGACTAAAATCAACAAGAATCTCCACCAATGGCGCCAATTTGATTTGTTGTCGCGCACGGATAAAAAACGAGTATTTTTGAAAAAGTAGTAAAGGAAAGCGACACTCGGATGTCGTATCACAAGAATTCTTATATTATTTCAACCAATTAAAGAAAAGGTTTATGGGGTTTTTAAGTTTCAATTTATAAAATAAGTGAAAAAGTGATTAAAATAAGTGATTATTAATTAAGCTAAAACAAGTAATCCTACTGATTCGAATTCCGACTTATCATCGGCTATTATAACACCAATCCCTAAGCGGCTTTGATCCTATTCAATTATGAAATCAATCAGACAAGCGCTTATCAAAATCATACGAATTATGTTCCAGTTTACCGAATTAAGAAAACGGTTAAGAATATGACGAGTTAACGAATTAAGCAAACGATAACACGTAACTAAATTTAGGAACATGCATACAATTGAATTTAATCAATTCTATCCTACGAACACAATAGAATTAAGCAAACGATTGCAATCAAATTAAGCAAGTGACTTTATAGAAAAGAATTGAAAAAAAATCAAATTAAATTGGTATTAAAATAACCTTAAAGTGATGGAACCCGTAAGCAACATGATTTTTCTTGGGAATTAGTTCTCCATTAAAACCGTAAAAAGCAAAAAGTAAAATCGTCAAAAAAATGTCATGAACAGTAGCACGGATGCTACTAGGTATATGGAAGCATTACAAAATCCAGTTCTAACCCAACTGGGTTGAAAAAACACAAAAAACACAGCCCAAAACTAAATATTCTTAAAGGCAGAATTCGGGTCCTGACTTCAACGAATTATTCGAGCCTTTTACACTCCGAATCAGCTTCTCCCTATAACATGAAAGTTGTATCACTTTGTCACTACTTTCCAACGCCTATTATAATACATAAATTCAATTCTCGTAGCTCCAGTTATGATCCGAGCAGTGGACATGTATCAAATAACCGCTAAAGCTGAAAATAAGTTGCGAAAATAGATTAACGACAAACAAAGACTTAATTATAAAAACATAATAAAATAGTAAAATAAATAAAACAAACTAAGTAAATACCTAAGTACAAACATAAGAGACTGTGCATTAAAATGCACTGATCAGACCCCTATCAAAACAGTAACTCTCCTTTTCGTACTCTTATCTTCTTTACTAAAAATATCATAAATAAGATTCTTAGCATCATTAAAATTCTTAGTACGAGGTTCTATGATAGAAGACAAACGTGCTACTCTCCATATTTGATTAGTTACTATGTACCCAAAGAAAACATATCGTTCATCTTGCTCGATATTCTCGCACAATCTACAATTTGCAAGACACAGAACAAAGTGTTGTTGAAGCTTAATCTGAGTTGGAAGGCAGCCCTTATGCACATGCCACAGTAAATGTTTGGCTCTAGGTAGTGCCATAATGCTCCATAAGCTACAATAATCCCCCTCTACATTATGGTTAACCTGCTTTGTTTGGAATCTCCTCATCAACCTATAGGCAGATTTGACACTATAATTACCATTTTGTTCTTCTTTACACACCATACTATCTTCTAACACTTCCTCAAAAAGCGGTATCTTTAAAATATCATTAGCAACATCATGGGTAAACAAATGTTGAATTTTCTAGATGTCCCGTTATTTTTCATTTGCCAACATTTGATAATTAAGAGTAATATCATATGTATATTGCCATTGTAGGCCACCTAAGTAATCCTCTTCTTTACCTTTTAGCCATGGCTCAGTCATCACTTTGATCTTACTCCCATCACCAATACTCCATATACGACCAAGGTTCAAGACTTTCCTTGCTTTCCATAAACTTCTCCAAGCATATTTTATATTGTTTCCCTTATTAGCTTCTAGAAAAAAGGATTTGGGGTTGTACCTTGCTTTAGAAAACTCTAAATGCCAGCGTCTCTGGATTTGTCATCATATGCCAACTTTGTTTAGAAACCGTAGCCAAGTTGAAAGCTTTGAAATCTATGAAACCAATTCCCTCTTCCTTCTTGGTGTAAGATAACTTATCCCAAGCAAGCCACCTTATACCCTTATTGTTATTACCTCGTCCCCACCAGAAATAATAAAACATCTTCTCAATATCATTAACAATAACATGTGGGATGACTAAAATACTCATGACATATGAGGGTATTGCTTGGGTAGCATGTGTTCATTATAGGTGTGGTTAATGTTGATGAGGTTCCGCTTTCGGTATTTGTTGTTTGGTTCTGGGTTCATGATGTTTGGGAGTGAGTTTAGGTTTGCTATGTTTAAGTGGTTTGATATTGGCATGCTACTGATAATGTCGTTAACTATGCAATAGATATTTTGGCTATAGTTGGGATAAGTTTGAGGTGAATTCAATTGGACAGGTAGGGTGATATGTGGGTCATGCATGGTATACAAGTTTTGATTGGTTAGGGTTTGGTTTACATGGTGCGGTCCAGTTGTATCTTGTATCCTTAATGGTGATTGGTTTGACATAATTTCAGGGGCTGTTAAGTTTTTTTGGGTTGTATTTCGCGATAATTGAGTTTACCAATTTGTCGATCTTGTGTTGCTGAGTGTTAGATCCTGTATGTTATGACTGACAATGATTGGTTCAGTATAATTAATATTATTATTCTACAATGAAGTACTTCTATGATTGATAATTAATTGGTGTTAGGCGCCATCATTATTCATAACTGTAGGAATTAAACTTTGACTAGGGCTTGTTTGTACTTCCTGTATTGAAGCCAATGTTACTTTCCTCATGCATTGTATGTTCCTCACGCGCTTGGGGACTCTCACGTCCTCTTCCATTTTCGCCACCGTCAGTTTCTTCCTTCAACCACCTTGATGACAGACCTCCACGATACCTCATATTATCAGCCCTAATATCATTTGACCAGCCTCTTACTCCATCATTCTCTTGCATGGAAAATCGTGCTTCACACTTATGTTCATAGTGGCTCATCATTCCACAAACAAAGCAAAACAAACTAAGTTTTTAATATTTGAAGTTCACCACACACCATTGACCCTCCTTGTTCTTAACTTTAGTTTGTTTTTTCAGAGGATGTCAGACATCAATTCTCACTTTCAACCGCATATATTGACGTCAAAAACTTGAATTATTGTTCTTGTCGTATTCCACAAAAGAACCAATGAAATTAGTCATAGCTCTCCCCACTTTCTCTAACATCATCCCCACAGAAAGTTGTGAACTTGAACCCAAAATTCTACATGGAACACAAAGAAATATTTTCTATTTGGATTCCCAATTTCACCCTCTCTAAGATCGACAGATGACTATCGAAAGTCCATGGACCTCCCTTCAATGTCGCTTCCATGTCAAGACTGTGAGCAAAGTGGAATAAGAGCAGACCCCCCTTTACCTGTTTGATAGTGACACCTTTCACTGGCCTCCACATATCTGCTACTCTTACCTTCATCGAACACACATGAATTGGTCGGTCACACAAGAACCTTCCCACCAAGCACCATTGTAGATCACATGATTCATCTCCTTCTTCCTGCCACATTGGAGCAAAAATGTGCATCTTCTCCATTCTCTTTTAATACTAACCCTTCAATATTCAGACTTATCATAATGTTCTAAATTGAATCTAACAATCAGGAATTAGACTGAAAGAACAAGCTTCTCAAAGAGAGAAAAACAAACAAATCCTAGCAGAGCCTAGGAAAAAATTCTATTGTCCAAAAAATGATTACAATTAATGATGTTATTGATAAATTTATAATAAACATATCATTGAATATCTAAAAGCACTTGAATGAGGTAGTAAAGAATCTCTTCCCTCTTAATCAAAAAGTCTTGAATTTAAATTAAACTCTGAACACACACAAGTGTTAATTATAAATAAGAGAAAATGATTGAAATTAATTACTTTGACGGTTTAATTCCGGTTTTGTCTTTACCCAAAGGATTTTCTTAATCCAAGAGATTAAGTGATTCAATGAAAGTTAGATCCAAATTTGAAAATACTGGTCCCAAATTTCACTGGTTATTCCATTCTTTAGATTTGAATCTACGTTAGGCCAAAGAATTTAAAGCAATTGTACAAATGCAGCAACAGACATGATAACGGGTGCCAACTTATTAGGAATTAAGGGCCATTTTCACATGATAACGTGGATGTTATTTTCTAACTTATTTACAACACAATACTCCAATTCCATGGCTTTTTAGTCCTAACTGAATTTGACTCAGGCAAGATTATTCACTGTTCTCGTTCCTATTATAACATCATTTAAAATAAAAGTAGAAAAGACAATTGAGGCATTAAGTGTAAAAGACATCTCCACACACCTAATCTAAGAAGTTAGATGAATGTGAGGACCATGTGGTTACACCCGTCGAAGAAGAAATCTCGTACTTTACTAATACATTTTATGAAAGTGGAAAAAAAATTAAAATTGAAATTATTACATTTATCCTATCTCAATTCAAAATATAAAATTTTGTAAAGCTTAAGAATTTCCCTCTCATCCCTTATTCTAACTCAGAACTCCACTTTTATAATCAATTTTCTCTTTACTATAGAGAGTAATTTTGATTGTTATTCAATTTTCTGATGTTGTTGAAATTACTTATTTCATCTACATTAAAGTTATCATTATTCAATTTTGAAGTTACGTTTTTAATTTGTATTTATCATTTGTCAATTTATTTGGATAATTTTGCTCAATATTATATACTAATAATTTTGTGTATCGTTTATTAGAAATGAGTTTCTTTACATTATATAAATTTGATTATTGGGTTCTTTGGCTTTTAGATTTAATTCTGGTGTGTCTATTCAAGATTTCTTTACAATTTACATAATTTTTTTTAGAATTTGTAATTATAATTTTTATGCTTGGAAATATTTTTTATTTTCTTTTATAAATACTGAATGAACAACATGCACTCTAACTAGAGATCTAGTGACTCTAAGTTATGTTCAAATTGATTATTGGTTTGAATTTTAAAACATTGTATGAAACTCCGATTTATTTCTTTGTATCAACAACTGAATAACTCTTTTGTAAACTGATCATGTTAGACTAGAAGAGTGATGCTTAGGAATGTCAATTTGTATCTATTAACGAGAATCTTCGTGGAGATTATTTGTTCGGAGTATTTTTGTTGATAAATTCTGTAAAAAACCCTTGGTTCTTTCTAGTTTTTGTATACATACTATATTTAGAAAATTTCTTGTACCATAGAATTAGTCAATCATAGTATGTATATTGTGAAGAAGACTATTTTGTTTTTGGTTTTTTTTCAACTGCACAATTAATTCGAACCATATAATTATGTAGCTGTTTTCATATTTTAATATTCTAGAAATCATCTGAAGTCGGAGTTTTTTTCCTGGACGGGGATGGAGTTAAAAATTTCCTTGATGAAACTTCAGGGCGGGAATCTGGGAAGTACGCTCCGCCCTGCGGATTCTCCGAATCTAGACATATTATTAATTATCCTTTTTATATTTATAATATTATATAAACTATAATAATTATATAACTGTACATTTTTTTAATAAAAAAGTTATTATATTATTGAAAAATAAAGAGTCATTACTCATTAGTCATTAGTGGATATTTTATTTACTAATCCTAGAAAAGTGAATGATGCATATACAAATTACAATGTTAAACGTCTCTTCTTCTTCTTAGAAGAGTCTTTTTTTTCTTAAACTATTTGTCTTCTCCATTCCTCCTCTCCTCTGTTCTCATCATTACAACAATCACTCTCTTTTATTTATTCTCAATTTCTCATCAACGCAACAATAATTATCACTGTGGTATTTACACTCTCCCGGTCTCTTTTTTCAAATTTTGATACTCTCTTTGTCTCTTTTCGATATGTTTCTAAAGTGATTTCTATGAGTTTGTTTTTGTGTGAGAGCTTATTGTTTAGTTATGGATTTTTTATTATTATTAATTATTATTATTATTATTATTATTATTATTATGGCAAAAACCTAATTACGACAAAACTTAATTTTTGTTTTGTATTTTTATAATTATTATATAAATTATTTTAATAATTTTTATATGTTTGTTAAGGATCCACTAGAATTTATTACAACTAATTGATATAGTAACAAATTAGCTCTTAATATCGCACAACTAATTTGATAACTTTAATTGATAGGGAAGTTTGACAAATATTGGGATTTGATTAATGGGGTGTGGCAATTGAGGCTGTTTTGGATCCTAGATACAAAATGTCATTGTTGAATTACTTCCTTCCTCGTATATATGGAAGTGATGCTTCCAAAGAATTGGAAAGGGTGAAGATTTGATAAATGAATATAAACCAAATGATAATATGGTTCATACTAGTAGTGAAACTAGTGCATGACCATTGGAAGATGTTACTCTTACTAGTGCTTCAAGTCAAACTTGGGAGCAAGGTTATTTGGACTATGTGATGGGAAATGCTTCAACTACTAGTGCAAAGTCAGAATTTGTTTCTTACTTAGAAGATGACATCTTGTTTGACCAGGAAAAAAAGGAAAAAATTGAAATTTTTGACATACTAGAATGGTGGAAACAAAATGGTTTGAATTTTCAACTTTGCAAAAGATTACAAAAGACTTTTTCGCAGTCCCTATCTCTACAGTTGCTTCAAAGTTTGTCTTTAGTACTAGTGGTCGTGTTATAACTCCATAACGTAGTAGGTTGAAGGAAGACACTTTAGAGTCTTTAATGTGCACCCAAGATTGGTTCTGAAAAGAAATGCAGATGATATAATTTATATTAAATTCATCTCTATTTATCATTGTTACAACCATAATTATTTTTTAATGTATTTTAGCTATTTGTTTATTAGGCTTAAGTTATTCAAAGACATTCGCTTCATTCGATTGTGTTGATGATGATATGGATGATGAGGTAATATAAATATTATTGTTGGCTAATTTCAAGTCTTAAAATAATTTGTGCTTGCAGATGCGATTATGTGTTTAATTTTTGTAGGAAAAAGAAAGTAAAGCATGATTGTGGAATAATGATGAAGACCTATCATGAAAAGTCGGAAAGATGGAGATGATACCATGACTTTCTTGGATAGTTTCTTTATGTTTTAGTTTATTTAGATTAACTTTGTCTAAATTAACTTCAGTTATAACTTTTGTTGGGTGATTGCTTTGATATTTTGGATTCTCATCCAATTCTATTTTACTATTTATTGTGGGATATTTATTAGTATTTTATTTTGCATATTTGACAATTTCAATTTGCTACTTTTTCTACGCATTATGAGATTATGCATGATAGCAAGAAAAATAATTAGCAACTATAATTGCTTTTATATTTTTTTGTTATTGATGCAATGTGTTTTTCTTTAATAATAAATATGCAAAATATATGTTTTTTTTTAAAAACAATGAAATGCTAATGTCACAATTTTGATCGGAAAAAATAAATTAAAAAAATTTAGATTTGAGATTTGTGGATCTCCGTGGAGATTCGTGGGAATGGGGATGGGAAAAAAATTGGGGGATAGGGCGGGGAACGAGGAAGCATTCTCCGCACATTCCCTGTCCCGTTGACACCCCTAGTGATGCTATGATAAATGGAAAAAATGTTAGCGAATACACATCACTTTGACCGTCATTGGAGAAGAAACTCGCAATTCAAATACCTTTCTCATTCTGAATAAGACCACCAACACATATCCCCCATGAGAGTTGCAACTTCCATCAATACTCAATCTCACAATACTTGTTTATGGAGTTTGACATTGCACTCTCTTCATGACCTATATTTTTATGTAAAGTATGAACGTATATATGCACCTCATGCATTTTCCATTTTTTGTCACCCAACATTATATGATTTCTCTATCTCTATATCCACCACAAAGAAGAAAAAAAAGAGGAAAGTTTTCTCATATTGACATTTTTGTCATAAGAAAAGTACTTAGTTAAAAAAATTCCACCTAAATCTTTCCTTGTGGCAACAAAATTGGGATCCAATGAAGTTATCTAACTTTTATCGTGATTTCTTATAGAATAAGAAAATAATATGATTGTGAGGGCATCATTAGTGATCTCGGGCACTTTGATGTTCCTTGCAACTTCCTGGATTTGTTTCAAATGCAAATAAGAGTAGGTATAGAATTGGGGTAGGACGGAGGTAATTTTTACCTCTCACTGACCCAAATTCGAATCCCTAATCAATCTTTGTTCCCCACCTCAATGTGTATTCCTAATCAATCTTTGTTCCCCTCCTCAATGTGTAACGAGGATAAAAATTGAACCCAAACCCTTCTAAAAAAAGGTTCGGGTATCCCCGCCCTCATCCTTAATTTTTTAATAGAAATAATATATTTCTCTAACATTAAATTACATTACAAATGATAAATTAAAACAAAATAAACATACATTAAAAATATTTCAAATAATAAAGTACAAACCAAAAGATCAAAGAAAAATAATAAAATACGTACTGATATAAATAGGGTATGTTCTAGTGGATACTAGTATTCTCATTACTTGACTCATACCCATATTTTGTAATCGGGAAAAATCTATATCCAAATCCAGTCAATGTGAGTTTTCCCTGTCAACTTTGGAAAATATTTGAGTGGGTATCCATGAATACGGGTTAGGTTTCCATGTCTAAATGAGGGGCAACTATAATAGCACCCGAGAATTATCCAATAACTTGCAACATCTAAAGCATCATGTGTTAAAATTAGAATTGTGTTATAATAATATCAAGTCTAAGGATATAAGTATTCATGGAATTAGGATAAAAAATTGTAATCTTTCACGTTTCTTGCTCCGTCTTTGGCGATACCAATGATGTCTTGATTTTCCATGAGTTATTCTTCAACTACTTGATCCTCTAATTCCTCTTATTCAACTTGATCTACATTAGTAACAAGGGGTCTCTCAAACATATAATAAGCTTGTTGAGCCTTCTTTAGGATTCTGAATGTTCTTTCAGGCTTAGGGTCTACTCCATACTTAAGGGAAATCTACACGCGCATACAAGGTTACGGATGCAACCTATCATTTCAATAGAGGATACAAAACAAATAAAATGATCAAATGAATTATCCTGCTAAATTAAATGAAAAATCAAAGTTTAATAACATAATCCCAACCACGACGCTAAAACCTTGTTGGGTTGATTTCACATGGTTTAGTATACACAATCAAACTTGCATCAAGTGATACGAAAAATATAGATCCCACGAGAATTTAGATTAAACCTTTTTGATAATTATTTTAAACCAAAAAAACAACTCATGAGTTAAAGTAGGGATTTTTATTAAGTACTTCATCCTTCCTAAAATATAAGAGAGAAAAAAATCAAAACCACACTTATTAAGAAAAGTTAAATCATAATAATTTGACTATGATTTTTTTGAAATAAATTTCTTTGAAAGATGGAAAAACAATTCTGATTGGTTGTTAGTTATAGAAAAGATGAGAGAGAAAGAAATTTAAATGCAATTTGCATTTAATTTTACCTAAAAAAAGATGAAAGTTGATTTTTCTCTTATATTGTAGGGACAAGAAAAATGCATTTTTTTCTCTTATATTTTGGGACAGAGGGAGTATCATGTAACAAAGTTGTATAATAAATAAAAATTATATTGAGTGTGACATATAATATGTGAATATATTCGACACTGATTTATCCCATGAATTCATCTAGTGTTTGTGGTGATGAGTGGTGTCGTATCAGATGAGCTAAGACTTAACATTGAGGTGTTTGTAAATAACGTGAAAATATGCAATAGTTCACTAAGGCTACCTTATGTTTAAGCTCTCATTAGCACCATTATCTTTCAAGTAAAACTTGTCATACTTACCTCTATGACCCTAATCCTTTATGTCAAAAGTGATTAAGTTAGCAATGTGTGTTCAATCGCTACATTACCATATTAGATTTTGAGATCCATTTACTAAGCATTACCTCAACTTAATGAAATTTTATTTAACCCTAAGATAATCATAATCTAAATTAAACATATGAAAATAGTTTACAAGAACTAAGTAAGTCATAAACTACATTTATTCACAGTCAAAAGATTACTTGTTCATGTTTTTTTTATACATTATTTAACAAAACAGGATTAGCTCAAAGTGAGCATAAACATATAGAATATTGATATCATAGGCTACACATTCTTAAACAAGTAAAAATAAAAATTATAAACCTAAAGAAGTAACAAAAATCCCGTGCAATATTCTAACTACATGTGATCCTTGGTTTCACGCCTCTTATTTTAACACTTTAAACCCCAAAACTTATATAAAAAGATTTAATCGACAATTTAAGGTGTCATTACGACAACCACCCAAAAACTCATCAAAACATCATACAACATATAACAGAAAATCATAACATAAGAACTTCAATTAAGCTTCGTAAATAAAGTATTTAACTTTAAAGCACATAAGTTAGCATTAACTCAAAACATAGCAAAAACACCATGTTCCCGATGTTACAAGATCAAAGCACTAAAGCCACTAAATTATGATAAAACGGAAAGTAAATGAAGAATAGCTCTGACAAGTCACCTTCCATACACAACAATATTTGTACTCCTGGTTATCTGTAAGATGTCCATGGTGGACAACATTAAGCAAAAAGGATGAGAAATAAACTTTGATATAAAATGGTGTAAAGAATGTAAAGATAGATAAACACACAACACACCGTATATTTAATACACAATCAACTTAATCATAACCTCACGCCCATTCACAATAATATACACATATATATATCCAATGTGACTCACGACATAACGCAATACAATGCTTGTGGTATCAATTCAACATTTGGTTTTTTTAGGAACCGTGTTCCCCATTCTAAACCCATGAGCACCCCCCCCCCCCCCCCCCCCCCCGACTTGGGACAAGGGACATGTAGCAATGCAACCTTACAAGCCTTATGTTTGATGTTGATTCTAAATTTTTCCATTCCTTTGATCTGAGCTTGATCAAGTCATCCAACAATACCAATTTGATTCACCGTCTCATGCTAGTCCTTTGCAAGAACCCCTGTTCTTTAAAGCCTTCACTCGATCAAATCCAAATTGCAAATTGTTGTAACCCAATATTTATCAATTTAATTCACCGTCTCACACTACTCCTTTGCAAGAACCCTATGTTCTTCAAAACCTTCACTATGTCGAATTCAAATATGCGTAATATTATCCAAAACCTTCAAATCCCCAATTTGATCTTGAAGGAAAACCCTGCCTTGATTTTCTTATTTGAAACCCCCCCAAAGATCTCAACCCAATTTACAATAGCACAAACTAAATTGGACGTTATCAACTTGATTCTAGATGGCACCCAAAAAATGAATGATTTTGTGTACTATGTGTGTGCATAAAATCAAGGTTGAAGATGAAGAAGACTTTTGTATGTTCCAGGTTTCGTTTATAATTTTCACAAAATCCTTGAAAAGAAATGATGCATGTATGAAGTGTGTGTGTGTGTATGTGTGTGTATATATATATATATATATATATATATATATATATATATATATATATATATATATATATATATATATATATATATATATATATATATATATATATATATATATATATATATATATATATATATATATATATATATATATATATATATATATATATATATATATATATATATATATATATATATATATATATATATATATATATATATATATATATATATATATATGAAAAAAAGAAATGCAATATGTTTAGAAAGAAATAGAAAATTTCAAGATTTTTAGTGAATATGGCGGCCTATGTAAGTCATAGGTCGACATATTTGATGCATGAGCCAACCTGTAAAGGTCATGTACCAACCTATTCAATTGGCAGATCAAACATAGGCTACAGACTTTAAAAATGGGTTACATGTGCCGACCTAAAAATCATATGTGTCGACCTATAGAGAAAATTTTCTTCTATGTGTCGACTCATAAAGGTTGCACATCAAACAAAAGTTGCAGGCTTTAAAAATGGACCACATTTATCGACCTATGGCATGTATGTGTCGACATATAAAGTTATTTTTCACACAAAAAACTTGTTTTTAATGCATGAAACCTTTTTTAAATCGTTTCCAAATGCATGGACCTTTTCTAAATAATTTTCACGCTTCCTAATACTAAGATGCACATTAAGACTCAGAGGATACCATCCAATATTCATAAATGCTAAAGTATTTTAGTTTTGACATCATAGAAAATACATCTAACGTAAAGTTGCTCCCATAACACTTTCTCCCCCTTATATTAGACCCCTAACAAGCAATTCTGAATTTGGTTAAGGTTGATGGTTTGAGTTCTTCCCTCTTCAAGCCCTAGCCTCATTTTTCTCCAAAAACTCAAACTTTACGTACTCTCCTTCAAAAGCTCCATTAATCCATTTGTATCTCTAAAAACCTAATTTCATCTCTTAGTAATTACACTTTGGCCCAACTCTTCTTATAATTCTCATCACTCCCCTTATATCTTCTTAGTCCCTGTTTTCCACTCAAAATCTCTATTTCTATATATTTTAATTTAAAAAATTATTAATTCTAATTATTTTTAATTGTTTTAATCATTCTACCAATCCGCCAATATTCTCACTACACCCTACCACATACACATACACATATAACTCATAATATTCTTAATTAAAAGTGCACCACATACTAAATAATTAAATAAAACAGGAATAGTTTGATTAAATAGATTAATCAAAATTCGAGGGGTTACAACTCTCCCCCACTTAGAGAATTTTTGCCCACGAAAATTACCTGAAGGAAACAGAGTCGAGTACAAATCTCTCATCTGACTCTCCATCTCCCACATCATGCTTCTACGAATAGGTCCTCCCTACACTACCTTCACTAGTACAATATCCTTGTCTCTCAAGTGCTTCACTTTGCGACCCTCTACTCTCAAGGAAGATGTCTCAATGGTAAAGTTCTCTCTAACTTGCACATCGTCCACTTGAATCACATGAGACAGATCAGGAATATACTTTTTCAACTGAGACACATGAAAGACATCAGGAAGATTCAAAAGAAATGGCGGTAATGCAACTCTGTAGGTCACTTTCCTTACTCTCTTCATAATCTGATACAGATCAACGAAATGCGACATGAGCTTTCAATATTTCAAAGCTCGACTAATACCAGTTACTAGAGTATCTCGCAAAAACACATGATTTCCCTCTTGGAACTCAAGTTTTTTCCTCCTCTTATAATGATAACTCTTTTGGCGACTCTGCGAAACTTTCATCTTCTCTTGGATTATCTTGATCTTCTTAAAGGTTTGTTGCATAATCTCAGGTCCAAGTGCAACACTTTCACTGGAATCATACCAACACAAAGGTGTCTTACACCTTCTACCATACAACGCCTTGAACGGTGTCATTCCAATACTATAATAGAAATTGTTGTTGTAGGTGAACTCAATCAATGGCAAGTAGCAATCCCTAACACCTCCTTGCTCTAACACACAAGCCCTCAACAGGTCTTCCAAGGATTGGATAACTCTTTCTGTTTGACCTCCTATTTGTGGATGATACGCATAACTCAACTTCAGCTTAATACTCAATGCTTCCTGCAAATTGTGCCAAAACCTCGATGTAAATCTCAGATCTCTATCATAAACAATACTCGAAGGAATACCATCCTATCAACAACAACCCAGATGGAGTCACATTTTTTCGTCGTCTTCAGTAAACTTGTCACAAAATCCATGGAAATATCGTCCCATTTCCACTCATAAATGCTCAATGGTTGCATCAGACCCAACGACTTCTAATGTTCAATCTTCGACTTTTGACAAGTAAAACAAGTCTAAACAAACTCAACTACTTCTTTCTTTATTCCTGGCCATTAAAACATTATACTTAAATCTTTATACATCTTAGTGGCACTGGGATGAATGCTCAGACCACTTATATAACTTTCCTCATGAATACTCTTCTTAAGTTCTAGGACATCAAGTACATAAACCTTATATTTGAATCTCATCACACCATTCTCGTCGATTCTAAAATCATCAAGTGGTTGACCCTGGATCTTTTAAAGGTGATATTTAGCAAGAATCTTCAAACATTTCTTTCTTATCTGGCCTAGTCGCTTGTGTCTTGAGCAATGTTGGTCTTTACATTATTTACCTTCCCATGCACATAATGTACAAAGACTATTCCTTATCCCATGAGAAACAATCATGATTCCTTTGTTGAGCTTCCATATATCAACTTCAAATTGAATTGATTTGTCATTCTAACATCATCTAACTTTACTACTGAAATAAGGTTTATATCTGGAACATGTATCACCTCCTTCAACGCGAGCTTATTTTCATTCTTTATAACTTCAGTCACCCTATCAATGCCGACAAAGTTGCTTGTGACATGATTGCATGTATTTACCATCAGTGGAAGAACATGCTTGGGACAGGGGGGGTCACGGCCACCCCAAACTTTTATTTTTTTTTATTTTTTTATGTAGTGAAAATACTAAAATAGCCTTATTTATATTTAAAAAAATAACAATTTTACCATTATACTATTAACTAAACAAACCCTAATTTATCTCATTTCAAAATATGCAGCCTCTCTTTCTCTTTCAATTCAAGTTTCAGAAAAACAAATTTTAAAATCCCACGTCATTGCGTCGCTGGTGCCTGTGCGAGACTCGTTCAGCCAACCACCAACGCCGCCACCGGAGACCGTCGTGAGTTTGTTTCGTTCATCTTAATCTTCTTCATTTAAAATTGTTCAAAATAAATTACTCCAAATCCACATAATATGTAAAATTCTTGTTTTCATTATGATTAATTTATATTTTATTTTATTATTACTTATTAGTTTTCAAGTTTCTTTGAGTTTTCTCACAAAAAGTAATCTACTACATAATCAATTTGTTATGAAAAGAAAACACTATAGTTTGGCATAATGTGTTACTTGTGAACTATTCTTATTAATGTCATTGACTTATTTTAATTGTTGTAGCTTATTGTCATTAAATTAATATTCACTTATTTTAATTTATTGTAGCATCTCTCTGGTATAAAATTGCTAATGTAGCATACTGTTATTAAACTAATTTTCTTTAACTCAACCTTTAATCGTTGTAATATGATTTTGTGTTCAAACTATTTTAGAATATTATCAAACTTTTTCAATGATAGCTATGAAAATTTTATTCATAACCTATTTTTAATTTCATACCTATATAATATTATCAAAAACTTGTATTTTTTTGTCTTCAATTGTTTTTACAAAAAGCAAGTCAATAAAGAAATAGAAATAAAATAAGTTTGAAATGTTGAATTATATTGGATGTTTGTTGCTAATTTATTACTAAGTTACTAACTTATTAATATTAGTAAAATTGAATTATGTTGGAGTTTTATTGTGTTGTTTTAATTTATTTAATTGCTTATGCAGCACAAAAGTGATAATGAAGAGTAGACAAATTGATTCTTCTTTCAAGAGGAAAGAAAGAGATGAAGAGAATTTAACACCTATGTCTGAACCTACAAGAGTTCACGAGAATCCAAGAATTGAAGAAAACGTTAATAGAGTTTGTCCGAATGACATTGAGAATTCTTTAGAATGCTGGAAAACGTCCTTCAATGTGGGAATATCCAGTAAATCAAATGGATGAAATACAAAGAGCTTATTTAAAATGGGGTCCATATCAAATGAATTTAGAGCATTATCCATTGTCTGGTAAAGAAGACCATCAATGACGTTTTCAACACACTTGGTTTAGCCTTTTTCCTTCATGGTTAGAATATTCGCGTTCAGAAGATGCTGCTTATTGCTTAGCATATTATCTTTTTAGCAAAAGACCAAGTGGACATCCTGGTTCTGATGTCTTCATTTCTACAGCTTTTAGAGGTTGAAAGAAAGTTAGAAATGGAAAGAATTGTGCATTTCTTAAACACATAGGGAAAAATCCTTGTTCTCCACATAACAATACTATGAAAGCTTGTCAAGACTTGTTGAATCAAGATGGTCACATTAGAAATATTATTCAAGCTCAAAGTTCAATTGAAATTATGAAGAATCGACTACGTCTCAAGACTTCAATTGACACTGTTCATTGGTTAACTTTTCAAGTGTGTGCTTTTAGAGGTCATGGTGAAAGTACAAAATCATTAAACCAAGGCAATTTTCTTGAATTGGTAAAACTCTTAGCAGGTTACAATAATGAAGTTGCAAAAGTTGTGTTGGAAAATGCTCCATCTAATAGCAAGTACACTTCACATCTAATTCAAAAAGAGATCTTACACATTCTTTCAAGTAGGGTGAAAAAGCATATTCGTGAAGAAATTGGTGATTACAAGTTTTTTTATAATTGTAGATGAAGCGCGTGATGAATCCAAAAAAGAGCAAATGTCTCTTGTTTTGAGATTTGTTGATAAAGATGTTTTACACAAGAGAGGTTTTTTGGTCTTGCACGTGTTAGTGACACTACATCTTTAACTCTTAAGCAAAAAGTTTGTGATATACTTTCTCTGCATAACCTTGATGTCTCTGACATTCGTGGTCAGGGGTATGATGGTGCTAGCAATATGAGAGGAGAATGGAACAGTTTACAAGCACTCTTTATGAAGGATTGTCCTTTATGCATATTATGTTCATTGTTTTGCTCATCGATTGCAACTTGTTTTGGTTACTGCATCAAGAGAAGTTAAACCAATTCATCAATTTTTTGAGAAGCTTACTTTAATTGCCAATGTTTTTTGTTCTTCTACAAAGCGCCACGACGAGTTACAAGCTTCTCAATTAGATGAAAATAAACACTTATTAGAGATTGGTGAGATTGTAACTAGTAAAGGTGAAAATCAAATTGGTACTTTAAAGCGAGCTGGAGATACTCGTTAGGGATCACACTTCTCTTCTATTTCTAGCTTAATGAGTATGTATGAAGCAACTTGTCATGTTTCAAGAAAATTTGCAAAAGAAGGATTAAGTTATGCTTCACGCGGAGATGCTGATAGTGCTTACAATTATTTGAATTCATTTGATTTCATATTCATATTGCATTTGATGAAAGAAATTATGGGGATCGCAAGTATGCTTTGTCAAGCTTTACAACAACAATCTCAGGATGTAGTTAATGTTATGCATTTGGTTAGTACAACAAAAACTCTTATTCAAGATTTAAGAGAAATTAGTTGGGATGAATTGTTTGCTTCTGTGAAGTCTTTTTGCGAAAAACATGATAATAAGATTCCTAATCTTAATGATGTTCATTCAACAACAAGATTTGATCGTTCTCGTCTTGAAGATAACCAGGTAACCATTGAGCATTATTTTAGAGTTGAAATATTTTTCACTACCATTGACAAACAACTGCAAGAGTTGAATAACAGATTTAGTGAGCAAGCGATTGATTTGTTAACTCTAAGTGGTGCTTTGGCTCCCAAGGATAATTACAAGGCTTTTAACCTTGATACCATTTGCACTCTAGTTGAAAAATATTATCCTATGGACTTCAATGAGTAAGAGAAGATTAATTTGAAATTTCAACTTCAGCATTTTATTATTGACGCTCGTCAAGCAACGAGTTTGAATAATTTGCCGACTATTCAAGAGTTATGTTCATCTTTGGTTGCAATTGAAAAGAAGGAAATTTATTATTTGATCGATAGACTACTCCGCCTAATCATGACTCTGCCTGTATCTACAGCTACTACGAAAAGATGTTTTTCGGCAATGAAAATTATTAAGACAAGATTGAGAAACAAAATGGAAACTGATTTTTTTAGAAGATAGCAGGACAATTAATATTGAAAGAGAAATTGCTGCAAGTATTGATTTCGAGACTATTATTGATAATTTCAAACTACTCAAAAACCGTAGAGTATTATTTTAAGATATTTTTATATAATACTCTTTAATCATTTCATGTTCAACTATGTGTTTATTATAATTTAGATATTTTATATACATTATAGGATAAATATTTGATTTATAAATTATAGATTAATTTTGTGGTCACCTCAAGCTTTATAGTCACATTCCACCACTGATTACTATAACAAAGTCTCATTTTTTTTTATATGATGAGAAGAATCCTTCCTAAGAGGTTACGTGAAAGGATGATCCTAAATCAATTATCGAAATACAATCATCTAACACTAAATGTAGATATAATTTTCATCTTTAGTAAAAATATTCTCATTAATTGATACAACTCCAATAGCGGTCTCGTCTTCTTTCTTAATTGATCCACTCTATGTAATTCCCATCGTTAGCTTAATCACATCTACATCACGAGTGTGGCAAATTTAGTGTTTTTCTAGGCTGGGTGTTGGAACGGTTACTTGAGAATAAGGTTGCATTCAGATTAATGAATTTAAAATGGAGCATAATAATATGAAGTGGAACATAACAAAATTGAACCACGATTCGTTTCATTATTTGAATATTTTAATTATAGAATTTTCTCCTATTAGATGCCCCTCAAATTGGATGAAACAAAAATAAAAAATTTAATTGACCGAATTATATAGTTATACTTCATTTCACGTTGAAATCTAATTATATATCACTTCATTACATGCCACCAACCAATTTTATAGTTAGGATGAGAACCAAGTGGCAGTGTATTTTGCTCTATCAAAACATGGAGGGGTTAAGATCCTCTCCATTTCTCTATTTCTCCATTTTCTCCACATTTCTAAGACATAATATTTAGTTGGCTTTATACACATAAAACTATAGCAATGGAGTTTTCCATTTCTTTTAAGAATTGGAGAGGATCCTTACTCCCTCTACATAACCTATGGCTCAGAGTTCTAAATCAAACAAGACATTTATTATTTAACCGTTCAATACCTCATAAAAAAGGTTGAAGTTAAAATGATCGCACCTCAAGATGCAATTTTAAATAATACAAATAGCTTGTTCTTCAAAGTTTTCTCTTCCTTGTTTGCTTAATGCATATTGTCCTTCAAAGTTTTTTCTTCCTCTCCTATACATGCTTTCACCGGAGTCTCAGATTCCTTCTGGTTGGTTTCGACATTTTCTGTTTGAGGCACACTTGTATTTTTTTCTGCTTCAGCTTGTCGACGCATAGCTTGTTCCTGTAGTGTTTTCATCATCATCTCCGATGTTTTCTCTTCACCTTGTAGTTGCATTTTCATTAAAAACTCCGCCTCCTTGTCAAGAGGCTTGAAGTATTCCTCAATGGCTACCTCCTCCAAAAATGAACCAATCGCAGTGCGTATATTAATGAAACGAAACCATATATCACACAACTTAATATAACAGCTAAAGACCACAATATGCAATTTGCTAAAGATCACAAAATGTGATTTTTAACCCCCCAAAAAAAGCAAAATGAAAGAATGGGAATAGTCCAAACTCAATACCAGAATAACTAAGGAAAATTTTAAATTTCATAGGGAAGTTTGCAATGTCATAGTAGATCTTCATATTCGCAAGTGAAGGAAAAAGATTGAAATTTTCAAAGAAAATTACCAAATAAAAAAAAAATTTAAATGCTAAAAGTTTCAGATTTTTCATGAGATTACACAACTTACTGTTTCTTCCAGCTTCTTATTCAAAGCTTGCATCTCTTCAACCATACGACGAACTTCAGATAAAATGATCTGCTCGGGTACTTTATTTATGGCGGCTTTCTTTGCTTGTGCCTTTTGTGATCAGAGAATATCATACACATCAGAAATTGATCAAACAAGACAATAAATATAGGAAAGTCTTTGAAGGCAAACAGAGATGGTTATGAATTAGGAAATCCCATTTCACCGCAGCAAAAAATGAGGTCAAATTCATATTTTCCCAAGGTAAGTAGGAACTTCGAAACAAAGAGGAAACATATCACGAGTTAATATCTTAACTACCCTGTTATATTTACATCTTTAATAAGATTGATAGATCAGCTCGATTAATAGCTGACCCTTCTTAAGCAGACTATGGATCAAAATGATGATGGGATAAGATGTTTGTCACAACTCTAACCGACCAGACATGCTTACAACAACCACAACAACCAATCCTTATCTCGCTAAATGGAGTTGACTACGTGGATCAACTGTCGCCATAATGTTTTATTTAGGACCACGATTCTCTCCAAATTGTTAATCTCTAATAACTTCTCTTATAGTTTTTTAAGGTCTTCCTCTACCGCTACCTCTTACGCCTCTCCATCAGTTCATCTGATCTACTCTCCTTACTACTGAATCTAAATGTCTTCTCTCTACATGCCCAAACCACCTAAGTCTATTTTTTACCATCTTTTCTACTATAGATGCTACCTCAAGAGTCTCTCTAATATTGTTATTTTTAATCTTATCATGTCTAGTCTTAACGCAAAGCATAAAAAATGTTAAACTAATTCGGAAACTAGTAAATGCACCACATCCACTCCATTAAATCCATTACAACTTCAATTCACTAATGTGGATTCTGTGCCGTTTTCCATTGTCTCTAAATTGAGACTCACCTCATGGCTATTGCAATTTGCAAAGAGCCTCAGATTCATATGAAATCCCCAAGTCCCACCACCTATCAACATTCATATGTTATCATCTCAAATGATTTCTAAAAGAGATCAAAACTAATTCAATCAAGAATGTAAAGAGGTTCGTAAGATAAGATGTTAAACCTGTTGTACACGTTGTTCAAGCTGCAGCCTAAAATTCCGGATTCTTCGCTCTTCATATCCAGAAAGTACCCTGGCATAAAACATAAATTTCTTCCCGAAGTCCAATAACTTATTCATATTGGCAAATCATCAACACAGTTTACTATATAATTTCCTGCAAAAAATAAAATAAAAAAATCAACTTCAGAATTAAACCTAGGTGGTTACTCGCAGGGCGATCGCGGCGGAGCGGCCGGAGAGTGATGTTAGGTGCGGCGGAGCGGCCGGAGAGTGATGTTAGGTGCGGCGCGCATCACTGTCGCGGCTGCTCAGATGCGTTTCACGAGAACTAACAATGGAGTTTTTTTTTTTTGAAAATTAAAATAAAATTGAGAGAAAAGGATGAAGAATCGAAGTAGAAGAAGGAGGGATGGTGAAGAAGAAATGAAAATCAGAATACTAACCGGCGTGCTTGAATTACAGAGGCTGTTGCATATTTTGCTAGGTTAAACGAAAAGGGAAGAACTCAATTAAACTTTGAAGTGCAATAAAATTAATATTATTTAGTAACTTTTTTTTTAAAACGGACCATAAATTGAATAGAAGAAACATTTTTATTTTAAAATAATTGAATAAATAACAATTAACAGTATTTTAATAGGTCTTTACAAATTTTTTTGACACAGTCCGTACATTTTTCATGCCACAGACAAGTACAAAGAACAATGACAGAGTTATACAATTATGTGATTAGAATTGCTTCCTCCTTACATTATTTTTTCAATAAAAATTTTATTTAAAATTAATGTTTCTTTAGAAAATATTTTATTAGAAATTAAAACAAAACTATTTAATATATTTGTTACATGCTGCATTCTAATTTTCTAATAATTTTAATTTAATAAAAAAATAACAACAATAATAATTGATATTATATTATTTCAGGATTTGAGTAGGATTAAAAATAAGTCGAGTTGTACTTGTCTTATCTTGACTCGATTTGATAAGAATTGATTTAACTTAAAATTTGAATTGAATTTGATTCAGATTTTTTTTTTAAAGTCCAAGCTCAACTCATTTTAAATTTATGAACAACTCATATGATCGTTAGATTTAACTCGTTTTCTCTTCACACTTAAAAGCCATTTTTTTAAATATATTTTTTTATATATTTGATATTTTAAATTAATATATTTTGATAAGAAAGTATTTAAATAAAATAAAAATATAAGATTGATATTTTTATTTGATATAAAAATTTATTAAATAAAAAAAGTTTAATCTTGAACCAATATATATATATATATATATATATATATATATATATATATATATATATATATATATATATATATATATATATATATATATATATATATATATATATATATATATATATATATATATATATATATATATATATATATATATATATATATATATATATATATATATATATATATATATATATATATGAAGTTGATTTTATTTGTATAACTACTTTTAAAAATATTTTGTTCATCAATTAAAATTGTCACATTAAAAGAAAATAGATGGTTAAGATTTGGAATAAGTCTTTAAATTTATTTTTAAATTTAATATAATTCTTCTTATATATACTTAAGCTGACTCATTAATCTAACAAATTAAAATATAACATTGATAATTATTTATAACTCAATACATTGTATATATATTGAAGGTGAAATGACAATTTGAACAAACTTACACAATATGTAATGTGTAGGAAAATCTATCGAAATGGTAATTAGCATTATCCACATGTGTTAACAAAACAATAAAGATGACATAAATTAATGAAAATCATTATTTATATATTGAAATATAAAAATATTGGAGCAAGAATTTTCTAACCATCATAATATCATTTGATAGCAGAATCAATCAATTGACTAAACTTGTGAAAGAAAATTTACTGCATAAAATAATTTGAATAAAAAATAAAATAAAATTTGATAATAATTTTGCTAGAATAGGTAACATAAATTGTTTATATTTTGGAAGGTCTCGTAATAAACAGCATTTGAAGTCTTATCGGTGGCATTGCCATTGTCGGTGATAAGAAGTTTTAAACCATCTTGTGAAGTAACTTTAAAAACGGCAACATATAGTTGACTATGAGTAAAAACAGGTTGTGGAAGGTAGATCCCAACATGTTTAAGAGATTGACTTAACTCTTAATTATTGTCATTGCAAAAGAAACAGAAATAAAAAATTGTCTGTGCTAAAATTTGAATGAAATTCTTATGTCAGAAGGAGTCAATGACAACCCCGGAATAAAAACTTTTTGGTCAATATTATTTTCTGAAATGACTTTCAAACACAAAATTTCTCAGTTGAGTAATAATGAGACGCGTGCCATTACATAATCCCGATGATTGGTCAATATTTCTGAGTAGCATAACAGATACACTAGCCTTTAATTTCAATTCATGATTTGGACCATAAAGAGTTTTTCTTTATTCACATGGTGTATCAAAACTCAAATATGTCTTAACTTCATCCGAAGAAAAAAAAACATGTAATCATTTATTAGTTCAACAACTTCATTCTTTGGTGTCAAAATAGTCATATCTTAAAAGTATGATAGATCATGAAAATTCTCAGAGAAAGATGGATAAGTATCAGCAACTATATAAGCAATGGGGTCTCCTGAATTTCAATGCTTAAGTCTCTACCATTATCCTCGCCAATTTTTCCTTCTCCAATACTCAAGAACCAATATGAAAAATTGTTTCATTTGTTTTACACATATCTCGATGATCCGGTTTGAAGTCTCATGTTCTTGGTTAATGTAATTACTTGACAAAAATCTCATAGATAAGATGAATTAATGTTGGCATGCACAATATCTTCTCTTGTTCCGTTCAGTATAATAGGGAGGATTTGTCTAAAATTACCACCCAAAACTACTACTTTACCTCCGAAGAGAATATTTTTACTATTAGGATTGGAGGATTTAAGAATATCTCTAAAAGTTTTTTCAACAGCTTGAAATCAATATTTATGCATCATTGGAGCATCATCCCATATAATAAGTTTAGTCTTTATTATCAACTGAGCTAAAGAACTTTTTGGTACAATGTTGCAAGTAGAAAATTCATTAATATTTAATGGACTAGCAAACCTTGAATGTGTCGTTCGACCACTGGGTATTAGCAACACTGCTATTCCACCTGCTATTCCACTTGAAGCAACTGTGAGTATGATCTCACCTCTAGAGAGTATTAAATGTCAAATTTTTTAATACTCACTAGTATACAGTTTCTATAACATATTTGGAAAGTAAAACGTACTCCAAAAGGTAGTTCATAACACTGAGCTAAGAAAGATCATAATTTTTTTTCCTAAATGACAAATATGATATTATACTTGTAATATGAAAAACTTTGATGTATTCTTTCTCTGTAAAATTTGGAGAATATGAAAAATATGGAGGTTGAATCTATTTGTATTAAAATCATGATAGAGTAATGTGAATAAGTGCAATAAAGTAGAGTTTTTGAAATTGGTATTTAGAAATTGTTAAAATTGGTATTTAGAAATTGAAAACATGAACTTGAAAACAGAGAAGTGAAGTGTTTGATTCAAATAATGGGGAGAAGATACGCATGGAGACTTTAGGGATTTTTGTTCATTAGAGTAAAGAGGTGGTGGAGTAATTATGTGGAGTCATAATTAATAAATAATTAAATATATGTTATTAGAAAGAAAAAGAGAATTAGTAGTTGAGAAAAAAGGGGAATGTATTTTATTCAAAATCCTATATTTATTTATTTTAGGTTATCATATTTCTTTTCTATATTAAAGATATTTTATTCAAATATTTGAAACTAAATTGATTTTCTCCACTAAACTAATATTTTTTTCAAAAACAAATAAATTTTATTTAATAATTTATTTTATTTTGATGATTTATTTTAATATTATTATTGTGTATAGCAAATCTGACAATTAAAAATAATTTTTCAACAATCATTTTATAAAAAAAAAACAAATGTCCAACCATATTAAAGATAAATTATTTAATAATTATTTGATTACTTTTTTTAAAATAAATTAAAAATACAATATTTAATATATTATGTCTCAACTTAAAATTTTCAAATCAATTTTTAGTTATTATTATTCAATTAAAAAATTAATAAAGATTATCACATAATTGAGTGTAAAATTAATTTAAAATATATTAAATATTATAATTATATTAAATATTATAATTAGAATAAATATATAATAAAATATTATAATAATAGCCAACCATAGGCATAACACTCTCTTTATTATATTCATATCATATGTACCCCTTCTTTCTTTACAGGCTCTGATACCACACTGTCTGGGAGCCTTACATGCCATGAAACTCAGCCTTAACTGTATTATCCTCAAATAGCCAACCATAGGCATAACACAGACTAACAATTAAAACTGAAATTTCATAACAGCAAGGACCGTAGTATGGATCAATGGTCAGATGTTTTCTGATACACAAGATCCTCATTTAGAGGCAGGTGTAGAGCATACTTGCATCTATTGGGGAATTATGATATGAATATAATAACTAAAGCTTTGAGGGAGAAAGAAGAGATTTTTAGAACATGTTTGTTCTTAAGCACACAAGAGAGTTTATTTGTGAATGCTTGATTAAAATATGTTACAAGAGTCCTCCTTTTATAGCCAAGGAGGTACATATAGGACAAAAGCAACACTATTTACAAGCATGACATTTTTAATATTATATGAATGCCTTTTTCAAAAGTCCGACACACTTATCACTTATGGATTACATTATTGTAGTCTTATTGCACAAAAAGACAAAAATTTACTATTCATAAGCATGCTTGTGATCTTTGAAGGACACTTGTCCATTTAGTCTTTGCAAATGGGTTCATGAGAGGGGGACATATTTTGATCAGATAAATTTTCATCAGAAAAGCAATCTTCATAGCGAGATGACTCACCCTGCCAGCTATCATCCATCATGTAGGTGTGATCTGCTAATCTCATATTAGCTTCTTCCACTTGTCCTTCAGAGAATTCAGCTTCCATTAGAGAATCATGTTTCTGTTGTGTGGCTTGACTCGAGCTTTCTCCAACTTCCGGTCTTATGAACTTTTCATGATGTATGCAAGTTGAACTTTCATCAAGTTTCTTTGGATCATCTATGGATCATAGAGATTGATGTAGTTAACATGTTCGAGTAATTCCCTTGTGACTTTTAGACTGGGAGGATATTCATCAATGGTTTCCCATAGGTGAACATAACTCTTATAATTGAGCAGCTTAGTTACAAGATCTGTCAAATAGGGCCTGTGTAGAAAGAAAACATACTTAAGTTTTCCAATATCTTTTGAAGATAATCTTCGTTCTCTGACCTCGTCTATGACTGGTTTTAATTGATCTCTACCATTGTAATGGAGAATACCATTCAAGAGTGGTCCAAATCAAAGACTTGTGCTTCTCGGGATCCATTATATGTTGATACATGGCCTTAGTGGGAATAAGAACAGGCATATAGTACAAGCAAGTGGCACACCAAATATACCACAAATGGTTTTTGTGAATTTAGCATTTGGGATAGAGGACTCGTGTATCTCGCCAGTTTCGGCAGGAAATCTCGGATATAATTAATTATACCAAGAAATTATTGGATTTGCTTAACTGTGAGATTTTCATCAGGAAAGTTTAATAGTTCTTGGGCAATATGAGGCTGAGGTTGGTATTTCCCATGGGAGAAATGCATCCCTAGGAAATCAATTTCTGTTTGTCTCAATTGACTTTTCTTTTCAGAGAACATCATTTCATGCTGTTGGGCTATTTGAAGAAATTGGCCCAATAATTGTTTATGGGTTTTTTCATCTTTTGAGAACAATAACACATCATCAATATAGATAAGGATACTGTTGAGGATGGGCTCAAAAATTATAGTCATGGCTTTTTGAAAGAGTGATGAGGTTACCTTAAGCCCAAATGGTAACACGATCCATTGGTAATGGGCGTTAGGAATGCAAAACGTCGTTTTATATCAGGGTCGATACCCAATTGCCAAAATCCTGACTTAAGGTCGAACTTAGAATAGATCTGGGCATCTTTGATGAAAACATTTAAGGACGAGGCTTTTGGAATGTAAAATTTATCATCTTTGAGAAAATGATTTAGAGGTTTGTAATCAATTACTAGCCTCTTTTTTCCCCTCAATTTTTCAGATCTTTTTTCCACATAGAATGCTTGGCAAGCCCATTCTTATTTGGTGGGTTCTATCAGACCTTGTTTGAGCAGTTGGTTGCATTCTTCCCTAGCTAATGCGTAATCTGATGGACTCATCCCTGGATGAGTGGCCTTGGTTGGATTAAGATCTTCATTGATCTTGAAGGAAAGTTGAACGAAGAAGTCTTTAATCTTCCATAGAGGTTTTTGGTGGCGGAATTTCTCATGGCTATCTGCACATAGTCTAAGAAGGTTGAACTTGATCTCTTCATAGCCAGCAGGAACCTTAGAAAGTGAATATAGTTTCAGTGTCCCGGAATAAGGTTTGAATTCTCCTTTGAATTTGATTCTTGTGGGGAGAATTTGGAGTTTAATTACTGCTGAATAGACATTCATTCCTACTACAATATCTTTGTTTGGAAGATTACTGCCAATGACCTTGGTCCAGACTATGCAGTCTGGGAAGAATTTAATTCCTATTTGGTCATTAGATTTGTCTTGAAAACTTTTCCATCCGCTGCTACAAAGTATGCAACATGTGTCACCCATGATTCTGCAGGGAGAATGCTGGGATTCATCATGGTAATCTGGGCCCCAGTGTCCATATAAGCTATAACTTTCTTCGGACGAGAAAACTTTGTTGCAAGAACATGGACTTCAACACAAGGAAGTGGTGTAGTAGGTAGAGAACTGCCTATCTCTTTGATGGAGTAAACCGGGAGATATCTGTCATCTTCTGACTCTAAAAGTGATGCTTCATCATACGAAAAGTCTTGAAGGGCAAAAATTGTTTCTTCATCAGCAGAGCTTTGTTCAGAATACAAAGATTCTAAGTCTCCTTCTAGAGGTTGAATAGAGTTAATCAATTTTGCGGCTTTATGGGTGTTATTAGGACATTCTTTTGAGAAATGCCTTTTTTCCCCACAAATAAAGCATCTCTGATTTTCCCCTTTCCTCTGTAAGGTTTTCTTCTAAAGAACTTTATATTCTTTCTTTTGTTTATCTTGAAGGTCCTGTTAGATTTGGTGTATTTTTTATGTTTCTTTTTTGTTGGACAACCACATCTTTTGTCTTTACACTTAATCTCCAGGTAGGGTTTCTTACATGCTTGGGTGAACTTTGACTTTTGTTCTATAACTTCAGAAAATTGATGATGAAAACTGCAAAGCTTTTCAAGTGCTTCTAAAGTCACTTGGTGAATCTGGCCAAGACTCATGGTTTTAATATCCTTTTGAGCTGTGGCTAACATTCTATGAATTTTTGGCTGAAGTTCTTGTGGTAGAGAGGATATATAGGTATTCTTGAGACTCGGGTCATTGTACCCATTAAGGACACAATACCTATGTGCCATTCTATGGTAGTGTTTGTCGAGGTCTTTTGTTTTGAGAGAACAACACTTCATCTTAAAGAATTCTTGTCTGTTTTTCCTATCAAATATTTCCATATCACCGATAAATTCTCGGTGAAGAACCCCAAGAACACTAGCTGTAGTTTCTAGACGATGTAACTCATCTTGTTTGAAAGCTCCAAGATTGTGATACCATTCTTTCATTGTGCCCGTCATTCTACAGCAAAATTCTTCAATGATCTTATAGCTATCTACACTTGTTTCCATCATTTGGGTGTCAAGCCATGCTCCAAATTCAAGTAGTCTTTTTCCCCAACGGCTAGGGGGTATATCATCAAAAGTGAACCAAGGACCTCCGTTTGGTTTAGTCCTTTCAGGGACAAGAGTTTCTTCAGGGGATTCTTCTTCAAAAAACGATTCTTCCTCTTTTACATTCGCCATGAAGAGTCTTGTGAAATAGTTGTCTTCAGATTATGATTTAGTTGAAAAAGATCTTGGTGTCTCATCAGAAGATGATTCTGGATCAGAGTTGTTGTCACCAACTGAGAAGGACTCGTCTCTCTTTTGTTTTGATGATTTAAAGTGATCTTTCCGAGGAGATTCATGATTTGTAGTGATTGCCATGGCTTGGAAACCTTTATTAGGAATTTCTTCTTCCTTTTGGATTTTTGAAGGGGGTGTTTCAGGGATATCTTGAGAGTCTAAGGATGAAGCGCTTAAGCAGACAGCTTTCTCCTTTGAGGTAGTGGTAGTTCTGGAAGATTTTGGTCTGTAAGCTGTTGGTATGTATTTATCTGGGTCTGATGGTGATGAAACATAGGCGGGGTAGAAAGGAGAAGGCCTTTCTAGTCGTTTGAAATATGTAGGAAAAGTAGGAGGGTCAAAGAAAGAGTTTTCAACCAGTTTGGGTTTTCTTTCATGAGAGGCTCTTAAGAAATCATCTATATCTTTTACTTGGCTTTGTAGACTTCTGATTTCTCTTTCCTTTTGGTCAAATGTTTTACCAAAAGCTCTCTCTTCTAACATCTGTCGTAAATCCCAATCTAGCTGGGATACTTGGGCTTTCAAGCTTCTGTAATGTTTCTGCATTTTTTGGGATAAAACCTTGAGATCTTCATCCGTCTCGTCTATTTTTTCCAGCAATCTTATCTACCTTTTTGTCAAGGTTTTGAAGAATTTCATTTTTAGAAACCATGTTTTCAGATTGCCAATTCAGAACTTCCTCAGCCTGAGTTAAAGGATTAAGCTTCCCATCGGGCTGGACTTCACTCGGATGAATGAAGGGTTTGAATGTTCTGCCTGTGATTGGATCCATCTTTCTTTCCAAAGCAGGAAATTGTCGGTCGTACTCCGAAGTTGTGGTTGAATACATAAAGCAAGGAATTGGCTGAGCAACAACTGAAAGATGTAGCGGTTTACAATGGTCTGTTGGTGACCATGTAATAAGAGTCGGATCATCCGGTGGTAACAATCCTTCTCTCCTGAGGATTTTAAGTCCTTCCTCATAGATACAGAGGGGTTTCTTTTTTCCATGGTTCCTACCCATGGACCATTGTCTGGATCAGATCTCCTTTGAGAAGGTGGCGAGGGTTTACACCTTCCCTTTTTCTTTGTTTTGGGAAGAATAATATCTCGGTCAATATCATCCTCGTGCATCCAGCAGTCACAATCTGGGTCACATCTTATTGGATTAACATCCCAAATAAAGTGGCCATCTATTTTATCGGTGTAGATGGGTTTTCCATATGTTGTAACAGCATAGACAAGACACCAATCTTCTTTGAGAACTGGTTGGATCATCATTGTCTGGAAGATCGGAGATATTGAGCTCGACCCTTCGTCTGACTTTTTAAAGATCGTTTTGACTGTCTTGTCAACGGATCTCCTGAAAGTAGCCTCTTGAGATTGGATAGGTGTTTTGTCAACATGAAGTCTATCCATTCAAAGGGAAATAACTGAGTTAATTCTTCCCTTGTGATCTTTCTTGGAATCTGAACTATGGAGGGTATGTCTTCTTCTCTATTGGTGACAACCAATAGTGAATCAGAAGAGCATCCTGAGAGAGGAAGATCTATCGAGTGATTTTGTAAGCGGTATATTATCTGGTGATTGAGGGTAGCTGACATAGCTTCTGGCACTTGGTCAGATCCGATGATTTGGATATGTACTTTCAGTCTTGTGGATAAAGTGTTATCCTTAAGACTCACGTTATAGTTTGGAAAGATGGTGAGAACAACACTTCCTACATGAAGTGTAGTTAGAACACTTCCTATCACAACATTTTCATAGTGGAGGTAGCTGGAGTCCAGTAGAGCTTTTTTGCAAAAAACGGGTTGGTTTTTCCTTCCATGAAGAGAAAGGATGAGTCTGACAGTCCCAAAGTGTAAGGTTGTATATCCTTCAGTTTTCTAGTGGTTTATGAGATATTGGGGAATCTCCAGATCTATGTACTGCTCTTGGTTTGTAGCTCTTAGGCTGCATTGGTCTAGTCTAGATGACTAGACATACTCTTTCATATGAGGGTGATTTGTAGAGATAAGATTTCAGATGGATCTGGTAACACTTCTTTGTCTTTTGAAGATGTTGTACGGACTCAACAGAGGAGGTATTGTTTCAGAAATTTGAGCATCTTCAGGAACATGAGAGTACTCAATAAGGTTTTCAATTTTATGAGAATTAGTCTTTTTACAGAGTTTAGGAAGTGCTAAAGAAGAAGTAGTAGTAATAGGTTGAGTGTTTGGTTCAAGTGTTTCCATGTTTAAGTGATTTCTCCCTTACTCACTCTCTTTATTATATTCATACCATATGCACCCCTTCTTTCTCTACAGGCTCTGATACCACACTGTCCGGGAGCTTACATGTCATGAAATCCAGCCTTAACTATATCGTTCTCAAATAACCAACCATAGACATATCACAGACTAACAATTAAAAAAAAAAGACTAATTCTCATAACATGGAAAGCGTCTTTAATCATTAAAAAAAATAGGTTAATTTACATAGGAATGGTTACACGTGAGATTTTAAAAAGTTTTTTATTTTCTTCGATTGATTGTTCGAAAATGTTATTATTATAAGTAATAATTAAATTATAATTTATCACCATAAAAATAATTGAATAATATTATTTTACTATTGGTTGAATCATTGTGGCCGTAAAGGAAATGCCATAAGTAATAATTAAAGTACAATTTATTGGAAAGAGAAAGAGAATAAGTGGTTGAGAGAAAAAGAAAACTATTTAAGAAGGGTTTAGCGGAATTGGATAAAAATTAGGCGCTAACTCTAGTGCTTAGTTTTGTGTTTTAATATATAAAGATTTATTAAAAATATCTAATATATTCACACTTGAATGATGCTCACCAATAACCCAATTAATTACAATAACTAAAGTCTATTTGTTTAACTATCAATACCTTAAATTTCTTAACACAAAAAAAATTGACTTAAGGTTTTTTGTTGTATCAAATATTTTGGCTATAACTTAATTATTTGAGAAACTTACAACAACAAAATGATAAAAGCTTTGGGGTTACAATATGATTCTCATATAGAGAATAATAATTTTCTAAAACAATATAATTCCTTGATCTTTCAAATTAAAGGATTTTGAATATTTCTTACTTTATTTCTTTTTCAGACTTGCAAAATTATTTTTCTATAGAGTTCTGGTGAAAATTCTTATTTTGCTTTGTAATGGAGAATTGGTTATATAAAGATACATGATTTGAACGTTATAGAGAATGGTCCTTAGGATTAAATATGTCATAAATACATGTATTAAATATGTAGTGTTATATTCGTAAAAGGATTCTACTAAGGCGATGGTTATAGAACGACCAAGGAGAGGCGATAACATGTTGCCTATAGGTGAGGTATCACATTGCCCACATATGCCTTCTTATCTTCCATACATGGGAAACGTGGGAAGATACATTCCTAGGGTAGAGAGAAATCAGGGTCATTAACTAACTCAATGTCCCTTTAAAATTAGGGATTCAGCAGTCCACCATTGACTGAGTAGGCGGTGACTCTTCCAAAGAGAACCGTAGGTCTTAAAAGCCTTTATAAATACACCTCCATGAAGGGAGGAAAGGACACTTGATTACACCTTAAGCATAACGCTTAACCAGATCATAACACATATCGATTGTACTCCTTACACGCTTACTACAAACATATTGTCCATCAATAAAGCCTATCACCTCACATGAGTAGGACTTTTAAAACCACTATAAAATACCACTGTACAGAGCTTATCATCGTCGTGGACAAACCATAACCACCCCAAATTGTTATAAATCTACTAAGGCCTCTAAGTCCTTTTGCCCTTGCAGGAGAAACGTACACACCTGCACTTTTTGACCAGTACAATGGTGACTGTGGGACCTCGGTAAAACTAACCTAGGTCACACTCTTACTTTTAATTCAACTATCTTCCCCACGAGGATTGTCAACAAAACCCCAACTTACAACATAAACACCATAGTCAGAGGTTTTTCTGGTAGAGGTAACTCCAGATCCGCCCGAAAGAAATACACAATGTAGGTGTTTGCAGCGTGTGCAATATCCTCTGGTTTCCCTATAAAGCTCTCAAGAGAGAATAGATGTTAACATCATCTTCTCCGAGGAAGACATCATTGGCATTAACCCTCATGACGACGATCATTTGGTCATCACTATACAACATGGAAACTAGGATATTAAGTGCCTCTTGATAGATCCTAGTAGCTTTACTAATGTATTATTCTTAGAAGCCTACCAAAAGCTACAACTTGACCTGAGCGACATAAAAATGTTTAGTAGCTCTTTGACGGGGTTTTCAGGCGACTATGTATAAATAATGAGCCATGTAACCTTGGAAACCATATGTGGCAAGGGATCAAAAGGTGATTGATGTCATTTACCTTATTGTAGACACCTTATCACCATCTAATATCATTTTGGGGTGACCGACTATCAATATTGTGGGCGCAATAGTATCCACCATGTACCTGACCTTAAAATACATGCTTTCTGGTAGGTGAGTCAGTATAATCCGTAGGGACTAACAAACCACTCGAGAGTGCTACCAAAGTAGCTTAGAGAGATGGAAAAAGCTTGCCCTTGTTGATGTCCCTCCATCCAAAGTTACAAACACTAATTTTGAGTGTTGAGGCCCTAGATTGGGCACGGAAACGTAAATGCTGACTCCCACAAAAGATTTGAAACAGATCCAGATAGGTCCTCATGCCCACCAGGTGACAAAGATAGGTATTTCATTGTCCATAGAGGATGAACAAAAACTAGTCGACAAACTTATTAAGAATGTCAACCTGTTCACTTGGGCTCCCACCGACATGCTAGGGATAGACACCAAGGTAGTATGTCATCTCCTCACCATCCACCCTTCCATTAGGCCAATGGCACATAAGAAGCGGAAAATATGCGAGGAAAAGAGAGTTGTCATAGACAAAGAGGTGAGAAAAGTATTTGACGTCGGATACATTACATAAATAAAATACCCCACTAGAGGCCAACGTGGTTCTAGTAAGGAAGGCTAACAGTTGGTGGTGTATGTGCTTGGATTTCACTGATATGAATGTTGTCTATCATATAAACACGTACCCATTTCCAGACATCAATCGCCTCATCAATGAGTCATTAGGCTTCCACGTGCTGAGCTTTATAGATGCGTACTCAGGATACAACCATATTTGGATGGATCCCTGGGATGCACCCAAAATCGACTTCATGTTGAATCATGGCAACTAGTACTAAAACACTGTACCTTTCGGCCTCAAGAACGCTGGCGCCACCTACTAATAGCTCATGGACGATGTCTTCGCCCACTAGATATGGTGGAACCAAGAGATCTACGTCGACAACAGGATAATTAAGACTATCTGTCGCTACTGCGAAAATCGGCGCCGGCTGAACAGAAGGGTCACCACCGTGCGTTATTTATCCCACGGGAAGGAAAGGAAACGCTCAGAGTAAACCTCGCACAACATGGGAAAAGGTATGGTCGTCGCAACCAAAACCTGGATTCGGGAGTCAGTTACGCAAGGGGAAGGTATTAGCACCCCTCACGTCCGTCGTACTCGACGGGATCCACGCTTGTTTTCGGGTATGGATTGTTATTCTAACTAAACTAAAGGTTAAGGGTTAAGGGAAAATGAAAATGACTCGGCAAAGTATCGCACTTTATGCCTACGTATTCCCGTCTGGAACGAGAAATCAGAGTCAACGTAGTTCGCCTACCTACGGGAAAGGAGGGAAAGGTTGCTCGCTAGGATATCGCATCCTATGCCTACGTACTTTCATACAGCATGAAAGATCAGAGCAAACGTAGTTCGGCTACGTACGACACAAGTCTGTCTTGGTTGTTTTTATTCCTTCTGAAAAAGGTTTTTCTGATTAGCAGTCCAAGCGGACAAAAATGACGTCTTGATGAGTTCACATTCTTTTACGGAAGAAGTGTCTTTTATTGTATTTGAAATTTTATTGTATTTTTCTGTTTGTTTTGAGGAAGAAGAGACAGAACTCTAACCTACGGTTGCGGAGGGAATCAAACTAACCTAATATTATCATACATGGGTTAAGACCTAGTGTCTATCATGCTCCTCTCTTGCGCAGAGAGAAACGGAGATCCTAAGGGAATAGACGGAAACAGAAATAATATTAGATATATACAGTAAAGCGGTAAAATGCATGGATGTAGCAATACAAGCGAGGCGAGGGAGTCCCACTCAACCTTGAACCTGGGAAACAATAGGCAAAAGTGAACAGACTTCACTTTCAACCCAACAGGGTAAACAGCAAACAATACAGTCTAAAAAACCAATCAATACATCAAGAATGAATAACAGCAGAAAAATAAACAGCCACAGCAGCTCTGTATCAACACCTATCTTCAAGTCCTCTCCAGACAGCAACAAGCTTCAGCAAGTATCAATTTCTATATCCACAGTCTTTAAGCAAGGTCTTTGTCATCAATCTTCAGTCTACAAGGGCTTTTCTTCCAGTCTCCATCTCCAAGATGAATATCAATCAACCAGATGAAGTGAATGAATGTTAGACAGTCAATTACCTACCAAGGGTGGTTCATTAACTGTTAATATTATACAGATAATTTTCCCTCAAAAGTTCTATCTTTCAAATACATTCACTGATCCTTCCAAAGGAAGGAGGTGGGTATTTGATAGAGACTTTGAATCATAAGGAAAGGATGGATGCAGACAAAGCATTCCATGTTTGAGAAACAAGCTTTCTAATCTAAAGCTCTGCCTAGCTCCTAAATCCTAATCTCCTCAACAGCTGCTAGCAGGAATCTCCTCATCAACTCTGGAAGTTGGTCTTCAAGCTCTGGATCTCCAATGGCTTCATCATCACAAGTCTTCAGCTCCCCCAATCCCCAAGCAATCCCAATACCCACACAGACAAATCAATAATCCCCAGAGGGCACACCATACCCGTCAATCAAATACAGTAATATACTAATAGCAGTAGGGGAATCCTAGTGATTTCTGAGGGATCTAATAACTACCCATAGTCCCTATAGTCCCATAGCTAAAATATTCAATCTCTAAGTCCTAAGGGAAATGAACTTATTCACCTATGTTGTCAATTAAACCCTAATTTTATTCATGTTATTCAAACCTAAACCAATCACCTAAAATTAATTCCTAAAAATATGAACTAAATTGTATGTACAAGTTGAATGTCTAAACTAAACAACCTAAAAAGAATGGATTAAAAATATTAAAGCAACTATTAGAACAAAAATCAACAAATTCATGTATGAAATGAAACACCTAAAATAGGCATTTATTTGGAAAATATGGGAAAAATATCAAATAAAAAGTAAAATGAAATTTTTATTTTTTATAATTTTCTAGACATCTTGAAGAAATTAATGCAAAAAGAATCATTAAAAAATAATGTTTTTTCAATTTGATATGATTTTTTGAAAATGCATGAAAATGAAAAGAAATTAAAAAATGAAATATAGAAAAATAGAGGGAGGAGGTGAGAATAGCAAGGCGCCCAGTTGTTTTATTAAGGTGGGCCACAGAGCAGGGGTGTGAATATCAAATTCACTAAGCCCAGCGCGCTCAGAAAAATCAAGTGAAAATTTAAAAGAAAAAGATTAAATCCTTGGTGCGTTTAGCAATCATTCTCAGTGTTATCCATTGGGCCTATCAGGAAGGGGGTGCAAATAGTATTCAGGGACAAAGCCCAATCCAATTCATTCTGTTCTCACACGAGGGGGGGGGGTGAACGAGTAATTGGAGGGGTGTGATAGTAAAACAGATTTGGGCTTGAGCCCGATCCGAAAACCCTAATCCAACGCTTGCCTAACCACAAAACCATTCTCCTTCCCCTCTTCTCTGATCACTGTTCACCTAATGTGAACCCTAGCTTCATCTTCGTCTTCCCCAGATCTCCCTAAACTCTCTCAAAACCCTCTCACGGATCCTAAACAAAATACCCTAATCTCAACCAAACAAATCAAACTCAAAATAAGCATTATCGACCACTCTGAAAAACCATCGCTATCATCAATTGAAACTTCAAATACATCTCAAAATACTAACCCTAACGAATCATCTCACAGCCTCAAAGTTGAACATGAATCATCTCAAAGTTGAACCCTAACGCATGCAAAGAACAGAGCTCAGAGAAGAAAGAAACAGGAACCTGGATGTCGTTAATGGAGGAACGCAGAGGAATTCGAAAATCCTTGGCGATCTTGAAGTTGGGGAGGATCTACGAGAAACTTCCTGATCGAGTCTTGGAGAAAAAATGAGGAACACGCTTTGCTTCTGGTGACTAGCGACGAGAACGAACGGAGATTCAAGAAGATCTGATGATTACGTCTTGCCTGGAGATCTGTCGTTCTGGAAACGAGAGGATGAAAATCGTACTATTTCTGGGCGCAAAACGATTGAATCTTGGCGTCTTTTCTGGGAACACTGATGAACGCTTGGAAGGTTTTCTGGGAAAATTGGTGAAGAACGATGGATATTGGAATGTTCTGGAAAACTGGTTGAAGTTTCCGGCGAAGGATGAGTTTTCCGACGAGGTGATGATGAAGATGGACGGAGGAAGAAGGATAAAGATTGGAGGAGAAAAGAGGGATTTCTGGTAAATTCTTCAAGTTCGCAGTTTCCGGCGAGGGACGGCGGCCGGAGTTGGTTGGGGTTGCCGGTGGTGGGAGCTCACCGGATTTGCATGCCGGCCGGTGGGTTCTCAGGCGATGCGTGAGGTGGAGACAAGTGTCTCAGTGGGGATTCTGCATGGAGGACGCGTGGCGTGCGTGGAGAGAGAGTGGAGAGGTAATGGGGCACGTGTCCGTGAGAGAGGGAGTTCTGAGTGGTGGCGTGTGTGCTGGGAAGTGAATAACGTGGCTAACCTCTGGACTTAACACGTGGCTTGGACTTTATAGGACTGAGATTATTTTGGATCTTTCTGGAACTTGCTGAACTGCATGAATTGGGCTTCCACTTCTCACCTGGGCCCAACGCGAAAATCATAATAAAAAACCAAAAAACTGAAATATAATGTATTAATGAGAAAATAGATTAAATCTGGATTAACTAATTAACTAACTAATTCTAACCAAATCTCCATTAAACCTAAAAGAAAATTATCCTAAAACTCCATATTAACTCTAATCAATTTCTATTAATAAAACTCTAATAATTCTCTAATCTAAAAAAAATAAGCTAAAAACTCTAATCATTCTCTATTTAACATTTTATTAAACTTCTATTAAATCTATAATACCTATATTAAATTCTATAAAAAAGAAAATCTATTATAAAATCTATTAAAATTTTATTTATTAAAAGAAAGTCTATTAAATGCTAAAAAAACCTATTTATTTAATAAGAGAAAATCTATATTATTTCTATTATTCTAAAATGATTAAAAATCTATCTAAAAAGAATTAAAACCATTAAAAATATTAAAAACCTATTAATATTCTAAAAAATGCTAAAAAATAATTTAAATCTATTTAAAAAAATTAGGACAATCTATTTAAATTCTAGAAAAATCTACAAAGCCTATTTAAAATCTACAAGAAGCTATTAAATTCTAAAAAAGCAGACAAAGGCAAATAATCAACATAAAAGAGAGCGCGACCAGATCGAAGCAAAACAATAACCAGATACCCAAAATCTCAAAAATCACTGCATAAACTGAAAACGCCCAGGAAGCGCGCGACTTCCCAAAATAACCTCCGATTATTCGAACTGGTCTGAGATACCCGAAAAGCAACGGCAGGGCTGTAATCCCGATAAAATCACCATGATTGAGAAAATGCACTATATGCAGTATGCAAATGCGAATGTGAAATGCGTCGAAACATCGAGCCAGATACGGGACCCGGTTGGTCAAAATTTAGGGTGCAACAGCTGCCCCTATTCAAGCAGCTTGGACCTGAATGGTTGAAGAGCGCCCAACCTTTGATCATTCAAAGGTAGAAGATGGTTGAATACAAATGGAACCCTGAAATTTGCCAACCGCAAAAATAAACTGCACCACTGCTTGGGGAACGACATTCACCAACTGAATCTGGCTGTTACGACAACCCACTGATCTCGTGCGACCGTGCTGGGGATTCTTCTCATCATCCTGAAAAAGATTGAATCATCGGAAACTTCGTCCACGTTAGGACTCCCACTGTTGTCAACTCGAGAAAACTTCAACAACTTTGCTGGGGATGACTCGTCTGCCTTCTCGTCAGAAATAAATCGTCCACGTTAGGAATAAACTCTTCCACGTTAGGAATACACTTGTCCACGTTAGGACTCACCTTTCCACGTAAGGAATAACCGTTCCACGTTAGGAATAACACCGTCCACGTTAGGACTCACCTTTCCACGTAAGGAATAACCGTTCCACGTTAGGAATAACACCGTCCATGTTAGGACTCACCTTTCCACGTAAGGAATAACCGTTCCACGTTAGGAATAACACCGTCCACGTTAGGACTTACCTTTCCACGTGAGGAATAAAATTTCATCTGGATTTGTCCGCGTCAGGACTACTCTTTCCACGTTAGGAATAAACTTGCTCTTCCACGTTAGGAATAACATTTCCGCGTTAGGAATAACACTTCCACGTTAGGAATAACATTTCCCCGTTAGGAATAACACTTCCACGTTAGGAATAACCTTTCCACGTTAGGAATAACATTTCCCCGTTAGGAATAACATCTTTCTCTTCCACGTAAGGAATAAGACTTCGTCTGGATCTGTCCGCGTTAGGACTAAACTCTTCCACGTCAGGAATAATCTCTTTCTTTCCACGTCAGGAATCAATCTTGATATGTCCGCGTAAGGACTCGATCTTTCCATGTAAGGAATCATCACTTTTCCACGTAAGGAAACCACTTCTTTTCCACGTTAGGAATAACATTTCCGCGTTAGGAATAAACTCGTCTTTCCACGTAAGGAATCTCCATCTTTCCACGTTAGGAATAAACTCGTCTTTCCACGTAAGGAATCTCCATCTTTCCACGTAAGGAATCTCCAACTCTTTCCACGTAAGGAATCTCCATCTTTCCACGTAAGGAAACTATTTTTCTTCCACGTAAGGAATGCTCTCTTTCCACGTAAGGAATACTTCTTTTTCCACGTAAGGAATACAACCTTCTTTCCACGTTAGGAAGCAAACTTCTTTTCTTTCCACGTAAGGAAACACAATCTTATCTTAGTTTGGTCCACGTCAGGACTCCAATCTTTCCGCGTAAGGAAACATAACCTCGATATGTCCACGTCAGGGCTCCAACTTGATATGTCCACGTAAGGACTCAATCTTTCCACGTAAGGAATGAACTTCTTTCCACGTAAGGAAGCACATTTTCTTTCGATTTGTCCACGTAAGGACTCCAACTTGTTCCACGCAAGGAATCACATCTTTCCACGTAAGGAAACACATTTTGATTCGTCCACGTAAGGACTCACATCTTTCCACGTAAGGAAACTACAATCTTTCCACGTAAGGAGACCACTCTTTCTGAATCTGTCCATGTCAGGACTAAACTTGCTTTTCTCAATCTGTCCGCGTCAGGACTAAACTTTCCACGTAAGGAATCAATCTCTTTCCACGTAAGGAAACCATCTTCTTTCCACGTAAGGAAACATCGTCTTTCCACGTAAGGAATCCAACTTCTTTCCACGTAAGGAATAAATTCGTCCATGTCAGGACCCATGTTTCGTCTTGATTTGTCCACGTCAGGACTCAGGTATCTTCGACCCGCTGGGGAAATAAAACTTGTCCACGTCAGGACTCACGTCTCCTCTGCTGAGAAAATAAAACTTGTCCACGTCAGGACTCACTTCTTCATTGGTCCCAACCCACAAACTTCTTAGCACTGACGTGACAGCGACTTTGAGGCGGACTCTACTGGGGATATCTGGAAACCAAACTACCGGATGCCTGTTCTGATGACCGGAGGCAACTTCTGAAATTCTGATTCATGAAACCCCTTGATGACAAATAACTCTGCCTGGGAATAAAGAGAAACTTATCCTGATAACTCTGTGGGGAATACTGCCGAAACTGACATTATCATTGAATATCTCATGCCGAGATCTTGAGTGTTTGGTAGTTCATTTGAGCAAGAGCTCTCTCTACCTGAACTGCTAAAATACAGGAACTGCTTCAGCAAAATAAATGCTGAAGATAATGCCAACTCCGCTGGGGATAGCCAGGTGCTACAGAATTATTCCAGCAAAATAAATGCTGGAAGAGTGGAGTCGACTCAGCTGGGAAATTAGGAACTTAGACCAAGCACCTTGTTGAAGTAGCATCCTGCTGGGGGATATAACTCTGCTGGGGAATAGCGGACATGCACAATATGATTGAATTTCTGCTGGAGAGTGAATAGGTATCCCGCGGTACCCTGATAAAATAAATGTTAGAACACGACCAACTCTGCTGGGGAGAGTCTTAATCTTCGAGTTCCACTGGGAGGAAAGAACACTTGCTGAAAAAAGAGAACTCCGCTGGGGACGACATGATTCTCTTGGGGAAAGGTGAATTGTCTGAAGACAGCTCACGGATATTAATCTTCTGCGGCTGAACCACTCTGCTTGAGATAAGGATAAATGACTTGGCTGGGGAATGTCTTTTGGATAAGCTGCGACTAGCTGGAAAATTTGATCACTCTTCGGTGAGGAACTTGGTTATCTCGGAAGCGCGACCTGCGCGGGGATCGAATCTCTCGCTACGAACTCCTGGTCCATACTGCAATCTTTTGATCGTCCACCTTCTCGGAACTCTGCTTCGGGGACACTAACATGCTCCAGTCTGTATTCTTGAACACTTCTTCTGGTCAGAACTCTATCTTGAAATAGCTTGCCCCTGATTGACTGATTCGTGGAACAATGCCCATGGCTATGAGAGATTTGCCAAATCTTGACCTGACTGCCCCAGATTTACTGATTCTAGGATGACTGACTCTACCTGAATAAATCAGTATAGCTTGCCCCAGTTCACGAAACATTTGGGCATTCTGCATTTTATCCCGATCATACCTTCCACTGTAGGAATCTTTCCTGTCGGCATGCGCTTACTCGCAAGTAACACAAGTTGTTCTGCGTAAAAGATATATTAAACGCAATGCATATGACAGTTTCAAAATCCAAGTCTGTTCACTGAAAAAATTTTGTGACATGTAATGAATCAATTATCCAAATGTCAGTATGAAAGCTGGTAAGAGGAACCCTTTTAGGAGTCAGAATCGATGAGATCTTTACTGACGTATGCCCTTGGACTAAACCTGTTTCAATTAGGACTTTTTCGGGTTGTAATGTGGTCAGGTTCACGGTTAACAAGGAAAGATATAGGCTCAAAATTTATTTCGACCCACCCATTCTTCGTGATGTTCTCCAATCCTATGTTCAGCTAATCTGACTTCAGCGTTCACCTATTAGAGGTGGAATGCTAGGAGTGATGGTTCAGGATACCACACATTTTTCTTTTTTTTTTTTGAGTGACAGTCATTTGCTTTTCGTCTTTGGGTGCCTAGAATCACACGACTTTGTCCTTTTCGAGGATTTGTTCTTTTCTTAGACAATCCTTTTCGTCTTTCGTTTTTTTTTCATTCCCTAACTTTTGCCTGGACTGAGTATCTTTCGAGATTCTTTTGATTTTCCAGTCCAGCGGGATGCCCCTGTTTTTGCCTAAGTCATTTGTTTTCGAGTTTTGACTTAGCGGGTTTTTAGTTCTTTTCGCTTTTTGTTATTTTTTGTTTTTTTTTTCGAACAAGTCGCGTGACACTGGTTTGTCTGACTTTTTGTGGAATAATGTGACTGTTTCACTCCTGGTCGGCAAGGTTTAACCATTGTGGTTCTTTAGGCACGCCCTATACAAGTGTGATTTATCCTTAAACGGCCACTCCTTTCGTAATCCGAACGCTTGGTCGAACTAACTGACACCTACCCTGCCCCGGGTTAAGATTTAGGGTTTTTTCATTTTCAAAAAGGAACTCCTACTACTGGCTCTAAAGGGGTTATCAAGGGATTATCTTCCTTATATCTCCTGTGTTTATGGATTGAAACAATGCCTGTATTTCATCAACAAGTTTTTTATCCAAAAGCATACAATCAGAATATTATTCGTCATCTGTTTTCGTCATCCTCCCCAGATTCCTGCTAAAACAAGCATTAAGCATTAAAGAAAAACAAAGAGTGAACACGACTGGATTAATTCAAAACATGCATATTCATTTCGTTTATTAATATCAATTGAAAAACAACAAGTTTTAAGAGCGAAATTTGCAATTACACAGAAAAGGAACCACAAATGCGAGAACATGAACAAGATAACATGAAAAAATGTCGGTGGCTCAGAACTGGACTTCCTGCACTTTGACTTATTGGCGAGTCAACCATCCTCAGAAACCATTATCAGGGGTAGTCTACTGCTGTCTCGATCTTTTTTCAACGGCTCGACCAAACCTGGGCAACTTTTTCATCACCCCGACTTTTGCTTGTCTATGGCCTTGCACCACCTTGGGGACCCTATCAGAGAAGTTAATAACCCTGCTGTCGATTAAATCTTGGACGTTATGCTTGAACGCGTGGCAACCTTCAATATCATGTCCGGGAGCCCCGGAGTGGAATTCACAGTGCCTGCTTGCATCATAGCCGTCCGGCAGAGTGCCGGTTATTGGCGCCAGAGTTCTTTTCTCCACCAAGTTCAATCTTAGTAGTGTCTGTAACAAATCTGCGTACATTGAGGGAGGCTTCTCAAACACCCTCCTCGGCCCCTTTCCCCGAATTCTTTGTTGAGCTGGATACTGGCATCTCGTATGCTGCTGGCTTTGCTCGGACGATTCCTTAGGCTCAAGCTCTATCATCCTTAAATTCAACCCTGGCATCGGCAACTGTTGTGGACATGGAGACTTAGCTTCCAGTGGTTCTGGGATATACCTCGATTCATCTGCAACCTCTGGCGGAGAAATGGGAATATCAGTCCCTGCAACTTTTATGCCCCCCGGTACAAACTCAATTATTTTCTCATCCAGCAAATCTTGAATCTTATGCTTAAAAGCTTTGCAATTTGCAATGTCATGCCCTGGCGCTCCGGAGTGGAAGGCACAATGGGCGTTCAAGTCATAGTCTGGTGGCGGCTGCCCTGTCAGTGGAACCAAAATGCGGGGCTCAACCAGTTGAAGTTGGAACAGGAGTTGCACCAGCTGATCATAATCCACAGGGATCTCATCAAATACTCTGTTAGAAGACCTCATCCTCTTACCACACCTTCTTGAGTTATCCTGAAAGATCAATTGCGACTGCTGACGAGGAGAATCCTGAGCTTCGAATCGTGGAGAGGGTCTCTTACGCCTATCATGCGTGGGTAACGGTTCTTCAGACCCCTGAGGAGCAGACAAGCCAGCCGCGTCTTCCGACATTTGCCCTCCTTCTCTCATGAGTACGTTCCTTAATACTTCAGCCATCAACCTTATCTGTGCCTTCAATCGGCAGTTCTCTTCTTCTAGCATCTCTTGATTCGAGCGCAACACTTGCATATCTTTCGTGAACTGCCCCAGCTGGCCTCGAACATCCGTTAATTCTGCTTGAACCTGCTTGATGGCTATCCCCACAAGTTGGCGTATGCGGCCTGGGAGAAAACCATGATTCTCTAGCTGAGCAAAGTCGGCAGCTCTATCATTAGCCCGTGCAATCAGAGGCTGCACCATATTCTGCAACTGTTTCTGACTCTCGGCCATGGCTTCCATTACCTGTATGAGCCGTATTATGTTGTCGTGCACCTCTTGCATCTCGGTCGGATCCTGACTCATGACTTCCTTACTGCTTCTTCTTGTTGAAAGCCAGGGAATTCTTTGGTCGCTAATCTTGGAGGACCTGGAAGATGTAGGAGATGAGATACAGTTTAATAATTACCTGTAATGCAATATGAATATGAATGCAATGCAATGTGTGTGTCTGTGCATTAGGGAAATTCATTCCCCGATTCTAGTGTGAAGGTGCCAGTGCAATGCCAGTGCTGACAATATAAAGACCGGAGCTGAATCACAGAAAGCCTCATATATTGCAGAGAAAACCAATGAGCCAAGAGTACAATATCATTGAGTACAAAAAAGGCATGACCTCAACCAACAATCCTGGTGATGGTCAGCACCGATGCAAATAAAGCATCAATACATGAAATGATCAAGTACACTCATAAGCCTGATACTCTTCTAGCAACTTCTTGGTCTCTGGATGACCTGGTCTGGTGAGCAGCCCTTCAACAAGTTGGTTTCTTTTCTTAAGGACACGTCGCACGTCTCCAGCAGTTTCTTCCCATGCCCCTTCTCCGAAGCGATCTTCTAACTTCCGCTTCTGAGACATGGCTTCGTTCCTGCCTTCAATAGCCTTGTTCAACGCCTTCTGGAGACTATACCTGGACATCACTTCTTCTTCGCACTTATCGATGCTGGCCTTCAACTGCTCTTCGAGGTCAGAAATTCGCTGCTTCAACTTATCCTCCCTCTTCTTATTGTTGGTCAGTGTATCATTCCAAGTCTTATTGCAAGAAGAGATCTCTCGGTGTGCTGCGTCGAGCGCCTTCTTTTTGGATTCCAGCATGTCATGGGAGCTTCTGAACTCTTGCCCTAGACGTTCGCGCTTCCTCTTCTCTTCAGCCAATTCAGCCCCTAGTCTGTTCATTAGCTCAATCTGCTGTTGGAAAGCATGGACGGCCTTGTTTTTCTCACTGCGGGTCTGGGCTAGCTCCTGCTCTAACCCTTTGTTGATCTTCATCAAGGCTTCTTTTTCTTTCACAACTTGCTCGTAGGCCTCCCTAGAAACAGTAGTGGGCTCTGCTACCGGAATAGGAACAAGAACTGGTGCATCTGGAAATGGCATCCGCAACTGACTTGCTCTCTCCTGGATCCAAACTCTGTAAGGTGCATAGGCCTGACAGTCATTCTTCCCTAACAACGGCTTCCCTCTTTGTTTAATACGCGTCCAGGCATGCTGCAGCTTGGCTAATAACTCTCCCTTCAAGTCTCCGGTGAAGTACAGAGATTCCTGTACTTCTCCCTCCTTTGGTGGGCTCTTCAGTGCATATCCGAATTGGCGGACCAACAATGATGGGTTGTAGTTGATACACCCTTTTCTTCCTATCAGCGGGACATTAGGGTACCCCGAACAACTGAAGATGAGCTCAGATCCTAGCAGGTCTCGATCAAACCACTCAACGTCTTCGGAAGATAGCCTCATCAGGCGCTCTGACCAGCTAGCGGTGGTTGCACTCTCTACAAAAGATTCCTTCATGGGAAGATGACTCTTGAACCACATATTTAACAAAGGAGCACAGCAGTAAACAACCTTTCCCCTTCTGTTTTCGTTCTTGTAGTGCAAGGAGTGGTAGAAGTCTCCGATCAATGTTGGCACTGGATTGCCGGCAGCAAATAGATGGAAAGCGTCCAAGTCTACGAAATTGGGCAAGTTAGGAAACAACACAATCCCATAAATGCATAGAGCCAAAATAGCGTTGAAAACCACCCAACATCCGCTCTTGGCATACTCCTGAGCTTTGCCAACCAAGAAGTCAAGAGAGAAACCTGAAACCCCAAGCCAAGAAGTCACTAATAGTTCTGCAGCGTCCATATGCAAGGCTTTGGCTAAGTCCTCCAACTTGGGCTCAGCAACAGAGTGAATAAAGGGAACCTTGTTCTGCACGGGTAGCTCAGTAAACTCCACATACTCCTCAATGGTAGGCCCTAGAATGAAGTCAGCAAACGTAAAACATCTCAATGCGGGGTCATAGAACTGCATCAAGGTGTACAGCCCGTTCATCTCATCAGCAGTGGGCTTGCAGACTAATCTCAGTAGTCTCCCATGACTCATTCTGAAGCTTCTCCTAACCTCCTCATCAGCAAGAGATATCAGACCAAGCAAAGAAGTAATATCAGGTGTAGGTAGCTTATACGCAACTGTTTTCCTCAAACCATCCATAATCAATACTCAGAAGTCTGGGCACTAGAATCGGAGGATATGCAAATGCACCTGCAGTACAGACACACGTTAATGGGATGCAATGATAATGCAAACAATGCAATGCAAGTAACATGCAACAGGGACCAACTGCCGTAGCTGAATAGCCTGAACCATATCAAGAGGTCTCCAACAGACTTTATAGAAGTCCTTAAACCCTGGTCTCAGATAGACCTAAAACAAAGCTCTCACAATGGTCTCCGACAGACCTCACGCTATAACTCCAACTGGTCTCTGGTAGACCTCAGAACTCTCCAACTGGTCTCTGACAGACCTCAGAACTCTCCAACTGGTCTCTGACAGACCTCAGAACTCTCCAACTGGTCTCTGACAGACCTCAGAACTCTCCAACTGGTCTCTGACAGACCTCAGAACTCTCCAACTGGTCTCTGACAGACCTTAGAACTCTCCATAAATACCCAGGATCTCTGATCAAGGAACAAACCGGTAGTCTGAAGGTCTAGTTACCTGCATAACTCCAAACCCTCTCACAGGTGGATGTCCTAGTAACTGACAAGGTACGGCATCCTATGCGGTCGTCGGCGTCACAGACTTTCAGGGTTGATGATACGATTCCCAGAAGGAGTGGCATCATCAAATCCTGAAGAGGCCTCACTTAGCCAACTTCCAAATGATCGGTTCCCGGAGTCGACAATTCAGCTGACCAACAACCCCTTCGACCCAAAGGGTAGAAAAAGAAGCCAACCAGAAGAACCTCGTCTGAGTGTAGATTTCATGAGACACTAATGCAATCAAAGCCGGCACGCGCCCACTACTTTCTACTCTAATTCTAGGTGCACTCAAGCCCAGGTCCGGCTTCTCACTCAATATCAGAACACCCATCACACCCCACAAAGTACAGCAATAATAATCAATATATATAATGCTGAAAATAAAGGTCAGAAATATAAATCCATACAAAATCCTCGACGGGAAAACAAGCGTTAGGATTGACTCTCTTAAGGGACGTTGGATCCCAAATGCATGAGAACTATCGCAGTCCTTAGCAGCCAGGGGACGTTGGGTCCCCAGCAGAGTCGCCAGCTGTCGCTACTGCGAAAATCGGCGCCGACTGAACAGAAGGGTCGCCACCGTGCGTTATTTATCCCACGGGAGGGAAAGGAAACGCTCAGAGTAAACCTCGCACAACACGGGAAAAGGTATGGTCGTCGCAACCAAAACCTGGATTCGGGAGTCGGTTACGCAAGGGGAAGGTATTAGCACCCCTCACGTCCGTCGTACTCGACGGGATCCACGCTTGTTTTCGGGTATGGATTGTTATTCTAACTAAACTAAAGGTTAAGGGTTAAGGGAAAATGAAAATGACTCGGCAAAGTATCGCACTTTATGCCTACGTATTCCCGTCTGGAACGAGAAATCGGAGTCAACGTAGTTCGCCTACCTACGGGAAAGGAGGGGAAGGTTGTTCGCTAGGATATCGCATCCTATGCCTACGTACTTTCATACAACATGAAAGATCAGAGCAAACGTAGTTCGGCTACGTACGACACAAGTCTGTCTTGGTTGTTTTTATTCCTTCTGAAAAAGGTTTTTCTGATTAGCAGTCCAAGCGGACAAAAATGACGTCTTGATGAGTTCACATTCTTTTACGGAAGAAGTGTCTTTTATTGTATTTGAAATTTTATTGTATTTTTCTGTTTGTTTTGAGGAAGAAGAGACAGAACTCTAACCTACGGTTGCGGAGGGAATCAAACTAACCTAATGTTATCATGCATGGGTTAAGACCTAGTGTCTATCATGCTCCTCTCTTGCGCAGAGAGAAACGGAGATCCTAAGGGAATAGACGGAAACAGAAATAATATTAGATATATACAGTAAAGCGGTAAAATGCATGGATGCAGCAATACAAGCGAGGCGAGGGAGTCCCACTCAACCTCGAACCTGGGAAACAATAGGCAAAAGTGAACAGACTTCACTTTCAACCCAACAGGGTAAACAACAAACAATACAGTCCAAAAAACCAATCAATACATCAAGAATGAATAACAGCAGAAAAATAAACAGCCACAACAGCTCTGTATCAACACCTATCTTCAAGTCCTCTCCAGACAACAACAAGCTTCAGCAAGTATCAATTTCTATATCCACAGTCTTTAAGCAAGGTCTTTGTCATCAATCTTCAGTCTACAAGGGCTTTTCTTCCAGTCTCCATCTCCAAGATGAATATCAATCAACCAGATGAAGTGAATGAATGTTAGACAGTCAATTACCTACCAAGGGTGGTTCATTAACTGTTAACATTATACAGATAATTTTCCCTCAAAAGTTCTATCTTTCAAATACATTCACTGATCCTTCCAAAGGAAGGAGGTGGGTATTTGATAGAGACTTTGAATCATAAGAAAAGGATGGATGCAGACAAAGCATTCCATGTTTGAGAAACAAGCTTTCTAATCTAAAGCTCTGCCTAGCTCCTAAATCCTAATCTCCTCAACAGCTGCTAGCAGGAATCTCCTCATCAACTCTGGAAGTTGGTCTTCAAGCTCTGGATCTCCAATGGCTTCATCATCACAAGTCTTCAGCTCCCCCAATCCCCAAGCAATCCCAATACCCACACAGACAAATCAATAATCCCCAGAGGGCACACCATACCCGTCAATCAAATACAGTAATATACTAATAGCAGTAGGGGAATCCTAGTGATTTCTGAGGGATCTAATAACTACCCATAGTCCCTATAGTCCCATAGCTAAAATATTCAATCTCTAAGTCCTAAGGGAAATGAACTTATTCACCTATGTTGTCAATTAAACCCTAATTTTATTCATGTTATTCAAACCTAAACCAATCACCTAAAATTAATTCCTAAAAATATGAACTAAATTGTATGTACAAGTTGAATGTCTAAACTAAACAACCTAAAAAGAATGGATTAAAAATATTAAAGCAACTATTAGAACAAAAATCAACAAATTCATGTATGAAATGAAACACCTAAAATAGGCATTTATTTGGAAAATATGGGAAAAATATCAAATAAAAAGTAAAATGAAATTTTTATTTTTTATAATTTTCTAGACATCTTGAAGAAATTAATGCAAAAAGAATCATTAAAAAATAATGTTTTTTCAATTTGATATGATTTTTTGAAAATGCATGAAAATGAAAAGAAATTAAAAAATGAAATATAGAAAAATAGAGGGAGGAGGTGAGAATAGCAAGGCGCCCAGTTGTTTTATTAAGGTGGGCCACAGAGCAGGGGTGTGAATATCAAATTCACTAAGCCCAGCGCACTCAGAAAAATCAAGTGAAAATTTAAAAGAAAAAGATTAAATCCTTGGTGCGTTTAGCAATCATTCTCAGTGTTATCCATTGGGCCTATCAGGAAGGGGGTGCAAATAGTATTCAGGGACAAAGCCCAATCCAATTCATTCTATTCTCACACGAGGGGGGGGGGGGGTGAACGAGTAATTGGAGGGGTGTGATAGTAAAACAGATTTGGGCTTGAGCCCGATCCGAAAACCCTAATCCAACGCTTGCCTAACCACAAAACCATTCTCCTTCCCCTCTTCTCTGATCACTGTTCACCTAATGTGAACCCTAGCTTCATCGTCGTCTTCCCCAGATCTCCCTGAACTCTCTCAAAACCCTCTCACGGATCCTAAACAAAATACCCTAATCTCAACCAAACAAATCAAACTCAAAATAAGCATTATCGACCACTCTAAAAAACCATCGCTATCATCAATTGAAACTTCAAATACATCTCAAAATACTAACCCTAACGAATCATCTCACAGCCTCAAAGTTGAACATGAATCATCTCAAAGTTGAACCCTAACGCATGCAAAGAACAGAGCTCAGAGAAGAAAGAAACAGGAACCTGGATGTCGTTAATGGAGGAACGCAGAGGAATTCGAAAATCCTTGGCGATCTTGAAGTTGGGGAGGATCTACGAGAAACTTCCTGATCGAGTCTTGGAGAAAAAATGAGGAACACGCTTTGCTTCTGGTGACTAGCGACGAGAACGAACGGAGATTCAAGAAGATCTGATGATTACGTCTTACCTGGAGATCTGTCGTTCTGGAAACGAGAGGATGAAAATCGTACTATTTCTGGGCGCAAAACGATTGAATCTTGGCGTCTTTTCTGGGAACACTGATGAACGCTTGGAAGGTTTTCTGGGAAAATTGGTGAAGAACGATGGATATTGGAATGTTCTGGAAAACTGGTTGAAGTTTCCGGCGAAGGATGAGTTTTCCGGCGAGGTGATGATGAAGATGGACGGAGGAAGAAGGATGAAGATCGGAGGAGAAAAGAGGGATTTCTGGTAAATTCTTCAAGTTCGCAGTTTCCGGCGAGGGACGACGGCCGGAGTTGGTTGGGGTTGCCGGCGGTGGGAGCTCACCGGATTTGCATGCCGGCCGATGGGTTCTCAGGCGATGCGTGAGGTGGAGACAAGTGTCTCAGTGGGGATTCTGCATGGAGGACGCGTGGCGTGCGTGGAGAGAGAGTGGAGAGGTAATGGGGCACGTGTCCGTGAGAGAGGGAGTTCTGAGTGGTGGCGTGTGTGCTGGGAAGTGAATAACGTGGCTAACCTCTGGACTTAACACGTGGCTTGGACTTTATAGGACTGAGATTATTTTGGATCTTTCTGGAACTTGCTGAACTGCATGAATTGGGCTTCCACTTCTCACCTGGGCCCAACGCGAAAATCTTAATAAAAAACTAAAAAACTGAAATATAATGGATTAATGAGAAAATGGATTAAATCTGGATTAACTAATTAACTAACTAATTCTAACCAAATCTCCATTAAACCTAAAAGAAAATTATCCTAAAACTCCATATTAACTCTAATCAATTTCTATTAATAAAACTCTAATAATTCTCTAATCTAAAAAAAATAAGCTAAAAACTCTAATCATTCTCTATTTAACATTTTATTAAACTTCTATTAAATCTATAATACCTATATTAAATTCTATAAAAAAGAAAATCTATTATAAAATCTATTAAAATTCTATTTATTAAAAGAAAGTCTATTAAATGCTAAAAAAACCTATTTATTTAATAAGAGAAAATCTATATTATTTCTATTATTCTAAAATGATTAAAAATCTATCTAAAAAGAATTAAAACCATTAAAAATATTAAAAACCTATTAATATTCTAAAAAATGCTAAAAAATGATTTAAATCTATTTAAAAAAATTAGGACAATCTATTTAAATTCTAGAAAAATCTACAAAGCCTATTTAAAATCTACAAGAAGCTATTAAATTCTAAAAAAGCAGACAAAGGCAAATAATCAACATAAAAGAGAGCGCGGCCAGATCGAAGCAAAACAATAACCAGATACCCACAATCTCAAAAATCACTGCATAAACTGAAAACGCCCAGGAAGCGCGCGACTTCCCAAAATAACCTCCGATTATTCGAACTGGTCTGAGATACCCGAAAAGCAACGGCAGGGCTGTAATCCCGATAAAATCACCATGATTGAGAAAATGCACTATATGCAGTATGCAAATGCGAATGTGAAATGCGTCGAAACATCGAGCCAGATACGGGACCCGGTTGGTCAAAATTTAGGGTGCAACACTATCAAAGTGTGAAGCCATACAAAAGACTTGGAGGATATCCTACAGTCAGTCGAGAAATATGACATGCGCCTAAACCTCGCCAAATATTATTTTGGGGTTCAAGCGGGGAAATTCCTAGATTTCATGCTGATACTGAGGGGAATTGAGGCTAACCCAAATAAGTGTCAAGCAGCCATGAGGATTCCCAGTAATGTAAAGAACGTACAACAACTTACAGGTCACCTCGCCACCATATCTCACTTCCTCTCCTGCACATGCGACAAAACCTTCCTCTTTTTCACCGCCTTAAAGAAGAAGGAAAGGTTTGAATAGATCCCTAAATGTGTGGGGGATTTTACTAAGATCAAGAACTTCCTCACATCATCCCTCATCATGAATGGTCCGAGAGATGAGTCACCATTACTCCTCTATCTCTCAGTCACAGGTTAGATGACGAGCTTAGTTCTTGTCCAGAAAATAGACAGGGTGGAGAAATTTGTGTATTTCGTGAGTAAGGTATTCAGAGGCACCGGAGTATGATATTAAAAGATCGAGAAACTGTCACTAGCCTTCATCATTGTGGCAAGGAAATTGAGACCATACTTTCAGGATCACAAGATCCTAACTAACTATCTTGTTCGACAAGTTTTGAAGAAACTCGATTTAGCATAAAGGATGGTATCATGGGCAGTGGAGTGCTTATAATATGATATCCAATATTTTTCGTGGGCAAGCATCAAATCAAGCGCTCTGGAAGCCTTTGTAGTAGAGTTCAACTCCTTCGTTAGTGAGGAGACACCTCTAAAATGGTCATTATATGTGGATGGCGCCTCCAATGTAAAAGGAAGTGACGTAGAATAGTCCTATAAGGACACTTATCGAGTATGCATTAAAATTTGAGTGTATCTCCAACAACAACCAGGCAGAGTACAAGGCTCTCATTGGTGGAATGATCCTCGTCTTAAAGATGAGAGCATCCAAATTAAAGGCCAAAAGTGACTCCTAGCTGGTCGCAAACCAAGTCTCAGGGTGGTACCAAGCCAAAAAGCCATAAATGATAAGATATTTATAAAAGGTACATGATTTATCCTTCTATTTCATCTCTTATGAAATAGAGCACGCCCCCCACGAGCAAAACTTCCAAGTAGACCTCTTGTCTAAGCTAGCCACATCAAAGACAACATGGTTTAACAAAATAGTTATCTAACAGACCCTCGCCTCCTCCAACATTGAGGAAAACAAAGTGTACTCCCTATAAGTTGTCTGAGAATCTAGTTGGATGTCACTTATGTTGCATTATCTACAGTTAAACGAACTCCCATTAGACACAGGAAAAGCGATAAGAATCCAAAAACAGGATGCTACATACACCATTTTCTTTGGGAAACTTTACAAAATAGGGAGGGCCTTTCTCGTGTTACGATTCCTGGGCGAGCGTGAAACCTCCATGATACTTGTAGAGGTGCACAAGGGGTATGAAGCAGCCACATTAGCACAAAAGTCACTGTCGACAAACTGTTAAGAGCAGGATGTTATTGGCATACTCTAATGAACGATAACATCGTCTTTGTCAAGAGATATGATTAATGCCAGAAGCATTCTGACCTTCACCATGCCTTAACAAAACTTCTCCATTTGATGACTTCTCACTGGCCCTTTAACTAATAAGCCTTGGACATTTTGGTCCTATTCCTCTTGGCGTCGGCTAAAATAATTTTTTTGATAGTAAGAGTAGATTACTCCACCAAATGAATAAAAGCAGAATTTATAGCCAAAATCACGACAGAGTGAGTGTGTCGTTCCTTCTGGCAGAAGATTATGTGCATATACGAACTTCCTAGAGCCATTGTCTCTATCAATGGGACCCAATTCTCTAGCATTATGGTCACTGACTTTTGTAAAGACTTGGGAGTACAAACAAAATTTGTGTTTGTGGTACACCTTCAAGCCAATGGTCAAGTCGAGTCAGCAAACAAAGTAATTCTGAAGGGACTCAAGAAGAAGCTTGACAATGCCAAAGACTTATGGATAGAACTACTACATGAGATATTATGGTCATACCATACCACTTCACATTACACGGCCAAGGAAACCCTTTTTCTATGGTCTACAAAGTGGACACCGTGCTACCTGTAAAGATTGACTCATCCTTGTGACAATTATCCCATTGTAATGAAGAAGCAAATGAGATAGGCTTGAAGTGTGTGACAAAGCTAATCGATGAATTAAGGGAAGCCGCCAATGTCTGAGAGTTTTCCTTCAAACACAGGGTCACCAAAAGATATAACTCCAGAGTCAATCCAAGATAAATGCAAAAAGGCGATCTAGTATTGAAGGAAGTACTTCTACTTGTACAGTAGGGAAAGCTACAATCCAATTGGGAAGGACTATATCACATATTTCAGAAGCTCCCTCATAGGGCATACAAGTTGCAGGAACTGGAAGGATTGCTCTTACTCAAAACCTGGAATGCTTTTCATCTTATATATTTTTACAGTTAAAATTATTTGTAGTTCTCCAATAAGTGTCTTTATTATGTACTCATGTATAATTCTTGAGCAATTTATTCCCAAGAGAGATATTTTCCTTGAATGTCTTTATGCTGAACTTCATAACGAAGGTCATTGTCCCCCTTTGAGGAAATGTCCTTATGTTGGACTTCACGACAAAGGTTCTTGCCTCCATTTGAGGTAATGCCCTTATGCTGGACTTCATGACAAAGATCTTTGCTGCTCTTTGAGATGACGTTATTATGTTGGACTTCATGAAGGAGATCCTTGCCTCCCTTTGACGTAATATCCTTATGACGGAATTAATGACAAGGTCTTTGCCGCCCTTTGAGGCAATGTCCTTATGATAGACTTAATGATAAAGTTCCTCACCACCCTTTAAGGTAATGTACTTATGCTGGACTTCATGACAAAGGTCCTTACCGTCCTTTAAGACAATGCCCTTATGTTGGACTTCATAATGAAGGTCATTGCCTCCCTTAAGGCAATGTTTTATGTTGGACTTCATAATGAAGGTCCTTTCCTCCCTTTGAGGCAATGTTTTATGTTGGACTTTATGAAGTAGTTCCTTTATGCCCTCTGAGGAAATAACTTTAAGCTGGACTTGATAACGAATGTTGTTGTCGCCCTCTTAGGCAATATCTTTAGGTCGAACTTCATAACGAAGGTCCTTGCCACCCTTCAAGGCAACGTTTTATCTTGGAGTTCATAACAAAGGTCCTTACCACTCATTTAGGCAATATTTTATACTAGACTTCATGATGAAGGCCCTTGACACCCTTTGGGTAACATAATAAGCTATTAATTGCCTCGCATGAGAGACTTAGTATATACTCAGGCAGAACCAAACTCATAAATGACACTTGAGAGGCTCGATAGATATTCAACATAAGATACTTAATCCCAAGTCTTGCTCAAGGGTTCAATGGAAGTCCCACCTGATAGTTTTATCAGTCGGGCTACATCTAATTTCGCTCGAGAGACTTAAACTCCCTAGGCTATCTAAAATCTTGTCAAAGGGACTTAATGTCTCCTTGGACGGGACAAAACTCAAGAATCACGCTTGAGAGGCACAACAGATATCTAGCCCTGAGAGACTTGATCACAAGTATTTCCCGAGGGCTTGATGGAAATCCCGCTCAAAAGGTTAAAACACCTCGTCTGAGGAACTTATAGTATCACCAATCAAAATACATATAATTTTGCTAGAAAGACTTAGACTCCCCAGGCTATTTAAACTTTTCCTGATGGACTTAGTGTCTCTTCGAGCATAACCAAACTCAATAATCAAGCCTAAGAGGTGCGACATATATCTATCCTAAGAAAGTTGATCACAAGTCTTTCTTGAGGATTTGATAGAAGTCTCACCTGATAGGTTAATATGCCTCACCTGAGGGAATTATAGTCTCATTAGTCGGGCTACATATAATTTTACTTGAGGGACATAAACTCCATAGGCTATCTCAACTCTTGCCTGAGGGACTTAGTGTCTCCTTGGGCGGGACCAAACTCAATAATAACGTCTAAGAGGCGCAAAAATTATCCAGTCTAAGAGACTTTATCACAAGTCTTGCCTGGGGGCACGATGGAAATCCTAATCGATAGGTTAAAGTGCTTTGCTTGAGGGAATTATAGTCCCATCATCCAGTCTAAAAAAAAGTTTCTCTAGAGGGACTTAGACTTCTTAGGCTATATAAACCCACGCTTAAGGGACTTAGTGTCTCCTCGGGAAGGATCAAACTCAAGAATCACGCCATATATGCACAAAAGATATCCATCCTGAGAGACTTGATCACAGATCTTGCATGAGGGCTTGACGAAAGTCTCGCCCGATAGGTTAAAATGCTTCGCCTGAGGAACTTATAGTCTCACCAGTCGGGCTACATATAAGTTTCCTAGAGAACTTAGACTCCATATGCTATCTAAATGCTTTTCTGGGAGACTTAGTGTTTCATTGGGAGGGACCAAACTCAAGAATCAAAATTGAGAGCCGCGATAGATATCCATCTTGAGAGTCTTGATCACAAGTCTTGCCTGAGGGATTGATGGAAGTCCCTCTTGATAGGCTAAAACGCCTTGCTTGAGGGACTTATAATCTCTTCAGCTGGGTTACATATATTTTTACATGAGTGACTTAGACTCCCAATGCTATTTAAACTTTGATTCGAGGGACTTAATGTCTACTTGGGCGGGACCAAACTGAAGAATCACGCCTTATATTCATGATATATATCCAACCAAAGAGACTTGATCATAATTCTTCCTCAAATGCTCGATTGAAGTCCCGCCCGATAGATTAAAATGCCTCGTCTGAGGGACTTATAGTCTCATTAAAAGGCAGGATTTAACTCATTTTCTAATCAGGGTTGTGGGTAATACGATTCATGCGTCAAGTCATTTCCCTGATCAGGGGGTCCATGGCGAGTATTTGGTCCAACAGTTCAAGTTCAAGAATGGGTTTAATGGTGGATTTATCTTCACAGGAATTAATTCAGGATTCAAATGACTAATTCTAAGATTATTCCAAATTTGATGCATTGGTTCATTGATTAGAAGTTTTAATCCATTCAAGGGCGAAGCTGAACTAAGTTTTATTTTATTTTCTCAAGTTTAATCCAAAGCTTTGTTTATTTTGTAGTAATTCAGAAAGGATGGAATTAGGCTAGTAAGTTTTTGGATCACAATTGAAGTGCAAAGTGTAGTAGGCTTGGTTTTAGAATCGAGAATCAAGATTCAAAAAAATTGCAAGGCAAGTCTCATAAAGTTTAATCAAGTGTGGATTTGCAAATTCAATTCTTCAAAAAAAAATGAAAATGAAAATATTCAAAATCCCATTAATGTCACCGAGTTTTTTTATATATATGACAAAATTCATCATATGCAAAAGCCCATTTCAATGCTAAAGGCCATAAAGATACTTGATTCTAAAATATTTATAAAATGGAAAATTGGAAAGAAGAATGAGTCACTTGGATATTGCTGCAATTTAATAAGATGCTATCTTCACCAAGTGAATATACTGCAAAAGACAAAACGATCAAAATTAGACCTTCCCAAGAAAACCATTACGTAAGCAGCGACACTACCACAACTCAAGTACAATTTCATGACCCACATAACCAACAAAAATCACGCATATAGCCACCTCAAACCGTACTACGCAACAATTTCTCAGCAGCACCACAACAACGAATCCAAAAGAGAACAACACTATTAGCATGCTAGCAACAAATGACTACCGGATGCATATTTTACGGAAATCAAACCATCCATCAACCAAGACCTTGAGTAATTGGGCTTCAACCATTCCAATGATCCAACTGTTATCTTTTTTTTCCATAAATGACAAGAGAAAGCAGAACCTGGCTCCGAGAATGCACAAATCGTACGAATGCCCAAAAACCCACCTCCAAATTGTACACCATAATGCAACCACTTTTCCACACAATGTGCCCACAAACTTTTGCCCCAAAGCAAATATGCGGTACGTATAATCCCGACATACCATAAAAACCAAAAACTGGAAGGCAACGGAAGGAATTTCGAAAACAGCTCGCAAGCTCTCCTCTCACTGTTCTTCTTCTTCCAAGCTCCAACAATAAAAACCAACACACCGAAAACCCATAAACCTTCTTCAATCTCCCAACACTTTCATTAAACTTGCCTCTTCAACCTTCAACTAACTCGCATCTGCAACCCATTTCTAATCACCTTCAATCAACTCTCAAGAAAACTTCAACAATCCTCTTTTTTCTTCTTCCCTCAAAACCTTCAAATATTCCAACTTCCATTAAACCAAACCTTCAATATCAACTCGGAAACTCCTTCTTCAAATCATAACCTCGAACCAGAAAAACACCAAACCCATGTAAATCTTTGAACCCGTTAACCCCCACCAACCTTTTTCTGACCTATTCAACTAACAACCACAATGATAAACCCATTATATCCCAAACCTATTCTTCAATCACACAAACTCAAAATCAAACAGTTATCTCCATAAAATCTCAACCCGAAACACACACCCAGATTCGGTATAAGAAAGATGTTGAAGATGATTGGAATCAATCCAAACAAAAATAAAAGAAAGAGAGTTTATTTGAGATGAAAGGTTGAGCGGTGAAATATCATGAGCCAAACCTGAATCGTGTAGGGAAAAGCGAAGCACGAACAAGAATACACGAGCGAGAAAGGCAAGCGAGATCGTGTAGCGTGAGTTGTGACTTCGGGGTTTTATTTTGATAGTGTTTTTGCCTTAGTTCATGACCTTGTGTACCCTGTTTTTCTTCACATAAGTTCTGATTTTGTGTTCACAATGAGAACTTGGTTTTGTCTTTTGGGTTTTCTTGTTTCATAAACTGTGTGGGATGGCATATCCAAACCCATATGGATTTTTTTTCATTACAACATGATTTTGTGTGGACGAATGGGCCGTGAGGCCCATAAGGATGCTGCTGGTTTCTTCTGTCCATATTATACCCCATGTTCAGCTTGCACTCCTTAGCTAATTTAAGTTTTTTATTTAAAATTATCATTTAAATATTCTTGTTAATGGTTAACTTGAGTTTTTTTTTTTTATGTTAATGATTTTTATTAGAAAAAAACATCACTAGTATTTTGTTAAATCTTATTTATTTCTTTTCCTAAGTCTTTTTTGTTTAAGCGTTGATGATCTTTTCTTTTAAATATCTACCTTGTTTTCTTACTTTTAATTTCTTTTAGATGGTCGATGACGAGACCTCTAAGTTATATTTTGTCAAATTATTGACAAATAATAACAAACCAGAGACCAACTTCTTTCTAACTTTTCATTTTCGTTTTTTTTCGGTTTTTATTCATTTTCATCCGTTTTATTTCATTTTATCTGTTTTGGGTCTATGACGAGACTTCTGTAATTCGTTACCAGTCAAATTATTGATGAATAACGTTGGATCCGAGACCACATCCTTTCTCCCTTCATTTCTTCTTCTTTTCAATTTTATTTTGACTTTCTTGGATCGATGAAGTCTTTTATTCGTAAGCGTCGCGTATCGAAGTTGATAACCTTCTCGATTTCAAATCTATGGGGAATGACCATTTGTGTCATTTTCTTTACTTTGGGATCGTGATAGGTTACCTTCGGTTAATTGGCATTTTGTTTGCGATTAAGACGAGATCCCACTCTTTTAGTCTGTGCGACACAATTAAATTGGAGAATGGTTCTCAATATCATTTCTCTATCTTGTTCATAGCACGAATATCAACTCATGCGACCTCCTATAGACCGACTTTCATTATAAGTCAAGCTACGACGGTTTAGCGTTACATTTGTCCCGATTTAATTCCTAACCAAACTAACCACTAACTTTAATTTCCGTCAAATATTAATTGCTTTAAATTTCGTCAAATATTATTTTGGATATTATTGTATATTATCCATATTGTCATATCATATTCATCATTCTAATTCACCCATATTCGAAAACACGTAATAAAATATCAAAATGCTAAATGCCAAATTGGTGGACTGTTGGATCATTGGTTATTTGCAGGAACCCTAATGTCGAGTTTGTGCCCGACTTTGCTCAAGGCGTAGTTTAGGACACATTGCACACACACGGCTTTCTCTTGGGCTACCTGACAATGAGACCCCTTTATTTCGTGCAATCCCGTGTAACTTACATGTACCCTCTCCCATTCCGATGTATGTTTCGTATTTCTTTGATTATTAGTTTATCTCCTAGGAGCACCCATAGGGACTAGAGCAGATCAAACTATTTTCAAACTAATTCTCGATTCATCATCGAGCCACTTTCAAACACCCTCGTATATCGAGTGATCATACAAATTCGCCATCAACCTATTGCAAACACTTCACCATGGTTTCGATATTGGAGGCATCCTCAGGGACTAGTATCGTTTCTAACAACTCGACCCTTGATGCGTAAGTCAAGTCGGTTCCATTTTTCAAACCATTTCCATTCCAACACGTTTTGCACGCGATAATAAGTCAAACCTTGATCCAACGTCAAGTGGATTTTTCGTAACAAACTACCAATAAATTAACAACTATTTAATTCTTTTCAAGGTGTAAAGAATGGGTTTAAGTCTTTGATCTTGCTTTCGATTGTTTGGATGCGAGTTATCTTATTCGTGTTTGAGCAATTGACGCCTTTAAATAACGTTAACAACTCGACAACTTTCAACCATCCTTCAACTATTCATCACTTCAAACACCTTTCAAACACCTTTCAACCATCCTTCAACTATCCATCTTTGGTTCACTCTCCCGATTACTTGGGCCCGAGAAGTATTTCTTAAGCTTCAAGTAATCGTCATCAATTCAAACTCACCCTTTCAAATACAACCTTATCTTCAAGATGAAAAAGAGAGAGTTCCAAATATTTGGTTCACTCTCCCGATTACTTGGGTCCGAGAAGTCTTTCTTAAGCTTCGAGTAATCGTCATCCGTACCCATCTTCAAACTCATTCAATCTCATTGCTTTTCGTGGTTGTTACCACGAACTACGACTGCTCTGATTCTTCATTCTCGTCCGAATGTAAGATACGTAGGCACAAGATTGCGATGATCTTGGAGAGCTACCTTCTATCCATCCTTCTGTTTCCCGTTTCTTTTCATGGTTGTTACCATGAACTACGACTGCTCTGATTCTTCATTCTCGTATGAATATAAGATACGTAGGCACAAGATTGTGATGATCTTGGTGAGCACACTTCTATCTTCCTCCACACTTCCCTCCATCTTCCGTTTCCCCCATCCTTTCCTGTAGTCGAACTACGAGAGCTCTGATTTCTCATTCTCGTCCGAATGAGCATACGTAGGCACAAGGGCCCCAATCCTTAGCGAGCACCCTATCCTCTAACCATCCCCTATCCCCTTAGCGTCTTTATCCCTTTATAGTATCATTTAGTATTTAGTATTGAGAAGAGAAGAATTAGTCTTAGCTAACTTTCATCACGATTCGAATTAAGAGGTTCCCATTGAGTACATTGGATGTGAGGGGTGCTAATACCTTCCCGTTGCGTAACCGACTCCCAAACCCAGGAACTTTAGGTTGCTACGGCCGCGTTCCTTTCGTTTTTAAGAGTTTTTCTCGATATTTTCCTCTCCCGTTTACGCGGGAAAAATAGTTCGGTGGCGACTCTGTCGAACCGCGTTTCCGCGCCTTTTGCGCGAGGGTCGCGTTTTCGAATGAATTTTCGAGGTGCGATAGCTTGCGACTCTGTTGGGGAAAATTTTCTCCATGCAAGAGAGAGTCGAGCCTATCTTAGTTCGAGTTGTTAGCTTGTTGGTTTTGTTTAGTTAAATTCTTCTCGATTATTTATTGGTATCCTTATCTTTATTGCTTGTGCTTGTGGCATTGTTGGGCTATTCTGCTTATGGGCATTTTGTGAGATGGCTCTACACCCGAGTCCGAGTAAAACCCTAGGATTAGGATGGTGGTTGTGTAGTGGAGACTTGCGTGGATTATTTCACGTCGAGTTGAAGCGAAAACCCCGCCTGGAGTAGATTCCCTTAGAGATGTTGTTATGGTGAGCCTTTGCCATAGCAGTAATGTTTTCAAGCCCGAATCGTTGATCCCAAGGACCATTAACCGTTTTATCCATGGTGGTTGGTAGTGTTGATTCCTTGTGGATTAATACGAACGCCCCAATCAGATGAGATCCCTTGAACGTATTACATCCTTACAGTAATATTTTCAACCTCGATCTATGACTCTGAGAACCTTTTCTAGAACCCGTGTGTTGATGGTTATGTAGTTGACGCCTCCGAGAAGTGTTTCTCGCGTGGAAGATACGAAAACCTCACCTAGAGGAGATTCTTTTAAGGATGTTATCGTCGTGATGAGGCTTTGTCATGGCTGTGATATCTTTGAAAGATATCCATGACTCTAGGAACCTACCCGTTTTAGAATCCTACCCGTGGGGGTTTCTTTGAGCGGTGATTGTGGTCCTTGAACCATTCACCCGACTAATATCAAAATTGTTTGAATATGTGATCCTGTGATCCTAGATCTTGCATCTTGCATTGCATATCATTTGTATTGCATCTCATTTGTTGTGCACCTTGCATTTTCTTTCCTTCAGCGGTTTCTCATTTCTCCTCCCTTCTTATCCAATAAATCAAGCTGATTCCTCGACACCAGTACGCAACTAGAGCCAATACAAGACAAATGGTGGAGCAGATTCAGCAAGAGCAAGCTGCCTTCAGGGAAGAGTTAGATTCCCTTAAAGGAAAGATTGACCAGATCCTCGAAGCCATCATTACATCCCGAAAGGAAGAAGAGATGCGTGAAACTACTGTCGTCAACAACAATGGTCAAGGTCAAGGGTCTACCACCAGACTTCCAGATCCAATTCCCAACCCCTATGGGATGCTAATGAACTTTGCTACCGCAGCTTAAGGGACCACTTCTTAGCCAATCCCAGCGCCAGGAGTTACTGTTTGAGCTATCCCGCAAGCCCAACCAACTGTGGTTCAGATCCCCGTTCCTCATACCGAAGATGATTTGGTCGATCAATATGACGATGTGCAAAACTATCATGCTGCTATCCCTATTTCCAGTTGTTGCGGTGAAATTTGGATGTCAAGCTATTGATTAACTTGAATCTTAATTCATTTACAACCGGTCTTTGATTTATCCGAAGGAAAGGTTAAAGAAAGGAAAAACCTAAAGGGGAGAGATCTAAGGTTCGGGGGTTGGTTAAATTTAGGGAAGGTATTAGCACCCTAAACTTCCGTAGTACTCTACGGGAACCTTTTGTTTATTTTTTTTATTTATTTCATTAATTATTTTGCTTTAGGGTATATACAAAGGATTGAAAATTAAAAAAGACCTAGGGGTTAATTCTAAGTTTACTCGGCAAGACATCGCATCTTGTGCCTACATATCCTTACGGGAATGGAATCAGAGTAACTGTAGTTCCCCTCAAAAGGGAGGTTAGAGACTTCTTGACTGTGGTCAAGGTCTCAAGGGGAATAAACGCATCTTAAGGACACACTTACATGGAGTCTTGAACTCCGATCTCTATGTTATAAATTGTTAAGTGCATTAGGGTTAGGTTAGGGATTCCGCGGCGGGAAACCCTAAAATGAGTGCGGCGACTCTTTGACCTAAATCTAGGAGTAGTTTTGTAATTTTGTCCACGGCGAGACATTTGTGAAAAGTTAGGGTTTGTAAGGGTTTGAAGTTTTGAGGACTATTGGCGTGGCGGCCAAACGGCTAGACCTAATCCTTCGGAGCGTGCACAGAGTCGAAACACAATGATAATGAATTTAAAAGAATAAAATAAAAATCACATATAAATCGATAACTTGCTACACTTAACGTGACCATCGCAATATGAATCCAAATTGTGCGGATCTAAAAAATAAAATAAAAAAACATAAAGCAAAATAAATTTTAAAACGTCTTAAAAACTAAACACGTTGCTAACGCATAAATGCGATCATCGCAACCGGATCGAATAAATATAAATGTCACGCGTCATGCACAATTATATACAAACAGCGTATCGACATGATTCGATCAGAAAAATCTATTATATATATATAAAAGTTAAAACCAAACTATATTATATTAAGACAACGGATATTGTTTCTACAATAAAACAAAAATGTTGTATACATTATAATATATATCCAAATGTTAATTGTTAAAGTATATTATAAATACCACACATGATACATTATATGATAATTTGTACATATGAACATGTTAATTTTTTTTAATATAATTTGTATCTATTAAAATGTTATGTCAAAATATTAATTATTAACAAGATATGCTATATGATATAGTTAGAATGAAATTGCAACGATGAGAAACATGGTACCAGACAAACCGCACATGTTATATGAATATACATATATATGTATAAAACCGCACATGATTGTTGGCGTAGCTGCATTTCAATATATATTATACGAAGTAGCATCTAAATATAATATATAAGCATGTACATAACACCGAGTTTCCAACCTTACCGTACCACGCCGATATGCTTTTCTCTCTTTCTTCCAGTCTCTCCTTTCAACGTTACACACACACATATATATATATATATATATATATATATATATATATATATATATATATATATATATAGGGTTCAAATTAGGGTTAATACCAAATTGTCAATAATGTCTCTAAAGCCTATTTTAAAGCCCAAACTAAATAATTAGTTAAGAAAATATAAAATTTAAATAATTTAAAATAATTAAAATAAACTTAAAATAAAAACTAATAATCCTATTGATTCCTAAAATCAAAAATATTATAAAAAGAACAAAATTTTTTTCAATATTTTTTTATTTTATGATTTTTTGGATATTTTTATGAATAATTTAGAAAAAAGTGAAAAAAATAATATTTTAAAAAATGATTTAATTAAAATACGAAAATAATAATTAAATAATAATAAAAAACTATTTTTGTTATTTTTTAATGAAAGATAGAAAAATTTAGAGTAAAAATAATAAAAAACAAAAAAGTGACAAAGGTGAGATTCGAACTCTCAACCTCTCACACTCACAACTCCTTACACATGTCCTCTTGCCAATTATGCCATTTTTACTTTTTAGAAAAAAATGCATGTCATATGATATTTACCTGCAAAAAGTCAAACGACTACACAAATTTGTTAGTAATTGATTAAATGCAAGAAAAATGCAATGAAATGCGACGACAAATCTTAGGGCAAAATTTGGGGTATTACAGTTGCCCCTATTTAAATAACTTCACCGGGTGATTTGAGCAACGGAGACTCGAGAAATCATGGTGGAGGGATTTAAATACAGATAACCGAAAATTTTGCCTTTAGACGCAGTGCTATGCAATGATATGGACAAAACAAAACGAACTATAATGCTAAATATGATATGAATCTGATATGATGCGTATGATGAAAATGACAAATGCACGGATACAGACGAAACAACGTCACAGGGGACGACCCATCGAGGAATTGCACTAGGGAAGAAGACATGTCATATCTGGAAGAACGTCGGGTAGACACGACACAGAATTGTTGATAGGTGCCAAGTAAATAAATTTTGCCCACAAGGTAAGACGCGAGTAAAACACGACCTCAGGGAGGAAAAAAAAGCAAATGGGGGTAAAACACCACGATGTTAGGTAAACCCAGGAATATCTGGTAAACGGAGAATAAAACACCCGGGATAAAGGTACATGGGGGATAAAACACCCAAGGATAGAAGGTAAGTGGGGAGTAAAGCACCCAAGATAGACATGTAAATGGGGAGTAAAGCACCCAGGATAGAAATGTAAATGGGGAGTAAAGCATCCAAGATAAAAATGTAAATGGGGAGTAAAGCACCCAAGATAAAAATGTAAATGGGGAGTAAAGCAACCAAGATAAAAATGTAAATGTGGAGTAAAGCACCCAAGATAGAAATGTAAATGGGGAGTAAAGCACCCAAGATAAAAATGTAAATGGGGAGTAAAGCACCCAAGATAAAAATGTAAATGGGGAGTAAAGCACCCAAGCTAGAAATGTAAATGGGGAGTAAAGCACCCAAGATAGAGAGGTAAATGGGGAGTAAAGCACCGAAGATAGAAATGTAAATGGGGAATAAAGCACCCAAGATATGCACATGTATATGAATTATGCTATGACATATGATCAAATGCAAATACAGACGTCGACGACAAGGCTCGACTCTTTCGGTGAGATGACAAAACTGGAGGACTGATTCCTCAACACGGAGATCACTATCATTCTGTTAAACTGTATCAAGTTGATAGTCACTGTAGGAATGATGAATAACTGCTTAGGGATTATGCAAGTAAACTGCCCCAGGTCAAATGAACTGATAATTGCTTCAACTGTCTGATTCGTGGAATCGACTGTTTTGCTGTATCCTCGGAGGGCTTGCCCCAGTCTGGGTCTTGAACAATTCTCTGGATAAACCAAATCTGAGAAGATATTGCCTTGAACAAATCTTGAACTAATTCTTTGACAAGATGTAAAAGGAACTTGCCCCTGATAAGATCACTTGACCAAGTTTCTCATTGTTTGAAAATTCCTTAGAGGAAAGCCAGTTTGCAAACAAAAATATTCATACAAACATGGTAATGCAAAGTTCATGCGACTTTTGAAATCAAAATTATTTTTGAAAGATGGAAAATACATGAGTCGTTAGTCAGAACACAACGGTTCAAGACGCTCAAAGTTTAAAACAAAGGTGTACTGCCAAAATAAATGATTCACAAAGATCTTTAGGAGTCAGGTTACGCAACCTTGCTGCAGTATACTTTCAAAATAACCTTGCTTCAATTAGGTCTTTTGAGGGTTGTAATGTGGCCTGGTTCACGATTTATGAAACAAAAGATAAATGCTCAAAATTTATTTGTACCCACCCAATCTACGTGATGATCTTCAGTCCTATGCTCAGTTAACTCATACTATGCATTCAGGTTCCCATAAGTTAGGGATTTCATTGATCGTAGCAATGATGACTCAGAAGTCAAAGGGACCTATGAAAAGGCAGCCACTACTCCCCTATAACATTTGATTGTTTTGACATTGAGGATTTTCAAGATAAGGATTTAAAAATCTCTTTGTATTATCCCTAAATTTTGCCTGAACTGTTTATTTTAGAGTTTACAGTCAGCGGGATGCCCCAGTTTTGCCTAAGTCTCCTTCATAGGTTTTGACTTAGCGGGCTTCTTTTGATTTTTTTATATTATTTTTTTGTGTGAAGGAAAGTGACTGTTTGATTTTAATGATTACGGTGAACCATCATCGACCTTTTGATTAGAAAACATCTTCGACACTTATTTGACATGTGCGAAGGAAAATTTGTTAATGAAAGGTGTATCATATGAACACACAACCAAGTTAACTGAGAACTACCCATCCCAAGGTTAAAATTGTGGGTTTTTTTGTAACGAAAGAAACTCCAACTTCTAGGCTCGAAGGGGGTAACAAGGGATTAACCTCCTTATTTCTCCAGTGTTTGGGAATTGAAACAATGCCTTGCATCGTCAACAAGGTTTGATTGAAAGCATACTGACATCAATTATGGGTATAACGTTTTCGTCATCCTCCCTCTGATCTTAGCATATCAAAATTTTGGACAAGAAGTAAACATTTGAAAAATAAAGCATAAAGATGCAAATAAATGGACGGAAATGAATTGAATCAAAAGTCGCAATGCTTATTTCATTAATGAAAGTACAAACATAATTGAAAGCAAACAACTTAAACAAAATAAGGAAAATGCAAACAACGAGAAAAAAAAAGGCCCAATGACAAAGCTTCAATTCTGATGTGTTGGCAAGGGATCTGTCTGGACGCTCGGACGACTATCCGTAAAATCAAGTATTCCGGCTCTAATAAGTTCACGCACCCTAGCTTTCAATGCAAAACAATGATCCAAGTCGTGGCCTAAGGCACCCTCATGAAAAGCACACTTTAGATCAGCCCTAAATCCAACTGGAGGATTAAGAGGAGGTGGTAAAGCCTTTGTAGTGATCAGCCCTTGTCGAACTAAGTCAGGATACAACTCTGTGTAAGTCATGGGAATAGGATCAAAGTGATCCTTGTTCCGATTCTGGTCTTGTCTGATAACTGGGCGTTGAGGAGTCTGAGCTGGCCGTGGAGCACTAACAGGTTGAGATCCCTGGCGAGGCTTCCTTGATTCAGTTATGACAGCATTGGCCTGTTCATCCTTCTTCTTATGGAAATTCCCGTAGGGTTTCTTTGCACCATTAGAAGATTCAACAGCTTTGGATACTTTACCATTTTTCAAACCTTCTTCTAACCTCTGACCAATAGTCACCAAATCTGCAAAACTTGAAGAGACATTCCCGATCATCTTTTCCCAATAGAAAGGGGACAAAGTATCCATGAACAATCCAGTTAATTCCTTTTCTGCTATAGGGGGTTCAACTTGAGAAGCTAACTCTCTCCAACGCTGAGCATATTCCTTGAATGACTCTTTTTCATTTTGAGACATATTTTGTAATTGACGGCGATCGGGAGTCATATCCAGGTTGTATTTGTATTGTTTCATGAAAGCGTTAGCGAGATCTTGAAAGCAACGAACACTGTTATGCTCTAAGTTCATATACCATTTGAGAGAAGCACCACTCAAACTGTCTTGAAGGCAATGGATGAGCAATTTCTGATTGTTGGTGTAGGCCGCCATCTTTCGAAAGTACATGACCAGATGAGCTCTTGGACATGAGTGACCTTTATACTTCACAAACTCAGGAGTCTTGAATTTGGCAGGCATAACGAGACCGGAGACTAGGCACATATTGTCGGCATCTATATTGAAGAAATCAGTACCCTCAACAGCTTGGAGTCTCTTATTGATGATTTGATACTGTTCACGGGTAATCTCAGGCTCAACAAAATCTTCATGGTCTTCCCCTTGAACACTGGCAACATTGTGCTCATATAGAGGATTCTCAAAGGGAGCTCGGATAGTTTGGTTAACAGTGTGGACCACAGGTCTAGTCTCGGTAAGGACGGGAGCTTGAAAAACCGGTCTGACAGTCTGACCAATTGTAGCAGACGATGCAATAAGCGGAGAGTAGTTAGGAGGCAAACCAAACTCGGGCCAAGTAGATGGTGGCACTGGAACAAGAGGTGGATCAACATCTGAGACTTCCTGAATGACGGTCCTCTGAGGTGACTCTCCTCTAGAAATCAGTACTTGGAGCATCTCGGTGAGTTTGGTCATGCCTGATTTCAACTCATCGATCTCCATTCGGATCTCTACATTATATGCCTCTTGCTCTGACATCTTACGTCTATAATTAACCCTGGTCTGATATCTGTGTCGAGGAATCAGCTTGACGACTCAAAGGTACACTGGAAGACGAGAGAACCGAGAATGAGAAACCGGGGGACAAATGCAATGCAAAAATGTGATGCTGATGCCATGCAATGGTTTCAAGAATTTTAACGGTCGATTGTGAATATTGCTTTTTAAGAAAGTTGGAAAAATTTTAGACTTTAAAATGTAAGGCTTTTCGAATTTGCAAAGGACTGCTGAATTCCTTGAAACTAGAAATGATATGATGCTTTAGGGATGCGAAGCACAAATACACATAAGCGAACAAAAGGTCCTAAGTTAAAGGAACAATGAATGGAGTCAAGGTCTACCCTTCCCAAAGAGGTATGTACTATAGGTTGATTGTACCTGCAGAACAAGGGTTCTAAATCAGTGCCCAAAGTCATCAGTCCATCTTTCGGATATTATCAACTTCCCGACTGACTCGAGGGTCAATAATATTCTCAAAAGAACCTCTTTTAAGTGTAGCATCACGTAGCAACCATTGTAGGACTACTCCCATATAGTTCCCGCACTACGTCCTATATAAGGTCAAGATGGTGTAAAGGCACTACGGTTCCCAGTATCACAGACTCCAATCGATAACGGTAAAAGTTTTCACGACTACACTCGATCAACCGAACCATTTTCGAAAGTGTCTCAACTGAGCGGTGATTCTCGATTTAGCTTAGTCGGGACGCACTCCCTATAAGCCTCGTCGAATATATCAGCCATCCTATCATAAGGTCGCTTAAGTCCGGGTGTAGGACTTATCTCACAACACAGTAACTCCAAGTAAGGTACCCCAATATATACATACAAGTGAGCAAAATATATAATAAAACAAATATATAAAGAAAAATAAACAAAATAGGGATAACCCTCAATAGTTAGGACTCCCCAGTGAAGTCGTCATTTTCTGTTGCGGTGAAATTTGGATGTCAAGCTATTGATTAACTTGAATCTTAATTCATTTACAACCGGTCTTTGATTTATCCGAAGGAAAGGTTAAAGAAAGGAAAAACCTAAAGGGGAGAGATCTAAGGTTCGGGGGTTGGTTAAATTTAGGGAAGGTATTAGCACCCTAAACTTCCGTAGTACTCTACGGGAACCTTTTGTTTATTTTTTTTATTTATTTCATTAATTATTTTGCTTTAGGGTATATACAAAGGATTGAAAATTAAAAAAGACCTAGGGGTTAATTCTAAGTTTACTCGGCAAGACATCGCATCTTGTGCCTACATATCCTTACGGGAATGGAATCAGAGTAACTGTAGTTCCCCTCAAAAGGGAGGTTAGAGACTTCTTGACTGTGGTCAAGGTCTCAAGGGGAATAAACGCATCTTAAGGACACACTTACATGGAGTCTTGAACTCCGATCTCTATGTTATAAATTGTTAAGTGCATTAGGGTTAGGTTAGGGATTCCGCGGCGGGAAACCCTAAAATGAGTGCGGCGACTCTTTGACCTAAAGCTAGGAGTAGTTTTGTAATTTTGTCCACGGCGAGACATTTGTGAAAAGTTAGGGTTTGTAAGGGTTTGAAGTTTTGAGGACTATTGGCGTGGCGGCCAAACGGCTAGACCTAATCCTTCGGAGCGTGCACAGAGTCGAAACACAATGATAATGAATTTAAAAGAATAAAATAAAAATCACATATAAATCGATAACTTGCTACACTTAACGTGACCATCGCAATATGAATCCAAATTGTGCGGATCTAAAAAATAAAATAAAAAAACATAAAGCAAAATAAATTTTAAAACGTCTTAAAAACTAAACACGTTGCTAACGCATAAATGCGATCATCGCAACCGGATCGAATAAATATAAATGTCACGCGTCATGCACAATTATATACAAACAGCGTATCGACATGATTCGATCAGAAAAATCTATTATATATATATAAAAGTTAAAACCAAACTATATTATATTAAGACAACGGATATTGTTTCTACAATAAAACAAAAATGTTGTATACATTATAATATATATCCAAATGTTAATTGTTAAAGTATATTATAAATACCACACATGATACATTATATGATAATTTGTACATATGAACATGTTAATTTTTTTTAATATAATTTGTATCTATTAAAATGTTATGTCAAAATATTAATTATTAACAAGATATGCTATATGATATAGTTAGAATGAAATTGCAACGATGAGAAACATGGTACCAGACAAACCGCACATGTTATATGAATATACATATATATGTATAAAACCGCACATGATTGTTGGCGTAGCTGCATTTCAATATATATTATACGAAGTAGCATCTAAATATAATATATAAGCATGTACATAACACCGAGTTTCCAACCTTACCGTACCACGCCGATATGCTTTTCTCTCTTTCTTCCAGTCTCTCCTTTCAACGTTACACACATATATATATATATATATATATATATATATATATATATATATATATATATATATATATATATATATATATATATATATATATATATATATATATATATATATATATATATATATATATATATATATATATATATATATATATATATATATATATATATATATATATATATATATATATATATATATATATATATATATATATATATATATATATATATATATATATATATATATATATATATATATATATATATATATATATATATATATATATATATATATATATATATATATATATATATATATAGGGTTCAAATTAGGGTTAATACCAAATTGTCAATAATGTCTCTAAAGCCTATTTTAAAGCCCAAACTAAATAATTAGTTAAGAAAATATAAAATTTAAATAATTTAAAATAATTAAAATAAACTTAAAATAAAAACTAATAATCCTATTGATTCCTAAAATCAAAAATATTATAAAAAGAACAAAATTTTTTTCAATATTTTTTTATTTTATGATTTTTTGGATATTTTTATGAATAATTTAGAAAAAAGTGAAAAAAATAATATTTTAAAAAATGATTTAATTAAAATACGAAAATAATAATTAAATAATAATAAAAAACTATTTTTGTTATTTTTTAATGAAAGATAGAAAAATTTAGAGTAAAAATAATAAAAAACAAAAAAGTGACAAAGGTGAGATTCGAACTCTCAACCTCTCACACTCACAACTCCTTACACATGTCCTCTTGCCAATTATGCCATTTTTACTTTTTAGAAAAAAATGCATGTCATATGATATTTACCTGCAAAAAGTCAAACGACTACACAAATTTGTTAGTAATTGATTAAATGCAAGAAAAATGCAATGAAATGCGACGACAAATCTTAGGGCAAAATTTGGGGTATTACAGTTGCCCCTATTTAAATAACTTCACCGGGTGATTTGAGCAACGGAGACTCGAGAAATCATGGTGGAGGGATTTAAATACAGATAACCGAAAATTTTGCCTTTAGACGCAGTGCTATGCAATGATATGGACAAAACAAAACGAACTATAATGCTAAATATGATATGAATCTGATATGATGCGTATGATGAAAATGACAAATGCACGGATACAGACGAAACAACGTCACAGGGGACGACCCATCGAGGAATTGCACTAGGGAAGAAGACATGTCATATCTGGAAGAACGTCGGGTAGACACGACACAGAATTGTTGATAGGTGCCAAGTAAATAAATTTTGCCCACAAGGTAAGACGCGAGTAAAACACGACCTCAGGGAGGAAAAAAAAGCAAATGGGGGTAAAACACCACGATGTTAGGTAAACCCAGGAATATCTGGTAAACGGAGAATAAAACACCCGGGATAAAGGTACATGGGGGATAAAACACCCAAGGATAGAAGGTAAGTGGGGAGTAAAGCACCCAAGATAGACATGTAAATGGGGAGTAAAGCACCCAGGATAGAAATGTAAATGGGGAGTAAAGCATCCAAGATAAAAATGTAAATGGGGAGTAAAGCACCCAAGATAAAAATGTAAATGGGGAGTAAAGCAACCAAGATAAAAATGTAAATGTGGAGTAAAGCACCCAAGATAGAAATGTAAATGGGGAGTAAAGCACCCAAGATAAAAATGTAAATGGGGAGTAAAGCACCCAAGATAAAAATGTAAATGGGGAGTAAAGCACCCAAGCTAGAAATGTAAATGGGGAGTAAAGCACCCAAGATAGAGAGGTAAATGGGGAGTAAAGCACCGAAGATAGAAATGTAAATGGGGAATAAAGCACCCAAGATATGCACATGTATATGAATTATGCTATGACATATGATCAAATGCAAATACAGACGTCGACGACAAGGCTCGACTCTTTCGGTGAGATGACAAAACTGGAGGACTGATTCCTCAACACGGAGATCACTATCATTCTGTTAAACTGTATCAAGTTGATAGTCACTGTAGGAATGATGAATAACTGCTTAGGGATTATGCAAGTAAACTGCCCCAGGTCAAATGAACTGATAATTGCTTCAACTGTCTGATTCGTGGAATCGACTGTTTTGCTGTATCCTCGGAGGGCTTGCCCCAGTCTGGGTCTTGAACAATTCTCTGGATAAACCAAATCTGAGAAGATATTGCCTTGAACAAATCTTGAACTAATTCTTTGACAAGATGTAAAAGGAACTTGCCCCTGATAAGATCACTTGACCAAGTTTCTCATTGTTTGAAAATTCCTTAGAGGAAAGCCAGTTTGCAAACAAAAATATTCATACAAACATGGTAATGCAAAGTTCATGCGACTTTTGAAATCAAAATTATTTTTGAAAGATGGAAAATACATGAGTCGTTAGTCAGAACACAACGGTTCAAGACGCTCAAAGTTTAAAACAAAGGTGTACTGCCAAAATAAATGATTCACAAAGATCTTTAGGAGTCAGGTTACGCAACCTTGCTGCAGTATACTTTCAAAATAACCTTGCTTCAATTAGGTCTTTTGAGGGTTGTAATGTGGCCTGGTTCACGATTTATGAAACAAAAGATAAATGCTCAAAATTTATTTGTACCCACCCAATCTACGTGATGATCTTCAGTCCTATGCTCAGTTAACTCATACTATGCATTCAGGTTCCCATAAGTTAGGGATTTCATTGATCGTAGCAATGATGACTCAGAAGTCAAAGGGACCTATGAAAAGGCAGCCACTACTCCCCTATAACATTTGATTGTTTTGACATTGAGGATTTTCAAGATAAGGATTTAAAAATCTCTTTGTATTATCCCTAAATTTTGCCTGAACTGTTTATTTTAGAGTTTACAGTCAGCGGGATGCCCCAGTTTTGCCTAAGTCTCCTTCATAGGTTTTGACTTAGCGGGCTTCTTTTGATTTTTTTATATTATTTTTTTGTGTGAAGGAAAGTGACTGTTTGATTTTAATGATTACGGTGAACCATCATCGACCTTTTGATTAGAAAACATCTTCGACACTTATTTGACATGTGCGAAGGAAAATTTGTTAATGAAAGGTGTATCATATGAACACACAACCAAGTTAACTGAGAACTACCCATCCCAAGGTTAAAATTGTGGGTTTTTTTGTAACGAAAGAAACTCCAACTTCTAGGCTCAAAGGGGGTAACGAGGGATTAACCTCCTTATTTCTCCAGTGTTTGGGAATTGAAACAATGCCTTGCATCGTCAACAAGGTTTGATTGAAAGCATACTGACATCAATTATGGGTATAACGTTTTCGTCATCCTCCCTCTGATCTTAGCATATCAAAATTTTGGACAAGAAGTAAACATTTGAAAAATAAAGCATAAAGATGCAAATAAATGGACGGAAATGAATTGAATCAAAAGTCGCAATGCTTATTTCATTAATGAAAGTACAAACATAATTGAAAGCAAACAACTTAAACAAAATAAGGAAAATGCAAACAACGAGAAAAAAAAGGCCCAATGACAAAGCTTCAATTCTGATGTGTTGGCAAGGGATCTGTCTGGACGCTCGGACGACTATCCGTAAAATCAAGTATTCCGGCTCTAATAAGTTCACGCACCCTAGCTTTCAATGCAAAACAATGATCCAAGTCGTGGCCTAAGGCACCCTCATGAAAAGCACACTTTAGATCAGCCCTAAATCCAACTGGAGGATTAAGAGGAGGTGGTAAAGCCTTTGTAGTGATCAGCCCTTGTCGAACTAAGTCAGGATACAACTCTGTGTAAGTCATGGGAATAGGATCAAAGTGATCCTTGTTCCGATTCTGGTCTTGTCTGATAACTGGGCGTTGAGGAGTCTGAGCTGGCCGTGGAGCACTAACAGGTTGAGATCCCTGGCGAGGCTTCCTTGATTCAGTTATGACAGCATTGGCCTGTTCATCCTTCTTCTTATGGAAATTCCCGTAGGGTTTCTTTGCACCATTAGAAGATTCAACAGCTTTGGATACTTTACCATTTTTCAAACCTTCTTCTAACCTCTGACCAATAGTCACCAAATCTGCAAAACTTGAAGAGACATTCCCGATCATCTTTTCCCAATAGAAAGGGGACAAAGTATCCATGAACAATCCAGTTAATTCCTTTTCTGCTATAGGGGGTTCAACTTGAGAAGCTAACTCTCTCCAACGCTGAGCATATTCCTTGAATGACTCTTTTTCATTTTGAGACATATTTTGTAATTGACGGCGATCGGGAGTCATATCCAGGTTGTATTTGTATTGTTTCATGAAAGCGTTAGCGAGATCTTGAAAGCAACGAACACTGTTATGCTCTAAGTTCATATACCATTTGAGAGAAGCACCACTCAAACTGTCTTGAAGGCAATGGATGAGCAATTTCTGATTGTTGGTGTAGGCCGCCATCTTTCGAAAGTACATGACCAGATGAGCTCTTGGACATGAGTGACCTTTATACTTCACAAACTCAGGAGTCTTGAATTTGGCAGGCATAACGAGACCGGAGACTAGGCACATATTGTCGGCATCTATATTGAAGAAATCAGTACCCTCAACAGCTTGGAGTCTCTTATTGATGATTTGATACTGTTCACGGGTAATCTCAGGCTCAACAAAATCTTCATGGTCTTCCCCTTGAACACTGGCAACATTGTGCTCATATAGAGGATTCTCAAAGGGAGCTCGGATAGTTTGGTTAACAGTGTGGACCACAGGTCTAGTCTCGGTAAGGACGGGAGCTTGAAAAACCGGTCTGACAGTCTGACCAATTGTAGCAGACGATGCAATAAGCGGAGAGTAGTTAGGAGGCAAACCAAACTCGGGCCAAGTAGATGGTGGCACTGGAACAAGAGGTGGATCAACATCTGAGACTTCCTGAATGACGGTCCTCTGAGGTGACTCTCCTCTAGAAATCAGTACTTGGAGCATCTCGGTGAGTTTGGTCATGCCTGATTTCAACTCATCGATCTCCATTCGGATCTCTACATTATATGCCTCTTGCTCTGACATCTTACGTCTATAATTAACCCTGGTCTGATATCTGTGTCGAGGAATCAGCTTGACGACTCAAAGGTACACTGGAAGACGAGAGAACCGAGAATGAGAAACCGGGGGACAAATGCAATGCAAAAATGTGATGCTGATGCCATGCAATGGTTTCAAGAATTTTAACGGTCGATTGTGAATATTGCTTTTTAAGAAAGTTGGAAAAATTTTAGACTTTAAAATGTAAGGCTTTTCGAATTTGCAAAGGACTGCTGAATTCCTTGAAACTAGAAATGATATGATGCTTTAGGGATGCGAAGCACAAATACACATAAGCGAACAAAAGGTCCTAAGTTAAAGGAACAATGAATGGAGTCAAGGTCTACCCTTCCCAAAGAGGTATGTACTATAGGTTGATTGTACCTGCAGAACAAGGGTTCTAAATCAGTGCCCAAAGTCATCAGTCCATCTTTCGGATATTATCAACTTCCCGACTGACTCGAGGGTCAATAATATTCTCAAAAGAACCTCTTTTAAGTGTAGCATCACGTAGCAACCATTGTAGGACTACTCCCATATAGTTCCCGCACTACGTCCTATATAAGGTCAAGATGGTGTAAAGGCACTACGGTTCCCAGTATCACAGACTCCAATCGATAACGGTAAAAGTTTTCACGACTACACTCGATCAACCGAACCATTTTCGAAAGTGTCTCAACTGAGCGGTGATTCTCGATTTAGCTTAGTCGGGACGCACTCCCTATAAGCCTCGTCGAATATATCAGCCATCCTATCATAAGGTCGCTTAAGTCCGGGTGTAGGACTTATCTCACAACACAGTAACTCCAAGTAAGGTACCCCAATATATACATACAAGTGAGCAAAATATATAATAAAACAAATATATAAAGAAAAATAAACAAAATAGGGATAACCCTCAATAGTTAGGACTCCCCAGTGAAGTCGCCATTTTCTGTTGCGGTGAAATTTGGATGTCAAGCTATTGATTAACTTGAATCTTAATTCATTTACAACCGGTCTTTGATTTATCCGAAGGAAAGGTTAAAGAAAGGAAAAACCTAAAGGGGAGAGATCTAAGGTTCGGGGGTTGGTTAAATTTAGGGAAGGTATTAGCACCCTAAACTTCCGTAGTACTCTACGGGAACCTTTTGTTTATTTTTTTTATTTATTTCATTAATTATTTTGCTTTAGGGTATATACAAAGGATTGAAAATTAAAAAAGACCTAGGGGTTAATTCTAAGTTTACTCGGCAAGACATCGCATCTTGTGCCTACATATCCTTACGGGAATGGAATCAGAGTAACTGTAGTTCCCCTCAAAAGGGAGGTTAGAGACTTCTTGACTGTGGTCAAGGTCTCAAGGGGAATAAACGCATCTTAAGGACACACTTACATGGAGTCTTGAACTCCGATCTCTATTTTATAAATTGTTAAGTGCATTAGGGTTAGGTTAGGGATTCCGCGGCGGGAAACCCTAAAATGAGTGCGGCGACTCTTTGACCTAAAGCTAGGAGTAGTTTTGTAATTTTGTCCACGGCGAGACATTTGTGAAAAGTTAGGGTTTGTAAGGGTTTGAAGTTTTGAGGACTATTGGCGTGGCGGCCAAACGGCTAGACCTAATCCTTCGGAGCGTGCACAGAGTCGAAACACAATGATAATGAATTTAAAAGAATAAAATAAAAATCACATATAAATCGATAACTTGCTACACTTAACGTGACCATCGCAATATGAATCCAAATTGTGCGGATCTAAAAAATAAAATAAAAAAACATAAAGCAAAATAAATTTTAAAACGTCTTAAAAACTAAACACGTTGCTAACGCATAAATGCGATCATCGCAACCGGATCGAATAAATATAAATGTCACGCGTCATGCACAATTATATACAAACAGCGTATCGACATGATTCGATCGGAAAAATCTATTATATATATATATATATATATATATATATATATATATATATATATATATATATATATATATATATATATATATATATATATATATATATATATATATATATATATATATATATATATATATATATATATATATATATATATATATATATATATATATATATAAGTTAAAACCAAACTATATTATATTAAGACAAGGGATATTGTTTCTACAATAAAACAAAAATGTTGTATACATTATAATATATATCCAAATGTTAATTGTTAAAGTATATTATAAATACCACACATGATACATTATATGATAATTTGTACATATGAACATGTTAATTTTTTTTAATATAATTTGTATCTATTAAAATGTTATGTCAAAATATTAATTATTAACAAGATATGCTATATGATATAGTTAGAATGAAATTGCAACGATGAGAAACATGGTACCAGACAAACCGCACATGTTATATGAATATATATATATATATATATATATATATATATATATATATATATATATATATATATATATATATATATATATATATATATATATATATATATATATATATATATATATATATATATATATATATATATATATATATATATATATATATATATATATATATATATATATATATATATATATATATATATATATATATATATATATGTATAAAACCGCACATGATTGTTGGCGTAGCTGCATTTCAATATATATTATACGAAGTAGCATCTAAATATAATATATAAGCATGTACATAACACCGAGTTTCCAACCTTACCGTACCACGCCGATATGCTTTTCTCTCTTTCTTTCAGTCTCTCCTTTCAACGATACACATATATATATATATATATATATATATATATATATATATATATATATATATATATATATATATATATATATATATATATATATATATATATATATATATATATATATATATATATATATATATATATATATATATATATATATATATATATATATATATATATATATATATATATATATATATATATATATATATATATATATATAGGGTTCAAATTAGGGTTAATACCAAATTGTCAATAATGTCTCTAAAGCCCATTTTAAAGCCCAAACTAAATAATTAGTTAAGAAAATATAAAATTTAAATAATTTAAAATAATTAAAATAAACTTAAAATAAAAACTAATAATCCTATTGATTCCTAAAATCAAAAATATTATAAAAAGAACAAAATTTTTTTCAATATTTTTTTATTTTATTATTTTTTGGATATTTTTATGAATAATTTAGAAAAAAGTGAAAAAAATAATATTTTAAAAAATGATTTGATTAAAATACGAAAATAATAATTAAATAATAATAAAAAACTATTTTTGTTATTTTTTAATGAAAGATAGAAAAATTTAGAGTAAAAATAATAAAAAACAAAAAAGTGACAAAGGTGAGATTCGAACTCTCAACCTCTCACACTCACAACTCCTTACACATGTCCTCTTGCCAATTATGCCATTTTTACTTTTTAGAAAAAAAATGCATGCCATATGATATTTACCTGCAAAAAGTCAAACGACTACACAAATTTGTTAGTAATTGATTAAATGCAAGAAAAATGCAATGAAATGCGACGACAAATCTTAGGGCAAAATTTGGGGTATTACACCAGTCATGTTGCTGCTCAGGATTTAGAAGCTATGAAGATGTGTCGAGATCTAGCTGAGAAACTACGAGTCATGGAGGGGCACAACTCAAATTCTCTCAGTGCTTTGGTAGTGTGTTTGGTGCCTGATGTTGTCATTCCACCCAAGTTCAAAGTGCCTGAATTTTCAAAGTACAAAGGTCTCAGTTGCCCAAACATTCATCTGAAGATGTACTGTCGCAAGATGGCTGCCTATGCTAGAGATGAAAAGATGATGATCCATTGCTTCCAAGACAGTTTGTCTAGGGTATCCTTCGAATGATATATGCAGCTGGAACGTAACAGTGTGCGTACATGGGCTGAGGCAGCTGATGCTTTTGTCAAGCAGTACAAATACAACACCGATCTTGCTTCGAATCGTACTCAACTTCAGAGTATGACTCAAAAGGACAACGAATTCTTCAAGGAGTACACGCAACGATGGAGGGAGCTAGCCGCAAAGGTGCATCCACCTTTAGTCGACCGTGAGCTAATAGACATATTCATGGGTACCTTGCAAGGCCAATACTACGAGAAACTGATCGGTAATGTCTCAGCTAGATTCTTTGACTTAGTGATTGTTAGGGAGAGAATTGAAGAAGGGTTCAAGAGTGGAAAGATCCAAGGAGGTTCTGGAAACCAGGCCAATGCCAAGAAGCCTTTCAATGGATACAAGAAGAAAGAGGGAGAAACGAATGCTATCTCTTTGCAGAAAGGACAAGCTTCTCAACAAGCTTCCGTTCTTATACCTTATCAGGTCCCCTACTATCCGTATCCATATGTTGCTGCTGCACAATATGCTCCAATGCCTTATTAGCCAACTGTTCAAGCTGTGCAAGCTCAAATGCACAGCAACAGGCTCCTCAGCAACAAGCCTACAACCAACAAGGATATCAGTATCCTCCTCAGCAACAACAACTGCAACCTGCTTAACAACAACAAGGTGCTCGTCAACAGCGTCAACAAAGAACATGGAGGCCAGATAGGGTATTTGATCGCCTACCAATGACATACGCTAGTATCTTTTCTCAATTGATGGAGAAGAAGGTTGTGGTTCCAAGAGATTTGGCTCCCCCGATTGCCATTCCTGCTGACTACGATGCAAATGCTCATTGTGAGTTCCATAGCGCTCCAGGTCATACCATTGAGAACTGCAGGGCTTTCAAGCATAAGGTTCAAGACATGATTGACAAGGATGCTATTAACTTCAATGGGAAGTCTCCTAACATCATCAATAATCCAATGCCACCGACCAAATAATGTCAGCATCAGTCAGTTCAAATCCAGTCAAGTCAAGTTCATTTCCCGAAGAAGGAAGTCATGTTGCCATTTCATCTTTTGTTTCTCTTATTTTGTCTTTGTTTGTTTAAGTATTGTATGCTTCGAACAATTTCCATTCATATTTGGTTTCATTAATGTATTGTTTATTCATGTTTTGAATTAGTTATGTCGTATTCACTCATTTTTTCACTTAACATTGATACAGTTATTCACTTCACTCTATCAATTGTTGTTTAGCATGATTTGGGGGGGGGGATGATCAAAACGAGATACCCATAATTGCAAACCGTATGCTTTCAGACAGAATCTCGTCAATGATGTACAAGAATTGTTTCAAATTCCCCAAACAATGGAGATACAAGGAGTTAATCCCTAGTAAACCACTTTGAGCCTAGAAGTAGCAGTTTCCTTCGGATATTTAAACCTTACGCTCAACCAGGGGCAGAGTAGTATTCAGTTAATCCAAACCCGCACTCGAATCAACAAAGTAAAATCCAAAAGACAAGACGGTTGTTCATCAATGACCCATGACATGGCAGTCACAATCTTCCAACAAAAAATATTAAAAAAAATCATTAGCCTGCTAAGTCAAGCACCTCAAAGGGGACTTAGGCAAAAATCAGGGCAATCCCGATGGATCTGACAAGCAAAGTCAATCCATGCAAAAGTTAGGGATCAATAACAAAAGCAAAAGAGATCCTTAAAACTTCAACAAAAGCAAAATAAGATTCAGTGGTCACTGCAAATCAATATGGTCACTGACATCCATCAAAATAAGGTGACTGCCGCGTCAAGCATACCTTGAACATCAAGTTTATACCGTCAAGACAAGTGAAGAATTAACTGAACGTGGGACTGAATATTATTAAGAAGAAGGGGTGGGTACAAATCATACTTTGAGCCTAATATCCTTTGTTTCATAACCGTGAACCAGACCATGTTACAACCCTCGAAAGACCTAATTGAGGCGAGGTTTATTCTGAAAGCATACCATCGCAAGGTTACGTAACCTGACTCCTCATATGATTGCTAATCATCAGCATTGGTGTCATTATCCTTGCTATATCTTTCACGCACCAATCAAATTTAGCACTACGTCTAGACTAACGGTTCATTCGTCTCACACTATCACGACACATCAATAAACGACACTTTTTTAAAACTTGCATCGAACTTTTCATTAGTATTACCATTTGTGGGTGTACAATTTTATTGGTAATCGGTGCTAGGTATTCAAAGACACTGCAACAAGGGGCAATCAAAAGAGGAACTTGACTTTCAGTGGTTGACACGAAGCAAGGTTACCTCAAAACCCGCGGGCAGGGGAAAATCATTCAATAGCTCGAGCAGGGGCAGGTCATCAAAGTTCAACTTCAATTGTCAGAGCTGGTTAATCAGGAGTAAACTATTACCATGTTCAAACTGGGGCAAGACCAGGTCGTCCTGACCATCAAGCAGAGTTGCAACCTTCTCTGAAGCAAATTCAGAATTACCAAGTACCCATACTTGGGGCATCTAGAGCATCTTCTTCTGCTCCAATCATGGCGTCTTTTGCAAACTGTGTGTCAAGGAAATCAATCCCTCCCACCACCCGAAGTCCAATCAGTATTGGCAACTACCAAAAGTCCACCAAGCTGGCGTCTCCACCTACATTTCCAATCATCTGTCTGCAATCATGTGCATCATACGTATCACATTCATTATCATAAGCATCTTGCATCATATGCATATCCAAATCATATCATATCTCCCCCAGCTCTTGCATCTCCGCGCGTCAGCATTTGTATTTGCACTTCCATTTGTTATGGAATATCATATCATCAAGCATTCGCATATGCAAGTCAAGGTCCAGGATCAATCTCGAAGATTTCCAAGACTATCTGTAACCCAATCAAGGGCATTTTCCATAGATTGTGGGTTTCTCCCACGAAATTCAAGAGCTTCAAAGCAATCATCAGCCCAGTCAGGGGCATTTTTGCAAGACTGTGGGTTCTTCCCACAAAATTCAAAGACATTCAAAGCAAGATTTAGCCCAGTCAGGGGCATCTTTTTCAAGACCGTGGGTGTTTCCCATGATGTATTTCAACCTGGTGGTTGATCAGGTCTTCAAATCAACATATAGCCTGGTCAGGGGCATATCATTCAAGACCGTGGGCGTTCCCCACGAAGTTATTCAACCTTTTGTTGAGAAAATTCAAGAAGTTCAATGCAAGATTCAGCCCAGACAGGGGCATCTTCAGCGAAGCCGTTGCGTTCCTCACGATGTTGTTCAACCTTTTGTCAAGCCAAGACAAGACATTTCAAGACAAAATCAGCCCAGTCAGGGGCATCCTTCTCAGAGTTCATGGGCGTTCCTTGTGAAATCATTTCAACAAAACTGTGATCTCCAAGCAAGACGGTGGGTGTACCCCGTTGACTCATTTCAATTCAATCTTCCTCTTGGGTGTTCCCCAATGAGTTGTATCCAGCAAGCGTGACCGTTATCAATTACCTTACTATCATTGTTTTGGTGATAGCCGAATCTCGTCGGTTCAACCTAGCCTGCATCCTTTTGGTGTTGGTAACCTTCAATTTGTGTCGTTCTATCATCCTTTTGGTGATAGCAACTTGTGCGTGTGAGTTTCGCTCCATCATCCTTTTGGTGGGGGGTCTGTCATAGTCATTAATGTCAGATTGTGCGATAGTGTTTCTCCTATCATCCTTTTGATGGTAGTGGCCAGTGTGAGTTTCGCTCCGTCATCCTTTTGGTGGGGGGTCTGTCATAATCATTAATGTCAGATTGTGCGGTGGTGTTTGTCCTATCATTCTTTAGGTGGTAGTGGCCGGTGTGTGTTTCGCTCCGTCATCCTTTTGGTGGGGGGTCTGTCATAGTCATTAATGTCAGATTGTGTGATGGTGTTTGTCCTATCATCCTTCAGGTGGTAGTGGCCGGTGTGTTTTTCGCTCTATCATCCTTTTGGTGGAGGATCTGTCATAGTCATTAATGTCAGATTGTGCAATAGTGTTTGTCCTATCATCCTTTAGGTGGTAGTGGCTGGTGTGAGTTTTGCTCCGTCATCCTTTTGGTGGGGGGGTCTGTCATAGTCATTAATGTCAGATTGTGCGATAGTGTTTGTCCTATCATCCTTTTAGTGGTAGTGGTTGGTGTGAGTTTCACTCCGTCATCCTTTTGGTGGGGGGTCTGTCATAGTCATTAATGTCAGATTGTGCGATAGTGTTTGTCCTATCATCCTTTAGGTGGTAGTGGTCGGTGTGTGTTTCGCTCCGTCATCCTTTTGGTGGGGGGTCTGTCATAGTCATTAATATCAGATTATGCGATGGTGTTTGTCCTATCATCCTTCAGGTGGTAGTGGTCGGTGTGTGTTTTGCTCCGTCATCCTTTTGGTGGGGGGTCTGTCATAGTCATTAATGTCAGATTGTGCGATTGTGTTCGTCCTATCATCCTTTAGGTGGTAGTGGCTGGTGTGAGTTTCGCTTCGTCATCCTTTTGGTGGTGGGGTCTGTCATAGTCATTAATGTCAGATTGTGCGATTGTGTTTGTCCTATCATCCTTTTGGTGGTAGCGGCCGGTGTGAGTTTTGCTCCGTCATCCTTTTGGTGAGGGGGTCTGTCATAGTCATTAATGTCAGATTGTGCAATTGTGTTTGTCCTATCATCCTTTTGGTGGTAGTAACCGGTGTGAGTTTCGCTCCGTCATCCTTTTGGTGGGGGTCTGGCATTTTGTCGATGTCAGATTGTGCGAGTGTGTTTGCTCTATCATCCTTTTGGTGATATTAGTCGTGTGTGTTTCGTCCCATCATCCTTTTGGTAATGGCGACATTTTGCTAGTTTTTCATTGTTTACTCAGAGGTATACCTTTATCTAGTTTTTTCAATTCTCGAGCATTTCTTTTCTTTTCGGACAAATTCAGGGTTTTGTTTATATCTAATTGACTTATACCTTGAAAGAATGAATGTTGTACCAGTTCATCTCCCTAGGTTTAAGCCAATTAGATAGGGGCATCTATCATACCCTAAATTTGTCCTACTTGTAAATTATCCTTCACCCGTATGCCCAGCCACCGAAAATTAACCAGAAAAGTGTGTTGTTTTTGTCATGAGGTTTTGAAGTGAATCAAATCAAATTATCAGGATTTAACTCATTTTCTAATTAGGGTTGTGGGTAATACGATTCATGCGTCAAGTCATTTCCCTGATCAGGGGGTCCATGGCGAGTATTTGGTCCAACAGTTCAAGTTCAAGAATGGGTTTAATGGTGGATTTATCTTCACGGGAATTAATTCAGGATTCAAATGACTGATTCTAAGATTATTCCAAATTTGATGCATTGGTTCATTGATTAGAAGTTTTAATCCATTCAAGGCCGAAGCTGAACTAAGTTTTATTTTATTTTCTCAAGTTTAATCCAAAGCTTTGTTTATTTTGTAGTAATTCAGAAAGGATGGAATTAGGCTAGTAAGATTTTGGATCACAATTGAAGTGCAAAGTGTAGTAGGCTTGGTTTTGGAATCGAGAATCAAGACTCAAAAAAATTGCAAGACAAGTCTCATAAAGTTTAATCAAGTGCGGATTTACAAATTCAATTCTTCAAAAAAAAAATGAAAATGAAAATATTCAAAATCCCATTAATGTCACCGAGTTTTTTTTTTATATATATATATATATATATATATATATATATATATATATATATGGCAAAATTCATCATATGCAAAAACCCATTTCAATGCTAAAGGCCATAAAGATACTTGATTCTACAATATTTACAAAATGGCAAATTGGAAAGAAGAATGAGTCACTTGGATATTGCTGCAATTTAATAAGCTGCTATCTTCACCAAGTCAATATCCGGCAAAAGACAAAACGATCAAAATTAGACCTTCCCAAGAAAACCATTACGTAAGCAGCGACACTACCACAACTCTAGTACAATTTTCAGGACCCACATAACCAACAAAAATTACGCATATAGCCACCCCAAACCGTACTATGCAACAGTTTCTCAGCAACACCACAACAACGAATCCAAAAGAGAACAACACCATTAGCATGCTAGCAACAAATGACTCCCGGACGCGTATTTTACGGAAACCAAACCAGCCATCAACCAAGACCTTGAGTAATTGGGCTTCAACCATTTCAATGATCCAACTGTTATCTTTTTTTCCACAAACGACAAGAGAAAGCGGAACCTGGCCCCGAGAATGCACAAATCGTACGAATGCCCAAAAACCCACCTCCAAATTGTACACCATAATGCAACCACTTTTCTACACAATATGCCCATAAACTTTTGCCCCAAAGCAAATATGCGGCACGTATAATCCCGACATACAATAAAAACCAAAAACTGGGAAGGCAATGGAAGGAATTTCAAAAACAGCTAACAAGCTCTCCTCTCACTGTTCTTCTTCTTTCAAGCTCCCACAGTAAAAACCAACACACCGAAAACCCATAAACCTTCTTCAATCTCCCAAAAATTTCATTAAACTTGCCTTTTCAACCTTCAACTAACTCGCATCTGCTACCCATTTCTAATCACCTTCAATCAACTCTCAAGAAAACTTCAACAATCCTCTTTTTTCTTCTTCCCTCAAAACCTTAAAATTTCCCAACTTCCATTAAACCAAACCTTCAATATCAACCCAGAAACTCCGTCTTTGAATCATAACCTCAAGCCAGAGAAACACCAAACCCATGTAAACCTTCGAACCCGTCAAACCCCACCAACCTTTTTCCGACCCATTCAACTAACAACCACAACGATAAACCCATTATATCCAAAACCTATTCTTCAATCACACAAACTCCAAATCAAACAGATATCTCTATAAAATCTCAACCCAAAACACACACCCAGATTCGGAATAAGAAAGATGTTGAAGATGATTGGAATCAAACCAAATAGAAATAGAAGAAAGAGAGTTGATTTGAGATGAAAGGTTGAGCGGCGAAATATCATGAGCCAAACCTGAATCGTGTAGGGAAAAGCAAAGCACGAATAAGAATACACGAGCGAGAAAGGCAAGCGAGATCGTGTAGCATGATTTATGACTTCGGGGCTTTATTTTGGCAGTGTTTTTGCCTTAGTTCACGACTTTGTGTACCTTGTTTTTCTTCACATAAGTTCTGGTTTTGTGTTCACAATGAGAACTTGGTTTTGTATTTTGGGTTATCTTGTTTCATAAACCGTGTGGGATGGCATATCCAAACTCATATAGATCTTTTTTATTTTATTTTTCATTACAACATGATTTTGTGTGGACGAATGGGCCGTGAGGCCCATAAGGATGCCACTGGTTTCTTCTGCCCATATTATACCCCATGTTCAGCTTGCACTCCTTGGCTAGTTTAAGTTTTTATTTAAAATTATCATTTAAATGTTCTTGTTAATGGTTAACTTAAGTTTTTTTTTTTAATGTTAATGATTTTTATTAGAAAACAACATCACTAGTATTTTGTTAAATCTTATTTATTTCTTTTCCTAAGTCTTTCTTGTTTAAGCGTTGATGATCTTTTCTTTTAAATATCTACCTTGTTTTCTTACTTTTAATTTCTTTTAGTTGGTCGATGACGAGACCTCTAAGTTATATTTTGTCAAATTATTGACAAATAATAACAAATCAGAGACCAACTTCTTCCTAACTTTTCATTTTCGTTTTTTTCCGATTTTTATTCATTTTTATCTGTTTTATTTCATTTTATCCTTTTTGGGTTTATGACGAGACTTCTGTAATTCGTTACCAGTCAAATTATTGATGAATAACGTTGAATCCGAGACCACCTCCTTTCTCCCCTCATTTCTTCTTCTTTTCGATTTTGTTTTGACTTTCTTGGATCGATAAAGTCTTTTATTCGTAAGCGTCACATATCGAAGTTGATAACCTTCTCGATTTCAAATCTATGGAGAATGACCATTTGGGTCATTTTCTTTACTTTGGGATCGTGATAGGTTACCTTCGGTTAATTGGCATTTTGTTTGCGATTAAGACGAGATCCCACTCTTTTAGTCCGTGCGACACGATTAAATTGGAGAATGGTTCTCAATATCATTTCTCTATCTTGTCCATAGCACGGATATCAACTCACGCGATCTTCTATAGACCGACTTTCATTATAAGTCGAGCTACGACGGTTTAGCGTTACATTTGTCCCGATTTAATTCCTAACCAAACTAACCACTAACTTTAATTTCCGTCAAATATTAATTGCTTTAAATTTCGTCAAATATTATTGTGGATATTATTGTATATTATTCATATTGTCATATCATATTCATCATTCTAATTCACCCATATTCGAAAACACGTAATAATATATCGAAACGCTAAAAGCCAAACTGGTGGACTGTTGGATCATTGGTTATTTGCAGGAACCCTAACATCGAGTTTGTGCCCGACTTTGCTCAAGGCGTAGTTTAGGACACATTGCGCACACATGGCCTTCTCTTGGGCTACCTGACAATGAGACCCCTTTATTTCGTGCAATCCCGTGTAATTTACATGTACCCCTCTCCCATTCCGATGTATGTTTCATATTTCTTTGATTATTAGTTTATCTCCTAGGAACACCCATAGGGACTAGAGCAGATCAAACCATTTTCAAACTAATTCTCGATTCTTCATCGAGCCACTTTCAAACACCCTCGTAAGTCGAGTGCTCATACGCATTCGTCATCAACCTATTGCACACACTTCACCGTGGTTTCGATATTGAGGGCACCCTCAGGGACTAGTATCATTTCTCACAACTCGACCCTTGATGCGTAAGTCAAGTCGGTTCCGTTTTTCAAACCATTTCCATTCCAACACGTTTTGCACACGATAATAAGTCAAACCCTTGATCCAACATCAAGCAGATTTTTCGTAACAAACTACCAATCAATTAACAACTATTTAATTCTTTTCAAGGTGTAAAGAGTGTGTTCAAGTCTTTGATCTTGCTTTCGATTGTTTGGATGTGAGTTATCTTATTCGTGTTTGAGCAATTGACGCCTTTAAATAATGTTAACAACTAGACAACGTTCAACCATCCTTCAACTATTCATCACTTCAAACACCTTCCAAACACAACCTCTTCCACGATGAAAAAGAGAGAGCTCCAAGTCTTTGGTTCACTCTCTCGATTACTTGGGCCCGAGAAGTCTTTCTTAAGCTTCAAGTAATCGTCATCAATTCAAACTCACCATTTCAAATACAACCTTATCTTCAAGATGAAAAAGAGAGAGTTCCAAGTATTTGGTTCACTCTCCCGATTACTTGGGTCTGAGAAGTCTTTCTTAAGCTTCGATTAATCGTCATCCGTACCCATCTTCAAACTCATTTAATATCATTCCTTTTCGTGGTTGTTACCATGAACTACGACTGCTCTGATTCTTCATTCTTGTCCGAATGTAAGATACGTAGGCACAAGATTGTGATGATCTTGGCGAGCTACCTTCTATCCATCCTCCTGTTTCCCGTTTCTTTTCGTGGTTGTTACCATGAACTACGATTGCTCTGATTCTTCATTCTCGTCCGAATGTAAGATACGTAGGCACAAGATTGCGATGATCTTGGTGAGCACACTTCTATCTTCCTCCACACTTCCCTCCATCTTCCGTTTCCCCCATCCTTTCCCGTAGTCAAACTACGAGAGCTTTGATTTCTCATTCTCGTCCGAATGAGCATACTTAGGCACAAGGGCCCCAATCCTTGGCGAGCACCCTATCCTCTAACCATCCCCTTTCCCCTTAGCGTATTTATCCCTTTATAGTATCATTTAGTATTTAGTATTGAGAAGAGAAGAATTAGGCTTAGCTAACTTTCATCACGGTTCAAATTAAGAGGTTCCCGTTGAGTTCAATGGACGCGAGGGGTGCTAATACCTTCCTCTTGTATAACTGACTCCCGAACCCAGGAACTTTAGGTTGCGACGGCCGTGTTCCTTTCATTTTTAAGAGGTTTTCTCGATATTTTCCTCTCCCGTTTACACGGGAAGAATAAAGTTCGGCGGCGACTCTGTCGAACCGCATTTCCGCGCCTTTTGCGCGATGGTCGTGTTTTCAAATGAATTTTTGAGGTGCGACAGCTGTACAAAAAACACACATTTGAGGGGATTCATTTTTAGGCCATACTTCCTCATTATTTCAAATGAGTATCGAAGATGGTCTAAATGGTTTTTTCCAGAAACTGTTTTCACAACAATATCATCAATATAAATCTGCATAAATGTTTCGATATAGTCGTGAAAAATAAAGTTCATTGCCCTTTGATAGGTTGCCCCAGCATTTTTTAAACCAAAAGGCATTACAACCCATTCATAGGTACCTATGGCCCCAGGGCATCGAAGACCGTTTTCGCAACGTCCTCTTCAATAATGAATATTTGGTTATAGTCAGAATACCCATCTAAGATGCTTAAATATTCATGCTCTGTAGTTGAGTCGACCAGCATCTCCGCCATAGGCATCAAATATTCATCTTTAGGGGTAGTAGTATTTAAATCTCTAAAATCTATTCATACCCTCCAAGATCCATTTTTATTTATAACAGGTACAATGTTCACTAACCATTCGACGTACCTTGCTGGACGAATGAACTTACATCGAAGAAGTCGTTCGACCTCTTCTTTGATCTTCGACAGAATTGCTGGTGAAACCTTCTTGGATTCTGCTTCCCAGGCTTCTTCCCAGGCTTGATTGGCAATTTCAATTCGACCAGATCCCTGTTCAAACCAGGCATTACATCATAGCCCCATGCAAAGCAGTCTCGAAACTCTCTTAGAAGTTGGACCATTTCGACCTTGAGTTATGGACTGATATTGGAACTTATATAGGTTGGCCTTCTCGTGGCCCCTTCTCCCAAGTCGATTTCTTCGAGTGGGTCTTGCGTTAGCATCTTCACATTTTTTCTAACGGATCCTTCTTGAATCCCAAAGGCTCATTGATCCGCGGTCGCGCGCAGATCAAAACCGAGCGGTTTGAAAAACGTAGTAAAGCGACGGTAACTCGGATTTCGATTCACAAGGATTCTTATTTAAAGTAGCCAATTGAGACGAATTGGGAGGGTTGTTTGATTAGAAATTCGATTAATAAAGAAAAAGGCAGAAATAATTGATTTTGAAATAAGTGATTAAAAACAGGTAAATCCACCGGTTCGACTCCCAACTTATCATCGGTTATTACAATTTAATATTTTCAAAAGGGTTCAATCCCTATTTGATTGCAATATTGATGAACACGCGTCTACAATACCGCACGACTTCTATTCCTAATTACCGAATTAAGCAGACGGTTAAAGATTGCGCAAATTAACGAAAAAGCTAAGTTAATCCGCGATTGAGTTAAAGAATATTGATCAACCAAATTAAATCCAATTTATCTTATAATAACGAATTAAGCAAACGAAATTATAAGATAATTTGGAACGAGATTAAAAGAAATAATGCACAGTTTGAATTGAATAAACCTCAAAGAATTACGGGTTCGAAACCGGCGGATTTTCCCTTAGGATTAGTTCGTCATGAAAACAATAAAACAAAAGGAAATTCGGAAAATAAGCTGGGTGAATGTTTTGCATCACAGCAGCAACCATAAATAGAAAATAACTGGGCCAGAAACCTAAACTAGACCCACAAGGAAAACTACATTATCACAAGTCAGAAACTTCAACGAATTATTCGAGACTCAAAAAATCCGAATAAGCTCATTTGTGCAACATGAAAGTTGTAGATCTTTTTCTTAACTTTCCAACGACTAGTAGAACGCCTCGATCCGATTCCTGTAGCTTCAGTTATGAATTTTTTACTAAAAGCTGCTAATGCTGAAAAATAACAAACGAAAATTAAATAAAGCTTAAAATAAAGTAAATTGTAAAAACATTATAAAATAGGAAATTAAACAAACTAAATTGTAGAAATGCATAAGTCTAAACATAGAGGAAGGTGCATTAAAATTCACTGATCACTCATCATCATAGATGGCGTCGAGCCTCTGGTCTTGCAATTCTTCGTGAGCCTTATCAGGAGGTTCTGGGTCAAAATCCTTTCTAGGATTTTCTTTGTGAGATTTTTTGATGGCCTTGAAGGCCATTTCCTTGTTATTCCCAGCTTCGAGAACCAAAATTTTGATCTCATCCTCCAAGGTCGCTTGTTCTTCCTTTTCGGATATATAAGCCGAAATGTTTTGCAATACTTCAAATTCAGTCATCGTCACTGAATTTGCTTCCCCAACTAGTGGGCTCGATTCCTGAGGTACCAAAGCAGGGCAAATTTCCTGTCCCTACAATCTCCCTATCCCATCTGAAACCATGGACAAGATGTAAATACAATGAGCAATATGTGTCATCATTTTGGGTGAAATCGAAGCCCACCGGAGTACATGACGCTATATTCGCTAAGTGTTTGTCGAAGCTCATTCGATCAAGGTGATTAATAGGTGCTTTAAAGTATCTCTGATCAGCTTCAATATTCTCTACTATGCCATCGGGATGCCATATAATTATCCTTTGATGCATCGAAGATGGGACGACTCCAACACCGTGGATCCATTCTCTTCCCAACAACAAATTGTAATTTGCTTTGGTCTCGACAACCATGAAGACAGTTGACCTTGTCACAGTTCCCACAGTAAGGTCAACTTGGATTACCCCCATGGTAGTCCCCACTTTCCCTTCATAGTTTGAAAAGACCATGTTGTGAGGTTTGGTATCCACATCTGACTTCCCAATCCTCTCTAACATATAGTGTGGCATCAAATTTGTTGTGGCTCCATAATCGACTAAGACCTTATTCACTGCCACATTCTCAAATTTCGTTGTGATAAAAAGAGGCTTTAAATGGCTCCGCATTGCCTCATTGGGCCTCTCGAAGAAAGCGTTTTGCTCTTTGACACACCCATTTTTCATGATATAGTAACAAACAAGCTTGTGGGCAGCCATTTCCATTTCAGTATAAGCGTCCAGATTTTCAACTTCTGTAATCCTGTCAAATTCACGGGGTAGAACTGACACGATATTTACCAAGATGTTGAGTGATTCCTCTGATCCTGAGTCAAAGCTATCAGTAAGCATCTCATCTTCCTCGACTTCTCTATTGGGTTTTTGTTTTTCTCATCATTTTTGGGGATGAGTATTCTAGCAGCCGCCGACACGTTGTCAGTAACCTTCAAACCATCCTTTCTTTCTTTTGTGGAGGATAAGTTTGTGCTGGACTCCCCCTTATTCGTAGCCTCTCTCTGAGCCTTTCGCCTCTTTTGCTCTCTCCTCCACTGGGAGCGAGTCATAGGGTTCGTTCCTTTGTAGTTCTCAGACACATAGGCAATTTTGTTGGCCTGTGGGTACTCTTTTTTGTAGGCTACAGAGGAGCCTCTTTCGACATCAAAGTGTTACCACCTTTGTTGTCCTTGTTGCTTAGCCTTGACGAGCCTAGTCCAAGCCCCTTTCACAGCTTCAACTGTAGGTTTAAAGGTAGAAGCCTTTACTCCAGGGCCTCTTTATTTTTTGTCGTTGACCCTGGAGAAACCTTTCCTGGTGTCGTTGCCCCTTCTTGGGTCGAACTTTCTCTCCCCTTGGGAAGCCTTGATCTCATGGTTGCACTTAGCCCTTTCAATACTTTGTGCAAATTTCCTATCGAATACTGCACTATACCTAGGGCACAACATAACTTCTGAACTTTTCCTCTGACACCTATGAATAAGATCTAGCAGGTTTTCATCCCCTTTCGAGAAAGCCAACTTGTGGTGTTCCTCATCAACCTCTACTGGAGACTCCTGGGAGATTTCTACCACATTCACCCCCATGTTGACATCCTCAGTGATGCCTACATTTTGGAATGCTAATCAAAGGTCCTCAGCAGCCTTATCCATTCTTACAAAACCCTTAGCGATTTCTTCTGTTACCAGCATCAATATGGAGTATTCCATAACTCCCATTTCGAGATCCTCAGTGATCTTCATGTCGAGACTCTCAGTAGCCTCACTTGCCAAGTGGTCCACCAACTCCTGGTTCAAGTTATTAGTAACGCAAACCATTACAACACCATTGACGAAGTACTTAGTGACTTCGACCATGTGAACTTCTTCCGGCTCTGTATAGTGAGCATCGACCGCTTTCACTGTTTCAACATCTAGGTTCATCTGACCCTTTGTCCTCTCACCAAACTTCAATCTTCCCTCCTGAATTGCATTCTGCACCAGATCCCTAAAAAGAAAACACTGTGAGGTTTTATGACCCAAAAAATTATGGTACTTACAAAAGCCTCTTTTCTTTCTTTGTTCTAGAGGAGGCATTTTAGCACCAGTAGGTACAATTATTTGCCCATCCTTAACTAACAAATTAAAGATTTCGTCACATTTTATGACGTCAAAAGTGTATGTTTTCTTAGGAAACCTATCATTAGTTTCGACAGGGTCTTTCCCTTTCGAGGGTATTAGCATCCTACAAGAGTAAGGGGAGCCCTTTTTTAGTTTAGCAAGACCAATTTCGTTCTCGTCAAAACCTAGGTAATCAGCATATGGCCTTTCGTTTTCTTTGTTAAAATCGACAAAGGCCACCCTTTTGTTTTTATTAGCCCTAACGTTTTCTTTTTTTAAGCATTCTAATTGTCGAACTCTATCGGCTAATTGGTCCATATCCCTTAAATATTGGGTATCCAACTTCTTTCGAATTGAATAGTCAAGGCCACCAGTAGCCATTTCAACCAACTCATGTTCTGGCACTTGTGTAAAACACCTGGCTTTGAGAAGTAGAAACCAGTTCAAATATTCCTTGATAGACTCAGTAACCTTTTGTTGTATACTAGCTAATTCTTTTAAACTTGTTTTCGTTTGTCCCATGTAAAACTGTTCATGGAATAGACGCTCTAACTGGGTCCAGTCATGGATCGAGTTGGGAGGTAATGTAGTGAACCAAGTGAAAGCGTTTTTAGTCAAAGAATTGGGGAAATATTTTACCTTAAGATTCTCATCATTAGCAATTTCCCCTGCCTCAATCATATATTTGGCCATGTGTTTGACAGTAGACTTAGCAGAGTCTCCTGAGGACTTAGTTAATTTAGGGACCTTAGTCCTCAGAGGTAATGCCGACTAGAGTATATATTCAACCAAAGGCGACATATACTTTGGCCTTCGCAAGCCAAGATTTACTCCATTTCGTGCCATAATCCTTTCGACCATGACAGTCAAGTTGTTATCTGCGGCTGCATTATTACGTCGGACTTGTTATACGACATTATTTGTATTTTGGTTTCTATTAACCATCACTTCCCTTGGAGGTTCCTCTCTGGGAACTTGGAACTGATTTCTCGAAGGTTCGACTATCCCATGATTGACATTATTTTCCTGGGGTACGTTCCCTGAGTGTTGTTGGGCTTGGTTAATAGTGAGGTCCTCTTTTAAGGCTAATCCCTGGTTTTCTCTCACATGTTCCCTTTTTGGGTGTCGAGGAAGATTTGGTATCCCAAAGAAATCAACTAAACGCGTCATTTGTGCTGCCAATTGTTAGTTAGTTTGAGTAGTGTTTTGGATAAGGGGTTGAAATATTTCTCCCATACTTTGGGACATCATTTGTACCATCTGGCGGTTACTTTCATCCATTTGTTGCCTCAAATAAGAGGTAGAACCAACTGTTAGGTTCCGTGTTGGGACAGAGTATCCTACATTTTGGTTGTTTCGACCCACATTCATTCCATATGTTGACCTTTGTAATGGCGAAGTTATCACATGTTCTGCGTGTGCAGGAGGGGCGTTATGGAGGCTTGCCATTACTAATGTTGGCATACCATATGGTGGGTCTCGCGACAAAGGCATCGAAAACACTGGTGGAGGAATATTCCTATACGTGGAAGTTCCTACTAGATGTGGGGTATATGGAGGGCCCCTTGGCCTAATGTAGATCAAAATTGGTTGCATATGAGTAATCGAATGCGTAGGCATCGAAGTCCCCATAGACGGAACCGCTTCAGCAACAGAAAAAGAACCTGCTTGCCCTTCTGTTGAAGATGGTAAGGGAAGCTTCATGTTATCGTTACCATTGTATGGATTCTGAGGAGTGTTTGGCTGATTTGTATTCGACGCCATTCTCCCGGTATATCCTTTCTTAGTTCGAGTTTCATTATTAGTGGTTATCTTACCACTTCTTAACTGCATGTAATGAAATTTTTTACGCAGGGATCTAAAAAAAAATCCTTTTAACAAGAAACTCTGATTAGCACGGTCCCGCTGAGCATGCCAATTTATTCGCCGTGAAATTTGGAGAACAACCGCTGGTCTAACAAATCTTAAAGATTCGTTTTAACTTGCAGGATCGACCATACTAAATCCTAGGACATAGCTAATCTGAGTTTGAAATCAAATGAAATCCAAAGAGAAGGATAGATACTTCGACAGTATTGAAAACAATAAAAAGGTTTTAGAAATAAAGCAAATAGAATTTAAGAAAGCAGTTTGGGGCAAAGAAGATAGCAATTCGAAACAAAAGATAAAGACCAAAAAATATAACTCGCATTAAAGCAGTAAAGTAAAGGAAGATTCTTATAAGATAAAAGAAAAGCTTTAATGCATTAGAATAAAGGATGGTGTTTCGACACATACATTCTCAATTATAACTCTTTTCTCACTTTGACTTGGATACTTTGAGTAATTTTCCAAGTGACTTGTACAAAATTAACACACCCTAAAAATCCTAAGTTGAGCCACTATTTATAGCCAGTCAAAATAACCGCTCTTTATGACTTAATGGACTAGATTAAAACAAATGTCACTCTACATGCTTTGATTACTTGAAACAGTGCCACATGCCTCCTTCTATTGGCGGAAAATAACTACATTTCCCTCCAGAATTTAAATTCAAAACTTCAAAGGTTCTTGTATGTCGAATCGTCCGTCTTCTGGTCGAAACCCCCGCAGCATAACCATAGTCGAAGATGTTGCCTTAACTCAAAAACCTAACGTTTCCACCTGGGCGTCAAAATTCAAGGCTAACACATACCATCTCAAAATCCCTGATAAACTCCAACTATTAGGGAACAACTATGGGGTGCGACATTGAGAACATTCAAAACCTCCACAGGAAAAGGGGAAAAGGGAAAAGAACCCCCATATCCTTCATAAAGGGGAAAAGGGAAAAGAGCCCCCTCTTCGGTGGCAAACAAGTCTTCAAGATAACCATCTCCTATTCTTTTAAAGAGGAAACCCCCGCTTCTGTCTTGAAATGCATGATTTGTTCGCTAGAGGTGTAATAAGATCCAATGTCCTCAGAGTCCTTGGGCATGGCAGAAGGGGCACACATTGTCTTTTTGTTCATGGGAAAAAGTAAAATAAAAAGAAATCACCACTACTTTCACAATTTTTAAATGCGGTGACTATAACCCTCAAAACCTACAACTCAATGCTAACCTAAACCTTATTCTGAAAATTTCTTCATAAACCCCACTGACTATAGAAGTACGTGAAAGAAAAGGAAATTTATACCTGGGAAAGGGTTGTGAACAAAGAACCAGGGGTGTAGAAGAGTTGTCTAGTACATATGAGCTTGTAAAAGTTGTGGGAGAAAAATAAAGAAATAAAGTGGAAGGAAAAACTTTTATAAGAGATTTAAAACCACAAGGGACCTTTTAGGCTCCCCCATAATTTTAAAAATCTTAGCACACTTTTGACACGTGGCACTACCGTTTAAGGTCTCGAAAAACATGCCATCATTACTTACATTAAATAGAAGTAAGTGTGACCATCTGAATGATTGATTGACATTCCCAACCGACATTTTTATCTAATTAGGATACACCTAGAAGGGGGAGATAAATCACCCCCAGTTAGGGGGCTTATGTAAATAAAAAGAAGGACCCAGCCTAAACTGAGGAACTCGCATCACATTAAAAATTTCGCCTTCAATTGAGGTACTCACTTCACATTAAAAAGGTCGCCTTCAATTGAGGGACTCGCCCCAAGCTGGGGGACTTATATCACATTAAAAAAGTCACCTTCAGTTGAGGGACTCACCCAAAGATGAGGGATTCACCTCCCAAACTAAAGAAGCCTTGAAAACACTTTACTTTTTACAAGCTCTCGTGCTTGAGGGAACATGTAGTGTTATAATTGTGAGAATCTCAAACAATAGAGACTCTAGAGTCCCCTCATAATAGTTTATCACCAAGGTGACATCTTCGCAGAACATGGGGGCTTGCCCGTGGGGCATGTGAGATGTATAGTATCGTTATCTTCCATTAGTCATATAGTAAAGAGTCGTACCACAACTCCCTGTAAAGTAGTTAGTCAACTAGCCCATATATATATATATATATATATATATATATATATATATATATATATATATATATATATATATATATATATATATATATATATATATATATATATATATATATATATATATATATATATATATATATATATATATATATATATATCTGTGTGTGTGTGTGTGTTTATATATATATATATATATATATATATATATATATATATATATATATATATATATATATATATATATATATATATATATATATAAACACACACACACACACAGATATATATATATATATATATATATATATATATATATATATATATATATATATATATATATATATATATATATATATATATATATATATATATATATATATATATATATATATATATATATATATATATATATATATATATATATATATATATATATATATATATATATATATATATATATATATATATATATATATATATATATATATATATATATATATATATATATATATATATATATATATATATTTCTCCCCTAACGGGAGAAAAGAAAGACATAACTTACATACTCATACCTAAGCACTACACTAATATACAGAACTTATTACCTCATGTGAGCAGGTAATCTAAAACCACTATAACATCACCATACATGACTTCTCGCTGCTGTGGATAAGCCTTAACCCTACAATTATTATAAAACTACTAAGGCCTCTGAGTATCTCCTTGTAAGGATACTAAGGCCTCTGAGTATCTCCTTGTAAGGATACCATGCACACCTATACTTTTTTTACCATTACAGATTGCATTTAGCAAAAGTATTTTAAAGAAAATAATTTTAAGAAGATTTTATTAAAGGCATATATTTGAAGAAAATTGTGATCAAATATGATTTAATTAAAAATATTTTTATTTGGATTTAATGAAGAAGATTTGATTTGTTGTTTTCAGATTCAACTTTTTTTTATCAAACCCCACTCAACTTTTCTGTTGGATCGTATTTGTTATTCAATGAGATGTTTCTTCTTATTTGAAGAATCTCTTGATTTTTGAAGATTTATTCTGAGTGCCGTATTTTTAAGTCTTTTATGTTTTCTTGTATAATACTCTATCTTGAGAGACTTTATAATTTTAGAAGGATTAAGTATTTAGTCTGTAATTATGATTTGAATCATGAACATATAATTGTTTTTCTTGCAAACACTTGAGAAAATGTTTGAGTGAAAATGATCCAAGTGGTTATGAATCACCATATCTCGCTAGGGAGGATCTTTTTTATGCATAGGGAGCCTAATTTTCTCCCTTTGAAGTTACTTAGCATACAAGTATTCTCAAACTGCCTTGCTTTGCTAGGCGAGATTGTCATCCTCGCCTAAAGAGTCTCACTTTGCTTCACTATAAAGTGATTTGACTCTAAAAATATCGCAGTACCTATAATGTCACAGTAATAAAAAGATCGAACTCATAAGGACTATGTTCGAACAAGACAATGATTGTGCAGTTTAAAGGAGAATAGTAAATAGGGGGAGAGTTGCAAGTTTCAGTGCGAAAAGTAATTAAACTGGAAAAAATATCTCAAAAGTGGCCAGGTTGTATTTTAGAATACCCTTATCCTCTCTTGTTGATGTATGATGCCTTGTATGAATTATCTTATCCTTATAATCTCACGACAAATTAACAAAACCATTATAGCTAGTCCCCCACGGAATAACTCACTAACAAATACTCGAAGCTTTCTATCCTTGACCCGCCAGCATAAGCAGTGTTAGGTGATGTACAAACTGTTAATTTCCTATGCCACTACTTAGGGTCTCCTATCTCTAATTAACCAGCGTAAATAGAACAGTTGTCATAGGTCCAACACATGGGCTACGAGTCAGAAATCCCTATGTGTCCAATATCAGATTGACAACGTATCTTAAATAAAAAACATTAAACATAAGCAACAACTGAATAAAATCATAATTCAAAGGATTCATACAAAGCCAAGCCAACATATAATGCCAACAAGATTGAATAAAGTTCATCATCACACAACCTAACCTAAGAGAATTTAGCTACACATTATTAAGAAAATAATACCACAATTGATAGATAAGAATAATATGAGAAGTCCTTTGAAGAGATGGTCTAGAATGGCTTCAAATGCTCTAAAAACCTATTTTTGTGCTCCTAAATTCGTGCTTTAGTCTCCGCAATTCGTAACCCTTGTGAAAGTGCAGAATTTCCCATTTTAAAGGTGTTAGAATGAAAAAAAAAACGCATCAGAAAAAGGTCTAGAAAAGTGACCATCGCACGCACGATACCCTGCGTCAGGCGTGTGATGCAACTTTTAATGCCCTATCACATGCGCGATGCTGCGTGATGATGGATGTGATTATTTTTGAAGCTTTACTCTTTTTTGCTCCCTTTTCACTCAAATTTTCACTAAATCCACAATTTGCATCCTTAGCTATTTTCCCTCATTCTTTGGTCATTCCTACTCATATTTGCTCGAATTTCAATTGTTTTGCTCCGATTCTTTGACTAAATATATGCAATGATGTAATGTCATCAATGCTCATGAATAACATAGTTAAAAAGCTCACACAAGTGTTTTATCATCTTTTCATGATAAATTAGGTTTGTTTCATGTAACTAGTTTTTAAGTCAATAAGTGTCTATGAAAAATAAGTAAATTTTGCACTTATTAACTCTCCTAAACTTATCTTTTTCTTTGTCCTAAAAAAAACTATGTGATTTGAAAAATAGTTCTCATCATGCATATATCATATGAGGCTTGATGACTAAATCAAACTTTTGAAAAACTATTATAACTTGGCACGGTTCCTTTATATGCAATTTCAAAACCAATGTCACAACCATCTATAAAGCATAACATGGAAATGAAAACTGTATATAGTAAAAATTTGTCAAAGTGCATTCCTTTTTTTGGAGACCTTCTTACTTCTTAGAGCATCTTTAGTGCATGTTCTATAGTATTAAATTCTTTAATAGTAACGGTAGTTATAAACAATTTGTATTGGAATAAGAATGACATGACACTAAGTGAACTAACAATTAGTTTTCGGCAACTATATAAACCAACACACACTATCAAATTTTAATGACTCTAATTATTATTTTAGTATTATTTTATATTATTAAAATATCAATAAAACTCCAACAACTCTAATTCAACGGCTATGTACTTTTTCAAAATTATAACGATTATATTAATAACAACTCAAATATAAAAAAATATAAAATATGGGGTCAAGTTTTGATTTTTTACAAGCAATAATCATTAAAGTAAAAACAACTCAAATCAACTATAAATATTTTAAATCCTACAAATCACTTTGGGTCCACAAAAAATATCTTAGTTTACCCAACTTTGCAAAAATCTCTTTCTCCCCAACTTTGCATATTACATACCTTTAAAAATTCTAATGCTCTCATATTTTTAAGACAAAGTATGAACATTGTTTTTCTTTATAGGTTAAAGGTTGTAATTTTTCAAAATCAAAGAATTTTTCATTTTTGCTCAAAATAATTTGTCAAATGATCACACCCTCACGGAGTTAGGCTTTATTTGGCTAGGTAGTTTTCTTCTCATTTAAGAAAAAATGCATTGATCATGTACATGACTTCATACACACTAAGTAATATGCAAGAATTATGCAAGCTCAATGGAGTTAAATGCATGTCTACACTCCATATATCGATGTAAAATGAGGATTTACACATCTCACTTAGTTTAACCTCAGTATGATTCTAATTTCAATCAACATCTTTTCACAAAATGAGAAATGAAATTCAACTTTAAACAAGCAATGAATTCATATTTATGTTGTCATTCATAGATAATAAAAAAATTAACTTTTAAAGAAGCATTTAAAGAAAAACTTTTTATCATGTTGTTTGTTCTGATTTTTTCTTCAAAAAACCTGCATACTATACAAGTCTCGCCTAGCGAGAACATAGGCTAAAAGAGGCTCGCCTAGAGAGCTTGTCTACAACAATGCACTTTGCTGCATTGTTGTGCTTTTGTTTAATGAACCATCTACATTTAAAAGTTATAACATACACAATAATTATTGTGTTGAATGAGACGAGTGATTTGGTTTTAATTTTATATTTTATTTTTATTTTTATTTTTGTTTTGTTTTATTTTTATGTTGGTTTTTTTTCTTGCATGAGTCAGAATTAATCCTCACTTTTACGAATGGCAACGGAGCGGGTCGGGGACGGGTTTAACTATACCTGCACCCGTCTCTATGTAACACACCCGTCCCAAATTCAATTGGAGGTAAAAATTTACCGCCCAGACCCGTCCCTATTGGAGAACGGCTGCACCTACACCCGCCCCGCCCCGCTCCCACCCGCAAAAAAATTAATTTTTTTAATTGCAATAAAAATTAATAATTTAATTAAAAAATTAATTATTTTAATAAATAAATTAAATAAATAAATTAATCATTTAATTAAAAATTTAATTAGTAAACAAATATTAACTTAATTAATTTAATTATTTTAATTGCAATAAAGATATTAATAATTTAATTAAAAATATAATTAATAAATGAATATTAAAATAAGTAAAATAAGAGAATTAAACTAAAATGTATTATTCGAGGGCGGGGCGAGGCAGGTGCGGGCGGGTCTTAGTGTCTTCCCGCATCCGCATCCGTAGTTAAGAACCAGGTTTTTCCCGCACCCAATTAAATCGAATTTTCTCCATTAATTTCGAGACGGATCCAGACATGTGCGGACGGGTCCGAATTTGTTTGTTATCCCTACTCACTTTTACATTTATTTTCTCTTTTATAATATAGACCGAATAGTTAAAGAAAAGTTTAAATTAAAATAAAATAAAATTTTGAATTTAAATAAATCATACTCATTGTGTATGCATTTTATATTTTATATGACTTTTATTCATACATATTAGCCACAAAACAACAACCAACTAACTACATGCTTAACAACACAAAAATATATTTTTTAAATAAAATTTTAAATATTAAATAAATCATTTCATAATTTTTCAATTTCATGAATTTAACATGAGACTTGAGTCATGCATATCAAATCACATAGACAACTATAAATCTATTTATTTAAGAATCTATTCTCCTCAATATTATGTGTATGGAATACAACTATTAGAATCATGCATGTTACTTAGAAATAAATAATATATATTTAAAATATAAAATAATTATAAACTTTAACTCCTATCACATTTATAAATAATATATATTTAAAATATAAAATAATTATAAACTTTAACTCCTATCACATTTATATATTATACCCTACTATATGTTAAATAATATATTTTTTTAAGTCAATATTAATCCTCATTACATTTATGTAATTATTTTTTTAATTTATTCTTTTGTATTTTTTTTCTTTACACTTCTTTATATATTTTTAATTAAAATGATATTCATAATATTTAACCAATCTTTTCAATAAAATTCCTTTAAAAATCAAAATGCTCACCAACTTATATTTTTCAATTTCCATTATATTTTTTTTCTTTCACTTAAACCATTATAATAATTCTACATAAACCATCTTATTATAAAAGTACTACTATCAAACTTCTTGAAATTCTTATAAATAATTAAAAAAAACACTATAATCTGAAACAAATCTTATTTAAAAAAATATTATTAAAATGTAGTTTCTTTGAATATAGTTATTGACTTATATCCCATTGATTAATGGTGGCTGGTATAAAAATGGAGCATACTATCATGAAAAATTGAATATACATTAAACTATTTATTATTTTTAATTATGATATGAATAAAAAATAACATAAAACAAAAAGGAAAATTTATCAAAAATGGAAGCTTCAGTAGGAAAATCAATCCAGTAAGAGTAAAAGTAGGGCTGGAAATGAGTCGAGTCGAGTCGAACTCACCTCAGCTCGGCTCGACTCGTTAAGAATTGTTCGAATTCGAGTTCGAGTTCGAGTTCGACACGAACTTTTTTTTAAGCTCAAACTCGACTCGTTATAAGTTCACGAACAGTTCGATTCGACTCGTTAGGTTCATCTCATTAGGTTCAGCTCACATGGTTCACGAACTTAAAAACTATTTTTTAAAATATATATATTTTTTAGTATATTTGACATTTTAAATAAATATATATTTTTTAAATAAAATATTAAAATAAAATAAAAGTTATCATATTGATATTTAACTTTATCTTCGAAATCTACTAATTCAAAACCTACACAACTTTCAAGAGATACATTTGAGAGTCTAACTCAAAAACTACTAAATTGAAGATTAAATTTGTCTGAGATTTGAAGTAAATATTTAAACCTAATCTTAAAGACAGTATAATTCTTTTCATATGTAATCGAGTTGACTCATGAACCTAACGAGTCGAACTATGTATAGTTCAAGTTCAGCTCATTTAGTTAACGAACTTAATTTTTCGCTCATACTCAACTCATTTGGTTCATGAACCTAGTTCAACGATTTAATTGTCGAGTCGAATTCCGAACTATCTTCGAGTTGGTTTGGTTCATTGCCAGCCCTAAGTAAAAGTGAAGTTCAATGTTTAATTATTTAAAAATTCCCTCATATTAAGATTTTTGTTAGTGCGACTCCATAGTGCCAAATTGTCCCATAGTGCCAAATTGTCAAATATAATTTAAAGTATTATGAAATTGACAACTCTTACCTAATTGATATTAGAATAAGTCTCAAATACTAACACATGATGAATATACAAACAAATAAAAAAAAAGGATAATTATCGTTAAATTTTTTGTTACTTCTTAATAATTTCATTAATACCTTTTTTTTCCCTTTTACATTCAAAGAAAATAAAAAATAATTAAACATAAAACATGCTCACAATTAAAAAAAAAAGAAACAAGTATTATTCTTTCTACTTCTTTCAAAATAAATCATTTGTATATGAGATGAAAAGAATTTAAATAGTTAATAAAAATAAACATTGAAACTAGACAATTTAAAAAATATATTTATATAATAATGATCAAGTAATTCACACTCGATATATTGATAGCTGAATTACATTTAAAAGACTATCAAAGAAAACATATTTTAGTTAGTCGATAAGGAGTTATCGAGATGATCGTTAATATAAATCATTTCAACAATAAATCCATATAATGAGTCAAAAGAGCAAACAAAACATTAGTATTTGATAGGTTGATCACCCCAAGAATTCCAACCCTGGATAATTTAAGAAATGATTTTTTTTTTTAAAAATTGACAATTCACACATAAATCTTCAATCGACTCAAAATTTCTATTTTAACATTAGGAGAAGAAATGACATAAACCATTTTAAATAACAATGCCACCAACCTTATCCCAAATTCATGAAGAACCTATACCTATTATAAATAAAGGACCCCAAAAATCATCTTGAAAGAAGGAAGTTCATCTCTAAAAAATCCATTAGTAATAATTGTTAAATATAATTCATAGTGTAAACAGATTTGATTTGATATGATTTAAATTAGATTTTGAATATTTTGAGCCTTTTATGTTTTTGCCTTTTGTAAACCTAAAACTATAAATAGGGTGCCTTACTTTGTATTCTACACAACATAGAACAGATTTCACAGTTGTAGAGTTAGCAAGTGAAAGTTCAATAGCAATCAATTTTCTCCAAATATTTCTTCTCTCATTCTTCTCTTTCTTGCTTGTTTGTTATTCTTCTTTTCTTTTGTTGTTCTTGATAACTCTTTACTTGTTATCACCATTAGTATCATATTGTGGGTTTGTTCATCAATCTTGAGATCAAGATTGAAAGGAATTCTTCATAAGATGTGAGGTGAATTTCCAACATCTGGTATCTAGAGCTCCGGTTGAGAGATTCAAGGAAGGAAGATAGTGATGGTGATGAACTATCCGAACGACAACTTTCCAGCGACCCTCCCAATTCTCAAGAAAGATAATTATGAGAATTGGTGCAAGCAGATTAAGGTGATTTTCTGTTATCAAGATCTTTGGGATCTTGTGAAGGACGGAGTAACATCGCTTGGGGAGAACGCAACGGAGGCGGAAAAGGCTGCGCACAAAGAATTGAAGAAGAAGGATTATAAAGCACTCTTTATAATTCATCAGTGTGTTGATCCTGATAACTTTGAAAAGGTTAGTGATGTTGATTCAGCAAAAGAAGCATGGGAGATTCTTGAAAATTCGTTTGGAGGCGCAGAGAAGGTGAAAGATGTGAGGTTAAAAACTCACAAGAGAACCTATGAGTTGCTTCATATGGAAAACAACGAAAGCATTACAGATTTCTTCACCAGAGTTACAAAGTTGGTGAATCAAATTAAATGTGGAGAAGCGCTGACGACGAAAGCAGTTGTCTCAAAGATTTTGAGATCGTTGGCTCCAAAATTTGACCACGTGGTAGTTGTCATAGAAGAGTCGAAAGTTCTGTCAGTGTTGACGAAGGAAGAGCTTCAAGGGACTCTTGAGTCTCATGAACAGAGGATGGCTGAGAGAGTTGCAAGAAAGTCGAAATATGGCTTTGCAGGCGCAGTCAGAAAAGGAAAGAAAAGGAAAAGGTAGCTGGAATGGAAACAAAGGAGGAAACCAGTCGAATCAGAAGAAACCTTAGAACCAACGCAACCAAAGAGGTGGTGCTGCAGGTAAAGGAAGAGGTGGTGGTCGAAAGACAGACAAAAGCCACATTCAATATTTCAATTGCCAGAAGTATGGTCATTATGTTAGTGATTGTCCAGAAAGGAAGAGAAATCAAGAGACTGATGCAAAGCTGGCGAAACATGAAGAAGAAGAAACGTTGCTAATGGTCACGACAAAAGATGAAGAAAGATTCCAAGATCAATGGTACTTGGACTCGGGATGCTCATCACACATGACTGGAAGGAAAAATTGGTTTGTCAACATGAAGCCCTCGTCGAAGAACACAGTGAAGTTTGCAAATGACAACACTCTAGCAGTCGAAGGTGTTGGTGATGTTCTGATTATGAAGAAAGATGGCAAAAGGTCAACAATTTCCAATGTGTTGTACATACCAGGCATGAAGAGTAATTTCCTCAATATAGGGCAGCTTGTCAAAAAGAACTACAAGGTAGTTGTCGAAGACAAGATGATGAGAATTCTCGACGCAGGTGGTAGATTAATCTTGAAGGCTCCAATGTCTCAGAATAGGACCTTCAAGATTGGACTCAATGTGATGGAGCACAAGTGTCTAGCAACTGCAGCCAGCAGAGATGAGTGATTATGGAATTTTCGACTAGGTCATCTCAACTTTAATGACATCAGAGAACTGAAGAGAAGAAATATGGTTTCAGGATTACCGGAAATCGACATTCCAAGTGAAGTCTGTGAGGAGTCTATTTAGTCGAAACAACACAAGAATAACTTCAACAAGGATGCAGGAAGGAAGTCGAAGGCAATACTTGAAGTCATATACTCTGATGTATGTGGTCCAATCCAGGTGGATTTGATTGGTGGCAATAGATACTTTGTCATGTTTATAGATGATTATAGTCAAAAGTTGTGGACTTACCTCATCAAGAAGAAAAGTGATGTGATTGAGGTATTTTCCAGATTCAAGTCCATGGTCGAAAGACAGAGTGGTCAAAAGGTGAAAATTCTGAGGACTGATGGTGGTGGAGAGTATGTATCAAAAAAGTTCGATACACTATGTGTAAAAGAAGGGATTATGCATGAGGTGGTGCCATCTTACACTCCACAGCAAAATAGGATTGCATAACGCAAGAACAGAACCATCATGAATATGGTGAGAAGTATGTTGAATGGAAATCATCTACCTAAAGAATTATGGGGAGAAAGAGTTTCGACAGCAACATATATATTGAACAGATGTCCGACGAAGAAGCTTGAAGGAATCACACCAGAAGAATGTTGGTCTGGTGTCAAGCCTAGTCTCAGTCACTTGAAGGTGTTTGGATCTATAACACATAGACATGTGTCAGATCAGTTGAGAAGGAAGCTTGATGATAAGTCGAATAAGATGATCTTGATAGGATATCATTCGACAGGAGGTTACAAGCTATTCGACCTAGTGAATAAGCAGGTAGTGATCAGCAGGGACGTGATCATAGATGAGCTTAAAGAATGGGACTGGACTGAGAATGCCAAGAAGGATTCAGTGAGAATCTCTTGTGAAGAACCAACCACTGAAGTCAAAATAGAAGTTCGACAAGAACCAGTTGCAGATGAAGCAGGTTCAAGCAGACCTCGACGAACAAGATACATGCCTGCAAGGTTGCAAGAATGTGTAATTACATCAGATGATGTAGTCGATGAAGAGGGTGAGCTGGTACATTATGCTTTCTACGCAGATGTCGAACCAGTCAATGCAGCTGAGGCATTGAAAGATTCGAAGTGGGTGAAAGCAATGACTGAAGAGTTAGAGTCCATTGAAGTCAATGATACCTGGTCACTTGTCGAATTGCCGCAAGGCAAGAAGGCAATTGATGTGAAGTGGGTTTACAAGGTGAAGGTAAATCCTAAAGGAGAAGTAACTCGACACAAGGCGAGACTTGTAGTGAAAGGATTTCTTCAGAAGGAAGGAATCAACTTTGATGAAGTATTCACACCTGTTGCTAGAATCGAAACAATCAGGTTGGTTGTTGGTCTAGCAAATATGAACAACTGGAATACATGTCAGATGGACGTGAAGTGTGCATTCCTTAATGGCCCCTTAGACAAAGAAGTTTATGTTGCACAACCAGCTAGGTTTGTGAAACAAGGCGAAGAAAGAAAGATGTACAGGCTTCATAAAGCCCTGTATGGACTTAAGCAAGCTCCAAGAACTTGGAATAAGAAAATCGACAGCTTCTTAAGGGAGAAGGAATTTGTGAAGTGTACAACTGAGCATGGAGTATATGTAAGAAGAAGCAATAGCGAATTGCTTATACTATGTGTAAGTGCTCTTGATTGGCTGCATTTTGTGGCAAAATATAAGTACATATATGAATGTCATGTTTGATGTTATTGCATTCATAATATGGACTGTGCAGGGTAAGTTAACTAAGCTAAGCTGGATGTCATACTCAATGTTATGACATAGGTCGTATGACATCAAGCAGAAGTTTGTTTTTCTGGTAGCTATAACTCAGGAAACAACTCAGAAGCTCATGCTGGAATGCAGGAGACATTTTAGACGCCCTAGGGGAACTAATGTGTACCTGATTGAAGAGGAAAACATGTAGAATACATAAGTGAGGTTTTATGATGGATAAAACCTAATGTATGCGCCCAGGCCCAAGAACTGATATGCTGCTACAAATACCAGGAGAGGCAATCCTAGAAGGCAGCTGTTGAAGATAGAGAAGCAGAGAAATCGCCATAGTGGTTTAGAAGTGAAGAGATTGTTCTTCACGTTTGTGTCTTAGGAATACTTGTAATCCAAGCGACTGGTGTTTGCATTGATAGGTAGTTTCTAGGCTGTGTCTCACGCGAAGCTGTAAAGCAAAAGTGAGTGAGTTCCTTGATCAAAGCTTTGAAGCAATATCAAGGTGTGTGTGTAGTTGAAGTGTATCTTCAAACTACAGTTTAAATTGTAACTTGTTGTTATCACTGGTGTGTGATTGTAGGGAGTGAGTGGGTATACTCAGGTCTAGAGTGCCTCTAGGTTAAATTGTCATTGGGTAGTGATTAAGTGAGGAGTGCAAACTGGAGGTTTGACTCTGAATTGATACTGCTGATAGTGAAATTTCTCCCTGGCTTGGTAACCCCCAGATGTAAGTGTGTTGCACTGAACTGGGTCAACAACTAACTGTGTTATTTACTGCTTTGTTATTACTGCATTATAGTAGATCTGTAATGAATGTCACAATGGATGTTATAACTTCTGTTAGAACATCCATCGTGGGCAGGCCAAAATTTTCAATTGGCATCAGAGCGGGCACCCTGCCTGTTTATTACTGGGTGAGATCTAGGGAAACAAAATTCTGGTACTATGGATAAAGATATTGGATTCACCAATAGACCTCCAATTCTGGATGTTTTAAATTATGACTATCGGAAGCCTAAGATGATTGTCTTCCTAAGGTCCTTAGACAACAAGGCTTGGAGAGTTGCAAACTCTGGCTGGGAACATCCTGTGAAGACTGACAAGGATGGAGTGCCTGTGCAAATTCCTGAAGATGAATGGACCAAAGAGCAAGAGGCATTGGCTCTTGGAAACTCTAAAGCATTGAATGCACTCTTCAATGGTATAGACAAAACATCTTTATGAAGGTGAGAAATAAACACAAGAAAGGGGGGATTGAATTGGGTTTACGCCTTAATAAAACTTTTTCTTTTTCTTTTTCTTGTCTTCTTCTTCACTTGATGCTTTTATGCGCTTGTATAAAATACATTGCGGAAGCATAATAATAAAGCATACTATAAGTAAAGAACACAACATATATCCAGGTTCACTTGAGCAACTCTCAAGCTAATCCAGTCCACCCTTCCAAGGTGATTTCGCCTTAATCAATTAAGGACTTAATCCACTATAACCGAACTGATTACAGATGTACAAGCTAACTGCAAGTGACTAACAACAGATCAATGAAACGTTCAGGGATCCCCAAGGATATAACGTTCATTAACATCTAATAGAATCCGATCACTAAAGATCTCCTATTAGAAAACCACAAATGACTACTGTCACTTGTCATCTCTAGTATACTGATCTTCACAAGATCACTTGAGGAACCACTAATTCTAAAATAGAATGTTGTGTTGCCGGAGATTACAATGGTGCTTACTAGCAAGCTAATTACTCCAAGTTAAGCACATAGCAAGTAATGAGTAACAACTCCTTGCTTCCTAATGTAGAAACTAATCTAATGATGAATCTCTAAGAGATTATAAGAACATAGTTTCCATATTTCTTAAAAGCTTTTCTGTGTGTGAGCACTAAGGCTTCTTTTCATTTAAGCCTTTCTTCTTTCTTTCTTTCTTCATTTCATGCTTACTAGCATGGTAACATTTGAATGAATCAAATATTATTTCTTGCAGCTTAACAGCAACAGCGTTGCTTGACTCAGCCACCCATCAATATTTTTGATCAAAATAATTCTTCTTTTTATATTGCAGCCAATAGAGTTGTTGTGAGGATATAGTTGTCCTTTCTCATTCCAACAGTCATATCCCAACGGATAGAATAAGCTCATGTGTTGGAACAGTGACCTTAGCTTGTAGCTTCAATATATTTAATCCTTGGAAACTACGCTTGAACAGTACCAACGTCTTTACCATATTTGAATAATTGCATACATTGTACTTCAATCTTCTTGATTCTTCTGATGATTCGTCTGATGAGTAGTTCAGAACTACTTTGGTATGAAAGCTTCAGCATCAGAATTGTTAACTCAAGCACATGATTTATCAGATTTGAATAACAACAACTTATCTCATGTAACATGTCTTGCATCTTGATGAATCTTCTTCTGACACAATCTTCCACTTTAGAATCCAGTCTTCAGCATTCCAAGAACTAAGTTTCCTCTGAAACAATCTTGAGAATTTTCATGACTAATTCTTTAGAAACCATGTCTTTAGAATCTTCAGAGCCTTGACCTTTAGAACACTTCTTCAGAGTCTTGACTTTCAGAAAACTTCTTCAGAGTCTTGACCTTCAGAAAACTTCTTCAGAGTCTTGACCTTCAGAACCTGTATTCAGAGTCTTGACCTTCAGAACCTGTCTTCAGAGTCTTGACCTCAAAACCCATCTTCAGAGTCTTGACGCACTTGGTCTTCAGAGCCTTCAGCCTTCAGAACTTAAAGTCATCAGAGTCTTCAGAGTCTTTAGCACTTTGTTCTTCAGAGGACTCACTCTTCAGAGACGCTCGGTAGCTTCCATATCAGATGCATAACTCAGAGCAGAATCTATAGATGCATTGCAACTGCAATATCCAACATCCTTGATTCTTTACTGAACATGATCAGATGTAGAAACAAACTTGCTTCTTCACTGAGCTTCATTTGCTTTTAGATCAGATGCACTTCTTCAGAGCAGAAACCACAGGAGCATTGCAACTGCAATATCCAGCACCCTTGGTTCTTTACTGATGGTGATAAGATGCATAAGCAAACTAGCTTCTCACATGCGCTTCATGACGTCACACTAAGTAACTCCATAAGTTACTAGTTGCACACGTTGCTTCTGTTTGTTTGGTCTAATATATTTAATTTAATATGACCTGCACATAACAAACATTAAACCATAAAATGGTTTTTTCATAAATACTCAATTGTTATCATCAAAACATAAATATTATCCTGTAGAGACAAATCTTGCTCTTACAATCTCCCCCTTTTTGATGATGACAAAAACATGTATTTTGATAGAACATTTTATACAGAGTAATCACCAAGCATTAACATATTCAGAGCTCTAAGCAACTGCTCCCCCTGAATGTGTTAACCTTTAAAACATTTTTATGCTTGTTCAAAGACATACTTTGATCCCAAGACTTACACAAAAATAAATTTGATAAAACCTAATCAACTAGAGTAGAAGGAATACTTCCCTACAATATAAGAGAGCATAAGCCTTCAGCATCTGGACTAGTTCAGCAGAACTTCCATCTTCAGATCTTTAGAACTTGTTTCTCTAAGCCATCGTATCAGAGTCATATAACTTCAGAATCTTCTAAAGCATTTTCTCTTGATCTTCAGAACATCTTTCAGATGAAAAACTCCCCCTGAGTTTCAGACTGGGTGAAAATCAAATATCCTGACTTGTGAACCTTCCTGGGAGAACTCCCCCTGATTACAATATGTCAGATATTTGGATCTTTTGATCTTGATACAGTCTTGATTATTGCTTTCTCAGACTTGCTTTCTTCTCATATTCTTGATCTCTTGAAGCAGTCTGATACCAATAGAAACCAATAGAATGTTTACTTCTGAATCTGATACCAATATTGAATCTGAGTCAGATACCCATGTTGGTTCTTAGTTTGACACCAATACATGATACTCATGATTCTGATTCTGAATCCAAATCTTTCTTCTATGAAGATTTCTGATTCTTATGCTCTGATTATCATATTCACAGACAATTTACATCTTCTGAACATTCTGATTCTAGATGACTTTAACTTTCAGATCTCTAAACAGTATTGGGTCCATCTGATTCTGAATCTATGTTCACGAAGTGTATAACTTCTATTATATGAACACCAGTTCATTTGAGCTCAGATTTCTTTCTATTATCCTGTTTAGAATGCCTAGTGAACTTGTTCAGAGTTCCTCAGAAAAACATCAAACACACATTTAGTAATAAACACAGTTTATATGTTTTGCATTCTCTTTCAGGTTATAGAATATATCAAAGCTATATTCTATTTCTCAAAAACATTTTCCATTTCTCCCCAAGTTATATTAAAAACATCTTCATTTCTCCCCCTTTTTGACATCATCAAAAACTTAGAGTTTTTCATTGAAAAAATAGATTTTAAGAAAAAATATTTCTGTCTTTTTAATGTCAGAAAAAAAAAGATAGGAGTTGAGAGATAGCACCTGAGAACTTAATCATCTTTCATTTCTCCCCCCTGAGAACTTACTTCTTACAGGTTGATACCAATAAGGTAGGTTGATATCTTTTCCAGATTTCATCTTCTATATCTCCCCCTGCTTCTAAGAGAGTGACAACTCTTCAGAGTTTCTAGAAGCATGCTCTGACTAGGATTGTTGACAAGTTTCTGTACAACAGATCTTTCTCTGACAACTTGTACATCCTTCATAGCTTGTTGATCTCTTCTTAACTTACTAATGTCACGTTCTCAATGTACAAAAGTAGTTTCACAAGAAGAACCAACTATAGCAATTTGCTTAGTCTTCTTAGCATCTTCAGCTTCTTGTACTAATCTAGAAGTTTCTTTTCTGGAATCTTCCTTAGCTAGATTTAAACAAGAAAGTTGAAATTCCTTCTTCCTTCTGGCTTGATCTAGATACCAATTATTCCAGTACTTAGAACAGTTTGAAATACATCCAATATCAGAGTCTAATACCAATTGAAGAAATATCTCAAGAATTCTCAAGTTCCAGAGTTGAAGTGCTTGTTCTGGCCTTGCTTTGATTCTTTCTTTGAAAGGTTAGATACCCAAATGAAGGTGTGAAATTCAGAGGTTTGTGCTTGTGGTTGACTCTGAATCTTTGCTTCATAGTTTTGTGCCCAGAACCTTCTGTATCTTCAGTCAACATCTTATGAAGTTTCACTCAGAGTTATCTGACGCTTTGCTTTTCAAAAGTATCAATGTTTGATTTGACAAGCCATCTTCTACTTGAGTCTTTTATCCAGATCTCCAGATGATCCAAATCTTCTGATGATCTACGACTTCAGATTTGCTAGATCCTTATATAATCATCTAATATCAATTGAAGGTGATGTGCCATCTGATCCTTCAATTGCATGGAAATGAATGTTCTTCATTTGACATTCCATCTAGCATCTGATACTTCAATCTGCATTTTGCAGTATTTGCTTCTTTAAGGGAGAGTTCTATCTAGAGGTACTTTTGCATCTAGCTCTGCCTTCAGTAACATCAGCATAACAGAAACCTACTAAAAATAGTTATCTGATTTTCTCTTTCTTTCACAAAGTGTACGTTGAATGCGTGAGAGTCTTAGCAGGCTACTCTCTGATAGATTATTCTTCAGTCTGCCACATTCTTCATTAGATTCTTCCTTTGGTCTTCATCTTCTGATCATCCAATTTGATACCAATGAACACGCCTCTTTATCTTCAAGATGACTTGTTTCCAAATGAAAGCTGTATCTTCTTGCATCAAGAGTAGAAACAATATATCATCACAAACTGTCATCAAACCAAGATGGATTTCTTGAAATGATTTGAGTGACAATCTTGTTCTTATCAATCAGTATCTGAGGGTGACTTATTCTTCTAGAATTCTCGTACCAACTGAAGGTGTGGTTACTTCTGAGTACCAACAGAGGGAGTAGAATCTTCTGCTAAATCACCTTAGGTTTCTGAATCCAAGATTGTTATCAAATCAATTATGACTTGAATCTAAGCAATAATGCTTCATTAGAGAATACTTGATACCAATTGAGACTTCCAAAAACAATATGCATCATGAGAGACACGAATTGCATTTGGTACTGATCAATCATTCTGACTACAATATTGAATACTTTCATCAAACACGATTACCAACATTTCCTTTAGACTTGTTCTACCTTCAAAGTCTGAACATGAAAGATAAGAACTAGAGCGTTAGAAACATCTTTCCAACAGATCAACTTTATACTTCCACTAGATCTGAGGAGTTCAGAGAATGATGAATAGAAACTGATACAATCATGTATCAACATATTCGCTGAACATTTTTCTTTCTGAAATAGATTTAGAATTCTTCAAAGCTATTGCTTAATCTTCTGACGAGATTCTCTACATCAGACTTTCTAACCATAACTATTTCTGTTATGTTAGTAAGTTCTTCTGATCATCAACAGAAGGTTGGAAACTGATAAGAGTCTGATACCAACTGATGGAAATGATTCCTTGCATTAGATCTTCTGCTTCAGATCTATGCAACTTAGCTCTAGTGAATGTTTCATCAAATAGTTCATCCAGAGGTACTCTTCAGATCAAACCAGATCTTCATTCTTCAGGTGTCCTTGTTATCTAGATGTAAGCTATGTTGTTGACGTTTCAGAGCCATGCAAAATCTGAACCTCAGAGCTTCTGACCAATTGCTTTATACTCTTTGCCCAGAGTTACCACTTGTAGGATCAAGCGGTTACCACTAGGCCAAAAACAATTGCTTTAAACCATCTGCTCAGAGTCTTCTGTAGAGTTACTTCTCAACACCTTTCAGAATCTCCTGTAGCGTTGCTTCATCAGATTCTTCTGTAACTTGCCTCTATAGCCTTGCTTAACAATTGAAGGAGTAGACGTCTGATTGACAGAGCCTCTGCAAAATCAGTGTCACAGAACCTTCTGTACGACCACTGATCTGACATCACTAGCCTTTTCTAGAATGCTAGTTTTAGCTACTACCTGCATACACTCAACAAACTCCTTTCCAAGTGAAGTATATGTTTCTAAAGAAAGTATCATTAACATAAATAAATCTGACAGATTTAAAATATCTTCCATAATAGTCTTATGAAAAGAGTAGTATAAACTTTTCTTTTGTCAAAAAATAGTTTTCAAAAACTAGGAGGTTGATGAACACATACTACTTCTTCAAAAACCATTTAAAAAGTATTTTTAATATTCATCTGATTTATATGATGTTATACTGATCAACAAAGGAGATTGACAAGAATATGAATTATAACCTTGTCACAGAAGCACCTATCTTTTGTATAGTCAAAAGCTTCTTGCTGACAAGCTTTGAGAAGAAAGAATCTTGTTCTTCTGGAATCTTCCTTCTTTCCAGTGAACATCTCTTCTAGAAGAGAAGATTTGATTATGGGGGAAACTTCTCAAAGTTGATTCTTCAGAAGCAGCTAATTGAATAACATCTGGGGAAGCTTATGATTCTTCAACATCTTGTGAGACAAACCAGTAACAACATCTGAAGTAGAATCTCCAGAATAACTCTTCTTGAACTGATCTCAATTCCTTTGGTTGTGTTCTGTAGCATCTTCATCAACACAACAACATCTATCTGATTTCTGAGAGACATCCTCAGAGCACAGATATTCTGATCTTCATGAGTAGAAAGCATCTAGCTTCCATCAGGCTTCATCTTCTGAATTAGTCTACTTGAAACAAATACAGATCCAAACTAGATACACTAATCATTAAACTCAGATTATCAAAAGACACAGTCTGACTGACAATATGCTCTTACAATGCTGAGCTAACTTGTAAAGAGTTAGATCATCAGAGTTGTCAGAACAACTGCTCTTGACAAAGAATATCTACTGACTTATTCATATTGAATAACACCAGAGACTTAAATCCTTTTTACATCAGACAGAATGACTACTGTCATTGTATCTTTCCTTACACCTTTATTTTTCAAAACATTCATTAAGAATTTCTGAAAAATAATGCCTGAAAACATCTGACCAATTTCAGTTTGTTCAACTGAGATAACATCTCAAGTTAACAGAACTTAATTGTCCATGCTACTTCATATCATATCTTTTGAATTTCATCATATCTAGATGAGTTAATAAACACTGCTTATCTTGAAACCTCTGCAGAATTCTTTGAAACTTCTTCAAGAATAGCAACTTTCAAATGCTTTGAATCTGAAGAATCATTTCTTCCAGTTTTGAACATTCTTCTGAACTTGCCCTTTTCTACAAACTACATTCTGGCGTTCTGATGACTAAACTTCACCAGCCAGCAATATATCTTTTCTTACTTAAGATAAATCCCAATGAGTTTTCATGAGAAAGTCAAGTGTGGACTAATCCGTTTCTTGAAAACATCTCATACTCACATAGAATTAATCTTTAGAAAGCTTGATTTCTTGCTTGCTGAAGATTTGAACTTTGAGCAACTACGTTGAAAATCCAAACGTATTTGAAGATCAGTATTCAACAGATATATCTACTTATCTGATGAATCTATCTTGTCAGCTAATTCTTCATTCTTCTTTCATAATCTACTTGAGGAGATTTGTTGTTGAAGGCTTCAACACTTCAAACTTCAAACTTCATAGAATTAGTGACTTGCTCAAGTAACCAAATAGATTACAATTTTAGAACTCATCATCCTCAAAAACTGATGTGAGGCTGAAATTGTAAGAACGGTGAAAAATCCCCAAAAGTATTTCTTCACACAGCCTATGGATCTTTTTATGACACTGTTAGGTGTTTGATATCCATCAATAACAGAACCAGGCTCTGATACCAATTGAAGGTGAGAAATAAACACAAGAAAGGGGGGAATTGAATTGGGTTTACGCCTTAATAAAACCTTTTCTTTTTCTTGTCTTCTTCTCCACTTGATGCTTTTATGCGCTTGTATAAAATACATTGCGAAAGCATAATAATAAAGTATACTATAAGTAAAGAACACAACATATATCCTGGTTCACTTGAGCAACTCTCAAGTTAATCCAGTCCACCCTTCCAAGGTGATTTCGCCTTAATCAATTAAGGATTTAATCCACTATAACCGAACTGATTACAGATGCACAAGCTAACTGCAAGTGACTAACAACAGATCAATGAAACATTCAGGGATCCCCAAGGATATAACGTTCATTAACATCTAATAGAATCCGATCACTAAAGATCTCCTATTAGAAAATCACAAATGACTACTGTCACTTGTCATCTCTAGTATACTAATCTTCACAAGATCACTTGAGGAACCACTAATTCTAAAATAGAATGTTGTGTTGCCGGAGATTACAATGGTGCTTCCTAGCAAGCTAATTACTCCAAGTTAAGCACATAGCAAGTAATGAGTAACAACTCCTTGCTTCCTAATTTAGAAACTAATCTAATGATGAATCTCTAAGAGATTATAAGAACATAGTTTCCATATTTCTTAAAAGCTTTTCTGTGTGTGAGCACTAAGGCTTCTTTTCATTTAAGCTTTTCTTCTTTCTTTCTTTCTTCACTTCATGCTTACTAGCATGGTAACATTTGATTGAATCAAATGTTATTTCTTGCAGCTTAACAGCAACAGCGTTGCTTGACTCAGCCACCCATCAATATTTTTGATCAAAATGATTCTTCTTTTTATATTGCAGCCAATAGAGTTGTTGTGAGGATATAGTTGTCCTTTCTCATTCCAACGGTCATTTCCCAACGGATAGAATAAGCTCATGTGTTGGAACAATGACCTTAGCTTGTAGCTTCAATATATTTAATCCTTGGAAACTACGCTTGAACAGTACCAACGTCTTTACCATATTTGAATAATTGCATACGTTGTACTTCAATCTTCTTGATTCTTCTGATGATTCGTCTGATGAGTAGTTCAAAACTACTTTGGTATGAAAGCTTCAGCATCAGAATTGTTAACTCAAGCACATGATTTATCAGATTTGAACAGCAACAACTTATCTGATGTAACATGTCTTGCATCTGAATGAATCTTCTTTTGACACAATCTTCCACTTCAGAATCCAGTCTTCAGCATTCCAAGAACTAAGTTTCCTCTGAAACAATCTTGAGAATTTTCATGACTAATTCTTCAGAAACCATGTCTTTAGAATCTTCAGAGCCTTGACCTTCAGAACACTTCTTCAGAGTCTTGACTTTCAGAAAACTTCTTCAGAGTCTTGACCTTCAGAAAACTTCTTCAGAGTCTTGACCTTCAGAACCTGTATTCAGCGTCTTGACCTTCAGAACCTGTCTTCAGAGTCTTGACCTCAGAACCCATCTTCAGAGTCTTGACGCACTTGGTCTTCAGAGCTTTCAGCCTTCAGAACTTAAAGTCATCAGAGTCTTCAGAGCCTTTAGCACTTTGTTCTTCAGAGGACTCACTCTTCAGAGACGCTCGTTAGCTTCCATATCAGATTCATAACTCAGAGCAGAATCCATAGATGCATTGCAACTGTAATATCCAGCATCCTTGATTCTTTACTGAACATGATCAGATGTAGAAACAAACTTGCTTCTTCACTGAGCTTCATTTGCTTTCAGATCAGATGCACTTCTTCAGAGAAGAAACCACAGGAGCATTGCAACTGCAATATCCAGCACCCTTGGTTCTTTATTTATGGTGATCAGATGCATAAGCAAACTAGCTTCTCACATGCGCTTCATGACGTCACACTAAGTAACTCCATAAGTTACTAGTTGCACACGTTGCTTCTGTTTGTTTGGTCTAATATATTTAATTTAATATGACCTGCACATAACAAACATTAAACCATAAAATGGTTCTTTCACAAATACTCAATTGTTATCATCAAAACATAGAGATTATCCTGTAGAGACAAATCTTGCTCTTACACATTAGACTGGTCCACCACTATGAACTAGCAAAGGATGTTTGGGATACTCTCAGAACCACTCATGAAGGAACTTCCAAGGTTAAAATGTCAAGACTTCAAATGCTGACCACAAAATTTGAAAGTCTAAGAATGAAGGAAGATGAGACCATTCATGTATTCTACATGAATGTTCTTGAACTAGCTAATACCTCAGGAGATTTAGGAGAAAAGATGACTGAAGAAAAGCTTGTAAGGAAGATACTAAGGTCACTACCTAAAAGATTCGCAATGAAGGTAACAACCATTTAGGAAGCTCAAGACATATGCCTCATGAAAGTGGATGAACTCATTGGTTCTCTTCAAACTTTTGAGATGGGGATGTGTGATCAGGATGTGGAGAAAAAGAGCAAGAGTATAGCTCTTGTCTCAAACACTGTTGAGACTTCAGAGCATGAAAGGGAGGAAGATCTATCAGAGGCAATAGCCATGCTTGGAAAATAGTTCAACAAACTGGACAAAAGGATAGATACTAAGTCTAAGCCCTATTTCAAGATGGTGCCCGCTGACAAAGAAAAAACTGAAGATAAAGCCAACCAAAGCAGAGGAGTACAATGCCATGAGTGTGAGGGATATGGACATGTTAGGAAGGAATATCCCACATACCTCAAAAAGAAGGGAAAAGGTCTAACAGTCACTTGGTCTGATGAAGATTCTGACAGTGGATCAGAAGGGGAATCATCCAAACATGTAACTGTTCTCAACAGTGTGTGTGTGTATCTGATGGAGACTCAAGTGAAGAGGAGCTAACTTATGATGAACTAGATGAATCATATAAAAAGTTATCCATCCAAAGCACATAAATGTACCAGCAAGAAGAGCATCTGAAGAAGCTCATCAAAGAGCTAGAGGCTAAAAAGAAAGAGCATCTAGATACTATAAACTCACTCCAAGGAGAGGTAAAGGAGTTGAAAGGAGAAAAGGAGCAAATGACAAAATCCATAAGGATGCTCCACTCTGGATCTGACATTCTCGAGGAGATTCTTCAGAGTGGTCAGACTGCAGGAAATAAGTCTGGTCTAGGATTTATTGAAAAACAAAATTCTGTCTTGAAAATCAAGAGGTTGCAGCCTGACATCCAAAAGTTACAAAGGATGTCACAGCCAAAGTTACATTCGTGCTGTGTGCTTCTGGTTGCATGGATTTCCAAGGCAAAGAAGTGATAATCAGGGAAAAAGACAACATCATGGACAAAGGTATCATCATGCCCACCAGAGCTGGAGACAACATGAAGCAAAATCCATAAAGAAGGAAGTGCCTAAGATGCAGGAACAATGGGCTGTCAAGACTGTAACTCTAATAGCTAACATTTCCCTAAGAATGCCAACCAATGAGGATTGGTATTTTGACAGTGGCTGCTCCAGGCATATGACTGGAATTGAGGATCTATTGATCCAACTCAAGCCTCATTCATCTAGCCATGTAACCTTTGGGGATGGAGCTAGAGGAGAAATCACAGGTGCTGGACAACTTGACAGTCCTAAAGCTCCAGAATTGAGAGATGTCCTGTTAGTTAAAGGACTAACTGTTAATCTAATAAGCATAAGTCAGCTATGTGATCAAGGTTTAAAAGTACACTTCTCCAAAGACAAGTGTGTGGTGACCAATGAAGAGGGTAAAGAAGAAATGAGGGGATCTAGATCCAAGAACAAATGTTACATATGGGAGCCCAGAAGTAACATAAATGGACTGGTAAATAAAGAAAAGGATCACCTAGGACTAGAGAAAAGAACCAGGTCCAAATCATCAACAAAAGGAGTCTCAAAATATGCTTCAGAAAGAAGGGTTGGGTGTAAGAAAAGTCAGATAGGAAGGCTGGACAAGAAGGGATACCATAATATTGGCCATCAGGTAAAGCTAGATATGCTATATTAGAACCTAATGGAGTCCATGGAGGACACTCTGCATAAAAGAAGCAATGTCATTCCCAATGTCATGACTTTGTTCTGTGACATTAAGGGCACCATTCTAACAAAATCTGTTGAGGTCAAGAGAGACATGCCTGAGGGTAACGTGTGGAAAGGGCAAAAAGCATGTGCAAAACCTAGTGGCCATATCCTAAATATTGCGGATGAGAAGTCAAGAAACATCAAGGAACCTCAATGTAAAAAATTAAGTTCCTCTAGTACTGATGAGTTATAGCAATTAAGGGAAATGGGGAATTACATTTTGATACTAAGTCATTTAATGATAAGTCAAAACGGTACGTTCCCTCCTAGTGGGCAATCATACCTCACTCTCACGTACATAACACACTCTCTCTATTCTTGGTGCCTTCACAAACGCTCCAACTTCCATACCATCTCAAACAAGAAAAAAAGGGTTCCCTCATCGTCTTCAACGACAATGACTATGGCACAACCAACCTCCAGAATGAACATCAATCCAGATAAAGCGAACCCTAATGAGGCTCTAGAGATTGCTCCACTGCGGATGATGACTCCTGAAGGAGTGCTGGTAAAGAAACCTAACAGGAAGCATGCAAAACAAGCAAAAACCCTTGGCTTGAGGCAAGAAACTCCCACGACTACTTCTGGTGACCTAAATACTGAAGAAGCAAGACGAACGCACCTTGAAATTGCTGCAATGGTTGCTAGTTCCCTCAACATTCCCATTAAGGGGACTGAGCCTAATCAAGGTGATCAAAGTAATGTCCCACACAATGTCAAAGCATTGGAAAGCAACCCCCCAGAAAAGAAGAATAAGGATGAAGGGTCTGAAAAAAGGGATGATGATTTGCATGAAGCCAAAGATGTGGAGGTAGGCAACTTAGACGAGTACTCTGACAATGAGCTCATAGCAACGATCAATCCAAACATTGCCAAAAGATTGATGAAAAGAAAAGGGAAAAAGATAGTTGACCAAAACTCACCCAAGAAAAGGAATGCTGAAAAGACTACTGAGCAGGGAGATACCACCAAGAAGATTGAAACTAAAAGGACTCAGGTTGGACCCTCCAAAGGGTGGAGCAAGGTGACCATCAAGAAGAGAAAGATTGAATCGAGACCAGAACCAGAAACAGATTCGGATGTTGATATGGATGTCACTGACATTCCAGCAAAGAGGAAACCTGCTTCAAGCAAGCTGGCTGAAAATGTTCCTGAAGTGCCCCTGGATAACATCTCCTTCCACTATCCCTCAGGTGTCATCAAGTGGAAGTATGTATACCAAAAGAGGTTGGCCCTAGAGAGAGAGCTTGCTCAAAATACTCTGGATAATAAGGAGATTGTGAACCTTATATGTGAAGCTGGCTGGATGAAAACTGTCACTCAGTTCTCCCAATGCTATGAAATTCTGGTCAAAGAATTCATAGTTAACTTATCTGATAAATGTGCTAATAGAAAATCGTCTGAGTTTGGGAAAGTTTTTGTCAAGGGAAACGGTGTTGTCTTCACTCCCACCATCATCAACAACTTCCTTGAGAGAACAAATGAGGTTGTGCCTGAGTTAACCATCTCTGACAACAGAATATGTCAAGTGATAACTGGAAATCAAGTCAGGAAATGGCCATCAAAAGGGAAGCTTGCTGCCAGTAAGCTGAGCATGAAATATGCCTTGCTTCACAAGATTGGTGCTGCAAACTAGGTGCCAACCAATCACAAATCATCAGTGGCCACCATCCTGGGGAGGGTCATCTATGCTGTGGGAACCAGGACCAAAATGGATTATGGCACATACATCTTTGATCAAACAATGAAACATGCTGGCAGTTATAGCATCAAAGGGCCTATAGCATTTCCTTCCCTCATCTGTGGAATAATGTTAACACAGTTTTCAAACATCCTCAAGACCAGTGATGTAGCAAGCAAAAGAGAAACTCCCTTAGCCTTTCATCACAAACTGTTTCAAGGAACCCATGTTTCAGACATTTCCATGACATCCACTGAGACATCAAAAAGAGGTTCCAAAGCCAAAAAGGCTGAAGTGATAACCATCATTAAAGAAACATGCAAGGAGCTGGATGCAAGAAAGCAAACACTTGAAAAATTGCTGCAATCTCTTGAGTCAGATGAGGATACTGACAGCTCAGAGGATGCTACAAGGGAAGAAGGTGCCACAAAGGACGATGATGGTACTAGGGAAGTGGAAAGTCAGGAAGTAGACTCGGAAGATGCTGCTGAGGAAGACACTGATGCTGAGGAAGAAGGCTCTGGAGAGACTGAGGAAGACAGGTCCAACTCAGCTGCAGAAGAAGACTAATGCCTTATAGCTCAAACCACTACTGGCTGAGGTGGTGTAGGAAGCAGGGTTGCTGATGTATTGGTTTGATTGTTTTTGATTAGTCTGGTGTGAGAACTGTTAAGACAATATCTTTTGTTATGCTCTATCTGAGCAGTTTTTTTTGTAACCCCAAACACATGTATTGGTACAACTTATGATCTATGCTAGCTGTTAGTTGGATCTAAATTTGTGGCTAAAAAGGGGGAGAGAGTGTTAGATATAAACATGAGCAGGTACGGCAGATGGAAGAATTGGTGGATAACCAATATGAGTACCACAGGTTATGTGGTAGTAACTGATGCAGGTGGAAGAACAAGACTGCCATGAGTAGTGATTGTGATTGAGCATATGCACTATAGTGCTTATGATATTAGTGTGCAGGTGATGCTGATGAGATTTGTGTGTGATAACAACTGTTTGGGCTGTTACTGATATGATATGTATGCCTTGTATGTTAGAACTAAGACTGACATACTGAAGGTACTAACATGAGTGATCCTAACAAGATGCTTAGGAATTCTGTGCAAAGAACAGAATGCATCCCTGCAGGGGGAGTAGCACAAATGTGTGACATCAGAAGGTCATGCTAAATGTTATAGCATCCAGTTCAGACTGGATATTGCCCAGCTGTTAAGTGCATCAGTTGAGGGGGAGTAACTCTGTTACTCAAACAAGCAAAGAGTGACATCTGTAGTAGAAGTCTATAGAGAGTTAACAGAGTGAGTGCCAACAGGGCTGAAAGCCAACTGTGAGGATTCTGAGAGCTTGAGAAGCAAGTGACTTACCTGCATGACAAGACAATTGTTAAGTCTTCTGGTGTGTAGGAAATCTCTGATGTAAGTACATAGTGTTTTAGCCAAAAATTTGTCAAAGGGGGAGTTTGTAAGTGCTCTTGATTGGCTGCATTTTATGGCAAAATATAAGTACATATATGAATGTCATGTTTGATGTTATTACATTCATAATATGGACTGTGCAGGGTAAATTAACTAAGCTAAGCTGGATGTCATACTCAATGTTATGACATAGGTCGTATGACATCAAGCGGAAGTTTGTTTTTCTGGTAGCTATAACTCAAGAAACAACTCAGAAGCTCATGCTGGAATGTAGGAGACATTTTAGACGCCCTAGGGGAACTAATGTGTACCTGATTGAAGAAGCAAACGTGCAGAATACATAAGTGAGGTTTTATGATGGATAAAACCTAATGTATGCGCCCAGGCCCAAGAACTGATCTGCTGCTACAAATACCAGGAGAGGCAATCCTAGAAGGCAGTTGTTGAAGATAGAGAAGCAGAGAAATCACCATAGTGGTTTAGAAGTGAAGAGATTGTTCTTCACGTTTGTGTCTTAGGAATACTTGTAATCCAAGCAACTGGTGTTTGCATTGATTAGGTAGTTTCTAGGCTGTGTCTCACTTGAAGCTGTGAAGCAAGAGTGAGTGAGTTCCTTGATCAAAGCTTTGAAGCAAGATCAAGGTGTGTGTGTAGTTGAAGTGTCTCTTCAAACTACAGTTTAAATTGTAACTTGTTGTTATCAATGGTGTGTGATTGTAGGGAGTGAGTGGGTATACTCAGGTCTAGAGTGTCTCTAGGTTAAATTGTCATTGGATAGTGATTAAGTGAGGAGTGCAAACTGGAGGTTTGACTTTGAATTGATACTGCTGATAGTGAAATTTTTCCCTGGCTTGGTAGCCCCCAGATGTAAGTGTGTTGCACTGAATTGGATAAACAACTAACTGTGTTATTTACTGCTTTGTTATTACTGCATTATAGTAGATCTGTAGTGAATGTCACAGTGGATGTTATAACTTCTGTTAGAACATCCATCGTGGGCAGGCCAGAGTTTTCACTATGTCTCTATGTTGAAGATTTGTTGATAACAGGGAGTTGCAAGAAGGAGATCAAAGATTTCAAACATGACCTGAGTAAGGAGTTTGAAATGTCAGACTTGGGAAATCTCTCATATTTCCTTGGCATTAAATTCTACAAGACAAGTAGAGGTTTGATGATGCACCAAAGAAGATATGCAGGCAAAATACTCAAGAGATTTGAGATGCAAGATTGCAACCAAACTTCGACTCTAGCTGAGCCCAGATTGCAACTGTCGAAGGATTCAGATAAAGATGATGTCGGCCGAACCCAATACAAAAGACTTATTGGGTCACTTAGATACCTTTGTCACACAAGGCCTGACTTAGCATACAGTGTTGGTATGGTAAGTAGATTCATGCAGAAGCCAAATGTATCACACCTAGCAGCAGCGAAGAGGATACTGAGGTATCTGAAAGAAACTCTCGACTATGGCATTTTGTTTCCAGCAGCTGATGAAGGAAAAGAATGCAAGTTAGTGGGATACACAGACTCCAGTTGGTGTAGTGATGCTGAGGATCGAAAATCCATAGCTGAGTATGTGTTTATGTTAGGTGGTGCACCAGTTGCTTGGAATTCGAGAAAGGAACCGGTAGTGGCATTGTCATCATGCGAAGCAGAATATATAGCTGCTTCTCTTTGTGCATGTCAAGCAACTTGGATGGTGAACTTGGTCGAAGAAATCATAGGGAAGAATCATGGAGCAATTACCATGAAGATAGACAGCATGTCAGCTATCAACTTGGCGAAGAATCCAATAGCTCATGGTCGAAGCAAACACATCGAAATGAGGTTCCATTATCTTCGAGAGTAGGTAGAAGAAGGGAAAATGAAGTTGGAACACTGCAGAACTGAGAATCAGATTGCAGATATCATGACGAAGGGAGTGCAGGTCGAAGCCTTCAGAAGACTAAGAGCCATGATGAATGTAGACAGTTTAGACACAATGAATTAGGTGGTGTGTTAAATATAATTCATAGTGTAAACATATTTAATTTGATTTGATTTTGAATATTTTGGACCTTTTATGTTTTGTGCCTTTATAAACCTAAAACTATAAATAGGGTGCATTGCTTTGTATTCTATACAGCATAGAACAGATTTCACAGTTGCAGAGTTAGCAAGTGAAAGTTCAATAGCAATCAGTTTTCTCCAAATATTTCTTCTCTCATTCTTCTCTTTCTTGCTTGTTTGTTATTCTTCTTTTCTTTTGTTGTTCTTGATAACTCTTTACTTGTTATCACCATTACTATCATATTGTGGGTTTGTTCATCAATCTTGAGATCAAGATTGAAGGGAATTCTTCATAGGGTGTGAGGTGAATTTCCAACAATAATGGAGAAATAATAGTATTATTACAACTCCTTCAAGAAAATGGATAGTTAATCAAAAGGAAAAGGAAAACCACCTTAAGGAGATAAGTTCACTTGAATTTAGAAAAAAAAACAAAGAACTCAATTTATACAAAAGATGTCATGAACTATGCAACAAAAAAGCAAAATTTTAAGGTCAAGGCAAAAAAGAAATATTTTTTTTAGATGTTAAAATTCTTGCTAAGGTGTTTCCTCAAGTCAATTCTAAGGTAAAACCAATTGATGAAGATGATACAAAATGCTTGACCCCTAATGAAAAAACTAAAAATGTACAAACAATACATGAGCTTGCTTCTTAAGATGTCTTAGACATTCTATATAGAGGTTTAAAATTAATAATTGATGGTTATGATAACATACACAAAATGATAAAATTTGAAAGTTGTTTTGTTTTAGAACCAGAAATAGAATGATGATCGGAAGTAATGGTAGATACGAGCTTCCAACGCTCAATTTAGTATGCGAGAAAGAAAAGTGAATTGGAATTGTGTTTGAAACTTGTTCCCTGAATTTGGCGTCTTTTCTATAGAAAGAAAGGAAATACCAAACTTGTTATTTGTTAAGAGTAAATTGCGGAGAGTCGTTGGATGTGAATGAAGTTGCGATTGATTGTGATCATTAGGATGAGAGTTCTCATGTGTTGGGAAGATTCTGGAAGGATTGTGATTCCTTCATGGTGGTCGGCCGAGGACGGTATGGCTGGCTCAGAACAAAAGGAAAGCCTAGTATGAAAACATTATAACCTTGACTGAGTTTCTATAGCTAGGAATTGATGGATTTTAGGCATATCATGAGCTCTACGAGTATGCAGTGTTGTAATTATAATTAAATGAGGACTATGATAGCTATGTGGATGAGATAAATGTTGTTCTAGTTGAGACTGAAGGCCTAAATGAGGACTCTGATAACTTTATGGGTGACATAAACATTATTCTATCTAGAACTTAAGGCCCAACTAGTTTCGATCCAACCCAATATAAATCCCCATGAGTAATAATGGAAAAAAATTATGGAACATCATATCAGAGGATTAAAGGATGCTGACATCACCCCATTGATGTTAAAGTAATGATGTTACTCTTTATAATTACACATGATGTGCATGCCCTAGAAATACACATGTTTAGAACAATTATAAGAAGTGAGATCGTCATATTTTATGGTAAAAGATCTTCTAACATTTTTCATTTCTAACAACTATCCAAAGCACAAGTTTCTAGGTCCTTTAAACCCTGGAATGGTACTATAAAATCAAAATAAAGGTATTCTATCAAGGTAACTACTATTTTAACCCTAAGTACCTCTCGCTTTTGGTCGTCAATGGCTTTGGTGTCGGAGTGTTTATAGGTACTCTCTGTCTCTGAATTAGAACACCAAAATGCAAAATCACATACCACACTTTTCCATGATCCAAGTTCACCACCTCACTTGTGAACCTCATCGGTCTTCTCAAGATCATATGACGTCGTGTGTGGGGAAAACTCTTCAACATTTCCACCATAATAATCAACATCCACGATGGTAACTAAAAGGAAAAGAACTACACCATGTGATATCATACCAATTATGTCATTCTTTAGAGCATGTAGCAACAAAATTGTTTTAGCAACGTAAAACCTAAGATGAACAACACTATAAACACACTTGATTAGAGAAATTAGATGGAATGAGTTTTTTTATTGTATGTTTGACTCGTGTCCTTTCTAATAATTGTCCAAAATTGGAGGTTCTGGGTCCCTTAAACCCTATAGAACCCTATTATAAAAGCCTAACAAAGGAATCACATCTAGGTACACGTTATTCTAATCATAAATACCTATTATTTTGGTCATCATTGACTTGGGAATCCGAGTGTTTTCAGATACCCCACTCTTAAAAGATAAGAGTTAGAGAGATGGAACCAGAGAATTATCTAGGTTCAACTGAACATTTGTTTACTCTTGTCCCCCAATAGATCTTCTTGAGTTTTACTATAATATGAAGCTTTTGTCCACAAAACTTTGATACAAGCAAATCAATATATTTTACACTAACTTATCTCCAACCAAAAGTGAGCTTTTCCACGGGATGAACTCACAAACCGAGTAGAGATTTTACATGCTGATATCAATAACCAAACAAAACTTTTCTAGGCTAAGTTCTATAACCAAATTGAGATTTTTTAAATTTTTTTATCCTGAGAACCAAACTAAATTATTCAAGAGTATCACACTATTGAAAATAACAACACTGATACGATCTAATACAACTCTTTCATCACAAGTAGTTTTTCACTCAAAAGACACTAAGGCAACTCTAGTCAAAATAAAATATTTAGAGAGAGAGAGAGAGAGAGAGAGAGAGAGAGAGAGAGCAAAACAGAGAGATAAATTGAGAAGAAGTAGATCAATCCGGAATTGTGGTGTGAAAATAAGTGAGAATAGACCTCCTTTATATATGAGAAAATATGGCTCATAAAGGAAACAATCCATGGGCCAATTAACTCCACTAATTAATTAGGTCATGAGTCTAATCAATTAGACACTTCAAATAACTGATTATTATGAACCAAAACAGGAGGTTTTTATATAAATTTGTTACCAATCATTAAGAGATTGTCAAAATCGATTACAAACTATATTAAGCATCATCTAATCGTTTAGGTTTAGGATCTAACCGGTTAGATAGTTGGAAAATTTTCCCTAATCAAGCAGATAGTCCCCTCACTACAAGAAATTTGACATGTACCAACGACAAAAATTCACTGGTAAAGGACCAAAATCCATTGGTAAAAGTAAAAAACCTATACCAACGAAAATTTACTTCAGTCACCTATAATTCTCAATTCCAATGACAATTTTCAGAGGTTGAAAATATTTTTGGGGCTATAGCAACGATCAATTACATTATTTAATAACTTTATGCACCACATATTCTTGTTGGTATATGTAGGGATGGCGATGGGCATAATTTGGGTAGGATACTATAATATCCGTCCCCATACCCGCAGTTGGAAAAAATATCTGTATCCGAACCCATACCCGCTTGGGTATCAACATTGGCACCCGTTCTCGTACCCTACGGGTATATAAGTGCCTGTACTTGTACCCGTTATCCGCATTTTTAATAAAAATAAATATATCAAGTATAAAAAATTATAATATTTTAAGTTTTTAAACATATAAAAAAGTTTTTAAAAAATTATTATTGAATTGTGAATTAAATGATCACTTATATTAAATATGTAGTAATTTAAAATTGATGTTTTTTTTTTAATTTTATAAATATTTATTTTTATATAATAATATAAATTAAAATATATAAATATATATTATGCAGGTATGAGGCGGAGAGGGTACTAAGGTGCCTATACCCGCACACATTCCCGCTTATTTAAGTGGGTAATTATCTAAGTCTATGTTCATACCTATTTTTGCGAATTTTTACCCTATCCGTCATGAGTAATTTTGTGAGTACTAGCTGAGGATGAGCCAAATTGTCACCTTTAGGTATATAACAAAGTTACCTCTTAGTATAGATCTCTTATTTAAAAAAAAAACTTTTCCATAATTAATATTTTTTTAATAATTACATTTTGTAAAAACATTTTATATGCACCACACAAAATTTAAAGTAACATCAAAGTAAATTTCAATTATATTGTTAAAATGGCAAGTCTTACATACATATGAAAATAACAAAGGAATGTCAATTGTATAATAACAACTACAAAAAATGTTACGACAAAAAAATAAATACAAACATATCTAAGATAAAAACAATTTCTAATCTCCTACTCTTCCATCTTCATCGGTCCCATTTCTATGCTGCTATGCAATTGAGTTTAGCAATATTATCTTCAGCTACAAAGCAAGTTGTAATACTGAGCAAAGGGAAAATGGTAACCCTTAAAGCTTATTTATTTTATAATTGTTGTATAAAAGAAAGCACTAGAAAACATACATGATACATGTAATAATATCACATATGATAGGAAAAATGTGAAATGTTATTGAGATCAACAAAAAAGTTACGTACCTGTATAAGTAGTGTCCAAGACTGTTTGAAATTTCCTCTAAAATGAAAAGTCTTCCCCATTCCAGTGTATTAGATAAATCCATTAAACGCTATCATGATGTGCATAAGCACATGATAATTTTGAAAAACCAAAGGCAACTTCAATAATCATCAAGAAGTAAATTTAGTTTGAAGAAAATAAATGATAGTAGAATACATTCATAAAATATTTTAATATTTTAATGTTTTAGAAAAAAATATAAGAGTTTTTCAATACATTTAAAGTGAATTTTTTTATTTGAATTTTTTTTTAAGTGGCCTATAAAATTATATTTGATTGGACAAGTAAATAGTTGAGATTTCAATTTGATTTTTATTGTTAAAACAAATATTAATTTTTAGTTTCATTTTTATAGTTTTTTTTACAAGTATGTGTTTATTTCTACCTATTAGGCTCATTATCGGAATCGAATAGATAAAAGACCTATACAAATGGTCTAGCAAAAATATGTAGGTAAAACACATCTCTACCTACGTTGTTTTGGAGGTTAATAAAAATCTATGTTGATATATGTTACTTTTCTTGTAGTGCCTAATCAACTGGATGACCTTGAAAACATTTTTAGGTGAATTTGTTAAGTAAATATAGGTCTTAAAAGTATTTTGGGTGTGTTTGTGTATGAGTTTTTTTTAGTATCTTAGAAGTTATTCTCCCATTTTTACAAGACTCTGGTTACTCAGACACAAATGACCCGACGATCTTTCACAATTTCTCTTTTTCACAACTCTGAAGCTTTTAAGTTTCTTTTTCAGATATTCCAATCATATAAGCACTTAATTGGAACTTTGAATCGTCTACTTGACGAGGTTTGAAAACTCTTCAATTTAACCACTGTCATTCAAGAGTTGGAAAGATATTACCACCGACTTCAACAAACATAAGTGTTGTCGTCATCAAACCACCAAGAATGTTAGAAACGTCACGATCATAAACTTCATACATGCCAGCACATAGATCCACATTCTAGTCTCATCCAACCACATTTTTAAGAATTCCATCCTTTATAAAGTTAGAGTGGCTAGCTGGGATATTTCCTCCCATGAATTAGGTATCACCCATAATCTTAGTGATTTTTTGTAACAAGTAGGAAGTCGTGCATCTTTTGATTTTATAGAGTACATTTTGAACAATTTGTGAAGCATGGTGAGTCTTATGTCATGAAACTTACCATTTGGTTTTCTTTTTTGATTTGTGGTATTTTGATTAATAAAAATATGACGTTTTGACTAATGATGATGAGGTTGATGTTGTTCTTGACATTCTCAATTTTTATTATAAGAAATTTGTTGGAAAACATGTTGTTGACATTATGCTACTCTCTATAGTCCATGTTGATCTAAATCCTTTTGAAGAAATTATAAGTGTTACTGCTCTTTCAAGACTTGTGAGAAGTCACGTTCTTAAAGCTTTGATTAATGAGACAAAGGCCTTACAAGACTGTATGTGAAGGAATTATTAAGATGTTGACTCCCCACTCTACTGGAGCTTCTTTTTCTTTTAGGCCTTCTATTCCTGGTGATGAAAGTGCTACAACTTGTTTTGGTCACTTTGGATCTAAGGATTTGTCCATCTCTGGAAATGAAGAAGATAATGCTTCTATGAATGAGGATGCCTTTGACAATGACTATCCTACTTCTTTTCTATGATTTATTTTATTTGTTGGATTGACTTATTTATTTTCTATTGGATTGTTTGAATATTTTCTTAGTTGGTTTATTGGTTTTATACCATTTATCTGTTCAGATTGCTGATTTGTGATTTTGCCCTAGAAACTTTTTATGCAAATAGGGGGAGAAGAGTTGTACTTTTGTTTGCACTTATGTGGCACACTTATGTTTGTTGTTGTTTTGTTTAGTTCGATAAACAAAATGTTTAAACTGTATTTTCATCAATTTTTCTTGTTATTTGTGATCGCGACTTTCTATGTCTAATACAACTAACTGCAAGTGCACAGTCTATCGCGTAGTAATAAAAGATATCGATCCCACAGGGACTCGTAATCAAACTAGTGTTCTCGGGAGTTACTATGTTTAGCTAGGTAGAATATGTTTTAAGGGAATAAGATTGTCACTAAAAGAGGGAACTAAGATTACTGTTTAGATTTTAATTAATTGAATCGATACGTAGTAATTGTGTTCTTCAGGGATTTGATAAGTTACTGGTGTATGAAATAGTTTTCACAGTTTATTTAAGCAGAAAATGGAGATTTGAAGACTCTCGTCTCACGATGGTTATTGACGCTAATCATAATCCTAAGGGCCAAACGTATACTTTCGTATCCCGTTCGGGGTTAAAACTATTTTTTGGAAATCTCTAAGTTCTAATTTGTTTTAAGGTGCTTTCGCTGTTATTAAAACAAATGCCTAGTGTTTACTATCTGACCTTACCGCAGCTTTCGCTTGTTGGTTCGTATCTTAATTAATTTCCCACTTTTGTGGCAAAACTACTTTTAAATAAGTTCTCGCTTTCGCGACGAAGTTTATTCAGTGAATCAATTTTAAACACTTAGACCATAGATTATTTTTGTGAAAAGAAAGTTTTCAAACAAGAGTTATCAAATCCCATTCGAATTATTACTACATATCGATTGCCTAAGTTTAGCTAGACATGGAATTGGGAAGAACAAAACATAAATAATAATAATAAATAATAAATTGCATTATGTTAAAACAGAAGTCGATCAAAATGAAAACCTGTAAATATGCCAATTGGCCTTTGGGCAGATCCTCCACAGATGTTGGCAGGATTCTGGTCTTTAGTGCCAATTTGATCGTACAGTGCAGTAGCAATTACAAAAGAGCGGAAATGGGAATAAGGAAATATAAAGGAGAAATGGATACAAATAAAAAGTGGAAAGTAAATTGCTCTGGAAATTAAATTCGGCAGCACTTCGTGGTATGAATGCAGCTCCCTTTTTGAAGTCCCCTGCTTCCCTTTTTATAGAAGTGGAATCCCAACGGTTATCTCTGAGGATGATGGACCTTGAGGCAGATAATTTAGGGAGTAGTGGACCACTTAATGGGAATTGGAACTGCTCTTTTGACGTGTAATCTGAGTGGGGCGTTTTTGCCTGCATGACGGTCGTCACAAGGTGTGACGGTCGTCACCCGTGTGACGGTCGTCATGCATCTGTGACGGTCGTCACATCAGCAAAAACTGATTGCTGCGCTTTTCACTGTGTTTTCACTCCTTTTTCGTCCATATTTCATCTGGGATTGCTTCTTTTCTTCATGTTGCCTTGTTTAGACGTGATCGTTGAATACCTGCAAAAACATCAGACAATTACACGGAAATAACCCGAAATCGGATCGAAAACGGTTAGCTTTTAGTCGAATTATGCATAAAAACATCTATATGATTTCGTGTTATCAATTTGCCTCATCTTATGATTGTTATGGTAGAAGTGCTCAAATTCATGTTTTGTCTAAAAATGACAAAATAGGAGTTTTTTTTATTAGATATGAATTGACTTATTTTTATTGGCAAAATATTTAGCAAGATGTCACATAAGTTGTCGAGACATCTTGGCTCCGTTATCCACTTGTGAGTTACTTTTGAAAATATTTCGTCTAATTTTTTATTTTGTAGGATCTTTTGGGAATAAATGATATATGGATCTTATGTTATTTTATTCAAGATTTTGGATGGCACTACTACAAATAACACTATTAATAACAGATGTGAATTACATATAACCTCGGCTACACATGCGAGATAATAGATGACAACATGAAAAACAATCACTTGTCACTTCAGTTAATATAAAGCTGAGGTTAGAAATTAAAAGGTCGTGGGTTCGATCCTCGGGATCAACATTTTCAGAACTGGATGGTATGCCAAAGTTTTTACCTCGGTTTTATTTAACTCTGAGGTAAAACCGAAGGTTTTTTTTTGTAATATCGTTTTCACCTGTACTAAAGAACCATATTTCTAGAACCAATTACAGGATTATATAACCATATTTTTTGGAACCTGTATTACAGAACCATTTTCAAAACTAAAACAAAGGATTATGAAACAAAAGCAATAACCAAAATAGAAAGTTGTGTAGTCTGTCCAATAGGACATGTCACTAGTCCTTAAGAACCTATAGTTTGAACAACAATTGAAACTAATTAGGTAAATTAATAACAACTTCAAATATATAGTACAATGGTTAAAAAGGAGTAAAATGATTAATTATAAATTTCAAAGGGATATAAAATATTTACTTACTAGTTTTCCCATATCCACTCTTCATGATCACGATGAATAGCATGCATATCCCCTGGATCATTAGATGCTTAACGTGAATGTGTTGTTAAAAAAGGCGTCTCATAGTTAAAATCTTGATTTTCATTAGTACTATCGAAAAGATGTTTACCTTGAAGAATAATTGACCATCTAGTGCTAGAAGGATCAGTAACATAAAAAACTTGTTTTACATGGGATGCCATGATGAAAGGTTCATCCTTATAGGTAGCCTTACAAATATCAACCTGTGTGAATCCCAATTTATCAGTTTCTACATCAGTGTTACTGTCAATCCACTAGCACTTAAATAAAGACACTTTAAAAGAAACATAGTCAATCTCCAAAATCTCCTCAATGACCCCAAAGTACACTCTAGATGCTAGTACAAGATTTTTATCTTTGGAACTAGAAAAGTATATGGATTCAGCCTCAACCATAACCCACTATTTTGCATGGTGCTACGATCATCCTTTGATTTTGTATAGAATGAATATTTAGAAATATAGTATGTACTCCAAGTAATTACAGTAAACTTAGGCATATGTGACAACCATTTGCGAAGATCCGATGCACTACTCTCCTTATAAATACTTTCCTTAAACCAATTTATGAAGTTTTGCTATCCTTTGAACAACCATTTTTCATTCATCCGGGAAAATTTTTCCTTTAAAAGAATTTTGTGAGTGGTCAATTAAGATTGAACGTCACTAAGGTTATTCAATATATGCAAACGTGCTTGAAGAAATACATCTCAGAAAAATGCCTTAACATTTAAAATTTTAATACCTCTACAATCATAACAATAATCATGATGAGACTCAGGAATTCCTATAAAGGAAGCTTATGATAAATAGTTTGTGTAAAATTCAATAGCTTCTTCTGTGATGTACCTTTCTATGATCAAAGCTTTCAGACAATGATTATTCTTTGTATACTCTTTTAAAATATTCATGTAACACTCTACTGGATACATCCACCGTAAATAAACTGTACCACAAATTCTAATCTCCCTTATTAGATGAACAACTAAGTGAATCATAATGTCAAAGAATGATGGAGGGAAAAACATCTCTAATTGGCACAAGATAATTGCAACTTCGTGTTCCAAGTCATCTAAATTTCCAGGATCAATAACTAAACTATATATAGCATTGAACATATTTTTTGGATCAACATTTTCAGAACTATATGGTACGCCAAAGTTTTTACCTCAGTTTTATTTAACTCTGAGGTAAAACCGAAGGTTTTTTTTTTGTAATATCGTTTTCATCTGTACTACAGAACCATATTTCTAGAACTAATTACAGGATTATATAACCATATTTTTTGGAACCTGTATTGCAGAACCATTTTCAAAACTAAAACAAAGGATTATGAAACAAAAGCAATAACCACAATAGAAAGTTGACCACTTAATGGGAATTGGAACTGCTCTTTTGACGTGTAATCTGAGTGGGGCGTTTTTGCCTGCATGACGGTCGTCACAAGGTGTGACGGTCGTCACCCGTGTGACGGTCGTCATGCATCTGTGACGGTCGTCACATCAGCAAAAACTGATTGCTGCGCTTTTCACTGTGTTTTCACTCCCTTTTCGTCCATATTTCATCTGGGATTGCTTCTTTTCTTCATGTTGCCTTGTTTAGACGTGATCGTTGAATACCTGCAAAAACATCAGACAAATACACGAAAATAACCCGAAATCGGATCGAAAACGGTTAGCTTTTAGTCGAATTATGCATAAAAACATCTATATGATTTCGTGTTATCAAACTCCCCTAAGCTTGAATCTTTGCTTGTCCTCAAGTAAAACGTGGAAAAGTCGGCAAGCACGAGGCTGCTTCTTCGTTCGCAGAGTTTGGAAAAGCCGGGATTCTTGGTAGGAACAAGACGAGTATCATGACGACACTGGACTACGAGTCTCCGGAGGTCTCCTTTTTATGCAAATCGGTCTCAGTCATGCTACTGTATCTTGGTGTCAAGGTTCTCGTGGCAAGTTCACCCTGTTTGTTCTAGCGCAATCACATTAAGCCCGTTGTCCGCACACTTTCATGGCAAGTCGACCTGTTAGTGAATATGATCTCATTTCTGTTTTTGATCTTCTTCATTGATCATAATTTGATGTCATTGATTTTTCAATGAGTTTTTCGTGCCGTTGGGCTAAATGCTCGGGTGAGGAGCACCTAACTTAGAAGGAAACGTATCTTATATTCTTGGGCTTTTTAGCTCTCTTTTCATGATTTTTCATCTTTTTGGAGATCATACACTTATTTGCATCGGTCGTTTGCTTAGAAGTGTTTTTAGGATGGTGCTGACTGCTAGTATAAACTACTTGGGGTTGAGTTTGCGTAGACACTTGAGGCTTTGGTACACGTAGGTGGTGAAACCGACTCGCATAAACTAGAGATCTAAGGTGTCTGGACGATACTGGTTTTGTTAGAACTGTCGTTTCCTCGGAGTTTCGAAACTTGTTTTGAACTCAGGTGCATTCTCGTGATGCTTTTGCTTTTGAGGAACAAATGAAAGTTTTTGTTTACGTTGAATAATGTGGGGATTGTTTGCGTAACGTGAAAAATATATAGACGAGCTTTATTTGCTAGAAATAGAAAGTGTAAAAATAGATATTACTAAAATTCAAAGTGCAGTGAAATGGAAATAAAGGAAATAAGGGAAGTTCAGAGTACAGAGGAAATAAGGCTCCGCTCCCACACTATCTCGATCAGTGTCCTCACTGATTCTTGAAGCATGCGAGAGGGAGATACAACTGAAAATGAAAATACAAAGAACTGAAATGTAGTAAATAATGAAGGAAAAAATGAAAATCTAGTCTCGGCCTCTGTCACGTCCGCGCTGGCGTCCTCTGGCTCTAGCAAGGGCTACTCTATCCTCATAGCTCATGGCTCCGGTGTGGTAGACGGTGTCCCGGAGTCCTTCGACCTGCAGGGTCAGATTCGCTAGGCTCTCAGTGATCGTAGCTTGGCCGGTGTGAAGTTGTTTCATTTGAGTCCGGTGCCAAGCTTCGAACTGGTCAGCTCGCTGATTCTGCTACTGCAGCATCGTGAGTATCTGTGCCTGCTGGTCTAGGGAGCGACGGAGGTCCTCTTCCGTGTAGTCTGGCACGGGATGGTGACGGCGGCGGCGAGAAGATGTACCTACTGGAGGAGGAGGCTGCGATGCCTCTGGCTGCTCGGACCTGTCCAACTCAGCTTGGATTTCATCGTCGGAATCATGAGTGGGATCCTGAGTGGGAACAGCGGCAGCAGGAGGGGCAGTGAGGTCGAACAACCAGTTGGTACGGTCCTCTGGATGGATGCGGGTGCGGGACGGAAGGATGATGCTTCAGACGGTCTTGCCACGCACAACCGGATGGTATTTCCCGTCAGCTCGGGAGCGGATGAGATGGGAGGCCCTGCAGTGGTCGGTGTCAAGGAACACCGAGGGGATGGAATGGAGGTGCTGGAGGCGGTCGCTAAGGTTCAGCCCAAGTGCAATAGCCGTGACAATCCCGCCAAAGTAGAATGGCTTCGAGCCACGGTTGCAGTTGGCCTGAATGTGAGCCAGCAGAAACGGGGCAGCGTTGACGGGTTCATTGTTGAAGACGCAATGAAGAAAGAAGAGCTCCTTGGAGTTCACTTTGTGGTTGCTGTCTCTGGCGAAGATAGTGTTACTCAACGCTCTATGAAAGTACCTGATGGCGGGGTTATGGATGTGAGTGGCGTGCAGGGAGTCCCAACCATCGGCATTTAGGCCGGTCAACTGATACCACAGCGCGAAGGCTTCGTGCTGGAACTGATCAGTGATACGGCGATGAGCATTGTCGCCGCGGGGTAGCTGTAGGATGCTGGCGATCTGATTCTGATTCACCTGATAGTTGACGCCAAACATCCGGAAACATGCGGCACCCGTGTGCTGGTTGAGTTCGCCGCTGCTGGTGACGTAAGTGAACGAACTCAAGAACTCAAGAGTGAGTTGTTCGTAGGTTGGCTGGGGGTTGGTGCAGAGGTTCCAGATGCCTGCTCGTTGAAGCATCCAGGTTACACCTTCAAGGAGTCCGAGCTCCGTGAGCGATGGAAGGTGCGGGTAGTGAGTCGGCTGGAGTGACCTCTGATGAAATGCAATGTACTGTGCTCGTTGTCTTTCGCCTAACTCGCCTTCAGGGAAGGAAATGTTGCTGACATCTGCATTTCCGGCCATTGTTGAAGATGAAGAGGTTTCAGAGGTTTTGGGGTTTTTCGGCAGAGAGGGAAAAATGACAGAACGGTGGTTTGGAGGTTGAATTTGGAGTTGAGGTTTATAGTTCAATATGGGGAGGACGAAAATCGTAGTGGGGTATGAATTTGGATGTTTGAAAGTGATAATGGAGGGAGTGGAAGGGAACACGAACCCTGTTTTATCAGATAGCAGTTCTGGACTGCGTGACGGTCGTCACCCGCGTGACGCTCGTCATGGGGCTGTGACGGTCGTCACAGTAGCAAAATCTGCAGAACGCAGAATTTTGCTCTGAGGGCGTACTCGTGGTGATTTTAAAGCTTAGTATTGATACGGTGACGTAATATAACAACCAACAAACAACAAATAATGCGAAAACAGAATAATTGCATAAAACTAGAGTTGAAATAACATAAAATTGAAACAATTGTATGTAATACATAAAGAAAACGAACAAAGCGAAAAATCCATATGATTAAATTAAACTAAACTAGACTAGACTAAACTGAAACTACTGCTACGAGCTAATAACTAATCTTTTCGTGCCTTCAACTCATCGAATTTCTGTGAATAGTAATCGAGTTGGTCGCAGACTAGATCCATGAAGCCTACCAGTTCGCTGTGCATGCCTGCGATATCAGCTTTTACATTAGTTAGAGCTTTATCAACGTCGTCCAATCTGAGTAACACGGTATCCATTTTGTCGGTGGTCTCCTCAGGGATAGGCTCAGGATAAGTATTGTAGTGTGGAGGAGTCATAGGGTCTACTTCAGTTTCAGATGCAGCGTCCTCATAGTACATGTAGTCGTGTGCCTCAGAGATGTGGTCACTGTCATACATATAGTTCTGCGGTGTTGACTGTGGTGAAGGAGGTCCCATAGGCTCATCTAATTCATAGAGCCAGTTATCCTTGTTGTGGATGCTTGTCATCAGATGATCAGGCAGTGTGAATAGTTGTACTGGTTTTTCGTTAATAAGGTACTCATACGGTCCAGGTCCCATAGTCCCTAAGATTCGCCTGTTAAAGCAGAATTGTATGTTCATGGGTCTGATGGTACCAAAACGAGTGCTGGCATTTAAATGGAATCTAAGGCCAAGCTCGTGGGCAATCATTGTTACTAGGCCTCCTATAAGAATAGGTGTCTGAGGTTCCAGCGTGAGGCGTTTGAAAGATCTCATCATGAAAGGCACTGCATTTACTGTCCGTCCCTGAGAAGCACAGAACATGATGAATAACTCCTCCTTAGACACTGTAGTAATATTTTATTCTTTTCCAAACAAGGTGTGAGCTAGTATCTTATGGAAGTATCTGAAGGCTGGGTTATGAATGTCATCATTGTACATTTTGTCTGGTTCAGGGTGATAGTCGCCTGTAATTCTACCCCAGAAGTGATCGAGTTGCAAATCAATATCGTCATCTTCTGCACTGATGAACACATGCGGTCCGCTAGGGAATCCTAGGAGGTTAGCTAGTGACATCCTGCTGTGGGTTTGGTCCATTCCAAACAATCGGAAGGTAATCAACTCTGTGCTGGATCCAAAACCATAGTTGGGTGTGTATCTGAAAGAACTAAGGAATTCGTAGGTAAGATCCTTGTAGGTAGCGAAACGTGTTTTCAGAGCAGTGTTCTCCCAACCCAGTTGATTGAACAGGTATTGAGTGCTATCCGTGATCCCTAGTTTATCCATAGTAGCCTTGTCATAATACAGCGTTAAGGCGAATTCTCTTTCGGTCAGTGCTGCAAATCTTGCCTTTTGAGTGAGTCCTCTGAAGTGAACCTTTGTGAAATCGTACTCGGCCATACTCGCAGGTAATTCGGAGAAAACAGAAGGAATGTTTTGAAGGCTTTTAAAAATCCTGAAAAGTTTGAAACAGGAAATTGAAGTCAGGATTTTTAGAAACGAAAAGTGGTAGAAACAAAAGACAAAAGAGAAAAAAATAAAATAGGAATAAAAGTACAAAAATGAATGAAAGTAGAAAGTAGTAGTAATTTTAGAATTTTTGTTGGATTTTTCAAAGTAGAATTTTAAGTAAAAATGAAATGCAATAACGAGGGAAATTTGGGTTGCCTCCCAGTAAGCGCTGTTTTTAACGTCTAAAGCCTGACGATAGCTTGGTGAGAAGCTATTCGGGTGTCTGAGCTGGAAGCTCAAGCAATGTTATATTGCTGACTTGAGTACTGTTGTCGTTCTTATTGTAATGTTTTAGACGTTGCCCGTTTACGATGAATGGTGCATTCGTCTTATCGGTAATTTCAACAGCTCCACTCTGAAGTACTTTAGTCACTTCATAGGGTCCAGACCACCTAGATTTTAGTTTTCCTGGGAAGAGTTTTAATCGTGAATTGAAGAGCAATACGATGTCTCCCACACTGAATTGTTTCCTGATTGAACGTTTATCATGCCACCTTTTAGTTCGCTCTTTGTAGATACGGGCATTTTCGTAAGCGTCTAATCGAAGTTCTCCTAACTCGTGTAGGTTCAAGATTCGCTTTTCTCCTGCCTCGGTGTAGTTGAAGTTGAGTGTCTTAATGGCCCAAAAGGCCTTATGCTCTAACTCTACAGGGAGATGGCAGGATTTACCGTAAACTAATTTATAGGGGGTAGTACCTATTGGTGTCTTAAATGCGGTCCTATAAGCCCATAAGGCTTCTTGTAGCTTCGATGACCAATCTTTTCTCGAGGTAGCGACAGTCTTTTCCAAGATCTGTTTTATTTCTCTGTTCGAGACCTCTACTTGTCCGCTAGTTTGCGGATGATAGGGTGTAGCTACTCGGTGCCTGACTCCATATCTAGAAAGAAGTTTATCGAATATTCGTGATATGAAGTGAGATCCTCCGTCACTAATGACGAGTCTGGGTACACCGAATCTAGGAAAGATTGTGTTTTTGAAGAGTTTGATTACTACTCGTGCGTCGTTTGTTGGAGCAGTTATGGCTTCTATCCATTTAGACACGTAATCGACAGCGACGAGTATGTAATTATTACCAAAAGAAGGTGGGAAAGGTCCCATGAAATCTATTCCCCAGACGTTAAATATTTCTACCTCTAAGATTCCTTTCTGAGGCATTTCATCGCGTAGTGAGATGTTGCCAGTTCGTTGGCATCTATCGCACTTTTGCACAGCGATGTGAACGTCTTTCTAGAGATTAGGCCAGAATAGGCCAGCTTGGAGAATCTTAGCGCACGTCTTGGACGTACTAGCATGACCACCGTATGGTGCTGAGTGGCATTGGGAAATAATATTTTCTATTTCTTCCTCTGGGACACAGCGACGGTATATGTTGTCGGCCCCTCTCTTGAAGAGTAGGGGTTCGTCCCAATAATAGTGTTTCAGATCGTGGAAGAATTTCTTCTTTTGCTGATAAGTAAGATCTGGTGGAAGCACGCCCGCAGCGAGATAATTAACGATGTCAGCATACCAAGGTAATGTGACTTGGGCATAGACGGCTTCTACGGCTTTTTCGAATTCTGGATCTTCCGAGATTGAGTTGGGTATGTCACTTTCCAATTTGGCTATCAGACGTTCGTACGGGAAATCGTCATTTATCGGTACTGGTTCATGTCTGATACCTTCTATTCGGGATAAGTGATCTGCAACAACGTTCTCGGTTCCTTTCTTATCTTTGATTTCTAAGTCGAACTCTTGTAGTAACAGGATCCATCTCAATAATCTTGGTTTGGCATCCTTTTTGCTTATTAGGTACCTTATGGCAGCGTGGTCTGTGTATATTATAATTTTTGCTCCTACTAAGTAAGAACGGAATTTGTCAAGCGCAAATATAACTGCTAGAAGTTCCTTTTCTGTGGTAGCGTAGTTCATTTGGGCAGGATCTAAGGTTCTACTGGCATAGTAGATAGCATGGAGTTTCTTGTCCTTCCTTTGTCCTAGAACTGCGCCTACAGCGTAATCACTCGCGTCGCACATGATTTCGAACGGTAGTCTCCAATCGGGTGGTTGCATGATTGGTGTGGTGATAAGGGCTGATTTCAATGTTTCAAATGCTTTTAAACAGTCGTCGTCGAAGACGAATTCAGCATCTTTCATCAACAGGCCGGTCAGAGGTTTTGTGATTTTCGAAAAGTCTTTTATAAATCTTCTGTAGAAACCGGCATGTCCTAGAAAACTCCGTATTTCTCGTACGGATTTTGGAGGTTGGAGATCTTTTATAATCTCTATTTTAGCTTTGTCTACCTCAATCCCTCTATCTGATATGACATGTCCTAGAACTATTCCTTGTCGGACCATAAAATGGCATTTTTCCCAATTTAGGACGAGGTTTACTTTTACACAACGTTCTAGTACCATTTCTAAGTTTTGTAAGCATCCTTCGAAACTTTGTCCACATACCGAGAAATCGTCCATAAACACTTCCATAATGTCGTCTATAAAATCTGCGAAGATTGCCATCATGCATCTTTGGAAGGTTGCTGGAGCGTTACAGAGTCCAAACGGCATTCGGCGGTAAGCAAAAGTACCGTAAGGACAGGTGAATGTAGTCTTTTCTTGGTCATCAGGATGGATGGGAATTTGGAAGAATCCTGAGTAACCATCTAGATAGCAGAAATATGAATGTTTGGCTAGTCTTTCCAACATTTGGTCTATGAAGGGTAACGGGAAGTGATCTTTACGCGTAGCCTTGTTAAGCTTCCTATAATCAATACACATCCTACTTCCAGTCACGACTCTTTTTGTTATCGATTCGCCTTTTTCGTTTTTAACTACTGTGACTCCTCCTTTCTTTGGTACGACGTGAATTGGGCTGACCCATTCACTATCGGAGATCGGATAGATGATTCCTGCATCTAGTAATTTCTTTACTTCATCTCTGACTACAGTGCTCAGGATGGGGTTCAGTCTTCTCTGATGCTCTCGAGAGTTTTTAGAGTCTTCCTCTATTGTAATTCGATGCATACAGATTGAAGGGCTTATACCTTTTAGATCGCTTATGTTATAGCCTAACGCGGTGGGGTACTTCTTTAGGATTTCTAATAACTTTTCAGTTTCTGGTTGTCTTAAGTCGACGTTGACTATCACTGGTCTTTTCAGTTCATCGTCTAGAAATTCATATCTAAGGTTTTTGGGTAGTGTTTTAAGTTCTAAAGATGGGTTCTTCGGACCTGGCATATGGTTTGGGGTCAGTGCTAAGCTTTCGCTTAGGCTGTCGTCCTTGTACGGTTTACGACAATTATCGTCTTCAGAAATGTCGGGTATTTGAATCTTTATTATTTCTAAATACGTGGTCTCTTCATTTTCAAGTTCTCTTATGCATTCGTCAATTTCATCTACTAAATAGCAGGTATCGTCTATTGCTGGTGCTTGTAAGAACTTGGTGAGAATGAACTCTATCTTTTCTTCTCCTACTTCGAATGTTAGCCTTCCTTTCTTCACGTCTATAATCGCTCCGGCTGTAGCTAGGAATGGTCTTCCTAAGATAATTGGGGTAACAGTGTCCTCCTTGATGTCCATGATTATGAAGTCGGTCGGGATGTAGAATTGTCCTATGCGTACTGAAACATTTTCCAGTATTCCGACGGGGTATTTTACTGATCTGTCAGCTAATTGTACGGACATTTTGGTTGGCCTGAGGTCTCCCATATTCAGCTTTTTGCATATAGATAAAGGCATAACACTGATACTGGCTCCTAAATCGCATAGAGCTTTGTCTATTACGAACTTTCCTATGACGCAGGGTATGGAGAAACTACATGGGTCTTTTAATTTAGGAGGCATGCAGTTTTGAATAATAGCGCTACACTCTGCAGTAAGTGTAACTGTTTCGTTATCCTCGATCTTTCTCTTATTCGACAGGATCTCTTTGAGAAATTTAGCGTATGACGACATTTGAGTTATCGCTTCTGTAAAAGGAATAGTAATATTCAGCTGTTTAAGGAGCTCTACAAATTTCTTAAACTGTCCTGAAGTTTTAGAGTTTATTAGTCTTTGTGGATAAGGAATAGGTGGTTTATATGGCGCTGGAGGTGCTTGAGTTTTTTCACTTGCGGTATCCTCCTTCTCGTTGTCCTCCTTCTTCTCTAACTCAGATTCCTTTTCTGCTTGTTCAGTTTGTTTCTGTTGCATGGCTGAGTTTTCGGTCCTCGGATCGATCGGTTCGTCCAGTTCTTTTCCACTTCTTAGTATCACAGCATTTGCTTGGCCTTTGGGATTCTGTTCGGGTTGTCCAGGAAATGTGCCAGCAGGTGCGGCAGCAGATGCTTGTTGTTGAGCCACTTGTGATATCTGAGTTTCTAACATTTTGTTGTGGGTGGATAAAGTGTCTACTTTTCCTGTCAACTGTTTAATTTGCTCGCTAGTGTGTATGTTTTGATTCAGGAACTCTTTGTTCGTTTGAGCTTGAGTAGCTATGAACTTTTCCATCATCAATTCGAGGTTTGATTTCCTAGGTGCATTATGAGCAACTGGTTTTTGATATCCTTGCGGAGCAGTAGGCATTTGCAATGCATTTTCGCTTTTGTAAGAAAAGTTTGGATGATTTCGCCAACCTGGGTTGTAGGTATTTGCGTAGGGATTTCCTTGAGCATAATTTACCTGGTCTGGCGAGATTCCGGCTAGCAATGGGCATTCGGGTGCATTATGAGTGGTGCTTCTGCATAACTCGCAATTTGGAGTTACTGCAACGACAGTTGCAATGGGGTTAACGGTCAGACTATCAATCTTCTGCGCTAGAGCATCTACTTTAGCATTGAACTTTTCAAGGCTGCTGATTTCGTACATCCCACCTTTCGCTGTGGTTTTCTCAGTTGGAGTGCGTTCACCTCCCCATTGGCAATGGTTTTGTGACATGTTTTCTATTAATTGATAGGCTTCATCGTATGGCTTATCCATAAGTGCACCGCCCGCGGCAGCGTCTATTGTCAATCTAGTATTGTATAGAAGCCCATTATAGAAAGTATGGATTGTCACCCAGTCTTCTAGACCATGGTGAGGACATGTTCTCATCATATCTTTGAATCGTTCCCATGCTTCGTAGAGAGATTCAGTATCTTTCTGTCGAAATCCATTGATTTGAGCTCTAAGCATAGCGGTTTTGCTTGGCGGAAAATATCTCGCTAAGAAGACGTTCTTCAATTGCTCCCACGTCGTAACGGAGTTGGATGGTAACGATTGTAACCATGTCCATGCTCTGTCTCTAAGAGAGAATGGGAAAAGACGAAGTCTTATCGCGTCTGGAGTTACTCCATTTGCTTTCACTGTGTCTGCGTATTGTACAAACTTCGTTAGATGTTCGTTCGGATCCTCAGTTGCGTTTCCTGAGAATTGGTTTTGTTGTACAGCCGACAACAATGATGGTTTCAGCTCAAAATCATTTCGGGTAATAGCTGGGGCAGCAATGCTACTTCTAGGCTCCATCTGAGATGGTGTAGCGTATGCCTTCAGCGGTTTGTTCGGAGGTCCTTCAGCCATCTCTGGTTCTTCTTCTTCTGATTTGGGAATGGGAGTGAGATGTTCGGGAGTGTTATGTTTGAGTTGTTTGAGTTGGTACTCAATGATTCTACTTCTTAAATGTAAGAAGCGTTCTAGTTCTGCGACTGAAGGTTTTACGATATCGCTTTGCGGGCGATTTCTTGGCATACAATCGACAGAACTAGTAAAGGAAAAATGAAAATTGTTTACCTAGTCTATACGGCGTAACAGAAGGTTACACTATTGACTAAACGGGTCCCCGGCAACGGCGCCAAAAACTTGATCGCGACTTTCTATGTCTAATACAACTAACTGCAAGTGCACAGTCTATCGCGTAGTAATAAAAGATATCGATCCCACAGGGACTCGTAATCAAACTAGTGTTCTCGGGAGTTACTATGTTTAGCTAGGTAGAATATGTTTTAAGGGAATAAGATTGTCACTAAAAGAGGGAACTAAGATTACTGTTTAGATTTTAATTAATTGAATCGATACGTAGTAATTGTGTTCTTCAGGGATTTGATAAGTTACTGGTGTATGAAATAGTTTTCACAGTTTATTTAAGCAGAAAATGGAGATTTGAAGACTCTCGTCTCACGATGGTTATTGACGCTAATCATAATCCTAAGGGCCAAACGTATACTTTCGTATCCCGTTCGGGATTAAAACTATTTTTTGGAAATCTCTAAGTTCTAATTCGTTTTAAAGTGCTTTCGCTGTTATTAAAACAAATGCCTAGTGTTTACTATCTGACCTTACCGCAGCTTTCGCTTGTTGGTTCGTATCTTAATTAATTTCCCACTTTCGTGGCAAAACTACTTTTAAATAAGTTCTCGCTTTCGCGACGAAGTTTATTCAGTGAATCAATTTTAAACACTTAGACCATAGATTATTTTTGTGAAAAGAAAGTTTTCAAACAAGAGTTATCAAATCCCATTCGAATTATTACTACATATCGATTGCCTAAGTTTAGCTAGACATGGAATTGGGAAGAACAAAACATAAATAATAATAATAAATAATAAATTGCATTATGTTAAAACAGAAGTCGATCAAAATGAAAACCTGTAAATATGCCAATTGGCCTTTGGGCAGATCCTCCACAGATGTTGGCAGGATTCTGGTCTTTAGTGTCAATTTGATCGCACAGTGCAGTAGCAATTACAAAAGAGCGGAAATGGGAATAAGGAAATGTAAAGGAGAAATGGATACAAATAAAAACTGGAAAGTAAATTGCTCTGGAAATTAAATTCGGCAGCACTTCATGGTATGAATGCAGCTCCCTTTTTGAAGTCCCCTGCTTCCCTTTTTATAGAAGTGGAATCCCAACGGTTATCTCTGAGGATGATGGACCTTGAGGCAGATAATTTAGGGAGTAGTGGACCACTTAATGGGAATTGGAACTGCTCTTTTGACGTGTAATCTGAGTGGGGCGTTTTTGCCTGCATGACGGTCGTCACAAGGTGTGACGGTCGTCACCCGTGTGACGGTCGTCATGCATCTGTGACGGTCGTCACATCAGCAAAAACTGATTGCTGCGCTTTTCACTGTGTTTTCACTCCTTTTTCGTCCATATTTCATCTGGGATTGCTTCTTTTCTTCATGTTGCCTTGTTTAGACGTGATCGTTGAATACCTGCAAAAACATCAGACAAATACACGGAAATAACCCGAAATCAGATCGAAAACGGTTAGCTTTTAGTCGAATTATGCATAAAAACATCTATATGATTTCGTGTTATCAATTTGCCTCATCTTATGATTGTTATGGTAGAAGTGCTCAAATTCATGTTTTGTCTAAAAATGACAAAATAGGAGTCTTTTTATTAGATATGAATTGACTTATTTTTATTGGCAAAATATTTAGCAAGATGTCACATAAGTTGTCGAGACATCTTGGCTCCGTTATCCACTTGTGAGTTACTTTTGAAAATATTTCGTCTAATTTTTTATTTTATAGGATCTTTTGGGAATAAATGATATATGGATCTTATGTTATTTTATTCAAGATTTTGGATGGCACTACTACAAATAACGCTATTAATAACAGCTGTGAATTACATATAACCTCGGCTACACATGCGAGATAATAGATGACAACATGAAAAACAATCACTTGTCACTTCAGTTAATATAAAGCTGAGGTTAGAAATTAAAAGGTCGTGGGTTCGATCCTCGGGATCAACATTTTCAGAACTGGATGGTATGCCAAAGTTTTTACCTCGGTTTTATTTAACTCTGAGGTAAAACCGAAGGTTTTTTTTTTGTAATATCGTTTTCACCTGTACTAAAGAACCATATTTCTAGAACCAATTACAGGATTATATAACCATATTTTTTGGAACCTGTATTACAGAACCATTTTCAAAACTAAAACAAAGGATTATGAAACAAAAGCAATAACCAAAATAGAAAGTTGTGTAGTCTGTCCAATAGGACATGTCACTAGTCCTTAAGAACCTATAGTTTGAACAACAATTGAAACTAATTAGGTAAATTAATAACAACTTCAAATATATAGTACAATGGTTAAAAAGGAGTAAAATGATTAATTATAAATTTCAAAGGGATATAAAATATTTACTTACTAGTTTTCCCATATCCACTCTTCATGATCACGACGAATAGCATGCATATCCCCTGGATCATTAGATGCTTAACGTGAATGTGTTGTTAAAAAAGGCGTCTCATAGTTAAAATCTTGATTTTCATTAGTACTATCGAAAAGATGTTTACCTTGAAGAATAATTGACCATCTAGTGCTAGAAGGATCAGTAACATAAAAAACTTGTTTTACATGGGATGCCATGATGAAAGGTTCATCCTTATAGGTAGCCTTACAAATATCAACCTGTGTGAATCCCAATTTATCAGTTTCTACATCAGTGTTACTGTCAATCCACTAGCACTTAAATAAAGACACTTTAAAAGAAACATAGTCAATCTCCAAAATCTCCTCAATGACCCCAAAGTACACCCTAGATGCTAGTACAAGATTGTTATCTTTGGAACTAGAAAAGTATATGGATTCAGCCTCAACCATAATCCACTATTTTGCATGGTGCTACGATCATCCTTTGATTTTGTATAGAATGAATATTTAGAAATATAGTATGTACTCCAAGTAATTACAGTAAACTTAGGCATATGTGACAACCATTTGCGAAGATCTGATGCACTACTCTCCTTATAAATACTTTCCTTAAACCAATTTATGAAGTTTTGCTATCCTTTGAACAACCATTTTTCATTCATCCGGGAAAATTTTTCCTTTAAAAGAATTTTGTGAGTGGTCAATTAAGATTGAACGTCACTAAGGTTATTCAATATATGCAAACGTGCTTGAAGAAATACATCTCAGAAAAATGCCTTAACATTTAAAATTTTAATACCTCTACAATCATAACAATAATCATGATGAGACTCAGGAATTCCTATAAAGGAAGCTTATGATAAATAGTTTGTGTAAAATTCAATAGCTTCTTCTGTGATGTACCTTTCTATGATCAAAGCTTTCAGACAATGATTATTCTTTGTATACTCTTTTAAAATATTCATGTAACACTCTACTGGATACATCCACCGTAAATAAACTGTACCACAAATTCTAATCTCCCTTATTAGATGAACAACTAAGTGAATCATAATGTCAAAGAATGATGGAGGGAAAAACATCTCTAATTGGCACAAGATAATTGCAACTTCGTGTTCCAAGTCATCTAAATTTCCAGGATCAATAACTAAACTATATATAGCATTGAACATATTTTTTGGATCAACATTTTCAGAACTATATGGTACGCCAAAGTTTTTACCTCGGTTTTATTTAACTCTGAGGTAAAACCGAAGGTTTTTTTTTGTAATATCGTTTTCACCTGTACTACAAAACCATATTTCTAGAACTAATTACAGGATTATATAACCATATTTTTTGGAACCTGTATTGCAGAACCATTTTCAAAACTAAAACAAAGGATTATGAAACAAAAGCAATAACCACAATAGAAAGTTGTGTAGTCTGTCCAATAGGATATGTCACTGGTCCTTAAGAACCTATAGTTTGAACAATATTTGAAACTAATTAGGTCAATTAATAACAACTTCAAATATATAGTACAATGATTAAAAAGGAGTAAAATGATTAATTATAAATTTCAAAGGGATATAAAATACTTACTTACTAGTTTTCCCATATCTGCTCTTCATGATCACGACGAATAGCATGCATATCACATGGATCATTTTCTTTAGATGCTTGACGTGAATGTGTTGTTAAACAAGGCGTCTCATAGTTAAAATCTTTAGATGCTTGACCTGTATAAGTAGTGTCCAAGACTGTGTTTGAAATTTCCTCTAAAATGAAAAGTCTTCTCCATTCCAATGTATTAGATAAACCCATTAGATGCTATCATGATGTGCATCAGCACACAATAATTTTGAAAAACCAAAGGCAACTTCAATAATCATCAAGAAGTAAATTTAGTTTGAAAAAAAATAAATGATAGTACAATATATTCATAAAATATTTTAATATTTTAATGTTTTAGAAAAAAATATAAGAGTTTTCCAATACATTTAAAGTGAATTTTTTTTATTTGAATTCTTTTTTTTAAATGGCCTATAAAATTATATTTGATTGGACAAGTAAATAGTTGTGATTTCAATTTGATTTTTTTTTTGTTAAAACAAATATTAATTTTTAGTTTCATTTTTATAGTTTTTTCTACAAGTATGTGTTTATTTCTACCTATTAGGCTCATTATCGGAATCAAATAGATAAAAGACCTATACAAATGGCTTAGCAAAAATATGTAGGTAAAAGACATCTCTACCTACGATTGTTTTGGAGGTCAATAAAAGCCTCTGTTGGTATATGTCACTTTTCTTGTAGTGCCTAATCAACTGAATGGCCTTGAAAACATTTTTAGGTAAATTTGTTAAGTAAATATAGGCCTTAAAAGTATTTTAGGTGTGTTTGTGTGTGAGTTTTTTTAGTACCTTAGGAGTTATTCTCTCATTTTTATAAGACTCTGGTCACTCCGACACAAATGACCAGACGATCTTTCACAATTTCTTTTTTTCACAACTCTGAAGCTTCCAAGTTTCTTTTTCAGATATTTCAATCATATAAGCACTTAATTGGAACTTTGAATCTTCTATTTGACGAGACTTGAAAACTCTTCAATTTAACCACTATCATTCAAGAGTTGGAAAGATATTACCATCGACTTCAACAAGCATAATCGTTGTGGTCATCAAACCACTAAGAAGGTTACAAACGTCAGGATCATCAACTTCATACCTGCAAGCACATATATCCACATTCTAGTCTCATCCAACCACGTTTTTAAGAATTCCATCGCTTACAAAGTTAGAGTGGTTAGCTGGGATATTTCCTCCCATGAATTAGGTATCACCCATAATCTTGGTGTTTTTTGTATCAAGTAGGAACTCGTGCATCTTTTGATTTTATAGAGCACATTTTGAACAATTTGTGAAGCATGGTGAGTCTTATGTCATGAAACTTACCATTCGGTTTTTTTTTTTTTGATTTGTGGTATTTTGATTATAAAAATATGACATTTTGACAAATGATGATGAGGTTGATGTTGTTCCTGACATTCTCAATTTTTATTATAAGAAATTTGTTGGAAAACATGTTGTTGACATTATGCTACTCTCTATAGTCCATGTTGATCTAAATCCTTTTGAAGAAATTATGAGCGTTACTCCTCTTTCAAGACTTGTGAGAAGTCACGTTCTTAAAGCTTTGATTAATGAGACAAAGGCCTTACAAGACTGTATGTGAAGGAATTATTAAGATGTTGACTCCTCACTCTACTGAAGCTTCTTCTTCTTTTAGGCCTACTATTCCTGGTGATGAAAGTGCTACAACTTGTTTTGGTCACTTTGGATCTTTGGATTTGTCCATCTTTGGAAATGAAGAAGATAATGCTTCTATGAATGAGGATGCCTTTGACAATGACTATCCTACTTCTTTTCTATGATTTATTTTATTTGTTGGATTGACTTGTTTATTTTTTATTGGATTGTTTGAACATTTTCTTAGTTGGTTTATTTGTATTATACCATTTATCTGTTTAGATTTTTGGTTTGTGATTTTGCCCTAGAAACTTTTTATGCAAATAGGGGGAGAAGATGTGTACTTTTGTTTGCACTTATGTGGCACACTTATGTTTGTTGTTGTTTTGTTTAGTTCGATAAACAGAATGTCTAAATTGCATTTTCATCAATTTTAGTTGTTGTTTGCCTCATCTTATGATTGTTGTGGTAGAAGTGCTCAAGTTCATGTTTTGTCTAAAAATAGACAAAAAAAGGAGTTTCTTATTAGATATGAATTGACTTATTTTTATTGGCAAAATATTTAGCAAGATGTCACATAAGTTGTCGAGACATCTTGGCTCCGCTATCCACATGTGAGTTACTTTTGAAAATATTTCGTCTAATTTTTGATTTTGTAGGATCTTTTGGGAATAAATCATATATGGATCTTATGTTATTTTATTCAAGATTTTGGATGACACCACTACAAATAACGCAAATTACATAAAAAGAAATCACTTGTCACTTCAGTTAATATAAATGCGAGGTTAGAAATTAAAAGGTCGTGGGTTCGATCCTCGGGATCAACATTTTCAAAATTGGGTGGTGCGCCAAAGTTTTTACCTCGGTTTTATTTAACTCCGAGGTAAAACTGAAGGTTTTTTTTTGTAATGTCGTTTTCACCTGTATTATAGAACCATATTTCTAAAACCAATTACAGGATTATAAAACCATATTTTTTGGAACATATATTACAGAACCATTTTCAAAACTAAAACAAAGGATTATGAAACAAAAGCAATAACCAAAATGGAAAGTTGTATAGTCTGTCCAATAGGATATGTCACTGGTCCTTAAGCACCTATAGTTTGAACAACATTTGAAACTAATTAGGTCAATTAACAACAACTTTAAATATATAGTACAATGGTTTAAAAAGAGTAAAATGATTAATTATACATTTCAAAGGGATACCAAACATTTACTTACTAATTTTCCCATATCCCCTCTTCATAATCACGACGAATAACATGCACATCATCTGGATCATTTTCTTTAGATGCTTGATGTAAATGTGTTGTTAAACAAGGCATCTCATAGTTAAAATCTTGATTTTCATCAGTACTATCAGGAAGATGTTTACCTTGAAGAACAACTGACCATCTAGTGTTAGAAGGATCAGTGACATAAAAAACTTGTTTTACATGGGATGCCATGATGAAAGGTTCGTCTTTATAAGTTGCTTTACAAATATCAACCTGTGTGAATCCCAATTTATTTTGTATAGAATGAATATTTAGAAATGTAGTATGCACTCCAAGTAATTACAGTAAACTTAGGCATATGTGACAACCATTTGCGAAGATCCGACGCACTACTCTCTTTAGAAATACTTTCCTTAAACCAATTTATGAAGTTTTGTTATGCTTTGTTAACAACCATTTTTCACTCATCTGGGGAAATTTTTTCTTTAAAATACTTTTGTGAGTGGTCAAGTAAGGTTGAACGTCACTAAGGGTATTCAATATATGCAAATGTGCTTGAAGAAATACATCTCGGGAAAATTCCTTAACATTTAAACTTTTAATACCTCTACAATTATAACAATAATCATGACGAGACTCAGGAATTCCTATAAAGGAAGCTTATGATAAATAGTTTGTGTAAAATTCAATAGCTTCTTCTGTGATGTACCTTTCTACGATCGAAGCTTTCAGACAGTTATTATTCTTTGTATACTCTTTAAAAATCTTCATGTAATACTCTACCGGATATATCCACCATAAATAAATTGTACCATAAATTCTAATCTCTCTTACTAGATGAACAACTAAGTGAACCATAACATCAAAGAATGATGGAGGGAAAAACATCTCTAATTGGCACAAGATAGCTGCAACTTCGTGTTCTAAGTCATCTAAATTTCCAAGATCAATAACTTTACTATATATAGCATTGAAGAATAAACATAATCTGGTTTTAATCACCCTTACATTTCTTGGTAAAATGCCACAGATAGCCATTGCTAGAAGTTGTTGCATCAATACATGAAAATCATGGGATTTCAAGCCAATTAATCTGTGACTGTTCTCTAACACAAGTTTCTTCATATTTAATGAGTACCATTGAGAAACTTTGGTACCCTGCAAACAATCTCAAAAACTTTTTTTTCTTCTCTTTTTTAGAAAGAGTGTGACATGCTGGGGGCAAATAGATTCTATTTCCTACTTCTTTTGGAGCTAACTCTTGTCGTATACCCATCACAACCATATCCTCGCGGGATTTTTTAGTATCTTTTGTCTTGCCTTTAATTTTGAGAAGTGTTCCAATCAGACTATCACATAAATTTGTCTCTACATGTATCACATCAAGACAATGTATTACATCAAGACTAGACCAGTATGGAAGATCAAAGGATACCGACCTCTTTTTCCAAATATTTTTTTCCACGAACTTTTGTTTGTTTCTTTCCAAAGATAACCTTAATGTGTTTTTATTTTCTATAAACTTTTATCCCAGTTAAGGGCTTTGGAGCAATATCAAACTCCTGCTCTCCATTAAAAGCCTTCTGCAATCTATGATATGCATGATTGGATATTTAAAATTTTTGATGTCCGAGATAAATTGTCTTTTTTCCTTTTTATAATTGGTGGTGACATGTATCAACTTCACATAGCTCTATGTCTCTTGACGTTATATCTAGACAAATTACCGTATGCATGAAAGTCATTGATTGTGCAAAACAACATGGCACACAACTTAAAGCTATCACCTGTATACACATCATCAATATCAACACCTTCCTCCCATAAAAGTCTCAAATATTCAATCAATGGCGTTAAATAAACATCAATGTAGTTACGTGGTTGTTTTGGGCTCGAAATGATCATCGATATCATCATATACTCGCGCTTCATGCATAACCATAAAGAGAGGTTGTAAATTATAAGAAGAATGGGCCATGATATATGGCTAGTACTCAAATTACCAAAATGGTTCATTCCTTCGGTGGCAAGTCCAAGTCTAAGGTTCCTAGGCTCAAGGAAAAAATCTAGATACAAAGAATCAATTTTCTTCCATTGCAATGAATCAGCTACATGGCAAATTTTTCCATCACACACTTTTTCATCTGCATTCCATCTAGTATTCTTTGCGTCACTAGTATTACCAAACAATCTCTTGAACCTTGGAATTATCGGTAGGTACCACATCACCTTGGTAGGAATGCACTTGCTAGTTATACCATCAACGTCACAACACCATTTTCCTTCTGCTTGTAGCGTGACTCCCCGTACCTTGGGCATTCCTTCAAGTTTTCAAAACCTTTTCCTATATAATCTGAAATCATTACGACATGCATGTATTTTGTCATAGTCTAAACCTATTCGACACAATATCTTCTTGGCCTCATAAGCACGGTTTGACAGCGTGTTACCTTTGAGAAACATTTCTTTCAACAATTCAAGTAATTCAGTGAAATTTTTATCTGCCCACCCACCTCTTTCCTTAAGATTAAATAATCTTAACAAAGCCGACAATCTTGTAAATTTTTTATATCCCGGATAGAACGAATCTTCCATGTCTCTTCTCAAAGTTTCTATCAATAATATCTTTTTGAAAGCATCAACTCCAATATCATAAATGATGTCTTGTAGGGTATCATTCATAAATTTATCATCCTCAATTATATGTGACACAAGTCACTTATCTGTCGCTTCACCATGTCATACCTATTTCATGTGATTTTGAATAGTTCTATCACAACCACAATGATTAATTATAACATTCCTATGATGTTTTTTTTTTGTATTATAGAAGTTTTTACAAGGACAATAAAAATCCCATTATTGTCAGGAAGGTTTTTTTTCTGCGAAACTAAGAAATTGTTTCAATCCATTCTCATACTCTACACTTAATCTATTGGCTTTCATCCAACTATGATTCATAATCACATAAAGCTTCTGAAAAATATAAAAATAGTACACAACCGTAATACACAAGAACAACAACAATGGAGAATGACAAGAGCAACAATAATGGAGAATAACAGGAACAACAGTAATTAACCAAAGCAACATAAGAAGAACAACAACAATAATAACATACTAGATATTAATGGCGTTGTTTCATTCGTTAGGGCTCGTTGGAGAATAAGTGTTCTTTCGTTGGCTAGAGAAGAATTGTTCCTTTGCTAGGCCTCCTTGAAGAATAAGTGTTTTTTCGTTGGCCCGACAAGTGAATGAGATAAACACTGAGTGAATAAAAAATATAAAGAATTTATATCGCGATTTTACTGAAAACTGAGGTAACATAACCGACGTAAAACTTTAAAAAATAAGGGTGCCTTTTTGATTCCAAAAATAATAAATAATTAGAGACTATATATCTCGGTTTTATTAAAAATCGAGGTAAGATATCCGACGTAAAATCCATGGAAATTAAAGGCGCCTATTTGGTTCTATATAAAACATAAAATTGCAGAAATTGGGAATCAAAATCTCAAACACTGAGCATATTGTTATGTTGACTTTAAAAGAACCGAGCTAACATATTATTTTTTAAATCAAGGCACTCTCGATACATATGCCCTCGATTTTCTATTGTTCGTTGTGAAAACTTTGTCATAAAAAGCCTTATTTGTTGCAATGTGATTTATTTTATTCCAAAATCTACATGATTTATTTCGTTAAAAATTTGATATGCTAGTGATTTATTTTGGAAAGCCTAATAAGCCTTTAGTGTCGACTAAGGGGTAGGCGAGCTAGGCAAGGGTCTAGGGCCTCCAATTTCTTTTCATTTTTTTGTTACTATATTTAATAATATTTTCTGCTAAAAAAATTTAATAACATTTACACCACTACAAATAATACATCTTATGACCAAACTTTCAACTCAAGCAACAAATAACCAAGGTGTAAACCATAGGTGCGCCATATTTTAACTTTTTCTTTTAAAAATACCACATATTTCCTCGGTTGAGCTGAAAAATAAGGTAAACATTTTGATCCACCTCCTCTTTCAATCCCGACAACTACATTTTAGCACATGTTAATTTTATTAATTTTTTAATGACCTATTACCTCGATTATTTTAGGAACCGAGGGGAAAAGTAAGTTTAAATAAACTCCCCATTCGAATCCTAACAATTTCAATTTAGAAAATTTTAATTTTTAAAATATATTTTTTATAACCCATTACCTCGGTTATTTTTGCAACCGAGGGAAAAAGTAGTGTCTTTTAATTTTTTTACGCCTTTTAATTAAGTAACGAATCATAGTCATCTACTTATACAGTAACAACGATAAATATATTACCAACTCATAAATCCACATGAAAAATAAGTGATCCACGTAAAATCCTCGCCAGCTAATTAAAACGTGAATGCCACAACGATCCATATTGGATGAAAAGCCACGATATGCAAACTTAATGTAACAAAAATACGATAATTTAGATCGAACTCTGGTGTCGATAAGGGTAGCTTCTTGGTTCGACAAAATCCATGCATGTTGTAGTCGAAGTTTGTTCACATGCATGTTATAGTCGAAGTTGAAATATGTTGTGTTTAAAGCATGTCGAATTGGGATTTGCTTGTAAGCCCAATTGTTAAGTTAGTTTGTATCTTAAGTTAGCTTTGTAGTCTATAAATAGACTAGTTCTCTTAGGTTATTGAGAGAGTTTAATTATTGTTATTCACTTGTAATCTTTGAACCCTTATTGAGTAAGTGAATAGTAAAGCAGTTTTAACCAATTCCAGTTCTTTTTATTCTTCATTCTTTTCTCTCTTTTGTAAAACCTAATAGGGTTTCTTATGTGCGTTCAAGAAACTCAATCTTTTTCTCATATTTTTTGTTTGTTCTTGATGACACCAATTTACAACAAACTGGTGCGATGAGCGTGGAGGAGAAGATATTGTCAACAAAGTACGAGATTGAAAAATTCACCGGTGTGAATGATTTCGGTTTGTGGCGCTTGAAGATGCAAGCCATACTAGTTTAGCAGGGTTTGTTATAAGCATTGAAAGGATCAAAGAAGATGGATATGCACTAATAGAGAAGGAGAATATGACAATGATCGAGAAAGCCCACAATGCCATCATATTGAGTCTTGGTGATAAGGTTCTCTGACAGGTCTCGAAGGAGAAGACGACAACGGGTGTATAGACGAAACTCGAAGGTTTGTACATGATGAAATTATTGGCCAACTGTCTCTACCTGAAGCAAGCTTTGTACTCATTCAAGATGGGTGAAGAAAAATTCTTGGTTACGCAATTATATATGTTCAACAAGTTGATTCCTGATCTTGAAAATATCGAGGTCGAGATTGATGATCAAGATAAAACATTATTGTTGTTGTGTGCTTCACCTAAGTTTCACGCTCATTTCAAAGAAATTATCTTTTATGGAACATATTTGTTGACCTTTGAATAAGTTCAATCAGTCTTGTACTCAAAGGATTTGAACAAATGAAAGAAGCACAAGCTATATTCTGTTGGTGAAGGTTTGTCCGTTAAGGGGAAATTCTTGAAGAAAGATGGTAGGTTTGAGAAGAAGAAGGGTAAAGTTCTACAAAATTCTTATGGTGGTAATACTCCTGCAATTAAGTGTTATCATTGTAATAAGGAGGGCCATACAAGAAAGGTATGTCCTAATCAACCAAATAATCATGGGGGAAAGAATAATGGTAATGCAACCATTGTGTAAGATGGTTATGAATCATCTGATGTCCTGGTGGTTTCAAGCAGCGACTCTATCAAGGAGTGGATTATGGATTCAGGGTGTACTTGGCACATGAATCCAAACAAGGATGTGTTTGAGGAATTATGTGACCAAGATGATGGATCAGTGTTATTGGGAAACAACAAAGCTTACAAAATTGCAGGTATTGGATCTGTGCGCTTTATGAAAGAAATGATTCACTCGGGTCAAATAGATATTCCAATCATGGTATGGATCAATTCATAAGTTATATGATTTATTTTAATAATTAACCGATATTTCTTCTGAGTAATTAGTTTTAAAACTAAATCGTGCATGTTCTGTTATATTATGTAGTACTTTGATGAATTCAAGTGTGATACTTACTCGAAAGCAGGATTGGAAGAAATTAAGGAGGAATGGTGTCAATACATTCTTGAGTTGAGAATTGTATAAGGTATATGTATCGTCAAATATTGATGCGGGATAATAATATTTCTGGAAGTCGTATGTATTTGTAAAGTTATCGGTTTTGTAATTATATGTAAATTGACTGTATTTGTGAAGTTGTTTTGAGGATCGACTTGTGTTGAATTATATATAAGCAGGTTTATGTGAATTACAATGATTATGTCCAAAGTGTTGAATTACAATGTATATATAAGGCCAAAGTGTTGAATTACAATGTATATATAAGGCCAAAGTGTTGAATTAAAGGCCTGAATTATAAGCAAGTGAATGTAATTGTTATAAGCAAGTTTATTGAAAAAAATATAAAAAAATTGATTATTAAAAAAAAAATTAAAAAAACGTGAAGAATAGAGAGCACTTTTAAGTAAAAGCGTTGCTAAAGGGGGGCATAGAGAGCGCTCAAAATAGCGCTACTATAAAGGGGGAGAGGGAAAATAGGCAGTGCTTCTGAAAAGCGCTGCTAAGGGGAGGGGGGGGGGGGGAATAGGCAGCGCTTTTCAAAAGCGCTGCTAAAAGGGGGGGGGGGAAGCGTTGCTAAAAGTGCTGCTAAAGGGGGCCTATAGCAGCGCTTTTTCCATATAAAAAAGCGCTGCCTTTACCTTTAGCAGCGCCACTTTATGCAGCTCTTTTAAGCGCTGCTAAAGGCCAAAAAAAGCGCTGCTAAAGATCTTATTTGGCATAGTGATGGGGTATTAAATGAGTTTATGATTTTGGTTGTTGTTGATTGAAGGTGGGTTTCGGGTTTTTGGAAATTTGGAGGCTGTAGGTTGAAGAAAGGAGGATGAAAGTTTGGAAAGATTAGGTTGAAGGTGGATGGATGAATGAGAGGATGTCAATGGGTTTTCAAAGAATCAAGCTTTTTTCTCCCCCTCTGAAAATGGATTTGGATGTCCAATTTATAGAGTGGCTTGAGGGTGATTTGGGAAGAATTGAGTGAAAGAATCGTGTTGAGTTTTGTGCATTTTGGATCGTCTCACTCCAAGTCATTTTGCAGTTGTGTATTTTCCGTGTATTTCGCGTACGAGAATGTAATGGCAGCAGCTTGTAAAATTGTTTTCGTCATGTGCGTACAGGTGCTTGTTGTGGGGTCATGAAATTGGAGTCTGTTAGCAAATTAATGTCGTTGTGATTTGCTTGTGATGTGTTGTATGTGTGAATCATGTTGGCTGGTGTTGTAATTCTATTTGTGTGTATTTGATTTACATTGAAACTTACCTTGTCCTTTGTCGCAGGTTTTGTTGTGGCTTTTCCATGTGCAGTTTTTGGAGTGTAGTGAAGGTGGGCAATGGTTGTGTGTAGGCAATTGTTTTGCATTCCTGGTTGTGCGTCCAAGTTTTGCAATTGACTTGCGGCTTGCAGGTTTGACAGTTTGTTGTTTTCACGGCTTGGGGAATTTCTTTGCAGGTTATTTTGGTTCTTTACACATATCAGTGGGGTCACGCCATCTTGTGACATTCACTGTATTATGGACTTTTGGTGCTAACTTTTATGTAGCATCTAGAATTGGGCTTTTGTAATGTAACAATATGGACTTTTGGTGCTAACTTTTGTACAATTTTTGTATTTTGGATAATGGGCTTCCTTTTGTACCTATTTTTTTGTATAATTTTTGTAATAAATTGGGCTCTTGGATGTTTGAATGGGCCTATAATACAAATTGATCATTATTTAATAACAAACTTTTTTATGGCTTAGCTTATGAGTAGATACAAATCCAGTGGCTTGGTTGAACACTTGCAAATGAATTGGTATGTATTAGAACAAACTTATCATAAATTCGCTCATAGCTTGAAATTATTCGTGACCTGTCTTGGCAACCTCTAATGGCTTGCCAAACTTAAATTATTTTGTGAATTCTCCTGTTTAAACTTTGAAACAAATTTGAGAGTTTGATAGTTATTTGTAACACATTCAAATTACGCCTTAGTGAAATACTCACATATGACTTGCATTGAACATAGGCTTAAATCACAAATTAATCAAGTTAAGCTGAATCCTATCTTGGTTCAACACTTGAATCAAAGCTTATTACCAATCTTGAAACCAACCAAACCATGGCTTGAAAAATAAATTGACTGTGTCTTGAAGCTTGAGCAACCACCACTTGAACTAATTTTTGAAAAAGAAAAAAAAGAAACATCGTGGATCCATCCTTGAGAAAATAATACTAAAAATGGACCAGTTTTGGACTTTGAATGAATATGAGTTTTGAATCAACATGAATTTATATGAACTTTGCCACTTATATTGATAAACCAGATCTTGAACCCAATGAGTAACACAAAATTGTGTTAAGACTGCACATCAAATTCTGACTGAAAAGAATCGCCTCTTGACCATCTTTAACCATGAAACATTTGCATTGAAGTAGCCTAAGAACTTAACTCAATCATAACCATCCTGACTTGGGGGAAAAACCCTAGTTAGATCCTCAGATACACACACCATGCAAATCATATCTCCTGGCCTCAATCTTGAAACAAACTTGCCTGACCAAAATTAGGCCATAATTAGATGAACTTCAACCCACACTCTTGACTTGATATCCTCAAATAAATCTTGAACTCATCCTTGCAACAACTTGGATTTAGGCAACTGGAAAATAACATATGTTTTTATTTTTGAATAAAGGTTAATGACTGGATATACAAAATGAAAACTATACAAGATAGGACAAATTTGGGGTATGACACACGTATCGCTCACAACAGAGATTATGTCTAACGCAAAGTCGAAAGATCAACCGTATTGTCTCATTGATGATTTCTCACGCAACTCGATAACACAAAGCATTAAGAATCGATACCCACATGAATATTAGACCTAAATCTATGTCTAGAGTTTAGAATCTAACAAATGTTCATCTTAGATCAAGTTTGAACCGTATATATCTATAGAAATCTAAACTCATTAAGTAAAAAAATCAAAGATGACATCTCTATAGAGTTGTAAAAGAGATTTTATACAAAGATCCATAAATATACATACAATCAAGATAAACTTACATTCAAAACCCCAAAAAATTAAAAATATATAGAGAGGAAGAAAGAAGAACACAAATCTCATGGTTTGTCAATTCCGATTGAAGTGGATTCGACTCCGGATCGTCAAAATGCACCCTCAAATGTTGTTTCTAAGCTACTTTACTCACAAAATGTTTTTGATGAAGTTGGGGTAAAAATTTCCCAACAAATAACCTAAAAAATACTGAAAAGTGACTTAAATAGGGGTTGAAATGACGTGAACCGCGTTAAGCACGCTATGAGGGTGCTTAGCGCCATCAGCAAAATAACAATTCTTGTTTTCTTCATAACTTTCGAACCATAACTCCGATTGACATCCGGCCGGAAGTGTTGGAAAGTTTATTCAATGCTCTATATGATAATGGAAAAATATCCTTGATTGAACACCTAAATAATGAGATAAACAAAAATTAGAAAATATGATATTTATTTACAACCGCGCTAAGCGCGATCTCACTTAAAATACACATAAACCACCTTAAAGCGCGCTAAGCGCGGTCAAAGATCATTAGCTATTGCTTCTACATCAAAAACGCGTTGAAAAATGCGCTAAGCGCGAGTTGCCGTAAAAAAGTTGGTCAAAACTGTATTTTGAAGCATCCTTCTTGGCTCAAGCGGGTCCATACTTCAACCATGCATTATTACCTATAAAAACAGATGAAAAACTGTCAAACTCAAAAATATGTACACAAAAACGCATATTACACACTATAATGTAAATTGTATAAAATATACACAAAAATGGGGATTATTAACGAAAAACCAACGAATCAAGCCAATAAATGTCAATTATTCACACTCAAAATCAGTACATTTTAGGACTTATCACAAACTCCAAACTAATTTCTACCATAGGCACAATGGTTCTAATGACACTGATTCCTAATTTTAACATTAACATATAAATAAACAATGATAAGTAACAATAATAATAATATTAATTACATTATCAATTGCTCAAAATAGAAAGTACTTGACAATCCAACACTTAAAATGTCCAAATAAAATACAACATGATAAAAAAAATGACATAAATAATAAACTCTCACTAACCAAGTACATCAAAAGAACTCCAATTCCCATGTTTTCAACATGGTTTTTTTAACACAATTGGCCTAAGTTCCTTGGTTAAGGGATCAACAAGCATGAAGTCGTTACCAATGTACTCAACAATAATGTGATTTTTATTTACAAGTTCTCTAACTGTTAAATACTTCAATTCTAAATGCTTCAAAGTGCCAGAAGTTTTATTATTCTTAGAGTAGAACACAATTGCATTGTTATCACAGTAAAGCTTTAGTGGCCTAACAATGGAATCAACAATACAAATTCCAATTACTAAATTTCTCAACCAAACAGTTGAGTGGCAGCCACATAGCAAGCAATAAATTCTGCCTACATAGTAGAATATGCGATAAGAATTTGCTTTTTACTCTTCCAAGATATCGCACCTCCAGCCAACATAAAAATGTAACAAGAAGTAGATTTCCTATCATCAATACACCCGACAAGATCAGAGTTGATATACCTAACTATTTCCTAGTTATCAACTCTCCTTAAAACAAGCATATACTTTTTAGTTCTCTGCAAACATGTCATCACTTTCTTAGCTGCAATCCAATGATCATTCATAGAATTGGATTGGTATCGTCTCAAGACACCAAATTTGAAAGCAATATCAGGCCTCATGCATACTTTAGCATTCATTAAGTTTCCCAATGCACTATCAAAGGGTTTTCTCTTCATTTCTTCTTGCTCAATCTCATTTTTAAGACATTGATCTTTGTTGAATTTGTCACCTTTAGTAACTGGAACATCCCCTGGCTCACAACTCTGCATTTTGAACCTCTCTAAGACCCTATTGATATAAGCCCTCTGGGACAAGCCAAGTATAACACATGATCTATCTCTATGTATTTCGATTCCCAACATAAAGGATGCTTCACTGAGATCTTTCATATTAAAGAACTTGGTTAACATAGTTTTGGTCTTATAAAGTAGGCCAATATCACAACTGGCAAGCAAAATATCATCAACATATAACACAAGAAAGATGAATTTGCCCCACTGACCTTAAAATAGATGCACTAATCAAATTTATTTTCTTCAAAACCCAAGGAACTCACCACCTCATCAAATTTCAAGTACCATTGTCTGGAAGCCTATTTCAAACTATGAATACAATTTCTTAATTTATAAACTAAATGCTTATTACCACTTGTCGCAAAACCCCAAAGATTCTGCATACATACCTCCTAATTTAGATCACCATTCATAAAATCAATCTTAGCATCCATCTGATGCAACTCCAAGTCAAAATTTGCTACAAGAGTCATAATGATTCTAAAAGAGTCTTTAGTGGAAAAAAGAGAAAAAGTTTCATTAAAATCAATCCAATCCTTTTATGTGAAACCCTTAGCTATAAGTCTTTTCTTAAACCTCTTAATTTTACCTTTTGAGTCCTTCTTTGTTATGAATATTCACCTGCAAGCAATTGCCTTACAATTTCCCAGTAACCCACCAGTTCTAAGATATCATTATTGACAATGCATTTCATTTCATCATGCATTGCAGTTGTCCACATGCTAGATTGAGAACAAGTAATAGTTTCTAGATACTTTTTAGGATCAATAAAAACACCAATATCATAAGCATTCCCACTAAGATAAACTACATAATCATCAGTGATAGTAGGTTTCTTTTGTCTTACTGAACTTCTAACATGAACTTGCTCAACTAGATTAGCAGGTTGTGCAACCTCAACCACAACAAGAGGATCATCTACATTCTCAAAAAGTGGTTCAACCATATTTTCAACTGGATGTTTAGCCACGTTCTCATTTTAATAAAAACCTTCATGAGTAGCGGATGAGCTAAAATTATCAAAATTAGGAAGTGGAAGAGTAACAACATTATGCATAACATAATTAGTTTTATCATATGCAATGACTGGCTCAACAACATCAAGCTCAAGAAATTTTGCATGCATGGACTCCATGATTTTATTACCTATACCAGGATAGAAGAACCTGTATCCTTTAGCTCGATCTCGATATCCAATGAAAAAACAACGACTAGTTTGGGGTCAAGCTTTGTCACAAAGAAATTATATATTTTAACCTCAGCGGGCAACACCAGACACGAAGATGGTTCAGCTGGGTTTTCTACCTATCCAAATCTCAAAAGGTGTTTTTGGAACTGATTTACTATAGGAACTATGTTTAGTATATAGAAGGTTGTTTTTAAAACTTCACCCCACAAAAATTCTGGTAAATTACGCATGCTCATCACATTTTTGATCATATCATTAAGAGTGTGGGTTCGCCTTTCGGCTACACCGTTTTGTTCAGGAGTTCTAGGCATGATGTATTGTAGAATAATTCCACAATTCTGCAAGTATTTTTCAAAAGGCCCGTATGTTGCCTAGTAGAATCATATATACCATAGCACTCTTCATCACAGTCATAACACACCACCTTTATCACATTTCCTAGTTGCTTTTCAACCTCAGTTTTAAAGATTTTAAGTGCTTATAGTTTTTCCTTAATTAAGTAAAGATAGTTAAACCGGGAAAAATCATCAATGAAAATGATAAAAGGCTTAATACCAAAAAATACTAGGAGAAAAGAGCTCGCTAATATCTATATGAATAATTTCCAAAAGGTATGAACTTCTAGTTGAGCCTTTCTTGTTGGTATTAGAAAATTTTCCTCTAATACAATCCACACAAGTTCCCAAATCATTGAAATTTAAGAAAGGTAAAATATCATCTCTAATTAACCTTTCAGCTCTTTCTTTAAAGATATGGCCTAAATGCTTGTACCACAACAAAAAAATTTCCTCTAATTTTAGATCTTTTAGCAATGAAGCTCTCAACATTCAAGGAAGAGGAACCCCTTATACCTTTTATCAATGGAAGTCAGCAGGTGGGGAATTTAAGGCATGAGACACAATGAAATTCTCAGGTTAATATTATGGGATTTCAATTTGGTTTCGACATGAACCATCCCTATAATGAACTCCCTGACACCCCCACTGTTATCATATTTCATGTTCGTGAGTTGTTTCATTAAATATCCAAATTCAACATTATTAGATACCTGAAACCTCTCTCCAATAGTAGTAAGATATTTTTTTAGCATTATCTTTCTCAGGTAATCCGCTAATCAGATGTTCAAAAATGGTTCTCTTAAAAGCACACAAGTTAAGTCAGTTACTCCTTTATCACTTGGATTTAGAAATTTATCTCCTTTGCGCAGAAAAATCCCTTAGACCAAAGCATCTCCAATAGCTATATCTTTAATTAACCATAATATCTACATACAATTGTCCTTCTTTGGAAAGACAATCATAGTAATGACTGAAAACCATTCATCAAACTACAAAGAGGATTTTATAAATTAAAATGAGTAATCTCGCTTTGTTGGTAATCACACACAATAATTTATAGATGTTCTTGTATCAGAATCAAATTTCTCTTATTCAAAAAATCATGTACCAGTCATGAACTTAAGCAATATAGCATTCCTAAATCATATAATCTAAGTTTTGATACCAAACGTAAGTGGAAAAATTCACTGATCGATTATATAAAAAATTAGAAAATCAACACTTACTTGTTGAAGACGTGATTTGAGAATAAGGGTTGTTGATTCAGTGATTACATAGGGTTGTTGATTCCCAGTCACCTTGATTCGGAATCCCAAAAAGATGAGTAACTAGATATTCATTTGTATCTCACACTCTCGTTCACATCTCTCAATGGGTCAAGTGGTGGAGCCGTCAAATCTGTTTTTGATTCAGTGGTTACATATGGGAGGTAACCGCATAATATATATCCATAGTCCCTACTCATTATAGGGAAAGGGTTAAGTTAATATAAAAAATGGAAACATGTATACTTAAATAAAAATTTATAACTTACGAATTTCCGCTGGGGCAAATATAATATCTTCCTTCAATGATATGAACCACCTCATGATTACCAGCCTCCTTTTCATTATCACCGTCCTCATCATCTACCTCATTATCGTCTCACCTGGCTCCTCATGATCATCCTCACACGTAGGTATATGTGTGGATGGTAAGGGTACCTGTATGAGGTGTACGGTATGGAATCCCCCAGACTATGTGAAGGATGAAGGTACTTGTGGGGGAGTTGGAAAGCTAGATCTCCTAGACTGCATGAAGGATAAGGGAACCTGCTGGTAAGAAGGTTAAAAGCTAGATCCCCCATACTGCATGAAGGATGGGGGTACTTGTTGTTATGGATAACTAGGTCCCCTAGTCTGGTGATATGAATAACTAGGTCCCCTAGAATGACTAGTAAAAGATGGAGCCTTATATTGGCTAATAAAAGCTGGAGTCCCAGATTGGCTAATAAAAGTTAGATACTCCTGAGAGGAGAGTAGTATAACACCCTTCTACCCCACAAAATACTCACAAATAAAATAACTAATTAAAGATAAATAAATCAGAGTAAATCACCACCAGGATGCGACATTCATCATAAAACATCTAAACAACATCCTGATCCGTAAAAAAAAACTACTATGCAGCGGAAATTATAATCTTAAGTAATTAAATCCAAAACGTCAAAATAGTAAAAATCATAGTGACATCATATCTATAAAAACTAGAACATAAAAGTTCAACTCAAGGACGGCCCAACCTGATGTTACATATCAGAGCAAAACACTTTCTAAATTCAACGAAAATAAAACTAAATAACTCTAAATGCTAAATCTCCACGCACCAAGAGAGCTAATCCTGATCACCTACACGTTACCCACGTGAAGACAACATTCAAACAGGCAGAGTGAGTAATCACGAATCATTATAGAGATATAAAGAAAAAGATATACAAGTACAGTAGTATCAACAGTTCATTTACATCATCATAGTATCGTCAAATAAAATAATCATCATTAAGCCATCATCGTCGTACATCACTTAAAATCACGTAATCAATAACTTCGTTTATTCATAAATATGCAATGCCACATAGTATGAAATGCAACAACATAGACTCATGCATGTGGTACCAATTCATTTGATGGACATTAGGCCATCACACTCCAAAGATCCCCACCATAGGATTGATTCCCCTTGGAACCGGAGCACGTCCCAAACAATTCAATCCACACAATGGGATTGAAGCCACCACTGGACCGAAGTCCTAAAATTGTCACTGGACCGAAGTCCTAACTTCGTCATTGGACCGAAGTCCTAAATTATGCTATGAATGCATGATGCAAAACTTCATAATAATCACCATCATAGGATCGTCAAAGTTGCATCATCATTCATGAGAATTCATCAAAACATCATAGTATAACATCAATCACATACGTCACAATTCATCATAATACTTCAAAAGTTCATCCTGTTATAATAATTAAAATACAACATTTCAATTGCCCCACGGCACAAGGTCAACAAAGAAATAAGACAACACGAAGAATAAAATAAAAAAACATCTGCTCCTGCTCGCTTGGGGTTCGCCCAACGAAGCAAGGGCGAAATGCCTCCCTCATACAAAATTCCAGTAGCACCTGTTTTTCACCCTTCGCTCGCTTATTGTTTCGCTCGGCGGCTTCCAAGTGAGTACGCTTTGCCCGACGAAATAGTTCCCTCGTCCGACAATTTTTGCGAAACAGCAATTCTGCTGTTGCGTTTTCTGCATAACTCAGACCCTAAACTTCTTGCGATTTCAATACCATATGTAACACCTTGTTTTCCCCAAAATAGAATAAAACAATTAAAATAAGCACATATCAGAGTTTTCCCCACAACGGGATGTCACAATTTTCAACAAAATTCCACAAATCATTTTTCAAAATAATATTCAGCAAAACTGCAGTAAGATATGCATTCTTCTGATCAAATTAAACACAACGCAATCATTCGTCTAATACCCTTGCGTATCACCTACGAGAGAGGTTATCTCTAACGCAACATCGAGAGAATAACCGTGTTGTCTCATTGGTGATCTCTCATCCAACAAAAACACAACACAGAGCATTAAGAACTGATACTCACGCAAATGCTAAGCCTAAACCTATCTCTAGGATTTAAGACCTAACAAGTAATCATCCTAGATTCAGATCTGAAGAGTATATCTCTATCACGATTCAAATCAAAGATAAATAGGTAAGAAAAAACGACACCCATATCGGATAAACGATTGTTTTGAATAAAATACAATGATCAAAATACGTACACACGCTTAACCCTTTTTACATGTATTCACCTAATCTGCCAAATGGTTGTGAACATCGTTCTTCATCACTATTATCACATACCCGCACAATATCATATTGATCCTACTCATGCTACCCATGCTACTTAATCAACAAAATACCAAAGAGGATACAATGAATATCAACTACAAAACCATGTCAAAAGTTTGTTCATTGATAAAAGAAAATCTGAGATCAAAGATGTGAAAAGGTTTTATCAAGACCCACAAATAAGCAATCAAAGATAATCAATCAATAGAGAATCCAAACTAGTTCACAAACATATACTAGATGAAATACATAAGGTATCAAAAGATTACATCCAAACCCCAACAAGAGATCAAAGATCTTACCTCTTTCCTCTTAGGGTTTTGTGTTTCTCTCTCTAAAATAAATGAAGAGAGATAAGTTCTGATGTAGAAAATATTACATAATAAATTATGACCTAAAAAGCAATAAAAATACTTAAATAGTACATTCAGGATCTGTCATGTTCGCCTAGCGAACAACAAGTTAGGCACCTGAGGTGCCTCTGAACAGTTAAACCTCCCCTGAGATATTTCCAAATATTCGCTAGGCGAGAAATCCTTCGCCTAGCGAAGCCTTCACTGTGAACTTCGCCTAGCGGGTTTATGGTCATTTTGCCTCTGTCTCAAGTCTGAGAGTGTTCGCTAGAGCTTCGCTACCACTTCGCCTAGCGAGTTCTTCGCTGCCTCCTTCGCCTTGCGAGTTTAGGGCCATTTCCATTCTGTTGTGAACAGTGCATTGATTCCTGGCCTTCGCTACATAGTTTGCTGGCCTTCGCTAGCAAGTTTGCCTAGAAAACTTGCTGTTGTTTGCATGCTGTCTTGATTTCTTTGTCATGTTTCTTGTGTCTTAATTTCCATTTTTTTTCATGCCTAATTCCTGCACAATAACACACAAATCAAAGGTACCAAGACATTTACATAATATGTTGCAAACCAACCAAAGCAAGAGTGGTTTTCAACACTTTCTTGACAAAAAGGAGTGAAAGATGCCCACATTTGATAGATCAAATAAGCAAAGTTGGGCATCTAACAAGTGCATACGAAACGGTACGATCCAAACTTGGAAGGAATTGGAAGACAAATTTATGGAGGCGAATTTCTCTAATGCTCAGTTTGTAGAGAGGAAAGTTGAAATCTCAAATTTCGATCAAGATGATTCTGAGTCATTATCTGATGCATGTGAAAGATTCAAGTTGTTACTCCGAAGATATCTGAATCATAATATGAGTGTCATGGAATATATTACACATTTTATCAAAGGTATAAAAACTTTAATGATAATTCTTTTGGATGCTTTTGTTGGAGGTACTTTAAGAACTAAGAATGAAGACGAGGTAAAAGATCTAATTGAAAAAATGTGCCAAAATGAGTATTGCTTAAGTGATCAAACAGTTAAACCAAACGAGTGCTTTAATTAGATTTAAATACAACAACATTATTTCAACTTGAGGTTATTTCAAAAGATTAGTTGTACCTGCACTTGGTCAAGTGAATGTGAGTCAGGTTCAGACATTAAAGTGTGATTCTATAGGGAAGGACATGCAAAGGGAAACTGTCTACCAGAGGGGGCTAGTGTTGAAGCTCAATATGCAAACTTTCAGAAGAATAATCCTTATTCTAACACATACAACCCTGGCTGGAAAGATCCCTCAAGCTTTAAGTGGAGCAATAATCAGACTTTGAATGCAAATCGAGAAGTGTCACAAGTTCCTCAAGCAACACAATGGAAACTGTCACCACTCGAAGAAGCCTTGACCAACTTTATTAAAGCCACCTAGTCAAGTTTTGAAAAAGTAGGAATGAGTCAGGAAGCAATATTTAAGACTCAGATGGAAATGACCAAGAGTGGGGAAACCATGAGTAAGAACACCTAAGCTTCCATAAAAAATGTAAAAATGTAATTTGGTCAATTATCTCTACAAATGGCAACACAAGCTACTTCAAGTGGGAGATTTGTTAGAAACAATATAGATAACGTAAAAAAATGAGAGTTACAAAGCCATTGAGTTGAAAAACAGAGGTGTACCTTCAACCCCAAAGGTTAGTGATGAGATAAAAGAAACAAGTGAGGGTGAGAAATTTTTTTAAAAAGAGGTAGTAGTTGAAAAATAGGTTGAGGAAAAATCATACGGAGAAAAAGTGAGGAAATGAGTGAAGATGAAGTTAGGGGGTACCCTTGGCAAACTCATAGATCGAAACTCACCCTTTAGAAGAACTAAGAAATAAATCCTAAATGAACCTAACCCAAACCTACCTGATCACATCAGTCCACCTTACCCAATCTTAAAAAAAACACCAAAGAAGGAAATAGAAGTGGGTCAATTCAAAAAGCTCATGGAGATGCAGACAAAAATACAAGTCAACTTTCCATTATATGAAACTCTCGAACAAATGTTATTTTATGCTAAATTCATGAAGAAACTCTTATTGAGAAAGTATAAATTGATGTATAACCATAATATCGCTTTGGATAAAGAGTGCAACATAATAATTCAACGAAAGCTTCCACCCAAACTCACTAATCCATGTAGATTTACTATTCAATGTTCTATTGGTTCACTAACTATGGATTTTGATGCACTTTTGTATGGCCTAAGGACATAAATATTTACCATATGAACATGCTTAGGCTTAACAAATAACATATGAATCTGAGGAGGAAGATACTGATGATGGAGCCAATGACAAGGATAAAGAGATGGGTGAAAAGAAGAGTTAAGAGGATGATTTAAAGAACCAAACATACTATATTTACTTTTTCATCCATTTACTTTCAATTATTTCTTTTCATGTTGAGTTATTATTTCTTGAATTGATATTATTTTCATCTTGTTTTATGTGTTTTATTTGTTGTTTCTAAATTAGGATTCCATGATTTCTTGATTTAGTTTTCTTAGTTAAACTCCTTTGCTTAGTTATATTGCTTCTAGGTTAAGATTTGTTATTTTGTTTTTGTTTTTTGTTGATACATTACAAGTAAAACTTCATAATATGGTTTGATTTTATTGTTTAAAACATGATTTATAACTTAGATTATAATTAGACAAGCTTGCATGAAGTATATACATTTTATGTTAAGTGTTTGATTCTAAATTCAATTTTATGTTTTTTTATTGCATATAAGCATGACTATGAATTTATTTCTTTGTGAAATTATTCTTCCATTGATTTCATGTAATTGATTAATCATTCACTTTATCTACAAGCCAACATAGTGAAATTGAGTGACTTTCTATTGTACACTTTAAACTTTTGGGAAATCATCATAGCTTGATAAGATGTAATCTTAATTGATTATGTGTTTATTTTCTTAACTTGTTTGAAAACTATGAAAAGTATCCAGGCGTTGTTATAGATTGAGAACACGACTTAATCTATAATGCCTATATGTGAGCTAGTGATACCTCACATCTCCTTTGAAGCTGAATGTTGAAAATTGAACAACAATGATTATACAATACTTTATATATTAGTTTCTCTCTCAATAATATATATATATATATATATATATATATATATATATATATATATATATATATATATATATATATATATATATATATATATATATATATATATATATATATATATATATATATATATATATATATATATATATGCAAACTAAAGTTGAGTAAGATAAGAAGAGTACTTCTTTAAAAGGTTTTTTAAATTGCTGGTGTGTTTTCAAATGAACATCATACCCCTTTATATTGTACAACAATCATGAAGATTAATAGAAAATGAAAAAAAGGGGAAAATCCTAAAATTGTTCTAAAATAGATTATGGTAAGGTTATAATAAATTATGTAACGGTATTTATAAAAAGACTTGCTCGGATATGTATTATAATTGATTATGTACGATCCATAACAGATTACGCAATGAGACACGCTTCATAATCAATTATGGCACAACCATAATTTATTAGAGGATGAAAAATGCTTCATAATCAATTACCCATACACAATAATCTATTATGCAAAGTTTAAAAAATGTTGTTGGATTTTTCAAACAAGTCTTCTAAAGAGATTTTGAAAGAGTAAAATTGGAAAACAATTTTTGTTAGTTTGTGGGTGCATTTTAGAATTAATAGAGTTACACACTATTTTACAATATGATTCTAATACAATAAAATCACTTTGCATTCAGTTCAATATGCTCTTTAAAGCTTAGGTCTATTCGTTTGGCGGTATTCATAGTATTTGATCTTCTTGAGTTAATCACCCGAAACTTCATGTCACACTTTTTGATTCAGGTCATTATTTGAAGATGGTCCTAATATTTTATCTTTTTAAGTCGATTATCAAAACTTGTTTTTAAACATAATAAGTAATAACACAATAATAAGTAATAACACAAATATTTAATGTGGAAATTTTAAAATTGGAGAAAAAACCACAACTAGAGAATAATACGATGTGAAAATTGTTACAACACATGAACTACTCTCAACCACTGCAAGGCCCTAATACACCCACACTATCTAAAGAAGATATTTAACTACCCCTCATAATACTCTAACATAAGATTATAAGAGAAAATTTTAAAAATTCAAATACAAACTTAAATTGAAGTGCATTTTGTAATGAAGAACTTCAATCCATTATATAATGTTTGACTTCCTATTCCTTTATAAAATTAAGTGATGTGAGACTTTTTCAACATGTATATTTTCAACCAACATCGACATTCACCACCTTGATTAAAAATAATACATCAAGTTCTATTGTCTTCACAGACAATCATAATTAAAAAAGAACTATCATACTGGACCATAAAAAATTTACTCACTTGAAAATACACCACTTCAAGATTTTTCACATTGTCTTCAGTGACATTCATAGTTCAAAAACTATCATACTCCATCAAAAGAAGAGTATACTTCACTTAAAGTTAAACCACCCAATGAATTTCCTCGTGTAGAAACACAAATTGAAAAACTATGGTGAACTTCCATGTGTTGGCAGAAACCTCTTCAACCACTGACATTATCTCATAGTACAAATTGCGACAATTTCATTCAATTCTCGTGTACTAAACACTAACCAAAATATTATTTATGTAAGTGGAAAAATTTACTGATCAATTATATAGAATTAAAACATCAACACTTACTTGTTGAAGACATGATTTGGGAATAAGGGTTGTCATTCTTGTCACTTTGGTTCAGAATCCTAAAAAGATGAGTAACTGGATCTTCCTTTGTATCTCACACTCCTATTAGCACCTCTCAATGGGTCAAGCTGTGGAGCTGCCAAATCTTTTTCAGATTCAGTGATTACATAGGGGACCTAGCCACATAATATATATAGCCCGACTCCCTACCCATTATGGGACAAGAGTTAAGGCCTACACTTTTGTCCACACCAATCATATTTTAGATACTTAGACTTTAATTAAAATAGTCACTTAACAATAAAGGAGCCTACTTAAGCACCCCCATTAGAATCATAATTAACCCGTTATTCACAAATTAAAATAACAATTGATCGCAAATCATAAAATATTAGATAAATCTAACATTTTCTTGCTTCGGCAAAATCAATTGTGTGATTTTAATTTTTAAAAAAGACATATTTGAAAACAACTCTCGGATTAATGACTAATTTGTTAAAATTTTAAGGAAAATGCATGATTTCAGGAGAATAATCTAAATACTACTCCGTCCAACAAAAGCCAAGCAGTATAGTATCATGACGATTATTATATCCTTCATTGACATAAAACTTTACATGGTTACAAATACTACAGACTCCATCAACTAGTCATCAATATGGAGTGTGGCAATAAAATAACATGCAAATGTGATCCAACAACCAAATGATATTTTATTTGTGAATCCTTAAAAATTTCTATCAAATGCCTTAAAGCCAAAGAAATTGCATGGTTTTACAAACCATAATGCCTCAGCTCCAATATGGCATCGACCACCAGCACAGTGATCCTTACAACACTGGGCTCAAAATCATACCTCAACTCCAATATGGAATCGACCACCAATATAGTGATCCCGAAGATGTCGAGCTCAAAATTATAACCATGCATCAAACTCCAAACTAATTTCTACCACTGGCACAATGGTCCCAATGACACTGATTCCCAATTTTAACAATTGACATATAAATGAACAATGACAAATAACAATAATAATAATATTCATTGCATTATCAATTACTCAAAATAGAAAATACTTGACAATCCAACACTTAAAATGTCCAAATAAAATACAACATGATAAAAAATGACATAAATAATAAACTCTCACTAACCAAGTACGTCAAAAGAATTCACAATTCTCATATTTTCAACATGGCTTTTGAACACAATTGGCCTAAGTCCTTTGGTTAAGAGATCAACAAGCATAAAGTCATTACCAATGTACTCAACAATAATGTGATTTTTATTTACAAGTTCTCTAACTGTTAAATGCTTAAATTCCAAATGCTTCAGAGCGCTAGAAGTTTTATTATTCTTAGAGTAGAACACAATTGTATTATTATCACAGTAAAGCTTTAGTGGCCTAACAATGGAATCAACAATACAAATTCCAATTACTAAATTTCTCAACCAAACAATGTGAGTGGCAGCTACACAACAAGCAATAAATTCTTCCTACATAGTAGAATAGGCGACAAGAATTTGCTTTTTACTCTTCCAAGATATCTCACCTCCATCCAACATAAAAATGTAACAAGAAGTAGATTTCCTATCGTTAATACACCCGACAAGATTAGAGTTAATATACCTAACTATTTCCCAGTTATCAACTCTCCTTAAAACAAGCATATAATTTTTAGTTCTCTGCAAACATGTCATCACTTTCTTAGCTGCAATCCAATGATCATTCATAGGATTGGATTGGTATCGTCCCAAGACACCAAATTTGAAAGTAATGTCACGCCTCATGCATAATGTGAGATGTTGGATCGAACTCTAGTATGGTCGAAGGGTAGCTTCTGGTTCGACGAGAATTAAGCATGAGGTCGAAGTATGTTCACATGCTGTTGTCGGAGTAATGTGTGTTATAGTCGAAGTTTGTTCTAACATGCATTAGTCAATATTTCTAGGATTGTTAGAATGTTGAATTGAGCCTTGCTTGTAAGCCCAATTGTTTAAGTTAGCTTTTACCCTAAGTTAGCTTGTAATGGGTAATTGTTAAAAAGCCCATTAGGCTAGTGTGCTATCTTTTTTATAAATAGGATGTTAGCTTCTCAATCTTGGCATAAGGAAAAATAGGAAGATAAAATCCTAATTTCAAGAGAGAGAGGTTATTTTGCTATTGATGTATACTTGTAATCTTGTTCTAAGTAAGAAAAAAATAGCAATTTATAACCAATCCTTGTTGTTCCTTGTTGTTTTACCTTATTATCTTTGTTAACCCTAACCCTTGTGTGTTTCTTGATCATAAAGAAACTGTTTATAATTTGTTTCAAGGTATCTGATTCACAACAAATTGGTGAAGTGAGCGTGGAGAAGATGCCTTCAACAAAGTATGATATTGAAAAGTTTACCAGAGTGAACGACTTCGGTCTGTGGCGCTTGAAGATGAAAGCCCTACTGGTTCAGTAGGGTTGTTTGGAAGCATTGAAGTGAAAGGCAGCCATGGACGTGTTCACTGTAAAAATTGGCGAACAACCGCTGGTCTAACAAATCGAAAAAGATCTGTGTTGCTTGCAGGATCGACCATACAAATCCTAGGACATATGCTAATTGGTCTTTTAAATGAAGTGAATGAAAATTATAAACACTTCGACGAGTTCCATGGTAAGACAACTTTTTTCAAGTATGAATGAATTTAAATAACGGTGAAAAGAAGTAAAGTGCTGATAAATGACAAGGATAATAACTTGCATAAAGAAAAGAAAACTTTTAAGTAAAAAAGTGTTAAATTGCATTGAAATGAAAACTGGTGTTTAGCCAACATACATTCTCACGACTCGTTTCTCTCAATCACACAGATACTTAGAGTAACTAGAGATTTTGTACACAATTGAACACACCCATCTTAATACTAAGACCTGTTATTTATAACCATCAAACATAATCGCTATTAACAGCTAACAAGTAAGATCAAGACAAATGTCACTACGCATGCCTCCGAACCACCGGGATGCTCCACGTGTCTCTCTCAAAACAGACTTTCCCTCTTTTATTTGAATTCAAATGAACTCTCGTCAAAAACACCCCTGAACAGTGCTTCTGTCGAATTGGGTCTTCCAACTATTGAAGAATATCTCTAAGTCCAAAACATAGAACCTCCTAAGAAAAAAACATCTTCGACTCTTATTCCATAAAACAAAGTTTTAGTCGAAGTAATTAAATTTCCCCAAAAATTTATATTTGTTATTTTTAACTATGCTCAGGCGTCGAAATTAGGAGCTAACAGGACTCTACGTTAACGGAAAAAGAAAAGATGGGCATGATTGAGAAAGCCCATAGCGTAATATTATTGAGCCTTGGTGATAAGGTTCTTCGAAAAGGTATCAAAGGAGACTATAACATCGGGATTATGGATGAAACTTAAAATTTTGTACATGACCAAATCTCTGGTGAATCGACTCTACCTGAAGCAAGCTTTGTATTCATTCAAGATGAGTGAAGAAAAAGTGTTAGCTGAGCAGTTGGATATGTTCAACAAGCTGATTTTTTATCTTGAAAATGTTGATGTAAAGATCGATGATGAAGATCAAACACTGTTGTTGTTGCGTACTTTGCCTCACTTTAAAGAAACTCTCTTGTATGGAAGGGAGTCCCTGACCTTTGAAGAAGTTTAATCAGCCTTGTATTTTAAGGACTTGAACGAACGAAAGGAGCATAAACATTCGACGGTGGGCGAAGGTTTGGCCGTTAAGGGAAATTTCTTGCGAAAGGATAGTAAGTTCAACAAAAAGAAAGGTAAAAGTCAACATAAATCTTATAATTGTGAAACATCTGGTAGATAATGGCAACACAACCATTATTCAAGATGTCTTTGACTCATATGATGTTCTTGTGGTTTCAAGTGGTGACTTGAGAAAAGAGTGGATTATGGATACAGGTTGCACTTGGCACATGACTTAAAAAAAAGAATTGTTCAAGGAGCTATGTGATCAAGATGGTGGATATGTGTTGTTGGGAAACAAAAAATCTTGCAAAATTGCAGGTATTGGATCCGTGAGATTCAAGCTCCATGATGAGTCAATAAGGTTATTGACTGAAGTCAGGTATGTACCTGACTTAAAGAGAAATTTGATTTCTCTTAGTGAATTCGACAAAAAGGGATATGTTTTTTAAGGAGAGAAAAGTATCCTAAGAGTCATGAAGGGGTCGAAAGAAGTCTTGAGAGGCGTGAAGAAACAAGTCTTGTATACCCTTGAGGCTGAGGTTGTAAGTGGTTCAAAAAATGTTGCATCCATGAAACCTGTGTTGAAGACAAAATTATGGCACAGGAGATTGAACCATGTCAGCGAAAGAGGCCTGGTCGAATTTGGGAAGTAGAACCTGCTAGGAGTCTTTCACACTCAGGTGCAAGGTATTTTCTAGTATGGTCGAAGGGTAGCTTCTAGTTCGACAGGAATTAAGCATGAGGTTGAAGTATGTTCGCATGTTGTTGTCGGAGTAATGTGTGTTGTAGTCAAAGTTTGTTCTAACATGCATTAGTCAATATTGCTAGGGTTGTTAGCATGTTGAATTGGTTTTTGCTTGTAAGCCCAATTTTTTAAAGTTAGCTTGTACCGTAGGTTAGCTTGTAATGGATAATTGTTAAAAAGCCCATTAGGCTAGTGTGTTATTTTTCTTATAAATAGGATGCTAGTTTCTCAATCTTGGCATAAGGAAAAATAGGAAGATAAAATCCTAATTTCAAGAAAGAGATGTTATTTTGTTATTCTTGTATACTTATAATCTTGTTCTAAGAGTAAGGAAAGAAGAGCAGTTTATAACCAATCATTGTGGTTCCTTGTTGTTTTACCTTGTTATCTTTGTTAACCCTAACCCTTGTGTGTTTCTTGATCATAAAAAAATAGTTTATACTTTGTTTCAAGGTATCTGATTCACAACATATACTATAGCATTCATTAAGCTGCCCAATGCACTATCAAAGGGTTTTCTCTGCATTTTTTCCCGCTCAATCTCATTTTTAAGACATTGATCTTTGTTGAATTTGTCACCTTTAGTAATTGGAACACCCCCTGGCTCACATCTCTGCATCTTGAACCTCTCTAAGACCCTATCGATATAAGCCCTCTGGGACAAGCCAAGTATAACACATGATTTATCTCTATGTATTTCAATTCCCAATATAAAGGATGCCTCACTGAGATCTTTCATATTAAAGAACTTGGTTAACATAAGTTTGGTCTTATAAAGTAGGCCAAGATCACTACTGGCAAGCAAAATATCATCAACATATAACACAAGAAAGATGAACTTGCTCCCACTGACCTTAAGATAGATGCGCTAATAAAATTTATTTTCTTCAAAACCCAAGAAAGTCACCACCTCATCAAATTTCAAGTACCATTGTCTGGAAGCCTATTTCAAACTATGAATAGAATTTCTTAATTTACAAACTAAATGCTCATTACCACTTGTCACAAAACCCCCCAAGCTTCTGCATACATACCTCCTCATTTAGATCACAATTCATAAAATCAATCTTAGCATCCATCTGATGCAACTCCAAGTCAAAATTTGCTACAAGAGCCATAATGATTCTAAAAGAGTCTTTAGTGGAAACAAGAGAAAAAGTTTCATTAAAATCAATCCACTCCTTTTATGTGAAACCCTTAGCCATAAGTCTTTTCTTAAACCTCTCAATTTTACCTTTTGAGTCCTTCTTTGTTATGAATATCCACCTGCAACCAGTAGCCTTACAGTTTCCCAGTAAACCCAATCATTGTTGTTCCTTGTTCTTCACATGATCAGCAGTTGAATAGCCTTTGTCCAACACTTTTAATCCAGCTGTGAGGATCTGGAATCTAGAGAACATTGCTTCTATAGATTCAGATTCTTCCATTTTAAAGGCTTCATATTTCTGGATCATAGCCAGGGCCTTGGTCTCTTTAACTTGTGAGTTCCCTTCATGAGTCATCTTCAAAGACTCAAACAAATCAAATGTTGTTTCTCTGTTGGTAATCTTCTTATACTCAGTATGAGATATAGCATTTAATAAGATTGTTCTTGCTTTGTGATGATTTCTGAACTCCTTTTTTTGAGCTTTAGTCATAGATTTTCTATCAATTTTCTTGCCATCCCCATCAGTAGGATGAACATAACCATCAATGACTAAGTCCCAAAGATCAACATCATAACCAAGGAAGAAACTCTCTATTCTGTCCTTCCAATAGTCAAACTTCTCCCCATCAAATATAGGGGGTTTTGTACTGATTCTATCCCTTTCTTCATATCTGTTGTTGTTGTTAGATGTTGAAGCTTCAGCCATAATATCAACCAAGAATATATAACAAAGTTTTCTCACTGGATCTTTTCTGTTCACAGTGAAGTGATAACACACACAGAACCGGAGCTCTGATGCCAACTGAAGGTGAGAAAATACTTAGGAGGGGGGAGTTGAATAAGGATTTAGAAAATATTATGGCAATAAAAACACAAAGATTTTTATCCTGGTTCGTTGAACTCAACTACTCCAGTCTACCCTATCAAGAGTGATTTGCCTTTCTCCACAAGGACTTAATCCACTATAATAAAACTGATTACAATATCAACACTAAGAACAATTGTCTTAGTCTTCTCAAGAACTACTGACCAAAACTTGGTCTTCTCAAGGAACTTTTACAATTTAATGTAAACTAAACAAGTGTTTAAATGCTTCTAAGTAAGCTATATCACAACTGTGATTTACACTTAAGTTTAAGAACTTATGAAAACTATTTAACAAAGAATAGTGATTTGTATGAGAGCTTAGAGAGAGTTTTCAAATGAATTGTTCAATTTTCGTCAACTGAAGAAAGTTGTTGAAGGCTTGCTTTTATAGGCTTAGAAATCCAAGACGTTGCATGCTTTAAAGACCGTGTACTGCAAAAGTAGTTGTAGCCTTTGTATTCACATCACTTGACCTTTCCTAGAAGTAGAACGTACAGAGAAATCCTTTTTTCCTGAGTTTTTGTGTCTAGCATAAAAGAGGAAAGAGTCGTTTGGCATAACCAACGGATATAACTTCAAATAATCTTCTTCAGCAAGTTTCTAATTCACAGCAATTAACATCAGAGCCTTGAGTGATCAGAGTCTTGATGTCTTCAGAGTTTGCTGTATCAGAGTGTTGCAGCAAGTGTGCTTCAGCGTGAGATTACTCAGAGCAGAGTTTGGATATCAGATCCTCAGTACTTGCAACATACAGTACTATCAGAGTCTTCTGAAAAAAACAGTACTTGAAACTCTTCATACAAAGTCTTCAGTCTATGCTTCAGATGCTTCTGTAGCTTCTGCTTCAGATCCTTCTGTAGACAGCGCTCAGAGTCTTCTGTAGGCAGCACTCAGAGTCTTCTAATGAGATGCTTCTGACGCTTTAGAGTCTTGCCTAGTTCAACGTTCAGATCCATTTTTGCATTCAGAAGAATATTAAATTTAATATCTGCAGCAAAAATACTTGAAGAAATTTCGAGTATATAATTTCTTAATACAAAATTTCATTAGTGTTATCATAAAAACATAGAGATATAACTAAGAACCAATCTGTGTTCTAACAATCTCCCCCTTTTTTATGATGACAAAAACATAGTAAATTTTGTTCAATAAAGAGATAAATATAACTCCCCTTGAGATTATGAGTCTCCCCCTGAATTGAATACTAAGAAAGAATAGAAACTTCCCTTTTTGCATGAGTATTCTTTTAAGAATCAGAGCCTGAATGTTCAAAAATAGAGCTTGATTTGGATGAACGTTTCAGTATCAGAGCCACGTTTCATATTAAGAGCCTGATTGGTTTAAACCTTGATCTGGGGATCTCAGAGTTACTTTAATGAATTTTGTTAGATTTATCATTATAGTTCTGAAATACTAAAAATTCATGTTAGTTATGATTTGATATGTCTGAATTCCATTCAGGTAAAGTTTATTTGAACAGTCAGAATTTCATTTTCTCCCTCTTTTTGTCATAATCAAAAAGAAAACTTTTAAAGACAAATAAAAGGAAACAGAGAGAAAAGATACAATCATATAAAGAAAACATTCAGATTCATTCATTCATTCAAATATTCAAATAGAACAGACAAAACATCAGATGAAAAAATTCAAAACAAGTGCTCAAACATCAGATAAAGAAAACATAAATCTAGGATTGTTTGGAGAGAAGTATCTTCAGAAGGTGGGTGATCTCAGAAGAAGATTCTTCTTGCTTTGACATCCATTTCTCAATGCTCTCAGTCTTCTGATCTTGTCTTGCCATCCAGGACTTAATCTCAGATTGACCAGCTTCCAGCACAACAATCTTATCTTCTAATTCTGGGTTCTCTTTCTTGATCTCAGAAGAAGTAGACGGAGCAGATTCTGATGCATGAGTAGGAGCAGAGTCAATTTCCATTGAAGTTGCAGAGTCTGGAGCCACAGATAAAGATGGTTTGTCCACAATCATTAGAGCTAAAGGATTCTCTTCCAGAATGACTTCAGAAGCAGATTCTTCAATATTCTCAGAAGCAGCAGACACTCCAAAAGTTGAAGGTGCATCTTCAAGAAGCAGAGTTGGAGATCTTTTCATATTCTAAAAAATGGTTCTGGCAGTCTCAGCAAATTTGATCTTCGCATCATTAGAGCAAACACTCTTCAGATTTGAAGCAACAGTGTTGAATCTTGAAGTGAAGCTATTCCAAATAGCATCAGATTCATCTGAGTTCATGGTTGACAAGCATCTCTTCTTAACAGAGTCTAAATTCGTCCTTATCTTTTTCATAAAATTAGCAAATAAAATATCAACATTTAGCCTTGGTTTAGGTTTGAGAAAGGCTTCCAGAATGGATGGTTTAGGTTGTTCTGTAGGAGGTAGTATGGTAAAAGTTGGGATGATGAACAGAGGACGAGGATAAGGTGGTTTCTTCTGAGCAGGTATGAGATGAAAGAATGGTTTAAGTTTGCGTATGCGTGGAACAATACATGTTTTATCAAAATAATATGGAATAAAAGCAGATTGTTTTGATTTGACAAGGAAGTGTTTGAGTTTGAGTCCAGAGGGAAGGGGATCAGATGGTAAAGGTTTTGAGGATGCAAATGAAACAAACTCAGATGTTCTTGGAGTGGGTTCAGGAATGATAGCAACATATGAGATGTATGAATTTGGTTGTTTAGGTTCATATCCTCTGAGAGAAGGGGGTGAGCTAACTTCTGGATGAACATCAGATTCAGATGAATCAGATGAGGTAGATGAGGGACAAGAAGTTGAAGATACATCAAACATCATCTTGGGGGGTTGGACATCCAGAACCTCAGAATCAGATATGTATGATTCAGTAGGTTTGGGTTGTTCTGGTTGAGGATTGGGTTGTGGAGTAGAAGGTATAGATTTTGGTGGTTCAGATACAATAGGTTCAGAGGATTGGATAGTTTCTGGTTCAGAAATTTTAGATTGAGGAATTTCTAGTTGAGGTTCTTGTTGTTGTTCTGGTTGTATTGGAGTAGATTCTTGTGGTGTTGGTATTGGTTCTGCTGTTTGTGATTCAGATGAAGGAATGTCAGATGATTGTTGTGGTGCAGAAATTGTTTGAGTGGATTCTAGGGGTGTAGGAGATATTGGTTTAGTGAGAACAGAATCAGTTGGAATTTGTGATTCAGAATCTTTTTGTTGTTCAGGTTGATCATATGTAATGGGTTTTGTTGGTGGTTCAGAGGATTGAGATGGAGAAGAAATGGTTTTAGTTTGAGAAGGAGGGGGTTTAGGAATAGAGCAATTCTACTGCAATTTTAGAAATAGAAGGTATGGATTTTTTAGTACCTCTTATCTTGATGCGTTTGATAGGAGCAGAAGGAGCTTCTCCAGAAGCTTTTCTCTTCTTCTTCTTCTTCGGTTCTTCAGAAGTTTTCTGCTTCTTCTGACTTGCAGCTTCTTCCACCTCTAACTGTCTTCTCTTCCTCATATTCTCCTCATAAACATTTGGGACTGGTTCTCTTGCACGTAGCAGAATATCAGCAGGTACAGGTGTTCCATCTGCCTTGCATATCTGAATGTACGTAAGAATTGCATCTCTAGGTTCCTCAGCACCAAAAATAGGAAAATCTTTTACTGGAATCCTCCTCTGACTGGCTTCAGCAATATTCAGCTTTTTAGGAGCAGTTGTGAGTTCATCCACAACTCTCAGCCTTTGGAGACTCTTCCCATTCAAGGGGTTTTCCAACAATTGAAGCAAGTTCTTCTTTCACTCCAGCTTCATGCATAGAAGCTACCAGACCATTCTCCGTCAAAATGTCTGAGATTAATCTTCCAAAAGGTATCCAAGTTATGATCTTCTGACCCTTAGTCTTGACAGATTCTCTGGATGCATTAATGTGATTCCACAGATGCATGAAAAGAATGTGTGGCAGATCCACTTTAGTACTCTAACTCAAGCAGTACATGAAGTAAATCTGTTCATTATTAACATAATCTGGAGAGTTTGTGGATTTTCTGTGGTTGATGCAGCCCAGAAAAATCTTGGCCCAGATCTTGTACTCAGGTTTCAGATCCTTGAACTTGTTGGAAGCTTGTCCAAATGAAATTACTTTAGTATAAACTTCTTCCATTTCAACACGCCCAGCTGGCAGATGAGAAACTCCATCAGCTTCTTCATACCCAATGAGTTTTCTGATCAGATCTTCAGTGATAGTAATATCTTTTCCCATAATAGAAGAGATTATGAACTATGGGTAGGCAGATGCGTGAATCCAAAATTCCTTCACTAAGTGTGGATAAACTGGTCCAAATAATCTATCAAAGTACTTTACCCAGCCTTGAGCATCAATGATAGGACGTAACTCAAAACCATTATCAGCCAAGGAGTCAAATTCCACCATTGATTCACAAAGAACTTCAAGCTTATCTACTGGTGTTAACAGAGTTCTCTCAGGTTCCTTAAAAGGGACAGCAACCATGTTTAATGAAGAAACAACAACCATAGAAGATTGGAACTAAGCTGAGGTTGAAGATGAAGTAGCCATTGTTGAAGATGATTAAGGTTTAGGGTTTAGATGAAGGCTAAAGAGCAAACAGAAATGCATATATGTGTTTGTGAGAGTGAAAAGTGTGAAATGGTGAGATTTGTGGAATTTATAGAGAAAAATTAGGGCACACAAACGGACACACATTTAGCACGTTCTCATTTAGCAATTAATGGCATTTAATAAAAAGAAATAATCATTTCAAAGCATTTATGATTCTGACAATTGGGGAGAAATCAAGAATTTCAACTATTCAAACGTTACCTCAAATGTCTCTTCAGTATTGTGCACATCATCTTTTCAGATTCAGAGTGACACGTGTTTGCTTGCATGTGCTTCTGAAAACTCTTTGAGAAATGAAACGTTAGCCAATGTTTAGATTCTCTGAGACTTGTTAGTTCAGATACACACAGAAATAATAAATCAAGAGATTTAAATAAATGACAGATGAAATACTTCAGAGTTTAAACATTTTGCATCTGAGAGAGTTGCTTCTGATAAATATTATTCTGGACAAAGTTCCATACCAATATTTTTCAGAATAAACTTAAACCTATCTTCAGCAAGGGGTTTTGTGAAAATATCAGCCCATTGATGATCTGTATCAACAAAGTCTAGCTTTATGATACCCTTCTGAACATAGTCTCTGATGAAGTGATGTTTAATTTCTATATGCTTAGGTTTAGAGTGTAAAATTGGATTTTTGGATAAGCATATAGCAGAAGTATTATCACAGAATATAGAAATATTACTCTCAAAGATCTGATAGTCTTCTAGCTGACTTTTCATCCAGAGCATCTGAGTGCTACATCCAGCAGCAGCAATATATTCTGCTTCTGTAGTGGATAGAGCAATTGTAGGTTGTTTCTTGCTGTACCAGGAGATTAGATTTCTTCCCAGAAATTGACAACTTCCAGAAGTACTTTTTCTTTCAACTCTGTCTCCACCATAATCAGCATCACAGAATCCAACTAGTTTAAATTCATCAGATTTTTTGTAACACAAACCCACATTAGAAGTACCTTTCAGATACCTTAGAATCCTTTTAACAGTTGTTAAGTGTGATTCTTTAGGATCTGATTGAAATCTTGCACACAAGCATACACTGAAAAAAATGTTAGGTCTAGAAGCAGTTAAGTATAGAAGAGATCCAATCATACCTCTGTAGAGTTTCTGATCTACTTTCTTACTTACCTCTTCCTTACCAAGAGTACTTGTTGGATGCATTGGAGTCTTGACCAACTTACTATCAGTCATGTTGAACTTCTTCAGAAGCTCTTTTACATATTTGGTCTGATGAATGTAAGTGCAATCTGGAGTCTGGTTGACTTGAATTCCCAGAAAGAATCTCAATTCTCCCATCATGCTCATCTCAAATTCAGCCTGCATACATTGAGCAAAATCCTTTCCCAGCATAACATTGGTAGATCCAAATATAATATCATCCATATATATTTGACAAATTAATAGATCTTTCTTAAATGTTTTACAGAAGAGAGTTGTGTCCACTTTGCCTCTGATAAAATTTTTCTCCAGAAGAAAATTGCTTAATCTCTCATACCAAGCTCTGGGAGCTTGTTTAAAACCATAATAAGATTTCTTAAGTTTAAAAACATGTTCTGGAAATTTATCACTTTCAAAACCAGGAGGTTGGTGAACATAGACTTCCTCTTCTATAATTCCATTTAAGAAGGCACTCTTAACATCCATCTGATATAGAGTGATGTTATTTTGTGCAGCAAAATAAATGAGTAAACGAATAGACTCTAACCTGGCCACAGGAGCATAAGTCTCTGTGTAGTCAATTCCTTCTTGCTGGCTATAACCTTGAGCAACAAACCTTGCTTTGTTTCTTTCAACTTCTCCTTTTTCATTCAACTTGTTTCTGAAAACCCATTTAGTTCCAATTATGTTGAATCCTTTTGGTCTTGGAACCAAATACCAAACGTCATTTCTTGTGAATTGATTGAGCTCTTCTTGCATGGCAATTATCCAGTCATTGTCTTGCAGAGCTTCATCCACAGAATTTGGTTTAATAACTGACACCAACCCAAATAATGGTGCTTCAGATGATCTGAGGTAGGATCTTGTGTTAGAACACATATTGGTTCTTAATAATATCTCTATGTTTTGATGATAACTATTATGAAATTTTCTATTTAAGAATTATAGACTCTAAAAATTGCTTCAGAATGTTTGCTGCAGATATTAAAATAAATATCACTCCAGAAGCAAATCAGATCTGAACATAAGAAATATGCAAGGCTCTGAAAGCGTCAGATGCACCCATTAGAAGATTCTGAACGCTGCCATCAAAAGATTCTGAGCGTTGTCTCCAGAAGGATCTGAAGCAGAAGCTCCAGAAGAATCTGAAGCAAGTCAGAAGCATCTGAACCAATGAAGAATTCTGTATGAAGAGTTTTCAAGCATAGTTAATTCAGAAGACTCTGAAAGTACTAACGCTGCCAGTACTGAGGATCTGTCTCAAAACTCTGCTCTGAACTTATACACGCTAAAAGCACACTTGCTGCAAAGACTCTGATTCAGCAAAACTCTGATCAACATCAGAAGGTTCTGATCAAATTTGACTCTGATGATTCTTGCTGAAAATTGTTGAAGAAGAATTCAAAGATTATGTCCGTTGGAATATCCAAACGACTCTTTCCTTATTTATGCTAGACACAAGAACACAGACAAAAAGGATTTCTCTGTGCTTTCTTCTTCTAGGAAAGGTCACTTGATGTGAAGACAAAAAGGCTCAGACCTTTTGATACACACTTCTCAACGTGAAATAATCTTGGATCACTGTGCCTATAAAAGCAAGTCTCCACTCATCTTCTTCAGTTGACGTATTACTTGAAAAGAATTCATTATCAAAGCTCTCATAAAAATTCATATATTCTTTCTAGAATTATTTCTTTGTTCTTAATCTTAAGTGTAAAATCACAGTTGTGATAAAGCTTTATTAGAAGCATCTTAACACTTGTATTTGTTATTACATTTGATTGTAAGAAAACCTTAAGAAGATCTAGTTAGGATCAGTAGTTCTTGAGAAGACTTTGAACAGTTGTTCTTAGTGTTTACTATTGTAATCAGTTGATTAAATAGTGGATTAAGTCCTTGTTTGAGAAAGGAAAATCACTCTAGAAAGGGTGGACTGGAGTAGTTGAGTTCAACGAACCAGGATAAAAATACTTGAGTATTTATTTCTAAGTTTTTATCTTCATACTTATTCAACCCCCCTTCTAAGTATTTTCTCACCTTCAATTGGCATCAGAGCTCCGGTTCTGTGTGTGCTACCACTTCACAGTGACAGAAAAGATCCAGTGAGAAAAACTTTGATATATATTTGGTTGTTTCTATGGCTGATAATTCAATGTCTAACATTAACAACAAATATGAAGAAAGGGACAGAATCAGCACTAAACCCCCTATGTTTGATGGGGAGAAATTTGATTATTGGAAAGACAGGATTGAAAGTTTTTTCCTTGGATATGATGCTGATTTATGGGATTTGGTCATAGATGGATATGTTCATCCCATTGATGGGAATGGCAAGAAAGTAGATAGAAAATCTATGACAGAAGCCCAGAAGAAGGAATTTAGAAATCACCACAAGGCTAGAACAATATTTTTAAATGCAATATCTCACACTGAGTATGAAAAGATCACAAATAGAGAAACTGCATTTGACATGTTTGAGTCCTTAAAAATGACTCATGAGGGAAACTCTCAAGTCAAGGAAACAAAGGCTCTGGCTCTAATCCAGAAGTATGAAGCCTTCAAGATGGAAGAAGATGAATCTGTTGAAGCTATGTTCTCCAGATTTCAAATACTTACAGCTGGACTAAAGGTTCTGGATAAAGGATACTCTACTGCTGATCATGTGAAAAAGATCATCAGAAGCTTACCTACCAGATGGAGACCTATGGTGACTGCGCTGAAAATGGCTAAAGATCTGAACAAGATCTCCTTGGAAGAACTAATCAGTTCACTAAGGAGTCATGAAATTGAACTTGAGGAAGATGAACCTCAAAAGAAAGGTAAATCAATTGCTTTAAAATCTAATAAATCTGCTAAAGCATTGCAGGTGATAGAGGAAAGCTCTGAAGAATCCTCATCTGAAGATGAATATGAACTATCCATGCTGTTTAAAAGAATAAACAAACTCTGGAAGCATAAAGGAAATAAGTTCAGAAATTTTAGGAAGCCTGACCAAAGAAAAGAATCTTCTGGACACAGAAGATCTGGCAAAAAGGAGGTTGTCTGTTATGAATGTAAAGAACCTGGACATTACAAAAATGAATGTCCAAAGTTGTTGAAAGAAAAGCCTAAAAGAAAATCTGATAAGAAGAAGAAGGTTCTAATGGCCACCTGGGATGATTCAGATACATCTGAATCTGAATCTGAGCCAGAAGAGGAATGTGCCAATGTAGCATTGATGGCAGACATAGAAGTTTAGGAGGAAGGAACTTCAGGATCTGAATCTGACTCTGAATCTGACTCTGACGCTGAAGAGGTAATGGCTAAACTCACTAAAGATGAACTTATCAAAGTGTTATCAGAAGTTCTGAAGAGCTATAACAATATTAAGCTCAAATACAAGAAGCGTCAAAACAATCTTGTATCTGAGAATAATATTCTCAAATCAGAAGTAGCTGAGCTAAATGAAAAGAACTTAAAATTGAAAAATGATTCTGAATTAGCTTAACAAGACTCTGATTCTGAAACTGAATTTGAATGCAAAAATATTTTGGAAAAATATGACTACAACTTTCAGAAGTTTCTTGCTAAAAGCATAGACAGAAGCAAAATGGCTTCTATAATCTATGGAGTTAGCAGAAATAATAGAAAAGGTATTGGATACAAATCTTCCTCTGGAAAGGATTTAGATCCAAAACCTGTTGATAAAATTATCATCAAGAAAACTTCTTTATATTCCCACTTTAAATTTGGTCACTTAAATGATATTGAACACACTCGTTCTGAAAAGAACATTCATGTGTTTAAATCTAAGGCTAGTCAGAATAAACCTTATGTTGAAAAACAGAAGTTTAGACAAACCTTCAGAACAACTAACCCAAAAGGACCCAAGAAGATCTGGGTACCTAAAAGTAAAATAATTCTTGTTGCAGATGTTCTTAGCAGCAAGGTCAGGACGCCAATCATGGTACCTGGACTCTGGATACTCGCGACACATGATAGGAGAAAGGTCTATGTTCCTAAGTCTGGAGCTTAGATCTGGAGATGATGTGAAATTTGGAGGGAATCAGAAGGGCAAGATCATTGGATCTGGCACTATTAGAAATGGTAAACTTCCCTCTATTACTAATGTTTTGCTTGTAAAAGGATTAAAGCATAACCTATTATCCATAAGTCAATTAAGTGACAATGGTTATGACATAACCTTTAATCAAAAATGTTGCAAAGCTATTAGTCAAAAGGATGGCTCAATTCTATTTAGTGGAAAGAGGAAAAACAACATTTATAAAATAAATCTTTCGGAACTTAAGGTTCAGAATGTTAAATGTCTCTTGTCTGTTAATGAGGAACAATGGGTCTGGCACAGAAGATTGGGGCATATTAATATGAGACGTATATCTCAGATTAATAAACTTAATCTTGTCAGAGGACTTCCTAATCTAAAGTTCACCTCAGATGCTCTTTGTGAAGCATGTCAAAAAGGGAAGTTTTCAAAATCCTCTTTTAAATCAAAAAATGTTGTTTCTACTTCCATACCACTAGAATTACTTCATATTGATCTGTTTGGGCCAGTGAAAACTGCATCCATCAGAGGCAAGAAGTATGGATTAGTCATTGTTGATGACTATAGTAGATGGACATGGGTAAAGTTCTTAAAACACAAGGATGAGTCACATTCTTTGTTCTTTGACTTCTGCAAACAAGTCCAGAATGAAAAAGATTTCAAAATTATAAAAGTCAGAAGTGATAATGGTGGTGAATTTGAAAACAAATATTTTGAAAAATATTTTAATGAAAATGGCATTGCTCATGATTTTTCCTGTCCTAGAACTCCACAACAAAATGGAGTTGTAGAGAGGAAAAATAGAACTCTGCAAGAAATGGCCAGAACCATGATCAATGAGACTAATCTGGAAACACACTTTTGGGCAGAAGCAATCAACACAGTCTGCTACATTCAGAACAGAGTGTCTGTAAGACCTCTTCTAGAGAAGACTCCCTATGAATTGTGGAAGAACAGAAAGCCCAACATTTCATATTTTCATCCTTTTGGATGTATTTCCTATATGTTGAATACTAAAGAAAATCTGAACAAGTTTGATTCCAAAGAACAGAAGTGTTTCATGCTTGGGTATTCTGAACGCTCTAAAGGCTACAGGGTATACAATACTGAGACACAGATTGTGGAAGAATCTATTCATGTTAGATTTGATGATAAGCTTGGCATTAAAAAGCCAAAGCAGTCTGAAAACTTTGCAGATAGAGAAGTAGTCTTCACAGACTCTGAAGGCTCAGATTCAGACAAAGCTCAAGTGAAGGAACCAGAAGCAACGCCAAATGCAATTCCTTTAACTTCTCAGATGAACAATTTAAATATTTATGAAGAATCAACTGTTAGAGAATCATCTTCCAGAATCAAAGCTTCTCATCCAGAGAATGTTATCATTGGAAAGAAGGATGATCCTATCAGAACAAGATCCTTTCTCAGATCATCTGAAGCATCACTATTTGGATTGGTGTCAGTAATTGAACCAACTTCTGTAGATGAAGCTCTGCAAGACAATGATTGGATTATTGCCATGCAAGAAGAGCTAAATCAGTTCACCAGAAATGATGTGTGGGATTTAGTTCCAAGACCAAAAGGATTCAACATAATTGGAACTAAATGGGTCTTAAGAAATAAACTTAATGAGAAAGGAGAAGTTGAAAGAAATAAGGCAAGACTTGTTGCTCAAGGGTACAGTCAACAAGAAGGTATTGATTACACTGAAACTTATGCTCCAGTAGCAAGGTTAGAATCTATACGCCTTCTTATTTCATTTGCTGCACAATATAACATCACTCTATATCAGATGGATGTTAAAAGTGCCTTTCTAAATGGCATTATAGAAGAAGAAGTTTATGTTCACCAGCCTCCTGGTTTTGAGAGTGAAAAATTTCCAGATCATGTTTTCAAACTAAAGAAATCTCTGTATGGTTTAAAATAAGCTCCCAGAGCTTGGTATGAGAGATAGAGCAATTTTCTTCTGGAGAAAAATTTCATCAGAGGCAAAGTGGACACAACACTCTTTTGTAAAACATTTAAGAAAGATCTTCTAATTTGTCAAATATATGTGGATGATATCATATTTGGATCTACCAATACTATGCTGGGAAAGGAGTTTGCTCAATGTATGCAGGCAGAATTTGAAATGAGCATGATGGGAGAATTGAGATTCTTTCTGGGAATACAAGTCAACCAAACTCCAGAGTGCACTTACATTCATCAGACCAAATATGTTAAAGAACTTCTGAAGAAATTTAACATCACTGATAGTAAGATGGCAAAGACTCCCATGCATCCAACTAGTTCATTAGGCAAGGAAGAGGTAAGTAAAAAAGTAGATCAGAAACTCTACAGAGGTATGATAGGATCTCTTCTCTACTTAACTACTTCTAGACCTGACATTTTTTTTCAGTGTATGCTTGTGTGCTAGATTCCAATCAGATCCTAGAGAATCACACTTAATAGCTGTTAAGAGGATTCTAAGGTATCTGAAAGGTACTTTTAATGTGGGTTTGTGTTACAGAAAATCTGATGATTTCAAATTAGTTGGATTTTGTGATGCTGACTACGCTGGAGACAGAGTGGAAAGAAAAAGTACTTCTGGAAGTTGTCAATTTCTAGGAAGAAATCTAATCTCTTGGTACAGCAAGAAGCAACCCACAATTGCACTATCAACTACAGAGGCAGAATATATTGATGCTGTTGGATGTAGCACGCAGATGCTCTGGATGAAAAGTCAGCTAGAAGACTATCAGATATTTGAAAGTAACATTTCTATATTCTGTGATAATACTTCTGCTATATGTTTGTCCAAAAACCCCATTTTACACTCTAAGGCAAAACATATAGAAATTAAACATCATTTCATCAGAGACTATGTTCAGAAGGGAATTATAAACTTAGCCTTTGTTGATACAGATCATCAATGGGCAGATATTTTCACAAAACCCCTTGTTGAAGATAGATTCAAATTTATTCTGAAAAATATTGGTATGGATTTGTGTCCAGAATAATATTTGTTAGAAGCAAATTTTACAGATGCAAAATGTTTAATGCTCTGAAGTATTTCATCTGTTAATTTATTCATTTTCTTAAAATTATTTTACTTATGTAAATCTGAACTAACAATGCTCAGAGGATCTGAACGTTGGTTAACGTTTCATTTCTCAAGAGAATTCAGAAACACATGCAAGCAAACACGTGTCACTCTAAATCTGCAAAGATGGCGTATACACTACTGAAGAGACGTTTGAGGTGAAGTTTGAATAGTGAAAATCTTGATTTTCCCCCCAATTTGTCTGAATCAATTAATGCTTGAAATGATTTTTATTCTCTTTCATTAATTGCAATGTGTGAACGTGCCTTGTGTGTCTGTTTGTATGCCTAATTGTTTACTATAAATACCACATCTCTCACCACTTTCACACTTTTCACAACTCAAGAAAGTTTATGCATTTCTGTCTTCTTTTCTCTCTTCACAAAAACCCTAAACCTTTGACAAAATCATCTTCAATGGCAACCTCATCCTCTACAGCAGCACAGTTTCAATCAACCATGGCTGCAGTTACTTCTGCAAATATGGGTGTGGCTCCATATACGACCCCTAAAAGGACTTTGTTAACACCTGTTGACAAACTGGAAGTTCTCTGTGAATCAATGGTGGAATTTGATTCATTAGCTGAAAATGGATTTGAATTTCGTTCAATAGTTGATGCTCAAGGCTGGGTAAAATACTTTGACAGATTATTTGGACCAGTTTACCCTCATCTGGTGAAAGAATTAGGGATACATGCTTCTGTATACCCTAAATTCATCATGTCTTCTGTTCTGGGTAAGGAGATTATAATCACAAAAGATCTAATCAGGAAACTCATAGGATATGAGGAAACTGATGGAGTATCTCATCTGCCAGCTGGGCGTGTAGATATGGAAGAAGTTTATGAGGAAGTCATGACTGCTGGACAGACCTCTAACAAGTTTAAAGATCTGAAGCCTGACTACAAGATCTGGGCAAAGATTTTCATGGGATGTATTCATCATAGAAAATCTACAAACTCTCCAGATTACGTGAACAATGAACAGCTCTACTTCATGTATTGCTTAAGTCAGAGCACCAAGGTAGATCTTCCTTACATTCTCTTCATGCACTTATGGAATCATATTAATGCTTCAAGAGAATATGTAAAAGAAAAGGGTCAGAAGATCAGAACATGGATTCCTTTTGGAAGGTTAATTTCAGATATTCTGACAGAAAATGGACTGGTGACTGCTCTGTATGCTGCTGGAGTCACAGATGAACTTGAATTCATTCTTGGAAAACCTCTGAATGCAAAGAGTCTTCAGAGACTAAAAATTGTAGAGGAACTCTCATCTGCACCCAAGAAGCTGAATATTGCTGAACTCAGTCAGAAGCGAATTCCAGTTGAAGACTACCCACTGTTCTATGCTGAAGAACCAAGGGAAATAATAGTGAGATATATTGATGCTTGCAAGGCAGATGGAATGCCCATTCCTGCAGATATTCTAATAAGAGCAGGGGAACCATTGCCTGATGGAGGAAATGAGAAAACAAGGAAAAGAAGTCAATCAGAAGGAGAAGAAGCTGCTGCTCAGAAGAAGCCAAGAGTTGCTGACAAGCCTAAGAAGCTGATCAAGAGGAAAGCATCTGGAGACGCTCCCTCTGTTCCCACAAAGAGCATCAAAATTAAAGGTACTAAATCTTCTGTATCTTCTTTCAATAATACTGTTTTAAATGATTCAACATTTAAGTCTATTCCAAAACCACCTCCTACTCAGAAACAATTTGTTCCTGCTCCATCTCATATCTCTGTTCCTTCCCCACAAAAATTATTTGATCCTGTTTCCATCACACCTATCAAACCTTCTACTACTCAATCATCTGTACCACAGCAACAACAACCAGAAAAACAACCACAACAACAAAAACCAACAGAACAATATGAACAACAACCACAACAACCAGAAAAAACACCATCAAACACATCTGAACCTATTGGATCTGCACAAGTTACTTCTGAACCTATAAAGGTTACATCTGATCCACCTACATCTGATCCACCCACATCTGATCCACCTACATCAGAACTACCTACATCAGAAACAACCAACCCATCTGAAACCAATATCCCTGAGACAGAGGTTCTAAACGTTGCACCTCTCAAAACTGTTTTTGAAGTGTCCTCCACATCTTGCACTCCAACCACATCCTCAAATTCATCAGAATCTGATATTCATCCAGATTTTTTGATATCTCCCTCTCACAGAAATTCAGAAGTTAACCAACCAGAATCACCTGTTTCTTCTAAAATTCTCATTCCAAATCCTATCCCAACACCTAAGCCAAGGACATCTGAGTGTGTACCCCCTGCTTCATGTAAACTGTTTTCATCTGACAAACTTCCCTCTGGTTTCAAATTCAAAAATTTCTACACCAGAATTGAACCCTCTGTCACTATCACTCCTCTCAAACCCAAACTTACCATCATTCTACCATCTGTTCTTCAAACGTATATTAAAGAAATGCCATAAGTGATTTCATCATAACCAATTTTATCTGATAAATCTACATTCACTCCTTACTCTGATACCCCATTTGATGTTGTTTCTTATGCATCAAATGCAAAACCTTTTCTGTTGAATGCTTTAACTAGATCAAAAACTACCATTTCATCTGATCCTCCATCCATACCCTTCTACCCTCGTCCTCTGATCACCATTCCAAAATTCACCATTCCACCTTCACCTCAACCCAAGCCAATCACACTTGAAACTTTTCTACTCCCAAAACATAGATTTAATGTTGATCATTTATTTACAAGTTTTTTGAAAGAAATAGAGATGCATTTAGGATCTGTACAGAGGAAGTGCTTATCAACAATGGATGCAAATGAATCAGATGCTATTTGGAATAGCTTCATCAACAGATTCAATACTGTAGCATCAAATCTGAAGAACGTATGTTCTGATGATGCGAAGCTCAGATTTTCTGAAGCTTCTAGAAGTTTGTTCTGGACTGTCAAAAGATCTGCACCATTACTTCTTAAAGATGCTCCTTCATCATCAGAAGAGAATACTGAATCTGCATCTGAAGATAACCCTCTGGCTATGACTCTGGTAGAACATCCCTCTGGACCTGCTGCTCATGACTTCAAAGCCCCTATGGAAATTGACTCTGCTCATGCTTCAGAATCTGCCTATCCTTCTTCATCTGAGATCAAGAAAGAGTATCTAGATCTTGAAGATAAGATTGCAGTTCTGGAAGTTGGTCAATAAGAGATTAAGTCATGGATGGTTAAGCAAGATAAGAAGTCTGAAGACATGGCTCAGTGGATGTCCAAACAAGATCAGAAGAATGAAACTATGGCTAAGTGGATGTCAAAACAAGAACAATCCTCTTCTGAGATCATGGATCTGTTGAAGATGCTTTTGTCAAAACACTCTTAGTTTATTTTCTGATGTTTGCATCTAATGTTTGCACATGTACTTGAATATTTTCTGATGTTTGTACTTTTTGCTCTGAATGAATGAATGTTTCAAAGTTTTCTCTACATAATTTATCTCGTTTGTTTTTTTTCCTTTTAATTGTCTTTTCAAAGTTCTGACTTTTTGCTTATGACAAAAAAGGGGGAGAAAATAGATCTGAACTGTTTAATTAAACTTTATCAGAATGAAACTTCAGAAATATCAATTTTATCTAACATAATATCTGAGTATTTCAGAACATTTGATAAGTATACTCTGTAAAAGAAACTCTGAGACTCCCAGATCATATATAAATTATCTGACTCTGACTCTGAAATATGCAAGAGACTCTGACTCTCAAATGATTAGAACAATCAAGCTCTAACTCTGAAATTTACTCAAGATAAAAAGGGAAGTTTCTATTCCTTATTAATATTTAATTCAGGGGGAGATTCATCATCTCAGGGGGAGTTATAATTATTCTCTTTTCAATTAAACAAAATTTCTGATGTTTTTGTCATCATAAAAAAGGGGGAGATTGTTAGAACACATATTGGTTCTTAATAATATCTCTATGTTTTAATGATAACTATTATGAAATTTTGTATTTAAGAATTATAGACTCTAAAAATTGCTTCAGAATGTTTGCTGCAGATATTAAAATAAATATCACTCCAGAAGCAAATCAGATCTGAACATAAGAAATATGCAAGGCTCTGAAAGCGTCAGATGCACCCATTAGAAGATTCTGAACGCCGCCATCAGAAGATTCTGAGCGTTGTCTCCAGAAGGATCTGAAGCAGAAGCTCCAGAAGGATCTGAAGCAGAAGCTCCAGAAGAATCTGAAGCAAGTTAGAAGCATCTGAACCAATGAAGAATTCTGTATGAAGAGTTTTCAAGCATAGTTAATTCAGAAGACTCTGAAAGTACTAACGCTGCCAGTACTGAGGATCTGTCTCAAAACTCTGCTCTGAACTTATACACGCTAAAAGCACACTTGCTGCAAAGACTCTGATTCAGCAAAACTCTGATTAACATCAGAAGGTTCTGATCAAATTTGACTCTGATGATTCTTGCTGAAAATTGTTGAAGAAGAATTCAAAGATTATGTCTGTTGGAATATCCAAACGACTCTTTCCTTATTTATGCTAGACTCAAGAACACAGACAAAAAGGATTTCTATGTGCTTTCTTCTTCTAGGAAAGGTCACTTGATGTGAAGACAAAAAGGCTCAGACCTTTTGATACACACTTCTCAACGTGAAATAATCTTGGATCACTGTGCCTATAAAAGCAAGTCTCCACTCATCTTCTTCAGTTGACGTATTACTTGAAAAGAATTCATTATCAAAGCTGTCATAAAAATTCATATATTCTTTCTAGAATTATTTCTTTGTTCTTAATCTTAAGTGTAAAATCACAGTTGTGATAAAGCTTTATTAGAAGCATCTTAACACTTGTATTTGTTATTACATTTGATTGTAAGAAAACCTTAAGAAGATCCAGTTAGGATCATTAGTTCTTGAGAAGACTTTGAACAGTTGTTCTTAGTGTTTACTATTGTAATCAGTTGATTAAATAGTGGATTAAGTCCTTGTTTGAGAAAGGCAAATCACTCTAGAAAGGGTGGACTGGAGTAGTTGAGTTCAACGAACCAGGATAAAAATACTTGAGTATTTATTTCTAAGTTTTTATATTCATACTTATTCAACCCCCCTTCTAAGAATTTTCTCACCTTCATCTTGTTCTTAAAGGGTCATCCTTCTTTCCAATGATCACATCCTCTGGGTGAGAGGCCTTGATTCTGGAAGATGAACCTCTAACATTTGATTCTTCAGAAATATTCAAGTTTTTCATTTGAGAAGCCAAAGGAGTTGCATCTGGCGTTGCTTCTGCTTCTGACTCAAGTTTAGGAAGTCCTCTGACCAAATTGAGTTTATTAATCTTAGATATACGTCTCATATTAATATGCCCCAATCTTCTATGCCAGACTCATTGCTCATCATTAACAGACATAAGGCATTTTACATTTTGAACCTTAAGTTCTGAAAGATTGATTTGGTAAATGTTGTTCTTCCTCTTTCCATTAAATAGGATTGAGCCATCCTTCTGACTAACAACCTTGCAACATTTTTGATTGAAGATTATGTCATAACCATTGTCACTTAATTGACTTATGGACAATAGATTATGCTTTAGTCCTTCTACAAGTAAAACATTAGATATAGAGGGAAGGTTACCATTGCCAATAGTACCAGAGCCAATTATCTTGCCCTTCTGATTCCCTCCAAACTTGACATCTCCTCCAGATTTAAGCTCCAGGCTTTGGAACATAAACCTTTCTCTCGTCATGTGACGTGAGCAGCCAGAGTCCAGGTACCATGAATGGCGTCTTGACTTTGCTGCTAAATACATCTGCAACAGGTATTATCTTATCCTTAGGTACCCAGATCTTTTTGGGTCCTTTTGGGTTAGTTGCCTTAAACGTTTGTTTGAACTTCTGTCTTTTTACAACAGGTTTGTTCTGACTAACTTTTGATTTAAACATAGGAACATTCTGATCAGAACGTGTATGTTTAATATCATTCAGATGACCAAACTTAAAATTAGAATATAAGGGAGTCTTCTTAATGATAAGTTTATCAACAGGAATTGGATTTAAATCCTTTCCATAGGAAGATTCATATCCAATTCCTTTCCTGTTGTTTCTGCTAACTCCATAGATCATTGAAGCCATCTTGCTTCTATCTATGCTTTTAGCCAGAAACTTCTGAAAACTATAGTCATATTTTTCTAAAATATTTTTGCATTTTGACTTAGTTTCAGATTCAGAGTCTTGTTGAGCTTTTTCAAAATTGTTTTTCATTTTCAAAATGTTCTCTTTGAGCTCAGCAACTTCTGACTTTAACAGACTATTCTCAGATTCAAACTGCATTTAAGCTTCTTGTGTTTGAGCTTAATCTGATTATAGTTATTTAGGAATTCTGATAAAACTTTAATAAGTTCTTCCCTAGAGAGATCAGAAAGTACCTCTTCTGAGTCAGATTCAGAATCACATTCAGATCCAGATGATCCTTCATCCTGATCTTCCACATCAGCCATCAGTGCCATGTTGGCACATTCTTCTTCTGACTCTGATGAAGATTCAGATGCATCTGAATCATCCCATGTAGCCATCAGAACTTTCTTTTTCTGCTCAGGCTTTCTTCTTGGCTTCTCCTTCTGAAGCTTTGGGCATTCATTCTTGTAATGACCAGGTTCCTTGCATTCATAGCAAACAACCTCCTTCTTTCCAGATCTTTTGTGTCCAGAGGACTCTTTGCATTGATCTGGCTTCTTGAAGTTCTTGAACTTCCTCTATTTGTGCTTCCAGAGTTTGTTGATTCTTCTGGACAGCAAGGACAGTTCATCTTCTTCAGAAGAAGAAGACTCTTCAGAACTTTCTTCTAACACCTGAAATGCTTTAACATATTTGTTAGATTTTAAAGCAATTGACTTACCTTTCTTTTGAGGCTCGTCTTCTTCAAGTTCAATCTCATGGCTCCTCAGAGAACTGATTAGCTCCTCCAATGTGATCTTGTTCAGATCCTTAGCTAGCTTCAGAGCAGTGACCATTGGTCTCCATCTGATGGGCAAGCTTCTGATGATCTTCTTCACATGATTAGCAGTTGAATAGCCTTTGTCTAGCACTTTTAATATAGCTGTGAGGATCTGGAATCTAGAGAACATTGCTTCTATAGATTCAGATTCTTCCATTTTAAAGGCTTCATATATCTGGATCAGCGCCAGAGCCTTGGTCTCTTTAACTTGTGAGTTCCCTTCATGAGTCATCTTCAAAGACTCAAACAAATTAAATGTTGTTTCTCTGTTGGTAATCTTCTCATACTCAGTATGAGATATAGCATTTAATAAGATTGTTCTTGCTTTGTGATGATTTCTGAACTCCTTTTTTGAGCTTCAGTCATAGATTTTCTATCAATTTTCTTGCCATCCCCATCAGTAGCATGAACATAACCATCAATGACTAAGTCCCAAATATCAGCATCATAACCAAGGAAGAAACTCTCTATTCTGTCCTTCCAATAGTCAAACTTCTCCCCCATCAAATATAGGGGTTTTGTGCTGATTATATCCCTTTCTTCGTATCTGTTGTTGCTGTTAAATGTTGAAGCTTCAGCCATAATATCAACCAAGAATATATAACAAAGTTTTCTCACCGGATCTTTTCTATTCACGATGAAGTGATAGCACACACAGAACCGGAGCTCTGATGCCAATTGAACAGAATAGAGAGTTGAATAAGGATTTAGAAAATATTATGGCAATAAAAACACAAAGATTTTTATCCTGGTTCGTTGAACTCAACTACTCCAATCCACCCTATCAAGAGTGATTTGCCTTTCTCCACAAGGACTTAATCCACTATAATCAAACTGATTACAATATTAACACTAAGAACAATTGTCTTAGTCTTCTCAAGAACTACTGACCATAACTTGGTCTTCTCAAGGAACTTTTACAATTTAATGTAAACTAAACAAGTGTTTAAATGCTTCTAAGTAAGCTATATCACAACTGTGATTTACACTTAAGTTTAAGAACTTATGAAAACTATTTAACAAAGAATAGTGATTTGTATGAGAGCTTAGAGTGAGTTTTCAAATGAATTGTTCAATTTTCGTCAACTGAAGAAAGTTGTTGAAGGGTTGCTTTTATAGGCTTAGAAATCCAAGACGTTGCATGCTTTGAAGACCGTGTACTGCAAAAGTAGATGTAACCTTTGTCTTCACATCACTTGACCTTTCCTAGAATTAGAACGTACAGAGAAATCCTTTTTGCCTGAGTTCTTGTGTCTAGCATAAAAGAGGAAATAGTCGTTTGGCATAACCAACAGATATAACTTCAAATAATCTTCTTCAGCAAGTTTCTAACTCACAAAAATTAACATCAGAGCCTTGAGTGATCAGAGTCTTGATGTCTTCAGAGTTTGTTGTATCAGAGTGTTGCAGCAAGTGTGCTTCAGCGTGAGTTTACTCAGAGCAGAGTTTGGAGATCAGATCCTCAGTACTTGCAGCGTACAGTACTATCAGAGTCTTCTGAAAAAAACAGTGCTTGAAACTCTTCATACAAAGTCTTTAGTCTACGCTTCAGATGCTTCTGTAGCTTCTGCTTTAGATCCTTCTGTAGACAGTGCTCAGAGTCTTCTGTAGGCAGCGCTCAGAATCTTCTAATGAGATGCTTCTGACGCTTCAGAGCCTTGCGTAGTTCAACGTTCAGATCCATTTTTGCTTTCAGAAGAATATTAAATTTAATATCTGCAGCAAAAATACTTGGAGAAATTTAGAGTATATAATTTCTTAATACAAAATTTCATTAGTGTTATCATAAAAACATAGAGATATAACTAAGAACCAATCTGTGTTCTAACAATCTCCCCCTTTTTGATGATGACAAAAACATAGGAAATTTTGTTCAATAAAGAGATAAATATAACTCCCCTTGAGATTATGAATCTCCCCCTGAATTGAATACTAAGAAAGAATAGAAACTTCCCTTTTTGCATGAGTATTCTTTTCAGAATCAGAACCTGAATGTTCAAAAATAGAGCTTGATTTGGATGAACGTTTCAGTATCAGAGCCATGTTTCATATTCAGAGCCTGATTGGTTTAAACCTTGATCTGGGGATCTCAGAGTTACTTTAATGAATTTTGTCAGATTTATCATTATAGTTCTGAAAGACTAAAAATTCATGTTAGTTATGATTTGATATGTCTGAATTCCATTCAGGTAAAGTTTATTTGAACAGTCAGAATTTCATTTTCTCCCCCTTTTTGTCAAAATCAAAAAGAAAACTTTTAAAGACAAATGAAAGGAAACAGAGAGAAAAGATACAATCATATAGAGAAAACATTCAGATTCATTCATTCATTCAAATATTCAAATAGAACAGACAAAACATCAGATGAAAAAATTCAAAACAAGTGCTCAAACATCAGATAAAGAAAACATAAATCTAGGATTGTTTGGAGAGAAGTATCTTCAGAAGGTGGGTGATCTCAGAAGAAGATTCTTCTTGCTTTGACATCCATTTCTCAATGTTCTCAGTCTTCTGATCTTGTCTTGCCATCCAGGACTTAATCTCAGATTGACCAGCTTCCAGCACAACAATCTTATCTTCTAATTCTGGGTTCTCTTTCTTGATCTCAAAAGAAGTAGACGGAGCAGATTCTGATGCATGAGTAGGAGCAGAGTCAATTTCCATTGGAGTTGCAGAGTCAATTTCCATTGGAGTTGCAGAGTCTGGAGCCACAGATACAGATGGTTTGTCCATAATCGTCATAGCTAAAGGATTCTCTTCTAGAATGAATTCAGAAGCAGATTCTTCAATATTCTCAGAAGCAGCAGACACTCAAGAAGTTGAAGGTGCATCTTCAAGAAGCAGAGTTGGAGATCTTTTCATATTCCAAAACATGGTTCTGGCAGTCTCAGCAAATCTGATCTTCGCATCATCAGAGCAAACACTCTTCAGATTTGAAGCAACAGTGTTGAATCTTGAAGTGAAGCTATTCCAAACAGCATCAGATTCATCTGAGTTCATGGTTGACAAGCATCTCTTCTTAACAAAATCTAAATTCATCCTTATCTCTTTCATAAAATTAGCAAATAAAATATCAACATTTAGCCTTGGTTTAGGTTTGAGAAAGGCTTCCAGAATGGATGGTTTAGGTTGTTCTGTAGGAGGTGGTATGGTAAAAGTTGGGATGATGAACAGATGATGAGGATAAGGTGGTTTCTTCTGAGCAGGTATGAGATGAAAGAATGGTTTAAGTTTGCGTATGCATGGAACAATACATGTTTTATCAAAATAATATGGAATAAAAGCATATTGTTTTGATTTGACAAGGAAGTGTTTGAGTTTGAGTCCAGAGGGAAGGGGATCAGATGGTAAAGGTTTTGAGGATGCAAATGAAACAAACTCGGATGTTCTTGGAGTGGGTTCAGGAATGATAGCATCAGATGAGATATATGAATCTGGTTGTTTAGGTTCATATCCTCTAAGAGAAGGGGGTGAGCTAACTTCTGGATGAACATCGGATTCAGATGAATTAGATGAGGTAGATGCGGGACAAGAAGTTGAAGATACGTCAAACATCATCTTGAGGGGTTGGACATCCAGAACCTCAGAATCAGATATGTATGATTCAATAGGTTTGGAATGTTCTGGTTGAGGAATGGGTTGTGGAGTAGAAGGTATATATTTTGGTGGTTCAGATACAATAGGTTCAGAGGATTGGATAGTTTCTGGTTCAGAAATTTTAGATTGAGGAATTTTTGGTTGAGGTTCTTGTTGTTGTTCTGGTTGTTGTTCTGGTTGTATTGGAGTAGATTCTTATGGTGTTGGTATTGGTTCTGGTGTTTGGGATGGTTGTGATTCAGATGAAGGAATGTCAGATGATTGTTGTGGTGCAGAAGTTGTTTGAGTGGATTCTGGGGGCGTAGGAGATATTGGTTTAGTGAGAACATAATCAGTTGGAATTTGTGATTCAAAATCTTTTTGTTGTTCAGGTTGATCAGATGTAATGGGTTTTGTTGGTGGTTCAGAGGATTGAGATGGAGAAGAAATGGTTTGAGTTTGAGAAGGAGGGGGTTTAAGAATATAGCTAACTGTTGATAATTCTACTACAATTTCAAAAATAGAAGGTAAGGATTTTTTTAGTACCTATTATCTTGATGCATCTGATAGGAGTAGAAGGAGCTTCTCCAGAAGCTTTTCTCTTCTTCTTCTTCTGAGGTTCTTCAGAAGTTTTCTGCTTCTTCTGACTTGCAGCTTCTTCCACCTCTAACTGTCTTCTCTTCCTCATATTCTCTTCATAAACATCTGGGATTGGTTCTCTTGCACGTAGCAGAATATCAGCAGGTACAGGTGTTCCATTTGCCTTGCACATCTGAATGTACGTAAGAATTGCATCTCTAGGTTCCTCAACACCAAAAATAGGAAAATATTTTACTGGAATCCTCCTCTGACTGACTTCAGCAATATTCAGCTTTTTAGGAGCAGTTGTGAGTTCATCCACAACTCTCAGCCTTTGGAGACTCTTTCCATTCAGGGGTTTTCCAATAATTGAACCAAGTTCTTCTTTCACTCCAGCTTCATGCATAGAAGCTACCAGACCATTCTCCGTCAGAATGTCTGAGATTAATCTTCCAAAAGGTATCCAAGTTCTGATATTCTAACCCTTAGTCTTGACAGATTCTCTGGATGCATTAATGTGATTCCACAGATGCATGAAAAGAATGTGTGGCAGATCCACTTTAGTACTCTAACTCAAGCAGTACATGAAGTAAATTTGTTCATTGTTAACATAATCTAGAGAGTTTGTGGATTTTCTGTGGTTGATGCAGCCCATAAAAATCTTGGCCCAGATTTTGTACTCAGGTTTCAGATCCTTGAACTTGTTGGAAGCTTGTCCAGATGAAATTACTTCAGCATAAACTTCTTCCATTTCAACATGCCCAGCTGGCAGATGAGAAACTCCATCAGTTTCTTCATACCCGATGAGTTTTCTGATCAGATCTTCAGTGATAGTAATCTCTTTTCCCAAAATAAAAGAGATTATGAACTTTGGGTAGGCAGATGCGTGATCCAAAATTCCTTCACTAAGTGTGGATAAACTGGTCCAAATAATCTATCAAAGTACTTTACCCAGCCTTGAGCATCAATGATAGGACGTAAATCAAAGCCATTATCAGCCAAGGAGTCAAATTCCACCATTGATTCACAAAGAACTTCAAGCTTATCTACTGGTGTTAACAGAGTTCTCTCAGGTTCCTTAAAAGGGACAACACCCATGTTTGAGGAAGAAACAACAACCATAGACGATTGGAACTGTGCTGAGGTTGAAGATGAAGTAGCCATTGTTGAAGATGATGAAGGTTTAGGGTTTAGATGAAGGCTAATGAGTAAACAGAAATGCATCTACGTGTTTGTGAGAGTGAAAAGTGTGTAATGGTGAGATTTGTGGAATTTATAGAGAAAAATTAGGGCACGCAAACGGACACACATTCAGCACGTTCTCATTTAGCAATTAATGGCATTTAATAAAAAGAAATAATCATTTAAAAGCATTTATGATTCTGACAATTGGGGGGAAATCAAGAATTTCAACTATTCAAACGTTACCTCAAATGTCTCTTCAGTATTGTGCACACCATCTTTTCAGATTCAGAGTGACACGTGTTTGCTTCCACGTGCTTCTGAAAACTCTTTGAGAAATGAAACGTTAGCCAATGTTCAGATCCTCTGAGACTTGTTAGTTCAGATACACACAGAAATAATAAATCAAGAGATTTAAATAAATGACAGATGAAATACTTCATAATTTAAACATTTTGCATCTGATAGAGTTGCTTCTAATAAATATTATTCTGGACAAAGTTCCATACCAATATTTTTCAGAATAAACTTAAACCTATCTTCAGCAAGGTGTTTTGTGAAAATATCAGCCCATTGATGATCTGTATCAACAAAGTCTAGATTTATGATACCCTTGTGAACATAGTCTCTGATGAAGTGATGTTTAATTTCTATATGCTTAGCTTTAGAGTGTAAAATTGGATTTTTGGATAAGCATATAGCAGAAGTATTATCACATAATATAGAAATATTACTCTCAAAGATCTGATAGTCTTCTAGCTGACTTTTCATCCAGAGCATCTGAGTGCTACATCCAGCAGCAGCAATATATTCTGCTTCTGTAGTGGATATAGCAATTGTAGGTTGTTTCTTGCTGTACCAGGAGATTAGATTTCTTCCCAGAAATTGACAACTTCCAGAAGTACTTTTTCTTTCAACTCTGTCTCCAGCGTAATCAGCATCATAGAATCCAACTAGTTTAAATTCATCAGATTTTCTGTAACACAAACCCACATTAGAAGTACCTTTCTGTTGCACCCCAAAATTTGACCAACATTTATTTACCCATCAAGAGTTGTATGGGACTTTGAAGCTAGCCAAGAAGGTTATTCAAGTGTTCAAAGATTGATACCTTTATCAGAGAATTCAAGAGATCCTTAGAGAGATTGGTTGAAACCAAGGTTGTGTGCCTCATAAATTGAGAGTTGTGGGAGCTCCTCAGATGATTCTGAGACTATGAGGGTGAACTTGAAGCTTTGAGAAAGCTTGTGAGATGTCTTGAGAGCCATCATGAAGCCTAGAGAGGTCATTGTACAAGAATTCAGAAGATTCATCCATGAGTGGTGGAATTAGGGTTTGACTGGGTCAACCCTAGGTCAACTGATGATTTGGAGAGGGTTGAGGCCTAATCCAAGAGCCATGTGATCATGGAATGATGCATTGAGATGCTATAAGGATGATTCATAGACCAACTCATCATGATTAAAGAGTTTGAGAAGTTTTAAGCTAGGGTTTCTAAGGATTGACAGTGTAAAATCCCCTAGTTTGATCCCTATTTTCAAGGCAGTTTAGCTCAAGATGTGATTGCCATCTCATCTTCCCCACAACATGAATGTTGTAGAGCTTGTTCTTAGCTTTTATTTGAGTACTAGAAGTCCTTGATATGATTTTTAGAGCTCAAGTTATGACTTTGACAAATTACAGGTCATCTGAGGTATGTGAATCTGGGTCCTTGAAAGTCACCCAACTTGCATCCAACTTTTGCCCTAGTAGGATGATTCCTATGAACTCTTGGTAAACATGAATGTTGTATAGCATCTTCTTAGCTTTCTAGAGAGTACTAGAAGTCCTTGATAGGATTTGTATAACTCAACTTATGGCTCTGACAAGTCAAGGGCATTTTGGTCATTTGGAGGTTATAGGTCATTTCAAGCATAAGGCCATATCTCCTATTTCCAAGCTTCAAATGGAAAAATATTCAACATAAAACTTGCTTATAATGATGTTTTAAGGCTAGTAGGGAGGTCATGAGATGTTGAAAATGCTTGTATCAAAAAGTGATAAAAATGGCCTAAAATGGAGGCATAAGTTAATTAAGGTGAAATTGAAAATTGGAAATCACAAGCTATAAATCCAAACCATGTCATATAATAGGTCATTTTGACTCCAAATAACATTCTAAGAACAATGGTTCAGCCACAATTTTGATTTGAGGCTTGGATCATAGGGCTGCTTTGGAATTGGCTTACTTGCATATTAAGGTACCAAAGCAAAACTCAACAAAACTCAATGTACAAGTTGGTTAGGCATTGTAACTCATCCTAAATCTCATATGGGGAGAATTTGAAGTCAGCATTGGTTATCACAAGGAGCTTGGCATGAGATAGTATGTAGGGAGAATTGAAATCAAAATGTCATGACATGAAAAGTTCAATTTCTCATTGGATGATCCTAGATGGTTCTAGATGATTCTATACCACTCTATATAACATGTATAACTTGCTCAGATGCAAGGTTGGTGAGAATTGGTGCAGAGAAGAGAGAGTGAGATCAAGAATCTTCCATTGCAAGCCAAAGTTCATTTCTTCATTCTTCTTCATTTCCATCCATTTTTTCTTCACAAACACATTCCATAGATCCCTCTGAGTGTGTGCATACTGAATTGAAGTTCCATTGATGGAAGATTGAAGGTTTGGCCATTGGATTTTGCAAGAAGCCATTCATACTCGGATCTTGAAGTGCAAGCATTCTCCCTCCATTTTTTTGCAAACAGAAGAAGTATCATCATCCAAGGATCATTTCTGAAAAGTTTCAAGTGCTGAATTGAAGATCTACCACCACTGTCATACCAAGAAACCAGGTTTGCAAATTCTCTGCCACATCTTTATTTAAGAATTGATAGGTTGAGTTATTAGTGTAGAATGGCTAGAGACACCTAGGTGATGAATTTTGGAGAGTTAGAGGTCATGTGATGAAGGTTGAATATTGGACACCATTTCTTTATGGAGCAAGAACTTATGATATAGTGAGTGATAATACAAGTTTGATAGCTGGTTTTGATTAGGGCAATATGGTGATCATTTTAGTACCAAGAAATCCAAGAATTGTTGAAGTTGAGGTTTGAGATTAATTTGGATCCACTATCGGGTTTTAAGATAGAGACCATTTCAGTGTAATCCAAGGCCATGAGCATGATCAATGTGGAAAATTGAGCAATTTAGTGTTTTAAACTTTGAGTTTTGATGGAGGAATGAGAGAGCACGAGTTGAGGAAGATGAAGCTTTATGGTTCTGCATTTCCATGGAGTTTCAGCAAACCCTAGCTGAAGGTTGAAGACAACCTCTCAGCCATCAGATGCAAGCAAGACCAGTTGACCCCTCGTCTAATCCAACGGCCCGTGTTCAATTGCATTTTGGGAGGGAGTCTGAACTACACTGAAACGCACCGTTTCATTAAACGGTGGTTTTTGGGCTTAAGTGAATAATGACTAATCCCACCCCCTTCATGAGGCCCAATATATTTTGAACTGAAATGGATTACTCTTTGCACTGCTGATTTTTCATTTTCTTTATGTTTTTTAATTGTTTTTCTGATTAATGAATTGGGCTTAGCGCTTTACTTTTTGAACCCCCCAGTCTGGGCCCAAGCGCATAATGAACTATGTTTTGTTACTAATTGCACCCCATTGTTCCATATCTCATTTTATTTTCTTCCATTTTATTTCAAACTTTGGAAAATCATAATAAATGGAAAAATAATGATTTTTTAATGGGAATTTTTGCTCCCATTTCATATTTTTGTCAAGAAAATTATAAAATAAAAACATTTTTCATTTTATGCATTTTTAGTATTTTTTGTATATTTTCTACTTTTATTGCATTTTATTTCTTTTATGTTGATACATGAATTTGTAGAATTTTTTTTAGGTAGCTCCCTTAGTATTTTTAGGTCATTCTTTTTAGGATAGTTAGATATAAGTTTTAGCTTCCCCCTGGATTTATTCCATAATTTTGTGATGAATTTTAGGATAGTTGTGATTAGATGACATTAGGTTGTGTAGAATTAGGTTAATCCTCAACATAGGTCCATAATAACACTAGAATTTTGGGTTTTTAGGACAAATTAGACTATGGGACATATAAGGGCATTAAGGGTAGGTATGTAGGATCCCTTAGAAATTATATTAGGATTTAATATAGTAGTATACTATTTTTAGATGATTTTTGTAGTTGATGATTGTTTGTGTTGCCCTTGTGGGCTTGTATTTTTGTTTGCATTGCTTTGTGGGCTTGGAGAGCTTGGTATTGTTCTGAGGAGCATTGAGGAGCATAGTAGAAGATTTGAAGATGGATTGAGGAACTTGAGAGCTTGATCTTATTTCTTTTTTTGTTGTTTTAGGGTTAGGGATTAGGAAGAGTTTAGACTTAGATAACTTCTTTCTTAAACATGGATGGTATATGTCACCTCCATTCCTCCCTATGATTCAAAGTCCTTCCATGGTATACACCTCTCTCCTTTGGAGGGATAAGTGATGTACCTAGGAAGTAGAACTTTTGAGGGAACCATTCCTTTGATGTTGAACCCTTATAGGTCACCTTTGGTGGTCAGTAAGCAGTTCAATATCCCCCAGCTTATCCAGTAAGTGATTTCCTCTGGTTTGATTATCTTGAGAGATGTTGATCTTGAGCTTGAAGATGAAGACTTCAATGAAGAGTATGGAAGAGGATGAATCCTTGAGCATTGCCATTCCAGCTGAAGCTTGAAGAGCAACAAGAGCAAGTTGATACTTGAAGACCCCTGAAGATGAAGTACATACTGAAGGATGAAGTTGACACTTCTAAGTGATTGAGATTGATTCTGAAGAGCTGAAGCTTGAAGAACAAAGGAAGTTGATACTTACTTTGATACCTGGAGATCCTGAAGGAGCCAAGTTGATACTCATGATTAATAGTGAAGCCTGAAGGTGGAGCTGATCAAGAAGCTGAAGCTTAAAGGAGAAGATAAGTTGAAACTTATGTTGAAGGGTTGAAACCTGGAGAAGCAAATTGATATTTGTTAAGAGTAATTGGAAGTCTGAAGACTGAATTGCTGTTGGAAGAGCTGAAGCTTGAAGTTGAGAGAGGAGTTGATCTGCTTTCTTCTGTTTTCTTTTCTGTATTGACATGTTTTGTTTGACTTGCTTGATGCATTAGAATAAGTTCATATCTAGAATAGGTAGAATCTAGGAGCATGATTGCACTAGAGGTGGAGTTGCTCCCTCTACTTGTATTGTTACTGTGTGGCTTTGCTTGCGGGTATTCGGTAGAGCCCAGCTCCCTTGCCCATGTGGTTTATTTGTTTGATGGCATTTTATTTCATTTTATCTGTATGATTGCAGTTTACTGTATATTGCTTGATAGCATGTTATTTTATATTTCAGTATGATTACTGTTATCCATTCTGGCTTGAGGTTGAGATGAGCTTGTGGAGGCTGAAGCCCCACACACATTTCCTCCCTCACTTGCATTGCATGCATTTTACTGTTTAAGCTGATGCTTTGTCTGTTTTGGTGTATCATTGACATGATCCTTTAGGACTCTCATTTCCTTTGATGAGGATTTGATGATAGAATTTTAGGTTGAAACCTATGCATGACAACTTCTAGGAGTTCCCTGTTCAAACTTCAACCATAAGATGAATCCATGGCATGACAACAGTAGGACTTGATAGTCTCCCTCCTAGTTGGGCCTGTTCTCTTCTCATCTCAAAACAGTTTAAGATACAGTAATCATGAATGATTTCTTTCGTACGTTACGAGCCTTAAGCTATCTGAGAAAGGATTATGGGAGAGTTTCTTTTCCACAGTCTGGATGTTTAGTATGGTACCCTTTGGGTGACATGCGACGCATTCACTCTCAGGTCATAGTCTCTAGTGCGATTGAAATCGCAAACGCAATAAAAACACTTCTTTCGTAAAAGACAGGAAGTAAACCGTAGTTTCCCGAACTACGTGAGCTCTGATCTCTCATACCTGTCGAGAGTACGTAGGCACAAGATGGCGATGTCTTGGTGAGCTACCTTCCCCCATAACCCGTCGTAGGCCGAACTACGTTGACTCTGATTTCTCATTCTCTGATGGGAATACGTAGGCATAAAGTGCGACGCTTTGCCGAGTCATTTTTATTTTCTTTTTAAGCCAGCCTTGATAGGTAGATAGAATAAAACCAACCCGTCCAAGTAAACACAACAAGCGAGGATCCCGTCGAGTACGACGGACGTGAGGGGTGCTAATACCTTCCCCTTGCGTAACCGACTCCCGAATCCAGACAATGGTTGCGACGACCTTGTCTTACCCTTTTTCGTCAGGTTTTTCCGATCGTTTCCTTTCCCGCTCTGAGGGATAAATAACGAAAGGTGGCGACTCTTCTGTTGTGCCGGCACCTTATTTTCGTGCAAGCGACAGCTGGCGACTCTGCTGGGGATTTTCAACGGTTCCCTGCGAGATTCAATCCTAACGCTTGTATGTTTACTTGTTGGGTTGCGTTTATTTATCGCATTTTTACTTCTCGCACTTTATTTCCCGCATTTTATTTTCAGTATGATATGATTAGCTGTGCTGTTGTGGGATGAGAGTTCTGATGAGTGAGAAGCCAGACCCAGGCTTGAGTGCACTATAGACTTAGAGTGGAAATTAGTGGGCGCGTGCTTGCTTTGCATGCACTAGTGTCTCATGAAATCCACGCTCAAACGAGGTTCATCCGGTTGGCTTCTCTTTTAACCCTTTGGGTTGAGACGGTTGCTGGTTTGTTGGATTGTCGACTCTGGAGACCGATCATTTGTGATTCAGCCGAGTGAGGCCGCTTCATGAGCTGGTGATGCCACACCTTCTGAGTATCGTATCACCCCTCTTGAAAGTCTGTGACGCTGATGAACACATAGGATGCCGTACCTTGAGTCAGTTTAGGTCGATACCTGTGAGCAGGGTTGGGTTTATTGCAGGAAACCTTGACCTTCAGACTACCTGGTTTTCTTGACAGTGAATCAGTTGTGTTGGTACTAGGGGTGTACGCGGGTTGGGTTGGACCGGGTTCGCCTTAACCCGTTACCCAACCCGTTCAACTTTCAATGGGTTGGGTTTATCATCAAACCCGTAATTCTACTTTAAAAACCGACCCGAATCAACCCAGATATTTACGGGTTGGGTAGGGTTGGGTCCACGGGTTGTGTATATAATAATTATTATTTTCAATTTAAAAAATCTATAACACAATTCAATATAATTTTGCATATTTCAAACAATTAAATTATTTACGTAGTGGAGACAAATCCTACATATAAAATAGAATAATTAAAAATATAACAATTAAAATTTTGAAATGTATTTTCTTTGTCATAAAAAATATTAAGATACATATACACCGTTAATTGTTTATATATTTTCATTAATATACCTTAATTTATAAATAATAATAATAATAATATAATAATAATAATAATAATTAATTATGCCACGTCAACGGGTTGGGTCAACGGGTTCATGGGTTTAGAAACTAAAACCCAATACCCGAACCAAATCTATACGGGTTGTTACGGGTTGGGTCGGGTATACCCGTAAATGAATGGGTTCGGGTAATTAGTGGGTTGGTTTGGTTTGGGTAGGCGGGTTTGCGGGTCGACCCGCACCCATGAACACCCCTAGTTGGTACCAGGGTTTCTCGGTTGCAGATATGTCTGTTCTTGATAGAGCAGGTTTTGATCAGAGGATCTTATCATCAGGTGTATGTCTGTTCTTGATAGAGCAGGTTTTGATCAGAGGATCTTATCATCAAGTGTATGGTTGTTCTTGATAGAGCAGAGTTTTGTCATCAGTTGTTTGTTCTTGATAGAGCAGATTTTTGGGTCTGAAGATCTCATCAACAGATGTTGTTTGTTCTTGATAGAGCGGATTTTTGGGGTCTGAAGATCTCATCAGCAGATGTTGTTTGTGAAGGTGAGAAAATTACTTAGAAGGGGGGGTTGAATAAGTAAGACTAAAAATCAAAGATTAGAACACAGATATTTTTATCCTGGTTCGTTGAAAACAACTAGTCCAGTCCACCCTCTCAAGAGTGATTTGCCTTTCTCTGTCAAGGACTTAATCCACTATTTTAATCAAACAGATTACAAATAGCAACACCTAAGAACAACCGTTCTTAGTCTTCTCAAGAGCAGCTGATCCCAACTGGATCCTCTTAAGGAAAACCTTTTACAAACAAAGTAAAACTTTTACAAGAGTAAGAATGCTTCTAATAAGCTGTTATCACAACAGTGATATTTCTCTTAGTTTAAGAATAAAGATAAAGCAAAGTAATATGATAAAGAGCTTTTTGAGATTTGCTTTGAGGAGTGATTTTTCTAGGGATTCAATTACTGAAGAAGATGGAGTGGACTTCTTTATATAGGCACTAAGATCCAAGAAGTCTTGTTACGTTGAAGGCTGTGCAGAAAAGCCTAGAGCCTTTTGTCTTCACATTGGAGGCTGTGCTGAAACAGGCCTGATGCTTTTTGTCTTCACTTGCAGAATACTTTCCTCAGAATGGAATGCACAGATAAAACCTTTTTGTCTGTGTCCTTGTGTCTAGCACAAAATAGGAAAGAGCTGTTGAGAAGGACCAACGTACATATTTAAATCTTCTTCAAAGTGAGTTCAGCTTTCAACATAAGAATCTGAATCTTCAGAGTCTTCTGATCAAGGATCATCTGGATCTTCAGAGTCTTGAATGTTCTTCAGATTGAGCTGAAACAGAGTATGTGCAGCTAGTGTGCTTGAGCGTGTAAATCCTTCAGAGCAGAGTCTCTATGCTTTAGAGGCTCCTTCTTCAGAATCTTCAAGAGACAGTAGTCAGATTCTTCTGGGAGCAAAGTTCAGATCTTCACTTAAGATGCTCTTGAACTTATGAAGTCTTTCATACAAACAATGTTCAGATGCAATTTTGCTTTCTTAAGATAATTTACTTTAGTGCCTGTAGCAAACAATCTAGAACACGTTTAGAGTATATAATTCTTGAATACAAAATTCATAATTGTTATCATCAAAACATAGAGATAAAACTAAGACACAATCTGTGCTTTTACAATCTCCCCCTTTTTGATGATGACAAAACATGAGAAAATTTTGTTCAATAAAGAGTAAGAATTAGAAACTCCCCCTGAGATAAACAATCTCCCCCTGAAATAAATACTACAATAGAATAGAATACTTCCCTTTCTGATTGAGTATATTTCAGATTCAGAGCCTGATGAATGAGTTCAGAGTCAAATCTTGATGCCAGATGATTGAATAAATGTATCAGAGTAAGATATCAGAGTTGATTGAATACTCAGATTTTCTTTAGAGAATCAGGTTCTGGTTGACACAGTCTCAGGGTAACTTCAATGAATTATGTCAGATATAACAGTATAATCTGAAAGACTTAAATTCAAATAAGTTAATAAAATGTCTGAATTTTAGTTTTGGTAAATGCTTATAGGTTGAACACTCAGTTTCTCTTTTTCTCCCCCTTTTTGTCATAATCAAAAAGATATACAAAGACGGAAAGAAATAAAAGAGAAGAAGCAAAAATAGGAGCAAACCATGTTAGCATGCAATTAAAACAAAACAAACCAAAGTTCACAGACAAACAGGCAGAGATCAAAAACTCAGTTCATGTGCAAAACAACAAATAAAACTAGGTCTGGCGAGAGGCAATGAGGGTCAGAAGCTCTGTCATCTTGGCAGCTGACTCTTCTTGCTTAGACATCCAGGTCTTGATTTCATCGGTTGTTTTCTCTTACTTGATCATCCAGTCCTTGATATCCTTCACATCATTCACAAGTTCTGAAACCACAGATGAAGACGGAGCAGATGCAGCAGCAGCAGGGTTCCCTTCAGATTGGTTTTCAACAGAAGCTTGTTCAACCATTTCAAAATTAGGAACAACCGGAGGAGCAGCTTCCAATAGTAACACAGGAGGAGGAGGAGGCATGTTCATCAGTGTCACCTTTATTAACTCAGCAAATTTAATCTTAGCAAGCTTAGAGCATTTTGCTCTAACTTTTAGGGCAGCTTTGTTAAACATCCAGATGAAGCGCTTCCAAGCAGTATTCGAAACATTTGGGTCCAAACTAGACATACATATAGCCTTAACACGATCATATTCAGAATCTAACTCCTTTTTGAAAATATCAAACATAGCATTAACACAAGATCCTAAATCTGACTGTTCATTCTGACCAGAGGAAAAAGGATTAGGGGTGTTAGCAGGAGTAGGTTCAGATGGTTGTGGTTGAGGTGTGGGTGGTTGAGATGTGTGGATGACAGATTGAGGGAGTTCAGCTGAGTGAGGAAAAGTTTGATTCTCAGATGGATTAGTTTCAGGTGGTTGTGGAATGGTTTGGTTTTCAGCTGTTTGAGTGTCAGAGGGTTGAGCTTCAGATGGTTGTTGAGATGGAGAGTTTGGTGGGGTATGAAACAAAGCAATGTTAAGATGTTTCTTCATAACACTCTCAGAGCGAGCTTGTTTAAGTGATTCTGAATCATAGTCAGATGAATCAGATGAATCAGATGAATCAGAGGATTCATCTGAGTGAACAGATGTAGACGAAATTTCAATTGTTTGGTTGAGGGGTGGAATATCAAGAATATTGTCAGAAAGATTTGGATCTTCTGAGGGAATTGCTTGTTCAGAGTGTTCAGGTTGAACAGTCTCTGGATGATTTTGTTCTGAAATAATTATTTGTGGTTGGGGAGTCTCTATGTGGGGATTCTCTTGTTGCGACAAAGTTGGTTGTGGAGGTGTTGTTGGAGAATTTTCTGGTTGAGTTGGTTCTGGTGGAGTTATTGTTGGAGAGTTTTCAGATAAAATTGGTTCTGGTGGTGGAATTTCTGTTTGAATAGTTTGATGTTGTGGATTAGATGGGATTGGTGCTGGAGATGATTGTAAATTTACTGGTTCAGAGGATAGTGGTTCGGATGAGATATTAACAGACTTTCTAGATTTTGAAGTTCTTGGTATGAGGTTTGGAGAGAGTTGTGGTGAAGATAGTGGTGAATGAACAGTAGGAGTAGGATCAGAGGCTAATACCTGTTGAATGGTGTCTCTGATTTCTTCCAGAGTAGCTTCTCTTGGACTGCTTCTGGCCTTCTTTCCTTCTTTCCTCTTCTTTCTTGATGCTTCAGGAGCTTTTCTCTTCTTCTGAACGGATTCTTTGTCAGCCTTCCTCTTACTGCGCCTTTCCTTCATCTGATTAGGCAATTCTTCTCCAGGCTTCTGAACGAGATTGGCAGGTAAAGGGATTCCTTCCTTTAGGCATTTAGTAATGTACATCCAGACAAATTCCTTAGGTTCATCTGCACTGAACAGTGGAAAATCTTCCACAGGAACTCTTCTACCTTGAATCTCGTCAGAGTTGATCTTCCTGAGTTGTCCTTTCAATTCTGAGATGATTTTCATCCTCTTCAGATTGAGCCCATTAATTTCAGATCCAATGATGTGAGTCAGATCCTCTGTAATCTTCGCATCAGTCAGATGTTGAACCAGTTTGTTCTCAACAAGTATATCAGAAATCAACCTTCCCAGGGGTATCCATGTCCTTACTTTACCAGCTTTCGCCCTTACTTCCTCTCTGGTTTCTTTGACATGAGTTAATAAATGACTGAAGATGAGATACGGTAGATCCACTTTGACATTTTTGCTAATGCAGTACATAAAATACAAATGTTCAGAACTCACATAATCTGGAGAGTTTGAAGGTTTTCTGTGGAAAAACGTACTCATAAAGATTTTCGCCCAGATCCTATAAATGGGTTTTAAATCTTTAACCTTGCTTGACGGCAAACCAGCAATAGTAACTTCTTCATAAACCCTAGCCATATCGATGCGAGAAGAAGCAAGATTTGAAACACCATCAGACTCAGTATAGCTAAACAGTTGTCTGATCAGGTTTTCAGTGATGACTATCTCCACTCCAAGAACCGAAGAATGTATAAACTTGGGACCCGCGCTTGCATGTATCCAAAATTCCTTAACCAGTGTTGGAAAAACAGGCCCCATTAGCCTTTCAAAATATTTTTCCCACCCTTGAGCTTTGATGGCAGAAATGAGATCAAACCCATTTTCCTTTAAAGAGTCGAGGTCAATGAAGCTTTCACAGAGCACCTCTAGATCAGCCACTGGAGTGAATAAGGTTCGTTCAGGTTCTTTGTACATGATGGTCTTGTTAGGTTTTGCAGCAGTGTTTGAAGTTGACGCCATTGAAGAAGAAGAATACCTTGGTTTCGGTTTAGGGTTTTGGAAAAGATTGAAAAGGAAGCAGAAACGCATGAATGAAGTGAATGTGGAAAGTGTGATAGAAGTGTGATAGGTGATATATATAGGAAACCAAAAAAAATAGGGCACACAAAAGACACTTACGCACGTTTGGACAGCATTAAATGAAAAGTAATCATTTCACATTAAATTATGACAGCTGGGGGAAAAACAAGAAAAGTGAGATTTTCAAAGCATTACCTCAAACGTCAAATCAGTTATGCACTCAATTTTTTCAGAAATTGAATGCCACGTGTTTGCTTTGTTGGCTCATTTGATTTCTCTCACGAAATGAAACGTTTCCAACTTTCAGATCTTCTGAGCTAGTTAGTTCAGAGTTTTACCCAAAACGAAATAATCAAATAAATATAAATGAATAAAATAGACAGATGAAATACTTCAGATTATTAAACATTTTGTATCTGAGAGGTTGCCTCTGAGAAATATTACTCTGGACATAAATCCATACAAATATTTTTCAGAATAAACTTAAATCTATCTTCAGCAAGGGGTTTTGTGAAAATGTCAGCCCATTGATGATCTGTATCAACGAAAGCTAGATTAATTACACCCTTCTGAACATAGTCTCTGATGAAGTGATGTTTAATTTCTATATGTTTTGCCTTAGAATGCAAGATTGGATTTTTTGACAAACATATAGCAGAAGTATTGTCACAGAAGATAGAAAGGTTACTCTCATAGATTTGATAATCTTCTAATTGACTCTTCATCCAGAGCATCTGAGTACAACATCCAGCAACAGCAATGTATTCTGCCTCTGTAGTTGATAGTGCAATGGTAGGTTGCTTCTTGCTGTACCATGAGATCAGATGACTTCCAAGAAACTGACAGCTTCCAGAAGTGCTTTTACGTTCAATTTTGTCTCCAGCATAGTCAGCATCACAGAATCCAACTAATGAAAATTCATCAGATCTTCTGTAACACAAACCCATGTTAGCAGTACCTTTCAGATACCTCAGAATCCTCTTAACAGCTGTTAAGTGTGATTCTCTAGGATCTGATTGGAATCTAGCACATAAGCAGACACTAAACAAAATATCTGGTCTAGAAGCAGTCAAGTATAGAAGAGATCCTATCATACCTCTGTAGAATTTTTGATCTACCTTCTTACTTACCTCTTCCTTACCTAGAGTGCTTGTAGGATGCATTGGAGTCTTTGCCATTTTGCTATCAACCATGTTGAACTTCTTCAGAAGCTCTTTAACATATTTGGTTTGATGTATGTAGGTGCATTCTGGAGTCTGATTGACTTGGATTCCCAAGAAGAATCTCAATTCTCCCATCATGCTCATTTCAAATTCTTCCTGCATACATTTAGCAAACTCCTTTCCAAGCGTAATATTTGTTGATCCAAAAATAATGTCATCTACATAAATCTGACAAATCAACAGATCTTTCTTAACAGATTTACAGAATAAAGTTGTATCCACTTTTCCTCTGATAAAATTTTTCTTCAAAAGGAAGTTGCTCAACCTCTCATACCAAGCTCTGGGAGCTTGTTTTAATCCATAAAGGGATTTCTTTAATTTGAAAACATGATCTGGAAAGTTTTCACTTTCAAAACCAGGAGGTTGGTGGACATATACTTCTTCTTCTATAATACCATTAAGAAAAGCACTTTTAACATCCATCTGATACAGAGTGATGTTATTCTGTGCAGCAAATGAAATAAGAAGACGAATAGATTCTAACCTTGCCACTGGAGCATATGTCTCAGTGTAATCAATACCTTCTTGTTGACTATATCCTTGAGCAACCAGCCTTGCTTTATTCCTTTCTACTTCTCCCTTTTCATTCAGCTTATTCCTGAAGACCCATTTTGTTCCAATGACATTGAATCCTTTAGGTCTAGGAACCAGATCCCAAACTTCATTTCTGGCGAATTGATTCAGCTCTTCTTGCATAGCTATAATCCATTCATTATCTTCCAGAGCCTCATCTACAGATGTTGGTTCTATCATTGACACTAAGCCAAATAAGGAAGATTCAGAAGTTCTGAGATATGATCTTGTCCTTATGGGATCATCCTTCTTTCCAATTATCACATCTTCTGGATGAGAAGCTTTGATTCTGGAAGAAGATCCTCTGACGGTTGGTCTTTCAGAAATATGCAAGTTGTTTAGTTGTGAAGTCAAAGGTGTACCATCTGGGGTTGCATCAGATTCTTTGTTCTTTGCCTTTTCTGCCTCTGAGACTTCAGAGTCTGTGAGAATTACTTCTCTATCTGCAGAACTTTCAAACTGCTTTGGCTTTTCAGAGCCAAGCTTATCATCAAATCTGACATGAATAGATTCTTCCACAATCTGTGTTTCAGTATTGAATACTCTGTAGCCTTTAGAGCGTTCAGAATAACCAAGCATGAAACACTTCTGTGCTTTGGAATCAAACTTGTTCAGATTATCTTTAGTATTAAGCATATAACAAATACATCCAAAAGGATGAAAATAAGCAATGTTGGGCTTTCTGTTTCTCCACAATTCATAGGGAGTCTTTTTCAGAAGAGGTCTTACAGACACTCTGTTCTGAATATAACAAGCTGTGTTAATTGCTTCTGCCCAGAAATGTTTTGCCAGATTTGTCTCGTTGATCATGGTTCTGGCCATTTCTTGCAATGTTCTATTTTTCCTTTCTACAACTCCATTTTGTTGCGGAGTTCTAGGGCAGGAGAAATCATGTGCAATGCCTTTTTCAGAAAAGTATTTTTCAAAATGTTTATTTTCAAATTCTCCACCATGATCACTTCTGACTTTAATAATTTTACAATCTTTTTCAGTCTGGACTTGATTGCAGAAGTCAAAGAACACAGAATGAGACTCGTCCTTGTGTTTTAGAAACTTTACCCATGTCCATCTGCTGTAGTCATCTACAATGACTAACCCATACTTCTTGCCTCTGATGGATGCAGTTTTCACTGGTCCAAACAGATCAATGTGAAGTAATTCCAATGGTCTGGAGGTAGAAACAACATTTTTTGATTTAAAATGAGATTTTGAAAATTTTCCTCTTTGACATGCTTCACACAGAGCATCTGAGTTGAACTTCAACTTAGGAAGTCCTCTGACCAGATTGAGTTTATTAATCTGAGATATACGTCTCATATTAATATGCCCCAATCTTCTATGCCAGACCCATTGCTCATCATTCACAGATAAGAGGCATTTTACATTTTGAACTTTAAGTTCTGAAAGGTTAATTTTATAAATGTTGTGTTTCCTCTTTCCATTGAATAGGATAGAACCATCCTTTTGACATACAGCTTTGCAACATTTTTGATTAAAGATGATATCATAACCATTGTCACTTAATTGACTTATGGACAATAGATTATGTTTCAATCCTTCAACTAACAGAACATTAGAAATAGAGGGTAGGTTGCCATTACCTATAGTTCCAGAGCCAATGATCTTGCCCTTCTGGTTCCCTCCAAATTTCACGTCCCCTCCAGATCTAAGTTCCAGACTTTGGAACATAGACCTTTCTCCCGTCATGTGTCGTGAGCATCCAGAGTCCAGGTACCATGATTGGTGTCCTGACTTTGCTGCTAAGGACATCTGCAACAGGGATTATTTTGTCTTTAGGTACCCAGATCTTCTTGGGTCCTTTAGGGTTAGTTGCCTTGTAGGTTTGTCTAAACTTTTGTTTTTCAACATAGTTTTTGTTTAGACTTGCCTTAGATCTAAACACATGAGTATTCTTTTCAGAGCTCGTGTGTTTAATATCATTTAAATGACCAAATTTAAAATTAGAGTATAAAGGAGTTATCTTAATGATCAGATCATCTACAGGTATTGGTCTTACATCTTTTTCAAGAGAAGAAGATTGAAATCCAATTCCCTTTCTTTTATTCCTACTAACTCCATAGATCATAGAAGCCATCTTGCTTCTGTCTATGCTTTTAGTGAGGAACCTCTGAAAACTAGAGTCATATTTTTCCAAAATATTTTCAGATGACTTAGCTTCAGAGTCAGATTCTTGTTGAACAATTTCCAAATCATTTTTTATTTTTAAATTTATTTCTCTCTGCTCAACAAGTTCTGTTTTCAGATTATCAATCTCAGATTCAAGATTGCTTTTCAGCTTCTTGTTCTTGAGTTTGATATTATTGTAGCTTTTCAAGACTTCAGATAACACCTTTATAAGTTCATCTTTGGTAAGTTTGGACATTACCTCTTCAGCATCAGAGTCGGAGTCTGACTCAGATTCAGATGATAATTCTTCATTCTGATCTTCTATTCCAGCCATTAATGCCATGTTGGCACACTCTTCTGACGCTTCAGATTCAGATTCATCTGAATCATCCCAAGTTGCCATAAGAACCTTTTTCTTTTTATCAAACTTTCTCTTGGGTTTCTCCTTGAGAAGTTTGGGGCAGTCATTTTTGTAGTGCCCAGGTTCCTTGCATTCATAGCATGTGACCTCTTTCTTTCCAGATCATCTGTATCCAGAAGATTCCTTCCTGTGGTCAGCTTTCCTGAAGTTGTTAAACTTCCTTCCCTTGTGCTTCCAGAGCTTGTTGATTCTTCTGGAAAGCATGGACAGTTCATCTTCTTCTTCAGAAGACGATTCTTCAGAACTTTCTTCTTTTACCTGCAAAGCTTTAACAGGTTTGTTAGATTTTAAAGCTATGGATTTACCTTTATCTTTCTTCTGGGGCTCATCTTCCTCCAGCTCTATTTCATGACTTCTCAAAGAACTGATAAGTTCTTCTAAGGAGATCTTATTCAGATCTTTTGCCATCTTCAGTGCAGTCACCATTGGTCTCCATCTGGTGGGAAGACTTCTGATGATCTTCTTGACATGATCTGACGTTGAGTAGCCCTTATCCAGAACTTTCAGACCAGCAGTAAGAATCTGAAATCTAGAAAACATAGTTTCTACATTTTCAGATTCTTCCATTTTAAATGCCTCATACTTCTGTATGAGCGCCAGCGCCTTGGTCTCTTTAACCTGAGAATTTCCCTCATGAGTCATTTTGAGTGACTCAAACATGTCATGAGCAGTATCTCTGTTTGTAATCTTCTCATACTCAGTATGAGAGATTGCATTAAGCAATATAGTTCTGGCTTTGTGGTGATTCTTGAAATCTCTTTTCTGTACTTCAGTCATTGACTTTCTATCAATCTTTTTGCCATCCTCATCAGTAGGATGTTTATATCCATCAATGACCATATCCCAAAGATCAGCATCATACCCGAGGAAAAAACTTTCTATTCTATCTTTCCAATAGTCAAATTTTTCCCCATCAAACATGGGTGGCTTGGTACTGATCCTATCTCCTTCATATTTGTTGTTGCAAGTTGATGTAGCTGTTTCCATAACGACAACAACACAAATATCAAAGTATCTTTCTCACTGGATCTTTAACTGTCACGGTTAAGTGGAGCAAACGCAGAACCGGAGCTCTGATGCCAACTGAAGGTGAGAAAATTACTTAGAAGGGGGGGTTGAATAAGTAAGACTAAAAATCAAAGATTAGAACACAGATATTTTTATCCTGGTTCGTTGAAAACAACTAGTCCAGTCCACCCTCTCAAGAGTGATTTGCCTTTCTCTGTCAAGGACTTAATCCACTATTTTAATCAAACAGATTACAAATAGCAACACCTAAGAACAACCGTTCTTAGTCTTCTCAAGAGCAGCTGATCCCAACTGGATCCTCTTAAGGAAAACCTTTTACAAACAAAGTAAAACTTTTACAAGAGTAAGAATGCTTCTAATAAGCTGTTATCACAACAGTGATATTTCTCTTAGTTTAAGAATAAAGATAAAGCAAAGTAATATGATAAAGAGCTTTTTGAGATTTGCTTTGAGGAGTGATTTTTCTAGGGATTCAATTACTGAAGAAGATGGAGTGGACTTCTTTATATAGGCACTAAGATCCAAGAAGTCTTGTTACGTTGAAGGCTGTGCAGAAAAGCCTAGAGCCTTTTGTCTTCACATTGGAGGCTGTGCTGAAACAGGCCTGATGCTTTTTGTCTTCACTTGCAGAATACTTTCCTCAGAATGGAATGCACAGATAAAACCTTTTTGTCTGTGTCCTTGTGTCTAGCACAAAATAGGAAAGAGCTGTTGAGAAGGACCAACGTACATATTTAAATCTTCTTCAAAGTGAGTTCAGCTTTCAACATAAGAATCTGAATCTTCAGAGTCTTCTGATCAAGGATCATCTGGATCTTCAGAGTCTTGAATGTTCTTCAGATTGAGCTGAAACAGAGTATGTGCAGCTAGTGTGCTTGAGCGTGTAAATCCTTCAGAGCAGAGTCTCTATGCTTTAGAGGCTCCTTCTTCAGAATCTTCAAGAGACAGTAGTCAGATTCTTCTGGGAGCAAAGTTCAGATCTTCACTTAAGATGCTCTTGAACTTATGAAGTCTTTCATACAAACAATGTTCAGATGCAATTTTGCTTTCTTAAGATAATTTACTTTAGTGCCTGTAGCAAACAATCTAGAACACGTTTAGAGTATATAATTCTTGAATACAAAATTCATAATTGTTATCATCAAAACATAGAGATAAAACTAAGACACAATCTGTGCTTTTACAGTTTGTTCTTGATAGAGCAGGTTTTTGGGGTCTGAAGATCTCATCAGCAGACGTTGTTTGTTCTTGATAGAACAAATTTTTGACTGGGGTCTGAAGACCTCATCAGCAGATATTTCTTGATCCTACATTAGAGGTCCTTATTATCAGGCATTTGTTCTTGACAGAGCAGAATTATGATCCTATATATATGGTCCTATCAGATGGTTGGTCTTGACAGATCAGATTTGTGGTCCTACACCGGGGTTCTCTTATTATCAGATGCAGTGGTTGTTCTTGATAGAGCAAGATTGGTTTTGTTGATACAGAATCTCCACAGCACCAGTTGCCCTGAACCCTTATTGCATGATTGCATTTTGCATTAGTTTGCATGTTCATTTGCATTTCATTAACGTGTGTCTGTGTTGCAGGTACCGTTTTCCCCGATCTAGGATTTCTTGCCTCCTATTGTATTGTTATAGGCTCTCTGAGGAAGACCGTGGCTTACAAGCTCCCTGCCCCTGATGTGGTTAAGTAGACTGGTTTGATAGCTCTAGCAGATGATTCTGTGAGGGATGAGTTCAGAAAATCTTACGGCAGGTTGCTCAGTTTGGTTTATAAGCCTTCTGTGTTCGAGTTGAATGGGTTGCACGCTCTGCTGCAGTTCTACGACCCTCCGCTGAGATGTTTCACCTTTCAGGACTTTGTTCTCGCGCCCACGCTGGAAGAGTATGCTGATTTGCTGGGTGTGCCTATCAAGAGGAAGATGCCTTTTGTTCATATGGATGCTAAGCCTAATCTGGCTGGTTTAGCTCCGTCACTTCATTTGGACGCCTCCGAGTTGGTATTGACTAGTTGGAACAAGGTTCCTGGGTTCTCCTTGCAGTTTCTGGTAGGTAAAGCTCAGCAGTGTGCCAAGGACGGATGTTGGGACGCGTTCAATGCCATCCTCGCTTTGTGCATATATGGCATTATTCTGTTCTCTAACATGCCCGATTTTGTAGACTTTGATGCGTTTCACATCTTTGCTTCAGGGAATCCAGTCCCTACCTTGGTAGGAGATGTCTATCATTCAGTCCACTACAAAAACGAGAACAAGAGGGGGAAGAATGTCTCGTGCTGCGTACCCTTGCTGTACAAATGGCTTGATAGTCATCTGCCCAAGAGGGGTCCTTTTGTCTCATCTGCAGCCACAGCTGAGTGGCCTGAGCGTCTGATGAGTTTATCTGCAGAGGATATTGACTGATTCGACAGAGATAGGTTGGGTACTGAGGTGATCTTCAGTTGCAGCGGGTTTCCTAATGTGCCTCTGATAGGTAGGAAGGGTTGTATAAACTACAATCCATCGTTGCTGGTTCGACAGTTCGCGTATGCTTTGAGAACTCCGCCGAAGGATGAAGAGGTACAGGAATCTTTGTACCTCACTGGTACTCTAGAGGGGGATTTGTTGTCCAAGCTTCAGCGCGCATGGAATGGTATCAGTAAGCGAGGAAAGCCATTGCTGGGAAAAAGCAACAATCAAGCCTACCCTCCGTACGTGACTTGGATCCGAGCCAGAGTAAATGCTATAGGGATGCCGTTTCCTCATGCCAAGCCAGAAAGTCCTCCAGCAATCGAAGAGCCTACTACTGTGCCCATTCAGCAGCATAACCAGGTGTTAGCTGAGCAGGATGAACTGAAGCGGGCGAACGAAGAACTGGAGAAGGAATTAGCTCAGCTCCGAAGCGAGAGGAACGAAGCCGTTCATTCTTTCAAAAGGCAGACATAGTTGGTGAACCAGCTAGGTACAGACCTGACTAAGCAGATAGCCGAGCGTGAACGCATGGGTCGAGACTTCAAGGTTGTCAACGACGTACTGGCTACGAAGAAGCAGCACTTGGATGAGGCATATCGGAGGATATCCAAGTTCAACCAGCACTGGAAGGCTTCCCTGGCCACCAGGAAAAAGCGGGAGGATAAGCTGATGCTACAAATCTCCAAGCTGGAAGCCCAGGTGAAGGACAGTGAAAAGAGGTTTGATGAAGAAACCGCCCGCAGATACGCCGCCGAAGGCCAGCTCAACAAAGCTCTTGCTAACCTGAAGGAGCGCAAGCTGACGTTTGAGTCCAAAAAGCGGAAATTAGAAGATTGCTTTGGCGAAAGAGCATGGGAAGGTTCGATCGAAGGACTTCAGTATACCATTGTGCAGAGGGAATTGCTCGTCGAGGGGTTGCTCGCTCTGCTAGATCATCCAGAGACGAAGGAGTTGTTAGAAGAGTATCGCGCCCGTGGCCGTACTTGACTATTTGTATTCCTTTTGTTTTGATCATTGTTGTATGCTGACCATTACCAGGCTTGTTGGCTGAGGTCACGCTGTTGATTCGTCTTGTACTCGCTGATGCTATGTATTGCCTTGATAGGCCTTCTTTATATATGAGATTGATGTTTCCATTATTGGACTCGGACTTCTTATTATTATTATCAGCACTGGCACTCAGGCACTAGGATCGGGGAAATCTCCCAAACACACAGACACACGCATGCATTTGCATGGTGAGCATTTTGTTGTTTTTCCTAACCCTTTAGTGTTTACAGGTTTTTCAGGTTCACAGGTCCCAGGCTGTTTCTGGTGGTTCCAGGATTGACCAGAGACTAATTCACCGTTATCCGACTAGAGCTAATCAGACCAGGATCATGGATCAAGTGCAAACAGACGTTCAGGAGCACCGCGAAAGGATGGATCACTTCATGGAACTCATGCAAGTGGTCGCCAATGGTCAGGACCAGCTCAGGACTTTGGTTCAGCCTTTGATCTCCAGGGTTGATAGCAACGGCATACTCCATGGCGGGGCCGTGCCTACTCCTCCACCAGTTGATACTCCGCAGAATGGTGTCCCCGTGGCTGGGGGCAACGGAAGTGCTAATGGCAATGTGATGGCCAACATCGGACTCAATACGACGGGCGTCGGTAATGGGAGTCTGGGAGCTAATGTCAACATCGGGCCGGGCAACGGCAATGCAGGCGTCGGGAATCTGTTGATGCCTCAACCATGGCTTGAGGATCATCAGGATGATGTGTTCTCTCAAAGAGGTGCTGAAGGGGAGCTGAATGCTGAAGCGCGGCTCAGATTCAAAGCACTTGAAGATAAAATGAGAGATATTGAGAATCAGAATACTTTGGGCGTTGATATGTCCAAGCTGGGATTAATCGCTGATTTCAAGGTACCTCCTAAGTTCAGGGTACCTGACTTTGAGAAGTATAAGGGCACCACTTGCCCTCGTGTCCACCTTAGATCATACTGTTGCACCCTAAAATTTGCTCAACCTTATTCACTTGGTTTATGTGTCAATATCATTAGCATTTGCATATAGAGTCATGCACATAGCCTAACCATCTGCATAACATAGCATAACAAGTCATCCAATAGGGACCAATCATTATTCTCATCTCTAGGAGCCTATCAAGAGGTTATCATTCTAATTCAATCTCATCCAAGTCATCAGAAAGAATTTGAAAGCTGAGAAGTCAGTGGGTCAAGCAGTGCATCCATATCCTATCCGAGGGTATCTGAGGGTCAACCAGGAAGTTGTGAGCTGTAAAATGAGCATGGAGGGTATTTAGTCATCTTGGAAGACTTAGAAAGTTATTTGGAGAAGGATACAAGTCATTGATATGATCACAAGAAGTGCAGTTGAAGACAGTCAACTAGGGTTTCATCTGGGTCTACTCTAGGTCAACCCTAGGTCAATTGACTGATTGAAAGGCATTAAGGGCTATTGGAGAGATGTGGGGTTCATCATTTGGCATTTGAATAAGGATATGGTGATATGTCAAGAAGAAATCAAGAGAAATCAAGGAGAAGAGGAGTTTCTAAATTAGGGTTTCTGTGTAAAATCCCCTAGTTTAGGTCAAATTTCCAAGCAAGATAAGTCAAAAATGAAAGCTTCGAATGGATCCTTGGCAAACATGAAACTTGTATAGGATCTCAAGACCTTTAATTTGAGTGGTGGAAGAAATTAAGGAGATTTATAGAACTCAAGTTATGGTCCTTGCAAGTTACAGGTCATCTGAGGTATCTGAAATTTTGTCTGTGAAAGTGACTTGACTTCCAAGCAATTTTTACCCCTAAAGGAAATTTCAAATGAATTTCTGGTCAACATAAGAGTTGTTCCTCATTGTCTTAGATTTCTAGAATGGTATGGCATGCCTTCATATGATTTGTGGAACTCTACTTATGGTCTTGGCAAGCAAAGGGTATTTTGGTCATCTGAGAATTACAGGTCATTTCAAGCCTATGCCCAAAACTCATACAAGGAAGCTTCAAATGGAAAACTTCACAACATAAAACTTGTTCCAAATGACATTTTGAGTCTAGAAAAGTGACCATGGAAGATTGGAAAGATTCATAGCACAAGGTTTCAAAATTGGTGGATTTAATGAATAAAAATGACCTAAAAAATGAGATTTTTCATACTTTGACCAAATGAGGTGAAATTATAGGTCATTTTGATTGGAAAAATCATTTTGAGAACATTGGAAAAAGTGGAATTTTGAGTTTGGTTCAAGTTTTGAAAGATATGCATGGTTACTTACACATGAAGTTACATAATCCAAATCCAAGGAAAATTATACATGGGAAGCTTCTCCAAGGTTCTAGGAGTTTCTAAACTCATGTATATATTGATATGAAGAGCTTCATGCCATGGTTGGTGAATCACATTGCTCATAACACCAAGTTTCACACATTTTCTCCAACTTGCAAAATCAATTCAAACTACCTCAAATCTTCACCAATTTTCACAATTCTTGATCTGACCTTCATTACCATCATTCATAGATTACAATTCTCACAAGCATTTGGTGGATTGGAGTAGAACTCGTGCCATACACTTCCATCATCCAAGAAGCAATAAATTTGGAATTGTGAGATTCAGAGCATTAGAGCAAGATTTGTTGCATACAGAATTCAAGAACAAGCTCCCTGATCAATTTCCACTCATTGCAAGCATTGGATCAAGAGGTTTTAGCATCTGTTTTCACCATTTTGCACCAGGTTAGTTTCTCTTCGAATTGCATGATTTAGTTAGGATCATGGTGATTTGTTAGCATAAGAATGTTAAGATAGGCTAGATGACTGGTTTTGGTGAGTTTGAAGAGATTCCATGAAGGTTGTTAATGGTGTGCACAAACTGTTAAGGCTTGTAACTCATGATTTAGTGCATGATGATCTTAGGTTATTAGCTCATAATGATCAGTGTAAGATATGGATTAGTTTAGGGCAAGAATTAGAGAGAATTGGGAGGATTGACCACAGGTGAAAATGGTGGATCAGAATTGTTATGCCTATCGGGTTTGCTCATTGTTTGAGTTTTAGAGGAAGTTATTGTTATGGCTGTGTAGAGGGAAGGATTTAGAACAACTTTGCTTTTGGAATGGTGTGATTTCATGGTGAATGGAGAGAGAACAGAACGAGGGAAAATTCGTGCATGGGGATGAGTTGCAGGACTACGGGTTTGCTGGAGGTTGAAGAAGACCTGGGAGCCACACGATTTGATCTTTGACCTTGACTGGGGGACTAATCCAACGGACGCGGTTGAAGAAGAAAAACGGAGGGAACTTCAAATGCTTATACGCACCGTTTCACTTAAAGGTTTCTGATGGGCTTTGCAATTGTTGCTATGCACACCCCACGAATCAAGCCCAATCCCAATTATGCCTGAAATAATTGATATTTGCACCGTTTTCATCTTTTTTATTTTTGTTAATTTCTGAACATGTGATGGGCCCAGACGCGCTTGCTATGCGCGCCCCCCAGTCTGGGCCCAGTTTATTGTTTTAACTAATTTTCATTACTAAATGCACCCTTTCCATTTAATTCATATTTTTTTCATTCATATATTTTTAATTCTTTCAAAAAATCATAAAAAATTGGAAAATGCTTATTTTTCATTGGGTTTTTTTTGCATATTACTCATAATTTTGTCAAGAAAAATATCATACAAAAAAATTCCAATTTCATTTTATTTTAATATTTTTGGCATATTTTTCTTTTAAATAGGTGTAAATATCATTTTGTTTGATACATGAATTTGTTAATTTTAGTTTGAATAGATGCTTTAACATTTTTAATCCATTCTTTTTAGGTTGTTTAGTTTAGACATTTATCTTGTATATAAAATTTAGTTCATATTTTTAGGACTTAATTGTAGGTGATTTGATCAGATGTGGATAACATGAACAAAACTAGGGTTTAGGTGATAACATAGGTGAATTAGTTCATTTCCCTTAGGAGTTAGAAATTGAATCTTTGGGGTATGGGACTATAGGGATTAGGGGTAGTTATTAGATCCCTTAGAAAATATTAGGATTCCCCTACTGCTATTAGTATACTGTCTATACTTGCTTGACTGGTGTGGTGTGCCCTCTCTGGGGATTATTATTTGTCTGTGTGGGTATTGGGTTTGCTTGGGGATTGAGAGAGCTGAAGACTTGTGATGATGAAGCCATTGGAGATCCAGAGATTGAAGTCCAACTTCCAGAGTTGATGAGGAGATTCTTGCTAGCAGCTGTTGAGGAGTATAGGGATAGGAGCTAGGCAGAGCTCTAGATTAGAAAGCTTGTTTCTCAAACATGGAATGCCTTGTCTGCATCCATTCTTTCTCCATGATTCCAAGTCTCTTTCAAATATCCACCTCCTTCCTTTGGAAGGATCAGTGAATGTATTTGAAAGATAGAACTTTTGAGGGAAATTTATCTGTATAATGTTAACAGTTAATGAACCACCCTTGGTAGGTAATTGACTGTCTAACATTCATTCACTTCATCTTGTTGACTGATGTTCATCCTGGAGATTAAGACTTGAAGAAAAGCCATTGCAGATGGAAGACTGATAATCAAAGCCCTTGCTTGAAGGTTGTGGAGATGGATATTGATGCTTGCTGAAGCTTGTAGCTGTTTGATGATGGCTTGAAGATAGGTGTTGATGCATAGCTGCTGTGGCTGTTTATTTTTGCTGTTCATTTCTGATGTATTGATTGGTTTTCCCTGACTGTATTGTTTGTTGTTTACCCTGTTGGGTTGAAAGTGAATCCTGTTCACTTTTGCCTATTGTTTTCTAGGTTCGAGGTTGAGTGGGACTCCCTTGCCTCGCTTGTATTGCTGCATCCATGCATTTTACTGCTTTATTGTATATTTGCTATTGTTTCTGTTTCCGTCTATTCCCTTAAGATCTCTGTTTCTCTCTGTGCAAGAGAGGAACATGATAGACATTAGGTCTTAACCCATGCATGATAACACTAGGCTAGTTTGATTCCCTTCGCAACCGTAGGTTAGAGTTCTGTCTCCTCTTTCTCAAAACAAACAGAAAAACACAATAAGATTTCAAACACAATAAAAGACACTTCTTCCGTAAAAGAATGTGAACTCATCAAAACGTCATTTTTGTCCGCTTGGACTGTTAATCAGAAAAACCTTTTTCAGAAGGAATAAAATCAATCAAGACAGACTTGTGTCGTACGTGGCCTGAACTACGTTTGCTCTGATCTTTCATGCTGTGTGGAAGTACGTAGGCATAGGATGCGATATCCTAGCGAGCAACCTTCCCCTCCTTTCCCGTAGGTAGGCGAACTACGTTGACTCTGATTTCTCGTTCCAGACGGGAATACGTAGGCATAAAGTGCGATACTTTGCCGAGTCATTTCATTTTATTTTCTTTTTAACCCCTGACCTGTAGAGTATATAGTATAACAATCCATACCCGAAAGCAAGCGTGGATCCCGTCGAGTATGACGGACGTGAGGGGTGCTAATACCTTCCCCTTGCGTAACCGACTCCCGAATCCAGGATTTGGTTGCGATAACCATTCCTTTCCCCGTTTTGCGGTAGGTTTACCTCGAGCGTTTCCTTTCCCTCCGTTGGGATAAATAACGCACGGTGGCGACTCTTCTGTTCAGCCGGCGCCGATTTTCGCAGTAGCGACAGCTGGCGACTCTGCTGGGGATCCAACATCCCCTGGCTGCTGAGGACTGCGATAGTTCTTATGCATATGGGATCCAACGTCCCTTAAGAGAGTCAATCCTAACGCTTGTTTTCCCGTCGAGGATTTTGTATGGATTTATATTTCTGACCTTTATTTTTCAGCATTATATATTGATTATTATTGCTGTATTGGGGTGTGACGGGTGTTCTATGATTGAGAGATAAGCCGAACCTGGGCTTGAGTGCACCTAGAATTAGAGTAGAAAGTAGTGGGCGCGTGCCGACTTTGCTTGCATTAGTGTCTCATGAAATCTACACTCGGACGAGGTTCTTCTGGTCGGCTTCTTTTTCTACCCTTTGGGTCAAAGGGGTTGTTGGTCAGCTGAATTGTCGACTCCGGGAACCGATCATTTGGAAGTTGGCTAAGTGAGGCCTCTTCAGGATTTGATGGTGCCACTCCTTCTGGGAATCGTATCATCAACCCTGAAAGTCTGTGACGCCGACGACCGCATAGGATGCCATACCTTTGTCAGTTACTAGGACATCCACCTGTGAGAGGGTTTGGGGTTATGCAGGTAACTAGACCTTCAGATACCGGTTATTTCTTGATCAGAGATCCTGGGTATTTATGGAGAGTTCTGAGGTCTGTCAGAGACCAGTGGGAGAGTTCTGAGGTCTGTCAGAGACCAGTTGGAGAGTTCTGAGGTCTGTCAGAGACCAGTTGGAAAGTTCTGAGGTCTGCCAGAGACCAGTTGGAGATATGATTGGAGGTCTGTCAGAGACCATTGTTGGAGCTTTGTTTTAGGTCTATCTGAGGCCAGGGTTTGAGGACTTCTAGAGAGTCTATCTGAGACTTCTTGATATGGTTCAGGCTATTCAGCTACGGCATTTGGTCCCTGTTGCATGTTACTTGCATTGCATTGTTTGTATACTCATTATCATTGCATCCCATTAACGTGTGTCTGTGCTGCAGGTGCATTTGCATATCCCCCGGTTCTAGTGCCCAGACTTCTGAGTATTGATTATGGCTGGTTTGAGAAAAACAGTTGCGTATAAGCTGCCTACACCTGATATTACTCCTTTGTTTGGTCTGATATCTCTTGCTGATGAGGAGGTTAGGAGGAGCTTCGGAATGAGTCATGGGAGATTACTGAGATTAGTCTGCAAGTCCACTGCTGATGAGATGAATGGGCTGTACACCCTGATGCAGTTCTATGACCCCGCGTTGAGATGTTTCACGTTTGCTGACTTCATTCTGGGGCCTACCATTGAGGAGTATGTGGAGTTTACTGAGCTACCAGTGCAGAACCAGGTTCCCTTTGTTCACTCTGCCGCTGAGCCCCAGTTGGAGGACTTAGCCAAGGCCTTGCACATGGACGCTGCAGAACTGTTAGTGACTTCTTGGCTTGGGGTTTCAGGTTTCTCTCTTGATTTTCTGGTTGGCAAGGCTCAGGAGTATGCCAAGAGCGGATGTTGGCTGGTTTTCAATGCTATTCTGGCTCTATGCATTTATGGAATTGTGCTGTTCCCTAACTTGCCCAACTTCGTGGACTTGGACGCTTTCCATCTGTTTGCTGCTGGCAACCCAGTGCCCACGTTGATTGGAGACTTCTACCACTCATTGCACTACAAGAATGAAAGCAGAAGGGGGAAGACTGTTTACTGCTGTGCGCCTTTGTTGAATATGTGGTTCAAGAGTCATCTTCCCATGAAGGGGCCATTTGTGGACAGTGCAACTTCAGCTAGCTGGTCAGAGCGCCTGATGAGGCTATCTTCCGAAGATGTTGAGTGGTTTGATCGAGACCTGCTGGAGCCTGAGCTTATCTTCAGTTGTTCTGGGTACCCTAATGTTCCGTTGATAGGAAGAAAAGGGTGTATCAATTACAACCCTTCTCTGTTCGTCCGCCAGTTCGGATATGCACTGAAGAACCCACCAAAGGAGGAAGAAGTACAGGAATCTCTGTACTTCACCGGTGATTTGAAGGGAGAGTTATTAGCCAAGCTGCAGCATGCCTGGACGCGTATTAACCGAAGAGGGAAGCCGTTGTTAGGGAAGAATGACTGTCAGGCTTATGCACCCTACAGAGTTTGGATCCAGGAGAGAGCAAGCCAGTTGCGGATGCCATTTCCAGATGCACCAGTCATTGTTCCCATTCCGGTAGCAGAGCCAACCACTGTCACTAGGGAAGCCTACGAGCAAGTTGTGAAAGAAAAAGAAGCCTTGATGAAGGTCAATGAAGGGTTAGAGCAGGAGCTAGCCCAGATACGCAGTGAGAAAAACAAGGCCGTGCATGCTTTCCAACAGCAGATCGAGCTAGTAAACAGACTAGGGGCTGAGTTGACTGAGGAGAAGAAGAAGCGCGAACGTCTGGGGCAAGAGCTTAGAAGCTCCCATGACATGCTGGAATCCAAAAAGAAGGCGCTCGACGCAGCACACCGAGAGATCTCTTCTTGCAATAAGACTTGGAATGCTACGCTCACCAACAATAAAAAGAGGGAAGATAAGTTGAAGCAACAAATTTCTAACCTCGAAGAGCAGCTGAAGGCTGGCATCAATAAGTATGAAGAAGAGGTGATGTCCAGGTATAGTCTCCAGAAGGCGTTGAACAAGGCTATCGAAGGCAGGAACGAAGCCGTGTCTCAGAAGCGGAAGTTAGAAGATCGCTTCGGAGAAGGGGCATGGGAGGAAACTGCCGGAGACGTGCAACGTGTGCTCAAACGAAGAAACCAACTTGTTGAAGGGCTGCTTACCCGACCAGGTCATCTAGAGACCAAGAAGTTAATAGAAGAGTACCGGGCTTATGGGAGTACTTGATCATTTCCTGTATTAACTTGTATGCTTTATTTGCGTAGTGCTGACCATCACCAGGATTGTTGGTTGAGGTCATGCCTTCTCTTTGTACCCAGTGATGTTGTATTCTTGGCTTATTGGATTTCTTTGCAATATATGAGGCTTTCTGTGATTCAGCTCCGATCTTCATATTGCTAGCACTGTCACTGCACTGGCACCTTCACACTAGAATCGGGGAATGAATTTCCCTAATGCACAGACACACACATTGCATTGCATTCATATTCATATTGAATTATAGGTAATCATTGGATGGTATCTTATTTCCTGCCCTGTACCAGGTATTTTCAGGATTGCAGATTAGCGCCCGCACAGATATTCCACTCGCACCAACTGTCGAAGAATCATGGATCAAATGCAGAACGAGATGCAAGATGTGCGCGAGAAGCTAGCTCTCTTTATGCAGACCATGGAGACTGTTGCAAAAGGTCAGGAGAATTTGCAAGCCATGGTGCAGCCTCTGTTGGTCAGAAATGCTGGTCACGGCAACGAGGATCATCAGTCCGTGCGAGTCGACACTGTTCATGGGGATGGCACCCCCACACCAGTGGCTCCACCTGCAGTCAACATACCTGCTGTTAATGTCAACAACGCTACCGCTGCTGGGAACGGTAACGTCGGAGTTGGAAACGAGACTGCTGTCCATAACGTTGGGCTTGGTGATATCAACTTGGGTGATAATATGGGAGGCAACGGCTTCGGTAATGCTGGATTCGGGTTCAATGATCAGGGATTCGATAATGCGGGGAAATATGGTTTCAATGCTCAAGGCTTTGGGCAAGACGGATATGGTATGACCAATCAGGGTTACGGAGGCTTTGGAAATGGTAATGGCGCTGGGTTAATGAATTTTGGATCTGCTGGAGTTGTTCCGGGATACGGCAACAAAGGGCGAGGCCCGGTGATGAACCAGATCAGAGCTGGCCGCAATAATGGATATGATGGGTATGGAGCTGGGAATGGTAACTGGCAGGAAGATCAGCAGGAGGACGCTTTCTCCGGCGGAGGTTTTAGGGGACGATGGATGACTCCCAGAAGATCAGAATGCTAGAAGAGCAGATGAGGGGGGGTCCTGAACCAAAGTGCTGTGGGCTTGGACATGTCAACAATGGGTCTGGTACCTGGCTTGAGGGTGCCAATCAAATTCAAAGCTCCTACGTTTGATAAGTATAAAGGGGACACTTGTCTGAAAGTGCACGTGCGGGCTTATTACAGAAAGATGTCTGCATATTCAACTGATGAGAGAATGCTAATGCATTTCTTTCAAGATAGCTTGTCAGGTCCTTCCTTAGAGTGGTACATGGGGTTGGAGCCAACTAATATAAAGACATGGAAGCAGCTAGCAGAGGCATTTGTAGCTCACTACAAGTATAACAGCGACTTGGCACCCAATCAGGTCCAATTGACAGGGCTGTCTCAGAAGAAGGGTGAGAGCTTTAAAGAGTATGCGCAAAGGTGGCGCGATATGGCTGCCAGGGTCCGTCCCCCTCTAGAAGACAAGGAAATGAATGACATGTTCATCGGAACATTCACAGGCATGTTTTATGACAAGTTGTTTCACACATCTTTGGCCAGTTTCTCATACTTAATTCTGATGGGAGAAAAGATTGAAAACAACATTAAGCAAGGAAGGTTCCAGGCTGAGGAATCAACTGCATCTGGCAGTAATAGGAAGGCTTTTGGTGGGCGCCGTCAGGGCGATGCTAGCGCAGTGTTTGGAGGCCGAGGCCGAGGCAGAGGCAGAGGTCGAAATCAGTATCATCAGCCGCAGCAGGTGGCGAGTGTTACTATTCCGTTCCAGCAACAACCATTTCAACAACAACAACCGTTTCAGCAGCAGCCAATGCAACAACAACAGCAGCAGCAGCAGCAGCCACAGCAGAGGGCACAGCCTGCTCAGCGAAGATTCCAGGGTGGTAAACCAAGGAGAGTGTTTGAGAAGCCTCCCTCAACGTATGCTGATTTGTTACAGACATTGTTGGGTTTGAACCTGGTAGAGAAGAGAACTCTGGCACCGATAACGGGAATTCCTCCGTATGGTTATGATGCAAGCAGGCACTGTGAGTTCCATTCTGGGGCCCCGGGCCATGATGTAGAGGGTTGCCATGCTTTTAAGCATGTTGTGCAGGATCTTTTGGACAATAAGGCTATCAATTTCGGAACGGCAGGTCCGAATATAGTGCAGAAACCCATGCCTAATCATGGGGCAAACGCCATTCTAACCGAGGAAGGGTTGAATTTGATTATGAATGTCGAGGATTTGAAAACGCCGCTGAGCGAGATAAAAAGCAGATTATTGCAAGGGGGTGTCTATCCAGGATGTGACGAGTATTGTTTAGAATGCTGGACCCTAGCTGGGGGGTGTGACGATTTGAAGAAAGGCATTCAAGCTTTAATTGATGGAGGCACGTTGCAATTTGACCGAGCAGCAACTGAAGAGCCTGCAGGGGCGTTAGCAGACAATCAGAGTGATGTGGCCACTGTAACGATTCCTCAAAAGACAATCACTATAACAGCACCGGCCCAGCGACCGTCAATTACTATCACTAAGGCCGGGCCAATCCCGTACGAGAGCACAAAGGCAGTCCCATGGTCATATGGGTTGGAAGTGTATTGTGACGGAATAAAGATTGATGTTGATAAGCAGCCAGCCGAGACCGTAGACAATGTTGTTGGTACAGGAGGTATGACAAGGAGTGGTAGGATCTTTATGTCGCCTGAGGTAGAGGCCGAAAGACTGGCAAAGGGGAAGGGAAAGATGATCGAGAATGTCCCTGTGCAGGCAAGCGAAAAAGCATCGGCATCGAAAGATGTAGAAGAGTTCATGCGCTTGATTCGAAGAAGTGATTATAAGATTGTGGAGCATCTGCAACAGACGTCGTCCAAGATATCTATACTGTCGTTGCTATTATGCTCAGAAGCTCACATAAATGCATTATTGAAAGTCCTGGATACTTCCTTCGTACCCCAAGACGTCTCCGTGAATCAACTGGAAGGAGTGTTGACACATGTAAATGCAGGCCACAGCTTGGGCTTTACTGACTTTGATTTGACCCCGAAAGGGAGAGATCATAATATGGCGCTGCACGTATCTGTCGAGTGTAGAGGATCATTCATGTCGCATGTCTTGGTAGACACCGGATCATCCTTAAATGTGATGCCCAAGAAAGCGATGATGAAGCTAGATGTCAGAGGAATCCTGTGCACGCCCAGTGACTTGGTGGTTAGGGCGTTTGATGGCACGCGGAGAACAGTCTTTGGATCGATAACATTGCCTCTACAGGTGGGGCCGGAGGTTTTCGCGACTGAATTTTACATCATGGACATCCAGCCTGCATATAGCTGCCTGCTCGGAAGACCTTGGATCCATGGGGCTGGGGCAGTCACGTCTACCCTGCATCAGAAGTTGAAATATATGGTGGGAGACAGCGTAGTCACTGTATGCGGAGAAGAAGACATCCTGGTCAGCCATCTGTCGTCATTTAAATATGTGGAGGTCGATGGAGAGATCCACGAAACACCCTGCCAGGCATTTGAAGGGTTGCGTATCAAAGACAAAGGTCTCGGGCCGAGCAAAGTGTCGGAGATAGCCGTCTCGTCGTATAAAGAAGCCCAAGCTCTTGTAGAGGCTGGTGAGACCAAGGGCTGGGGCAAAGTGCTGGATATTCCTGTGAAGATGGACCGGTTCGGGCTAGGATACCAACCGTCGTCGTCAACACCTGCTGTGGGAGCACCTCGTTTCAAAGGGCCAATAACCATCTCTGCCAGTGGAGTATGTCATGAAACCATCAACGCTGCTTCAGAGTCTGACGAAGGAGATAGCGATTGCGATATGGATGCCTGGATTCAGCCAAGCACGCCAGGACAGGGACTGTGTAACTGGTCTATTCAGGAGTTTGTTCCTGTGACTCTTAAACAGTAATGCTTTGTTTTATTAATTGTTGAACAATCTGATGTCTTGCCCGGGGCATCAGGATTTGCTCAGGGTTGTGCTGTTATGAACATTGCGTGTTTATCATTAAATAAATGTCGTTTTTTCATGTGCAAATATTGCGATCTCTGTTTTTCTTGTTTTGTATTTTTCAATAAAATGGCAACGTGGTTATTCGCTTTATACGCATTTTGAAGCATTTAACCATTCCTTTTGCAGGATAACATTTTCAGATGACATCCTTGAACCACCTATGACTCGTCCCGACTTTGAACACCCGGTATTTCAGGCCGAAGAAGAGGTTGTCGAAGATAGTGACGTTCCTGAAGAACTGTCTTGGTTGGTGAAACAAGAGGAAAGAGTCATTATGCCTCACGAAGAGGTCATCGAAATTATCAACTTGGGGTCAGAAGGAGTTGAGAAGAATATTCGTATCGGAGCCGCTCTGCAGAGCGATATCAAGCGAAGACTGGTTGAAATGCTCAGAGAGTATAGTGATGTGTTCGCTTGGTTGTATGAAGACATGCCAGGGCTCGATACAGATATGGTTGTGCATCGTTTGCCGTTGAAAGAAGAATGCCCGCCGGTCAAACAAAAGCTTCGCAGAACTAGACCAGATATGGAAGTAAAGATCAAAGAGGAAGTTCAAAAACAGTGGGATGTTGGTTTCTTGGCTGTGACCAAATATCCCTCATGGGTTGCTAACATCGTACCAGTGCCAAAGAAAGATGGCAAGGTTCGAATGTGTGTGGATTATAGGGACTTGAACAAAGCAAGCCCAAAAGACGATTTTCCACTTCCTCATATCGATGTGCTAGTTGATAATACTGCTCAATACTCCGTATTCTCCTTCATGGATGGCTTTTCAGGCTATAATCAGATTAAAATGGCGCCAGAGGACATGGAGAAGACTACTTTCATAACGCCTTGGGGAAAATTTTGTTATAAAGTGATGCCCTTCGGATTAAAGAATGCTGGGGCAACGTATCAGCGTGCAATGACGACTCTTTTCCATGATATGATGCATAAAGAGATCGAAGTCTATGTTGACGATATGATTGCTAAATCCTAGATGGAGGAAGAGCATCTGGTGAATCTGCTGAAGCTGTTCAAAAGGCTTAGGAAGTTCAGACTGATACTGAACCCTAACAAATGCACCTTCGGGGTGAGATCGGGTAAACTAATGGGGTTTATCGTAAGTGAAAGAGGAATAGAGGTCGATCCTGCTAAAATAAAAGCAATTCAAGAAATGCCGACGCCTAAAACAGAGAAAGAGGTGCGCGGGTTTTTAGGGAGGTTGAACTACATTGCCCGGTTCATATCTCACCTAACTGCTACGTGTGAACCATTGTTCAAGTTGCTGAAGAAAGATCAAGCTGTAACGTGGAACGAAAATTGTCAAAAGGCGTTCGATAAAATAAAGCATTATTTGCAGGAGCCTCCTATTTTGATACCCCCGGTGGCAGGGAGACCCTTGATTATGTATTTGACAGTTCTTGAGGGAAGCATGGGTTGTGTCCTCGGTCAACACGACGAGACAGGAAGAAAAGAGCATGCGATTTACTACTTGAGTAAAAAGTTTACCGACTGTGAGTCCAGATACTCAATGCTTGAGAAAACTTGTTGCGCGCTAGCCTGGGCCGCCAAGCGTTTGAGGCAATACATGCTGAATCATACAACCATGCTCATCTCGAAGATGGATCCTATCAAATATGTATTCGAAAAGCAGGCGCTATCAGGGAGAATTGCCCGGTGGCAGATGGTCTTGACTGAATATGACATCCAATACGTCTCGCAAAAGGCTATAAAGGGGAGTGTACTGTCTGAGTACTTGGCTGAGCAGCCTGTTGAAGATTACCAATCGATGAGGTTTGATTTTCCTGACGAGGATATCATGTACCTAAAGATGAAGGATTGCGAAGAGCCGTTGCCAGACGAGGGACCAGAATTGGGTTCCAAATGGAAGATGATATTTGACGGAGCTGTGAACGCTTACGGTAGCGGAATAGGGGCAATCATCACCACTCTACACGGGTCGCACATCCCGTTTACTGCTCGATTGACCTTTGCAGTTACCAATAATGAAGCCGAATACGAAGCGTGTATAATGGGGCTTGAAGAAGCCATTGATTTGCGAATCAAAAATCTGGACGTATACGGAGACTCAGCTCTGGAAGTGAATCAGATAAATGGGGAATGGGAGACACGTCAGCCCAACTTGATACATTACATGAACTATGCAAGGATATTGTTGCATTTCTTTGACAAGGTTGAATTGCATCATGTACCGCGGGCAGAAAATCAGATGGCTGACGCCCTAGCTACTTTGGCTTCCATGTACAAAGTCAACTTCTGGAACGAGGCTCCCAGAATCATTATCTCTCGGCTTGACAGGCCTGCCTTTGTGTTTGCTATTGACGAGGCATCCGATGATAAACCGTGGTATTTTGATATCCTTAACTTCCTGAAGAATAAAGAGTATCCGGCTGGGGCATCCAGTCAAGATCAGAAGACTCTCAGGAGATTAGTGGGTAATTTCTATTTGAATCCGGATGGTGTCTTGTACAGAAGAAACCACGATTTGGTGTTGTTGCGTTGTGTAGATGAAAAAGAGGCAAAGCTGCTCATGGAGGAAATGCATGAGGGTACCTTTGGTACGCATGCTGGTGGGCATGCTATGACGAGGAAGCTGCTGCGGGCAGGTTATTTTTGGCTGACTATGGAAACTGATTGCTTCAAGTTTGCGAGGAAGTGCCACAAGTGCCAAATCTATGCTGATAAAATCCATGTGCCTCCGAGCCCTCTGAATGTGATGTCATCGCCATGGCCATTCTCGATGTGGGGAATCGATATGATTGGAAAGATCGAGCCGACAGCTTCTAATGGGCACCGGTTCATTCTAGTAGCAATCGATTATTTCACCAAGTGGGTGGAAGCGGCGTCTTATGCAAATGTAACTAAGCAGGTGGTGGCCAGATTCATCAAGAGAGATATCATTTGCCGATATGGGATCCCTGAGCGGATAATCACTGACAACGGTTCAAACCTGAACAACAAAATGATGAAGGAGCTCTGTCAGAATTTCAAGATCGAACATCACAACTCCTCCCCTTACCGACCCAAGATGAATGGTGTTGTTGAAGCGACCAACAAAAATATAAAGAAGATTGTTCAGAAGATGGTGGTGACCTACAAGGATTGGCATGAAATGCTACCTTTTGCTTTGCACGGTTATCGTACGACGGTACGCACATCAACCGGGGCAACCCCGTTCTCGTTGGTATACGGAATGGAAGCAGTACTACCATTGGAAGTTGAGATCCCTTCTCTGAGGGTATTGCGAGACGTCCAATTAGACGAGGCAGAATGGGTGAAATACAGGTTGAACCAACTGAGTTTAATGGATGAGAAGAGGCTAGCTTCTCTAGCATACGGTTGTTTGTACCAGAGCCGAATGAAGAAAGCGTACGATAAGAAGATACATCCGCGGAGCTTTCAGACTGGCGACCTTGTGCTGAAAAGGATTCTCCCGCCGCAGGCAGGTCACAGGGGCAAGTGGACCCCTAACTACGAAGGGCCATATGTTGTCAGAAAAGTCTTTTCAGGAGGAGCGTTATTGTTGTCCACCATGGACGGTGAAGACTTCACGTTACCTGTGAATTCGGACGCAGTTAAAAAATACTTTGCTTAAAATTGACCCGCTGGACAGAAAAAGAGAGTCCAGGCAAAAATGGGGCATCCTGGCGAACCAAAAACAGAATGAAAGGTTCGGGCAAAAGTTAGGGATAAAATTGAAAAATGTACACCCGCGAAGTTGAAAACCTACACTGGGCGGCTTCGGCAAAAAAGGGTATCCCGGTGAACTGAAAACCCGTAAAGGGCGGTTCACGCAAAAGTTAGGGATTTGAAAAGCAAATGACTGCGGTCCGAATTTGATATTGCGGTGCGCATTGGTGCAGGAGAATATACTTGAGGGGTCGATTATCAGATACAATCTCTTCGGAAGTGTGGATACCGGGAAAGCATTGGAGTCGGACGAGTCATAGGAGGATCAGGTCGTGATGTTCGTCTGCATCCTGTTGCCGACATGTGTACAAATTTAATTTGTCAATATATTTATGCTTCTTGTGCATACTTGTATATTTGATTTGCGTAGCTTCCTCTTTTCAGGAGTTACATCCCGTGTACAAAACTCCGCCCATTCAGGGGCCCAATCAATAAAATATGTTATTCAGTATTTGATGCTGGTTCTTTACTGTTTTGTGCATGATAAACGCCTAAGTTTACTGAAACTAGCATGTGCATAACATTACTGGCCCTTGCCAACAATTGCTAAAACTTTGAATTAACTGCAAATGACGTCACTAATCCGAATAGATTTGGTTGCATAGGCCTGTCTTGTCTTGTTTGTCTGGTTGCAGGGTTCATAGCCGTGAAAGAGGACGATCAGAAGATTGCAGTAACGAAAGACGAGACCCCCACACAGGTCGCGATCCTAAGATGACGATGTTCCTCACTGAAGAAGGATCGGATTCCCAGCTAGTCGTAGCTCATTCCAGAGGACATTCTCCAACAAAGTCATTCATCCTCAGCAGAGTTTGACAATTCCAAGATTGTAGGCTGTATTCAGACAGTGTGGTGTCCCCAGGAGGATTCCCCCATCCCTTGCAGAGTCGGTTCAGCCGCAGAAGATTAATATTTGTGAGATGTATTCAGACAAGTTCACCTTTCCCCGCAGGGTCAGTTACTCTTCCCCAGCGGAGTCAGTTGATTTTCCCAAGAGAATCATCCCGCCCCTAGCGGGGTTCTCTCTTTCCAGCAAGTGTTTTCATTCCTCCCAGAGGAACTCGAAGGTTAAGACTCTCCCCGACAGAGTTGGTGTGAGCTATGGCATTTATTTTGCCAAAATACAGTGTGATATCAGTTCACTCTCCAGCAGAAGTTCAATCATACCAGGAGCATCTGCCATTCTCTAGCAGAGTTATATCCCCCAGCAGGGTGTTACTTCGATGAGGTGCTTGGTTTAAGTTCCCAATTTCTCAGCTGGGTCGACTTCACTCTTCCAGCATTTATTTTGCTGGAATAAGTTCGTAGCACCTGGCTATCCCCAGCGGAGTTGGCATTGTCTTCAGCATTTATTTTGCTGGAGCAGTTCCTGTATCTCAGCAGTTCAAGTCTGCATTTGCATCGGCATATAGTGTCATACTTGCATCCACCAAATAAAAGCGTAGCATTTCCATGTCGAATGGAGCATTGCATCGTTGTCAAACATACGCATTTTTGAAACATAAACTAGGTTGGCTAACCGTTTGTTTCAAGTATTGTTTCTCTTGCAGGTAGAGAGAGCTCTTGCTCAGATGAATCACCAAACATTCGAGGAGGTGTCAGCTTTGGCATTATTCCCTACAGAGTTATCATGATGAAGTTTTCTTTGTGAATTTCTCGTGTTTTCCCCGCCAGAGTGAGTAGGCAGAATTTCTCCTCATTCCCAAGCAGAGTTGTTTGTCATCAAAGGGTTTCATGAATCAGAATGTCAGAGGCTGCCGCCGGATATCAGAGCAGGCGTCCAGTAGTTTGATTTCCAAATATCCCCAGTAGAGTCCGCCTCGAAGTTGCTGTAACGTCAGTGCTAAGAAGTTTGTGGGTTGGGACCAGTCGAGAAAGGAGTCCTAACGTGGACGAATTTTATTGACAAGTTTTCTTCATGTTAGAAAGGTGGGTGTCCTAACGTGGACAAATTGATTTCCTCAAGTTGACGATATGTGTCAGTCCTAACATAGACAGATTTGATTTCTTGGTATTGATCGAATGTGAAGTCCTGACGTGGACAAAGTTGGTTACTCTTCGCGTTGGTGTCCTGACGTGGACCATTTATTTCCAGCAGATAGCTTTATTCGTAATGGTGAAATGTGCGTCCTGACGTGGACAAGTTTGTAATTCTTTGTGATGACAAGATACGAGAGTCCTGACACGGACAAATTTACCCTTCTTCGTGTTGCTGGCAAAGTGTGTGTCATGACGCGGACAAGTTTTATTTCCCCAGCAAGTCGAAGACGCGCCAGTCCTGACGTGGACAGGTTCTATTACTTCAGCAGGTTGAGATGTGAGTCCTGACATGGACAAGTCTCACTTCCCCAGTGGGTCAAAGGTGCGTGAGTCCTGACGTGGACAAGTTTTTATCCTCAGCGAGTCCAGAGGTGAGTCCTGACGTGGACAAATCAATAAGATTGGTTTCCTTACGTGGAAAGGATATGGATTCCTTATGTGGAAAGATGAGTTTATTCCTTACGTGGAAAGATTGAGTCCTTACGTGGACATATCAAGTTGGAGTCCTGACGTGGACAAATCAGAAAGATTGCATTCCTTACGTGGAAAGATTGGAGTCCTGACGTGGACAAACTAAGACAAGATTGTGTTTCCTTACGTGGAAAGAAAAGAAGTTCGTTTCCTTACGTGGAAAGATGGTTTCCTTACGTGGAAAATTGTATTCCTTACGTGGAAAGAGTGGAGTCCTTACGTGGACAGGTTGACATAGTATTCCTTACGTGGAAAGGTACGGTTTCCTTACGTGGAAAAAAAATGTGAGTCCTTACGTGGACGAATCAAAATGTGATTCCTTACGTGGAAAGAGATGGCATTCCTGACGTGGAAAGATTGTTTCCTTACGTGGAAAGATTGGAGTCCTTACGTAGACAGATCGAATAAAATCGTATTCCTTACATGGAAAGCTTGGAGTCCTTACGTGGACAGATCAAGAGTTTTATTCCTTACGTGGAAGAAAATTGGTTTCCTTACGTGGAAAGAAGACGGTTTCCTTACGTGGAAAGAAGGGAGTCCTTACGTGGACAAATCGGAAAGATTGTGGTTTCCTTACGTGGAAAAGAAGAGGTCCTCCTAACGTGGAAAGATTTTATTCCTAACGTGGAAGAGTTTAGTCCTGACGTGGACAGATGCAGAAGAGATGATTCCTTACGTGGACGGTGTTATTCCTAACGTGGAAGAGTTTAGTCCTAACGTGGACGATTTATTTCTGATGAGAGGCAGACGAGCCGTCCCCAGCGAAGTTGTCGAGATTTTTCCTAACGTGGACGAGTTTAGTTGAGAGTTCTTTGTGTTGACGACACAGGCGTCCTAACGTGGACAAACTTTTACCCTTGCAATGATAGAAGCTTTTCAGGCTGATGAAAATAAATCCCCAAGCAGTGGTGCAGTTTATTTCTGCGGTTGGCAAATTTCCGGGTTCCTAGTATTCAACCGTCTCGTACCTCGAATGTTTGAAGGCCGTTCTCTCTTCACTCAATCGGGTCCAAGTCGCTTGAATAGGGGCAGCTGTTGCACCCTAAAATTTGCTCAACCTTATTCACTTGGTTTATGTGTCAATATCATTAGCATTTGCATATAGAGTCATGCACATAGCCTAACCATCTGCATAGCATAGCATAACAAGTCATCCAATAGGGACCAATCATTATTCTCATCTCTAGGAGCCTATCAAGAGGTTATCATTCTAATTCAATCTCATCCAAGTCATCAGAAAGAATTTGAAAGCTGAGAAGTCAGTGGGTCAAGCAGTGCATCCATATCCTATCTGAGGGTATCTGAGGGTCAACCAGGAAGTTGTGAGCTGTAAAATGAGCATGGAGGGTATCTAGCCATCTTGGAAGACTTAGAAAGTTATTTGGAGAAGGAGACAAGTCATTGATATGATCACAAGAAGTGCAGTTGAAGACAATCAACTAGGGTTTCATCTGGGTCTACTCTAGGTCAACCCTAGGTCAATTGACTGATTGAAAGGCATTAAGGGCTATTGGAGAGATGTGAGGTTCATCATTTGGCATGTGAATAAGGATATTGTGATATGTCAAGAATAAATCAAGAGAAATCAAGGAGAAGAGGAGTTTCTAAATTAGGGTTTCTGTGTAAAATCCCCTAGTTTAGGTCAAATTTCCAAGCAAGATAAGTCAAAAATGCAAGCTTCAAATGGATCCTTGGCAAACATGAAACTTGTAGAGGATCTCAAGACCTTTAATTTGAGTGGTGTAAGACATTAAGGAGATTTATATAACTCAAGTTATGGTCCTTGCAAGTTACAGGTCATCTGAGGTATCTGAAATTTTGTCTGTGAAAGTGACTTGACTTCCAAGCAATTTTTACCCCTCAAGGAGATTTCAAATGAATTTCTGGTAAACATAAGAGTTGTTCCTCATTGTCTTAGATTTCTAGAATGGTATGGCATGCCTTCATATGATTTGTGGAACTCTACTTATGGTCTTGGCAAGCAAAGGGTATTTTGGTCATCTGAGAATTACAGGTCATTTCAAGCCTATGCCCAAAACTCATACAAGGAAGCTTCAAATGGAAAACTTCACAACATAAAACTTGTTCCAAATGACATTTTGAGTCTAGAAAAGTGACCATGGAAGATTGGAAAGATTCATAGCACAAGGTTTCAAAATTGGTGGATTTAATGAATAAAAATGACCTAAAAAATGAGATTTTTCATACTTTGACCAAATGAGGTGAAATTATAGGTCATTTTGATTGGAAAAATCATTTTGAGAACATTGGCAAAAGTGGAATTTTGAGTTTGATTCAAGTTTTGAAAGATATGCATGGTTACTTACACATGAAGTTACATAATCCAAATCCAAGGGAAATTATACATGGGAAGCTTCTCCAAGGTTCTAGGAGTTTCTAAACTCATGTATATATTGATATGAAGAGCTTCATGCCATGGTTGGTGAATCACATTGCTCATAACACCAAGTTTCACACATTTTCTCCAACTTGCAAAATCAATTCAAACTACCTCAAATCTTCACCAATTTTCACAATTCTTGATCTGATCTTCATCACCATCATTCATAGATTACAATTCTCACAAGCATTTGGTGGATTGGAGTAGAACTCGTGCCATACACTTCCATCATCCAAGAAGCAAGAAATTTGGAATTGTGAGATTCAGAGCATTAGAGCAAGATTTGTTGCATACAGAATTCAAGAACAAGCTCCCTGATCAATTTCCACTCATTGCAAGCATTGGATCAAGAGGTTTTAGCATCTGTTTTCACCATTTTGCACCAGGTTAGTTTCTCTTCGAATTGCATGATTTGGTTAGGATCATGGTGATTTGTTAGCATAAGAATGTTAGGATCGGCTAGATGACTGGTTTTGGTGAGTTTGAAGAGATTCCATGAAGGTTGTTAATGGTGTGCACAAACTGTTAAGGCTTGTAACTCATGATTTAGTGCACGATGATCTTAGGTTATTAGCTCATAATGATCAGTGTAAGATATGGATTAGTTTAGGGCAAGAATTAGAGAGAATTGGGAGGATTGACCACAGGTGAAAATGGTGGATCAGAATTGTTATGCCTATCGGGTTTGCTCATTGTTTGAGTTTTAGAGGAAGTTATTGTTATGGCTGTGTAGAGGGAAGGATTTAGAACAACTTTGCTTTTGTAATGGTGTGATTTCATGGTGAATGGAGAGAGAACAGAACGAGGGAAAATTCGTGCATGGGGATGAGTTGCAGGACCTAGGGTTTGCTGGAGGTTGAAGAAGACCTGGGAGCCACACGATTTGATCTTTGACCTTGATTGGGGGACTAATCCAACGGACACGGTTGAAGAAGAAAAACGGAGGGAACTTCAAATGCTTATATGCACCGTTTCACTTAAAGGTTTCTGATGGGCTTTGCAATTGTTGCTATGCACACCCCACGAATCAAGCCCAATCCCAATTATGCCTGAAATAATTGATATTTGCACCGTTTTCATCTTTTTTATTTTTGTTAATTTCTGAACATGTGATGGGCCCAGACGCGCTTGCTATGCGCGCCCCCCAGTCTGGGCCCAGTTTATTGTTTTAACTAATTTTCATTACTAAATGCACCCTTTCCATTTAATTCATATTTTTTTCATTCATATATTTTTAATTCTTTCAAAAAAATCATAAAAAATTGGAAAATGCTTATTTTTCATTGGGTTTTTTTGCATATTACTCATAATTTTGTCAAGAAAAATATCATACAAAAAAAATTCCAATTTCATTTTATTTTAATATTTTTGGCATATTTTTCTTTTAAATAGGTGTAAATATCATTTTGTTTGATACATGAATTTGTTAATTTTAGTTTGAATAGATTCTTTAACATTTTTAATCCATTCTTTTTAGGTTGTTTAGTTTAGACATTTATCTTGTATATAAAATTTAGTTCATAATTTTAGGACTTAATTGTAGGTGATTTGATCAGATGTGAATAACATGAACAAAACTAGGGTTTAGGTGATAACATAGGTGAATTAGTTCATTTCCCTTAGGAGTTAGAAATTGAATCTTTGGGGTATGGGACTATAGGGATTAGGGGTAGTTATTAGATCCCTTAGAAAATATTAGGATTCCCCTACTGCTATTAGTATACTGTCTATACTTGCTTGACTGGTGTGGTGTGCCCTCTCTGGGGATTATTATTTGTCTGTGTGGGTATTGAGTTTGCTTGGGGATTGGGAGAGCTGAAGACTTGTGATGATGAAGCCATTGGAGATCCAGAGATTGAAGTCCAACTTCCAGAGTTGATGAGGAGATTCTTGCTAGCAGCTGTTGAGGAGTATAGGGATAGGAGCTAGGCAGAGCTCTAGATTAGAAAGCTTGTTTCTCAAACATGGAATGCCTTGTCTGCATCCATTCTTTCTCCATGATTCCAAGTCTCTTTCAAATATCCACCTCCTTCCTTTGGAAGGATCAGTGAATGTATTTGAAAGATAGAACTTTTGAGGGAAATTTATCTGTATAATGTTAACAGTTAATGAACCACCCTTGGTAGGTAATTGACTGTCTAACATTCATTCACTTCATCTTGTTGACTGATGTTCATCCTGGAGATTAAGACTTGAAGAAAAGCCATTGCAGATGGAAGACTGATAATCAAAGCCCTTGCTTGAAGGTTGTGGAGATGGAGATTGATGCTTGCTGAAGCTTGTAGCTGTTTGATGATGGCTTGAAGATAGGTGTTGATGCAGAGCTGCTGTGGCTGTTTATTTTTGCTGTTCATTTCTGATGTATTGATTGGTTTTCCCTGACTGTATTGTTTGCTGTTTACCCTGTTGGGTTGAAAGTGAATCCTGTTCACTTTTGCCTATTGTTTTCTAGGTTCGAGGTTGAGTGGGACTCCCTTGCCTCGCTTGTATTGTTGCATCCATGCATTTTACTGCTTTATTGTATATTTGCTATTGTTTCTGTTTCCGTCTATTCCCTTAGGATCTCTGTTTCTCTCTGTGCAAGAGAGGAACATGATAGACATTAGGTCTTAACCCATGCATGATAACACTAGGCTAGTTTGATTCCCTTCGCAACCGTAGGTTAGAGTTCTGTCTCCTCTTTCTCAAAACAAACAGAAAAACACAATAAGTTTCAAACACAATAAAAGACACTTCTTCCGTAAAAGAATGTGAACTCATCAAAACGTCATTTTTGTCCGCTTGGACTGTTAATCATAAAAACCTTTTTCAGAAGGAATAAAATCAATCAAGACAGACTTGTGTCGTACGTGGCCCGAACTATGTTTGCTCTGATCTTTCATGCTGTGTGGAAGTACGTAGGCATAGGATGCGATATCCTAGCGAGCAACCTTCCCCTCCTTTCCCGTAGGTAGGCAAACTACGTTGACTCTGATTTCTCGTTCCAGACGGGAATACGTAGGCATAAAGTGCGATACTTTGCCGAGTCATTTCATTTTATTTTCTTTTTAACCCCTGACCTGTAGAGTAGATAGTATAACAATCCATACCCGAAAGCAAGCGTGGATCCCGTCGAGTACGACAGACGTGAGGGGTGCTAATACCTTCCCCTTGCGTAACCGACTCCCGAATCCAGGATTTGGTTGCGATGACCATTCCTTTCCCCGTTTTGCGGTAGGTTTACCTCGAGCGTTTCCTTTCCCTCCGTTGGGATAAATAACGCACGGTGGCGACTCTTCTGTTCAGCCGGCGCCGATTTTCGCAGTAGCGACACATACTACAAGAAGATGTCTGCCTATTCCGAAGACGAGAAGTTGCTGATGCACTTCTTCCAAGACAGTCTTTCTGGACCATCCCTCGAGTGGTACATGGGTCTGGAGCCCACTAGCGTGCGCACATGGAAGGATCTCACTGAAGCGTTTGTTCACCATTACCAGTACAACAGCGACTTGGCCCCGAACCAAGTCCAGCTCCAGAACCTGTCGCAGAGAAGTAATGAAGGATTTAAGGAGTACGCCCAGCGGTGGCGTGAGCTGGCAGCCCGGGTTCAGCCGCCGATGGTTGAATGCGAGCTCGTGCAAATGTTTGTAGCTACCCTCCCAGGGGTTTACTATGAAAAGTTAGTCAGCGGTATGTCTGGGACGTTCTCAGCTCTCATTATCATGGGCGAGCATGTCGAGAATGGAATCAAGATCGGGAAAATTCAAGGTGAGTCATCCTCAGCCGGAGGAGGTGGAAAGAAACCTTATGCTGGTAAACGACGAGAAGGAGAAGCGAGCGCTGTGACCAACGCTCGAAGAAAGGGCAAAGGCCCTCAGCAGCAGATAGCCAGTATAAATATCCCAGCAGCTCCGCAGCAGCAGCCGCAGCAGCAGCAACAACCGAATCAACAGGGGTATAGAAAGTACCAGAATCGGGCATCTTTGGCAAACCGTCACTTCGAAGCACCGCCCATGTCGTACGCTCAGCTCTTGCAGACTTTGCTTCAGCTTCAGTTGGTTCAGAAGAGGACGATGGCTCCCTTGACAGGGGCACCTCCACCAGGGTACGACGCAAATGCCACTTGCGATTTCCACTCAGGGGCACCTGGCCACACAATCGAGAACTGCAAAGCCTTTAAGCATAAGGTGCAGGACATGGTAGATGCCAAGATCATTAACTTCTCCGATAATGTGCCCAATGTTACGAAGAATCCTATGCCGAATCACAGGGGTGGGGGTGTGAACGCCATTATCGAAGAAGAGAGTGCAGATCTGTTGACTGATGTCAGAGACCTAAAGACGCCGCTTAGCTTTGTCAAAGCTAAGTTGTTGAAAAAAGGGTTCTTTCAGGGTGCGGAGAACTATGCATGGACTGTGCTACAGACTCTGATGGATGTGAGCAGTTGGCAGAAGGAATCCAAAGTCTGATGACTGAGGGGATTCTGCAGTTTAGCCGGAGGGCTGAAAGTGTATCAGGAGAGGTAGTGTTGAAGCAGGCCGATGAAGTCGCCACCATCACCATCCCTCGCCGGTCGATAACCATTTCGGCTCCCAGACCGCCTACTATCACCATCACCAAAGCTGGGCCAATACCCTTCGAGAGCACTAACACCATTCTGTGGCATTACGGGGCTGAAGTCTATTGCAACGGTCAAAGGTTGGAGCTATAGTCGTACGGGTCGACTGTAGAGAACCTCGCAGGGATCAGTGGTATTACTCGCAGCGGAAGAGTATTTTCACCGCCGGAAGTCGTGGCAGAGAAAGCGGTCAGAGCTGATGCGGCCGATAAGGGTAAAAGCAAAGTCGTCGAAGAGGCCCCGTGTGGGGTAGAGAAAGATTTGCTTGTCAAAGATGCCGAGGAGTTTATGCGGTTGATCAAAAAGAGCGACTACAAGATTGTAGACCACCTCCACCAGACGCCTTCGAAGATTTCTATTCTCAACTTGTTGTTGTGTTCTGAAGCGTACCGCAACGCGCTACTGAAGGTATTGAACGCTGCCTACGTACCGCAAGAGATATCAGTGAATCAGCTAGAGGAGGTGGTATCCCACGTTAATGCTGGCAATGGGCTAGGTTTCACAGATTTAGAGCTGACGCCAAAAGGGAGGAATCACAACAGCGCCCTGCACATCTCGATAGAGTGTAGGGGCACAATCATGTCGCACGTGCTAGTGGACACGGGTTCGTCGCTTAATGTGCTTCCGAAGAAGGCATTAATGAAGTTGGACACTCGCGGATTGCTTTGCACACCCAGTGATCTGGTGGTGAAGGCGTTCAACGGAACTAAACGCCACGTTTTCGGGGAGGTGACCCTGCCGGTCCAAGTCGGTCCGGAAACGTTCGACACGGTCTTTTATATTATGGACATCCTGCCTGCCTACAGTTGCCTCTTGGGCCGACCATGGATCCATGCTGCTGGTGCCATGACCTCCACGTTGCACCAAAAGCTCAAATATGCTGTCGGGGGAAGCATAGTAACCGTGTGTGGCGAGGAAGACATAATGGTGAGCCATTTGTCATCCTTTAAGTATGTTGAAATGGATGGCGAAATCCATGAAACTCTTTGCCAAGCGTTCGAGGCTGTCAAAGTGAAAGAGGTAGCTCCTGTAGTCACAGAAAAGCCAGAGATGAATCTCTCCTCATTCAAAGAAGCTCGGGCCGTCGTCCAAGCTGGATCTACCCCAGGCTGGGGGTATATTTTGGAGATACCGAACAAGCAGGATAAGTTTGGGTTGGGGTATTCTCCTAGAGCTGAAGCTTCTTCTTCTTCGTCTTGCAGTGCGTCTCGGGGTAAGGGGCCGATCCTATTTACCAGTGGCGGAGTGATCTTCGAAAGCATCAACGCGGCGTCTGAAGACAGCAGGGATAGCGATTGTGATCTCGACTCTTGGATTCAGCCAAGCAAGCCAGGCGAGGGACTCAACAATTGGACCATCAAGGATATCATCCCGATGACAAGTGAAGAGTAATGACTTACTTTTTCCAATCATTGTACAACCCTATATCCTACCCGGGGCATATCGGTTTTATTGTCAGGGCCTTGTTGGATTATGTACATGCATTTTGTTAATAAATCAAAGGCGTTTTCTTCGTATTCAAATATTGTGATCTCTGTTATTCCTGTTTTACATTTGTTTTGAAAAACAGTAAAATGGCAATGGGGTTTGTGTTAACCTGCATATTCTTGTTTTAAACTTAACCCTTGTTATTGCAGTATCCACATAACAGATGACATCGACTATGGACCTTCTACGGCTCACTTCGACTTCGATTGCTCGATCTATCAAGCCGAAGAAGAGATTGATGAAGACGAAGACCTTCCTGAAGAGTTGGCTCGCTTGTTGAAACAAGAGGAGAAGGTTATTCTGCCTCATGAGGAGGAGATTGAGATCGTGAATTTGGGTTCTGAAGAGCTCGTCAGAAATGTCAGAGTAGGGCTTGCACTGCAGAATGATGTCAAGCATAGATTAGTCGAGATGCTGAGAGAATATAGTGACGTCTTTGCTTGGTCATACGAAGATATGCCCGGACTTGACACGGACATTGTGGTCCACCACTTGCCGCTGCGAGAAGATTGCCCTCCCGTTAAGCAGAAGCTTAGGAGGACGAGACCAAATATGGCCGTTAAGATCAAAGAAGAAGTGCAGAAACAGCTTGATGCTGGCTTCTTAGCGCCACTTACCCTCCGTGGGTCGCCAACATAGTGCCTGTACCGAAGAAGGATGGTAAGGTACGAATGTGCGTCGATTATCGGGATTTGAATAGGGCGAGCCCTAAAGATGATTTCCCGTTGCCTCATATCAATGTGTTGGTCGACAACACAGCCCAGTTCTCCGTGTTTTCGTTCATGAATGGCTTCTCCGGTTACAACCAGATCAAGATGGCGCCGGAGGACATGGAGAAAACGATGTTTATCACCCCCTGAGGAACATTTTGCTATAAGGTAATGCCCTTCGGTCTGAAGAACGCAGGGGCCACTTACCAACGAGCAATGGTAACTTTGTTTCATGACATGATTCATCATGAGATCGAAGTCTATGTTGATGACATGATTGCGAAGTCCCAAACGGAGGAAGAGCATCTGGTCAACTTATTGAAGTTTTTTGAGAGGCTTAGGAAGTTCAGGTTGAGGCTGAATCCTAACAAATGCACTTTCGGAGTGCGGTCCGGAAAGTTACTGGGGTTTATCGTTAGCGAACGAGGCATCGAGGTTGATCCTGCGAAAATAAAAGCCATTCAAGAAATTCCAGTGCCAAAAACAGAAAAGGAAGTTCGTGGTTTCCTGGGCAGAATAAACTACATTGCAAGGTTTATCTTTCAGCTCACGGCCACTTGTGAACCGATGTTCAAGCTTTTAAAGAAAGATCAGGCGATTACTTGGAATGAGGATTGCCAGAAGGCATTCGACAAGATAAAGCAGTATCTCCAAGAACCTCCAATCTTGATACCCCCAGTGGCTGGACGGCCATTAATCATGTACTTGACAGTTCTTGAGAATAGTATGGGGTGTGTTCTCGGTCAGCACGACGAGACGGGCAGAAAAGAGCATGCCATTTACTACTTGAGTAAAAAGTTCACTGACTGTGAATCTCGATACTTGATGCTGGAGAAGACGTGTTGTGCACTAGCTTGGGATGCCAAACGTCTACGACAGTACATGCTCAATCACACCACCATGCTAATTTCGAAGATGGATCCGATCAAGTACGTCTTCGAGAAGCAGACTCTTTCGGGCAGGATTGCCAGATGGCAAATGGTGTTAACGGAATATGATATTCAGTACGTGTCCCAGAAGGCCATTAAGGGCAGCGTATCGTCTGATTACCTTGCCGAACAACCTATCGAGGACTACCAGCCGATGAAATTTGACTTCTTTGATGAGGATATTATGTTTCTCAAAGCGAAGGATTACGATGAGCCGTTGCCCGACGAGGGGCCAGATAGGAAATCCCAGTGGAAATTGATATTCGATGGGGCGGTTAATTCCTACGGAAGTGGCATTGGGGCGATCATCACGACTCCCCACGGATCCCAGATCTCGTTTACTGCAAGACTGACGTTTCCAGTCACCAATAATGAGGCGGAGTACGAAGCATGCATCATGGGTCTAGAAGAGGCAATTGATTTGAGAATCAAAAACCTAGACGTATATGGTGATTCGGCGCTCGTGATCAACCAAATTAAAGGGGAGTGGGAGACTCGTTAATCGAATTTGGTGCCGTACATGAATTATGCCAGAAGGCTACTTCCGTTCTTTGATCGAGTGGAACTCCATCATGTTCCCAGAGCGGAATATCAAATGGCTGATGCCTTAGCCACGTTGGCTTCAATGTATAAAGTCAATTTTTGGAATGAGGCTCCAAGAATTGTCCTTTCGCGTTTTGATAGACCTGCATTTGTCTTTGCAATCGAGGAAGCCGCCAACGGCAAGCCATGGTTCCATGACATCCAGACCTTCCTTATGACTAAGGAGTATCCTGCGGGTGCGTCAACCCAGGATAAGAAGACTCTGAGGAGGCTGTCTGGCAATTTTTATCTCAATCCTGATGGAATGTTGTATAAGAGGAACCACGATCTCGTGCTACTCAGATGTGTAGATGAGAAAGAGGCGAGTATGCTCATGGAAGAAGTCCATGAAGGCACATTTGGTACGCACGCCGGCGGGCATGCCATGACGAGAAAGATCCTGAGAGCAGGATACTACTGGCTGACGATGGAGTCGGATTGCTTCAGATTCGCGAAGAGATGTCATAAATGCCAGATTTATGCTGATAAAGTTCATGTACCGCCGTGCCTATTGAATGTCATGTCCTCCCCGTGGCCGTTCTCCATGTGGGGCATCGACATGATAGGCAAGATCGAGCCCACTGCATCTAACGGTCATCGCTTCATTCTGGTAGCTATCGACTACTTCACCAAGTGGGTGGAGGCAGCCTCGTATGCTAATGTGACCAAGCAGGTGGTGGCTAAATTCATAAAGAGGGACATCATCTGTCGTTACAGAATTCCCGAGCGGATCATTACCAATAATGGTTCGAATCTGAATAACAAGATGATGAAGGAGCTGTGCCAGAGTTTCAACATTGAACACCACAACTCATCTCCTTACCGGCCGAAGATGAATGGCGCCGTTGAAGCAGCCAATAAGAACATAAAGAAGATTTTTCAGAAGATGGTTGTGACATACAAAGATTGGCACGAGATGCTGCCGTTTGCACTGCACGGTTATCGTACAACGGTACGTACTTCAATCGGGGCAACTCCTTTCTCCTTGGTGTACGGTATGGAAGCAGTCCTACCGTTAGAAGTGGAGATCCCTTCTTTGCGAGTTTTGGTTGATGTGAAACTCGACGAGGCAGAATGGATTACGAACCGGCTGAACCAACTCAGCCTGATGGACGAGAAGAGGTTAGCGTCGATTGCGTTTGGTCGTCTGTACCAAAGCCGAATGAAGAAAGCTTATGATAAGAAGGTGCGTCCTAGAAGCTTTCAGACGGGTGATCTCGTCCTGAAGAAGATTCTTCCGCCACACTGCGATCACCGGGGCAAGTGGACTCCGAATTACGAAGGTCCGTACGTCGTCAGCAAGGTCTTCTCGGAAGGAGCTTTGTTGTTATCCACAATGGATGGTGAAGATTTTGCATCCCCGGTGAACACGGACGCAGTTAAAAAATACTTTGCTTGAAAGCGACCCGCTGGACAAAAAAAAGAGAGTCCAGGCAAAAAAGGGGCATCCCGGCGAACCAAAAACAGAATAAAAAGGTTCGGGAAAAAATTAGGGATATAAATTGAAAAAATATACACCCGCGAAGTCGAAAACCTACACTGGGCGGCTTCGGCAAAAAAGGGTATCCTGGTGAACTGAAAACCCGTAAAGGGCGGTTCACGCAAAAGTTAGGGATTTGAAAAAGCAAATGACTACGTTCCGCATGTGGACTTTCATTGTTTAGTGGTTTGGAGGACCTGAGGGCCGCTCATTTTAATCAATCTCTTCCGAAGCTGAAGCGTCGGAGAAGTATCAAAGTCGAGTGGGTCATAGAGGGATCAACTCATGGTGTTCGTCTACGCCTCGTTGCCGACATTTGTATATACTGATGTATATTTATGTTTTATTTTTGTGCGGCTTCCTCATTCCAGGAGCTTGCATCTGTTGTAAAACATTTTTACCCATTCAGGGGTTCGTTATCAATAAAATGCATACTATTCAGCAATTATGTTTGCCTGTTTAGCATCTATCTGTTTTGTTTGCGAAAAAGAACGCCGATGTTTTTGATAAAATGCGCATACATAAACTTACTGGCCTAGGCCACTGATTGTTGAAACAATTAATTACTTGAATATTGTCACGAGATTATAACCTCGATAGGTCCCTTTGAGAAGGATATCTTGTCTGTTTGTTTGTGTTGTTACAGGTGTAGCATATTCCAGACAGTGCGTCGTGCGCATCCCGAAGCAGGACGATTCCTCCTTCTCCAGCAGAGTTCAGTAGCCTCTCCCCGCAGAGTCTGAACGCGAGATCGTGAGCATTGATATGTCTCCCCAGGCAGAGATGACTCTCTCCCCAACTAGATGTATCCTGGAGGAACGTCACCCCCTCAGCTGAGTCAGGCGCTGAAGCGCGTGTTCATCCCCCAGCACCGGGTCACAAGTGCAGGTTTCATAGGAAACTATTCGTACACCGAAGTATGCAGCAACTGATGGTGCCAGACGGAAGTCTCCAGCGAAATTGAAATCCCCACCAGAGTTGTACTCTCCCCCGAAGTCGGATGATTCCTTCTTCCCCAGCGGAATTGAAATTCCCCACCAGAGTCGTACTCTCCCCCGAAGTCGGATGATTCCTTCTTCCCCAGCGGAATTGAAATTCCCCACCAGAGTCGTACTCTCCCACGAAGTCGGATGATTCCTACTTCCCCAGCGGAATTGAGATTCCTCCCCAGAGTCGTACTCTCTCCAGCGAAGCAGAATGATTTCTCCTTCCTCAGCCAAGTTTGCAGACCCCAAGAGAGCTGAATCCTTGGAAGTTGCTCAAGCCATGATTGGTCTTTTCCCCAGTAGAGTGTTGAACAGCTGAAGTTGTTTCCCCACAGAGTCGTTATCTCCATAGAAGTAGCCATGAAGGCCACGCAGTTTATTCCCGCGATTGACATCGTTTTCCCTCAGCAGGTCCAGGTTCTCATGGAGCTTCGTTCCCCTGCAGCAATCAACTGAAGTTGTTTCCCCCGCAGCAGTCAACTGAAGTTATGTCCCCTGCGGAGTCCAATTGAGATTGGCGTGACCATGTTCTCCTCAGCAGGAGGATTCCTCTATCTGAGTAGTTCTTTCTCCTTGGCAGGAGGATTCCCCCTCGACATTTATTTTGCTGACGGGATCGCATCATTGTGCATGATTGCATAGCATTTATCATAAACGCATAACATTTCCACCGTGTGGAGCATTGCGCCATTGCCGAAGCATACGCATAATAAACATGATCTAGGTCGCTACCATTCTTGTTTTGCAGGTGTTCCGCCACATAATTGATTGCTCAGGATGATTCCTGACATTCTCCCCAACGAAGTCGCTTGCCCAAGATGATTCTTGAGGTCCCCAGCGAAGTCTTCGGTTCAAGATGATTCTTGAATTCCCCAGCAGGGTCATTTGCTTAAGATGATTCTTAAGTACCCAGTGCAGTCTCCAGAGTTGGTTGCTCAAGCTGATGCTAAGAGTCCCCAGTGAAGGTTGCCCAGGATGAGTCCTGAAATCCCCAACAGAGTGTTCGCTCAGGATGATTCCTGAAGTCTCCAGAATGGTTATCGGGTCAAGATGATTCTTGAAGGTCCCCGACGGAGTTATTTGTCCAAGATGATTCTTGAAGCCCTCAGCAGAGTTGATTCATCCAGAATGATTTCTGGACCCCCGGAGCGGAGTTACTCGATAGTTCTCCAGGATCCCCAGCGGCGAAGCGTCATCCCCAGCAGGTTTTCTAACGGCGAAGTTGAAATCTCCCTTGAAGACTCCATGATTGAAGTCTGACCGTGTTAATGAAGTAGTTCTCTCAGCTGACGCGGAGTGCCTGATGGCAGAGGTCTAGATGTTCCCAGTTGGCTCATGATTGACCAAGAACTCTATTCCCAACTTACTGGTGAAGTCCGGCTGATGCCCGACAGATTTCTTTGAATGCCTGATGGTTGAAGTCCGGCTGATGCCCGACAGTGTTCTTTGGATGCCTGATGGCATGATCGACTATGTATTACCGGTTACCGTGTGACCAATTCCCCAATGAAGTTTCTTCACCCTGACGGCGAGGTCAGACGATGTTGAGAGTTGACGGCGAAGTCAGATTATGTTGAGTACTTGACGGCGATGTCGGGTGTTTCTCAGAGTTATGTTTGTTTCTGGCGGCGACGTCAAGTGATTTAGTTCTCCAGCGGCGATGTTGGTTGTTTGTTTCTGGCGGCGATGTCAGGTGGTTTATCTTTCCAGCGGCAATGTTGGGTGTTTGGATGTTTATTCCTGGCGGCGATGTTGGATGTTTTGGTTCTCCAGCGGCGATGTTGGCTGTGTGTTTCTGGCGGCGATGTCAGGTGATTTAGTTTTCCAGCGATGATGTTGGGTGTTTTGGTTGTCCGATGGCGATGTCAGATTCTTTAGTTTTCCAGCGGCGATGTTGGGTGTTCTGGTTGCCTGACGGCGAGATCAGGTGGGTGATAATAATATTAGAGGAATTTAATGTGGATAGCTGATGACAAGGTTCAGATCAGTATGTCTCCAGCTAGTTGTCGTGCAGCTATTATTTCAGTGTTCGAAGATTCGTTCCCGTCAGAGTACCGTGTACTTGTGTAGTTGGAAAATTTCCGGGTTTATCGGTATTCAACCGTCTCGCACCTTGATTGGCCGAGAGCCGGTCGCTCTTCACCCAGTCAGGTTCAAGCCGTTTGAATAGGGGCAGCTGTTGCACCCTAAAATTTGACCAACATTTATTTACCCATCAAGAGTTGTATGAGACTTTGAAGCTAGCCAAGAAGGTTATTCAAGTGTTCAAAGATTGATACCTTTATCAGAGAATTCAAGAGATCCTCAGAGAGATTGGTTGAAACCAAGGTTGTGTGCCTCATAACTTGAGAGTTGTGGGAGCTCCTCAGATGATTTTGAGACTATGAGGGTGAACTTGAAGCTTTAAGAAAGCTTGTGAGATGTATTGAAAGCCATCATGAAGCCTAGAGAGGTCATTGTACAAGAATTCAGAAGATTCAACCATGAGTGGTGGAATTAGGGTTTGACTGGGTCAACCCTAGGTCAACTGATGGTTTGGAGAGGGTTGAGGCCTAATCCAAGAGCCATGTGATCATGGAATGATGCATTGAGATGCTATAAGGATTATTCCTAGACCAACTCATCATGATTAAAGAGTTTGAGAAGTTTTAAGCTAGGGTTTCTAAGGATTGACAATGTAAAATCCCCTAGTTTGATCCCTATCTTCAAGGAAGTTTAGCTCAATATTTGATTGGCATCTCATCTTCCCCACAACATGAATGTTGTAGAGCTTGTTCTTAGCTTTAATTTGAGTACTAGAAGTCCTTGATAGGATTTGTAGAGCTCAAGTTATGACTTTGACAAATTACAGGTCATCTGAGGTATGTGAATCTGGGTCCTTGAAAGTCACCCAACTTGCATCCAACGTTTGCCCTAGTAGGATGATTCCTATGAACTCTTGGTCAACATGAATGTTGTAGATCATCTTCTTAGCTTTCTAGATAGTACTAGAAGTCCTTGATAGGATTTGTAGAACTCAACTTATGGCTTTGACAAGTCAAGGGCATTTTGGTCATTTGGAGGTTATAGGTCATTTCAAGCATAAGGCCATATCTCCTATTTCCAAGCTTCAAATGGAAATATCTTCAACATCAAACTTGCTTAGAATGATGTTTTAAGGCTAGTAGGGAGGTCATGAGATGTTGAAAAGGCTTGTATCAAAAAGTGATAAAACTGGCCTAAAATGGAGGCATAAGTTAATTAAGGTGAAATTGAAAATTGGAAATCACAAGCTATAAATCCAAACCATGTCATATAATAGGTCATTTTGACTCCAAATTATATTCTAAGAACAATGGTTCATCCACAATATTTATTTGAGGCTTGGATCATAGGGCTGCTTTGGAATTGGCTTACTTGCATATTAAGGTACCAAAGCAAAACTCAACAAAACTCAATGTACAAGTTGGTTAGGCATTGTAACTCATCCTAAATCTCATATGGGGAGAATTTCAAGTCAGCATTGGTTATCACAAGGAGCTTGGCATGAGATAGCATGTAGGGAGAATTGAAATCAAAATGTCATGACATGAAAAGTTCAATTTCTCATTGGATGATCCTAGATGGTTCTAGATGATTCTAAACCACTCTATATAACATGCATAACTTGCTCAGATGCAAGGTTGGTGAGAATTGGTGCAGAGAAGAGAGAGTGAGATCAAGAATCTTCCATTGCAAGCCAAAGTTCATTTCTTCATTCTTCTTCATTTCCATCCATTTTTTCTTCACAAACACATTCCATAGATCCCTCTGAGTGTGTGCATACTGAATTGAAGTTCCATTGATGGAAGATTGAAGGTTTGGCCATTGGATTTTGCAAGAAGCCATTCATACTCGGATCTTGAAGTGCAAGCATTCTCCCTCCATTTTTTTGCAAACAGAAGAAGTATCATCATCCAAGGATTTCTGAAGAGTTTCAAGTGCTGAATTGAAGATCTACCACCACTGCCATACCAAGAAACCAGGTTTGCAAATTCTCTACCACATCTTTATTTAAGCATTGATAGGTTGAGTTATTAGTGTAGAATGGCTAGAGACACCTAGGTGATGAATTTTGGAGAGTTAGAGGTCATGTGATGAAGGTTGAATATTGGACACCATTTCTTTATGGAGCAAGAACTTGTGATATAGTGAGTGATAATACAAGTTTGATAGCTGGTTTTGATTAGGGAAATATGGTGATCATTTTAGTACCAAGAAATCCAAGAATTGTTGAAGTTGAGGTTTGAGATTAATTTGGATCCACTATCGGGTTTTAAGATAGAGACCATTTCAGTGTAATCCAAGGCCATGAGCATGATCAGTGTGGAAAATTGAGCAATTTAGTGTTTTAAACTTTGAGTTTTGATGGAGGAATGAGAGAGCACGAGTTGAGGAAGATGAAGCTTTATGGTTCTGCATTTCCATGGAGTTTCAGCAAACCCTAGCTGAAGGTTGAAGACAACCTCTCAGCCATCAGATGCAAGCAAGACCAGTTGACCCCTCGTCTAATCCAACGGCCCGTGTTCAATTGCATTTTGGGAGGGAATTTGAACTACACTGAAACGCACCGTTTCATTAAACGGTGGTTTTTGGGCTTAAGTGAATAATGACTAATCCCACCCCCTTCATGAGGCCCAATATATTTTGAACTGAAATGGATTACTCTTTGCACCGCTGATTTTTCATTTTCTTTATGTTTTTTAATTGTTTTTCTGATTAATGAATTGGGCTTAGCGCTTTACTTTTTGAACCCCCCCAGTCTGGGCCCAAGCGCATAATGAACTATGTTTTGTTACTGATTGCACCCCATTGTTCCATATTTCATTTTATTTTCTTCCATTTTATTTCAAACTTTGGAAAATCATAATAAATGGAAAAATAATGATTTTTTAATGGGAATTTTTGCTCCCATTTCATATTTTTGTCAAGAAAATTATAAAATAAAAACATTTTTCATTTTATGCATTTTTAGTATTTTTTGTATATTTTCTACTTTTATTGCATTTTATTTCTTTTATGTTGATACATGAATTTGTAGAATTTTGTTTAGGTAGCTCCCTTAGCATTTTTAGGTCATTCTTTTTAGGATAGTTAGATATAAGTTTTAGCTTCCCCCTGGATTTATTCCATAATTTTGTGATTAATTTTAGGATAGTTGTGATTAGATGACATTAGGTTGTGTAGAATTAGGTTAATCCTCAACATAGGTCCATAATAACACTAGAATTTTGGGTTTTTAGGACAAATTAGACTATGGGACATATAAGGGCATTAAGGGTAGGTATGTAGGATCCCTTAGAAATTATATTAGGATTTAATATAGTAGTATACTATTTTTAGATGATTTTTGTAGTTGATGATTGTTTGTGTTGCCCTTGTGGGCTTGTATTTTTGTTTGCATTGCTTTGTGGGCTTGGAGAGCTTGGTATTGTTCTGAGGAGCATTGAGGAGCATAGTAGAAGATTTGAAGATGGATTGAGGAGCTTGAGATCTTGATCTTATTTCTTTTTTTGTTGTTTTAGGGTTAGGTATTAGGAAGAGTTTAGACTTAGATAACTTCTTTCTTAAACATGGATGGTATTTGTCACCTCCATTCCTCCCTATGATTCAAAGTCCTTCCATGGTATACACCTCTCTCCTTTGGAGGGATAAGTGATGTACCTAGGAAGTAGAACTTTTGAGGGAACCATTCCTTTGATGTTGAACCCTTATAGGTCACCTTTGGTGGTCAGTAAGCAGTTCAATATCCCCTAGCTTATCCAGTAAGTGATTTCCTCTGGTTTGATTATCTTGAGAGATGTTGATCTTGAGCTTGAAGATGAAGACTTCAATGAAGAGTATGGAAGAGGATGAATCCTTGAGCATTCCCATTCCAGCTGAAGCTTGAAGAGCAACAAGAGCAAGTTGATACTTGAAGACCCCTGAAGATGAAGTACAGACTAAAGGATGAAGTTGACACTTCTAAGTGATTGAGATTGATTCTGAAGAGCTGAAGCTTGAAGAACAAAGGAAGTTGATACTTACTTTGATACCTGGAGATCCTGAAGGAGCCAAGTTGATACTCATGATTAATAGTGAAGCCTGAAGGTGGAGCTGATCAAGAAGCTGAAGCTTAAAGGAGAAGATAAGTTGAAACTTATGTTGAAGGGTTGAAACCTGGAGAAGCAAATTGATATTTGTCAAGAGTAATTGGAAGTCTGGAGACTGAATTGCTGTTGGAAGAGCTGAAGCTTGAAGTTGAGAGAGGAGTTGATCTGCTTTCTTCTGTTTTCTTTTCTGTATTGACATGTTTTGTTTGACTTGCTTGATGCATTAGAATAAGATCATATCTAGAATAGGTAGAATCTAGGAGCATGATTGCACTAGAGGTGGAGTTTCTCCCTCTGCTTGTATTGTTACTGTGTGGCTTAGCTTGCGGGTATTCGGTAGATCCCAGCTCCCTTGCCCATGTGGTTTATTTGTCTGATGGCATTTTATTTCATTTTATCTGTATGATTGCAGTTTACTGTATATTGCTTGATAGCATGTTATTTTATATTTCAGTATGATTACTGTTATCCATTCTGGCTTGAGGTTGAGATGAGCTTGTGGAGGCTGAAGCCCCACACACATTTCCTCCCTCACTTGCATTGCATGCATTTTACTGTTTAAGCTGATGCTTTGTCTGTTTTGGTGTATCATTGACATGATCCCTTAGGACTCTCATTTCCTTTGATGAGGATTTGATGATAGAATTTTAGGTTGAAACCTATGCATGACAACTTCTAGGAGTTCCCTGTTCAAACTTCAACCATAGGATGAATCCATGGCATGACAACAGTAGGACTTGATAGTCTCCCTCCTAGTTGGGCCTGTTCTCTTCTCATATCAAAACAGTTTAAGATACAGTAATCATGAATGATTTCTTTCGTACGTTACGAGCCTTAAGCTATCTGAGAAAGGATTGTGGGAGAGTTTCTTTTCCACAGTCTGGATGTTTAGTATGGTACCCTTTGGGTGACATGCGACGCATTCACTCTCAGATCATAATCTCTAGTGCGATTGAAATCGCAAACACAATAAAAAACACTTCTTTCGTAAAAGACAGGAAGTAAACCGTAGTTTCCCGAACTACGTGAGCTCTGATCTCTCATACCTGTCGAGAGTACGTAGGCACAATATGGCGATGTCTTGGCGAGCTACCTTCCCCCATAACCCGTTGTAGGCCGAACTACGTTGACTCTGATTTCTCATTCTCTGATGGGAATACGTAGGCATAAAGTGCGACGCTTTGCCGAGTCATTTTTCTTTTCTTTTTAAGCCAGCCTTGATAGGTAGATAGAATAAAACCAACCCGTCCAAGTAAACACAACAAGCGAGGATCCCGTCGAGTACGACGGACGTGAGGGGTGCTAATACCTTCCCCTTGCGTAACCGACTCCCGAATCTAGACAATGGTTGCGACGACCTTGTCTTACCCTTTTTCGTCAGGTTTTTCCGATCGTTTCCTTTCCCGCTCTGAGGGATAAATAACGAAAGGTGGCGACTCTTTTGTTGTGTCGGCACCTTATTTTTGCGCAAGCGACACTTTCAGATACCTTAGAATCCTTTTAACAGTTGTTAAGTGTGATTCTCTAGGATCTAATTGGAATCTTGCACACAAGCATACACTGAATAAAATGTCAGGTCTAGAAGCAGTTAAGTATATAAGAGATTTAATCATACCTCTGTAGAGTTTCTGATCAACTTTCTTACTTACCTCTTCCTTACCAAGAGTACTTGTTGGATGCATTGAAGTCTTGGCCAACTTACTATCAGTCATGTTGAACTTCTTTAGAAGCTCTTTTACATATTTGGTCTGATGAATGTAAGTGCAATCTGGAGTCTGGTTGACTTGAATTCCCAGAAAGAATCTCAATTCTCCCATCATGCTCATCTCAAATTCAGTTTGCATACATTGAGCAAACTCCTTTCCCAGCATAACATTGGTAGATCCAAATATAATATCATCCACATATATTTGACAAATTAATAGATATTTCTTAAATGTTTTACAGAAGAGAGTTGTGTCCACTTTGCCTCTGATAAAATTTTTATCAAGAAGAAAATTGCTTAATCTCTCATACCAAGCTTTGGGAGCTTGTTTAAAACCATAAAGAGATTTCTTAAGTTTAAAAACATGTTCTGGAAATTTATCACTTTCAAAACCAGGAGGTTGGTGAACATAGACTTCCTCTTCTATAATTCCATTTAAGAAGGCACTCTTAACATCCATCTGATATAGAGTGATGTTATTTTGTGCAGCAAAAGAAATGAGTAAACAAATAGACTCTAACCTGGCCACATGAGCATAAGTCTCTGTGTAGTCAATTCCTTCTTGCTGGCTATAACCTTGAGCAACAAGCCTTGCTTTGTTTCTTTCAACTTCTCCTTTTTCATTCAACTTGTTTCTGAAAATCCATTTAGTTCCAATTATGTTGAATCCTTTTGGTCTTGGAACCAAATCCCAAACGTCATTTCTTGTGAATTGATTGAGCTCTTCTTGCATGGCAATTATCCAGTCATTGTCTTGCAGAACTTCATCCACAGAAGTTGGTTCAATAACTGACACCAACCCAAATAATGACGCTTCAGATGATCTGAGGTAGGATCTTGTTCTTAAAGGGTCATCCTTTTTTCCAATTATCACATCCTCTAGGTGAGAGACCTTGATTCTAGAAGATGAACCTCTAACATTTGATTCTTCAGAAATATTCAAGTTGTTCATTTGAGAAGCCAAAGGAGTTGCATCTGGCTTGCTTCTGACTCTTTCACTTGAGTCTTTTCTGCCTCTGAGCCTTCAGAGTCTGTGAGAATTACTTCTCTATCTGCAGAACTTTCAAACTGCTTTGGCTTTTGAATGCCAAGCTTATAATCTAATCTAACATGTATAGATTCTTCCACAATATGTGTTTCAGTATTGTATACTCTGTAGCCTTTAGAGCATTCAGAATAGCCAAGCATGAAACACTTATGTGCTTTAGAATCAAACTTGTTTAGATTCTCTTTAGTGTTCAACATATAACATATACATCCAAAAGGATGAAAATAAGAAATGTTGGGTTTCTTGTTCCTCCACAATTCATAGGGAGTCTTCTCCAGAAGAGGTCTTACAGACACTCTGTTCTGAATACAACAAGCTGTGTTTATTGCTTCTGCCCAAAAATGCTTTGCCAAATTAGTGTCGTTGATCATGGTTCTGGCCATTTCTTGCAGAGTTTTATTTTTTCTCTCTACAACTTCATTATGTTGTGGAGTTCTAGGGCAGGAGAAATCATGAGGAATGCCATTTTCATTAAAATATTTTTCAAAATATTTTTTTTTCAAATTCGCCACCATGATCACTTCTGACTTTAACAATTTTAAAATATTTTTCATTCTGGACTTGTTTGCAGAAGTCAAAGAATACAGAATGTGACTCATCCTTGTATTTTAGGAATTTCACCCATGTCCATCTGCTATAGTCATCAACAATGACTAATCCATACTTATTGCCTCTGATGGATGCAGTTTTCACTGGTCCAAATAGATCAATGTGAAGTAACTCTAATGGTCTTGAAGTTGAAACAACATTCTTAGTTTTAAAAGAAGATTTTGAAAATTTTCCTTTTTGACATGCTTCACAAAGAGCATCTGAGTTGAACTTTAGCTTAGGAAGTCCTCTGACCAAATTGAGTTTATTAATCTGAGATATACGTCTCATATTAATATGCCCCAATCTTCTGTGCCAGACCCATTGCTCATCATTAACAGACATAAGGCATTTTACATTTTGAACCTTAAGTTATGAAAGATTGATTTTATAAATGTTGTTCTTCCTCTTTCCATTAAATAGGATTGAGCCATCCTTCTGACTAACAGCCTTGCAACATTTTTGATTGAAGATTATGTCATAACTATTGTCACTTAATTGACTTATGGATAATAGATTATGCTTTAATCCTTCTACAAGTAAAACATTAGATATAGAGGGAAGGTTACCATTGCCAATAGTACCAGAGCCAATTATCTTGCCCTTCTGATTCCCTCCAAACTTGACATCTCCTCCAGATTTAAGCTCCAGGCTTTGGAACATAAACCTGTCTCCTGTCATGTGACGTGAGCAGCCAGAGTCCAGGTACCATGATTGGCGTCTTGACTTTGCTGCTAAATACACCTGCAACAGGTATTATCTTATCCTTAGGTACCTAGATCTTTTTGGGTCCTTTTGGGTTAGTTGCCTTAAACGTTTGTCTGAACTTCTGTCTTTTTACAACAGGTTTGTTCTGACTAACTTTTGATTTAAACATAGGAACATTCTGATCAGAACGTGTATGTTTAATATCATTCAGATGACCAAACTTAAAATTAGAATATAAGGGAGTCTTCTTAATGATAAGTTTATCAACAGGAATTGGATTTAAATCCTTTCCATAGGAAGATTCATATCCAATTCCTTTCCTGTTGTTTCTGCTAACTCCATAGATCATTGAAGCCATCTTGCTTCTATCTATGCTTTTAGCCAGAAACTTCTGAAAACTATAGTCATATTCTTCTAAAATATTTTTGCATTTTGACTTAGTTTCAGATTCAGAGTCTTGTTGAGCTTTTTCAAAATCGTTTTTCATTTTCAAATTGTTTTGTTTGAGCTCAGCAACTTCTGACTTTAACAGACTATTCTCAGATTCAAGATTGCATTTAAGCTTCTTGCGTTTGAGCTTAATCTGATTATAGTTATTCAGGACTTCTGATAAAACTTTAATAAGTTCTTCCCTAGAGAGATCAGAAAGTATCTCTTCTGAGTTAGATTCAGAATCACATTCAGATCCAGATGATCCCTCATCCTGATCTTCCACATCATCCATCAGTGCCATGTTGGCATATTCTTCTTCTAACTCTGAAGAAGATTCAGATGCATCTGAATCATCCCATGTAGCCATCAGAACTTTCTTTTTATCCTCAGGCTTTCTTCTTGGCTTCTCCTTCTGAAGCTTTGGGCATTCATTCTTGTAATGACCAGGTTCCTTGCATTCATAGCAGACAACCTCCTTCTTTCCAGATCTTTTGTGTCTAGAGGACTCTTTGCGTTGATCTGGCTTCTTGAAGTTCTTGAACTTCCTCTGTTTGTGCTTCCAGAGTTTATTGATTCTTCTGGATAGCAAGGACAGTTCATCTTCTTCTTCAGAAGAAGACTCTTCAGAACTTTCTTCTAACACCTGCAATGCTTTAACATATTTGTTAGATTTTAAAGCAATTGACTTATCTTTCTTTTGAGGCTCGTCTTCTTCAAGTTCAATCTCATGGCTCATCAGAGAGCTGATTAGCTCCTCCAATGTGATCTTGTTCAGATCCTTAGCTAGCTTCAGAGCAGTGACCGTTGGTCTCCATCTGATGGGCAAGCTTCTGATGATCTTCTGCACATGATCAGCAGTTGAATAGCCTTTGTCCAGCACTTTTAATCCAGCTGTGACGATCTGGAATCTAGAGAACATTGCTTCTATAGATTCCGATTCTTCCATTTTAAAGGCTTCATATTTCTGGATCAGCGCCAGAGCCTTGGTCTCTTTAACTTGTGAGTTCCCTTCATGAGTCATCTTTAAAGACTCAAACAAATCAAATGATGTTTCTCTGTTGGTAATCTTCTCATACTTAGTATAAGATATAGCATTTAATATGATTGTTCTTGCTTTGTGATGATTTCTGAACTCCTTTTTTTGAGCTTCAGTCATAGATTTTCTATCAATTTTCTTGCCATCACATAACCATCAATGACTAAGTCCCAAAGATCAGCATCATAACCAAGGAATAAACTCTCTATTTTGTCCTTCCAATATTCAAACTTCTCCCCATCAAACATAGGGGGTTTTGTGCTGATTCTATCCCTTTCTTCGTATCTGTTGTTGCTGTTAAATGTTGAAGCTTTAGCCATAATATCAACCAAGAATATATAACAATGTTTTCTCACTGGATATTTTCTATTCACGGTGAAGTGATAACACACACAAAACTGGAGCTCTGATGCCAACTGAAGGTGAGAAAATACTTAGAAGGGGGAGTTGAATAAGGATTTAGAAAATATTATGGCAATAAAAACACAAAGATTTTTATCCTGGTTCGTTGAACTCAACTACTCCAGTCCACCCTATCAAGAGTGATTTGCCTTTCTCCACAAGGACTTAATCCACTATAATCAAACTAATTACAATATCAACACTAAGAATAACTGTCTTAGTCTTCTCAAGTACTACTGACCATAACTTGGTCTTCTCAAGGAACTTTTACAATTTAATGTAAACTAAACAACTGTTTAAATGCTTCTAAGTAAGCTATATCACAACTGTGATTTACACTTAAGTTTAAGAACTTATGAAAACTATTTAACAAAGAATAGTGGTTTGTATGAGAGCTTAGAGAGAGTTTTCAAATGAATTGTTCAATTTTCGTCAACTGAAGAAAGTTGTTGAAGGCTTGCTTTTATAGGCTTAGAAATCCAAGACGTTGCATGCTTTGAAGACCGTGTACTGCAAAAGTAGCTGTAGCCTTTGTCTTCACATCACTTGACCTTTCCTAGAAGTAGAACGTACAGAGAAATCCTTTTTGCCTGAGTTCTTGTGTCTAGTATAAAACTGGAAAGAGTCGTTTGGCATAACCAACGAATATAACTTCAAATAATCTTCTTCAGCAAGTTTCTAATTCACAGCAATTAACATCATAGCCTTGAGTGATAAGAGTCTTGATGTCTTTAGAGTTTGTTGTATCAGAGTGTTGCAGCAAGTGTGCTTCAGCGTGAGATTACTCAGAGCAGAGTTTGGAGATCAGATCCTCAGTACTTACAGCATACAGTACTATCAGAGTCTTCTGGAAAAAAACAGTGCTTGAAACTCTTCATACAAAGTCTTCAGTCTACGCTTCAGATGCTTCTGTAGCTTCTGCTTCAGATCCTTCTGTAGACAGCGCTCAGAGTCTTCTGTAGGCAGCGCTCAGAGTCTTCTAATGAGATGCTTCTGACGCTTCAGAGTCTTGCGTAGTTCAACGTTCAGTTCCATTTTTGCTTTCAGAAGAATATAAAGTTTAATATCTGCAGCAAAAATACTTGAAGAAATTTAGAGTATATAATTTCTTAATACAAAATTTCATTCGTGTTATCATCAAAACATAGAGATATAACTAAGAACCAATCTGTGTTCTAACACATAAGTCTTTCCTTAAACCTCTCAATTTTACCTTTTGAGTCCTTCTTTGTTATGAATATCCACCTGCAACCAATAGCCTTACAGTTTCCCAGTAAACCCACCAGTTCCTAGATATCATTATTGACCATGCATTTCATTTCATCATGCATTGCAGCTGTCCACATGCTAGATTGAGAACAAGTAATAGCTTCTAGATACTTTTTAGGATCAATAACAATGCAAATATCATAAGCATCCCCACTAAGATAAACTAAATAATCATTAGGGATAGTAGATTGCTTTTGTCTTACTGAACTTTAAACATAAACTTACTCAACTAGCTTAGCAGGTTGTGCAACCTCAACCACAACAAGAGGATCAACTACATTCTGAAAAAGTGGTTCAACCATATTTTCAACTGGATGTTTAGCCATGTTCTCATTTTGAGAAAAACCTCCATGAGTAGTGGATGAGCTAGAATTATCAAAATTAGGAAGTGGAAGAGTAACAACCTCATGCATAACATAATTAGTTTTATCATATGCAATGACTGGCTCAACAACACCAAGCTCAAGAAATTTTGCATGCATGGACTCCACGATTTTATTGCATCTACCAGGATAAAATAAATTGTATCCTTTAGCTCGATCTATATATCCATTGAAAAAACAACGACTAGTTTTAGGGTCAAGCTTTGTCACAAAGAGATTACATATTTTAACCTCAGCGGGCAACCCCAGACACGAAGATGTTTCAGACTGGGTTTTCTACCTATCCAAATCTCAAAAGGTTTTTTTTGGAATTGATTTACTAGGAACTATGTTTAGTATATAGAGGGTTGTTTTTAAAACTTCACCCCATAAAAATTCTAGTAAATTACGCATGCTCATCACATTTCTGATCATATCCTTAAGAGTGTGGTTTTGCCTTTCGGCTACACCATTTTGTCCAGGAGTACTAGGCATGATGTATTATAGAACAATTCCACAATCCTGCAAGTATTTTACAAAAGGTCCCATATGTTGCCTAGTAGAATCATATCTACCATAACATTCTTCATCACAGTCATAGCACACCACCTTTATCACATTTTCTAGTTATTTTTCAACCTCAGTTTTAAAGATTTTAAGTGCTTATAATTTTCCCTTAATTAAGTAAAGATAGTCAAACCGGGAAAAATCATCAATGAAAATGATAAAAGGTTTAATACCAAAAATACTAGGAGAAAAGAGCCTGCTAATATATGTATGAATAATTTCCAAAAGGTATGAACTTCTAGTTGAGCCTTTCTTGTTGATATTAGAAAATTTTCCTCTAATACAATCCACACAAGTTCCCAAATCATTGAAATCTAAGAAAGGTAAAATATCATCTCTAATTAACCTTTCAACTCTTTTCTTAGAGATATGGCCTAAACGCTTGTACCACAACAACAAAAATTTCCTCTAATTTTAGATCTTTTAGCAATGAAACTCTCAACATTCAAGGAAGAGGAATCCCTTAGACCTTTTAGCAATGGAAATCAGCAGGTGGGCAATTTAAGGCATGAGACACAATGAAATTCTCAAGTTAATGTTATGGGATTTCAATTTGGTTTGGACATGAACCATCCCTAGAATGAATTCCCTGACACCCCCACTGTTATCATATTTCATGTCCGCGAGCTGTTTCATTAAATATCCAAATTCAACATTATTAGATACCTGAAACCTCTCTCCAATAGTAGTAAGATATTTTTTTAGAATCATCTTTCTTAGGTAATTCGCTAATCAGATGTTCAAAAATGGTTCTCTTAAAAGCACACAAGTTAAGTCAATTACTCCTTTATCGTTTGGATTTATAAATTTATCTCATTTACGCAGATAAATCCCTTAGACCAAAGCATCTCCCATAGTTATATTTTTAACTAACCATAATATCTACATACAATTGTCCTTCTTTGGAAAGATAATCATAGTAATGACTAAAAACCATTCATCAAACTACAAAGAGGATTTTATAAATTAAAACGAGTAATCTCGCTTTGGTGGTAATCACACACAATAATTTATATATGTTCTTGTATCGGAATCAAATTTCTCTTACCCAAAAAAATCATGTACCAATCATGAACTTAAACAATATAGCATTCCTAAATCATATAATCTAAGCTTTGATAACAAATGTAAGTGGAAAAATTCACTGATCGATTATATAAAAAATTAGAACATCAACACTTATTGAAGACATGATTTGAGAATAAGAGTTTTTGTTCTCGTCACCTTGATTCGGAATCCCAAAAAGATGAGTAACTAAATATTCATTTGTATCTCACACTCTCTTTCACAACTCTCAATGGGTCAAGCGGTGGAGCCGTCAGATCTGTTTTTGATTCAGTGATTACATAGGGGAGGTAGCCATATAATATATATCCATAGCCCCTACTCATTATAGGGCAAGGGTTAAGACCCACACTAATCAGGTTTTAAATACTCAGACTTTAATTAAAAAGATCACTTAAACAATAAAAGAACCTACTTATGCACCCCATCATAATTATGATTAACTCGTTTTTCACAAAGTAAAATAACAATTGATTACAGCTCACAAAATATTATATAAATCTAACAGTTTAATCTTAATTGTATTAATATATCTTCGACATTAATTTTTCACGTGTAAAAAAAATTCTTCCATCAAATTTCTCTACCCCGAACTGCACATCAGAACTAGTGATTGTAACTCAACAACTCTTTCACAACACCACCCTTTTCTAATGTGGAAGATCAGACAAAACTGCAATCATAGAGCATACTAAAAACTCCTGTACCCAAATCGAACCAAAAGCTCTTATACTATTTTGGGAAAAATCAACAAAGAGAAATTAAATGGACACAATCACAACACAAATACATAGTTTGAAAACTCCAAAAAAGGAGGAAAAAACTATGTCGTTGTTAAATGACTACTAGATAATATCACTTTGTGAAAATTGTTACAACACATAATTTACTTTCAAACATCTCTATATCCTCAATACACTCATATTCTCCAAAATAAATATTTAACTATATATGATAACACTTTAACACAAAAATATAACAAAAAAAAGTCACCGAAGCATTTTATAATAAAGAATTCGAATCTTTTATATAACTTTATACTTTCGCTTTATAAAACTAAAAGATGTAAAACTTAATAAACATATATATTTTCAACCTTCAAGAGATCTGTCATTTGCATTTCAGCCGTACGAAACATGACAACAACTCTTCAAACACATGCTATTGCAAAGTTTATCCTTAGCAGTTCAGATAAGACTTGGTCAATGGTGTCCCAATTGTATTTTATGGATTTAAGCCTTTTTGTATTTTAATCATGTTTTTCTTATATTATAGTATTTTTCAGAAGAAAAAAAAACTAGACTAATAGAGCTTATCAAATGTTTCATGTGCTTACTAGCTAAATCTTGATACTTCCTTTCATTTATTGTAAAACAAGCATTTTTATATGGACATAAAATTTGATATAGGTTCAAAAGGAAAACTCAAATGTAACTTTTATAACTCATTGACTCAAAGTTTGCTTATGTACTCAAACAAATGCCTACTAACTCATTATCAATGAAACACCTCTTTTCTCCTATCACCCAAACAAAATCTAAATTTTGATCTAAACTCTATACAACAATTTAATCGGTTTTTGTATACATTTTCTCAAGAGAAGAAACAGAAATTGTCCATTTCCAACATTATTACAAACTATTGACACAACATCCAAAACAACCTTTCGATATAAATCGCTGTCTGTTCATAATCTCATTTTTCTCACTTTTTATTGTCTCTTCTTGGGATCTTCCTTCTTCTTGTTCCTCTCTTCTTTGTTCTTAGTTTCTTTTCTTTGTTTCTCTTCTTCTCTTTTCTTGGGATCTTCCTTCTTCTTGTTCCTCTCGTCTTTGTTTCTATCCTTTGTTTCTTTTCTTTGTTTTTCTTCTTCTCTCTTCTTGGGATCTTCCTTCTTGTTCCTCTTTTCTTCTCTTTTTTGTTTCTCTTCTTTTTTCTCACTCTCTATTCTTTGTTTCTCTTCTCTTTTCTTGGAATCTCCTTCTCTTTTTCTTTTCTCCCCTCTAGGATTTGGATTAGAGTAAGGACAGAAACAATGAAAATGGAAGTGTATATCGCTCCAACTGAAGAACATTATATAGTTTATTTCCTAAAAGCTCTTGAATTGAGATATTTGATATTAAATATAATATTGTTTTCTGTAACTCTGTTTGTTTGTACACAGCCAATATTAGGTTGGATGCTAATCATAGAAGCATTGATTCACTTTAATAAATCAAAAACAAAAAGAGAAAACGCGTCGAAAGAAGGGTTTCGGCTGGTCCACCCGATAGTAGATGGAAGCAACTTGCATAACTGAGTACGAAAGTCTGCATGGAAAAATTCCAACATATAAGGAAATATAAATAGGGGTATTTTAGTAATTAAATTAATGGAGTCAACAAGGGCGGCACTTTCACTCGCTCCGATTCTATTATTAAAAAAATAATTGTCAGATTTATTAAGAAGGATTGTTAAGTATTAATACAGTTATTAGTTTATCTTTAATTAAATTTTCATTTAAAAAACAATTAATGTAAGGATAGTTTTAAAAATGATGTGCGTTTTTTTTTTAAGCCTTACGACAAACTAATTTAAGAGAGATAATTTTACAATTTATTAGTTGGAGTTTTGTTTAAAGTCAAAATATTGCTCTGTATGAACTAATCCAATACAAAAAGTGATTGTAGCTTACAGAATTTAAATATGAGATGTTTACACTGTCAACCTAAGTCTATATCACTCCACCAATCTTAGAGTTAAATGTATGTAGATTGTAATGATTGAAATTAATCATGAGGACACAAAAGACAAAATGACAAATTTGGATGCAAATAACTATCAAGGACAGGTGGCAAGTGATCCAAATTTAAAGCAATTGAGTAGAGACACAAGAGAGAGAATGGCAAACAGAAAATATGTATAAGAAAGACATAAATAATTAGGGTTGGGTGTGAAATATTTCTGAAAACTTATTCTTTCTCTCTCTGTTTGTGGTTGAGTAGTACTCACCTTTCTATCATTACATTGTATTTAAATTCCACAAAAATGGCTAGCAACCATACTTGTTAAAGAAACAGTGTGATATTGTTATTATGATATATTTCTGACCTTAACATTTGGTGCTCTCATTGACCACCGTATCATGGCGGAAAACACTAGGATGAAAACCATGGAAACTTCCATCACCAACCTCACTGCCACACTAACACAGTTCATGGAAGAGAATGCTCGCGCGCATGCAGAAGATCGTGTTCGTATGGAGCGAGTTGAAAAACAACTCAGCCTCTTGAATACCACCAGTTTCGCCATACCCGGTGCGAAGAACTCTTCTCAGACGTCATCATCTCAACCCTTCCAGGTCAGAAACGTGAAATTGGACTTTCCCCGATTCGACGACTCCGATGTGTTACACTGGATCTTCAAAGCAGAGCAACTCCTTATGCAACTCCAGATCCACAACGCCTCACCATTTTTGCAGTTCACATGGACAAAGAAGTCGTGCCTTGGTTTCAGATGATGGCACGCAACAACCCCTTTCAGTCCTGGTCAGCGTTTACACGCTCCCTCGAACTGGAATTCGGTCCGTCGCCATATGAATCACCAGGTCAGTCGCTTTTTAAGCTTTGCCAAACAACCACTATTGCTTCATATTACACCGCTTTCACCGCCTTAGCCAACAGGGTCGACGGACTCAGTCCTACTGCCACACTGGATTATTTTATTAGTGGGCTGAAACCAGATCTCAAACGTGATGTTGTGGCCCTAGCCCCTAATTTCATATCCAAAGCCCTAGCCCTAGCCAAATTATTTGAGGAGAAATACCCAAGCCCATCAAAAAACACTTATACGGCCCAATCCACCAAACCTTTCTCTACCGACATTCACAGAAACACAAACTTGCCGCCATTACTTCCGACACCACCGCCCAAACCACCATACAACCCACCTCATAACCATAATGTAAAAAGTATCACACCAGCTAAAATTCAACTTCGACGAGACAAAGGTCTCTGTTACTATTGTGATGCCAAATTCACCATGTCCCACAAGTGCCCTAATAAACATCTATACCTGTTGCTAGTGGACAATGATGAGACCACTGAACCCTAAATTGATGTTCCCGACCCAACCCCTCAAATTAGTGATCAAGACCAGATACCAGAGCATCATTTATCGTTCAATGCTTTGAATGGTTCGATGGGAGCCGACACCATGCACTTTAAGGGGAACATACAAGGCATGGAGATTCAAATCCTTTTGGATAGTGGAAGTTCCAACAATTTTCTGCAACCACGAATTGCTCATTGTCTCAAAATTCCAGTCTATTCTGCAGGTAAATTACAAGTGTTTGTTGGTAATGGTAGCAATTTAACTTCTGAAGGCTACATTCCCGGTTTACCGGTCTTAGTTCAAGGTCATATGCTTCATGTTCCAGTGTACTTGTTGTCTTTCACCGGAGCTGATCTAGTTTTGGGTGCCCCTTGGTTGAAAACATTGGGGCCGCATATAGCTGATTACGATGCTCTGTCCATTAAATTTTATCTGCAAAATTCGTTTATCACTCTCCATGGTGAACAAGCTCCTACTTTGGGTCAATCCCAATTTCATCATATTCGTTGCCTTTAGAACACTAATTCCATTGCATCCTCCTTTATGCTACATTTTCAGAATGTGGGAATTTCAAATCAGTCAACAAAATCTCTGCCAGATGACTTACCACCTAACTTACATGCTCTGCTTTCAAATTTTATGGATGTGTTTGGTGAACCAGTGGGTCTTCCACCTCCTTGTGATCAGGATCATGCGATTCCACTATTGGAAGGCAGCAACCCAATGAAGGTGCGACCTTATCGCTATCCTCATTGCCAAAAGGAACAAATTGAGAAAATGGTCAAGGACATGTTAGACCAAGGCATTATTCAGACTAGTTCTAGCCCATTCTCGTCTCCAGTTTTACTTGTGAAGAAAAAAAATGGCACATGGCGTTTTTGTACTGATTATCGCGCGCTTAATGCTATAACAGTTAAAGATAGTTTCCCTATCCCGACTGTAGAGGAATTATTGGATGAACTCTTTGGTGCGATGTATTTTGCTAAACTTGATTTACGTTCCGGTTACCACCATATTTTGGTGAAGTCTGAAGACCGGTTTAAGACAGCTTTCCGCACTCATCAAGGGTTGTATGAATGATTGGTCATGCCTTTCGGTTTATCTAATACGTCAACATCATTTCAGGGCCTCATGAATCAGGTTTTTCGCAATCAACTCAGAAAATTTGTATTAGTTTTTTTTGACGATATTTTGATTTACAGTCCATCTTGGACAACACATCTGGAGCATTTGCAAGTCGTGTTAGAACTTCTGCGCCACCACACCCTATTTGCCAAATTGTCGAAATGTTGTTTTGGCATGACTCGGGTGGACTATTTGGGACACACAATCTCTAACCATGGAGTGGAAATGGATAATTCTAAGATTAAGGCTGTTATTGATTGGCCTCTTCCAACCAACGTCAAACAACTCCGGGGGTTGTTGGGTTTGTCCGGATACTATCGTCGGTTTATCAGAGGCTACGCTACCATTGCAGCCCCACTGACAACTCTGTTAAAAAAAGACGCATTTGTATGGCTTCCTCAAGCGACGATAGCCTTTAATGCCCTTAAAGTTGCCATCACGCAAGCACCGGTCTTGGCCCTGCCTAATTTTAACCAACAATTCACCCTCGAAACTGATGCTTCCGAGTCCGGTATAGGCGCTATCCTCAGTCAAGCAAAACACCCAATTGCTTACTTTTCCAAAAAGCTTTCTCCAAGGATGCAAAACCAGTCGGCATATGTACGCGAGCTCTATGCCATAACCGAGGCGCTGGCTAAATTTCGGCACTATCTTATTGGGCACAAATTCATCATCAAGATGGATCAAAAAAGTTTGAAGGCTCTGACAGATCAAACTATTCAGACACCGAAACAACAACATTGGTTGCATAAATATTTGGGGTATGATTTCACCATTGAGTATAAACCAGGCAGTGAAAATCTTGTTGCAGATGCTTTATCACGTTCCTTCTTCTTGGCACTATCATCCCTGCATGCTACTGTCATCAAATTGATCCATGATGCTGTTAATAAGGACCCCCACTTAGCTGACATTCGGAACCAATGTCTCATGGGTGTGTGCAGTGATCCACATTACCAAGTTCGCCATGATATGCTATTCTGGAAATCTAAACTAGTTGTGCCAACTGATAAGACTATTATTGAGTCCTTATTACAAGAGTTTCATGCTTCCCCTCTTGGCGGCCATGCTGGTATCAGCCGCACTAAGGCTAGATTGATGTCCCAATTCTATTGGCCCACGATGCACCATGACATCAAAAATTTTATAACTCAGTGCTTGATTTGTCAACAAGCAAAAGCTTCCACTGCCCTACCTGTGGGTTTACTACAACCGTTGCCTGTCCCGTCACAAATTTGGGAGGATATTTCCATGGATTTCATCACTGGTTTGCCTAATTCTCACTCTTATACCACTGTGTTTATTGTTGTTGATCGCCTTTCAAAGTATGGTCACTTTACAGCTCTTAAAAGTGATTATTCTACTGTTAAAGTTGCTGAGATTTTTATGAATACTATTGTTAAGTTGCATGGTTTCCCTAAGTCCGTTGTTTCCGATCGAGACAAGATTTTCACAAGTCAATTCTGGAAGCATCTATTTAAATTGAGTGGAACTACATTAGCCATGAGCACGACTTACCATCCTCAAACGGACGGTCAATCGGAAGTGGTCAACAAATGCTTAAAGATGTATCTGCATTGTTTCACAAGGGAAAATCCTAAAGATTGGTCACGACGACTACCTTGGGTAGAATTCTGGTACAACACATCTTTTCATCACAGTATTGGCACGTGTCCTTTCAAAGTAGTCTATGGCAGGGAACCCCTGATGCTCATCAAGTATGATATGAGCCCTATAGGACCCCCTTCACTCTAAAGTTTACTGCAAGAACGTGATTCTGTGTTGGCCACACTCAAGGGTAACTTGCTTAAAGCACAACACACTATGAAGAAATTTGCTGACACCAAGCGCATGTTCTTGGAATTTAAGATAGGCGACTTGGTTTTGGTTAAACTTCAGCCGTATCGCCAACACTTGGTGACTCTTCGCCGTAATCACAAGCCCGGTCTCCGATACTTTGGCCCTTTTAAAGTCCTTGAGAAGATTGGCTTTGTCGCTTATAAGTTGTTGCTTCCACCTACGGCCAAAATCCATCCCGTCTTTCACGTGTCAGCCCTGAAACCATGAAAAGGTGATCATGATATGCACTATATGCCACTTCCCTTGACCAGTAATGAATTCGGTCCAGTTCTGCTGCCTTGCACCATCATACAGACCATAATTGTGATCCACCAACAGGTTTTTACACCTCAAGTTCTGGTACAGTGGGACGGCTTACCGGTTGTCGCACCTCGAAAAATCATTCGAACATACGACCCTCGCGCGAAAGGCGCGGAAATGCGGTTCGACAGAGTCGCCACCGAACTTTATTTTTCCCGAACAAACGGGAGAGGAAAATATCGAGAAAACCTCCTAAAACAAAAAGGATAGGAACAGGGTTGTCGCAACCATGTTTCGGGTTCGGGAGTCGGTTACGTGAGGGGAAGGTATTAACACCCCTCACGTCTGTCGTACTCGACGGGAACCTCTTAAGGTAATTGTGGGGAGTGTTGTTTAGGTTTACTTGTTTTCTTCTCGTTGTTAAAGGTAGAATTGGTAGGTTAAAAGGTTAAAGACGCAAAGGAGAGATGGGTGGTTAGAAGATAGGGTGCTCGCCAAGGATTGGGGCCCTTGTGCCTACGTATGCTCATTCGGACAAGAATGAGAAATCAGAGCGTCGTAGTTCGACTACAGGAAAGGATGGGGAAACGGAAGATGGATAGAAGTGTGCTCGCCAAGATCATCGCAATCTTGTGCCTACGTATCTTATATTCAAGAATGAATAAAGAATCAGAGCGTCCGTAGTTCGTGGTAACAACCACGAAAAGATGAGGTTTGAATTGGTTTGACGTTGAGTTGAGAGACGAAAAAGTGACTGACAAACAACCTAAGAGCGCGTCTCAAGAGCTTGTCACTCAAGAATTCAAGGAATGCGAGATTCCAGGAACTCAGTTCTTTCAGAAATTGACTGAATAAGTTGAAGATAAAGAGTTGGATGTTTTAAAATTGAAAGAATAAACTAATAACAACTCGAGGGCGCGCCTCGAGAGTTACTCATTCGAATATTCAAAGAATGCTAGATTCTGAGAATATCCCTCTTTCGTAAGTTTTAAAAATGTTTGTGAAAGGATCGAATCGAAGAATGGCATGCAAGGCCAACAAACAATTTGTTTTGAAGTAGTTCGACGATGTGTCGAGGATTTGATCGAAGATAGAACTGACTTGACGACGTGTCAAGTGTTAGGATTGTGAGAAATGATATTAGTCCCTGAGGGTGCCCCTAATATCAAAAACCACGAGGAGTTGTGAATGAAATGGGTTGCGAATGCGGACGAGCATTCGTCTTAGGAGAACGTTTGAAAATGATTGAATTTGAAAAAGTCGAAAGGTTGAGTGGATAACAACTCAAAGGCGTGCTTCGAGAATTATTCACTCGAAGACACAAGGAATGCTAGATTCCAAGTGCCTCTTTCTTTCGGGGTTTTGATCAAAATATTGCTGGAAGTAATTTGAAATGAAATTAGGAGTATGAAAAAGATTTTACGGCACGAGAGGTGAGAATACGAGATTGAATTCGAAAAGTATAGGAGAAATGACGATTATTTAATAAATGAGACGTCAGCCTCACAATCAATTAATCGGAGTATCATTCGGATGCTGGATCCTAACAACACCTTTTTCATTCGGAAAATGTTTGGATAAACAGAAAAAAAAATATCATACAGAATGCTAGAGTCCTATGATATTTCTTTGTTTAAAAGGAAAATAAAATGAGAAGCCGAATAATACACTATTTAAGGTGTACACCTCAATAATGATTGTCCAAAAAATCCGAAAAGTGCTAGACCTTAAGGATTTAATTTCTCATGATTTAATTTGAGAAATTATTTTAGTGAATAAAAAAATAAATTTACATAAAGACTAGAAAAACTATCAATTTTAAAAATGAATTTGAAAGGAAAACATTTTAATAAAATAAGTTTAAAAATTTAGAGAATAATAGTTTTGAAAATGAATTTTAAAAAATATTTTAGTAATTTGAATAAAAACTAAGAAAAAAAGTATTTAAAAAGTTTGAAAATATTACAACATAATTAAAAAAAATGTAAACAAAATAAAACAATAAAACAAAAAGGGGGGTGTAACAATATTGAAAGCAGAAAACCACAATGAGAACTGGTTGGGTCTTGGACCCAACTCCAAAACAGGCCCAAACGGGAGAGACAATGAGAAAAACGGGGGGTGCAAAAATCCTACGAAGTGGATATTGGGCCAAAAGCCCACTAACTAATTGGGAAACCTCCTGACCCGCTGATTACCCTTCATTCCCCTTTCCTGAAGCCAAAACCCTAGCTTCCAATCCCGCCGCCGTTGGCCTCTCAACCTCTCGTCTCCGTCCCGAACCTCCATTTCTTCCTTCCTCATTCCGCTCCCTTTCTTCTCTCTCGGTTTACTTCTCTGCTTTTTCTTCCACGACTCTAATCGTTCAAATTTCTCTCGGTTTTCGAAGTGAATGATAAAGCTGTGAAAATGAACTTCGAAAGTGGTTACGGATGCGCGGAGGATGACAGATTCAGACTTTGGATGAAGATGTTTGGACCGGTGGTTTTGTAATGCGAGTTTGTCTGGAAAAACGATACAAATCCATGAGTTGCATGTTGCAGTTTTTAATGGCGGATGATGATCGTTAATGATAAGTTCTGTGGCGAAGTTTTTGAATCCAAATTTGAACTTTGTAGATCGTGGGAGATTTGTGAGTTTGGATCTAGTTGTAGATCTGAGTTTTTGTTGATGAGGGGAGAGCGATTCGTGTTTGGAACCGGAGATCTGAAAATTCGAGAGAGGTTTGAAAGAAACTTGATTGGATGAAGCTCTGGAGGATTTCTGGAGCAGCTGGATGAATGATGATGATTGATAGTGTTTCTGGGGGAAGTATATGGGAGGATGATGATTCAAAATCTGGAAAGTATTTTGAAGAACGTTGAGGGAAGATCGATGGATGTTTATGAAGATTTATGAAGGTCGGCGAAATGAATAAGAAGGTTATGAAGATCATTGATAAGTTTCTGGAAAAAAGTAGGATGAAGGTTTGAAGATTTTATGGGAAAAGGGATGAACAGGTTGACTGTTCATGGAGAATCTGGAGAAATTGTGATGAACGGGTGAATATTCAAGACAAAAAATCTGGAAAATGACGAACTCGGATGAATGGTATGAACAAATCTGGGAAAATGTGTTGAACACTATGAACATTGATGCTTTTACCGGTGGCTTCATGAATTTTCCAGCGACGATTTTCGGTGGGATTTGATGAGTTTTCCAGCGTGGTCGGATGGTTTGATTTCTCCGGTAGGCTGGATTAGGGTTCGCATACAGCTAGGGTTTAAGGTTAGGTTTTAGGTTTTAGGGTTTGGGAAGGTGATGTGGCGGTCGCAGGGTTAGGGCTTCAATGCTTGGGAAACGTGTCCCTTTAATGCAGCAACAGCTAGGCTTTATAGCCTGCTGACAAGTGGAGAAATCCAGACCTAATGGGCCTGCATGATGACCAAATGGACCAAAATCTTAATGAAACCTGTTAATTAATTAATTATGGATTAATTAAAAACTGACTTAATTAAAGAGACCCAGACTATTAAACTGTTAACACTTAAAAGTTAAAATAACACCTAACTAATAGAATCTAAAAACCTAATTAAATCTGAATGAATAAATAAACAAAAAGATGACCGTTAATTACTAATAATCTAAAAATAATAATAATAAATAAATAAATAAGTAAAAATAATAACTTTAAATACTTTAATTAATTTCAAAAAAAACTAACGAAGCTAATATTGATCTAAATAAATAAATAATAATAAAAAGAAAAGATAATTAACTAAAAAAAATCTAATCAATAATAAATAAATAAAATGCTCCAATAACCAAATAAAAGAAGTCTACTAAAAAACTAAAAACTTAATGAACTATTATTTTAAAAAAAATACAAATAAAATTCTACTCTAATTAAGATAAATATTAAATAAAAGAAATTTAATTCTAATGTTAAATCCTAAAAAAGGCATCTATCTAAAAAAATAAATAAATAAATAGAAGATAAAATTATTCAAATAAATAATTCTACACCTAATTAAATTGAATAAATGATAAAATAATAGAAAAACAAAAATAAACAAAAAGATAATATTTGCAACAAAAAAAAAAGGAAAATAAATATGGAAACAAAATTTACCAAAATGCCCCTCAGGCCACGTGTTACGCCCCTATTGGGCAAAATAGTCAAGATTTTAAAAAACTCTATTACGGGTGGATACATGCCTAAACGATATGAAATGCAAAAATATTTACAAAAGGGTAGGACAAATTTAGGGTATGACAGATGCCCCTATCTAATCGGCTTAAACCTAGGAAAATGAACGGCATTAACGTTCATACTCCTGAGGTAAAAGTCAGTTAGATATGAAGAAGACCCTGAATTTGTCCGAAAGTAAAAGAGATGTTTGAGAATTGAAAATACTTGATAAATGTAAACCTCAAAATAAACTGCAAATAATAGGCAAAAAGGTTGTCATCACCAAAAGGATGATGGAATAAAACACACACGACCGCTACCACCAAAAGGATGATAGGGCAAACACAAAACACATCGCACAATCTATCATTAATGACCATGATAGACCCACCACCAAAAGGATGCCGGAGCGAAACACAAACAAAATATCGCACAATCTGACATCGACGAAATGCCAGACCCACCACCAAAAGGATGGCAGAGCGAAACACAAATAAAATATCGCACAATCTGACATCGACGAAATGCCAGACCCACCACCAAAAGGATGACGGAGCGAAACACAAACAAAAATATCGCGCAATCTGACATCGACGAAATGCCAGACCCACCACCAAAAGGATGATGGAGCGAAAACACAAACAAAACATCGCGCAATCTGACATCGACGAAATGCCAGACCCACCACCAAAAGGATGACGGAGCGAAACACAAACAAAAATATCACGCAATCTGACATCGACGAAATGCCAGACCTACCACCAAAAGGATGACGGAGCGAAAACACAAACAAAACATCGCGCAATCTGACATCGACGAAATGCCAGACCCACCACCAAAAGGATGATGGAGCGAAAACACAAACAAAACACCGTGCAATCTGACATCGACGAAATGCCAGACCCACCACCAAAAGGATGATGAAGCGAAAACACAAACAAAACATCGCGCAATCTGACATCGACGAAATGCCAGACCCACCACCAAAAGGATGATGGAGCGAAAACACAAACAAAACATCGCGCAATCTGACATCGACGAAATGCCAGACCCACCACCAAAAGGATGATGGAGCGAAAACACAAACAAAACATCGCGCAATCTGACATCGACGAAATGCCAGACCCACCACCAAAAGGATGATGGAGCGAAAACACAAACAAAACATCGCGCAATCTGACATCGACGAAATGCCAGACCCACCACCAAAAGGATGATGGAGCGAAAACACAAACAAAACATCGCGCAATCTGACATCGACGAAATGCCAGACCCACCACCAAAAGGATGATGGAGCGAAAACATAAACAAAACATCGCACAATCTGACATCGACGAAATGCCAGACCCACCACCAAAAGGATGATGGAGCGAAAACATAAACAAAATATCGCACAATCTGACATCGATGAAATGCCAGATCCACCACCAAAAGGATGATGGAGCGAAAACACAAACAATACATCGCGTAATCTGACATCGACGAAATGCCAGACCCACCACTAAAAGGATGATGAAGCGAAAACCAAAACAAAATATCGCACAATCTGACATCGACGAAATGCCAGACCCACCACCAAAAGGATGATGGAGCGAAAACACAAACAAAACAGGTCGCTATCACCAAAAGGATGATAGGACAACACATATTTGAAGTTTACCAACACCAAAAGGATGCAGGCTAGGTTGAACTGACGAGGTTCGACTATCACCAAAAGGATGATAGTAAGGCATCACGCTTGCTGGGTACAACTCATTGGGGAACCCCTGAGAAGAAGATTGAATTGAAATGAGTCAACGGGGTACGCCCACCGTCTTGTTTGGAGATTATCGTTTTGCTGAAATGATTTCATGGTTACGCCCATGAATTCTGAAAAGGTTACCCCTGACTGGGCTGAGTTTGTCTTGATGCCTTGTCTTGCTCAACAAAAGGCTGAACAACTTCGTGAGGAATGCTCACGGTTTTGTTGAAGATGCCCCTGCTCGGGTTGGATCTTGCTTTGAACTTCTTGGATTTGCCCAACAAAAGGTTGAACAACTTCGTGAGGAAAGCCTACGGTCTTGAATGGTACGCCCCTGACTGGGCTGAATGTTGATTTGCATATTTGATCAACCACGAGGTTGAAATTCGTCAAGGGAGACGCCCATGGTCTTGAAAAAGATGCCCCTGACTGGGCTGAATCTTGCCTTGAACAACTTCAAATTTTGTGGGAGAAACCCACAATTGCAGAAGATTGCCCCTGACTGGGGTGATGACTGCTTTGAAGCTCTTGAAAATCGTGGGGCAAACCCACAATCTTGCAAAAATTCCCCTGATTGGGCTGATGATTGTCTTGAAGTTTCGTCGAGGTTGATCCTGGACCTTGACTTGCATATATGAATGCTGGATGATAAATAATATTCCATATGAGTGGAAGTGCAAATGCAAATGCTGACGAGTGGAAATGCAAGAGCTGGGGAAGTATGATACGACTGGTTATGCAAAATGATGTAAAATGCTTATGATGATGAATGCAATGCGTATGATGCAGACGGGTGTTTGGAAATGCAGGTGGAGACGCCAGCGTGGTGGACTTTGGGTAGTTGCCAATACGGATTGGACTTCGGGTGGTGGGAGGGATTGACTTCCTCGACACACAGTTTGTTGAAGATGTCACGATTGACACAGGCGAAGATACTCTGGATGCCCCAAGTCTGGGTACTTGGTGATTTGTTGTGATTTTACTTCAGAGAAAGTTGCAGCTCTGCCTGATGATTAGGGTAACTTGGTCTTGCCCCAGTCTGAATGTGGTAATGATATGCCCCTGCTTGAGCTATTGAATAACTTTGCCTCAGCCTGTGAGTTTTGAAGTAGTCTTGCTTCGTGTCGGCCATTGAAAATCAAGTTCCTCCTCGGTTGGACCTTGTTGAGATGTCCTTGAATACCTAGCACTGATTTGCAATTAAAATTGTACACTCATAAATGGTAATATTAATGCAAAGTTCAATGTAAGTTTTGAAAAAGTGTGTCATTTATTGAGGTGTTGTGAAAGTGTGAGACGAATGGACTACTAGCCTAGACGTTGTGCTAATTTGATTGGTGCGAAAGATATAGCAAGCAAAATGACACCAATATTGACGATTAGAGATCATGTGAGGAGTCAGGTTACGCAACCTTGCGACAATATGCTTTCAGAATAAACCTCGCCTCAATTAGGTCTTTTGAGGGTTATAACGTGGTCTGGTCCACGGTTATGAAACAAAGGTTATTAGGCTCAAAGTTTGATTTGTACCCACCCATTCTTCTTAATGATCTCCAGTCCTACGCTCAGTTAATTCTACACTTGTCTTGACGGTATAAACTTGACGATTCAAGGTTTGCTCGACGTGGCGGTCACCTTATTTTGGTTTTTTTGATGGGTGTCAGTGTCCCTTTTGATTTGGGTGGCCACTGTATCTCATTTTGTTTTTGTTGAGGGTTTCGGGGTCCTCTTTTTCTTTTGTTTTTTTGATCCCTAACTTTTGCATGGATTGACTTTGCTTGTCAGATCCATCGGGATTGCGTTGATTTTGCCTAAGTCCCCTCTAAGGTGTCTGACTTAGCAGGCTTTTGATGTTTTTTTTGTGTGGATTTTGTTGGAAGGTTGTGACTGCCATAGCATGGGTCATTGATGAACCATCGTCTTTAGGATTCAAGTGCGGGGTTGAATTAACTGAACACTACCCTGCCCCAGGTTGAGTGTAAAGGTTTGAATATCCGAAGGAAACTGCTACTTCTAGGCTCGAAGTGGTTTACTAGGGATTAACTCCTTATATCTCCGGTGTTTGGGGAATTGAAGCAATGCCTGTACATCATTGACGAGACTCGGTCTGAAAGCATATGGTTTGCAATTATGGGTATCTCGTTTTCATCATCCTCCCTCAAATAAAGCAAAACAATGGTGAATAGAGTGGAATGAATAAATGTGTCGGTGATAAGTGAAAATGAGTGAATACGACATAACTAATTCAAAACATGCATAAACAATACATTAATGAAAACCAAATACGAATGGCAATTGTTCAAAGCATACAATACTTAAATAAACAAAGACAAAACATAAGAAATGCGAAAGATTAAATGGCAGCATGACGACCTTCTTCAGAGAATGGACTTGACTCGATTTGATCTGATGTTAGCACTAGTTGACTGGTGGCATCGGATTGTTGATGATATTTGGAGACTTCCCATTGAAGTTGATAGCATCCCTGTCGATCATGTCTTGAATTATGTGCTTGAAGGCCCTGCAGTCCTCAATGGTGTGACCTGGAGCGCCCTTATGAAACTCACAATGAGCATTTGCATCGTAATCGGCAGGAATGACAGTTGGAGGAGCCAAATCTCTCGGAACAACAGCTTTCTTCTCCATCAACTGAGCAAAGATTTTGGCATATGACATTGGTAGACGATCAAAGACTCTATCTAGTCTCCATGTTCTCTGCGGACGCTGTGGGCGAGCACCTTGTCGTTGCTGAGTAGCTTGCATCTGCTGTTGTTGAGGAGGATACTGATATCCTTGCTGGTTGTAGGCTTGTTGCTGAGGAGCCTGTTGCCGTGGCATCTGAGCTTGCACTGCTTGAACAGCTGGCTGATAAGGCATTGGAGCATATTGCGCAGCAGCAACATACGGATACTGATAATAGGGAACTTGATAAGGCATAGGAGCAGGAGCTTGTTGAGAAGCTTGCCCTTTCTGCGAAAAGATGGCATTTGTTTCGCCCTCCTTCTTCTTGTATCCATTGAAAGGCTTTTTGGCATTGGCCTTGTTGTTGGAACCTCCTGGGATCTTTCCACTCTTCAGCCCTTCTTCAATTCTCTCACCGACGATCACCAAGTCAGAAAATCCAGCAGAGACACTACCGATCAGCTTTTCGTAGTACTGGCCTTGTAAAGTACCCATGAAGAAGTCAATTAGTTCATGGTCAACAAGAGGTGGATGCACCCTTGCGGCTAGCTCTCTCCATCGTTGCGCGTACTCCTTGAAGGATTCGCTATCCTTCTGAGTCATACTCTGAAGCTGAGTACGATTCGGAGCAAGATCGGTGTTGTACTTGTACTGCTTGACGAATGCATCGGCTAGCTCGGCCCAAGTGCGTACGCTATTATGCTCCAGCTGCATATACCATTCGAGTGATGCCCCAGACAAGCTGTCCTGGAAGCAATGGATCATGAGCTTCTCGTCTCTGGCATAGGCAGCCATCTTGCGACAGTACATCTTCAGATGAATATTCGGGCAACTGAGACCTTTGTCCTTCGAAAATTCGGGCACCTTGAACTTGGGAGGAATGACAACATCAGGCACCAAGCAAAATTCCAGAGCACTGAAAGAATTTGAGTTTCTCGGCTAGATCTCGACACATCTTCATGGCTTCAGAATCCTGAGCAGCCACAGGACTAGCAATGGGGATAGCAGCATGATAGTTCTGAACATCGTCATACTGATCCATCAGAGTATCTTCGACATGAGGAGCCGGGATTTGTACAGCAGCAGGTTGGTCGTGCGGGATAACTCCAATAGTAACTCCAGGCGCTGGGATTGGCTGAGAAGTGTTTCCTTCGACTGTGTTGTTGAAGTTCAACGGCATCCCATGAGGATTTGGAATTGGAACCAAAGGGATGGCAGTAGACCCTTGTCCTTGGCCATTGTTGACGACAGCAGCGGCTTCACGATGTTCTTCCTCTCTTCTGGCCGCGAGGATGGCTTCGAGGATCTGGTCGATCTTTCCTTTCATGGAATCCAACTCTTCCCTGAAGGCGACTTGCTCCTGTTGAATCTGCTCCATCATTCGTCTGGTATTGGCTCTAGTTGCGTATTGGTGTCGAGGAATCAGCTTGATTTACTGGAGAAGAAGGAACGGAGACATAAGATTCTGTTGGAGGACTGGAAATGCAAAATGCACAACATATGAAATGCAATGCGAATGATATGCAAGGTGCAATGCAAGATACAAGATCCAGGATCACAGGATCACAATCAAACAACTACTGAAGCTGGTAACTGTAATAGATAAGTAACCGTAATTCTGCTCAGAGAAAAACTGACAGGTACAACCTATACGGGAAGATCTAAACATTCTACCCATAAACCCACTTACGGGATGGTCTCTACGTTTGGTTCCCAAGATCATGGACACTAATCGTATTAGCGTCACGCAACAGGCTGGCTGTATTATGACGATAATGACGATAAGGTCTCTCCTGAGCGGGGTCCTCATGCTAGGCGCACAAGGAGCGAGTCCTTGGAGACTAACACTACACGACCACCAATATCGGAACTGGTGCTAACAAAAGGTTCCCAGAATCACAGACCCTTCATTAATCAAGTCGTGCAACAGGCTAGTTGTGTTACAACAAGATCTACGAATAGGTCTCCTCTGGAGGAACTTTCATGCTAGGCCCACAAGGAGCAAGTCCTCGGAGACTAACACTACTCGACTACCAATTCTAAACTATGTGTTCTCTCTGCTTTTACCAAAGCTCGAGCGTAGAGCCTTACTCATGATGTCATCCCAAAAAACCAACAGGCCCCGATAACAAGCACAAATAAATCTACAAGAGAACAAATACATAAACAAGAAGAAAACAGAATAAAAACAAACACTCCTCACAAACCAAAAGATAGGCTCGACTCTCTCTTTGCATGGAGCAAAATGTCCCCAGCAGAGTCGCCACCTGTCGCACCTCGAAAAATCATTCGAACATACGACCCTCGCGCGAAAGGCGCGGAAATGCGTTTCGACAGAGTCGCCACCGAACTTTATTTTTCCCGAACAAACGGGAGAGGAAAATATCGAGAAAACCTCCTAAAACGAAAAGGATAGGAACAGGGCTGTCGCAACCATGTTCCGGGTTCGGGAGTCGGTTACGTGAGGGGATGGTATTAGCACCCCTCACGTCCGTCGTACTCGACGGGAATCTCTTAAGGTAATTATGGGGAGTGTTGTTTAGGTTTACTTGTTTTCTTCTCGTTGTTAAAGGTAGAATTGGTAGGTTAAAAGGTTAAAGACGCAAAGGAGAGATGGGTGGTTAGAAGATAGGGTGCTCGCCAAGGATTGGGGCCCTTGTGCCTACGTATGCTCATTCGGACGAGAATGAGAAATCAGAGCGTCGTAGTTCGACTACGGGAAAGGATGGGGAAACGAAAGATGGATAGAAGTGTGCTCGCCAAGATCATCGCAATCTTATGCCTACGTATCTTATATTCAAGAATGAATAAAGAATCAGAGCGTCCGTAGTTCATGGTAACAACCACGTAAAAATGAGGTTTGAATTGGTTTGACGTTGAGTTGAGAGACGAAAGAGTGACTGACAAACAACCTAAGAGCGCGTCTCAAGAGCTTGTCACTCAAGAATTCAAGGAATGCGAGATTCCAGGAACTCAGTTCTTTCGGAAATTGACTGAATAAGTTGAAGATAAAGAGTTGGATGTTTTGAAATTGAAAGAATAAACTAATAACAACTCGAGGGCGCGCCTCGAGAGTTACTCATTCGAATATTCAAAGAATGCTAGATTCTGAGAATATCCCTCTTTCGTAAGTTTTAAAAATGTTTGTGAAAGGATCGAATCGAAGAATGGCATGCAAGGCCAACAAAGAAGTTGTTTTGAAGTAGTTCGACGACGGGTCAAGGATTTGGTCGAAGATAGAACTGACTTGACGATGTGTCAAGTGTTAGGATTGTGAGAAATGATATTAGTCCCTGAGGGTGCCCCTAATATCAAAAACCACGAGGAGTTGTGAATGAAATGGGTTGCGAATGCGGACGAGCATTCGTCTTAGGAGAACGTTTGAAAATGATTGAATTTGAAAAAGTCGAAAGGTTGAGTGGATAACAACTCAAAGGCGTGCTTCGAGAATTATTCACTCGAAGACACAAGGAATGCTAGATTCCAAGTGCCTCTTTCTTTCGGGGTTTTGATCAAAATATTGCTGGAAGTAATTTGAAATGAAATTAGGAGTATGAAAAAGATTTTACGACACGAGAGGTGAGAATACGAGATTGAATTCGAAAAGTATAGGAGAAATGACGATTATTTAATAAATGAGACGTCAACCTCACAATCAATTAATCGGAGTATCATTCAGATGCTGGATCCTAACAACACCTTTTTCATTCGGAAAATGTTTGGATAAACAGAAAAAAAAAATATCATACAGAATGCTAGAGTCCTATGATATTTCTTTGTTTAAAAGGAAAATAAAATGAGAAGCCGAATAATACACTATTTAAGGTGTACACCTCAATAATGATTGTCCAAAAAATCCGAAAAGTGCTAGACCTTAAGGATTTAATTTCTCATGATTTAATTTGAGAAATTATTTTAGTGAATAAAAAAATAAATTTACATAAAGACTAGAAAAACTATCAATTTTAAAAATGAATTTGAAAGGAAAACATTTTAATAAAATAAGTTTAAAAATTTAGAGAATAATAGTTTTGAAAATGAATTTTAAAAAATATTTTAGTAATTTGAATAAAAACTAAGAAAAAAAGTATTTAAAAAGTTTGAAAATATTACAACATAATTAAAAAAAATGTAAACAAAATAAAACAATAAAACAAAAAGGGGGGTGTAACAATATTGAAAGCAGAAAACCACAATGGGAACCGGTTGGGTCTTGGACCCAACTCCAAAACAGGCCCAAACGGGAGAGACAATGAGAAAAACGGGGGGTGCAAAAATCCTACGAAGTGGATATTGGGCCAAAAGCCCACTAACTAATTGGGAAACCTCCTGACCCGCTGACTACCCTTCATTCCCCTTTCCTGAAGCCAAAACCCTAGCTTCCAATCCCGCCGCCGTTGGACTCTCAACCTCTTGTCTCCGTCCCGAACCTCCATTTCTTCCTTCCTCATTTCGCTCCCTTTCTTCTCTCTCGGTTTACTTCTCTGCTTTTTCTTCCACGACTCTTATCGTTCAAATTTCTCTCGGTTTTCGAAGTGAATGATAAAGCTGTGAAAATGAACTTCGAAAGTGGTTACGGATGCGCGGAGGATGACAGATTCAAACTTTGGATGAAGATGTTTGGACCGGTGGTTTTGTAATGCGAGTTTGTCTAGAAAAACGATACAGATCCATGAGTTGCATGTTGCAGTTTTTAATGGCGGATGATGATCGTTAATGATAAGTTCTGTGGCGAAGTTTTTGAATCCAAATCTGAACTTTGTAGATCGCGGGAGATTTGTGAGTTAGGATCTAGTTGTAGATCTGAGTTTTTGTTGATGAGGGGAGAGCGATTCGTGTTTGGAACCGGAGATCTGAAAATTCGAGAGAGGTTTGAAAGAAACTTGAATGGATGAAGCTCTGGAGGATTTCTGGAGCAGCTGGATGAATGATGATGATTGATAGTGTTTCTGGGGGAAGTATATGGGAGGATGATGATTCGAAATCTGGAAAGTATTTTGAAGAACGTTGAGGGAAGATCGATGGATGTTTATGAAGATTTATGAAGGTCGGTGAAATGAATAAGAAGGTTATGAAGATCATTGATAAGTTTCTGGAAAAAAGTAGGATGAAGGTTTGAAGATTTTATGGGAAAAAGGATGAACAGGTTGACTGTTCATGGAGATTTCTGGAAAAAAAATTGCAGGAGGTTTGAATGTCCATGGAGGATCTGGAGAAATTGTGATGAACGGGTGAATATTCAAGACAAAAAATCTGGAAAATGACGAACTCGGATGAATGGTATGAACAAATCTGGGAAAATGTGTTGAACACTATGAACATTGATGCTTTTACCGGTGGCTTCATGAATTTTCCAGCGACGATTTTCGGTGGGATTTGATGAGTTTTCCAGCGTGGTCGGATGGTTTGATTTCTCCGGTAGGCTGGATTAGGGTTCGCATACAGCTAGGGTTTAAGGTTAGGTTTTAGGTTTTAGGGTTTGGGAAGGTGATGTGGCGGCCGCAGGGTTAGGGCTTCAATGCTTGGGAAACGTGTCCCTTTAATGCAGCAACAACTAGGCTTTATAGCCTGCTGACAAGTGGCGAAATCCAGACCTAATGGGCCTGCATGATGACCAAATGGACCAAAATCTTAATGAAATCTGTTAATTAATTAATTATAGATTAATTAAAAACTGACTTAATTAAAGAGACCCAGACTATTAAAATATTAACAATTAAAAGTTAAAATAACACCTAACTAATAGAATCTAAAAACCTAATTAAATCTGAATGAATAAATAAACAAAAAGATGACAGTTAATTACTAATAATCTAATAATAATAATAATAATAATAATAATAATAATAATAATAATAATAATAAATAAATAAGTAAAAATAATAACTTTAAATACTTTAATTAATTTCAAAAAAAACTAACGAAGCTAATATTGATCTAAATAAATAAATAATAATAAAAAGAAAAGATAATTAACTAAAAAAAAAATCTAATCAATAATAAATAAATAAAATGCTCCAATAACCAAATAAAAGAAGTCTACTAAAAAACTAAAAACTTAATGAACTATTTTTTTAAAAAAATACAAATAAAATTCTACTCTAATTAAGATAAATATTAAATAAAAGAAATTTAATTCTAATGTTAAATCCTAAAAAAGGCATCTATCTAAAAAAATAAATAAATAAGTAGAAGATAAAATTATTCAAATAAACAATTCTACACCTAATTAAATTGAATAAATGATAAAATAATAAAAAAACAAAAATAAACAAAAAGATAATATTTGCAAAAAAAAAAAAAGGAAAATAAATATGGAAACAAAATTTACCAAAATGCCCCTCAGGCCACGTGTTACGCCCCCATTGGGCAAAATAGTCAAGATTTTAAAAAAACTCTATTACGGGTGGATACATGCCTAAACGATATGAAATGCAAAAATATTTACAAAAGGGTAGGACAAATTTAGGGTATGACACCGGTGTCTGCTGCAACTTGGAAAAATTGGTCTGAATTCAAAGACAACTATCCTAACCTTAACCTTGAGGACAAGGTTAATTTCAATGGGGGGAGTAATGTAATGATTGAAATTAATCATGAGGACACAAAAGACAAAATGACAAACTTGGATGCAAATAACTATCAAGGACAGGTGGCAAGTGATCCAAATTTAAAGCAATTGAGGAGAGGCACAAGAAAGAGAATGCCAAACAGAAAATATGTATAAGAAGGGCAGGAATAATTAGGGCTGGGTGTGAAATATTTCTGAAAACTTATTCCTTCTCTCTCTATTTGTGGTTAAGTAGTACTCACCTTTCTATCATTACATTGTATTTAAATTCCACAAAAATGGCTAGCAGTCATACTTGTTAAAGAAATAGTGTGATATTGTTATTCTGATATATTTTTGACCTTAACATAGATTAGTTTATATAGCTACTCCTATGTATGAAGAAGATTGCTTATGGTACCCAAAAATATAGAGGAAAATGGATAATAAATTGAAACAAGAATACAAAATACTACTCGTGCCTTTCTCCATTTAGGTATTTGAGATAATTTTATTAAATTTTGTAGTTTTTGTTATATATTTATATTACTTTTTAGTTTAAGAATAGTCATAAATGTTTACTATATAATGATTGTCAAAATTTGACTTTCTTATTAGTTTGGTTATTTTATATAATATTTGTTGTGAATTTATAAATTTATAAAATGATAAAATAACCCAATTAATTTAAGGAGGCCATGATCAAGTCCTACGAAATTAGTGAGTGAGCATAGTAAAAGTAGAAAAATTCTAACACAAAATAAATATAAAAAAAATTAAAATTTAATCGAATTTATCTCTATAAAATCAATTTGTAAGATGATGGTGTCATTATATAAAATTCTTTGTGGGTTTGTTGTTTGAAAACATATGATATCACATGCAAATGATATAATAGTAAGGATGTCACATTTCACATGTCATTATATATACCACTACAAAAAAAAAACTTCTAACTATCACGTGATATTTACGTCATAACGTAAAAAATCACGTCACAATACGTTTTTAACGACATGATCATTCATGAGGCATGATTACGCGTGACGACTATGTTGCCACATGAAAATCACGTCACAACAGTCTCCACAGAAATGAGTAAGATGGATGCCACGTAATTTTTATTTGATAAGTTGTGGCATGATATTTACGTGACTAGTTGCGACGTAATGTTCACGTGGTTAGTTGTGACGTGAAAATCACGTGGCAATATATTTTTTTTTTATAAATAAAAAACTCTATTGTTTTATATTTTAATAAATTAAAATAAATAATTTTTTCTTAATTATTTTTAAATACAAAATAAATAATAAAATTAATGAATAATTTGTTTTACGTATTAATATATTAAAATGAATAATAAAATTAATAAGTAATATAATATTTTAATTATTTTTAAATAATAAATTAATAATAATTTTTTAATAATATATTAAAATAAAAAGTTAATAAATATAATTAATACCAAAATTAATAAATATCAAAATTAATATTAAATTTTTTAAATAAAAAATTTATAATATACTAAAATGAATAATTAACATTTTACAAAAATTTAAATTTAAAATTTAAATAAATCCTTCAAATCAATCCGGATCGGGAAACTCGTCAAGGTCAAATTTATCATCATCCATATGTTGTTGACCACCAACTCCTTCATTTTCAGCAAACGCTTGATTACCGCCACCTTGTGATTGCATAAACTGCCACATCAGCTTGCCACTTCTTCATTTCCTCTATTTGACGTTGTTGCTCCTCTATTTGGGTCTTTAGCTCCGCCTCACATTGTGCCGACTCGCGTCTTTCCTTAGTTAACGCCAATTGTCTTACTGTTTATAGCATTTCATGTGTCAATTGTGTGGATGTGACGTTCATTCACCATCTCTAACTCTTTGAAATAAAGTTTTATCCCCTTTTCTCATACCGTCGGTCAAAGTTGCAGCACCAAATAAACACCCATTAGATCCCTTTCTGCCAGTTACTAAACCCCAAATATAAAAATCCACACTTAGATTAAGCGGCTCGGAACCTCTTGTAAGTGGAGGTCTCCCCAAACTCTTTTCCCAAATAATAAAATTAACTTTAATTAAAAATATATAATAAATCAAAATATAACTTTAAATAGTTGTAATAATTACACTTCCAACTGCATTAATGCTACTCCATTTTTCAGATGCTCTCATTTTCTTTACTTTTTCAGATCCTTTCCTTAAAATTAGTTGTATCCCAATAAATAAGAAGTTCATCGAATACTTCTTTTCCTATCTAGTTGGGATGAATATTTTCACTTTCTCAACGTAGTCTAGCACGCCGTAGCATGTCAGAATGTCGAACTGATGTTCTGCCAAAATAATTTTGTTAACCTCTTTCTCATTCGTTTTTCCCACGTACACTTTTCCTACAATGTTGTAAGGCGTTCAAATAAAATAGTTAGATAATTATGATAAAAAAAGTAATTTAAACAAAAATAACTTAACAAATAAATTACAGAACTTAACAAAAATAAATTAGTTATACCTTAAATAACTTAAAGCAAGCTTTTTTTCGTCCCCATCAACATCTATAAATCTCTTCCAAATTTTTTTATACTTTTACTGAATTACATAACTTATACACTGGGAAGCAGTCCGACTCGGCTCGAAACTAAACATCAATAATTTAAATTAGTATGAAATATAAGTTAATATAGAAAATGGAAACATGTATACTTAAATAAAAATTTATAACTTACGAATTTTCGTTGGGCCAAATATAATATCTTCCTTCAATGATATGAACCACCTCATGATTGTCAGCCTCCTTTTCATTATCACCGTCCTCATCATCCACCTCATAATCGTGTCACCTGGCTCCTCATGATCATCCTCACGCATAGGTATATGTGTGGATGGAAAGGGTACCTGTGTGGAGTGTGCGGTGTGGGATCCCCCAGACTATGTGAAGGATGAGGGTACCTGTGAGGGAGTTGGAAAGCTAGACTTCATGAAGGATAAGGGCACCTGCTGGTAAGAAGGTGAAAAACTAGATCCCCCATACTGCATGAAGGATGGGGGTACCTGTTGTTATGGATAACTAGGTCCCCTAGTCTGGTGATATGAATAACTAGGTCCCCTAAAATGACTAATAAAAGATGGAGCCTTAGATGGGCTAATAAAAGTTGGAGTCTCAGATTGGCTAATAAAAGCTAGATACTCCTGAGGGGAGAGTAGTGTAACACCCTTCTATCCCACACAATACTCACGAATAAAATAACTAATTAAAGATAAATAAATCAGAGTAAATCACCACCAGGGTGTGATATTCTTCATAAAACATCTAAATAACATCCTGATCCGTAAAAAAAACTACTATGCAGCGTAAATTATAATCTTAAGTAATTAAATCCAAAACGTCAAAATAGTAAAAATCAGAGTGACATCATGTCTATAAAAACTAGAACATAAAAGTTCAACTCAAGGACGTCCCAACCTGATGTTACATATCAGAGAAAAACACCTTCTAAATTCAACGAAAATAAAACTAAATAACTCTAAATGCTAAATCTTCACGCACCAAGAGAGCTAATCCTGATCACCTACACGTTACCCACATGAAGACAACATTCAAACAGGCAGGGTGAGTAATCACAAATCATTATATGAGATATAAAGAAAAAGATATACAAGTACAGCAGTATCAATAGTTCATTTACATCGTCATAGTATCGTCAAATAAAATAATCATCATTAAGTCATCATCGTCGTACATCACTTAAAATTACGTCATCAATAACTTCGTTTTTTCATAAATATGCAATGCCACATAGTATGTGTTGCACCCTAAAATTTGCCCAACCTTATTCACTTGGTTTATGTTTCAATGTCATTAGCATTTGCATATAGAGTCATGTGCATAGTCTAATCATCTGCATAGCATAAGCATAGCAAGTCATTCAACAGGGGGACCAATCATTATTCTCATCTCTAGAATCCTATCAAGAGGTTATTATCCCAATTCAATCTCATTCAAGTCATCAGGAAAGAATTTGAAAGCAAAGAGTTCAGCAGATCAAGCCTTGAGTCCATCTCCTAGCTGAGGGTATCTGAGGGTCAGCAAGAGGGTTGTGAGCTGTGAGTTGAAGGCATGGGGAGTATCTAGACATTATGAGAGACTTAGAAAGTCATTTAAAGAAGGGGACAAGTCATTGATGAGAGCACAAGAGCTATAGCTGAAGGCAGTCAACTAGGGTTTCATCTGGGTCAGCCCTAGGTCAACCCTAGGTCAATTGACTGATTTAAGGGGAATTCAAGTCTAGTGGAGAGATGTGGGGTTCATCATTGGACATATAAAGAAGGATATGGAGATATGCCAAGAAGAATTCAAGAGAAATCAAGGAGAAGAGGAGCTTCTAAATTAGGGTTTCTGTGTAAAATCCCCTAGTTTAGGTCAAATTTCCAAGTAAGATAAGTCAAAATGCAAGCTTCAAATGGATCCTTGGCCAACATGAAACTTGTAGAGGATCTCAATACCTTTAATTTGAGTGGTGGAAGACATCAAGGAGATTTATAGAACTCAAGTTATGGTCCTTGCAAGTTACAGGTCATCTGAGGTATCTGAAATTTTGTCTGTGAAAGTGACTTGACTTCCAAGCTAGTTTTGCCCCTCAAGGAGATTTCAAATGAATTTCTGGTCAACATAAGAATTGTTCCTCATTGTCTTATATTTCTAGAATGGTATAGTATGCCTTCATATGATGTGTGGAACTCAACTTATGGTCTTGGCAAGCAAAGGGTATTTTGGTCATTTGTGAATTACAGGTCATTTTAACCTATGTCCAAAACTCATACAAGGAGGCCTCAAATGGAAAAACTTACAACATCAAACATGCTCCAAATGACATTTTGAGTCTAGAAAGAAGGTCACAAATTGTTGGAAAAGCTCATAACATGAAGTTGCATGATTGGTCAAATTTGAACTAAAATGGCTTATAACTTGAATAAAGTCAAAGTGAAAAATGGTTTGGGAGATTTATAAGTCCAAATGGAGACTTCCAATATATGATTTTGAATGGAAAAGACATTTCAAAGACAATGGTTCAAGTACTTTTTTGAGTTTAGAAGAAAAAATCAAAGTTATTCATGGTTACTTGTATTTGAAGAAACATAACCAAAATCAATCAAAGTTGGAAGGCAAGGGAAGTTGTAAGATGGATCTAGAAAGTTCATTTGAGCCCTATATATTCATGAAATCAGAATTGAGCAAGGGTTGGATTCATTTTTCACCAAAATCTCACAAATTCTCTCCATTCTTTCTCATTGCATTTTCACTCCAATCTCACAAAATCTTCATCAATCATCACCAATACTGAGTCTACTACATTTCATCATCATCATAGATCAGAATTCAACCAAGAACAGGGTGTGATCAATCCATTTTCGAGCACTATAATCATCAACATCCAAGTTGCAATTTCAAGTGGACAGCAAGATCCAAGGCAAGAATCATCAAGGTGTTGCATACAGAATCAAGCATAGCACTGGTTGATCAAGATCCAAGCATTAGAAGCCTCAGATCCACGAGTTCAACAGCCATCTACAAGCTTTTGCACCAGGTTCAATTTCTCTCCCATGGCTTGATTTAGTTAGAATTGCATGGTCTTATTAGTTTAGATGTGATCTAGGTTGTTAGTAGAACGATTAGGATGAGTTTGGTGATGTTTAGTGATGATTGTTAGCAGGTGTACAAAACTGTTAGGATGTAGAATTCATAGCATAGTGCATGATAATCTTAGGTTGTTAGCACAGAATGATCACCATTAAGTATAGAATAGATTAGTACAGGTTTGGTTAAGAATCTTGAGGATGAGTTGCAGAGTATTTTCATGGAGTCAAGAGCTTATCTCGATCGGTTTGGGTGATTTGTTGAATTTCAAAGCAAACTAATGCCATAGGCTTGTAGAGGGAGAAATTCTGATTGATTTTCATGTTTGGATCGTGGTGTTTCATGGACTGTGGAGAGAGAACCGAGAGGTTGAAGTTGGTTCGTGCATGGAGTCTTCATGGTGGAAACCCTAAGTGTTCATGAACCAATGTAGAAGACGAAATCAGGAGCGTCCATTGCGTGTTGGACTTTTGACCTCAGAGCCCATCGTGTGGCTCTAATTTAATTCTGAGTTTGAGAGGGAATCCTCCCCCCATTGAAACGTTGCGTTTCATTAAAGGGGGGAGCGTGGGCCTTGCTCTTGCCACCCCCCAGTATTGAGCCCAATTCCATTTGAACGTGAATCCATTGCTGTTCTCACCCCCTGCGTCTTTTTTTATTTTCATTGTTTCTGACTTTGTTCTGGGCTTAGCAAATTTGCTACGCGCACCCCCGTCTGCCTGGCCCATCCAAGAATATAACTAGGGCGCCCTGCTATTCAAACCCCCCCCACTTTATTTCATTATATTCTTTTATTTTCTTTAATTTTTTTTTTATGCATTTTCTAAAATTCATAATAAATAGATAAAAAATCATTTTTAATCCATTCTTTTTACATCATTTTCATTAGAATGTGTAGAAAATTGTCATTAAATAAAATTGCATTTTTATTTTTATTTGATATTTTTTTTCATATTTTCTAAACAAATGACATTTTAAATAGTTTCATTTCATGCATGATTTTATTAATTTTTGTTCTATTAGATACTTTCATATATTTTGTTCATTCTTTTTAGGTTGCTTAGATGAGACATTGAACTTGTAGAAACAATTTAGTTCCCATTTTTAGAAATTAATTTTAGGTGCTTAATGTAGGCTTGAACAACATGAACAAATTAGGGTTTTTAGGTGATGACTTAGGAAGTTTGATTCTTTCCCTTAGGACTTAGGATTTAACTAGATTAGTTATGGGACTATAGGGGCTATGGGTAGTTATTAGATCCCTTAGAAAAAGTCAGGATTCCCTTACTGCTATTAATACTCTGTATATATCTGATTGTCTGGTGTGGTGTGCCCTCTAGGGATTATTGCTTGCTTGCTTGGGTATTGGGATTGTCTGGGGACTTGGGAGAGCTGAAGACTTGAGAAGGTGAAGCCATTGGAGATCCAGAGATTGAAGATCAACTGCCAGAGTTGGAGAGGAGGTTATTGCTAGCAGCTGTTGAGGAGACTAGGGTTTAGGAGCTAGGCAGAGCTCTAGATTAGAAAGCTTGTTTCTCAAACATGGAATGCCTTGTCTGCATCCATCCTTTCTCTATGATTCAAAGTCTCTTTCAAATATCCACCTCCTTCCTTTGGAAGGATCAGTGAATATATTTGAAAGATAGAACTTTTGAGAGGAAACTTTCTGTTTAATGTTAACAGTTGATGAACCACCCTTGGTAGGTAATTAACTGTCTAACATTTATTCACTTCACTCTTGTGACTGATTCCTCATCCTGGAGGTTTGAACTTGAAGAAAAGCCATTGCAGATAGAAGACTGATGATAAAGGCCCTTGCCTGAAGGCCATGAAGATGGAGATTGATGATTGTTAAAGCCTGTAGCTGATTGGAGATTACTTGAAGCCAGATGTTGATTCAGAGCTGCTGAAGCTGTTTGTTTTATTGCTGTATTTCATTTCTGATGTATTGATTGGTTTTCTGGACTGTATTATTTGCTGTTTACCCTGTTGGGTTGAAAGTGAAGCCTGTTCACTTTTGCCTATTGTTTCCCAGGTTCGAGGTTGAGTGGGACTCCCTTGCCTCGCTTGTATTGCTGCATTCATGCATTTTACCGCTTTACTGTATATATCTGCTATTGTTTCTGTTTCTGCCTATCCCGTAGGATATCTGTTTCTCTCTGTGCAAGAGAGGAGCATGATAGACACTAGGTCTTAACCCATGCATGATAACATTAGGATAGTTTGTTTCCCTTCGCAACCGTAGGTTAGAGTTCTATCTCTTCTTCCTCAAAACAAACAGAAAACACAATAAGATTTCAAACACAATAAAAGACACTTCTTCCGTAAAAGAATGTGAACTCATCAAAACGTCATTTTTTGTCCGCTGGGACTGTTAATCAGGAAAACCCTTTTTCAGAAGGAATAAAAACAATCAAGACAGACTTGTGTCGTACGTGGCCCGAACTACGTTTGCTCTGATCTTCCATGCAGTGTGGAAGTACGTAGGCATAGGATGCGATATCCTAGCGAGCAACCTTCCCCTCCTTTCCCGTAGGTAGGCGAACTACGTTGACTCTGATTTCTCGTTCCAGACGGGAATACGTAGGCATAAAGTGCGACACTTTGCCGAGTCATTTTTATTTTTTATTTTTCATTTTATTTTCTTTAAACCCTTGACCTATAGTTTAGATAGAATAACAATCCATATCCGAAGACAAGCGTGGATCCCGTCGAGTACGACGGACGTGAGGGGTGCTAATACCTTCCCCTTGCGTAACCGACTCCCGAACCCAGGTTTTGGTTGCGACGACCATACCTTTCCCGTGTTGTGCGAGGTTTACTCTGAGCGTTTCCTTTCCCTCCCGTGGGATAAATAATGCACGGTGGCGACTCTTCTGTTCAGCCGGCGCCGATTTTCGCAGTAGCGACAGTATGAAATGCAACAACATAGACTCATGCATGTGGTACCAATTCATTTGATGGACATTAGGCCATCACACTCCAAAGATCCCTCACCACAGGATTAATTCCCCTTGGAACTGGAGCACGTCCTAAACACTTCAATCCACACAATGGGATTGAAGCCATCACTAGACCGAAGTCCTAAAATTGTTACTGGACCGAAGTCCTAACTTCGTCATTGCACCGAAGTCCTAAATTATGTTATGAATGCATGATGCAAAACATCTTAATAATCACCATCATAGGATTGTCAAAGTTGCATCATCATTCATGAGAATTCATCAAAACATCATAGTATGACATCAATCACATACGTCACAATTCATCATAATACTTCAAAAATTCATCATGTTATAATAATTAAAATACAACACTTCAATTTCCCCACGGTACAAGGTCAACAAAGAAATAATACAACACGAAGAATCAAATAAAAAAACATTTGCTCCTGCTCGCGTGGTGCTCGCCCGACGAAGCAGTTCACTTGCTTGTGGTTCTCCTGACGAAGCAAGGGCGAAATGCCTCCCTCATACAAAATTCCAGTAGCACCTGTTTTTCACCCTTCGCTCGCTTCTTGTTTCACTCGGCGGCTTCCAAGTGAGTACGCTTTGCCCGACGAAACAGTTCCCCTCGCCCGACGATTTTTGCGAAACAACAATTCTGTTGTTGCGTTTTCTGCATAAATCAGACCCTAAACTTCTTGCGATTTCAATACCATACAACCCAAAAATGAACATCGATCACAAGGCAATCATACTACAACAATAATATATCATAGTAGATAACATATACATCATTTCCTATCATTTTACACATTCCCAAATCACCAATCTCATCATAATTTGTGATATTATCATCATATCCCCCAGAATCCCCTAAAACCCCAACTACCTACATACCTTTAACTATATATCAAATACAATGGTAAGCGATACTCCCCATACCTTAGAATTCTCAGTTCTGATCTTCCTCTTGAGTTCTTCAGAGTTTCTCTGAGCCTTAGTTTCCTCTTTCTTCTTTCCTCAGAGTGCTCTCCAAAACACGGTCGTTCCAAAAGTGAACTTCTCAAATCCCTCTTTTCCTTTTGTCAAACATGCCCTTAGGACCCTTATTATGATTTTCCCATCTTACCCTGACTTATTCCTTTACAAAAGACCACCTTGCCCTTAGTGTTCTACTCCCTTTTATTTTAATTAATAATAATAATCTAAATAATATTACTCACATTATTCTATTATTATTAACACTAAAATAATTCCAATTAATCACTTATATTCTAAATAGTCTCATTATTCCCTTAGCTCATCAATATCCCACAACACACAAAACAAATACACCATACGTCATAATATTTCATTAAAAGTCTCAGAAAATCAAGAATAATTATAATAAATCAATTAAATAGATATTATAATTATTTTGGGGTGTTACAACTCTCCCCCACTTAAAGAATTTTCGTCCTCGAAAATTACCTGAAGGAAACAGAGTTGGATACGACTCACTCATTTGATCTTCACGCTCCCAAGTCCAACTTTCAGTAGCTGATCCACCCCACAATACCTTCACTAAGGAAATCTCTTTACCCCACATCTATTTCATTTCTCGACCATCAATCTGCACGGGTGACGTTTTAACCGTCAGGTTAGCTCTCACTTGTACATCATCCATTTGTGTCACATGCGATGGATTTCAAAATATATTTCCTCAACTGAGATACATGAAACACATCATGAAGGTTCGCAAGCGACAATAGTAAAGCAACTCGATAAGTTACTTCTTCTATCCTCTACAAAATCTGATTCAGACCAACAAAACACAAAGTGAGCTTTCTAGACTTCAAAGCTCGACCCACACCAGTTACCGGCGTAACTCTAAAAAACACGTGATCTTCCTCTTGGAATTCAAGTGTTTTCCTTCTCCTATCATGGTAACTCTTCTGAAGACTCTGCGACGTTCTCATCCTCTCTTGGATCATCTTAGTCTTCTCGGTCATCTCCTACACAATCTCAGGTCCGAGTACAACATTCTCGCCTCACTCATACCAACACAATGGAGTCATACACCTCCTACCATACAACACTTCATACGGGGCCATTCCAATACTAGCATGAAAACTGTTGTTGTATGTGAGCTCAATCAACATCAAGTGGCTATCCCAAGATCCTCCTTGGTCCAACACACAAGGCCTCAGTAAATCCTTCAAAGGCTGGATAGTCCTCTCTGTCTGACCATCCGTTTGCAGATGATATGCAGAACTCATCCTCAACTTAGTACCCAAAGCATCTTGCAAAATTTTCCAGAACCTTGACGTAAATCTCGGGTCTCTATCCAACACAATACTAGAAGGTATCTCATGCAAATTCACAATTTCCTCAATGTACAACTCATCTAACTTTTGCATTGAATGATTAATCTTCATCAGTAAAAAATGAGCCGATTTAGTTAATCTATCCACAACCACCCAAATCGAGTCATTCCCCTTCGCAGTCTTCGGCAGTTGTTGGTGCAATAAAGCAGCAAGCAAAAAATATTAAGTACCCAGTTTTTGTCGTCTCCACAGGGATTAGTGCGATATGAACATCGTTCAACGACCTCTACATTTCTAAGCTTATTGTTCAAACGTTTTGGTTTAAAAGCTTCAAGGAACCATAAATAAAAACAGAAAATATAAAATAAAGACTGAAATATAAACGGAGCCTTATTGGGATTGGATTTCATCAATTGATAACATATGCATTCTTCTGATCAAATTAAACACAACACAATCATTCGTCTAATACCCTTACATATCACCCACGACAAAGCTTATCTCTAACGCAGCGTCGAGAGAACAACCATGTTGTCTCATTGGTGATCTCTCTACCAACAAAAACACAACAGAAAGCATTATGAACTGATACTCGCGCAAATGCTAAGCCTAAATCTATATCTAGCATTTAGGACCTAACAAGTAATTATCCTAGATCCAGATCCGAAGAGTGTATCTCTATCACGGTTCAAATCAAAGATAAACAAGTAAGAAAAGACGACACCCGTATCGGATAAACGATTGTTTCATATAAAACACAATGATCAGAATACGTACACACGCTTAACCCGTTTTACGTGTATTCACCTAATCTGCCAAATGGTTATGAACATCATTCTTCATCACTATTATCACATACCCACACAATATCATGTTGATCCTACCCATGCTACTTAATCAACACAACACCATAGAAGATACAATGAATATCAACTTCAAAACTATGTCAAAAGTTTGTTCATTGATAGAGGAAAATCTGAGATCAAAGATGTGAAAAGGTTTTGTCAAGACCCACAAACACATAATCAAGGATAATCAATCAATAGAGAATCCAAACTAGTTCACAAACATAAATTAGATAAAATACATAAGTTATCAAAAGATTACATCCAAACCCCAACAAGAGATCAAAGATCTTACCTCATCCCTCTTATGGTTTTATGTTTCTCTCTCTAAAATAGATGAAGAGAGATAAGTTCTGCTATCCAAAATGTTACAAAATAGAATTATGAAAATTTATGGAAGTTCCCACCTAAAAAAGCAGTAAAAACACTTAAATAACCCATTCAGGATCTGCTACGCTCGCCTAGAGACCACTTAGTTTGGCACGTGAGGTGCCACTGATCAGTTAAACCGCCCCTGAGACATTTCCATATGTTCGCTAGGCGAGCAATTCCTTCGCCTAGCAAGTCCTTCGCTGCGAGCTTCGCCTAGCAAATTAATGGTCTTTTTGGTTCTGTCCAAGTCTGGGAGTGTTTGCTAGAGCTTCGCTAGTGCTTCGCCTAGCGAGTGCTCGCTTCATGTTCGCCACCCCTTCGCCTAGCGAAGCCTGCTGTTGATTGCATTCTGTATTGGTTTCCTTTCCCATTTCTTGTGTCTTACTTTTCAATTGTTTTGTGCCTAATTCCTGCACAATAGCACACAAATCAAGCGTACCAAGAGATTTTTACAATATATTGCAAACCAAACAAAGCAAGAGTGGTTTTCAATACTTCTTGACGAAATCGAGTGAAAGATGCCAATATTTGATAGATCAAATAAGTGAAATTTGGCGTGTAACAACTTTCCCCAACTAGATTTTTGCTTGTCCTCAAGAAAAGTATGCCTCTCATTTCGCAACAAGTGAATTTGCTCAAGATTAAGATTCACCCAAGAATGGATAAAATTGGCTCAAACACAAATGATGCAAACAAGAAATGGTTTCAAATGTTGAGAATCAAACAATGAAAAAGAACTAAATTCTTAAAGTAAATATAAAATCATGTATCAATCAACAACTATGTTTTTCATGAATGAATCACCCTATCTCTCCTCTTCGAATAAGGATTGAAGAAATTACGCGTTTGCAACCGCGGAGACAATTTTACTCAACTAAAAAACAATGCCAATATTAATTTAATTCATACAATATCTACAAATCAAAAGTGAAAATATGGAAGCAAGAAGATCACTAAGGTCTTTAAGGTTGTAGCTTGGTTGGGTTTACAAACAAAGGATATTTCTAAGGCCATTGAAACGAAATTGCCGATGCAAAAGAGACATTCATCGCACACGTTATTTACATACTTCAACTTCATTCCATGTGTTTCTTAATTGCAAATCTTCACAAACCTTATTTCACAACTTATTCTTTCACTATTTTTATTTTCCAAGCAAACATTCTTTTTCTTTTCTTCTCTTTTTTTTTTTCTTTCTTTTTTCATATTCACACAATTTTTTTGGTACTTGCTTGAATTTTTCAAAAATTGTAACAACCTACTATCTTCCTTTTTCATTCGCCCCAACTTAACTTTTACTCAACCCTCAAGTGAATACTCTTAACTTTTTATGGCAAAGAAGACAATTAAAACAAATTCACGGGTTCAAGAAAAATCTTAGAATCTCACAAAATTAAGAATGAGATTCACATTGTTTAGGCTCAAAGGGGTTAACAAATTCTCTCTACTCACGGGTAAGTTACATTTGGACATGGTTGTGCTCAATACAAACAAGTGCCTTGATCACTTCTAATGCTTCCACAAATTCACAATGATAACAAGATAAAGCATGAATCATACAAATCAACAAAGTTTATCAGAAATCCAGCATTTAGTAAACAATGGAAGCTTTCTCACAAATTGTGGTTTTTGGTCCTAAGTGAAACAATCATTCAAACAAGTTTCCAAATGAACATATTTCATTTGCACAAAGACTTAAGTTCTTAAGCATTCTAAAATTATAAACAAAGGAAACCATGTACCTTGACAACATTCACTTGTTTCTTACTATCATCTCCATCCAAACTCGGTCGAAGCTTCATTGAATACTTTTATACCGATAGCAACCACTCTAGAAGGAGTTTTCGTCATTCCTGAACACACTAGAAAAAACATAAAAAGAAACAAATATATACAAAATATACAAAGCTTAAAAACATAGAACCGTTGCAATGCACTTCAAAATCTCAACACCAATCCCCGGATACAACGCCATTTTGTTGGTGCAATAAAGCAGCAATAAAAAAATATTAAGTACCCATTTTTTTGTCGTCTCCACAGGGATTAGTGTGATATGAAGATCGTTCAACGGCCTCTACATTTCTAAGCTTATTGTTCAAAAGTTTTGGTTTAAAAGGTTCAAGGAACCATAAATAAAAACAGAAAATATAAAATAAAGACTGAAATATAAACGGAGCCTTATTGGGATTGGATTTCATCAATTGATAACATATGCATTCTTCTGATCAAATTAAACAATCATTCGTCTAATACCCTTACGTATCACCCACGACAAAGCTTATCTCTAACGCAGCGTCGAGAGAACAACCATGTTGTCTCATTGGTGATCTCTCTACCAACAAAAACACAACAGAAAGCATTACGAACTGATACTCGCGCAAATGCTAAGCCTAAATCTATATCTAGCATTTAGGACCTAACAAGTAATTATCCTAGATCCAGATCCGAAGAGTGTATCTCTATCACGGTTCAAATCAAAGATAAACAAGTAAGCAAAGACGACACCTGTATCGGATAAACGATTGTTTCATATAAAACACAATGATCAGAATACGTACACACACTTAACCCGTTTTACATGTATTCACCTAATCTGCCAAATGGTTATGAATATCATTCTTCATCACTATTATCACATACCCACACAATATCATGTTGATCCTACCCATGCTACCCGTGCTACTTAATCAACACAACACCATAAAAGATACAATGAATATCACCTTCAAAACCATGTCAAAAGTTTGTTCATTGATAGAAGAAAATCTAAGATCAAAGATGTGAAAAGGTTTTGTCAAGACCCACAAATACATAATCAAAGATAATCAATCAATAGAGAATCCAAACTAATTGACAAACATAAATTAGATGAAATACATAAGGTATCAAAAGATTACCCCCAACAAGAGATCAAAGATCTTACCCCCTCCCTCTTAGGGTTTTATGTTTCTCTCTCTAAAATAGATGAAGAGAGATAAGTTCTACTATCCATATGTTCACTAGGCGAGCAATTCCTTCACCTAGCAAGTCCTTTGCTGTGAGCTTCGCCTAGCGAATTGATGGTCTTTTTGGTTCTGTCCAAGTCTGGGAGTGTTCGCTAGTGCTTCGCCTAGCGAGTGCTCGCTTCATGTTCGCCACCCCTTCGCCTATCAAAGCCTGCTTTTGATTGCATGTTGTATTGGTTTCCTTGCCCATTTCTTGTTTCTTACTTTTCAATTATTTTGTGCCTAATTCCTGCACAATAGCACACAAATCAAAGGTACCAAGAGATTTTCACAATATATTGCAAACTAAACAAAGCAAGAGTGGTTTTCAACACTTTTTTGACGAAATTGAGTGAAAGATGCCAACATTTGATAGATTAAATAAGTGAAATTTGGCGTCTAACAGAAGTCCCGACATAAAATCCATGGAAATAGTATCCCATTTCCATTTCAGAATATTCAACGGTTGCATCATACCCAAAGGCTTCTGATGTTCAATCTTTGACTTCTGATAACTCAAACAGGCATAAACAAATTCAGCAATATCCCTCTTCATACCTTGCTACCAAAACAACCTCTGCAAATTCTAATGCATCTTTGTAGCACCGGGATGAATACTCATCCTACTTCAATGTCCTACTTCAAGAATACTCTTCATAATTTTTGGAACATTTGAAACACACACTCTATCTCTGAATCTCATCACGTCATTCTCATCAATCCGGAATTTACCTCCGTTACCTTGGTTAATCAAGGCAAATCGATCAACCAATCTGAAATCAAATTTATGACCTTTCTTGATTTCTTCGAGAATGCCACTCGTCAGTTTCAACATTCCTAACTTCACACTGTCAGGAGTCTTCTCACATAGTAAATTCATGTCTCTAAACTGCTCGATCAATTCTAGTTCTCTCACCATCAGCATCGACATATGCAATGACTTCCTGCTCAACGCATCAGCCACCACATTTGCTCTACCAGGAACTCAAGTCAAATTCATAGTCTTTCAACAATTCCAGCCACCTTCTCTGCCTCATATTTAACCCTTTATGATCGAATAAGTACTTTAAAATCTCATGATCACTGAACACCTCAATTTTAGAGCCAAAAAGATAATGTCTCCAAATTTTTAACACGAACACTACAGCTGCCAATTCTAAATCATGCGTAGGATTATTCCTTTCATGAACCCTCAATTGTCTGAAAGTATATGCAACAACTTGACCATTCTACATCAACGCTCCACTAAGACCCATCTTTGACGCATCACAATATACCACAAAAGACTCACTCGGATTAGGCAAGATCAATATTAGAGCGGTCGTCAACCTCTTCTTCAATTCCATAAAACTCTCTTCACATGCAACATACCACACATAAGCTTGACCCCTCCGAGTCAACTGAGTCAAAGGTAATGCCAACGTAGAAAAACCTTCGACAAACTTACGATAATAACCTGCCAAATCAAGAAAACTTTGTATTTCCGTAGCCGACTTCAGAGTCTCCCACTGTAACACAACATCAATCTTAGAAGGATCCACAATTATTCTGCCACTCGATATCACATGGCCAAGGAAACTCACTTCCTTCAACCAGAACTCGCATTTCGACAATTTTGCATATAACTTCTTCTCTCTCAACACTTGCAACACCGTACGCAAATGCTCAGCATGCTCTTCTTCAGATTTCGAGTATATCAGAATATCATCAATGAAAATTACAACAAACTTATCCAAATATTCATGAAAAATCTGATTCATATACTCCATGAACACACCTGGTGCATTGGATACAACAAACAATATCACAGTGTATTCATAGTGACCGTACCTCGTCTTGAAAGCTATCTTCAGAATATCATCTGGCTTAACATGAATCTGATGATAACCGGACCTCAGATCAATCTTACTAAACACACAAGCGCCCACTAGTTAATCCATCAAATCGTCGTTTCTCAAAAGTGGATATTTATTCTTGATAGTCATTTTATTCAACTGCCTGTAATCAACACACAACCTCATACTACCATATTTCTTCTTAACTAACAACACAGGAGCACCCCACGGAGAAACACTCGGTCAAATAAACTTCTTCTCAAGCAATTCTTCCAATTGTTTCTTCAATTCACTTAACTCAGAAGCTGACATCCGGTAAGGAGCCATTAACACCGGACTCGTACCTGGTATCAATTCCACCGTTAACTCGACTTCACGCTCTAGGGGAAATCACTTACGTAGTTTGGAAATACATCTAGGAATTAGCAGACAACAGGTAATTCAACACTTTTAATTTCACAGTCAACATGCAACGATGCAAACATTGCAAACATCAAGGCTTCTTCTTCTAGAAGTTCATCCACTTTCTTAGCAGACAAAAACATCAGTTCTCCATTATCACCAAACTCAGGAACTCTCATAGTCTCATTATAAAAGTTGATATGAACATAGTTGAACTCCAACCAGTTTATTCCAAGGATAATATCAATTTGGTGAAGGGTAAACACACCAAATCCATCACGAAACTCTTCCCAAAAATAGTTAAGGGACAACCCGAACACACAAAAGTAGTAGTAACAGAACCATTAACATGAGTTTCTATCACCATACTACCATTCATATTAGAAAATTTCAAGCCCAACCTAGTAGAACATTCAAGCAAAATAAATGAATGGGTAGCACCAGTATCAATAATAGCAACCAACTCAGTATTGTTAATAAAACAAGTACCTCGAATCAAGTTATCCTTCTTAGGGACTTTCGAACCGCTCAAAGCAAACACTCTGCCATTAGTATAAGTACCAATAACAGTCTTCTTCAGCTTCTGACACTAGATACTGATGTGAATTTGTTCACCATGTTTGAAACAAGTCGAACCTTCATCCTTGCAGTCGGTAGCTCTATGGTCTCTCTTACCACATCTGTAACATCTCAACACATTTTTGTTGCAACCATCAGCATGGTGGCCTTGCTGGCCACACCTGTAACACTTAACCGAAGAAGAAGTTGCTCCCCCAATTATTTTCTTCCCATCTGAAGCCTTCTGATTCCCTTTGTCAGGTGGAGTCACATAAGGTTTTCCTCTAAACTATCCTTTCTCTTTCTTCTCACTAAGATGCTTGTAGTGAGTCGATCGAGCTCTGATTTCCTAATCATAGATCCTACTCTTATCTACCAGCTCAACGTACCTATGAATATATTGATATTCACTATCCTGTTTGATCCCTAGTCTCATCCCATTCTCAAACTTGATACATTTAGAAATCTCAGCATCAGCATGGTTGTAGTGCATACAAAACTTCACCGGCGCCTCAAATTTTGCAGCATACTTTGCCATAATCATGTTTCCTTTCTTCAATTCGAGGAACTCTATCTCCTTCTTACCACGAAAATCCTCAGGGAATTACTTCTCCAAGAATTCTTGCTTGAGTACAGCCCAAGTTATCTCAGTACCAATATCTTCCAATCTCTGGCGTGCATTATCCCACCAATCTTTAACTTCTTCTGACAGCATATGAGTACCAAACTGTACCTACTGAGCATCAGTGCATGCCATTACTCGGAATATCTTCTCAATCATTTTGAGCCACTTCTGTGCACCTCTAGATCATGAGTGCCCACGAAAGTTGGCGGATTATTTCTCTGAAACTTTCTCAAAGCATGAAACTAATCAGAAGACCCTCAATTTTGATTGTTCTGTGCATTTTGGGCCATCACTTGGGGGAGCGATTCTAATGCGTCAGCAATAGCATGATCATTTCTTCTAGATATTATGCACATCATCAACAACATTAGAAGAAATAATTCATCGACAGTGTACACACACACATCGAATGACCAGGGACTGGCATCATACAAAAACCTGGCCGGACAGACCGACCTATTCTGATACCACTAATGTATCACCCTTCTACCCCACAAAATACTCATGAATAAAATAACTAATTAAATATAAATAAATCAGAGTAAATCACCACCAGGGTGCCATATTCCTCATAAAACATCTAAATAACATTCTGCTCCATAACACGGGTTCCCCACCCAAAAAAACAATCAAAACTACTATGTAGCGGAAATTATAATCTTAAGTAATTAAATTCAAAACGTAAAAATAGTAAAAATCCTAGTGACATCATGTCTATAAAAACTAAAACATAAAAGTTCAACTCAAGGACGTCCCAACCTAATGTTACATATCAGAGCATGAAACCTTCTAAATTCAACGAAAATAAAACTAAATAACTCCAAATGCTAAATCTTCACGCACCAAGAGAGCTAATCCTGATCACCTGCACGTTACCCACATGGAGGCAACATTCAAACAAGCAGGATGAGTAATCACGAATCATTATACGAGATATAACAAAAAATATATACAAGTTAACAATACCAACAGTTCATTTACACCGTCATAATATCGTCAAACAAAATAATCATGATTAAGTCATATCGTCGTACATCACTTAAAATCACGTCATCAATAACATCGTTTATTCACAAATATGCAATGTCATACAGTATGAAATGCAACAACATAGACTCATGCATGTGGTGCCAATTCATTTGATGGACACTAGGCCATCACCCTCCAAAGATCCCTACCATAGGATCGATTTCCCCTTAGAACCGAAGCACGTCCCAAACACATCAATCCACACAATGGGCTTGAAGCCGCCACTGGACAGAAGTCCTAACATCGTTGTCACACCCTAATTTTTTATTCTAAGATCCCACATATTTTTACATCATTTGTGTTGTTTATCATGTCTTGCATCTTGCATAATACCTAATTTATCAGCTGAAATAAACTTTTTGGAATTACAGTCGAATCAGTCAAACTAAAAGTCAGTTGTGCATAAAATGAATGGACGGAAATATTTAAAATAGAGCTTGCAAGCGTCAGTGATACTAATCTATGTTTCACGTAGTTTAACTTGGCGAGCTCATTTAAATTTTTCGATCACTTTTCAGTCACATTTTTGGACAGTTTAAGCCATTTTAGCGGGTAATATTTATTTCAAAATTTGACCAAACGCTGTATTTTCTGATCGTATATTTTACGCTGATCACTTTGGTGTATTCATTTTTATTTTTATGACCACTTCGATACCTATCCAATTATTCGTTTTTTACCGTTTTTTATTTTTACTTTTAATTAATATATTTTTTAATTAATCAGTTTTATTTATTTTTGTTAGTTAATACCTTTTCTTATTTTATACTTAATTTTTTAATTTTTAACTCTTAATTTTAATTTTAATTTTATTTATTTATTTTAGAAACTTGTTAAATAAGTCTCATAAATTTTATTTGTTTTTTAGAAACTTGTCAAATAAGTCTCATAAATTTTATTTATTTTTTAGAAACTTGTCAAATAAGTCTCATAAATTTTATTTATTTTTTTGGAAACTTGTCAAATAAGTTTCTTAAAAGTGATTTATTTGAGTTCCCATCTACATAACCACTTTCCCATAATTTCCTCTTTCCCCATGTTATATCTCATCACTTCATCACATAAAGCTTACACGACACACTTTCTACTACTTTTCTCTCTTTAAAACCACATAAACCATACTACTTTTTCATACTCCAATCACCCTCAACCTTTCACATAAACTAAAAACTCACTATCCACCATATTCTATCATCACTCTTTCATATCTTCCATGATATGAATAACTCACCTTCATTTTTCCAATAATAAACCACCACCTACATTTTCTTTTTCTTCATGGTACCTCTAACCTCACATAAAACATCATCCTCGATCTAGACATAATACTCCCTCATCTAATCTTTATTAGTGGTGGTCACAAGGTACAAGATTATTATTTCTTTTAAATGTCTTTGTTTAGTGATTAGATTATTTATTTATACCATTTTGTTTTAATTATTTATTTCTTTATTTATTTAATTTTTATATTATTTGAAAAGACAAAAAAAGAGACTTTTAATTATTTAAATTTTATTAATTAATTGTTAAATATTTGAAAATGTAAAAAATATATGTTGCAATTATTAATTAGTATAAATGCTTTTATTTAATTTAATTAATTAAATTATTAATTAATTTTATTAAATTTATATTTAAATTAATTAATCATTCTCGTTGCCCGATTCTATTTTGTGACTTACTTACTTCTTTGCTTTTGGTTTTGTTTCCATCGATCAATTATTAAAGTTCTGCCATGATTAGTGGATGATGTTGATCATGATGCTTTGTCGTGTATGTGATTATGTGCGGATGATTTCTCACGATGTTTTTTCGTGTATTTTCTCTCTGTTTCTCGCGATGCTTTGCCGCGTATCTTTATTTGTTGATTACATGATGCTTTTCCGTGTATTGTGTTTGTGTATTCTTGCTTGCCATTTACATGACGTTCTTCCATGTATTTGTTGCTTTGTTTTCTATCCTTGTTGACCTAATTCAAGGGAAGAGAATGTATGTTGACTTATCGTTATTGTACATGTGCCTCGTTTGTTCTTTACCTGTCTTTGTTGTTCTTGGTTCTTAAAACCAGGCAACTCGTAGTTCCACGAACTACGGACGCTCTGATTTCTCAAGTTCCTCTTGAGAATACGTAGGCACAAGGCCCTGATCCTTGGCGAGCACACTTTTCTTTTTTCCCTCATTTCAACCTTTTCTTTTTTCACACTCTTTGCCATTTTTCATTGTAGGTTCTGAACTACGATTGCTCTGATTTCCTATCAAGGATACGTAGGCCTAGGATTGTGAGATCCTAGCGAGCTACCTTTTTATTTTTTTACCTTTTTCTTTTTCCACCTTTCTCTTTCTTACCCATCCTTACCTTTAGAAAACAATTTTAGCAATAACACAAATATTTCAAGAGGTTCTTGTGGAGTACTACAGATGCTTAGGGTGTTAATACATTCCCTTAGTGTAACCAACCTCCGTACTTTTGATCTCTCTTTGCTTAACTTTAGGCCTTGCTTTTTTCTCTGCATTTTATTTATGGGTTATTCTTTCTTTTCCCCTTCCCTCGGATAAATTAAAGATCGGTGGTGATATTTTTATGATTTGCGATTCAAGTTAATACAATACCTTGATATCCAATTCTCACCGCGACAATCGTCACTGGACCAAAGTCCTAACATCGTCACTTGAACGAAGTCCTAAATTATGCTATAATATATGATGCAAAACGTCATAATAATCAAATCATAGGATCTCCAAAGCTGCATCATCATTCATGAGAATTCATCAAAACATCATAGTATAACATCAATCACATACGTTACAATTCATCATAATAATTCACAAATTCATCATATTATAATCATTAAAACATAACACTTCAATTGCCCTATGGCACAAGGTCAACAAAGAAATAAGAAAACACGAATAAAAAAACATCTGCTCCTGCTCGCCTGGGGTTTGCCTGGCGAAGTAGGGGAAAAATCTACCCCTCTTACAAAATTCCAGTAGCACCTGTTTTTCACCATTCGCCCACTTCTTGTTTCTCTTGGCAACCTTCAAGCGAGTACGCTGCGCCCGACAAAACAGTCCCCTCGCCCAGTGATTTCTACGAAATACCAATTATGTTGTTGCGTTTTCTGCATAATTCAGACCCTAAATTTCTTATGATTTCAATAACATACAGTCCAAAAATGCACATCAATCACAAGGCAATGATACTACAACAATAATACATCATAGTAGACAATATATACATCATTTCTTATCATTTTACACATCCCTAAATCACCAATCTCATCATAATTCGTCATATTATCACCATATCTCCCAAAATCCCCTAAAACCCCAACTACCTACATACCTCTAACTCTATATCAAATACAATGGTAAGAGATACTCCCCATACCTTAGAATTCTCAGTTCTGATCTTCCTATAGAGTTCTTCAGAGTTTCTTTGAGACCTAGTCTCTTCCTCCTTCTTTCCTCAGAGTGCTCTCCAAAACGCGATCGCTCCAAAAGTGAACTTCTCAAATCCCTCTTTTCCTTTTGTCAAACATGCCCTTAGGACCCTTATTATGTTTTTCCTATCTTACCCTCACTTATTCCCTTACAAAAGACCACATTTCCCTTAGTGTTCCTCTCCCTTTTATTTTAATTAATAATAATAATCTAAATAATATTATTCATATTATTCTATTATTATTAACACTAAAATAATTCCAATTAATCACTTATTTTCTAAATACTCTCATTATTTTCTTAGCTCATCAATATCCCACAACACACAAAACAAATACACCAAGCGTCATAATATTTCACCAAAATTCTCTGAAAATCATGAATAATTATAATAAATCAATTAAATAAATATTATAATTATTTTGGGGTGTTACAAGTAGTGTCATGAGAGGCTGAGAACTGACCATGGACATAGGATCTACCTGACTCTGTGGGGGAGGGCACATGGTTGACTGAGGTTCCTGCCGTACTACTATTCTCGAACGTTGGGTCTTCTTACTGCTACCACTACCCTTACTCTTATCAGATCGGGGTGTCATTTTACCTACTTATATAGAATACACATATAATATATATTCATCAACATTAATAATAAATCTTAAAAAACACAATCTCATCAATATATATTCATTAACACATTCAATACAAGGTTTCATGAAGTAAAATTACAAAAATAATTTATTCAAAATCTTCATGCTCTTCATCCATATCGTTCTCATCATCTGATATGATATTATCCTCATATCCAAACTCTTCATGCTCTTCGTCCACATCATTTTCTACCAACAATATAGACGCATCAACTTGATGCCTCTCAACCATTGTATTAGACAAACTTGTAATTTGTTAAACTGCAATCACATCATTAATTTGTTCAACTTCCTTAACTTGGTAAGCAACATCTTCCACTAGATTACCAATTTCAATATGACCAAATGGTCTTGCTTTGATTACATCAGACCACCCTCATTTACGTGGTATAATTGAAGGATAAGGAATATAGTAAACTTGCTTAACAATATGTGACATTAGGGAAGGGTCATACTCCTTGTACTTTCGGTCCATTCGAATCTCAACAGTACCATATGTCTTATCTATTTTTGTACCTCTGGCAAATGGATCATACCAGTCATAATAAAACAAGACAAATTTATTTTCCAAGTCCAATTAATTGTATACCAACTCGTAGATATGTTTAACAAAGCCATAGAAGTCTTCCTCACCACCATATGTAACTCCTTTTACAAATACACCAGTGTTTATGATTTTTTCCCTTCAGTTCATGTCTCAGTGTGAAATTTATATTCGTTCACGAAGTATGTGTTCCATTCATTTGCGCTTTGAATAGGGCCTTCAGACAAGCTTCTCAAATGGAGTATTTCTTGAGTCGGTGCAACAATGCATGACAATTTCTCCTTGAACCATGCTGGAAAATAAGCATGTATGTGATCAGAGGTTGCTTGTACACTGGTGCTATGAAAATAGGAGGTGTTAAATTTCCTATAAAGAAACACACTATAATTTTTAAGGTAATAATTTTTGTATTCATATTGTAAAGAAAGTTAAACAATTGGGATATACTTACTCAAGATATGGTTTAACTTCAATGCAGTTAATCAAAACATGAACATGTGCATATTCAAACACCTTCAATGGTTAATCAAGGCAAAAAATCAATGCAGTTAACTGTAACACCCCAAAATTTACCCTATCTTATTTCTAACCATAATTGCCTTGTGTTTTACGTTCATGTGCATTTTCCACTAGGGCATAACCTTGCACTCATTTGCATTGAGCTCCTAAAGACATGGGATCAAAGCATTTTTTTATGATTTGAGTTTTTCCTTTTCAGAGGTGATTTATTTGGCTATTGCACTCGAGTTGAGACAAAGGCTGAGTTCCCAACGTCATGATTATCTTCTTTACCGAGACTCATCAGATATCAAGGTCATCTTAGTCATGATTTTTCAAGAAGATCAGTGTGCACTCAAGGGCAGAAATTTTAGTTTCAAGTCAAGTGTGGTTATTTAGTCATGATTTTGTTTGGGCATTTAATTTATTATTTTCATTCATTTGACTTTATATTTTACTTTGCATAGAATAACACGCATTTTATCTCGCGTAGTGCCTAAAATGTCACCGAAATAATTTCTCGGATTTACAGACAGATCGGCCAAACTGAATCTCAACGGTGCGTAAAATTGGTGGATGAAATTTTTTAAAATCGAGCTTGTAGACGTCAATTATATTGATCTACGTTTCGCGTAGTTTAATCCGACGTGTTCGTTTTAATTTTTCAACCATTTTTCGTTGCATTTTGATCAACTTGAGCGTTTTAACTGTAGAAGCATGCTTCATCTCAAGGTTTCAAGGTTATGATGACAACAACAACAAGACTCAAGATCATTTCATCTGTGCAAAAAGTCAAAAGCTTTCAAAAGATCAAGATCAAAGTATTATGGAAGTGATCAACATTCAAGCTTCATGTACATTTGCTCGATCATCTTTCAAGACTTGGACACAAGCTATGGTATATCAAAATTCTCTAATTTAATTGATATACAAGTGTTCAAATATTTTATCATTTGATCATAATGCATTAACATGTTTTAAAATCATTTGGAATTGGTATAACACTTTTAAATTAATTATTTTTCAAAGTTTTTACAGTGTTAACCGATTAACCATATATGTTAATTGATTAACGCCCTAAAATTTTAAATTTTTTGGGCCAACGTTACAGTGTTAACCGATTAACCTATATGGTTAACCGATTAACACTGAACGTTTTCTGAAAAATTGTTTCCTTTCAAGTTCAAAAATTATTTGAATGTTATACCTTTCCATGTGTTAACTCATACTCAATTATACCCTTTTGAAATGGTGTTTTGGATCATATAAATTCTGATAATTTCAAATCAAAAAACACCTCCAACAATTTAAAAAAAAAAAATCATTGAATCATATTCACTACTTTTTGAAATAATTTCAAATACATTCAAAAAGTGTTCATACTTGCATAACCTTTCACATCCATTTGTTTGAACACTTGTATTGAGATTAAGTTGTGAATTCTGATTAAAGGAGAAGATCAATCTTTGTATTGATATTACTATTGTACTCTCAAATTATAAAAAGAATTACAGAATAGTCTGTTGTGACTTGTGATCCAGGATTGTTGGACACAAGGATTAGTGTTTTGCAAGAGGATTGTTCTTGCACACTAGTTTGTTTTGTTGTTAGATTGTAGGCCTCACCGGTTGATGGTGTGATAGGTTGTACTTTCTAAAACAATAGTGAAAACTCTCTTTCATGTGGAAAGGGGAGTGGAATACCTTCGTATTGTGAAGGGAACCACTATAAATCTTGGTGTCCACTTTCTTTATGCTTTCTACTGCATCCATCACCAAGAACATAACCAAAGAAAAATTAAAGAACACCAAAAATCTGAAAAAGTTTCTATAAGCCTAATTCACCCCCCTCTTAGGCATACTCTGAACTTACAATTGGCATCAGAGCAGGTTAAGGTAACCTGTTCCTAACGATTCCGTATGGCTTCCGCAAGTACCAACCCGGTTTTCAAAGATGGTGGAAGTAGTAACAAGCCACCACTCTTTTCTGGAGAATATTTCGATTTTTGGAAAATCCGTATGAAGGCACATTTTGAGGCTCAAGGAGACGGTATATGGGAAACCGTAGAAACTGGTCCACATGTTCCTACAAGTGTGGTATATGGTGTTGGAACTCCAAAGATAAAATCCTCATATGATGAAGATGACAAGAAGAGAATTTTGAATGAGAAGAAAGCAATCAACATACTTCAAAGCGCTCTCAGTATGGACGAATTCTTCCGTATATCACAGTGTAAATCAGCAAAGGAGATTTGGGACACCTTGGTAGAAACGCGTGAAGGGACAGCCGAAGTAAAAAGATCAAGACTTAATACTTTAAGTCAAGAATATGAAATGTTCCGTAAGCAGCCTGGTGAATCCATTGTTGCCTTACAAAAGAGATTTGTTCATCTAACAAATGATTTGATTGCTCTCGGGAAGACCTTCACCAATGATGATCTCAACTTGAAAGTCCTAAGATCCTTAACAAGAGAATGGCAACCGAAGGTGACCGCTATTTCGGAAAAGAAGAGTCTTTCAACGATGACATCCGCTTCCTTATTTGGTAAACTTCAAGAGCATGAACTGGAACTTGGAAGGCTTGAAAAGCATGAAAGTCAAGACAAGAAGTCCAAAGGAATTGCCTTGAAGATTGACACAAAGGATGACAAAAATGACGAATCTTCCGAAGACGAAAATTTCATGCTTCTAGTAAAGAAGCTTGGTAAGTTTTTTAATAATAATAAAAATTCCTCTTTTTCTAAAAAGAATAGACATTTCAGGAAAAAGGAAGTATCCACATCAAATCAAGAAGTTACATGTTACGAATGTGGGAAACAAGGTCACATAAAGCCGAATTTCCCGAAACTTGCAAATAAAGGAAAATTCAAAAGCAAAAAGGATTTCAAGAAAAAAAAGGCTTATGTTGAGTGGGGTGATAACGAGATAAGTTCATCATCGGAGTCGGAAAGCGATGAATGTGCAAATATGGCTTTAATGGCTTCACACCACTCCGATGAAGAAAATGAGGTTAGTAGCCATTTTTCTGTTTATGATAATGATGCACAAGAAGTTATAGATGAACTTCTAAAAGAATGCAAGACTTTGTATAAAAGCATCTTAGCACAAAAGAAAAGAATTTCATCTTTAGAAGAACAAAATTCTATTTTTATGAAAAATATTAAAAATGAAAAACAGAAATTAATAAATGAAAAACAAAGTCTTGTATGTAAGAACTGTGAATCCTTATCTTTTCAAATTGTTCAACTTAAAAGAGTTTTAGAAAGATACGAAAAATGTCAAATTGGCTTGGAAGAAATTCTTAAACATCAAAGATATCCTAATGATAAAAGTGGATTAGGATATTCTAAATTTTCAAAACCAAGCACCACTGAGACCATTTTTGTAAGAGCAAGTGAACAAGTTGTTAAAGAAAAGGCAAGCACTTCTAAAATTCAGCATCAAAATCATAACAAGATAAAAGTTGCGAAGAAAAAGAACTATGTTCCTAGATATAGAAGTCACTTTCAACCTACGTGTTTTTATTGTGGAATTAAAGGCCATACATCTAATGCTTGCTATGTGCGCAACATTGGTGTTGCTAAAGGGCATTATGTGTGGGTTTAAAAAGGTACTAACTATCAAGGACCCAAAGCAATTTGGGTACCTAACACTACTTAATTTAGTGTTGTAGGTATGCTTCAAGACAACGTCTAATCAATGGTATCTTGATAGCGGTTGCTCGAAGCATATGACGGGAGACATAAATAAATTTCCAAGTCTATCATTAAAGGCCAAAGGATATGTCACTTACGGTGATGATAATAAAGGAAAAATTCTTGGAGTGGGAACCATTGGTGCACCTCCATGTACAATCATCGAAGACGTTCTTTATGTGGAAGACCTTAAACACAACCTACTTAGCATAAGTCAATTGTGTGACAAAAGGGTTCCGAATCAACTTCACAAAGGAGGAATGCTTGATAGAACACGAAGTCACTCATGATATTTTGCTAAAAGGTAAAAGATATAATAACATTTTTATGATTTCTTTTGATGACTCTTCCTTGAAGGTAAAGTGTCTTATGGAAAACAACAACGAGGCATGGCTTTGGCATAAAAGATTTGCTCACATCCACATGGAGCATCTAAACAAATTGATAAAGCATGATCTAGTTGTTGGACTCCCAAAAATAAAATTCATCAAGGATAAATTATGCGATGCATGTCAAAAGGGAAAACAGACCAAGACAACTTTCAAATCCAAGCAAGTGGTCTATACATCAAGGCCACTTCAATTGTTGCATATGGATCTTTTTGGTCCATCAAGAACAAAACGTTTCGGAGAAAAATGATGCTTTCAAAGCATTCAAGAAGTATGCGAAGCAAATTCAGAATGAGAAATCACTCACCATAGCCTCTATAAGAAGCGATCACGGTGGAGAATTCCAAAATTCAGACTTTGAAGATTTTTGCGAAGAGCATGGAATTTCTCATAATTTTTCATCACCAAGGACGCCTCAACAAAACGGTGTCGTAGAACAGAAGAATAGATCACTGGTGGAGCTTGCAAGGACAATGCTTAGTGACGCAAATCTTCCTAAATATTTTTGGGCAGATGCAGTTAGTACAGCATGCTTCCTAAGCAACCGTGTCAATATTCGACCACTTCTCAAAAAGACTCCGTATGAGTTGTTCAAGGGTAGAAAACCAAATATAGCATTCTTCCACATATTCGGATGCAAATGATTTGTTCTCAACAACAACAAGGATAATCTCGGTAAGTTTGATGAGAAATCCGACGAAGGTATATTTCTTGGTTATTCTCTTTATAGTAGAGCATTTAGAATTTTTAATAAGAGAACTCTTACTATTAAAGAATCCATTCATGTTTCGTTTGATGAGACTAACCCCTCGAAAGAGGATAATATTATTATGGATGATGATGATAATATAGTAGGTTCTTCACAACAACAAGAAGAGACTTCAAAGAATCAAGAAATAACACAAGAAGATGTCACTCAAATCATTGAAGAACATCAAGATCTTCCGAAGGAATGGAGAACGCATAGAGATCACCCGATAGATAAAGTTATTGGTGATATTAGCCAAGGTGTTGCAACTCGACTTAATCTAAAGGATGCTTGTCTCAACATGGCTTTTGTGTCTCAAATTGAACCAACCAAGATTGATGAAGCCTTAGGCGACGACCAATGGATTGTAGCAATGCAAGAAGAACTCAATCAATTCGAAAGGAATCAAGTTTGGAGTCTTGTACCAAGACCAGATCATAAGCACATCATAGGAACAAGATGGGTGTTTAAGAACAAACTTGACGAGAATGGGATCATAGTTTGTAACAAAGCAAGATTGGTCGCACAAGGCTACAACCAGGAGGAAGGAACTGATTTTGATGAAACGTTCGCTCCGATAGCAAGATGGATGTCAAAAGCGCTTTCCTGAATGGCTACATCAATGAGGAAGTCTACGTCAAACAACCTCCGGGTTTTGAAGACTTCAAAAATCCCTCGCATGTTTACAAACTGAAAAAGGCACTCTACGGACTAAAACAAGCACCAAGAGCATGGTATGACCGCCTTAGCAATCTCTCATGTGAGAAGGGATTTACAAAAGGAAAGGTTGACAAGACATTGTTCATAAAGAAGATCAAAGGAAACACCTTATTGGTTCAAGTCTATGTTGACGATATCATCTTCAGATCAACAAACAAAGAGCTTTGCGAAGAATTTTCACTTATGATGCAAGGAGAATTCGAGATGTCCATGATGGGAAAATTAAATTATTTTCTTGGACTACAAATCAAGCAAACAAAGGATGGCATCTTCCTTAACCAATCCAAGTATTGCAAGGAATTGTTGAAGAAATTCGATATGGATAGTTGCAAGGTGATGTCCACTCCTATGGGATCCGGAACGTACGTTGATCAAGATGAATCTGGTACTCCAATTGATATAACAAAATGTCGAGGTATGATTGGTTCATTACTATATTTGACGGCAAGCCGTCCTGACATCATGTTTAGCGTTTGTTTGTGTGCACGCTTTCAAGCAAGTTCGAAGGAATCGCATCTCACAGCCGTAAAGAGAATCATAAAGTATCTCAAAGGGACAATGAACGTCGGATTATGGTATCCTAAAGGTAGTACTTGTTCTTTAGTTGGTTACTCTGACGCTGACTATGCAGGATGTAAGACCGATAGAAAAAGCACAAGTGGTACGTGTCACATTCTTGGGAATGCATTAGTGTCATGGGCCTGCAAGAAGCAAGCTTGTGTGGCACTCAGTACAGCCGAAGCGGAATATATTGCAGCAGGAAGTTGTTGTGCACAAATTCTGTGGCTCAAGCAACAACTCCTCGATTGCGGTGTAGACCTCGGTTGCGTTCCTCTTCGATGTGATAATACAAGTGCCATCAACATTACAAAGAACCCGGTCATGCATTCAAGAACAAAACATATAGATATCCGACATCACTTCCTTCGAGATCACGTATTGAATGGAGATGTAGATGTTACTTTCGTCGACACGCACAATCAACTCGCCGACATATTCACCAAACCTTTGGCGAAAGAACCGTTCTACAAAATTCGGAGAGAACTTGGGATTCTTGATGAAGGTGACATCTGACCTTTTCTCTAATATGTGTATGCATTATTTGTGTTGTGTTTTCATGTGTATGCATTCTGTTTTTAAGTTTTTTTCAAAAATTCGCGTGTGTTAATCGATTAACCATATGGGTTAACCGATTAACACTGTAAGTTTTTCTGTAACAATTAAATTTTTTAATATGTTAATCGATTAACCTATATGGTTAACCGATTAACACTGTTAAATTTTCAATTCTGACTCAATTTTTTTAATGTGTTAACCGATTAACCTATATGGTTAACCGATTAACACTATTCAAATTTCTAAAAATCAGAAACGAAAATTAATTAGAATTTTTGAAACATTATATGTGTTAAATGCATTTTTTATGTGGTCAATATTCTCCTAAGTGTCCAAAATCCATATCCTTGGAATCCTATTCCCTCTTCAAGAGTATTTGAAACTTCCCTCTTCAAACCTTAAGTTTAAAACCCACTGCCTCTCTCCCACTCTCTAAGATTGGATAACTCCTCATAACCATCTCCATCTTCTCAAACCCTAACTTCCTCAGAACCCAAAACTTCAAACCCTAAAAATTCAGCAAACCCCAATCTCTGAACTTCTCTCAAACTCATCCATGGCTTCAGCATCAAACCGCGGCAAGGGAAAGCTACCAGAACACCATTCTGCATCTGATGAAGAAGATATCCCTATGGAAACAACCAAGAAGCGCAGAATGGATTTCAAAGTCCGAGTTCGTCACATCCTCCCGGTAAAGTATGTGAATCTTAAGGCTTTTTCGGCATCGTCTTTGGATTTTCCTGCTTTGCTCAAATATCAGAGGATCGATAAATTTGTGTCAGATTCTGGAAATTGCTATCCGGATCTTGTCAAATTCTTTTTGCATAAGCTGTCTGTGTTTATGAATGCAAATGATGAGCATGTTATGAAAACAACTGTTAGAGACTGCATTGTGGAAGAAAATATGTCTGATGTTGCTTCTATACTGGAAATACCATCGTCTGGGTACTTTCTGAGAAAAGGAATTAACCACGTGGAAGGGCCGTGGTCCAACTACGACAAGATGGAGTTCTACTATCAGATCTGCAGATTTCCAAAGGAGGTGATTATTGCCAACCAACGCACTGCTCGTCTGTTGTGCTATGCAAAGAATCTTACCGTTTCTGACCGGATGCTTCATTACATAATATGTTATGCGCTGATTCCCAAGGATTCAAATCATTCCCAAATTAACGATTTGGAAATGCAACTTCTTTTTGCTATCAAGAACAAGATTCGTGTCAACTGGATTTTGACCATTATGTATCACCTTCAACAACAGCTATCTCTCTCAACCCGTCTACCGTATGCAAGACTGGTGTCAAGAATTTTGGAGCTGACAACTTTGGATCTTAACCGTGAACCAACCACCAAGATGAAATCAACCACCAATGAGATTAACGAAATTACAATTGTCAAGAACACCAGAATTTTTAAAGATACTGACGGTACTTATAAGTATTCGGATGAAGGAGCCGCTTCCAACCAATCCTATCCCGTACCTGAAGGAGGCATTACAAATGAATTCCTTTACCAAACTATGATGACTCAACATAGAGAAACCTCCCGGGCCATTGCTTCTCTCTGAAACCTTGTACTTACCTCTCGCCGCACCAACACCAGCAACTTTGTTGTATCTGATGAAGAAAGTGAAGGAGAAGAGGAAGAAGACGAGGATGATATGGCTAATGAGGACATTTAGAGAATATGCTGATGTTGCTGTCTTTTATTGCTTTCTAGTCATTAAGTTTTTAAGTTTATGTTCTTAACTTTGTCTTATTTGCATTGTACCCATACACTATTTTGGTTGCACTCTGCTGTATGTTTAATTTTATTTCAGTATGTTTTGCTTACCTACGTGATTATTCTTTTGATTGCTTTCATAATTGTCGATATCTCCTAGTTTTGTTTGAAAGCTCCTTCCTTTTTGCTAATGATAAAGGGGGAGAAGAGCTTTGGCTTTCTAATGTCTATGTGTGCAGATTTTTTGTCTGTTTTTAGCCTCTGTTTTTAGAAAGGGGGAGTTCATGGACATAGGGGGAGAAACAAGACCAGGACCAAAAATCGTCAAAGCACTGCACAAGATTCAATTGGTTGTCATCATCAAAAAGGGGGAGATTGTAGAAGCATGCTTCATCTCAAGGTTTCAAGGTTTTTATGACAACAACAACAAGACTCAAGATCATTTCATCTGTGCAAAAAGTCAAAAGCTTTCAAAAGACCAAGATCAAAGTATTATGGAAGTGATCAACATTAAAGCTTCATGTACATTTGCTCGATCATCTTTCAAGACTTGGACACAAGCTATGGTATATCAAAATTCTCTAATTTCATTGATATACAAGTGTTCAAATATTTTATCATTTGATCATAATGCATTAACATGTTTTCAAATCATTTGGAATTGGTATAACACTTTTAAATTAATTATTTTTCAAAGTTTTTACAGTGTTAACCGATTAACCATATAGGTTAATTGATTAACACCCTAAAATTTTAAATTTTTTGGGCCAATGTTACAGTGTTAACCGATTAACCTATATGGTTAACCGATTAACACTGAACGTTTTCTGAAAAATTGTTTCCTTTCAAGTTCAAAAATTATTTGAATGTTATACCTTTCCATGTGTTAACTCATACTCAATTATACCCTTTTGAAATGGTGTTTTGGATCATATAAATTCTGATAATTTCAAATCAAAAAACACCTCCAACAATTTAAAAAAAAACAATCATTGAATCATATTCACTACTTTTTGAAATAATTTCAAATACATTCAAAAAGTGTTCATACTTGCATAACCTTTCACATCCATTTGTTTGAACACTTGTATTGAGATTAAGTTGTGAATTCTGATTAAAGGAGAAGATCAATCTTTGTATTGATATTACTATTGTACTCTCAAATTATAAAAAGAATTACAGAATAGTCTGTTGTGACTTGTGATCCAGGATTGTTGGACACAAGGGTTAGTGTTTTGCAAGAGGATTGTTCTTGCACACTAGTTTGTTTTGTTGTTAGATTGTAGGCCTCAACGGTTGATGGTGTGATAGATTGTACTTTCTAAAACAATAGTGAAAACTCTCTTTCATGTGGAAAGGGGAGTGGAGTACCTTCGGATTGTGAAGGGAACCACTATAAATCTTGGTGTCCACTTTCTTTATGCTTTCTACTGCATCCATCACCAAGAACATAACCAAAGAAAGATTAAAGAACACCAAAAATATGAAAAAGTTTCTATAAGCCTAATTCACCCCCCCCCCCCCTCTTAGGCATACTCTGAACTTACATTAACGGGTCAAAATTTATTTTAAAATCTGACCAAACGCTGTATTTTTCTGAGTCGTATATTTCGTACTAATCATTTTAGTATACTCAATTTATTTTTTTGAGCACTTAGGCATCTGACTTTTATTTATTTGTGATCCGTTTATTTTTAGATTATTTGTCTAAATATTTAGAATAAATAAATAGGATAATTAGTGTTTTAATTTTAATTTTATTTTAAATATTTATTTTATTTTGGATTTAACTAATTATTTAATTTGGGCTTTAAAATGGACACTAAGGACATTATTGACAATTTAGAGTTAACTCTAATTTAATATCTATATATTATTGGTGTTGCTGAAAAGAAAAGGGAACCCAAAAATAACACAGAACTCAGTAACATCGACGCTCACTTATTTTCTTCTACCGAGTAAACCAATTGAAAATTTCACTGGCGGTGCATAGATTGTTGTGTAGTCATTTACTTGTTGATACTGTGTGGATTCTTTCTAATCATTTTTTCATATATATATATATATATATATATATATATATATATATATATATATATATATATATATATATATATATATATATATATATATATATATATATATATGACAATTGATCCACTTGTTATAAATTATCATAAAAATTTAAAGGAGAATTGTCATACCCCAAATTTTACCCTTAGATTATTAGGTTCATTTCACATTTCATTTCATTGTGCATCGTATTTTATCTAACCACTAACCGGTTTGCTCAGTCTGTTAGTTTTTGCAGGAAATCACGTTGTGTGTGATTTAATTTATGAAGGGCAAAAGGGTCATTAATTTGTAGTATGCCGACAATTTAAGAAGCAAAGTCGTCGTCAGGAATTCTTCAAGCGATTAGGGTTTCAATCTCCAAGTCGTGCAATTCTTATTTGAGGATGAGTTGAAACTTTACGACAATATTGACGTCAGGTTTCTCGTGACATATTACATTTTATTCAAGAGCCGAGATTCAATCGTCAGTTGGATTTCAGAAATGTTGTTTGATTCATAAACCATGTGGAGCTGAGTGCGTTGGGATATAAGTGAATTCGGGTTAAATCGATGCGAGACTCTGCTTCGAAGAATTTATTCTAACAGACGCATGTTTTCCTGTTTTCTGCTAGTTACCAGTCAATTTTAAAAGGAACGGTGGAATTTCGGTTTGTGTTGAATTTATAATGAGTATTAATTGGGTTGATCATGGGCGTCAGTTGAATCGATTCCAGTTGCAATGGCAGGTTATTCAAGATACAGTCTGGATTTTAAATGCGGAAGAAAACTCATATTATTAATTGGACTTTTCTGTTTCTTGGTCGAAGGCAATATCCACCAATTTGCATTTTCGAATACGGATTAATAGCCAGAGGTTAATTGTTACGTTGGATGTGATTCTAATTGTCGAATTCGGAATTTGGAACGTCAAAGTTTGTTCAGATAAATTTAGTCGGATAATTTTGATCGGTTGAACTTAATCGAGTGAATTTAGTTGCTTGAGTTTAATCAGATAAATTTACGCGGAGAAATTTGATCAGGAATTAAATTCAGTTTATTAGGAAAAATGGAATTTATTTATTTAAATTCTATATTTTTTATTACAATATACAAAGATGATTACAATTATAAATTATTTTCTAATTATTTTCCTAAAATCCTAATTGTCTTCACGCCGATCTTCACTTCGACTTTTCGGACCTGCAAAAATCGACAACAGATGAAAACAATGGTTAAAGTGTTAGAATTAATCAGAAATGGTTTTGTTTTAACCTGATACCCTCAGTTAATTTTCATCGTCGGGTATGTCGGGAGGGCAACAACGACGAGGTCGTCGCCAACTCCCGACTTTTAATTTCGACCCCGGTACCGACCCGACAACATCTGTTCAATTTGTTCCAAGAATGAGAAAAGTGATTTTTTTTGGATAATTGATTTTGAAAAAAGTGCTTTTGGAAAAAGCACTTTTCCTGAAAAATGATTTTTTGCAAAACAGGTCATAAACAACATTTCCCAAAGTTCTGCAACCAAAACAAAATCAAAACCAACTTTTCCATGAAAAACGCAAGCAACAACAAACTTTCCCCAAATCCAAATCTCAGCCAATCAAATGCAACAACATTCCAAAACAACAATCCAAACATAACAATCAAAGCAACAAATCCCGAAAACATCACCGTCATCATCTCAAGCCACCACCGCGAACTCAGACGTGCGGTCTTCACACCACCATCATCGTTCCTCAACATCAACCCATCGTCATCCGCCGCAACTCAAATCGCTACAAACCTAACAAATAAAGGTGAGCAGTTTGGGCTAACGGAGTTGTTTTAATTTGTTTTGCAGAAAGAAGAAGAAACAATAGAAGAGGAAGATGAGATAAATCGCGGATATGCATGGGAGAAAGAAGAAGAAGATGATGATGAATTCGAGAGGGACGGAACAACAATGGCGGCCATAGGAGAAGAAAATTTTTCAGAAGAGCAAGCCATGGGAGCCGCCACTGTGAAGAAGAGGAGAAGGAGGGTTCATAAACCCTAAATAAACTCTCAACAACCTCAAGACCCTTTCCCTTTTCATTTTGTGTTTTTATTTTTATTTTATAATTTATTTTATTAGTTATTAAAATTCTGTGAGTAACATTAAAACCACATTTAGTTTTCATAATTCAAAACTATTTCTTTAAACTTATAATTAAAGCCATTTGTTAAAAACTTAATTAAAACTTAATTTAAAACTTATTTTGATTTTAATTTATTAATTAAAGGATTTAATTTCATGAGTTAAAATTAACATTTTAATTTAGTTATTAGTTTATTTGTAAATATTAATTTCTAACACTTAAAATAAAAAACTCAAAAAAAAGTTAACTCGTAAAGATTTAACTTTTAAAAATTGAAACTCTTTTTAGAACTTTACTAATTTTTTTTTCAATTCTAACTTTTCTTTTGAAAACAAAAAACTAACTTTCTTTTTTAAAATAAAAATTCATTTTAGATAAATTAGTACTAAAATTTTTAATTACAAACATTTTCTAAAGACATTAAAAAACTCATTAATTTTTAAAACTTTTTCTTAAAACATGTTTAACTAAATTGTCTAACATTTCACTTTCAGTTTCGAATTGAACCGTCACCTAATTGCGGATTTGATCTCTAACCTTGCCATTTAATTTTGTCTAACACTTATGCCATTCCTTTCATATTTCTCATTTGTACAGTTACTAATCCTTCCTATTTTGCCGTATTTCATTTTCATGGTTGTAATTTATGCAAGGACATCGTTGCTTTTATTTTGTTATTATTCTTGCACATTTTCCCATATTAAAATACTGTTGCTTGCTTGATAAATATTTATTTACCGTTAATTTCCCTTCCGAAGGAATAGGTCCAGCCGTTTGACCGCCGCATCAATAGTCCTTGACCTCTGACCCTTTTACTTTTCAAACCCTAATTGCATAGGCGTCCCACCGTGGACCAAATTACCTTTTACCCTAGCATTAGGATAAGGAGTCTCCGCACTCCATATTAGGTTTCCCGCCGTGGAATACCTATCTTACCCCTTTTTCAATTCAAACTTTACAACGTAGATATAGGAGTCGCCGCACACCACGTAAGCGCTTCCTTAAGAACGCTTATTCCCCATTGAAACCTTGACCACCGTCAAGAAGTTTCTCTTCCTCCCTTTCGAGGGGAACTACGATTACTCTGATTCCATTCCCTACCTCGGATACGTAGGCACAAGATGCGAGTCTTGGCGAGTAAACTTAGGACTAACCCTTAGGTCTTTCTTTTCACCTTCTAACCCTTAGCATATACCCTTAAGTAGATAATTTTAGCAAAATAGAAGCATTAAAACAAGAGGTTCCTGTAGATTACTACAGAAGTTTAGGGTTCTAATACCTTCCCTAAGCTTAACCAACCCCCGAACCTTAGATCTCTCCCCGCATTGTGTTTACGATGCAAAATTAGCTTTTTTCTTTCTTTGACCTTTTCTTCGGATAAATTAAAGACCGGTTGTGAATCAAAGATTTGTGATTCAAATTAATTAATAATTTGATATCCTATTCTCACCGCAACAGAAAATGGCGACTTCACGGGGAGATCCTATCTTTTGAGGGTTACCCCTATCTTGTTTTCATGCTTATTTTTGCTTTATTATTTGCCTGTTTGTATATATTTATGTTGTACCTTGCTTGGGGTATCCTTTGTTGTGAGATAAGTCCTACACCCGGACTTGAGTGACATTATTATAGGAAGGTGATATATTCGATGAGGCTTATAGGAAGTGATTCCCGACCAAGCTGACTTGAGAATCACTGCTCAGTTAAGATCCTCCCGCAATTTAGTTTGGTTGAACGAGTATATTCGTGAAAACCCTTACTATCTTCGGCAAGGAGTCCGTGATATTGGGGACCGTAGTTACCTTAACCACACTTTGGCCTTATCTAGGACGTAGTGCGAGGACTATGAGGGAGTATTCCCAAAATAGTTGCTATGCGATACTACACTCAAAAGAGGTTCTCTTGAGAATATTATTAACCACCGAGTCAATCGGGAAATTGATAATATCCGAAAGATGGACTGATGACTTTGGGCACCTCTTTAGAACCCTTGTTCTGTAGGTACAATTAACTTATAGTACATACCTTTTGGGATGGGTATACCTTGGCTCCGCTCATGTTCCTCTAACCTAGGACCCTTGTGTGCTTGTGTGTGTTTGTGCATTGCATCCATAAAGCATCATATCATTCCTAGTTTCAAGGAATTCAACTGTACTTTGCAAATTCAAAAAGTCTTACATTTTAAAGTCTAAAACATTTTCCAACTTTTCTTAGAAAACATTTGCAATCGATCGTTGAAGTTCTTGAAACCATTGCATTGCACTAGCATTAGGTCTTGCATTGCATTTTCCCCCCGGTTTCTCATTCTCGGTTCTCTCGCCTTCTAGTGTACCTTTGAGTCGTCAAGCTGATTCCTCAACACAGATATCGGACTAGAGCTAACATTAGACGCCAGATGTCAGAACAAGAGACATATAATGCGGAAATCCGAACGGAGATCGATGAGTTAAAATCAGGCATGACCAAGCTCGCTGAGATGCTCCAAGTACTGATTTCCAGAGGAGAGCCACCTCAGAGGACCGTCATTCAGGAAGTTTCAAGTGTTGATCCACCTCCTGTTCAATTTCCACCATCTACTTGGCTAGAGTTTGGTTTACCTCCTAACTACTCTCCACCTCTTGCATCTATTTCTATGATTGATCAGACTGTCAGACCGGTTTTTCAAGCTCCCGTCCTTGCTGAGACCAGACCTGTGGTCCACACTGTTAACCAGACTGTCCGAGCTCCCTTTGAGAACCCTCCCTATGAGTACAATGTTGCTGGTGCTCAAGGGGAAGACCATGACGACTTTGTTGAGCCTGAGGTTGTTCGTGAGCAGTTTCAGATCATAAATAAGAGACTCCAAGCTGTCGAGGGTACTGATTTCTTCAACGTAGATGCAGACAACATGTGCTTAGTTTCTGGTCTTGTTTTTCTTGCCAAATTCAAGACTCCTGAGTTATTGAAGTATAAAGGTCATTCATGTCCAAGAGCCCATCAAGTCATGTACTTCCGAAGGATGGCAGCTTACACCCACAATCAGAAACTGCTCATCCATTGCTTTCAGGACAGTTTGAGTGTGCTTCTCTCAAATGGTATATGAACTTAGAGCATAACAACATCCACTACTTCCAGGATCTTGCCAACACTTTTGTGAAGCAATAAAAATACAATTTGGACATGGCTCTTGATCGCCGTCAACTTCAAAGTATGTCTCAGGGTGAAAGAGAGTCATTCAAGGAGTACGCTCATCATTGGAGGGAATTAGCTTCCCAAGTTAAACCCTATATAGCAGGGAAGGAGCTAACAGGAATGTTCATGGATACTTTGTCTCCTTTCTATTAGGAAAAGATGATTGGGAGTGTCTCTTTAAACTTTACAGATTTGGTGACTATTGGACAAAGGTTAGAAGAAGGTTTGAAAAATGGTAAGGTATCCAAAGCTGCCGAATCTTCTAATGGTGCAAAGAAATCCTATGGGAATTTCCATAAGAGGAAAGAGGATCAGACCAATGCTATCATGACTGAAGTAAGAAGGCCTGGCCATGGACCTCAATCTGTTGATCATCATGTTGCTGCTCCACAACCAGCTCAGACTCCTCAACGTCCAGCTGTTAGACAGAACTAGTATCAGAATAGGAATTAATTTGATCCTATTCCCATGACTTACACAGTACTATATCCTAAACTGGTTCGACAAGGGCTGATCACTACAAGGGTTTTACCACCTCCTCCAAATCCTCCTCCAGCTGGATTTAGGGTTGACCTCCATTGTGATTTTCATGAGGGTGCCCCAGGCCACGACTTGGACAGTTGCTTTGCACTCCACGACTTGGAGCGTTGCTTTGCACTGAAAGCTAGAGTGCATGAGTTGGTTAGAGATGGAATACTTGATTTTGAGGATAGTCATCCAAATGTCCAGAATAATCCTTTGCTGGTGCATCAAAAGTGAAGCTTCGGCATGACCCCAACGGATTATCTTCCTAAATGCCAGTGTTTCAGATAGGACGGCTCATCTTTGTACTGATTTAATCACTAGGCCTTTTGTTTCTCATTGTTTGTACTTTCCTTATTTTGTATTAGTTGTTTGCCTTCAAATTATATTTGTACTTTTATATTAATGAAAGGAGCATTGTGACTTTTGATTCAACTCATTTTGTCCATTGTTTGCATCTTTATGCTTTATCTTTTAAAATATGCACCTTTTTATTCAAATTTTTGATATGCAAAGATTGGAGGGAGGATGATGAAAATGTTTTACCCATAACTACTGTCAGTATGCTTTCAATCAAACTTTGTTGATGATGTAAGGCATTGTTTCAATTCCCAAACACTGGAGAAATAAGGAAGTTATTCCCTTGTCACCCCCTTCGAGCCCAAAAGTTGGAGTTTCTTTCTTTACAAAAAAACCCGCAATCTTAATCTGGGGCATGGGTAGTTCTCAGTTAACTTGGTTGTGTGCTCCTGCAATACACCTTTTATATAAAGGTTGCATTCACAAATTTTCCTTCACACACAGCAAGTAAGTGTCGAAGATGTTTCCAAGTCAAAAGTCGATGATGGTTCACCGTGATCATTTAATCTAGGTATTCACTTTCTTCCAAAAAAAATCAAAAGAAAAATCCCGCTAAGTCAAAACCTATGAAGGAGACTTAGGCAAAACTGGGGCATCCCGCTGACTGTAATCTTCGCAAGAAACAGTTCAGGCAAAAGTTAGGGATAATAAAAAGAGGAGCTCTTTAAATTCTTACCCTGAAAATCCTCAATGTCAAAACAACTAAATGTTATAGGGAAGTAGTGGCTGCATTTTCATAGGTCCCTTGACTTCTGAACCATCATTGCTACCATCAGTGCAATTCCTAACCTATAGGAACCTGAATGCATAATAGGAGTTATCGGAGCGTGGGACTGAAGATTATCACGTAGATTGGATGGGTACAAATAAATTTTGAGCATTTATCCTTTGTTTCATAAACCGTGAACCAAGCCACGTTACAACCCTCAAAAGACCTAACTAAAGCAAGGTTATTTTGAAAGCATACTACAACAAGGTTGTGTAAGCTGACTCCAAAAGATTTCTGCAAATCAATAATTTTGGCAGTACACCTTTGTTTTAAACTTTGAGTGTATTGAACCACCATGTTCTGACCAACGACTCATTTATTTTTCATCTTTCAAAAATAATTTTGATTTCAAAAGTGGCATGAACTTTGCATTACCATGTTTGTATGAATATTTTTGTTTGCAAACTGGCTTTCTTCAAGGAATTTTCAAACAATTGAGAAATTTGGCCAAGTGATCCTATCAGGGGCAAGCTCTTTTCACATCCTGTCGAAGAATCAATTCAAGATTTGTTCAAAGAAAGTCCTTCTCAGATTTAGTTTACCCAGAAGATCCTTCAAGACTCATAATGAGGCAGACCTTCCAGGGGCATGGTAGCGCAATCATCTACAAAATCAGACTAGCTAAAGTATTATCAGCTCATCTACAACAAACGGTTTGATCTGGGGAAGTTTACTTGAAAGATCCCCAAGCAGCTCTTCATCCTTTCAACAAGGACCATCAACTTGATACAGTTTAGAAGTGTGGCAGATATGTGTTCAGCAGTAACCTCTTGGGTCCCTAAGCAAAATGGCAGTGACGTATGTGTTGAGGAATCAGTCTTCCAGTCTTGTCATCTCACCAAAAGATTAGAGCTTTATTGTCGGCATCTGCATTTGCATTTGATCATATATCATAGCATTATTCTTATACATATGCATATTTGTTTCCCTTGAAAATCGGAAAACAACCGCTGATCTTCCAAATCTAACTTTAGTGACTCACAGGATCGATCAGATTGATCCTAGGACATGTGCTAAAAGGTTTTGTTTTCTAGAATCTACCTAAGTTACACACTTCGACATTATTGGGCGAAAAGTTTTAAGAGTAGAATTGTTTATTAGACTGGAGAGAGGAAAGAGATAGAAATTTAGACAGAAAGAATTTGGGAAGGAAAGAAAAAAAAGGTTAAAGGCGAAGTAAGAATGCATAAAGACTAGAAACTATGGCGAAAAGGTAAAGAAACTTAATAAAAGTGAAAGACAAAGTAAACTTCATTGAAAAGTAAAACACGGTGTGTTTACATCACGTACATTCTCCTTGATACTCTCTTTCTCTACACACAGATACTTGGAGTAATTATAGGAATGACTTGTACAAAAGTAAATTACAACACCTCTAATCCAATCTCTAAAACTCATATTTATAATAGAAGAAATAACTAACAATAACTTCCCAAACCATCATCTTCCGATGCATGGGGTCCTTCGCCCACTGGGTGCCACATATCCTCTTAGTCATTTAGCGAATGAAACTACTCCCTCTAATTTATTTGAATTTCAAATCTTTAAGATAGTAATCAAACAACGTCTCGGTCGAAGCATGGTCCTTCGACGTTTCGTGATTGCTTTCCCAAAGCCTTCCACATGTTTTGACACTTCTTCTTCGTAGACCTTGGACTTTTTTGATTAGCTTTTATCTCCAGTGAGATTCTGATGCCACTTTATTAGATATCTCAACTTGCAAGAGGTGTCGAATTTAGGAGCTAACAAATTGCCCCCCAAAAAATGTCTTTTTCGACCCTTATGTAGAAAAAGCGCATTTTTTTGACAACGTCTAATTCGACGCTGCTATCTCAACTAACACATGTCAATCGATATGTTTTAGCCTGACGAATGCCTTAGAAGATGAAAAGGAAAAGAGAGAGAAAAGGAAAACACACAAAATACGCAAGTAACTTCTCCGCCACCTTTTGCGCACGTTCCTGACGTCATGGGTCATCATGGCAAATTTCTGGGAACTCACAAACATCATAAATCATCATCACTCTTTTAGAGGCTAGGGGATGGAGGTTACAACTGCCACCCCTATTTCTCCACCTCAGGACACACACGTGGCCCACTAACTCTAGCCACTTATGATGAAAAACTCTTAATTTCCCATACTCTGTATAAATAACTTCCTTAGGCATCATTTTTAATCTTTTCAATTCCCAGACAAACTCTTGCATTCTTTTTCTCTCCAAATATCCCTTTCTTCTCCTGAACATTTCCTTCCCTAACTTCAACAATGGATGAACACCAGAATTAGAAGAAAAAGACACAACCCAAAGGTCAATCTTCTACATCGGCCCTCCCTCCATTTACCACCTTGAGTGGCCCCAAAGTTGTGAAGAACCAACAACTCATTCGCGAACCATTGCTGGAGGAAAAACGCCACATCTATGAATCCCAGGTAATCATCCCTATCACTGTTGCAGGTAAACCCTTAGCAATGTCTAGCCCGCTGTCTCCCTTAGGTCTTTACTATTCTAGTTTAAGCGCCTTCTTTCCTCCTTATAGAACAACCAAACCCTTAAGGCAAAAGGACTCTAGCAAGGTTCTCGCTGATGGTCCTGATAGTCTAGCTTCCTACAACATAGACCTTAAATACCTCCATGACGGAGCTAGGTTGTTTAGAGCTACCCCTTATTTTAAGGATTTCGAACTTTACCTTAGCTGGTTAGCAAAAGTGGAGAAGGTAAAAGCCCAGGACTAGAAAGAGACTGACATCTATGACCTTATAATAATGTCGAAGGATGGCCCTAATCGTTTTCCCCTCATGCTGGCTTCTTCTTTGTTTTTCTAGGACAGCACCCATTACACTTTCCACCTTCCGTGTGGGATGATGACACCTACACTTTTTAATATAGCTGCTATCATAGGACTGAAACCCCATGGATTAGTTTATGACTCTGAAATTGACTGCCAAGATACCATAGGATTTTCGAATACAAAGCATGCCTACACCCACTTTGTCAACCATTATCACAACAAGGACACTACTACTGTCGAGGATGAAGAGCATATAGCCTTCTTGGCCATGTGGCTATCTCGTTGTGTCTTCTGTACTAAATCTTTGTAGGTGGCATGAAAATACCTCATTTTGGAAAATCAACTACACCTAAAAAGAGGCATTTGTCTGAGCGAAATGATCCTGGCTAGTCTGTACGAGGCCTTGAGCGAAGGCGCTAGTAAGATGAAGGACCCTGAAAGTCATGGCAACCTACTCATGTCAGGTCCCTTCTGGCTACTCCAGTTGTGGCTCAATGCCACTTTCGAAGGCAGCCTTCCCAAAAAAGGAGAAGTCGATGAGAATTCGCCTTCTGTTTCTGAAAGGAAAATTGAATGGCACCTCTTGGTTCAACTTACTCCAAGCGAAGAAGGACACACGCTTCGAGCCAACCTTTCGAACTTCATCCATATGTTCGCCAAACGTCGTGAGTTCACCCCAAGAATGGCTCCAATCGCTGAAAGGAAATATGGCCATGAGTGGTTTACCAGACCCTTCCCTCCTTCGCTAAAGAACCACGAAGACGAATCGAAGCTGATATGGGAATGATTTCTCACACCTCGATTGTTAGTTCACAAACTCAACCTCGTCAGGGGGCAAGCCACTTTGGTAGCCTATCAGCCAAACTTGGTATCACAGCAATTCGGGTTAATACAAACTTTACCCAAATGTTTGTACGATAAGAAATCACATGTTATACTCCCTCTCACCGTTGTCAACCCCATAGAATGCTCAACACAACTGGCACGCCATGCCCACAAGTCACTCTTTACACCCGTTTATTTTGAACCTTCCTACTTCTGCTCCCTAGAATTCTACAACTGGTGGTCCAAACATTATGCCTCAGAGTTTCTTGATGTTTCGAGCTTTACTCGCTTGATTGACCAGGCTTTCGTTGATGTGCAGGAGAAAGTCAAGAAAGGTATGTCTACCCATATCAAAGAGATTCAAGACTTCCATAAGTACTTCGAAACTGCCTATCGGCCAGACGATGTTAGTCGGGCCATCCACAAGGCTGTTGTCACTTTACGGGAAAAGTTTTCTAAGAAAATGGAAAATTTAAAAATTCCCTCATCTGCTCCTTGTGAGAAACGGTATGAGGTTGCTTTTAAATTATTTCCTCCGAAAACTCCTCGATTACCAACTGCTGATTTTGGCGTGGTTCTTGCCCCTCAATTTCCAGATTGGTTCATCTATGGAGATGCTATAAAAATCCTTCGACAACAATCAAAACCTAAATCGCAAAGGGTGGTTCCGACTAAACATACGCTCCATACTTTTAAGGGGCACCTTCATGTTAGTATCGAAGATGTTCGCATCGAATCCGACATTCTTGAAGGTCATCTCCCTTTGATTTGGACTTTCTAAACTGAACTTTATTGTTACTGACTAGTAGCGATATGATTTGTTTTGCAGCTGCTCTTAAAAGAAATGCTCCAGCATCAAAGACTGAAGGCAGGGTCGAAGGCCAAAAGGTAACTCCCTGCAAGCCTTCGCTAGCTTTTATCCTTCATTTTTCCTAACAATCCTTGTTGTTTCAGGTAAGCCGCAAACCTCCCACTCCTCAAAAGAAACTCAAAAGAGCCTCTGCCCAAATCATCATTGATTCAGAAGATGAAGACGAATCTCCTCGTGAGGATGCTCAAATAAAGAGAAGACGAAAGGTTACCCATGGCCTAGGCATCAGTGATTCTCCATCTGCCCCCTCGACAGCCAAAACTCTTAAGCTGAATACTCCCCCGCAAGATCTCGCTAAAGCTCCTGTAGAAGGTACCTCAATTCCGCACATTGTTCCCATTGAAAGTAACAACTCAAGTCCCGCTGATGAAAACATTCAGGTATGCTACGTATCTAACTGTTTTCTTTTAGAACTCAATCTGCTTTATCTTGCTCTTTCTTATATTTGTTTCTTCGTCTAGGTTGATGTTGGGGGTTTGAAAACCATTCCAACCAAGTCTCCTTCGCCAACCTTTCCCTTGAATAACCAAGGTGAGTCCACTTATCATCCTACATCCGATTTGGGTTCTGGTATGAGTTCTCTCGGAGAGATTAATAAACCTGAATTTACCACAATTCCTCCTTCACCTACAAAAACAACAACCCAACAGTCTTAGACCGATAGGATCTGACCATGAAGAAGACAATATTCTGCCTCATCCTAACGTAACAAATGATGAAGAGGCTCCTATGGAGGAGGATGTAAACTTGGCTGACACAAACAGTTCTCCTTTAAATCAAGTAATGGCCGCTGATGAATAAACCGCAGGGGACGATGATGCCGTCGAAAATAAGACCATGCACCAGTCAGAACTGGATGAGACTAGCAGCGAAGGCACTGAAGACGAAATGGAAGAAGATGCAACAGAAGATGGTAAAAGCAAGGAACAAAAACCTAAGGAACGTCCAGTTGATGGACCTGCCCCTATTGAAGTGGCTGAAACTACCACCGCTGCTGTTCTTAAGGAAAGTGAAGTAGTGCCATTCAAGGGTGGGGAAAATCTTACCACGACAGAACTTGATGCCTTGAAGGTTTCCAACCCTTGACAGTACATCAAACTCCTTCTGAGCCAGCGAGGCAGTTCTTCTGGCAAAGCCCCTAGCACTTCGACTTCTAAAGGTCAAGTCTCGAGCCACCCCACTGATAGCATTCTTGAGAAGATCAAGGGGAAGATCTTCAAAGGGGATCTCTTCTCCCTTTTGCAAATAGGCACTGTCCACCACCTTTCTTTGAAGACTCTTCTACAACAAGTGAATCTCAAATCAATCTCTCCCGAGGCTGCTAGCGTCATCCAAGAGGTTGGCACCTTAATCGACCAAGTCCATAAGGACTTTCGACTGCTGCCTTAACTTGAGAATGATCTTTCGATGAAGGCCGGTAGTGAAGCCGCTGCTTGGACCGCTATCACTGAGTCTGAACAAAAAATTGCAGAATTGGAGGAGAGGAAAGAGAAGAATCAACAAGAGATCACCGCAAATGAGGAGAGCATTGCTTGTTGGGAGCGCAAAATCAAGAAGCTTCGTCATAAGATAACAAAAGCTAAGAAGAGGAATGTTGAATTATCTTTCTTTGACGATTCTTCTTTATCCACTGAACTTGACCATGCCGTCAATTTTACTAAGGAGGCTCTTCGTTTGGAAACAGAAATTGCTCAACTGAGAACCGACAAAGATTTATGTCAGAAACGCCTTGAGCTTCAAAAGTCGAACTATTTCAGGATGCGAGCCAATCTCCCTTTTTAGTCTGTTGAGAGTTTTTTGTAATAGTTTATCTTTTGCTGGCCTTTGTAAGCCATAGTTCTAATTTCGTGTTGTAAGGTATTGAGTCATTTTGGCATATCATATTTATACCATTTATGGCTTCGATTTATATTACTCGTTATTCCGTTGATATTTTTACCTTTTGCAGCGCAGGCTTATATTTTCTTCAAATATTTGTCATTTACTTTTAATATTCTCTTATCTTTGTTTAGTTCATCCACTTCGTACGCTCCATTGAAAAAGACCTTCGAAACTTGGAATGGGCCTTCCCATTTTGGGGACCATTTGCCTAAGGACCTAACCTTTCAATCCATAGGCAGGATTACCCTCCACACCGAATCTCCAAACAGAAATGCCTTCGCTTTAACCTTCTTGTTATATGACTTCTCCACTCTTTTCTTTTGTCTTCTCAAAAGTTTCAGAGCTTTCAGTCTTTCCTCGTCCAAGTCCACTAACTTGTTGAGCATCATATCCCAATAGATCTCTCGAGGGATTTCGTGATGTCTATGAGTCCTAACTGACTGTATATAGATCTCGACTGGTAGTACTGCATCGTGGCCAAAGGTCAGACGATATGGAGTACTATTGGTTGCACCCTTAGGGGACGTTCGACATGCCCATAGGATTTGGTCCAAAGTCTTATGCCAATTTTTTGGCTTACTCCCAATTTGCTTTTTTATCATACCAATCACTACCTTATTTTCTGCCTCAACTTGGCCATTGGCTTGGGCGTAATAAGGTGTTGAGGTTAGCAGCTTGAACCCCATTTCTTTGGCGAACTCCTGTATTTTCCGACCCGTAAACACTGACCCTTAATCCGTCGTTGTTAACTCTGGCAGCCCAAATTTATAAATGATATACTTCTGGATGAACTCAATGACATCTTCTTGATCTACTTTTGGTAAAGGTATCGCTTCGATCCATTTAGTGAAGTAGTATATCCCCACTAGGATATACTTTTGGTTTTTGGAAGAGGCGGGTCGAATCTCTCCTATCAGGTCCAAAGCCCATCCTCTAAATGGCCATGGCTTGACTATGAAGTGTAACTCGCTTGTTGGAACATGTTGTATGCCAGCATGGACTTGGCATTCCTGGCAACATTTGGCGAACTCAATGCAATCTTTCAGCATCGTAGGCCAATACATACCTTGGCAAAACAATAGCCATTTCATCTTATGGCCTACCTGGTGTGCCCCACATGTCCCACTATGGACTGATGACAATGCCAAGTACGCCTCAGATTCACTAAGGCACTTAAGCAAGACCCCCTCAGAGGTTTTCTTGAATAACTCGTTTCCTAGGAGAACGTAGCTTAGTGCTTGATACTTTACTTTTCGTTCTGTAGGTGCTGAAGGGTTCTGAAGGTACTCAACCAAAGGTTTCCTCCAATCTTTGTCTGTCAAACCTTCGACTGTAAAAATTTTGAAAGTTTCTTCATCAGCGTAGCCAAATTTTATCACTTCCAGGTCTGATGGTCGCGGGCCTACAGACAATACCTTACCCCTGGCTTCGATTACTTCTTGCAAGTCTTCTTTCAAAACCCTATACCCTGATGCAATTTGTGCCAAATCATTGGCCACCTGATTGTGTAGTCGTGGTATATGTCGAATAGTAGATACTTCGAATTTTATGAGTAACCTATAGGCTATTACGAAGTATATGATGAGGTTTTCTTTGACACATTTGTACTCCTTTATTAACTGTTTTACAACCAACTCTGAGTCTCCCATTATTTCGACTCGAGTTGCCCCCAATTCTAACAAAATTTCAAGTCCGGCTATTAAGGCTTCATACTCAGCCTCATTATTAGAGCAGGGCCCTTCGACTTTGTACTTGAATTTTGTTGGAATTCTGTCAGGCGAAATAATCAACAGGCCTATGCCTGTTCCGGTCTTATGGCTGGAACCGTCGAAGTACAACTTCCAAGGCTCTAGCTCGACAATGTTTAGGGCATTTTTATTTATGGAGTGATCGGAAATAAAGTCTGCCACTATTTTCCCTTTAACCGCTTTTAGCGGTCTATAAGTTAAAGAGTATTCAGTTAACACTAATGCCCACTTACCAATTCGACTATGCAAGATGGGTTTAGATAACATATGTTTAATGATATCAAAATGCGAAGAGACATACACGTCAACTGGTTTTATATATTGCTTCAATTTTGTACATGAGAAATACAAACATAGGCATAGTTTTTCTATCTCACTATATCTAGTTTATGCATCACTCAAAACCCTGCTGAGGTAGTAAATAGCCCTTTCGGCGCCATTCGCATCCTCTTGAGCCAACATGCTCCCTATAGCCTTGTCCGATGCTGCTATGTACAATCTCATGCTCTTGCTTCTACAAGGTGGCGAAAGAATTGGAGGACGAGTCAAATAGTCCTTGATCTTGTCAAAAGCCTCCTGCTGCTTTTTTTCCCATTCGAACCTTTCTTTAGTGACCCAGAGCAATGGTGAGAAGGCCTGCGTTTTACCACTGAGGTTCGATATGAATCTTCTCAAGAAGTTTATTTTACCCAGCAACGATTGCAGTTCCTTCTTGTTCGACGGTGCTTTTGCTTCCATAATGGCTTTCATCTTGTTCTGGTTAATTTCGATCCCCTTTTTATGGACCACAAAACCTAAGAAATCTCCCGCCTGTACAAAAAATGCGCACTTTAGAGGGTTCATCTTGAGACCATACTTCCTCATCCTTATGAAGGATTGTCGAAGATGATCTATGTGATATTTTCCTAACACGGAATTCACCACAATGTCATCAATATATATCTGCATGAAGGACTCAATATAATCCTGAAAAATTGAATTCATCACTCGCTGATATGTTGCCCCAGCGTTCTTCAGGCCAAAAGGCATCACTACCCATTCGTAAGTTCCTAAAGCCCCTGGACAACGGAATGTTGTTTTAGGAACATCATCTTTCGCAATGAAAATTTGGTTATAGCCAGAGTATCCATCCAAAATGCTAAGATACTCATGGCCGGTGGCATAATCGAATAAACATTTCTGCCACCGGCATCGAATATTCGTCTTTAGGGCTTTCTGAAATCAAATCTCTAAAGTCTATGCGTACTCTTAAAGATTCATTTTTCTTAATGACTAGTACAATATTGGCTAGTCATTCGACATACCTGGTCGTGCGGATGAACCCGCATCGAAGGAGTCTTTCGACTTCTTCCTTTATCTTTGAGAGAATTTCTGGAGCGAAGCATCTTGGGTTTTGCTTGATTGGCTTCCTGCCAGGTTTGATTGGTAACCTGTGTTCAATCAAATCCCTCTTCAAACCAGGCATTTCATCATAATCCCAGGCAAAACAATCCGTATATTCCCGCGGCAGCTGGATAACTTTGACCATGAGTTGTGAGTCTAGATCTACTTCTTCCAATGGGTCTTGTGCGAGCATCTTCACATCGTTCGCCAGGGGATCCTTTTTGAAACCCAGAGGCTCTTCATCATAAATAGCATCGAGCCTCTGGTCTTTGTGTTGAACCTTATCAGATGCTTCGAAGCCTTTACCAAGGCCTCTTTAACAAGATTCCTCATTGGCTTTTTCAGCCACTTTGTCGTTGGCAGCCTCTAAGTTCGCTTGTAGTTTTGTTTCAGCCACATAGGCCGAAATTCTTTGAAGCGCTATGGCTTCAGTCATCATCACTGAATTCGCTTTCCCATCCAGTGGGCTCCACCGGAGCTGTGCCAAGGTATGAGGGTCTTTCACCTGGCACTTCCTTATCCCAGCAGAAGCCATCGACAGGGTGCAGATAAAGTGAGCAGTATACTTCATCATTTGGCACAAACTCGAAATCTTTTGGAACACACGGACCTATGCTAGCCAGGTGCTTGTCGAATTGTCTTCGGTCGACATGGTTTATGGGTTCCTTAAAGTACCTCTGATCAGCTTCAATATTTTCCACGATGCCGTTTGGTCTCCATATAACAATTCTTTGATGCATTGAGGATGGTATAGCCCCAATGCCATGGATCCATTCACGACCAACTCAGCAGATTGTAGTTAGCCATTGTTTCTACCACCATAAAAACGGTTGATCGTGTAACCGTTCCGACTGTGACGTCCACCTGTATGACTCCCATGGTCGAACCTACTTTGCCTTCGTAGTTTGACAAAACCATGTTTTGTGGTTTCGTGTCGGTATCATACTTGCCGATTTTGTTTAACAAGAAGTGGGGCATCAGGTTCACTGTCGCACCACAATCCATCATAATCTTATTAATTGGGATATTCTCCACTTTCTTTTGCAGTGATATAAAGAGGCTTCAAATGGTTTTTCATCGCCTCTATGGGCCGTTCGAAAGAGGCATTTTGTTCTTCGATACAACCGTTATTCATAACATAGTAGCACACAGGCTTGTGTGCCGCCATCTCCCAATCTGTGTAAATATCCAGATTTTCGACTACCGATATTCTGTCAAACTCCCTTGGCATCACTAACACTATGTTAAATAGTAATTTCAAGGAATCATCAGAGTCAGAATCAAAGTTATCAGTCATTTCATCGTCAACTCTGACTGGCTTTTTCTGCTCTTCGACCTGGGCAGGAAATAATCTATGTCCCACAGGTGTTTTTCCAAATGTCTTCGATTGTCCCTCTCTATTCTCGACAGGGGCATTGGTACTGGATTCTGCCTGGTTCTTCAGTGAGCTTTCCTCTTGCGCTGCTCCCATCTCCACTGTGACCGAGACATGGGATTCTTTCCTTTGTAATTCTCAGATACGTGGGCAGTTCTTGAAGACTGGAACTTCTTTCGATAAGTGACAGAAGATCCTCGATTTACCTCAAGTTTTTTCCACCTTTGATGTCCTTGTTGTCTATCTTCATTGGGTTTCCTCCACTTATCATTAGCAGTTTCAGCAATGGGTTTAAAATTGGTGGGCCTAGTTTTCGGGGGCCTGATGCGAGGCTCATATCTCTTTCGAAAGTCGAATCTAGGCATCTCTCTCCATTGTCTAAATTTCCGTGTTCCTTCCAGTCTCTGGGTAGCTTTCTTGTCGAAGATGGCACTACATCGATGGCATAACATCACACTAGACCCTCTCCTTTGGCAACAGTGGAGAAAATCGACCATTGACTCTTCCTGTCTTGGGTAAGCCTCTTTGGTGAGTTCCTCCTGGCAGTTTGATTCGCTATCCCTTATGGTTTCATGCTGGGTAACTTCTAACATATTAATTTTGACCCCTTCGGCCAGATTCAGTTTCCTCAAGCCTAACTCTAAACCTTCAGTGGCCTGGTCCATTTTAACGAAGTGGTCAGCAGTTTCCTTAGTCACCATTTCCCACCTTGGATTACCCATGTCATTTGAACTTGGATTATCAGCGACCTGGTCGAGGCCGTCAGTAGCCATCTTTACACAATCCTCTTGTCTGAAACCCATGATAACCTTTGCCATTACGACCCCATTCACGAGATTATCAGTAACCTCTGTCGTGTTAATTAAAAAGTCATAGCCAGTAGTGGCTTCGATCATGTTGATCTCCAACAGATATGTATAATGGGCATCTGCCATCTGCAGGGGGTTCGTATCGACCTTCATTTGGCTGTTGGCCTTTTCTCCGAATTTCAGACGTCCTTCTTGAATTGAATTTTGAACGAGATCCCTGAAAAGAAAACATTGAGATGTTTTATGACCCAAAAAATTATGGTATTTACAAAACCCTCTTTTTTTCCTTTGTTCTAAAGACGGTATTTTAGCACCAGGTGGCACTATCATTTGCCCATCCTTTACTAACAAATCGAACAGTTCATCACATTTCGTGATGTCAAAAGTATACGTTTTCTTTGGGAACCTATCATTCTTTTCAGATTCGACGAAGTTCTTCCCCTGTGGGGGAGCCAGTACTTTGCAAGAATAAGGGGGGCCTTGTTTAAGTTCAGCAAGGTCCACTTCGCTTTCGTCGAAATACAAGGGATCTTCGCATACCCCTTCGACATTGTCATTGTATTTGACAAAAGCTACTTTCTTGCTTTTATTAAACTTAGCCTTTTCGTCTTTAAGTCGTTCCAGTTGTCGGACTCTATCAGCTAATTGAGCCATGTCCCTTAGGTACTGGGTGTCCAACTTCTTTCTAATGGAATAGTCGAGACCTCCAGCGGTCATTTCGACCAACTCGTGTTCAGGCACCTGTGTGAAACATCTGACCTTAAGTAATCGAAACCTATTAAGGTACTATTCGATTGGCTCGAAAAACATACGCTTCACACTGGCGAGTTCCTTTAGACTAATCTTGGTTTGGACCATCTAAAACTGTTCGTGAAATAAACGCTCTAGTTGGGTCCAATTACACACCGTATTGGGAGGTAGCGTTGCAAACCAAGTGAAGGCATTTTTAGTGAGAGAACTTGGGAAGTATTTTATTCTAAGACTCTCGTCATTTGCTATTTCTCCGGCCTCGATTATATAACGAGCCACATGTTCGACAGTGGATTCTGTCGTATCTCCTGAGAACTTAGTAAACTTTGGCACTTTCGTCCTAGGAGGTAACTCTGCTTGAAGGATATAATCCACTATTGGAGAGGTGTAGTTTGGCCTGGTGAACCCAGTGTTCAAACCATTTCGAGCCATGATTCTTTCGACCATGGCTGCTAGATTATTATCGACAGCCACGTTATTGCGTCGAACCTGTTGGACGACATTGTCTACGTCCTGGTTTCGATTCACTATGATTACTCCTGGGTCTCTCTCCCTTGGAGCATGAACCTGATTTCTTAACGGTTCGACCCTAGGTGGTTCGAATACGAGAGGGTCGACTCTTCCTTGGTTTTCCATATTAACTTCTGCCATGTTTCCTAAGTCCCGTTGTGGAACATTTTCTATTGGGGCCTGATTTCTGGCCAGAGGAGGTACCTCAATGAATTCAGCCAATCGTGTCAACTGTACTGCTAACTGTTGATTGATGTGGGTCGTGTTTTGGATTAATGGTTGAAAGATTTCACCCATGGTTTGGGACAAAGTTTGAACCATCTGCAAATTGCTTTCGTCCATTTGCTGTCTTAAACACGCAACAGAGGTATTAGTTAAGTTAGGGCCTTGTGTCGAATACCCTAGGCTCAAACTCTAGGGATTTCAACAAATGTTCAACCTAGACCCTGATCCTTGTAATGGCGAAGCCATTGCACTGTCCGAGAATATTGGGGGAGCATTTTGGAGCCCTTGCATTACAGTTGTGGGCATCCCATATGGGGGGTTTCTTGGTAACTGCGAAAACCCGGGAGGAACAAACTGTCTAGATGTCGAACCTCCCCCTCCTAATGAGGTTTGAGGATTCGACACTTGAGGTCCAACATACTCCAACAATGGTTGACTATAAGGTCTTATTACGGTCGATCCAATCCCTAGTACTGAGGGTATTGGGTCTGGCCTCACAAGAGGCGCCGTTTGCTCTTCTGTCGACGGTATCGAAGGCGGTACTACGCCATTTCTTGTTCCTTCGCTAGAACCGTCTCCTTGAGGGTTAGGGTTATTTGGATGATTCACATCTGTTGCCATATTCCTAACGTTTCATCTTGTCAATCTCTCTTCGTTTGCAGCAGTAATTCTACCACTTCTCAGTAACATAAACGTACTTTTACGAAAAGATCAATAAGACAACAATTTCTAAAAATTTAATTGTATAAAAGAAAAAATTCTTTTTAGCACTGTCGCACTGGGCGTGCCATTTTGTTTCCCTTGAAAATCGGAAATCAACCGCTGATCTTCCAAATCTAACTTTGGTGACTCACAAGATCGATCAGATTGATCCTAGGACATGTGCTAAAAGGTTTTGTTTTCTAGAATCTTCCTAAGTTACACACTTCGACATTATTGGGCAAAATGTTTTAAGGGTAGAATTGTTTATTAGACTGAAGAGAGGAAAGAGATAGAAATTTAGATAGAAAGAACTTGGGAAGGAAAGAAAAAAAGGTTAAAGGTGAAGTAAGAATGCATAAAGACTAGAAACTATGGCGAAAAGGTAAAGAAACTTAATAAAAATGAAAGACAAAGTAAAATTCATTGAAAAGTAAAACACAGTGTGTTTACATCACGTACATTCTCCTTGATACTCTCTTTCTCTACACACGGATACTTGGAGTAATTATAGGAGTGCCTTGTACAAAAGTAAATTACAACACCTCTAATCCAATCTCTAAAACTCCTATTTATAATAAAAGAAATAACTAACAATAACTTCCTAAATCATCATCTTCCGACACATGTCGTGATGCATGGGGTCCTTCGCCCACTGGGTGCCACATATCCTCTTAGTCATTTAGCGAGTGAAACTACTCCCTCCAATTTATTTGAATTTCAAATCTTTAAGATAGTAATCAAACAACGTCTCGGTCGAAGCATGGTCCTTCGACGTTTTGTGATTGCTTTCCGAAAGCCTTCCATATGTTTCTACACTTCTTCTTCGTAGACCTTGGACTTCTTTGATTAGCTTTTATCTCCAGCGAGATTCTGATGCCACTTTATTAGATATCTCAACTTGCAAGAGGTGTCGAATTTAGGAGCTAACAATATCATGAGTGTTTCATCCTCATTTGTGATGAGTGGATCAGTAGGATCGATACGCCATGTGTGCGTTGTGTTGATATGTTGTGATGAGTGGATCAGTAGGATCGATACGCCGTGTGTGCGTTGTGTTGATATGTTGTGATGAGTGGATCAGTAGGATCGATACACCGTGTGTGCGTTGTGTTGATATGTTGTGATATATGATGGATCCGTAGAATCGATACGCTTGATATGTGTTGTGTTTAGATACTGTTACGATGAGTGGATCAGTATGGATCGATATGCCTTGTGTACGTTGTATTGACGTGTTGTTGTGATGAATTGGATTAGTAGGATCGACGCACTTTGTGTGCTTGTGTGTATATGCATTATATGATGTAATGGATCAGTAGGATCGTGTGCACTGTGTGTGTTGTGTGGCTATGCATAGTGTCTTACATAGCATGTGAACGTGAGGTATGATTTACTCACGTGCTCCAAGTGGGGAGCGTGGACGTGGTATGTGATACACTTACGTGCTCCAAGTGGGGAGCGTGGACGGGATTTGGATCGTTGCTCAGATGGAGTGTATACGACCACCCGTGTTCCAAGTGGGGAACGTTGGTAGAGATAGATCGTTGCTCGGATGGAGTGTATGCGATCTATCCTGAGATTTGATTATATAGGCTCAGGAGGAGCGTGGTAGGGATAGATCGTTGCTCGGATGGAGTGTATGCGATCTATCCTGAGTTGAGTCGGTACTACATATCATTGTGTTGAGTTGCATGTGTTGCATTGTTGTGTGTAGTGATTGTTGATGATGGGACAGTAGGTCCGGATGTGTTGTATATGAAATGATGTTTATGTGTTTCTACTTTTTATTTCATGTACATTTATACCGTTAATATTTGATCGTGAACTCTCACCCCTTTGTTGTTGTTGTTGTGGTCTGTGCTTCTTCGGAAGTACAGACAATCCAGGTGTTTAGCTAGCTTGGATTGTGGCGAGTCGTAGGGATTGCTCTGATACGTAACACCGGGGCTTTTGGGAGTATTTATGTGTATTGATGATTTTGTTTGCCCCGTGACATATCTTATTTTGTGGGATTGGTGATGATGTATGATGACATTGTGTATATTTTAGGCAGATGGCCGATTGTTGTATATGATGATGTTGATGATGTATACATATATTATGTGTTATGACAGACTACTTCTTTTTCCACTGCAAATTTTATTGAAAATCATTTTAAGGAATGTCTTGTGGAATTTCGTTAAAAATGTGACATCTCGTTTGTGGGAGAAACTCTTATATTTGTTTATTTTAATTGCTTTATTTTGTTTTGGGGAACAGGGTGTTACACTTATGACTCAAGAGGCCGTTCATGGGAAGTCAGTTGAGGCCTCCTTAATTGGTGATGATACCAAACCGGAAATGTTGAATGAATCATCATTTCTCGACCTGAGAGCCAGTGAGGCCGGGGACTTTCTAGGATACCTTGTCTAAGACTAGAACCCACATGTGAGAAGGGATGGGCTTTGAATGAAACCTTGACCTTCAACCTCCCTGGTTTTCTGGTTTTCTTATTGATATGGACTTATGAATCTGGTGTTCTGGATTTCTCTTCAGGTTGGTATTCTTGTTATTCTGGTGTTCTTGTATTCTGGATTTCTCGTCAGGGCAAAAATTTTGATCCCTATTCATTCAATGGCGCAACATCTATTCAAAGCCTTGATCACATGTCTGCATTTGCATAACATTATTATTGCATCCTAACATTCATATGTGTTTATTTCCAGGGTTTGTATCTTATCCTTGATTTTGGTTGTTTGAGTTCTGCAGAGATGGACACTGATAGGAAGAAGAATGTGGCTTACAAGTTTCCAAAACCGACTTTAAGTTCTCTTCATGAGTTGGTGACTTTGGCAGATCCTAGTGCTCTAGAAGATTTCAGAAAGGACTATGGGAAAATATTGAGCATGCTTCATACTATCAGCAAATATGAACATGATATCATCCATACACTCCTACAATTCTATGAACCTCCGCTGAGGTATTTTACATTTCCTGATTATCAGTTGGTTCTGATGTTGGAGGAATTCACACTTATTTTAGGAGTTCCAATTAAGGATAAGGCACCTTTCTTCAGCTCTAAGTAGAATTCTGAGCTTGGGGATGTTGCCACTGCTCTTTATTTGAGAAAAATTGATTTATTAAATGATATGGCTAGCAAGGGAGGTTTCAAAGGATTCCCTCTAGATTTCTTGGTGGGAAAAGCTCAAAAATTCACTAAAGCTGATAGTTGGCCTATTTTCAATGTTGTCCTGGATTTATGTATCTATGATATTGTGTTATTCCCTAACATGACTGACTTCGTTGATATGGATGATGTCCGTATCTTTATCATGAAGAAACTGGTACCAACTCTTCTTGGTGATCTGTACCACTCTGTGGAGACTTCCCAAATGTAAGGGTGGTATTAACTATAACCCCCTATCTCGCTATTAGACAGTTCAAGTATGCTTTGAGAGGACCTCCGAAGGATCAAGATATCGAAGAATCTTTATTTTTTAATCGTACAAAAGATCAGGAGTTGCTCAAGAAATCTATAGGCGCTTGGGGAAATATTCATAGGAGAGGGAAAATTTCTTTGGGGAAGAATAATTGCAGAGCTTATCCTCCATATCTAGAGTGGATTCAGAAGAGGGTTGAAGATGTTGTTACCTTTCTCTATGGAAGCACCTTTGTAACTGTTAATGATTGAACAACCTACTATTATATATGTAAAGAGGTACAACAAGCTCTAGACTAAGAAAGAAGAGTTTTGTAAAGAAAATGAAGAGTTGAAGATGGAGGTCTACCAGTTGGGTCATGCTAAGAATGAATTAGTATATGTGGAAAAATTAAAGACAAAGTTTCTAGCCAAGAGAGAGAAAGAACTAGAAGAGGAAATTAAGAGAAGAAAGAGGATATGCTAAGATTTAAAGAGCGCCAACAATATCCTATAGTAGAAAAAGAAAGATCTAGATAGAGCCTGTCAGGAAATTTCCAAATTCAGTGGTCAGTGGAATGCCACTTTGAATGCCAACAAGGAGAGAGAAGATAAAATCCAAGTCCAAATCGATAAGTTGAAGCAGCAACTAGAGGTCAAAGAGAAGTAAATTAGAGAAGAGCTCTCCCACAGTCTCAGAAGTGACAGACAACTCAGGGAAAAGCAACGCCAGTTAGAGGAAGCCTTGTCAACCATGGAGGATCTTAAAGCGCAGGCAGATGTGAAGAAACCCAAACTTGAAGATGCTTATGGAGAAGATGCTTAGAAATTACATTTTCGTTACTTGAAAGGTATCATACACAGGCGAAATGTTCTGATTTAAGAAATGACCCAGAGGCCAAAGCATCCAGACACCAAAAAGCTATTCAAAGAAATCCAATCCTGGAGTAGGGAGCATAGTGGGTGGGGAAGGTACACTTTGGTAGAGATTGAGGATACACCTTAATTGTTTTTCCTTTTGTATTTGATCACCATCAGAACTTTTGATTGGGATCAATAGTTATGTGTTTGAGCTTATTGTATCGACTATTTATTGACTCTTATTCGGTTAATGTATGAATGGTTTTTACCAGTGTTCTATCCATCTCTCGTGTTTACTATTGTTAAAAGTTGAATCAAGGTGTAGATTGCCCTAGGAATAGTTAAACATGGCATTTACATTGCATTTTCATAATCATGTGCATAACATGTATTCTTGACCGGTTTTCTTATCTCTACCTGGTTTTCTATAGTAGGATAGCAAACTCTGGTATTCACAGATATTGTACAAGGGAAATCAGAAAAGAGAAATTGAGCAAATTCAGGCTGACTTACTTGAGGTACGGACCCATATGAATTAATTCATGGAACTGATGCAGAATATGGCTCAGGGTTAAGAACAGTTAAGGATATTGGTTCAACCCTTTCATGGATCCTCTAAGGGCAGACGATGTTGGTGTTGTTAATCCTCCCGGAGGAGGTGGTGTAGGTGTTATTCCTACGGGTGGTGCTATTCTTGTAGGTGGTGTCGTTCCTATGGGTGGTGCAATTCCTATTCCTAACTTAGAAGTCGATCAACAAGAGGATGCATTCTCTATGCATGATACGAATGCTAGTCTCCCTTATGAAGCTGATAAGAAATTTAAGATAATCGAAGAGAGTATGAGGACCTACGAAAATCAGAATACTTTAGACATTGATATGACTGACCTCGGCTTGGTTCCTGGTATGAGGATCCCACCTAAGTTCAAGGTCCCTGATTTTGATAAATACAAGGGGACCACCTGTCTTAAGACTCACATTAGGGCTTATTTCAGAAAGATGTCTGCATACTCAGAAGACGAGAAGCTGCTCATGCACTTCTTCCAGGATAACCAAGCTAGGGCGTCCTTGGAATGGTTCATGGGGCTAGAAAGGAATTACATTAGAATATAGAGAGATTTGGTTGAGGCTTTCATTAAACATTATCATTATAACACTGACATGGCCCCGAACAGGACACAATTACAAAGTCTGGCTCAGAACCCCAACGAGAGCTTCAAAGAATACGCCTAGAGGTGGCGTGAGCTAGCTGCTAGGGTTCAACCTCCAATGATGGAGAGACAACTGGTAGACATGTTCATGGATACACTTCAAGGGCCATATTATGACAGGTTGGTAGAATGTACTTTTGTAGGGTTTTCAGATTTAGTAATGGTTGGTGAAAGAGTTAAAAGTGGAATCAAGGCTGGTAAGATTCAAACTGGTGCTAGCTTCTCATTTGGAGGAGGGAAGAAACCTTTTGTTGGAGCCCCAAATAAGCGGGAAGGGGAGACTAATGTAATTTATCATACAGGTAGTTGTCGTAACTATTCCTGCTGCCATGCAACCGACTCTTCAATACCGTCAATCGTATACGCCCCAACAGAGACAAAGGAGAGCTGGAAGGAATTTTGATCCTCCCCTAATGCCCTATGCACAATTGTTACAACATCTGCTTCAGTTGCGTTTGGTTGAGCTTCGAACTTTGGGTCCACCTACGGGTAAGCTACCATTGGGCTATGATGCTAACGCACACTATGATTTTCATTCAGGTGCACCAAGGCACATCATTGAGAGATGTAGGGAATTCCATCATAAAGTTCAAGACTTGGTTGATTCAAAAGCTATTGACTTCACCAATGATGTTCTTAACGTCATTCAAAATCCTATGCCACCACACGGTAGTGCAGGGGTGCACGCTATTGAGGAAGTCAATGGGCTGAACTTGGTAACCGATGTAAGCATGTTGAAAACACTATTGCTATTTGTGAAAGAACTTCTGATCAAAGGAGGTGGTTTCCTGGTTGTTTTGAAGATTGTCAGGGATGTATAACTCAACCTGAGGGTTGTGTGTTGTTGAAAGAGGGTATTCAAAGATTGATAGATGAAGGTCGACTTCAATTTGATACGACTTATGTTGACAGTGTTGATGATAATGAAGATATTGCTACAATCTCCATTCCATATACTATTATTCATATCTCAGCACCAGCAAAGCAAGCTCCGGTTATTTTTACAAGACTCGGATCAGTGCCTTACAAAAGTACCAAAGTCGTTCCATGGAATTATGGGGCAGAGGTGTTTTATCATGGTAAAAAAAAGAGATCGAAATTCCTTTTAATGTTGAATCTAATGTTGATAATGTTGCAGGTGCCAGACGAATTACATGCAGTGATCGAGTTTTCTCTCGACAAATTTCTCCAGATACTAATATTGATGTTGCTTCCAAGAGTAAGGGAAAGCATGTTATCGAACACTCCGAATAGGATCAGTCGCCTGAAGCTTCCTTTTCCAAGGATGTTGAGGAATTAAAAAAAGAGCGATTATAAAGTGGTGGACTAGTTAAATCAGACTCCATCAAAGATTTCTATTCTTTCATTGCTGCTCATTTTTTAGGCTCACCATAATGTCTTACTGAGAATTTTGAATACTGCTTATGTACCTCATGAGATTTCTGTCAACCAGCTTGAAGGAGTTGTAGCGAATGTTAATGCTAGGAATGGGTTAGGGTTCACCAATTTTGATCTGACGCCAGATGGAAGAAATCATAAAAAGGCCTTGCACATCTCCATGGCGTGCAGAGGCACTATATTATCTCATGTTTTGGTGGACATTGGATCTTCCTTAAATGTGTTGCCAAAGAAGGCGTTGATGAAACTGGATATACAAGAAGTAATACTCAGACCTAGTGACTTGATTGTTCGAGCTTTTAATGGTTCAAAATGTTCTTTTTTTCGGAAAAGTGGTATTGCCCATCAAAGTGGGATCTGAGATCTTTGAGACTACATTCTTTGTCATGGATATCCAACGTGCCTACAGTTTTTTACTTGGATGTCCATGGATTCATGGTGTCGGGGCTGTATCTTCAACATTGCATCATAAAATCAAGTTTGTGTTTGATGGGAGAGTGGTTACTATCTGTGGTGAGGAAGACATTATTGTGAGTCACCTGTCTTATTTCAAGTATGTTGAGGCAAAAGGAGAGATCCACGAGACTTTATGCCAGGCGTTTCAAGCTGTTAAAATCCAGAATGAGCCTCCCATGGGAGACAAGAAGCCCGAATATTCTTTTATGGCTTTAATGAAAGAAGCTCGAGCAATAGTGGAAGTTGTTAGTGCCAAGGGATGGGGTTAGATCCTCGACGTGCCGGTGAAGATGGACAGGTTCCGTTTGGGATACAAGCCTTCTTAAGTGCGGCCAAGGGTTCAGAGCCGTCAAGGTCCTATCAGATTCTCAAGTACTGGGATTTTTTATGATCATGTGAATGATGCGGATGGAGACGACGCTAACAGTGATTGTGATTTTGATAACTGGATTCGCCCTTGTATTCTAGGGCAGACACTTAACAATTGGTCTTCTGAAGATATTGTTTAAGTCACTTATCTTGAAGATCAATTTTCTTTGTTTTAACACTTGTCAAGTCCTACGTTTTGCCCAAGACGTAGCGATCCAGTTGTGAGGCCTCATGTTTTTATTTACGATGATTATCATGAATAAAGGACGTTTTTGCATTCAAATATTGTGTTCCCTGTTTTTCATTTTATTCTTTTACACTTTAAAAACATTGGCAATGTTTGTTTTTGTTTCTGATTCGCATTCTGAATAAAGCATAAAACACCCATCTTGCAGATCCACCATTCCAGATTCCATCAATAATGATTTTGCTATGGCTCAGTATGACTTCGACAATCCGATCTACCAAGCCGAAGAAGAGGTTGAAGACGACTGTGAACTTCCAAAGGAGTTGTCCAGATTGTTGAAGCAGGAGGAAAAGGTCATTCAGCCGCATCAGGAAGATGTTGAAATTGTTAATCTGGGTACCGAGGACACAAAGAAAGAGGTCAGGGTTGGGGCTGCCTTGGAAGATTTAAGAGAAGTTTGATTGAGATGCTGCGAGAGTATTTTGACATCATTGCTTTGTCTTACCAGAATATGCCTGGGCTTGATACATATATTATGGTGCATCGTTTGCCTCTCAAAGAGGGATGTCCTCCGGTCAAGCAGAAACTTAGAAGAACTCGACCAGATATGGCTTCCAAAAGGAAGAGGTTCAGAAATAGTTGGACGCCGGTTTTCTTGTTGTTACCAGTTATCCTCTATGGGTTGCTAACATCGTGCATGTTCCTAAGAAATATGGTAAGGTAAGGATGTGCGTTGATTATAGGGATCTAAATATAGCAAGCCCAAAAGATAATTTCCCGCTCCCTCACATTGATGTGTTAGTAGAAAATAATGTCCAATTTTCAGTGTTTTCTTTCATGGATGGCTTCTCTGGGTATAACCAAATCAAGATGGCCCCAGAAGACATAGAGAAAACAACTTTCATAACACTGTGGGGGACTTTCTATTACAAGGTGATGCCCTTTGGATTGAAGAATGTTGAGGAAACCTATCAACGGGCTATGGTGACTCTCTTTCATGACATGATACACAAGGAGATCGAAGTCTATGTCAATGACATGATTGCAAAGTCCCATACTGAAGAGGAACATCTAGCTAATTTGCAGAAGTTATTTGAAAGGTTGAGAAAGTTCAAGCCTAGGTTGAATCCGAACAAGTGCACCTTCGGAGTAAAGTCTGGTAAATTGCTGGGTTTTATCGTCAGTCAACACGGTATCGAGGTTGATCCGACCAAGATAAAAGCGATACAGGAAATGCCTAAACCAAGAATAGAAAAATAGGTTCGTGGTTTCTTGGGGAGGTTGAATTATATCGCCAGGTTCATCTCTCATCTTACAGCCACGTGTGAACCAATATTCAAATTGTTGAGTAAAGATCAGGCTATCAGATGGGCTTAGAACTGTCAAAGGACTTTTGAAAGAATAAAAGAATACTTGTAGGAGCCTCTGATACTCATGCCTCCATTAGCAGGAAGACCATTGATAATGTATCTAACGGTTCTTAAGAACTCAATGGAGTGTGTGCTCGGTCAAAACGATGAGACAAGTAGAAAAGACCACGCCATTTATTACCTGAGTAAGAAATGTATTGACTGCGAGTCGAGATACTCAATGTTAGAAAATACATGTTATGCATTGGCATGCATAGCCAAGTGCTTGAGGCAGTAGATATTAACTTATACAACACTGTTGATATCGAAGATGGATCCGATCAAGTATGTGTTTGAGAAACAAGCTCTTAGCGAGAGAATTGCTCGTTGGCAGATGGTTCTGACAGAGTATGATATTCAATATGTTTCCTAGAAAGCCATCAAGGAAAGTGTTCTGTCAGAATATCTTGCTCAACAACCGATTGAGGTCAAGGGTCATTAGTTATTGTCTCTTCATCAAAAACGCACTGAACTCGCCCTGAAAAACGCTCTAAGCGCGAGTTGCCGTCAAAAAGTTGGTCAAAACTGCATTTTGAAGCATCCCTCTTGGCTCAAACGGGTTCATACTTCAACCATGAATTATTACCTATAAAAACAGATGAAAAACTGTCAAACTCAACAATATGTACACAAAAAACGTATATTACACACTATAATGTAAACCATACAAAATATACACAAAAATGGGGGATTATTAACGGAAAACAACGAATCAAGCCAATAAGTGTCAATTATTCACACTCAAAATCAGTATATTTTAGCAGTTATCAACTCTCTCCAACTTAAACTTGTTTGTTCTCAAACAAGAATCGAACAACTCAAAGAAATAAAATTAACAACCAAGCAATCACGACTCAACAAGTTTCGAAACTCAAAAACAAATGTATGGTTCAACACAAAAACGTACATGCAGAGCAAAACTTACCACTAAACTACAAATATAATACAAAAACGAAACAAATCCTAAATACAAAACACATGTCAAAAATTATAAGACAATACAATGTTCAAAAATGAATCACACCTAGCACACACTTCATCGATAGATGAATAAAAAAACATGAGGAGTTTAACTCTCACCCAACAATCAAGCTAACAACAAGTTAAATCATGCATTCATCAAGAAAAAACTCATATTGAACAATATAAAAGCAAAAATCACAAGGGCTTTAAGGGTTGTAATGTGCCTTGGGTAACAAACAATTGTTTTTCTCAAGGTAAAAGAAACAAAAATTTGCCTAATCAAATGAGAGTGATCATTTCTCACAATCTCAAGCAATCACCATTTCTAATCAGCTTTTTCTCTTTTCCAAATTGTTACATCATTCCACACAACTTATTAGCACACCATTATTCTATTTTTTTTTTCTTTTTTCAATTTTTTTCTTTTTTTTTCTTTCACTTTTTCTTTTCTTTCTTTCTCAAACTTTTTCTTTTTCTCAACCTCTTCTCCCCAACTTGAATACAACCATACATAGTGACATGAATGCTCCCAAACTTATTAGACAAGGATAAAAAACTCAAATAACAAGCCATGGTTATAGTTCAAGAAAAAATATTAGAATCCATACAAAAATAAACTTAACACTAACATGGATTCTAAACAAAGGATCAAAGGGGGTAAGCAAATTCTCACTCACTCACAAGGTAAATTGACTATTTGGTCAAGTGGTTATGCTCAAAATCAAATAAAATGCCTTGATCATTTTAGTGCTAGCATACAAATCAAAATAAATACAAGATTAAACATAATAAAATCGAATTAAACAAGAATGTTGGTCTCCTGCATATAGTAAACAATGGAAAGCTTGTCACAAAAAGGATTTTGTTCTAAAGTGATTCAAAACTAAACAAGTATGGCAAAAGAATGAAAGACATGAAAAATATACACATGAAAAGTCTTTTAATCATGCTATATTCTAGAAAGCAATAAATAAATACCTTGCAAAGTATCAACTTGAAAACAATATCAAAACCATACATTCGCAAGTTGAAACGATCAAACTTAGAAAATCACAAAATGCATTCTCAAGCTAATAAAAAATAAACTTGAGAGCAAACAAAACCATTATTCTAACAACCTAACAAAATTGAACTAAAACTAACTAAACACAAAGACCAAATTGGTGAAAGTGGATGGAAAATGAGATATTTTTCCACGCAAAGCAAGGCGCGCTAAGCGCCCTCTCTGCACGCTAAGCGCGGGCAGGAAAACTTCAATTTTCAATTTCTTTTTCTCACACAATTCATCCATTCTCACTTTATATTAACTATAATACTAAACATAAAACTGTGTAAACTCAAGAATTATTGGGTTGCCTCCCAACAAGTGTTTGTTTCACGTTTTAAGCTCGACGCCTTTATTTATGCACATGTTCCTCCATGTTGCTTGGTTCACCGGCTACTACCAATTAAACCTGTACAACACTTAAGCAAACGTAAACCAAAAACAAAAATATGCACAACACATAAACATGATAGAAAACACATATATACAATCACTTATGAAAAACAACTATAAACAAGTATATACAAAGCTTAAAAACATAGAAACTATCGTAATGCAATTCAATATCAAAACCAATCCTCGGCAACGACGCCATTTTTTGGAGTGGTAAAGCAGCAAGCAAAAATTAATTAAGTACCCAATTTTGTCGCCTCCACAGGGATCAGTGCGAGGGAAAGAATTTTGTTCAACAATCTCTACGTCTCTAAACTTGGGTTAAATGGTTTTAAAGAGTAAAATGGAAAATGAAAACATAAAACAAGAAAATAAATACATTCTTAAGACATGAGAAAACTTGTCAGGAGTTGTATTTCGTTATACTCATCATGTACTAAAAAATATATGGATCAAATATACACAACCTAAATCACTCATCAATATCATCACGTATTGCTCACAACAGAGGTTATGTCTAACACAAAGTCAAAAGGTCAACTGTATCATCTCATCGATGATGTCTCACGCAACTCGACAACACAGAGCATTAAGAATCGATACCCACGTAAATACTAGACCTAAATCTATTTCTAGAATTTAGAATCTAACAGATGTTCATCTTAGATCGAGTTCGAACCGTATATGTCTATAGCAATCCAAACCCATTTAGTAAAAAGTCAAAGATGACATCTCTAAAGAGTTGTAAAAGAGATTTTATACAAAGATCCATAAATATACATACAATCAAGATAAACTTACATAAAAAACCCCAACAAATAAAAAAATACATAGAGAAGAAGGAAGAAGAACACAAATTTCACGGTTTGTCAATTCCGATTGAAGCGCATTCGACTCCGGATCGACTAGATGCACCCTCCAATGTTGTTTCTAAGCTACTCTACTCACATAATGTTTTTGATGAAGTTGGGGTAAAAATTTCTCAACAACATAACCTAAAAAATGTTAAAAAGTGACTTAAATAGGGGCTAAAAAGACGCAAACCGTGCTAAGCGTGCTATGAGGGCGCTTAGCGCCATCAGTAAAATAAAAATTCTTGTTTTCTTCATAACTTTCAAACTGTAACTCCGATTGATGCACGATCGGAAGCGTTGGAAAGCTTATTCAATGCTCTATATGATAATGAAAAAAATATCCTTACTTGAACACCTAAAAAAATAAGATAAACTAAAATTAGGAAGAATGAAATTTATTTACAACCGCGCTAAGTGTGGTCTCCCTTAAAATACACGTAAACCGCCTTAAAACGTGCCAAGCGTGATCAAGGGTCATTAGCTACTGCCTCTTTATCAAAAACACGCCGAACTTATGCTGAAAAACACGCTAAGTGCGAGTTGCCGTCAAAAAGTTGGTCAAAATTGCATTTTGAAGCATCCCTGTTGGCTCTAACGGGTCCATACTTCAACCATGCATTATTACCTATAAAGACAGATGAAAAACTGTCAAACTCAACAATTTATACACAAAAATGCATATTACACACTAATATAAACTGTACAAAATATACACAAAAATGAGGGATTATTAACGAAAAACCAACGAATTAAGCCAATAAGTGTCAATTATTCACACTTAAAATCAGTACATTTTAGCACTTATCATCTACCAACTAGTACCATCTATAAGAACCAAGCAGTACCATATTAATGTTTTAGAAATATTACCTCACATGAAACCTTTGATCCTCAAGTGTTGGAAAAAGTCCTTGCCATCCATAAAAAAAAATTATTTTTAATCTAAATAAGTATTAGCAAATGATTGTATATATACTTATACCTTTTATTGATCACTAATGTATATGTCTTACACAACATGGCCTCTTATAAATCATTGGTCAACAACTCTAGAAACCAGCTTCATGAGTCCTTTGTTTCACCCTATACTACAGAAAATGTTACTGGCCACATTTGATCATTTGGGTCCTTTCCAATAGCTTCTCAAATTTGACCTCTATAATCCTCTCACACTGGTACCTCCCTCACGCTTGTCTTTTTCCAAGTCCTTTTTCCAAACCATTATTATCTCTCTCATAATTGACTTCTTTATCAAAATCCACTACAATGAGATCTACAACATATTCTCCTTCATTTTTCAACTCAATTACATTGCGCCCCACACTATTGTATTCAATGGAAAGTGGAATATCTCCACTTTTTTCAGGCTGCGACAATGGACAGATAATGTATAAATGTACATTTTAGTCATCAATGCAATATTTTTCATCTTATTGGTACCTAAATCATCTTTTAAAATTACCATCTCACTTATGTCCAATGCATCATAATACCACAAACTCTCTATTATTGAGTACCTTAAATCCTTTAAACTACTGAATACTTTAAAGTAGGACCAGATATTTGGGTCACATTGTCAAACATGTTGAGAATAATAAGCCAAGGTGAGTTGGAGTCTCACATTGGTTATAAATGTGGAGACCTAAGCATTTATAAGTGGAAGAATCCACACACCTATCACCTTAAGGTTTTAGGTGGATATGTGGTGTCTCTCTCACTTGTGTGTTGCTCTTGGCCCAATGTTTATGCTCCTTCTCATGACCTAACAAATGGTATCAAAGCTTGATTCGAGTAAAGGGACCGAATGACTTGTATCAAAATGCCCAGGAAGAGGTGTCTCGTTAATATCGACATACCCTGCAGGAAGAGATGTATCGAAATGTCCAAGAAAGAGGTGTCAATGGTGGTACAAGTGTATGTGGACAAAAGAGTTTTCACTTGAGGGGAGCATTGTGGACTCACACTTGAGGGAGAGTGTTGAGAATAATAAGTCAAGTGTGAGTTAGAGTCTCACATTGGTTATAAATGTGTAGACTCAACATTTATAAGTGGGAGAACTCACACATCTACCACCTTAAAGTTTTGGGTGAATATATAGTGTATCTCTCACTTATATATTACTTTTAGTCCAATGTTCACGCTCTTCCTCATGACCTAACAAAACACACTCAAACCATTGTAACATAACTTCGATAACTCCGTAAATTCCCCCACCCAAAAGACACACTTAAACCTCCTATTCATGCCCTAGTTAATATAAAGTAATAGAATGTAAGAAGAATTCTAAAAAGTTCATATTTAAAAATAAAAAAAAAATCAAACCTATTGAAGATTGAGGATGAATTCTTAATGAAACGTTATACAATAGACACGTGGGTGCTTAATTATCAAGTATTTATGAGTCTTCATTCTTCCAATTGCAGCGAACCAATCTTCTTATACTAAGAATTTAGGGTTGTCAAGGGTTCATGTTTGAATGTCCAAGATAAACAAATATGTTAGGGTTTTGAATGTTTGAGATAAACCTATACATTACCACATAAGCATAACGTAAAAAATATACAAAGTGATGTCAGAATAGAATAAATCTAATTTGATTGATACATAAAATTTTGCTAATATCATAGTCAACGTTTTTTGTTTTGAAATTCAGGAGGATTTGCAACATCTTTTGTTTTCTTGTTCATTTTCTGTTGTAGTTTGGAAAAAATTTAGAGATGAGACATGCTGAGAAATTTTTAGCTCATATGAAGGGGAAGGTTGTCAAGTACAAAAAAAAATGATGGAACATGTTGGTGTTTATGGATCAAGAGAAACAATATTATTTTTAATAATGAAGTTAGAAAAGTTGAAAAAATTGTTATTCATATTAAAATCGTTTCTTGAAATTGGCTTGTAATTGATCTTAAAAGTAAACTAATTTTATATTTTTATAACTGGTAGAAAAATCAAATGGATTATCTCAAATTGCGTTGAGTTTATTGCTTAATTAAGCACCTTTTATACTCATTTCTTTCAATAAAAATTTGCTTATTGAAAGAAAAAAAAATGTTTTTGGTCAAATTTTATAAAAAAAAAAATACTTAATTAGCATGATAGTTTTTTAAGAACTTAAAAATAAGTTTGTTAAATAAAAGATCAAGTGAAATTTTAAATTAAATTAGTTCACCAAAAATTTAATTAAATAATTTTGCTGTTAAATTGCGTAGCTGTCGAAAAAATAATCCACTTTAAATAGATCAAGTAATTAATTATTTTTCAACAAAAAGGTGTAGGGTAACATTTTTTTCATTTTTTTTTTGGTAAAATAACAAATTCTTCTATCTAATGTTCAATATTATGAAATTTGCAACAATATTAATATCGAGAAGGAGAAAAGGACAAACTCCTGATCAAATCATTTTGACATATTCACTTTATGATTAATAATGCAAGTAATGATAATGTCAACATTCAAAATTTGATCAGAGTTGAATATGTTATAGTCCATGCATGTGTCAGTTATCAAGATGGACTTGTATACTTTCTATTCTTTGGATCAATATATGGATTTTCTAGTCCCACAGAATGGACACAAATACAAAGCTATAATTAATTAATTCAACCACTCGCAATATATTTTAGTTTTGTTTGGTAACCTCCAGTCAAATGGATCCAAACTAGAATTGTAAATTATGTTTAAAAAGTTAAAAATTATAAATAAAAAAATAAAGAAGGTTAAATATATTTTTAATTATTCTTATAAATTTATCAATTTTGTTTTTTTACTATAAAATAATAGCGTATTTTAATCTCTACAAAATAATTATACACATAGTTTTAGTTCCTACTGTTAAACCAATATGAATTTTTGAATAATTATTTTACAGATATGTTTAAAATGTTATAAAAAAAATTTCAAAAAAAAGAAACTCAAAATTTGATTTATAATTTGAGAATTTAATTACTTTTATCATTATATTTATAAAATTTAAAAAATTTATATATAATTCTTCTTATTTTAAAAAATTATATAATTTGGTAAAAAAAAATATTTTATAATAATCTGAACACGTATAAAAAAAATTATTCAAAAAATTAAAAGTTTAGGGGTAATTAAATAGTTTTAAAAATTTTAAAAAATAGCAAGGACTAAAACTACATGCATAAAAATTTTGTAGGGACCAAAATATGCTATTTTTTTTATAGGGACTAAAAATGAAGTGTGAGATATTTAGAGAGACCAAAAACATATTTAACCCAAATAAAAATTATTGTGTTTGATTATCCATATAAAATTAAATTTTAATTTTTAAAATGATATATATATATATATATATATATATATATATATATATATATATATATATATATATATATATATATATATATATATATATATATATATATATATATATATATATATATATATATATATATATATATATATATATATATATATATATATATATATATATATATATATATATATATATATATATATATATATATATATATATATATATATATATATGTTTTTAGTCCCTGGAAATTAGCCATAATCTAGTTTTAGTCTCTCTAACATTTTTGTTCAAATATTCGTCCTTCAAAACTTTTTTGTCCCTATTTTCCATCCCTGACGTCTATTACACTTGACGGAATCTTATGTGGCGGATGACTTGACATTTTTTTTATTAATTTTGAGTAGATGAATGGATGATTAAGCACGAGTTGCTGAAGGATGTTGTATGCCACCTAAGTTCCTTTATTAGTTTAGTAAATACATAGCACCAGAAACCCTAAATCACTTTCACGCCCAAAATTGACTCTCGATCATACTCGTTCCTTCGTTTACTCCATAGAAGGTAATTTTGGAATTCAACTTCATTCTTCTTCAACTTTTTGTGTTTGCTTTATGGAACATAGTATCAGTGACACATTGCATTTTTTTACTTTGTTTGCAGAAAGTTGACTCCATTATCATTGTGCTTAGTTTGCTTTGTGGTCCCAGCATTTGGGTGAAAGGTGTTCGCTTTGTGATCCCTCGACATTGGAACTGAGGTAGGTCCACGTGTTCCCTTTTAGATTCTAATTTATTGAAGTTTGGCATAGTGATCGTATTTTACTGGTAGTTATTAAGTTATTAGGGTTTGTATGCATACAATAGTCATTTAGTGGGTCCATGTTTGATTGTATTTTCCATCCATTATGTAGGGATGGGTGTTTTTTAAGTAATATTTTACACGAAAGACTCTTTTGTAAAAGATCCAATGCTAAAGTATGGGGGTGGAGAAGTTTATGCCTTTAATGGTCAAGATAGCGAGTCATGGTCATTTTTTTAGGCATGTGATTTAATTAAGGGAATGGATCTTGGGTTTAAGTACAATAATGTTAAGATGTGGTGGAAACATGGTGATGGTACTTTAGAAAATGACCTAAAACCTTTTAGGGATGATGGTGATGCATTTGAGTTAGCTGCATTCATTCAAGCAAGTCACCAAGGTGAGGTTGAAATATACACTGAGCTTAAACCTAGTATAGGGAGTGCAACCTTTATAGAGAATGCAAGAAATAGAAACAATGCTAAAATATGTGAATATGAGGTTGATTCAAATACTGATGAGGGTTCTGGTGATGAAGATGTGAAGGATGTCAAATTTGAGGATAATGAAGAAAAAAGGATGAAGGGTTTTGATGAGGTTTTTAATGAGAAATTTGATAGTCAACCTAGAAACATACTTACTGCAGATGTAGCAGGCTCTAGTGAGGTAGTGAGAACAACTCTTATTACACTAGAGATTGAAAAGGAACATATAATTAAAGATGAGTATCTTACTGATGAGCTTCATAGTGGTGCTAAAGATGATAGTGGTGATGATAGGCCAAGAGTTTTTAGGTTCAATGAGGAAGATGGGATTACAAAGGAATATAAATTCAAGGTTAGAATGGAGTTTTTATCTCTGAGGCAGTTCAAGAGTGCTATTTTGGAATACAATATATTGAATGGTAGGGATATCAAATTTGTAAAAAATGATGCAGTGAGATGTAGGGTGGTTTGGAAGGAAAAATCACAATGCAATTACATTGTACTGTGCAGTAAAGTCCTAACATCAACAACCTTTAGAATTAAGACCTTGTATGATAAACATAAGTGTGGAAGACAATTTTTTTAACAAGAGTGCCAAAGCTGACTGGGTTGCAAAAGTGATAGTTGATAAGATGAAGAACAATAACAAAATGAAGTTAAATAATGTAATTGCAGATTTTAGGGTGAGGTATGCAACTAAAATCCCTGGTTGTAGGGAATTTAAGGCAAGACAGGTTACCAAAAGGACAGTGGAGGAAGACTCTAGTAAATAATATAGTTTGTTATGGTCATATGAGGCTGAATTGAGGAGGGTTTCACAAGGAAATACTTTCAATATGAACATTCAATCTCTTATTCCAAGTTTACTACCAAGGTTTAAAAGGTGTTACATGGCCTTTGATGGTACAAAGAAAGCTTTGAAATTAGCTTGTAGGCTATTTATTGGATTAGATGGTTGTCATCTAAAACACAAGTATGGTGGGATATTGTTAATAGTTGTGGGAAGAGACCCTAATGAAAAGTATTTACCAATTGCCTTTGGAATGGTAGAAACTGAGTCAAAGGACACTTGGAGTTGGTTTATGCAGTTACTCCTTGAAGACATTGGTGAAAAAATGTGGTGTTTCATATCTAGCCAACAAAAGGCAAGTACACTTTTATTTCTGTTTGGTTTTTTAAATGTTTGTTACTTCCATTGCTTGAACTGTTGTTTATACTGATTGGTTTTTTCAAGGTCTTATACAGGTGTTTGAGGAGCAATACCCAACTTTTGAACACAAATTTTGTGTTAGGCATTTGTATGCTAACTTTAAAAAAAAGGTTTAGAGGTGGTACCCTATTTAGGGATCTAATGATGGCTACAACAAAAGCAACCTACCTTAAGGCTCATGAACAATACATGCAGAAGATTAAGGAAGTCAGCAATGATGCATATGAATGGTTGGAGGAAATTCCTAAAACTAAGTGGTGTAAGCATGCATTTCCTTTGTATTCTAATTGTGATGTGTATGAATAATTTAAGTGAATCCTTTAATGTCACTATCTTACTTCAAAGGGAAAAACCAATTATAACAATGTTTGAATGAATTAGGTCGTATCTTATGGATAGGTTTGCAACATTAAGGGAAAAGGTTAATCGGTGTAAGGGTAGGATCATGTCAAAACCACTAAAGAGATTGGATAGAGAGATTGAAAAGAGTGCAAGTTGGACAGCCACTTATGTTGGACAATTGACATTCCAAGTTACCCATGTCATGTTTACTGATAGCTTTATGGTTGATTTGGCTAATCAAACATGTTCAAGTAATTTTTTGGATCTCATTGGAATTCCATGTAGACATGCGGTTGCTGCAATCCATAGGAAAGTTGATGATCCCATTAATTATGTCCATAAGTGTTATCACAAGTCTACTTATGTCAAATGTTATGAGGAATGTATCACTCCTTTTAATGGCCAAAATAAGTGTCACAAAACCAATAATCCAATAATTTACCCACCTATGTTCAAAAGAGGCCCAAGGAGGCCAAAAAACAATTAGAAGAATACCTGATGAATCTAATGCTACCAAGTGGCAAAGAACTAATACTACTCATAGGTGTGATACATGTTTGGAGTATAGCCATAACACTAGGACATGTAAGAAGAACAAAAAATTTGTTCTACACAAGAACCAAGACATAACAATAAATGAGGTACCTACAAATGAGGTACCTACACAGGCAAGTCAAACTGGGAATGTTCAAAAGGCAACATCAACAAAGGTTAGTCTTGTGGTTTAGGGGTAATTGTATATTGTTTATTCTTGTTTGTATGTTATAAGTAATTGTAAACTGTTTTTCAGGGGAGACCTAAGGGGTCATTGAATAAGAAAGTCAAAGTAGCACCAAGCAAGGCACTAAGTAAGGCACCAAGCCAGCCATGAAGTAAGGCATAAAGTCATCCACCAAGTAAGGCTAAGACTGCTTAATCTCAAGTCACAGACCAGATAAATGAGGCACCAAGTCAGGCTTCAGTCCAAGGTTCTCATGTTGCTCAACCACCAACTGATCTACAAACTACATTACCATCACCAAGTCCTCATGTTGATACTGCACCACCACCAACAAATCCACAAAGTTCACTACCACCACCAAGTCATCATGTTGATACTGCACCATAACCAACACATGCTCAGGTTGCACTACCACCACCAAGTCCTCATGCTGATAATGTACCACCACCAAGTACAGATAGAAGAGACTAACTCAATGACATAGAACCAGATATTCTCGAACCAATTCTCAATGATATCAAAAATGGAATGGATATTGTTCTTGATATTCAACCTCTTACAATTGACTTAAGCCCTATCAAACATGTTGTGTTGCACCCAAAAATTTGCCCAACCTTGTTCTTTAACTGGACTATGCTTCATGGCATTTAGCATTGCATTGTTCTAGCATTTGCATAGCATAGCATGGCTCATTATGCAGGGGATCAAGTGTGGTTTATGTCAAGAGAAGCCTATCCAGAGGTTTTGTTCAGGCTTGGGAGTCATCAGGAAGAGGGTTGAATCCTTGAGAAGTTTGATTTCTTGTATGGGGTTCATCTCCTAACTTGGGAGTAATTTGAAGACTAACAGAGGGTGTGAAGCTTTGATTATGGATATAGTATGTGGATAGAGCTCATGGAGTTCCTAGAGGGTCATGATAGAGCTCAGACAAGGGTTTGTGTTAAGTGCAAGAGCCACAGTTGAAGTTGGTGTCACTAGGGTTTCATCTGGTCAACCCTGTGTCAAATGTGCAAATTGAGGAAATTCAAAGCCTACTTCTAGGTCATTGAGTTCATGAAATTATGTGTTGAAGCATGTGAGACGTTGTTTTAAGAACAAATCAAGAAGAATCAAGAGTGGTTGAAGTTGCTAAGTCAGGGTTCCTAGGGTAAAATCCCCTGCTTAGTGTCAAACTTCAAGGCCATATAATTCAAGATAAAAGTCTCATATGACTTTGGCATCCACATGAATGTTGTAGAGGATGTTCATAACTTTAATTTTAGTACTAGAAGTCCTCAAGAGGATTTATAGAACTCAAGTTATGGGCCAGACAAGTTACAGGTCACCAGATGAATGTAAAATTTATCTGTGAAAATCAATTAACTTCCAAGCTACTTTTGACCTAGAAGGAAGTTTCACATGACCTTTTGATAAATATGAAAGTTGTTCCCTATGATCTTATATTTCCAAAAAGTCCTAGAAGTCCTTGAGATGATTTGTAGAACTTGAGATATGATGAATACAAGGAAGGGGTATTTTGGGAAAGTGAGATTATAGGCCATTTTCAATTATAGGTCAAAATCTCCAACTTGAAAACTTCAAATGAAGTTTTGTCCAACATGAAACTTGCTCAAAATGGGATTTTAAGGTCAACCATGGATCAAGGAGAGATTGATTTGGCTTGTAGCAAGATTTGATTCAAGGATGCTTGAAAAGGGGGAATTAAAAGGCACTAAACTTGAAAAATTCAAAATAAATTCCATGTGCTCAAACAAGACCAAGTAAGGACATATTTTGAGTGAAAAAATCATTCTAAACACTTTGGAATTATTAGAAAATCCATTTGAGGCTTATTTCTTGGTGTTTCAATTTGATACTTCAAGAATAAGTAACACATCCAAGATCACTCATAAGGTACAATTAAGCTCCCAATTTGATTCATACACTCTCACCATGTTACCAGCAACTCATGTGAAGCTTCTAGAAGGTGGAATCAAAGAAAATTTGTTTTCACCATTGTTGGATTTTTGGAAAAAAAGTGAAAAGTTGGAAATCTTAAATTGAGCCTCCAATGGGCCTCTAAATCATTCCAACAACTTCTATATATTCTCTATGATGATTCTAGATCAAGTTTGACAGTTATTTGGTGCCAAAAACGGTTATGGAGATTTGAAGCTTCAAGAGCAAAAGTGGAAAAGTGAATTTCGTTTCAAGAGGTTCTCAAGCCAAACCAAGGATTCCAAAAGCTTCCACATACATCATTGAGTAAATCTGCAGAAGATTGGATCAAGATCCGCGCCATAACCGCTCCAATTCGAAGCTCCAACTCAGGTTTTTACATTTCAAATTTATGCTCTGTTCTTGATGAATTAAGATAGAATATGCATGTGGTTAGGTAGTACATGGATCATAGATGGATTTTGGATGAAAAAACTGAAGTTTAGAGACAATTTTAGGATGAACACGTTTTCTTGTTGGTTATGGATCTCTCTGTTCTTGAAGATTCAGCTCATGTAAATAGGATATTTGGAATCCTTGTGATTTTTCCTTCAAGTTTGATCTAAATTTCGCGCGAAACCGTTAAGTTTTGAGATAGATAGAAGTGCTCGAAAATTGCAGGAAAGCTCACGGCCGGTCACGATGCCTTGCTGCGTTTTTCCCTCTTGGATGTTTAATTGGAGAAGACAATACAGCCTCCGTTGGATCGCGTGGAAGAATTTGACCAAGTCCGTCAATCCGAAGGCCTATAGCGCGCCACGTCTCCCTCATCAAAACTACGTAGTTTTGTTAAATGAAATTCGCTGGGCTTCTCGCGTAATGATACTCGCACCTCCTCCACACGGGCCCAGTCCAGTTTGCCTTGGAATGCTTGCTGATTGCACCACCTTCCATATTTCACTTAATATTCTCTTCTTTTTATTTTTTCTGTTTGTATGCTGTTAGATATTAATTCATTAAAAATAGTTAAATGATTCATAAAATCATTAAAAAAAAATTCTAGCTAGTTTGAGATGTGTATAATTGTGTCATATTTCTTATTTTGATTTTCCATTTCTTTTTCAATTAATTTCGTATTTTCTCCTTTAATGTGTTTTTTATGGTTGAAAATGGACATGCATGATTTGCTGATTTTTGTATTGGCTCATATTTTTGAATTTTGTTCTAATGTTTTGTATGCTAGCTGTAGACTCTTTGATTGATTTGTGTAATTTCTCTCATATTTTTTTAGAGCCTTTAAATGTAGTTTTGAATTAAATCTTCGTGACCCTCCATACTTGATGTTTCATTTGCATACCTCATATTGTTCTTGCTGTTTGAACCCTTTCCTCTTGGATTTTTCTCCCATCCTTTTGGTTGTTGATTATGTACATATTAAGGTGCTTCCATGATTTTTCTGGTAATTTTTAGATGGCTTTTGGTGCTGTTTTAGAATTAAATCATTAGACCTCCAATTTTAGGCTTCCCCCTTAACACCTTGTGGTTTAAGAATTGTTTAGAGACTTTCCCATTAGGTTTGGCCCCTGTCCTTTCTACTATATATACCTAACACTCTTAGGTTCCCTTAGAAAAAATCATAGGATTTTAGAATTAGTTTTAGTATTTTAGTTTGAATTAATACTTAGACTAGTCTTAACATGCTTATAACTTGGTCTTTCCCTTTGATTGATTTCATTAATGACTCTTGGCATGAGATAAATTGTTCATTCCTTTTGATTGTTTCTTTATACATGTATGAGCTTCTGTTTTCTTGATTATAATGATTGATTTGGAGTTTTGGTTTCCCTTTGATAGCTTTCTTGTAGCTTGTTCAAATTAGGGCTTAGGAAGAGCTTTAGAATTGTTCTTTCTTTCTTCGAATAAATATGGATAGCTTTGGTTGCTTTCCATTCCATCCTATGATTCAAAGTCCTCATGTGAAAGCCTCATCTCTCCTTTGGAGGGATGTATGGCATGTCACAATGAGTAGAACTTTTGAGGATGCCTTTCATGGATGCATGGTTGAGTGTCATGATGGATTCCTTTGGTTTCCATCATGCTTCCCATCATCATGCCTGGTTAGAACCCTAATGTCTGTCATAACTTCTCTTGAACAAGAGAAGTCAGAGTTCCTATGGGAACATGGCAAAGGAAAGCAACAGTAAATAGAAAAGCTAAAAAGAAATTACTGTAAATGAAATGTTGTAAGTAAAATGCATGCAATGCATCACACAAGCAGAAGGAGTCACACTCGACTTCTAGAGAAAACAAGGCACAAAAGCCACACACAACACAGGCAAGGGAGAAGCTCGACCTTAAACTAGCAAGCAAAGCCACACAGTAAAAAGCAAGCAGAGGGAAACAGTCAACCTCTAATGCAAACAAGCAAGGGGAGAAGCTCAACCCTTAGGATGATCTTAGGCCTATGATCATCTTAATGAAGCCGATTTCTAATGCACCACTCCAAGCAAGTCACATCAATACAACAAAGCAATCCAGAAAAACAAACAATCAAGAAAGCAAATCAACAGCTTCACACCAACAGCATGACGACTGTAGGATAGAGTCAGTTTCCCCTTAGTTGTGTCTTTCTCTTCTCATCTTCAAATACAGTTAAAACACTTAATAAAGGATAACACGTGTTGTGCGTTACGAGCCTTAAGCTACTTGAGAAAGAGTTATGGGAGGGTTTCCCTCACGTAACTTGAGTGTTTAGTGTGGTACCCTTTGGGTGACATGCGACACATTCACTCTTAAGTCCAAGTCTTTAGGGCAACACGAGTTACAAACGAAAACTCAAAAACACTTCTTCTGTAAAAGACTTCAAAAACAAACATTAAAATATTTTTTGTCCTCTTGGACCCTTAATCAGGAAAACCCTTTTCTTAAAGGAAAGTTTTGTTAACTTTCAGTTCTATCACAAACGGTAACGCCTAAGTCTCCAAAGGTCGAGCTGCAAACACCAACTGCTGGAACTGATTGTTAACTTTACTTGGATAAAAGATGCTGAACAAACATGTGTTCTTCGTAGCCTGAACCACGTTTGCTCTGATCTTTCACGCTGTGTGAAAGTACGTAGGCACGAGATGCGATATCTCGTCGAGCAACCTTCCCCCCCTTTTCCCGTAGTTAGACGAACTACGTTGACTCTGATTTCTCGTTCTAGACGGGAATACGTAGGCATAGAGCGCGACGCTTTGCCGAGTCATTTTCTTTTCTTTCCAGACCAGACCTTTAGCGTAGATAGATATAATTGACCCGTCAGATAAACACAACAAGCGTGGATCCCATCGAGTACGATGGACGTGAGGGGTGCTAATACCTTCCCCTTGTGTAACCGACTCCCGAATTCAGACAATGGTTGCGATGACCTTGTCTTATACCTTTGCGTCAGGTTTTTTCCGATCGTTTCCTTTCCTGTTCTGAGGGGTAAATAACGAAAGGTGGTGACTCTTCTGTCTTGCCGGCCTCGTTTTTCGCAGTAGCGACAGCTGGCGACTCTGCTGGGGAATCTGGTTCCCTATGCGAGTCAATCCTAGCGCTTGTGTGTTTACCTGTTGGGTTTTATTTATCGCATTTACTTTCCGCATTTTATTTTCAGTATAATATTATTATTGTGCTGTTGTGGGAAGGGGGTTATGATGAGTGAGAAGCCAGACCCAGGCTTGAGTGTACTTAGCATTAGTTGTGGAAATTAGTGGACGCGTGCTTGCTTTGCAGGCACTAGTGTCTCATGAAATCCACGCTCAGACGAGGTTCTCCCGGTTGACTTCTTTTCTGGACCTTTGGGCTTGAGGGGTTGTTGGTTTGGAGGATTGTCGACTCTGGGGACCGATCATTTGTGACTCAGCAGAGTGAGGCCACTTCAAGAGATGATGATGCCACATCTTCTGGGTATCGTATCATCGCTCTTGAAAGTCTGTGACGCTGGGGAACGCATAGGATGCCATACCTTGTCTGTGATTTAGGTCCATACCTGTGAGCGGGGTCGGGTTATTACAGGAAACCTTAACCTTCAGACTACCTGGTTTTCTTGACAGTGAATGAGTGTTGTTGGGTTCAGAGGTTCTTATCGTCAGAGATCTGGTTGTTCTCGACAGTGCATATTTATTGGTCCTCTTCAGGGTTGTGCTATCAGAGCAGTGTTGTGATTGTGTTGGATCAGAATCTTGGTCTTCTCAGCAGCAAGCTTGATCCCTTGTGTGTGCATTTGCATTTTGCATTTCTGTTTGCATTTGCATTTCATTTTGCATGTTCATCCTCAGCTGGATCAGAGAGCTTACCTGTCTTTTGTCCGATTCGCCCGTTGGTTTCCCGAATTTCGCATTGGATTTAAGTTAGCATCTGGAAGGATCATGGCTTCAGGAGAGCAGAACTTGGTTGTTACTCGGGTGGAGTTTGAATTGTTGAAGAACCAGCTGAGTCAGTTCATGGAAGCCATAACAGCTATGAATAGAGGAGAGAACAACCTTCAGAGAACTCCGGTGAACAATGTCGCTCAGCCTGTTCAAACCCTTGTCAGAGGCCCACCTTCTCTCGATGACACAGAGTATCAAGGTTTCACTTTCTCCATGCCAGATTCTCCAAGGATTGTTCCTTCTACATGGATTGTCCCACATCCAAGAGTTGTTCCGCAGGTTAATATTCAGAACCCACGGATTGTTGAGTATATGAGAAGACTTCAGCTGTTGGAAGATCAGATGGCTGCCTTGATAAATAAGAATACTCCCAACCTGAATGTTGCGAGCATGTGTTTGGTGTCAGGCCTTGTGTTGCCTCCGAAGTTCAAGACGCCCAATTTTGAGAAGTACAAAGGGGATAGTTGTCCGAAGCTACATTTGGTTATGTTCTGCAGAAGAATGACTTCACATGTCACCAATGACAAGCTCATGATTCACTGTTTCCAAGATAGTTTGGTCGGAGCATCTTTGGATTGGTACATGCAGTTGGAGAGTGATAGTATCAAATCATGGTCGGATTTAGCCAATGCCTTCGTGAAGCAGTACAATTACAACCTGGATATGGCTCCTAGTCGCGTGCATTTGCAAGAGTTATCTCGGGCGGAGAATGAATCCTTTAGAGGGTATGTGCAGAGATGGAGAGAATTGGCTGCTAGTGTTCAACCACCGCTTCTGGAGAGAGAAATGGTTGACCTTTCCTTGGATACTTTGAAGGGCCGTTACTATGACATAATGTTCAGTTGTGTAAATGCAAGCTTTGCGGACTTGATAAGAATAGGAGAGCTTGTTGAGAGAGGGCTCAAGAATGGAAAGACGCGAGATACTCCATATATCCCAGTTGATAAGAATGAATCAATTGTCAGTTCCCAAGAGGAGTGGGAAGAAGGAAGTGATGTTGTCTCAGAATCTCTAACACCTCAGGTTCAATTTTCAGACGCTTCAAGCCAACAGTCATATCGTCATCAGTTGCGTCAGCATGCCCGACGAAGACCAAGGAAGCCTGAAAGGCAGTTTACTCAGCTACCGGTGTCGTACAGTCAGCTATTGCCGAATTTGGTTAAAAGTGGATTGATAGTGCCGAAAGAGACTAATCCAATGATCCCGCCTTACCCTCCAGGTTTTGACGCCAGCGCCCGCTGTGAGTACCATGTTGGGGCACAGGGGCATTCAACAGATGATTGTAAGGTGCTTAGAAGCCAAGTTCAGAATCTACTAGACTCTAACAGGATATCTGTCACGCCTCAGGGTTTTGTTCAGATTAATGATTCTCCTTCATCCAGTTGTATGGGTTCATCAGTTAATGTCATGGAAGACTCCACCGGAAGTGTGTGTTTGGAAGAATGTTAGACTGAGGGCTCAGTTGAATATGAAGAAAGTTGCTAAAGGTTTCTGTGTCGGGTGTCGCATCTGTTTTCTCTGCTGGCCTATTTAGCTTTCGTGCATTGTTGTTTGCTGACCATCACCAGGCTTGTCGGCTGAGGTCACTGTATTAGTACTCATGTGTGCTTATATGTTGCTTTTGCTGGTTTTGCATATCTGTATGAGGTGTTTATCTCTGCACTTATAGCTTGGGTTTCTCTTTGTCTTGTTGTGAATATGTGTTCGCTTTCTGCATTGCATTCTCACATAACAGGTACCTCAGAACCGTGGGTCTTATTTCCTGTTCTTCACCAGTTTGTTGCAAGAATTCCCTCAGAGTTATGGAACAGAATCAGGCCGAATTGATTGAAGTCCGAAGCCAGCTAGGGCAGATTATGAGAGATATGCAAGAGATGCGTCTAGACCAGAAGACGCTCAAAGAGGAAAACAATCAGCTGAAGACCCAGGTGAGTTTGATCATGGAAGTGATCAAGAGTGTGCTTAGGAAGGAGGGTGATCAGCTACCTGAAGCCGCCGCAAAGAAGCTTGTTCCACTTGTGCCTGTGGAACCTGTGCCTGTGGAACCTGTGCCCGTGAAACCTGTGCCGAAGGTTGATAAACCTCAGATGTCTCATGGACGATAAAGAGCTGTAAATGTTGCTCTCCAACGCATTGCTGCTCGGGAAAATCAGGTGCCTAAGAGGGGCAGAGTTTACGACCCGATTCATATGACATACGCTCAGGTGCTGCAAGTTTTGCTTCAACTTCAATTGGTCAAACTTCGGACTTTGGATCCACCTAAGGGTACGATACCTGCGTGTTTTGATGTGAATGCCCGTTGCGACTTCCACTCCGGGGCACCGGGGCATAACATTAAGAACTGTCATGCTTTTAAACACAAGGTTCAAGACCTGATTGACTCAAAAGCTATTGAATTTACGCTGAGCAGCGTAACGGTACCTAATGGTCCTATTCCAGCTGCTGCCATGATGATGGATGTTTCCGAAGCTGCAGTAGATCAGGAGTATATCCTGGACTCAATGGTGTTAGAATCCCCTTGTCCTCAGTTATTGCTTGTGCCTAGACCAAGCTTGAGGATGAAAGCCCTTGAATGAAAGGAGTCCCTGCTAATTCAGACTCAACCGCCAAGTAGTTCAACTGTTCAAGGTCAACAATTGGTCCAGTCTTTGTAACATACTTCAGCTCCTCTCCAGAGTCAGCAGCCTTCTCGTTATCAGTCAAACCTGCGTGTTAGGCAAAACCCAATGAAGTCAGAGAGACAGTTCACCCGATTGCTGTTTTTAAGCAGAATGGTTTCAATAAGCAACTTTGAAGATGGCTAGTTCAGCAGCGAATCAAATGTGAAAGCCCGTTCTCGGAAGATGGCATTTTCCTTTGGTTTATCTTGTCATTGTTTATAGTTTCTTTCCTGTTTAAATTGCAATCTTGTTTGTAAAACTTGTTGTTTTCATTCAATTGATGATAATGAAATAAGTATGCATGTTTTGATTAAATCCATTCGTGTTCACTAATTGATTTTTACAGATATCTAATGCTTGGTTAAGCGGAATCCGGGGAGGATGACGAAAATGAACGACATGCAAGCTTCCGATATTGTATGCTTTTGAAATAAAACCTGCTGATAATGTACAGGCATTGTTTCAAATCCCTAAACACCGGAGTTATAAGGAAGATAATCCCTTGTCAACCCCTTTGAGCCTAGTAGTAGGAGTTCTTTTTGAAGACGAAAAACCCTCAATCTTAACCTGGGGCAGGGTAGGTGTTAGCTAATTTGACCGAGCGTCCACATTACAAAAGGAGTGTCCGTTCGAGGAACAACCATACTTGTATAGGTCGTGCCTAAAAAAAACAAAAAACAAAACACAATGGTTAAACGTCAGGAGTGAAACAGTCACATTATTCCCCAAAGAGTCAGACAACCAGTGTCACACGACTTGTTCAAAAAAAAAGCAAAAAGAATCAAAAGCCCGCTAAGTCAAAACTTGAAAACAAATGACTTAGGCAAAAATGAGGGCATCCCGCTGGACTTAATAATCGAAAGAAGCTCAAAAGAGTCAGTCCAGGCAAAAAATCAGGGAAAGCGAAAAACTGAAGAAAAAAAATGAAAAGGATTGCAAAAGAAAAATCCTCAAATGAAATACAAGTCGTGTGACCTCAAGTGGCAAAGACGAAAAGTGAGTGGTTGTCACTCCGAAAACTCATGGGTTCTCGAACCATTACTCCTATCCTTCAACCTCTTAGAAGTGAGCGCTAAGGTCGAATTAGCTAAACGTAGGATTGGAGAACATCAAGGTGAACGGGTGGGTTACAATAAACTTTGAGCCTTTATCCTTTCCTTTCAAAACCGTGAACCTGCCCACGTTACAACCTTCAAAAGTCCTAATTGAAGCAGGTTTGTTTCAAAGGCATACTTCGGTAAAGATCGCGTCGAAACTGACTCCTAAAAGGGTTCTTCTTACCATGTTGGTATTGATGTTGATATTCTGATAGATGATTTGTGCATTATATGCCATAAACTGTTTTTCTTTTTTCCAATGAACAGATTGGATGTCAAAACTGTCATATGCGTTGCATTAATATATCTTTTATGCAGAACAACTTGTTTTACTTTCGAGTAAGCGCTTGACAGCAGGAAAATTTCCTATAGTGGAAAGTCTGATCATGATAGAATACAGAACACCCGAATGCTCCGTAAGCCAGGGCAAGCTATATCAGGTGATCCCTAGTGAGGTCAGCCATCCAAAGTCAGTTATTCTGGGGCAATCAGGTCGAGATTCGGTAAATCTCTTGAAGCCAGAGGTACTGCTCCGAAACAGCCAATCAGGGGAAAACTCATTGCAGACAGGGGCAGGCCACCCTGAGAGCGCAGAGGTTATTCCATATCCAAGGGGTCGTTGATCCGAAGCATCTCCCCGAGGTTCAGAATGCTGAGGTAGTTCATCTCAGACCATCAGGGTACAAATTTTTAGATTTCCTTTTGAGGAGTATTCCTATAGAGATCCCACAGGCTGGGGCAAAATCAGAAGTGAAGGAATTGTTCCTATCAGTGTCATCAGAGCTACTCAGAGCTACTCAAGCAAGTCCGTCCAATCTTCAAGTGTGAGACGAATGTTGGGAAGTCGTGTTATTATCCCTTGACCCTTCAACCAGAAACTGTGAATTCAGACATGATATTTTCTAGCGTTCGTCGTACTTGACCCGTCACGGATAGCCTAAAGCCCAATCCTTATTGGCAATATTCAGGGAGCCCAATCCATATTGGCGTGCCATTCCTAAAGCCCGATCCATATTGGCAATCACCGCGAGGCCTAATCCGTGTTGGCGCATCATTTCAAAATCCAACCTTCATTGGTACGCAGGAAGACTCCGTCTGTTTTCCACAACAAATTCCAATTTTCATTGGCACGTGTAAACTATCCCCGACAGAGAAGTCCAATCATACTTGGCACGTTCTGTCATTCCCCAGCGGAGTTGGTTTCACTCTTCCAACATTTATTTTGCTGGAATAATTTTGTGATATCCGGTTATCCCCAGCGGAGTTGGCTTTGTCTTCAGCTTTTATTTTGCTGAAGCGGTTCTGCTATATCCAGCCTTCTCCAGCAGCCCGAGCCTGCATTTGCATCTTGCATATATCATCATATTTGTATCATATCTGCATTTCATCCTCAAATGCATAACATTTCCATCCTATATGGAGTATTACGCCATAGAAAAACATACGCATATGCATATGAAGCATAAGCCAGTTTTTCTATCAACCTTATGTGGCAACGTGAATCACTCCGTAATTAGTTCAAGGGCATTTATCCAATAGCTTTGTTCAGATAATTCAGCGGTTTATTTGTATTTCAGATCATACAACGGTTATGCTTTGTTTATCAGTCATCTGATATCGACAAACTTTTCTTCCCGTCAATTCATATTGACGATGTGTTCCTCTAGCAGGTGTTTTCTCCGTCTATCGTTAGACGCCATGAGTTCGAGTATGGTTTTCTCCGTCTATCTTTAGACGTCATGAGTTCGAGTGTGGTTTTCTCCGTCTATCTTTAGACGTCATGAGTTCGAGTGTGGTTTTCTCCGTCTATCTTTAGACGTCGTGAGTTTGAGCATGGTTTTCTCCGTCTATCTTTAGACGTCGTGAGTTTGAGCATGGTTTTCTCCGTCTATCTTTAGACTTCATAAGTTTGAGTATGGTGTTCTTTCCGTCTATCTTTAGACGATGTGAAGTTTCGAGACGATTTTCTAGCAGAGTTTTCTCCGTCTATCTTTAGACGTCGTGAGTTTGGGCATGGTTTTCTCCGTCTATCTTCAGATGTCGTGAGTTTGAGCATGGTTTTCTCCGTCTATCTTTAGACGTCATAAGTTTGAGTATGGTGTTCTTTTCGTCTATCTTTAGACGATGTGAAGTTTCGAGACGATTTTCCAGCAGAGTTTTCTCCGTCTATCTTTAGACGTCATAAGTTTGAGTATGGTTTTCTCCGTCCATCTTTAGACGTCGTGAGTTCGAGTATGGTTTTCTCCGTCTATCTTTATACGTTGAGAGGTTTCAAGGCGATCTTTCAGATATTGGCTTTCTTTCTGTTTATTGGATGAGATGACATTTCAAGAGGGTTTTTCCTGACCGTCGATCCTTGTTGACGTCGAGGCTCTTTGAAGAATGTTCGGTTTTCCTGGTTGTTGATCCTTATCAACGACATGGCTCTTTGAAGGTGGTTTTCTTCCTGTCGGTTCTAACTGATGTTGTGGCCCCTTTGAGGATATTTTTCTTTCCATCAATTCCTGTAGACGAAAGGATTCTGAAATTTGATGGGTGGTGTTGAAGTTCATATGGTTTCTGTAATACCCCAAATTTTACCCTTATATTTAGTCAGTCATTTCGCATAGCATCTCATCTGTGCATCTGCTAACCACTATCAAGTCATGGAGGTGTTTGTTTTGCAGGATTGGTTCCAGGGGTATTTTGGTCATTCTACGTGGATTCCGCTAATTCCTTGAAGACGGGCTTTTACTGAGCTTTGAGACGCTTGAGACGCTATTTCTGAGGCATTTATTGATCACTTGGTTTGATTATATCAAGGCGCCAATTCGATGTGTTCGGTATTGAAATTTGTCGAGCACAACTGGATTTAAGACCTATTTCATCGCTCATGGTTTATTTCCAGGGCACTTTCGTTTCTGTTAATAAGGCACAGTTTAATTGGGTATTATTGGATTGTTGCTCATAGCATTTGGTCAGTGGAATTCAATTACGGGCAACGTTATCGTTGATACTGAATCTGTTTTGATTACGGCACATATCCATGTTTGGTTATAAAATTGCTGGCTAGAATTTAAGTTGGAATGCAAGTGAATTTAATCAGGTGATGAGATTAGGACTACGGGCGAGACAAGTACATAGGCAAGAATATCATTCGTGAATATTTATGGTTTATGACTAAGTTGATGAATTTAAATATTTGTGGATTTATTCGCAAACGTTTATAATTTATAACTAGAAATAAATATAAATTCAAAGATGAAGGGTCATGGATATATAAATGAAGCTCTGGAATTTTTATTTCATAAAGAACATCATTTTACAAAAAAGAGTAAACCGTTTCACATTTGAATTGCTGTAAAATTACATTTACAGATGTTACTTCTATCCTAAAAAAATCCTAAGTCCTAAAGATCCATTGGTGTCTTCATGAGGTTCATCCATTGGACATTACTCCATGGTCCTTCGATTAACCTGCACAAAGAGAAACGAAACAGAACAGAATAGAAAGATGTTAGAGAAATAATTTGACACTCTCAGAACATCGTCATCATCGAGTGCCGGGAGTGGCACAACCGAAGCTGCGTCCTACCCCCGTTACCGATCCGCACCATTGGCGTCAGATCAAGTGGTCATCTGTTCTTATCACTGTGGGACTTCCGAGAAAGAGAAGTAAAAGAAGCATTTTTGGGCCGAAATGATTTGCACAACTGTGGATTCAAACGGATACACATCAAGTAAATATAGCAGCCTATCAAGTAAATATGTGGCCTTTCTCGAAGCGGTTTCGCAGCCAAAGGTAATTGGAAATTCAAACTGAAAGTGCACAAACAGAAGCAATCAAAGACAGCCATCAGGTAGGCTCAGTTTAGAAACATCACGGCCCAATGTCATCAGGAAATGAGATTCGCAGCTGACGACAACATCCATCAGAGAATCAGTTCACAAATCCAAATATCCCAGCCCTGAAACAATGACAAGAACCAAGCTGCATCAGAAAACCAGATATCAGTTCAAGAGGAATCGAGTGTTAGTTCAAGAAGAACCAGTATCTGTTCTGAAAAACCCCGGGTCTTATCGGTAAAAATCCGTATCAGCATCAAGGGACCGAATGGCTCATGGCAACATCAAATGGGATAATCAAAAGTGAGTCCATAGAAAGTCTACATCAAACAGATCAAGACAAAACAAGTATCCAAATCCGAAATAAGTACGAATCCACATCTGCGAAAAGATCAAAAGAAAAGCGGACAGCATCAATTCAAGGAACAGGTTCAGCAGAAAAACCAGAAATATGGTGCAGTTCAGTAAAAAATCAAGATCCGGTTAAGAATCAAGTTCAGAATCAGACCGTCACAAAGCAACTCGAATGGGAACATAACGGATAGTTCGATTAATTGAAGCCTACCAAATCCGAACCAGGCCATACAATTGAACTGCATAAAAACAATGGAAACAACAAGGAGATTCGAAGTCATATCAGCCCTCAGTTTAACCATCATCGGGCATAAGCGTTCAAGCGGCTGGGAGTGCCACGGCCGAAGCCGTTACCAATTCCCTACCGAAACGTCGAACTGCAGGCATCGTTAATTTCACACGAACTATCAGCTCAATTCAAAACGACAGCTCAGACCCTAGGGTCATCATCGCCGTATGCCCTTTCTCGACATTTGGTTCGACCAAAACCTTGGCACCAGTTCTGAAAGAAGAAAAAGACAGTCAGTGAACTTAAAACCAGAAGAACAGATAAACTGATAACTAAGGCAAGCTGATATTCAATGTCCACCAGCCATATCACATCTGAAATAACAGCGACAATGCAGGGGTAAGTTCAGTGTGAAACAAGCTTCGTGCCAGAACAATCCAACAAGATCCCAAGAGCCAAAGTCTGAAAAAGCAACTATCAAAAGCAACTGTCAAAGGCAACCGCGGCATCATCGAATAGTATCCCTCGCAGGTTCACACCCTAAAGTCATCATCACCGCATACCCTCCTCGGCAACTCTGACTCGACCAAGGCCTCAGCATTAGTTCACTGAAAAAAGAAGAGGAAAAGTTAGTTCGAAGTGAAAAATCCAAAAGTCGTGAAGATCAAACCAGATGATTTCCAAAACGAATTTGAAATCAACATCTGAAAAGGAAATCAATATTAGAAAGATATCCAAATGAATCCAATCAATATCAAGTGAACCCAAAAAGGAAAGTCAGCGAGCAAATCGCAAAAGCCGCGTTTGAGAATCCATCAGGGATCAAATCTACATCTGCAAATATCAAAAGAGAATCCAATCCAATCAGCAGTAATACAAATCGCATCCAAAAGAGGAATAATCCCAATCTCAGAAAATAACGCAAATCCATTCTTATCAAAGGCCCAAAAGAGAAATCGAGAAAAGTATAAAAGGGGGAACGGATACAACCTGAAAACCCTAGACGGAAACGGCGAAGAACACCAAATAAAGCGCGAACAAAACCCTAACGCTAGTGGCCGCGAGAGGGAGAGAGATCGAAACAAAGCAACCCTAGTGGAGAAGATTCACCGGCGCCGTTTAAAGTCACGACGAGCAAATACTTCCCCGAAAGCTCAGTTCACATCATCGCCTCAAAGAAAACCACCGTCAAAAACGATGTAAACTCCTGATTCACGGTTTATGTCTTGTTTTTCTTTTCAGGTTGAGCATGAGAGAAATCAGATCGCGAATGAAGGCGATGAATGAGAGAAACGGCGCCGCGAAGATGAGAGGGTTCTGAAACCCTAAGTTTGCGTTTTGATTTTTGTTACTCACCAACCGGGTTGGGTCCGGAAGTGATGACCGGCCCAACCCTCTTTATTTTCATTCTTATTTTCTGTTTTTAAATTGTTTTTTATATTAAAATCATTTTCTTAAAACCTTTTTTTAATTAAATATTCAAATGGTTTTTTAAAATAAATAGTATTAGAATTTTCTTAAAAAAATAATAAATAGAAAAAAACATTTTTTAAAAGTAATAACATCAAACTTTTTTTTAAGTAAACATTAAAAGTAAAAATTTTTTTAAAAAAAACTATTTTTTGAAAATTAAACTTAAATCTTTTTTATGTTAACATCTTTTAACTTAATCAAATTTCTTTTTTTAAAAACAACAAAATCTCCAATATTGCACTTTTTCTCCTGACCCGTCCCATTACCGTCTAACTTTGTTTACTAACGGTGTTCATCATTTGCAGCTCATGTTTACTACTATTGCGTGGTTGGTTTATTTTTCATCATTATTGTAACTGCTTCTCGGTTGTAACCTCGCGAACCCTAATAATCGCGTTTTAATTTCTGCCTTTAAGTTCCTGCTAGTATGGTTTAAATTATTGACATTATTTCTCTGTTTGCATGATTCAAATCTCACACATTCATCAATTATTCTGTCACTACACACGTCTGAAGGTTAGGTCTAGCTTTTGGTCGCCGCGCCAATAGTCCTCAACTTCAAACCCTTACAACCTCACAAACCCTAATTTTCACAAATGTTTCGCCGTGTACAAAATGACTATTTTACCCCTAGCCTTAGGTCAAAGAGCCGCCGCGCTCATTTTAGGGTTTCCCGCCGTGGAATCCCTAATTTAACCCTAATTACAACTTAACATTTCAACGTAGAAATTTGGAGTTCCTACACTCCGCGTAAGCGTGTCCTTAAGACGCGTTTATTCCCCTTGAGACCTTGACCACAGTCAAGAAGTCTCTAACCTCCCTTTTGAGGGGAACTACGATTACTCTGATTCCACTCCCGTAAGGATACGTAGGCACAAGATGCGATGTCTTGCCGAGTAAACTTAGAATTAACCCCTTAGGTCTCCTTTCTCACTTTTAATCCCTTTGTACATATACCTTAAACAAATAAATAAAGCAAAAATAGTAAACATTTGAACAAAAGGTTCCCGTAGAGTACTACGGAAGTTTAGGGTGCTAATACCTTCCCTAAATTTAACCAACCCCCGAACCCTAGATCTTTCCCCGCATTGTGTTTACGATGCAAAATAGGTTTTCCCTTTTTGACCTTTTCCTTCGGATAAATCAAAGAGCGGTTGTGAATTGAATTGCGATTCAAACTCATTAATAGTTTGCAATCCTATTTTCACCGCAACAGAAAATGGCGACTTCACTGGGGACTATTCTTAATTTTTGAGGGTTACCCCTAATTTGTTCATATTTGTTGCTACTCGTTTTGTTATTTTGCATGTATATATTTGTGCTCTGGTTTGGGACTGTTCCCTGTGTTGTGAGTTAAGTCCTACGCCCGGACTAGTGACATTATTATAGGATGGGGATATATTCGATGAAGCTTATAGGGAGTCGAATCCCGACTAAGTTGATTCGAGAATCACCGCTCAGTTGAGACCTTTTCGAAAATGGTTCGGTTGATCGAGTATAATCGTGAAAACTTTTTCCATGGTCGATTGAAGTCTGTGATATTGGGAACCGTAGTACCTTTACACCACCTTGGCCTTATTTAGGACGTAGTGCGGGAACTACGTGGGAGTAATCCTATAATGGTTGCTACGCGATACTACATTCAAAAGAGGTTCTCTTGAGAATATTATTAACCCCCGAGTCAATCAGAAGGTTGATAATATCCGAAAGATGGGCTGATGACTTTGGGCACTTTGTAGAACCTTGTTCAGCAGGTACAACTAACCTATAGTACACTCCTTTTGGGGATGGGTAGACCTTAACTCCACTCATGACTTCTAATCTAGGGTTTTGTGTATTCATGTGCATGGCATCCATAAAGCATCCCATTGCATTGTATTTCATGGAATTCAAACATCATCTATATCGCGGGATACCATAAATAAAAAAGAAATAATGAAAAATAAGAAAAAAGATTTCCCTGGTACCCCACGACATTCGTAAGTGTTTGAATTCCATGAAATCTTCATTGGCATCATAGCATCATATGTTCTCTTGCATTGCATGTGTCTCCTGTTTTCTCATGTTCGGTTCTCTCGCCTTCCAGTTTCGTCACCCTGAGTCCTCGGCACCAGTACAACACCAGAGCTCAAACTCGGAAGAGAATGGAGGATCAGACAAAAGAGATCGATCGCCTTAGCAATGAACTTGAAGACCTGCGAGGGGGTATGGGGCGTATGATGGAATTGTTACATGTCATGAATGCTAAGATGGATACCCAACCCACTGTTGTTTCCGAGATTACCGGCGTTACTGTGGACCCTCCACCGAATGTGACCATAGCAAGGGACCCACCTTATGGTCTTGCTCCCGGTTTTGTGCCTCCTCAAGCCACTGTTCCGATTAATCAGCCTGTTCAGCAAGCCGTTCCTTTACTTTCTGAAGTTTCTAGGGGGGCTCCTATCTTTGCACCACCTGTTGTGCACACCCGTGTGCAACCGTATTTCAATGAGACCGTCTTCGATAATTTTGATGAGAATGTTGAAGGTTATGAGAAACATGACAAGCTTCGTGAGGAAGTAGACACTATCGCCCAGAGATTGAAAAAGGTAGAGGGCGATCAAATTTTTGGGGCTGCTGCAAGGGACGTCTGTTTGGTCTCAGGTTTGGTTATTCCCCCGAAGTTCAAAACTCCGAACTTCGATCGCTATGAAGGTGCCACTTGTCCTAAGAGTCATCTGATCATGTACTATCGCAAAATGGCTGCCCATGTTGAGAATGATAAATTGATGATTCATTGTTTCCAAGACAGTTTGAAGAGTGCTTCTTCCAAATGGTACTTAACTTTGGACCAGTCTCGCATTAAGAGTTTCCAAGATTTATCTGACGCTTTCATCAAACACTACAAGTACAATATGGATCTGGCTCCTGACAGAAGACAGTTGCTGAGTATGTCACAAAAGAATTCTGAGTCATTCAAAGAGTATGCTCAAAGGTGGAGAGAGATTGCTTCGCAAGTAGAACCTCCTTTGACCGAGAAAGAGTTAGGTGATTGGTTTGTCGACACGGTTCGTCCAGAATTTTACGAAAGAATGGTGGGTAGTGTGACTTCAAATTTCTCTGACATCGTTGCTGTGGGTATCAAGATTGAATTGGGTATGAAAAGCGGTAAAATGACAAATACTCATGGTGTTTCAAAGGATCAGCCGAAGAAACCTTCGTACAGCTCTCAGAAGAAGAAAGAAGGTGAGACTAATGCTATATCCTCTGGTAGACGAAGAGACCAATTTTATCAATATCCACAAGGTTATGCTTAACCTCAAGGGTATCCGATTCAATATGCTCAACAACCCTATGTGGCAGCTGTTGCACCTTCTTTCAATCAACAGGTTCCTATGTATCAACCTATGCAACAATCTCCTGTTTATCCGCCTCCTAACTATCAGCAAGCGCCCAACGCTCCTGCCCATCAACAGCCAAAGAATCCAGCTCCTCTCCAGAATGTTCCGAACAAGAGACAGTATAAACCTTGTCCGCCGATTCCAATGACTTTCACTGAGCTGTATCCCTCATTAGTCAAGCAAGGTCTAATTACTACTCGAGCTTTAGGTCCGCCTCCTAATCCGCTGCCCGCCAATTACAACGCCGCTGCTCATTGTTTATTTCATGAGGGTGCGCCTGGTCACGATCTGGAGAACTGTTATGCTCTCAAAAATCTTGTCAGAGATCTGTTGGAAAAGAAGATTTTGTCATTTGAAGATCCTCAACCGAATGTTAAGAAGAACCCTTTTCCTAACCATGAGAGTGTTAATGCCATTAGTGCCGATTCTGAGGAAGGTTATGTCCTTGATGTCGTTCAAATTAAGACTCCTCTTAAGATATTCCATTCGAAGTTGTTTGAAGTCGGTCTGGTAGATACTTCCCATGTTGCATGCGCAAGTTGTGAAGCCAGTATTAAGGGTTGTATGTTGGTTCAGAATGATGTTCAGAGGTTGATTAACGAGGGTGTTTTACAAGTGACAAGCCAAGCCAAGAAGGATGAAGTCGTCGTGGTTGAGCCTGTCTTCCATCAGCCTGAATCAAAGGGTAAAGTACCAGTGTTTAATCTGTCAGGGGCAAGTTCTGCCAATCCCGTGTTCGATATACCAAAGTCGTCTATCCCTGAGACGAATCAGCCTAAGCCTATAATTATTCGAAAACCAAGTCCGTTTCCTTTCAGTGATCCTAAAGCTGTACCTTGGAAATATGACGTGACGATGATTGACAAAGAGTCTGGGAAGGTTATTCCAAATTAAGAGGTTAAGGACACTGTGACCAATATCGCAGAGGCAAGCAGGATGACTCGCAGTGGCCGTGTGTATACTCCCCATTTCAATGTGGTTCCACCTAAGGAAACAACTAATATCCCAGTGTCTGTCAAAGACAAAGGTAAGGGAGTCGTTACGAATGATGAAGACGCTGAGTTTTTGAGGATCATCAAGAAAAGTGACTATAAAGTTATCGATCAACTTCATCAAACTCCTTCCAAGATTTCGATTTTATCTCTGTTGATGAGTTCACCCGCTCATAGGATGGCCTTGCAGAAAGTTTTGACTCAAGCACATGTGGATCAAGATATCAGCACCAGTCGGTTTGATAGTGTGATTGCCAATCTGACCGCATGTAACACCCTTAGTTTCAGCAACGAAGAGTTACCAAAGGAGGGCCCGAATCATAATCGTGCTTTACATATATCAGTAAAATGCCAGGAGGACAATTTAGCAAGAGTGCTAGTGGACACCGGTTCTTCTTTGAATGTTCTACCCAAGAGGGTTCTCGATAAGTTGGTTTTCAAAGAGACTGTGTTGAAACCTACTCCTTTGATCGTCAAGGCTTTCGATGGTTCTCGCCGGTCGGTAATGGGGGAAGTGGAACTTCCTATCCTGATTGGACCGCAAGTTTTTAATATCACGTTTCAAGTCATGGACATTAATCCTAATTACAGCTGTTTACTTGGAAGGCCGTGGATTCATGCCGCTGGGGCAGTAACCTCAACGTTACATCAAAAGATGAAGTTCGTGATCGATGAAAAGTTGGTTATTATACACGGTGAGGAGGATCTGATGGTCAGTAACCTGTCTTCTTTCCGTTACATCGAGGCCGATGAGAATGCTTTGGACATCTCCTTTCAAGCACTCGAGATCGCCAATGTTGTTCTATTAGAAGTCGAAGAGACAGTGGGCCAGGGTAATCCATCTTTTGCATCTCTAAAGAGTACCAAATCAACAATTGACAGGGGCATTCCGGAAGGTTGGGGAGAAGTAATTGACGTCAAGACCAAGACTGATCGCTTTGGGTTGGGTTACAAACCAACTCAGAATGGAGCTGCCACAACTGTCGAAGGGCGTCCGAAGGTTATCCAAGAGGTATTTGTCAGCGGAGGTTTCCAAGTCAATGCCGTCAGTGACTGTGGGGAAGATGAAGATCTGAGCAATCTGGTGTTTAAGGGTGATGCAACTTTGAACAACTGGGAGGCCGTAGAGATCCCTGTTATCTTTCCATTGTCAAAGTAATTTTAGCATTTTTCATTTATGTTTCAAAAAAAAAATCCGTAGCTCTGCCCAAGGCTATAGGGTCGTTTTTGTTGGGCCACCTTTCATTTTTAAAAGGATATTAATAAAGGCATTTTGTTCAATTCCACTTTGGTTCATTTGCGTTTTTCGTTTCCACTTTTTAAAAATGAAGTTGGCAACCTTTTTCAAAAATAAAACAAAAAATAGCATTTCACTTCTTGTCTTACATATCTTCGAGCATTTTAATTAAGTAAGCCTTCCATCATGCAGAGACATCGCGAACCTTGTTGGATCCAATGACTTTATTGACACTCCTAACTGGGATGCACCCATCAATCAAGCTGAAGACGAGGGTGAAGAAGATTTTGAAGCACCCGCTGAACTGACAAAATTGATTGAGTACGAGTACACAGAGCTTCAACCGCATAAAGAGCAGGTAGACTTGATTAATCTTAGTACAGATGAAAACAAGAAAGAGGTCAAGATTGGTGCAATGCTTGGGACAGAGGTTAAGCAGGGGCTGATTGAGTTGTTAAAAGAATATATTGATGTGTTTGCGTGGTCGTATCAAGATATGCCTGGTCTAGACACGGATATTGTTGTTCACAAGTTGCCACTTAAGCCGGATTGTCCACCTATCAAACAAAAGCTCCGAAGAACGAGACCCGACATGGCTTTGAAAATTCGAGATGAGGTTAAAAAACAGTTAGATGCAGGTTTCTTGGCAGTTGCAAAATATCCAGATTGGGTTGCCAACATTGTGCCAGTGCCCAAGAAAGATGGTAAAGTTAGGATGTGTGTGGATTACAGGGATCTGAACAAAGCAAGTCCGAAAGATGACTTCCCTTTGCCACATATCGATACACTTGTAGATAATACAACCAGTTTTGCGTTGTTCTCATTCATGGATGGTTTCTCTGGCTATAATCAGATCAAAATGGATCCCGATGATCGAGAGAAGACTACTTTCATTACTCCTTGGGGGACCTTTTGCTACAAAGTCATGCCCTTCGGTTTGAAGAACGCAGGGGCAACTTACCAGCGCGCTATGACAACTCTTTTTCATGATATGATGCACAAAGAGATCGAGGTGTATGTGGACGATATGATAGCCAAATCTCAGAGTGAAGAGGAACACCTAGACCATTTGGTGAAGTTGTTTGAACGACTCAGGAAATATCAGTTGAAGTTGAATCCTGCTAAATGTACCTTCGGTGTCAGATCTGGAAAATTGCTTGGTTTTATTGTTAGTCAATGAGGGATTGAGGTAGATCCTGACAAAGTCCGAGCCATTCAAGATATGCCAGCTCCACAAACCGAGACACAAGTTAGAGGCTTTCTTGGGCGTTTGAACTATATTTCCAGGTTTATCTCTAACATGACCGCTACTTGTGAGCCGATATTCAAATTGCTTTGTAAGGGGCAGACGGTTGAGTGGAACCCTGATTGTTAGAAAGCGTTTGAGAAAATTAAGAGTTATTTGCAAGACCCCCCTATTTTGATTCCTCCCGTACCTGGAAGACCGTTGTTTATGTACCTTACTGTTCTTGAAAAGTCTATGGGTTGTGTGCTCGGGCAACATGATGAGACTGGAAGAAAGGAACATGCGATTTATTATCTGAGCAAGAAGTTTGCCGATTGTGAAAACAGATACTCACCATTGGAGAAAACTTGTTGTGCGTTGGCATGGGCCGCTAGGCGCCTCCGGCAATATATGGTCTGTCATACCACATTGTTGATTTCTAAAATGGATCCGATCAAGTATATTCTTGAAAAACCTGCTCAAACCGGGAGGCTAGCCCGTTGGCACATGTTGTTATCCGAATATGACATCCAGTATGTACCCCAGAAAGCAATTAAGGGTAGTATTTTATCTAATTATCTTGCAGATCAGCCAGTAGAAGATTATGAACCTCTTAAGTTTGACTTTCCTGATGAGGATATTTTGTTGATCAAGAGAGATTGTGAAGAGCCAGATCCGAGCGAAGGTCCGGAACCAGGTCTTTGGTGGAGGATGATGTTTGATGGTTCCTCGAATTTCAATGGGCATGGTATAGGCGCTGTTTTGATGAACCCAAAGGGTGGATTCACTCCGTTTACAGCCAGGTTAGACTTTGAGTGTACTAATAATGTCGCGGAGTATGAAGCATGTATTCTCGGCCTCGAAGCAGCCATTCACCTCCGAATCAAACTTCTCAAAGTAAGTGGTGACTCAGCCTTGGTTATTTACCAAGTACAAGGCAAATGGGAAATGAAGAATGAGAAGTTAATCCCTTATAAGGACTACATTGTCGAGCTGATTAAGTATTTCGACGAGATAGAGTTCGAGCATGTTCCTAGATCTGAGAATCACGTTGCTGATGCTTTAGCCATGTTAGCATCCATGTGGAAAGTTAAATTCGTTAATGAAGCACCTCTTATCCATATTGAACGCAAAGTTGAGCCCGCTTATTGTCAAGTAGTCGAAGAGGATGAGGTGGATGAAAAGCCTTGGTTTCATGACATCAAGAACTATCTAGTCAAGCAAGAGTATCCCGATGGTGCTACCGGTCTGGACAAGAAAACATTGAGAAGGCTGGCTTCTAAATTCTTCATCAGTAATGGTGTGTTATACAAGAGAAATCACGACATGGTTTTGCTCAGATGTGTTGATAAACGGGAAGCGGACATGTTACTGCAAGAGATTCACGAGGGGACCTTCGGCACTCATGCCAATGGTTATGCTATGTCCAAGAAGATGTTAAGGGCTGGGTATTATTGGTTAACCATGGAAGCTGACTGCATCCAATACGCTAGAAAATGCCATAAGTGCCAAATTTACGCTGATAAAATGCATGTACCTCCATCACCGTTAAATGTTTTGTCTTCACCATGGTCGTTCTCAATGTGGGGCATTGACATGATTGGGGCGATCGAGCCGAAGGCTTCTAATGGTCATCGTTTTATCCTTGTTGCTATTGATTATTTCACCAAGTGGGTAGAGGCTGTTTCCTATGCCAACGTGACTAAGCAAGTGGTTGCCCGCTTCATCAGGAAAGAAATTATCTGCCGTTATGGAATTCCAAGTCGGATAATAACTGACAATGGCACCAATCTGAATAACAAGACTATGAAGGAGTTGTGTGACAGTTTCAAGATCACGCATCACAATTCTTCTCCGTACCGTCCTAAAACGAATGGGGCTATTAAAGCTGCGAATAAGAATATCAAGAAAATCCTGCAAAAGATGGTCGTGACTTACAAAGATTGGCATGAGATGTTACCGTTTGCTTTGCATGGATACAGGACCTCAGTGCGAACTTCGACAGGGGCAACACCTTTCTCATTGGTGTATGGAATGGACGTCGTACTCCCCATTGAAGTAGAGATACCTTCTTTAAGGGTGTTGATGGAAGCTGAACTTGAAGAAGCTGAGTGGGTTCAAGACAGACTGGACCAGTTGAATCTCATTGACGAGAAACGCATGACAGCTATGTGCCATGGGCAATTGTATCAGAAACAGATGAAAAGAGCATTTGATAAGAAGATTCGTATCCGTGAGTTCCGTCAAGGAGAGCTCGTACTCAAAAAGATCTTGCCAGTGCATAAAGATATGCGTGGAAAGTGGATGCCCAATTATGAAGGCCCATTTGTTGTAAAGACTGTCTTCTCCGGAGGGTCTCTGATACTTACAACAATGGATGGTGAAGAGCTTGCACATCCCGTGAATTCTGATGCAGTCCGAAAATATTATGCCTAAAAACCCGCTAAGTCGAAAACCCGCAAAAGGCGACTTAGGCAAAAGTAAGGGTTGAAAAAGAAATAATAAAAAGCTCGCTAAGTTGAAAACCCGAAAGGGCGATTTAGGCAAAAAAAGAGCATCCCGGTGGATTGAAAACCCGAAAGGGCGGTCCAGGCAAAAGTTAGGGACGAAGGCATTTCATTGCATCAGAAAACACCGATCATCGCAAACACACTTTCCGCATGAGAGCCATTTTCCAGTTCTTTCATCCTCGTCCAAAGCAAGATTCTGGATTAGTCTTAGTTATTAGTGTCAGTAGGTGTCGTTGGATTCAATGTAACCTTTTCCCATGTTGCCAATTTCAAAGCATGATCATCTGTGGAGCTATGCCCTCAGCAAGCTGCCATCCTTTAATAAAAGATACCATTTTGTTACTTAATTTCCTTGGTGCATTACTCTTGTTTCTATTGTTATGCAAAATGCCACTTATTCTTAAAATTTTGAAAATGAAAGGTGTTGTGAAAATTTTTAAAACCATTCTTCGAAAACGCAATCGAAATATAAGGAATTACTTTGACTAGTGGAAATTTCGGAAGGATCTCTTCACTCCTCGAAAAAAGCTCATTAAATCATTGCTCTGACACAGTCCCCAGTGAGACTATAAGCTGACAACTTTTTCTTGGGTAACTCGAAAGTGTCCCTCAAGTTTTCTTCTCCCCATGTGAAGACGTGATACTGTGCACCCAAGCAGATTACCTTCTCCCCAGAGAATTCAGAACTTTAAAACTAGATTTGGTTCTACCATTGATCCTTCTCACCCATGATTGACGTATTGGTTGCAGAGAACGCAGGGTATCTCCGTCGAGGTGTTTATTTCATCTCTCGTCCTGTCTATAGTCAGTTTCGTCAGCATACGCAGGGGCATAAGCATCACATGCCTATTTCATACACATACTCATTGCATACTCATTTCATAACATCTTGCACATTTAACTACATAAGACATTAACATACATTCATTAGCATATATTCACATTAACACATGCGTTAGCATGCACAGGTTCATTGTGTCTCACCGTCATTGGTTGTTACCGCCGAGTAACTGGGTTGGTCCATTCTCTCCAAATAGATCGTCAGCCCTAAGCATAAAATACATATGTGTTTCCAGTTTCCCCACAGAGCTCGATCCTCGTGGATGACGGTTACTTCAGCTATCTTTCCTCACCAGGATAAGATATTTACACTTTGAGGTCATTCCCTCGATGGAGTCTTGATTACCAGTCTTCTTTCTAGCTCGATCCTAGATTGAACCTCAGTATTGTCGGTCGTCGAGCCCAACCGGACGTGCATTTATTTTGCACCATCTAAAGATTTTCACCATACCATGGCAGATTCGCGACTGTTCTCGCCCGAGAAGCTTATCACTATACCCGGATATGCATTTATTTTGCACTATCTTTCAAGAAAATCAACCACCAGTTCTTTACAGATACACGTCAGTTCACGCCTGGAAATCCATCAGTACATACTACAGCATCGGTATACGACTGTTCTCGCCTGAGAAGCCTATCGATATAACAATCCTACATACTACAGCATCGGTATGCGACTGTTCTCGCCTGAGAAGCCTATCGATATAACAATCCTACATCTTACAGCACAGGATACACAACAGTTCTCACCAGAGAAGCTTATCACAATCGATCAGCAACAGTTCTCAGCCGAGAAGCTTATCATCATCTGTTATCACCTCTACAAGCAGTTCTTACATGAGAAGCTTATTATTGTCACCCTTGCAAATAAGCGACATTTCTCGCCGGAGGAGCTGATCCTATCTTTGTTATGACTTGCAGCAAATGGCCATCTCCATCAAGCAGTTGGGCTTCCATTTTCTTTGTCGTCTTGAAGTATGGGGAGGTTTGAGCGGAATCATATTCAGGAGAGCACAGATCTTGAAGTATGAAGAAGTTCATTTACCCTTTAGAAAAAGAAGGAGCGGAATCATATTCAGGAGAGCACAGATCTTGAAGTATGAAGAAGTTCATTTACCCTTTAGTAAAAGAAGGAGCAGAATCATATTCAGGAGAGCACAGATCTTGAAGTATGAAGAAGTTCATTTACCCTTTAGTAAAAGAAGGAGCGGAATCATATTCAGGAGAGCACGATCTTGAGGTATGAAGAAGTTCATTTATCCTTTAGTAAAAGAAGAATCAGAATCGTATTCCAGGCGCCGACCTTAAATATGAGAAGATTTATATATCCGATAAGCAGCGGCCTCCTTATTTGAGTGCTTATCCATTCTGGCATGTAAGTCCCTTCCAACGATAAGTGACAGTTCTTCCTCGAGAAGCTTATCAGGGCATTTCCTATCAAAGTCCATTTATTTTGGCATACAGCCGGTCTTTACCCTGTATATTTGATACGGATTTCCGAAAAGTTTGTCCGATCCCATCACGAAGGATAGTTTATAGAAGCTTGGATGTTATTCTTTGCTCAATGCTCCAGCATTCTGTAATCGATCTTGCCATCGGGTCGATCCAGCTTTATTATTAGACATTCCCAAGTGGAGGTCATCTCATAGGTGCCATCTCCATTTAAGGATCTTATTCTTAAAGTCCATTTATTTTGGCATACAACCGGTCTTTACCCTATATATTTGCTACGGATTCCCGAAAAGTCCGTTTGATCCTGTCACGAGGGGTAGGTTACAGAAGCCTGGATGTTATTCTTTGCTCAATGCTCCATCGTTTTGTGACCGATCTTGCAATCGTCCTTGATCCAGTTTTACTTTTAGATTCCCAGTGGAGGCCATCTCATAGGTGCCATCTCCATTTGAGAATCTCGTACCCGTTCTAAAAATGACAATTGGTCGTGTTCGCACCAGTTGACCATCATTTTTGAATTCCCCAGTGTCGTACTGTGTCCCAGCGCGTCGTTTTCCCCAGTGCGTTCTTCTCGTAGCGTCTGTCCCTGTGTCGTCGCATTCGTCAGCATTTTCGCATTCATCATTCCAGCATACGCATCACAGCATATTCATGGCATCATCTGCGTTAATCTGTTCTCGCTTTGTCCATAGCATTGCATATCGCCGCATATAAGGGCAAAATTTTCGGTTATCTATATTTAAATTCCTCCACCATGATTCCTCGAGTCTCCATCACTCAAATCATCTGGTGTAGATATTTAAATAGGGGCAACTGTAATACCCCAAATTTTACCCTTATATTTAGTCAGTCATTTCGCATAGCATCTCATCTGTGCATCTGCTAACCACTATCAAGTCATGGAGGTGTTTGTTTTGCAGGATTGGTTCCAGGGGTATTTTGGTCATTTTACGTGGATTCCGCTAATTCCTTGAAGACGGGCTTTTACTGAGCTTTGAGACGCTTGAGACGCTATTTCTGAGGCATTTATTGATCACTTGGTTTGATTATATCAAGGCGCCAATTCGATGTGTTCGGTATTGAAATTTGTCGAGCACAACTGGATTTAAGACCTATTTCATCGCTCATGGTTTATTTCCAGGGCACTTTCGTTTCTGTTAATAAGGCACAGTTTAATTGGGTATTATTGGATTGTTGCTCATAGCATTTGGTCTGTGGAATTCAATTACGGGCAACGTTATCGTTGATACTGAATCTGTTTTGATTACGGCACATATCCATGTTTGGTTATAAAATTGCTGGCTAGAATTTAAGTTGGAATGCAAGTGAATTTAATCAGGTGATGAGATTAGGACTACGGGCGAGACAAGTACATAGGCAAGAATATCATTCGTGAATATTTATGGTTTATGACTAAGTTGATGAATTTAAATATTTGTGGATTTATTCGCAAACGTTTATAATTTATAACTAGAAATAAATATAAATTCAAAGATGAAGGGTCATGGATATATAAATGAAGCTCTGGAATTTTTATTTCATAAAGAACATCATTTTACAAAAAAGAGTAAACCGTTTCACATTTGAATTGCTGTAAAATTACATTTACAGATGTTACTTCTATCCTAAAAAAATCCTAAGTCCTAAAGATCCATTGGTGTCTTCATGAGGTTCATCCATTGGACATTACTCCATGGTCCTTCGATTAACCTGCACAAAGAGAAACGAAACAGAACAGAATAGAAAGATGTTAGAGAAATAATTTGACACTCTCAGAACATCGTCATCATCGAGTGCCGGGAGTGGCACAACCGAAGCTGCGTCCTACCCCCGTTACCGATCCGCACCATTGGCGTCAGATCAAGTGGTCATCTGTTCTTATCACTGTGGGACTGCCAAGAAAGAGAAGTAAAAGAAGCATTTTCGGGCCGAAATGATTTGCACAACTGTGGATTCAAACGGATACACATCAAGTAAATATAGCAGCCTATCAAGTAAATATGTGGCCTTTCTCGAAGCGGTTTCGCAGCCAAAGGTAATTGGAAATTCAAACTGAAAGTGCACAAACAGAAGCAATCAAAGACAGCCATCAGGTAGGCTCAGTTTAGAAACATCACGGCCCAATGTCATCAGGAAATGAGATTCGCAGCTGACGACAACATCCATCAGAGAATCAGTTCACAAATCCAAATATCCCAGCCCTGAAACAATGACAAGAACCAAGCTGCATCAGAAAACCAGATATCAGTTCAAGAGGAATCGAGTGTTAGTTCAAGAAGAACCAGTATCTGTTCTGAAAAACCCCGGGTCCTATCGGTAAAAATCCGTATCAGCATCAAGGGACCGAATGGCTCATGGCAACATCAAATGGGATAATCAAAAGTGAGTCCATAGAAAGTCTACATCAAACAGATCAAGACAAAAAAAGTATCCAAATCCGAAATAAGTACGAATCCACATCTGCGAAAAGATCAAAAGAAAAGCGGACAGCATCAATTCAAGGAACAGGTTCAGCAGAAAAACCAGAAATATGGTGCAGTTCAGTAAAAAATCAAGATCCGGTTAAGAATCAAGTTCAGAATCAGACCGTCACAAAGCAACTCGAATGGGAACATAACGGATAGTTCGATTAATTGAAGCCTACCAAATCCGAACCAGGCCATCCAATTGAACTGCATAAAAACAATGGAAACAACAAGGAGATTCGAAGTCATATCAGCCCTCAGTTTAACCATCATCGGGCATAAGCGTTCAAGCGGCTGGGAGTGCCACGGCCGAAGCCGTTACCAATTCCCTACCGAAACGTCGAACTGCAGGCATCGGTAATTTCACACGAACTATCAGCTCAATTCAAAACGACAGCTCAGACCCTAGGGTCATCATCGCCGTATGCCCTTTCTCGACATTTGGTTCGACCAAAACCTTGGCACCAGTTCTGAAAGAAGAAAAAGACAGTCAGTGAACTTAAAACCAGAAGAACAGATAAACTGATAACTAAGGCAAGCTGATATTCAATGTCCACCAGCCATATCACATCTGAAATAACAGCGACAATGCAGGGGTAAGTTCAGTGTGAAACAAGCTTCGTGCCAGAACAATCCAACAAGATCCCAAGAGCCAAAGTCTGAAAAAGCAACTATCAAAAGCAACTGTCAAAGGCAACCGCGGCATCATCGAATAGTATCCCTCGCAGGTTCAGACCCTAAAGTCATCATCACCGCATACCCTCCTCGGCAACTCTGACTCGACCAAGGCCTCAGCATTAGTTCACTGAAAAAAGAAGAGGAAAAGTTAGTTCGAAGTGAAAAATCCAAAAGTCGTGAAGATCAAACCAGATGATTTCCAAAACGAATTTGAAATCAACATCTGAAAAGGAAATCAATATTAGAAAGATATCCAAATGAATCCAATCAATATCAAGTGAACCCAAAAAGGAAAGTCAGCGAGCAAATCGCAAAAGCCGCGTTTGAGAATCCATCAAGGATCAAATCTACATCTGCAAATATCAAAAGAGAATCCAATCCAATCAGCAGTAATACAAATCGCATCCAAAAGAGGAATAATCCCAATCTCAGAAAATAACGCAAATCCATTCTTATCAAAGGCCCAAAAGAGAAATCGAGAAAAGTATAAAAGGGGGAACGGATACAACCTGAAAACCCTAGACGGAAACGGCGAAGAACACCAAATAAAGCGCGAACAAAACCCTAACGCTAGTGGCCGCGAGAGGGAGAGAGATCGAAACAAAGCAAACCTAGTGGAGAAGATTCACCGGCGCCGTTTAAAGTCACGACGAGCAAATACTTCCCCGAAAGCTCAGTTCACATCATCGCCTCAAAGAAAACCACCGTCAAAAACGATGTAAACTCCTGATTCACGGTTTATGTCTTGTTTTTCTTTTCAGGTTGAGCATGAGAGAAATCAGATCGCGAATGAAGGCGACGAATGAGAGAAACGGCGCCGCGAAGATGAGAGGGTTCTGAAACCCTAAGTTTGCGTTTTGATTTTTGTTACTCACCAACCGGGTTGGGTCCGGAAGTGATGACCGGCCCAACCCTCTTTATTTTCATTCTTATTTTCTGTTTTTAAATTGTTTTTTATATTAAAATCATTTTCTTAAAACCTTTTTTTAATTAAATATTCAAATGGTTTTTTAAAATAAATAGTATTAGAATTTTCTTAAAAAAATAATAAATAGAAAAAAACATTTTTTAAAAGTAATAACATCAAACTTTTTTTTAAGTAAACATTAAAAGTAAAATTTTTTTTTAAAAAAACTATTTTTTGAAAATTAAACTTAAATCTTTTTTATGTTAACATCTTTTAACTTAATCAAATTTCTTTTTTTAAAAACAACAAAATCTCCAATATTGCACTTTTTCTCCTGACCCGTCCCATTACCGTCTAACTTTGTTTACTAACGGTGTTCATCATTTGCAGCTCATGTTTACTACTATTGCGTGGTTGGTTTATTTTTCATCATTATTGTAACTGCTTCTCGGTTGTAACCTCGCGAACCCTAATAATCGCGTTTTAATTTCTGCCTTTAAGTTCCTGCTAGTATGGTTTAAATTATTGACATTATTTCTCTGTTTGCATGATTCAAATCTCACACATTCATCAATTATTCTGTCACTACACACGTCCGAAGGTTAGGTCTAGCTTTTGGTCGCCGCGCCAATAGTCCTCAACTTCAAACCCTTACAACCTCACAAACCCTAATTTTCACAAATGTTTCTCCGTGTACAAAATGACTATTTTATCCCTAGCCTTAGGTCAAAGAGCCGCCGCGCTCATTTTAGGGTTTCCCGCCGTGGAATCCCTAATTTAACCCTAATTACAACTTAACATTTCAACGTAGAAATTTGGAGTTCCTACACTCCGCGTAAGCGTGTCCTTAAGACGCGTTTATTCCCCTTGAGACCTTGACCACAGTCAAGAAGTCTCTAACCTCCCTTTTGAGGGGAACTACGATTACTCTGATTCCACTCCCGTAAGGATACGTAGGCACAAGATGCGATGTCTTGCCGAGTAAACTTAGAATTAACCCCTTAGGTCTCCTTTATCACTTTTAATCCCTTTGTACATATACCTTAAGCAAATAAATAAAGCAAAAATAGTAAACATTTGAACAAAAGGTTCCCGTAGAGTACTACGGAAGTTTAGGGTGCTAATACCTTCCCTAAATTTAACCAACCCCCGAACCCTAGATCTTTCCCCGCATTGTGTTTACGATGCAAAATAGGTTTTCCCTTTTTGACCTTTTCCTTCGGATAAATTAAAGAGCGGTTGTGAATTGAATTGCGATTCAAACTCATTAATAGTTTGTGATCCTATTTTCACCGCAACAGTTTCCTTTCCGCTAGTTCTCACTAACGATGTGGTTCTTCGGACAAATTTTTCTTCCTGTCTCTCTTTAGACAATATGATAAGATCAAGTGCATGTTGATCTGGCCTTCAGGATGATTTTCTCCGTCTATCTTTAGACGTCGTGAGTATGGATTTTGTTTTCCTTCGGGATGGTGACTCTCCGTCTATTATTAGACGATGTGAGTATATTTCTCTTCTTGTCTATCATTAGACAATGTGAGAGGATCAAGTGCATGTTGATCCAACCTTTGAGTTTTTTATCTGTGGCGTCACGCAGGTAACCGGTGTTAAAGTCAAGTTCTTTATCAGATGATTGATCAGTTTGTTGCTGTGACGACTGGATTCACTTTTCTGGATTTTCTTCCCCAAGCAGTTTTGCAATTTATTTCTGCAGTTGGCATATTTCCGGGTTCTTTGGTATTCAACCGTCTTCTACCTCGATTGTTTGGAAGTCGTTCGCTTTTCATCCAATCGGGTCAAAGCCGCTTGAATAGGGGCAGCTGTTGCACCCCAAAATTTGCCCAACCTTGTTCTTTAACTGGTCTATGTTTCATGGCATTTAGCATTGCATTTTTCTAGCATTTGCATTGCATAGCATGGCTCATTATGCAGGGGATCAAGTGTGGTTTATGTCAAGATAAGCCTAGCCAGAGGTTTTGTTCAGGCTTGGGAGTCATCAGGAAGAAGGTTGAATCCTTGAGAAGTTTGATTGCTTGTATGGGGTTCATCTCCTAACTTGGGAGTCATTTGAAGACTAACAGAGGGTTGTGAAGCTTTTATTATGGATATAGTATGTGGATAGAGCTCATGGAGTGCCTAGAGGGTCATGATAGATCTCAGACAAGGGTTTGTGTTAAGTGCAAGAGCCATAGTTGAAGTTGGTGTCACTAGGGTTTCATCTGGTCAACCCTGTGTCAAATGTGCAAATTGAGGAAAGTCAAAGCCTACTTCTAGGTCATTGAGTTCATGAAATGATGTGTTGAAGCATGTGAGACGTTGTTTTAAGAACAAATCAAGAAGAATCAAGAGTGGTTGAAGTTGCTAAGTCAGGGTTCTTAGGGTAAAATCCCCTTCTTAGTGCCAAACTTCAAGGCCATGTAATTCAAGATAAAAGTATCATATGACTTTGGCATCCACATGAATGTTGTAGAGGATGTTCATACCTTTAATTTGAGTACTAGAAGTCCTCAAGAGGATTTATAGAACTCAAGTTATGGTCCAGACAAGTTACAGGTCACCAGATGAATGTGAAATTTATCTATGAAAATCAATTAATTTCCAAGCTACTTTTGACCTAGAAGGAAGTTTCACATGACCCTTTGATAAACATGAAAGTTGTTCCCTATGATCTTAGCTTTCCAAAAAGTCCTATAAGTCCTTGAGATGATTTGTAGAACTTGAGATATGATGAATACAAGGCAGGGGTATTTTGGGAAAGTGAGATTATAGGCCATTTTCAATTATAGGTCAAAATCTCCAACTTGCAAACTTCAAATGAAGTTTTTTTCAACATGAAACTTGCTCAAAATGGGATTTTAAGGTCAACCATGGATCAAGGAGAGATTTATTTGACTTGTAGCAAGATTTGATTCAAGGATGCTTGAAAAAGGGGAATTAAAAGACACTAAACTTGAAAAATTCAAAATAAATTCCATGTGCTCAAACAAGACCAAGTAAGGACATATTTTGAGTGGAAAAATCATTCTAAACACTTTTTCATTATTAGAAAATCCATTTGAGGCTTATTTCTTGGTGTTTCAATTTGATACTTCAAGAATAAGTAACACATCCAAGATCACTCATAAGGTACAATTAAGCTCCCAATTTGATTCATACATTCTCACCATGTAACCAGCAACTCATGTGAAGCTTCTAGAAGCTGGAATCAAAGCAAATTCGTTTTCACCATTGTTGGATTTTTGGAAAAAAATTGAAAAGTTGGAAATCTTAAATTGGGCCTCCAATGGGCCTCCAAATCATTCCAACAACTTCTATATATTCTCTATGATGATTCTAGATCATGTTTGACAGTTATTTGGTGCCAAAAACGGTTATGGAGGTTTGAAGCTTCAAGAGCAAAAGTGGAAAAGTGAATTTCGTTTCAAGAGCTTCTCAAGCCAAACCAAGGATTCCAAAAGCTTCCACATACATCATTGAGTAAATCTGCAGAAGATTGGATCAAGATTCCCGCCATAACCGCTCCAATTCAAAGCTCCAACTCAGGGTTTTACATTTCGAATTTATGCTCTGTTCTTGATGAATTAAGATAGAATATGCATGTGGTTAGGTAGTACATGGACCATAGATGGATTTTGGATGAAAAAACTGAAGTTTAGAGACAATTTTAGGATGAACACTATTTCTTGTTGGTTATGGATCTCTCTGTTCTTGAAGATTCAACTCATGTGTCATACCCCAAATTTTTCCTACCTTTGTACAGTCTCTATTCTGTATATTTGCCCACTTTCTTTATTCAAAGAAAGTCCAAAATATATTAGAGGATCTCAAATCAGACGTGCGGGTAGTGGTTCAGGACACCTGGTTGGAGCTAATTTTTGCAGAGTTTTCAATACAGTGTATATTTTAATGAGGACAGATTGGAGTTATGATATACTCCAGGAACAACTCAATTTATTTCATATGGTGGTTGGGTTTGTGATACTGTTTTATATGCCATTCTGGGTCAATTTTATGTGGATCGGGATGTGTAGGAGCAGTGACTAATTCAATGTGTTGGTTCAAGAAGAATTCAAAGATCTGCGGAAATTATTTTTTTAATGAAAAGTTAATTACAAAGAACATCAGGTGCAATTTGGGTTCAATTATTTTTGACTCATTGCCTTGGAGATTTTAATCAAAATGGATGCTAATTCAAGAATAAAGATCAAAGAGTTGTTTCAAGATGCAAGTAGCAATTATCAAGACCTAAAGGAAGTCATAATTCAAATTGTGATTCCGTTATTGTATTTGCAAATCCCCAAAGCCATGAATTAGCATTAAGCCCAAGTTACAATAGGCCAAGTCCATCACGAAATTTGCAAAAAGAAAAAAAATAGTCTAGAAGATCATTGTTTTGTAAGTCCATTTCATAAGCAAAATCCTCCAAAGAGAAAGAAGTCTTGTTATACTTTTTGTTGCAAAGGTTTATACACCATCTGAGGGTTATTACAATGGGTTGTCAAGAGTCATTAATGTCATATTACCAAGGCCCGTGACATGATGAGAGTCAAAATTATACTATAAGGTTCAGATTTTCAAGAATCCCATTCAAAAGTTATAAACTTATTACAAAAGGTAGAAAAATGTGGGCCATCTCAAGTTCATTCAAAATAATTTCAGCAAAAGCCATCACATACCAATAAGTTACGACCAGTTGCAAAAATACATAAAGGAAAAGCTTTCCTATGGCCCACTGTGTGACCATCATTACACAAATTTGATATTTTAAGCTAAAAATGACAAAATAGTTACAACAACTTTGATCTCGTACGCACCCACGTTCTCCCAAACTCGTCCAATTCCACAAATCATTCCCGTGAGTCTTACCACGATTCACGAATAGAACCTGCACACAAAAAAAAGAAAACGATTTATGCGTGGGTCTCCTATGCGCAAGACGTGTACGGCTGCGAAAATCCATGATGATGGTAGCACTTCCTGTATGCACTGATCCACCCATTCCATGACTCATGACCTGCACAATAATTTTCAAATGAAAAAGAGACAATTACCATGAACTATTTTCATAATTTACAGAAATGTAGTTGCAAAACCAGATGAAAAGAAGAAGAAATTGAGTCTTGAAGGCACATAAGGGATGTTACCAAACAACCATCACAATTAAACTCCCCATGTCATGGAATACGCGTGGCAATTTCCAAATAAAGTCATTCAACAGAAATTCATAAAGGCATCACGAATTGACTTGGAGGCTTTGACATAAATCCCATGCTATACAGGCCCTTTCCATTAACCCAAGCGCCGATTCGCGGAAGCTGCGCAAGCCATGCCTTGAACCAATTCAAAGCCAGCTCCGTCTTAGCCAACACTAACTAATTTCTGCATAAAAATCAGCCATTTATCACTTGATACATGACCCCACAGACTTTCTGTAATGTGCAAATTCAACACAAAAAAACCTGTGAATAACCATATGTGATCCAAGCCCTCAATTCACGCAACGCATAAAGCCATCTCCTAGACCGCAAAACACGCCTTCAGTACACCTATAACCGGCATCAACTTGGCTCCTGCGTCAGCTTATGACTCACCTGCACAGACAACAACAAAAATCGTGATTCGAATTCAACCGGAAACAATACGAAAAATAGATAAAATTTGAAGAAAAGGGAAAGAAAAGTGATGAAGTGAAACACCAGTTGTAATATTCTTTTTGACAAAAGCAATTTGATGTCGTTCCGTATGCCGTCCACAACGCACTCACCGAAGCCGTAATTTGTGTTCTTTACTTCATGACAGATCCTCCTGCATAAAAAGAAAATGGCAGTAAGAAGGAAAGCCTCAAAGAGAACGTTATGAAACGCACCGGACCTGCATAAGGTTCGACGGATATGGCAAAGCGTAATGACAATTCATAAGCTGTGAAAATGTACAAACCGTACAGCAGCTCACAATAAACTGAAACTTCATGTGCAAAACCTTGACTTTACGCAATGCAGTAATATGCCTTCGTATGTGATTCGCAACTTGCAACAATAATACTCCTTCTTCATACTGCAAGCCACTCCAAGCCATTACAAGTTTCATGAACTGTGCCTGCAAAGTAAAAAAAAATAGTTGTTATGCACGCGCGGCAACAATAAAGGCAATGTGACCTGTTCAAATCTCGCAACGACCATTGTTCATAAAATTTCAAAAAAAATCGAGAAAAGTGAGAGTTGAGCGACAGAAACAATATGGACATTTCACCTGCAGAATTTCTGGCGAAGCTCTACACCCGCACCTCAAGGGCGTATGAATTATGATGTAGCTGCTCCTCACGCATGAAAGCAAGACCTGCGCATCTCATATTACTGTCACCATAATTCCGTCATGGAAGTGATAAAACACATGATACAACAGCAGCACAAGCAACCTTTGAAGTCGACTTCACATTCCCTTTTGACAGAGTATAGTGTGTGGCATTAACCAAAACGTTTGCATCCTCAAAAAATGATTTACCTACCAAGTATGTCGAAGAATTGCAGAGGCAAGTGTGTGTCTCATGTTCCACACAGAGGGCTCCCTGTCAGTGTAAAGAAAAAAAGGAATCTCATGGTTAACTGGATACGCAATGGCATCGAAGTTCGTAGAGCTGCAGGAGAAGGTGAGGAAGAATCTGCTGAAGATGTTACTCACCTGGTTAATCCGGGGCTATCACCTTTTATAATGTTGCGGGCATTTACTTTATTTCCCGGACTTTTGATCACGGACATACTTGTTGCTGGCTTGCCTGTATCACGAGTTACCGCAGCTATATGGTGTTGTCTTGGCTTCGCCGCATCACATACCACAAACTGCCAAATGAAAAGGAAAACGATATTAGGCACCAGGAAAGTGTGAGTAAGATGCTAAGGTTATAAGGATGAGTAATGTAATACGTATCGTATCGCATCTCTTGCGCAGGTCATTATGTCGTCCAACCACAGTTTCACTTACTACAAGTCATTATGCGGTCTAGCTGCGGGTTAAACATCACTTGGTGACCAAAAGGTTTGCCGAATTTCAAATCATGATCTGACTGCTTCGGTTCCCAGTTCAAACCTGTTAAGAAAAGAGAAATAGAATTGTGTCAATTTTTGGGGGATTCAAAGAAACAGAGTCGCAAGCTTATGAATTCAGGTTAAAGGACATGAAAAGTGGAAAGATTAATGAGTTCATAAGAATGCTTTCAAGCCATCTTCAAGCAAAGCTTATTCCTCTTGCCAGATTGGTGGCAGCAGCTCTCTATCATAAGCAAAGTCAAAGCAGAAATCAGTGAAAAGTGCAAGTCATCTATTCTAAATATTTGTTCAAAGGCTATAATACACATCAGCAAAATAACAAACAGTAAAAAATCACATTTTACTAGCGGTGAAATCAGGGATGATAAGGCGTTGTGGCAAAAAGATACTACCTCACTACAGACAAAATAGGAGATTGAGTAGGAATCTTTTCTGAGGACCCTTCATTCCACACAGCACACCACTCCTTCCACTTTTACCCTTCTCCATCTGATATAAAGAGAAAAGGAAGATTGTTAAGAAAAACCTAATCTAAGAATGAGCCTCCAAACCCTAGTTACAGTGCCAGTCGCCCCAGCTCCCTCATCCATCTTCACCATTCTCCTCATAACAGAACAATGACAACCTCCATTAAACTTCCTCAGTTCACCTTCTACCACACCCAGATTCCCAGAATCTCCTACCTCAAACTATTCTCCGAAAACCTTATTCCAGAAAAATCAATCAATTTCCATATCTTTTTCAAGAACACGATCCATCCTCACTCAAATCCTTCAACTTTCATCTCCAACAAACAACTCCTTCAAACTCACTATGTAAACTCCATTCTCCAACCATCAACACTCACCAACCATTGTGAACATCAAACTTCCATAAACATCGAAACATCTTCAACTTCTCCATCATCTATTACAACCCAGATTCATCACCTTCCTCTCAACGAACTCTCTCGCTGAAACCATTTTAGTCTATATGAAACCTCCTCCGCGAAACTTCAAACAACAATCACTCACCACACGACCTTCCATCTTCTCGAAAATGACAATCAACAACCAACTCAGACAACCTTTGACCTAAATCAATCGATAATCCGCAAACTTCATCACTAACATCGCACGTTTTCCACCATTAATCAAATTCATCAACCGTTCTTCTTCCATCTTCAGATAACTTCAAACCCCTTTTTCAAAAACCCGTTTTCACTCTAGACCCAACAAACCCGAAAATCCCAAATCCAAAGTCAAATTATATGGATGATTAGAAACACAGAAACCAAACGAGGTTGGAGAGAGAGGGTTGAGATGAAAAGGAAAGCGAATCCGGGAGAGATTCGAGAGAGTGAGAGCGTGAGAGACGATGAGAGAGAGCGAAAGCAGAGGGGTTGGTCTTGAGCGAGTAGGAAGAGACGACACTTGTGCTGCGTGTTTTCATTTTGTTTTTTTTCTTTCTTTCTTTTTTTTTATTATTATTATTCATTTTTTTATTTTGTTTTTCTGCTGCTGATTAGTTTTGTTAATTATTGGGTTTAGAAGTCCATTTGATCTCTGTTGCACCCTTTTGTTTCTACAAATCCTCCTGTTTTGTTTTATTCATTAATATGCAAATATTTGGTTTATTTCATTTTAAAAGTTTTATATAGTGTTAGAATATTTATATTTTTAGGAGTTATCTCATTTTTTATTTATCATTGGACATTTTGTCCCATTTTCCTCATTTTTGGTCGATGACGAGATTACCGCCGTTTAGCCGTCAAATTATTGGCGTGAAACAAAGGATCTGAGACCACCTTCTTTTTCCGATTTTATTTCGATTTTTGGATCAATGAAGTCTTTTATTCGTAAGCGTCGCGTATCGAAGTTGATAACCTTCTCGATTTCAAATCTATGGTGAATAACCATTGGGGTCATTTTCCGTACTTTGAGATCGTGATAGGCTACCTTCGATTAATCGGCATTATGTTTGCGATTAAGACGAGATCCATTCTTTCGTGTCCCGATTCGATTCATTAACCATTAAATTTAATTTCCGTTAAATATTATTGTGAATATTATTGTCATATTATTAATCATATTATCATATCTCATTATTCACATTCATTCACCCATATTCGAAAATACCTAATAAATTATCGAAACCCCTAAAAGCCAAATTGGTGGACTGTTGGATCTTTGGTCATTTGCAGGTATCCTAACTTTGAGTCGTTCCCGAATTTGCTCAAGGTGTAGTTTAGAACACAAATGCACACACACGGCTTTCTCTTGGGCTACCTTACAATGAGACCCCTTTATTTCGTGCAATCCCGTGTAACTTACATGTACCCTTCCCCATTCTGATGTATGTTTCGCATTTCTTTGATTATTAGTTTATCTCCTAGGAGCACCCATAGGGACTAGAGCGGATCAAACTATTTTCAAACTAATTCTCGATTCATCATCGAGCCATTTTCAAACCCTTGTAAGTCGAGTGCTCATACGCATTCTCCATCAACCTACTACATAACTCGACCCTTGATGCGTAAGTCAAGTCAGTCACGTTTCTCAAGCCATGTACATTACACGCTTTGCACGCGATAATAAGTCAAACCCTTGATCCAACGTCAAGTGGATTTTCGAAACAAACTAACAATCAACTAACAACTATTCAATTATTTTCAAGGTGTAAAGAGTAGGTCCAAGTCTTTGATCTTGCTTTTAGTTGTTTATATGCGAGTTATCTTATTCGTGTGTGAGCAATTGACACCTTTAAATAATATTAAACTCGACAATATTCAACCATCTCCAATTACTCATCCTTTCACTCACTTTTCAAACAACTTCTTTTACGATGAAAAAGATAGTGTCCCAAGTCTTTGGTTCGCTCTCCCGACTACTTGGATCCGAGAAGCCTTTCTCAAGCTTCAAGTAGTCGTCATCCGACCAATCTCATCCTTTTATACACCTTTTCAAATTCAAACAACCTTCTTTTATGATGAAAAAGAAAGTGTTCCAAGTCTTTGGTTCGCTTTTCCGATTACTTGGGGTCTGTGAAGTCTTTCTTAAGCTTCAAGTGATCGTCATCATTTCAACCTTATCCTTTCAAACACATCATTCCTTCATGATGAAAAAGAGAGTGTTTCAAGTCTTTGGTTCGCTCTCCCGATTACTTGGGTCCGAGAAGTCTTTCTTAAACTTCGAGTAATCGTCATCCGTACCCACATCAAATCCAATTCAAACCCGTTTCTTTCGTGGTTGTTACCACGAACTACGGACGCTTTGATTCTTTATTCATTCTTGAATATAAGATACGTAGGCACAAGATTGCGATGATCTTGGCGAGCACACTTCTATCTTCCTCCATTATTCCTTCCACACAATCCCCTCCATCTTCCATTTCCCCCATCCTTACCCGTAGTCGAACTACGACGCTCTGATTTCTCATTCTCGTCTGAATGAGTATACGTAGGCACAAGGGCCCCAATCCTTGGCGAGCACCCTATCCTCTAATCATCCCATTTCCCCTAGCGTCTTTAGCCCTTATAGTACCGTTTTAGTATTTAGTAGTGAGAAGAGAAGAATTAAGTTTAGCTAACATCATCACAACTCGAATTAAGAGGTACCCGTTGAGTACAACGGACGTGAGGGGTGCTAATACCTTCCCCTCGCGTAACCGACTCCCGAACCCAGGAACATTTGGTTGCGACGGCCGTGTTCCTTCCGCGTTTATGAGGTTTTCTCGATATTTTCCTCTCCCGTTCATTCGAGAAAAATAAAGTTCGGTGGCGACTCTGTCGAACCGCATTTTCCGCGCCTTTCGCGCGAGGGTCGTATGTTCGAAATGAATTTTCGAGGTGCGACACATGTAAATAGGATATTTGGAATCCTTGTGATTTTTCCTTCAAGTTTGATCTAAATTTCGCGCGAAACCGTTAAGATTTGAGAGAGATAGAAGTGCTCGAATATTGCCGGAAAGCTCACGGCCGGTCACGATGCCTTGCTGCGTTTTTCCCTCTTTGACGTTTAATTGGAGAAGACAATACAGCCTCCGTTGGATCGCGTGGAAGAATTTGACCAAGTCCGTCAATCCGAAGGCCTACAGCGCGCCACGTCCCCCTCATCAAAACTACGTAGTTTTGTTAAATGAAATTCGCTGGGCTTCTCACATAATGATACTCGCACCTCCTCTACACGGGCCCAATCCAGTTTGCCTTGGAATGCTTGCTGATTGCACCACCTTCCTTATTTCACTTAATATTCTCTTCTTTTTATTTTTTCTGTTTGCATGCTGTTAGATATTAATTCATTAAAAATAGTTAAATGATTCATAAAATCATAAAAACATTTTTTCTAGCTAGTTTGAGATGTGTATAATTGTGTCATATTTTTTATTTTGATTTTCCATTTCTTTTTCAATTAATTTCGTATTTTCTCCTTTAATGTGTTTTTAATGGTTGAAAATGGAAATGCATGATTTGCTGATTTTGGTATTGACTCATATTTTTGAATTTTCTTCTAATTCTTTGTATGCTAGCTGTAGACTCCTTGATTAATTTGTGTAATTTTTCTCAGATTTTTTTAGAGCCTTTAAATGTAATTTTGAATTAAATCTTAGTGACCCTCCATACTTGATGTTTCATTTGCATACCTCATATTGTTCTTGCTCTTTGAACCCTTTCCTCTTGGATTTTCCCCCCATCCTTTTGGATGTTGATTATGTACATATTAAGGTGATTTCATGATTTTTGTGGTAATTTTTAGATGGCTTTTGGTGCTGTTTTAGAATTAAATCATTAGACCTCCCATTTTAGGCTTCCCCCTTAACACCTTGTGGTTTAAGAATTGTTTAGAGACTTTCCCATTAGGTTTAGCCCTTGGAGTTTCTACTATAGATACCTAAAACTCTTAGGTTCCCTTAGAAAAAATCATAGGATTTTAGAAGTAGTTTTAGTATTTTAGTTTGAATTAATACTTAGACTAGTCTTAACATGCTTCTAACTTAGTCTTTCCCATTGATTGATTTCATTAATGACTCTTGGCATGAGATAAATTGTTCATTCCTTTTGATTGTTGCTTTATACATGTATGAGCTTCTGTTTGCTTGATTATAATGATTGATTTTGAGTTTTGGTTTCCCTTTGATAGCTTTCTTGTAGCTTGTTCAAATTAGGGCTTAGGAAGAGCTTTAGAATTGTTCTTTCTTTCTTCGAATAAATATGGATAGCTTTGGTTGCTTTCCATTCCATCCTATGATTCAAAGTACTCATGTGAAAGCCTCATCTCTCCTTGGATGGATGTATGGCATGTCATAATGAGTAGAACTTTTGAGGATGTCTTTCATGGATGCATGGTTGAGTGTCATGATGGATTCCTTTGGTTTCCATCATGCTTCCCATCATCATACCTTCATCTTGTTGATTCTCTTCATCCTTGTTGGAGTAGCTTGTTAAGGATTGAAGATGGATCATTCATTTCCTTCTCTTGAAGATGGCTTGAGCTTGGAGATTGATTTGCAGACTGTAGATTGGATTGTTGTCAGAGAGTGGCTTTGCTGTGAAGCTGTTGATTTGCTTTCTTGATTGTCTATTTTTCTGGATTGCTTTGCTGTATTGATGTGACTTGCTTGGAGTGGTGCATTAGAAATAGGCTTCATGTAGATGATCATAGGCCTAAGAGCATCCTAAGGGTTGAGCTTCTCCCCTTGATTGTTTGCATTAGAGGTTGACTGTTTCCCTCTGCTTGCTTTTTACTGTGTGGCTTTGCTTGCTGGTTTAAGGTCGAGCTTCTCCCTTGCCTGTGTTGTGTGTGGCTTTTGTGCCTTGTTTGCTCTAGAAGTAGAGTGTGACTCCTTCTGCTTGTGTGATGCATTGCATGCATTTTACTTACAGCATTTCATTTACAGTAATTTCTTTTCAACTTTTATGTTTACTGTTGCTTTCCTTTGCCATGTTCCCCTAGGAACTTTGACTTCTCTTGTTCAAGAGAAGTTATGACAAACATTAGGGTTCTAACCAGGCATAATAATATTAGTTAGCTTCCCTTATAACCTCAACCATAGGATAAACATCACATGATGACTATAGGATAGAGTCAGTTTCCCCTTAGTTGTGTCTTTCTCTTCTCATCTTCAAATACAGTTAAAACACTTAATAAAGGATAACACATGTTGTGTGTTACGAGCCTTAAGCTACTTGAGAAAGAGTTATGGGAGGGTTTACCTCACGTAACTTGAGTGTTTAGTGTGGTACCCTTTGGGTGACATGCGACGCATTCACTCTTAAGTCCAAGTCTTTAGTGCAACACGATCAAAAACACTTCTTCTGTAAAAGACTTAAAAAAAAAACATTCAAATCTTTTTTGTCCTCTTGGACCGTTAATCAGGAAAACCCTTTTCTTAAAGGAAAGTTCTATTAACTTTCAGTTCTATCACAAACGGTAACACCTAAGTCTCCAAAGGTCGAGCTGCAAACACCAACTGCTGGAACTGATTGTTAACTTTACTTGGATAAAAGACGCTGAACAAACCTGTGTTCTTTGTAGCCCGAACTATGTTTGCTCTGATCTTTCACGTTGTGTGAAAGTACGTAGGCACGAGATGCGATATCTTGGTGAGCAAACTTCCCCCCTTTTCCCGTAGTTAGGCGAACTACGTTGACTCTGATTTCTCGTTCCAGACGGGAATACGTAGGCATAGAGCGCGACGCTTTGCCGAGTCATTTTCTTTTCTTTTCAGACCAGACCTTTAGCATAGATAGATATAATCAACCCGTCAGATAAATACAACAAGCGTGGATCCCATCGAGTACGATGGACGTGAGGGGTGCTAATACCTTCTCCTTGCGTAACCGACTCCCGAATCCAGACAATGGTTGCGATGACCTTGTCTTATACCTTTGCGTCAGGTTTTTTCCGATCGTTTCCTTTGTCGTTCTGAGGGATAAATAATGAAAGGTGGCGACTCTTCTGTCTTGCCGGCCTCGTTTTTCGCAGTAGCGACAGGCTGCTGTAAATATAGGTCCTGGAATGTCTGGTGGTGTGAAGACCTTCTTTGGTAGTGAACCAAAAGTCAAACCCTCCAAAGCATTCAAACATCCAAGAAAGGTCAAGGCAAACTTCAGGGATCCTGTAAATTAGGTCAAGTTTATTGATGGATGTTTTTTAGGTCAACGTTAAGTTACTCAAGTTTATTCATGGTTGTTTTTTAGGTTAAGTCTATGATGCCAAAGAAGAAGAAAGTCCCAGAAGCTATGAGTCAAACCAGAAAGAGTGAAAGACTCAAGACTATAATAATAATAAAAGACATCAAGGGGTCTGGAAAATAACCTAAAGATCCAGTTGTGTTCACTGAAGATGATACATCAAAACAACCAAAACAAAAAGGAAGAAAAAGTTGGGAAAAAATTCAAAAAGGCTTGACTCAATGAGGATGAAGTTTGAAGAAGTTGAATGATCTTGTTTTTTGGGCTATGTAACCATAACTGTGTTTTTTTGTAGACTCTGATTAAGTATGCTTTTTGTGTCTATGATGTAACCTATGATCATTTGTACTCGATATACAATGACTTGTAATTTTGGTCATCCTTTTGGATCAAACTAAGTCCATATGTTGAATTTGAATACTTTGAATTCCTATGTTTTTAATGAAGTTATTTCATGTCAGTTTGTTTGCAAATTATGATGTCAAAAGTGTTACCAAACTTTTAGGGGACATAATGCTGAAAATGAGGCTAAATTTAAGGAAACATCATGCTAAAATTTAAGATGTTATAAAGTCAAAATTTAGATGTTATGAGTCAATTAGAAGACAAATTATAATTGAAACATAAATCCAATAAAAACACACAGAAACACAGTGATCAAACACAATTCTTATAAATTGAACATCCACAATTTCATTACATTGATAATCCAATATTCCATTACAAAGCATTTCATGACATAAACTACTTAGCATATCAACCCAAAATTCCATTACATTAATCCTCCTAAATTCAACAATTATATTTCATAAATTGATACACATTAATCATAACAGAAAATACAAAGCATATCATCTTGATTTTTCCAACCCATTCCTCTACTCTCAATTTTGCTTGCATCTTCATGTTCTTCTTCTTCGAACCTTCGTACAAATCTCTCAATAAATCAACCGTATCAAATTCCTTCATCCTTTTATTTTCTACCTGATCAAAACCATTATCATCTTCTTCGACAAGATCTTCATCCCATACAAAATGATCACAAGAAAAGTAACCAACTATCATAAATAGAATGAGAACCCCTAACTACCTTAACAACCCACTAACCAAAATAGAAAATACAACTTAATACCCCCTCTCAAGTTGGAGCAAAATCAACTGAGATGCCAAGCTTGAAAATTATAAGAGCAAAAGGAGACGGTTCAAGAGGTTTTGTGAAGATGTCGGCAAGTTGTGCAGAGCTGGGAATAGGTAGAAGTTGGAATAGTTTGACAAGAAACTTTTCGCGTAGAACATGACAATCATTTTGTATGTGCTTTGTGGGTTTGTGAAAAATGGAATTGGAAGCGATATGTCAAGTAGATTGGTTGTCACAATACTAAATAATAGGACAAACGAAAGCAACATGCAAGTCGTAGAGGAGATAAGTTAGTCACTATATCTCGCAGACGGTGGATGCGAGAGCATGATATTCAACTTTCGATGACGAGAGAGAAATAGTTTGTTGCTTATTGGATTTTAAGAGATGAGAGAATATCCAAGGAAAATGCAAAAGCATATTATGGATCATCGTGTGTCACTGCAAGAGGCCCAATCAGAGCCATTAAATGCCTTGATGTGCATAGCAGATGAGGAGGAAAAAAATAGTCCTTCGGATGGTGATTGTTTAAGGTATCTGAGAAAACGACAAACAGCTTGGAGATTAAGAGAAGACGGAGAAGACATAAATTGACTGAGCTATTGCACACTGAAACTTATGTCAGGTCGAGTAGTGCACAAATAAGTTAACCTTCCAATGAGCCTTCGATAAGCAGTGGCATCAATGGGAGGAGATTCATCAAGAATGGAATATTTATGTGTTTATCATAGGAGTTGGAGAGGTTTTTGCAACAATGAGGCACATGTCATGTAGTAATTCCAGAGTATATTTACATTGACAAATGGAGATACCATTGGGAGAACGTGAAACTTCAATAACAAGGAAAAAAATGAAGGTCTTTGATTTTGAAATGTGTGTTGGGGATAATATTAATTTGATGTATGCCATTGATGTCATTGTCAGAAAGATAATCAACGTAAGTAAGCAGAATAATGCAGTGGCTGCCATGAAATTGAGTGAAGAGAGAGCACTATGAAGCAGACTACTTGTAGTGCAAGGAAAAAAGTAAGGAGGAGATTTTAGAAAACCATTTTCGACTGGTCTATTTTAATTCATAAAGAGACTTATGAAGTTTACGTACAAGGGATGGATTGGAGGGATTTAGCCAGGGGAGATTTCATGTAGACTTCTTCATCAAGGTGGCCATGCAAAAATGCGTTATTAACGTCAATTTGAGTTAAAATGCTAATTCTGAGATGCAACTATGGCCAAAAGAAGTCGAACAATTGTTATTTTTACCACTGGTGAAAAGGTGTCCAAGTAATTTATGCTTTCAGTTTGAGTATAGCCTTTTACATCAAGTTGTGTCTTGTATTGTTTGATGGAGCAATCAGTATTTTGTTTGATTTTATAGATCCACTTGCAGCCAATGCTTTTCTTGTTGGGAGGTAAAGGAGTCATGATTCATGTCTTATTGTGTTGGAGAGCTTGAAGTTCAGCAAGCATAGCCTAATTTCAACAATCATGTTATGAGCCCTGTTTGAATGTGGTGGGTCCGGTTTCATAAATAATGGAATGAAGGTAGTGAGTTGAGTCGGGAGAGAGATGACTAATGTTTGTGTGATGTTGAATATGGTAAAGGGTGTTTGGTGTAGCATGGGAATGAGAAGAAGTGAAGGAGTTGCAAACAAAATCTGCAAGGTGTTTAAGTTTTTGAATAATTTGGTTGGAAACACGAGATACAATAGGTGGTGTAGAGACATGTATGATTGACAGCAAAGTTAAAAAAAAAACCTTTGTGAGATGAGATTGAAACATGATAGCATGAGCCACATTCAAAATATGTATGTGTTTTCTCTCAGCTACAGCATTTTGTTTTGGTGTTTCTATGAAAGTTCTTTGATGTAGTATGCATTTGTTTTTGTAGTAGTCATGCATGAGAATCTCCTTGCCATTATCTGATCTGATCTGTTTGACATGTGTGTTGTATTGAGTTTGAACCACGTTGATGAACTGCATAATTAGTGATGTAGCTTTAGCTTTGGATTTTATGAGTAAAATCCAAGTGTGCCTTGAGTAGTTATCTAGAATGGTTAAAAAATAAGCATAACCATGGATAGATGAAGGTGCAAAGGGACCCAATATATCCATGTGGATTGGCTCGAAAGTGGAAGTAGATTTAATTGTGCTTAAAGTAAAAGATAATTTGGTTTGTTTAGCAAAACGACAGGAATCACATATAGAAGAAGAGTTATCATGAAGATAAGTAGAAATTTGTTGTATAACTTTCAATACATTGCGTGAAGGGTGGACTAACCTATGGTGCCAAAGGCTATATTTTCTATTACATTTACTAGAAACATTACTATTATATTTAGCATAAAAAGCATCAGCATGGGAACACATAGGTATATAAGCATCCTGAGTCAAAATGTACAAGTGATTATGCATTTTAGCAAGCCCAATCGTCTTCAATGAAGGTAGTGCCTGAATGGTGAAAGAACAATGATCAAAAACTAGTTTGCATTTGTTATTAATAGATAATTGGGAAATAGATATAAGGTTACAATTGAAAGTAGGAACATATAAAACATGATGAAGGGTTAAATTATCATTGAATATTACAGTGCCACAAATTATAGAAACAATGTTAGAGCCATTAGGTAGTTTAATGCTGATAAGATTCATAGAGTGATATGAGTAAAAAAGATGAAGGGAAGAACATATATGATCTATAGCACCTCTGTCAAGAATCCAACTATAACTGGGTGAACTTACATTAGAATGGATGAGAGATTGATGAGAACCTGATGAAGATGTATTGATGATGTGAGAATCAGAAGAACTCGAAGATTCAAATTGATGGATAAGTGCTACAAGTTGGTTGTCATGGAGGAGGGAATTTCTACTTTGTCTTCTTGAGCTTCAGTTAGGATGGGTGTTGTTCATCATCAGTTGCAATGTTGTTGGTGGAACCTGATTTATCTTTGAAACGAATGCCTGGGGGAAATTCATGCTTGAAATAACATGTATCAATGACATGCCCAGTATTGCCACAGAAAGAGCAAACTTTAGAGTTGTTGGAGTATCTGGTTTGAGAAGGAGGTTTGTCACGACCTTTACTTTGTTTAGGGATGAACTGGTTGGAACGAGGAGTTGGGATTGAGCCAAAAGTATGTAGGAATTATCAGTAGAAGATGGGGATATTAATTGGCGTTCTTGTTGCAAGATTGAAGAGAAGAATTTGGGTACATTAGGTAAGGGCTCGATCATGAGGATTTGTGACTTGATATTGTTGAAACTATCGTTTAAGCCCTTCAAGAAGCAGATAACATATTCCATGTCATCTTGTTTCTTGATGGTTTCATGGGCACCACAAGTGCATGTTGGTAGAACTCTGATAGTTTACAGATCCTCCTAAAGAGTATTGAGTTCATTGAAATAAGTTGTGCTAGATTTTTCGCCTTATCGTATAGAATGGATATGTTGAAGAAGATCGGATAACCCGGAGTGATCATTCTTGGAGAAATGGTTTTGGAGTTCTATCCAATGTTGTGTTGCATTGTCCATATAGATGGTGTCGAATAAAGGGTCATCCTCTATTGAGCCTGCAATCTTACCATTGACGAATTTTATCTTTTATCTTATTCTTGGTGAGAAGAGTATGCTTCATAGACTGGCTCCAAGATTCATAATTGTGTTTTGATAGTGGTGGTGTAACAAAAATTGAGCCAAGAATTTCAGTAGGATGCAGGTAATACGGGCTACAATGATCAAGGGCGGGATTCTTGGATGTTGTAGTGTTGGTGTTATTGTTATTGTTGGTCGTATTGTTGTTATTATCTTCACTATCACTAACTATGATTGTAGATTGTGAAGAAGCTCAAGAATGGAAGGAATAGGAATGTGAATAGTGCGGATGTGTTTACTCACACTACTAATACCATATAGGGATTTTTATGAATGTGCATTTGTGAGCTTAACTTTACATTGATCAAGGAAGAGATATATATTAACAAAAGGTGGCTTGGATAGCAAGCAAAGTAACTAACTACCCTAAATAGAATGAGAAACCTAACTACCTTAACAACCCACTAACCAAAATAGAGAATGCAGCTTAATAATATATATAATTCAATTTAATTGATATATAATAATCATATATAAAAACATTATATTATTAGTTAAACACAGGAACAATCATTTGCATGTGCAAACAATTCTACAGCACATGGCCTTAATAATTAAAGAGCCCCAAAAACCTATACATCCCTCTCATGTAAATTGTAGATCCTTTTGGATTGACCATTTGGATTGACTGCATTTTGCAAAACAACAACATGGAAAAGTGTTTAAAGTGTTCAAGATTAATCTAACTTGCTTAATCTTTATGGTGGTGTATAACGAACACGTGTTAGATGTGATGTCTCAGTATGTTGGTATATACGCATTGTGCAACAGGTCTATGCTGCTATGGTTTGGAAGATTTTCTAGACAAAGATTGGATGAGATGTTATTGTTATTCATTTAGCAATATGATTAAGTGATTTGTTTGACATCTGGATGAAGATTAATTCAGATTTAAATGAAGATTTAAATTTGAATTTAAATTTTAATAAATCATATCTTGTTGGAGAGATTTATGAAATAGATAATATCTGATAGATTTTGTATTGATTCTATACGAAATCATATCAAATATTCAAGGAAAAAAGCCCAGAATTATTATGCTATATAACGAGCTCACACCTACATTGGAAAGAAAACATTCCCGTTGAATATTTTAGCTTGCTAGGTTTTACAAGAGTCCTTGTTATTTTGTGTACACCATATTATGTTTCAGTAACTTGGTATAGTTGTAGATTTATCTAGTTGAGCTGTAGATTCACCATTTTTATGTACACCTTTATGTGTCAGTAACTTGGCCTAGAAGGTTTGTCTAGTTGAGTTATAATATTCAACACTAATAATTGGGTTAAACACTAATCACTAGGATTTACTGATTGAGAGAAAGTGATATGGATTCTCATATTTATGGGGAGTCCTAAGTTAAAAGCCATTGGGTAGTGTTAGGAACAGACATTGAACAACACAGGGTTTGTTGTTGCTTCTAAGGGTTTGTTGTAATATTCAACACTGATAATTGGGTTAAAATATTAATAGTGAATTTTCATTCTTGGGTTGAAAGCCATCCCTTCAAACGTAGGTGTTGTTGCATTGAACTGTGTTAGCAATTATTATGTTCTTTATTTCTTTTCTACTTCATCATCTTGTACAAGTGAAATTGTGTTAATTATGTGGATTCTGGTCTAAGAAGTCTAACCAGTTGTCTAGGACATCGCGTTCGACATTTGTCTCCTGAGGAACAAAATTTTAATTGGCATCAGAGTAGACACCCTAGCATGTTGGGTGAGCTTCAAGGAAGATGTATTTTGCTCAAATAGAGATTATTAGAGATTGAGGATCAATCTAAAAACTACCTATTTTCGATGGCATCAATTATGATTATTGGGAGGCTGTGATGGTTTCCTTTCTCAAATCCATGGGAAAGAAAGCATGGAAATATGTGATAAAAGGGTGGAAACATCCATTGGTTACTTCTAAAGATGGAACTACTTGCTTGAAACTAGAAGCTGAATGGACTGATGTTAAAGATGATGAAACTCATAGAAACTCCAAGCTTTGAATTCTATATTTAATGGTGTACACAAGAACATGTTCAGGTGGATCAACACATGTTCAGAAGCTAAAGAAGCATGAGAGATTCTCAAAACTGCAAATGAAGGCACCTCTAAAGTTCATATTTCAAGGCTGCAGCTTCTTACAAATAAGTTTAAGAACTTGAGGATGAATGAAGATGAATTTATATTTCCACATCATATTATGGGATATTTCCAACACTTCCTTTCTCGTAGGTGGAAAGATGTCTGAAGAAAAGTTGTCCAGAAAAATTCTCAGATCATTGCCTAAGAGGTTTGATATGAAAGTGATTGTTATTGAAGAAGCTCAGGACTTGAGTAACATTAAGGTTGGTGAACTCATTAGTTCCCTACAAACCTTTGAGATGTCCATAAATGAAAGGTTAGAAAATAAGAAAAAAGGAATATCGTTTGTTTCCATTTCTAAATGAGATCAAGCTGATAAAGATGATATCCTTTCAGATGCTATAACTCTTCTTGGGAAAATTTTCAACCAATTCTTGAAGAACCTGAAAAGAAAGTGGAGGTCAAATTTCTAGGAAAAATGGTCTGACATCAGTTCCCAGGATAAAGGCAAGAATGAAGACAAAATCAATAGTATTAAGGGTACTCAGTGCTTTCAGTGTGAAGGCTTTAGACACATTAAAACAGAATGTCCTAACTTTCTAAAGAAGAAGAATATGGGACTTTCCATAATCTGGTATGATTCTAATGATGAAAGTGAAAGAGAAAATGCCAACAATATGATAGCTTACTCTGGAAAATATGAGGCGGACAGTGGGTCCAGTGATGAAGACATAACGAATGAGGAGTTAACTGCTAATTACATAATTTTGGTCACCAAGTGGGAGAAAGCTTGCATGGAAGTGGACAAAAAAAAACTAATGATTAATGATCTTCTACAAGAGAAGGTGAAAAAAGTTACTACCATCACTAATTTGAAAGAAATAAGTAGCCTCTTTAAACTCCAAGCTGGAAAACATGACAACATATATACGTATGTTGAACAACATGTCTAATATGTTGGATGAAATATTGGAAGTTGGGAAAATGTCCAAAAACTTGAAGGAAATATGGTTTAACCCCAGGTCTATGAGAAAAAAGGACATAAATCATCCTAAGAAATGTGTTCCTCCTTAGAACAAAACTGAGTTTCAAATGTTGGACCATGTGTCGTTGCATTGTGCACGACATGTGTATTCATATAATAGGAAGAACAGGAACTCGAACTCAAAAATGTCATCATTGTGGAAGATATTGGAACATAAGACCCTAGTTCTTTTGATTGTATGGTTATCCACAACCCTACAGTCAACTAAGACCCAAAAGGAAAGGGAATCATGCTCAAGCAGAGAAAATATGAAACACAAAGTTGAAGTCAAAGCCCTCATAGCTCAGATATTTGCTGGAGTGACTTCAAAGAATGATTGGTCTCTTGATAGTAAGTGCTCCAATCATATGACTGGTGAATATTCATTCCTTTAATAAGTCAAATCATTCTATCAAGGATATGTAACATTTAGAAATGGAAGAAAAGGAAGGATCAAGAGCACTGGAAAGGTGGCCAAGACAAGACTTACTTGCCTTAATGGTATGTTTCTAGTAGAAGGCTTAATTGCAAATTTGATAAGCATAAGTCAATTGTGTGGTCAAGTATTCAAATTAAGCTTCAACAAGGGTGAATTTGTTATCACTAGCAAAGAGCATGGGGAAGTTAATAACACATGTGTTTCAATATGCTTCCTTTCTTTTACAGAGACCAAGTGTTGAGCAGGATGTTACAACCCTAAATTGAAGGGCACTTATGTCCTTTGCATGGCTAATAAGTTATTACTAAGGAGGCGTGCAAAAAAGAATTTTCTCTCTCCTGTGATCATTGCCTCTTTACAAAATGGGCGCTATTATTAGATGGTATTTTCAAAAGTCCTATGCATTCTCTCATAATAAAGAACCAGTCTATCTCATTTAACCTAAGCATAACTTCTAATTTCTTACCATTCCAAACCCTTAAACCCAGTCTATAATGAAAATGGAGAGCAACAAGACTACCAAACCCACTCATATCACAAATGCTCATGGAGTAAAAATGTTTGGAGACAACCTACAAGAAAACATTTCCTCTAAGAAATCTAAGATTTTTGAGTCCAATAGAAAAATGGATGATAACAAGGTGATTCAGGATGTTGTGCTACTCAGGTTGATTGTGCCAATGGATGTTTCAACAACTAAATTCAAGGCAACTGGCCCAAAGAAGAAGAAAGCTTATAAATTGGTAAGTCCCTCTAAAATCTAATCATTTGATCCCATTGTGGGTGAAAAATATGTAGGTAGATACCATAGGGATAGAGTAGAAACAACAACTGAAGAATTTATTAAACCTACTAACATGCATAAATAAACTCATGTTGAACCTAATGTTGAACCCTATAGGGAAACACATGGCGAACAACCCTCTGAGAAGGATGTAACTGACCTACCTTTAGTGGATCATCGTGCGGATAATGTCTTTCATGGAAATCCTGCCTTATCTAGTGACATGGAATCCCAAGATAAAAAGGATAAAGGTCAAGGCAAGAAAAGTAGGTAAGAAGATCATAATAAAGTAGAAGAAGATGTTCCTATTGCAATAATTATGAAAAGGATTGTTGTTGGTGTCAACAAATCTCAAAAACATACTGAGGATGTTGTGGATGTGGATGAAGAAACAAAAAAGAAGAGGATTGTTAGAACAATGATAGAGTATCGGGATTTGTTATCGTCTCCACAGGGAATCTGTGATATTGCCGCCGTTCGACAGTTGTTAAGTTCTTAACTTATAGTAACAGGGGGGTTTTGGTTTTTTTTCACGGTAGCTTGCATAAAAAGAAGTAATAAATTGCGGTAAAAGTTTTTGGTTTTACGATTAGAGAAATATTGTCAAAGTTAGGGTTCGACGATCACTTTGCATGTATATGTTCGATAAAAAAAACTCATAAACTCCGTTAGATGATAAACACTTTCACAATATCCTCTCAATGTGTTTATTTCTAACACACATTGTGATTTTTCCCATTTTGATCCATTGTTGATTTCTCACACAATCTATCAAAATGACAACTTTTAGGGTTTGATATTTTAGTGAACAACCACACTCAAGACTATCTATAGCTCAAGAACATAGATGGATGAAAACCTAGGTAAAGAGTTGGAAAATATCTTTCAATCATAAACCAACACAAAGAGTTAACAATAAAACAAAGTTTTCACCATATATTTATCATCAAAGTGTTTACAAATGAAGATCATCCCATTTACATACAAAGCTTATGATCATCTACATCTAACCTTGACAAAATGAAGAACTTAGCTACTCATTTTCATGGTAGCTTGCACAAGAAGTTTCGAAAGACGGTTGATCAACATCCGAGTCGAAGAATCGAGTTTGGATGAGAATCCACCTTCTTTTTGGAAGATCTTGTTAAGAGATGAAGAAGAATGTGTTTTTGGGTTTCTAGGTCACAAAAATCACCTCTAGAGCAAAAACTAGTAAGAAAGAGAAAGTACAAGAAAAAATGATATCTTCTCAAAAAGTAGCCCCTGCTACTTATAGATAAGTGTTAATCTGCCACACTCGCTACCATGCTCGCCTAGCGAGGTCATAGCGAGAGTTCGCTACCTGCTCGCCTAGCGAACATGCTAGCGAGGTCTGGGATGTTGCTACTGGAAGCGTTCGTTGGCTTGTTCGCTAGATGCTCACCTAGCGAGTCCTTCGCTGCCTTCCTCGCCCCAAGCGAAGCTGATCAATTTGATTCTGTCCAAGTCTGGGAGTGTTCGCTGGCAGCTCGCTATGAGCTCGCCTAGCGAACAGCTCGCTGCCTCACTCACCAGAGCTTCGCCTAGCGAACTTGCTTTTGCTTGCCTTCTATCTTGATTCCTTCAAGTTCTACTCTCTCATGCCTAAATACTGCACAATAACACACAAATCAAAGGGACCAAGAGCATTTTACATAATGTTGCATATCAACAAAAACAAGGCGGTTTTGAACACAAACTTGACAAAAAGGAGTGTTAAATGTCCATATTTTAAAGCTCAAATAAGCAAAATTGGGAATCTAACAAGTATCATGTTGAAGCAAGGTCCCTTGCTACAAAAGAAAAGGAGAAGAATTAAAAAAGTTGCAACTGTTAAGTCCCCTATGAAGAAAACTGTGATATCTACTAAAAGTTATGGAGAAAAAATAAGTAAGGTAGAAATTCATTTTGCTAAGAAGAAGACTCTCAAGAGAAAACTAGTGGCATCTAGTGACTCTGACTATGATGTTGAAGTATATGTCCTGGACATTGTGACCTCATCTAGGAAAAAGATTCGAAGAAGGAAAATTTATGTTAATGTTCTTATTGTTCCTCTTGAGAATGTTGTTGGAGAAATTTCTAAAATATTAAATTGATAAATAATAGTGGTTAAATTAACAAAATAAATGGCCAAAAGTTGCAATTGTCTAGAATCAAACCAGAGACCTTATTGTGATAAGGTGTGTGGTCATAAGGTGTCACCACCAGATCAACACAACTTTTCATGAAATGGTTTGTTATTATTGATATATAATGGTTCGCGAATGGTCATATTTAAACCATTAAAACATTGTTTCTCCTCACCAATTATTACAGGTTTTTCTATAAATAGAGATACTTGTTAGGCATAAAATAGACACAAAAATTATTTGTTTTAAGTACCAAAAGTTATATCTAAGTCATTCTTTTATTTTTCTAGTGCACAAGAATAAATAATGGAACTTTATTCTATAAAATATCATTGATCGATATGCTTAATGTGAATATATTATTCATGTTAAGGTTTCCAAAGTATCCTAAAGGGGATTCTCCGGTTAACCCATTTGCATCCAATTTGTCTAAAATGATGGGGGAAAATCGGACCTAAAGCTTAGTGTAAACACACACTTTGAAATTTATTTTGTGCATTTTTCATTGTACCGTTTTCATCTTCTTCTTGTTCATGTTTTATAGCAGACCCCAAACACAAGATATAACAATCTTTAGGTTTTATTTTTAATTTAATTTATACTTTATATGTTATTAATATTAAAGTATGCAATTTTAAAGAAGATGATAACAATTCTCAATGATGGTGAAAGGTACACAATTAATTTATATAGTTTTTAAAATTATAAAATTTTGACTAATGATTTTTTGTGAGTAATGTGTAGTTGGAACTTTGACGGAGTAATGAACATTCATGCTTCCTTATTCATAACCACGGTGAAAGATACATAATTCTATTAAATAAATAAATATATTCATAGTTATATATGATGTTTTGAACTCATGTATAATATGATGTGTTGAAAATAATGTTTATTTATGTTAAGTTTAACATGTGACATTAAATTTATAGATGCATGATTTATAAATTATTGATGTGAAAATGAAATGATTATGAATATGTTTAGTTTATGTGATAAACTTGAATGTAATATACATGCTAAATATCATTATTTGGTGCAATAATTTATTTTAATTAATAATGCATTATTTGTGATTGAAATTATTTGATGAAAAAAATCATGAATTTGAATCTATGGTGCATGTATTGGTAGCATAAAATGTTAAAAATATCAAGGACGTGCTTAAATGGTATTTTATTTGTGCAAGAATTTATTAAATTTAAAAGGATTTATCTCATATTATATGTGTATCATAATATGAAAATATTATTTCTAGTTCATCTTGACTTTAAAAATAATTTGGGTTAGATTAATGTAATTTGACAAATATTTATGGAGAAACATTATAGAAAATATTAATAATGTGAATTTATTATTTATTTTATATTATGACTTTTAATTGGATATACCATGTAACATTGTTAAATATGAAACATGAATTTATCACATAGAATTTGTGATACCTATGTTAGTATGCAAGAAAATTGTTTATTTTAAAAAATAGAAATGAATTTTATGGTGTTGTATTTATATGGAGTTTATGAATTACATGTTTGAATTCACTTCATGAAATAAAAGTTGGTCATGACAAATTTGTTTGATCGTGGTTGTCGATTGCTATAAATGTTTAATGAATTGAATATATTTCTGATATATTTAAGTGGAAGTAAACCTTCAATTTTAAAAGGTTAGTAAATGAAGAATGACATAAAAAATGTGTATATGGCAAAATAAATGACAAAAGTGTCATGGTGATAGTTTATCAAAACTATCAAGAATATAAATATATTCTATATATGATAATGGTATCGAATGTGACAAAAGTATCATAGTTCGATGATAGTTAGTGTATACTATCAAGAGTACATAAATTAATTACAGTAGTTGAAAGATTGAATATTCAAAGTTTGTTAAAGTTTGAAAATATTGCAATTCTTTGACGAAAAGATTGACAAAGATATGATGTCTTTGGACATAACATTGAAGACAATGAAGACATCATTAGGGATGTGGAACAAACTCATATCTAATTAATCATCGATAGTGGAAACTCAACTCACACTTGATTAACATTAAGTCTTGAGTTCAATGATGAAAGTAAATTATTAGAGTGATTGAAATACTTAATAATAGATACATTCCAAGGGGGTAAAAATACTTGGACCATAAGAAAAAATGTGGTAGGATGAGGTTTTCCTCTTAATAGACATATAACATATGTTTGCTAAAATGCATAATTCTGGGTTTATTTATGATATAGTCTACCTATATGAGAATGAAGTGGTGTCACTTCATAGAGTTCAAGGGCTTGACTCTTAAATTCTTATGAAAATAATATGAGACACAAGACCTTATTAAATGTGTCATATTGATAATTCGATCAATGATACCGAGATTTCATGTGTGAGTTATTCATGCTTGTTCTAATGAATAATTGGTTCAAAGTTTGTCTACACTACGCCAAAATTGATATTTTGTATCGCCTAATTTAATAGCGCTTTTAAAAAAAGGTGCTATTAAAAAGGAAACAAACACATCTATAATAGCACTTTATGGTCGGGCGCTATTATAGAGTGTAGACAATATGATTTTGATAGCACTTTATTAAAAAGTGCTATTATTATAAAGGAAACAAACATATCTATAATAGAACTTTTAAAAAAAGTGCTATTAAAAAAGAAACAAACATATTTATAATAGCACTTTATGGCTGGGCGCTATTATAAAGTGTTGACAATATGATTTTGATAGCACTTTATTAAAAAGCACTATTATTATAAAGGAAACAAACATATCTATAATAGCACTTTTAAAAAAAAGTGCTATTAAAAAAGAAACAAACATATTTATAATAGCACTTTATGGTCGGGCGCTATTATAAAGTGTTGACAATATGATTTTGATAGCACTTTATTAAAAAGCGCTATTATTATAAAAAGAAAAAGAAAAAAAAAGCAGAAATCGGAGAGAGAGGGATAAGAAGAGGATCTTCTTCTTCATTACAAAAGGGGAAAAACCCTTCTCTCCCGGAAAAAAAAATTCATCTGCCGCACCCTTTCCCCTCACCATCATCTTTCTCCTTCATTGGAACATCACAATCCAACCCTTCCTCTTCTTCCGTCGCGCTTCATCTTCTTCGACACACAACACAAACTCTCATTTTTGTCTCCACCCTTGATCATCACAATAACCTCCCTTCTTCACCCGTTTTTTTGTCGTTCAACCATCGTTTTAACACCACCTTCTCCTCTGATTCATACCCCCGACGACAACCTCTGAATCTCTCTTTTGACCACCCTCCTTACAACCCTCCTTGCCACCGCTCACCATTAACCACTTTCAATTTTATTCCTCTCATCAACCAACGCGGATCAGCACATTAAGTTTTCAACCTCACCGGTTTCGTTTTTGATAGCCACTCGATTCTGCAGTAGCACGACACTTTCTCAACTGAGCTCTAACGCCCCCAATACCACAAGTTCTGCAACCGCTGCGACAAGAGAGCAAAGTGTTTGGAATTTGTTCAAGAAAGATGCATCCTTTTCGGATTCGCCACAGTTCGAATTCAATAGCATAACAGCTCAGCAAGATTTGCCATCGGCAATAATAGTTCAGTATCCGGTAAAACTTTAGACCGATAATACCTTTCGTGAAATTGAACTTGTTGGAAATTCTGATTTTGTTTTCCTATGATATATAGAGATAGTTCTGATGTCGACACGGTGATAACAATGAGCTCGACAATCTCTGCAGCAACGATAGTTAATAACCTCGTTCCACTCGGTGATCTTTGTCTCTCTTTAAAGCTTCAGAATCACTATTTTGAAGGAAAGCACAGGTATTTCTTAAGCATATTAGAATTGATATTTTTTGCTCTTATAATTGATATGTATGTTAGATGTTCGATTAAATGCCTCAGAGAAACAAGTAGTTAATTATTCTGAATGATTATCATATTATGTTAGGACTCAAGTGTTAGTCTAATATTGTCTTTCGTCCTTGTGTTCTCTTTTAAATTTTAATCGATTCTTTTTCTTGATTACTAATAGAGTTATCTTGATGAACATGAAGAGTGTGAGGAGCAAGGGAATTGTTTATATTAGTGAAGTAAGATGAAGAGTCAACAAGAAAAGGTAGTTGATATGAAAAAGTTGCCATGATAATATGAGTTATCAAGATTTCAGAGGTCTTGAAAATGATAGAAGAAAGGTGAAGGCAAAGACTGGTTATGTGTTTGTTTATGGTGTTGGTGATGATGACTCAGGAAAAGTTGTGGTGTTGATGAGAGAAGCACTTACTGCATTAAGGAAAAAGGCTCGAACAACAACGAGTAGTGTTCCATCTCCTTTTGGATCAATCATGAAGGGAGTTTCAAGACCTTTAGTGCAAGAAGTGTGTACCACCTGTGGTAACCATGACTCTTTTGAGCAGACGTGGACAATGTTTCCAGGAACTGATCTGTTTGTTGGAATTCCATTTCATGCTGCTCATACTATATTGGAAACAGGTTTTTTTTATTCCATTTTGCGCTCACGCCTGCTAGCTGATATGAAAGTTAATATTGAGAAAAGAAGTATGAAAAAGTATCTGTATATGTATGCTTGTATTAGTTTCTTATTTTTCGTCTACTTTGCCAAAAATGATGATTGGTCATGCTTCTTTATATGGTCATTCAGTAGTATTTATTTATTTGATAAAATCATGTAATCATTGGAATTTTTTCATTTTTGCTTTAGTGCAATTTTGGAGTACGTGTGAGATTATTTTCATATTTTCTAGGTTATATGCATTAGTTTAGAGTCTGGAATTTATTTGATATCTCTGTCTTAATGCCTTTTAGTCTATAAGCTAATTTCTATTGAAATTCTGTTTGTATACTCTTACGGGTGTGTAATTACAGATCAAGCTCAGCTGGACTTGAGGCAAAGAAACTACAGAGCACTGTGAAGGAAAAATCACTTATTATATCAGATACATGTACTCTTGCAGACAAAATTAGTCCAGGAGTGCTTAAATCACTTGTAACCTTAAATGACAAACCAAAGTAACGTGCTTTATGCCGACTATGGTGTCTTACAGTGTCATTGGAAATGACTTTCTCTAGGCAACTCAGGATGTGGTCGTTAATAGTACTACTATTAACGGGTCTGGAGTATCAAAAACACGATACTTCTAGCTGTATAATTTAGAAAACTTATGTAAGTGTTATATATAAAGATGTGTTATCAATGTTATGGTATTGACTGTTTTGGTTATGCTTAATGTAATTGGCAGGGAGCTGCACACAAGGAACGTTCTGGATTTGAGGGACCATGGACTTCTAATCCTCTCATTTTTTACAACTCATACTTCACGTAAGTCTTTTGAAACAATGTCTCATCCATGACGACACCTTTGATCTAGTTTTCAGTTCTCTTTATTGACAATATTTGTAAGAGATTAATGTTAGATATGCATGATTACCATGGTGACATTTGGTTATGTCACGGGCCGTGCACAATATTTACAGCATTTGTAAGAGATTCTTTGAAATTTTCTGAATGATCATGGATAGTGAAAGTCTTCTAATTTTCAGTTATGATTAATTTAACAGCAACCTGCTATTCATGTTCTGAAAGAGATCAATGTATTTCTAACACAACACCGAACCGAGATCGTCACCGTTTTCATTAAGGATCATGTAACGTCACCAAATGGTATTAACAAGGTGTTTAGTAAAGTTGGTTTGAGGAAATTTTGGTTTCCATTATATAAAGTTGGTCACCAAATGTTCTAAGTTCCAATGAAGCTTTTAGGGATAACTCATCGCCATTGATTCTCAAGATGCATATCTGCTATAGAGCTTCTGCTAACCGATGGCCTAACTACATTGCTGTTGATTTTTACAAGGTACAATAGATTTGTAGGATTATTTTGCTATAAGTTGGTATATTTATTGAATGGAGTTGATTGTGTATTGCAGAGAGGCGATGGCGGGGGAGCCCCGGAGGAATTAGATGTTACAAATCGAAACTTGTTTGGGCCGTAAAGAAAATCAGTTATTTGTGCAATGTATGAAACTACTTTCATGTCAATTTTTTCTGTTACATGGGATGTAGAGCTTAGAGGCGTAAGAGCATATGTGCTACAAGTATATTGATAGTTTTTGTTTCTGTCCTTAGTTTCATATCTAATTAATATGTAAACATTTTTATTAAGACAACATGCATATATGTATTGTTTTTTGTTTTGGTAACCATTCTATATTGGTGTGAGACTATGATGATAATTTATATGTATTTCTATGAGAAGCAATTTTTATGCTATATATGATGTTAGCTTTGAGCCGTTTGTGGGGGGGTATCAATCAATACTCGAGCAGGTTATGTTGTTTTATCAGGTGTGCTCTGAAAGTGCTCTAGTGTGTTTTCAAAAGAAATTACAAAAAGTTTTAAACCGAAGAAAAGTCATTTAAAAATGGGTCTTTATTAATAAAAAAAGAACTGAGTTTTTGTAATTCTTTTTTCTCATAACATTGACCTATTTTAATTTGAGCATCTTATTTTGATGATTGATCAATAGTAGGAGTGGCTATTAGACTCACTGCGTCAAAATTGATATTTTGTATCGCCTAATTTAATAGCGCTTTTAAAAAAAGTGCTATTAATGATACGTACTATAATAGCACTTTTATGGAAAAGTGCTATCTAATATGTGTCTTATAATAGCGCTTTGTTTGAAAGTGTTATCAAAATCAAAGCAATTTACCGATACTATAATAGCGCTTTGTTTGAAAGTGCTATCTAATATGTGTCTTATAATAGCATTTTTGGAAAAATGCTATTAAATACCGGTACTATAATAGCGCTTTTGAAAAAACGCTATTAATTACCAGTACTATAATAGCGCTTTTAAAGCGCTATCAAAATTTTTTTTTTACAATAGCAGCTTGGTTAATAGCGCTTTTAAGCGCTATCAAAAAGCAAAAAAAAAACGCTATTAAATAGCTTTTTTGTAGTAGTGCTACCAATCTATTCGAGAATGAGTAAAAACTTAACTTACTAAGTAATAGTTAAAATCGTAAGATACCTTTATCTAAAACCATAAAATTTTCGGAATAATGGATTTAGATATATTTTGAAAATGGTGGGGGATTGTTGGAGAAATTTCCAAAATATTAAATTGATAAATAATAATGGTTAAATTAACAAAATAAATGGTTAAAAGTTGTAGCTGTCTAGAATCAAACCAGAGACCTTATTGTGATAAGACGCGTGGTCATAAGGTGCCACCACCAGACCAACACAAGTTTTCATGAAATGGTTTGCTATTATTGATATATAATGGTTCGTGAACGGTCATGTTTAAACCATTGAAACATTGTTTTTCCTCACCAATTGGTACAAGTTTTTCTATAAATAGAGATACTTGTTAGGCATAAAATAGACACAAATTACTTATTTCAAGTGCCAAAAATTATATCTAAGTCATTCTTTTATTTTTCTAGGGCACAAGAATAAATAATTGAACTTTATTCTGTAAAATATCATTAATCGATATGCTTAATGTGAATATGCGGTTCATGTTAAGGTTTCCAAAGTATCCGGAAGGGGATTCGCCGATTAACTCATTTGCATCCAATTTGTTTAAATTGGTGGGGGAGAATCGAACCTAAAGCTTGGTGTAAACACACGCTTTGGAATTTATTTTGTGCAATTTTTATTGTACCATTTTCATCTTCTTCTTGCTCATGTTTTGCAGCAGACCCCTAACACAAGATCTAACAAATGTATCCTTTCGTACTGAGGGAAATGTTCAAAAATGGAAATATGTTTATCAAAGAAGGTTTGCCTTTGAAAGGGATATAATTAAGGATGCTCTTGGAGGTCATGAAGTTCTGAAATTACTCCAAGAATCTTGTCTATTGAAAACAGTGTCAGATATTGGACCATGCTATGAAAAGATGGTTATGGGATTCATTGTCAATCTCTCTCTTAAGTGCAATAAAGAAGGAAGTGAGGAATTTAGAAAAGTGTATATTCGAGGATGTTGTGTGAAGTTCTCCTTAAAAATCATCAATGACTACCTAGGTAGAAGCAAATTTACTGAAACTAATGAAGTCCCCTTCTTGGACAAAATTGCTTGAGTCATCAGTACAAACCAAATGAAGGAATGGCTAAGAAAATAACTTCTCTCTACTACTAAACTAAGTGTGAAGTATGTAATTCTTAACATGATTAGTGCATCCAACTGGGCTCCCACCAACTATAACTCAAACATATCTTCTGGCTTAGCTAAATTGATTTACCAAATCGGGACTAAGGTCAAAATCAAATTTGGGAATATATTTTTGACCAAACCATGAAGCATGCATACTCTTTTTGCTATCAAGCTCCCTATTGCCTTCCCTTGCTTATTTGAAGTAGTCTTTGCTATTTTAGCTATATATATTAATATACTAACATATGCATGACTGACCTCTAGGTATTATTTGATGTACTAACCTTTTTCCAAATAATGGCAAAAAGGGGGAGCAGTATGGTGTAATACCCTAAACCCAAAAAATTATATATAAAGGATTACTCGACAAATTAAGGTCTTATCAACGACAACTCTTCAACAAAACATAGACACTTTGAAAATATGCAGCAAAAGAGTAAGACAACATAAAACACTTTTCATTGCATGCTCACCTTCACTTAGGCTATTATCGTAGCGGGATCACATTAATTGCGGTATAAAATATGTTAACTTCAATTTGGGTCTTATAAATACTTAGCTCTCACAAAATGATTCAAAAGGAATTTCAATATTCAACTCTCAACAACTTCAAAACAACTCAAATTAATAGTTATTAAGCTTCAACAAACAAGTCAACATCAAACATAATAAAAGAAAACATCATTCACCCCTAGTGTTATAGAATTAGAGCATAGCGACTAAAAATGCAATAACTAATGAAAATAACTCCAAGAGCCATTTCCCACTCACAACAACGACTCTACTCATGAGTATCTGCAAGGTGTCCATGGTGGACAATATCAGAGTAAAAGGGGTGAGAATTCACATCAATAAATTAACTGCATAAGATTCAAGGTAGAATTCAAACACCTACGCATTCAACAACAATCACACAACATCATTCTCACACCCAATTCATCAACATACAAAAGCAATCACATGCTCATCATTTAACTTATGCAATGAGACTCACAACTTCGATCAGACTCATATGCATATGGCACCTTATCATTATTAATCGGTTCACTCAAGAACCGGGTTCACCCTGCTCGAACCCTGAATCCACCCTGCTCGGATTCGGGACAAGTCACCAATCCACTATGCTCAAATTACAACTTTCCTCTTTCATCAAAAACAACAACAACATCATGAATGCATGTCGCAACACGTGAATGCAACACCAACATAATGTTTAAACTTCCCTCACGACAATAAACAAAGCATACATTGACCCAACGGTAATAGTTCCCCTCCCAAACTATCATTCTACAACAACATACTCACAATTCAACAACATAGTTCATGCTCATGCATCGACATATCATCATCACAATTCACAACAGTTAACATAACATCACCATCACGTGTGCACATATCCATCATTCATCAAATAATTCACAGATTCAGTTAAAGTCATGTTTAATCATTAAGTCATACCAAAACATCATACAAGCAGTAGCTAACAGAACCTAGTAAAATAAAAAATTGAAATCTGCAACTTAATATCATCAAAACATGCATCTACGCTCACTACAGACTCATGATGGGTTACCAGTCACAATCGCGGCGTCCGTCATTGACCTCAACACTTCAGAACGTCACCTATGTGGTAACCGACTTGTAAAATAAGCCTGCGCATAGTGACAGGTTACCTGTCACCAATGTGACGCTTGTCATCGAGCTGAAACTTGCATAATTTGTCTTCTCTAATGGATTTTAATACATAACTCCTATTCCTCAGTCCATGCATACAAAATCGATCCAAAATGTTACACGCGTAATATATACTCATCAATAACATCTAGTTTTATAAAATCAACACCTTTAATTGGTGGTTCTCATAAAACCATATTATTCACAAAACCTTCAAAATAGCAACAATGGTGAATATATGTTAACTCATCAAAATAGAATATATCATACATCATAGCACACGAATTTCACCATCAATCATCATCACATACAACAAACCAATCATCAATTATAAAATTATGTTAAAATTTCATGCCCCTGCGGAGGTTAAGGATTCATCAATTCTACCTCCCATGCATATACCCATCATTGAGATAGTTCTTCCCTCTTAACTGGTTATCCTAACAGCAGTGCAAAATTCTGATTTTTGATTCTCTGCTCTCGTCCAAGTACTAAACTTTCTCTTGCACTTTCTCTAGCCCCCTCTCTATTCTTCAATTCTAATTATATGTACTGATAAAAACTCGCTGAAACTATGTTATGCTTCCAATTTATATCATTAGGGCAAATCTTACTATAATTCTAAATTTGTCCCAAACTCTTACTCCTTCCTCCCTTCTACTCTTCATAAATCACACTTTGACCCAAAACTTCTATTTTTCATTAAATTAAATAAATCTAATAAAATACTATTATTTTAATTATTAAAATAAATTTTAATTATTTAATCAAACTCCACTGGTCTCTAATTACTCTCCACACTCTCGCCTCCATGTCATGCACCCCTACTACTCTTATTTATTTATTTATTTAATATTATCCAATAATCAAATAAATACACAAAAATCATAATAAATCAAATAATTTCAATAAATAAAAAATAGGGGTGTTACATATGTTGTTGTTGAGGTAACATAGGTTTTTTTGTTTAGTATTGACCATTTGAGTAAGTACTAGTGATGTGCTCACATGCTGGAGTATCGAGCATGACATATGGCCCCTTTGGAGTGAGCTTTCATGTTATCAGTATTTTTCATATCTTGTTATTAGCTACTAAGTGTTTGTCTTATGCATGAATAAGTATGTGAATGATTGCATGTTGATAATTGTTAGTTGGTAGAATTGTATGCAACTAACTATGAGCTGATTTAGTGTCATGTATGACAAAGTTTTGAATGATTGCATGTTTGTCTGATTGATTCTAGGGTATTGTTTTGTGTGGCATTTGTGATCTATGTTACTGATTTTTCGCTGATATGCTACAACTTTGATGAATGTTGCTGCTGGTGAAAATGTATGATATGATGAATGTCACTTGTTCTAGTCTGAATGAGTGACATATCTAAAAGAGTTATTTTGTCACAATTTGCCAAAGGAGCATATTGTAGTTCCTTTTGGATTTGCTACATTTTACAAAACAACAACATCAAGTGTTCAAAGTGTTCAAGACTAATCTAGCTTGCTTGAGATGTATGGAGGTGCATAAGAGACACATGATGGACGCGATGTCTCAACATGTTGGTAAAACATTTGGACCTTGCATAACAGATCTATGTTGCTGCGCTTTGGAAGATTTTCTGGTCAAAGATTGGATCAGATTTTATTGCATATGATTAAGCCATTTGTTTGACATATGGATGAAGATCAATGAAGATTTCAATTTAAATTTAAATTGTAACAAATCATATCTTGTTGGAGAGATTTATGGAACAGAGAATGTCCAACAAATTCTGCATTAATTATGGACAAAATCATATCAAATATACAAGGGAAAAAACCTAGAATTATTATGTTATATAAGAAGCTCAAACATACATTGGAAAACAATCATTCACATTGAAAATTTTAGAGTGTTAGAGTTTACAAAAGTCTTTGTTATTTTATGTACACCACGCTATCTTCAGTAACTTGACAGTTGTAGGTCTGTCTAATTGAGTCTTTTTTGGGTTGAAAGTCAGCCCTCTAAATGTAAGTGTTGTTGCATCGGATTGGATTATCAATTATTATGTTTTTTTCATACATCATCGTGTACAAGTTAAATTGTGTTAATTGTGTGGATTCTAGTACAAGAAATTGAACTAATTATCTAGAATATTACGTTCGATATTTGTTCTTTAAAAAACAAAATTTTATAAATTAATTAATTATGACAAGCTAAATTATTTTAATACGTAAGAAATTAGGCCTGTCTTCTAATAGGAAAAGGTTTCCTACAAATCGACATAGGCCCTTGGAATTCTTTATTTGTATCTTAGAAAAGTATTGCATATATGATTGTTTAAGAAAAACCAAATACTGAACCTAAAACACAAAATCAAAATAAAGACTTCTGATATAACTAAATTAATAATTATAATACTTAAGAAAATGTTTTATATTAATTGTACATATTCTTTTGTTTTATTTCAAAAATATTAATTTAAAAATATTTTTTTTTGTCAAATCTTGCTACGATTCCTTTATTCACGTTTCAGATTTGTCTATGTTAGAGAATGATAATAACACTGCGCTGGAATTTATATGGCAATTTAAAATTTCATTGAAAGTAAAGATCTTTGTGTGTGATGTATGATGAAAATGCTTGTGTTTTTTGCTTTAGATATGAAGAACTAAATAATCATTTCTTCTTTTTCTTGTCCTCGCATCTTCTTGTATAAATAATCAGCTGTGTTTTTATTTCAAAACTGATTAAATTGCAATGTCAATATTCCTGTATAAATATTTTTTTTTTAATTCGAACAGGTTTTCTGAATTAATTGAGTCGGACCTGATTAAATATAACCATCATTTTTTTAATTTATATTTGATTTTGATTTTAATAATTATAAATGGTCGTGATAGAATAAACGGATAAAATATATTTATAGTATAGAATAATTAATATGATATTTTGATATTGTATGATATATTTTATTTATTTATTATTTATTTATTTAAAAAATCTTAGTTATGTTTTATAATTTAATTTATTCTAATTTTTATTCGTATTTCATAATTTTGAAATATAGTCATTTATTATCATTTAATATTTAGTATATTAAATTATATTTTTTGTAAAACTTATTATTTTATGGTATTTTTATAATATTAATAAAAAAATAATCATATTGTTGAATGCAAAATTTAATTTAGATTAAATTGTTTTAAATTAGATAAGGCGGAATTAAATTTTAATATATAATTCATTCAAACCGCATATTTACTTTTAAATTAAATGAACTTTGTTTTCAATTTAAATATAATGTGACTTTGTGACTTTAGTGTTTTTAGTAGATAAATGAATAAACAAAATAAGTTATTTATTGAGAGAAAATTATTGATTTAAAGTGAGATAGAGAGATTGTTACCAAAATCACCATGATCCAAAGTCACTCAAACGATGTAATAAAATCAACAATGACACAAAATGTGAACAATGCCTCCAAATATTTTCTTAGTTTATAAAAAATTTTAAATATAATGCTTTACTTTTAGTTCCCAATGTTTTATTTTAATCCTTATAAATAGAATACTATAATCTTGTAAGGGTCAATTTCCTTTTAAAATAAAACTTATTTGACAAAATAAATTTTTGAATTAAAACATAATATTAATAACCAAATTTAATTTTCAACTCATTTTTATTTAAATATATAAAAACATAAATTCCTTTATAATATTTAACTCATTTTTAATTAAATTAGGTTCATATAATAAATTACCTTAAAATCAAGTTCCTAAAAAACGGGTCTAAGTTAAAATTGAATAGTAAAAGCCCTTCTCCCCACATAAGTCAAAAGCAGCATGAAAAATTGAATTTGTCATCTCTATTCTTTACCATCATCATTATAATAATGAATCTGTCATGGTCATACATGCACATCATCAATATAATGAATCTGTCATGGTCATGCACACTAATGGTAGAGCATTATCAATTACCTTTTACCAAAGTCATACATTCACTAATTCTTTACCTTTTACCCTTTCAAAGAACATAACAAACCCCACCATGACTATTTAACATAAGAAACAAATTAATTAGAATCTAAATTCAGATCCAAAAGTGTACATGAGGGATATGCTTTTAGCCCTCCAAAATAAATTGTCACTATGATAACATATACACCGTAAATATTATTTTTGTTTTAGAGGCCAATTATTATTAAAAAAATGTGCATAACAAAAATCAAAATTCGTGTATCAGAAATCAAACATTAAATTTATTGAGAGAAGAAGAGGAAAGACTTAACTATCACATTCAGCTCAACTATTCAGTATACTACAAAAAGCTATATATACAATGAACTAAATTCCAATAATCACCTGCCAGCTAAGCACACTAATATATATTATCTATATACCAGGAACAAGAGAAAAGATAATACATATATTTACACATATAAGCTAATATCTCCCTCAAGTTGGACTGTGGAGGTTGCAGAGTCCCAACTTAGCCATAATAGATGAAAATGCTGGAGAGTGCAGAGGTTTTGAAGACATCAGCCAACTGAGCATGAGTAGAGACAGGGAACAAGTGAATGAATTTGGAAAGGATTTTCTCTCGAATCACATGGCAGTTCAACTCTATCTGCTTGCTCCTTTCATGGAAGGCAGGGTTATGCACAAGATATATAGCTGATTTATGTTAGATGTCAATCTTGCTTTAAATTGACCATTTATTATTGGCATTTTTCAACTCTTTTATGTTGTTTTGTTGGATTTACTACATGAAAGAATGATATTTTTCAATTGTATAAAATGTCTTTGGTCCCTTTGATTTGTGTGTTATTATGCAGAATTAGGCATGAAATCATCAAAGTGTGAAACACAAGAAAATGGATAAGGAGGCCAAAGGAAGAGAAGAATATCAGTAAGTTCGCTAGGCAAACTTACTAGCGAACGTTCGCTTTACGAACATTTGGCGAAGTTCCAGTGAGTGCTCCCAGACATGAGGCTGTAGCAAAAGGGCTGTAAGTTCACTAGGCGAACAAGCCAGCAAATGTTTGTTGTGGCAACGCGTCAACGAAGAGCTAGCGAACCATCCCAGACTTGAGGCAGTAGCTAAAGGACCATAAGTTCACTATGCGAACTTGTAGGCGAGGTAGCTCGCAGTGCAAAGAATCGTTCGCACGACGAACTTCAGATATTTTTCAGGGGCAGTTTAATTGTTCAGAGGCACTTCAGGTGCCTAAATTAGGGTTCTCTAGGTGAAGAATCAGTTCCCAGTGCGAACATGACAAATTCTGAATGTACTATATAAGTCATTTTCATCAGTTTTGGGGATCATAACATACTTTTACACCCAAGAACTTCATTTTCTCATATTTTTTCACCTGATATTTTGCAAATAGAAGCTGAATTCGCATCCAAGTTCAATTCTTCAATGTGGATGCTCATTCATATTCTCTCGAAACTTGTAAAGTAAGTTGTCATGGTTATGGGTAGCTAATCACTTTTGTGTCAAGATTAGTGGTAGATAATCCTCACTTTTGTATGTATTTATCTTGATATTTTGTATGTGAACAAGTTGATGATGAATATATGGTGAAAAACCTTGTTTTTATGGTTTACATTTGTGTTGGATCATTATTGAGAGATATGTTTCAATTATTGACCTAATATTTCAACAAACAAAGTCTAGAGATAGTTTTATGAGTTGATATTCACTAATATCAATCGTTTAATGTTATCATATTGATAGTTAGGTTGAGAGATCATCTAAGGATCAATATGATAAAACTCACAATTTGTTTTAGAGATGAAATATCTTGAGAGAATTTGTGATTATATTTATTGTTAATAAGTTCACATGCTTTATTAAGAAGATACGTACGAAATGGATTATCGAGCCCTAATCTTGACATGCTTTTAACAATCGTTTCAAAACTAAAACTCTTTTACCGTTGCTTATAACTTTTATGCGATCGTTACGCTACGAAACCAAAACAAACATCTTTTATGTTCTATGTTTAAAATATTTCCAACTTTAGAAAGGCGGTAATATCAACCAATTCGTGCGGATATGATAACGAAAACCCACACTAATACTATTTCAACAAAATGGCGCCGTTGTCGGGGATTGTTGTTTGATATTGCAAGCATTGCAATAGTTGATAATTTTTAAACTTTGTTTACCTCAGTTCCTTTTTCTTGTGCTTCTTAATTTGTTTGGTTAAGTTTTGCAGACTCTGTTTATACGAGGAAAGTTACCTGCATATCAACTTCTTTTCGATCCTGAGATTAAGAGAACTGCGCGTAAGTTGAATAGAAAAACTAGACGGGGGAGGCAACTTGCCAAGGAAATATGAGAAAGAGAAGAAAGTTCTACTTATACACTAAAACCACCACCAAACATGGAAGATCCACCACCACCACCACCCCCTGCTTCAATACCGTGTACCAATAGTTCAAGGCACAATGCTCAGTTTGCACGCAATGCCCACAACTGGAGGCATTCGAATATGAAAACGGGAATTCTTGGGCTTCTATACCAAAATCCTTTTACTGGTATGGATCATGAGGATCCGTTCACACATCTCACCAAATTCTATGAGATTTTGGATGCAATGGGAGTGCCAGAAGCTGAAGAAGAATCCTTATTCAAGAGATTATTTCCGCATTCCTTAATCAGGAAGGCAAAGGAATGGTATCTTGATCAATCCACTTTGGTGATGCCGGACTGGAACGTGTTGAAAGAAAAGTTCCTTGAACAATTTTTTCCACACAATCGATTCATGAAAGCAAAAATGGCAATTTCAGTATTTGCTCAAGGAGGAAATGAATCTCTCAATGAAGCTTGGGAGAGGTTTAAATCCATGTTACAAAAATGTAAAGGCCACCGTTTCGCTAAATTAACACAAGTGCACATTTTTTGAAATGGGCTAATCTGTTCACAAGACCTTGTTAGACGTTATCGCAGGTGGATCGTTAATGGCAAAGAGTGCGGAAGATGCGGTAGCCATCATTGATAGGATGGCATTGAATGATCACCAAGGAAATCACAATCGTGGTACACCTCAACGAAAACCAGGAATGATAGAGTTGGGAAGAAATAATGTGATTCTTGCACAAAACAAATTACTTTCACAACAAGTGGAGTTGTTGACTAAGCAAATGTCAAAGCTTCCACAAAAAATCAAAGAAATGCAAGAATTTCCCATCCAAAATTCACAAATAGCAATTTGCGAATTATGCAAAGGAGACCACCCCACCGGTATTATCCTCTGGTGAACAAAGAAGCAAATTTCATGGGTAATTAAGGCTATCAAGGAAGATAACAACCTTATCAAAACAACCAAGGTTACCAACAAAGAGGTAATCAAGGTTATAAATAACAATGGAGGCCTTAGGATGTCAGAACTTTAATCATCAACAACAATATCAAAACTACACTCAACCTCTACAAGCTCTAAGTGGAAATTCAAAGTTGGAATACACATTCACCCAATTTATGCAAATGTCAATTTCTAACCTTAATAAGGTAGAAGTTGAAAACAATGATTAAAGGAAGGTAGTTGAAAAGAATGATGTAGAGGAGAAGTTGAAAAAGAAGAAAAACGGAAAGGTAGAAGTTATACACAAAAAGTTACCATACACTATTGCTCCTACTAAAAAAGAAAATAAAAGGAATTATGCGATATTTTTGGATATATTTAGCCGATTCCAAATATCCATTCCATTTTCCAAAGCTCTCGAGCAAATGCCTAAGTATGCCAAGTTCATGAAGGACATACTTACAAAAAATAAAAGGTGTACAGGAAAAGAAACCATTACGCTTAATGAAAACGGTGGCGCCATTGTTCAAAGCATTCTTCCGCAGAAGGAAGGTGATCCGAGGAGAGTAGCTTTACGTATCACAGTAGGTAATTATTTTAAATGCAAAGCTTTGATTGACATGGGTGCTAGCATCAATTTGATTCTATTCTTCGTGGTAAAAAGGCTTGAAAACATATAAATGAAATCAACTAGAATAACTTTGCAACTTACGGATAAGTCAAGGACTCATCCTCATGGCGTTGTAGAAGATGTGTTGTTAAAAGTAGACAAAACTTTATTTCCGGTTGATTTTGTAGTCATGGATATGGAAGAAGACGAGGATACTTCAATCATCCTTGTGAGGCCCTTCATGAAGACTGCAAAAATGTTGGTTGATGTTGATGAAGGCATCATAAAGGTGAGGACTAGTGAGGAAGAAGTGTGTTACACACTTTTCAAAGGAGTGTTGTGTTCAAGTCTTTTGGAAGATGGATTTCATGAGAAAAAAGAAGATGCAAGAGTTGCATTACGGAAAAAGAAGGATGAAGATGCTAAAGTGGCAATCATGAATTCGTGTTGGGACTTTTCTTTCTTAAGGAAAAGTGGACCAAGAATAGGTCATGATAACGGTTGAAGTCTTTGTATTGGAGTGTTTTTCTTGGAAGCTAATCCATTCACTTTTAGTTTAGAGGTTTCAAAACTCCGAACCATCGAGCTCAAACAACGTTAAACAAAACGCTAGTTGAGATGCACCCCAACACTGTAAGTAACCCTTCATTTTTATTACTTTTTTAGTGTAAGTTTATGTAGGAAAGGTTGTGGTAGAATGTGCTGAAAAGAAAAAAAAATCAAAAATCTGTCATGTTCACTGGTAAGTTTTCTAGGCGAACCTGGAGCGAACGTTCGTTGGAAAGTTCACAAAGCGAACTGAGCGAGATAGAAACTTAAGCAGTTTTCTGCCACATCACTTAAGTAAGTTTGGGTGGGCCAAAGTTGCATAGGCCCCCCACCCCCACCCCCACCCCCCTTTTTCTTTTCTGATTTTATAGGGAAACACTTTCCCCATTCCATTTTGCCCTTTCACTTTGCACTTTTACCTCTCTTTCTCTCTCTCTCTCTCTCTCTCTCTCTCTCTCTCTCTCTCTTTCACTTTGCATTTTTACCTCCCTCTCTCTCTCTCTCTCTCTCCCTCTCACACAAAGCACCACACACATACATCTTGCTCCATTGTAACCGTAGAAGGTTCCAGGTTTCTTTCTTTCTTTTCCAAATCAATCCTCTCAGCATATTCAGGTTTGGGTTCCTTATTCTTTCCTCTGTTCTTGTCAGTAACATGTTGTTAGGGTTGGTTTGTGAAATTGATAGAACTTGCACCTAGGTTATTTGATTCTATGCATGTTCTATATTTTTTATTTATCTTACTTTGCATGTGGGTTCTGAACAAAAGGTTTGAAGTTGAGATTGTTTAGGTTAGAGTTGAACTGACATGGAATGAAATCTTGTAAAAACTTTAACTTAAACTTGAAAAATTGTGTGGTTGATGTTGTTACTTGATACTTGTTGTGTACCATGATTAGAAATAGTAGAAAACAAGATTTTGGCTCTGTGCCTGAAATTTTTTGTTGTAGGCAGAACCTACAAAATGGGAATTTACAGGGTTCACTGGGAAGTTTGCACAGTGAACCTGGGGACAGTATTCGCCATAACTTTGCAAGGCAATCTTTTGGGCGAACATGACAGAATTTTAAAAAAAATTGTTGTGCTGGGATTCTTGTTCTGATTCTTTTTATTTTGCTTCCTCACTAATATATCTTGTGTTTGGCTGGCTGGTTTTGTTTTGTGATTATGCGGATGGCACCTCCAAAGATAGTTTCGTCAAATAAAATAAAGGTCGGAAGTTCATCTCGTCCATAGCCAATCCAATATGATACAGACAGGTTCAGATAAGCTAAGCAAGATGCTCATTATCTGGCTCTAGAGAGTAGGATCGTTTTACCGAAAAAGAGATTCAACCTTAACCCTCAAGGTTCCTACCGGGCGGTAGCGGGAATCCTTCATAGAAAAAAGTGGGACAAGTTGGTAGCGCCTTGTGATAGTTATAGTGTAGAGCTCGTAAGTGAGTTCTACGCTAATGCACTTCCAGATGAAGATGAAGTGTTTACTTAGACTACTATGGTTTGTGGAAGAGCGATGAAATTTGACCATGCACCATTAACACTATTTTAGGTGCACCTTTATCCTTGGGGGGATGAAACTGATGAGTATCATCGTCTTTGAGGCTTCATAGAGACACGAATGCCATTTCTAGTGCATTGTTGGTTGAGGGCAAGTTGGTGGAGTTAAACCCGTCAGGGGTTCCTAGAAGGTATCACAGGGAGGACATGTGGCCTTTGGCTCAGCTTGTACTTCTCTTGGTTTTGACTAACATCAAGCCAAAGTCGTACACCTCTACTGTGCCAATTCTGTTTGCTCACCTAGTTCACGGTATTTTGACAAATGTTCAGATTGATGTAGCTAGAATCATTGCTGATGAGATACATGCAGTTGTGGAGAATGGACTTGGATCAGGGTCGCGGAAAAATTGTCCCTTGGTCTTTCCATGTCAGATTATAGTGTTGTGTGTGTATGCGAGGGTTAAGTTACCCTCCTGTTGTCAGATGACGATTTCGGCTGCTATCGATGATAAGTATGTGGACAAGTTTTGCAGGCCGAAAGGACTGAAAGGAGGACAGACCTCTAGTGTTGGTGATGCTTTCGGTTCCGAAGTTGCAAGCTCCCAGGGCTTTGACCTGTTTCAGAAGGAGATCTGTAACTACAACTGGGAGTGGATGGTGGCAACTCAGTGTGCCATGATTTAAATCCATGATTATATGCAGGTACTACATCTACAGTACAGGGAGTCCTCTGTGGAGCATATTATGATGATGATAACACGAAATCGTATATATATATATTGATGCATAATTCAACTGATGTTTAACTGTTTTCAATCCGATTTCAGGTTTTTTCCATGTATTTGTCTGATATTTTGCAGGTATTTGATGATCATGTCTAAACAAGGCAATATGAAAAAAAGAAGCAATTACAGATGAAATATGAACGAAAACCGGATGAAAACAACATGAAAAACGCAGAATGCATATTTTGCTGCTGTGACGACCGTCACAGCCCCATGACGACCGTCACACGGGTGACGACCGTCACACACCGTGACGACCGTCATGCAGGCAAAAACGCCCAACTTCAAATGAACGTGCAAAATACAGTTCCAAGTCACAAATAGTGGACCACTACTCCCTGATATTTCTGCCTCTAAGTCCACCTTCTTCAAATTACAACCGTTAGAATTCTATTTCTATAAAAGGGGAAGGAGGGGAGCTGAAAAAGGGAGCGGCATTCAGACAACGAAGTGCTGCCCAATTTTATTTCCAGAGCAAAAGTTCAGTTTTATTTCTTTCTATTTTTTTGTTTCCTTTCATTATTGTTGTATTCCATTTCGACAATATTCGTTTGTACGATCAATTGGCACAAAGACCAGAATCCTGCCAACATTTGTGGAGGATCTGCCCAAAGGCCAATTGGGATATTTACAGGTTCTAAATTTTAATCGTAATTTCAGTTTTCATTATGATGCATGTTATTATTCATTGTTTTTATTTATTTATGTTTCACCTTTCCCAAATCCATGTCTAGCTAAATCAGAGTAATCAATATGTAATAATAATTCGGACGGGATTTGATAATAACCGGTTGAAAACTTTCCTTTTCAAAAGTTGTTTATGGTCTGAGTGTTTAAATTTATTTACTGAATAAACTTCGTCACGAAAGCGAGAACTTATTTAAAAGTAGTTTTGTCACGAAAGTGGGAAATTAATTAAGGTACGAACCAACAAGCGAAAGTTGCGGTAAGACCAGATACTAAACACTAGTCATTTGTTTTAATAACAGCGAAAGCACTTTAAAATGAATTAGAACTTAGAGATTTCCAAAAAATAGTTTTAACCCCGAATGGGACACGAAAGCGTACATTTGGCCCTTAGAATTATGACTAGCATCAACAACCATCGTGAGACGAGAGTCTTCAGATCACTATTTTCTGCTTAAATAAATTCTGAAAAATATTTCATACACCGGTAACTTGTCAAATCCCCGAAGAACATAATTACTGCATATCGATTCACGTAATTATAATTCAAGTAACGTCTTTAGTTTCCTTTAGTGACATAAATTATTCCCTTAAATATTATCTACCTAGCTAAACATAGTAACTCCCGAGAACACTAGTTTGATTACGAGTCCCTGTGGGATCGATATCTTTTATTACTACGCGATAGACTGTGCACTTGCAGTTAAATTGTATTAGACATAGAAAGTCGCGATCAAGTTTTTGGCGCCATTGCCGGGGACCCGTTTAGTCAATAGTGTAACCTTCTGTTACGCCGTATAGACTAGGTTAACTATTCTCATTTTTCCTTTACTAGTTCTGTCGATTATATGCCAAGTAATCGCCCACAAGGCGATATCTTAAAACCTTCAGTCGCAGAACTAGAGCGCTTCTTACATTTAAGAAGTCGCATCATTGAGTACCAACTCAAACATAACATTCCCGATCCTCTCACTCCCATTCCCAAATCCGAAGAAGAACCAAATATGGCCGAAGGACCTCAGAACAGACCTCTGAAAGACTACGCCATTCCATCCCAGCTAGAGCCTCATAATAGCATTGCTGCCCCAGCTATTACTCGAAACGATTTTGAGCTGAAACCATCATTGCTGTCAGCTGCACAACAAAACCAATTCTCAGGAAATGCAACTGATGATCCGAACGAACATTTAACGAAGTTTGTACAATACGCAGACACAGTGAAAGCAAATGGTGTAACTCCAAACGCAATAAGACTTCGTCTTTTCCCTTTCTCTCTTAGAGACAGAGCGTGGACATGGTTACAATCCTTACCATCCAACTCCGTTACGACGTGGAAACAGTTGAAGAACGTCTTCTTAGCGAGATATTTTCCGCCAAGCAAAACTGCTATGCTTAGAGCTCAAATCAACGGATTTCGACAAAAAGATACAGAATCTCTTTATGAAGCATGGGAACGATTCAAAGATATGATGAGAGCATGTCCTCACCACGGTTTAGAAAACTAGGTGACGATCCATACTTTCTACAATGGGCTCCTGTACAACACTAGATTAACAGTAGACGCTGCCGCGGGCGGTGCACTTATGGATAAGCCATACGAGGAAGCCTATCAACTTATCGAAAATATGTCTCAAAACCATTGCCAATGGGGAGGTGAAAGAACTCAATCAGAGAAATCCGCAACTAAAGTTGGAATGTACGAAATAAGTAGCCTTGAAAAATTTAACGCTAAGGTAGATGCCTTAACGCAAAAGATCGATAATTTAACCGTAACGCCACCAGCCAATGTAGCCGTCGTAGCTTCATATTGCGAGTTATGTGGGATCACCACTCATAATGCGCCCGAATTCCCATTGCTAGCCGGAATCCCACCAGACCAAGTAAATTATGCTCAAGGAAATCCTTACGCAAATACCTATAACCCAGGTTGGCGAAATCATCCAAACTTTTCTTACAAAAGCGATAATGCATTGCAAATGCCTACTGCTCCGCCAGGATATCAGAAACCAGCCGCTGCTCAGACTGCACCGAAGAAATCAAACCTCGAGTTGATGATGGAAAAATTCATAGCTACTCAAGCTCAAACAAACAAAGAATTCCTGAATCAAAACGTACACACTAGCGAGCAAATTAAACAGCTGACCGGAAAAGTAGACGCTTTAGCCACCCACAACAAAATGTTAGAAACACAGATATCACAAGTGGCTCAACAACAAGCCTCTGCTGCCGCACCCGCTGGCACATTTCCTGGACAACCCGAACAGAATCCAAAAGGTCAAGCAAATGTTGTAATATTAAGAAGTGGAAAAGAATTGGACGAACCGATCGATCCGAGGACCGAAAACTCAGCCATGCAACAAAAACCAACTGAACAAGCAGAAAAGAAATTCGAGTTAGAGAAGAAGGAATACAACGAGAAGGAGGATACCGCAAGTGAAAAAACGCAAGCACCTCCAGCGCCATATAAACCACCTATCCCTTATCCTCAAAGATTAATAAACTCTAAAACTTCAGGACAGTTTAAGAAATTTGTAGAGCTCCTTAAACAGTTGAATATCACTATTCCTTTTACAGAAGCAATAACTCAAATGCCGTCATATGCTAAATTTCTCAAAGAAATCCTGTCAAATAAGAGAAAGATCGAGGATAACGAAACAGTTACACTTACTGCAGAGTGTAGCGCTATTATTCAAAACCGCATGCCTCCTAAATTAAAAGACCCAGGTAGTTTTTCCATACCATGCGTCATAGGAAAGTTCGTAATAGACAAAGCTCTATGCGATTTAGGAGCCATTATCAGTGTTATACCTTTATCTATATGCAAAAAGCTGAATATGGGAGACCTAAGACCAACCAAAATGTCCGTACAACTAGCTGACCGATCAGTAAAATACCCCGTCGGAATACTGGAAAACATTCCAGTACGCATAGGACAATTCTACATCCCAACCGACTTCATAATCATGGACATCAAAGAGGACTCTGTTACCCCAATTATCCTAGGAAGACCGTTCCTAGCTACAGCCGGAGCTATTATAGACGTGAAGAAAGGAAGGCTAACATTCGAAGTAGGAGAAGAAAAGATAGAGTTCATTCTCACCAAGTTCTTACAAGCACCAGCCATAGACGATACCTGTTATTTAGTAGATGAAATTGACGAATGCATAAGAGAACTTGAAAATTAAGAGACCACGTATTCAGAAATAATAAAGATTCAAATACCCGATATTTCTGAAGACGATGATTGGCGTAAACCGTATAAAGATGACAGCCTAAGCGAAAGCTTAGCACTGACCCCAAACCATATGCCAGGTCCGAAGAACCCATCTTTAGAACTTAAAACACTACCCAAAAACCTTAGATATGAATTCCTAGACGATGAACTAAAAATACCAGTGATAGTCAACGCCGACTTAGGACAACTAGAAACCGTAAAGCTATTAGAAGTCCTAAAGAAGTACCCCACCGCGTTAGGCTATAACATAAGCGATCTAAAAGGTATAAGCCCTTCAATCTGTATGTATCGAATTACAATAGAGGAAGACTGTAAAACCTCTAGAGAGCATCAGAGAAGACTGAACCCCATCCTAAGCACTGTAGTCAGAGATGAAGTAAAGAAATTGCTAGACGCAGGAATCATCTATCCAATATCCGATAGTGAATGGGTTAGCCCAGTTCATGTCGTACCAAAGAAGGGAGGAGTAACAGTAGTTAAGAACGAAAAAGGCGAATCAATAACAAAAAGAGTTGTGACTGGAAGCAGGATGTGCATTGATTATAGAAAGCTTAACAAAGCCACACGAAAAGATCACTTTCCCTTACCCTTCATAGACCAAATGTTAGAAAGATTAGCCAAACATTCGTATTTCTGCTATCTAGATGGCTATTCAGGATTTTTCCAAATTCCCATTCATCCTGATGACCAAGAAAAGACTACATTCACATGCCCTTATGGTACTTTTGCTTACCGCCGAATGTCGTTCGGACTTTGTAATGCTCCAGCAACCTTCCAAAGATGCATGATGGCAATCTTCGCAGATTTCATAGACGACATCATGGAAGTATTTATGGACGATTTCTCAGTATGTGGACAAAGTTTCAAAGGATGCCTACAAAACTTAGAAATGGTACTAGAACGTTGTGTAAAAGTGAACCTCGTCCTAAATTGGGAAAAATGTCATTTTATGGTCCGACAAGGAATAGTTCTAGGACGTGTCATATCAAATAAAGGAATTGAGGTCGACAAAGCTAAAATAGAGATTATAAAAGATCTCCAACCTCCAAAATCCGTACGAGAAATACGAAGTTTTCTAGGACATGCCGGTTTCTACCGAAGATTTATAAAAGATTTTTCAAAAATCACAAAACCTTTGACCGGCCTGTTGATGAAAGATGTTGAGTTCGTCTTTGACGATGACTGTCTAAAAGCATTCGAAACATTAAAATCAGCCCTTATCACCGCACCGATTATGCAACCACCAGATTGGCGACTACCGTTCGAAATCATGTGCGATGCGAGTGATTATGCCGTAGGCGCAGTTCTAGGACAAAGAAAGGACAAGAAACTCCATGCCATCTACTATGCCAGTAGAACCTTAGATCCTGCCCAAATGAACTACGCTACAACAGAAAAGGAACTTCTAGCAGTTATATTTGCGCTTGACAAATTTCGTTCTTACTTAGTAGGAGCAAAAATTATCATATACACAGACCACGCTGCCATTAGGTACCTAATAAGCAAAAAGGATGCCAAACCAAGATTATTGAGATGGATCCTGTTACTGCAAGAGTTTGACTTAGAAATCAAAGATAAGAAAGGAACCGAGAACGTTGTTGCAAATCACTTATCCCGAATAGAAGGCATCAAACATGAACCATTACCGATAAATGACGATTTCCCATACAAACATCTGATAGCCAAATTAGAAAGTGACATGCCTAACTTAATCTCGGAAGATTCAGAACTCGAAAAAGCCGTAGAAGCCGTCTATGCCCAAGTCACATTACCTTGGTATGCTGACATCGTTAATTACCTAGCTGCAGGCATGCTTCCACCGGATCTCACTTATCAGCAAAAGAAGAAATTCTTCCATGATCTGAAACACTATTATTGGGACGAACCTCTACTCTTTAAGAGAGGGGCCGACAACATATACCGTCGCTGTGTCCCAGAGGAAGAAATAGAAAATATCATTTCCCAATGCCATTCAGCACCATATGGTGGTCATGCTAGTACATCCAAGACGTGCGCTAAGATTCTCCAAGCCGGCTTATTCTGGCCTAACCTCTGGAAAGACGTTCACATCGCTGTGCTAAAATGTGATCGATGCCAACGAACTGGCAACATCTCACGACGCGATGAAATGCCTCAGAAAGGAATCTTAGAGATAGAAATCTTCGACATATGGGGAATAGATTTCATGGGACCATTCCCGCCTTCTTTTGGTAATAACTACATACTCGTCGCGGTAGACTATGTGTCTAAATGGATAGAAGCCATTGCTGCTCCAACAAATGACGCATGAGTAGTAATCAAACTCTTCAAAAACACAATCTTTCCTAGATTCGGTGTACCCAGACACGTCATTAGTGACGGCGAATCTCACTTCATATCGCGAATCTTTGATAAACTTCTTTCTAAATATGGAGTCCGACACCGAGTAGCTACACCCTATCATCCGCAAACTAGCGGACAAGTAGAGGTCTCGAACAGGGAAATAAAACAGATATTGGAAAAGACTGTTGCTACCTCAAGGAAAGATTGGTCATCAAAGCTAAATGAAGCTTTATGGGCTTATAGGACCGCTTTTAAGACACCAATAGGTACTACACCCTACAAATTAGTTTACGGTAAATCCTGTCATCTCCCTGTAGAACTAGAGCATAAGGCCTTCTGGGCCATTAAGACACTCAATTTCAACTACACCGAGGCAGGAGAGAAACAAATCTTGAACTTACACAAAATAGAAGAACTTCGATTGGACGCTTACGAAAATGCCCGTATCTACAAAGAACGAACTAAAAAGTGGCATGATAAACATTCAGTCAAGAAACAATTCAGTGTGGGAGACATCGTACTGCTATTTAATTCAAGATTAAAACTCTTCCCAGGTAAACTAAAATCTAGATGGTCTGGACCTTATGAAGTGACTAAAGTACTTCAGAGTGGAGCTGTTGAAATTACCGATAAGACAAATGCACCGTTTATCGTAAATGGGCAACGTCTAAAACATTATAATAAGAACGAAAACAGCCCTCAAGTCTGCAGTATAGCATTGCTTGAGCCTCCAGCTCAAACACCCGAATAGATTGTCACCAAGCTATCGTCAGGCTTTAGACGTTAAAAACAGCGCTTACTGGGAGGCAACCCAATTTTTCCAGCATTTTCCTCATTACTGTATTTCATTCTCATTTTTATTTAAAATTCTACTTTGAAACTTTAACAAAAATTCTAAACTTAAAATTGCTACTATTTTTACTCTCTTTTATTTTCATATTTTATTTTATTTTTCTCTTTTATTTTTGTTTTTTCTACCGCTTTTGTTTTTAAAAATCCTGACTTCAAATTTCTGTTTTAAACTTTTCAGGATTTTAAAAGTCTTCAAAACCTTCCTCCTGTTTTTCTCCAACTTACCTGCGAGTATGGCCGCGTACGACTTCACAAAGGTTCATTTTCGAGGATTAGCTCAAAAAGCAAGATTTGAAGCATTAACTGAAAGAGAAATAGCCTTAACACTGTATTATGATAAGTCTACCATGGAGAAACTAGGAATTACTAATAGCATCCAATACCTGTTCAATCAATTAGGCTGGGAGAACACTGCTTTGAAAACCTGTTTTGCTACCTATAAGGACCTCACCTACGAATTCCTTAGTTCCTTCAGGTACTTACCCAACTACGGTTTTGGATCCAACACAAAGCTGATCACCTTTAGGATGTTTGGAATGGACCAAACCCATAGCCGGATGTCATTGGCTAACCTCCTAGGATTTCCTAACGGACCACATGTGTTCATCAGTGCCGAAGATGACGATCTAGATTTTAAACTCAACCAATTCTGGGGTAGAATCACAGGCGACTATCACCCTGACCCAAACAGCATGTATAATGATGAGATTCATAACCCAGCTTTCAGATATTTTCATAAGATACTAGCTCACACCCTTTTCGGTAAAGAAGAAAATATTACTACAGTATCTAAAGAAGAGTTATTCATCATGTTCTGTGCTTCTCAGGGACGTATAGTGAATGCAGTACCTTTTATGATGAGATCCTTCTGACGCCTCACTCAAGACCCACAATCACCTATTCTAATAGGAGGCCTTGTGACAATGATTGCCCACGAGCTTGGCCTTAGATTCCACCTAAATGCAAGCACTAGTTTTGGCACCATCCGACCCATGAATATCCAGTTTTGCTTTAACAGGCGCATTTTAAGAACTATGGGACCTGGACCTTACGAGTACCTCATCAATGACAAACCTGTCCAGCTATTCATATTGCCAAATCATCAGATGACAAGTATCCATAACAAGGACAACTGGCTTTATGAACTGGATGAGCCTATGGGACCTCCTTCACCTCAATCAACACCACAGAACTACATGTACGACAGTGATCACATCTCTGAAGCACACAATTATATGTACTATGAGGATGTTGTATCAGAAGCTGAGGTAGACCCTACGACCCCTCCGCATTACAACACCTATCCTGAGCCCATTCCTGAGGAAACCACCGACAAAATGGATATTGTCCTGCACCGATTAGACAATGTTGACGCAGCTTTGACTACCGTAAAAGACGACATCACAAGCATACACAGCGAACTCGTAGTCTTCATGGACTTAGTTTGTGACCAGCTCGACTACTACGCACGGAAGTTCGATGAATTGAAGGCACGAAAAGACTAGATATTAGCTTTAGTTTAGTTTAGTTTAGTTTTTCTACTTTCCGTCCGTTTTCAATTCTTTTTTATTTTTGCATTGTTAATTTCCTTATGTATTACATTACAATCATTCTAATTACTTGTTATTTCAATTATATTCTTCATTCATTTATTTTGTTTTTACATTATCTTATGTTTCTTGGCCGATATTAAGCATTGCCATATCAATACTAGGCCTCAAAACCATTGCAAGAACACCCTCATAGCAAAATTCTGCGTTCTGCAGTTTTTGCTGGTGTGACGACCGTCACAGAAGCCTGACGACCGTCACACGGGTGACGACCGTCACAGATACGTGACGACCGTCACGAGCCCAAAACTGTTATCTGCAATAACAGGGGTTGCATTTTCTCTCCCACTCATATCCTTTCAACTCCCAATCATCAAAAACTCACACCCCACTCCCAATTTTCGTTTTCCCCACCTTGTTCCATATATTCCAACTCCCATCTCAACTTCCTAATACACTTATGTACCATTTTTTCACTCCACAGAACCAACTCCATCCACATTTCTCAGTATCCTCCAACAATGGCGAGAAACAACGAAACCCCAGACCTCAGCAACATCGTGTTCAGTGACGGCGACTCTGGAGACAAACAGCTAGCCAACTATATCGCCTTCCATCAACGGTCGCTACAGCCGACCCACTACCCGCATATCCCATCCCTCACGGAGCTCGGACTCCTTGAAGGCATCACTTGGATGCTCCAAAGAGCCGGCATCTGGAACCTCTGCAAAAATCCGCAGCCGACATACGAACAACTCACCCTCGAGTTCCTTAGTTCGTTCACCTACTTCACTTCCAGCGGCGACCTCAGCCAACACTTCGGTGCCGCATGCTTCTAGATGTTCGGCACGAACTATCAACTGAACCAGAACCAGATTGCCACCATCTTACAATTCCCTCGCGGCGACAATGCTCACCGCCGCCTCACCGAACAGTTCCAACACGAAGCCTTTGCGCTCTGGTACCAGTTAACCGACATCAATGCCGATGGTTGGGATTCTCTGCATGCAACGCATATCCACAACCCGACCATCCGGTACTTCCACCGAGCACTGAGCAACACCATCTTCGCCTGGGATAGCAACCATAAGGTGAGCTCGAAAGAGCTCTTCTTTCTTCGTTGTGTCTTCAACAACGAGCCCATCAACGCCGCTCCGTTCCTCCTGGCCCACATCCAGGCCAACTGTAACCGTGGCTCTAAGCCATTTTACTTTGGCGGGATAGTTACTGCCATTGCACTTGGGCTGAACCTCGGTGACCACCTCCAGCATCTCCATGCCATTCCCTCGGTGTTACTCGACACCGACCACTGCAGAGCCTCTCACCTCATCCGTTCCAGAGCCGATGGCAAATACCACCCGGTCGTGCGTGGCAAAACCGTCAGAAGTATCATCCTACCATCACGCACCTGGATGCACCCAGAGGATCGTACCAACTGGCTATTTGACCTCAATGCCCCTGCTGCTGCCGCTGCTCCAACTCAGACCCACACCCAAGATTCTGGTGACAAAATCCAAGATGAGTTGGACAGACCTGAGCAACCGGAGGCATCGCAACCACTTCCTTCCGAAGGTACATCCTACCGCCGCCGCCATCGTCCAGAGCCCGACTACTCCGAAGAAGACCTCCGCCGATCTCTCGACCAGCAGGCCCAGATACTCGCTATGATGCAACAGCAAAATCAGCGAGCAGAGCAGTTTGAAGCTTGGCATCGGACCCAAATGCAACAACTCCAAACCAGCCAGGAAACCATTACTGAGAACTTGGCGAATCTGACCTTGCAGTTCGAAGGACTCCGCGACTATGTCTATCATACCGGAGCAATGAGCTTTGAGGACCGAGCCGACCAAGTCAGAGCCAGAGGACGCGAGCGAGGACGTGACCGAGGCAGAGGCCGTGATTAGTTACTATTTTCCTTATTTGTTTACTATATTTTCAGTTTCTTTGTATTTATTTCCCTCTCGCGTTCTTTCAAATCAGTGGGGACACTGATTGAGATAGTGTAGGAGCGGAACGTTTATTTCCCATTCCCTTGTACTTTTAATTCCTTAATTTCAATTCGAACATTTTCACGTTTTAGCAAATAAAAGCTCTTTTATATATCTTTTTCCCGTTACGCAAACATCCCCACTTTATTCGACGTAAACAAAAAATTTTCGTTCGTTCCTCAAAAGCAAAAGCATCACGAGAATGCGCCCAAGCTCAAACCAAGTTTTGAAACTCCGAGACGACAATTCTAACAAAACCAGTACCGTTCTGACACCTTAGATATCCGGTTTATGCGATTTGGTTTCACTACCTACGTGTACCAAAGTTTCAAGTGTCTACGCAAACTCAACCCCAAGTAGTTTATACTAGCAGTCAGCACCATCCTAAAACACTTCTAAGCAAGCGACCAATGCAAATAAGTGTATGATCTCTAAAAAGATGAAAAATCATGAGAAGAAAGCCATTTAGCCCAAATATAAAGACGTGTTCCCTCTAAGTTAGGTGCTCCTCACCCGAGCATTTAGCCCAACGGTACGAAAACTCATTGAAAAAATCAATAGTATAAGCTTATGAGCAATGAAAAAGATCAAAACAGAAAAGAGATCATATTCACTATGTCGCTACTGCGAAAATCGGCGCCGGCTGACAGAAGAGTCGCCACCGTGCGTTATTTATCCCTCAGAGCGGGAAAGGAAACGCTCGAAGTAAACCTCGCAAAAAACGGGGAAAAGGTATGGTCATCGCAACCATAGCCTGGGTTCGGGAGTCGGTTACGCAAGGGGAAGGTATTAGCACCCCTCACGTCCGTCGTACTCGACGGGATCCACGCTTGCTTGGGTTGTCTACTGGATGCAAAACAATCTATCTACGGCTGCTAAATCTAAACGAAAGGGAATTGACTCGATAGAGCGTCGCACTCTATGCCTACGTATTCTCGAGAGAGAAAGTCAGAGTCAACGTAGTTCGGGACTACAGGGAAAATTGGCTCGCCAAGACCTCGCGTCTTGTGCCTACGTACTTCCACTGGATGGAAGATCAGAGCTTTACGTAGTTCAGACTAACTACGGCTAAACAAACATTCTCACACAGCCGTGAGAAAAACAACTGGCTTCACAGGGTCGGGAACCTATGGTCAAACTATGGCTGAGTCTCAAATGCGCTCGGGCAAGAGAGAAAAAGGGTACTCAATTAGTCGTTAGCGGGAAAGTCTCGATCGCACAGCCGCGAGAGAACAAAAGTTAGTCGTTAGTGTGCTCGCTAGGATATCGCATCCTATGCCTACATATCTTCGTCTGGTACGAAGAATCAGAGCAGCTGTAGTTCGGCTACTATCGGACCACAGCTCAAATCTCGTTTTATTAATCTCTGAAAGAATGATTACAATGGGTATACTGAAATAAATCTCCTAGGAAGCGCTATCCTATTCTATCTTGAAAAGTTGAATGAAAATAGCCCCCTAACAAATGGGCCTCTAATTCTGTCCTAAAAGTCGTAAAATAAAGTCTATGAAAATATCCCTAAAAGAAAATGAACTTTAAAAAATATTAAATCGGCACTTTAATATTTTTTTCTTTTTTTTCCCTTTTCTTTTCAACATATTTTTCTTTTCTCAAAATATTTTTCTCCATTTTTTCCACAAATATTTCTCTATTTTTCTTCACAATATCTCTCTATTTTTTCTCACAATATTTCTCTATTTTTCTTTTTGATATTCCTCCTTTTCTTTTCAAAATATTCTTTTCTTTTCTTTTTTTTTCACAATATCATTTTTCTTTATTTCTTTCTTTTTTCAAATATATTTTTTCTATTTTTCTTCTTTTCTTTTCTCATATTTTTTCACAATATCATTTTTCTTTATTTCTTTCTTTTTTCAAATATATTTTTTCTATTTTTCTTCTTTTCTTTTCTCATATTTTTTCACAATATCATTTTTCTTTATTTCTTTCTTTTTTCAAATATATTTTTTCTATTTTTCTTCTTTTCTTTTCTCATATTTTTTCACAATATCATTTTTCTTTATTTCTTTCTTTTTTCAAATATATTTTTTCTATTTTTCTTCTTTTCTTTTCTCATATTTTTTTTTCACAATGAACCATATATGCAAAACAAGGTATAAAAGGATAAAAGAAACAAAAATAAAAGGGGGGGGGGGGGATGCTGTTACACAGGGTGTTAATCAGAAAATAAAAATAAAAATGAAAGGCCCAGCCCAATGAAGGTTTCAAAAAAAACCCTAGGGGGGTGCGTGAGCCGTCTGGGAGTGTGTAAGCCAGAAAGGCTTCGTTGGGCCCAAGGCCCAGGATAGCCAAAAACGAAGGGAACGCGTTTGTCCAAAAAATTTGTGGGCCTGGCCCAATCTCCCTTTCTCCTTCCTCTTCTCCCTTCGCATTTTCTGAAGAAACCCTAGATCTGTCTCTACTCTCTCCGCCGCCGCCGTCCTCTTCCTTCATCCTCTCTTCTCTCAGCCTCCCCCTCTGACTTTCTCTGTTTCATTCAATCTCTACAAACTCTCTTAACCTCCCTCAAATTCTCTTGATCTTCCTTTCTCTTTCTCGCGATTCATCATTCGAGTTCTGACAATCTCCAGAGAATACTCATGACGATACGAACGCTCAGATCCCTAACAAAACCAGGACGCGCATTCATGGATGACGATTAGAGATCGTTGATGTGCTTGCGTCTCTGACGAAGATCTGGTGATGGAACTGGAAGGACAATGTTTGAAGCTCACTTTCTTGAAGTTCTTGGGGGTTAGGTTTCTGGAAAAACAATCTTGAAGAACAGATGGATTCTTGAGGGTGCTGGATGATCTTGTGATGAAGGTCCGTTGAGATTGAGGACTGTGCGAGGTGGAAATCAAGGACGCGTTCTTGAAGTTGTTGATGATTATCTGGACCTGAGTTGAAGATCTTGAGATGTTGATGAACTTTTCTGGAAATTCGTTGAAGTTCTTGTGATAGATGACGAGCATGATGATGATGTTCATCTTCTGATGAGTTTTTTGGGAGAGGACGACGGTGGAGGATTTGCCTGAAGGTGGTTGAAGGTGGATGATGAACGGTGTTGGAGATTTCTGGGTTTGGTTGATGATTGAGGAGGTTGACGATGAATATTCATCGTCTCTTGATGATTTTCTGGAGTTTGTTGGTGGAGGCGATGGAGGTTGGTGGATCGGTTGAAGGAGAAGGGATGAAGATCAAGGAGATGAAGATGAAAAGTGGTCGGAATCTGGAGAATTTGAGTTCTCCGGTGAAGCTGTGGTGGCCGCTGGCCATGCAGGCCGGCCGGTGAGGATTCACGGTGAGCTGTTGCATGGTCACCACGTGGTGACGATGGTGGAGGGGGAAAGCGCATGTGGGACGCGTGTCCCCATGCGTGGCTGAGAGAGAGAGAGGGTTGGGATACGTGGCCTCGTGTGAGATGAAAAGGTGGGGCCTCCTCTTTTTGGACACGTGTTGCTGCTGGCATTTATAGCTGATGCTTCGCTGGCGCTTCTGGAACCTTCTAGTGTTTGCTGGAATATGCTGGACGTTTGTGGATGATTCTGCATATTTTTTGGACTGACTGCACTAATGGGCCTGCGAAAATGAATAGAGCCCAACAAAAAAACTCAAAAAACCTGCAATGGAAAAAAATCAGCCCAATTATCTAAACCTGATTAATCTCAATTAACTAAACTAATCTTAATTAATCTAAACTAATCTAAAACCTATACTAAAATCTAAAAAAAGACTATTATTTCTATTAAAATCTATAACAGAAAATGAAAAGAAAAATCTATATATTTCTAAAAAATGAATATTAAAACTATTTAAAATCTATTAATTTCTACATTACTCTTTATTGTTTAAAAATATTAAACTCCACCTAATATGCTCTAAAAAAAAAAAGCCATTAAATTCTATTAATATTCTAAAACTATATTACCCTATATTATTTAAAAGACAATCTATATTATCCTATTTATTCTAAAAATGAGTTTAAAATCTATTATATTCTATAAAATGCTAAAAATTGATTTAAAAAGAATTAAAAATATCAAAAATTCTATTAAATCTTAAAAATGATTTAAAAGCTATTTAAACCCCTAAAAAATCCTAAAAAATCCAGAAAAATCACAATAATTCCCAGAGGGACAAAATGAGCACCGAACGACACAAAAATAATCGGTAAAAATAAACGGGCACCGAAAAATCCCAAAAATCGATTCTACTGACTTAAACTGATAAAAACACTTGAAACACGAGACGAGAGCTGTGATCCCTGATAAAATCAATATCAATGCAAAATGCAATGTATGCGATATGCAGATGCGAATGCGGTTATGCGTCGAAACATCGAGCCAAATGCGAGACCCGGTTGGTCAAATTTTGGGGTGCAACAGCTGCCCCTATTCAAGCGGCTTCGACCTGAATGGGTGAAGAGCGCTCAGCCTTCAAACATTCAAGGTAGATGACGGTTGAATACAAATGGAACCCTGAAATTTGCCAACCGCGAGAATATACTGCAAAGCTGCTTGAGGAATAGCTTCCAATAAACTGAAGTTTGGTTATCACGGCAACATCTGGTCAATTTTCTGATACAATTTTCTTCTCCTTTTCAACACCTGTGTGACGCCACAAGTATTGAAATAATGCTTCATAAAGCAAACACCTTGATTCCCATCTCTCTCGTGGGATCAAATCTGGTCAACTCATAGTTCATTGCGAACTTGAGGACAATTCTCCTGAGGAATTCTGAATGGGACTGCCTGGCACCTGTTTTGACGAAGGGGGCAGCTTCAGAAGTCTGATATATGTCAATCTCCTTGTTGTTGTTGTTGTTTTTTTTTTTTCCGATGCTGACGAAGCAACCAAATATGAAGAATCACTCCGATGGGGAAGACAAGAAGCTGAACCACACAACTCTGCAGGTGAACAAATTCGAAATCCAATAGGTAACCATCTTGGTCCATGTTTCGACATGCGTATGCTTGAAATGATGCAATGTCCTATATGATATGTAAATGCTATGCGTTTTGTTTGAAAATGCGAGGCCCAGACGGCATGGATATGCTTGTACAAATGCTATGATTATATATGCAAATGCTAATGCAGGCTCGAGCTGCCAGAGAACACCAGGTCTGAAAACCACTTGGCAAAATAAATGCCGAAGGAAACGTCAACTCTACTGGGGATGAACTGAAGTCACAGAACCATCTCAGCAAAATAAATGCTGGAAACGAGAAATCAAATCCGCTGGGGATAACTGTCCTGCTGGAGAAAGGCAACCCTGCTTGACGACTTCACTGGGGAAAGAAAGAGAACTCTGCTCGGGGATGCTTTCTTCAAACCATTGGCAACTGATCACTCTGTGGGGACTGACCCCAAACTGAGGTTGATTACGCGCGGCACACTGCTGGCAATGCTCCTACTATCAAGGATACCAATCTTAATCTGCTGCAGATACTCCTGATCCTACTCTGATACTGGGTAAAAGACAATCTCGACTCTTCCGGGGATAATAAGCAACTTTCATCTGCTGAAGAGTAGTAATTCTGATTTAACAACATCCACAAGGATTTCAACCATTACTCGGGGCACTGGCATTAATCGAGCTTCGTCTCGGGGAACATGACAACATGCGAGTCATTGGGAAATATTGTGTCAGATCTCTTTAGATTTTTTTGTCTTTTCTGGTTTAGAATAATCATGGACTATGTACACAGTGAAGGTATGGGAAATACTAGACGAGAACTAGCATTCAAAGGTAGACTATCAGGCGAGAACTGATAGGAAAATAGGTTAGGAAAATTGATTTTTGTGTTTTTTGAACCAGACGGGCTGACTGGACAACAAGCTGAGGTATAGACAACCAGGCGAGAACTGGTTGAAAGCTAACGTACACCAGGCAAGAACTGGTATAACACTTGAAGAAACGGTGACCGAACGAGAATTGGTTACCAATAAACTGCACCAGGACGGGAACTGCTGCTTACAATAAACTGCACCAGGACGGGAACTGCTGCTTACAATAAACTGCACCAGGACGGGAACTGCTGCTTACAAAAGGTGGGCCAGACGAGAACTGGTTACCGGTTTGCCAGGCGAGGACTGGACTTTGGAAACGACTGGTTACTGACACGCAACAGGTTTAAACTGCAGGATAATGATCCAACGACAACAAGATCTTCTTATTTGAAAGGTTTTCGATAAGGGTATTGACATGATTCCCCGATACTCAACTCTGGCTGGGGATAAACAAGCGAGTTTGAATGACTTGCCCCTGGTACACTCAGCTGGGGGATAAAAGACTGGCTTGCACAACTTGCCCCAATACAATGCACCTTGCCCCAATCTAACTCTTGGGAATACCTGCTCCGAACAACTTGCTACGAGAAGACTTCGAGAATATTTGCCCCGGTATCTGCACGACAAAAGAATTCAATCTCCAATTAAACACCTAACAACCCAGTTGATTTCAACATTCTCTGCGATGACTTGCCCCTGAATGAGCGTTCTAGCGACTTAACCCGATCTGATTATCCACTGAAGTATCCGCTTTCAAATCTCAGCGCTCTGCATAATTGCCCCTGATTGGGTCTTGAGAAGACTCCTTCTGATCAACTGTTTCTCAAATAAACTGCCCCTGCTCAACTGAAGCTTCGGGACTGGTCCTCAGACTGACTGATACTGAACTTACTGGAAGATAATGCCCCTGATTCACAAGGCTTCACAATATACACCCTTCTGGTTCAGATTGCTGAATTACTCAGTCCTGTTTGATTATTCCTGCTGGAATTTCTTTCATGCCAACTACTAACCTGCAATTAGAATCGTCTGTTCACGAATGGTAATCTTAATGCAGTGCTCATGCAGATTTTGAAAAAATTTGAGCTGTCACTCATTTACATGCATATGATAATTGTGAGTGACGAGTGAACCAAAGTTCAAACGTAGTGCTTACGTGGTCAGTGAAAATACAACAGGGATGTGACTAGCAAGTCAAGAAGGAGTCAGGTTACTCGACCTTATCGTAATGCGCTTCAGACTAACCCTACCTCAATTAGGTCTTTTAAGGGTTGTATCGTGGTCGGGTTCACGGTTCGTAAAACAAAGGATATTTGGCTCAAATTTGGATTTGTACCCACCCCTTCTACGTGATGATCTCCGATCCTAAGGCTCAGTTAACCTGGCACGAGCGCTCGCCTCTTCGAGAGGTATGCTGAATGGTAAGAACCACAGTTAAGGAATTCACAAGCTTTTCTTCTAGAGTGATAGTTACTCCTTCTTCGCTTTCGGTGTCTGCGTACACGACTTTGTGATTTGCTGGGAAAAAATTTCCTTTTTAATCCCTCTTTTTCATTCTTTTGATTCCCTAACTTTTGCCTGGACTGACTCATTTTGAGTTCTTTTCGATTTTTCGATTTCTTTTGAAGTCCAGCGGGATGCCCTGATTTTTGCCTAAGTATCAGCTTTCTCAGCTTTTCCCTTCTTTTTACTTAGCGGGCTTTCTCATTTCTTTCTTTGGGAACAAAGTCGTGCGACACTGGTTGTCTTGATTGCTCCGAAAGGATTGTAACTGTCTCACTCCTGATTGGTGAGGTTTGACCTCTTGAAGGTATAAACTGATTGGTCCTTGAAAGACAACACTCCTCTGCAAGACTTGAATGCTCGGTCAAGCTAACTGTCAACTACCCTGCCCCGGGTTAAGATGTGAGGGTTAATAAGTCCGAAAAAACTTCTACTTCCTGGCTCGAAGTGGTTAACAAGGGACTAACTCCTTATATCTCCAGTGTTTGGGGAATTGAAACAATGCCTTGTACGTCATCGGTACGGTCTTTATCTGAAAGCATACAATCATTGGTTATGAGTTTCAGTTTCGTCATCCTCCTAACTTTGCTAGTCACAGCGAAAAAATGGAGTGAACAAAAATGCAAGTGTCAGTGCAATGCAATAAATGAGCGACAGCGACATGATTAATTCAGAAAAATGCATAGTCACTTTATTATCATCACCATTCAAAACATACAATGTTAAAAAGCAGGTAGTAACTAACAGAAAAAGAAACTACAAATGCAAATGATGTAAAATCTGAGGACTGCAAATGCTGAGGCGCCTGCCTGTCTGAACCACTGGCTTTTGCTGGGGAACACCTTCCGAGTCACGAGCTTAGACAGCTGAGCGGTTAGGGATGGACAAACAGAAATCCTTCTCGAAAGGAAATGCGATCCTGATCAATCAACTGCTGTACCTTCGCCTGAAATGCTTTACAATCTTCCGTCGAATGCCCCGGAGAGCCACCATGATAACCACACTGAACGTGGGGATTGTACCCAGGAGGGTAAGGTTCTGGAACTGGCTTAAGAGCTTTCGGCTCCACCAAAGACTTCTGAATCAAAGATGGTAGCAACTGGCTATACGGTATAGGCACTGGGTGAAAAGGAGCTTTCCTTCGTTCCAAGTTGTTACGAGGTCGATTCTGATTCTGACGCTGATTTTGATAACCTCGACCACGAGTTCGCTGATTGGCAATGGAAGCGACATAAGATTCCTGATAGAGTGCCCCAGGCACGGCTGTCTGTTCAGTATAACAAGCCACGGGAGGTACTGATCTCTGATAAGATGATGAACCAACAAAATTCACTGATTCGCTTCGAGGATATTCAATCTTTGGCATGACTGAGTTGATCACCACTTCTTCTTCACTCTGATAGTCACAAGGGTATTCAGTTTCACCAGCTTGATCATATGGAGTAACCTGAATTTTCCCCATTCTTATGGAGTACTCCAGGCGTTCTCCTAATGCTACCACGTCAGAGAAACTTGCCGGAACTCCGAGCAATCTTTTGAAGTACGGATATTGTAGGGAATCCACAAACATGCTTGCCAGCTCTTGGTCTAACAGCGGTGGACGCACTCTAGCAGCAAATTCTCTCCATCTCTGAGCATACTTCCTGATCGGTTCATTGATCTCTTGAGACAACTCTTGCAAATGCATGCGATAAGGAGCAATGTCTAAGTTGTAATCATACTGCTTCAGAAAAGCTCTGGCTAAATCCATCCATGACTGAATCTGATTCCTCTCCAACTGCATATACCACCTCAAAGATGCCCCAGTCAGACTATCTTGAAAGCAATGGATCATCAACTTATCATCTCGCGCAAACGCAGTCATTCTTCGACAGAACATCATCAAATGCAGCTTTGGACAGCCATCTCCCGTGTACTTCTCAAATTTCGGCACTTTGAACTTGTAAGGCAACACCAGGTCAGGAACCAAACACACGCCTACAGCATCCAGGTTAACAGCATCTTTGGCTTTCAAAGCTTTCATTTGCTCTTCCAACACTCGGACTCTTCTACCATCGTCAAGGGCTCTTGGATCTACCATCCCAGCTGCTGGAATATCTCTTCGGTAATTCATCACAGGGAAAGCAACACCTTGATTGTTGACAGGAGGAGGACGCTCATTCTGGGCAACAAACTGCTCATGTCGATCTCGGTTCTCAACAGAAGGCTGTACAACTTGGTCTGCAGCAACGTTGTTCACTTGCGGGGAATCTTCCATGGAATCATACAGAGGGTTGGACGCCATAGTGAACCCTGTCAAGGTGTTAGGAGACTGGAAATTGCCTTCATACATGGCTACCAATAATCTTCAGCTGACTTCGACACTTGATTCTGCTCAAATCTACTCAACCCCTAGGTAGGTCTCTGACAATCAACAGCTGCTCAATCCAAACTCCGGGTAATCACCTTCAGGAAACAAAGGCTGGATCAGAACTCTGGCTAGCTGGAGGATGATATGCAATGCAACACTGATATGCATATGATATGCAAAATGCAGCAAACAATGGGACCACAGCCCCCACACAAAATCTGAATACTGCCGCGCTGCTGACGGAGACGTTCTCTGAAAAGAAGACCAGTATAACGGGTAGGTTGGAAGTCAAGTTTCCTGCACAAAAAAACCCCCCCACTCACAGGTATGGACCTATATCTGACAAGGTACGGCATCCTATGCGGTCGTCAGCGTCACAGACTTTCATGAGGAATGATACGATTCCCAGAAGGAGTGGCATCGTCATCTCATGAAGAGGCCTCACTTAGCTGACTTCCAATTGATCGGTTCCCAGAGTCGACAATCCTCACGTCTGGACTCCCCTCAGATCCTCAGGACCGGAAAGGAGCACCTCTGCAAGAACCTCGTCCGAGTGCGAATTTTCGTAGGGAACTGCGCCTGCTCAGCAGACAGGTTCGTCTACTACTTCTCCGCAACTATATCTAGGTGTATACTCATACTCGAGCCCAGGTCCGGCTTATCTCAATCATAGAACACCCGTAACACCCCAACAGCAACAGATAATATCGATAAATAAGCCCCAAAATAGACAAGCAAACAAGCGCTAGGATTGACTCTCTCTTAGGGGACGTTGGATCCCACATGCATGGGGAACTATCGCAGTCCCCAGCAGAGTCGCCAGCTGCTGGGGATTGCCCCAAACAGCCAGGAAAAAACTCAGGCGAAGGGAACCGTTGGAGTCCCCAGCAGAGTCGCCAGCTGTCGCTACTGCGAAAATCGGCGCCGGCTGACAGAAGAGTCGCCACCGTGCGTTATTTATCCCTCAGAGCGGGAAAGGAAACGCTCGAAGTAAACCTCGCAAAAAACGGGGAAAAGGTATGGTCATCGCAACCATAGCCTGGGTTCGGGAGTCGGTTACGCAAGGGGAAGGTATTAGCACCCCTCACGTCCGTCGTACTCGACGGGATCCACGCTTGCTTGGGTTGTCTACTGGATGCAAAACAATCTATCTACGGCTGCTAAATCTAAACGAAAGGGAATTGACTCGATAGAGCGTCGCACTCTATGCCTACGTATTCTCGAGAGAGAAAGTCAGAGTCAACGTAGTTCGGGACTACAGGGAAAATTGGCTCGCCAAGACCTCGCGTCTTGTGCCTACGTACTTCCACTGGATGGAAGATCAGAGCTTTACGTAGTTCAGACTAACTACGGCTAAACAAACATTCTCACACAGCCGTGAGAAAAACAACTGGCTTCACAGGGTCGGGAACCTATGGTCAAACTATGGCTGAGTCTCAAATGCGCTCGGGCAAGAGAGAAAAAGGGTACTCAATTAGTCGTTAGCGGGAAAGTCTCGATCGCACAGCCGCGAGAGAACAAAAGTTAGTCGTTAGTGTGCTCGCTAGGATATCGCATCCTATGCCTACATATCTTCGTCTGGTACGAAGAATCAGAGCAGCTGTAGTTCGGCTACTATCGGACCACAGCTCAAATCTCGTTTTATTAATCTCTGAAAGAATGATTACAATGGGTATACTGAAATAAATCTCCTAGGAAGCGCTATCCTATTCTATCTTGAAAAGTTGAATGAAAATAGCCCCCTAACAAATGGGCCTCTAATTCTGTCCTAAAAGTCGTAAAATAAAGTCTATGAAAATATCCCTAAAAGAAAATGAACTTTAAAAAATATTAAATCGGCACTTTAATATTTTTTTCTTTTTTTTCCCTTTTCTTTTCAACATATTTTTCTTTTCTCAAAATATTTTTCTCCATTTTTTCCACAAATATTTCTCTATTTTTCTTCACAATATCTCTCTATTTTTTCTCACAATATTTCTCTATTTTTCTTTTTGATATTCCTCCTTTTCTTTTCAAAATATTCTTTTCTTTTCTTTTTTTTTCACAATATCATTTTTCTTTATTTCTTTCTTTTTTCAAATATATTTTTTCTATTTTTCTTCTTTTCTTTTCTCATATTTTTTCACAATATCATTTTTCTTTATTTCTTTCTTTTTTCAAATATATTTTTTCTATTTTTCTTCTTTTCTTTTCTCATATTTTTTCACAATATCATTTTTCTTTATTTCTTTCTTTTTTCAAATATATTTTTTCTATTTTTCTTCTTTTCTTTTCTCATATTTTTTCACAATATCATTTTTCTTTATTTCTTTCTTTTTTCAAATATATTTTTTCTATTTTTCTTCTTTTCTTTTCTCATATTTTTTTTTCACAATGAACCATATATGCAAAACAAGGTATAAAAGGATAAAAGAAACAAAAATAAAAGGGGGGGGGGGATGCTGTTACACAGGGTGTTAATCAGAAAATAAAAATAAAAATGAAAGGCCCAGCCCAATGAAGGTTTCAAAAAAAACCCTAGGGGGGTGCGTGAGCCGTCTGGGAGTGTGTAAGCCAGAAAGGCTTCGTTGGGCCCAAGGCCCAGGATAGCCAAAAACGAAGGGAACGCGTTTGTCCAAAAATTTTGTGGGCCTGGCCCAATCTCCCTTTCTCCTTCCTCTTCTCCCTTCTCATTTTCTGAAGAAACCCTAGATCTGTCTCTACTCTCTCCGCCGCCGCCGTCCTCTTCCTTCATCCTCTCTTCTCTCAGCCTCCCCCTCTGACTTTCTCTGTTTCATTCAATCTCTACAAACTCTCTTAACCTCCCTCAAATTCTCTTGATCTTCCTTTCTCTTTCTCGCGATTCATCATTCGAGTTCTGACAATCTCCAGAGAATACTCATGACGATACGAACGCTCAGATCCCTAACAAAACCAGGACGCGCATTCATGGATGACGATTAGAGATCGTTGATGTGCTTGCGTCTCTGACGAAGATCTGGTGATGGAACTGGAAGGACAATGTTTGAAGCTCACTTTCTTGAAGTTCTTGGGGGTTAGGTTTCTGGAAAAACAATCTTGAAGAACAGATGGATTCTTGAGGGTGCTGGATGATCTTGTGATGAAGGTCCGTTGAGATTGAGGACTGTGCGAGGTGAAAATCAAGGACGCGTTCTTGAAGTTGTTGATGATTATCTGGACCTGAGTTGAAGATCTTGAGATGTTGATGAACTTTTCTGGAAATTCGTTGAAGTTCTTGTGATAGATGACGAGCATGATGATGATGTTCATCTTCTGATGAGTTTTTTGGGAGAGGACGACGGTGGAGGATTTGCCTGAAGGTGGTTGAAGGTGGATGATGAACGGTGTTGGAGATTTCTGGGTTTGGTTGATGATTGAGGAGGTTGACGATGAATATTCATCGTCTCTTGATGATTTTCTGGAGTTTGTTGGTGGAGGCGATGGAGGTTGGTGGATCGGTTGAAGGAGAAGGGATGAAGATCAAGGAGATGAAGATGAAAAGTGGTCGGAATCTGGAGAATTTGAGTTCTCCGGTGAAGCTGTGGTGGCCGCTGGCCATGCAGGCCGGCCGGTGAGGATTCACGGTGAGCTGTTGCATGGTCACCACGTGGTGACGATGGTGGAGGGGGAAAGCGCATGTGGGACGCGTGTCCCCATGCGTGGCTGAGAGAGAGAGAGAGGGTTGGGATACGTGGCCTCGTGTGAGATGAAAAGGTGGGGCCTCCTCTTTTTGGACACGTGTTGCTGCTGGCATTTATAGCTGATGCTTCGCTGGCGCTTCTGGAACCTTCTAGTGTTTGCTGGAATATGCTGGACGTTTGTGGATGATTCTGCATATTTTTTGGACTGACTGCACTAATGGGCCTGCGAAAATGAATAGAGCCCAACAAAAAAACTCAAAAAACCTGCAATGGAAAAAAATCAGCCCAATTATCTAAACCTGATTAATCTCAATTAACTAAACTAATCTTAATTAATCTAAACTAATCTAAAACCTATATTAAAATCTAAAAAAAGACTATTATTTCTATTAAAATCTATAACAGAAAATAAAAAGAAAAATCTATATATTTCTAAAAAATGAATATTAAAACTATTTAAAATCTATTAATTTCTACATTACTCTTTATTGTTTAAAAATATTAAACTCCACCTAATATGCTCTAAAAAAAAAAAAGCCATTAAATTCTATTAATATTCTAAAACTATACTACCCTATATTATTTAAAAGACAATCTATATTATCCTATTTATTCTAAAAATGAGTTTAAAATCTATTATATTCTATAAAATGCTAAAAATTGATTTAAAAAGAATTAAAAATATCAAAAATTCTATTAAATCTTAAAAATGATTTAAAAGCTATTTAAAACCCTAAAAAATCCTAAAAAATCCAGAAAAATCACAATAATTCCCAGAGGGACAAAATGAGCACCGAACGACACAAAAATAATCGGTAAAAATAAACGGGCACCGAAAAATCCCAAAAATCGATTCTACTGACTTAAACTGATAAAAACACTTGAAACACGAGACGAGAGCTGTGATCCCTGATAAAATCAATATCAATGCAAAATGCAATGTATGCGATATGCAGATGCGAATGCGGTTATGCGTCGAAACATCGAGCCAAATGCGAGACCCGGTTGGTCAAATTTGGGGGTGCAACACACTAACAGGTCGACTTGCCATGAAAGTGTATGGACAACGGGCTTAATATGATTGCGCTAGAACAAACAGGGTGAACTTGACGCGAGAACCTTGAAACCAAGCTACAGTAGCATGACTGGGACCGATTTGCATAAGAAGGAGACCTCCGAAGACTTATAGTCCGTGTCGTCACCGTACTCGTTTTGTTCCTACTAAGAATCCCGGTTTTTCCCAACTTGATGAATGAGGAAGCTGCCTCGTGCTTGCCGACTTTTCCCTGTTTTACTTGAGGACAAGCAAAGATTCAAGCTTAGGGGAGTTTGATAACACGAAATCGTATATATATATATATATATATTAATGCATAATTCAACTGATGTTTAACTGTTTTCGATCCGATTTCGGGTTCTTTCCATGTATTTGTCTGATATTTTGCAGGTATTTGATGATCATGTCTAAACAAGGCAATATGAAGAAAAGAAGCAATTACAGATGAAATATGAACGAAAACCGGATGAAAACAACATGAAAAACGCAGAATGCATATTTTGCTGCTGTGACGACCGTCACAGCCCCATGACGACCGTCACACACCGTGACGACCGTCATGCAGGCAAAAACGCTCAACTTTAAATGAACGTGCAAAATACAGTTCCAAGTCCCAAATAGTGGACCTCTACTCCCTGATATTTCTGCCTCTAAGTCCACCTTCTTCAAATTACAACCGTTAGAATTCTATTTCTATAAAAGGGGAAGGAGGGGAGCTGAAAAAGGGAGCGGCATTCAGACAATGAAGTGTTGCCCAATTTTATTTCCAGAGCAAAAGTTCAGTTTTATTTCTTTCTATTTTTTTGTTTCCTTTCATTACTGTTGTATTCCATTTCGACAATATTCGTTTGTACGATCAATTGGCACAAAGACTAGAATCCTGCCAACATTTGTGGAGGATCTGCCCAAAGGCCAATTGCGATATTTACAGGTTCTAAATTTTAATCGTAATTTCAGTTTTCATTATGATGCATGTTATTATTCATTGTTTTTATTTATGTTTCACCTTTCCCAAATCAATGTCTAGCTAAATCAGAGTAATCGATATGTAATAATAATTCGGACGGGATTTGATAATAACCGGTTGAAAACTTTCCTTTTCAAAAGTTGTTTATGGTCTGAGTGTTTAAATTTATTTACTGAATAAACTTCGTCGCGAAAGCGAGAACTTATTTAAAAGTAGTTTTGCCACGAAAGTGGGAAATTAATTAAGGTACGAACCAACAAGCGAAAGCTGCGGTAAGACCAGATACTAAACACTAGTCATTTGTTTTAATAACAGCGAAAGCACTTTAAAATGAATTAGAACTTAGAGATTTCCAAAAAATAGTTTTAACCCCGAATGGGACACGAAAGCGTACATTTGGCCCTTAGAATTATGACTAGCGTCAACAACCATCGTGAGACGAGAGTCTTCAAATCACTATTTTCTGCTTAAATAAATTCTGAAAAATATTTCATACACCGGTAACTTGTCAAATCCCCGAAGAACATAATTACTGCATATCGATTCACGTAATTATAATTCAAGTAACGTCTTTAGTTTCCTTTAGTGACAAAAATTATTCCCTTAAATATTATCTACCTAGCTAAACATAGTAACTCCCTAGAACACTAGTTTGATTACGAGTCCCTGTAGGATCGATATCTTTTATTACTACGTGATAGACTGTGCACTTGCAGTTAAATTGTATTAGACATAGAAAGTCGCGATCAGATGACTAGGGATCAGTTCCTAGCACATGTTGTTTGGCCTGAGGCCAGGCCACAGTTTAGAGAGGAGGAAGATGTAGATGATACTAAGGACGCTGAGGAGGCTAGAGATAATGATGATGATGAGGCTGGTTCTGAAGCTAGTTTTATGGAGGTTTCTGGTTCAGAGGAGGAGACTGAGTTCGAGGAGGACTAGTTTTTGTTGTTGACATTTTAAGCATGATCTTATGCGACTTCCTTTGGTTCTACAAAGTGAAGTTTTACGTTAGCATTATATCATTGCTATTTATATTTATGTTTATTGTATTCCCTTTTGTTGTACTTTATCCACTCGTTGGATTATTTGAGATTATGTTATTGCATGTACCACTTTTGGGTACTAATACTTTTGTTGGTGTTTTTACACTATTAACATTTTAATGTTATTTGCAGTTGAATTCTTCAGTTTACGAATGTGCAACTTTCATTTTCTTTACTTTCATTTTTTTATGTTGTTTAAGAGGTGAATTCTTCAGTTTACGAATGTTCAACTCTTATAGTTTTATTGTTGATATGCTTATTTTTGTTTATTGTTGATATGCATGTTTGGAATTTAATGTTTCCAATTTTTTTTGGCGTGAAATATGAGATTTTCTAGATTGGTTGTTATTTACTAAAAGTATCTAATGAAGATTCTCTCAAGTTTGGATGATGATGATAGTATTCGATCATGTAAATGTTGGCAAGGTACATGGTTACCTCTTCCTAGGATGCTAGAATGTTTAAGAATTCCTTTCTTTGTGCAAATGTAATTTTGTTTCTTGTTTCAACTTTGTTTGAATACTTGTATCACTTAGGTTCAAAAGTCACAAATTGTGAGAAACCTGCATTGTTTACTAAATGCATAGGATGACTGATAAATTTTGTTGAATACATTTGATTCATGTTTAATCTTATGATTATTTTGATATTATGGAAGCATTAGAAATGATCAAGGCATTTGTAGATATTGAGCATAATCATATCCCAACAAGTAACTTACCCATGAGAATTTGCTAACCCCATTGAGCTTCATAATTAGATCCTAGTTAGTGATGAACTTGGTTTGTACATGATGATAAAGATAGTTCATCATTACTTTGTGTAGGATTCTAACTTTTTTCTTGAACCTTTGAAATTGTACTAAATTGTCTTCCTTGCCTCAAAAAGCAAGGAACCTTCATTTAAGGTTTGGTTAAAAACTAAGTTGGGGAGAGTGAAAAGAAAATGGTAGGTTACTCAAAAAATTTGAAAATTTTCAAGCAGGCATGAAAAGAAAATGTGAATATGAATGTAAAAAAAAAAAAAAGAATGCTTGTTTGAAAGAAAAAAATATAGAGAAGAAATAATGTGCAAAAAGGAAGTTTGAAAAAGGTTAGTAATAGAGAAAAGAAAGTGTTAGATGGAGTTGTAATATGTACATAGTGTCGCAACTGCAAAAACACCCAGCAAAAAAACAGAAGAGTCGCCACCGTTCTTTATTTTTCCCAAAGAGAGGGAAAGGAAACGATCAGAGAAAACCTACAAAAAAGGTAAAAGACAAGGTCATCATAACCAAATCTTGGACTCGGGAGTCGGTTACACAAGGGGAAGGTATTAGCACCCTTCACGTCCGTTGTACTCAACGGGATCCACGCATGTTGTCTAATCAAAGGGTGTGTTTATCTATCTAAGCTACAGGCTCACAGGACAAAAGAAAAGAAAAGAGACTTGATAGAGCATCACCGCTTTATGTCTACGTATTCCCTCATGCAATAGAAAAGTTAGAGTCAACGTAGTTCAGAAAACTACGGGTGAAAGGGGGGAAGGTTGCTCGCCAAGACATCATCGTCTTGTGCCTACATATCCTCGTCTGGTACGAGAAATCAGAGCAAACGTAGTTCGGGCTGACACGACCACAGGTTGGTTCAAGTGTTTTAATCGAGTAGGGTTAAACCTCCGTTCTAGAAGTTAGGGACGATGCCTGTTTGCGGTAGAACCAAGAGTTAACAACACTCTCTTTTTGAAAATGGTTTTCAATTAATCCCGAAGGATAAAAAGGTTTGAGGTTTGTTATAGAGTCTTTTATGAAGTGAATTAGTTTGATTTGTGATTCACGTTGCACTAAAGACTATGACATAAGAACGAATGCGTCGTATATCGCCCCCAGACGGGACATACACTAAACACTCTAGACAAGCGAGAGGAGACCCATCACTCATCATTCCCCATGTGCTTAAGGCTCGTAGCATACAATATTCATCGTATTTATTAGATGAGTTAGAATGTGTTTTAAGATGAGAAGAGAGACGCACGGAAGGTCTAAGGGAAACTCGGCCCTAACGTTGTCATGCAAAATGGTCCTAAAGTTGGGATTAAAAGGGGAACATCTACCCTAATATTAGCATGCTTGGATTGAACACTTAATGTCTCCCCTACTCCCAAAGGGACTAGGGATCCTAAGGGATCATGGCAAAGAAAACCAAGAACACACAAAGTAAATCAATCACAAGTGAAAAGGAAGAAAGGGATGCAAACATGAAATGCAAACACAAAAGAAAAGTGGGAGGAAAAAGTGTGGGGCAGCAGCCACCACAAGCACATCTCAACCAAGCAATGCAAGCAAAGGAAACAATGCAAATGATCATCACTTTGAACCACATCCATAAGCATGCATTCAAGTGGAAATCGAACACGTGTGTCGAAGAAATCATGATTAAACAATCAAAAACAACAACACAATATCCAAAACATCTCACTCAAAATGCATCGTATCGATCCATGAAGATTCAAAGTGAGAGAGCACCAAAACAAGCTTGAAAAACAACAAATATGACATTTTGGTACAGTGTTAATCGATTAACACATATGGTTAACCGATTAACCAATTAAAAATGTTTGAAAATTTGAAAATTCATACTGGTTAATCGATTAACCAGTTTGCACTGCATCTGGTTAACCAATTAACACTGTACCAGAGGCAGAAAACCGCAGCTCAAAAGCACTTTTTAGCCATTAATCACTTCTCCAATAATTTAGATGATTATATAATCAATTATGCACGAATTTAAACCAGAAAATAGCGATCCAATCAACATGTAAACATGTTCAAACCTCAAGATCTCAAATCACATGGATCAAATCAACCAAAAGTCAATAAAAAATGAAGATCCACATTGAATATGCAAAATAAGCTCAAAATAGCAACGAATCTAGAATTCCAACCTACAAAGCGGAGATTTGTTTTGGTAATTGTTGATTCAACTTCAATTGAGCAGATCCAAGCAAGAAATCCGGAAATCCTTCAAGATCCAAGTGATTACTTGTAGTAGAAATGAAGATCCACCAAAATTAAGCAAGAATTATCCAAATAAGCTCCTCTAGATCAACTTCAAACTTCAGATCCACAATAGCACGAAATTTGAATGGAGAATTGGAGATGATAAGTGTCGCTACTGCGAAAATCGGCGTCGGCTGACAGAAGAATCGCCACCGTGCGTTATTTATCTCAACGGAGGGAAAGGAAACGCTCGAAGTAAACCTAACGCAAAGAGGGGAAAAGGTATGGTCATCGCAACCAAAACCTGGATTCGGGAGTCGGTTACGCAAGGGGAAGGTATTAGCACCCCTCACGTCCATCGTACTCGATGGGAACCACGCTTGCTTGGTTTGTACGGATTACACTTCTATCTAAACTACAGGATGAGGTCTGAAAAGAAAATAAAATGACTCGGAAAAGCATCGCACTTTATGCCTACGTATTCCCGTCTGGAACGAGAAATCAGAGTCAACGTAGTTCGCCTAACTACGGGGAAAGGTGGGTGAAGGTTGCTCGCTAGGATATCGCATCCTATGCCTACGTACTTCCACACTGCATGGAAGATCAGAGCAAGCATAGTTCGGGCTACGCACGACACAAGCTGTTCAAGTGTCTTTTATGAAAAATCTCACCTTAAACAAGGGTTTTCTTATTGCAAAAGGGTTGATGTTTGTTCAAATCTTTTGACGGAAGAAATGAATTAATCTCTGTTATAACCTTTATTAGTATTTTTCTGTTGTTTTGAAGGAAGAAGAGATGACACTCTACAAACCCTAGGGTTGAAAAGGGGAATAAAATCTACCCTAATGTTATCATGCATGGGTTAACTCCTAACGTCTATCATGCTCCTCTCTTGCGCAGAGAGAAACAGAGATCCTAAGGGAATAGACGGAAACAGAAACAGCAGATATATACAATAAAGCGGTACAATGCATGGATGCAACAATACAAGCGAGGCAAGGGAGTCCCACTCAACCTCGAACCTAGAAAACAATAGGCAAAAGTGAATAGAATTCACTTTCAACCCAGCAAGCTAAACAGCAAACAATACAATCCGGGAAATTCACACAATACATCAAAAATTAAACAGCAAAAACTAAACAGCAAAGCAGTCTTCATCAGCATCAGCAACTATCTTCAAGTCAATATCAGCTATCCACAGGCTTCAAGCAAGCATCAGACTTTATCTCCAATCTCCCAATGGCTTTTCTTCAAGTCCTAACCTCCAAGCTGAGGAATCAATCACAAGAGTAAACCGGGTGTTAAGCAATTAGTTGACCGCCAAGGGTGGCAAACAGACTGCTATCAACACAGAGAATATTTCTCTCAAGAGTTCTATCCCTCAGACATTAGCACCAAGCCTTCCAAAGGAAGGGGGTGAGTGTCTTAGAGAGACTCTGTATCACAGAGAAGAATGGAGGCAGTCAAGACCTTCCATGTTTGAAAATCAAGTTGGCTACTCTAGAGCTCTGCCTAACTCCTATGTCCTACAAACTTCAGCAGTCACCAGCAAGAGATACTCCTCATTAGCTCTGGAAATTGGTCTTCATTCTCTGATCTTCCACTGGGCTTCATCATCATAGGTCTCCAGCTCTCCCCAAATCCCAAGCAAACCCAGTACCCCACACAGACAAAAAGATAACCCTAAAGAGGGCACACCACACAATTAACCAATTATAAGCAATATACTAATAGCAGTAGGGGAATCTTAGTATTTTCTAAGGGGATCTATCCTATACCCATAACCCCTATAGTCCATACCCCAAAAATCAAATGAAAATCTCCTAAAAGAATTAATCTATCTCACCTATGCTCATTTAAAACCTTAATTTTGAACACCTAAATGCCACATAAGCAAACTACTAAAAATAAACTTCTAAAAATCCTAGTACAAAATCCAGAGAGTCTACACATTCACATTTGATGGCACAAAAAAGAATGGGATTAAAATCAATTAGAAAGTGCATGAACAAAAATTGACAAATTCATGTATGAAATGAAACACCTAAAATAGGCATTTATTTGGAAAATATGGGAAAAATATCAAATAAAAAATAAAATGCAATTTTTATTTTTTATAATTTTCTTGACTCTTTAAAGAAAATTATGCAAAAAGAATTATCAAAAAATAATGTTTTTTCAATTTTATATGATTTTTAGAAAATGAATGAAAATGAAAAGAAATTAAAGAAAATGAAATATAAAGAAATAGAGGGAAGGGGTGTGAAAAGCAGGTTCGCTCAGTTATATTCCAGGTGGGCCACAAAGTGGGAGGTGCGGATAGAAGAATCACTAGGCCCATGATAACTCACTAATCCAAAACGCCGCGTTTAGCTCTAGGATTTCCCTCCTTCTCTGAATTCAAATATGAGCCACACGATTTGATTAAAAGGTCAATATATCCAATGGTACGTGTTCATCTTCTTCCTTGGTTAGCTAGGGTTTCTGAAAATCCAGTTCATGCGCAAATCTTCTACTCCCTCTATCTCTCTTACCTGGACATGAAACCTCACGATCCCAAGAGCAAAGATGCTCCCCTCTTCACCCTCTACAAGACTATGACTCTAGATTTTCTCAAAACTCAACCACCAAGGAAACCCGATAGAAGAAAGTTCTGGGCACACTTTAATTGCACTGATATGCATGATCACCATCCTTGTTGAAACTATGCTAGCATGATCTAGAGGCTATGGGAAAAATTCTAAACATGATAACTAGTATTAATACACCCTAACATGTGAGTTCTTGATCGATGAACAGAAACTACCATGGAACCAACCTTCAAGAACAGCCCTTAAACTACTCATGAATCATCCCCTAATGGTCTCTATCACATATATCCTAACCACGTGATCTAACAATGGATAAATAGTGGGATTTGAATGAAGTTGCATACCTTGCAAGTGATAATGGCAATGGTGGTTAGCCTTCAATTCAAGCCTTGATACTTGCCTCAAGTGATCTTCAATGGCTACTAGTGCTTCTGTTTGCAATGGTTCTTGCTCAAACCTCTTGAATCACTCTATCCACACCTTCATGCAAATTGGAGGGAAGCTTTGGATCACACGAGCCAGCCACTAATTCCTCTGGTTCTTGCTTGCCAATCTCTCTATGATGATGGTAGAAGATGATGATAACAAGAATTATGGTGATTGATGAAGTTTCAATGGAGTTTGAAAGCAAAATGCAATATGGAGTTATGGAATCAAACTATGGTATGCAAGCACAATCAGTCACCAACCAGGGCATGGATCATCTCTAGGGCATATATAGGTGTCAATGGAAATGTGTGGAAGCTTTGAGAATCTTCCAAGAAGTTTCTAGAATGTATCATGCAATGAGAACTTGAATTTCCTATATTTAGTAAATCTCATGCAATCTCATGATAAACCATGCAATCCCACTTAATTTCTCCTCACATGATATTATGATATGAGAACAAGGCCTTACAAACCCTTATGTAGCATTTCCTTACTTTTCCTTTTGGTGCCTTAAGATGCAAGAAACACATTTACAAAGGAAGTCCAATTTTTAAGCCTAAACTCAAAAATGTGGCTAAACCATTGTCTTTATAATGATGTTGGGAATCAATTTGGTATATTGGATGACCCATATGGGATTTGTAGATCTCTCAAACCAATTTTTTATTTCAACTTTTTCAACTTATAAGCCATTTTCAAGTCATTTGCACCACTTTTAAAATTCCATGCTCTAAGCTTTTCCAAACTTTCACACCTTATTTTCTAGCCTTAAAATCCCATTTTGAACAACTTTGATGTTGTGAAATTTTTCATTTGAAGCTTCCTTGTATGAGTTTTAGGCATAGGCTAAGAATGACCTATAATCCTCAAATGACCGAAATACCCTTTGCTAGCCAGGACCATAAGTAGAGTTCCACAAATCATATGAAGGCATGCCATACCATTCTAGAAAGATAAGACAATAAGTAACAATTCTCATGTTGGCCAAGAACCCATTTGAAGTACCCTTGAAAGTCAAAAGTTGCTTGGAAGACAGACAATTTTCACAGACAAATTTCAGTGCCCTCAGATGACCTATAACTTGCAAGAGCCATAACTTGAGTTCTACAAATCATCTTGATGACTTCCACCACTCAAATTAAATCTATGAAGATACTCTACAAGTTTCATATGGACCAGAAATTCATATGAAGCTTGCATCTTGAGTTACACTGCTTTGAAGTTTGACCTAAGTTAGGGGATTTTACAATAAAACCCTAATCTAGTAACTCCAGTTCTCCTTGACTCCTCTTGATTTTTCTTTATCACAACATAATATCCATATCCACATAGCAAATAATGAATCCCACATTCTTCAAATGATCCTTGATGCCCTTCAAAACACTTTTTTGACCCAGAATTGACCCAGTGTTGACCGTAGTTGACTGACTTCAACTGAGGCTCTTGCAATCATTCCACTGACTTGGTTCTCCTCAAAAATGATTCTCTAGACTCTTCATAACATCCATACACACCTCATACTCTTGGCTCATAGCTCACATTTCCTCTGATGATCCCCCACTAGCCTCAAGATAGGAGAGAATTCACTGATCAACCTGGCAGCTCTTCAAAGCTCAAATTCTCCTCTGATGACCTGAGTAGTCTTGACTGTGAATGAAACCCTTGGACATGCCTCTTGAGATAAGAATAGCACTTTGATCCCCTGATTAAGATAGCTTGCTTATGCTATGCAATGCAGATGAATACACTATATACATGATACTAATGCAAATGATTATGCAATTGAAACATAAACCCAGGTTAGAAAAGGTTGGGCAAATTTTGGGGTGCAACAGCTGCCCCTATTCAAGCGGCTTGGACCTGACTGGATGAAGAGCGCACAACCTTCAGACATTCGCGGTACGAGACGGTTGAATACGGAAGAACTCAGAAATTTGCCAACCGCAAAAATAAATTGCGAATACGACTACTGCTTGGGAAAACCCTGGGAACTTGGCTTCTGTCGTCACGGCAACAACTAGCCATCCATCTGTCAAATAATCTGATGTTGTCCGCAGACCACTCCATTCCGAAGAAATGAGCATGCACCACACAACAAGAAATTGTTGATATCACTTATCAACCTCTGTTGATCTCACTTATCAACCTCTGTTGATCTCACTTATCAACCTCCGTTGATCTCACTTATCAACCAAACACACGCTAACCAGCGGGAGAATACTGACTTCACTTGTCATGTTGACCTCACTGATCAACTTTTCGTATCCTGAAGGAATGAGCGAACGCTTTGACCAAACGGGACAATGTTCGAAGACATAAACAACCGACCCTGCGGGGAAGTGAGAAACTTAACCAAGCAACTCTGAGGGGACAATTTTGACGACTGCCGTCAAACACCTACTGGGGGATTGGGAACTTAAACAAGCGCCCTTGTTGCAAAATACGAGGAATTTAAACCAAACAACTCCTGTGGCAAGCTCCCTGCTAGGGACAATGAGGGACTTAACCAAGCAACTCACTAACGTAACACCCTGCTGGAGCACCTAACTCTGTTGGGGAATTGCGGGTAATCACCCAAAAATCTGTATTACCACCTTCTAACACTGATACCACATCATCCTGAGAAAGACTCAGCTGGGGAAATACAAGTGACTTAACCAAGCGACTTGTCAACGGACACCCTGACGGGGACTACGAGGAACTTAACCAAGCGTCTCGTTGAAGAACAACCCGCTGGGGATTATATCTCTATTGGGGAAACTGTGGGTAACCACCCAGAAATTGCATTATGCCATCTCTACAGCAGTCTGAGAAAGGACTCGGCTGGGGAGAAAGAGAAGTGCTTGGCCAAGCAACTCGGCTAGGGGGAACATGACATGACGAACACGATCACTGCGTGCCTAGCACAACCCTCTGTAACAAGATGAACACGATCACTGCGTATTCTACACCAACATCCTCTTGACAGAAGAAAACACGATCACTGCGCGTCCTGGTGTTGCAAACAAAATCACATAATGGGACAAACACGATCACTGCGTGTTGCGCTACCACCAAAATCACATCGGCCACAAATCCAACCGGATAAGATAAACACGATCACTGCGTGCCAGACGAAATAAATCCACATAGAAGAGGCGAACACGTTCACTGCGTACTTCAACCACCCATATGATGAACACGATCACTGTGTGTGCTGTAATAGGACGAATACGATCACTACATATCCTGACCATCAAACCCCCAAACTAACGTCAACACGATCACTGCGTGCCACGACACCAACCCATGTAACAGGACGAATACGATTACTGCGTATGCCGACCAACAAACCCAACTGATACGATGACCACGATCACTGCGTGCTCCGCATCACAAGTTCCCCTGATACTATCAACACGATCACTGCATGCTGTACAAATACGATCACTGCGTATCTCGAACACGATCCCTGCGTGTTCGAACACAATCACTGCGTGTTTGAACACGATCACTGCGCGTTCTGAGCCACGATCCTCTTAACTGGAGAAAACACGATCCCTGCGTGCTGCGTGTCTCAACTAACCCACACAACTGGACGAATACGATCACTGCATATTCCAATCATACATAGGGTGGACGCGATCACTGCGCGCTTCATGTCACGGCCCTCTTAACTGGAAGAAACACGATCACTACGTGTTGTGCCACAACTTCAAACCTGGGACGAATACGATCACTGCGTACTTCGGCCACCAACAACCAGATGAACACGTTCACTGCATGCCTCACTCTATAACCAAATTGTAACGGACGAATACGATCACTGCGTACACAGACCAATAAAATCTGGATGAACACGATCACTGCGTGTCAATCTATAGTCACTATAGAATGGACGAATACGATCACTACATATATCGACCAACAACATCATATAGTATGGTAAACACGATCACTGCGTGTCCTGCCCAATAAACCCCCGAGACGAAACCAACACGATCACTGCGTGTCTTACAAAACAATCTTCTTAGATCGGGACGAACACGATCACTGCGCCCTTCGACCACAGATACACATACCAATATCAACACGATCACTGCGTGCCTTACAATATGAACCCCATAGATGGTACGAATACGATTACTGCGTACCTTGACCGCGAATCAACATCTTCCTGAACCACGACTTCTCTTATCGGCAGGGAACAAACATATCTGAAACTGAAGAGGTAACCACCGGGCTTATGTTTCAAAAATGCACGTTTGATAATGACGTAATGCTTCCATACTGCGTGGAAATGCTACGTGCTCGTGTAAAATGCAAATGCTCATGATGCATGTTTATGCAAAAAGTTACTTCAGCAAAATAAATGCTGAAGGCACACTGGATCCGCCGGGTATGACCGGAATACTACCGATACGCTTCCAACGAAATAAATGTTGGGAAGATGATTTAACTCCGCTGGGGATAACCATCCTGCTGGGAAAGTAGCTTACGAACTCAAAACTTCAACATCTGTTGAGGAAGGTCTTCCTGACGAGGAAGAGCGACTTGCTGGGAAAAGAAAGAACAATCCTGCTTGGGGAAAACTTCTTTCAGCAGCTCCAACCACCTGATCATACTCTGTGGGGAACCTCTCCTGCCATCACTGAGCTGGGGGATTGAACCACACATTCTGATTTGCACTGCACAAGAACTCTCTGGGAGTTAATCACATTTGTCCTGACCCTCGCTGAGGAAGGCCCTGCTCTGCTTGACATTGATCTCAACTCTCCTGGGGAAATAGCATTCAGTTTTGCCTGGGGCGACTTCACTGGGGAAGACACAACATACACTCTCTGAAGAGGGTACCAGCCTGCCATGGACTCTGGCGGGGAACTTTGTGAACTTTTGAATACCTGCAAACGTCAACAAACAAACACAAGGCAATCTATGCAAAAAGAAACATCTTGGTAATCACCCACGACAACCATTTAGGTAATTTTTGGTTTTAACAAGCATAGGCCGAGGCCCGCCTGTTTACACGCATGTAAGTTTATCAGAAAACATCGGCGCTTTTTACAAACAAAACTGTAAAAAATTAAAACCAAAGTCACACACTACACTGAATAAAACACTTTATTGATAACAGCCTGAGAATAGGCAAAATTTGTACATAGGATGCAACTCCTGAAAAGAGGTAGTCACACATAAACAAAATGCAGAAGTATACAAATATACAGAATAAAATTTGTACACATGTCGGCAACGTGTTACAGACGAACACCATGAACCGCTCCTCCTATGACTCGTCGGCCTCTGACGCTTTCCCGATTCCTGTCTTCGGAAGAAACTGCTTTGGATAATTGACCCCGGATGCTCCCAAACCGCTAAACAATCAAACTTGGACCGCAGTCATTTGCTTCTTAAATCCCTAACTTTTGCGTGAATCGCCCTTTGCGGGTTTTCGATTCACCGGGATACCCTTTTTTGCCGAAGCCGCCCAGTGTAGGTTTTCGACTTCGCGGGTGTACACTTTTTCCATTTTATCCCTAACTTTTGCCCGAACCTTTTTATTCTGTTTTTTTGGTTCGCCAGGATGCCCCATTTTTGCCTGGACTCTCTTTTTACTGTCCAGCGGGTCAATTTTAAGCAAAGTATTTTTTAACTGCGTCCGAGTTCACAGGGGACGAAAAGTATTCACCATCCATGGTGGATAACAATAAGGCTCCTCCGGAGAAGACCTTTCCCACGACGTATGGACCTTCGTAATTGGGAGTCCATTTGCCCCTGTGATCCGATTGCGGTGGGAGAATCTTCTTCAGCACAAGATCACCCGTCTGAAAGCTTCAAGGTCGAATCTTCTTGTCGAACGCTTTCTTCATCCGGCTCTGATACATCCTACCGTGTGCAATGGATGCCAATCTTTTCTCATCTATCAAGCTCAGCTGATTCAATCTACTTTTCACTCATTCTGCCTCGTCCAGCTTAACATCAAGCAAAACCCTCAAAGATGGTATCTCAACCTCCAATGGCAGGACAGCCTCCATGCCATATACCAGTGAGAACGGTGTTGCCCCGGTTGATGTACGCACTGTAGTACGATAACCGTGCAAAGCGAATGGCAACATCTCGTGCCAATCCTTATACGTCACTACCATCTTCTGAACAATTTTCTTTATGTTCTTGTTGGCCGCTTCAACAGCGCCATTCATCTTGGGTCTGTAGGGAGATGAATTATGATGCTCGATCTTGAAATCCCGACAAATATCCCTCATCATCTTGTTGTTTAAATTCGAACCATTATCAGTAATGATCCGCTCAGGAATACCGTATCTGCAGATTATATCCTTCTTGATAAATCTGGCCACCACCTGCTTCGTCACATTGGCGTAAGAAGCTGCTTCCACCCACTTGGTGAAGTAATCTATCGCAACCAGAATGAAGCGATGCCCATTAGAAGCAGTAGGCTCAATCTTGCCAATCATATCGATTCCCCACATGGAGAAAGGCCATGGAGATGCCATAACATTCAGTGGACTGGGTGGCACGTGGATCTTATCAGCATAGATCTGGCACTTGTGACACCGCTTGGCGAACTTGAAACAGTCAGTTTCCATCGTCAACCAATAATACCCTGCTCGCAACAACTTTCGAGTCATAGCATGCCCACCAGCATGTGTGCCGAAAGTTCCTTCATGGATCTCTTCCATGAGTAAGTTTGCCTCCTTCTCATCCACACACCGGAGGAGTACCGAATCGTGGTTCCTTCTATACAAAACGCCGTCGGGATTCAGATAAAAGTTGCCTGCTAATCTCCTTAGGGTCTTCTGATCGCGACTGGATGCCCCAGCCGGATACTCCTTATTCTTCAGGAAATTCTGTATGTCGAAATACCAAGGTTTGCCGTCAGATGCTTCATCAATTGCAAACACAAAAGCCGGCCTATCAAGGCGAGAGATGACAATGTTGGGAGCCTCATTCCAGCGGTTGACTTTATACATCGAGGATAACGTTGCGAGGGCGTCCGCCATTTGATTCTCCACCCGAGGTACATGGTGGAACTCCACCCTATCAAAGAAAGGTAGCAACCTTCTCGCATAATTCATGTACGACACCAGATTAGGTTGGCGTGTCTCCCACTCTCCCTTAATCTGATTCACCACCAACGCTGAATCCCCATATACATCCAGATTCTTAATCCTTATATCGATAGCCTCCTCTAACCCCATAATACAAGCTTCATACTCGGCTTCATTATTCGTCACTGAGAAAGTCAATCTGGATGTGAACGGGATGTGCGACCCGTGGGGAGTCGTAATGATTGCCCCGATCCCACTACCGTACGAATTGACAGCCCCATCAAAAATCAACTGCCACTGGGAACTCCGCTCAGGTCCTTCCCCAGGCAACGGCTCATCACAATCTTTAGCTTTCAAGTACATTATGTCCTCATCAGGAAACTCAAACTTCATAGGCTGATAATCCTCAATTGGCTGTTCGGCGAGATACTCGGACAGAACACTTCCCTTAATGGCCTTCTGGGAAACATACTGGATATCGTATTCTGTCAATACCATCTGCCATCTAGCAATCCTTCCAGAGAGCGCTTGTTTCTCAAACACATATTTGATCGGATCCATCTTCGATATCAGCATGGTTGTATGATTTAGCATGTACTGTCTTAGACGTTTGGCAGCCCACGCCAATGCACAACACGTCTTTTCAAGCATAGAGTATCGAGATTCACAGTCCATGAACTTTTTACTCAAGTAGTAAATTGCATGCTCTTTCCGCCCTGTCTCGTCGTGTTGACCGAGAACACAACCCATACTGTTCTCCAGAACCGTCAGGTACATAATCAGTGGTCGTCCCGCTACTGGGGGTATCAACACCGGAGGTTCCTGCAAGTATTCTTTTATCTTTTCAAATGCCCTTTGGCAATTGGCATTCCAGACCACCGCTTGATCTTTCTTTAACAGCTTGAACAATGGTTCACACGTGGTCGTTAGGTGAGAGATGAACCTAGCAATGTAGTTCAACCTCCCTAAAAATCCACGGACTTCTTTTTCTGTTCTCGGTGCTGGCATTTCTTGTATTGCTTTTATTTTTGCAGGATCGACCTCGATTCCTTTCTCGCTCACAATGAACCCCAATAGCTTCCCGGATCTCACTCCGAAGGTGCATTTGTTTGGATTCAGCCTCAGCCTGAATTTCCTCAGCCTTTTGAACAACTTCAACAAATTAACCAGATGTTCTTCCTCTGTTTGAGACTTGGCAATCATGTCATCGACATACACCTCAATCTCTCTGTGCATCATGTCGTGAAAAAGCGTTGTCATAGCCCGCTGATACGTTGCCCCGGCATTTTTCAAACCAAAGGGAATCACCTTATAACAGAAGGTTCCCCACGGGGTGATAAAGGTTGTTTTTTCCATATCCTCCGGAGCCATTTTGATCTGGTTGTACCCCGAAAATCCATCCATGAAAGAGAATACCGAAAACTGAGCCGTATTGTCAACTAACACGTTAATATGCGGCAGCGGGAAATCATCCTTCGGGCTCGCTTTGTTTAAATCCCTATAATCAACACACATCCGAACCTTGCCATCTCTCTTTGGCACAGGCACGATATTAGCGACCCAAGTGGGATAAGTGGTAACAGCCAGGAACCCAGCGTCCCATTGCTTCTGCACCTCTTCCTTTATCTTTACAGCCATATCAGGACAAGTCCTTCGGAGTTTCTGCTTCACAGGCGGGCAATCTTCCCTCAACGGCAGACGATGAACAACCATATCAGTATCCAAACCTGGCATGTCCTCGTAGGACCAAGCAAATATATCACTGTATTCGCGCAGCATCTCAATAAGATCTTTCTTGATATCACCTTGCAACGTGGCCCCTATACGGATATTCCTGACGCATTCTTCAGACCCCAAGTTGACAATATCAATCTCTTCCTGGTGAGGCAGAATGACTCTCTCCTCTTGCTTCAATAACCGACTAAGCTCTTCTGGTAAGTCACTGTCCTCCACAATCTCTTCCTCAGCTTGGAAGATCGGATGCTCGAAGTCTAAACGAGTCATAGGAAGTTTTTGGTCGGTGTCATCTGAAAATTCATGAATCCTGCGAGGGAAACGGTTAAGTGCTTCAAAAATGATTGTACAAGCAAAATGCATAACCACGCTGCCATTTTATTGAAAAATAAAAACAGAAAGAAAAGGATCACAACATTTGAATGTAAAACGCCGTCATTTATTGATCATGCAAACATACAGGTAAACAGTTAGGCCCTAAGACAAGATCATCGATGCCCGGGCAAGGCATGAGATCATACAACTGATTGAAAAACAATGTATTACTGTTTGGTGACTTGGATGACGTCCTGGATGGACCAGTTGCATAGGCTTTGCCCTGGCGTGCCGGGTCGAATCCATGAGTCCATGTCGCAATCACTATCCGCTTCTTCCGTATCAGACACGGCATTGATCCTTTCAAAGCTAACCCCTCCGGGTGTGAACACGACAGGTCCCCTGTACTTAGGCGCACTGTGCGAGGTAGATGGACGGTACCCCAAGCCATACTTGTCTTGTTTTACCGGAATGTCCAGAACCTGCCCCCACTTTTGAGTCTCTCCTGCCTGAACCAGCGCCTTGGCTTCTTTATACGAGGAGACGGCCGCCTCTAGTCCTTCACTCTTTACCGGAGCTTCCTCTTTAACTTTCACCTCCTCGAACGCTTGACACAATGTTTCATGAATCTCTCCATCCACCTCCACGTACTTGAAAGAAGATAAATTGCTGACTAAGATGTCCTCTTCGCCACACACCGTCACAATACTCCCCTCAACCATATATTTCAACTTCTGATGGAGCGTCGAAGTTACTGCCCCAGCGGCGTGAATCCAGGGTCTCCCAATTAAACATCTATATGCGGGCTGTATATCCATGATGTAAAACACCGTGTCAAACACCTCAGGTCCCACTTGAATAGGCAATGTGATTGATCCAAACACTGACCTCCTGGTTCCATCAAATGCGCGCACCACCAAATCACTTGGCGTGCATAACAACCCACGGGTATCTAACTTCAACAGAGCTTTCTTTGGTAACACATTCAACGAGGACCCAGTGTCTACCAGCACATGGGATAAAACAGTGCCCCGACATTCGATAGAGATGTGCAGAGCATTATTGTGATCGCGCCCTCGAGGTGTTAAGTCAAAATTTGTGAACCCTAGTCCATGCCCAGCGTTGACATGTGCCATAACTCCCTCCAGTTGATTAACTGAAATCTCTTGCGGCACGAAAGATGTTTCAAGTACCTTCAACAGGGCATTTCTATGCGCCTCAGAGCACAACAGCAGTGATAATATGGAGATCTTAGACGGGGTCTGCTGCAGGTGATCTACAATCTTGTAATCACTTTTGCGGATTAACCTCATGAATTCTTCCACATCTTTGGTTATCGGCTCTTTCTCTTTACCCCCTGAAGATTCCCCTTCAACATCCTTGTTCTTACCTTTGGCGAGCCTCTCTGCTTCGACCTCAGGTGAAGTGAAAATTCTCCCGCTCCGGGTTATACCACCTGCTCCCACTATGTTATCCACGGATCCCGCTGGCGGATCATTCAAGTCAATCTTTTCTCCATTGCAATACGCCTCAGCACTGTAGCACCACGGGACTGCCTTTGTGCTTTCAAAAGGGACAGACTTAGCGTTGGTAATAGTAATGGTCGGCCTTTTTGATGATGCCGAAATTGTCACCGATTTGAACGGAATGGTGATCGTAGCAATCTCCCTACGCTCTTCTACAGATTCTGTCTCAACAGACTTCTCTTGCCCCGCAGCCCTGTCGAACTGCAAAGTTCCTTCATCAATCAAACTTTGAACTCCCCTCTTCAACTTCTCACAGCCCTCTGGTTGAATCAAACAGCCATCACACTCGTTACCGCAACCGGGATAGACGCCTCCTTCCAACAAACGCTGCTTTACGAAACTCAAAGGGGTTTTCAGCTTGCTCACTTCTGAAACTAAATTCAACTCATCATTTGACATGATTGCATTGGCCCCGGCGCCACCATGCTTGGGCATCGGCTGCTGTGTGATATTGGGACCTTCCTTCCTGAAGTTGATAGTCATACTATCAAGCAAGTCCTGCACTTTATGCTTGAAAGCCAAGCAATTCTCAATATTGTGCCCCGGCGCCCCCGAATGGAAGTCACAGTGCTCATTAACATCATATCCGGCTGGCAACTGGCCAGTTGGTGGTGCTAAGGTCCTCTTTTCGACTAGCTGCAATTTCAACAAGGTCTGAAGGAGTTCTGCATATGATACTGGCGGTACCTCGAACACTCTCCTTGGTCGGGGGTTCTGAAATCTACGCTGATTATTAGGCTGCTGCTGAGCCTGCTGCGGTGGTTGTTGTCTCTGCTGCTGAGAAGGCCCTGGAATGGTTACACTTGCGACTTGCGACTGCTGACGCCAATTCTGACCTTTATTCTTTCGTCGAGCACCGAATACAGCATTGGCGTCGCCTTGCCGTTTACCACCGAACGTCTTCTTATTACCTCCTGCGGAACTGGACTCACCTGCTTGAATTTTACCAATCTTCACCCCGTTTTCAATTCGCTCCCCCATCAAAATCAGCTCAGAGAAAGTACTCATCGAAAAGTTGAGCAGACGATCGTAGTACATTCCAGAGAAAGTTCCTATGAACATATCCATCATTTCGCGCTCCACCATTGGAGGTTGTACTCTGGCAGCCAAATCTCGCCATCTCTGGGCGTATTCTTTAAAGCTCTCGCTAGACTTCTGAGACATGCTTTGCAACTGAACTCGGTTAGGGGCGAGATCACTATTATATTGGTAATGCTTCACGAAAGCTTCCGCTAGCTCTTTCCAACTCCTGATCTGAGTAGGTTCCAAGCTCATGTACCACTCCAGCGATGGCCCTGACAGGCTATCCTGGAAGAAGTGCATTAGCATCTTCTCATCCTCAGAATACGCAGACATACGCCTGTAAAATGCGCGCACATGCACCCTAGGGCAGGTATCCCCTTTGTATTTATCGAACGACGGTGCTTTGAATTTCAGCGGGACCCTCAGCCCTGGGACTAACCCCATGTTTGACATATCCAACCCGAGAGCATTCTGATTGGCCAACCCGTTCACCTTCTCTTCTAGCAACCTCATCCGATGGTTGTCACCCCTGGCTCTATCATAGCCTTCATTCTGACCAGAGAACACATCCTCTTGGCAATCCTCCCAGCGAGGCACTGCTTCGTATCCAACATAATCTACATCGTGACCCGGACCTGTTTGAACGCACCTAGGGTCATACCTCAGATTACCCATCTCTTGAGTGTTGTATGTGCCAGCTCCATATCCAAGATTCCCATAGCCACCAAACCCAGCCTTGGCGCCGGCCATGCTGCCATACCCCATATTCACACCGTTGAAGCCCTGGTTACCATTAACACCATTCATTCCGACATTCTCAACGCCCCCATTGAAACCCTGGTTGACATTACCCACGAATACCCCAGCAGTATCCGCATTGACATTCATGTTACCGGTGTTCCCACCTCCACCTACAGGACCAGTTTCTCCAGCATTCAAACCGTTTACGGGACCAGCGTCAGCACCTTGACGATTCTCAACTCGGGGAGAAGCAGCAATGTTTTCACCCTGCGGTGTCCCGTTGTTCTCATCCCGGGCGACTATCGGTTGAACCAGATTCTGCAGCTGCTCTTGTCCTTTGGTGATAGTCTCCATGGTTTGCATGAGCAGGGCCATCCTGTCACGCATCTCTTGCATTTCACTCTGCACGTTGTCCATGACCTTCTTCTGATTAATTCTGGTAGAGTAACGGTGGACCCGCTTTTCTGCAATCCTGAAAATACCTGCTTCAAAGATGCAAGAGATAAGATACCTGGATCACAGACCTGTAATGCAAATATGAGTATGTATGCAAAATGCAATGTGTGTCTGTGCTTTAGGGATTATCATTCCCCGATTCTAGTGTGAGTGCCAGTGCGGTGACAGTGCTAGCAAGACAATGATCAGAGCCGAATCAAAGAAAACCTCATATATTGAAGAGAAATCCAAGAATACAAGATTACTGAGAGTATAATGAGAAGGCATGACCTCAACCAACAATCCTGGCGATGGTCAGCACAAATGCAAATAAAGCATACAAATACATGAAATGATCAAGTACTCCCATGAGCCCGGTACTCTTCTATTAACTTCTTGGTCTCTGGATGACCTGGTTGGGTGAGCAGGCCTTCGACAAGCTGGTTTCTTCTCTTGAGAACATGTCGCGCGTCACCAGCGGTTTCTTCCCCTGCTCCATCTCCGAAGCGATCTTCTAGCTTCCGCTTTTGAGACACTGCTTCGTTCCTGCCTTCAATGGCTTTGTTCAATGCCTTCTGGAGACTGTATCTGGTCATCACTTCTTCTTCGCACTTCTCAATGCTAGCCTTCAACTGCTTCTCGAGGTCAGAAATTTGCTGCTTCAACTTATCTTCCCTCTTCTTGTTATTGGTCAGCGTCGCATTCCAAGTCTTATTGCAAGAAGAGATCTCTCGGTGAGCGGCGTCAAGTGCTTTCTTTTTGGCCTCTAGCATGTTGTGGGAGCTTCTGAACTCTTGACCCAGACGTTCGCGCTTTTTCTTCTCTTCAGTCAACTCAGCGTCTAGCCTGTTCACTAGTTCGATCTGCTGTTGGAAAGAACGGACGGCCTTATTCTTCTCACTCCTCATCTGAGCTAGCTCCTTCTCTAACTCTTCATTAATCTTCAGCAAGGCTTCCTTTTCCTTCACAACCTGCTCGTAGACCTCCCTTGTGACAGTGGTTGGCTCTTCTACCGGAATGTGAACGGGGACCGGAGCGGCTGGAAATGGCATCAATATCTGTCTGGCTCTTTCCTGAATCCAAACTTTGTAGGGTGCATATGCCTGGCAATCACTCTTCCCCAACAGTGGCTTCCCTTTCCTGTTAATACGCGTCCAGGCATGCCGAAGCTTGGCTAGCAAATCTCCGCTCAAATCACCCGTGAAGTACAGAGATTCCTGTACTTCATCCTCCTGAGGTGGGCTCTTCAGCGCATATCCGAACTGACGGACGAACAAAGATGGGTTGTAGTTAATGCACCCTTTTCTCCCTATCAACAGAACATTAGAATACCCAGCACAACTGCAAATAAGCTCGGACCCCAGCAGGTCTCGATCAAACCACTCAATATCTGTAGAAGACAACCTCATCATACGCTCTGGCCAGTCAGATGTGGTCGCATCATCCACAAAAGGTCCCTTCGAAAGAAGATGGCTCTTGAACCACATGGATAGCAAAGGCACGCAACAAGAGACGTTCTTGTCTCTCCTGTTCTCATTCCTGTAGTGCATTGAATGGTAAAAGTCCCCGACCAGTGTTGGCACCGGGTTACCAGCAGCAAATAGATGAAATGCATCCATGTCCACGAAGTTTAGGAAGTTAGGAAACAGCACGATCCCATAAATGCATAGAGCCAGAATAGCGTTAAAGACCACCCAACACCCATTCTTGGCGTACTCTTGAGCCTTACCAACCAGAAACTGGAGAGAAAAACCCGGAACCCCTCGCCAAGAAGTTATCAACAACTCAGAAGCATTCATATGCAAGGCTTTAGCTAGATCCTCCAACTTAGGTTCAGCGGCAGAGTGAATAAAGGGAACTGCATTCTGCACTGGCAGCTCAGTAAACTCCACATACTCCTCCATGGTAGGTCCCAAAATGAAGTCTGCAAATGTGAAACATCTCAAAGCCGGGTCATAGAACTGCATCAGCGTGTACAGCCCGTTCAACTCATCATCAGTGGATCTGCGAACCAAACTCAACAGCCGTCCATAACTCTGCCTGAAACTTCTACGGACATCAACATCTGCCAGAGAAATCAGACCCAGGAGTGGAGTAATATCAGGAATAGGTAGCTTGTAGGCAACTGTCATCCTCAATCCCGCCATAATCAATACCCAGAAGTCCAGACACTAAAACCCGGGGATATGCAAATGCACCTGCAGCACAGACACACGTTAATGGGATGCAATGATAATGAGTATGCAAAACAATGCAATGCAAGTAACATGCAACAGGGACCAAGTGCTATAGCTGAGAAGCCTGGACCATATCAAGAGTCTCAGATAGACCCTCCAATACTCATCAATCCCTGGTCTCAGATAGACCTACTACAAAAGCTCCAACATCGGTCTCTGATAGACCCATAATATAACCCTAACTGGTCTCTGACAGACCTCAAACCATAACTCGGACTGGCCTCTGATAGACCTCATAATATAACTCCAACCGGTCTCTGACAGACCTCAGAACCATCCATAAATACCCAGGATCTCTGATCAAGAAGAAACCGGTATCTGAAGGTCTAGTTACCTGCATAACCCCCAAACCCTCTCACAGGTGGACGTCCTAGTAACTGACAAAGGTATGGCATCCTATGCGGTCGTCGGCGTCACAGACTTTCAGGGTTGATGATACGATTCCCAGAAGGAGTGGCATCATCAAATCCTGAAGAGGCCTCACTTAACCAACTTCCAAATGATCGGTCCCCAGAGTCGACAATCCAACTAACCAGCAACCCGAGCCACCCAAAGGGCAGGACAGGAGGCCAACCAGAAGAACCTCGTCTGAGTGTAGATTTCGTGGGACACTAGGACATGCAAAGCACGTGCGCGCCCACTAATCTCTACTCTAAATCTAGGTGCACTCAAGCCCAGGTCCGGCTTATCTCTCAATCATAGAACACCCGTCACACCCCACAATACAGCAATAATAATAATAAAATGCTGAAATGAAAATACAGAAATGTAAATCCATACAAATTCCTCGACGGGCAAACAAACGCTAGGATCGACTCTCTAAAGGGACGTTGGATCCCAAACGCATAAGAACTATCGCCGTCCTTAGCAGCCAGGGGACGTTGGATCCCCAGCAGAGTCGCCAGCTGTCGCTACTGCGAAAATCGGCGCCGGCTGACAGAAGAGTCGCCACCGTACGTTATTTATCCCAACGGAGGGAAAGGAAACGCTCGAAGTAAACCTAACGCAAAGACGGGAAAAGGTATGGTCATCGCAACCAAAACCTGGATTCGGGAGTCGGTTACGCAAGGGGAAGGTATTAGCACCCCTCACGTCCATCGTACTCGATGGGATCCACGCTTGCTTGGTTTGTACGGATTACACTTCTATCTAAACTACAGGATGAGGTCTGAAAAGAAAATAAAATGACTCGGAAAAGCATCGCACTTTATGCCTACGTATTCCCGTCTGGAACGAGTAATCAGAGTCAACGTAGTTCGCCTAACTACGGGGAAAGGTGGGTGAAGGTTGCTCGCTAGGATATCGCATCCTATGCCTACGTACTTCCACACTGCATGGAAGATCAGAGCAAACGTAGTTCGGGCTACGCACGACACAAGCTGTTCAAGTGTCTTTTATGAAAAATCTCACCTTAAACAAGGGTTTTCTTATTGCAAAAGGGTTGATGTTTGTTCAAATCTTTTGACAGAAGAAATGAATTAATCTCTGTTATAACCTTTATTAGTATTTTTCTGTTGTTTTGAAGGAAGAAGAGATGACACTCTACAAACCCTAGGGTTGAAAAGGGGAATAAAATCTACCCTAATGTTATCATGCATGGGTTAACTCCTAACGTCTATCATGCTCCTCTTTTGCGCAGAGAGAAACAGAGATCCTAAGGGAATAGACGGAAACAGAAACAGCAGATATATACAATAAAGCGGTACAATGCATGGATGCAACAATACAAGCGAGGCAAGGGAGTCTCACTCAACCTCGAACCTAGAAAACAATAGGCAAAAGTGAACAGAATTCACTTTCAACCCAGCAAGCTAAACAACAAACAATACAATCCGGGAAATTCACACAATACATCAAAAATTAAACAGCAAAAACTAAACAGCAAAGCAGTCTTCATCAGCATCAGCAACTATCTTCAAGTCAATATCAGCTATCCACAGGCTTCAAGCAAGCATCAGACTTTATCTCCAATCTCCCAATGGCTTTTCTTCAAGTCCTAACCTCCAAGCTGAGGAATCAATCACAAGAGTAAACCGGGTGTTAAGCAATTAGTTGACCACCAAGGGTGGCAAACAGACTGCTATCAACACAGAGAATATTTCTCTCAAGAGTTCTATCCCTCAGACATTAGCACCAAACCTTCCAAAGGAAGGGGGTGAGTGTCTTAGAGAGACTCTGTATCACAGAGAAGAATGGAGGCAGTCAAGACCTTCCATGTTTGAAAATCAAGTTGGCTACTCTAGAGCTCTGCCTAACTCCTATGTCCTACAAACTTCAGCAGTCACCAGCAAGAGATACTCCTCATTAGCTCTGGAAATTGGTCTTCATTCTCTGATCTTCCACTGGGCTTCATCATCATAGGTCTCCAGCTCTCCCCAAATCCCAAGCAAACCCAGTACCCCACACAGACAAAAAGATAACCCTAAAGAGGGCACACCACACAATTAACCAATTATAAGCAATATACTAATAGCAGTAGGGGAATCTTAGTATTTTCTAAGGGGATCTATCCTATACCCATAACCCCTATAGTCCATACCCCAAAAATCAAATGAAAATCTCCTAAAAGAATTAATCTATCTCACCTATGCTCATTTAAAACCCTAATTTTGAACACCTAAATGCCACATAAGCAAACTACTAAAAATAAACTTCTAAAAATCCTAGTACAAAATCCAGAGAGTCTACACATTCACATTTGATGGCACAAAAAAGAATGGGATCAAAATCAATTAGAAAGTGCATGAACAAAAATTGACAAATTCATGTATGAAATGAAACACCTAAAATAGGCATTTATTTGGAAAATATGGGAAAAATATCAAATAAAAAATAAAATGCAATTTTTATTTTTTATAATTTTCTTGACTCTTTAAAGAAAATTATGCAAAAAGAATTATCAAAAAATAATGTTTTTTCAATTTTATATGATTTTTAGAAAATGAATGAAAATGAAAAGAAATTAAAGAAAATGAAATATAAAGAAATAGAGGGAAGGGGTGTGAAAAGCAGGTTCGCTCAGTTATATTCCAGGTGGGCCACAAAGTGGGAGGTGCGGATAGAAGAATCACTAGGCCCATGATAACTCACTAATCCAAAACGCCGCGTTTAGCTCTAGGATTTCCCTCCTTCTCTGAATTCAAATATGAGCCACACGATTTGATTAAAAGGTCAATATATCCAATGGTACGTGTTCATCTTCTTCCTTGGTTAGCTAGGGTTTCTGAAAATCCAGTTCATGCGCAAATCTTCTACTCCCTCTATCTCTCTTACCTGGACATGAAACCTCACGATCCCAAGAGCAAAGATGCTCCCCTCTTCACCCTCTACAAGACTATGACTCTAGATTTTCTCAAAACTCAACCACCAAGGAAACCCGATAGAAGAAAGTTCTGGGCACACTTTAATTGCACTGATATGCATGATCACAATCCTTGTTGAAACTATGCTAGCATGATCTAGAGGCTATGGGAAAAATTCTAAACATGATAACTAGTATTAATACACCCTAACATGTGAGTTCTTGATCGATGAACAGAAACTACCATGGAACCAACCTTCAAGAACAGCCCTTAAACTACTCATGAATCATCCCCTAATGGTCTCTATCACATATATCCTAACCACGTGATCTAACAATGGATAAATAGTGGGATTTGAATGAAGTTGCATACCTTGCAAGTGATAATGGCAATGGTGGTTAGCCTTCAATTCAAGCCTTGATACTTGCCTCAAGTGATCTTCAATGGCTACTAGTGCTTCTGTTTGCAATGGTTCTTGCTCAAACCTCTTGAATCACTCTATCCACACCTTCATGCAAATTGGAGGGAAGCTTTGGATCACACGAGCCAGCCACTAATTCCTCTGGTTCTTGCTTGCCAATCTCTCTATGATGATGGTAGAAGATGATGATAACAAGAATTATGGTGATTGATGAAGTTTCAATGGAGTTTGAAAGCAAAATGCAATATGGAGTTATGGAATCAAACTATGGTATGCAAGCACAATCAGTCACCAACCAGGGCATGGATCATCTCTAGGGCATATATAGGTGTCAATGGAAATGTGTGGAAGCTTTGAGAATCTTCCAAGAAGTTTCTAGAATGTATCATGCAATGAGAACTTGAATTTCCTATATTTAGTAAATCTCATGCAATCTCATGATAAACCATGCAATCCCACTTAATTTCTCCTCACATGATATTATGATATGAGAACAAGGCCTTACAAACCCTTATGTAGCATTTCCTTACTTTTCCTTTTGGTGCCTTAAGATGCAAGAAACACATTTACAAAGGAAGTCCAATTTTTAAGCCTAAACTCAAAAATGTGGCTAAACCATTGTCTTTAGAATGATGTTGGGAATCAATTTGGTATATTGGATGACCCATATGGGATTCGTAGATCTCTCAAACCAATTTTTTATTTCAACTTTTTCAACTTATAAGCCATTTTCAAGTCATTTGCACCACTTTTAAAATTCCATGCTCTAAGCTTTTCCAAACTTTCACACCTTATTTTCTAGCCTTAAAATCCCATTTTGAACAACTTTGATGTTGTGAAGTTTTTCATTTGAAGCTTCCTTGTATGAGTTTTAGGCATAGGCTAAGAATGACCTATAATCCTCAAATGACCGAAATACCCTTTGCTAGCCAGGACCATAAGTAGAGTTCCACAAATCATATGAATGCATGCCATACCATTATAGAAAGCTAAGACAATAAGGAACAATTCTCATGTTGGCCAAGAACCCATTTGAAGTACCCTTGAAAGTCAAAAGTTGCTTGGAAGACAGACAATTTTCACAGACAAATTTCAATGCCCTCAAATGACCTGTAACTTGCAAGAGCCATAACTTGAGTTCTACAAATCATCTTGATGACTTCCACCACTCAAATTAAAGCTATGAAGATACTCTACAAGTTTCATGTGGACCAGAAATTCATATGAAGCTTGCATCTTGAGTTACACTGCTTTGAAGTTTGACCTAAGTTAGGGGATTTTACAATAAAACCCTAATCTAGTAACTCCAGTTCTCCTTGACTCCTCTTGATTTTTCTTTATCACAACATCATATCCATATCCACATAGAAAATAATGAATCCCACATTCTTCAAATGATCCTTGATGCCCTTCAAAACACTTTTTTGACCCAGAATTGACCCAGTGTTGACCGTAGTTGACTGACTTCAACTGAGGCTCTTGCAATCATTCCACTGACTTGGTTCTCCTCAAAAATGATTCTCTAGACTCTTCGTAACATCCATACACACCTCATACTCTTGGCTCATAGCTCACATTTCCTCTGATGATCCCCCACTAGCCTCAAGATAGGAGAGAATTCACTGATCAACCTGGCAGCTCTTCAAAGCTCAAATTCTCCTCTGATGACCTGAGTAGTCTTGACTGTGAATGAAACCCTTGGACATGCCTCTTGAGATAAGAATAGCACTTTGATCCCCTGATTAAGATAGCTTGCTTATGCTATGCAATGCAGATGAATACACTATATACATGATACTAATGCAAATGATTATACAATTGAAACATAAACCCAGGTTAGAAAAGGTTGGGCAAATTTTGGGGTGCAACAATAAGGATGAAGGTTTTAGCTCTAGAATTCAATGATTACAATGGAGAATCAAAGAATTCAAGGTTAGAGGAGCTTTAGTGGAGTTTGGGAGATGTAAAAGTTGAGAGAAAAATTGAGAGAACGAGAGTGAATTCTGAAAATGAAATGGAATTATGAGGATTGTGTGTGAGGTTTGAGCAAATCATTTAAATATGCTCTTGGTTTGGGATCCAAATATGGTTTGGAATGTGGTTTGTGAAAATTGGTTTGGGATTAGGAGTGGGAATTTGGAGGGAATTTGAGTTAATTTGAAAACTAATCCAAATTCAACGTGATTCTAGATCTTTCCTTTGGTGTAAAATTAATTTCTCAAGTGATCAAAATGGACCCCAAAGTGGCTGCCTTTGAAAACTCATGTACATAACTGAAATTTGCCTTGGTTAATCGGTTAACCATATGGATTAATCGATTAACACCTTTAAAAATTCAAATTTGACCTGATTTTGACTTGGTTAATTGGTTAACCATTTGGTTAATCGACTAACACCTTGAAAATTTGAATTTTGGCGCCTTCTGGAGGGAAACCTGCATATTTGTCCGTTTTCACCCGTTCTGAGCCTTGTTCAGCCTCTGAAACTTGCGCTTGAATGCTACAACCATGAGAACACTTGATATATCCTGAATGCTGCCTCTTGAGATGGAAATAACCTTCAAAATAAAAAAAAATTGGCCGCTCAATCGCCGGGCAAAATAAATGTCGGAGCCTCTGACACTCGTTGTTCAGTCTCTTGCACTAAAAGAGCCCTGAGCCACAGAAAAACCTTGATCTCGCGCCTCAAGAACAGATGCTATGATATGCAGAAATGCAAAAATTCAAAGAAACAAAAGCCAGTCCAGGTTAAAACAGGAGGGCAAATTTTGGGGTGCTACACATAACCTTGTGTAATGAATGTTTCTTTTGCATTGGCAACTTTGAATCCATGGCTATATAAATGTCCCTTTATTGTGAAATATGACCAAGCTACAACCTTTCAAGTCCTTAAGTGATATTTTTGATTCCATAATTTCTTTGACGATTGTTTAGATGAATGTATGAATTGGTTTGTATTTGCATCATTTGTCAGGTGAGTAATTTACCTCGCGGTTGTAAGCGTGTATTTCCTTCAATTCTTATTTGAAGAGGATTGTTAGAGAGATTCGAGCATGATAATTTAGTTGTTACTTGAAGCATTGTATGATATTTGTTTAAGAACTAAATTCTTTTGTATTTTTTGATTCTAGGAAGTTGTAATCATTGTTTGTGTACATTTGTTGTTTATTTGAGCCATAAATCCATTCTTAGTTGAGTTAAATGCTTGAGAAAATCCTCTTGTTTTCAATGAGAGGCATACTTTGCTTGACGACAAGAAAAGATCTAGTTGGGGAGAGTTTGTTAGATGTCAATCTTGCTTTAAATTGATCATTTATTATTGGAATTTTTCAACTCTTTTGTGTTGTTTTGTTGGATTTACTACATGAAAGCATGATATTCTTCAATTGTATGAAAATGCCTTTGGTCCCTTTGATCTGTGTGTTATTGTGCAGAATTAGGCATGAAATTATCAAAGTGTGAAACACAAAAAAATGGACAAGGATACCAAAGGAAGAGAAGAATATTAGTAAGTTCGCTGGGAAAACTTACCAGTGAATGTTCGCTTTGTGAACATTTGGCGAAGTCCCACGAGTGCTCCCATACTTGAGGCTGTAGCAAAAGGGCTTTAAATTCGTTGGGCGAACAAGCCAGCAAATGTTCGTTGTGGCAACGCGTTAGCGAAGAGCTAGAAAACCATCCCATACTTGAGGCAGTACCTAAAGGACTATAAGTTTGATGTACGGACTTGTAGGTGAGGTAGTTCGCAGTGCAAAGAATCGTTCGCACGGAGAACTTCAGAGATTTCTCAGGGGCAGTTTAACTGTTCAGAGGCATTTTAGGTGCCTAAATTGGGTTTCGCTAGGCAAAGAATCAGTTCGCGGTGCGAACATGACAAATTTTAAATGTACTATGTAAGTACTTTTCATCATTTTTGGTGATCATAACCTACTTTTATACTCAAGAACTTCATTTTCTCAGATTTCTTCACCAAATCTTGATATTTTTCAAATAGAAGATGGATTCGCATCCGAGTTCAATTCTTCAACGTGGATGCTCATTCATATCCTCCTGAAACTTGTAAAGCAAACTACCATGGTTATGGGTAGCTAATCACTTTTGTGTCAAGATTAATGGTAGATAATCCTCACTCTTGTATGTACTTCTCGTGATATTTTGTATGTGAACAAGTTGATGATGAATATATAGTGAAAAACCTTGTTTTTATGGTTTATATTTGTGTTGGATCATTATTGAGAGATATGTTTCAACTATTGTGAGTTGATATTCACTAATATCAATCGTTAAACGTTATCATATAGTTAGGTTGAGAGATAATCTAAGGATCAATATGATAAAACTCATAATTTGTTTTAGATATGGAACATCTTGAGAGGATTTGTGATTATACTTATTGTAATAAGTTCACATACTTTATTAAGAAGATACGTACAAAATGGGTTATCGAGCCCTAATTTTGATATGCTTTTAACAATCGTTTCAAAACCAAAACTCTTTTACCGTTGCTTATAACTTTTATGCGATCATTACGTTACGAAACCAAAACAAACATCTTTTATGTTCTATTTTTAAAACATTCTCAATTGTAGAACAACGATAATATCAACCAATCCCTGCGGATACGATAACAAAAACCCACACTAATATTGTTTCAAAAATTTGTTGTCACAATACACAGGTGCGGGTTGAGAAAATGTAATCACGAAGTCATTGAAGAGATATTGTAGCCATTGCAATTCACAAGTAAGGTAAACTAAGGCTCTATATTCAGCTTCAATGGAGGATTTCGACACTGTGTTTCGCTTCTTGGATTTCCCGCAAAGAAGTGATGAACCAAGAATAACACAAAAGCCAGTAATAGATTTCCTAGTAGTAGGGCACCTTGCCCAATCATAATCTGCAAAGGCATAGAGCTTGAAAGAACTATAAACTAAAAATAGAATACCTTTAGCAGAGGAAGATTTGAGGAACCTTAGAACCTTTGCAGCAGCCTGATTGTGTGAAACAACGAGCTTAGAAACATATTGACTGAGATGTTGCACTATAAAAGAAATATCAGGCCTTGTGTTTGTCAAACATATCAGCCTACCAATTAACCTCCTATAAGAAGTTGGATATGCTAAAGGTTCACCATCAGTAGAAGATATTTTGATGTGAGGATCAAAAGGAACAGATGATGGTTTAGCAGCCAGGAATCCTGTGTCTTCCAAAAACTCATGTGTGTATTTTCTCTAATTCATGAAAATTCCTTTAAAGGATCTAGAAATTTTAAAACCTAAAAAGAATCTAAGTTGGCCAAGATCTTTGATTCTGAATTTCTGATCAAGAACACCTTTAACAAACTGAATTTCATGAATAGAATTTCCAACAATAACAATATCATCCACATAGACAAGTATGACAGTGAAACAATCCTTGTGAAACTTCACATATAGAGAATGGTCAACTTGAGATTGAGAGTAACCCAAAGAAACCAAAAAAGATGAGAGTTTTCAATACCATTGTCTACTTGCCTGTTTAATACCATAGAGAGACTTTTGAAACTTGCATACTTGAAAAGGATTGGATATGGAAAGACCAGGAGGAAGTGTCATGTAGACCTCTTCATGTAAATCACCATGAAGGAAGGCATTGTTAACATCCAACTATTCTAGGTGCCAACCTTTGATGGCAGCAATAGACAATAAAACTCTTATAGTTGTTATTTTGGCTACATGTGAAAAAGTATTAAAATAGTCAATACATTCCATTTGTGTGTAACCTTTGGCTACCATCATAGCTTTATACCTTTCAATGGAGCCATATGCCCTGTATTTTATCTTATGAACCCACTTACACCCAATGGGAACTTTTCCTGGTGAAAGATCAACTACACTCCATGTTTGGTTTTCTTCAAGAGCATGTAACTCAACATCCATAACATGTTTCCAACAACCAAACATAATAGCATGATTAAAGGTTTTTGGTTCAATGTTAAAAGAAACAGATAAATAAAAGTGTTTATAAGATGGAGAACAATTATCATATGTAAGGACAGAAGACATGAATATAAAACTTTGGAACAATGATTAGAGGTAGTGAAATAACAATGATAATCTTTTAAGTATTGAGGAGGGTGGGATGTTCTAGATGAATGTCTTATGGATAAAATGGTAGGATTTATAGAGTTCTGAGAAGAGATAGGAGTATCTTCTAATGGATTCATGGCAGAGGAAGAATCAGCGGGTAAGGCACTTGTATTCTCTGTAATAGGTTGAATGCCAAGAAGAGAATGACTAGGGTCATTTAAGGGAGCAGGTGCAGTAAGTGTACCAGGTTCCGAATTGGAAGAAAGAGTGGGGGAATGAGTAAGGTCAACATTACTAAATGGTGAAGGCCTAGGACCAACTTGGTTGGGGTCATTATGAAAAGTCAAATCAGCTGGGCTATTTTTGGTGGAGCTAGGACTAGGAAGGTTGATAGTAAATGGAGAACTAGCAGCATTATTGTCATCAATATCATTGGTAGGAGCAAAAACATCAGAGGGAAAAGACATATCAGTTGTACTAGGATGATGACTAGGAGAGAGATGTAGTATGTAATTGGGAGGATCATCCAAGGTTGGAACAGGGTTTGAAGCTATATCAGAAGGGGAAGCTTCCTGTTCGAAAGGAAATGTGGTTTCATAGAAACCTACATTCCTTGAAATGAAAAAGTATGATTTTGGAGGTCATATAGAATGTATCCTTTGGTAACTTCCTTATGGGCTTGTAAGGAAGTAGCAAATGACAAGCAACAAAAAACTCTTAAATGAATTAAGGAAGGAGTTTGATTAAAAAGAAGTTCATAAGGGCATTTAGAGTTGAGGAGAGGTGTAGGTAACCTATTGATTATGTGAACAGTATGTTGGATGCAGAAGTTCCACATATTCAAAGGAATGTTAGAATGGAAAAAGAAAGACCTAGCCCACATTAAGAATATGTTTTGTTTCCTTTCCGCCACCCCATTTTGTTGGGGTGTTTCAACACAAGTTCTTTGGTGAATGATGTCTTAGGACATAAGAAATCCTGACAAAGCAATAAATTGTATACTATTATCAGATCTTAAGCATTTAAGGGTGGTGTGAAACTGATTTTCTATGTAGGCAACAAAATGAATAAGACTATTTTTAGTTTGATCTTTTGTCTTAAGGAATATTACCCAAGTATGCCTTGTAAAATCATCAACAAGAGTCAAGAAATACTTATGTCCTAAAGTAGAAATGATGGAGAAAGGCCCCCATAAGTCAGCATGCAGAATAGTAGAGGGAGTAGAAGAATGAGAAACACTATTACGGAAGGGAAGTTTCTTTTGTTTAGCAAAGTGGCAAGATTCACAAGGTACAACATTATTATTACATGGAATGAAATGAAAAAAATTTGGATACAGTTTGTAAACCTATGTTTGATATATGGCCTAGTTTTAAGTACGACAAATTACAAGAATCAAGAACATAAAATCAAGAACATAGATATACCAATCATTGCCTTGGCATGATTCTGCAGGATGTGGCAAGTGTCAACATTAAATTGTACAAAACAATTATCGCTATCAACTAATTTGGCAATAGAAATAATTTTTACATGGAAAGTAGGAATGTAAAGCACATTTTGAAGGATTAAAGAAGAAGAAATGGAAATTGTGCCAGAAATAAAAGCAATAACCTGAGAACCATCAAGCAGACTGATATGGATAGGCTCAATGTTTTTAAAATCAATAAAAGATGACAAGTTGAAAGAGAAATGATCAGTAGCACCAATATCTAATATCCATATATTAGGATTCTTACCATTCACATTGGAGGAGTGGGAATGCATGACAAAAGGTGCGGTAGAAACAGAATTTACAGTGAAAGTAGGCTTGGATTGTTGAAGCAATGCTAGAATGTTTTTGTACTGGTCCTGAGTAAAACCAAATGAAGTGGAATTTGAACTCCTAGGAAAAGCTTCTGAAGTAGTGTTAACCGTAGCAGTTGATGATGAAGCATTTGCATTTCCTTGAGCCTTGTTCTTACCTCTATACCCTTGTGGAAATCCATGCTTAAGACAACAGGTTTCAACTGTGTGATTAGTTCTGCCATAATGTGTGCAGACTCTAATGTGGCCTCGTGGAGCATTTTGGTTTTGACTCTTAGCATAAAAATTGGTGTTACCACTTTTGGCGGTATAATTGTTGTCATGAGCTTAAGTCTGCAAGGCAATTACTTCTTCATTGGTGTGTGCAGCAAGAATCACACTAGAAATAAAGTTATCCATTTCTCTTTCTTATTGAATAACGAGTGAGAAAGCTTTGTCAATGTCAGGTAAGGGATTCATCATCATAATTTGTGACTTTGAATGAGCAAATTTTTCAGTTAATCCCTTGAGAAACCTGATGACATAGTATTGTTCTCTATACAATTATACTGATGCAATTGCACCACATGAGCAAGGGATATCGCAATAGCAGAAAGGGATTGGATGATAGGTTTCCAACTCATCCCACATGACTTTCAATTGAGTGAAATAGTTAGATACATCGAGAGTACCTTGACGGAACTTGTAGAGATCCTCTTGAATGTCAGAAATGCGGAAGATATCTCCATGAGAAAACCTAATCTACAAATTCTTCCACACACCAACAACATTGTCAATCCATAGAACCGATTTAGCTATTAACTATGAAATCAAACATTGAATCCACGCAAGAACCATGGTATTACAACAAATCCATGACGCATACAACATATCTGAAACGGGAGGCTTTGTTAGGGTTATGTCAATGAACTTATCCTTGTTCTTGGATATGAGCGCAATCTGCATCGACCGAGTCCAGGTGTGGTAGTTCTTATCGTTGAGCAATGGCGTAACAAGAACGAGTGTTGAATTCTCATTCGGATGAAGGTAATAGAGATTTGCAGAATTGGTAGAAAATCAGCATAGCTCTAGTTTGCCATTAAAAAAACAAGAAATAATAGAAAAGAAGAAACGCGATTGGAGAAGAAGTAAAGAAATGCAATCGCAAAGAAAAAGTACAATGGCTACCAGAGCTTTGTTAACTCTGATACCATAGTAACAACGGTTGAATGTGTGTAACAGAAATCAAGATTCGTGTAATAGAAATCAAACACTGAACTCATTGAGAGAAGAAGAGGAAAAGCTTAACTGTTACATTCAACTCAACTATTCAGTACACTACAAAAGACTATATATATAATGAACGAAGGCCCAATAATCCCTGCCAGCTAAGCACACTAATATATATTATCTATATACCAGAAAAAAGAAAAAAGATAATACATATATTTACACATATAAGCTAATAACTATATTTCTTTAGCAAAACACTTCCTAGAGAAGTGCTAAAGAATATCTTATAAATATTTTTTTAAATTTTAAAATAGCAATTTTAATTGAAAATAACAATTTTTTATTAAAAATATGCGTATTTAATATATTAAAAATTGAAATGATTAATTTTTATATAGAATATTTTCTTTATTTGAAATTTTTAACGAGTGTTTTAAGAACATTGGTTAGCAAAATCCATTATGATTAATCTAATTTTTTTCAAAATGTTTTAATAAAGATTGATTGAAAACCAAAATTACAAAATTAATAATCTCAATTGTCTAATTTTAATTAATATTTGTAATTGTCTAAGAAAATTCTTTAGCAAAACTCATTATGATGAATCTAATCTTATGCAAAATGTTTTAATAAAGATTGATTGAAAACCACAATTACAAAAATGCGTTTACTAATTGTCTGATTTTAATTAATATTTGTAATTGTCTAAATTAATTTAGCTTCTTTTAAACAACAAAGCAAAAAATATATTTGTGATTGTCTGGGGCAAGAAGAATACTTAAGAGGGTGGACTAACTATGACCGGAGTCAATCAATTAGATATCGGATGGTTGAGACAACTCCTTTTAATTACGAATCTGAATTATAGTGGTAAGATTCTTATTTAAATTGCATCGTTCTTCTGCCCTATGCTTAAGAAATTGTGTATCATTATTCTCAGAATAGTCGAAAGCGACAACCGAACAAAGTCGTTAACAGTCATAACCACCATATTTAAACAAAAAGACAAACCATTATCCAAAATTGTTAACAGTCATAACCACCATGTTCAAACAAGAAGACAAACCATCATCTAACATGTCTATCAACAAATCAGAATTGAAGAGATTCGAGTATAGATAGACCAATAAAAGTAAAGAAGGTTGCGATAGATTCACATAATCATATAGAGACAATCGAGATTTCACCAATTCAACACCAATAAAATTACAACAATATAAAAATAAAATATGAGAAATACTCTGAACCCATTTATAAAATTTCCGCAATGTAGTTGGGAGGAAACGAACCCAAGAAAGAGAAGAAAAAAAAAGCATAAGCTACCTCCATACAATACAACAATATGTCCATGGATTCGACATTCCACTTTTTTACCATTCCACTTGTAAGAAAGATAATGACCCCCTTTATTTTCGCCAGGCTTCATAGATTTCACATTCATCTTCCATCAATCAAACAAAATTTCCCAATTTCTAGTCAACCAAATCACCCATTTGACTCACTCCCAAATTAATCATAATTTTGATCATCTCATTCCAAAAAAAAAAAGGCCATCTTTGAGAATATGTAAAACACCATATTACATATAACCTCACCCTTTTTCATTAATCTATAACGAAAAGGACTTCTATACAGAATTAATTTCAAATTCTTACACATCATCTCTCAAACCATTGTACACAAAATTCTTTTTTTTCCAAAAACACATCGGTAAATAATATATAATATGCCATGGAAAAAATAACATATAGTATTTGAAAGCCATTAATTTCTCCATTCAGAAACAAATTCCAGAGTTTTACTAATACTATATCCTATATCATTAACTAACCTACAATAACTATATCCTAAAATGCATCAAACTATGAATTACATGTTTTTCAAGAATAGAGAAAGAAATTCATCCCACCAATTATCAAATCAAATCCTGAGTAGCTTTTTGCATGGCAAAGAAAACGTTATGCCACGTGTTAATCCTCGAACGCGATTTAACAATATTCAACCCTAAATTCATTCTCACCAAATCATCTCTCTCCACAGTAAGCACCTCCTCGGGTTCCGCCCCGTCCAGCATCCACACCAAACACCAACAGAACCCCTTCGAAATCTCCGAGTCGCTATCCGCCTTAAACCTCATCTTCCTCCCTGAATCCATACGCGCCACCACCCAAATCTCCGTCGAGCAACCGGATACACGATTCTCCGGAACCCGGTCGGACCGGTCTAACGGAGGCAAGAGAGACGCGTAGTGCAATAGCCGTTTAACGCGCTCGATTGGTTCCGAGAGAGACGCGAATTCCGAGGCCAGGCCGTTGAGCTTGTCGGTTACTCCGCGAGATTGCGACGGTGTTGACGAGGAGGCTGTTAATGTGTTGTTCAAGGGAGGTTTAACGGAGAGTTTAACGGCGGCGTTAGGTTTGGAGGAGAAATGCGAAGAAGGTGGAGGTAAGGTCAATAAGGTGGAAATCGCCGTGACTTTTGAAATTGGATATATCATTTTATTTTCGAAAAATAAAATATTATTAATAAAAAAAAAGGAGAGAAAGAAGGAGAAGGGAAGTGGAAGAGAAAAGAGAAGATGAAAGAAATGAATGGGTGTGAGTATGGGGCGGTGAGGTATGTATTATGTAGTATTAATATTTATATAGTGCATCTATCTATCTATATATTTTCATAGATAATATTATTATTTTAAGTTATTAGATTTTTTATGGGTCAGATTCTAAAAGTCAAATATTTATTTTTTACTCTCCTTCCATGAGATTCTAGATTCATGAACTTAATCGAGTCATATTAGTTTTAATTTTATTTTTAATGACTTTTTTGATAAAAAATTTAATTAATGGTTAAATTAGTTTCAATTCAGTTTTAATATTTATTAAATGATTTTATTATATTTTGAAGACTTTAAATTGATTTCTTTTGAAGTAAGAACAAGTTGTCCGTTGAAACACAAATTCCTGTTTGCATACCAAATACAAAATTGAAACAATGAACTAGAATGAATAAAAAATTCCAAACTGAGACAAACACCAAGTTCGTATTTGCGTCTATGTTAGTAGTTTATGACATAACTATACTTACATTCTAGTTCAATTTTATTAATGGAACGTTTAATATTGGAAAACTAGCCAAGCATGTGTTACTGGTAAATTATAAGGGTTGGTACTGAATTGAGAAAACTCATTGAGTCACGTATTTGAAGACTTTCACATTTCTCAAGGGTTTATATGATGAAGATAGTCCCGAGAGATACAGAAATTTTGCAAATCGAAAGAGAGTCGTTAATATTACGTATGGTCCGGCCGGTTCGGTTGGAGTTTGGGCTTGTGGTTTAGTATTATGTTTTGGGTGTTAAAAAAAGTTGAATTTGAAATTGATATGATATTTTGAATGAGTGTGATCATCTTTGATCGAACACCGGTACACTTAACATTACCTGAACAAGTTTTGATTCTTGAGCAGTCACGTTTGACTGAGCTTCTACTCTCAAATCCTTCCACAAACATTTTGTCTGTTTTTACATAGGTCTAATGATATGGTCTTTTCGTGATATCAATTGTTAATATCACGCACAGTCTGTTTGGTTGGCTCGATTTGGTTTGAGCTTAAACTTATGGCTTTGTATTAATATTTTTTTGGGCACTATAACTTTTAATTTTTAAAATATTGAAATCAACCCATCATACCAAACATCGTAAAAGTCACCATTGATTGAATAATTTTTGTCGTTGAACAATCACATTAGACTGAGCATCCACTCCTGAATTCTCCCACATATTTTCTATATCATTGTTGGTTTCAATAACACTAAAATTATATAGTATGTTTATTCGTGTGTGGTGTCAATAAATAGTATCACGTTGTTAGCTTTGAAAATATTGGTGTAGTATTTTGATAATAAATATTTGATATAAAGATATGAGATTGTTAAGTATAAAACAACCTAGTCGTAGTTTTGACATTTTAATAACTTTAATTAAATTGGTGAGTTCGACTTATTTATCAAATGTTTTGGGACTTAGTCTATTTTGAGTTCAAGGTTTAGATAACTTAGAAATCTACTAAGTTTGGTTTAGAAGAATCTCAGAAATATATCCATAAAATTAGAATCACTCTCTTCAAAATATGTTTAGAATTTCGAAAAAATTTATGGTGATTTGACATATTTGATAGAAATATAAATGAGATAAATTCATAGGTTAAGTACAAGTAGCTAAATCATATCGACATTATGCTCCAAGGTTCAACAGAGAAATTTTTTGATAGAAGCAGTTAGTAGATGTAAAAGACGGTTTGAAACAACAAAAGCAGTTCAAAATTGTTTAATTGTAGAAGACACGTGAAAACTGACTAGAAGGCTGAAGCTTACGTAAGGGAGTACGTGTCGATTTTTGCGAAGATAATTGTTATCAACTATTAACATTGTAATAATATATAAGACGAGTTAATTCATGTAAACAAGGGTCGCAAAATTCATTAAGTATCCTCTCACTACAAGAAAACATTAAATTAGCTAGGGGCATGGGTTATGGGGAAAATCCCTCACTAAAATAAAACCATTTGCTTGGGGTTAAACCCCTCGCAAAATGCAAAATAGGAGAGAGAAAAAATATAAACATTTAGCTAGGGGATACCCCTCGCAATGAATGAGGGAAATTTTTTTGAATTTTGAAATGTACTTTTACTAGGGCTCAACGCAGTTTTTGGTGGAAAAGCTGAATAATTTGCGAGGGGGTAGCCCTTCACCACGTCACGTTCACAATTTGCGAGGGGCATCCCCTCACCACTTGTCCTACTTTAGCCAAATCCCACTGAAAAAGCATTTATTTCTCTGCATTTCTCTGCAAAATGGTCTGCCACACGCGAAAGGTGGCTAGGGGATGCCCCTCGCAAAATGCTTACTGATATCCTGCGTGGAGGGGCCCCTTGCAAATGACGCTACATCATGTGACCGTTGAGTATTGCGTGGAGTTGCCCCTCGCAAAATAAAATATTAAATGCCAAATTTATTTCACACTGTAACAGCCACACATTTATACGTTTATTCCCTTCTTTCTTCTCCATTTCTCCCACAATCTTCTTCTTTTCCATTTCATTTTCAAAGTTTTTCTTCCCTATTCTTCTTCTTCCTCCTTCATGTTCCAACATTTTTATTCCATGTGATAAAAGTAAATTATTTTATTTATTTATATTATTTTCGTATTTATAGTTTATTTTATTGTTTAGATTAATTAATTAATTTTTTTATTTATTTGTTGTGTTGCATGTATTGTGGATAATATAAGCTATCAAATTTTTGTCAAGAGGATCTAGGAATTTGGAAGAAGATCAAAAGGTACACACTTTTGTTTTTTCTTAAAATTTTAGATGAATATTTATTTCGAAAATTATGTGTGTTGGTGGCCGTTGATAAAACAAATTTTAACATAACATATTTATGTATATTTTTATGAAATAAATTATGTGTGTTGGCCGACATATGGAGCACTTCTCGAAACAGAAAAGGAAGATTGGTTTAGTTTATTTCAGGTATAAAAGTAACTATTATTTTAATTTCTTATATATTTAGTTTATTTCATGATTTAACATTATTTAATTTTTTAAAATTCATAAAACAATGTAGGAGAAATGTGTTTGGGACTTTACAGAGCAGCAACAAGTAAGAGAAAATTTTGATACAAAATGTGCTGCCTGATTATCCGACACACTTAGACGTGTTCGAATTAATTGGGAAAATAAAAGAGCACGTCCCTGTTGGATAGGTGAAGATGTATTTAAGCAGCTTATTGACCATTGGAATTCGAAAACCTTTAAGCAAATATCTGGAAAAGCAACAAAAAACAGGGCATCTGAAATTGGTGGCTGCAACTACGCAGCAGAAAGTATTAGTGTTGCTGAAATTGCACATAGGCTGGTAAATATATTTATTTTACTTAAGTTTTCATTTAAAACTTAGATTAAAACAAACTATTTTTTTCACTTATTTGTTTTATTTTATTAGCGTGATGAGTTTGGTAGAACTCCGATGCTTAATGAGATCCATCTAGAGACTCATATCAAGAAAAATGGGGAGTTTGTCGATAAACGCTCAAAGGAAACTCAAGTAAGTTTTGCTAAAATTTAGTCATTTTATTTCTTTCTTTTATAACATGTTATTTAGTCATCTTATTTAAATTATTATAACATCTAAATTTTTTGTATAGGAGGAGTATGATCGAAGACTTGCACTTTCTTTATCTGAGCATCCTGAGTTACCTCCACCACCACAGGGATACCCTGTTGATCCTTGTCTAGGTTTTCAGACTTGGTATGATGTTGCTCGCGGGAAGAGGAAAAATGGAAGGGTGTATGGTGCTGGAGGGTATGCCAAAACAATTAAGCGGCGTGATAGGACTTTCAGGATGAGACTTGATGATGGAGAAGGATCATCGCGTCCACCTATATTAACCACTGATATGCTTGAAACTGTGAGAAATTTGGCTCAGACCGAGGCAGCACGTGAGGCAGCAGCTAGACAAGTAGAGATGGAGGAAATGAGGAGAAGACAAGCTCAGATGGAGGAAGAATTGAGGAGAAAAACAGCGGAGTATGAGGAAGCAATGCGGATTGCAAATGAGCGCGCATTGAAATTTGAACAATTTATGGCAATGCATATGAATCAAGGTGTGGGAGGAAGAGATGAGGAAGACGAGGAGGATGAGGATGATGATGAAGAAGTTGACTAAATGTGTCATGAATTATATATATTTTTATATTTTATTTTATTTTTTCATGAATTATTTTTATTTTGATGATGGATTTGAATATTTACTTTTATTACACTTTTAGTTCTAAATTATTATTTTACAAAATATATATTTTTATTTATTATATAATTATATTAAAATATATATTTTTTATTATATAATTATATTATTCTAATTATAATAATATAATTATAAAATGTAATAAAAATTTATTATATAATATATTATTATTCTAATATAATTATTTTAATATGATTATTAATTAATATATATATATAATTATTGGCTAGGGGTTAACCCCTCGCTAATCCCAAAACGTGGGACAGTTGGCTAGAGGTTTAACCCCTCGCAAATGCATTACACAGCTGGCTAGGGGATTCGCCCCTCACTAATTTTAGAAATCACGTGACTTAGCTAGGGACTTATCCCCTCGCAATCTGTTGTGACAGGTCTGAACCCCTCTCTGACTCTAGTCTGTGGTGCAGGAGGAGGATTTTTTTTCATTACATTTTGCGAAGGGCTTAACCCCTAGCCATTTTTGCGAGGGGCTTATCCCCTCACCAATTATTTGTGATGCCCTGATTAGCTAGGGGTTTTGTCCCCTTGCAAATTATGGTTTTGTGATGGATTTTTTGATTTAGTGAGGGGTTTAACCCCTAGCCAAATTCGGTTTTTTTTGTAGTGTCTATAGAACTTAAGTATCAAAGTCATAGAGAGAAAAAGAGTTTGTGAGAAGATGTATGAATCTGCGTCCTTTCTTTTAATTATTTAAATTCGAATCATTTATTTAATTGATTTTTTATTATGTTATTTGTTCATTCTTTATTTCCAAAGTCATTATACATTGTTCCAGTTAGAGTTTATGTCCAAATTTTTTATATTCAAACATCAAAGTCCCAAGCACAAACACTTTGTTGTCATATTATTTTGCATAATATGTTCTAGGATTTTTTTTTTCAAGTTTAATCTTGTAAGTGAATGAAAATTTGTGATTTGATTTACCAAAATCAACGGTAAACATACTGTCACGCTCGGTGGAGCCCTTTTTATGCAAGAAATTCAAAATTTGCAAAAAAGGTTTTGTGCCTTTTTTTGTTAATTTTTCCTTCTTACATGAAATACTTTCAATGTATGATTGTTTATGCGTCTGAGAAGTGGTAAAAATTTAGGTTAGATGACACATCCAAAAATATGTCCCTTCCTAAGAATAATGCTATAGATAATGAAGAACAATCAACTGAATTGACGATTGGTGGCGCAACTACTTCAACAACTGTTGGAGTAACCGCTTCTTTTGTAAGTAAGATGTCGATTTCGACGATACTACTAAAAGTGATGGTTCCCCCACCATAGGTAACGAGTATTCCAACTACTCTTAGGGCCACACAAGCAATTATATGAGACCATAGACCTTCTTTTCTCCCAAGTTTCATATTATCCCTGGTAATAGGGAAAATCCATATAGCATGCCAATTACAATGATGGCAGACCTACAAATAAGTGTATCTATCTATCTATATATCTTAAGTGCTCAATATGTTTAAAAAACTTTTATATGATGCATGAAATTTATGCACAAAAATTTTCTATCAAAAAATTATGAACACATAGAAACAATAGACGATTTGTTTAAAAAATAAGATGGGAAGGAGTAATTTGAAATCCAAAATTTCATTATTTAAATATATCATAAGATGCCTCTTGAATGAGAAATGTTGGAAAAATGTTTCTGATTAATTGCGATTATATGTGAAAATGTTTCATGAACATGTGCAATGAATAGGTAATGCAATGATTCAGATTTTTCAAAAAACTAAAGGTGACAATCAATTGTCATACCACTACAATCGATTGTGGAAAGTTAAACGTTCAAAAATATTCAAAATTTACACATGAAAAATTGATTGTCATGGAAGGACAATCGTTTGTTCCTCTTCAAAAACTCAAAAAAAAAATTTGGCATCGACTTCATGACAATCGATTGGTCAAATGTGACAATCGATTTTCCAATAAAAAAACTTGAAATTTTGCTAAGTTAAACATGTGTTATGCATGAAAATCATGTATGAATGCTATGGAAATATTAGGAAAAAGGTTTAGATGAAAGTTTGTGAGCACCTAACATATATACATATATAAATTTCCATTGGTACCTCAATCTTCATAATTCAATCTTTTGATTTCCAAAGCTTATGTAATCTTGACACTTAATTACAATATTTTTCTTCTTTGGTCTTTCTTTTAAGATAGATTTTTTCTTCATTAAAACTAGGCTAAAAAGAATGATGAATATCTTCTTCACATTCTTGATCAAAGTGGAACAATTGATTATGCTCCAAATATCTATCCAATTCTGATTACAAATGGCTATGTCAAGCCTGACGAAAGAGTAAGCACCACCTTTCCTTCCACTGACTCAAGTGTAATAGCTACCATTAGTGTCAAGATGTATAAGCTCATTTTGAATGTCCAACTAAAAAACTCATCAGTGAATATTTTGGTTATAGGCCATTTACAAAATTTCTCATAGAAACTGTTTTGGACTGGGCCGAGGTCTGCCCATCAGTCGGGCAGGCCCAACCCAACACTATATATGGGAGGCCCAATAAGGCCCATTCCTCTCATGTCGGGCATGAGCCATGTAACAGCCCAATTTTTAATAACTGATTAATTGTACTAGTTAGTTGGTTTGTATGGTTTAAAGTGAATTATTGGATTTAACTGATTTATTCTAATTGGTAGAATCATCAGGGTTTATCAGATGTTTTCTAACCAATGTCAAGATGAGATATTTTATGAGAAAATGAATTGACAAATATTTTAAGAGAAGAAATATATTGGAGAGAAATAGGAGGGCAGGACATATATATATATATGGGGGAAGAGGAACGACAATGGATAATAGAAAACATGAAAGGAAAGTGGAGGAAGAAGAGAAACTAGAAGGAAAAAGAAGGAAAAGCTCGGAAAAGCTCAAGAACGACTTCTAGCTTCCGATTAATCGAGGTAAGGGTGTGAAATCTTACTATCTTAATCAATGTGTATGATTATGTATGTGTGTGTTTGGATTTGTTAGGGGTTTCCTACATTTTCCATTTTAGGTCGAAATAAGTTTAATCGGTAGAAACGGAGTTTTATCGGTTAGAATTTGGAATAGACAGTGTAGTATAGTCGGGTGATGAGTGGGTCGTGCTACTGGAACAGATTTGGATTAAATCGGTTGGTTTTGCGAGGTTTGGGCTTTTGAACAACCATGGAAGTTCTGATCTCGCAGGTTCACCAGGCGAATGGCAGCGAGGCTTCGCCTAGCGAACGGTAGCGAATCAAGTCAGAACCAAATACCCTGTCTTCGTTGGCAAGTTCGCCAGGCGAATGAGTGTGGCGAAGGTTCGCCAGGAGAGTGTGCTAGCGAGTAATTCCAGAATAAATCCCAGTGGTCTTCGCTGGCAAGTTCGCCAGGAGAACGGGTAGCGAAGGTTCGCCAGGGGCTTCGCCAGGCGAAGGTTAGCGAACACAGCAGCATGTTTTCTTTTCTTGTGCTTTCCATTCGTGGATTGATTGTGTGGTTTGGTTGCGATCATTCCTTGTCTGAGATGACTAATTATATGTTGTTATGTGTGTTGTGGGTAGCCGTATGGCGTGAATCCTAGATTATGAATTGATTGTGAATATGTGGCCTTTTGGCATATGTGACGTATTGTTTAAATTGATTGAAAATGCATGATGGATGTGATTGAGTCCATTTCCGTTTGGCACGATATTGGCAAGTGCATATTGCTCGTATGTCATGTATAATGATTGTAAATGTGAACCATGTTTAAATATTGTGAGTGCATAATGAATATATGCGATTAACATGATGAATGCATGAGTATGTTTGTAAACATGTGTGCATTTCAAGAGTGTCATGAGTCATGTTGCATGTGAAGCATCATGGTATGCATTCTTGTGTGTCTGATTCCTCGGAGAATCTGCAGAACCTCGTGCGCCCTTGTGGGGTGTGAGCGATGGTTATTTATTGATTCCTCGGAGAATCTGCAGAACCTCGTGTGCCCTTGTGGGGTGTGAGCGATGGTTATTTATTGATTCCTCGGAGAATCTGCAGAACCTCGTGTGCCCTTGTGAGGTGCGAGCGATGGTTTTTTATTGATCCCTCGGAGGATTTGCAGAACCTCGTATGTTGTGATGGTTATATTGATTCCTCGGAGAATCTGCAGAACCGCGTGTGCCCTTGTGGGGTGTGAGCGATGGTTATTTATTGATTCCTCGGAGAATCTGCAGAACCTCGTGTGCCCTTATGGAGTGTGAGCGATGGTTATTTATTGATTCCTCGGAGAATCTGCAGAACCTCATGTGCCCTTGTGGGGTGTGAGCGATGGTTATTTATTGATCCCTCGGAGGATTTGCAGAACCTCGTATGTTGCGATGGTTATATTGATTCCTCAGAGAATCTGCAGAACCTCGTGTGCCCTTGTGGGGTGTGAGCGATGGTTATTTTTGGTTCTTCAATTGAAGCTGCTGAAATGAGTCGGTACCGCATTTGCATATGTATAGAGTCGTGTGTCGGTCTCTATGAGTTGCATGTTGTCATCTTCATATGATGCATTGGTGAAATGAACATGAATGTAAATGTTTATGTGCAAATGATGTGAATTATAGAGTATGATTGTATATGCTTATATGATTTGCGGTAAATGAAATATAATGTATATGTGATTGATAGGAGAAGTGTGCATATGTATATATATATATATATATATATATATATATATATATATATATATATATATATATATATATATATATGTATATATATATATATATATATGTATATATATATATATATATATATATATATATATATATATATATATATATATGTATATATATATATATATATATATATATATATATATATATATATATATATATATATATATATATATATATATATATATATATATATATATATATATATATATATATATATATATATATATATATATATATATATATATATATATATATATATATATATATATATATATATATATATATATATATATATATATATAAGATATGTTGATGTGGGAGTGGTGAGTGTTTGAATTGATTGAGAAATGTGGCATATATGTATTTTATGATTGTGTATATACATAATTATATGCATTGTTATTATGGTAATGTTTCTCACCCTTCTGCTGTTTTATGATGCTCTATGAGGCATTGCAGATTAGGATTGCTGGAGGTGTATTTGGGAGTATAGCTCTTTTTCTCTTGAGTCGGTCGCTCTGATGTGTAACGTCGGGTAGCTAGGCTTGTAGAGTATCTTCGTGATACATTATATATATGTAATAGTTGATGATGTTTGGTAATCTGTGATTGATGTTATGAACAACCTAATGACGTGTACTTGTATTTTATCATATCTTAAGTAATTCAATGTCTTAGTCTTCCGCTTTAACAGAAAACATGAATATGCTTATTTTGAGAACCATGTGTTTATTCTTTTTAGTTGAGATTTACCCCTTTTGAATTATTTCTCTATAAACATTAATATTCATGTGGTCGTTTCGTGAGTAATATGATGCACTTCTTTTATACCATGAAATAAACATACTCTGATGAAATTTTTAATTTGTGCCTAAATGATTTAATTGTGTTATTTGGGGGTATAGAAAGGGGTGTTACATTAAGTGGTATCAGAGCAGGTCGGTTCGTCCGGCCAAGTTGCGTTTGTTGGTTGTTCCCTTGTACGCGACATGTGTGTGAAACACTGTTGGTACGTGTTTGTTGTTTAGTCTTTGTCTGCAGAAGTGGGGATGATCGAAGTGGGGGAGAAGCTTGTGATTCTCCAGGATGCTACAAGAGTGGAGTTGTAGCTCGGTGTTTTGTTAAACGCTATTGTAGTTAGGTAAAGATGGTTTATACTCCATCATGATTTTCAGTTGTCTATTGACAAATTGAGGAACTGATCACCCTTGATCTCTTGTTGATAGTAGTTGGGATTATGTTGGATGGGATAGACGTGTCTTGTGAGCTTAGATGGTGTGTGCAGTAAATTGTTTGGAGTGAAGCCAAGTGCTTAAGGATTGTTCTGAGAAGTCGACGCAGGACAGTGTCGGGATGTTGAATTTTGATGAGATTTTGAGTGATAATGAAAGTGGGAGGTTGGCAATTTCCGATTGGTTATGGATGTCTGGAAGTTATCCTGACAAAATAAGTGTTACGGGGCCAGAATGTGAAGTGGGGTTGTGAAAGACTTAATTTCGGGAACTGGTCCGAGATTGAGAACCCATGTTGTATGTACGTTTGGATGTTGTGATGAGTGTGATTCGTGTTTTTGCCATAGGTTTACAACTGCGTATCCGTTTGGAGTGGAATTTTCCACACTTGAGTTGGTGAGCCAAGGGTTGTGCAACCAATGGTGTTTTGATGTATTAGAAAAATATAGAGGACGTGTTGCGTATCGGGAGTTTGAGTTATCAGTATTAGAGAGGAAGTAGTGTTATGCCACTATGAAGAAAGTTCAAAGAATTTTGGAAAAGCTGTCAACAACTTGTGTGTTGGTTTTGTTGAATCCAACGGGACTATTTGTTGTGTTGCGTGATGCTTTGGTGATATGATTGAGAGATATGTTAAATGCGCAATTAAAACTACAAGAGGAAATATCTGACAAGTGACTTAGGGTTGGTTGCTGTTGTGTGTTTGTACCGGAGTTTGGGAGCCTCAATTGTTTAGTTGGGATTAGAGATGGTTAACGATCTTAAGGGCTTAAGGTATTTATTTGGTTTGAGAAAATTGCATAAGATGCAGAGGAAATAATAGGGACTTCGTATGGAGTGGAGCTTTGTATGAAGAGACTGATTAGTGGTATTCTCGATGGTATTCGAGAAGGTTGGAATTCTAATTGGAGTTAATAGATTGATTGAGTTTAATGGATTGAAGTCGAAGGATTAATTTTCGGATTTATGGAAATGGTGACACGAGATGTTGTGATAGAGTCTATGTGTCCGAATAGTGTGGATTGGATGAGGGTACCTTGAAAGAATCGTTTTGGTGGTCACGGATGGAGAGAGAAGTGGTTGCGGTTGTATATGCTGATTAAACTTGTTGAAAGTCGAAGTGTGAACATCAGAGGTTGTTGGCCTGATGCAACTGTCGAGTAATTCTGAGTAGTATGTGATACCGTCTAATATCGTTTCAGATGGGAACCTGTGTTTTTATTGAGATTTTGGAAGAGTCTGCGGGTGTTTTGGGTGCCATGTTGAAGTTGAGCTTTGTCTAGCATCCGTGAACGGATGGGCAGACAAAAGGAGCTATCCAGTATGTAGAGGATTTATTGAGAGCTCGTGCATGGATCAAGATGGGTAAGAAGGAGGTGTGGGACTCCTTTGTGTTGATATGTGTCTGGAAAGAGTGTTGTACTCGAACTTGGGATTGTGCAAGAGACGACTGAAAATATTAGAGGATCCAAGAAATAACATGTTTTGAGAGTTATGATGGTAACTGGTATTGAGCGAGCTTGAGGTCTCGGAAGCAAATTGTGTCTTGTTGAATCTGTATCAGAGTAGTGCAGCGGAAGCGTGGGAAAATGGCATGTTAGATTGTTTTACCGCTGTCACTAGGAGAAATTGCATGATGTGTTCATGTGTCTAAGCTGAGGAAGCGCATCAATTCAGATGGATGGTGCATGAGTGAGAGGGGATTTGACTATTGAGACAACTTTAAGGAAAAGGTATTTTGGAGGATCAACTAGAGAAAGTTGGATTTGAATCGGATAATATTTTTTAGGACAAAAATTCCTAAAGTGGGGGAGAGTTGTAACAGCCCGATTTTTAATAACTGATTAATTGTACTAGTTAGTTGGTTTGTATGGTTTAAAGTGAATTATTGTATTTAACTGATTTATTCTAATTGGTAGAGTCATGAGGATTTATCAGATGTTTTCTAACCAATGTCAAGATGAGATATTTTATGAGAAAATGAACTGACAAATATTTTAAGAGAAGAAATATATTGGAGAGAAATAGGAGGGCAGGACATATATATATGGGGGAAGAGGAACGACAGTGGATAATAGAAAACATGAAAGGAAAGTGGAGGAAGAAGAGAAAGTAGAAGGAAAAAGAAGGAAAAGCTCGGAAAAGCTCAAGAACAACTTTTAGCTTTTGATTAATCAAGGTAAGGGTGTGAAATCTTACTATCTTAATCAATGTGTATGATTATGTGTGTGTGTGTTTGGATTTGTTGGGGGTTTCCTACATTTTCCATTTTAGGTCGAAATGAGTTTAATCGGTAGAAACGGAGTTTTATCGGTTAGAATTTGGAATAGACAATGTAGTATAGTCGGGTGATGAGTGGGTCGTGCTACTGGAACATATTTGGATTAAATCGGTTGGTTTTGTGAGGTTTGGGCTTTTGAACAGCCATGGAAGTTCTGATCTCGCAGGTTCGCCCGGCGAATCGCAGCGAGGCTTCGCCAAGCGAAGCCCAGCGAACGGTAGCGAATCAAGTCAGAACCAAATACCATGTCTTCGTTGGCAAGTTCGCCAGGCGAATTAGTGTGGCGAAGGTTCGCCAGGCGAGTGTGCTGGCGAGTAATTCCAGAATAAATTCCAGTGGTCTTCGCTGGCAAGTTCGCCAGGCGAACGGGTAGCGAAGGTTCGCCAGGGGCTTCGCCAGGCGAAGGTTAGCGAACACAGCAGCATGTTTTCTTTTCTTGTGCTTTCCATTCGTGGATTGATTGTGTGGTTTGGTTGCGATCATTCCTTGTCTGAGATGACTAATTATATGTTGTTATGTGTGCTGTGGGTAGCCGTATGGCGTGAATCCTAGATTATGAATTGATTGTGAATATGTAGCCTTTTGGCATATGTGACGTATTATTTAAATTGATTGAAAATGCATGATGGATGTGATTGAGTCCATTGCCGTTTGGCACGATATTGGCAAGTGCATATTGCTCGTATGTGATGTATAATGATTGTAAATGAGAACCATGTTTAAATATTGTGAGTGCATAATGAATATATGCGATTAACATGATGAATGCATGAGTATGTTTGTAAACATGTGTGCATTTCAAGAGTGTCATGAGTCATGTTGCATGTGAAGCATCATGGTATGCATTCTTGTGTGTCTGATTCCTTGGAGAATCTGCAGAACCTCGTGTGCCCTTGTGGGGTGTGAGCGATGGTTATTTATTGATTCCTCGGAGAATCTGCAGAACCTCGTGTGCCCTTGTGAGATGTGAGCGATGGTTATTTATTGATTCCTCGGAGAATCTGCAGAACCTTGTGTGCCCTTGTGGGGTGTGAGCGATGGTTATTTATTGATCCCTCGGAGGATTTGCAGAACCTCGTATGTTGCGATGGTTATATTGATTCCTCGGAGAATCTACAGAACCGCGTGTGCCCTTGTGGGGTGTGAGCGATGGTTATTTATTGATTCCTCGGAGAATCTGCAGAACCTCGTGTGCCCTTGTGGGGTGTGAGCGATGGTTATTTATTGATCCCTCGGAGGATTTGCATAACCTCGTATGTTGCGATGGTTATATTGATTCCTCGGAGAATCTGCAGAACCTCGTGTGTCCTTGTGGGGTGTGAGCGATGGTTATTTTTGGTTCTTCAATTGAACCTGCTGAAATGAGTCGGTACCGCATTTGCATCTGCATAGAGTCGTGTGCCGATCTCTATGGGTTGCATGTTGTCATCTTCATATGATGCATTGGTGAAATGAACATGAATGTAAATGTTTATGTGCAAATGATGTGAATTATAGAGTATGATTGTATATGCCTATATGATTTACGGTAAATGAAACATAATGTATATGTGATTGATAGGAGAAGTGTGCATATATATATATATATATATATATATATATATATATATATATATATATATATATATATATATATATATATATATATATATATATATATATATATATATATATATATATATATATATATATATATATATATATATATATATATATATATATATATATATATATATATATATATATATATATATATATATGATATGTTGATGTGGGAGTGGTGAGTGTTTGAATTGATTGAGAAATGTGGCATATATGTATTTTATGATTGTTTATATACATAATTATATGCATTGTTATTATGGTAATGTTTCTCACCCTTCTGCTGTTTTATGATGCTCTATGAGGCATTGCAGATTAGGATTGCTGGAGGTGTATTTGGCAGTATAGCTCCTTTTCTCTTGAGTCGGTCGCTCTGATGTGTAACGTCGGGTAGCTAGGCTTGTAGAGTATCTTCGTGATACATTATATATATGTAATAGTTAATGATGTTTGGTAATCTGTGATTGATGTTATGAACAACCTAATGACGCGTACTTGTATTTTATCATGTCTTAAGTAATTCAATGTCTTAGTCTTCCGCTTTAACAGAAAACATGAATATGCTTATTTTGAGAACCATGTGTTTATTCTTTTTAGTTGAGATTTACCCCTTTTGAGTTATTTCTCTATAAACATTAATATACATGTGGCCGTTTCGTGAGTAATGTGACGCACTTCTTTTATACCATGAAATAAATATACTCTGATGGAATTTTTAATTCGTGCCTAAATGATTTAATTGTGTTATTTGGGGGTATAGAAAGAGGGTGTTACATTAAGCCGCATATGTCGGGCAGACGACTCCCTCCACGGGTATAATCATACATTTTCCCCACGTTCTCCACGTGCTCCCCCATGCGGGAACACGTCATCAGGCAACTACCCACCTCCAAAAGAGTTAGTCAGCCCACCTTCCGAAGATCACGGGGCAGTTGATCTAGGACGAAGACCACGTGCTGGTCTTCACTACACCACGTAAGTCCTGGCAGTTACTTAGGTTGGGCCTGACAGTCTGGCCCAATGCAAGTAACCATTGGCCCTACGCTGGGTTCTCTTTATAAATATCCTCTTTCACTAGAGGGTCAGGTATTATATTCTCTACACCTACTTCTCTGTATTTTCTCTCCCACTATAATCCTTTACTCACTTAAGCATCGGAGTGCCTTGCAAGTACACCCTTCATCCTTCTCCCTACCTCTGGTGGAAGCTACAATTCAACGACGCGTGGCAGGCCATTGATCCTTTCTGATCAAGTGAGATTAGTGGCGTCGACTGTAGGGAACTCGGCTTCCCCGTTCTTTCTCCTGTCCGAGCACAGAAGCTCAAGAACCAAAGCGAAATCAACCTTCCACTTCCATTCCAATCATGGCCAGCCCACACAATAACAACGCCTCAAGGTCTATTGTTGCCCCCTTGCCCAACAGGGACGGCCACGACCCCAACAAAGTCGTCTACAACGAGGAAGGTGACCCCATGGACGGGCGCACCGCCTCCCCCTTTTCGGAAGACGCGACTTTCGACGCCTTTTAGTGCTTAGATAGCTCGGCTGTCTACCCGACTATTCTGGCACTGACGGGTGCCGACCCTACCGTCACGACCCTGTTTGCAGCGATTAATTAAACCAACCTGATGATATTCTTGCAAAATGAACGAATAAGGATGCTCGAGAGGGAACAACTGTCGCGCTCTCCCCCACGGAGACATTGTCGCCCCGTTTCTCCCAAACGGCTCCTCCCCCACGGAGACACGGTCGACGATACTCTGTTAGCCTCTCTCCTCCACAAAGACATCATCGATAACATTCTGTCATCCTCTCTCCCCCACAGAGACACCGTCACCAGGCTTCCCTCAGTCCCTCGCCACCTCCACGGAAGACACGGTACGTAGAGGACTCCAGGAGCCCATCGCCCCAACCGACAGGGCGCCGTCCCCGTCTCGAGCGACCGCAACCAAAGATTTCTCACAAGAGGGACAGGTCCCCTCCTCGAGAAGAGCGACGCTATCTGGCTTCTAAGAAGAACAAAGCGACTGCAGTCCCTTCCAGACTAAGGTCGCAGCCGAAGAGCCCACACCGGCGACGAAACTGCTTGAATTCGGCCTCCCCCTCATCATCGCCCGTCTAGAGCGACGAAGATACCCGATGCTCGCCATTGTGAAGAGCTATCATGGAAGCACCATTGTCCGCCGGGATGGAGAAACCCCTGATCTTGGCAACCTACGATGGGACGACCGACCCGGACGACCACATCGAAAGCATAGATGTGATGCTGGACTACAGAAACGTCCGAGGAGCTATCAAGCATAGACTGTTCCCTACCACCTTGAGGAAATGGACCATGGCGTGCTACAAGCGCCTTGCGTCCGAATCCATCTCCTCATGGGGCGAGCTGAAACACATGTTCTCCAGGCACTTCACAGCATTCCGACGCCATCTGAAGACAGTGGCGGTCCTGGAAGCCATTTTCAGGGAAAGAAAAAACCTCTTAGAGACTATATTGAGAGGTTCGATCCTGAGGCCGTCCAAGTATCCACGACGGATAACATGAAGAAGTTCCTGATCTAGAGGGGAGTAAGGCTGCATTCCGACTTCGTGAAAGTTGTCAGCCTCACGCGCCCTTTTACCCTGAACGTCCTCCTCCACATGGCTCAGTCACACATCGAGTATGAGGAGATAGAGGCCACAAACACCGCACGGGCCAGGCGCAACTACGAGGCCCCCAAAAGCGCGCGGCGTGAGGATACCCCGCCTGCTCTTTCTTGACGAAACGAGCAAAAAAGGCATAAAGATCTCCCCCAGGAACAAAGGGGACCAGCAGGCCAGTTTACTGAGTACCGCTACTCACAGCTCCCCGCGAGTGCATCCTGGCCGAGTGTATCAATTCAGAGTTTCAACGCGGAGGTGTCCGGTTTCCAAAACCAACAGCCTTTAAGCCCAATACGAATAAGTCCAAGTACTTCTGGTTCCACCGGAGCCACAGACACGTGATAGAAGATTGCGTTCACCTCAAGGATGCAATCGAGATTTTGATTAAAGAAGGGCATATGAAACAATAAACCTAGAGAGGAGAAACCCCCCGTCCTAAGACCCGCAAAGTAAAGAAGGTCGAAGAGGCGTCGATTCCATCCGACGAAGTAGAACTGCAAGTGGCCCTATGTGTCTCTCGACCAGAGGACTTCTCTTTCAGCGAGCCCGCCAAGCCACTGACCGCCTTCAGCCCATGGGAGGACTTCCCAGCCACAATGGTAATATCGGGTGAGGGACCCAGTCAGCTGCCGGTCGGGCCCGTCAAGAGAAAAATCGAGGAGCTCATCGACAAGAGCTTGAAGATGAACGCTACCCTCGACAAATTCAAAGGGTAATCGAACCCAATCACCTTTTATCTCGGGGAGCTTCCCAGAGGGGAGCCCAACGCCAGCATTCCCCTCCTGATTAGAGTGCAGATGGAAAATGTTGACGTCCGCCAAATCCTGGTCGACCAAGGAAGCCCGGTGGACATCATGTACGTCCATCTATTCACCACCTTGCTGCTGGACGAAAGCCACCTAACCCCATACTTAGGCTCCGACCTCCAGAGCTTCAACGACACGACCATTAAGCCTTGGGGATATGTGAAGCTGCTCATCACTTTCAGGGCAGAGGAAACGGCCAGGTTGGTGAAAGTCCGCTTTTTGGTGATCGAGTGTCCTTCGTTGTATCAGTGCATCCTGGGACGGCCAACCCTAGTCGAGCTAACCGCAGTACCATCGACAGTTCACCTGAAGATGAAGTACTACACCACCAGAGGGCGGGTCGTCACCCTTCACGGATACATTGAGGTAGCCAGAAGATGCTTTAAAGCGGAACTCAAGGGACTCAGCTCCACCAACGTCACCCCTAAACTGGCCAACCGTCCAGCTCAAACTGAGGAGCCAAAGCTTCTTCCACACGTCAACTCCGTCGACCTCGACAGTCGTTTCTCCGGAAAACAGGGACAAGGAAAAGACCCCAAAGACGCACCGCCAGAGGACAACAGGCAGCTCCCCCATCCAACATGCCTCATCCCAGACGGAGACTTCGAGCTCATCATGCTAGGAGACAGCCCCGAAAGAGGCGTGAAGATCGGCAATGGCCTATCTGACCTAGCGAGGAAACAACTCAAAGCCTGCCTCCGGGAGAATGCGGACCTCTTTACGTGGAGCGTTGCCGAGATGTCTGGGCTTCAGCCCGACGTAGCATGCCACCACCTCTCCATAGATCCATACGCTAGGGTCATAGTTCAACGTAGGCATAGGCAGTCTCCCGAGAAAGCGGAGGCTGCTGAAAAAGATGTAAAACACCTCCTAGAGGAAAATTTAATTTCGAAAGTCCGGTACACAATCTGGTTGTTCAACGTTGTACTTGTTAAAAAATCTAATGGAAAATGGAGAATGTGTGTTGATTACACTAATCTCAACCGGGCGTGTCCCAAGGACATTTACCCGTTACCTAACATCGACAAACTCGTCGACAATTCTGCAGGTTTCAAACTCCTGTCATTCATGGATGCGTACTCAGGATATAATCAAATCTACATGGAAAAGTCCGACAAGCAACATACGACCTTCATGACCGAGTCGGGCAACTACTACTACAACATAATGCCTTTTGGCCTGAAAAACATCAGGGCGACCTATCAAAGGATGATGAACAAATTCTTCCAAGCCGAAATCAGCGACATGCTCGAAGTCTACATGGAAGACATGATCGTGAATTCGTGATAGGAGGTCGACCATATTGCTCACCTCCGGAAAGTCTTCAAAACAGCGAGGAAGTGTAAGATGCGATTCAACTCCGACAAGTGCACCTTCGGTGTGTGAGCAGGAAAGTTCCTCAGCTTCTACCTAACAGAACGAGGAATAGAAGCCAACCCGGACAAGTGCCGAGCCTTCTCTGAGTTTTCCACTCCGAACACAAAGAGGTTCATCCAGTCACTAAACGGGATGCTCGCATCCCTTTCACGATTCATCGCCAAGTCCGCTCAACACGCCCTCCCCCTTTAAACTGTTGCGCAAGGAGATCGAGTTCGAATGGACCGAGGAATGCGAGTAGGCTCTCCGCCATCTCAAATAGGTCCTCTCGAAGCCACTGGTTATATCGAGACCAGAGGTCAGGGAAACCTTGTACCTATATCTCGCCGTCGCCACAGAGGCCATCAGCGCGGCGCTGATCTACAAAACGATGGACGGGAAGAAGCCGGTATACTTCACGAGTAAGGCTCACCAAGGCCCTGAGCTCAGGTACCAGCAAATTGAGAAGGTTTCCTTGACCCTCGTAAATGTGGCCAGGAGGTTGCGACATTACTTCCTGGCTCACACGATCGTGGTCAGATATAACCAGTCGTCAAACAATTACTCGGACGACCAGACATGTCGGGACGAATGCTCAGATGGTCGCTCAAACTATCTGAGTTCAATATCCAATACGAAAGAATGAAGGCTCTCAAAGGCCAAGTCCTAGCCGATTTTGTCTCTAAAATGACGTTCGTGGACTCCCCGACACCCGGGAGAACAAATGGACCATCTTCGTCGATGGCGCTTCCAGCTCGACGGGGAGTTGAGCAGGCATCATCTTAGAAAACGAAGAAGGTACCCTAATAGGAATATTGATCTTGAATATCCTAATATTTTTCAAGTAACTTCTTCTTGAGGGAATCTACATGAGTAGATTTTCCATCTTAGATCAAACCTTAGATGATGAACCTTTTCTTCCATGTAGCCCAAGATAGGCAACTTATTTTATTTGAAATGGAAAACAAATGAACCGACCCAATCCTTACCTTGTGAACCCACATGCTCGGTATGCAATAGAACGATGTATGATATGGCGAATGCAGGGTATGAAAGGCTAAAGGTGAAAATGAGGGTGTGACAACCACAAATATCAAAATGTACTGATTGAAGCAACTTTGACTTCCTTGAGGGAGGATGTCTCTTGAAAGATGCTCTAGTCTGTTTACCAGTCATGCAATGAGAACACTTCTCCAAATCAATATTCTTTAATCCAGAAAAAGCATCATTTTTTGCCAAAACATTCAGCCCCTTTTCACTAATATGACTAAATCTTCAGTGCCACAAAGATGTTTCCATGTCGATAGCATTCACACTTCCCCTAGCAACCAAAGCTTTTGTCCAGTACAATTTAGAAAACTTTTCTACCCTGACCACAACCAAGTTACCTTTGTTGAGTTTCCACTTTCCAGAACCAAAGTGATTATCATAACCACAAAGATGCTTCCATGTCGATAGCATTCACATTGCCCCTAGCAACCAAAGCTTTTGTCCAGTACAATTTAGAAAACTTTTCAACCCTAGCCACAACCAAGTTACCTTTGTTGAGTTTCCACTTTCCAGAACCAAAGTGATTATCATAACCACAATCATATAGCATATGCACAAAGATCAAATTAAACCGGACAACTGGAGCATGTTTGACACCTCTAAGCAACAATTGCATTCCCATGTTGGTTTGCAAGCAAACATCATCAATACCAATTACCTTTGATACACCATCATTATCCATCTTTAACACTCCAAAATCACCAGAAGTATAAGATGTGAATAAATCCTTCCTTGGTGTAACATGCAATGTAGCACCATTGTCAACTATCCACATGCTCTCATCTGATACAAGATTAACAGACTCATGATCACAGAGAATAACAAGATCATCACTAGTAGCAGTAGTAACACGATCATCATCATGATCTTCATAGTTTCTTTGCTTAGACTTACCCTTCTTTCCTTTGTTATTTCTTTTCCACTAATAACAATACTTTTGTATGTGTCCTGTTTTGTGACAATAATAATGACACTCCAAATTTTTGTATCGCGACTTAGACTTGCTTCTGCTATTGTCTCTACCACCCTTCAGTTCCTTTTTATGACTTCTCTATCTATTTTCAATGACAAGTACCTCGGGTTGAGATGAAGAACCCTGTGTCTTCCTTCTCATCTCCTCATTAAGAATACCACCCTTAGTTGTTTCTAAAGAAACAACACCTCTAAGAGCAGAACTTGTGATAGAAATCTGAAATGTCTCCCAAGACTCTAGTGAAGATAGTAATAGAAATAGTCCCAGAATTTCATTATCAAATTTGATACTCATTCCTGACATCTGATCAAAGAGGCCTTGAAATTCACTTAAGTGATCTGAAATAGAAGCCCCATTCTTATACTTTAAACTTATGAAGTTATTCAACAAGAATAATTTGTTATTCCCTGACTCTATCTTCTCCCACAAAGTTTTTGCATGTGTCTAATTAGCAATATAATTATAAACATTATCTTTTACATATTGTCGAATAAAACCACATACCTGTTGATGTTCAAACTCCCATTCTTCATCAGACATAGAATCTGGCTTTGCGAAACTAAAAATTGGTAAATGAGATTTCTTCACAAATGGTAAGTCTTTTATCCTGCCATTCCATAAATGATAATTAAAACCATTCAACAATACCATATTCATCTTTATATTTGACCCCATCATTCAAACAAGTAAAATTGCTCTTAAGCAAGAGCTCTGATGCCATTCTGATGAGAAATTAAGACACGATAATAGACCAATACGCAGCAGATATAAAACTCCTCAAACTTGTAGGAACCTTGAAAACCAACAACAAATATAAGATGACAAATCGAACAAATAAAGACACAAAAGAACACTGATATTTTTAACGTTGAAAACCCCTCAATATGAGAGTAAAAACCATTAGTCGTTCAGACCAAAGAAATAAATCTACTATAATCAATTAAGAATGTAAGAGAGTCTTAAAGTGATTCGCAAAACTAATGCTAACAACCGCAAATCACAAAGCAAATTAGCTTACAAATAAGAATCAAAAAGCTATAAAAAAATTCAAATCTGCAACTTCAGTGCGAAGCAAATAACTTTCACCTCAGATGTTGTTTTGAAATTTTGAACGTTCAAAAGTTAGATATATGTGTTACAAATCTGCTCTCCAAATTTGAGCTCGATCACTATGCCAAAAAAGACCTTTAGCAGCGCTTTTTTTGACCTTTAGCAGCGCTTTAAAGCGCTGCCAAAAGTGGCGCTGCTAAAGGTAAAGGCAGCGCTTTTTTTCAATGAAAAAGCGCTGCTAAAAGCTCCCTTCAGCAGCACCTTTAGCAGCGCTTTTTTAGCTCTTTAGCAACGCTTTTGTAAGCGCTGCATAATTCCCCCAACCATCCCCCCTTTAGCAGCGCTTTAAAAAAGCGTTGTCTTAGACCCCCCCCCCCCCCCCTTTAGCAGCGCTTTAAAAAAGCGCTGCCATAGCCCACCCTTTAGCAACGCTTTTTACAAGCGCTGCCTTAGACCCCCCCCCCCTTCCAAACCAATAGCAGCGCTTTTGTAGCGTAATATTTGTGACCTTTAGCAGCGCTTTTATGTAAAAGCGCTGTCTAATGTCCTAGATTTTAAAAATTTTTTTTATAAAATATTCACCCTGTTTTGTATATTTTACCAACAACCTGCTTATATTACACAAATCTGCTTATAATTCAGGCCTTTATTTCAGCACTTTGGCCTTATAAATAAAATTCAAACTTTGGCCTTAAATATACAATTCAGAATCTTTTAAGAATTAGACACATATTTGTTTTTCTTCACCCATGATTTGTTCATAAACATTTTAATATACACATAAACCTGTTTAAATATGTTACAACAAAATTCGATCCTCAGAATTACAACAACACAAATACATTCAATTCGCATATAATTACAAGTCCTCCAATCCGATAACTCTATACAATTCTCAACCCAAGAATAAATTGACACCATTCCTCTTTAATTTCTTCCAATTTTGCTTTCGTGTAAGTAGCACACTTGAATTCATCATAATACTACATAATATAACAGATCGAATAAGATTTAAGTTTAAAACTAATTACTCAGATGAAGTATCGGATAATTATCAAAATGAATCATATAACTTATATAATGAATTGATCCATACCAGGACTGGAATCTCAAGTTGACTAGAAAGAATAATTTCCCTCATAAAGCGCAATACAAAATATCCACAGTCAATACCATTGCGCTGCCGAGGACACTGTAAATGGAAAAAACAAACAAACATTTATCCGGATATATAGTTTAAATAGTTTTATCAAGTAGAAACATGCGAGAATATACCTCTACTCTGATCCAATTGATGTTGTTAGCCTTCCTTTTTGGCACTGTTGCATCTCTTTGTGCTCTGAATATTTGTATAACTCTAACATAATATAAACGCATATTTAGAACAATGTCACATAATAAATAAAGATATATAATTAAAGACAACAGTATATGTCATCACTTACGTATCAACAAAGTTCCTCAGATTTTCATATTTTGTTGTATCGCCATCCAATGAATCTATATAATACACTATTTCTTTCGTCGGATTAATTGCGATCAACAACCAATGTCCACTATAAAATAAGACAACAGTTTAGACAGAAATGTTATATATATAGAAAGGGAAAAATCGAACAATTATAATAAATGAATTTAGAATAAAATCTAACCCATGGCCAGTGTTATATGGCAACAAGAACAACTTCTCCGTAGTCGCGCGCATAAATCTCTGCACTGTGTACTCTTTGACTATATCTGGTGACTGGTCTATTACACGTGAGTTGACACAGCTAGCAGATAAGAATGCGAATACTGAAGTCAATTCATTCGGGACCAATAACTTGTCATACAAGAACCTAAAAAAACATAATCAACATTAGAATATAATAACTCTAAACAACTCTATAATAATTTCCACAACTCAAAATGACTCTAAAGTATTTCAAACTATTCTAAAGTACTCTAAAATGCTCAAAAAACAACTATTTCATATAATACTCATCAAATGTGGCTATGTTCTATAATGCTCAAAATGACTCTAAACTATTCTATTACTTGATGTGATACTCAAAATCAATAAGGTGGCTATGTTCTATAATGCTCAAAATGACTCTAAACTATTCTAAAGTACTCTAAAATGACTCTAAACTACTCTAAACTAAACTATTCTATAATACTCATATAAAACTATTCTAAACTATTTTATAATGCTCAAAAATGACTCTATAATAATTATCTCCCTAGATTTGATTAATTTGAATAAGGTGGCTATGTTCTATTACTTGATTTGGTGTAGTCTCCATGCATGCATTATTGGCAACTATGACATGGAAAATAAATAAACTTCAAGATTAACAAAAACAAATTCATTGTGCATGGCATTTCAACAAACACCTTGTATACAAAACTCAAACCAATATCAAAAGAGTAATGCTCATCAATAGTATCAACAAAAACAAGTCAATAACTCAAACTCAAACCAATATCAAAAGAGTAATGCTCATCAATAGTATCAACAAAAACAAGTCAATAACTCATAAAGAAGTGAAACTAATCCAGAAAAATGCAATACTATTTTTTTAATCCAGAAAAATGCCGTAACAATGGCGGAAATACCGTAACAGTGGAGGCGAAATGTGCTACTTTGTGTGTCGGACGGAGGTGGGCGTTGGTCGGACGGAGGAGTGAAACGGACGGAGGTGGGCGTCGGTCGGACGGAGGAGTGAAACGGACGGAGGAGGAGAAATGCAAATAGGGTTCTGGTTCGCTGGAGGAGAAAGAAAAACTGAAGAAAGTATACGCGCGATTCTGCTTCTGTTTTAGTTCTTTAAAAAATTCTGTAATATATTTTAACTTAATTCTGTGTTAATTTTAATACCTACAGCAGCGCTTAAAAAACGCTTTCTTTGAAAACCATATAGCAGCGCTTTTTGAAGGAAAGCGCTTTCTTTGGCACACCCTACAGCAGCGCTTTTTAAAAGCGCTTTCTTAGGTCCCCCTCTAGGTCCCCCTTTAGCAGCGCTTTTTAAAAGCGCTTTCTTAGGTCCCCCTTTAGCAGCGCTTTTAAAGGCCTTTAGCAGCGCTTTTAGAAGCGCTTTCTTAGGGTGCTTAGCAATGCCATATAGTAGCGCTTTATAGAAAAAGCGCTTTCTTAGATCCCCCTTTAGCAGCGCTTTTTAAAAAGCGCTTTCTTAAGGCCCCCCTTTAGCAGCACTTTTTCAAAAGCGCTGTCTTAGGTGGGAAATTTTTTTCTTTTTTTTTACCCACCCTTTAGCAGCGCTTTTTTAAGAAGCGATGCTAAAGGGTGCGCTGCTAAATCTCATTTCTGGCGTAGTGGATCCAATAGTTAACGAATCGGGAACTGTCAATTTAGTGAGACTGGTTGCAGAAAAACGAGAATGGGTTTCTCTCCTCTTTTCTCTCTTTTGAATCCTTATTTTTCCTCTATCTCTCAACCCTAAATTGATTCTCTCCACTTAAATAAGTGAGAAAAATGGACTAATTATATTTGAACTTTTCTCCACATAGGAAGGGAGCCTAAACCCAACACTTGCACTTGACTACCAAACATCTTGACAATCATTGATTTGTTTCTAAGACGAATCAATGTCTCAATTCAACCGACCATCCCGCCCACTCGTAACCCAACAAATACAGCCAAACTACGATGACATTGGCACCGAACTCGATTATGGCAACGCATCCCAATAAAGCTGGCAAGAGATGCTAGATTTCATGGATAACATTAATATCCCAAGGACCTAGCACCAAACACCTAAGGTGAATCTTGGGAGGCACCAAACACTTCAGAGGAATCGTGGGAGGCCTCTATCATAAAGAGCAACGCTAGAGTGTGGAACCGATGACCGTGATGATCAAGTTGGTCGTCAAAATATGCACACAATTTTTCCGCATGTAATTCTATTTAAATCAAATAATATTAGTATTTAATTTTTTTTATTTCCTAATTTTATTATTTATGATTTTGTTATAAATTTAATTTTAAAAAATAAATAATGCAAATACATGTAGACGTCAAATCTATTGATATTTCCTCTTTGTCCTACCACACATTTGTTAGGCCTATTAACCCTTTGGTGGTACATACGCTAGTGTGTGACACGTGGATTCATCATCTTTTTAGTACAAGCGCCACTATGTATGGCGCCTCTCTTGCAAAATTTTGTTTTTTGAAATATATATACTTTGATATATTGTAGAAAAAGATCTGGGTATAAAGGCTTGCGACCCGGAGATTTTTAACTTGTTATACACAATCTATCTTACTAGCTATTCACTGAATTTCTAACCCTTGACTCATGGTAGAGAACACCAAAGGGTACTGCTGTTTCTCTTTATGTGGAGACGAGAACAAACTGACTATAAATCTGCATAATTCACTACCCGCACCGGTTATTGTGATTAAAAAAAAATTAAAACATGGTTATTCCAACAAAAAAAAAATATAGATAAATACAGCTTGAGATATGTTATTAAGATCTCACCATTAATTAAAGTAAGACCAATAGTTCTCTAGTTAGACGAATAACTATTGATATGGTGCAAACCAATACATCAACCAAAAATAAAGAAATTTCTATTTTAAATAAAATCGAGAAATTAGAATACTCAAATCAAAGAGTACAAATCCCATATTCCTCCTCAACTTTTTCTTCTTTCTTCTCTGCAGCTGGGGCAGCATTACCAGCTGAGGCGGCATCTCCAGGTGCAGCTGCTGCTGCTACACCACCACCAACATAAACTGCACCACCCACATGTTAATTAGGAAATAATCTTTGCAGTTATTGTGAATAATTTACATTCATAGAATAGGAAATTAGTCATTATGAATTGTAATTAGTTATTATCAGCTATAATTAGTTATTATGAGTTGTAATTACCGACACTATTATATATAGTATGAAAGGCAATGAGAAAGGCATCAAGCCAAATTTCGTGACATGGTATCAGTAGGTTCGATCAAACCTGGAAAATATTATTATATTGGCTGATCAGCGATACCCCACTGGTTCGCTCTTGTAATCGTGTTCGTTTCGAAATTCTTTCGTTTGAAATCGAAACATTGCAGCTGTCTGAGATTCTAAATCTTTGGTTGCCGGTTCGTGATTTCGTCTTGGAGATTCTCGTTGTTGCGCTGATATTGCAATCAATTTTTTTTTGTTCTTGGCTGTTGTTGCTTCGTGATTCTGGATCGTCATAATCTTCTGTTTTGCCGCTCCTTCCAAATCGTGGATTTGATCGTGCTGTTGTTCGTTGGTTCGTGGGTATTGTTTCTTGTTGCTGCTCTAGTAACTGTGATTACAGTTACTGTTATTATATTATAGTTATTATTATTATTATTATAATTATTATTATAATAATAATAAAATAATATTAGTGAGATTGTATCTGGTGGTTTAATAATTTAGATGGCTTCCGAAAAAGAAAGAGATAATTTTTGTGTTCGTTTTACCGGCAAGAATTATTCGGCATGGGAATTTCAGTTCAAGATGTATGTTAAAGGAAAGGGATTATGGAGTCACTTAGATGATGTTTCTAAGGCACCAACGGAGAAAACTGCTTTAGATGCGTGGGAAACTAAAGATGCTCAAATTATCACTTGGATTCTAAACAGTATTGATCCTCAGATGATAAATAATTTGCGTTCTTTTTCAACTGCTCAAGAAATGTGGAATTATCTGAAGCGCATTTACAACCAGGACAATTCGGCAAAACGTTTTCAGTTGGAGTTAGACATCGCCAACTACAAACAAGGTGATTTGTCTATTCAAGAATACTATTCTGGTTTTTTAAATCTTTGGGCAGAACACTATGCTATTATACATGCTAATGTTCCCAAGACCTCTCTTGTGGCTGTTCAAGAGGTCTACAACACAAGTAGGCGAGATCAATTCCTCATGAAGCTTCGTCTAGAATTTGAGGTTGTCAGAGGTGCTTTGCTAAATAGGAATCATGTTCCTTCTTTGGATACATGTGTTGGTGAACTTCTCAGGGAGGAACAACGTCTCCTTACTCAAGGAACCATGTCTCATGATACTGTCAGTTCTGAGCCTGTGGCAATTGCATATGCTGCTCAAAGTAGAAATAAAGGTCGTGATATGCAACATGTCCAATGTTTTTCTTGCAAACAGTTTGGACATATTGCTCGTAGCTGCAGTAAGAAGTTTTGTAATTATTGCAAACAACAAGGTCATATCATTTCTGACTGTCCCACGCGTCCTCCACGACCAGCACATCATTCGGTGAAGGCATTTCATGCCACTACAGGCCATACAATTGGCTCTTCCACCACTGGTGCATCAGATGGCAATGCTCTACAACCTGAAATGATTCAACACATGGTACTTTCTGCCCTTTCAGCCTTGGGTATTAAGGGTAAGTCTTCTCGTGTTTCTCGTCCATGGTTTATTGATTCTGGTGCATCCAATCACATGACAGGTTCATCTGAAAACTTGCACAATTTACATTCTTATCATGGTAATCAGAAAATTCAGATTGCTAATGGTAATACCTTGTCTATCACTAAAGTTGGGGACATAAACTCGGATTTTCAGAATGTGCTTGTCTCACCTGGACTTGCTTCTAATTTATTGTCTGTTGGTCAATTGGTGGACAATAATTGTAATGTTAATTTTTCTCGATCTGGTTGTCTTGTGCAGGAGCAGGTGTCGGGGAAAGTGATCGCGAAGGGGCCTAAAGTGGGAAGATTGTTTCCAATACAGTTTATTTCTAATCATTTGTCTCTTGCTTGTCATAATGTTTTGAATTCCTATGAGGATTGGCATAGAAAACTAGGTCATCCAAACTCTTCTGTTTTGTCTCATTTATGTAAAAGTGGCTTGTTGGGAAATAAAAATGTTATTCCTGATGCCTCTGTTTCATGTTCTGTTTGCAAATTGGCTAAAAGTAAGACACTTCCTTTTCCGTCTGGTGCTAATCGTGCTTCCACTTGTTTTGAGATGATTCATAGTGATGTATGGGGAATGTCTCCTGTGGTTTCTCATGCTCACTATAAATATTTTGTCACATTTATTGATGATTATAGTCGTTTTACTTGGATATATTTTCTCTGTTCTAAATCCGAAGTGTTTTCTATGTTTAAGAAATATTTGACATATGTTGAAACTCAATTTCAAGCAAGTGTTAAAATTTTTCGATCTGACTCTGGTGGTGAGTACATGTCTCATGAGTTTCAGGAATACCTTCAACAAAAAGGCATCTTGTCTCAACGGTCTTGTCCCAATACCCCTCAACAAAATGGCACGGCAGAACGTAAGAATCGTCATTTGCTTGATGTAACACGCACCTTACTTCTCCAAGCTTCTGTACCATCCCGATTTTGGGTGGAGGCTCTTTCCACAACTGTCTTCTTGATCAATCGTATTCCTTCTACAGTTATTGATCTTGATTCTCCTTTCTTCCGTCTATTTAAAATTTATCCTGATTATAGTGCTTTACATACTTTTGGGTGTGTGTGTTTTGTTCACTTACCTCCTTTTGAAAGGCATAAGCTTGGAGCACAATCCGTTCAATGTGCATTTATGGGATATAGTAACTCTCATAAGGGATTTGTGTGTTATGATGTCTCTAACCATCGTTTTCGCATTTCTAGAAATGTGACATTTTTTGATAATCAGTTTATGTTTCCCTGCGGTTCTCCTGCCATTAATGATATTGTTACTCTTCCTAAGTTTTCTATTATGCCTCAAGCTATAGAATGTTATAAACCAGGTCATGTATATGTCAGAAAACACAGACAACAGGTTCCCACACCCCTTCCCGATGCTGAACTGCCACCTGATCCTGTACCGGTTGAACCACGACGTTCTGGTCGAATATCCCGCGCACCAGATAGATATTCACCAGACAGGTATGATTCCTCACATACTTCTCTGACTGCCACACTCTCTAGCATATCTATTCCTACTTGTTACTCACAGGCTGTTAAAGATGTGCGATGGATAAAAGCAATGACTGAAGAGCTTCAAGCTCTTCAAGAGAATTTCACATGGGATATCGTCACTTGTCCTCCAAATGTAAAACCTATTGGTTGCAAATTGGTGTATTCTGTGAAACTGAATTCTGATGGGTCCCTCAACCGTTACAAGGCTCGTTTGGTTGCGTTAGGAAACAAGCAGGAATATGGAATTGATTATGATGAGACATTTGCACCGGTTGCCAAAATGACAACTGTCCGCACAATCATGTCTATAGCTGCTTCTAATGGGTGGACTCTTCATCAAATGGATGTGAAGAATGCTTTTCTTCATGGTGACCTGACAGAAGATATTTATATGACTCCACCTCAAGGCTTATTCTCTTCATCTAAAGGCGTGTGTAAGCTCAAACGCTCCTTATATGGTTTGAAACAGGCACCTCGAGCATGGTACGAGAAATTCCGCGCCACTATACTTGGATTCTCCTTTACTCAGAGTCAGTATGATTCATCTTTATTTATTCATAGCACATCTGCGGGTATTGTTCTGCTTCTTTTGTATGTTGATGATATGGTTATTACTGGTTCGGATCATGCTTCCATTCAGCGACTTAAGCAACAACTACATGCCTCATTTCATATGAAAGATCTGGGTAATCTACATTATTTTCTTGGTCTTGAGGTTCATTCTACATCCAAGGGCATCTTTCTCCATCAACACAAGTATGCTACAGATTTGATTTCTATGGCCGGTCTTGAATCGGCTAATCCAGTAGATACTCCTCTTGAGGTTAATGTTAAATATCATCGTGATGATGGGGATCTGTTGCCTGATCCCTTATTGTATCGACAACTTGTGGGTAGCCTCAACTACTTGACTATTACTCGCCCTGACATATCTTTTGCTGTTCAACAAGTAAGTCAATTCATGCATTCTCCTCGCCATCTTCACTTGGCTGCAGTTCGTCGTATAATTCGCTACTTAAAAGGAACCTCTCACCGCGGATTATTCTTTTCCGTTGGAACTTCTCTTCAGTTGAGCGCTTATAGTGATGCTGATTGGGCAGGGTGTCCTGATACTCGTCGATCTGTTACTGGTTGGTGTATGTTTCTTGGTTCTTCATTGATCTCTTGGAAAAGTAAGAAGCAAGCAAGAGTTTCTAAATCTTCTACTGAATCAGAGTATCGTGCCATGTCTGCTGCGTGTTCAGAAATACTTTGGCTTCGTGGTCTTTTGGCTGAACTTGGATTTCCCCAAACAGAGTCAACTTCACTTTATGCTGACAATACAAGTGCCATCCAAATTGTTGCAAATCCTGTTTTTCATGAACGCACCAAACATATCGAAGTTGATTGTCATTCAATACGTGACGCCTACGATGATCGAATAATATCACTTCCTCACGTCAGTACGCAGTTGCAGGTTGCAAATATTCTTACCAAGGCTGTTCCACGCCCAAAACATCAGTTTCTTGTTAGCAAATTGATGCTCCTTTACCAGCCGCATCAATTTGAGGGGGGATGTTAATTAGGAAATAATCTTTGCAGTTATTGTGAATAATTTACATTCATAGAATAGGAAATTAGTCATTATGAATTGTAATTAGTTATTATCAGCTATAATTAGTTATTATGAGTTGTAATTACCGACACTATTATATATAGTATGAAAGGCAATGAGAAAGGCATCAAGCCAAATTTCGTGACACCACAATCACCTGGACAAAATAACTATCCAAATAAGAAGCTTGATTTCTTTAAGACATCTAAGTCTCTAAATCCAAGATAGGAAATATTCTAATTCATGACAACTCACATTCTAGCAACCAGCCATAACATGCAGAAGTTATGGACTTTCCGTCAATCCTTCTTTATTGTGACAGTGAAAATGTTTAAAGTGCTTATATATATTCCCACGATCATATGCATCCAAGGTTAATTAAAATTTTCACAAGCTTAGTTCCTTTGGGAGCTAATTTCAATTTGAGTTTATTATACAAGAGTTTCTTCAGTTTTTTTTTATAAATATATACTGTGTGCAACTTCCCCCAAATTTGACTTGGATTAAGTACATTTTAAATATTACAAATCCCTTTTCTATGGGACCAAACTAATTACAATTGAGCACAAATAGTGCAGTTCCATGCATTTCTACTTCCGCTGATAACACCCCATGCGTTATTACAATGTAACTTCCACTCCACACTTCCCTGCCTTTGCAAGAACTCAAGTCTCTCCTAACAAAAAGCTTAGATAGGTTTGATGTCTTCAAAGATATAACCGCCTTCTGTTCACTTAGATTGAAGAAAGCAACATAGACTTCTCCTGCATAAACATACAACTATCGGAGTTAGAAAAGCATAACAACAATTCTTTGTTGTGGCATGCTAGTTCAAGTGCCTAAATGCCAATGATTAATTAATTTGCTTTGATGTTATCAGGGTGAGTGAAGTTGGAGAAAAATCAAGAGAACTCTCAAGGTTTATCTGTAGTTTTTGTTAACTGACCTGTTCTTCCGGTTGCAGCCCATGCTCGAAAACCACCAGAATTAATAGTAGCTGCATAAATGACCAGCTAGCATTATGAGTAATGATAAACTAAAGGAAAAACCAAGATAACCCCAAGAAGTTGCACAAGGACAATATTTTCATAAAGTGGTAAGCATTTGCAAATTTCACCTTTAACAGGATCTACTGTTGCACATAAGCCTGAATAGCTATTTACCAGTGTCCCATTACGATTCAACCGCCACATCTGTTAAAAACTGCATAGATCAACATCCAATAGAATATACAGATTTAAATAAATAAATAAAAAATGCATGCAAATCAAAAGGTTGTCTCAAGAAGATGGTATGGATAAAAACAATGATGCACAAACAAAATAATCCTTGAATACATCAAAACTACGCGCTGGTTAAATGATTACAAGAGATCTCACTCTTACAAAACTTAATCGCAGAATGGCACAACATACCTGATTTGAATCCCACTTGCAGGACGAAAATGTACCTCTCTTGAACTCTTTCGAATTGGAAGTAAGGTTTTGTTTTGGAGAAGCATCCAAGCAAAATTTTATTCTGTCCACTGCAACTAAATGATGATAATCTTGATACATATTGTCTTCATCTCTGCGTCAATATCAATACGATGATTTCTATTGTTATCAAGAACACAAATAATCAAATTAAAGATAGGCAAATAGAGCATAGAGTGAAGACAAAGCATGATTACGATGCCAAGTTCAGTTCTCTCTTGTGCATGCAGAAGGGGGCAAGATGCTTGTTTCCTAAATTCCTTTTCCAACAGATTCTTTCAGGATACTGACTAATACTCTCACTAGTCCAACCACTTGCCTTTGACTCAGTGCAGCTAGTGAGGCCTAATGAATGTGTATGTGATGCTTTTGTTTCTCTGTAGCTTCTTCTCATTTGCCTATCAGAATTCTGATCTTCATTCTTCAAGCTTGCGATATAAGGAAACTGCTAATACCACAAAATACATCAATTTAACAAACATATTATATCCCTTTCCCCCGAAAAAAAGTTTAATGGATCACATACCTCCATATTATTTGAACTAAAAGAATTAATCTCTAGAAGGGTAGGATTTGTGATAAGACCATATGTTGTGCGATCAATCTTCCGTAGATCGCCCCCATACATAAGGGGAGACTTTGCCATTGCCCATAGGGTCATCTGTGTAGGAATACATTCACTCAGTTTCTTTTGATAAGGCACACATATTAACAAATGAATTTATGGGAAAGCAACTCAGTTATGGTTTTATTAATACCTGTGTCCTCTTCTCTTCGAGGTTGAGGTTACTATACCTACGTGGACCAGTATTTGAAGCTTCAAAAGTAAGAGGCGAAAATTCAGTGTCATGATTAAAGGGTCATGAACGATATTCATGAGTGATACTCATACGTGAATAAGAAAAGGCAGCAGCACGGCCTTATTACTTCTGGGAATTTAAAATGGGTTTTAAAAAACTTTAATCCTCTTGGCAAAACAATTCAACGAGTAGTTCTGGATACCATTAATCACGAATCAAACATCAAATAAAACACCTTCAATGATTTTAAGATTACTTCTAAAAGTGTGTTTTAACCAATCACAAATAAAGAAAATGTCGGTGTCTCTTTATAGTCTGTGCGAGCACAAAACGGAACGGAATGTTTGTCATTTCATTTCATGAGGGGACGCAGCCATTAGGAATTTTAGGAAGTGTGCTCCTCTTGTATTTATAGAATGAACCACTAAATATAAATCATATTTAATGCAATTTAGCCTCTAATTAAATTAAATCTAAATTTTATTTGATTTAATAATCTGTTCCGTTGCCAATGTTCTATGTGTGTAACTCAGATTCTCGTTGAAATGATATAAAAGCAAAGTCAATCAACATAGATTGGTTAATAGGGCTTACTCCAGCAACTATCCGGATCAGTTAGCCATCCAAATGGAAGCATATCCAAATCTGGCCATGAGTTCCCCATTAAACTTTTTCCCCCTATCATATGCGCAGCTGCAAAATCTCTGATTCAGAATGAAATGAATTAAATTTACATGATAAGATGATGGAATAACGGATCACAGATTGAGAAGCAGCAAAGTTGCAACATAGAAAGAAGTATTTTGAAGCAAAACACAGTAATTTAACCACCTTGATACATCAAAATGAGATTTGACATCCCCCCATGTATCCCAGTCATCCGCTGTTATACGATACAAATTGACCAGTCCACTGACATCCTTGGCCATGGCTGGTGTCACTTTGGTTCCAGGAGACAATGAATAGACAATGGGGCGATTAAGCTCCCGGAGAACCTGCAATAATGACATGCCATATGGTAAGTTTGCCAATAACCCTGGCATAATAGTGCCAATGTCAGTGTTTGTATGAGAAAGAGAAGGACCGAGAAGAGGGAGAACTGTATGATACCTCTGATACATAGCTTATTTCATTTAAATCCAAGTCAGCGCCAAATACACAGTCATGTTTCACTGCATAGGAAAATAGACAATCTATCAAAATTGTTGCCAAAGAAAGGCATAATTGCTTACTATAGTTTAGAGTCCATAAAGTAATTTCTGTTGCTATTTTGCTTTTATGTAACCCCTAAGGCCCTAACTCAAACATGAGCAAATATCAATCTTTGCTTCCATACACACATTTTGTAGTTAACTATCTGCCCAAAGAAGAGTGCTATGTGGACTTTATAATTAGTACGAAGTAGAAGTTTTGGTGATATGATATGAAAAAATTAGTTGATGCAATAAATTGTATAAAATTGTTTATAAAATAGAAGTCTAACTACCAAAATCAACATTCCATGCAGCATACTGCTGATAAAGGGACCTCAAAAAAGCTTTGCCAGCACCCAAATTTGTATTTACGCTCATGAAACCATGAGGCATCCATGCGCAAGCCCTTTCACGGATTGCTATGTCTTTCGCATACCAAACTCGACCAGATTCTTGATAAGCACGTCCCTAAGAAATTGAAAGCGAAGGAAGTAAAACGAAAAGCTCGACATTAAGGCAAAACAATATCATCATACATTGCTGCTAATGTTACTAATTTAAGAAAGAAATGAAACCATATTCAAGTCATAGAAGATTTACGAAGCAATACCGTTTTTGTATCTAGGATAGGCGTGTTTGCATTGACAGCTTGTGTACTTATCCCTCTCATAACATGAATCCCGAACTTCAAACCCATGATATGCACTTGATTAGCCACATGGCTGAACCCTCTCCCGTCATTCGAAGAAGGCCACCTTCCCGGGTCAGGAATCACCCTCCCCCATTTATCAATCACATCAAACCCAAGAGAATCATGGTAAGCCCCTTCTACTTTTCTTCTATACCAGAGATAATCCACCACAACATACTACAAGTGTTTGAAACAAAGATATCATGTCTATATCAGATAAAACTAGCACAAACCCATAAGGTATAATTCCTTGAAGAACACATACCTCATATCCATGATGATGGAGAAGCTGAGAAACAATTTGAGCATTTTGTAAGAATTCTTGTTCAGAAATTGTCCAGCAAAAGGAGTCGTAGGAATTCCAACCTCTTGGTGGGATGGTAGCTTGTTGTATGTCACTCTCAGATACATTTCTAGATGACACACTGAAATAACACAGACAATTTGTATTAGAGAATAATCAAACACAGCATAAATAAAAAATAAATAAAAAGAAGAATACCATTGAAAAGAGAAGAGAGAAAGGAGAATGCAAAGAGAGATGGAAAAACACTTCATTACAGCTTGTGCGGTTGTTCCATCGACACCAACAAGTCCAAACGCACTTAAGTAATAGTCATAACAAATTATTAATTTATACGCTACTATAATTGATTATTCTTTAGTGGAGTATTATACAGATAGAGATTGGAACTGTATCTGTAACCATTTATTTACAATTTAACAGACTCGTACGTGTGCTCTTGTTTCCTTCGCATCTCATTTGAGCAAACCACACGTGTGCCTCTTGTTTAACTATTATCACCTAAGAAGAAAAATCTTAAGATAAGTAAGGGTTTATGTTTTAATTTATCTATCGGTGTGTATGCTTTTGTCATTTTCTACAACAGGGAATAGGAATATTGTGTATTCTATATGTTTTCATACACCATTATTATTGTACGAAAATCTTAAAAGGAAATTTACATAATTAGTCGCAAGTTGTTTAATCTTAAAAGGAAAAATACAATAATTGAAATGTGTATTTTTGTAATACAATAAATGAAAAGGGATAATGGTACATTTAATAAAACTTTAAAAGAAATTTTAGAACCAATCTAATACTAGTTAAACAATTTAAATGGCCGCAAAATCTAATTTATTTTTGAAGAAATATCCCATGATTTGCACCACAGAGCTAAGCATTGTATAATAACAAATGGTATTTCAACATCTAAATTCAGCAATATTTTGTACGGCTAATGTAGATCGCATACAAAAGTAATGACGTGCAAAATTAGATTACTAGATTACTAGATATATTAGATGTCACAAGTCACAACTCATTAGCCACAAATTTGATCGCAATTAGCTTCAAGTTGTAAGTGTTTATATCAATGTAGTTAACTGTCAAAAATAAAAGTCAATGTAATTAAAATACATGAAAATGAAATTGTTGTGCATAACATTCAAATTTGTGATTAATGAGAATGAGGTTCAATTGATGGGTATATAGTTAAAACGTTGCTGGTTCCTTCTAAAACCCCACCTCACTGCCATTTTCTATCTCACTTCCCATCTCCAAACCCTTTTCCGCCTCCCCCGCCGGCATCACTCTTTCGGTATACATTTCTCATACTTGCATGCCCTTTTCGTTCCTCTTTTATCAAATCATTGTTCTGTTTGTTTGATTTATTGTTTTTGATTCAGATGGATGGCTTTGTTTTACCATCGTTTGAGTCCACTTGTATTTTGAAGGATAAAGACATTCTGTGGTGAGTTTTTTTATCCAATGGTTGTATTGAATTTCTGAGGATGTTGTTAACTTGTTCTAGTTTTTATTACTTATATTATTGTGTTGTTTGCATGTGCATGGTAGTGTGAAGAGAAAGGGAAGTAGGTTAACTGAGAGTAAATCTGCAATGCTGCCGTTAGAAGCTCGTGAAAATCAATCCATAGAGGCTCTGAACCTACTTGCTATTGAGGGGTTTCAAGAGGAGAAGCCAGAATATGAAACTGTTTCCCTAGATGATGAAGATGATGATGATGATGATGATGACGATGATCAACCTGAAGATGTGGTTTATGTGGAATCTAAATCTGATGTGAATACAACCTTGAAAAAGAGAAAGGCGTCAAAGAAGCTTAAGAGCCCTAGGTTTGTTTCTTCACATTTCTAACTGTTGTGCCCTGCAAGCCTACAGAGTTGTAAAATTGTATGAGTTTTGTTGTTTATGATGCATTTTTGCTTTTGGGTGTTTTGAATCTAGTTTCATTGAAGTAACTTTTGTAAGGATGCGCAACTTGTTTTTGGCCGAACTACTTGTTTTAATTTTCAAGTTTATATAACTATTTATTACCTAGGGATATGCTTTTTGTAGTTATTTATAGTTTAGAATTTCTGTAGCAGTTATCTGTGGATGTATATATTATTCAAGCTGTTACTTGTTAGTTTGATTCAATTATTTTTGTATTCAGTCAGAAGAAGATTAAGATGTCTACTACTGAAAACGTATCAGTCATTCCTGAGGTTGATGATAAGGAAAATGTAAGTATTAAAGACGGTACTCACCAGCAGCCAAGTCCTGCAAAAAAGTCATCAAAAAAGTTGTCAAAAAAGTCTAGCAACCTTGATTTAGTTAAACAAAAAGATGACAAAAATGGGTCAACAAGCGATGAAACAAGGTGCTGCATTTTTACCAGAGATTTATCATATACAAGATGTTTGGATATTATATAAATATTCCATTTTCTAATCGTAAATTGCAGTGTGTATTTGTAAAGTTTTGTGCTAGACACTTAGCTGAGAAAATTTTAGGGACAATTTGTTGCATGCTTGGTGATCTTATATTCTGGCCATTTTTTTGGTTTTTCTATCTACCTTTTTAGATTGAAAGATGCACTTTCATGAAGTAGGAAAACGGGTTTCATGTATAAGCTGTTTTATTTCTGTATTCCTACTATCAAATCCCTTATTTTCATCCAACTTTATACCCTTGATCCCCCACGATGACGATGTTTGCTTCCAGCATATTGAATGTAGAATTTTTTTTTGTTTACCGTTTTTTCTGATATATTTCATGTAGGTCTCTTCAGCCTCAAGGTGAAGGCGAAACTAAAAAGGTACTGTTTTATTTTATGGTTTTGAATACACATTTAACTGAGGTTCTATTACCTTGATGAACTGATTTGGAATAGAGTAAATACTCAGATTGAAATAAATTAGAGTAAATACTCAAATTGAGCTTCCAAAGATACACGGGGCATTGAGTTAGTCCTCCAAAAAGATATTGGACCCAAGTTTGGTCCTTTGTAGTGTAAATTCAGCATCAATTTGGGCTTAGATTGATGTCCTAAGAGATAACGAGGGAATAAATTGATGTCCATTTGAAACATTGGATTGCTAAATTGATATCTAAAATTCTTTGGAAGACTGGCTGTCTCCTGTGTATTTGGAGGATCAATTTTACTTCTGTAATAAACAGTCCTCCCCTGAGATAATAAAACAACATATCCTTTATATTTAGGTCAAGCAAGTATACTATAGCACTTGGAGACTAGTTGATGCTCATTAAATAAATTATTGCTGTTTTTATGGATCAACTTCCTTGCTGCTTCATATCACATTTACTAGCCAACCCCTTCACTGAAGTAGGGGTGTTCAAATTAATCCGCTTTAATTTACCGTTTTTATTTTATTTTGTTAGTTGCCTAGCAGAAGTGCTCGGCGGAAAAAGGCCAAGAGAAAGTGGTTGAGGGAACGAAAATTAGAGAATGAGAATGAGAATGAGAATGAGAATGAGAATGAGAATGAGAATGAGAATGAGAATGAGAATGAGAATGAGAATGAGAAGGAGAAGGTAAGGTAATCTAATCTAGTAATATTACAACCCCTTCACTGAAGTAGGGGTGTTCAAATTAATCCGCTTTAATTTACCGTTTTTATTTTATTTTGTTAGTTGCCTAGCAGAAGTGCTCGGCGGAAAAAGGCCAAGAGAAAGTGGTTGAGGAAACTAAAATTAGAGAAGGAAAAGGAAAAGGAAAAGGAAAAGGAGAAGGAGAAGGAGAAGGAGAAGGAGAAGGAGAAGGAGAAGGAGAAGGAGAAGGAGAAGGTAATCTAATCTAGTAATATTACAACCCCTTCACTGAAGTAGGGGTGTTCAAATTAATCCGCTTTAATATGCCGTTTTTATTTTATTTTGTTAGTTGCCTAGCAGAAGTGCTCGGCGGAAAAAGGCCAAGAGAAAGTGGTTGAGGGAACTAAAATTAGAGAAGGAGAAGGAAAAGGAAAAGGAGAATGAGAATGAGAATGAGAATGAGAAGGAGAAGGTAATCTAATCTAGTAATATTACTGCAGTGGTCGTTTACATTTTATATGGAGATTGGAAATATGTTACTCTTGATACTACTTATTACTGACAATTGCTGTATACGACGTTGTTTACATGCTGGGTTATGCGGTTAATAGTCTGGTTAGTAAGATACCCACTTCATAATATTGCAAGGGTGGAAATCATACATCAGTCTTATTGGGGTCACTTGTCTTTGGTTACCGTTTTCAAAATCATACATTAGTATGTTTGCATCTCATCTTTTGTTTTGTTATTATATTTATTTTATTTTTTTATTTGAGTTTTGGACTATAGCTTGATGAAGGATATAAAGTTTTCCTGCCTTGAGTGATTTGAAATCCAATATTGCAAAATTTCCATAATAGACTTCTTGTTACTCTTAGGTCCTTTCCTAGGTCTCTGGGTAAGCTGTTCCTCAATATAGCAAACTGTTCCTCAATATATCAATTTTTTAGCCGTTGATTGATTTTGTTCCTCTAAAACAGCTCATGCAATCCATATCTTAATTCTAACTGGAGGGCCTAATAGTTCAAATAGTTTAACTGACTATGTTCGTTATCTACTCAAGCAATTTGGCCCACAATGTTAATTCCGTGCCTGGTTGATTATAAAGTCAAAACCTTGCAGAAGGAAAAAGTTTATCTTGGTGGTGTTTAGATTTCATGAGGCATGCCTACTATTTGATCACAGCATCCCTCTAGATATCTATATGTTATATGGATGTTTCAGGACACATTTCAGTGGAGTGGTACTACCAGCAAGAAGAAGGGCCAGAAATGGGGTAAAGAGAGGACCTCATCCCATAAACAGGATGATTACGAGCAGCCCTGTCAAGATTTTCCTACTGTTCAGAATGCTGGGGAAAAAAAGACATTTGACGCAGTAGATTTTGAAAAGCTTACACCTTATACAGACTTGCCGAAGGTTATTATTTTATTTGACGCAGTAGATTTTGAAAAGCTTACACCTTATACAGACATGCCGAAGGTTATTATTTTATTTTCTTTCAAGTGTGTCCTTGTGGCATGTCTCATCCTGCCAAGCACCCAGCGTTGTCCATGGCGGAGAGCCAAAATCCTGCCACACCTGGTGCTTTTTGGCGCCATATTAGTGGATTATGGCGAAAAAACCGACAATATCGGCTGATATTTACCATAGCTGCGAGCCCAAAAACTACCATGTGCCATGTATATCCGCCATAGTGTGGATATTTGATAGCACTGCAAGCACCCATGAAGTTAATCAACCAGCAGCCATGTGTTTGATGTTTTTTCTGCGGATTTTTGTTATACCATTCAAATTCAGAATTTTATTCTGTGCTATGAATCTGTAAATTTTGCTGCTTTTACTCCTTTGGTACTACGAAGTAGTTTCTTCATATATTGCAGGAAGGGATTGTTATTGCTTATCGATTGATTGAGTTATCAGAATCTTGGTCTCCTGAGATCTCCTCCTTCAGAGTAATTATCAAGTCTACTTTTGGACTATTTTATAAAATACTATTTGTATCAGATGTAAGATGTACGCATTCATGTCCTCGCAGGTTGGTAAAGTAACAAAGTATGACAGTAAATTAAACAGGATATGGCTAGAGACAGTTTCAGAATTTCCATTTGATTTTAGGAAGAAAATAGATGACCTAGATGACGATGCAACACCTGCACAGTATGATCCTTCCCCTTACCAGGAAGATGGTTCTTTAGAGGTAATTTTCTTCTAAAAATCATTTTACGCAGTGGCTTATTCAATGGGGGTTATTCTTGCAAAAATTGGTGCCGATGTTTTTAGTCTTGCATCCTGTTATACAGCCCCACCAAAATAAATTAAATAAAATTTCACTATCCAATTGGCATGTGAGTTTTGCCTTTTATAGCAAGCAAATGCTACCAAGGTTTATGTTTAGGACTAAATTTAAGTGCCATTCATTAATTATAATACGGTACATGGATTAAAATGTTTTGTTAATTTAAAATGGTTTTATTTATGCTACTGTGCGTGTTGAATTGTGATTAAAGAATATTAAAAACAGCGCACAAAAAATTGTACCATCATCTTGGATTAAAAAGTCTCTAGATTTTGTTTATCTTCCTTTAGATGTATTTAATTTTATCTTACTCAATCCTGGCATTGCATATACGCTTGACAATGAATGTCCAATAAACTTGTCTATTTGACAAAAACATGCTGCTTGTTTGCATAAAAATGAAAGTTTTTTCATTCTGCAGATTGATTATGTATCTCTTGCTGATGTTCGTATTATTAAGCATGGCCACCCGAATTTGGCAACTGTAGTTGCTTCTAACGATGCTTTAGTAACTCCAACAAAAGCAACTAACAATAGCACTGATGCTTTGGTAACTCCAACAAAAGCAACCAACAATATCACTCATGAAAAACTTGTTGGTAATCAAACTCCTGTTGGAAGCTCGAAGCCACAAAAGGAGGGCCATACCCCTGCTAAAGGTAATGTACATTTTACAATTCTTAAAGTACACCGTTTATTGTATATAAACATGAAAACATCTTGATACACCTGCACCATACTTGCGTACGGAGATTCTCTTTTTACAGAAAATGGAGAAGTTAATGTTTGGGATGAAATCAACAAAGCATTAAAAGCAAAGAAGGCCAGGCTGTCGCAGGGGGATTGTTGGAAGAAAGATGATATTTCAAGCAATAGGCCATGGTCTCAGAGAGCCAAATACAGCGCACTGGGTCCCACAATGGCACTTTTAAGATCACAGAATGGCTTTAAGAAATAATCAGACAGTTGAACCTTGTTTAAGATGCTTGGTCTGTATTACATGTTTTTTTGGGGTATATATATATATATATATATATATATATATATATATATATATATATATATATATATATATATATATGAACAAATTACCCATACTGTCATCTGTAATGAATGCTACATGTCCTGATTTCAGTATGCTACTGGGAAAAATGTTTAGGGTGCTTATTTTTAGTCCAGCTTTTGGTGTTAGTAGGTGTATTCCTCCTGAAAATGAAGCAGAAAATTGAATCAACTTCTAAACAAAATCTGGACATGTTCGCATCTGAAGTGACAACATAATTTATTGCTCTTAGTATTTTGCATAGTTAGTTGGCCAACTGAATTGTATATCATATAATGCATTGGATTTAGACAAACACACTAATAGTTGGCTGTGAATCAGACCAAGCATCTTAAACTAAATCATTGTTCCAAACAATCAAATTGAAACTTCAATTTGTTTATCAGTGTAAACAGTGACCGATAACTGATGGTATTAATATTTTACAACATTCAATAAGTGATCTTTCATACAGCCTAGTTCTGCTATCGATTCATGTAAAGGTTATTTGATTGGTATACATCAATTTAAAATTAGTGATTGATGGATTGCTGTCTTGCTTCGCCTCATCATTATGGCAATAATACTAAAAAGATGAATAAACAAGAATAGGAAAATATTAGAATAAAATATTCTACTTTTTTGTCTTATTCTATTGTTTGTCCTTTTCTTTTATTCACAGCTGTCTGTTAGTTAAGGCATAGCTGTAAGTTTGTTAGTTAAGGCATAGCTGTAAGTTTGTTAGTGAGATGTGCCATCTGTGATAACAAACTTACAGCTATATATATATATCTACTGGTTGTATTCTATTTTGCCAAGAATGAAAATACAAATCAAATTTTTCTCTCTTTCAATCATCTTAACATGGTATCTTGAGCCTTTTTTTTTCTTCTTTCCCGTGCTCCCATGGCTTCTCCTTTCAATTCTGAGGGTGTTTTTCCATCTTCTCACATCAAACTTTCTCACCTCATCTCTGTCAAGCTTGATGAAAGAAACTTCAAGCAATGGAAACAGCAGATTGAGGGTGTGATTCGCGGCCACAATTTGCAACGGTTTATTACGACGCCACTTGTTCCTCCGCGCTTCCTTCCCGGTGCATATTCGGTCACCGGCGGTGCGAATCCCTTGTATCTTGACTGGGAACAGCAAGATGCGCTTATCTGTACTTGTCTCCTCTCCACTATCTCTGACTCCATTCTTCCGAAACTGGTTGATTGCACGTACTCATGGCAAGTGTGGTCTGAAGTTCAACGTTACTTCAACACCTTGCTCACTACCAAGGCGCGTCAACTTCGATCGGAGCTCCGAAATCTCACCAAAGGTTCGCGCACGATAACAGAATTCATGATTCGTGTTCGTGACATCAGCGAATCTCTGGTATCTATTGGCGACCCTGTTCCTCAGCGGAATCTCATTGAAATCGTTCTCGATGCTCTTCCTGAAGAGTATGATCCTATTGTTGCTACGATGAACAGCAAAGAGGATCTCAGTACGATTGAAGAGCTTGAATCGAGTATCCTTGCTCATGAATCGCGTCTAGAGAAGAATCGTAAAGCTGTTGTCATTGAACCTGTTTCAGTGAATCTTGCTCAAGCACCACCATCTTCTCAGTCTTTCTCTGCTGATGCTTCTGGTGTAGATACTGCCTCAACCTTTCCGGTTGGTACTAGCCATGTTAACGCCACTGCTGACAATCATGGGTATGGCTTTCGTGGTGGTAGGTCTGGTCGTGGTGGTGGAAGATTTGGAGGTGGAGGTGGCAGATCTGGTAAAGTTTCTTGTCAAATATGCCACAAACCTGGTCATGATGCATCAATATGTTATCATAGGTACTCGTCTTTAGGTGCTCTGTCCTACCCTTTACCAAGAACTCCCTTCAATCCTTTCATGATGATGCCACGCTCACCATATCCTCCTTCTGCTTTTGGTTATGCTCCTGCTCCAAGGCCTACACCACCAAGGCAGCCTCAACCTCAAGCTTTCTTAGCAGGTTCTGATCCCAGCTTCAACAACCAATGGTGGTATTCAGATTCAGGTGCTTCGCATCATGTCACGCCTGAGATTTCAAATTTGTCCGATGTTTCTTCACTGCCTGGAACTGAACAAGTGTTCATGGGGAATGGTCAAGGTTTGTTTATTGATTATGTAGGTTCCATGAGTTTTCCTTCCTCTAATCCCTCTATTCATCATTAATCTTGCATAATCTTCTTCTTGTTCCTCATATAACTAAGAATCTCATCAGTGTCAGCAAATTTGCTCAGGATAATCGTGTCTATTTTGAATTTCATCCTCAATTTTGTGTTGTAAAATTGCAGGATACTTCTGAAATTCTTCTTCATGGTACTGTTGGAGCTGATGGACTCTGCAAATTTGTCAAGCCCATTGCCTCTCTATTCAAGTGTATTAGTTCTAGTTCTAAGTCTCCTAGTTCTAATTTTTGTTCTAGACTTAGTTATCCTTGTAATCCTGTTGCTACTAGCAATCATCTTTCCTATTGTAATGATGATTTTCACAATAATAAAACTGCATCTAACTCTACATTCAATTCTCCTGCTGTACATTTAACTTCTGCTCTTAATTCCTACTTTAATTCTGCCATGTCTAACTCTGCCACTATATCAAATAACAAGTATGCTCTATGGCATACTAGGCTTGGTCACCCTCACCATCATGCACTTCTTGAGGTTCTCAAACTCTGTCAAATTCCTATCCCTCAAAAGCCTCCCACTGACCTATGTTCTGCTTGCTGTTTAGGCAAGTCTCACAGACTGCCATCAACATTGTCCACTACTATTTTCACCTGTCCCTTTGAACTCGTTGTGTGTGATCCTTCGGGCCCTGCACCCATGGTCTCCTCAGGAGGTTACTCTTATTTCTTAACCTGCGTTGATGCTTTCTCAAGATTTGCTTGGGTTTTCCCTTTAAAACTAAAGTCTGACACCCTCACTCAATTTATACACTTCAAGTCTATGGTTGAACTTCAGTTCAACTGTAAAATTAAAGGCATCAAAAGTGATGGAGGTGGTGAGTTCAAACCTCTCACTAAGTTTCTTGCTCCCTTAGGAATTACTCATAGGTTTTCTTGCCCTTACACTCACCATCAAAATGGCATAGTGGAAAGGAAACATCGCCATATAGTTGAAACAGGCCTTGCTCTTCTTGCTCATTCTAAACTTCCTTTCAAGTATTGGGATCATTCTTTTCTCACTGCAGCCTACCTTATCAATAGGTTACCTAGTGCTTCCCTTCAAAATAAATCTCCTTATTCCATTTTAATGCACAAACCTCCTGACTATTCCTCAATGAGGGCTTTTGGCTGTGCCTGTTTCCCCTTCCTTAGACCCTATACCTCCCACAAACTTTCATTTAGATCTCAATAGTGTATTTTTCTAGGATATTCCTCTGTTCACAAAGGCTAATGCCTTTCAGATGATGGACACATATATATATCTAAAGATGTCCTATTCCATGAAACTAGATTTCCCTACCCTTAGCTATTTTCTAGCTCCTCCACTCTTGTGACTTCCATTACTTCTGTCTCTTGGTTTCCTTCTGCCTCTCCACCTGTTCCTACATTTCTTATTCCCCCACTGCAGCAGGTTTCCCCTCCTGTCTCTTCTCAGCCATCACCTTCTAATGATGCTTCCCACACTACAGAACATTCTTATTCTCCTATCTCTGCTCAACCTATGTCTCTTATTGTCTCTAGTGCAGGCTCTCCCTTTTCTCCCTTGCATCATTCACACTCCTCTCCTTCTGACCTTTCTGATCTGGCTGAGGCCAGCACTATATCTCCTTCCTCTTCATCTTCTGTCCCTTCTTCTTCTAATTCTGCTCTTATTCGTCCTATTCACCCTCTCAATGTTCATCCCATGCAAACTCGTGCCAAAAATGGCATTGTTCAGCCTAGAGTCAATCCTACTTTGCTCTTAACTCACATGGAACCTACCTCAATCAAACATGCCTTGACCACTCCTCACTTGTTTCAAGCTATGCAAGATGAATATTAGGCTCTTTTGAAAAATCAGACTTGGTCTTTGGTGCCTCCACCTGCATCCAAGAAACCCATAGGCTGCAAATGGGTTTTCTGTGTGAAAGAGAACCCTGATGGTACCATTCTTAAATACAAGGCAAGGTTGGTTGCCAAAGGTTTTCACCAACAGGCTGGGAGTGATTTCTCATAAACCTTCTCCCCTGTAGTAAAACCTGTCACCATAAGACTTGTGTTAACCCTTGCTGTCACAAATAACTGGCAGATGCAGCAAATTGATGTCAATACTACCTTCCTTAATGGGCTACTTGAAGAGGAGGTTTATATGATACAACCTCCTGGGTTTGAGGCTACTGATAAGTCTTTGGTTTGCAAGCTGAACAAAGCTTTATATGGTCTAAAGAAGGCTCCAAGAGCCTAGTTTGAAAGACTCAAGGGTTCTCTTCTGACTCATGGACTGCAGCCTAGCAAATGTGATCCCAGATTGTTTTATCTTCACACCAACAGCCTCATTATCATGGTCTTAATCTATGTTGATGATATCATCATCACAGGAAATTCCACTGCCTATATTGCTCAGCTTATTAAGAGTCTTAACTCTAATTTTGCCCTCAAAGATCTTGATAAGTTGGATTATTTCCTAGGCATTGAAGTTTCCCATCTGTCTAATGGTTCTATCATCTTATCTTAATCTAAGTATGTGAGTGACCTGCTTACTAGAGTGAATATGGCCACAGCTAATCCTATGCCTACTCCTATGGTTTCTAGCAATAAATTGTCTAAATTTGGTTCAGATACTGTTGCAGATCTCACCCTGTTTAGATCTGTTGTTGGAGCATTGCAGTATGCAACATTGACCAGGCGTGAACTCTCTTTTGCTGTTAACAAAGTGTGCCAATTCTTATCCAATCCTTTGGAGGATCACTGGAAAGTTGTCAAGAGAATACTGAGATATCTCAGTGGGACACTTCACTATGGTCTTCTCATTCAACCTGCCCCTAAACAGCAGCCTCTTTCTCTCTTGGGTTTTTGTGATGCAGACTGGGCTGCAGATCCTGATGACAGGAGATCAACCTCAGGTGCTTGTGTTTTTCTTGGGCCTAATTTGATCTCTTGGTGGTCCAAGAAGCAGCAACTTGTGGCTAGATCAAGTGCTGAAGCAGAGAACAGGAGCATGGCTCAGCTTGCCTCTGAGATGTTATGGGTCCAATCTCTGCTCACTGAATTACACTGCACTTTTCAAATTCCCAAGATTCTATGTGATAACCTAAGCACAGTTACTTTAGCTCACAACCCTGTGCTTCACAACAGAACCAAACACATGGAATTAGATATTTTCTTCCTTAGAGAAAAAGTCATCAGCAAGAGTTTAACTGTGGTTCATGTTCCTGCTCAAGACCAATGGGCAGATGCACTAACCAAACCTCTCTCTGTTGTCAAATTCCTGCCTCTAAGAGACAAGCTCAGAGTTTTCAGTAAAAGGGAGCTACTGAAGACACCCTCTGATACTAAGGGGGACTATTAGAATAGAATATTCTACTGTTTTGTCTTATTCTATTGTTTGTCCTTTTCTCTTATTCACAACTGTCTGTTTGTTAAGGCACAGCTGTAAGTTTGTTAGTGAGTTGTGTCATCTGTGATAACAAACTTACAGCTATATATATATATATATATATATATATATATATATATATATATATTGGTTGTATTCTATTTTGCCAAGAATGAAAATACAAATCATATTTTTCTCTCTCTTTCTATTATCTTAACAGAAGAAAATACAAATCATATTTTTCTCTCTCTTTCTATTATCTTAACAGAAAACACCTGAAACACTTAAAATCAAGAGAAAGATAGGCTCTATATCCCACTAAATTTAATATTTTGTATATTTATATATTGGTTTGTACTTCAACAGAATCAGTGCACAACATGCATACAATCTTTATCGGGCATGTACTGAATAGAGTCTGAGCGTGTGAGTGCAAATATACATATAGAAATTAGCCAATTCTGACTAAACTGATTCTATTCATTTTTCCTCTACTTCAAGCTCAGTCATCATATTACATAACATGATACCACGATCTTCTTTAATACTAATCTCACTCTGCTGTTCAACAACTGAACTAATGATATCATCATCTACTATTAGCCATTTCATACTGTTTTCATTATCAGATTTATTGTAATTATCGGATTTCGTAACATCTAAGTCAGGCAAATGGAATGACTGTGATCTTACCAGGTTCTTATAGACTTTAGAGGATTCTTTGACAGAGGGCAGCAACATCTGAGGCGGTACATTACTCCCTCTACGCTGTGCAATAGAGAGAAAAGATCCTTTTGATGGCAAATATGAGTTTTCCCCTCCCAAGGTTTGATCAGTCGAAAACGACTCTGAAGGTGAAGATAGAAGAACTTCTTTGTTAAGTAAAGAGGAACTTGTTGAGAAAGACAGATCCTTAACTTACAAAGGTTCAATTGATTTCGGGCCAGATGGTGATGGCTGCTGGGAAGACATGAACGACAAGTCTGACCAATTAGTAGAGGATGGCGAAAATGTAAACGAACTTGCGTAATCGAAACTTGAAGGTGAAAGTGTTGGCGACTTGGAATTGAATTTTGGGCTGCTGCTTAGAAAATTACAGGGAAAATAACTGCCACAGGGAGATAGTGGCGGCAAAGAAGAAACACCAGGATCAGATACAGACGAGTCCATGGCTTCAACAGTATCTTTTCCTCTGTCCAAGCTGGTTAGATAACATTCAAAGGAATCCGAGGAGCCACAGTCACTGGGATGATTTAATGACGGTGACGCAGACAAGGGATCATCATCATCAGCTCCAAAATCTTGTTTTTCTTCCTCCATAATCACATCACACTTCCATTTGGGAGATGTTAAGATTTCTTTCATGACACCACTAGCAAACTTCCGCCTCAATTTTGCCCAGCCATGTTCTCTAGCAGGAAGACAAGTTTCCGATCCATCACTAGTCTCATAAAAAGGAGGAACAACCCACCAGATATTGCCATGTGAAAAATCTCAAAATCTAAATCATTCGTATCGACTATATACCATATTAATATTGAACTGTATTGACCACATGTTTGATTTATTATCGAATTTAGATGTCTAAAATTGAATTTCATGACATTTATGCTAAATGAATAAGCAAGACACGCATACTCCATATATATATATATATTCCTTGTTTTAGGGTTTAGATTCTAGTGACCTTTGATCTTAGTGGGGACTGGGTCTAAGGTTCATTATTGTGAACATATTATATAAAACATAATTGGCTTGGCAGTATACTAATTTATATTTTAAATTAACAATGAAATGATTGCCAACAACTTTTTGGCTGAAGGACATATTCAAATGTTTTCCATTTTTTGTCCAACATAATGCTATTCGCCCTAACATTTTACAGCTAAGGGCTCTTACATAGATAATCTTATGAACAACAAAAGGAACTCAACAACATTTAATTCATCAACAATTTGCACTTTTTTCTCTGTTCAAAAAATTGTCAGTTTCTTTTCAAGAGGAAGAAAAGTGGACTTGAGGTATTGCTACATGTTAGATGAAAAGAAAAAAAACCACCAGGTTTCTCAGCAATGAGAACCATCAATAGTAGGGAATCTACTCTTTAAAATGATAACCAACAGTCGAACCTCATTTCCTGCAAGCCATTACCTCTTCTCTAAATCTCTATTTACTGTCCCTCCAGCCTAAGGGTGAATTAGCCACAGACCGTGTTTTCACTTTACCATAGAGATATATAAAACTCATAACTTAGATGGTATAATTCTTGGAAATGTGAAAGTCCCAGTGAAACGCGTCAATAAAAATAGCTATGGTCAGGCTTTACACATGCAAGGAGTCAGAGGGTTCTCCCACAGGTCGTAATTAGGGAAAGTCTCTTCTGGCAATCCCGTCCGTGTCTGATGAGTCACAATAACATCTTCTACAAAAGGAGCCCAACCCATGTACGGATCCCCAAAAGACTTTGACATTAGTCCTTTGTCAGGCTTAATTGACTTTAGACGGTGACCCATGTATCTTCGGGCCCCAATTATCAGCTTAGCAAAATTGCCTCCATGGGTCATCACAAACACATCTGACTTCAAGCACACTAAGAAATCAAGAGCTGCAAGACTCGTTACATGCTTCCTGAAACCATCTAACTCCTCTTTAGTTGCCAACTCCTCCTTTGTAACCTAACATTCATCATATTGCAAAAGTAGCAAACCGATAGGTTTGTTAAGTTATTGATGAATAAATTGAACACAACAAAGCAAGAGATCATTGCGTCGTAGCTTGACAGCTTTCATTGACACTAAAAAAACTCATGTCATGACACCATTAAATTCACTACATAATGGATTTTATTTTCATTAAACAAATCAAAGAAAGCAATAAAGCTTCTAATCAGTTTACATAACTTCAATCGCAGAGCACCATGCTCATTTTTTATAATTCTTATGGCAGTAGGAAAGGTCTTACCAGATTAGGGAACATATTCCTCAGAGGAGCCATCCGATTCTGTCCACCATAAACTTGTCCAGAGGCTACATAAATTTGAGTTTCCTTCATATAGCCCATAGCCCGAAGAATAACAGCCACTTCGCCAGGCTCTAGAGGGCAACGTCCTTCCTTTCGCTTCTGCAGAGCCAATTGCCACAAGTGGGAACCATTCTGCATTTTCAACAATTATGGTATGATCAAAATGTTCCAATGAAATTGAGAGGTTCCAAGTGCTCATTTTGATTTAAAATAAAAATAGTAGTATGGCACCTTATACCGTCGAGGCCACTCCTTTTTTCTATATTCTGCCATTTTAGCTTTCTCGTCTCTTGTCCCCACAAAATCACAAAACGATAGACCCACCATTCCTTTTTCAAATCTAAGATGCAATGCCCTGTTTGCAGTAAAACTGTTAAATTACTGACAATTAAAAAATGCACCTAAAATCAGCAACAAGTCTTTGATCATGAATGTCATTATATACATATATGGGTTTGAACTGCCTGTTCGGTTTCTCATCCTCGATGCTAGTAAATCTGCCATCTGCTCTATATCGGGAAGAAACTTCAGAGCATGATAATTGACCCTACATCTCAACTTGTTGATTTCTGAAGGAACATTGTCATATCTGAAACAATAACAGGGTCGTTATGACAACATCAACTAGATAAAACAAAATAAAAAGTGAAATCTAGTATTTGTATCATCATTGGCCTACCCTAGCCTATCAACAAATGGTTTCAGAGCCATAATCTTTTTCTCCTTGATGCGAGGCAGAACATTGTCGATGTAAAATTGTGCGGGTGCATATTTTGGAATGTTCTTCACAGTTCGTCTGAAAGACAACACATTCTTGCTTTGTTAGTCAAGTCAATGGCATCAATTTTGAGCAGTTATTGGAAAATGTTGATATCAGTGGTAATAATTTGCCAAAGTTAAAGAGTAGCATGCAAAAGGTTGGATATTAAAAGGCATATACAAAGGAGATTGGGTCAGTGTCTTCTCTGTCCATTCACAACAACCCCTGACCCCTCAAACCATCATCAATGCAGGATATTCATAGTGAGGAAGTAATTTAAACTCATAGTAGTCACGCTATTTGGTCCAAGCACTCGGCACTTAAACCAAAATCCCATGTCAATAAATCCTCGGATGCAATAGAAAACCAACATAAAAACCAGTTTTTACATACTGGCACAGGAATTTGTGTGCTCAACAGACTGAAATAAAAGGCACGGGAATCTAACTGCAAAATCATAATTATAAATTACAATGCCATTTGATAACAAAATGCAGCAGATCAACCAAATCTTATGTCAATCAGTACAATGTTATTGTGACATTCATGATAACAAAATGCCTTTGAACATACTAATCAATCCCTCAAATTTATATTACACACACACACATGTGATTGAGACCACCTTAGTTCAAAAGTAACTTTTGTCATAGTTACTTCATTTAGCAAACTTCTTTGTAGACATTGAATTGATGAAACTTAAATGTCTATAACTAGTTATTAAATAGACTAACTTTGACAATTTACTTTCAGAGTAGGTGGAGACATAATCAAGTGAGAAGGTCATCTACGTGAGAGTCGAGGAATAAAACTTGGCCCTTGGATCGAACCATGAAATGTCGGGGTTAGAAGATAAAATCGTGTGATTTTTTAAGTAGTGAGACCATTGACGATAGACAAACATCCAATATAAACAGTTAAATGGCTAAGATTTACTCCTCTCTTTTTCATATAAAGAAGTCCTTTCACTAGATACATGCCACATCCCCTGTGCATGTGTATATAAAAGGAATATAGTTCTCCATCACTTACAGCAGCTTGGGATTTAGATTTTCAACAGACTCTACTCAAAGGGACAAGAATCTATCAAACCTTATACTAGAAAATAGCTCTGTTTTATCAGTAAACCATTCTGGGATATCGCGGACAATACGGACATCATACTTTAGGTAGTCAATGAAGTGGTCCACATCAAAAATGTCTTCAAATTTCCTGTAATTATGAAATGCACCGTCATTGTTAGGAACCCACAATCAGAAAAAAGAAAAACCAAAATGATTTTATTGAAAAACTGAAGAATGAACAGAACAAAGAATTCTCTCCAAAGAGGGTTCCCCTTTTACTATTGAACCATTTAACGGTTTTTTTCTAAATTAATCAAATGTCAATCCTCTTCTACTAAAATTATAAAATTGACTGAAAAGAAATGAAAAGTAAAAAAACATTTTTCCAGCCAAACTTTTTGTAAAAAATGCATTTCATCATCGTGTCTACCTATTAATATCCTATTTTCATTGTACTGATATTTTGGTAGGTAACAGAGGGGAGCGAAAACACAAAGACTAGATCCAATCAACAGAAATTCATTTAACTATGGTTCACCGAACTATTTTTATACCACGGTTCAGTTCACTGATCATGTTGTAAGCAGGCAGTTCAGTTTGCACAATAATGCTAACAAATTGGTGTTTTAGAGATCGGTTCGGTTGGGTTCTCAATGCAGTTTAGCTTTTTTTATGGTGATGCAAACAGTCCTAAATACCACACCCTTCAAGGTCAACCTTGTCGTTACGGTTGAAAATAGCCAGCTGATAGTGTACAAGTTACTCATTTCAAATTCTGCCAGCACAGTACCCCTCTTCATCCCCTTGCTCATCTTCCACCAGAATCCTTCTGTAGACTTTGCTAGAGACTGAAACCTGTTAAGGTGTTTTAACAACTCCCGTTCGATTAAAATCTCCCCACCTGTCTGCTGCCTGAAACCTGATACTGGAACTTATGTTAGGCCCTGATTCTTACCCTTGAGAAAAAAATTATTTGTCTTTGGGGGGTTATTATTGATCAATATTCGACAGTAGCAGAGGCAGCACGGCCGCTGCACCGATCTGCTTGAAGAAGAAATAGGAGTACAGTTAGGAGCCATGTCTCATCAATAATTGCAGTCTATTTGCCTATAGGTTTTGGCTTGGCTCATTAGTTTAAACATTAACTGCCGTTGGCGGATTGGCAGCATCCCATCTCCTTGCTCATGTACCTAAATTTAAGATTGATTTGAGCCTGAGCCATTGGGCAAAGAAGAAGACCCATTTTGCAGAATGCCAATTCCGCCCGTTTTTATGTCTCCAGATCCAAAAACATCTACGGTACTGAGACTTATCTTTGACATACCTGCAAATCATGGCTCTGTCAGTAACTAACAACCTACAGGCCACCCACATGTGGGCTAGTGCCTGGGCGCATTGGTGATGGAAGCAAAATCAGACTATCTGGTTCCTCGTGATAGATGCTGCATGAAACCAGTGTTGTATCTCCATGTCCTTTATATTACCCTCCTCCACCGTAATCTCATCCTCAAGTCAAACTTTCTGCCATTGGGTCATGCTCTAATTCCATCTCTATAACCGGTTTTTCCTGCAGCTTCTAAAAAGGCTTTATCCAATGCACCTTTAAGAAATTTTTTGGGTCCAGTGACCCAACCAAACAGAATGCTACTGTCAAGATAAGGGAACTTGGTCTTCTTCACACAAGAAAAGGATTCTTGGTAGCTGCACTCCCCCTTATCTCTTTCTGAATCATTTTCCTGTAGCTGCAGCAAGGCTAACTCTGGCGAGCGTCATGGCTTCAAACATTTTTCCTCATAAAAATGTATCTGTTTCTTTACCCCCATACCCCAATGCGTGGTTGATTTTTCATGTCCCTTCAGCACTCTCCTTGACCTCAGAGGGTAGCATTCCACCCTTCTTTTGTCACAACCAGATCCCTGCATCTTCATTGGTTGTTTTAATATCTTCAGATCACCATGACTGAGGCTGTAATCCATTATCACTAAACCTCCCTTCAAGAACAACCCTCGCTCTCCATTTCTTCCCCACAAAAGAGGGAGGCCGAACCAATTTGTTAATAGTTCACAGTGGAAAATTAGGAGTAGGAAAAGGAAAAATGATTTTATTGAGCTGAAAAATGAACAGAACATGGAAATAAATCTGTCCTATAAAAGTTTCCCCTTCTACAACTAAGCCACTATTCTGTTTTTCCATACTAACCAACCCCAATGACTCAACCCTCTTCTACTATTTTTCCTTTATTCATTTAATTGAGCCTCCTCAACAAACTACGGTAACTAATTCTAACTGCTTAAAATCCCTTATATTGTATACTTCTACTCTAACAATGCTCGGCAAGGTGGTTTGTTATTGAAATCTTCCATGCAAGGCAAGACAACATCTACAGCTGAGAAAGGAGGAAAGTAGTAGTGGAGTGATAAAAAGTTTAGCCAGATTGATTAGAAATTCAAAAACTAATGACATGGGGTAAAACATATATTATGTTTATGATGTGATATGTCAAATGTGTGCTTGGCAAAATGCTGGCAACAATTTAACTGATCAAAACAACATGAGAAAAGTTTTGGACAAGAGATCTCACGTTTGGTCTTTCCAAATTTGGTCCTGTTTCAATACAGGCAAAATAAGAGTGGCATTCATTATTTTTGCAACAGCCACTGCATTGCATATCTGCATTTTGGAATAGGAGCTAAAATAAATCATCAATTGATAAATAATTATGAAATGATTCTACAAAACTTAATGCAAAGTGTCATTTCATAGATAAGTCTTATATAATATTATGATTCTACAAATGCAAAGTGTCATTTCATATAGCCCATTTTTATGTACACAACAGTAAAATCAACATCATGGATCTAATGCAACTTTGAACCAGAGTCAAAACTCAATTTTAAATAATAATTGTAGTGGTATTGCCAGTGCATCAAATTCGAAACAGCATTGCATATCTGCATTTTGGAATAGGGGCCAAAGTAAATCATCAATTGATATATAATTATGAAATGATTCTACAAAACTTAATGCAAAGTGTCACTTCATAGATATTAAGTCTTGTATAATATTATGATTATACAAATGCAAAATGTCATTTCATATAGCCCATATTTATGTACACGACAGTAAAACAACAACATGGATCAAATGCAACATTGAACCAGAGCCAAAACTCAATTTTAAATAATAATTGTAGTGGTATTGCCAGTGCATCAAATTCGAAACAGCACAGTTTTGTGATGGCACTTTAAAACCAGATAAGAAGAATGCAGAGGTTTATTGGAAATATTACCTGAGCACCGAATGCAGACTTAATATAGTCAAATAGTTGTCTCAATTGATTTTATCTAAAAATGCATCCCGAAATAGAAGTATTGAACAAGTATGTGAATAAATACTGTCATTAAATTTTTCAATAGGTTCCCTTTCAGTTATATCAATCAGTTCAAAGCACATAGAGCTCGCATATTGGACAGCAGGAATAAAAATTCTCTATCTAAATTGTACCAGTCTACCAGGTAATGATGGCAACGCAAAAGAAAACGAGCAACAAAATTTAAAACTCTGAATTTCAGAAAAGGAAAACAGTCTAGACTAGAGTGTATCGCAATTGAAAGAACTACCCTTACCGCAATTCTTTGCTGATTTAGACCACCTTCAGCGTGAATGAATATATAGCCATTTGTTGCATTTTCCTGAGGAAGTTCTGCATGGAAGTATAAAAGTACTATCAGCAAATGCAATAGTATTAAAAGGAACATTATATAGGACTAATATGAATATATTATCCACACTAACATATATGAGATGATTGGGGAATATTACACTGAAAAGGAAATTTTGAAGAACCGTTTATAGAATGTAGACATACAGAAGGCAGTATCAATCCGTGAAGACCACTCATAGGAGGGGGTTAAAGAAAGAAGAGGGAAATAAAAAAAGTTTATGGTTTCATTCACTTCATTAACTAAAAAACATTGTTGGTCATCAGTTCAAATATCTATCTTGAGGTACCAACCATAACTGTAGTTAGCCAATGCGCCAATGCTACTGACAAATGATATTTTTGTCATAATTACTGGGTGAAGAATATGTTCTTAATTCTTATTAGTTTGTTTAATAGCTCATTTGACATAATACTTATGTAATGCTAATGAGAAGGTAAATGCAGCCACAATTTAGGGTCCATGAAACCTGATATGGCACCATCTCTGCGCTCAGCACACGGCTTCCACGATGTTGTCGATGAGTAAGGATTTTCCCAAAGAGATGCTGATTCTTTGACCTACAAAAAAAAAAAAAGAACACACATACTGATAAATGTGTATGGGAAAAACAACATAAAAACTATGATCCTTTAGATATCTTACATGTGGACAGTGAAGAACAATCCCGTCTTTTTTACACAAGTAAGGGGAATTCTACAAACGAACGAAATCAGAATCAAATTATCATCAGAACTTGAAGGAGATAAAAATAAAGTAAGACATTATTGATTTCTCACAAATTCAATGCATAACTAGTGAAGATTATAGGGAAAGTACAGACCAATTTATGGAGGATCGTGAACAAGGCGAGCAAGCCAGCGAGAAGTAGAAGCAAGGTGAAGAATATCGAGATCCTGGAATTGTGAAGAGGAACCCTATGGTCGTCGGTGAAGTAGGAGCAAAGCTGATGAAAATGCGAGCAGAAAGGACGGTCCCGGTCCTTAGGAGAGTGGCGATCGTCATCGGAGAGGTCATTTTCCGGAATGAGTGGTGATGAATCGCCGGCGCCCGTGCCTTCGCGCTTCATCGGAGAAGAAGCAGTTCGGGAACCGATTGAGGAGGAGTGACGGAGCTCCGCCATCGAGATGGAGCAGTGTTTGTGTTTCTCTCTCTATAATGAATAATTAATTAATGTAATGTAATGATAGCAGTTTGTTTAGTAAAAAGTAGGTACCTAACACGGAGAAGAGTAATGTTTTCTTCTTCTTTTTCTGGGGATGTCCCATGTGAATTCAGATCCACTTGACTGTGCAATTCTTTATATTCTTTTCCACAATAAGCAACCACTGTTCATTCAAATGAATCGTGTGTGATTAGATTACTACTAAAGTATGGAATGTAATTACATTCATCTTACAAGGGCTCTTTGGTCATTCTATTGCTCATGCAAAATTTTACTTCCATACAAAATGATTAAAAAGTATCTCATAAAATAAAGCAAATCATTAAAAAATACATAAAATTTTGATAGAATTTAAAAGAAATTTTAATTGAAACATAAATTATAAATAAAATTTGTTAAATAATTTGTCAAAATAGCATCATCAAATTTTTAACTTTTATTACATTTTCATTATCTTTCTTACAAAAGACTTTTTTTTTAATCTTCAATTTCTAAAAAGAACTTTTCGTATCGAGAAGTTTGGTTATAATATTAGCAAAATTAGTTGTCACAACTTCCATTTTGTTATTAAGACTCTCTAAAATTTTAGTGGCTAATTGATCGCGTCGAGGTCGTTTCGAAGATGATCCTGGAGTAATATTTCCATCAGAAGTTACTAAATTATCATGTTGATACACCAACTCATCATTATCACCAATTTGATTCTCAGTTGTTTCATTTTCATCACCATCATCAATCATACGATCATTTGCACGATCTTTTTCAAAAATACCTTGCAACCTCTCAAACTTTTTAAACTCTTTGTTGACATGGTTGCCAACTTTTGGATGTTTCTACAAGGTAAAAATAAATTTTCAAATGAAATAGCAAAATACCCATGCGTCCGCACAGGTAAATTTTTTTGATACGATATAGATTTTATTTAAATATATATGTAAATTTGAAATGAGTCAATTAACTATAAAATAAATAATAATAATAATAATAATATAAATTCAATTTTAACATTTGAAAATAAGAATTTTGTGCCTCAATTAAAGATAATTGTTAATTAAAAATAGGCATTTTGCTGATAGTGGTCCGTGAAAAAAATAGAAATTTTGACATTTGAAAATAAGAATTTTGTGTCTCAAATAAACACAATTGTTAATTAAAATAAAATATGTATTTTGTTGATAATGGCCTGTGAGAAAAATAAAAATTTTGACATTTGAAAATAAGAATTTTATGTCTCAAATAAAGACAATTGTTAATTAAAATGGTTAAATATGTCTGAGGTCCTTATAAGTATGTCAACTTTTAAGTTTAGTCCCTCAAAAAAATTGCTTCAAACAATGGTCATCACAAAGTTTTTCATCCTTGTATGTAGTCTCTCCCGTTAGTTTCCACTAACTGAGGCTTATATGGCATGCAACCGGTGTAATTTTTCGGGTCACGTCAGATTTGTTTTTAAATAATATTTTTTATGATAAAATGTAGACCCAAACGCAGGGGAACCTTAATCCAATTATTCTTGTTATTTCACTGTGTCCCTCCATTACATGTGTACCCTTTAATTGTTCAATTTCATTTGATCTCATTGTTCTTCTTCTTATTTGTCTCCCTCCTTCATCTTTGACCTATGTCATTTTCATCAAGGTTAAGCAAATTTGTGCCATACTATTCCACGAGTGTGAGGAACCGTGGAGTGAAAAGGTGTGGATGCAATGGTCCTATGATTTCATACATGTGAAAGAACAAACAGAATAAAGGTAGATTATTTTGGAGATGTCTGTATTGGAAAAACGAGAGTACTTGCAATTTATTCATTGGGATGATGAAATTGCATAAGGAAAGGATGATGATCAATAGGTAGATACATAATGGAGGAAATATGAGAGTAAGGTGAGCAATATGCAAGTTGTAGAAACCTTGAAGGAGTTTTATGAATCATAAATGAAGAAGAACATGAGGTTGAAGATGAAGATCAAGGCAGAGGCTTTTGGGGAAAGCTGAAGACAATTTATATTGTAGTTTCATTCTTGGTCAACTTGTATTTGTTAATTAAGTGTAATTGTTGAATTGATCTTTGTCTGTAATTTTTTCTAAGTGACTTTGTCTGTGAGGTTGCCTCATTGGTTTTGTCTTTAATGTTGTATCATTGGTTTGTAATGTTGGATTGGTATGAAATAGAAATTGGTGTAATTGTTATTGTATTGTTCAATTGGTATAGTATATGATTTGATTTGAAAATATTTGGTTTAGTTATGACCTTTAATATCCACACAATGTGGCATATGTTTTTCACACAATTTGACATATAAATTAGATATAGTGTAATGTATAATGTTAACATAGTATGATGTGTAATTTTGTAGACAAGGTGACCTAAAATTTAGATATTAACTGACCTATAATATTGTCATTAAGTGACCTATAATTTTGGCATAATATGAGCTATAATATTGTCATTAAGTGACTTGTAATTTTTACATAATATGAGCTATAATATTGACATTAAGTGACCTATAATTTTGGAATAATATGAGCTATAATTTTCACACAAAGTGATTTATAATTTTCACATTGAAATACACACAGATTTCACCAAAATAGTTGTTACATCAGTACATTACTTTGGCATAGCATAATTTGTTCAAAAAAGTACATCAGTCCCATTACATTAGCATACCATAATTTGTTCAAACGAGTACATCAATGCATTACATTATAATAGCATAATTTGTTCAAAATAGTACATCAGTGACATTACATTACATCTGTAATACCCTATATTAATAAAATGCTCTAAATAATATTAGTTGCGATCAACTGAGTTTCAGTGTGCTCTGAGAGTTATCTGTTGAGATAATTGGAGTAACTGATGAACTAAGAGTTGATATAATTAATATTATATGACTCTGAGGTTTTATCAATTGATGCATTAGAGACATTTTGGATACTATTTTAATTGGACATTTTCCAAGTTAGTCTTACTAACTTTTGATGGTATGTCTCTAATATCATTTTTTTTTTCTTTCTTTCCTTATTTTGTATAACACTGTGGGATAATTAGTAAAGAAAAGACAATGAAATAAAAGAAAAGAAAGATAGTAAGAGGAGAAGAAGAAGAAGAAGAATAGAAAGAAAGTAGAGAAAAATGGAGAAAGAATAAGGAAACATTAGAAGAAGAATAAACTTCATCATTCATCATCAAATCATCTCATCTTCATCATTAATAACTTTTTCATCATCTAGAGATGGGTTCTAGGTAGAAACTCAAGGTTAGAGTATTTGGATAGAATGGAAAAAGTTAAGTTATGGCGTTCTTGTTCCATTTCCATGAAAAATATATGATTCATGTTATATTCATGATATTGATGGAGATTATGGTTTAAAATGTTGTTTCCCGTGCGAATATGTTAACGTTAATGATGGTTTGAGTTTGGGTAAGAGCGGGGTTTGAAAACCCCTTGAGACTGTCATACTCTGCTGGACAGATTGTAGAAATCACAAGATTCACACTGCGAGCTCTAGCAAACTGCAGGCGAACGTGATGGTCTATCATGCTCGTACTGCAAGGTGAAATCGAACACTCGCATAGAGCTTGCACAGTAAGTACTAAGGGCTTTTGCCACTTCCATTATATTTCCTGCCTCGCCTGGCCTTCACAATGCGAACCTGACAGTGTTTTTCACCTTTTGTTTTGATGATTGCTTAGTTGTTCCACATGCATGTGTATGGTTATTATATCTTGCTTACATTGATTATTGTGAGTATTATGCATGTGGAATGATTAAAATGATGATTATGTGATTAAATTGGATTAAGAAAAGTGAGGAGAACCTTATCAAAATCCAATAGAATGATTTAGTGATGTAACTAGGAATTAACGAATGACTTAGATGACGATTCTTATGCATGTGATGCCTAGGTGTGCATCCTTGAAAATTAGTTATTTAGTGGAGATGTGAGACATTATATGGAACATGTGTGGTTTTTGTGTTACTTTGAGAATAAGGCGTATGTGGCATTATGATTGTCAAATACAATCACGCTTGTGTGTGACATCATGTAGTCAGAACCAATCCCTTGAGTTGTGTCATTCCAATAGTTAATGCTTATATAGAGAGCTCCTCTAGAGTGTATGCATTAGTTCCTTGACAGGTTTGATTTTCGTTGTATGAATGGAGCCTACGGGTAAAGAGACTTGTGATAGGGTACAACCCATGAGAAGTGACGATTCATGTGGACTATGTTTCCTTTGGATCCGAATTTATTTCATATGTCAAGGTTTGCAAGGATCCATTGTAACACCCTTCTAAACCCCACGGAAAATATATGAATAATCAGAGTAAATTATCATGCATTCACAAAAGGGCGTAACACATAACTTTCAAAACATCAAAAATCATCTGTCATGCTCATTAACACTTTAATAAATAATTATGCTTTTCGAGATTTCACTTTGCATGCAGCGGCAGATTCAATTTATATTCATAATTCTCTTAACAGAATATTCAGATTAATCACATACTTCAACATTACTTAGGCACCAAGGCCAACATCATAATATTCCAATGAATATAAAAACATAACATAGAATACATAATGTATCTCTAAAATATAAACCAAACGATCCCAGTGTTACATGACCAGAGCATGACTCGACCCAATATAACTAAATTACTAAATGGCTACACCAACAACGACCATGCAACTACGAGCAGCTCTATTCTCGATACTTGCATGATGTCAGATAGAACACCATTCCAGCAGAAGGGTGAGAAATATTATCATAATAATCAATGCACATAATTGTGTATATTAACATAAAAGTATACATATATCGCATTCTCACCATATTCATCATAATTCACTCATATACATCGCCATATATATATATATATATATATATATATATATATATATATATATATATATATATATATATATATATATATATATATATATATATATATATATATATATATATATATATATATATATATATATATATATATATATATATATATATATATATATATATATATATATATATATATATATATATATATATATATATATATATATATATATATATATATATATATATATATATATATATATATATATATATATATATATATATATATATATATATATATATATATATATATATATATATATATATATATATAATCCAAGCATAACATCATGCACACTTTCACAATTTCAATCAATCCACATAAACATACACATTATGTTTAATTCACTACAATTCGTATAAACATATACAATCATGTTTATTCATCAATTCAACAGTCAATATCATTCACGATTACACATTTTTCACCCAATTCACCAATAGACATCACAATATATATATATAAGCAAATATGGATAATCACCAAGCATATTTATCATGCACACATCCATAATTCTCCTCAATCCTCATAACATACACATATGCATACATTCACACAATATTTATCTCTATGCCATGTGACTCAATGCAACTCAATGCAACTCATGCCATGTGGTACCAACACTTGTTATCATTTTTCGGTTTTTACATTTAAACCGGGTCCGTCCCATAGACCGATAACAACAAAAGCTCGTCCTCTAAGCTTTCAAACCCACCCTTCCAGGTTTTGGACAAGTCACTAGTATCCACGAAACTAGCAAGCATTGCCTCTTAACTAAATGATGAGTATGCAATTAACAATCATATGCACTTAAGACCGTTCTCGCATCTTAATCCCATGCATAGTCAAATAATTCATTACACAAGAATTATAACATGATTGCACACTCACACATCATATCAAAGTATTCATACTTTCAACATCATCATATTTATCAAGCAATGCACACATATTCACAATATGTTCCCATGCATTCTTCACAATATTGCATACAATCAATATACATTTCACGATATCGCGCCAACGACAACGAACTCAACCACATTTATCATGCACTTTTAATTAATTTAAACAATGCATATATTTGTCAAAAGGCCACATTTATCAAGCAATGCACACATATTCACAATATGTTCTCATGCATTCTTCACATACAATCGCATAGAAATCATTATACATTCACATCATCGTGTCAAACGGCAACAAACTTCATCACAAATCATCATGCATTTTTAATCAATTTAAACAATGCATTATATATGACAAAAGGCCATATTTCACAATCGATTCTGTAATCTAGGATTCACGCCATATGACTACCCACAACACATCTTATCACAACAATACACAAACTATTCGTTTCAGATCAAGATTGAATACAATAGAACCAAACACTCAATCATTGGATGGAATCACAAAGAAATAATAATGTTGTCACACTCGCTAGCTTGCTCGCCTAGCGAGTTCCTAGCGAACACTCGCTACCTGTTCGCCTAGCGAACAAGCTCGCGAAGGCAAACAAAAGCTATTGTAAGGCTTCGCTACCTACTCGTTGGGGCTTCGCTACAGCGAACCCCTCGCTACCTCGCTCGCTACCAGCAAAGAGGGTCAATTACATTTTGTCTAAGTCTGGGACCACTCGCTACCGCGAACACTCGCGACCTGCTCGTCTAGAGAAGGTGTTAGCGAACGTCTGCGATGTTCAAAACCCCAACTGTCCAAATTCATCAGAAGCTCCTAAAATCACCCGATTCAATTCTAATGATTTCCAGTATTCTTAGTCTAACAATCCTCGACTAATCTACACCATTTATTTCGGATTCCAACCGTTAAAACCTTGATTCTACCGATTAAACTCATTTATGCCCTAGAATGAAAAATGGAGAAAAACATCTAAACAATCCAAACCAATCATACATAATCATATAGATTGGTAAGATAACAATATTTCACACCCTTACTTTGATTAATCGGAAGCTAAAAGTCGTTCTGATGATTCCAATATTTTCCTCCATTTTCTCATCTTCTCTCTTCTTCCTTCTTTCTTTCTCTTCTTTTTCCTTTCTCTCTATTTCTATACTTTTCTTTTATTTCTCCTCAATATATCTCGTTTTATCATTAATTAGAGAAGATCTAGTAAATTCACCTTATTCTATCAAATAGAATAAATTAGTTAAATCCATTAACTCATATAAATTAAATAGATCCAATAATTCATTAAATCAATTAATTAGTACAAATAATCAATTATTGAAAATTGGGTTGTTACAACCCTCCTCCACTTTAGGAATTTTCGTCCTCGAAAATGTTACCTGATTCAAACAACTCTGGATACGACTCTCGCATCCCAATCTCCCAAATCCAACTTTCTCCCAAACTACCTCCACCAAAGGAATCCCTTTACTTCGAAGTTGCTTCTCGTTCATCAACCTGAACTAGCAATGTCTCAACAGTCAAATCCTCCATCACTCGTATGCAATCCATCTGAATCAACGTACCTCCTCAACTCAGACACATGAACATATCATGCAATTCCCACAAGTGACAGCGGTAAAACAGTCTAACATGCTATTTTCCCCACACTTCCGCTGCGCCACTCTGATACAGATCAATAAAACACAATGTGTGTTTCCGAGACCTCAAGCTCGACCAACACCAGTTACTATCGTAACTCTCAAAACACGTCCTTTCTTGGATCCTTTTGATCTTTTCAATCCTCTCTCGCACAATCTCAGGTCCGAGTACAACACTCTCGCTGGACACACATCAACACAAAGGAGTCCTACACCTCCTACCCTACAAATCCTCATACGATGTCATTCCGATACTAGAATGATAGCGATTATTGTAGGTAAACTCAATCAGCGACAATTAACTACCCCCTGATCCATCTTTATCCAACACACAAGCTCTCAACAAATCTTCTATATACTGGATAGTTCTCTTTGTCTGCCCATCTGTCCACGGATGCTAGACAGAGTTCAACTTCAATCATGGTACTCAAGGCGTCTGCAAGCTCTCCCAAAAATCTCGATGAAAACTTAGATTCCCATCTGACACAATATTCGACGACATCTCATACAACTTCATCACTTCATCGATATACATCTCAGCTAGCTTCAACATAGAATGATTAATCTTCCTTGGTAAGAAATGAGTTAATCTTGTCAATCCATTCATAACCACCCAAGTCGAATCATATCTCTTCAAATTCTTCGGAAAACCCGTCACAAAACCCATGAGAATACTATCTCATACCACTCAGAAATATTCAACAGTTGTATCAGTCCCAACAGTTTCTGATGTTCATACTTCGACTTTCAACAAGTCTAATCAGCATATACAACCTCAACCACTTCTCTCTCCATTTATGGTCACCAAAATAATCTCTCAAATTCGGTCACATTCTCACAGTACCTGGACGGATACTCAATCTATCTCAATGTCCTTCTTCCAGAGTACTGTTATCCAACTCACACTATTTGGAACACATCCACCATCACAATATTTCACAGTACCATCTCCATCAATCCGAAAATCAGCTCTTTGACTGTAATTCATTAAATTCAATCACTCTATTAACTCAAATTAGAATTCTGACCTCTTCGAATCTCATCGAGAATACCAATAGTCGGCCTCAACATACAAAGCTCAACTCCATAAGAAGTCTCCTCACATACCAACTCATCCCGGATTTTCTTAATCAGTTCTAACTTCATTACCATCATCATCGGTATATGCAGAAATTTCCAATTTGATACCTCAGCTACCACGTTGTCTCACTCGAATGGTAATTCGACCAAAACCAAACTCCTTCAGAGGTCCCAATTATTTCCTCTGCATCATATTCAAATCTTTCAAATCAACAAATACCTTAAGTTCGTAAGATCACCAACCATCTCAAATCTCAACTAAACAATTGAGGCCTCTGAACTCTGGCACAAGCACACAACAACAACCAACCCTAAATTACTTGTCAGGTAAGTCCCCTTATGTACTTTAAGTTGCCTTAAAGCATAACCAAAACTCGCTGAAGTTTCACTTAACATATCTCCTAATCATATCAATAAGCATCACAAAACACAACAAATAGTTCTGTCGGATTCGGCAAAACCAACACACGGGCTGTTGACAACTCTCCCCAAAACTCTTTGAACTTTATTCACAGCGGCATATTACTGCTTCTTCTCCAACACTGATAACTCAAGTCCCCGATGTTCAACATGATCCTCTATACTCTTCGAATATATCCAACCATCATCAGTTACACAACCATTGACTCACTCAATTTGTGAGTTATGACGGAAACACGAATCACACTTTCCACACTCAATACAACATCCAAACATATTCTATCAATAAATAACTTAATTCCATGTCACTACTTCACCATCACATAGAGCATTGTAATAGCTTCCAACGCTTCTAATCTAGCGTCATTCCAAGTTACGGTTCTCCTATTACGACAATAATACGAAAACAACATCTTTACACTTAGAAGGTCATTCAACACATCTCCAACTCTTAAAATATTTAAAGGTCTAATTATACCAATATTGTATTCCACCTCTTACTTTAATAATCACCAGAACTCACCATCCTCCCTTTACATACTCGACCTCACAATCTGTTGTCATAGCACACACACCAGACACAAGTCTCAAAACTACTCAATCAATTTAACTCCTTGACCATCCAAATAGACACATAATATGAAGCTCTCAATATCGGACTAGTTTCCGTAACTAAGTCACTCATAACTCCACTTCATGTCCTGGTTGTATATCACTACCTTGTCAGAATAACTCCCAGACAACCACAATTAATCGGCAAACCACCAACTTCCCACTTTCATTAACACTCAAAATTTCCTTCAAAATAAACATCTCGGCATCATCCTACGTCGACTCACTAAAACAATTGTAAGCATTGAGCTTAACTCAAAACAATTCACTGCATTACGCCATCTAAGCTCGCAAGACACGTATATCCCATCCAGCATAATCCCAACTACTAAAAACAAGAGATTAAGGGTGATCAGTTCCTCAATTTGTTAATAGACAGTCGACAATCATGATGGGGTATAAACCATCTTTACCAACTATAAGAGCGTTCAACCACACACTGAGCTACAACTCCACACTTGCAGCATCCTGGAGAAGCACAAGTTTCTCCCCCACTTGAATCATTCCCACTTCTGCAGACAAAGGTTAGGCAACAAACATGTACCAACAGTGTTTTCACACACATGCCGCATACAAGGGAATAAACAACATTAGACAACTTGGCCGGACGGACCGACCTGCTCTGATACCACTAATGTAACATCCTTCTAAACCCCACAGAAAATATATGAATAATCAGAGTAAATTATCATGCATTCACAAAAGGGCGTCACACATAACTTTCAAAACATCAAAAACCATCTATCATGCTCATTAAAACTTTAATAAATAATTATGCTTTTCGAGATTTCACTTTGCATGCAGCAGCGAATTCAATTTATATTCATAATTCTCTTAACAGAACATTCAGATTCATCACATACTTCAACATTACTTAGGCACCAAGGCCAACATCATAATATTCCAATGAATATAAAAACATAACATAGAATACATAATGTATCTCTAAAATATAAACCAAATGATCTCAGTGTTACATGACCAGAGCATGACTCGATCCAATATAACTAAATTACTAAATGGCTACACCAACAACGACCACGCAACTACGAGCAGCTCTATTCTCGATACTTGCATGATGTCAGATAGGACATCATTCCAGCAGAAGGGTGAGAAATATTATCATAATAATCAATGCACATAATCATGTATATTAACATAAAAGTATACATATTTCGTATTCTCACTACATTCATCATAATTCACTCATATACATCGCCGTATATACACATATATATAATCCAAGCATAACATCATACACACTTCCACAATTTCAATCAATCCACATAAACATACACATTATGTTTAATTCACTACAATTCGTATAAACATATACAATCATGTTTATTCATTAATTCAACAGTCAATATCATTCACGATTACACATTTTTCACCCAATTCACCAATACACATCACAATATATATATATATATAAGCAAACATGGATAATCACCAAGCATATTTATCATGCACACATCCATAATTCTCCTCAATCCTCATAACATATACATATGCATACATTCATACAACATTTATCTCTATGCCATGTGACTCAATGCAACTCATGCCATGTGGTACCAACACTTGTTATAATTTTTCGATTTTTACATTTAAACCGGGTCTGCCCCTTAGACCGATAACAACAAAATAGCGTTCTCTAAGCTTTCAAACTCACCCTTCTAGGTTTGGGACAAGTCACTAGTATCCACGAAACTAGCAAGCGTTGCCTCTTGACTAAATGATGCGTATGCAATCAACAATCATATGCACTTAAGACTGTTCTCGCATCTTAATCCCATGCATAGTCAAATAATTCATCACACAAGAATAATAACATGATTGCACACTCACACATCATATCAAAGTATTCATTCTTTCAACATCATCACATTTATCAAGTAATGCACACATGTTCACAATATGTTCCCATGCATTATTCACAATATTACATACAATAAATATGCATTTCACAATATCGCGCCAACGACAACGAACTCAACCACATTCATCATGCACTTTTAATTAATTTAAACAATGCATATATTTGTCAAAAGACCACATTTATCAAGCAATGCACACATATTCACAATATGTTCTCATGCATTCTTCACATACAATTGCATAGAAATCATTATGCATTCACATCATCGTGTCAAACGGCAACAAACTTCATCACTAATCATCATGCATTTTTAATCAATTTAAACAATGCATTATATATGCCAAAAGGCCACATTTCACAATCGATTCCGTAATCTAGGATTCATGCCATACGGCTACCCACAACACATCTTATCACAACAATATACAAACTATTCATTTCAGATCAAGATTGAACACAATCGAACCAAACACTCAATCATTGGATGGAATCACAAAGAAATAAGAATGTTGTCACACACGCTAGCTTGCTCACCTAGCGAGTTCCTAGCGAACACTCGCTACCTGTTCACCTAGCGAACAAGCTCGTGAAGGCAAACAGAAGCTACCGTAAGGCTTCGCTACCTACTCGCTAGGGCTTCGCTATAGCGAACCCCTCGCTACCAGCGAAGAGGGTCAATTACATTTTGTCCAAGTCTGGGACCACTCGCTACTAGCTCGCTACAACGAACACTCGTGACCTGCTCGCCTAGCGAAGGTGCTAGCGAACGTCTGCGATGTTCAAAACCCCAACTGTCCAAATTCATCATAAGCTCCCAAAATCACCCAATTCAATTCCAATAATTTCCAGTATTCTTAGTCTAACAATCCTCGACTAATCTACACCATTTATTCTGGATTCCAACCGTTAAAACCTTGATACTACCGATTAAACTCATATATGCCCTAGAATGGAAAATGGAGAAAAACATCCAAACAATCCAAACCAATCATACATAATCATATATATTGGCAAGATAACAATATTTCACACCCTTACCTTGATTAATCGGAAGCTAGAAGTCGTTTTGATGATTCCAATTTTTTCCTCCGTTTTCTCCTCTTCTCTCTTCTTCCTTCTTTCTTTCTCTTCTTTTTCCTTTCTCTCTATTTATATCCTTTTCTTTTATTTCTCCTCAATATATCTCGTCTTATTATTAATTAGAGAAGATCTAGTAAATTCACCTTATTCTATTAAATAGAATAAATCAGTTAAATCCATTAACTCATATAAATTAAATAGATCCAATAATTCATTAAATCAATTAATTAGTACAAATAATCAATTATTGGAAATTGGGTTGTTACAACCCTCCCCCACTTTAGGAATTTTCGTCCTCGAAAATGTTACCTGATTCAAACAACTCTAGATACGACTCTCGCATCCCAATCTCCCAAATCCAACTTTCTCCCAAACTACCTCCACCAAAGGAATCCCTTTACTTCGAAGTTGCTTCTCGTTCATCAACCTGAACTAGCAATGCCTCAACAGTCAAATCCTCCCTCACTCGTACGCCATCCATCTGAATCAATGTACCTCATCAGCTTAGACACATGAACATATCATGCAATTCCCACAAGTGACAGCGGTAAAACAGTCTAACATGTTATTTTCCCCACGCTTCCGCTGCGCCACTCTGATACAGATCAACAAGACACAGTGTGTGCTTCCGAGACCTCAAGCTCGACCAACACCAGTTACTATCGTAACTCTCAAAACACGTCCTTTCTTGGATCCTTTTGATCTTTTCAATCGTCTCTTGCATAATCTCAGGTCCGAGTACAACACTCTCGCTGGACACACATCAACACAAAGGAGTCCTACACCTCCTACCCTACAAAGTCTCATACGATGTCATTCCGATACTAGAATGATAGCGATTATTGTAGGTAAACTCAATCAGCGAGTAAATTCTTTTGATTAAACCATAAAATTTCAAAGAACCTAATTCACACCTCCCCCCCCCCCCTCTTAGATGCAACTCAGACTATCAATTGGCATCAGAGCAGGTTTAGGTAACATGTTCCTAATCGATTCAGAATGGCTTCCGCAAATAACAAAGATATGTTTAAAGACGGTGGTAGCAGCAATAAGCCTCTACTGTTTTGTGGTGAATACTTTGACTTCTGGAAGATTTGCATGAAGGCTCACTTAGAAGCACAAGGAGATGGAATATGGGATGTTGTCCAAAATCGCCCCTTCGTTCTTTCAACGGTTGTTAATGGTGTTGGATTAACAAAGCCTAAAGGTTCATGGAATGACGATGATAAGAAAAAGGTTCTCTATAACAAAAAAGCAATCAATCTTCTACAAAATGCACTAAGCATGGACAAATTCTTTCGCGTCTTAACATGTACATCATCAAAGGAAATCTGGGATACTTTAGTGGAAACTCATGAAGGAACCACTAAAGTAAAAAGATCGAGACTGAATACGTTAAGTCAGGAATACGAATTATTCAGAATGCAGCCAGGAGAATCAATTCTTGATTTGCAGAAAAGATTTGTGCACTTGACAAATCATCTGAGAGCACTTTGTAAGACGTTAAATAACGATGAATTAAATTTTAAAGTTCTTAGATCTTTGTCCAGAGAATGGCAGCCCAAGGTAACAACAACTTCTAAAAAGAAAAGTCTATTCATAATAACATCTGCTACATTGTTTGGAAAACTTCAAGAATATGAGACGGAACTTGGGCGATTAGAAAAACATGAGAATAAAGAAAAGAAATCTAAAAGCATCGCATTAGAGGTTGATTCCAAAGAAGTAGAAAAGGAAGACGATATGCTTCTTGTAAAAAGGTTGGGAAAATATTTTGGTTCTAAGAATAATATTGGAAATTCTGACTATATCAAAAGAAAGAAGTTTTCAAAGAACAAAGAAAAGGAGGCGTCAACATCCACACAAGATGTCAAATTCTATGAATGTGGAAAACAAGGACACATCAAACCAAACTGTCCTAAACTCTCTAAGAACGATGCCCCATAAAAGCAAAAAGGGTTTCAAGAAAAATAGGGCATACGTGGCATGGGAGGATAATGAGATAAGTTCCTCATCAGACTCAGATAGTGATCAAAGCGCAAATCTAACATTAATAGCCTCACATCACTCTGGTGATGAAGACAATAAGGTTAGTAATAATTTTTCAATTTATGATAATGATGCTCAAGTGGCAATTGATGAACTTTTGAGTGAATGCAAAATTCTGTACAAAACTATTTCATCACAAAAGAATCAAATCTCAACTTTAGAAGAAAAGGTTGAGGCAGTGGAAAATAATTTCAAAAATGAAAAACAAAAATTAATTAGTGATCAAAAAAAGAATTTTGTATGCATAAAATGTCAGTCACTTTCGTTTTAAATTGTCCAATTAAAAAGAGTCCTTGAAAGATATGAAAAAGGACAAATTGGATTAGAGGTTGTTCTTAGTCAAAAAAGGTTCTCAAATGATAAGAGTGGTCTTGGTTTCTCAAAATTTTCTAAACCAAGTTCCAATAAAACCATCTTTGTTAAGGCTAGTTAACAAACTCCTAAAGAGAAAGTGATTAAGCCTAAAGTGGTTCATCAATACCCTAAGAAGAAAATATTTAGTAAAAAGAAGTCTTATCCTCCTAGATACAAAAGTAACTTTGAGCCCACCTGTTTTTATTGTGGTATCAAAGGCCATACACCTAATGTCTGTTATATAAGAAACTTCAGTGTTGCAAAAGGGCATTATGTGTGGGTCAAGAAAGGCACTAACTATGAAGGACCCAAGGCAATTTGGGTACCTAATGAAACTTAAACTTGTTTTGTAGGTATGCTCGAAGACCTCTTCTTATCAGTGGTATCTTGATAGTGGGTGTTCAAGGCATATGACGGGTGACCTTACCAAAATTTCACATCTAACACTTAAAGCCAAAGGATTTGTAACATATGGTGATAACAACAAAGGAAAGATCCTTGGCATAGGCAGCATTGGTGCACCACCTTCCACAACCATAGAAGATGTCCTCTATGTATAAGGTCTAAAGCATAACCTAATTAGCATTAGCCAACTTTGTGACAAAGGTTTCAGAATCAACTTCATCAAATATGAATGTTTGATAGAAAACGAAGTCACTCATGAGGTAATGTTAAAAGGTAATATAATTAACAACATTTTTATGATTTCCCTTGATAACATGTCCTTGAAGGTTAAGTGTCTTGTGGCGAACAATAACAACTCTTGTTTTTGGCACAAAAGGTTTGCTCATATTCATATGGAGCATTTGAACAAATTGATCAAACATGACTTAGTTGTTGGTCTTCCAAAGATCAAATTCATCAAAGATAGATTGTGTGGCGCTTGCCAAAAAGAGAAACAAACCAAATCAACTTTCATATCCAAGAATGTGGTGTCCACAACAAGGCCACTACAATTGTTACACATGGATCTCTTCGGATCATCGAGAACAAAAAGTTTTGGAGGTAATGTTTATGCATTAGTAATTGTTGATGACTTCTCTAGATATACATGGACTTTCTTCTTAGTGCAGAAAAGTGAAGTTTTCAAGGCATTCAAGAAGTATGCAAAACAATTCAGAATGAGAAGTCACTTTCAATTGTCTCCATTAGAAGTGACCATGGTGGAGAGTTCCAGAACGCTTTATTTGAAGAATTCTGCAAAGAAAATGGAATCTCACACAACTTCTCTGCACCAAGAACTCCACAACAAAATGGTGTCGTAGAAAGGAAAAATAGGTCGTTGGTAGAACTTGCAAGAACTATGCTTAGCGATTCAAACCTGCCTAAATATTTTTGGGAAGATGCGGTGAGCATGGCTTGTTTTTTAAGTAATCGTGTCAACATTAGAGCGATTCTCAAGAAAACTTCTTATGAACTCTTCAAAGGGAGAAAACCAAACATATCATTCTTTCACATCTTTAGGTGCAAATGCTTTGTCTTGAACAATGACAAAGATAACCTTGGTAAGTTTGACGAGAAATCTGATGAAGGTATTTTTCTCGGCTATTCTCTCTCTAGTAAGGCATTTAGAATTTTTAACAAAATAACTTTAACTATTGAAGAATTTATGCATGTATCTTTTGATGAATCTAACCCCTCTAAGGAGGATAATATTATTGTTGTTGATGATGATGATGTAGTAGAAACCTCTCAAGATAATACTCTCAATGATGTTGCAAGTGATCAACCGAAACAACAATAAGATGATTCACAACATAATGAAGAACACAATAATCTACCTAAAGAATGGAGGACTCATAGAGATCACCCGATCGATAAAGTCATTAGTGACATTAGTCAAGGTATTGCAACAAGATTGAATCTCAAGGATGCTTGTCTGAACATGGCATTTGTTTCACAAATTGAACCAGTGAAGATCGATGAAGCCTTAGGCGATGATCAATGGATAATAACTATGCAAGAAGAACTAAATCAGTTTGAAAGAAATCAAGTTTAGAGTTGTGTCCCTATGTCGAGCAATAAGCACATCATAGGAACAAGATGGGTCTTCAAAAAAAAACTTGGTGAGAATGGAATAATAGTTCAAAATAAAGCAATATTAGTCACACAAGGATACAACTAAGAAGAAGGAATCGATTTTGACGAAACATTTGCTCTGGTTGCAAGGTTAGAAGCAATTTGACTTTTATTGGCTTATGCTTGCTCCATAAATTTTCAGCTTTTCTAGATGAACGTCAAGAGTGCATTTTTGAATGGATTCATCAATAAAGAAGTTTATGTCAAGCAGTCCCCTGAATTTGAAGATTACAAAAATCCTTCTCATGTCTTCAAATTAAAGAAAGCTTTATATGGATTAAAACAAACACCAAGAGCATGGTACGATCGTCTCAACAATTTTTTATGTGATAAAGGCTTTGAAAAAGGAAAAGTTGACAAAACTTTGTTCATCAAGAAAATTAAAGAAGATACGCTTTTGGTACAAGTATATGTTGATGACATAACCTTCGGGTCAACCAACACAAAGTTATGTGAAGAATTCTCATCCATGATACAAGGAGAATTTAAAATATCTATGATGGGAAAAATGAATTATTTTATAGGACTGCAGATCAAGATCAAGTCCGTAGATCAAGATCAAGCCATTGGCAAAGGAACCTTTCTTCAAAATATGTCGAGATAACCTTCGTGGATACTCATAATCAGCTTGCAGATCAAGATCTTGATCTTGATCTTGGAAAAATGAATTATTTTCTAGGAATGCAGATCAAGATCAAGCCATTGGCAAAGGAACCTTTCTTCAAAATATGTCAAGATAACCTTCGTCGATACTCACAATCAGCTTGCAGATATATTCTCAAAGCCATTGGAAAAGGAACCTTTCTTCAAAATTTGGCGAGAACTTGGAATTTTAGATGAAAATGATGTTTAATAATGAAAGATCATCAACTGTGTTCAATTGCACGGGTATATATTTTGTATTTTTTCACTTTTCACTGCTTGCAATCGATTGTACCTTAGTGTTAATCGATTGTTCACTGTAAGTTTTCCAAAAATATTGAATTTTTGAGCATGAAATCGATTGCATGATAACACGAAATCGTATATATATATATATATTGATGCATAATTCAACTGATGTTTAACTGTTTTCAATCCGATTTCGGGTTATTTCCGTGTTATTTGTCTGATACTTTGCAGGTATTTGATGATCATGCCTAAACAAGGCAATATGAAGAAAAGAAGCAATCATAGATGAAATATGGACGAAAACCGGATGAAAACAACATGAAAAATGCAGAATGCATATTTTGCTGCTGTGACAACCGTCACAGCTCCATGACGACCGTCACACGGGTGACGACCGTCACACACCGTGACGATCGTCATGCAGGCAAAAACGCCCACTTCAAATGCACGTGCAAGAAGCAGTTCCAAGTCCCAAATAGTGGACCACTACTCCCTGATAATTCTGCCTCAAAGTCCACCTTCTTCAAGTTATAACCATTAGAATTCTATTTCAATAAAAAGGGAAGAAGGGGAGCTGAGAAGGGGAGCCGCATTCAGACAACGAAGTGCTGCCCAATTTCATTTCCAGAGCAAAAGTTCAGTTTTATTTTCTTTCTATTTTTTTGTTGCCTTTCATTTCTTCTGTAATTCCTATTTCCCGTGTACGATCAAGTTTTTGGCGCCGTTGTCGGGGATCCGTTTAGTCAATAGTGTAACCTTCTGTTACGCCGTATAAACTAGGTTAACAATTTCATTTTTCCTTTACTAGTGCTGTTGATTGTATGCCAAGTAATCGCCCACAAGGCGATATCTTAAAACCTTCAGTCGCAGAACTAGAGCGCTTCTTACATCTAAGAAGCCGAATCATTGAGTACCAACTCAAACATAACATTCCCGATCCTCTCACTCTCATTCCCAAATCCAAAGAAGAATCAAAGATGGCTGAAGGACCTCCAAACAAACCGCTGAAGGCATACGCTACACCCTCTCAGATGGAGCCTAGAAGTAGCATTGCTGCCCCAGCCATTACTCGAAACGATTTTGAGCTGAAACCATCATTGCTGTCAGCTGTACAACAAAACCAATTCTCAGGAAATGCAACTAAGGATCCAAACGAACATTTAACGAAGTTTGTACAATACGCAGACATAGTGAAAGCAAATGGAGTAACTCCAGACGCGATAAGACTTCGTCTTTTCCCATTCTCTCTTAGAGACAGAGCGTGGACATGGTTACAATCTTTACCATCCAACTCCGTTACGACATGGGAACAATTGAAGAACGTCTTCTTAGCGAGATATTTTCCGCCAAGCAAAACTGTTATGCTTAGAGCTCAAATCAACGGATTTCGACAAAAAGATACTGAATCTCTTTACGAAGCATGGGAACGATTCAAAGATATGATGAGAACATGTCCTCACCACGGTCTAGAAGACTGGGTGACAATCCATACTTTCTATAATGGGCTTTTATACAATAACAGATTGACAATAGACGTTGCCGCGGGCGGTGCACTTATGGATAAGCCATACGACGAAGCCTATCAACTAATCGAAAACATGTCTCAGAACCACTGCCAATGGGGAGGTGAACGCACTCCAACAGAGAAAACCACAGCGAAAGGTGGGATGTACGAGATCAGCAGCCTTGAAAAGTTCAACGCTAAAGTAGATGCTCTAGCACAGAAGATTGACAGTCTGACCGTTAACCCCACTGCAACCGTCGCTGCCGTAACTCCAAACTGCGAGTTATGCGGAAGCACCACTCATAATGCGCCCGAATGCCCATTGCTAGCCGGAATCCCACCAGACCAAGTAAATTATGCTCAAGGAAATCCTTACGCAAATACTTACAACCCAGGTTGGCGAAATCATCCAAACTTTTCTTACAAAAGCGATAATGCATTGCAAATGCCTACTGCTCCGCCAGGATATCAGAAACCAGCTGCTGCTCAGACTGCACTTAGGAAATCAAACCTCGAGTTGATGGTGGAAAAATTCATAGCTACTGAAGCTCAAACAAACAAAGAATTCCTGAATCAAAACATACACACTAGCGAGCAAATTAAACAGTTGACCGGAAAAGTAGACGCTTTAGCCATCCATAATAAAATGTTAGAAACACAGATATCACAAGTGGCTCAACAACAAGCCTTTGCTGCCGCACCCGCTGGCACATTTCCTGGACAACCCGAACAGGATCCAGAAGGTCAAGCAAATGCTGTCATATTAAGAAGTGGAAAAGAATTGGACGAATCGATCGATCCGAGTGTCGCGGTGAAAATCGGATATAAAGCTATTGAATTAACTTGAACCTTAATTCTTTTACAACTGGACTTTAATTTATCCAAAGGAAAGGTCTAAAGAAAGAAAGAACCTTCTGCGCGATGTTACGACAACGCTAAGAGATTCGGGGATCGGGGGTTGGTTATGCATAGGGTAGGTATTTCACATCCTAAACATCTGTAGTACTCTACAGGAACCTTTTGTTTGTTTGTATGCTAAGTTTGTTAAATATTTGCTAAGGTTTGGGTATTGGGTAAAAAGGTGAAGGTTATGATAGATGAAGACCTAAGATTGTTTCTAAGTTTGCTCGCAAAGACATCGCGTCCTCTGCCTACGTATCCTAACTAGGATAGAATCAGAGCAATCGTAGTTCACCTCACTAGGGTTGAAGAACGCTTGATTGCGATTAAGGTTCAAAGGGGAACAAACATAATAATGTTTGTGTAGAGTTTCACAAAACTCTCTAGATCTATGTTGTAACACTCAAAGGGGAAATAAGTAATCATTACCATGATTCTTATATAGAGTTAACAAACTCTAACCTAGGGTTCTAGTTGAGGAACACTCCTAGTAAAGGTGGGTCTTTTAGACTTAGGCAAAGTCTAATGGCTTATGGGTTCTAATCTTAACTAAGATCAATATGACTTTACAAAGTCAAAAGGGGGATTGAGCTATCCATGACACAAAGGTCAATATGGAGAGACTTTCCTTTGGAAGGAAGGGGAGGTGGCAACTTGGATGAGAACCAAAAAGTTCCATCACTTGGGGAATAATTTAACAAGGTATAAACATATTCAAGCATGAGAAATGTAGGAGACATGATCAAGGATCAACCAACACATTACAATGAGCAAGTATTTTGAGTAGGATGAACGGTTAAGATCAAGCATGGTAAGCATATTACAATAAGCATGTCTTGACAAAGATATAGGCACATCTTAACAAAGATTGAAAGTACAGTTTTAACAAGGAATATGAAAACATGATAAAGGTGACAACCACATAAACAAATGACAATTTGAAAACAAATCACGTTATAAACTCAAAGCGTAACAACAATATGCATAGATAACAATCTCACATAATTAAATTAGTTTAGCCTCGTAATTTGGGAGGTATAAACATTCATGGTAACAACTAATAAAAGATGAAAACTCAACAGGTTGACAATCATAAACAAATACCGATGAATCTTACAAGAAAAATAAACATGGTATGGGGAGAATTTAAATCGAGGCGCAAGGTGACGACCTAAAAGTGGATCTACTAACAAGCAAACATGAGCATTGTTAAAATAAATAATCATGAGATTTCAATCTACCATACAAAACTAGACATCGCAATGAAGAGTTTGCAAAAAGAACGGATTAAAACTGATAAACAATGAATAAATTAGGGAACTCTGCAGTTGATTGATTTCATGATAATAAAATAAATAAACAAGCAATTAAAAGGAAGGGGCGTGGGTGGGGATTGAACCCACGCCCATATGTTTACAAACACCCACCACTACCACTAGAGCACTCAAGCGCGCCTTGGAAATTAATGGAAAGAAAGAACAAAATAAATAAACATGAAGAAAGGAAAAAACAAAGCACAAAAATGCCTCGCTGGGGCTCGAATCCAGGACACAAGGCATGAGGGGCGTATTTATGGCAAGGCAAGAACCACTGGGGTGGCGATACATCCGTTATGTAAAGCCACCCCATAAATATATGTAGTATACTTCTTTCACAAACTGGGTAAAATAGAAGGCCAAAACAAAGGATTGCAAAACCACATGTATCTATCTCATTTCTTCATGGATTGGGACAAATTTTATATGTAACTGGGGTAGAATCAAACAAGGAACACGATGGTAATCTTAGTTTTTTCAAAATCCTTCCCTACTGCGAAACCCGATAGCACATATGATTTGGAGCTTACAATGCAATTTGATGTCTGCAGCTTATGTTAAACATTCTCAAACCATTCTAAACACACATACAGACCAAGTAATTAGTAAAGAAAGATTTTAACACCTCAAACATGTCCAATGCTAACAGTTTATGAAGTTTGCTTAGAAAATGCAAGTTTGGTGAACAAATGCATTTTGAAAATGGGAAGTGTATGACAATTAGCTTTTCTACCAGATGATTATGCAAACACATTTGAATGATGAATGTGAGGTATTCCAACATGGATTTTGATGAGAAACAAACTATTTGTAAAAAATGGTAGATAAGTTACTTGACATGTATTAAAAAGTGCATCATGATTCCTACCACATAGTTTATTTGTTATCTCTCTTGAATAAAGGCATGAGCAGGTTTAACATGATATGTTTGATGAATCCTATCAGCTATTTTATGCAAAACACAAACAGAAATGGAAGTGTCATGGTAACTGCAAGTAGGATGTTTAAAAATGCATTTTGGGGCCATAGATCAAAATAGAAAGTTTAATAAGCAAATGGGAGTTGGAGCAGGCTGGAAATGTGTTGTGGGAGGGATCTCAACAGAAAATGTCATACAAAAATCAATAGAACAAAAATAGGTGTGTGAGTTGCAGTTTGAGTACTCTTGTTGTGCAAGTCAAATGTGAAATTGAGTGATGATCTTAAAACCAACAAAATGATGATCTAGGCCACTTCTACATGCACACACAAACATTCATCAAGGGTTACCACCTGCTTTGTAGTGTTAAATCACAGCTGATATGCCAACTGTTTTGACAGTTTCCATAAAGGTTTGGAGTTCCAACATGGCAATGCTTCTATGACAGTAGGACTAGAAACATGATATGATTCTCAACTGATATGTTTATATGCAACAAGTTCAATAAGATGGATGCCAACTTCACATAACAATCTCAAACAACCAAATTCAAACCTGTGAGAAAACCAACTCAAAGAGTAATACAAATTCAATCAAGAACCTAAAACTATCCTGCTCCCCCCTCTTTAGTAGCAACAACCACATTCACATCCCCTCTTGTTCTATTTCAACGAGCATCTACCAAAACAAACTTCAAACAATTTGATAGCAATGAACATGATTTCATTAAAAATAGCAGGCATGATGATTTTGAAATGCAAAGAGAAAAAATCATGGCAGTTTGGAACAGAACAGGAATATACACATCAACATATAATTTAGGATGTTAAAGCAATCTCATTCTTGCAGCCAAATTCTTAACACTTTAATAGAGAACAAAACCATGTCAAACTTAACAAAGCTTATAAAACATGAGGATTGACAGTTCAGTATAAGCAAACATAAGTTTAATACAAGCAGAACACCAACTTAAATAGCTTCAACAACCTTGCCACAGACTGTTAAGGTCCACCCTATAAACTACTGTGATGTTACAAACCTCTTAACCCAACTAAAGTACAAACTGAGACTAAAACATGTATAAACACAAAGCAATATGAACACCTACTTATGGCAGCAATAACTTGGTTATCAACTTCAAACAACCCTGACAATAGTTGTGTAAATTCACCAGAGCAAAAAACTAGTACTAGGCCTCTAACACAAGTATTGACAGTAATGAACACAAACTGAACATGTCAAAATCTACTTTAAATCAAACAGTCAGCACAAGCATAACAAGTTAATACTGAAAACTGACATCACAATGTCAAGGGAGGCAGACACAAAGAGTTGAAACTCTGAACATAAGACTGGTTCCAACCTATTACAAATCCTGGTGTGATATATGAAAACAAAAGTGCAGCAGTTACTCATCTCATTTTGGCAAATGTTGACTTTAAAATAACATGGTTGAGAGTGATAAGAACAACAGTTTGGATCCCTTTATGCCTTAACATATGAGAATTCTTAATAATGATCATGACCAAATGTTTTGTTTTTCTTGAAATGAAGGCCATCAGATTGTAAAATACTAATCAACTTAGTTTGGGGACCAGTTTTAAAAACAACAAAACAATGGAAACTGATAAGCTCTCTTGCACATAGCTTTGGTATTCAAAAACATGAGTTCAAAACCACACCTATCAATGCTTACACACCTCATCAGCCTAGCAGAAACAAAACTATATTGCCCTAGTGGCAATCTAAACAGGTTGATAATCTTGAATAAAAAACAAACCTAAGCAGAATCAAAACAGCTTTATGAACATGTTGCTACAGATTACCACATACTGCTTATGAAATTCTGATGAAAACAACAATTAACAAGCTAACAAAGATGACAAACAAGATCTCAATGTGAGCTACACACTTTGCACACACCCATTTGTGAGGATTATGAAACAGCTTGAATTAGAATAGCTTTATGATAGTAAAAACTCATGACATCCAAATATTTGACAGTAAGGTAAACCCAAGAATAACAAGCTAAACCACATCTCATCATTATTGACAAACCAAACAGTTTTGCAATTAGAACCCTTATGCCAACAAACTTGTATGAGATAACAATCATCATAGCAGCATGATAAACTAAAAGTGATGTGCGTTGAAGTGATTGTGTCAACCAGTGTAAAACAGCCAAGTAAGTACACAGACATATTTCAAATGCATTTGAAAACATGTTAGGATGATGAATTCAGCTTGATATGGCTCTATGCAAGATATGAGTGTTAACTGCTATGCATAATCCAAAACAGACTTTGATGCCAATATATGATAACAATCAATTATAGTAGCATGAACTGTAGGTACCAACCAAATTTAAACTAGCAGACCCAATTCCTAGGCTAGCAGTGAGATTCTAGTGGCTTGTAGTTTAGATAAATTTGTTCCCTGATTGTATACTAATTGTGAATTAGTGCAATCTTCAAACAATGGTAATGTTAGATCATGCTATTGGTAACCTTATCCCACAGTAGACATACACTTTCTAACCATCAATCATGAATTAGCAAACTATGACAAAAAGGATCTTTGAGTGACAACACAAATTAAATGTCATAGTTGAATATATCCACTAACAGACCTATGGTTCTAAGTTCAACAGAAAATTAGAAGCATCACCACATAATCATGAAACCACCAATAGTCAAGATGCTCATATGTTCACAGCACAACAGTTGAAATAATATGACAGAAACATGTTCAAATATTTGCACTAATGTTTAGGAGAACCTCCATCATTCCCAACAGCAAACAACCATGAAAACTACTAAAGTGTACATATCTCAAAGTCTAAAAAAAAACTCAAAAATGCCAATTTATGAAAGACAATGCTAAAGCCAATAAGGATCAATTACATACCTTTTGTAGGTCCTTAGGAGTAGGTTATATCAGTTGAGAAAACCAGAGATTGCTTGCTCCAATTTTGGCTCTTTTGAAATTTCTTCCACTTTAAGCCACAACACACTTTCAATGCCAAATGGAGATATGTGAGTTTCCAATGATTGGTAAGTGTTTGAACAGTTGGAGAATGTTGTTTATGATGTGTTAGAGGGATCAAAACTTCAAGAACATGTTTAGAACAAGATTTGGTGATTTTAGTAGCTTTGGTCAAAGTATGGTGGAATGAGAGTTAACTTTTTGATTTTTTGTGGCTCTTGATGTTTTAATGAGTCATACACCTTCCATATGTCATTTGGAAGATGTGTGGATGGTTGTGAGAGTGTTGGAAATGTTAGAAATGAAAATGGTGTGAAACTTGCAAAATGGCCATTTTTGGTGTTTTTGAACTTTTCTTCACTTATAAGTAAGGAGAGAATGAGAGGGAGAGCTGTGATGTTTTGATCTTATGAGCAGCTCTGGTGTGAAAAACAAGTGAGGGGGAGGCCTCTATTTATAGGAGAAAGAAGGATGAGGGCAGCTTGGTAACTTCCATTTTTGGAGGGAGTTTCATGAAGTTTCTTCCAAAATCTTGCCAATATCTTTGTGGCAGCCATCTTCACATCAATTGCAAGACTCAATGCAAGCAAAACCAGATGATATGAAGGAGTGAGGTGACTTGAAATGATGTTAGAGAAGTAGGGGATTGCAACTGCCCTTATTGCTTGAAAAGTTTCTCTTTCATGGCTTAAAAATGATTATTTTATTTGCAACTTGCCATCAACTTGCTAGACCCCTCAAACTATCCCATTTTTTGGTTTTTCTCTTCATTCCTACCTCATATTATCAGTTTGCAACATGATCCAAGGGTGGAGAATGACTCAAGTTGTGAAAAACCCAATTTTGATATGTTGAAGCAAGTGAACTTTTAGTGTGACAGACCCAACTTCAAGACACCATAACTTCCAGCTCACAACTCCTCTTGGGGAGTTCTTGTTCTTTTTGGAAAGCCCTCATATAGCCCTACAACATTCATGTTTGTCAAAAGTTCCAAATATATGTGCATCTTGGTTGAAAAGTCCCTTAAAGTTAGCAAAAAACAAGTTTTGATGCAGCCAGATTTTGAGAAATTCACTAAGTGTTTTGTACTAAAAAATGACTTTGATGATAACTCCAATTCCATGCATTTTCTGAGTGTGGACTAGTATAGGACTTTTGTAGGACTTGTTAAGAGCTTTCCGACGAGCTTTGAACCACCTCGTTCGGGTGTGTGGTTAGGGAGTTAGGGTTTAGCCCCTTTCGAAACCCTAATTTCCCGATTTTTCGATTACTCTCACGTCCTTGATCCGATGATCATGAAAATTGATATGTAGGTCCCTCATGACATAAGGAACAACTTTGCTTCACAACTTGAAGTCCAATTCCTAAAATTTGAGGGGGTTGACTTTTCGATCAACCGTACGATCGATCGGCGATTACCAAACTGTCTGTTCATGTTTCGGAGCTTCCAAGACTTTGAAAATATTTGAGGGGACTTCACTAAGCCATATGAACTTTTTTAAACCATACTTTTGTCCTTGAATTATTTCTCAAATCTAAAGTCAAACTACAGTTGACTTTTTCAACCCGAAAAACCCTAATCGGGTGCCTTGAACTGCACTGCACCCCATCTGTGGGTGATTACCTCAAATTGAACTCACACATGACCCAATATGGTACTCTTGATCTCATTTCATAAATGATTCAACCCAAAACATTGGTTGACCAATCCTCGAAACTTTGATTTTATCAGTGCGGAACCCCGTTTCATCTGTATCTTGACAAAAACACGCTTCGACACTCGTTAAGGTTAGATAAATAAATGCATATGATATGAAGAGGATATAAGGGGTCAAAATTTGGGGTGCAACACCGAGGACCGAAAACTCAGCCATGCAACAAAAACCAACTGAACAAGCAGAAAAGGAATCCGAGTTAGAGAAGAAGGAAGACAGCGAGAAGGAGGATACCGCAAGTGAAAAAACTCAAGCACCTCCAGCGCCATATAAACCACCTATCTCTTATCCTCAAAGATTAATAAACTTCAGGACAGTTTAAGAAATTTGTAGAGCTCCTTAAACAGTTGAATATCACTATTCCTTTTACAGAAGCGATAACTCAAATGCCGTCATACGCTAAATTTCTCAAAGAAATCCTGTCAAATAAGAGAAAGATCGAGGATAACGAAACAGTTACACTTACTGCAGAGTGTAGCGCTATTATTCAAAACCGCATGCCTCCTAAATTAAAAGATCCAGGTAGCTTCTCCATACCCTGCGTCATAGGAAAGTTCGTGATAGACAAAGCTCTATGCGATTTAGGAGCCAATATCAGTGTTATGCCTTTATCCATATGCAAAAAGCTGAATATGGAAGACCTCAGACCAACCAAAATGTCCGTACAATTAGCTGACCGATCAGTAAAATACCCCGTCGGAATACTGGAAAACGTTCCAGTACGCATAGGACAATTCTACATCCCAACCGACTTCATAATCATGGACATTAAAGAGGACATTGTTACCCTAATTATCCTAGGAAGACCGTTCCTAGCTACAGCCGGAGCTATTATAGACGTGAAGAAAGGAAGGCTAACATTCGAAGTAGGAGAAGAAAAGATAGAGTTCATTCTTACCAAGTTCTTACAAGCACCAGCCATAGACGATACCTGCTATTTATTAGATGAAATTGACGAATGCATAAGAGGACTTGAAAATGAAGAGACCACGTATTCAGAAATAATAAAGATTCAAATACCCGATATTTCTGAAGACGATGATTAGCGTAAACCATATAAAGACGACAGCCTAAGCGAAAGCTTAGCACTGACCCCAAACCATATGCCAGGTCCGAAGAACCCATCTTTAGAACTTAAAATACTACCCAAAACCTTAGATATGAATTCCTAGACGATGAACTAAAAAGACCAGTGATAGTCAACGCCGACTTAGGACAACCAGAAACCGAAAAGCTATTAGAAGTCCTAAAGAAGTACCCCACCGTGTTAGGCTATAACATAAGCGATCTAAAAGGTATAAGTCCTTCGATCTGTATGCATCGAATTACAATAGAGGAAGACTCTAAAACCTCTAGAGAGCATCAGAGAAGACTGAACCCCATCATAAGCACTGTAGGCAGGGATGAAGTAAAGAAATTGCTAGATGCAAGAATCATCTATCCAATTTCCGATAGTGAATGGGTTAGTCCAGTTCATGTCGTACCAAAGAAAGGAGGAGTCACAGTAGTTAAAAACGAAAAAGATGAATCAATAACAAAAAGAGTCGTGACTGGAAGCAGGATGTGCATTGATTATAGGAAGCTTAACAAGGCCACACGAAAAGATCACTTCCCGTTACCCTTCATAGACCAAATGTTGGAAAGATTAGCCAAACATTCATATTTCTGCTATCTAGACGGCTATTCAGGAATTTTACAAATTCCCATTCATCCTGATGACCAAGAAAAGACTACATTCACCTGTCCTTATGGTACTTTTGCTTACCGTCGAATGCCGTTCGGACTCTGTAATGCTCCAGCAACCTTCCAAAGATGCATGATGGCAATCTTCGCAAATTTCATAGACGACATCATGGAAGTATTTATGGACGATTTCTCGGTATGTGGACAAAATTTCGAAGGATGCCTACAAAACTTAGAAATGGTATTAGAACGTTGTGTAAAAGTAAACCTCGTCCTAAATTGGGAAAAATGCCATTTTATGGTCCGACAAGGAATAGTTCTAGGACATGTCATATCGAATAAAGGAATTGTGGTCGACAAAGCTAAAATAGAGATTATAAAAGATCTCCAACCTCCAAAATCCGTACGAGAAATACGGAGTTTTCTAGGACATGCCGGTTTCTACCGAAGATTTATAAAAGATTTTTCAAAAATCACAAAACCTTTGACCGGCCTGTTGATGAAAGATGCTGAGTTCGTCTTCGACGACGACTGTCTAAAAGCATCTGAAACATTAAAATCAACCCTTATCACCGCATCGATTATGCAACCACCCGATTGGCGACTACCGTTCGAAATCATGTGCGATGCGAGTGATTATGTCGTAAGCGCAGTTCTAGGACAAAGGAAGGACAAGAAACTCCATGCCATCTACTATGCTAGTAGAACCTTAGATCCTGCCCAAATGAACTACGCTACAACAGAAAAGGAACTTCTAACAGTTATATTTGCGCTTGACAAATTCCGTTCTTACCTAGTAGGAGCAAAAAGCATCATATACACAGACCACGCTGCCATTAGGTACCTAATAAGCAAAAAGGATGCCAAAACAAAATTATTGAGATGGATCCTGTTATTACAAGAGTTTGACTTAGAAATCAAAGATAAGAAAGGAACCGAGAACGTTGTTGCAGATCACTTATCCCGAATAGAAGGCATCAAACATGAACCAGTACCGATAAATGACGATTTCCCGTACGAACGTCTGATAGCCAAATTAGAAAGTGACATGCTCAACTCAATCTCGGAAGATCCAAAATTCGAAAAAGTTGTAGAAGCCGTCTATGCCCAAGTCACATTACCTTGGTATGCTGACATCGTTAATTACCTCGCTACAGGCGTGCTTCCACCGGATCTCACTTATCAGCAAAAGAAGAAATTCTTCCACGATCTGAAACACTATTATTGGGACGAACCTCTACTCTTCAAGAGAGGGGCCGACAACATATACCGTCACTGTGTCCCAGAGGAAGAAATAGAAAATATCATTTCCCAATGCCATTCAACACCATATGGTGGTCATGCTAGTACATTCAAGACGTGCGCTAAGATTCTCCAAGTCGGTTTATTCTGGCCTAACCTCTGGAAAGACGTTCACATCGCTGTGCTAAAATGTGATCGATGCCAACAAACTGGCAACATCTCACTGAAGGAAAATTGCGATCTAAACGCAGCGGAAAACAAAAAATTTTCCTTTAGTGATCCTCACGAATGAGCATGGTCAGTGATAGAATCGTTACCTCTTTGTGGCGATTCAGATCTTTGATGCAGCGATCACAAGCGTTGATGAAGTACAACGCCTCTACTCAGTCCACACGAACAGCTTCCGGTCACAGTGCTAGCTGCTTACGAACGGAATTATTTGAGTGAGAAAAGAGAATCAAAAACGAAATTGCATCAAGTGAAACTTCATCACAAGGGTTCCTTTTATAGACTCTCTTGTGGGCTGCGGGCTAAAACCCTAATTCACATGATCCATAATAATATTATATATTATTATAATAACTATTATTATAATAAATATATTTATTTTATTATTATTTTATAACCATTATAAAATAACAATAATTATTATTATATTATCCGAATTTCTATTTTTCACTTAAGTGCACCGTACCTTACGGTGTTCCTTTGATTTCTCTATTTCTCATCAAACTGTCCTTATGTGTGTGACCCTGTAGGATTTCGTAACGTTGGTAATTATATTAAATTATATATATTTAACATAATAAACAGTAAGCGGTATCTAGCAACACATCACTGCTACCCAAGTCACGAAAATGTCATGTGATCTGACAAAACCTTTTTCGTGATAATATATGTTTGTACAATTACCCTTTTGCCCCTATGTCTATATTGAACACAAGGCATACACTGTGTCATCCTTGTCCAGTTCAATATTGGGCCCTTAGACATTTCTCCTGTTATGCAGGATTGGCAAATTCCATCTAGGACACTCATGTCCCTCAGCATGCTTCGTGGAGTGCCCATCAACTGTCTTTATGATCATCCAGTTACGGATAATGTTTGATCAGCAATAAAGCACCCGACTCTACATCTAGGGTCCATAGTGGTTTCAGGTCGAAGGGTGGTAATACACCATTATCACCATGAGAATAACTTATGACACTTTGCATAACATACTATGTAGTATTCTCATAGCGGGTCAATCCGGTATAAATATTACTCCTAATATTTATACCTATGTCAAGACTTGATAACTCTTTATCCATGATCCATGAGATGTGATCATCAGTCTATCTTCATAATAGTCTCAATGCTTTTAATGTTATCCCACTTTGCAATAAAGCTTGACTACGGATATTTTAAGAATAATGTCTTTATGTTTAATGGGATCTCATGATTAAGTCACACTTAACATTTCATTAAACAGACTAACTATTCTAGGGACTTTATTATTCTGAAAGACAAACATAATAAAGAAATGCCTTTTATTATTAAACGAATAATCTGATACAAGTACCAAAAAGTATTGGCCTCTAGGGCTTACACCAACAATCTCCCACTAGCACTAGAGCCAATTAGGCATACCCCTAATACCCATAGATCTAGTATGACCATCATGCTTCTGTTGCGCAAGAGGCTTTGTTAATGGGTCAGCGATATTGTCAAGTGTAGGTACTCTGCATATCTTCACATCTCCCCGATCGATTATCTCTCGAATGAGGTGATAACGCCTAAGTATGTGTTTGGATCGTTGGTGAGATCTAGGCTCCTTAGCTTGTGCGATAGCACCATTGTTATCACAATATAAACCAATGGGATCCACAATGCTAGGGACTATGCCAAGTTCACTAATGAACTTCTTGATCCAAACAGCTTCCTTTGCTGCATTTGAGGCAGCAATATACTCGGCCTCAGTTGTAGAATCAGCAACTGTTTCTTGCTTTGAACTTTTCCAGCTCACAGCGCCACCATTGAGACAGAACACATAACCAGATTGTGATCTAAAATCATCCTTATCTGTCTGGAAGCTAGCATCAGTGTAACCAATTACATCAAGCTCTTCCTGACCTCCATATATCAAGAATGAATCCTTAGTCCTTCTCAAGTACTTAAGGATATTCTTGACAGCTACCCAGTGAGCATCACCGGGATCAGATTGGTACCTACTCGTTGCACTTAATGCATACGAGACATCTGGTCGAGTACATAACATGGCATACATGATAGATCCTATTGCAGATGCATATGGAATCTTATTCATGCGATCCCTTTCTTCCTTAGTTGAAGGGGATTGTGTTTTTGATAAACACAGACCATGTTGCATAGGTATGAATCCTTTCTTGGAATCATGCATATTAAAGCGTCTCAACACTTTATCTATGTATGTACTCTGACTTAGGCCAAGCAGTTTTTGTGATCTATCTCTATAGATCCTAATTCCTAATATATAGGCTGCTTCACCTAGGTCTTTCATAGAAAAACAATTCCCTAACCAAGTTTTCACTTGTTGCAAGGTAGGGACATCGTTTCCAATGAGTAATATGTCATCTACATATAATACCAGAAACACGATCATGCTCCCACTAACCTTCTTGTAGACACAAGGTTCATCTTCATTTTTGATGAATCCATATTGTTTTACGGTTTCATCAAAACGAAGATTCCAGCTTCTGGAAGCTTGCTTCAATCCATAGATTGATCGCTGTAACTTGCATATCTTTTGGGCATCTTGTGGTATGTCAAATCCTTCAGGTTGTGTCATGTACACATCCTCAAGAAGATTCCCATTAAGGAAAGCAGTTTTGACATCCATCTGCCATATTTCATAATCATGATATGCAGCGATGGCAAGTAAAATCCGAACAGATTTAAGCATTGCAACTGGTGAAAAGGTTTCATCATAGTCAACCCCATGAATTTGTTTATAGCCTTTTGCAACCAGTCTTGCTTTATAGGTATGTACCTTACCATCCATGTCAGTCTTCTTCTTGAAGACCCACTTGCATCCTATAGGGTTAACTCCTATAGGAGGTTCTACCAAGGTCCAAACCTGGTTTGTGTACATGGAATCCATTTCAGATTTCATGGCTTCTAGCCACTTCTCAGACTCAGGACCAGTTATGGCCTCTTTGTAGGTCATAGGCTCATCTTGATCCATGAGTAATACATCACCCTGATCACTTATGAGATATCCATATCTCTCAGGTTGGTGACGTATCCTGCTTGACCTACGCTGGTCTTGTTCTTCTTGAGCAGGTTGCTCTTCCACAACTACTTGTGTTTCCTGCTCTAGTTCCTCCATAGGTGTTTCAATGTTTTGTGATTCTTGAATTTCTTCAAGCTCTATTTTCCTCCCACTGTTTCCTTTGGAAATAAAATCCCTTTCCAGAAAGACTCCAGTTCGAGCGACAAACACTTTGCCCTCAGAAGGATTGTAGAAGTAATATCCTCTTGTTTCTTTAGGATACCCCACAAATAAGCATTTGTCAGATTTGGGCTCAAGCTTGGTTGAAATTTGTCGTTTGACGTAAACTTCGCAACCCCAAATCTTCATGTAAGACATATGTGGTTTCTTACCACTCCATATCTCATATGGTGTCTTATCAACCTTTTTGGATGGAACACGGTTAAGTGTGTAAGCTGCTGTTAATAATGCATGTCCCCAAAAGGAGTTTGGAAGATCGACGTGACTCATCATGGATCGGACCATGTCTAACAAGGTTCGATTTCTTCTCTCAGATACACCATTCCATTGTGGTGTTCCAGGAGGAGTAAGTTGGGATAGAATCCCATACTCTTTTAGATGGTCATCAAATTCTAGGCTTAAATATTCACCGCCTCGATCTGATCGAAGAACTTTAATATTCTTACCTAGTTGGTTTTGTACTTCATTCTTGAATTCCTTGAACTTTTCAAAGGACTCAGATTTGTGTTTCATTAAATACACATATCCGTATCTACTGAAGTCATCAGTAAAAGTGATGAAGTACTGAAAACCTCCTCTGGCTGGTATGTTCAGTGGTCCACATACATCAGTATGTATGAGTGCCAAAAGATCATTAGCCCTTTCACCTTTTCCTGTGAATGGGGACTTTGTCATCTTTCCAATTAAACAAGATCTGCATGTCTCATATGATTCATAATCAAAAGAGTCCAAGAGTCCATCTTTATGGAGTTTGGAAATGCGTTTCTCATTTATGTGGCCTAATCGACAGTGCCAAAGGTAAGTTGGATTCAACTCATTAGGTTTCAACCTTTTAGTATTAATGTTATAAATTGGCATTTCAAGATCAAGGACATATAGTCCATTATTCATTTTTGCAGTAGCATAGAATATATCATTCAAATAAATGGAGCAACAATTGTTCCTTATTATGAATGAAAAACCAAACTTGTCCAAACAAGAAACGGAAATAATATTCCTGCTAATTGCAGGTACATAATAACAGTTCTCTAACTGAATTATTAAACCACTAGGTAAAGTTAAAACATAAGTTCCTACAGCTAAAGCAGCAACCTTTGCTCCATTGCCAACTCGTAGGTCAACTTCACCTTTTGCCAAATTTCTACTCCTTTTTAGCCCCTGCACATTAGTACAAATGTGAGAACCGCATCCAGTATCTAATACCCATGATGCAGAAGTAGATAAATTAATTTCAATAACAAAAATACCTGAATTTGAAGTCTCTACTCCATTATTCTTATCTTCCAGGTACTTTGGGCAATTTCTCTTCCAATGTCCGGTCTTACCGCAATGGAAGCAAGTGCCCTCCTTTGCTATTCCTCCACTAGGCTTCAAAACAGGAGGAGTGGGTTTGGGTTTGGCAACTTCCTTGCCTTTCCCTCTACCACCCTGTTTGATGGGCCTCTTGTTCTGTTTCTTTCCATTACTGACCATCAGAATGGATTTCCCTTTTGTCTTCATATTCTGCTCAGCAGTTCTCAACATGCCTAGCAGTTCTGGAAGACTTTTGTCCAAGTCATTCATATTGAAATTCAGGACAAACTGACTGAAGCTCTCTGGCAACGATTGCAAGATCAGATCAATCGCAAGTTCCTTTCCAAGGGGAAACCCTAATCTGTCAAGGTTCTCCACATACCCAATCATCTTGAGTACATGGGGACTTACAGGGGCTCCCTCAGCTAACTTGCTGTTAAAAAGGGACTTTGAAACCTGAAACCTCTCATTTCTTGCTTGCTCTTGGTAAAGCGTTTTCAGATGTCCGATCATATCGAACGCAGACATGTTCTCGTGTTGCTTTTGCAACTCAGAGTTCATGGTAGCAAGCATGAGGCAAGCGGTTTCATTGGCATCATCGAAATGCTTCTTATAAGCATCTCTTTCTGCCTTTGGTGCAGAACTAGGAGGTTCCTCCTCAGGAACTGGTGTCTCCAAGACATACAGCTTCTTATCGTGCTTGAGGACAATCCTCAGATTACGGTGCCAATCCAGGAAATTTGTCCCAGACAATTTTTCCTTATCTAGGATGGATCGCAAAATATTGTTCGATGTGTTTGTTGTCATGATAATCTACAAGAGAAATATGAAAATATAAGTATCATTAAAACAACATATTTAATTAGGCCTTTAATCAAATATGCTCCCACTATTTTATTCAAAACAAATGACCCTCATCATTTGATTCGGAAAATCCCGTTGGAAGACTTTCTAGTGGGTCGAGATCCATGTTTCACTTTGTTTTAAGTCAGCGTTAGGCTGATTACACAAAACTAAGTTATTTAGGTAGGAACTCCTTCCAATTGTATCTCATACAACTCTCGAATATTTTCAATTGGGTGAATAACTCCTTATTCTGATCCATCACATGAATCATTCCCAATTCTTGCTTCTAAACATATATAATCTTATTATAATTTGTTTAGTTAAGTTTGACCCATTGTTTTAGCAATTGGATATTACAATTATCCCATCACACCTTACTAATATAGAACATGCACCTCGCGTAGGCGAAACCTACAATGCTCGATACTAGTCTTGATGAGTGCTAAAAATTGGAAAGCATAAACTTAATATTTAATTTTGAGGGAATTTGTTATTAGTTTGATCTCACCGGCTTAACATGCAAAACGTCTCTCACATGCATCAACATACAATTACATGCATCAACATACATATAAAAAGATACAATTATGGCCCCTAACGCAATTGTTCTCTCAAGCCAATGAGAGAACCTAAGCTAACCTAATAACGACCTAAGCTTCTCCAAGCATGATCTCCAAGGTTATCCTCCTTTAATATTGAATACTTCCTTTTTTTTTTTTTTTTTTTTTTTTAACATAATATTACATTACATATAAGAAAACTCGTTTTACATACGAGGGAGTGAGATGAGAAAAGAAGTTACATAAAGAGATTGAGAGAGAGGCACGACACGCAGGCCGTATTCAAAAATCCCAAAACAATAATAAAGGAAAAACTAAGGCCATAACTGATCACCACAAATAAATAATAATAAACACACTTTTATTATTAGTTTAAAATTCCGATAATTAAATAAACTAAATTAAATTTCGGCTGATTGATCACACTTTGCAGACTTAGCCGGGGGTTCCGCTGCCCGGTCAGCGGACGGTGGTTCCGCTGACCGTTCAGCGGACGGGGGTCAAGGGGGCAGCGCCTCCTTGCGGGGTCGTCAGGGGCAGCGCCCCGGCGAAAAATTTTATGAACACTTCATTGTATTTCACGTCGTTTCCTGCACAACTTTTGTGCATTTACAACCCCAACCGGAAAAGTCTGCGGCAATACAACACTTGTACTGCCATTAATCCTAATGCAACAATTTCATGCCGTCAAACACAACTCGATTGATAACTCAATATGATAGATCAATATGTCATTGCTTCACCATACTAATGTCGGATTCCGAAGCGAATGAAAGTGATGATCTTTCAAAAGAATTACAATCCTTATGTGATTGAATGGATGAAATCAAAACAGTATATCCCATATACCATCTTTGCATCAGAATTTCTTATATCTTATATAAAAGTGATCGATCTAATTGTGTAACCTATGGATGATCAATGTATCGCACAACTTCACCATACTAATGTCGGATTCCGAAGCATAATCAACATCAATCATCCAAATCGTACACAACAGATGCCAAATTTAATTAATCGTTTATTGTTAAATTCATTCTGTGTTTTAATCGAATCAAATACAGAAAAGACGGAAATTTAACAGCTATCAGATCCATGGTTTCGTAAGTGGCTCTGATACCACTGAAGGAAAATTGCGATCTAAACGCAGCGGAAAACAAAAAATTTTCCTTTAGTGATCCTCACGAATGAGCATGGTCAGTGATAGAATCGTTACCTCTTTGTGGCGATTCAGATCTTTGATGCAGCGATCACAAGCGTTGATGAAGTGCAACGCCTCTACTCAGTCCACACGAACAGCTTCCGGTCACAGTGCTAGCTGCTTACGAACGGAATTATTTGAGTGAGAAAAGAGAATCAAAAACGAAATTGCATCAAGTGAAACTTCATCACAAGGGTTCCTTTTATAGACTCTCTTGTGGGCTGCGGGCTAAAACCCTAATTCACATGATCCATAATAATATTATATATTATTATAATAACTATTATTATAATAAATATATTTATTTTATTATTATTTTATAACCATTATAAAATAACAATAATTATTATTATATTATCCGAATTTCTATTTTTCACTTAAGTGCACCGTACCTTACGGTGTTCCTTTGATTTCTCTATTTCTCATCAAACTGTCCTTATGTGTGTGACCCTGTAGGATTTCGTAACGTTGGTAATTATATTAAATTATATATATTTAACATAATAAACAGTAAGCGGTATCTAGCAACACATCACTGCTACCCAAGTCACGAAAATGTCATGTGATCTGACAAAACCTTTTTCGTGATAATATATGTTTGTACAATTACCCTTTTGCCCCTATGTCTATATTGAACACAAGGCATACACTGTGTCATCCTTGTCCAGTTCAATATTGGGCCCTTAGACATTTCTCCTGTTATGCAGGATTGGCAAATTCCATCTAGGACACTCATGTCCCTCAGCATGCTTCGTGGAGTGCCCATCAACTGTCTTTATGATCATCCAGTTACGGATAATGTTTGATCAGCAATAAAGCACCCGACTCTACATCTAGGGTCCATAGTGGTTTCAGGTCGAAGGGTGGTAATACACCATTATCACCATGAGAATAACTTATGACACTTTGCATAACATACTATGTAGTATTCTCATAGCGGGTCAATCCGGTATAAATATTACTCCTAATATTTATACCTATGTCAAGACTTGATAACTCTTTATCCATGATCCATGAGATGTGATCATCAGTCTATCTTCATAATAGTCTCAATGCTTTTAATGTTATCCCACTTTGCAATAAAGCTTGACTACGGATATTTTAAGAATAATGTCTTTATGTTTAATGGGATCTCATGATTAAGTCACACTTAACATTTCATTAAACAGACTAACTATTCTAGGGACTTTATTATTCTGAAAGACAAACATAATAAAGAAATGCCTTTTATTATTAAACGAATAATCTGATACAAGTACCAAAAAGTATTGGCCTCTAGGGCTTACACCAACACTCACGACGCGATGAAATGCCTCAGAAAGGAATCTTAGAGGTAGAAATCTTTGATGTATGGGGAATAGATTTCATGGGACCTTTCCCACCTTCTTTTGGTAATAACTACATACTCGTCGCTGTAGACTATGTGTCTAAATGGATAGAAGCCATTGCTGCTCCAACAAATGACGCACGAGTAGTAATCAAACTCTTCAAAAACACAATCTTTCCTAGATTCGGTGTACCCAGACTCGTCATTAGTGACGGCGGATCTCACTTCATATCGCGAATATTTGATAAACTTCTTTCTAAATATGGAGTCCGACACCGAGTAGCTACACCCTATCATCCGCAAACTAGCAGACAAGTAGAGGTCTCGAACAGGGAAATAAAATAGATATTGGAAAAGACTGTCGCTACCTCAAGGAAAGATTGGTCATCGAAGCTACATGAAGCTTTATGGGCTTATAGGACCACTTTTAAGACACCAATAGGTACTACACCTTACAAATTAGTTTAAGGTAAATCCTGCCATCTCCCTGTAGAATTAGAGCATAAGGCCTTTTGGGCCATTAAGACACTCAATTTCAACTACACTGAGGCAGGAGAGAAGCGAATCTTGAACTTACACGAATTGGAAGAACTTCGATTAGACGCTTATGAAAATGCTCGTATCTACAAAGAACGAACTAAAAAGTGGCATGATAAACGTTCAGTCAAGAAACAATTCAGTGTGGGAGACATCGTATTGCTATTTAATTCAAGATTAAAACTCTTCCCAGGTAAACTAAAATCTAGATGGTCCGGACCTTATGAAGTGACTAAAGTACTTCAGAGTGGAGCTGTTGAAATTACCGATAAGACGAATGCACCGTTTATCGTAAACGGACAACGTCTAAAACACTATAATAAGAACGAAAACAACCCTCAAGTCTGCAGTATAGCATTGCTTGAGCTTCCAGCTCAAACACCTGAATAACTTGTCACCAAGCTATCGTCAGGCTTTAGACGTTAAAAACAACGCTTACTGGGAGGCAACCCAATTTTCCCGCATTTTTCCTCGTTACTGTATTTCATTTTTATTTAAAAATTCTACTTTGAAATTTTAACAAAAATTCTAAACTAAAAATTGCCACTATTTTTACTTTCTTTTATTTTCATATTTTTATTTTATATTCTTCTTTTATCTTTTGTTTTTACCGCCTTTCGCTTTTCTAAAAATCCTGACTTCAAATTTATGTTTTAAACTTTTCAGGATTTTAAAAGTCTTCAAACCTTCCTCCTGTTTTTCTCCAACTTACCTGCGAGTATGGCCGCGTACGACTTCACAAAGGTTCATTTTCGAGGACTATCTCAAAAGGCAAGATTTGAAGCATTGACTGAGAGAGAACTAGCCTTAACGTTGTACTATGATAAGTCTACCATGGAGAAACTAGGGATCACGGATAGCATCCAATACCTGTTCAATCAACTGGGTTGGGAAAACACTGCTTTGAAAACCCGTTTTGCTACCTATAAGGACCTCACCTACGAATTCCTTAGTTCCTTCAGGTACCTACCCAACTATGGTTTTGGATCCAACACAGAGCTGATCACCTTTAGGATGTTTGGAATGGACCAGACCCATAGTCGGATGTCATTAGCTAACCTCCTAGGATTTCCTAGCGGACCACATGTGTTCATCAGTGCAGAAGATGACGATATTGATTTTGAACTCAACCAATTCTGGGGTAGAATCACAGGCGACTATCACCCTGAACCAGACAGAATGTATAATGATGAGATTCATAACCTAGCTTTCAGATACTTTCATAAGATACTAGCTCACACCCTTTTCGGGAAAGAAGAAAATATTACTACAGTATCTAAAGAAGAGTTATTTATCATGTTCTGTGCTTCTCAGGGCCGTACAATGAATGCAGTACCTTTCATGATGAGATCTTTCCGACGCCTCACTCAGGACCCACAATCACCTATCCTAATAGGAGGCCTCGTGACAATGATTGCCCACGAGCTTGGCCTTAGATTCCACTTAAATGCAAGCACTAGTTTTGGCACCATTCGACCCATGAATATCCAGTTCTGCTTTAACAGGCGCATTTTAAGAACTATGGGACCTGGACCTTACGAGTACCTCATAAATGACAAACCTGTCCAGCTATTCACATTGCCTAATCATCAGATGACAAGTATCCACAACAAGGACAACTGGCTTTATGAATTGGATTAGCCTATGGGACCTCTTTCACCTCAATCAACACCACAGAACTACATGTACGACAGTGATCACATCTCTGAAGCACACGATTATATGTACTATGAGGATGCTGTATCAGAAGCTGAAGTAGACCCTACGACTCCTCCGCATTATAACACCTATCCTGAGCCCATTCTTGAGGAGACCAATGACAAAATGGATATTGTTCTGCTCCGATTGGACAACGTTGACGCAACTCTGACTACTGTAAAAGACGACATCGCAGGCATACACAGCGAACTCGTAGTCTTCATGGACTTAGTCTGTGACCAGCTCGACTACTACGCACGGAAGTTCGATGAATTGAAGGCACGAAAAGACTAGATATTAGCTTTAGTTTAGTTTAGTTTAGGTTTTTCTACTTTCCGTCAGTTTTCAATTATTTTGATTTTTGCATTGTTAATCTCTTTATGTATTACATTACAATCATTTTAATTAATTGTTATTTCAAGTATAGTCTTTATTCATTTATTCTGTTTTTATGCTATTCTTTGTTTATTGGCCGCTATAATACATTGCCATATCATTTATAGGCCTAAAAGTCATTGCAAGAGCACCCTCAAAGCAAAATTCTGCGTTCGGTAGATTTTGCTGGTGTGACGACCGTCATAGAAGCCTGATGACCGTCATGCGGGTGACGACCGTCACGAGCCCAAAACTATTATCTGATATAACAGGGGTTGCGTTTTCTCTCCCACTCATCTCCTTTCAACTTCCAATCATCAGAAACTCACACCCCACTCCCAATTTTCGTTTTCCCCACCTTGCACCATATATCCCAACTCCCATCTCAACTTCCTACTACACTTCTGTCACATTTTTCCCACTTCACAGAACAACTCAATCCTCCAACAATGGCGAGAAACAACGAAACCCCAGACCTTAGCAACATTGTGTTCAGCGACGGTGACTCCGGAGAGAGACAGCGGGCCAACTACATCGCATTCCATCAACGGTCGCTCCAGCCGACTCATTATCCACATATCCCATCGCTCACGGAGCTCGGACTCCTTGAAGGCGTCACTTGGATGCTTCAAAGAGCCGACATCTGGAACCTTTGCACCAATCCACTACCGACGTACGAACAACTCACCCTCGAGTTCCTAAGTTTGTTCACCTACGTCACTTCCAGCGGCGACCTCAGCCAACACTCCGGTGCCGCATGCTTCCGGATGTTCGGCACAAACTATCAAGTGAACCAGAACCAGATTGCCGCCATCTTACAACTCCCTCGTGGCGACAATGCTCACCGCCGCCTCACTGATCAGTTCCAGCACGAAGCCTTCGCGCTCTGGTACCAGTTAACCGGCATCAATGCCGATGGTTGGAATTCTCTGCACGTAACGCATATTCACAACCCGACCATCTGGTACTTCCACCGAGCATTGAGCAACACCATCTTCACCCGGGATAGCAACCATAAGGTGAACTCGAAAGAGATCTTCTTTCTCTGTTGTGTCTTCAACAACGAGCCTATCAACGCCACTCCGTTCCTCCTGGCCCACATTCAGGAAAACTGTAACCGTGGCTCCAAGCCATTTTACTTTGGCGGGATTGTCACTGCCATTGCACTTGGGCTGAACCTCGGTGACCGCCTCCAACACCTCCATGCCATCCCCTTGGTGTTCCTTGACGCCGACCACTGCAGATCCTCTCACCTCATCCGTTCCAGAGCCGATGGCAAGTACCACCCGGTAGTGCGTGGCAAAACCGTCCGAAGCATCATCCTTCCATCACGCACCCGGATACACCCAGAGGATCGTACCAACTGGTTATTTGACCTCACTGCCCCTCCTGCTGTCGCTGCTCCAACTCAGGACCACACCCAAGGTTCTGACGACGAAATCCAAGCTGAGTTGGACAGACCAGAGCAACCGGAGGCATCGCAACCACTTCCTTCTGAAGGTACATCCTACCGCCGCCGCCATCGTCCAGAGCCTGACTACTCCGAAGCAGACCTCCGCCGCTCTCTAGACCAGCAGGCCCAGATACTCGCTATAATGCAGCAGCAGAATCAGCGAGCAGAGCAGTTCGAAGCTTGACATCGGACCCAAATGCAACAACTCCAAACCGGCCAAGAAACCATTACTGAGAACTTGGCGAATCTGACCTTGCAGTTCGAAGGACTCTGCGACTATGTCTATCATACCGGAGCCATGAGTTTCAAGGACCGAGTCAACCAGGTCAGAGCCAGAGGACGCGAGCGAGGGCGTGATCGCGACAGAGGTCGTGATTAGTTATCATTTTCCTTATTTGTTTACTATATTTTCAGTTTCTTTGTACTTACATTTTCGTTGTATTTCCCTCTCGCATTCTTTCAAATCAGTAGAGACACTGATTGAGATAGTGTAGGAGCGGAGCATTTATTTCCCATTCCTGTTTACTTTTATTTTCGTAATTTCTATTCAAACATTTTCACGTTTTAGCAAATAAAAGCTCGTTTATATATTCTTTTTCCGTTACGCAAACATCCCCACGTTATTCGACGTAAACAAAAAAGTTTCGTTCGTTCCTCAAAAGCAAAAGCATCATGAGAATGCGCCCAAGTTCAAACCAAGTTTTGAAACTCCGAGGAGACGACAATTCTAACAAAACCAGTACCGTCTTGACACCTTAGATCTCCGGTTTATGCGAGTCGGTTTCACTACCTACGTGTACCAAAGTTTCAAGTGTCTACGCAAACTCAGCCCCAAGTAGTTTATACTAGCAGTCAGCACCATTCTAAAACACTTCTAAGCGAGCAACCAATGCAAATAAGTGTATGATCTCCAAAAAGATGAAAAATCATGAAAAGAAAGCCATTTAGCCAAAATATAAAGACACGTTTCCCTCTAAGTTAGGTGCTCCTCACCCGAGCATTTAGCCCAACGGTACGAAAACTCATTGAAAAAAATCAATGATATAAGCGCATGATCAATGAAAGAGATCAAAATAAAAATGAGATCATATTCACTAACAGGTCAACTTGCCATGAAAGTGTATGGACAACGGGCTTAATGTGATTGCGCTAGAACAAACAGGGTGAACTTGCCGCGAGAACCTTGACACCAAGCTACAGTAGCATGACTGGGACCGATTCGCATAAGAAGGAGACCTCCGAAGACTTAAGTCCAGTGTCGTCAACGTACTCGTTTTGTTTTTACTAAGAATCTCGGTTTTTCCCAACTTTGCGAACGAAGAAGTTGCCTCGTGCTTGCCGACTTTTTCCTGTTTTACTTGAGGACAAGCAAAAATTCAAGCTTAGGGGAGTTTGATAACACGAAATCGTATATATATATATATATATATATATTGATGCATAATTCAACTGATGTTTAACTGTTTTCGATCCGATTTCGGGTTATTTCCGTGTTATTTGTCTGATACTTTGCAGGTATTTGATGATCACGCCTAAACAAGGCAATATGAAGAAAAGAAGCAATCACAGATGAAATATGGACGAAAACCGGATGAAAACAACATGAAAAATGCAGAATGCATATTTTGCTGCTGTGACGACCGTCACAGCTCCATGACGACCGTCACACGGGTGACGATCGTCATGCAGGCAAAAACGCCCCACTTCAAATGCACGTGCAAGAAGCAGTTCCAAGTCCCAAATAGTGGACCACTACTCCCTGATAATTTTGCCTCAAAGTCCACCTTCTTCAAGTTATAACCGTTAGAATTCTATTTCTATAAAAAGGGAAGAAGGGGAGCTGAGAAGGGGAGCCGCATTCAGACAACGAAGTGCTGCCAATTTATCTTCAGAGCAACATTTCCAGTTTTTCTATTCTTATTTGTTTCTCTTTTCTTTTTCTGCATTCCTTTGATACTCTGTAATTCTTATTTCCCTTGTACGATCAATTGGCATAAAGACCAGAATCCTGCCAACATTTGTGGAGGATCTGCCCAAAGGTCAATTGGAATATTTACAGGTTTCTAATTTTAATCGTAATTTCCATTTTCATTATGATGCATGTTATTATTCATTGTTTTCATTCATGTTTTACCTTTCCTAAATCCATGTCTAGCTAAATCTAAGTAATCGGTATGTAATAATAATTCGGAAGGGATTTGATAATAACCGGTTGAAAACTTTCCTTTTCAAAAGTTGTTTACGGTCTGAGTGTTTAAATTTATTTACTGAATAAACTTCGTCGCGAAAGCGAGAACTTATTTAAAAGTAGTTTTGCCACGAAAGTGGGAAATTAATTAAGGTACAAACCAACAAGCGAAAGCTGCGGCAAGACCAGATAGTAAACACTAGTCATTTGTTTTAATAACAGCGAAAGCACTTTAAAATGAATTAAAACTTAGAGATTTCCAAAAAATAGTTTTAACCCCGAATGGGACACGAAAGCGTACGTTTGGCCCTTAGAATTATGATTAGCGTCAACAACCATCGTGAGACGAGAGTCTTCAGATCACTATTTTCTGCTTAAATAAACTATGAAAAATATTTCATATACCGGTAACTTGTCAAATCCCCGAAGAACATAATTACTGCATATCGATTCACGTAATTATAATTTAAATAACCTTTTTAGTTTCCTTTAGTGACAATCTTATTCCCTTAAGCATTATCTACCTAGCTAAACATAGTAACTCCCGAGAACACTAGTTTGATTACGAGTCCCTGTGGGATCGATATCTTTTATTACTACGCGATAGATTGTGCACTTGCAGTTAAGTTGTATTAGACATAGAAAGTCGCGATCATTGCACCCTAGTGTCAATCGGTTGCACCCTGTAAGTTTTTCATTCTTTCGCTTTTGTTTTGTAGTGCAATCGATTGCACCTACTATGAAATCAATACTTTCATATTTTTAAGTGGTCCATGGGTCTTTAATCCTACAACTACCCTACCAACATACCTATGATCATTGAATGTTGTCTTTATCACTTAACCTTAGTTTCAAAACTTTGACCATCAATTCTCATATTTCCAAAGTCTTAATCATCAATGTCTTTACCCTTCACTACTCATCTTCCATATTAAACACTCTATATCCCTACATATTCTCTCTTCTATAAACCCCACTACATCTAAACCAACTTCTCATAACCAACTTCATCATCTCTCCCAAAACCTAAACTCTACAAATTTGATTCTTCCTCAAAAACCCCAAAGCCAACCTTTCATCATCTCTCATGGCTTCTCGTCCAAAAACAAAAATCTCTGCTTAAAGCAAAGGCAAGGCTCCAGCATCATCATCCTCGGAGACTCCACTCGTTCTCCAACATCTCTCCGATGAACAACAAGAGAGATTTATAAAGTACTTTCAGAAAAAGGTTGTCCAAACATCCAAATACGGTATTCTCTCATCTTTTCCTGAAGAATGCTTCTCCTTTCAAAATTCGCTAATTGCATGTGGCTTGGAGTCTTTGATTTCTTCATACGGGTCATATCATTTGAATTTAGTAAGGCTGTTTTATAGCAACTTATGCATGTAAGAAGAAAAAATTGTCACGTATGTTAGAGGCAAGAGAATGTATCTCAACTCAAAAATCATTGGAAGAATCCTAAACATTCCAAGTACCGGTGGGAGACTCTATGATAAAGAAGATGAAGTTTGGGAAGATTACAACAAAAGGGAATTTTACTACAGTCTCAGAAGAATGTCGGAGGCAAAATTTCATGCCAAACGTGTCAGATCATTAGGCGGTATGGAACTCTCTCGAACCTCTTGGTCAACAGGTATTTTCAGTATTGATGATAGGCTGTTCCATTACTTTATGGTCTACATTATGTTTCCAAGGGCTGGAAACCATTGCATTGTCACTGACTTGGAAATGCAGATTTTGTATGCACTTAAGAGAAGCATTCATGTGAGTTGGGCTTACTTAATTTTGGTTCATATGATGAGCTTCAACGCAAAATTAAATTTTTGCCGTATGCATGGTTTATTACCAAGATTTTGGAGCATTTTGAAGTGGATCTTGAAGGCTTTGATATGTGTCTCATGGACTCAACTGCCAACAAAATCTCCATAAAAATGTGGACTCAAGGATGGGTGTCAAGTATGACCCTCAAGCAAAGACAATTATTTACCTTAGTGAAGGTATGGCTGGAAATGAACAAGAGAATGAAGACGACGATGATGTTCCTCCTCCACCTACTCAATATGGCCCTAGTAACCAAGAACTTATGGACTTCATGGCCCAACAATTTGGAAACCTTCACACTTCCATCAACACTCAATACAATGCCATTAATGAGTCAACCACCAATAGGATCAACAACTTTCAAGAGGCAGTTAATCAACATTTCTCATATCTCTATTCTCACCTTTACATTCCACCATATAATCCATCAAACCCGACTATTCCCCCATCTCGTCCATCACCACTCCAGTAATCTTTTCCAAACCAACATACATTTGACCCCAACATGGACCTTTCCTAAATTGTGTACATGTTTTTTATGTTTATCTTTCGTATCTATGTACTTTTTAATTCGGCACTTTTTATTATCTATGTACTTTTGGATTCTGCACGTTTTCTTATTTATTGTACTTTGCATTTTCAATCTATGACTAGTTGTTATGATACTTGAATTGTTGTCTCTTGTGTGTGTGTGTGTGTGTGTGTGTGTGTATATATATATATGTTTTCTTTTATCCATCTTTCCCTTCTTTTTGATAATGTCAAAAGGAGGAGAAGGGTGTTACTCTTTCTTTCCTTGATCTTTTAGGTACAAATGCAAAGCTACTCTAAACAAAATCAAATTCTCTAAACACTTCACAAATTGAGGGGGAGATCTATATCTCAGGGGGAGAAACTTGTCAGAAAGAACATCGCAACAAAAGAGAATGCTTTGTCATCATCAAAAAGGGGGAGAATGTGAAATCAAGCTTCTCAAGATCAACTTATGGTTTGATGAAGACAAACCACTTGACAAAAAGGCAAAGATGTTCAGTCACTTTCAAGACATTAGAATCAGGACAAATACTTGATATGAAGAATAATCTCATTGGAAGGTATAATGAAAATCTTTATCAAGTATTTAAGTCCTAGTTGCTCAAATAATAAAAAAAAATCGTTGCATTACTTTTTTACACTTTCACAAGCTTCTATTTGCAAGATTTTTCTAAGTTTTTGCCAGAGCAATCGATTTCACTCTTGGAGCATCGATTTCATGATCAAATTTTTACTTCATTTTGGCTACTGTTTTTGTGTGCAATCGATTGGTGCTTTGGTGCAATCGATTGCATACATGAAAAATCTTCTTATTTTTGCTTCTATTTTAGTGTGCAATTGATTGGTGCTTTAGTGCAATCAATTGCTCAGTTCAAAATTCAAATTTCAAGTGTTTTTTATGCAGGTGCAATCGATTTGTGCTTTAGTGCAATCAATTGCTCACTGAACGTTTTTGAAAAATTGTTCTGAAAAATTACACCTCTTACCATTCTTTTATGAATTATTTCCATTGAATCATGACAATTGTTCATCATATTTTCTGAAGATTTGCATGATATTTCAAAGGGGTGCTTGTGACTTATAAATACCTAAATTTTCAATTTTCAAAAACAACCTCTTTCAAAAATCTTTACTAAACTTTTCATCTTTCCACATCTTGAATCAAGTCATCTTTCATAAGAATTTTCTGCATATTTTCATATCTTTTGAAAGAAAATTCTTGAGCAACAAAGTCTTAAATAGTTGTGGAAATCATCATTGAAAGAGAAGATCAATCATAGGATTGATAAACTTTTTATACACAGATATCAAACTCATTGTAAATAAAAGATTGTATCTATTCCCCTTGCTATTCAGGTTTGTTGAAAGCAAGTGTGTGCATTGAAGAGGATTGTTCTTCTTGCATTTAATGTTCAGATTTTAAAGGTGTTAAGAGCCTGTAATCTACCTATAAGTTAGAAAGTAAGTTGTACGCTCAGTCTAACTATAGCGAAATCTCTTTCGGTGTGAAAGGGGACTGGAGTACCTTCGGAGTGTGAAGGGAACCAGGATACTTCTCTGTGTTATTTACTTTCTGCATTTTACTGCTTCCATAACCCCTTCATATTTCAAAGAAAGTAATAACTTCATTCGATAAAACTAGAAAATTTCAAAGAACCTAATTCACCCCCTCCCTCTTAGATGCAACTCAGACTATCATATTTCCCCCCAGCAGGAGTTCAGGAAGTTGTTTTCTCCAACCAGGTTTGAGATATACTCCCCATCGAGTGTTCAAAAGTTGACTACACCAGACCAGATAGTTTTGGTTTGCACATAAGTAGGTATTTAGCAGGGGACTTGTTGAATTCCTCTCCATGGCATAGATTTTGTTTTCCCCACAGAACCTTGGTATCTACTTTCCTCATCAGACCAGGAAGTATAATTTCGCCAGCAATAGTGTGCTCTTATCCCTAGCAGGGCAAGTTGAAGGATATTTCCCCAACAACAGGGTAAGCTTAGTATTGTTCCCTAGCAAGGTTTGGTACCATTAAATTGCCTCCTCAAGCAGAGTTTGGTACTGAATCTCTCGACAGGTAAATCAACAACGGTTGATATCTCCGGAAGATTCCAAGCCCAGTCATCATTGGCACTTTAATGTATAAGATTCTTGGGATGATTTCCCAGCAGGCATTACTCATAATTCCTAGCAGAGTGAAAGTTTTCTTTGGGCTTTATGTTCAACAAAGGTAATATATTTTAACACAAGGTTGTCTTGGAAAATGACAGGCCTAATATTCATGTGTAGTAGGAAAGGTAAAAAGGGGCAGAGATTTTATTCATGTGCAGAGGAAATATATTCATGTGCAGTATGGAGTATCAAACTCAAGAAATGGAACTATGGCAGAGATTTTATTCACAGCAGAGGAAATAAATGGATTTGGATTTAATATCTGCAGAATGTGCTAAAGATGTTTGGCTTGATATAAAATTATAAGTAAAAGAGATTGCTATATCCGCTTTAGTGAGATTGCTATATCTTCTTTAGTGAGATGAGGAAAAGGTTATGAACTCACAAATTTTGTAACATAGAGAGCTTTGATATAGAAGATACTATCTGCCCTGTCAATCCACTTGAAGACAAATTCCTGATCACATTTCCAAACATAATTTCAGTGGAAAATCAAAGTTTTTCAATCTATGCATATAGTTTATTTAATGGATTGAAAACTTACAAAGATGTGATTCTTGGAGGGTTATTGCTATCACCAATACTACAGTTTAGACCTTCCCGCATATACTTCACAGGACCACATGGATCTCCTTCCCAATTTCTAGCCACCCCATAAGCTTTCTTGATGCTTGTGATAGTATTAACTAGTATTTGATATTCAAAAGGATTTCAAACCAATTTCAAAATGACACAGAATCACATGAAAATTTAAATGACTAACATACCATCATCCTGGTTTGTTTCTGATAGTGAGAAGTCTATTAGTTTATAAACCTCAAAGGCATTGATGATAGGTGGAAGAGTTGAATTTTGTGTCTTAGTAAGTGAAAATATATACTTTCTGGCTCCAATCAAAGTTACTGTACTAAATATGGTATCTACTGATTTGTATGCAGGTATCTCAGGTCCATACATAAGTACTCCATTCACAGTGATATTGAATGCTCTAGTTTCATTTTCAGCCAGCTTCTCAACCTCAGTGAAGTGCAAATATGAGTAGTATTGGTCATTTAGATTATCTGAATTCCAATTAAATTGTATAGGAGCACTTTCATTAAATGGTGTAACAGCAGTGCTCATAACAACTCCTGGTGGTTTATAAATATTCCGAGTTAATATATCTTCATTGCCGCTTAGTTGTTTCATGTCGAAGTATATTAAATACAGAGCAGCATATCATAAAATATGTGAAGAAGGTTAATGTCCTTACAAGCTATGCCCAGTCTGGAGAATAACTTCGGGAGCCATCCAATATGGAGTACCCTTCATCGACTTGGCACCAGACATGGTAGCCTAGAATAAAACAATGCACCTCTTAAACAAGGATACAAATACAATATCATTCACAAAGGTAAAGCGTACGCCGTACATATAGTGCCATAATTGTAGAGTGGCAGATAAGAGTATTACCAGCTCAACGACCTGTTTGGATTCTCCAAAATCTGCAAGTTTTATGCATCCTTTATTATCTACAAGAATATTGGCCCCCTGAAATTAATATATACTTGGACATCAGTAGCTGAAAAAGAACCAAGCTTACATGCATATCAATGAGATGATACAGAAAGCAACCTTAATGTCCCTATGCATGATTCCATTTTTGTGCAAGTACTCGAGTCCAAGCAATATCTGCTTCGTATAAGTTCTTATGACCTGTTGAATGAATTAGTGAAAATAGTTGGCATAAAAAATCACTAAAGTCCATTGGTTCAGTAGCTAGAACTTACAGCCTCAGGGAAAGCTCCAAACTTCCCCAACAGTGAAGATATGGATCCACCCGGAACAAACTCGAGGAGAATATTTAAGGTATCTTCTTCTCTGACCGTACCCAAAGAAATTCTGAATGCGCAAGAAAATGCTAAACAACTAAAAAAATCAAACCAGGTCATTAAAGAAATAGCAAATGGAAATCTCTAAGTTGAAGGAGATCAAAGAGAAACTTGAACGAGAGTTCTCTGTAAATGCTGAAGAAAGCAACGCCCTCCAGCTTGAAACTCGCCAAATAAAGGATGATATGCAGTTCTTGAATGAGAGATATCAGGCTATGCTGGAACAACTACAAAATTTAGGTTTGAATCCTAATTCTCTTGCAGCATCTGTGAAAAAACTACAAAATGAGAACTCAATGCTAAAAGAGGCCTGCCAAATGAGAGATATCACATATATTGGAAAAAATTGAGGGATTGGAAAGTTCTCTTATGAGGTCGACGTGTAGAAGACAACAACACCAGCTCTCTTAAAGAAGTAGACATCAATGCCGCCACGACCACTAACTACCCTGATTAGGCTTCCCATGCTGTCGGGACTACCGTATCCAATCTGCACAAGACAACTAGAAATCATCCGCAACTATTGATTTTGAAAATTTGAAAGATAACGAGTCATATCATGGTGTTGGCTTACTAAACTTCAATGACTCAAGGTAATGCTTCAAAGTTGTAGCTTAGTAATGGAATTACAGTTACAATACAATCGTTGGTACTGTAGCGAATACTTCTACTAATTGGAACAATTAGTAGAGAAATCAATAAATATTAACATAATATACCTCAAATCTTGGAAAAACTATAAGTCGCAGAGTAAAATCCTGTTAACAAAACGAACAGTGCGCGACCGTGATAAGCTTGACGACGTCACTTGGAGTCGTTGGGTGTGAGAAGCGCAAGATCAAATTGTGTTATTGATGAAAAGCTGGGTTGTGTCAAGGTTGCTCGTTTCCACTGTTGTCGCCGCAGATGCTGGAACTTGTGCGTGAGTTTGAAGAACTATAAGTTGATGTCTCCACGATGGTTTAGAAGGCGTTTGGGGGTGGCCCTTTCTTCGTATTCGCAGTGTCGGAGGTTGGCGGCGACGAGATTGGGGTTTTGATTGAGTGAGGAGGATAGATGGTGAGGAGCAAGGGTTATGAGGTGGGGATGGTGACGACGACGGCTGTTAGGGTTTGTTGTTGGGAGAAGAAAAATGGGGATGAATTCAGTGACGGTGTAACGATGAAAAACAAAGAGGAGATGATAAGAGGTGGATGAACTTGTTCTTTTTTCTATTTTCTATTTTTATATATTTTTTATTCTAAAATGTGAGATAGAGATTAGTGATTTTTTTATATAAAATTTTTCTTACAAATGGTGGAATGTGTTAAATAATAATAAAAAATTTAAATATAAAAAATTATTTAAAAATATTTTTTTTTAAATGTGAGATATGTGTTACATGATATAATAAATATAAAAAATTATCTAACATATAATAGAATAATATATTATTATATTATTATATTTAATTTTCTTAGTTAATCAGTATTTTTATTTTTATTTAATAAATTTTAAGTTTATAAATATATTTAATTTATTATAAAAGTTATTCACATGAGTAGTTATGGTATATAATATTATAAAATATTTAGCCCTAACAATAAATAAAAATTTTAAATATAAAAAATTATCTAAAACATATTTTTCTCTAAATATGAAATATGTGTTAGATGATATAATAAATATAAAAAATTATCTAACACATAATATAATAATATACTACAATATTATTATATTATGTGTTAGATGATTTTTTATATTTATTTTTTTTTTAATAATGTTTAGAAGAAAATATTTTTTTAGTGGATAATTTTGGAGGGAAGATTGCCACAAAAAATTTGATGTTGCTAAAATTTTATGCAACATTGAATGAATGTAGCCTTTTATTAGAAGTAATGTAACAATTTAAAAATGTCCCCAAAAGTATTTAAGGGGACAATTATCAAACATTGCTAAAGAAATAGTATAATGACTCTCCAAAATCGTCCCCAAAAGTAGTTAAAAGCACATTTAACAATCGTTGCCAAACAAATAAAAGAGTGACGCTCTAAAAACGTCCCCAAAAAGTATTTTAGGCAACAATTATCAAGGGTTGCAAATATATTTTTGTCAACAGCCATAAATTGTTGCCTTTACGAATTTTAGGCAACAATTTTTACATGTTACCTAAAAAAGTGTTGCCAGAGACAACAAATGTTGTAGTGATAGTTTATTTTTTATCTTCTCAGCACTTCTCCCGTTGGATTGTTCTCTTGCATATCATAAGCATCTTTGCATTGCATCCTCCAAATGCGTAGAATTTCCATTTTGTATGGAGTGTTATGCCATAGAAAAATTCAAACATATGCATTCAAAACATAAGCCAAGTTTGATATCACATTTGCCAGACGTTTCCCCAACAGATAATGGCATAACTCAGGAGATCATGTGTTACGTTATCCCCAACAAGGTCATTGATGTATATGTTCATTTTACTTGCGCTCCCCTTGCAGAGTTGTCTTTCCAAACTTCTTTTATTCCCAGCGGAGTCATACTTTCTTTTCAGGTCGTAAGTTCGTTGATTCTACTTCCTGTAATCCTATCTGATCCCAACTCTTAGTTAGTCTTCTTTGATTTAAGTTTGCTTTCAGTCGGTATTCTGGTTATCCTAACTTTTGGTTAGTATCTTGTTATCCCAACTCTTGGTTGGTCTTTTTTGATTTAAGTTCACCTTCGGTTGGAGTTCTATTTATCCTAACTCTTGGTTAGTATCTTATTATTCCAACTCTTGGTTGGTCTTCTTTGATTTGAGTTCGCCTTCGGTCGGTGTTCTATTTATCCTAACTCTTGGTTAGTACATTGTTTATCCTAACTCTTGGTTAGTACCCTCTGTTTATCCTAACTCTTGGTTATTATCTTGTTATCCCAACTCTTGGTTGGTCTTCTTTGATTTAAGTTCGCCTTTGGTCGGTGTTCTGTTTATCCTAAGTCTTGGTTAGTATCTTGTTATCCTAACTCTTGGTTGGTCTTCTTTGATTTGAGTTCGCCTTTGGTCAACGTTATGTTTATCCTAACTCTTGGTTAGTACCTTGTTTATCCTAACTCTTGGTTAGTACTCTCTATTATCCTAACTCTTGGTTAGTACCTTGTTTTATCCTAACTCTTAGTTAGTACCATGTTATCCTAACTCTTGGTTAGTATCTTCTTATCTGTGACTTTTGGTTAGTCTTCTTTGATTTAAGTTCTCCTTCGGTCGGCATTCTGTTTATCCTAACTCTTGGTTAGTATCTTGTTATCCTAACTCTTAGTTGGTCTTCTTTGATTTAAGTTCGCCTTCGGTCGGCGTTCTGTTTATCCTAACTCTTGGTTAGTGTCTTATTATCCCAACTCTTGGTTGGTCTTCTTTGATTTGAGTTCGCCTTTGGCCGGTGTTCTGTTTATTTTAACTCTTGGTTAGTACCTTGTTTTATCCTAACTCTTGGTAAGTATCTTCTTATCCCAACCCTTGGTTGGTCTTCTTTGATTTAAGTTCGCCTTCGATCGACGTTCTGCTTATCTTAACTCTTAGTTAGTATCTTGTTATCCCAACTCTTGGTTGGTATTTTTTTATTTGAGTCCGCCTTCGGTCGGTGTTCTGTTTATCCTAACTCTTGGTTAGTACCTTGTTTATCATAACTCTTGGTTAGTACCTTCTATTTATCCTAACTCTTGGTTGGTATCTTCATTTTGTCTACATCCCAACTCTTGGTTGGTATCTTTTGGTTAACTTATCTATTACCTTTTGTGTTTGGTTGGTCTGTTGTATCAGTTTGCTATCCCAACTTTTGGTTGGTATTCACTATCTTTATCTCTCCACAGACTGCAAATTTCCTGGTTCTTTTGGTATTCAACCTCTGTGTACCTTGAATGTATGAAAGCCATTACAATCATCCCTTCAGGTCCAAGTTTATTGAATAGGGGCAGCTGTAACACCCCAAAATTTGCCTCATCTTTTCTTAATCTCTTGGCTTATGTTTCATATCATTTGCATAATCATTTGTGCATATCATTGGCTCTAAGCATGGGATCATGGTGTCTTGGTTGGCTCTCAAGAGGAGGGTATGATCCTCAATGCTAAAGCAAGGGTTTGTTCTCAATCTTACGGTATTCTCAAGCTTCAATGTTCCTTTCACTATCAAGGCATTGTGAAGGCATGGCTTCTCAAAGATTTTGATGACGACAAACATTCATCAGCTCAAGGATGGTTAAAAGTATTTCAAGAGTTCAAGATCAAGATTAAAGACCTTTATTGTCAAAGAATTATATCAAGACTTGATGAAAATTTGAAGATGGTTTTAATGCAAAGGAAAAGGTATAACATTTAATCTTTATATAGCTTATACAAGTGTTCAAAACCCTCCTCATTTTTTTGCTTGTTCATTGGAAAAAATATTTTGCATTTTGTCGCAAATGCGAAAAACACCCGGCGAAAAAACAGAAGAGTCGTCACTGAACGTTATTTATCCCAAAGAGAGAGAAAGGAAACGGTCGAAGAAAACTTGAAGAACAGGAAAAGACAAGGTTGTCGCAACCAAATCTTGGGTTCAAGAGTCGGTTACGCAAGGGAAAGATATTAGCACCTCTCACATCCGTTGTACTCAACAGGATCTACGCTTGTTATCTAATCAAAGGGTGTGTTTATCTATAAGCTACTACTAAACGAAAACGAGAATAAAGAAAAAAGAAAGAGACTCGATAGGACATCACTGCCCTGTGCCTATGTATTCCCTTGTGCAATAGGAAAGTCAGAGTCAACGTAGTTCGGAAAACTACGAGTGATGGGGGGAAGGTTGCTCGCCAAGACATCGTTGTCTTGTGCCTATGTATCCTCATCTGGTATGAGAAATCATAGCAAACATAGTTCGGGTAAACGAAACCACAGGTTGGTTAAGTGTTTTTTATGAGTGATGTTAAGTTACCATTCCAGCAGTTAGGGTCGAGGCTTGTTTGCGGTAGAACAAAAAAGTAACGTACTCTTTTTTGAAAATGAGGTTGGAACAACGATCCCGAAGGATAAAAAGTTTTGACTTTTGTTTGTGAGTTTTAGTGAAGTGAATTAGTTTACTTGGTGATCCACGTTGCACTAAAGACTATGACATAGGAGCGAATGCATTGCATATCGCCCAAAGGGCATACACTAGACACTCTAGACAAGTGAGGAGAAACCCCTCACTCATCACTTCCCATGTGCTTAAGGCTAGTAGCGTACAACGTTCATCGTATTTATTAGATGAGTTATAATGGTTTTGAGATGAGAAGAGAGACATACAAAAAGTCTAAGAGGAAACTTGGCCCTAACATTGTCATGCAAAATGGTCCTAAGGTCGAAATGCGAAAGGAGATTCTATCCTAATGTTAGCATGCAAAATATGTACCTAAGGTTGAGGTTAAAAGGGACTAACCTATATGTTATCATGCATGGTTTAAACTCCTAATGTCTATCCTACTCCAAATTTAATTGGAAATTAAATTGGAATAAGAGTCCCAAGGGAACATGCAAAGGAAAAGCAAAAAACAAGAAATCAACGCAAAAACAACAGCTACAACATCGCCTCCTGCACAAGACAACAATAAAATCCAGCATACAAGCAAGATAACATATAACAACACATGTTTTAGCATAAAAACAGGTGTGAAAAGCCAGGTAGCAAGCATGTAAGGCAAAGACAACATGCAAATTCAAAGCAAGAACAGTTGTGAAAAACAGGGCAGCAAACATGTTTGAATGCAATTAAACAAATGCAAACAACAATCATGGATTGGTATCATACAAGTATTAAGATGCTTTGATAAACAATTATAAATGATCAACAGTAATGCATCAACAAGAATCATCAAGATCAAGAATGCATTGTCGCATCACTGCGAAAAAGGGGTCGACAAAGACAGAAGAGTCGCCACCATTCGTTATTTATCCCAAATAGAGGGAAAGGAAACGATCAGAGAAAACCTACAAAAAGGGAGAAGACGGGTCATCGTAACCAAATATTGGGTTCGGGAGTCGGTTACGCAAGGGGAAGATATGAGCACCCCTCACGTCCGTTGTACTCAACGAGATCCACGCTTGTTATCTAATCTATGGGTGTTAATCTATCAAAAGGCTGGCTCACAAGGACAAAAGAAAAGTAAAAAGACTCGATAGAGCATCGCCGCTCTATGCCTACATATTCCCTTGTGCAATGGGAAAGTCAGAGTCAACGTAGTTCGGAAAACTACGGGTGAAGGTGGGGAAGGTTGCTCGCTAAGATATCGTCATCTTGTGCCTACGTATCCTCGTTTGGTACGAGAAATCAGAGCAAACATAGTTCAGGCTAACACGACCATATATTGGTTCAAATGTTTTAATTGAGTAGGGTTAAACCTTCGTTCTAGCAGTTAGGGATGATGTCTGTTTGCGGTAGAACCAAAACTTAACACACTCTTTCTGAAAATGATTTTCAAACAATCCCGAAGGATAAAAAGGTTTGATGCTTTGTTTTTGTGTTTTTTAGACAAGAAGTGAATTGAGTTAAGTTTGTAACTCATGTTGTGTAACACCTATTTTAATTATTTAGTCTTTTTAGTGTTATTCTATTTTGGTGTGTCCTTATGTGGGGGGTGTCTGAGTGCGTTGGTGGGTGCCCTTAGACTGTAAGAATTATTTAATAACTATAGAATTTGATAGTAATATAATATAATTAACAGTGGTGATAATTTAATAATTAATATTATTATTATTATTATTATTATTGGAATAAGTAATAAAAGTGGATTTTGGGAGAAGAAGAGAAGGAGAACACGATAAACAGTTTGGGAGAAAGAGTAAAAAGGAAGAGTAAGGAGAAAGAGAGGAAGGCTAGGGCTGCCAAATTCTTCAAGATTCCTCAACAATCTAAGCAATTAATCGAGGTAAGGGGGAGAAACTTATTGGGATTGGTATTTACATGAATTGGGTAGAGGGGATTCCTTAACCCCGTAGAGATTTTGAGGAGCATGATTTGTATGTTGATGAATTGGTGAATGTGTGTTTATAATTGTTACTGTTATGATGAATTTCGTGTACATTGATGTGTTTATGAGCATTGCTGCCATTGATGAAATTTGGTATGTGTTGTTGTGAGATTGGTGAGGTTCTGTGTAACTTCTGCAGTAGTAGTGATGAACATGAATATTGGTTCCGGAGAAAGTTTAAGGGAGAAAATGATTAGAGTAGTGTGTGATAGTTGTAGTAATGATAGGGCAGAGGATAGATGAATGAGTAGAAGTTTATGTAGGAAGAAAACCCATATAATACTCATGATTTAATGGATTTTCGAGTTTGGTGAATACCCTAACATGTGGGGATTGATTGTGGTAGCAAAGAGGGAAGGGTTGGTGAAAAATACCATTTTCTACATAATTTTTCGAAAACACACAGTAAGCAATCGATTGCACTAGTACAACAATCGATTGCACAGTAAAACAGAGGCTAAAATGTGAAAATTTGGGTCAAGCAATTGATTGCACTAATACAACAATCAATTGCATGCTGTATAAAAGTTGGAAATTGGAAATTTTTGTTCTGACGATTTTGGCCATAACTTTTAATCCGTAAGTCAGTTTTAGTTCCCGTTCGAAGCGTTGCCAAATATTTTTATATCCAATATGTTGGGGAGTCATTGTTTAATTAAATCTTAATTAAAACATGGATTAATTGATATGATTTACTGATTAATTACTTGGTGCTAAAAGGGGAAATTGTGTAGTATTGAATATTAATTGAAATAATTAAATTGGTGGTGTGATATATGTATGAGGTACGATGATGTGATCAGGGGGATCGTGTGACTTTAATTAAAATGATTAATTGATGAACAATACGTATGTATGATGTATGGTGATGTGATCAGGGGATCGTGTGCGCTTAGTGTGCTTGGATTTAGTTGTTGTACATTGGTGTGTATGATTTGATTTGATTATGCAATGGTTTATGTTAGGATATTGAAATGATTAAATTGGTGTGTAATATGTATATATTGTATTATGATGTGATCAGAGGATCGTGTGCACTTAGTGTGCTTGAGTTCATTTATTGTGCATTTGGTGTTATGCATATCATGGTGTTTGGTGGGATGAATCATTGCTCAAGAGGAGTGTATGTGATTCATCCGTACTCCATTGCGGAGAATGGTGGGGATAGATCATGGCCAAGGACGGGTGTATGTGATCTATCCGGGGCTCGACTGAATGAACCAATGAGTCGGTACCGCATACATGGGGTTGAGTTGCATAATTGCATTATGGTGTGTTGTGTTGATGTTGGACAGTAGGTCGTGTTTGATGAATGATGGGTGATGAATGATATGATGAATACCTTTATTTCATGTACTGTATTATCGATAATTTTGATAATGTTTTCTCACCCCTTTGTTGTTGATGTGGTATGCGCTTCTTCAGAGGTACAAATAATTCAAGTACTTAGATAGCTTGGATAGTGGTGTGCGAGTCGAGTCGTAGGATGCTCTGATACGTAACACGGGACTTGGGCATTTAATTGCTTTATGTTGAATTGTTTTATTTTCTGTGACGTATCAAGTTTGGTGAACCTTTTAATGAATGTTTTGTGTAATTTGGCAGATGGTCGTGAATGTTGACTAAGGATAATTTCCGCTGTTTTATTTTGAGAACCATCTAATGATGAGTATGTTGAGTTATTTGGATGTGATATCCCACTTTTGAAAGGAAACTCTGATGTTTAATTGAAATATTTATATTTAATTTAATTTTGGAAAGTGGGGTGTTACATGTTGCACTAAAGACTATGACTTGAGAGCGAATGCGTCGCATATCGTCCAAAGGGCATACGCTAAACACTCTAGATAGTATGAGAGGATGCCCCCCAACCATCATTCTTCAAGTACTTAAGACTCGTAGTGTACAACATTTATTATCCTTTATTAAGTGTCTTATGAAAGTTAGGAGATGAGAAGAGAAGACACAAACTCTAAGGGGAAACTAGATCAACCCTAATGTTATCATGCAAAATGATCCTAAAGTTGGGATTGAAAGGGAGAAGACTATCCTAATGTTATCATGCAAAGGATTGAACACCTAATGTCTCTCCTACTCCCATCTTAAACAGAGGGACCATGAATCCCGAGGGATCATGGCAAAAGACCAAGTAAACAACAAATAATCCAATCATAGATGAAATGAAGAATGAGAAGAAGTTGACAAGTCAAAAGTAATGCAAACATGATATGCAGAAATGTAAAGATGTAAGATTCAAATGATGCAACAAATGATTCAACAAAACAAATGAGTTAAACAAGTTGACTTGTACAAGTCAAGAAAAGAGTGAAATGGAATGGGAGAAGTAATACTTCTACAACCATTCAAACATCAATCACTTACACAAAAGCTAAACACAAAGCAAATGCAAAAGCCATGGTCAAGAGGAAGGATGGGAGAAAGAAATTTGGGCAGCAAGTGCATGTAAATTATATCAACCAAACATTTCAAATTGATCATACAAAAGAAAAGAACAAACAAGTGCAAGAAGTGACACATTATTCAAGACAAACTCAAAGCATGAATATGGATACCAAATCATCTTGAATAATGATCAAAGCACAAAGGGAAGAGGTGAATCCAATAAAGGAAAGCTCAAATCAAGATTGGAAACAAAACACAAACAAGAGTCAAGTCATGGTAAGTGAAAGAAACAAGGTTCAATCACTAATTCAACACTTGAAAAGAAGTAGAAATGTCTAACTTCTAAGTAACTTGCAAAACAAGTTACACAAGTGTATGACCTAAAATAAAAGGACCAGAACCTTAATCATGTTATAAATAAGCATCAAAGTTCATAGGGTGCATATGGGATCTATATAAGTCATCTCCCAAAGGAACTAGGTTAAACTAGTTTGTATGAACACTTCCTAAGATGACTTGTCTTGCAAGCTTCACCAAAAATAGGAAAAATGTTCAATAAATCTCAAATAAAAGACACAACATAGCTAAGTCAAGTGAGAAACAGAATCCAAAGTCTCAAGGCCAAATTCATCTCAAGGAATCACCAAATAATTCAGTTATTGATGGTGCTCCACCTTATCGAGCAAATGTCGAGGGACAAGAAAAGTCAACTCAAAGTCAACCAAAAAAATGATCAATCATGAACCATATCCACCCTTAAAGGCACTTCAATTCATCCTCTAAATGGAGAAGAAGCATTGATTATATGGGACTTGCATTAGAGGTTCAGATGAAATAGATCAAACAAGGTATGAACCATAAAAGGCATTTAATTGCAAAATTGAAATAAAATAGCAAATAGAAATAAAACCATAAACAAAAATCATAGAAAATTAAATAAAAATTTGAAATACCAGCAAATAACTTTTGTGGAATTTTTTTACAATTGGAGCTATTTTTAAAATTATAAAATGAAAACAGAAATAAAATAAAAAATAAAATAAACTAAAAGGTGAAAGGGGGTGCAAGAGGTAAAACCCAGATGAACTAAACCACTTGCAAAACGCATCTGGGCTCTGAAGGTTGGAGGTGTGGATAGCATCTTAAGCCCAATTCAAATCAACTCAGTTCAAAAATGAAACGCAACATTTCATTAATCCGAGTAGGATTTCAACGCATGTGTGGCACCTGGTCAAGCCAATTGGAAATGAACACACAAGCCAGTCAAAGGTTCAAAGGGCGGTGAGTCAGCTCAGCCCTGAAAACAAACCAGACGCCGAAGCTAGGGCTCCGGTCGTCTTCTCCGACCACCTCGCCGGAGACCAGGTCTGAAACCTCCATAAAAATGGTGGACTATGGTACCAAATGAAAGTTAAGCTCACAAGGATCTCAAATCCATCCATCAAAACTCAAAAAGGCTCATGAATAAGGAGAATCGAAGGCATGAAAAATTGATAGCATGATCTGAAACTTCAATATAATAACACATAGATAGCTCAAACATTTCCTACCATAGGTAGAGCTTCAGATGCAACCCAGAATGATCCTAAAACATGCCTAGAATGAGAGAAATCAGTGATAGAAACTTACTGAATAGAGCAACTCCGTTGGCTCTTCAAAGGCTTGCAAGCTTCACTTTATGGCTTCCAATTTATTCCTTAGACCCTTGTGAAGAAGAATCAAGCCTCAGTTGAAATTGATTTGCAATGAAATGTGTGATTCGAAAATGAGAAAAAATGAAGAATTTTTGATGTCCTCTTTCCTCTCACGTAAGCATCCAATTCTGGGCCATTAGGGCAAGTCCTCAACTCTTATATGATGGGTTTCTGATTGTCATGCATGCCCATAATGGTAGAATCATGTAGTTTCAATTTTTGACCAAAAAATTTATCTTTTGAAGCACACACGAGTCATGGCTTCTTTCACTCTCTTTGGGTCAGCAAATGATATTGTGTAGTGTGTGGAAAGGAAATGGATCATTTTTAGTCATGTACAATGAGTTTGTACAAAGTTTTGGTGCATGACTTTTTAGGCACAAATTTGAAAAAAAGTGGCCTATAATCTCCTTTCATGTTGGCACAAATGAGGCAATTATCTTTGTGGTCATGTAATGGTGGGAAGAGGTTCAAAAATGAAGCAAAACATGACTTGTACATGAAGAAGGACAAACCATGGCCACAAGTCCAATTTTACAACTTAAAATGTTCCACATGTTCATATAATCCATCAATCCTCATGAATTTTGAGTTCAATATGGAGTTAAGACCCTTAGGCACAAGTTTCATGTTGGTTGGAATTGCATTTGAAGTCCATAAGTTTATGAAAATGACCATTGAAACAAATGACCTATAATGAACTTTCCAAGAATACCCTTGCCTTGTGAAGTCCATAACTTGAGATGTAAAAATGATAAAAAGTAATTCTAGGACGTTTTGGAAAGCTAAGACCATGATGAATAACTTTCATGTTCACTTGAAGTTAAGGAGAAACTTGATTCTAGGCCAAAAGTGCCTTGGAAGTGAGTTGACTTTTAGTTGACCAAAATTCTCTTCATCTGAGGACCCCAACTTGTTGGCATCATGACTTGAGATGTAAAAACTCAATGAATGAGTTCTTGTATTAAAAAGAAATCTTGGAAGATGATGAACAAGTCCCATGTTTTCATGAAAGTGACATTGAGCTTGCATCATAGTGAAAATTGTCCTTGAAGTTAAGCACTAAAGAAGGGGATTTTACATTGAAATCATCTGAAACCCTAATTTAGTAACTTCTTGAGCTCTTGACTCTTCTTGATTTGATACTATCATGACATCCTAGATGTTTTAAGATGACTTCCCATGGCCTCAATGACTTAGAACCAAGTTGTAGACCCCCTTAAGACCACAATTGACCTTGGGTTGACCAGATGAAATCCTAGTTCCATGTCCTTTGACTGTGACTTTTGCACATGGATTGAATGACTACACAAACTCCACAATGACTCATAGAGTAATTAATGAGCTTTTAAACCATGTTTCAACCAAGAAAAATACCTCATGAATCCTTGAAAACCCTTTGATGATCTTCAGGATATGAGGTGATACCAATACACAAGCTTCCCTTCTCCAAGAGCTTTGAAACACAATCCTGATGGCAATGAACTCTTGATGGCTTGCACAAATTCCCTTGCTTGAGTTTGAAACCAAAGAAACTCTCCTCTTGAATGGCACAACAAAACTCTTGATCCCCTGTTAAGAACAATGCTATGCAAATGCAAATGCTAAAATGAAAAGAAACATAAGTCAGGTACAGGAAAAATGGTTGGTCAAATTTTGGGATACAACAGGGAGTTGTAACTTTCATTCTGTAGAGAGAAATTTGTTATAGGATTTTGTGTGGACCATTGTGATTGTTACTTATTCTCTTTGTTTGTCTGTAGTGATGAAATCTCTTCTAGAAGCACATGTTGTCCCCACTTGAAAATTTCACTGAACTATTATTGTTGTACAACCGTGAATTGGTGATTTTATTGCTCTTTGACTTATTCTGATATAAACTTGTACTATTCTTTGGTTTAAAAGGTGTGAATTACTGTAGTAGCTTATTTTAAGTATTGCCTTTATGATATTTGTGCTTATGTGATGACTTAGGGAAAATGATCTTGGTATTGCCTTGCTACATCTGAACTTGTTGGTATCACTGCTTTGCCACTAATTTAATTTCTTTATGAATTTTGTGAAATTTTCTTCTCTTCTTGTGTTGAAGTGGTACACGATGTTTGGATTTCATACTGCAAAAACAACAGTGTATTTCATTTGACTTTGGTTTTCATTTTTCTACTTGCATTTGTTTCTAACCCTATATGTTCATTCTCATTTCATGTACAACCTCTGAAGCAACTTGGCGACATGTTAGAGCTTGGAGTTTGGATTAATGAACTTGGAGGTTTTGACAAGAAACTAATGTGGTTTTATTCTACTTATTATTAATGTTGATTTCATCAAATGAGTTTGATAGTTACCACGCCATATACCTATGTATGCTTTGAATTATGCATGCCCTTTAAAACTCATGACTGACCTTATCTTGCATTTTTTGAAAATTCATATGTTTCAAATTGTATAATTGCTACTGTCATGTACCTGTATGGCTCAGGATTTTGCAATGTCAAGTTAGCTTTTTAATATTGCTTTTGTAGTATAGACTAACCATGACTTTGTTTTAATTTTCATGTACTTTTGTTGGCCTGATGGTTGGTATGAGCTTGTATGAGTAAATGGAGAACCCTATTATTTTGGACAATGGGTGAATGAAGACTTGGCATGGAGGCAATCTTGGGTAGCGAAGAATACTCATGGTTGCTTTGAGGCTTAGTATGACGGCTTGGAGTGAAGCAAATTATCATGGCATGGAGTTTTTAAACTTGTATCATGACCCCTTGAAATTGAGTCTCTTTGGGCATTGTACTTGCCTTGTAATTCCTAGATTCAATTCATTTGCTTTGCACTCTGTAATGACTTTGCAACTACTTTAGAACCAAAAGAATTTTGTAACCAAATTGTGGCAATATTCAAGTTTTGTAACTTTACATTCAAATGATGACTAATGACTTGTGAACTTCGAATTTTTAGCTCCTTAATCTTAAATTATGTAACAGTCTTGAAATTACTTCGAAATTAGTTGGACTTTGTGTTATTTTAAGCAAATATAGCCAAGGTTTGAAGGCATGTTATACTCGTGACCCATATTTTGAAGCAACTTGTATCTAGCTTGAAAACTTGATGTAGCTCAAATTGAACATGGCTCGGGATTTAAGGCAAGCATGATTTGAAACACCATAGTACAAATAAATTTGAATAACTCAATTTATGATTTGAAACAATCTGAACATGGCTTTGTATCATCTTTGTAAGAATTTACCATCTTGAATATGTAGCATGCCATGGTCCAAGCTTATTTTAGACTAGAACTTTGGCTTATGAAAACTTAATTCAAAAGATAAAACCATTTGAACATCCAAGCATGACTTTGAAAATCTTTATGAATTTAACTACAACTTCATCTTTGTTCACAATGCATCTCTTATGCCTTGACCACATTTTTGCTTATGAAATAATGGTACCATGAACTCCTTTAATAAATTCCCCATTGGATGCCAATTTGGATCCACAATAAACATACATTAAGATGCATAATCACTTTTTCGATCACTTTGTAGCAAAGCTATCAAAGATTTAACTTGTTTCCTCACATAACCTCAAGTCAATTTTGAAGTATGCCTCAAAACACATAGAGGAAAAGTTTGTAACCAAGTCGAAATAGGATTCAAACCACTTGAAAACCAAAGATTATGCTTAAAAAATCGACCCAATTACATGACTTATGCCATTGACCACGTCATAGCTGCTTGACCATGAAAATGAGGGCACATCCTTCCACAGGAATCCAACATACTTTTCAAGGGACTATAATCACAAAGAACACACACAAAACCTTCATGACCTAAATCCTAAAGGATCATGGCCAAAGGCCAGATGATCCTTTTGGGAAAGATCATGAAATAACACACATGCTTGGGTATGAGAGGAAGGAAGGGTAGGACAAATTTGGGGTATGACACACTCACTTTCACTATCCCAAGCTATGTACACTCTTCTAGTTTTTCTATACTTCTTATTTTGACCCTTGTCTTTATCATTCTTAAGTCATGGACAATCTAGCTTGTAGTGTTCGGGTTTACCATAATTACAACACAAACTCTTGGAATTTCCTTTTTTATGCTCATCATGTCTCGAGGAGTCAATTTGTCTTCTAAAATTTTTGAGATTGTTGTTTGAGTGCTTTACTTTGTTTCTCTTCATGTAGTTATAATACCTTTTAATAAACAACATTATTTTCTCATCATTCAACTTCTCATTATCACTAGACCCACTTTCATCATGCTCTTTTATTGAGGAGTTGGAACTAGAAGCCACAAGAGAAATGAACTTCTTTTCCACCTCTTTTTCTTTGTTTTTTTCTTTCTTAACTTTCTTCTCATGCTTATCTAAGCTAATGATCTCTTGCTCATGTTCTTCAAGCTTACCAAACAATGTAGTTGTATCCAATGTCAATAGATTGTTAGCTTCCTTGATGGCATTCACCTTAGGTTGTCATTCCGTATTAAGACATCTCAAAATTTTGTTAGTAGCAATATCATTGGAAATCAGCTTACCAAGTGCATTCAAATAATTTACAAGATGAACAAATCTCTTTTGCATTTTTTAAATGGTTTCACCATGCTCCATGTGAAAGAGTTTAAAATCTTGATTTAAAGTATTGATTCTTGCTTGTTTGACTTCATTTGTACCTTCACGGGCAACTTATAAAGCATCCTACATAGCTTTGACGGTTTCACATTGAGAAACATGGTGATATTCATCAACTCCTTAAGTGGAGGTTATAATATTTCTTGCTTTTCAATCACTATAACATTTTTTCTCATCTTCCCCATTTTATTGTACTTCCAATTTAGGCACAACAACACCATTTGCATTGGTCATGGTAATTTCAAATGGACCATTTTAGATGATGCTCCATACTTTTCTATCAATAGAATTGATATGGATAGACATACAATCCTTCCAATAACCATAGTTCTCACCATTGAAAACTGGCGGTTTATTATACGTCCCCTTTGGTCAAGAAGCCATAATTTAATAATCGAATTTGAAGCACAAGATAAACCGGTGCTCTTGATACCACTTATTTAATAATCGAATTTGAAGCACAAGATAAACCGGTGCTCTTGATACCACTTATTGGACGAGGGCAATGATCTATAATGGGGTGAATAAATCACCTAAGGAAAATTTTCTTATTTAAAATTTGTTTTAAAATATAAAAACTAAAAATTAAAAAATATTAAAGAAAATAAAAAATGCATTTAAACTTAAAAAAATTTAGAAAAACGATTTATTTTTTTCAGAATAAAAACAAAAATAAAGATATTTATTCCAATAAAATTAGGATTTAATTGATATTGACATAGTAAAATAGTTTTATATTATTATTTGATAAAAAAACAACCGTCTATCATATCATTAAAAAATCAAAAGTCTATCATATATTATTTTTAAAAAAAAAATCAGATGTGATGGAATTTATAGTGGTCGTTGATTAATAGTATAAAAATAATATTATTCATTTTCTCATAAAATTATACTAATTTGATGGTTTTTGATTATCTAGACAAAGACTAAATTAAAAAAAGAAAATAAGGAAAGAATCAGCGGTGTTTAAATGTGAGTGAAGGCTTACACACAGTCCTTCAAGAGTGAAGAAACCACTGTGTTAGCTAGCAAGGGTTTAAGAAAGTGTCGCTCTGGGTGGCAAAATCCGCAACATTGACGACGATGACAGACAAAGTGAGACTCCGATTGTTCTTCGACGATCCTAACATGCTCAGTAAGTCAAAGAAGAAAGAAGGGTTAAAACGTTGCTGGTTCCTTCTAAAACCCCACCTCACTACCATTTCCGATCTCACTTCCCATCTCCAAACCCTTTTCCGCCTCCACCGCACCTCCCCCGCCGGCATCACTCTTTCAGTATACATTTCTCATACTTGCATGCCCTTTTCGTTCCTCTTTTATCAAATCATTGTTCTGTTTGTTTGATTTATTGTTTTTGATTCAGATGGATGGCTTTGTTTTACCATCGTTTGAGTCCACTTGTATTTTGAAGGATAAAGACATTCTGTGGTGAGTTTTTTTTATCCAATGGTTGTATTGAATTTCCGAGGATGTTGTTAACTTGTTCTAGTTTTTATTACTTATATTATTGTGTTGTTTGCATGTGTATGGTAGTGTGAAGAGAAAGGGAAGTAGGTTAACTGATAGTAAAACTGCAATGCTGCCGTTAGAAGCTCGTGAGAATCAATCCATAGAGGCTCTGAACCTACTTGCAATTGAGGGGTTTCAAGAGGAGAAGCCAGAATATGAAACTGTTTCCCTAGATGATGAAGATGATTATGATGATGATGATGATGACGATGATCAACCTGAAGATGTGCTTTATGTGGAATCTAAATCTGATGTGAATACAACCTCTAAAAAGAGAAAGGCGTCGAAGAAGCTTAAGCGCCCTAGGTTTGTTTCTTCACATTTTCTAACTGTTGTGCCCTGCAAGGCGTCGAAGAAGCTTAAGAGCCCTAGGTTTGTTTCTTCACATTTTCTAGCTGTTGTGCCCTGCAAGCCTACAGAGTTGTAAAATTGTATGAGTTTTGTTGTTTATGATGCATTTTTGCTTTTGGGAGTTTCTGAATCTAGTTTCATTGAAGTAACTTTTGTAAGGATGCGCAACTTGTTTTTGGCCGAACTACTTGTTTTAATTTTCAAGTTTATATAACTATATATTACCTAGGGATATGCTTTTTGTAGTTATTTATAGTTTAGAATTTCTGTAGCAGTTATCTGTGGATGTATATATATTATTCAAGCTGTTACTTGTTAGTTTGATTCAATTATTTTTGTATTCAGTCAGAAGAAGATTAAGATGTCTACTACTGAAAACGTATCAGTCATTCCGGAGGTTGATGATGAGGAAAATGTAAGTATTAAAGACGGTACTCACCACCAGCCAAGTCCTGCAAAAAAGTCATCAAAAAAGTTGTCAAAAAAGTCTAGCAACCTTGATTTAGTTAAACAAAAAGACGACAAAAATGGGTCAACAAGCGATGAAACAAGGTGCTGCATTTTTACCAGAGATTTATCATATATCATATATAAGATGTTTGGATATTATATAAATATTCCATTTTCTAATCGTAAATTGCAGTGTGTATTTGTAAAGTTTTGTGCCAGACACTTAGCTGAGAAAATTTCAGGGACAATTTGTTGCATGCTTGGTGATCTTATATTCTGACCATTTTTTTGGTTTTTCTATCTACCTTTTTAGATTGAAAGATGCACTTTCATGAAGTAGGAAAACGGGTTTCATGTATAAGCTGTTTTATTTCTGTATTCCTACTATCAAATCCCTTATTTTCATCCAACTTTATACCCTTGATCCCCCACAATGACGATGCTTGCTTCCAGCATATTGAATGTAGAAATTTTTTTGTTTACCGTTTTTTCTGATATATTTCATGTAGGTCTCTTCAGCCTCAAGGTGAAGGCGAAACTAAAAAGGTACTGTTTTATTTTATGGTTTTGAATACACATTTAACTGAGGTTCTATTACCTTGATGAACTGATTTGGAATAGAGTAAATACTCAGATTGAAATAAATACTCAAATTGAGCTTCCAAAGATACACGAGGCATTGAGTTAGTCCTCCAAAAAGATATTGGACGCAAGTTTGGTCCTTTGTAGTGTAAATTCAGCATCAATTTGGGCTTCGATTGATGTCCTAAGAGATAATGAGGGAATAAATTGATGTCCATTTGAAACATTGGATTGCTAAATTGATATCTAAAATTCTTTGGAAGACTGGCTGTCTCCTGTGTATTTGGAGGATCAATTTTACTTCTGTAATAAACACTCCTCTCCTGAGATAATAAAACAACATATCCTTTATATTTAGATCAAGCAAGTATACTATAGCACTTGGAGACTAGTTGATGCTCATTAAATAAATTATTGGCGTTTTTATGGATCAACTTCCTTGCTGCTTCATATCACATTTACTAGCCAACCTCTTTACTGAAGTAGGGGTGTTCAAATTAATCCGCTTTAATTTATCGTTTTTATTTTATTTTATTAGTTGCCTAGCAGAGCTGCTCGGCGGAAAAAGGCCAAGAGAAAGTGGTTGAGGGAACTAAAATTAGAGAAGGGGAAGGAGAAGGAGAAGGAGAAGGAGAAGGAGAAGGAGAAGGAGAAGGAGAATGAGAATGAGAATGAGAATGAGAATGAGAATGAGAATGAGAATGAGAATGAGAATGAGAATGAGAATGAGAATGAGAATGAGAAAGAGAAGGAGAAGGTAATCTAATCTAGTAATATTACTGCAGAGGTCGTTTACATTTTATATGGAGATTGGAAATATGTTACTCTTGATACTACTTATTACTGAATTGCTGTATATGACGTTGTTTACTTGCTGGGTTATGCGGTTAATAGTCTGGTTAGTAAGATACCCACTTCATAATATTGCAAGGGTGGAAATCATACGTCAGTCTTATTGGGGTCACTTGTCTTTGGTTACCGTTTTCAAAATATATTTAATCTTATTTTTGAGGTAAAACCCCTTTACTGAAGTAGGGGTGTTGAAATTAATCCGCTTTAATTTACTGTTTTTATTTTATTTTATTAGTTGCCTAGCAGATCTGCTCGGCGGAAAAAGGCCAAGAGAAAGTGGTTGAGGGAACTAAAATTAGAGAAGGAGAAAGAGAAAGAGAAAGAGAAAGAGAATGCGAAAGAGAATGAGAGTGAGAATGAGAATGAGAATGAGACAGAGACAGAGAATGAGACAGAGACAGAGACAGAGAATGAGACAGAGAAAGAGAAAGAGAAAGAGAAAAAGAAAGAGAAAGAGAAAGAGAAAGAGAAAGAGAAGGAGAAGGTAATCTAGTAATATTACTGCAGAGGTCGTTTACATTTTATATGGAGATTGGAAATATGTTACTCTTGATACTACTTATTACTGAATTGCTGTATATGACGTTGTTTACTTGCTGGGTTATGCGGTTAATAGTCTGGTTAGTAAGATACCCACTTCATAATATTGCAAGGGTGGAAATCATACGTCAGTCTTATTGGGGTCACTTGTCTTTGGTTACCGTTTTCAAAATATATTTAATCTTACTTTTGAAAGAAAATATTATTGTCTTTCACATTTTCAGCTTCATCTGTATCAGGTGCTTGAAAAAGATGATCAACAATTACCAATCAAAGAAAAGAATTGCCTAGTTGCTGATGTGCATCAACAATCCGATGAAGAAAGTGAAGCAGAGGACGACATGGTTCCTGTGGAGATCAAGCCAGGGCACATTCGGTTCCAGTCTCGTGGAAAAGGTTTTTAAAGCACCCTCGTTGCTATATGGATTATTAACTAGCGTCTGTGTTTATTCGATTTTAGATTTGCTTTCCTGATCTGATTATATGGTGTACATATTTATGGTCTATTTGATGCAGGTCAAGCAGTGCCAGAGAATCAGTTCCCAGTGGTTTGTTAAACTTTCCTTAACATTTACAATTTCAGTTGTGTTTAACTTTTTGCCCAAAAGAGTCCATATCAAACATGTGATATAATTAATCTGCACATAGTTGTAGTGAACATTAGTATGTTTGCACCTGATCTTTTGTTTTGTTATTATATTTTATTTTATTTATTCATTTGGGTTTTGGACTATAGCTTGATGAAGGATATAAAGTTTTCCTGCCTTGAGTGATTTGAAATCCAATATTGCAAAATTTCCATAATAGACTTCTTGTTACTCTTAGGTCCTTTCCTAGGTCTCTGGGTAAGCTGTTCCTCAATATATCAAACTGTTCCTCAATATATCAATTTTTTAGCCCTTGATTGATTTTGTTCCTCTAAAACAGCTCATGCAATCCATATCTTAATTCTAACTGGAGGGCCTAATAGTTCAAATAGTTTAACTGACTCTGTTCGTTATCTACTCAAGCAATTTGGCCCACAATGTTAATTCCGTGCCTGGTTGATTATAAAGTCAAAACCTTGCAGAAGGAAAAAGTTTATCTTGGTGGTGTTTAGATTTCATGAGGCATGCCTACCATTTGATCACAGCATCCCTGTTGATCTATATGTTACATGGATGTTTCAGGACACATTTCAGTGGAGTGGTACTACCAGCAAGAAGAAGGGCCAGAAATGGGGTAAAGAGAGGACCTCATCCCATAAACAGGATGATTACGAGCAGCCCCGTCAAGATTTTCCTACTGTTCAGAATGCTGGGGAAAAAAAGACATTTGACACAGTAGATTTTGAAAAGCTTACACCTTATACAGACTTGCCGAAGGTTATTATTTTATTTGACGCAGTAGATTTTGAAAAGCTTACACCTTATACAGACTTGCCGAAGGTTATTATTTTATTTTCTTTCAAGTGTGTCCTTGTGGCATGTCTCATCCTGCCAAGCACCCAGTGTTGTCCATGGGGGATGGCGTTCCATGGCGGAGAGCCAAAATCCCGCCACACCTGGCGCTTTTTGGCGCCATATAGTGGATTATGGCGAAAAAACCGGCAATATCGGCCGATATTTACCATAGCTGCGAGCCCAAAAACTACCATGTATATCCGCCATAGTGGATATTTGATAGCACTGCAAGCACCCATGAAGTTAATCAACCAGCAGCCATGTGTTTGATGTTTTTTCTGCGGATTTTTGTTATACCATTCAAATTCAGAATTTTATTCTGTGCTATGAATCTGTAAATTTTGCTGCTTTTACTCCTTTGGTACTACGAAGTAGTTTCTTCATATATTGCAGGAAGGGATTGTTATTGCTTATCGATTGATTGAGTTATCAGAATCTTGGTCTCCTGAGATCTCCTCCTTCAGAGTAATTATCAAGTCTACTTTTGGACTATTTTATAAAAAACTATTTGTATCAGATGTAAGATGTACGCATTCATGTCCTTGCAGGTTGGTAAAGTAACAAAGTATGACAGTAAATTAAACAGGATATGGCTAGAGACAGTTTCAGAATTTCCATTTGATTTTAGGAAGAAAATAGATGACCTAGATGACGATGCAACACCTGCACAGTATGATCCTTCCCCTTACCAGGAAGATGGTTCTTTAGAGGTAATTTTCTTCTAAAAATCATTTTACGCAGTGGCTTATTCAATGGGGGTAATTCTTGCAAAAATTGGTGCCGATGTTTTTAGTCTTGCATCCTGTTATACAGCCCCACCAAAATAAATTAAATAAAATTTCATTATCCAATTGGCATGTGAGTTTTGCCTTATATAGCAAGCAAATGCTACCAAGGTTTATGTTTAGGACTAAATTTAAGTGCCATTCATTAATTATAATACGGTACATGGATTAAAATGTTTAGTTAATTTAAAATGGTTTTATTTATGCTACTGTGAACACAATTCACGTGTTGAATTGTGATTCAAGAATATTAAAAACAGCGCACAAAATTGTACCATCATCTTGGATTAAAAAGTCTCCAGATTTTGTTTATCTTCCTTTAGATGTATTTAATTTTATCTTACTCAATCCTGGCATTGCATATTGCATATACGCTTGACAATGAATGTCCAATAAACTTGTCTATTTGACAAAAACATGCTGCTTGTTTGCATAAAAATGAAAGTTTTTTCATTCTGCAGATTGATTATGTATCTCTTGCTGATGTTCGTATTATTAAGCATGGCCACTCGAATTTGGCAACTGTAGTTGCTTCTAACGATGCTTTAGTAACTCCAACAAAAGCAACTAACAATAGCACTGATGCTTTGGTAACTCCAACAAAAGCAACCAACAATATCACTCATGAAAAACGTGTTGGTAATCAAACTCCTGTTGGAAGCTCGAAGCCACAAAAGGAGGGCCATACCCCTGCTAAAGGTAATGTACATTTTACAATTCTTAAAGTACACGGTTTATTGTATATAAACATGAAAACATCTTGATACACCTGCACCATACTTACGTACGGAGATTCTTTTTTTACAGAAAATGGAGAAGTTAATGTTTGGGATGAAATCAACGAAGCATTAAAAGCAAAGAAGGCCAGGCTGTCGCAAGGGGATTGTTGGAAGAAAGATGATATTTCAAGCAATAGGCCATGGTCTCAGAGAGCCAAATGCAGCGCACTGGGTCCCACAATGGCACTTTTAAGATCACAGAATGGCTTTAAGAAATAATCAGACAGTTGAACCTTGTTTAAGATGCTTGGTCTGTATTACATGTTTTTTTGGGGTATATATATATATGAACAAATTACCCATACTGTCATCTGTAATGAATGCTACATGTCCTGATTTCAGTATGCTACTGGGAAAAATGTTTAGGGTGCTTATTTTTAGTCCAGCTTTTGGTGTCAGTAGGTGTATTCCTCCTGAAAATGAAGCAGAAAATTGAATCAACTTCTAAACAAAATCTGGACATGGTCGCATCTAAAGTGACAACATAATTTATTGCTGTTAGTATTTTTGCATAGTTAGTTGGCCAACTGAATTGTATATCATATAATGCATTGGATTTAGACAAACACAAACTAATAGTTGGCTGTGAATCAGACCAAGCATCTTAAACTAAATCATTGTTCCAAATAATCAAATTGAAACTTTATTTTGTTTATCAGTGTAAACAGTGACCGTTAACTGATGGTATTAACATTTTACAACATTCAATAAGTGATCTTTCATACAGCCTAGTTCTGCTATCGAATCATGTAAAGGTTATTTGATTGGTATACATCAATTTAAAATTAGTGATTGATGGATTGCTGTCTTGCTTCGTCTCATCATTGTGGCAATAATACTAAAAAGATGAATAAACAAGAATAGGAAAACACCTGAAGCACTTAAAATCAAGAGAAAGATAGGCTCTATATCCCACTAAATTTAATATTTTGTATATTTATATATTGGTTTGTACTTCCAACAGAATCAGTGCACAGCATGCATACAATCTTTATTGGGCATGTACTGAATAGAGTCTGAGCGTGAGTGCAAATATACATATAGAAATCAGCCAATTCTGGCTAAACTGATTCTATTCATTTCTCCTCTACTTCAAGCTCAGCCATCATATTACATAGCATGATACCATGATCTTCTTTAATACTAATCTCACTCTGCTGTTCAACAGCTGAACTAATGATATCATCATCTGCTATTAGCCATTTCCTACTGTTTTCATTATCAGATTTATTGTAATTATCGTCTTTCTTAACATCTAAGTCAGGCAAATGGAATGACTGTGATCTTACCAGGTTCTTATGGACTTTAGAGGATTCTTTGACAGAGGGCAGCAACATCCGAGGCGGTATATTACTCCCTCTACGCTGTGCAATAGAGAGAAAAGATCCTTTTGATGGCAAATATGAGTTTTCCCCTCCCAAGGTTTGATCAGTCGAAAATGACTCTGAAGGTGAAGATAGAAGAACTTCTTTGTTAAGTAAAGAGGAACTTGTTGAGAAAGACAGATCCTTAACATACAAAGGTTCAATTGATTCCGGGCCAGATGGTGATGGCTGCTGGGAAGACACGAACGACAAGTCTGACCAATTAGTAGAGGATGGCGAAAATGTAAACGAACTTGCGTAATCGGAACTTGAAGGTGAAAGTGTTGGCGACTTGGAATTGAATTTTGGGCTGCTGCTTAGAAAACCACAGGGAAAATAACTGCCACAGGGAGATAGTGGCGGCAAAGAAGAAACACCAGGATCAGATTCAGACGAGTCCATGGTTTCAACAGTATCTTTTCCTCTGTCCAAGCTGGTTAGATAACATTCAAAGGAATCCGGGGAGCCACAGTCACTGGGATGATTTGATGACGGTGACGCAGACAAGGGATCGTCATCATCAGCTCCAAAATCTTGTTTTTCTTCCTCCATAATCACATCACACTTCCATTTGGGAGATGTTAAGATTTCTTTCATGACACCACTAGCAAACTTCCGCCTCAATTTTGCCCAGCCATGTTCTCTAGCAGGAAGACAAGTTTCCGATCCAGCACTAGTCTCAGAAAAAGGTGGAACAACCCCACCAGAAATTGCCTTGTGAAAAATCTCAAAATCCAAATCATACGCATCGACTTTTCTTAAACCAATCTCCATCTTTTCAGTAGGCAAAACCAGTTGCTTATCAGAATCACCTGATAAACGTTGTTCATCAAAAAGAGCAGCCCAAAACTCCGTTGATTCTTGATCTTCATGGATACTCAGAATCGGACCATTTGCTCTCTCATAGCGCACGACCTGAAAAGCCGCACTCTTTGCATTGCAAGACATGAACAAGTTACAATTTTTTCCAATCCATACATAAATAGCAGAAGGAACATGAACAATGAAAGCGCCGCGAGAATCAAGTGCTAGCGAACCCGGTTGGTTAACCATCTTAGGAACAAGATGAAGAGGATCATATGGAGAGTGAGGAGCCATTCGGTACATCCTTAGAATAGAATTAGGACTTGCAGGCATAGCATGTACACGTTTCTGACACTGCAAGAGTTGACAAGCAAAACCCATGTTGGGATTTGTGACTCCCCTTGCAGTCTTCACAAACTGAAAAGCATCTTCAAAGCTCTGCCCTTTCCTCCACATGAGATAAGCAATCACCAAAGCCGTGGATCGAGAAACCCCTTGACAACAATGAACAAGAACACGGCCACCTTGTTCTCTAACATCCTCAAAGTAATCAAACACATCATAGAGAACACATGTTATATCCTCTGTAGGACTGTCCTGCAACCAAAGTGTTTTATAAACAAAATCACTTTTGAAATACTCAGGACAAACAAATCCAACACAGTTAAGCACATGAGTTATTCCTTTCTGTCTAAGAAGTTCATGGTTTTTCGCCACCGTGTCACTTCCTAAGTAAATATGTTCCGCAATTCTGGAGCACTCTTTGTCAAAGAAAGCCAATTTATCTCTTTTAAACTGAAAATCTTGTGTTGGTTCATTACTCGTGATGGACCCTCTCGGAGTTTGCGGAAGCGGCCAAACACCAAGATCATCAGATCCAGCACTTGGCCATTCCTCAACGCTACGTTTATTGATGGAAAGAGGCTGAAGAGGTGGCAAACATGGTCGCGGTGGTTTCCGGCTATTTGGAGAACGATCTGTCCATGAAGCTGAACGTGAATAGGTTCTCCTAATGGGGGGTGGTTTCATCTCTTTTCCTTCTTCTCCTAACATATTGCTAAAAGCGTGATGAAAAAAAAGATTGAAAATTGATTCCACCCATTAAAGCATTTTTGCTATAGTGTTGAATATTGAGTAGGTAATGAATTGGGGTTGTTCAAAACTGTGGTGGTAAGGTATAGTAAATGGGTAAGAAAGAATGTATTTGCGGTTTTTGAGTCTCCAATTTTGTGTTCCATATTCCCACCTAAAACACTTGACTTTGTCTTTGTTTTTGTCTCTGTTTTTGTTTCTGACTATGACTCATTCTTCGAGGAAGGGATTGAGAAGATTCAAACAAACAACGCAACAAACACAAAGCAAAAGACGGTTACAAAAATAGAACGGTTCTGTTGCAGGGATGGAACAACAATTCTAGGATCATGTCCAAGAACAGAACACAAGAAACAGAGGCAGAACAAAGAGTATGTTCTTGTACTTTATTATTTGCTTGCTTGTAGTTATAGTTTTGTTGAATTGAGTGGGGTCCATGAAACCATAGCCATGCATGCCACGTAGGAATTTCTCACTATCGTGAGTCGTGGTCTTACACATGCGAAGGAATGTGTCAAACTGCCACGTCACCAACCATGGTCTTTATTTATTTATTTTTTAAAATAATAATAATAATTTTTTTTTCCTATTGTAACCATCGTTTTTTATATCAGTAGGAGCAGCATGGCTATGCACATATATAAAAAATGGCAACCAATGCTATTTTTATTAGACTTGAAAAAGTCTACTAGTAAACTTATCATAAGAAGAAAAGAGATGAAAATTCATCTAGTAGAGAATAATGACAATTTGATAAAAAGAAAAAAAAGTTGAATACTTTGAAAATCCGTTTCCAAACAAAACTCTAAATATAAATGAATTTTTCAAAAATAGAATAAAATAAAGAATAAAAGATATAGTAAAAGTATATATAGAACTAGTAGAGAATCAACAAGCTTCTTTAAACAAATTAAATTAATTATTGATCTGACCTGATCAAAAGGGGATCACTGGCTGTCACGCGTCATCGACTAGTTGCCTGTTCACCGGTGTTGAAGAGGAGGAGAGGGTGTACCTGCAAGACACTCCGATACCAAAGTAAGGAATTGGGCAAAGTGATCACAAGTATAGAAAAAGAGGTAAGAAGAGATTACCTGACCCTCTTGGAGAATTGGGTATTTATAGAGAGACTCCAGCGTAGGGCCAACAGTCATTTGAGTTGGGCTGGATGACCAGGCTCAACCCAAGTGACTGCTAGGGCTTACGTGGCGTAGTGAAGACCAGAACGTGGTCTTCGCCCTAGTTCAACTGCTCCGTGAACTCCGGAAAGTGGGCAGTTGGTAGATGACGTGTCCCCGCGGAGGGGAGCACGTGGAGAACGTGTAAGGACACGTTGTCCTGCCCAACAGGGGAGCAGGTTATGCCCGCGGAGGGGGCAGGTTCTGCCTGACGGGGGCAGTGTCTGCCCGACGGAGAGTCTTGCGTTTGATACAAATGAGACGGGTTCTGCCCGCGGAGGGACATTACCTGCCCTTCGGGGACCTTGTGCTCGACGGCTGCGGCCCAAGCTGGATTGGGCTTGGCAGAATATTATTGGGCTGGGCCTGCCCGGTCAAGCCGGGGCCCAGGCCAAAACAGGAGTCCCCCAAGTCGTAGCTCCGAGGGAGGGAGCGAGGACTTGATGACGTTGTGCCGGGGAGGAGAGATTAGCCTGAGGAGAAAAACCCTCTAGCTCGTGTTTCGCGGGGACGCGAGTGTGCGAGTCTTTCCTCGTCCACGGGCGTCTGGGGTCGAAGACACGTGTTGGCGGGGAGATGTGAGGGGACGCGACTGTCAGCCTTCGCCACGTGTCGTGCGCTGGGTGGCTGCTAGGGCGGCTACCCTAGGGTACTCGAGTGCCTAGGGATGCTTCGAGTCCCGTGCTGGGGTATAAGTAAGCGAACCCCCGCTCATTCTCCACTTTTCGCCTTCTTGCTCTCAATCTCTCTGACCTGTTGCCTCGCTATCGTCTGATATCTCCGTTGCAGCAGCCGTCCCGCACTCCGCCGCAGATCGAAACATAGTAAGTTTTTCTTCTCTATTCTTTTGTTTTTCCCGTTTGTTTTAGGACCGTGGTCGGGGCATGTTGGGTGCCCCGAGGAGGAGTGTGGGTCTCCGCCGCTGTAGGCGGGGTTTTCTGGGGTTTTATCGTGAGTGTTCCGGGGAAAAACGTCTATTCCGATGAATGCCCCAGGGACAGATGCTTGCTCCGATGAACGCCCCGGGGAGAGACGCTTATTCTGATGAACGTCCCGGGGAGAGCGTGTGGGTTAGATTAGGTAGGTGTCCCGGGGAGACAGTAGGATTTGGATAGAGCCACCGAGGACGATGCTCGGTCTGTCCTTGTCGCCCTTTCACTTGACTTGCGGTGGAAGGGTGAATTTGATCTTTGTCATCAAATTCACCGTTACCTTCTGCTTTTTAGGTGTTAATGACTATGTTTGTCCTGGGGGCAATGGTCGAGGACAATGAGCCGGACGCTCCATACTTCGACAAACGCGTTCTTCCCCTCGAGGAGTGGGTGGCCGAGGAGCCTCTGTCCACGCCTTCTTGTTTCGCTTCTGACCCGACGAAAGTCTACGCCACCGTGGAGAACCGGGAAGAAGGGGACCCCCAGAATTGGCAAGTTTACTGTCCTCGGGAGCGCCACCGTATATGCTCGAAGTACGGGAGGATGCGGTTCCCGATGTATGAGTTTTATTTTAAAGAGGCCAGACTCAGGCTGCCGTTCTCAGACTTCCACCTGGGCCTCTTCGACTAGTTAAGGCTGGCCCCTCGCAGCTGCATCCGAATGCCTTGGCTTTTATTCGGGCATTCGAGGTCGTGTGCCGCTATCTTGAGGTTGGCGTCACGCTGCCGCTATTCTTCTGCGTCTTCCATCTGCAGCGGAAGGCGGTGGATGGTAAGCACATATAGGTGTCGTTCAAGCAACCGAACAGGATTTTCAAAACGTACATGGACTCTGTTCGGGATTTCAAGGGTCGTTTCTTCATCGTCAGCCCGATCACGCATGCGGGGGTTGACTCTTTATATTCAGAAGGGGAGCGGATTGTGAACGGCCAGCGGGAAGCCGTCATGCCGCCGAGGGAGCACGTGGAATGGTCTCCAGAACATTTCTCTCGGGGGACTGACTGGTACATAGTGCGCGCGGGGTCGCTCGACGATGAGGACATGGCCGGCTATTTAAAGATAGTCTCGTTCGTGCGCAACCTGCCGCCGTCGAAGTTGGTGACCCCCGACGGCCAGTACATCCTCGATAGCCAGAGGAATGTTCGCGAGACAACGAGGTTGATCAATACAAAGGCTTTGCTCGAGTGTTCCTCGGAGGCGGAGGCCCTTTGCTATCTAGGTGGTGGACGCCTCTCCCCTCTCTCGATTTGGTATTCTTTATCTGTTATTGACCCATTTTCTTTGTTTTGCAGGGAACATGTCTTCCGTCGAGGAATTGTCGCTACTCGAAAAAATGCATCGCGCAACGACGGGGAGGGGAAAAAGGATAGACAGAAGAGTCGCCACCGAACTTTATTTATCCCATGAGGGGAAAGGAAAATATCGAGAAAACCTTAAGAAAGAAATGGATAAGATGGTCCCGCAACCAAGAACGGGTTCGGAAGCCGGTTATGCGAGGGGAAGGTATTAGCACCCCTCGCATCCATCGTACTCGATGGGAACCTTTTGTTTGTCGATGTGTGAATATATTTGCTTAAATATTATTCTATAAAAGTGTTCTAAAAGATAGAGAGAAGGGTTTAGAAACGCGAAAAGAGAGGTAACAAAGGGAGAAAAGAGAAAGAACAGACTCGGTAGGACTTCACGGTCCTAGGCCTACGTATTCTCAATAGGTGTGAGAAAGTCAGAGTCGACGTAGTTCGGGGCTACGAATATAGGGGGGAAGTGCTCAGCAAGGATTGTGGCCCTTGTGCCTACGTATCTTTACTTGAACGAAGTAAAGAATCAGAGCAGCCGTAGTTCGGCCTACGGTGCGGATAACCGGTGTGTTTTGTGGATGATGTTATCGTACGCGTTCTAGCAGTTTAGGTGTTTTGCTGCTCGCTCGTTCGGAGACTTATGCGTACCTGTTTGCGGTAGAACGGACGTAACATATCCTGTTTGAAAGGATTAGGTTTTCGCCATGCGAGGCAAAATGTCGCATTTGATTTGTGAAATTGTTTGTTAGGGGGCGAGATAGGTCCTCGGATAGTAACCCCTACAGGTAGTACCCAATTCGTTATCTCAAAGTTTTTGTTATAAAAAGGTGGCGAACATAGCGTCTTCGTATTGAAAGACGAGTATCGAGACCACCCACAATACAGTGAGTATCCTGACACTCGGAGAGGAAGAAGACTACACTCAATCCTCTCTCTTTAGTTCAACACAAAGAGAACTTCATTCTCTTATTAAAGTGTTTTTGGTTTTGAATGGTAAGTGCTTTTTGCGACAAAGAACCCTACGGTAAACGTCAGCACTCGGGATAGGAGAAGGCCTACGCCTAACCACTCCACGACCATTCAAGTTTTTGTATGAAAAGGAATTTGAAAATGCACTCAGTACGGGACCGAGGTTTTAGGTGAGAAAGGTTACGAAATGAAGTTGTGAAAGGAGAGGTAGATAAAGTCGCATCTTTGTATTGAAAGACGAGTATCGAGACCACCCTCACTACAGTGGGCATCCCAACGCTCGGAGAAGAAGAGATCTACACCCAATCCTCTCTCTTTAATTCAATACAAAGAGAATTTAATTTTAAAGATGGTTTGAAAATGGATGGAAAGCGTCTTCGTATTGAAAGACGAGCGTCGAAACCACCCTCACTACAGTGGGCATCCCAACGCTCGGGGAGGAAGAAAGTCTACACTTAATCCCCTCTTTTTAATTCAATACAAAGATAATTGGATTTTGAAGATGGTTTGTCAAAGCTTTTGAATCGAGTTGGGACAAGTAATGAAGAGAAAAAAGAGGTGGTCTCAGATCCGACATTACTCATCAATAATTTGACTGGTAATGAATTACAGAGGTCTCGTCATCGACCAAAATGAAGTTGAAAATTTAATAGAATCAAAGTCAAAAACAATATATAAAAAAAAAACTCGTTAAAAGCTAGAACACAAAGGGTGCATTTTAAAGAATGAAGGATGCGAAATATGCAAAAAACAAAATTAGGAGAGGATCATATGGGCCTATGGCCCATCACCCCTCCACCAAGAGTCAAACATGATCAAAAGGAACAAGGAAAGGGTGACATGGAAATAACAAACTAAAAAAAACCATGGTCTGACTAAACTAATCACCTATAAAGAAAAACACTCGTATGAATCAAAAATCGTACGGGCCCAATATCAGCAACACGTTAAATGATCCTCAAAGCCACAAAGTCGTGGTTCATCTCAACCACATTAGCATGACAAAAAATAAAATAAATTAATAATCCTTGTCATCACCATCACGATTTACCCAAAACGCATGAGATTAACTTCAGAATCGAGGAAGAAAATGAGATGAACATAGAAAACGAACATCACACACCACCTGCTTGGATCAACAAATATTCTACAGGTTTACGCGTCTGGGTCTCCCTCTGATTTCACCTTCAACCAATCGGTCACAAATGCTTCGACCGTCACTTTTTCGAGTCCATATCAAGTTCAGTTTGTTCTCGATTTGGTCAGTGACGCGATCTTTCTGTTCTTCTCCTTCGTTTTCTGGTTTAAGTATAAAGAGGGTTTTGAGGAATGGATTTCAAGTTTTGATGGGGTCTGGGTGTTTGTTTATTGGTTGTTGGATTGAAGAAGGCGAATGGAGAATTAAAAGGGGGTGTTGGTTGAAGGTTCTGTGAACGATTTGGTTGTTGATGCGGTTCACTCTTATGAAGGTTATCTTTGCATAAAGTGAGAGTTGTGAGGGGAGAATCCTGTGAGGTTGAGGTTTTGAGATGGAGATCTATCGATATTTTGAGGGAGAGAGGTTTATGGGTTGTGATTTCGGTTTTGTTGGAGATTGAGAGGGTTTATGAAACATGTTTCTGGGTTATGAATTGTTGTTGCTGTTGTGTGTCAAAGAGTTCCATTCAGATCTGAAGAGGAGAATCAAAGGTTTTAGGGGTCACAGTTTGGAGATTTAGCGAAGGAGAAGGTCGATCGGGTTAACGGTTGGTTGATTTGCGGTTCTCCGATGGTAATGGGATACGGTTGAAGTTCGAAGCTTCCCGGGTGGAAGAGAAGGAGTTTTCACGGTTGGGTTGAGGTTTGTGTTTGTGAATTGAGAAGTTATCAGTGATTTTTCATGTTCTTTGTTTGCAGGTGATGGAGGAAAGATGAAAAAGTGAAGGAGATTAGAGAAGAAATGAAGAGTTTCATGGTTATCATCTCTTGGTCAGAAAACCAGTCCCCTATTCAGTTTCCTCCCTCCTCCTTTTAAGTCCCTCGGTCCTCATTAAGTTTCTGAGTTTTTTGTCTGTTACTGGTTGTTGGTGGTTTGGCATGGCTTGCAGCTTTGGTGTAGGATTACACTTTGCAGGTTTTTGTTGCATGTTTTGTCTGCTGTGGTGAATTGGTGTAGCAGGCATGGTACAATTTTGCAAGGTTTTGTCTGGTGTGGAGAGTGGTTTTAGGTGTGGCAGTATGCAGAGATAACAGTCAGGGCCCTGTGATGTTGGTCTGGCGTGGTCATATGGACAGTGGTAGCAGGGTTTGTTTTGTTCTGCAGACTTACCACTGGTACATTTTAGCACAGGTCAGTTTGTCCAAGTTATTTTGTTGATTTTGTGAAATCCTTAAGTTGTTTGTGGTTTTGCAGTGTAATTGGATGGTAGCACTTGTCGAAGGGTTTTGGCTGGTCTGGTGTGATATTGTGTAGCAGCTGGCTTTGTACGGTTTGTTGTATGTCCTTTTCAACTTATGTCAACAACTCAAATTATGGTTTAATACATTAACTTGAAACATAAACAACTCAGTGCATTAATCTTTTCTTTCTTTTTGCAGGTTGTGAGCTGTTACAAAACAGAAGAAATTGGCTGGAGTATAGTACGTGTATACGGGATTCCGCCGCGTTTTTTTATGTTGTTCCGTTTCTGGTTTATATGCAGGTGGAAATAAAGATCACGACTTTGTTGTGTAGCAGCTGAGAATTCAATATTTGAGTGTGAAGACGCGACTAGTATGTATAAGCTGTGGTCTGCTTTTTTTGTTGAAAATTGGTACAGGCCTGCAATTTGGTCTTTGTGGATGTGGTTAAAACTGCTGTTGGTGTACGGTTCGAAGTGTGAGGTGGTACGTATCGCAGATGATATATCAAAATCATAAATTCTTGTTAGTGTTGCGTATCACGTCGACGGCTTCAATTCGTGTGAGTACCTTTTGATCATGTTCATTATTTTCTTCTCATTCTGCCTTTTACCATTAGCTTCTGATTTCAATTGAAAATTCCACTCATGCTTTACTCACAGCACAACCAAATATCAGATAGTATTCTAAAGCCAGAACCGAAGTTTTTCCTTGAAGTAATCACCGGTGAGTTTATGGTATAGGCTTTGCTTGAGGGGATAAAATCTTCCAATACATTCAAACACCGACTTCGCCGGTTCCTTTGCAATTGGCCATGAGATGGTGTGTGGTGAAAGTTGCGATTTCGTTAGCAGGTGAGAAAAAAAATTGTCTCTTTATTTTCTTTGATGTAAACTGGCTTGAATTTGTGACTGCCATACTGTCATGTCCATTGCATTGAGAGTTTTACTAACAGACCACTTTTTCTTATTGTTTGAAGGCGTAGCAGGTTGCAGTTTCCGTTCACGAAGGCGTGTCGCGGATTACACCGTCACATAAAGGACCGTTTGTGGGATGCGGGTCTGCTGTCACAGAGGTCACAAATTGGGTGATGCGTATACTCTCGTCACTTTGCGTATTGGCTGAATTGAATTTCTTTGTCACCGTCGCGGCCTGTTGCTTTTGATGGGCAAGGTTACAAGGAACAATGAGCTGCTGTTAATTTTCCAAGTTGCGAGATCGTATGAGCTTTGTGAAATCATTGTGCTTTTTCTTGTGTGCAGATTCCGTACGAGGACGTGTTGTGGTTAACGGAAAGGGCCTGTATAGCAAAGGATGTATGTCAAAGCCTCAAGTCAATTTGCGATGCCTTTATGAACTTATGTGAGCATGCTGGTGAAGTCCTTAAAACAGTCCAAGTTGAGAGCTGTAGAATGATTTTATTTGCAAATTGCCGTGTGTATTCCGTGGCATGGGACTTTTAATTGTAACGGTTGTTTGGTAACAACCTTTCTTATGTGCCTTCCAAACTTACTGCTTTTGAATGTTGCGTTTACTAAAACCTGCATATGATTCCGTGTTGGTCCGTGAAGGAGGTTGTGCTGTCAAAGCATGTGTTTTTAAGTGAGCATTCAGCCAGTGTTTGACTTGGAAATAATGTTAGCTTATGGAGACACTCGATCCTTCCACTTTGTAACTCGTATTGTCTCTTTTTTCTCTTTGGATATACTCTGCAGCCTGCAGATTTGTACCATCTTGTATCACCTTTTAATGTATATGTTGTATCATTGTCACAGTTATTTTTTGTAGAATAAATATGAATCATGGCCTATGTGCTTGCTGGCTGTTAACACTTGAGAGCTTCATCTATTGTACTTTTCATGCACAATGCATTATGTCTCGTATAGAATTTGAGTACTCTTGTGGTAGTCGCCTATGACACAAACTTGAAAAGAAACTTACATAGCCTATCGCAAATTGAACATAGCCTGGAGTAGGCTTCACACCGTTTTGCTCAGTCCAAACAAATTAATCTCAAAACTTTTTGGGAGTGATTTAGTCATTATTTGTAACTTGCTAAAACTTGCACCAAACTAACTCTGTCTTGGCAAAGAATTCCCATGAAACTTAATTAATCAACATCTTGCAGTTTGGAATGAAAAGACAAACCATTTTGAAACATATTCCATACAAACCGTGAATCTTCCAAACTTTTTAATAATTAAACACACGTCTTGAGCATACGCTGGTCAGAACCAAAAATCACTTAAAATGTAATTCAAGATCATTTTGGAATAAAAGTTGGATGAAGATTTGAAACTAGTTAAATCCAAGATTAAAAGAACATGACATAGAATCCACTTGAAGTATTGAAATGTAATGAAATATTGAAGTTCTCCTAAGATCAATTGTCTTCTCTTCGAGTGATTAAATCCCACGGCCTAACACCAACCCCCCAAAAGGAGCACACTTTTTATTTTATTTCCACAAGAATCAACTACAACTTACTAGGGGTCATAGTCACCAAAGGCACACTCGGGGTCTTTCTGGGCAAAGTCTTCGAACATCTTATCCAGAAACCAAATGAGTACTGATAAAAATACGCATCCCCATAGATACCCAGTGGAATAAAAATAAAAGGGTAGGACAAATTTGGGGTATGACAGGAATATGTGAAGAAATTGCGCGTGTCGAAGGTCGCTGCTGTTCCAAAGACGCGGGTTGGTCAGTTGGTCGGGCAGGCTTCCGCTGATTAGGATGGCAGGGGATCCTCGTCTTCTCCAATCAGTCAGTCACTCACATCCCAGGGGGCCCCTCTTTAGGAGGTGAAGGCTGTGGTCGACCTATCGACGGGCTCTGCCAAGGAGGGTTACTCCATCGCGCCTTGCCATCAGCACCCTAGTTACTTCCATGGGGCCAGGTCGCCCAGCATACCGGCCGGGGAGGCGAAGGCGGTCCTAAGTGCGGACCGAGATACTTGAAGGCAGGTTCTAAGGGAGGACTTGACTGCTCTGATGCAGACCTTCACCACGGCGATGGTTCTGAGCGAGGAAAGCTGTTCGGCTGTGGAGCTGTCTAAGCTGCAGGGGGATTTTGCTTTCACGCAGTCTCGTTTGAACAAGGCCGTCGAGGACCTGGAGTTGAACCGGGGGAGGGTGACCCAACTTACCGAAGAGCTGGAGAAGAGCCGGGGGGAGACCACTGATGAGCGTAAGAGGGGGGATAACGCCGAGGAGAGGTTAAAGGCCGCTGAGGAGGAAGTGCGGGCACTGAAGGCTCGTGTGGAGACGCTGGAGGGCAGCCTCCGTTCTGCCGACGACGAGACCGACGAAGACAGGCAGATGGTCACCCGAGCTGATCTCCTCGCCAGAATACGGGTGCTGGAAGGTGACTGTCTGGAGGCCTTTACAGCGGGTTTCAATGGCGCTATCGCGCAGCTTAAGATGGTGAACTCTGGCGTCGACCTGGTCGAGGACGACATCGGGCCTTTCCACGAGATAATCGATGGTCGGGTGGTTGACCCCAACGCCGAGGAGGCTGGTCCCGATGCCCGTCTCGCCGATCCTGAAGTGGAGGAGAAGAGGGAACATAGATTAGTTTCGGGCCTGCGTGCCCGCGTATTCTGGCTTGTGTGCCAAATAATTTGTATATTTTTCTGTGTTTTCTTTACCGGGCCCACGTGCCCTTCTTGGTGATGTAACATTAACTACTGGGCTGGTGCACGCTTTTATATGATATACTTTCGGAGATTTGTTTAAGTGTGCGCTTTGTTTTGTTTTTGCATGGTGTTATGCTCGTTTTATTTCTGCACTTTTGTATGCTCGAAATATATGTTTGTATGTTTGGAACTTATGTTTGTTATGCCCTTGGGCTTATCCAGGGTGGTAGCTCGACGATAATTGTTTCAGGTAGTGCGGAGAAATGGTCGGTTTGCCGGTTTTGTTACCTGGCCGTTTCGAGGGTAGTTTCTCCCCGCGGCGTGAACGTCCCATCGCGAGCTAGGTGTCTTGCCGATGCTGGTACGACGACGGGGAGTCTCGATCGAGGGATTCTTCGTCAAGCAGAGCCTTCTGCCTGCACACACAAAGACAGGGCTTGCTGTTTTGTTGGTCTCTAGGAGAAGCAAGGAGGTGCGGTGGTACCATGTCGCCCCCCGGTGGTCACGATGCCTGGGCGTCGCGGGCAGTGTTTAACTGTAGTACCTTTTCAGCTTCTCGGCATTCCATGGTCGAGCTAGTTGTTCCCCGTGTAGGGTTTCAAGGTAATAGACCCCGTGTTCGGTCTTGTCGCGAACACGATATGGGTCTTTCCAATTCGCGGCTAGTTTGCCTTCGCGAGAGTCCTTTTGGTTTCTTCGCAAGACTAAGTCGCCGATCTGAAACTCGCGTTTCAGGACTCTGTTGTCGTGGTGAAGTGCTACCTATTGTTTCAGTCAGGCCTCTCGAAGAGCTGCCCCGACCGAATTTCTTCGACTAGGTCGAGCTCCTCTCGTAGGGCGTCGTCGTTGTCCTCGGCCTCGAGGGGAGCCTCAGTCCGTATGGATGGCTCTCGTATCTCGACCAAGATCACCGCCTCGGTTTCGTACGTGAGGCAGAATGGTGTTTCCCCCGTGGTTGAGTGGGGTATGGTTCGGTATGCCCATAGGATGCTGTGGAGTTCCTCGAGTGTTCTGTTCGTGTGGAACATGTTGAACCTCCGCGGAGTCAAAACTTTGCATTTTTCTATAATGAGAGCCAGGTATTCGGCGAGGTTATCGTTTTTCGCCTGATATTCCCCCCGTACTTATGAGGCGACCAGCTGGGAGTTCGTGAAGATTCTTATTTCCTGGCCCCGAGATCTGATGCCAAGCGGAGCCCGACCAGGAACGCCTCGTACTCGGCTTGGTTGTTCATCGTCAGGAAGGCCAGTGTCAGAGAGATTTCTATGATGGTGCCTTCTTCATTGTGGAGGATGATGCTTGCACCGCTGCCCGTGGAGTTTGAGGAGCCATTGACGAAGATAGTCCACTTGTGGCTCCCTGTGGTAGGGTCTGGCGAGGGGGTCATCTCGGCGACAAAGTCAGCTAGGACTTGAGCTTTGAGGGACTTCCTTCCTTCGTAGACGATGTCGAACTCAGATAGTTCTAACGACCACTTTAGCATTCGTCCAACCATGTCTGGTCGGCCGAGGAGCTGCCTGACGGGCTGGTCGGTTATGAGCACAACGGTGTGGGCCAACAAGTAATGTCGGAGGCGTCGTGCAGCAGTGATGAGGGCCAAAACGACCTTTTCAATCTGCTGGTATCTTACTTCGGGACCGTGGAGAGCTTTGCTCGTGAAGTAGATTGGCTTTTGCCCCTCGTGAGTTTCCCTGATCAGTACGGCGCTGACGGCCTCGTTAGCCACGACCAGATATAGGTATAGGGTTTCTCCAGCTTCGGGTCGCGTCAGCACGGGTGGTTCGGACAGGACGCGTTTGAGGTGATGGAGGGCTTGCTCGCATTCCTCTGTCCATTCGAACATGGCTTCCTTTCTGAGCAACTTGAAGAAAGGGAGGGCGTGTTGTGCGGACTTGGCGATGAATCGGGAAAGCGAGGCAAGCACACCGTTGAGGGATTGTATAGATTTCTTCGAGGTGGGCGTGCTGTGCGGACTTGGCGATGAATCGGGAAAGCGAGGCAAGCACATCGTTGAGGGATTGTATAGATTTCTTCGAGGTGGGCGTGGTGATTTCTGAAAATGCGCGACACTTGTCCGGATTTGCTTCGATCCCCCGCTCGGTTAAGTAGAAGCCGAGGAATTTCCCTGTGCGGACCCCGAAGGTACATTTCTCCGGGTTGAAGCGCATTCTGCATTTCCTCGCTGTGTCGAAGACCTTTCTGAGATGGGTCGTGTGGTCGACTACCGTGTAGGACTTGACAATCATGTCGTCCATATACACCTCGAACATGTCGCCAATCTCTCCCCGGAAGACTTTGTTCATCATCCGTTGGTATGTGGCGCTGACGTTTTTTAGGCCAAAGGGCATTACGTTGTAGTAATAGTTGCCCGATTCCGTCATGAAGGTCGTGCTTTGTTTGTCACGTTCGTCCATAGGGATCGGGTTGTATCCCGAGTACGCGCCTATAAAGGACAAGAGTTTAAAGCCCGCCGAGTTGTCGACGAGCTTGTCGATGTCGGGGAGGGGGTAGGCGTCCTTAGGACATGCCCGGTTGAGATCGATGTAGTCAACACACATGCGCCATTTTCCATTATTCTTTTTAACAAGTACAACATTAGACAGCCAGGTTAAATACCGGGCTTTCGAAATCAAATTTGCCTCTAGGAGGTCTTTTACAGCTTTTTCAACCGCCGCCGACTTTTCGGGGGACTGTCCACGCCTATGTTGTACTAAAGCCTTGGCGGTTGGGTTGATGGATAGCTGATGGCAGGCGACCTCGGGGTCGAGTCTGGGCATTTCTGCGGCGCTCCAAGCGAAGAGACCAGCGTTCTCGTGGAGGCAGCCCTTTAGTTGTTTCCTTACAAGGTTGGGGAATTCTGCTCCGATCTTCACGGTTCTCGTCTCGTCGTCCCCGAGGGTCCCAATCTCGAAGTCACCGTATGGGATGGGGGGCGCTGGGTGGGTGGGATGCCTGTTGGATGTAGAAGCGTCGCTGGCTTCGTCTTCGCGGTCAGTTTCTTCAGCGAAGCGGCTCTCGAGGTCCACTGAGCCGACAAGCTCCTTGGGTTCACTCTTCGGAGTCATGGTGGACGCTGCTTTTTTGGTTGCTGGGGCGATAGTACTTAGGCCTTTCAGCGCGGCCTCGAAGCATCTCCGGGCAGCCTCGATGTCGCCATTTATGGTGACCACGACCCCCCGCCTTGTGTAGTATTTCATCTTTAGGTGGACGGTGGAGGGCACCGCGGTGAGTTCTGCCATTGTCGTCCTGCCCAGGATACAATTATAGAGGTACGGACATTCGATGACCAGGAAACGAACATTGACCTCCCTAGGCGTTTCGTTTTCCCCGAAGGTGAATTTTAACTCCACGTACCCCCACTGTCTCGTCGTCGTCCCGTTGAACCCTTGGAGGTCAGAGCCCACGTAGGGGGATAGGTTGGACTCGTCGAGTTGGAGGGTCGTGAAAAGGTGGGTGTACATGATGTCCACCGAGCTTCCATCGTCGACCAGGATGCGTTTGACGTCAAAGTTTGCCATCTGTTCCCGTATCAGTAAGGGGATGTTTGAGTTAGGGGAGCCCCCGGGAAGCTCCTCGAGGTAGAAGGTGATCGGGTTGGATCGGCCACGAAATTTGTCGAGGGTGCTGATTTTTCCAGAGTTGCTGGTGATGAGTTCCTCGAACTTTCTCTTTACCGATCCCACAGATAGGTTCCTCGGGGATCCGCCGGAGGTGACCATGACCTTCGGAAAATACTCCCACCGACTGGTGGAGTGCACAGGCTCGTCGGGGAGGCTGAATTCTCTGAGTGCGAACCAATCCTCGGGCCGGCTGACGCAGAGGGAAACCTACAGACCGTTGTCACCATCAGAAGAGGGGAGGTCTTCGACTCTCTTGGCCTCGGGGGCATCCTGCCGCGGGGATTCTCCTCCCCGGGTGTATCTCTTCAGGTGGCCATCCTTGATCAAGATTTTGATCGCGTCCTTGAGGTGGATGCAGTCTTTTGTAACGTGCCCGTGGCTTTTATGGAAGCGGCAGAACTTCGATTTGTCCACATTGGACTTGGGGGGTATCGGCCTGGGGAAGCGGACACCTGCCTGGACAAACTCCGTTTTGGCACACTCGGCTAGTATACGCTCGCGGGAAGCGACTAGGGCCGTATACTCTGTGAACCGGCCGGCTGGACCGCGCTGCTCGCGGTATTCGCGGGGACGATCCTCCTGTCGGCGCTCTCCTCCGCGCCGGTGGCTTGAGGCTCCGCCCTCTCGGGGCCCGCGGGGGGTTTCTCGGTCTCGAGTGTTCTGGGCGGAGTTGGCCGCTTGAGTCTCCTCGAATCAGATGTAATGTGCGGCTCTGTCGAGGAAGTCTTGTAGAGAGGCTGGTCGGTGTATGGCCACAACTTCGTAGAACTTGGAGTCTCGGTGCAGGCCTTGCTCCATCAAGTAACGTTTCATCTCGTCTGACGTCGTCACCTGTACTGCCTCTTGTGTGAACCTTTCGATGTACTTCTGGAGGGGCTCGTCGGGAGCCTGGATTATGGCGCCCAGCGTGACTTCAGTCTTCGGATGGCGACGGGATGCCGTGAAGTGTCTCGAAAAGAGGTCCTTCAAGACCCTCCACGACGTGACCGATTCGGGCTCCAAACTTTTGTACCATGTCATGGCACCCTTCCTCAGTGTTGTCAAGAATAATCTGCATTTGATAGCTCCTCAGACATTGCGGTAGTCGAGCATGGCCTCGATGTCCTCCAGGTTATCGTCTGGGTTGGAGGTGCATCGTATGTCGAGAGTGCTAGGGGTTTTTCCATCCCGTGGGGAATGGGAGCAGCCATGATTTCTTGGGCCAAGGGGGTCATGTAGTCGTCCTCGTCACTGAGTGTTGGTTATCGAGAGGGTGATGGTCCCGGTGGCGGAGGTGCTTGACTTCGCGCCCTCGGCCTCCTGGCCGGGGGTTCGACCCTCGGTGGTATGGTCGGGGGATCCCTCTGGTTGGCCGTCTCTCCCGGACTTGTCTCGTCAGGGACCTAGTCCGCTCTCGCACTACTTCGGGTTAAGGCCTCTCTAGCCGGGGTCGTCGACTCTTGGGGCGAGGCGATGGACTCATCGAATTCCCATTCTGGTCTTCCCGCGGATGGGACCTCGGAGGAGCTTCGTGCTCTAGTGCTCTAATTCGTGCGTTCTGTTGGAACAACAATTGATTTGTTTGGTTGATGGCTGCGAAGAGGGCGGCCCCTGTTGGGTCCGCTTCGACCGGGACAGGGATGGGTTGGAATGCTGCTGGACTCCTTGGTCAGAGAACAGTCTGGTGTGCAGCTTCCACGGACGAAGGAGAGACAGTCTGGCCGTCCCTCTCGTCGGTCTCCGGAGGTTGGGACGTCTCCGTTTGCTTGCCGCCGTTTGCGGCAGGAGCGAGAATGAGGTCGTGAACAACATTGTCGTGGTGTGGGCTAGCCATGATCGCAGAATGTTGGTGAAACTTTGGTTCTCTGCTCAGAGGAACGGGGAAGTTTTAAGTTTGCACAGACGACGCCACTGATCTAACCTGATTAGAAGGGGATCACTGGCTGCCACGCATCGTCGACTGGTTGCCTGTTCACTGATGTTGAAGAGGAGGAGGGGGTGTACCTGCAAGACACTCTGATGCCAAAGTAAGGAATTGGGCAGAGTGATCACAAGTACAAAAAAAGGGGTAAGAAGAGATTACCTGACCCTCTTGGAGAAGCAGGTATTTATAGAGAGACCCCAACACAGGGCCAACGGTCATTTGAGTTGGGCTGGATGGCCAGGCCCAACCCAAGTGACTGCTAGGGCTTACATGGCGTAGTGAAGACCAGAACATGGTCTTTGCCCTAGTTCAACTGCTCCGTGAACTCTGGAAAGTGGGCAGTTGGTAGATGAAGTGTCCCCGCAGAGGGGAGCACGTGGAAAACGTGTGAAGGACACGTTGTCCTGCCTGACAGGGGAGCAGGTTCTGCCCGCGGAGGGGGCAGGTTCTGCCCGACGGGGAGTCTTGTGTTTGATATAGATGAGACGGATTCTGCCCGCGGAGGGACATTACCTGCCCGTCGGGGACCTTGTGCTCGACGGCTGCGGCCCAAGCTGGATTGGGCTTGGCAGATTATTATTGGGCTGGGCCTGCCCGGTCAAGCTGGAGACCAGGCCATAACAACTATTAACAAAGTCGTAACTAAGTCATAATAAAGTGATAACCGATAAAGAACTAGATCATGTTTATCTAACAACAAGCTCATGAGAGTTTATGATAGGCCTAATGTACCATAGTACAACTATGTAACAAATTGTACATATTCTTTTTCTAACACAGTTAAAAAATCGTTATATCATCCCTAACATATTGATGGACAATTGATCGCATCTTAATTTGCTATAGTAGGTCTTCAAAAGGATCTATAAATGAATCTAATTCAATGTAATCACTAATTCAATCAATAAAAAGATTACATCTCTTATAAATTCCAAGTGAACCATGGTTAATATTGAAGATTCAAACATATGATATATATGAGTTCAGCCTCGTAAGTTGTAACAATCTGGTGGAATGATTCAACAACTTTAACACAATGCTCACAATCACACCACCAAAAGCGTCATTATTGTCACCACATTTGTCTTCTTTTCATTCGTCGTTTTCTGTCATCTTTGAGAAGCTGAAAACTGAAACCTATATCTTGTAATTTTAGTGATCAAAGCTCACAATCTCAATCACTTTAACTCTAACACTCCTGTGGTAACAAAACACAATCACAATGATGAAATTCTGGCGAGAGTAAGATAGAATTAGAGAGAATCGAGTGAAAATAAAGATATTATTATTAACAACTAAAATTATTTTTACGTCAAAACAAATGTACAACTTACTAAGCAAATAAACACAATTTTCGTGTAACCGGTTACACAAGCTATAACCGTTTATGCAAAAGCTACTGTCTGATTATGAAAAAAGTGGTAACCAGTTATACCAAATCTGTAATCGGTCATTTAGCTTATGAGTTATAAGCTAGTGTTGTAGCAAACTCTGTTGAAGTCAAAGAACTCTGTCGAATTCGAAGATGTGCATGTCGTAGTCGAAGTCTGTTCTTGCATGCAAAATAATGTTAGCTTGTTGTTTAAGTTAACATGTTAAATCGAGTCAGTCTGTTGGGTCAATTGTTTAGTATGTTAGTTAAAAGTTAGGATTAATTTTATTATAAATATCATACTAGTTCTCAATTATCTATCAATCTTTGATAACTCTGTTTAGGTGGAGAAAGTGGTATGATTAATATTCAATTGTAAACATTGCATCCTAATGTGTAATTGAATCAAAAATCCAGTTTTTTAACCACTTTGAATTGTATTTCTCTTCTCTTCTCTCTTTTATTTTCCTTTGTGATTTTCTTGTTGATCAAGAAACCGATCATACTCTATTTTCTTGGCATTATTTCACAACAGGTTACATGTTACTTCTGTGTGTTACTGACTTGGTGGTAACCAGTTACACGAAAGTGGTAACCAATTACATGTTGGTTACATTTTTTTTTGCTATAGAACAAGGTGGTAACCGGTTACATCCCTGAAGTAACCTGTTACATCCCACTTGAATTATTATTTTCTTCAACACACCACCATAATTCAAGTCTTTCAAGTCTTCCATACTCATGTGTTTCTTCAACCTCTTGAACTGTTCAATGAGCATACATTTGGTTAGAAAATTGGTCACTTAATTTTCGCTTTTACAATACCTCAAGTTCAATTTTCCTTCACTCATAAGTTCTTTTATGTAGTGAAATATCATCTCTATATGCTTGCTTCTCCCATGTGCAATGGAATTCTTTGCAAGGTTTATAGTAGAAACTTTGTTCATCATTAATACCACAACTTCATACTCTTCAATGCACAACTCTTTCATCAAATTCATCAACCATTCATCTTGACACACACACACACACAGACGTTGAAATATACTCAGACTCGTAAGACAAGAGCCCTACAACTCGATCCTTCTTATAACACTAAGAGATTGGTGTTTCTCCATACATAAGGATGTATCCAACAATGAATTTTGTGTCATTTTTATCTCCTTACCAGTTTGAGTCGGTATAACCGACCAATTCGTAGGCTCTACCTTTATGCATTGCGGGAAACAAATTTTTGCAGCCAATTGAACCTTTAAAGTATCTTAGAATTCTCTTGACTGTTGGCAAGTGTGGCGCCTTTGACTTCCCCACAAGTATGCTCACTATGCTCATGGTATATTCCAAGTCCAATATCATATTGCACAAGTACCGCAATGATTTAGTCAACCTTTTATATTATGCTGGATTAATATCCTATTCATCTTCATTCCTTGAGAGATGCAACCTTGGTTCTGCAGGGGTAATGGCCATATTACAATGTTTAATTTCAAACTTCTTCAATATCTCAAATGCATACCTCATTTGATGCATGAGAAGCCCCTTTTTGGATTTGTGAAACTCAATGCCAATGAAATATGTCATGAGGCCAAGGTCGTTCATCTCAAACTACTTCATTAAACCAACCTTAAACTCGGTAATGTAACCTTCATTGCTTCCCATAATCAATAAGTCATCGACTTAGAGACATATGATGATCACTCATTTGTTTGCATTTTTCTTTATATACACACCATGTTTGGATACACATTTATCGTATCCTATCTCCTTTAGAAACCTATCAATTCTTTTGTTCCAAGCTCTTGGTGCTTGCTTCAGCCCATATAAACACCTTCCTCAATCTATAGAATTTGGATTCTTGATTTTTCACAAAAAAACCAGGTGGTTGTGCTACATACACTTGTTCTTCTAATGGACCATTCAAAAGCACATATGGATTATTAGATAAACAAATTATTTTTATTTGTAATTCCAATAATTAGACTAATAGTTTCAATCCTAGACACCAGTGCAAATACTTCTTAAAAGTCCATGCCTTCTCTTTGCAAGAATTTCTTTGCTACTAATCTAGCCTTATGATTGATTATTTCACCTTTGGGATTTTCCTTCACTTTGTACACCCATCTTACGTAAATTGGATTCTTTCACTGAGTAGATCAACTAGTTCTCATGTCTTATTTTTCTCAATTGACTCCAACTCCTCCCTCAATGTACACATCCATTTTGGATTACTCAAGGCTTCCTCTGTTTACACCAGTTCAAATTCATCCATGAGCGCAAAATGGACAATATCACCATTATCGTTTACTTCGTTATTCAGGAACAACTCACAATCTTGCAATATCGCATGCATGCCTCTTTGCCTTGTAAATCTTCTCACATTTTCTTCAACTTGGACTTCATGGGCTACAATTTATGGCCCTTCAAATACTGCAGGAACAATTTCAGCATTGTGGTAACCAATTTCAACTAGCTGGTAATTGCTTACTGCATGGTGTCAGTCCTTTAATTCATAAAAAATAACGTCCTTGCTGATATCGATTTTCTTGTTAACTGCATTATAGTTTGTAACCACCCGTAGAATGGTACTCAACAAGTATCATTTGCTCTCCAAGTACTGCAGGAACAATTTATGGCCCTCCAAACAAGTATCATTTGCTCAACAAGGATCATTTTCTCACGTTTTCTTCAACTTAGACTTCATGAGCTACAATTTATGGCCCTCCAAATACTGCAGGAACAATTTCAGCATTGTGGTAACTAATTTTAACTAGCTGGTAATCGGTTACTGCATGGTGCCAGTCCCTTAATTCATAAAAAATAACGTCCTTGCTGATATCGATTTTCTTGTTAGCTGCATTATAGAGTTTGTACAAGGGAAATTCTTGCCCTCAGAGCCATTTAGTTATGTATGAGCGAAAAATGTCTACACAAATAGATAATCAGCAATTGCTGATTCATTACTTTCAAGGTAGTTTGACTGGTGCTGCACTCAAGTGGTATATGAGATTGGATAGTGCGAAGATCCAGAATTTTGGTGATCTTGGTGAAGCCTACATGAAAAATACAAACATAACCTAGATATGGCTTCTGACTAAGATCAACTCAGAGCCATTTCTCAGAAGGAAAAAGAAACCTTCAAGGAATACACAAAAGATGGCGAGAAGTGGCTGTCCAAATCTGTCCTCCTATCGAAGAAAAGGAAATGATGAATATATACTTGAAAACTCTGAATCCCTTTTACTACGATCGTATGATTGCCAATGCACCTAATGATTTTACTGAAATGGTAAATATGGGAGTACAATTGGAGAAAGCAGTACGAGAGGGACGGTTAACCTAAGAGGCGAAATCATCTAAAAGACACGGAAGTGGGTTCCTAAAGAAGAAGGAACAGGATATCAATATTGTGTTACAAAGCTAGTCAAGACAAAGATGACAACCATAACAGATAGCAAATGTATCTCCTGTTATCAAGTCGGCGCCAGCTCCGGTCCACCAGCCATAATTTTCTCAGAGTCAAAATCAAAATCAGCATCAGCATCAGCAACAACAACCACAGTATTAGCAAAGTCAGCAACAACCTTCCTAACAGGCCCGCCTGCAATATAACAACAACAATCATGTTCAAAGGTCTCTTGGATTCGATCCTATACCAATGATGTACGCAAAGTTATTTCCAGCACTATTGGACAAGGTCCATATTCAAATGAAATCTCCTCCTGCTATCCAAAAGACCCTCCTTATTGGTTTAAAGCTGACCAGTTTTTCCCCTTTCATCAGGGAGCACCTGGTCATGGTGTCGCTACTCAAAAAATACGCGCAACGACGGGGAAGGCGAAAAGAAAAAGGACAGAAGAGTCGCCACCGAAATTTATTTATCCCATGAGGGGAAAGGAAAATATCGAGAAAACCTTAAGAAAAGAACGGATAAGATGGTCTCGCAACCATAAATGGGTTCGGAAGCCGGTTATGCGAAGGGAAGGTATTAGCACCCCTCGCATCCATCGTACTCGATGGGAACCATTTGTTTTTCGTGTGTGATTATATTTGCTTAAAGATTTTACTATGAAGAGTGTTCCAAAAGATACAAAAAAGGGTTTAGAAACGGGGAAAGAAAGGTAACGGGGGGAAGAAGGGAAAGAACGGACTCGGTAGGACTTCGCGGTCCTAGGCCTACGTATTCTCAACGGATATGAGAAAGTCAGAGTCGACGTAGTTCGGGAAACTATGGGTGATAGGGGGGATTGTGCTCGCCAAGACATCACCGTCTTGTGCTTACGTATCCTCATCTGATATAAGAAATCAGAGCAGCCGTAGTTCGGCCTACGATTTGTTGATGTTTTTATGGATGATGCTATCGTACACATTCTAGCAGTTAGGTGTATTGTTGCTCGCTCGTTGGAGACTTAGGCATTACCTGTTTGCGGTAGAACGAACGTATCATATCCTTTTTGAAAGATTAGTTTTTCGCCATGCGAGGCAAGATGTCACATTTGATTTGTTGAATTGTTTTTTTAGGGGCGAGATAGGTCCTCGAATAGTAACCCCTACAGGTAGTACCCAATTCTTTATCTCAAAGTTTTTGTTATGAAAGAGTGTGGCGAACATAGCGTCTTTGTATTGAAAGACGAGTATCAAAACCACACACGCTACAGTGAGCATCTCGACACTCGGAGAGGAAGAAGTATACACTTAATCCTCTCTCTTTAGTTCAATACAAAGAGAACTTCATTCTCTTATTAAAGTGTTTTTGGTTTTGAATGGTAAGTGCTTTCGTGACGGAGAACCCTACGGTAAACATCAGCACTCGGGATAGGAGAAGGCCTACGCCTAACCACTCCACGACCGTTCAAGTTTTGTTACGAAAATAAGTTTGAAAATACGCTTGGTGCGGGACCGATATTTTAGGTGGGGAAAGTTGCGGAAGGAAGTTGTAGAAGGAGATAGGTGGCGGACAGAGTCACGTCTTCGTATTGAAAGACGAGTATCGAGACCACCCACACTACAGTGAATATCCCAACACTCGGAGAGGAAGAAGTCTACACTCAATCCTCTCTCTTTAGTTCAATACAAAGAGAATCGATTTATTTATTGTAAGTGTTTTGAAAATGCACTCGGTACGGGGCCGAGGTTTTTTTAGGAGAAAAAGGTGTGGATGAAAACGTCTTCGTATTGAAAGACGAGTATCAAAACCACCCACACTACAGTGGGCATCTCGACACTCGGAGAGGAAGAAGTCTACACTTAATCCCATCTCTTTAGTTCAATACAAAGTGAACATTATCCTTTTGTTAAATATGGTGAGTTGGTTTAACCATTATTTGAGAAAATCCGCTTGACGTTGGGTCAAGGGTTTTAGTTGCTTAAAAAGATTTGAGGTGAAGCGAGCAAGGTCGATGGCGACACACAAGGCAATCGGCTTACAAGGTCAAAAATGGCTCGATGAGAATCAAGAGTTTGTTTTCTTGAAAATAGTTTTTAGAACCAAAGGTAAAAAAAAAGACCAACAATAAACATGCACAAAAACCATACCGACACAACGGGTTAATCGACTTAAAAAAAAAACAAAACACAAAAAAAATGCCCATCAAGGAGTTCGCCGTGCGAACTCCTTGAGAAAAATTTTTTTTGAGGTAAAAAAGTCGAAAAAACGTGAAAATCAGGGGTCTGACACGGGAGGCCGTGTCGTGTGACACGGCCCGTGTCACAGTTCCAGAGAAATCAGGTTTTTAAGGCAAACAGCGGCGTGACACGGCCGCCCGTGTTGCATGACACGGCCCGTGTCACAAAATCTGGGGAAAAAATGCAAGAAAAACTAAACAGCGGTGTGACACAGCCGCCCGTGTTGCATGACACGGCCCGTGTCACAAGGTCTGGGGAGAAAATGCAAGAAAAACTAAAACAGCGGTATGACACGGCCGCCCGTGTTGCCTGACACGGCCCATGTCACAAGGTATGGGGAGAAAATGCAAGAAAAACTAAAACAGCGGTGTGACACGGCCGCCCGTGTTGCCTGACACGGCCCGTGTCACAAGGCCTAGACCAAGAAACGTTAAAGCAGCGGCGTGACACGGCCGCCCGTGTTGCATGACACGGCCCGTGTCAGCCCTGCTGTGTAAAATCTGACTTTTTTTCTTTGTTTTTCCTTCCTTCTTGGGTTTTTTTCCAAAAGGTTTCTTGGTCCCCCTTGGGATCTTACATGTTATACTCAATACAACAACACTCAAACAAAGAGAACAAATGATAAATGCACAATATGAAAGAAGAAAAGAGTTTTAAGAAATGGATACCCGAGAGTTGTTTCCCTCCTTACAAAGCCTCCACTGATTTTGACTATGTGTTCACTTCTCTTCACTCTATACTTTGATGGCTCTCCTTCTCAATGACTCCCTTGTATTTCTCTTTTACTCTCTTAATCTTTGGCTGGTTTTTGCTCTCTCTATTTTTCTGGTTTTTCTTACTCTTTGCTCTCAATCTCTATCTCAATGTGTTGTGAATGATAGTGAATGAAATCTCTCCTCTGTATGAATGGATAATGTGTGTCTATATCCTCTTTGCAGCCTCCTATCCCCTCCCATTTCAACTTTTCGGCTGCATTTTCTGCTGTACCAAAATCATAGCTCTTGCACAACTTTCAATCTTCAAAGTTTCCATTTTTGGGAGTACTTATCACCTCTTTCTTGGTGCAGCCCCACATCTTTCCATTTCTAGGCCTGTTTTGCTGTATTTTTTCTGTAGCACTCTACCTTGACCTTCATCCTTGTATCCATTGGTTGGCTTATGCTTGGACACACACATGTAACCAATAACACTACCTTTTGGACATCATTTTCAAATTCTAATTTTTGATGTGTAGATGTATCAACATAAGCTTATAGCCTTGGTTTTGTGACATAAAATGATTTTGTAATATGATACACGTTGCCACTTCTTGCATGGGGCTGTTTTGGACCATATTCAAATTGCCCATGAATGCATGCATAGCCTTGATCTTGAGATATTCCAATGTTGAATTAACTCTTAAGTAATTTCCTTGCATGTTTGTAAGCACAAAGAGGACCATGTGGACTTGATGGGGCATGGGGGATACCATGGCATGAATTTATTTTTAGAAACTTGAATTAAGACTAGAAATAACTTAATTTCCTAAGCATTACCAAGATTTTGGATTTTGTAACAAATGTGACATTCTTGCAAATGTCATGAAATTTCTCTTTGTAATATTCTTGAATCTAGCCTTGAATTCATGAACCTTGAATTTGGAATGATGGGCCTCCCTTATGTTATTGAATATGAAAGAAATGAAGAAATGAGTCAAGCCTTGAAAGAGGGAAAATTTTGGGGTGCAACACTGTTGCACCCCAAAATTTGACCAACTTATTTCACCTGATTTTATGTTCCATAGCTTTAGCATTTGTATATTAGGTCATATTAGGTCATGTACATAATTCATTCATCTGCATAGCATAGCATGGGCAAGCCATCCAACAAGGGATCGAGTGCCATTCTTATCTCTACGAGCCTATCAAGAGGTTCCTATTCAAAATTTAAGCCTATGCAAGTCATCAGAAAGAAATTGAAGCTTGAGAAGTTAGTGGACCAATCAGTGGGTTTTTCTCCTATCTTGAGGGGGTTTGAAGATTATCAGAGAAGTTGTGGGCTATGAATTGAGGGCATGGAATGTATATATACATCATGGAAGACTTAAAGGGTCATTTTGAAGATGAGACAAGTCATTGATGTGATTACAAGAACTACAGTTGAAGACAGTCAATTAGGGTTTCATCTGGGTCAACCCTAGGTCAACCCTAGGTCAAATACTTGATTGAAGGGACATCAAGGCCTGTTTGAAGAATGGGGGATCCATCATTTGATATGTGGATATGGATGTGGTGTTGTGCCAATGAGAAATCAAAAGAAATCAAGAAGAAGAGAAGTTTCTAAATTAGGGTTTCAGTGTAAAATCCCCTGATTTAGGGTAAACTTCCAAGCAGAATAATTCAAGATACAAGTCTCTAATGGATCTTTGGCCAACATGGAACTTTTAGAGTATCTTAAGACCTTTAATTTGAGTGGTGGAAGGCATCAAGGAGATTTGTAGAACTCAAGTTATGGTTCTTGCAAGTTACAGGTCATCAGAGGCATCTGAAATTTTGTCTGTGAAAGTTACTTGACTTCCAAGCAACTTTTTCCCCCATAAGGAGTTTTCAAATGGAATTTTGGCCAACATGAAAGTTGTTCCTCATAATCTTAGCTTTCTAGAAAGGTATGGTATGCCTCAATATGATTTGTGGAGCTCTACTTATGATCTTGACAAGCCAAAGGCATTTTGGGCATTTGGAGGTTATAAGTCATTTCAAGCATAAGGCCATATCTCCTACTTCCAAGCTTCAAATGGAAAAATCTTCAACATAAAACTTTCTTAGAATGATGTTTTAAGGCTAGTAGGAAGGTCATGAGATGTTAAAAAGGCTTGTATCAAAAAGTGATAAAAATGGCCTAAAAAAGGGGAATAAGTCAAATAAAGTGGTGAAAAAAAAATCAAATTTTGGATTAGAGGTCACAAACAAGCCATATGACATACTGTAACACGGTGAACTGACTTTAAACAATGTTGCGGATAGCAAGAGTCGCCACCGACTTTTATTTTATCCATAAGGAAAGGTTATAAAAGAACAGGAAAGACCTTAGAGAATACTTTGGGTCCGGGGGGTAGGTTATGAAAAGGGAAGGTGTTAGCACCCTTTTCATCCATGGTTATCCATGGGCTCTTAGGTACTTAAGCTCACTTTTGAATTGTTTTGAAAGTGTAGTGTGTGAATAGCAAAAAATTTCAGAATAGTTTAATAATAATCCGTGTATGGATGTGAAAAAAACTTGTTTGAAAATTTTGTTGGAAATTTGTTTAAGTGTGAAAAAGTTTTGAAGTGAGCAAGTATCTAGGAGTAGCCTACCCTAATGTTTTAAGGTCTTTCTTATTCTTTATCCTTTCCTTAGTAAGACTATCCCTACTATAAGGGAGTAGGTAGTCCTTACTTTGGATGTTAAGGGACATGTGAGGGACAATTGGATTTTTGAAGGCCATTGTGGGGTGTAATAAGCAAACTGGAGGGACTATCATCATTTTTCGAAAGGGACTCGATTCGTAAAGGCAACCATAAGGGACTTTGATGATTTTCTTTTTGAGGGACTTGCTTTATACACCCCACTTAACCAATATTCATAGGCAACTTGAGGGATATCCTTAGGAAGTGAGACGGCGATTAAAATCGACTTACGTGTGTGAAATGTTTATTTTAATTATCTTTATTTAAAAGTGATCTAAATTTATTTTAATATGACAGACATGTTGTTACACTCCCTAATTACTAACCATAATAATAATTAAATAATTAAACAACTTTACATCCAAGAAACAATTACAAAATAATAAGCAAAAATAATTAAATAGCAAAGATAAATAAAATATAAACAAGCAATAATAAATAATAAAGGGGGTTAATTCTAAGTTTACTCGGCAAGACATCGCATCTTGTGCCTACGTATCCTTACGGGAGTGGAATCAGAGTAATCGTAGTTCCCCTCAATAGGGAGGTTAGAAACTTCTTGACTGTGGTCAAGGTCTCAAGGGGAATAAACGCATCTTAAGGACACGCTTACGTGGAGTGTAGAAACTCCAAATCTCTACGTTGAAATGTTAAGTTGTAATTAGGGTTAAATTAGGGATATTACAGTTATTATGATAATATTTCTCACCCAACCTCTCTTTGATGTTGGCAAAAAAAAAATCATGAAGTTTGACTTTGGTTTGACCACAGTTGACCTCAGTTTGACCTTTTAACTGCATTGACTGCTTTTGACTTATCTGATCATCTGACTGAGCAAACTTTTGAGAAAAGTCTTGAAACTTGACATGGGAGTTCTTATACACATATAAGATGTTATGAAGCTCACTTGAAGTCTTGGAAGTCCATTTAGCCTGATTAAAGTCAAAACCCTAGTTTTGGATGCACTGCTTAGGAGGTGCATTGTCTGAGGGAATTGTCAACTCTTCTGACCAATTGTGAATTTTGTGAACCTTGTGAACCTTCTTGGAACACAAAGTCTTGTATTGTGAGGGCAAATTTTGGGGTGCAACACATACCAATTTGATTGTAAAATGCATTTTAAAGACAATGGCATTGACACATTTTTGAATTGAGCAATAATTTCATGACTTGCTTTGTAAAAGTGGTTACTTGAAATGTAAGTCACTAATCCAAACCACTTAACAAGACATTTGAAAGGCTATTTTGGTTGGAAACTTCCAAGGGAAGATACATGAACAATCTAGAAATTTCCAAGGGAAGATACATGAATAATCTAGAAAGTTCCAAGGGAAATGGATTTTATTATTTTGGGCTTGGGCTTCATTTCTAGAATATTCCAATCATCTCTATAAATGTTTAGAAACTCATTTGAAGCAAGGTTGGTGATTGATTAGAGTTGGATTGGAAGAGAGCATATCAATTTTCAAGAGAGCAAATCAAGTGGTGATTCTTCATTCAAGGCGATTTCGGTTCGATTCGAAGATTGTAGCACTTTCCTTGCATATTGTTGAACGAATTTGAAGCTTTCGGAAGTACGAAAAGAGCCGAAGATACTCCGTTTCGAAGCTCCGATCAAGGTATGTAAACCTTCACTTTCCCATGGATTTAGGATGAGATAATTAGAAATTCTCATGTGGTTAGGATCATGAACACCTATGGATGATTTTAGGATTGTTAATTTGGAGATTTTCTTCATTCCCTTTTTCTTTTTCTTTTTCTGTTTTGAGGCCTGTTTTCTTTTATTGCGTCGAAAATAGTAAAAATGTTCAAGAAATTATGAAAATTTTTTCTACAGATCTTGATTATCTTAAGAAATTTTAGGCGCTGAGTTTGCATTTTTTAGATTTTTTTTGATTTAGTTATGATTTTTCTTTCGTGCTAATATCCATTGGTGTACATAACTGTTCATCTGTTTTGTTTAATTTTGTTCTCTTTAATGCTTCATGATTTTGAGCTGATTTTTGGATATGTTTTAGATGATATGCATAGGGTTCCCCAGAAATTTTATTGGAATTTCTAGACGATTCTAAGTTTAGTTTTGAATCCGCTTTTTAGAGCCATCCCCATCTGAATGTTCCCTGGACACTTTATAGGTTTTCCTTTAGAAAGTGACCTTAACTTTAGAGTTTGGTTTTAATTTTTTTACCATAGGTTGCTAACATCTTCGGGATATTGTAGAATTTTTTTTAGATTTTTATGTATTGTTTTCCCATTTCTTTTGCATTTTACATTCTGATGAGCATTTTGCATGATGTTTGCTTTGCATATTTGATACCGCTGTTTTGTAGAATTTTGTTCTCTCCATTGGTGATGATTCTTGCTTAGATCTTTTGGTAGATTGTAGCTAACACTCGCATGTTCCCTTAGGAATTTTTGTAGTCTTCAGGAGTAATAATGTGATATGTCTTCAGGAGGATAGAGCAATCAATAGCTCTAAAGCAGTCTTGAAGTAATGATTTCCGGAGGATAGAGCAATGGATAGCTCTAAAGCAGTCTTGAAATAATAATGTGATATGTCTTCAGGAGGATAGAGCAATCAATAGCTCTAAAGCAGTCTTGAAGTAATGATTTCAGGAGGATAGAGCAATGGATAGCTCTAAAGCAGTCTTGAAATAATAATGTAATTTCAGGAGGATAGAGCAATGGATAACTCTAAAGCAGTCTTGAAATAATTAGATGGCTTCAGGAGGATAGAGCAATGAATAGCTCTAAAGCAGTCTTGAAGTAGTAATATGACCTCATGAGGATAGAGCAATGAATAGCTCTAAAGCAGTCTTGAAATAATAATGTGATATGTCTTCAGGAGGATAGAGCAATCAATAGCTCTAAAGCAGTCTTGAAGTAATGATTTCAGGAGGATAGAGCAATGGATAGCTCTAAAGCAGTCTTGAAATAATAATGTAATTTCAGGAGGATAGAGCAATGGAGAACTCTAAAGCAGTCTTGAAATAATTAGATGGCTTCAGGAGGATAGAGCAATGAATAGCTCTAAAGCAGTCTTGAAGTAGTAGGATGATTTCAGGAGGATAGAGCAATCAGTAGCTCTAAAGCAGTCTTGAAGTAATAGGATGATTTCAGGAGGATAGAGCAATCAGTAGCTCTAAAGTAGTCTTGAAGTCATGAGAGGCTATCAGGAGGATAAAATAACCCTGAGGTTACAATAAAGCAGTCCCAAAGTAATAAGAAGCTCATCAGGAGGATAAAGTAACCCTGAGGTTACAATAAAGCAGTCCCAAAGATCATAAGATTGTTTGTTGGATAATTAACCTGAAAACAAGGTAGCATTCTGTATAACAACATTAGTTTATGCTTTATGTATGCATGTATGACATGAGGCACTTAGGTAATGTACTATAGACATATATGTTATGGTATGATGTAAATGATGTATGTATGCTATAACACTGCTGGAAGTGTCTGGATATCCTTGTATAACAACTGCTGGCCAAGGAAAATAAATCCCGATTCGTTGTTGAAGAATATATAACCCTCCGTCTGCTGGGGATAACAAGGTATAGATAACCTCCCGTTGTTGGGCATAACAAGGTATAGATGACCTCCCGTTGTTGGGGATAGTAGGGTATAGATAACCTCCCGTTGTTGGGGATAGTAGGATAAGTATAACATCCCGTCTTCGTTCATCGTGCCCTTATTGGAAAGTAATTTCCCGTATATCCGTATGAGGATAAAAGAGATGGATATAAATTCCAGGGGAGATTAGACTTTGTGAAAATGGATTAGTCCTACTGATGGTTTGTAACTGTCTTGTAAAGATGAACCGGCGAAGCTTCGTTGAAATCCTTCCCTCGTTCGTCCTTAGTAAATACTATTACTGCATTTTCATGCATTTCTGGTAAACATCAATCATATTAAAAGCATACATGCGTTTCTGGTAAACATCAATCATATTCAAAGGCATACATACATTCAAACACAACCAATGGACGTTTCGCTTATGTAAATAGGGTAAAAGTAAATCTGGATTCAAAAGATGGAATTTATTTATATCAAAAGTGACCCATACACGGGTAAGTTTGTACAAGGAGACATAAACCCTAGTAAGAGAATTTTGTCATGAAGTTTTACAAAAAGAATCAGCTATGTGGGAAATAATCCTATTGAGTTTCAATTCTACTATTGCCACTCAAGTATCTCATCTTCTTGCTGTTGAGACGGAAACGATTGGATTGAGCTTTATCTGTTTGAGCTTGAGTAAGTAATACAACTGGTTGCAGTTTCATGAGTGATCCAAACGAGACATAGTCATACGCTTTAATCCCTAACTTTTGCCTGGATTGCCCTTTCAGGTTTTCAATCCACCGGGATACCCTTTTTTGCCCAAGCCGCCTTTTCAGGTTTTCGACTTGCCGGGTGTACATCTTTTTATATATATATCCCTAATTTTTGCCCAAACCCTTTTGGTTTGCCGGGATGCCCTTATTTTTGCCTAGGCCTGTCAACCTAGCGGGTCTCTTTTTATGCGTAGTATTTTTTAACTATGTCTGCGTTTACAGGTTGTGGGAAGTCTTCACCATCCATTGTAGTCAGTATCATGGCACCTCCTGAGAACACTGTCTTGACTACAAATGGTCCCTCATATGTTGGAGTCCACTTGCCCCTAGGATCACCCTGTGGTAATATGATACGCTTGATTACCAAGTCACCAGCCTGATATACCTTTGGCTTAACCTTCTTGTTAAAAGCTTTGATCATCCGTTTCTGGTACATCTGGCCATGACAAACTGCTGCTAACCTTTTCTCATCAATCAAATTTATCTGGTCAAGTCGAGTCTGAATCCACTCATCTTCATCCAAGCCTGCATCCTTCATAATTCTCAAGGAGGGGATCTGAACTTCAATAGGCAGAACTGCTTCCATACCATAGACTAAGGAGAATGGGGTTGCCCCTGTTGAAGTACGTATTGTAGTACGATAACCATGCAGAGCAAATGGTAACATCTCGTGCCAATCCTTGTAAGTAACAGTCATCTTCTGTACAATCTTCTTAATGTTCTTATTAGCAGCTTCAACTGCCCCATTCATCTTTGGACGATACGGAGAAGAGTTGTGATGCTTAATCTTGAACTGCGTACAGAGATCAGTAATCATAGTGTTGTTCAGATTAGAGCCATTGTCAGTGATAATCCTTTCAGGGATACCATACCTACATATGAGATTATTCTTAATGAACCGAGCCACCACATTCTTAGTCACAGATGCAAATGAAGCTGCCTCTACCCACTTCGTGAAGTAATCAATAGCAACCAGGATGAAACGATGCCCATTAGAAGCAGTAGGCTTGATCTCACCAATCATATCAATGCCCCACATGGCAAAGGGCCAAGGAGCAGTCAACACATTCAATGGAGATGGGGGTACATGTACTTTATCAGCATAGATTTTACATTTGTGACATGTTCTGGAGTGTTGATAGCAATCAGCTTCCATGGTAGACCAATAGTAACCTGCTCTCAAAATCTTCTTTGCCATGGTATGACCACTAGAATGAGTGCCAAAGGTCCCATCATGCATCTCTTCCATAATTTCTGTAGCTTCCTTCTTATCCACACAACGAAGCATAGTTGAATCATGATTACGCTTATACAGAATGCCATTACTCAGAAAGAACTTAGCAGAAAACCTTCTCAGGAACTTCCTATCTTTGACAGATGCCCCTTCAGGGAACTCCTGAGCTTCAAGATAGTTTTTCACTTCATAGAACCAAGGCTTCTCCTCTGCCCCTTCAGTGTCAATCTCATTGCAGTATGCAGGCTTCTCAAATCTATCAATGGTAATCTTGGGAGCTTCATCATCTCTGCTGATCTCAAACATAGATGCCATGGTGGCCAATGCGTCTGCCAACTGATTCTCTCTTCGTGGAATATGTCCAAAAGTAATCACTTTGAAATGTGGGATCAAAGACAACACATGTTCTCTGTAAGGAATGAGATTATCATGCTTTGTATCCCAATCTCCTTTAATCTGACTTACTACCAGAGCTGAATCTCCATACACCTCAAGGAACTGAATCTTCATATCAATAGCAACTTGCATACCCATGATACATGCCTCATACTCAGCCATGTTATTGGTACAATAGAAACAAAGTCTGGCAGTAATCGGGGTATGACAACCTTCAGGGGAACTAATCACAACACCAACACCATTACCATGTGCATTGGAGGCACCATCAAAAACCATAGTCCATCGGGATCCTTGTTCAGGTCCGTCATATTGTCCAGGTTCTTTGGTAACAGACATAATGTCTTCATCAGGGAACTCAAAATTCATTGACTGGTAATCACCTACTGCTTGATGAGCCAAATGATCAGCAACAACACTCCCCTTAATGGCCTTCTGAGTAGTATACTGTATATCATATTCCGTCAAGATCATTTGCCATCTTGCAATTCTTCCGGAGAGAGCAGGTTTCTCAAATATGTACTTGATTGGATCCATCTTCGAAATCAACAAGGTAGTATGGGTCAACATATACTGTCTTAATCGGCGAGCAGCCCATGCCAAAGCACAGCAAGTTTTCTCGAGCAGTGAGTATCTTGTTTCACAGTCGGTAAACTTTTTGCTAAGGTAGTATATTGCCTGCTCTTTTCGACCAGACTCGTCATGTTGCCCCAATACACACCCCATTGAGTTGTCTAATACTGTTAAATACATAATCAAGGGTCTTCCATCAACTGGTGGCATTAAAATTGGAGGTTCTAGCAAATATCTCTTGATTTCATCAAAGGCAGTCTGGCACTCATCATTCCATTCCATGACCTGGTCTTTCTTCAACAACTTGAAGATTGGCTCACAGATGGTAGTTAATTGGGAAATAAATCTTGCAATGTAGTTCAATCGTCCCAAGAAACCTCTAACCTCCTTCTCAGTACGGGGAGCTGGCATCTCTCGTATAGCTTTCACTTTTGCAGGATCCACTTCAATACCTTTTCCACTGACAATGAAACCCAGGAGCTTTCCAGATCTAACTCCAAAAGTACACTTGTTTGGATTTAATCTCAACCTGTATTTCTTCAACCTCTCAAACAACTTGTGCAGATGATCAAGATGTTGTTCTTCATTCTGAGACCTGGCTGTCATATCATCCACATATACCTCTATCTCATGATGAATCATATCATGAAACAAAGCCACCATAGCACGCTGATATGTTGCCCCTGCATTCTTCAAACCACATGGCATTACCTTATAGCAAAAGGTGCCCCACTGTGTCACAAATGTTGTCTTCTCCATATCTTCAGGTGCCATCTTGATTTGATTGTAACCAGAGAAACCATCCATAAAAGAGAATACCTTATGCTGAGCAGTGTTGTCTACCAGAATATCGATATGAGGAAGTGGAAAGTCGTCTTTAGGGCTAGCCTTGTTCAGATCTCTGTAGTCTACACACATACGTACCTTACCATCTTTCTTAGGAACTGGTACCACATTTGCAACCCACTGAGGATAAGAAGTTACGGCCAAGAACCCTGCATTGAACTGTTTCATTACCTCTGCTTTGATCTTTTCTGACATTTCAGGACGCATACGACGAACCTTCTGCTTCTTTGGACGACAATCTTCTTTCACTGGCAAACGGTGAACCACAATGTCCGTATCCAACCCTGGCATATCTTCATAAGACCAAGCAAAGATCTCCACATAGTCACGTAGCATCTGAACCAACCTGCTCTTGACACTGTCCTCTAAATCAGCCCCTATCTTGACCTCTTTTCTGTTTTCTTCAGTTCCCAGATTCACAACTTCGACTGGCTCTTCATGTGGCTGTATAGCTTTCTCTTCTTGTTGTAACAACCTAGCAAGCTCTACAGGTATTTCACAATCGTCCTCGTTTCCGTCTTCAGTTTGATAGATCGGATTCTCGAAATTGTAATTGGCAATAGTAGAACTGTTATCAACTGGATCCAGAGTGGATGAGGATCTGCATTTTAGTGACGTGGGTGTGTGTAAGAACACATAGCTGATAAAGCAAAAATAAAAGAAAAAGAAAGACAAGGAACACAATATTTACGAAAACGAAACGTCCACTGATTTTATTGAATGAAGTATGCAAATGAAATGATGACCCGTAACAAGCACACCATTGTGCCCCGGGTAAGGCACATGGCTTGAAAGTTTTAATTGTTTTAAAAACATAACACAGTAATAGTATTTACTCCTGACTAAAGGAGATAGGGATAACATCTTCAGCTTTCCAATTATTGAGTCCAGCACCCACAGTAGGAAAAATCCATGCCTCCAAGTTGTAGTCTTCATCTTGATCTCCCACAGCATTGATAACCCCTTGATTGGTGATACGAACAGCACGGGCACGACGGACAGCCTTCTGGGACTCTGCAGTGAAACCCAAACCGAACTTGTCAGGCTTGTATGGAATATCAGGAAGCTGACCCCAAATAGTACAACCACCTTCTTCCACCACAGCTTTTGCATCATTGAGGGAGGCCATTGTCATTGTTGGAGGGTTTCTGATGACCACAGGAACCTTCTTCACAGCAGGAGGAGTCACACAATCCTTAACAGCCCAGGGAACCACTTCAAATGACTGACATGGAGTTTCAATGTATTCACCTTCTACTTCCAGATACTTGAAAGTGTTTACATGGCTGACAAAGTATTCTTCCTCTCCAAAGACAGTAACAACTTTTCCATTCACCGGATATCTCAACTTTTGATGTAATGTGGAGGTCACCGCACCTGCCCCATGGATCCAGGGACGACCAAGCAGACATGAGTACGAAGGACGAATATCCATCACATAGAATGTAGCAGTAAACACCTGAGAGCCAACCTTGATTGGAAGATCAATTTCCCCATGCACTACTCTTCTAGAACCATCAAAAGCCTTTACCACAGTATTACTGGGCTTCAATACTGTATCTTCAGGACTCAGCTTGTTCAGGACTTCCTTAGGCAACACATTCAGAGAGGAACCATTGTCTATCAGCACATGAGACAGGGTAGTGCCCCTGCATTCAATTGAAATATGCAAGGCCCTGTTATGATCCCTCTTGGCAGGGGTCAAGTCAGCATCAGAAAATCCTAACCCGTTGTCATAGGTCAGGTGAGCAACACAATTCTCAAACTGGTCCACAGAAATTGCACTGGGTACATGAGCCATCTTTAGAAACTTGATCAATGACTTGGCATGAGCCTCAGAACATAATAACAGGGAGAGCATAGAAATCTTTGAGGGAGTATGCCCCAGCTGATCAACAATATCATAATCACTCTTGCGAATGATTTTCAATACTTCTTCCATCTGCTTAGAGAGGTCATCAGCAGCTGGCACATCAGTAGATACAGGCTCAATAACAGGACCCTTGCCCCGAGCATCAGTGGTGGAAGTAACAGCAGGAGTAACTGCACTCTTAGAAGCAACTGGAGGAGAGAAGACTCTTCCACTACGAGTGATCTTGCTAGATCCAGCAATATTATCAATGTCAACAGGCATATCAGGTAAAGGCTTCTGCTTGACACCATGGATGTAAACATCAGACCCATAGTGCCAAGGCACAACTTTGTCAGATGTATAAGGAATAGGACCAGGAGTGGTAATGATCAGAGGAGCTACTCTGACTTCAGCAACAACTTTCACAGGACCTTCAGCAGTAATCTTGATTGGGCCCTGATGAGTGATTTTAATGGGACCCTTTGAAGTGATTCTTAATGGTACTTTGTCAACCATGTCAACCTCTTCAATCTTCTTACCCTGAGTCAGATGATCCACCATACTTTCTACGGATGCTGGTCTTCTTTCAAACACTATAGTATATTTATCCATGAGACGTTGAATCCCATCTCTCAAAATGAAGCAACTATCCGGCTTATAGGTACAATATAGACAATCTTCATGACAACATGGAAAGATCCCAGCTTGTACTAACCTCTTTTTGATAACAGACAATGGTGTGCTCAACTCCATAACTGAATAGACATGCAGATCTTCATCAATATCTTCATCAATGGCGTTGACAGTCTTCTCGTGATTTGGCATTGGAGCTGTAATCACATTTGGAGTACCTGGTGGATCAAACTCAATTTCTCCAGCATCAATCATATCTTGAATTTTGTTCTTCAAGACCCAGCAGTTATTAGTATCATGTCCTGGACAGTTTGAATGATATGCACATCGTGCATTGGGATTGTACTTGGGAGAGGTAACATTGGGATTCTGAGGGGCCTCCCTCAGGGTAATAAGTTCAGCTTTCAACAAGTGTTGCAATGCCTGAGCCATTGACATGTTGATCTTCGTGAACTGTCTTCTAGCCCTCTGTTGGTTGCCTTGAGGCTGCTCTGTTGTTGCAGGAGTTGGATTTGAAATATGAACTGCACTAACAGACTGATGCCTTCTGTTACGATCAGGCTGACCATACACAGCATTAGATTCTCTCTTCCCAGTGGGAGGCTTCTTTGCAGCACCTGATGAAGAAGTGCCCACTTAGATCTTACCACTCTTGATACCATTCTCTACTCGCTCTCCTGTCATGATCAACTCAGTGAAGCCAGATGATGAGCTTCCAATGAGATGACTGTAAAACGGACCATTCAGCGTACACATGAACATATCAACCAACTCCCTATCAGTCAAAGGGGGTTGAACTCTTCCGGCTAAGTCTCTCCACTTCTGAGCATACTCCTTAAAGCTTTCTTTGGCACCCATAGACATGCTTTGAAGCTGCATGCGAGTGGGGGCTAAGTCAGCATTGTATTAATACTGCTTGTAGAAAGCTTCAGCAAGGTCATTCCAATCTCTGATGTTGACACTCTCCAACTGATAATACCACTCTAGCTGAGCTCCAGATAAACTCTCTTGAAAGAAATGGATCCACAACTTTTTATCAGCAGTGTGGGGTTGCATTCTTCTGACATAAGATCTCAGATGCAATTTGGGACAAGAGACCCCATCATAGACAACAAATGTAGGAACTTTGAACCCAATGGGTATGACCACCCCAGATGTCAAGCTCAAATCCTCAAAATCCAACCCAGATGATTTCTGTAATTCCATAGCATCCATTCTATCCACCAGCATCTTGAATTTGTCTTCGTTAGGCTCATGGTAGTAGTTAGCCTCAAAATCAGAGTCCCCCATAGTGTTGTGGAGACTGCCTCTCTCCTGCTCAGATTCTTCAGATTCATAGTCTTCAACATGTTCCTTGGTCTTGACAGGACCTTTGAACCTTCTTCCCATGTTGAGCAACCCAGCAGACCTTCTAGCCTTCTTAGTCTTCTTGACCAGCAGTGTCTTCAATTCATCCTGCCCCTTGGATAGGTTCAGGATCAGCTCTTGGAACTGTGCATTCTGTGCCTGGAGATCCTTAACTGATTGTTCAAGAGCCATTGCTGAAATAAACAGCGAGAAGATGAGAAACCTGTGCACAATTATAAACCTGTGATGCAATAATATAGGAATGCATATGCAATGTTTTCAAGGACCGCAGGATTTAAATTTGCTTAAACAAACAAGAGAGTAACTTTTTATTAGTAATAACTTGTTTTGCCTTTTAGGCTTACAAAAAATGAAAACGAAATAAGTACAAAAGATGGGGTTTTAATTCTCCCATGGACGTTTCCTCTTTGTGTTGAGGTATGAGTTGAGGTTTCGTTCCTCATGAAGTAGCTTTGTTAGCTCTAGGATCCTTGCTTGGCTTGCTTTGTAATGAGCCTCGAAAGTATCCCTTTGCTCTTTCAGTTGGATCCATGATCTCTGCAAGTCTTCCATATCAGTAGGCACGTCTGGGTGAAGGATGGTATAAGCTGTGTCTCCTTCAGCAACAGGTTCCATGGTAACTGGTAGGATGGCAGGATATGGCATCATGAGTGTCTGAGCACGAAATCGTACCCATCTGAGATAAGCCTCCATAGGAATAGTGTACTTAGGCTCCAGTGTCTTGATGTCAATCCTGTTTACCTTTCCCCAAGCTCGGATGAATCTCTGACGGTAACCCTGAAGATCGTTGTCGTAATCAAACACAATGCCCTGAATCAACATGTCATGTGGACCATCGCTCCGGGCGTAACCAAACTGTCGTAAAGCTAGAGATGGGTTGTAGGTGATGCCTCCTCTTATGCCTAGAAGTGGTACATTAGGAAACTCCCCACAACGGTCAATGATGGTGACATTCTCCACAGATCTGGAGCACCAATGGATGTCTGAGTGAGAAAGTGACATGATCCTCTTGGACCATCTGAACCCTTGCTCATTCTTCATTACTGAGCGAGGAAGGTGAGAAATAAACCACCTAGAAAGTAAAGGTATGCAGCACATCAAAGTTCCTCTTGCCCTTGTAGTACGGGTGTGAAGAGAATGTAGGATGTCTCCAAGTAAGGTAGGCACTGGATTGTGACTCAGGAATATGTTGATGGCATGAACGTCTATGAACTGATCAGGATTGGGGAACAACACTAAGCCATAAATCAATAAGGCTAAGATCTCCTCAATAGCATCGTAGCTCATAGCCTTCAAGAACATTTGAGCTTTATCCACTAATACCTTGGCAAGAATACCTTTAACTCCACTTCTCGTCTCTAGAACAATGTCAGACTTCTTCGGATGTAGAGCTGCAGCAATAACTTCTGGTTTAAGCTCCTTCTCTAAGCCTGTGAATGGCTTCTGATCAAGAACAGGTATGCCCAGAAGTTTAGAGAACTCCTCCATGGTTGGAACCAGCTGATAATCAGGAAATGTAAAGCAATGGTGCTTAGGGTCAAAGAACTGAAACAACACACTCATCATGTCTTCACTGAACCCTGAAGTAACTAGATCCAATAAGTGACCATGTCTCTTGTTGAACTGGGAATGATCAGACACTTGGGAAACCAACTCTTTGAGCTTGGGAGGTATCCCTACAAAGTTGATCCTGATGGTGTTTCTACGAGCAGAAGCCATGACCTGCAACAAAGAACAAAAATAAATCCCTTGGTCCTTGAAATGGTTAGGGAAAATGATATGCTCATGATGCATGATGATGTCATGATGTTATGTTCAATCACAAACATGTGGCACACACAAACAAGTCACACAATTGCCCTAGGTTTAAAGGCTTGCATGAGGTTTAAAGGTAAGTACCCTCCCCTGAAGTTAGATGGTTCATCCTGTCCTACAAAAGTAACCGGGTTCTAAGGGATCTCAATATCATTGATCCTTCACAAGGGTGGTTGATCAGAAGGCAACTTACTTGCCAACCAAAACCCTCCAAGTTTAAGATCTCAATGAGCGTAGTATCGAGTGTCAACCAACTTCAGTCTGCACCAAAGCCGGTTACCTCACTACTTTCTAAAGGCCAAGATGAGTTAACTAGGGTTCTAAAAGTCAGTTAGTGCATTGACAACATATGGCAGCCTCAATATTATCCTCAACTTGACTTAAGGAATATAAGCACCAACCAAGAAGTCGCACTAACTATGGCCACCAGATCAACCGTATCGATATACGTCGTACAGTTTCCTTGGTCTATTGCCATTTACCTAAGGTACACTAGATCCGGGTTAGGACCTTTCACACATAAGAGCACCCCAACAATATAATAATAAAGCAAACAAGGCAAACAATTTAAAGTGATCTTAATTCCTAAGGGTACCCCTCTTAAATAGCTCCCCAGCAGAGTCGCCAGTTCTGTAACACGGTGAACTGACTTTAAACAATGTTGCGGATAGCAAGAGTCGCCACCGACTTTTATTTTATCCATAAGGAAAGGTTATAAAAGAACAGGAAAGACCTTAGAGAATACTTTGGGTCCGGGGGGTAGGTTATGAAAAGGGAAGGTGTTAGCACCCTTTTCATCCATGGTTATCCATGGGCTCTTAGGTACTTAAGCTCACTTTTGAATTGTTTTGAAAGTGTAGTGTGTGAATAGCAAAAAATTTCAGAATAGTTTAATAATAATCCGTGTATGGATGTGAAAAAAACTTGTTTGAAAATTTTGTTGGAAATTTGTTTAAGTGTGAAAAAGTTTTGAAGTGAGCAAGTATCTAGGAGTAGCCTACCCTAATGTTTTAAGGTCTTTCTTATTCTTTATCCTTTCCTTAGTAAGACTATCCCTACTATAAGGGAGTAGGTAGTCCTTACTTTGGATGTTAAGGGACATGTGAGGGACAATTGGATTTTTGAAGGCCATTGTGGGGTGTAATAAGCAAACTGGAGGGACTATCATCATTTTTCGAAAGGGACTCGATTCGTAAAGGCAACCATAAGGGACTTTGATGATTTTCTTTTTGAGGGACTTGCTTTATACACCCCACTTAACCAATATTCATAGGCAACTTGAGGGATATCCTTAGGAAGTGAGACGGCGATTAAAATCGACTTACGTGTGTGAAATGTTTATTTTAATTATCTTTATTTAAAAGTGATCTAAATTTATTTTAATATGACAGACATGTTGTTACACTCCCTAATTACTAACCATAATAATAATTAAATAATTAAACAACTTTACATCCAAGAAACAATTACAAAATAATAAGCAAAAATAATTAAATAGCAAAGATAAATAAAATATAAACAAGCAATAATAAATAATAAAGGGGGTTAATTCTAAGTTTACTCGGCAAGACATCGCATCTTGTGCCTACGTATCCTTACGGGAGTGGAATCAGAGTAATCGTAGTTCCCCTCAATAGGGAGGTTAGAAACTTCTTGACTGTGGTCAAGGTCTCAAGGGGAATAAACGCATCTTAAGGACACGCTTACGTGGAGTGTAGAAACTCCAAATCTCTACGTTGAAATGTTAAGTTGTAATTAGGGTTAAATTAGGGATATTACAGTTATTATGATAATATTTCTCACCCAACCTCTCTTTGATGTTGGCAAAAAAAAAAAATCATGAAGTTTGACTTTGGTTTGACCACAGTTGACCTCAGTTTGACCTTTTAACTGCATTGACTGCTTTTGACTTATCTGATCATCTGACTGAGCAAACTTTTGAGAAAAGTCTTGAAACTTGACATGGGAGTTCTTATACACATATAAGATGTTATGAAGCTCACTTGAAGTCTTGGAAGTCCATTTAGCCTGATTAAAGTCAAAACCCTAGTTTTGGATGCACTGCTTAGGAGGTGCATTGTCTGAGGGAATTGTCAACTCTTCTGACCAATTGTGAATTTTGTGAACCTTGTGAACCTTCTTGGAACACAAAGTCTTGTATTGTGAGGGCAAATTTTGGGGTGCAACACATACCAATTTGATTGTAAAATGCATTTTAAAGACAATGGCATTGACACATTTTTGAATTGAGCAATAATTTCATGACTTGCTTTGTAAAAGTGGTTACTTGAAATGTAAGTCACTAATCCAAACCACTTAACAAGACATTTGAAAGGCTATTTTGGTTGGAAACTTCCAAGGGAAGATACATGAACAATCTAGAAATTTCCAAGGGAAGATACATGAATAATCTAGAAAGTTCCAAGGGAAATGGATTTTATTATTTTGGGCTTGGGCTTCATTTCTAGAATATTCCAATCATCTCTATAAATGTTTAGAAACTCATTTGAAGCAAGGTTGGTGATTGATTGGAGTTGGATTGGAAGAGAGCATATCAATTTTCAAGAGAGCAAATCAAGTGGTGATTCTTCATTCAAGGCGATTTCGGTTCGATTCGAAGATTGTAGCACTTTCCTTGCATATTGTTGAACGAATTTGAAGCTTTCGGAAGTACGAAAAGAGCCGAAGATACTCCGTTTCGAAGCTCCGATCAAGGTATGTAAACCTTCACTTTCCCATGGATTTAGGATGAGATAATTAGAAATTCTCATGTGGTTAGGATCATGAACACCTATGGATGATTTTAGGATTGTTAATTTGGAGATTTTCTTCATTCCCTTTTTCTTTTTCTTTTTCTGTTTTGAGGCCTGTTTTCTTTTATTGCGTCGAAAATAGTAAAAATGTTCAAGAAATTATGAAAATTTTTTCTACAGATCTTGATTATCTTAAGAAATTTTAGGCGCTGAGTTTGCATTTTTTAGATTTTTTTTGATTTAGTTATGATTTTTCTTTCGTGCTAATATCCATTGGTGTACATAACTGTTCATCTGTTTTGTTTAATTTTGTTCTCTTTAATGCTTCATGATTTTGAGCTGATTTTTGGATATGTTTTAGATGATATGCATAGGGTTCCCCAGAAATTTTATTGGAATTTCTAGACGATTCTAAGTTTAGTTTTGAATCCGCTTTTTAGAGCCATCCCCATCTGAATGTTCCCTGGACACTTTATAGGTTTTCCTTTAGAAAGTGACCTTAACTTTAGAGTTTGGTTTTAATTTTTTTACCATAGGTTGCTAACATCTTCGGGATATTGTAGAATTTTTTTTAGATTTTTATGTATTGTTTTCCCATTTCTTTTGCATTTTACATTCTGATGAGCATTTTGCATGATGTTTGCTTTGCATATTTGATACCGCTGTTTTGTAGAATTTTGTTCTCTCCATTGGTGATGATTCTTGCTTAGATCTTTTGGTAGATTGTAGCTAACACTCGCATGTTCCCTTAGGAATTTTTGTAGTCTTCAGGATGTAATTTGGTTCTGTTTTAGGGTTGTTGATTAGGACATTCCCAATTGATGGTTAACCTTGACCCCTTGCATGTTAGGAATTGTTTAGACCCCTTAGAAATTGATATAGGGTTTGATCTTCGATCTTGATAATATAGATATTAATATACTTTAGGGTTTCCCTTAGGATAATGTGATAAAACTTTAGAATAAAAACGGTAGTAAAAAATGTTGAAATAGATATGGTGTAATAAAAAACTTAGAATAATTAGGGTTTTGAACATAACATAGGTGCAACAAAACAATTTCTTTTTGGGCTTTTTAGGTTGAATTAGAAGATGGGACTATAGGGGTATTATGGGTAAGTGTAGTAGATCCCTTAGAATAAGTATTAGAATTTCCCCTATTATATTAATATTTAGTATATTTTTGTAATTGTTTGATTGTATGGTGTGCCCGTTTTGGGGCTATTGCTTGTTATTTGGGCTTGTTGGGCTTGTTTGGGGTTTGGGCTTGGCTTGAAGACCATGGATGGTGAAGCATTGAAGACAAAGACAAAGTAAAGTATTGAAGAACAAGTTCAAGAGTTGATGAAGATTGTAGCTTGCTCGTAGCTGTTGAAGATCACAGGAACTAGGAGCTAGGTAGAGCTTAGAGTAGAAATTTGATTCTTAAACATGGATGGCTTTGTTTGCCTCCATCCCTCTATATGATTCAGAGTCTCTCTAGGATACTCACCCCCTTCCTTTGGAAGGCTTGGTGACAATATCTAAGAGATAAAACTCTTGAGAGAAACATTCTACATTTTGTTAACAGTCTGTTTGCCACCTTTGGTGGTCAACTAACTGTTTAACATCCCAATTCATCCTATTAATTGTTCCTCATCCTGGAGAGTTTGATTTGAAGAAAAGCCATGAAAGATTAAAGATAGAAGTCATTGTTTGAAGATTGTGCTGTTGAAGTTGTGCATGTGACTGTTGCTGTTTGAAGCCCTGCTGCTTGAAGCTGTGGAAGATGATTACTGTTAGAGTTTTCCTCCTTGAAGATAGATGCTTGATGGAAGCTTGTTGATGAAGACTTTGCTTGAAGATGTTGATGGAGCTTGCTGTGTAGAGTTGCTGTTTACTGTTTATTTTTGCTGTTTAGAAGCTTTTGATGTATTGTTTGAGTTTCCCGGACTGTATTGTTTGCCAATTAATCTGTTAGGTTGGAAGTGAATTTCGTTCACTTCTGCCTGTTGTTTTCGAGGTTCGAGGTAGAGCGGGACTCCCTTGCCTAGCTTGTACTGCTGCATTCATGCATATTTTACTGTTTTATTGTATTTGTTGTTTCTGTTTCCGTTTATCCCTTAGGATCTCTGTTTCTCTCTGCACAAGAGAGGAACATGATAGACATTAGGTCTTAACCCATGCACGATAACATTAGGTTAGTTTGATTCCCTTTTCAACCATAGGTTAGAGTTGCTGTTTCTCTTCTCATCTTAAAACAATCAAAAAACACAATAAGATTTCAAACCCAATAAAAGACACTTCTTCCGTAAAAGAATGTGAACTCATCAAAACGTCAATTTTTGTCCGCTTGGACTGTTAATCAGAAAAACCCTTTTTTAGAAGGAATAAAAACAATCAAGACAGACTTGTGTCGTACGTTTCCCGAACTACGTTTGCTCTGATCTTTCATGCCGTGTGGAAGTACGTAGGCATAGGATGCGACGTCCTAGCGAGCAACCTTTCCCATTCACCAGTAGTTAGTCGAACTACGAAGACTCTGACTTTCTCTCTTGAGAATACGTAGGCATAGAGCAGCGAGGCTCTACCGAGTCCCTTTCTTTCTTTTTAACCCTTAACCCTTAGTTTAGATAGAAATAATAATCCGTACAAGAAAACAAGCGTGGATCCCGTCGAGTACGACGGACGTGAGGGGTGCTAATACCTTCCCCATTGCGTAACCGACTCCCGAATCCAGGATTTGGTTGTGATGACCATTCCTTTCCCCGTTTTGCGGTAGGTTTACCTCGAGCGTTTCCTTTCCCCTCTTTGGGATAAATAACGCGCGGTGGCGACTCTTCTGTTCAGCCGGCGCTGATTTTCGCAGTAGCGACAAACACATGGGATCAAGAACTGTTTTAGTTTCAAGGATGATGTCTGAAGGCTTATCAAAAATGGGATTTTGTCTTTTCAAGACAGTAATCCAAATGTTCAAATGAACCCATTGCCTCAACATGGAGGAGCTTCCGTTAACATGGTCTACGGATTCCCGGGAACCTATAGGGTTTAACGCGTCTGTGATTTAAGGAGGAATTTGGTAAAAATGCATGAAGCACATAGTAGATGGGGTCTTATTGATCCCCATGATTACACCTCCTGCATAATTTGCTCTGTAAACAACCAAGGATTTTACGTCGTACAAGCAGCTTTGCAGGAATAAATGGATCAAGGTTGGATTCAAGAATACAGAATGAGACCACACCAACCAATCAATATGGTGCAAAATTGTCTAGGAGAATACACAATTTATGACATCAAGCATATTAAGGTATCACTAGTCAAATATCACAAATTTTTGTGTAAACTTGATTACTTTGGTCTCAATCAAGTTTACACAAAAATTTGTGATATTTTTCCCAAAGTACCGAAGAACCATCACCATTCTCCATGAATGAGAACCCATTAATGATGAGGCAAATGAATATGATTACAACATAACTCCTCAGTTTAACGAACCTGAATGTATGGAAGTCTCTTATGACAGCAGAAGGATCACCAATATTCCCAAGCTTGAACCAATAGAGATCATCTATGACAGTCATAAGACTACTAGGACTCCTCTGTCATATACCTACCAGGCCCAATTCCGTATCAATCTGAGAAGGCCATACCTTACAAGTATGGTGCCACTATGGTTGAAGATAGGAAACAGATACCCCTACCATCAATTGTCAGTATTGCTGACATAAGTTGAGTTACTAGAAGTGGACGTGTGTTCAATAAAGAAGTTGAAAGTGCGGTCCCAAGAAAGGAGAAACAACTGGATAATCCTCCTGAATAGATCAGACAACCAAATGACACGAATCAGATAAAAGGCAGTGATGAAGTGTTAAAATTGATCAAGAAAAGTGTATACAACATTGTAGATTAGTTTCTAAACACTCATTCCAAAATATATATATTATCCCTTTTAATGAGCTCTAAGGCTCACAAGGAAGCTCTACAGAAGGTTCTGGAACAAGCATTTGTAAATCATGACGTGAAAATGGGTCAATTTGGCAATATTATTACTAACATCACCCTCTGCAATAACTTAAGCTTCTATGATGAAGATCTTCCAGAAGAAGGGAAAAATCACAATATGGCATTAAAAATTTCAATCAACTACCAGATGATGCTCTATCAAGTGTACTGATCGAAACAGGTTCATCACTAAATGTTATGCCTAAATTAACTCTTACTAGTTTGTCCTTCCAAGGCACCCCTATGAGGGGCAGCAGAATTGTCATCAAAACTTTTGACGGGTCCAAGAAGACAATTATTGGTGAAGTTGACCTTCCTATAACTATTGGCCCCCATACATTTCAAATTACCTTCTAGTTAATGGATATCCAAGCCGCATACAATTGCATGTTGGGGTCCCCAACATAAGGTTTATTACCTCCTCTAGATGAGGAGGCATTACCACTCTGCATTTTTCCCATCTTTATCCCACTCGACTCGTTCGCTTGCCATAACCAAATATGAGAATCATGCAGAAGTACAACCAACCAGTCTGTCATAATATGGACCCTGTAGAGTGCTCATAAACATATCCACTAGCTCCCTCTCCATCATAGGAGGTTGAACTCGTGCATCCATTTCATGCCACCTCTGGGTGTACTCCTTAAAGCTCTCATTTTCCTTCTGAGTAAGATTCTGCAGTTGTGTTCTGTTCGGTGCCATATCAGTATTATATTGGTAGTGCTTGACAAATGCCTCATCCAAGTCCCTCCTACTTCTTATATAGGTCCTCTCCATTCCCATGTACCATTCTAGGGATGCCCCAACAAGGCTATCCTGGAAAAAGTGCATGAGAAGCTTTTCATCGTCTGAATACACAAACATCTTTCGGTAATATGCCCTAATGTGAGTCTTAGAACATGTGGTGCCTCTGTATTTATCAAAGTTAGGGACCTTGAATTTAGGGGGGATTCTCACGCTCGGTACCAGACCTAAATCAATCATGTTCAAACCATGTGCATTTTGACTTTCATGGACATTCATTATATCTTCCAATAATCTGAACTTCTTTTCTACTTCCGTTGGGAGACCAGTATCCAGATCGCGCATAGAGAACACGTCTTCCTGTTGATTAACGTCCCAATGATGATTATGACATCCTCCATGAACATCACATGCACTACCTCCTCCAACAACACCACCAGCACCACCTCCTCCAGGAGGAATAACAACACCAGTGCCTCCGCCAGAAGGGATAACAACACCAACACCACCTCCACCAAAAGGGTTGGCACCACCAGGAATACCTCCTCCAAAAGGGATAACGCCACTGTCTTCAGCTCTAGATGGATCAATGAGGGGTTGGACTAATGTTCTCAACTGCTCTTGGCCCTGAGCCATGTTCTGTATCAGTTCCATAAACTGATTCATATAGGTTCACACCTCAAGTAACTCAGCCTGAATTTTTTCCATTGCTCGTTTTTTATTTTCTCTTGTATCGTACTTGTGAATACCAGAGTTTTCTATCCTGCTGAAGAAAATCAAGTAGAGATGAGAAAACCAGCTAATAACACTTGTTATGCAAATCATCATGAAAATGAAATGCATATGCCATGCTTGATTATTTTCAGGGTGGTCCACGCCTTGATTCAAGTTTCAATAGCAATAAAACATACGAGATGGATATAACACTGGAAAAAGCAGCTCATACATTAACTGAAGAAGGTCAATAAAGAGTTAATACAATAAATCCATACAACAGAGATAATCAAATATAACAACCCACTTATCCTAGTCAACAGGTATGACGATGATTAGATACAAAAGAAGAAAAGTAACTAAGGTATATCATTAATATCCACCAGATACAATCCACCCCATCCTCCGTGCTCTCTCTTCCAGGCTTGGACCTCTTTGAACAACTTCTTGGTATCAGGATGCTTTAGCCTCTGGATCAGAACATCTCGCATGTGCATGATTCCTTTCAAGTAACAGTAGCACAACTCCCCAGCATCTTCAACAAAAGCATATTCAAGTTTGGGCTTCTTCACATTTGCTTGAACTATAAGCTCTTCCATGGTTGACAATGTCTCCCTAAGTTGTTAATCACTTCTGAGCCTGTGGAATGATTTTTCTCTAACCTTCCTCTCTTTTTCCTCCAGCTGCTACTTCAACTTCTCAATCTGGACTTTGAGCTCATCTTCTCTTTCCTTTTTAGAAGTCACAGTGGCATTCCACTGGCTATTGAACTTGGAATTTTCCAAATTAGCCCTGTCTATCTCCTTCTTCTTCTATTGGATTAGGCTATTGACACTTCTTAGATATTTACCAATATGTTTTATTCTTTTTACTTCTTCTTCCAGCTCTTGCTCTCTCTTGGTTAGCAGGTATGTCTTCACCTTGGCTATATAAGTTGATTCACCCTCAATATGACCCAGCCCGCAAACTTCCATCTTCAGCTCTTCGTTTTCTTTGCGAAGCTCTTCCTTTTCAGCCCACAACCTATTATACCTCTCAATACCTACAATATAGCCTACTCAATCATTAATGGGTACAAAGGCGCCTCCCCATAAAAAGGTAACAACGCCTCTTCAACCCTCTTCTGAATCCATTTCAAGTATGAAGGATAAGCTCTGTAGTTATTTCCCCCAAAGAAGTCTTCCTTTTCTTGTGAATATTTCTCCAAGTGCCTATAGCTTTCTTGAGCAACTCCTAATCTTCTGTACCATGAAAGAACAAAGAATCTTCGACATCTTGATCCATTGGAGGCCCTCTCAAAGCATACCCGAATTTCCTGATAGCAAGGGAATGGTTATAATTAATACCACATTTCCTTCCCACCATAGGTACATTTGGAAAGTCCCCACAAATGTGAATAATCTTCGTACCCAACAGTCTCTGATCAAACCATACAATATTCTCAGAATTCAACCCCATTAGCCTTTTAGACCACTTCAAAGAATCTCTTGTATCAACAAAAGCACTGGATCGGGGAAGATGATTCATAAACCATTTTCACAGGAGTGGCGTACAACAAGTCACAAGCCCTTCTCTCCTCTTCTCATTCTTAAAGTGCACGGAGTGATACAAATCACTAAGAATAGTTGGCATTGGGTTCTTTATGACAAAGATACAAACGACATTCATATCAATTAAGTCAACCACGCTAGGGAATAAGACAATCCCATTAACGCATACGACCAGAGCAACATTGAAAATAACCCAACCGCCAGCTTCAACGAATCTTTGAGCTTCACCCATCAAGAAACTCAGATGGAATCCTTGGAAACCTCCTTTCCTAGCCATATTACCCACAAAATTAGACTTGCTCAAATAAAGAGCAGAAGCAACATCACCAAGCTTGGTATTCTCTTTGGAACTGAAGACATGTACCCTATCTTTAATTGGAACTCCTAGAATAAGCGTGCACTCCTCCAACGTTGGAACCAACTGATAATCTAGAAAGGTAAAACATCTCAGGGGAGGTTCATAAAGTTGGAGAAGAGTATGGATGGCATCATGTTTGTACTTGCTGATAGTGTGAAGCATGCTCAATATCTTCCCATAGTCCTTTATGAAATCTTCCTGAATGCTAGAATCTGCCAAAGCAACCAACTCATGAAGTGAGCTCAGAATCGGTGTTGGAAATTTATAAGCCACATTCTTCTTCCGACCAGTCTCCATCTTTGTAGATCTTGAACAATTAGAATCGAGGATAAGATGCAAACCTTGGAAATAAACAAACATGAACGTTAAGATACAAGTATGATATTATGCAAATGCAGACATGGGATCAAGATTCTCATATGTTCTGAATAATTATTGTACTACTGGTGACTAGATAAGTTCAAAATTTTGCTCCTGCAAGAATACCAGAACACCAGAATACTAGAATAATCAGAATACCAGGTTTATAAGTCCACACTGATAAGAAAACCAGAAATCCCACTAGGTTAAAGGTTAAGGTTTCCTACAAAACCCATCTCCTTTCACATGTAGGTTCTAGTCTTGGACAAGGTACCCTAGCAGGTCCTCAGTATCACAGGCTCTTAGATCGAGAAATGATGATACGTTCACCATTTCTGGTTTGGCATCATCACCAATCAAGGAGGCCTTAATTGAATTCCCATGAACGGTCTCTAGAGCCATAAGCTCTCTATGGGAACACCCTGTCATATGCACGAGACGCACATGACATAATATCTCCCAAGAAAACCTCGTCTGAATGTGGGTCTCGTGTCAACTAAATGTAAAAAGACGTTACACAAGCCACACAACTATCCACTATAATCCTATGTATGTACTCAAGCCTGGTTAGTGGGCTTACCTTTCATAGAGTCATCCCACCCAACAACACAGCAGTAATAAAACAATATGATAACAATAATCAAATGCAGAAAATGCAATAATGTACAACAAAAAAGCATGTAAAATAATAAAGATAAACACCCACTGACAAGAAATATACAAGTGCTAGGATTGACTCGCATAGGGAACCAGAGTCCCCAACAGAGTCGCCAGCTGTCGGAACTGCGAAAAACAACTGGCGGAAAAATAGAGTCGCCACAAACGTTATTTATCCCGACAGGGGGAAAGGAAACGATCGAAGAAACCTCAAAAAAGGAGAAGGAACATGGTCATCGTAACCAAATCCTGAGTTTGGGAGCTAATTATGAGAGAGGAAGGTATTAGCATCCCCTCGCGTCCGTTGTACTCAACGGGATCCACTCCTGTTATTCTAATCAAAGGACGTGTTTATCTAAAGCCTATTTGCTAACAGAAATGAAAAGGAAAAAAAATAAAAAGGAGACTCGATAGGACTTTTTCGTTCTAGGCCTACGTATTCCCTTATGCAATGGGAAAGCCAGAGTCAACATAGTCGGAGGACTATGGGTGAAAGGGAAGGTTGCTCGCTAAGACTTCGCCATCTTGTGCCTATGTATCCTCATCTGGTATAAGAAATCAAAGCGTTCGTAGTTCGGCCTACGAATTGTTAAGTATTTTTTATGATATATGCTAAGTTTGCGTTCCAGTAGTTAGGGTCAATGCCTGTTTGCGGTAAAATAGAAGTTACATGCCCTTTCTGAAAAAGTTGAACGGAAAATCTCGAAGGACAAAATGAATTGCAGTTTTTCTTAGAGTTTTAATATAAGTGAATTGATTTTATTTGAGTTGCGTATTGCACTAAATTCTCTAACATAAGATCAAATGATTCGTAAGGTCGACCCAAGACGGGACATATACAAAGCACTTTATACAAGGTAAGGAGATACTCCCGCTTATCACTTCTCATGTACTTAAGGCTCGTGGCGCACAATACTATCATATTTATTACGTGTTTTGATTTTTTTTATAGAAAGAAGAGAGAGAGACTCAAAGGGAAAAGAGAAAATCTAGGGGAAACTCACCTAGATGTTGTCATGCAATATGACCCTATAGTTGAGGATAAGAAAAGGGAAGTCTACCTAATGTTAACATATAAAATATGGACCTAAGGTTGAGGTCAGGAGAGATCTAACCTAATGTTGTCATGCAAGGGATTGCGAGCCTAATGTCTATCCTACTCCAAACTTAACTAGAAATTAAGTTGGACTAGGAGCCTTAAGGGAGCATGTGATAAAACACAACACAATTAAACATTATACAAACTCAATTTCAACAATAAATAGAAATCCAAGACTCAAAGAAGAAGAAAGGAGATGAAGAGAAAATGGATGACAAAGCAACACAATGTAAGAAGAATCAACCATCAATTTACAAGTGCCACACATCAAGGCTAAAGTCAAGGCATTCTTATCATATGAATAAAAACATCAAATGTGGATAAAGCACACAATCAACATATACATTCTCAATCATCACAAAGCATGCTCAAAGTGCTCGCACATTCAAGTTCAAATAGAAAAGCATAGGCAATCAAAGAACTGCACAATCAAACATGCCTTAGAACAATAATCAAGCATCATTGATCAACATACAAAGACAACATGAGTCAAACAAGATAAGAATCAAGCAAGGTAAAAACTCACAACACATCATGATCAACTCATTTCAAAGACAAAATGAGAAGCACAACACCATCCTGCCGCTACTGCGAAAATCGAGGCCGACAATGACAGAAGAGTAGCCACCGTGCGTTATTTATCCCAAGAGAGGGAAAGGAAACTGTTGCACCCTAAAATTTGCCCACCCGTTTTCCAATTTTGACTGGCTTTTTCTTCGTTTTTCATCTGCGTATCATTTAGGTCGCATTTTGTCTGTGTTATCGGTCGGATTGAATTTATCAGGATTTTAGCCGCTTTGCTCGCATTTTAGGCGATTCAAATTAATTCAAATGAGAAATTCAATGTTAAAGTCGAGCTAAAGTCACTCTCTTTTTTATGATTCAATCCCTGTCGATAATATCAGCGCATTTCGGTGCTTGCCCATTTTCCATAGCATTTTTGCATTTTATTGTTATTTTTGTTTTATTTTTATTTATTTAGAATTTTAAATAGGAATAGATGTTTATAATTTGGTTTTTATTTGTAGGTTTATTAATATTAGGATTTATTTATAAATGGTTTTTATTTAATAGTTTTTTAGAATTATGTCTCTTTTATTTATTATTAGATTTAGATTGTTTAATTAGGTTGTTAATTAGTTAGATTATTAGAGCTTTATTTAGTTTAGATTAGCATTATATTAGTCTTTCTTTCTTAGTCCATCATTTATTGTAAGAATTGTATTAAAAGAAGGTTACAAAAGATATTTGGTCTGCCAAATAAAGGAGGAGGAGATTATCAGGCCCCACTTTGAAAAAACACAGGCTGGAGTTTTCCCTCAAATACAGCAACAAGCATTATTGATGCTAGCACGCAAAAACGAACCCGCGGTTAAAAAAAAGGACAACTTTACGAAAGAGAGGAAACTGATCTTCCTGCAATTCGCTCCTCCTTCTGCAACTTTCCATTTTTCTGTATAAATCCCACCAACTTACGTACTACCTGTGCCTTGCGTGACCTGCAAACGGAAAAAGACACACACAGTCTACAACACGCCAGCCTCCCACTCCAAACGTACGATACCGACAATCACACTGAACTTGTAGCAACACAACATAACAAAAAAACACACAAATTGACAAAGAAAAAAACTGAGGAAAAGAAGGAGAAAACGGGATGAAACCTCTCTCCCTCCAAGCCTTCAAATACCTCTCTCAAATACTTCAAACAAAAAAATGACTCTTCAACCGCAACCCCAATAGCTCAGCTCATTTCTCTTCCTCAAGAACAACAACAAACTTTCAAATGAAAAGACCAACCCAGCGCCTCATTAACTTCATCTTCACTGCCATCACCACCTTACAAAAAACATTTTTACTTCAATATTCCTCCATGAAAACACCTCTCAAACCATCTTCAAGCCTGTAAACTCAGATTTCATCATCATCTGCAACAAAAAACGAAACCCTTATTCTCGCCATTCCCTTTCTTTTTCCATCGCAACCAGTAACCCAACCACCTTGTTTCCATCGCTCTAACTCCTCTTCTACTCAACCCATAAACTCAAAAAACAGAACAACAGAACATAACTCTCACTCCTCCATTTTCTTTTGAACCACAACTTTCAACGATCCTTGAAACAAACCCAGACTTCCACCGTTATCACCATCCTTAAGCTTCAACAAATCAAACCCGGAAATTACTTCACAGCCATCGAACCATCCAGCAGAACCCTTTGTCAAACTAAAAGCAGAGATTCGAAACCGAATGGGAAGAAGAAGAGTGACGTGAATCAGTTCGAACAACCCACATCGAGCTTCTTCATCGTTACCCAGATTGAAACCCATTTAGCCCGCGAAAACCCCTTTCCAAAACTTTCATCATCAACTAAATCCCAAACTTTCAAATCTTCTTCACAAAATCTTAATCCAAGAACTCATCGGAGCGAACCAAAAAGACAGAGAGAGATTAAGAGCCATTAAAGAAACTCACCACCGAAACTCCATCTTCAACAATTCGAACAACAACCAGAACCATGAATCCCTAACCCTCATGCAGAGCTCAAAGCCAACGGAAACAGAGTAATGGAGGAGTGAGACGGAAAATGTAAATTTGAGGATTTAATTTTGAAACAAAATGGAGAGAGAGGAGACGAACGGAACTCAACGAAGGAGAAGGAACTTTTTTTTATGTTTCTTTTTAATTTTATTTCTGGAGGTGATAGGCTTATGGCCTGTATGACCCTCTCATGTTTTACGCCCAATATCAGTTATTAACCCCCCGTTTTGTGACCTCATACTTTTTTATTTATTCATTTTATTTTAATTTATTTTCTTATTTTCTATATATATGTAAATTAATTTTAAGCAATTATGTTAATTTTTAGTTATATATATATATTTTTAACTTTTCTTTAAAGTATATTATATATATTGTATTTTCTCTTGATATTTTATATTAGAGTATTAGAATATTTTTATTAGATAGTTTATAATATAGTTTTATAATTTCAATTCTATTTTCTATATTAGAAGTTAGATTCCATTTTGTATTTGTTATTGGACTTTTTGTCCCCATTTTCAATTGTGTAGGTCGATGACGAAGTTTCCATAAATCGATTACTAAGTCAATATATTGATAAGTATCGTTGGATCTGAGACCACCTTTTTTCTCTCCCCTTTTCTTGTTTCTTTCGATTTTATTTGACTCATAGATCGATGAAGTCTTGTATCCGTAAGCGTCAGATTTTCGAAGTCGATAACCTTCCCGATTTCAAATCTATGGGGGATGACCATTGGGGTCTTCTTCCTTACTTTGGGATCGCGATAGGCTACCTTCGATTAATCGACATTATGTTTGCGGTTAAGACGAGATCTCATTCTTTCGAGTCCCGATTCGATTCACTAACCAATATACAATTGCTTTAATTTTCTGTCAAATATCAACTGCTTTATTTTTCAGTCATTTATATTCTTGTACATATTATATATTCTGTATATTATTATCTTGTATATATCAAATACTCGTACATTCTCTCAAAATACTTAATAAAATATCGAAACCTTAAAATCCTAATTGGTGGACTGTTGATTATATATATCTTGTATATTATCCATATCCTGTGTATATTTTCCATCTCTTTGACAGGTTCTCGAATCATCATCAATAAGGAATCAACTCTCCTTTGTATTGGATTTAAAAGAGAGGGTTAAGTGTAGACTTCTCCCTCTCCGAGTGTCGAGATGCTCACTGTAGTGTGGGTGGTTTCAATACTCGTCTTTCAATACGAAGACGACATTCTCTCTCCTTCTAAAAACCTCGGTCCCGCACCGAGTGACTTTTCAAACGTTCCCTCATAAAACCTCGGTCTCGTACTGAGTATACTTTCCATAATAAACTAATTTCTCTTTGCATTGAATTGAAAAGAGAGGATTAGGTGTAGACCTCTTCCTCTCCGAATGTTGGGATGCCCACTGTAGTGAGGGTGGTCTCGATATTCGTCTTTCAATATGAAGACGCGACTTTATCCACCATCTCGCTTTCACAACTTCCTTCCACAATCTTCACACCTAAAACCTCGGTCCTGCACCGAGTGTATTTTCAAAACCATTTTCTTAACAAAAACTTGAATGGTCGTGGAGTGGTTAGGCGTAGGCCTTCTCCTATCCCGAGTGCTGACGTTTACCGTAGGGTTCTCTGTCGCAAAGCACTTACCATTCAAAACCAAAAAACACTTTAATAAGAGAACGAAGTTCTCTTTGCATTGAATTAAAGAGAGAGGATTGGGTGTAGACCTCCTCTTCTCCGAGCATAGAGATGCCCACTGTAGTGAGGGTGGTTTCGACGCTCGTCTTTCAATACAAAGACGCCTCGTTCGCGACACCTTTTTTATAACAAAAACTTTGAGATAACGAATTGGGTACTACCCGTAGGGGTTACTATCCGAGGACCTGTCTCGCCCCTAAAAACAATTCAACAAATCAAACGTGACTTCTTGCCCCGCGTGGCGAAAACTAATCGATCTTTCGAAAGGATATGTTACGTCCGTTCTACCGCAAACAGGTAACGCCTAAGTCTCCAACGAGCGAGCAGCAAAACACCTAACTGCTAGAATGCGCACGATAGCATCATCCATAAAAAACATCAACACACCGTAGGCCGAACTACGGCTGCTCTGATTTCTCATGCCAGATGAGAATACGTAGGCACAAGACGACAATGTCTTGGCGAGCACAATCCCCCCTATCTGTAGTTTCCCGAACTACGTCGACTCTGACTTTCTCACATCCGTTGAGAATACGTAGGCATAGGACTGCGAAGTCCTACCGAGTCTGTTCTTTCTCTTTTCTTCCCCGTTCTCTCTTTCCTCCTAACTTTCCTGTTTCTAACCCTTTTCTTTTACCCCGTGGAACACTTCTTATAGCATAATGTTTAAGCAAATAAATTCACACATCGACAAACAAAAGGTTCCCATCGAGTACGATGGATGTGAGGGGTGCTAATACCTTCCCCTTGCATAACCGGCTTCCGAACCCGTTCTTGGTTGCGAGACCATCTTATCCATTTCTTTCTTAAGGTTTTCTCGATATTTTCCTTTCCCCTCATGGGATAAATAAAGTTCGGTGGCGACTCTTCTGTCCTTTCTTTTTCGCCTCCCCGTCGTTGCGCGATGCATTTTTCGAGTAGCGACAGCTGGCGACTCTGCTGGGGATTCCTAGCAAGCCACGCCTATTTTGTTTATCGTATTTATGTTTTATTTGCTTTATTTGTTTATGCGTTGTTCTCTAACCTGTTGGGTTCATTTGGGTTGGTTTGCGAGGATAAAGCTTTCTACCCGAGCTTTTCGAGTATACACTAAGATTAGGAGGTGGTTTCTTTCTGATTTGCGAGACGTAGGACTCGTTGAATTGGTTTGAATTCCACCGCTCAGATGAGACCCCGTTGGAACAATGATGTCTTACGTGTAGTCGTAACAGCGTCTTTATTTCCAATTGGGAGTCCTTGACTCTGAGGACCTTTTGTAGAACATTATTCCGAAGGTTCCTAAAACATAACTCTATGTTCATCCTTTTGAAAGAATTACCGTCTTACGAGTAGTCGTTCTGATGGGAAACTTTTGAGGGTTAGTGCATGGGACTTTGTTTGAAAAGCCTTTGGAATACCCTCTTATAAACCAATAGATTCCCCACCCGAGGTGAGAGATATCTCGTTGTGTTGTGTTGCAGAATTTGTGACTTTGATTCTTTGTGTGTTGCATTAGCATTTTGCATTGCATTTCATTTGCATCACATTTTTGCATATCCATCCTCAGCTGGAACAAAGAGCTTACCAGTCTTTTGTCCAACCCGCAGTTGATTTCCCGACATTCACATTGGATTTGAGTTAGCTTCTGGAAGGATCATGGACTCAGAGGAGCAGAATTTGGTTGTTACGAGGGCAGAGTTTGAGATGATGAAGAATCAGTTGGATCAGCTCATGGAGGCCATGACAGCTATGACAAGAGGAAATGCCAATGTTCAGAGGACTCCAGTGAACAATGTTGCTCAAGCTCAGCATGTGCAGATTCCTGTCGAAGATCAAGAGCATACTATTGTCAGAGATAGAGATTCATCTTCTCTTCATGACTCAGACTATCAGAACTTCACCTTCTCTGTGCCAGATTCCCAAAGGGTTGTTCCGAAGATCACTCCTAAGGACCCACAGACTGTTGAGTTTATGAGAAGATATCGTCTGTTGGATGAAAAGCTTGACGCCCTGATGAGTCAAGATACTCTTAATCTGAATGCTTCGAGCATGTGTTTGGTGTCAGGTCTTGTAATGCCTCCGAAGTTCAAGGCTCCCAATTTTGAGAAGTACAAAGGAGATAGTTGTCCGAAGCAGCATTTGGTGATGTTTTGCAGAAGAATGACCTCACATGTCCACAATGACAAGCTCATGATTCACTGTTTCCAGGAAAGTCTGAGTGGGGCATCATTGAGTTGGTATATGCAGTTGGAAAGTGGTTGCATTCGATCATGGTCAGATTTAGCCAATGCCTTTGTGAAGCAGTACAATTACAATCTCGACATGACTCCCAGCCGCATGCAGTTGCAAGAATTATCTCAAGCGGAGAATGAATCCTTTAGAGGGTATGTGCAGAGATGGAGAGAACTCGCTGCTCGTGTTCAACCACCGGTTCAGGATCGAGAACTGGTTGACATCTTCTTGGGTACTTTGAAGGGCCATTACTATGATTTAATGATTAGTGGCGGAACGTTAAACTTTTCTGACTTGGTAAAAGCAGGAGAACGTATTGAGAGCGGAATCAAGAGTGGAAAGATTCGAGACATCTCAGATACCTCAGTTTATGAAAGTGAATCAGTTGTCAGCTCTCAAGAGGAATGGGAGAAAGAAAGTAATGCTATCCCAGAATCTCCATTACCTCAGATTCAGTTTTCAGACGTTTCAAGTATTCAGAGTCAGCAACCTGTTAGGTCTGTGTATCAGATATTTTCTCCCCTTCAGAGTCAACATTCATACCGTCATCGGCCACGTCAGCACGCCCGACGAAGACCGAGGAAGCCAGAGAGACATTTCACTCAGTTGCCGTTGTCGTACAGTCAGATATTGCCAGACTTGATCAGAGGTGGTTTGATAGTGCCGAAGAAAACTGATCCAGAGACTTCTCCACATCCTTCAGATTCTGATGTCAACGCCCGTTGTGAGTACCATGTTGGGGCACAGGGGCATTCAACTGAAGACTGTAAGGTGCTTAGAAGCCAGGTTCAGACTCTGCTGGACTCCAACAGGTTTTCAATCACGCCTCAGGGTATTCAGATCAACGATCTTCCTTCGTCAAGTCATATGGGTTCGGCAGCTAATGTCATGGAGGGATTCACCGAGAGCATATGTTCAGAAGAGTATCAGACGGATTTCGATGAGCAACTCTAGAGATGGCTGGTTCAGCAGCAAGTCAAGAATGAAAGCCCAGTTCCCCGAAGCTGGCAATCTCTCTATCATGTTATTCCTTTGCATTTGTAGTTTCTTTTCTGTTTAAGTGTGAACTTATTTGCAAATTTCATTTGTAAGACGTGTTTGTTTTCGATTGATAATGATAATGAAATGAATATGCATGTTTTGATTAAATCCATTCGTGTTCACTCAATATTGCTTTTCCATTAATGTCAAACGCTTGTTTAAGCGAAATTCCTTGAGGGAGGATGACGAAATTGAAAGACGCGCAAGCTTCTGATTGTATGCTTTTTGAATTAAAACCTCTGCTGATGATGTACAGGCATTGTTTCAAATTCCTAAACACCGGAGATATAAGGATGATAATCCCTTGTCAACCCCTTTGAGCCTAGTAGTAGGAGTTTCTTTCTGAAAACTAAAAAAACCTCAATCTCAACCTGGGGCAGGGTAGGTGTCAGTTAATTCGCCTAAAACATCCAAATTACAAGAGGAGTGTTCCTGTTCGAGGATCAATCACACCCATATAGGTCGTACCTAAAGAACCACAGTGGTTATCCTTCACCAGTCAAGGAGTGAGACAGTCACAATCCCTTTCAACAAGTCAGACAAGCCGGTGTCACACGATTTGTTCCAAAAAAAAAAAGAAAAAGAAAAGAGAAAAAGCCCGCTAAGTCGATAACTTGAAAGCAAGTGGCTTAGGCAAAAATTAGGGCATCCCGCTGGACTTTGAAATCAGAAGATATACTCAAGAGAGACAATCCAGGCAAAACTAGGGAAGTAAAAATAATGGTAAGGAACAAGTCGTGTGATTCAGACACCAAAAACGAAAGCGAGTGACTGTCACTCTAAAAATTGTGGTTTCCCGAAACATCACTCCTGTCATTCAACCTTCGAGAGGTGAGCGCTTGTGTCGAATTAGCTGAACATAGGATTGGAGAATATCAAGGAGAGTGGGTGGGTTAAACAGAACTTTGAGCCTCATATCCTTTCTTTCAAACCGTGAACCTGACCACGTTACAACCTTCAAAAGTCCTAATTGAAGCAGGTTTGTTCGAAAGCATACTTCGGTAAAGATCGCGTCGAAACTGACTCCTAAAAGGATTTTCTTACCCTATGGGTATTGATATTGACATTCTGATGAGTGATTCGTTCACTAAACGTCACAACCTTTTTCCAGTGAACAGACTTGGATTTCAAAATTGTCATATGCATTGCATTAATATTATCTTTTTCAAAACGATTTGTTTTACTTGTAAGTAAGCACTTGACATCAGGAGAGTTCCTACAATGGAAAGTTCGATCGAGATAAGATGCAGAATGCCTGAATACTCTGTCGAGCAGGGGCAAGCCATATCAAATGATCATAAAAGGGAGTCAGCCATCCCAAAATTCAATTAATCTGGGGCAATCAAGTCGAGATTTGATAAATCTCTCGAAGTCAGCCAGGGGCGCTTCTCTACAAATCAGCCAATCAGGGGCAAATCATTTCAAGGCTAGGGCAGGTCACCCCAAGAGCACATAGGCTATCTTTATCTAGAAGGAAGTTAATCTGAAGCACCTCTCCGAGGTTCATGATGCTGAGGCAGTTCATATCAGACCAGCAGGGTACAAAACTTTTAGATCTCCTTTCAAGGAAGATTTACACAGATATCCCATAGGCTGGGGCAAGTTTGGAAATAAAGGAACTTTTCCTCTCCACATTTTCAAAGCTACTCAGAGCTATTCAAGCAGGTGCAGTCAATCATTCAAGTTCAAGACGAATGTTGGGAAGTCGTGGACCTTCACTTGTCTTCCCCAGCAAAAGTCCAATCATACTTGGCACATGCGGATATTCCCAGCGGAATTAGCTTCACCTCTTCAGCATTTATTTTGCTGAATTGGTTCCTTCACATCCAGCTTTCCCCGGCAACCCGAGCCCGCATCTGCATTTTTGCATATAGTTATCATATTTGCATCATCTTTGCATTTCATCCTCAAATGCGTAGCATTTCCATTTTGTATGGAGCATTACGCCATAAAACAATTCAAACATATGCATGCGAAGCATAAGCCAGTTTTTGTTAGCCTTCAGTGGCAGCTCGAATCACTCTTCAATCAAGACAGTGGTACTTCAACAGCTTTGTTCAGACAGCTTGTAATCAGTTCAGGGGCATTTATCCAGCAGCTTTGTTCAGACAGCTTGTCGGTTTACTCGGATTTCAGATCATATGACGGTTATGATTTTATCCATCAATCTTCTGATGATGACATTCCCAAACAGATTTTCTTTCCGTCAGTTCCTATTGACGATGTGTTTCCCCAGCAAGTATTTCTCCGTCTATCATTAGACGTCGTGAGTTTGGTTTTCTTTCCGTCTATCTTTAGACGATGTGGTTCTTCAGACAATGTTTTCTTCCTGTCTATCTTTAGACAATGTGATAAGATCAAGTGCATGTTGATCTGGCCTTCGGAAAGGTTTTTCTCCGTCTATCATTAGACGTCGTGAGTTTGGTTTTCTTTCCGTCTATCTTTAGACGATGTGGTTCTTCAGACAATGTTTTCTTCCTGTCTATCTTTAGACAATGTGATAAGATCAAGTGCATGTTGATCTGGCCTTCGGAAAGGTTTTTCTCCGTCTATCATTAGACGTCGTGAGTTTGGTTTTCTTTCCGTCTATCTTTAGACGATGTGGTTCTTCAGACAATGTTTTCTTCCTGTCTATCTTTAGACAATGTGATAAGATCAAGTGCATGTTGATCTGGCCTTCGGCATGGTCTTCTCCGTCTATCTTTAGACGTCGTGAGATTTGGATATGATGTTCCTCTCGTCTATCATTAGACGTCGTGAGATTTGGATATGATGTTCCTCTCGTCTATCATTAGACGATGCGAGATTTGGATATGATGTTCCTCTCGTCTATCATTAGACGATACGAGATTTGGATATGGTTTTCCTCTCGTCTATCATTAGACGATACGAGATTTGGTTTTGATATTCCTCTCATCTATCATTAGACGATGTGAGATTTGGACATGATGTTTCTCTCGTCTATCATTAGACGATGCGAGATTTGGTTATGATGTTCTTCCTGTCTATCATTGGACGATGTGAGTATTTTGGATATTGTTCTTCCTGTCTACCATTAGACGATGTAAGTTCTGGATATGATTTTTTTTTTCCGTCCATCATTGGACGATGTTGAGAGTTGACGGCGATGTCAGGTGCTTATCAGATTTATGTTTGTCTGGCGGCGATGTCAGAGGTTTATTAGCACCATGGTTGTCTGGCGGCGATGCCAGAGTTCTGTATCCCCACAGGTACTTGACGGCGATGTCGGGTGTTTCTCAGAGTTATAGTTAGCTGGCGGCGATGTCAGGTAATTTTGTTTTCCAGCGGCGATGTTGGGTGTTTTGGTTGTCCGACGGCGAGGTCAGATTATTTTAAGTTCTCCAGCGGCGATGTTGGGTGTTTTAGTGGTCTGACGGCGATGTCAGGTTCTTTAGTTCTCCAGCGGCGATGTTGGATGATTGTTTCTGGCGGCGATGTCAGATGGTTTAATTCTTCAACGGCGATGTTGAGAAGTTTATTTTGACGGCGATGTCAGAGGTTTCTTTTTGCGGTTGGCAAATTTCCGGGTTCTTTTGTATTCAATCGCCTTCTACCATGAACGTCTGAAAGCGACTATTTTTTCATCCCTTCTGGTCCAAGTCGATTGAATAGGGGCAGCTGTTGCACCCTAAAATTTGCCCACCCGTTTTCCAATTTTGACTGGCTTTTTCTTCGTTTTTCATCTGCGTATCATTTAGGTCGCATTTTGTCTGTGTTATCGGTCGGATTGAATTTATCAGGATTTTAGCCGCTTTGCTCGCATTTTAGGCGATTCAAATTAATTCAAATGAGAAATTCAATGTTAAAGTCGAGCTAAAGTCACTCTCTTTTTTATGATTCAATCCCTGTCGATAATATCAGCGCATTTCGGTGCTTGCCCATTTTCCATAGCATTTTTGCATTTTATTGTTATTTTTGTTTTATTTTTATTTATTTAGAATTTTAAATAGGAATAGATGTTTATAATTTGGTTTTTATTTGTAGGTTTATTAATATTAGGATTTATTTATAAATGGTTTTTATTTAATAGTTTTTTAGAATTATGTCTCTTTTATTTATTATTAGATTTAGATTGTTTAATTAGGTTGTTAATTAGTTAGATTATTAGAGCTTTATTTAGTTTAGATTAGCATTATATTAGTCTTTCTTTCTTAGTCCATCATTTATTGTAAGAATTGTATTAAAAGAAGGTTACAAAAGATATTTGGTCTGCCAAATAAAGGAGGAGGAGATTATCAGGCCCCACTTTGAAAAAACACAGGCTGGAGTTTTCCCTCAAATACAGCAACAAGCATTATTGATGCTAGCACGCAAAAACGAACCCGCGGTTAAAAAAAAGGACAACTTTACGAAAGAGAGGAAACTGATCTTCCTGCAATTCGCTCCTCCTTCTGCAACTTTCCATTTTTCTGTATAAATCCCACCAACTTACGTACTACCTGTGCCTTGCGTGACCTGCAAACGGAAAAAGACACACACAGTCTACAACACGCCAGCCTCCCACTCCAAACGTACGATACCGACAATCACACTGAACTTGTAGCAACACAACATAACAAAAAAACACACAAATTGACAAAGAAAAAAACTGAGGAAAAGAAGGAGAAAACGGGATGAAACCTCTCTCCCTCCAAGCCTTCAAATACCTCTCTCAAATACTTCAAACAAAAAAATGACTCTTCAACCGCAACCCCAATAGCTCAGCTCATTTCTCTTCCTCAAGAACAACAACAAACTTTCAAATGAAAAGACCAACCCAGCGCCTCATTAACTTCATCTTCACTGCCATCACCACCTTACAAAAAACATTTTTACTTCAATATTCCTCCATGAAAACACCTCTCAAACCATCTTCAAGCCTGTAAACTCAGATTTCATCATCATCTGCAACAAAAAACGAAACCCTTATTCTCGCCATTCCCTTTCTTTTTCCATCGCAACCAGTAACCCAACCACCTTGTTTCCATCGCTCTAACTCCTCTTCTACTCAACCCATAAACTCAAAAAACAGAACAACAGAACATAACTCTCACTCCTCCATTTTCTTTTGAACCACAACTTTCAACGATCCTTGAAACAAACCCAGACTTCCACCGTTATCACCATCCTTAAGCTTCAACAAATCAAACCCGGAAATTACTTCACAGCCATCGAACCATCCAGCAGAACCCTTTGTCAAACTAAAAGCAGAGATTCGAAACCGAATGGGAAGAAGAAGAGTGACGTGAATCAGTTCGAACAACCCACATCGAGCTTCTTCATCGTTACCCAGATTGAAACCCATTTAGCCCGCGAAAACCCCTTTCCAAAACTTTCATCATCAACTAAATCCCAAACTTTCAAATCTTCTTCACAAAATCTTAATCCAAGAACTCATCGGAGCGAACCAAAAAGACAGAGAGAGATTAAGAGCCATTAAAGAAACTCACCACCGAAACTCCATCTTCAACAATTCGAACAACAACCAGAACCATGAATCCCTAACCCTCATGCAGAGCTCAAAGCCAACGGAAACAGAGTAATGGAGGAGTGAGACGGAAAATGTAAATTTGAGGATTTAATTTTGAAACAAAATGGAGAGAGAGGAGACGAACGGAACTCAACGAAGGAGAAGGAACTTTTTTTTATGTTTCTTTTTAATTTTATTTCTGGAGGTGATAGGCTTATGGCCTGTATGACCCTCTCATGTTTTACGCCCAATATCAGTTATTAACCCCCCGTTTTGTGACCTCATACTTTTTTATTTATTCATTTTATTTTAATTTATTTTCTTATTTTCTATATATATGTAAATTAATTTTAAGCAATTATGTTAATTTTTAGTTATATATATATATTTTTAACTTTTCTTTAAAGTATATTATATATATTGTATTTTCTCTTGATATTTTATATTAGAGTATTAGAATATTTTTATTAGATAGTTTATAATATAGTTTTATAATTTCAATTCTATTTTCTATATTAGAAGTTAGATTCCATTTTGTATTTGTTATTGGACTTTTTGTCCCCATTTTCAATTGTGTAGGTCGATGACGAAGTTTCCATAAATCGATTACTAAGTCAATATATTGATAAGTATCGTTGGATCTGAGACCACCTTTTTTCTCTCCCCTTTTCTTGTTTCTTTCGATTTTATTTGACTCATAGATCGATGAAGTCTTGTATCCGTAAGCGTCAGATTTTCGAAGTCGATAACCTTCCCGATTTCAAATCTATGGGGGATGACCATTGGGGTCTTCTTCCTTACTTTGGGATCGCGATAGGCTACCTTCGATTAATCGACATTATGTTTGCGGTTAAGACGAGATCTCATTCTTTCGAGTCCCGATTCGATTCACTAACCAATATACAATTGCTTTAATTTTCTGTCAAATATCAACTGCTTTATTTTTCAGTCATTTATATTCTTGTACATATTATATATTCTGTATATTATTATCTTGTATATATCAAATACTCGTACATTCTCTCAAAATACTTAATAAAATATCGAAACCTTAAAATCCTAATTGGTGGACTGTTGATTATATATATCTTGTATATTATCCATATCCTGTGTATATTTTCCATCTCTTTGACAGGTTCTCGAATCATCATCAATAAGGAATCAACTCTCCTTTGTATTGGATTTAAAAGAGAGGGTTAAGTGTAGACTTCTCCCTCTCCGAGTGTCGAGATGCTCACTGTAGTGTGGGTGGTTTCAATACTCGTCTTTCAATACGAAGACGACATTCTCTCTCCTTCTAAAAACCTCGGTCCCGCACCGAGTGACTTTTCAAACGTTCCCTCATAAAACCTCGGTCTCGTACTGAGTATACTTTCCATAATAAACTAATTTCTCTTTGCATTGAATTGAAAAGAGAGGATTAGGTGTAGACCTCTTCCTCTCCGAATGTTGGGATGCCCACTGTAGTGAGGGTGGTCTCGATATTCGTCTTTCAATATGAAGACGCGACTTTATCCACCATCTCGCTTTCACAACTTCCTTCCACAATCTTCACACCTAAAACCTCGGTCCTGCACCGAGTGTATTTTCAAAACCATTTTCTTAACAAAAACTTGAATGGTCGTGGAGTGGTTAGGCGTAGGCCTTCTCCTATCCCGAGTGCTGACGTTTACCGTAGGGTTCTCTGTCGCAAAGCACTTACCATTCAAAACCAAAAAACACTTTAATAAGAGAACGAAGTTCTCTTTGCATTGAATTAAAGAGAGAGGATTGGGTGTAGACCTCCTCTTCTCCGAGCATAGAGATGCCCACTGTAGTGAGGGTGGTTTCGACGCTCGTCTTTCAATACAAAGACGCCTCGTTCGCGACACCTTTTTTATAACAAAAACTTTGAGATAACGAATTGGGTACTACCCGTAGGGGTTACTATCCGAGGACCTGTCTCGCCCCTAAAAACAATTCAACAAATCAAACGTGACTTCTTGCCCCGCGTGGCGAAAACTAATCGATCTTTCGAAAGGATATGTTACGTCCGTTCTACCGCAAACAGGTAACGCCTAAGTCTCCAACGAGCGAGCAGCAAAACACCTAACTGCTAGAATGCGCACGATAGCATCATCCATAAAAAACATCAACACACCGTAGGCCGAACTACGGCTGCTCTGATTTCTCATGCCAGATGAGAATACGTAGGCACAAGACGACAATGTCTTGGCGAGCACAATCCCCCCTATCTGTAGTTTCCCGAACTACGTCGACTCTGACTTTCTCACATCCGTTGAGAATACGTAGGCATAGGACTGCGAAGTCCTACCGAGTCTGTTCTTTCTCTTTTCTTCCCCGTTCTCTCTTTCCTCCTAACTTTCCTGTTTCTAACCCTTTTCTTTTACCCCGTGGAACACTTCTTATAGCATAATGTTTAAGCAAATAAATTCACACATCGACAAACAAAAGGTTCCCATCGAGTACGATGGATGTGAGGGGTGCTAATACCTTCCCCTTGCATAACCGGCTTCCGAACCCGTTCTTGGTTGCGAGACCATCTTATCCATTTCTTTCTTAAGGTTTTCTCGATATTTTCCTTTCCCCTCATGGGATAAATAAAGTTCGGTGGCGACTCTTCTGTCCTTTCTTTTTCGCCTCCCCGTCGTTGCGCGATGCATTTTTCGAGTAGCGACAGAAACACTCTGAGAAAACCTAACAAAAAGAGGGATAAGATCGGTCATCGCAACCAAATCTCGGGTTCGGGAGTCGGTTACGCAAGGGGAAGGTATTAGCACCCCTCACGTCCGTCGTACTCGACGGGATCCACACTTGTTGCCTATCTAAAATGGTGTAAATCTATCTATGCTAAAGGCTTGAGAACAAAAGAAAAAAGAAATGACTCGGCAAAGCAACGACGCTTTGTGCCTACGTATCTCATCTGAAATGAGAAGTCAGAGTCAACGTAGTTCGGCTAACTACGGGTGGAAAAAGGGGGGAAGGTTGCTCACCAAGACATCGCGTCTTGTGCCTACGTATCCTCGTATGGTACGAGAAATCAGAGCAAACGTAGTTCGGGCTAACACGAAACCACAGGTTGATTAAGTGTTTTAACTGAGTAGGGTTAAACCTCTGTTTCGGCAGTTAGGGACAAAGCCTGTTTGCGGTAGAATCAAAGCTTAACAAAACTCTTTCTGAAAATGGTTTTCCAATTAAGATCCCGAAGGATAAAAAAAGATTTGATGTTTTTGTTTTGTGTTTTTTAAGACAAGAAGTGGATTAAGTTATGGTTTGAAACTCATGTCGCACTAAAGACTATGACTCGAGAGCGAATGCGTTGCATATCGCCCAAAGGGTATATGCTAAACACTCTAGACAATTGAGAGGAGGCCCCCCAACCATCATTACTCGAGTACTTAAGGCTCGTAGCGTACGGCACAAATCTTTCTTTATTAGGTGTTTTGAAATGTTTAGGAGATGAAAAGAGAAAGACTCAAACTAAGGGGAAACTGGACCCTAAAATTATCATGCACAATGCTCCTAAAGTCGGGATGAAGGGGAATGAAACTATCTTAATGTTATCATGCAAAGGATTGAACACCTAATGTCTCTCCTACTCTCATCCTAAACGGAGGGACTAGGAATCCTAAGGGGATCATGGCCAAAGGCCAAGTAAACACTAAATAATCAATCGCAGATGAAATGAGAAAGAAAATAAAATAAAAATGGAAGAGAAAACACATTAATTTGTTAATCCAAAATAAAAATGACAAAAATAAGAATGAAAATTAAAATGAAGATTAAAATAAAAAGAAAAAAAATAATATATAAAAAGATTTTTTTGGGGTTTTTTAATATTTAAAACTATAAGATAAAAATAAAAAAAGAAATAAAATAAAAAGAAAATGAAATAAAATAAAAGGATGAAAAATGAATCAGCACATTAAAAGAAAATGATTTTTTTTGGAATTTTTGATATTTAAAACTATCCTTTAAAAATAAATAAAACAAGAAATAATTAAAGTAAAAAGAAAACAAGTGCTAAAAAATAAAGGAAGGGGGCTCCACCAAGATTTGATCCTTGGACCTCATGGCTGCAGGTTCAAAATTTAACATACCAGACTAACTCGTGCATGTGAAAAGAGATGGAAAGTGAAGATTAAAAGAAAGGAAAACATGGAAAATATGAAAATAAAAATTAAAACGCCCCCACTGGGGTTCGAACAGAGGTACGGTCAAGCAAGGCATTAAGAGTGAACTTCTAACCACTGGGGTGGCGATAAATCCGTGTATTTATGCCACCCCTTAAATACAAGTATCAAAACAAGGCGCAAAATCCTGGGCAAGGCAAGGCAAGACAAGGTGAAAACTTGAGATACGATTCCATCATAAGTCATCCAATTTTTAATCAATTTTCACAAAGTTTGAGTCTAAAGTGCTTGTTTTTTTCACAAGCATTATGATGGTGCTGTTAGTTTCTTCAAAAAATGCACACACAAGAAAAATTGAATGAAGATGCAAGGATGAAGTTTGAAATACGTTTTGATATTTTTAGATTAAAACAGATGCAATCTAGAGCAGTTGAGAGTTCGAGCAAACTTCAAATGTGGTATTGGAGGAGTTCTAACAGAAACAAACATTCAAAATACAATGGATCAAAAACAAGCATGTAAGTTGCAAGGGATGAACATGATGTGAGCACAATCCAAAACAGCAAGGCCACAACATTGAAATAATTGCTCATTCTGTCAAGAGTTTAGTACAAGATCATTATGAGTTAAACCACACAAATAATATATAAATGAATTCTCAGATCAGATCAGCAATGCCTTTCACCAACAACCAACAACTTACACAATTAACAAAAACATGCAACTCACAACATCAAACATCTCACATAATTCAAACTGGTTTAAACAGCCAACAAGTTCATCATGATGAATAGCATTTTTCACAACAAGATCAAAATCAACACAGTTTTGTTTTAAAAAAGGAACAACAACGGGTTCTTGGATATGGAAATATCAAGCAATAATTCAAAGTATAGCCTCAAAAGAAAGTTGTTATTCATGACAGAAAGAACAACAATTGGTCCAACATTAACTTAGATTAATGCAGGCTCAAGCATAAAAGATTTAAACAAATTCAAGCAAAAGATCCACAAAGTGCTGAATGTGAACTAAACCTACTCCTAAGAGCTCATGGCTAACTAACATCAAAGGGTTCAAAATAGAAATAAGGCATATAAGCCTAGAACCTCAAAACAGAACTGAAGTTAGAGGTCAAAACCTCACCACAGGAATTGGACAGCCAACAAGTGGTCAATCAACAATGCAACTCAAATCTTGGCATGGATTCACACAAAAACAAAACTGACCTCAACAGGCCTAGTAACAACTACTCAAGTGAACAAGTCATGTCATTCATTGCCAAACACAAATCAAACAAGGTTTTCAACTGTCATACAAACTTATAATAAATCCAAACAAGGACATCACACTTAAACCAACAAGTGCAGCCACAGAAATATGTAATCACACAACAGAAACAGTGAGAAATTAGTTATCAACCTTAATTCCAATCAAATCCCCCTTTGTAAGGTAATCACAAAAGCAAAAGGCTTACTCAAAGCAAAAAAGCTGTCCCAAAACAGACCTAGTAGTAACAGCCCTAAAACCAAACTATGATTCTCCAACTCTGCTTCAAACATTGCCAACAAGTGAACTCAGCCAAGCACACCGCAAAACTACATTGCCTCACCAAAAGGATGTAACTCAAACATTGACAACTCAGAGATTCACAACATGACAGTTGGCTTGCAGCAGTATATCATGATGTATTAGCAGCCACTCCAATAAAATCAAACATGAGAAATAAAATATGGAAGCCACAAGGTATTGTAAGCAAGGCAAGTTTGAACTTGATCCAAAACAGTCTTAACAACAATTGATGAGTTGAACAAACTCAAGCCTCAAAACAAATTCTGCACACAAAATTAAATTGATCCTCACAGCCACCATGTAGATCTATCCCACAGAAATCCAAACATCAATGTATTGTGGCATACTGGCATCTATGCTCTAAAACCACAATCAATGGCACCAAATGAAGGTTATGCTCTCAAACAAAGATATTAGCCCAAAAAAAAAACTTAAACAGATCCTGCCATGGTGCTCTCAACATCATACATCAACCAAATAACCAAGTCCTCAAAGAAACTAGGCTGACTAACCACCCTACCAACTTGGAAGCAAGCCAAGCATCAGATCACAAACATCAAATCACAAGCAGACCAAGTCAGCAAGGTCTGAACCTCCAACTTGTTATGAATCCCAAATGGTAATAGCTTCTGAACAAAAGCACATCAACAGGGAGAGCTCAATGAGTCTCTAATCCAAATTCAACCCTGCTACCCTTAATGCCCAACAGCAAAACATGACAGATGTGAATGCAAAGGGGATACTACCACTATCAGTTGTCAGAAGTATCCTCTATTATGAATTATAACTGCACTTGCACATTCACATCTAGAACAAAAGTAGCACACCAGCAAACCCTGGCTCAAACTGCAGTTTTCAATGACAGCCACAGTCTCAAAACATGCCAGTTAACAAGAAAACAGGGTCTGCTCCCAACTGACTTATGATAGTAATAGCTTGTTAAAACAATGCCATCCTCAAATACTTATTCACATATTGCTCCTGAAGACAACCATCAAATCATGTATCCACTTAAGCCTCTCAACCAAGAATGGACAATTTCAACATAATTCTCAACAGCAAGCAAAACCTCTACCCAATATATCCAAAAAAATTTTGAGATCTTATGCTATCAAGAAAACAAACAGGCCCATGATGACAGTCTGCCCCTTATCTAAGCATTCTCAAAAGAGAAACTACTGGTCCTATCCCTCAATTCTCCAACAGCCTGCTTAAAACAAACTGTGGACACAACTCAACAATTTGAAACACTCACAAGGCTTTCCTCGTTGTATCAGTTCACACCACTCATGACTATTAACTTGGTTTACACAGTTTATTCCAAATAAAACTCCTCACTTGAAACCGTGTAAATCAATTTGCTGTACTAAAAGTCCACTGAATATAGGCAACTTGATGACAACAACTAACCCCCCTTTCCATCTCATGATAGTAACAACTCTGAATCTAAAGACAGTCCAATGTAAACCATCCTGGATGTGTCAAAAGCCTACCCTAAACAAACAGCTAAAACCTAACTGCCTAAAGACACTAAACAGAAATGAAGCACCAAAAACCTAAACAAGACAAACACAACACATAGCTCAAACAAAAAAAGGTAAACTTGACAAAAAGAAAGTCAAGCATCAATCGAACAAAACTCAAATGTGTATCTTTTAAGGATAACAACTTGCAAAACATGAATACAACAGTGTTGTACAACCAACCAACAAACTTGTCATGATAACACAATAATATTTCAAATGAAAATCAACCAATTCCAAGAACACATTCAAGCTCAAACATGTCTTAATGATGTTGATGCAATAAAAGAGAGTTTTTGTGATGCTTACCTCTTGCATCCTCCAAAGCAAACTAGCAGCCAAGCTCACAGTTTTAAAAGCTCCTAGCCTTTGCAAACCAACAACTGGTTCTAGAAACAGCTTCAGAGAGAACAAAACCACCACACCTCCTTTTACCAACAAATTCCAAGTAGTGTTGGGGTGAAAAGTTTGTGATGAAGGATTAAACAAAGGTGAGGAAATGAGTGATTTTCGTGGGAATATCTCAGAGAAGAGCAAAAATGCAAGTTTGAGATTTCTTCAAAATGGAGGCTAGGGTTTGGTTCAGCTGTTCTTCTGCTTATATAGGATGTGGAAAAGGGGTTTTGGGGAATTTTATTGAGGTGAAAGATCAATGGACCAGATGCTACATGTTCATGGTTGTTGGGATCAAATAGTAAAGAGAAGCACAATACATGAGCATGCTGGCATTTCTGTGGTTTTCTGCAGTGGAGAGAGCAAAACTGGCTGGACTGCACAAGGGCAGAAGAAGGGGTGGCTGGTCTCTTCCTCTTTTGGCAAGAATTTCAAAATGGTGCATGGATTGGTACAAGCTTGGTTGGTCTCATTTTGGCAATGTTTGGTGGGAAAAATTTTCAATCTCATGCGCATGATGTGGGAGTCAAACAACTGCAAGACTGATTTGAAAAATCATGCCAAAACCTTATAAGGATCATGCCTTGAAACAAAGTCCAAACCATCAACTTTGAGCAAGGATATCCTGATGCTCAAAGATCCATTTGCCCTAAACTTGAGTTCTTGGTAAAGAGGGCATGGAGTAGAACAAATTTCATGTTGATGAAAGTTCCATTGGATCATTGGAAGACCATGAAATTTGAGGTTGAAAATCATGCCACGAAATCTGTCCACAAATAACTTAGAAAAATTCTAAGTTATGAATTTTGTCCTATTTTTTTCTCAACTTTGCCCATTCATAACTTGAGCTTCTCAAATCCAATGGAGGACTTCTTGTACTCTTTGGAAAACTTGGAACACACTCTACAACTTTCATTTGGGACAAAGTTTAATTTAACATCAAGAAGGTGATGAAAATTGGCTTGCAAAGTGGTGCAAAAAAAAAGTTCAAACTTAACAGTTTTGACATCATTGAAATCCCCAACTTTGATTGATCATAACTTGAGCTCGAAATATCATATGACTATGAATTGGTACTCAAAAGAAAGCTTGAGATACAAGGAACAACTTTTATGTTGGCCAAAAGTTCATTTGAAAACTTTATCATGAATAAAAATGGCCTTGAAGATGGCTGTTCCAAACATAAAACTTTCCATAAATAGAAAGTTCTAAAACCCTAAGGTTTCCAAAAGTGGCAAGTTTCACACTTCTTGATTTTTTATGATTCCCTTGACTTTTCTGGATCAAATTCCATCCATTGGTCATATTGAACTTAAGGAACATGATCTTGACCTCAAAAAGTCAGGAGTTAACTTTTTCGTTGCACAGTTGACTTTTCTCTGAATCTCCCAGTTTTCAATCAACTGATCAATTGGAGCTCTTCTGATTAAAATTTATGATCGATCTCTCATCCTCAAACATCTTAGGACATGTGGAGGGCCATGGAAACAAGTTTGCTCCAAGAAATTTTTTTATCCTGATTAAAATTGAAACCCTAACTCCAATCCTATTGGCCTGGGCATTGTGCAAATGAACTGAGTAACTCTTCCACTTCACTAAAACCTTTGAGGTACTCAACAAAATTCTACCTCATGTTCACACCAGTGATAAGACCTTACGGACCCCTTGACAGTCTTCTGATGGTTTATACCAGTGCCTTTGCTTGAGCTCGAAACCAATAAAGACTTTCCTCTTGGGTGGTACACAGACATACACTTGATCCCCTGTAAATACAAAATGCTATGCAATTCAATATGCTAGAACAATGAAACATAAGTCAAAGATTAAGAAAAGAGGTTGGTCAAATTTTGGGGTGCAACACATCCAACATGAACCATAACAAAAACTATGCATTAATAAGCCATTATCTCATGAAAACAAATCATAAATGGTTCAAGCAATAAGATTAGGGAATGGAATCAAGATGAAGAAGTAGAATGGACATGACTATCAATTCAAAAATTAACTCATGGATAACAAGAAGAATCATAAAAGATCAAATTCAAAACATGTACCAAAACTATGTAAGCATCAACCCTAATTATATCAAAAGGAAAGCATGTACTCAAACAAGATGTAAAGATCAAAGGATCAAGTAATGAACATCAAAGCATTAAAGGTCAGAAGCATATTCAAATAATTGAATTCAAATATATCAAGCAAGCTCAAGAAGAATCACATTCAAATCATAAACAAGAAACTAGCCAATCATCAACTTAAGTCATCCATAAAAAGAAACAAATGATCATGTGAGGCAAGAAAGGAAAAATGATCATGCAATGGACATCCAAACATGATGTTTAGAAACTCAAACAATTCAATCAACGCATACAAGAGTCATTGACATCAAAGGATCACACAAAAATATAACTTCAATCAACTAGGTCAAGAACGTCCAAGAACCATGATCAAAACATCATCAAATTGAAACTTCAACCAAAAATGGATAAGTGGCCAAATAAATGTGAATCTAAATATCTAATTAAAGTTAATATATTCAAGATTAACCAAGAAAGATATCCCAAAAGGATTGCATAAATGCATCATCAAATCAAGTCAAACAAACTCATATAGGTCACTAATCGAGCATGCATCGAGGATCAAATAAAACCAATTAAGAACCAAATAAAAATTCAACATCAAAGCATCAAGTCCTCCCTCAAATAATCATCAATGATATGTCAAAACATGGTAGCAAAGTTGGCTGAAGAAAGGTATCACAAGGCATCAAGATTCAAACCCTAATTCAAAGTCATCAAGAAAATAAGCCTTACACAACTAAATTCAAATAAAACAATAAAAATAATTGAAAAATAAAATAAAAAATATTAAAAATATATTAAGACATAAATTAATCAGAAAAGTGTTTTTGTATATTTTGAAAATAATTTTAATAATGAAAATGAAATTAAAAATGAAAATAGAATGAAAAATAAAATAAAAAGAAGATACAAAGCAAAGGGTGCATCAACAACTCATGAAATGAACTTGGAGGTAGTTATACATGCGCATTGGGCTCAAACATGGGGGCTCATAAAGCAATAAAAATAGGCCCAAACCAATTACTCAAAATTTAGAAATAAAAAAGGAATACATGGCTTGCCACATCACCTCATTAATTGAGTTGGCAGTAACGCGGAGCCACAAGGAAGGCACACAGGCAGGTGAACCAAAATTCAAACCATCCACGCAGGCATGTCGCCTAAGACACAGGAGCTAGGGCTTCAGTTGTCTTCTTCGGCGACTCTCCACCGGAGCAAAATCAAAACGTCACCAAATCACAAAACCTGGACATCATCTTGCACAATTTTTTGTGTAGACCACGAATATGATATCAAAATTCATTTAAAAAAGGCTCTAACACCATGAAATTCGAGCAAGAAGTTTTTATGCACAAACTGAAACTCCTTTAAATCAAAACAAAAACTACATGAATAATGCATACACTAGTGTAGGACTTCGGGACCAACAATCAAGAGCTTGAAACAGGTCTAGCATGGACGAAAAAAGGTGGAAGAAACTTACTCAACGGAGAAAGTTTGTCGCCCTTCTAAACCTTTTCAAAGCTTCAGAAAAACTCCACTGGATGGTTCACTATACTTCAAGGATGATGAATCAAACAAGAAATAATAGAGATCCTTGGAGAAATGAGCAGCTCAAGTTGAAGAAAATTTGAGAGCACCAAGTGATTTTCAGATCTGATTCTTGTAGCAAATGAAGTTGTGTGTTGATATTTTAAGGTTTAGGAGTTTATATATTGTTATTGGAACGTGAGAGGAGAGTGAGATCAATTGAAAAGTTTATTATAAGTTGGTTTTAAAAAAATGAGAGGGTGAGTGAGTGCACGGGTTTGGCATGAAGTGAGGAGTTTCTTTTGTGATATTTTGGAATGGAATGAGGCACAATGAAGCATGGAAGAAGCTTACACGTGAGAAAGTTATAGTGAGGCAATTGGTTGTACAAACTTCTCTTTCCCATTTTGACAAAAAGTGAGATATTATGGTGCATGAGAGAAGGCATGTGCTTAGTTGGTTTTGGCAATGTTTTGATGATGGTAGTGTGATATTGATGCATACATGATCATGCAAGAAAAAATTCATCAAATGTGACAAGAAACCCATACAAGTAACATGCCTTATGAACATTTCATACACCTCACTTTAAGTGAGCACAACTTAGTGGACATGGCTTCATTTGGTTTGAAATTTATATCACCATAAAGTAGGAATAACATATAACAAGTTTCATGTTGATTGGAACTTAATTTGAGGCTTGGAAGGTGATGAAAAGTTCTCTTGAAGTTGGTTCAACAAGACTGCCTAAGCAACATGGAAATATTCTATGTTATGGAAACAATTTACCCATCATGAATCATCAACTTGGCAACATCATAACTTGGGGAGTCTTTGTCCAATTGAGGAGATCTTTACATCAAAAGAAAGCATAGAAGAATCTCTACAACTTTTATGCTGAAAATATTTTGAAATGAAGCTTGGATCGTGAAGAAACATGCCATTGAAGTTGGCTTCAAAATCTGCCCAAAAACTTGCTAAGTTTGGTACCTTTGTGACACTAACTTTAGAGCCTCATAACTTGAGCTCTAGGGATCCAAATGATGAGTTCTTGGAATCATTGAAAATCTTGGAAGATGCTTAATAACTTTTATGTTGGAGGAAAAATGAGATTGAACTTAAATCACCAAGAAAAAAGGACATGAAAACATGCTCTACAAGTTGAATTTTCATACTTAAAAAAATTCTAAGTGTTGAAACTTGAATTTCTCCTTTTTCCAAACTTTACCTCTCCATATCTCTTGATCTAGACATCTTTTGGATTTGCTTTCTTCTATAAACTTATAGTTCATGTTTTCCTCTTCAATTTGATTACAAGATTGCTCAATTGGATCAGTGATGAGGAATTTATAAATCTTGCAAGATAGGTACAATTTCTAATTTTCATACTTGGTGAAATTCCCACAAAACCCTAATTTTATCAACTCTCCTGATTTTATGATTCTTCTTGATTCTACTTGATCAATCTTCATAATAACACTTGTGATGACTTGAAATGCACATGGTTGACCAAAAACTCAAGAGTTTGACTTTGTGAGGCCACAGTTACCTTTCTTGATCAGATGAAACCCTAATCCTCTTTCCATTGACTGATGCATATGCAATAACTTGTGATGAAACATGATACATGTGTGAAACCCTTGAGATGTATATTGATCCATAGAACCTTGCCTTTCTCAAGAATATAGCCACAAGTTTACTTTGACCAAAACCCTAATTCATGAACAAAATATAGAAGAGTGTGATCAATACTTGAGAACCCTAATCCAGATGATGATGTGAGATTGTTGATAATGCCTTGATGAATAAAAGGACTTTAAAGCTCAATAATTACATAATGTTGAGATTATATTCTTACTCCTTTCTTTGGGAACCATCTCCTTCCCTTGAGAAAGATCAAGAACCCTTGATCCCATGTCTTAAGAACAATGCAATGCATAAATGAAGATGCAAATGAAATGAAGCATAAGCCAAAAGGCTAACAAAAGGAGAGAAAATTTTGGGGTGTTACAATATGTAAATGATAACAATAAAGCAATATATAAGGATCAAGAAAGTAAATGACATAAAAATAAAGGTGCATAAAATTAAATGACATAAAAAATAAATGTTAGCACAATTATATGGTTAGTATTAGTGCTAAAGTTAATAATCTGATTCGGGACAAATTTAGCGTTATGTTAAGCAATCGTAGCATAATCTATAAGGAAGGTTCATACTATGGAAGGTCGGTCAATAACAATTTATGTACCATACATGTTAGAGATATGATAGAAATCATACTCCCAAAAATGTAGCACAAGTAAAAACCAAGAAGGGATCAAGCACTAAGGCAAGGACATTGGTCCATTATATAAATCAATCCTTCATGACACTTAGGACAAACTTATGCATCAACCCAAAGTGCCTCCAATAATTAATGATCAACTAAATGGTAGATTTGAAATTATGAAAGTTCATCAAGCATCAACCCAAATCTCATGAACAAGATGGACAACACACCATCTAATTGATCAAGAGAAAAACAAAAGGAAAAAGAAAGAAAAGGAAAAATAAAGAGAGGATCAAATTGAATCAAGACACAAGATTACTTCATCATCAATTTCAATCACCTTTCTTGGCGGATTAAGGCACTAAACCTATCATCAACACAAAACACTAAAAATGAATCAAATGATTCATTTAATGATAAATTTGTGTTGATGAAGGTTCATATAACCTCATCAACACGCAACGTCCATTAGAATTAAGGAGAAACATGATCAACAAGTTATGATCCAAGGCTAAAACCAACAAACCAATTACAATATTATAAAATGCAAAGAAAATGCATAAATTGAATTTTAAATGGATTTTAAAATCAAAATAAAAGAGAAAATAAGAAAGACGTCTCTACAAAACCAAACAAAACTTAAGAAAATTACTAAAAATCAGAAACAACTCAAGAATCATATATAAAATTTTGGAGAATTTTAAATGTATAAAAATAATTTTGAACTATTTAAAATGCATGAAAAATGAAGAAAATAAAGAAAAATAGCAAATGATGGAATTAAAATATGAAAACTAGCTCATACATTATAAAATATTTTTATGAAACTATAAACAAAATTGGAGTAAAAAATATTAATGGATGTATTTTTAATGAATTTTTGAAATAAAATGAGGAAAAGAAAATAAAAATAAAAGCCTAAAAAAAAACCACAACCATCAGATTAGATCAAAGGCTGGTGATAAGAACATGTGCAGTCACCAGATCCACTTACTAAAGTCTAGTCACCAAATCACACGGTCAAGACTTAAAGTCAATGCGCGCTCACATTAGGATCCTTGCACATGATCACAACGACTATATCAGATTCAAAAAAATTGTGTGGCAACATGCTATTGGTTAGGATTTGAACTCTCTCTCTAGAAGGCGCGAAAAACTTCATCTTCAACCTCTGAACCCTGGCTTTGGCACGATCATGAACTATAATTTTAAGCTCAAACACTCATGGTGCAAGCTTCGTCTTACTTCATCATTCATGTCTTCTTGCTCAAGATCAATTTATTTGATCTGAGCAAGGAGAATTTGTAGGAATACACAAAAACCCTAGCTACTTCAAACTAAGATTAAATTCCAAAGATGAAGAATAAATTCCAGTTAGGTTAGGGGAAATTACTAGCAAAACAAGGCGAAGAGAATGGAAACTTATTTGGATGCAAATGAAACTTGTATCTACCTTTCCCAAATGAGCTTCAAGGTATGAAAATGGTGGAATCATTTTGCTGCTTAGAGGTCATGGCAAGCTATGGTAATGCTTTGGTTAGCTTCAGAAGAGACCGATGATGGATTCTAGGCAAATAATTGAAGCAAAACAAAGCTGAATTTGGAAAGTAAGTTTCTAGTGTTGAGGTGGTTTCGAGCTTCTGAGAATCAAGGATTTCTTGGCTTTATAAGCTTGAAAGTGAAGGGAAATATTCCACTATTTATAGGAAATGAAATGATGAGCTCAAATGTATGAGAGCAAATCTAGAATGTGTGAATGCATTCTAGAATTTTCTCATTTTTGCAATCGTGTGAAGCAAGGTGAAAATCGTGACTCAGGGATTGGAATCAGTCATTTTGCACTTGGTGAGATGTGTTTTAGTGATTGAAATAAGTTTGCACACGTGTTTTGGTCCCATATTGATATTAGCATGGAATGTTTGACCTGAAATTTGAACTAAGGGCAAAGTCTGTAGGGTCATGTTCATAGCTAGGCCAAATACAATTCACTTGTGCATTTTATGATTTTCTTTGAGCCAAATGATCTATTCATGGAGTATAACATAATGAAAAAGGAACCAATCCAAAAGGATTCTTGAGGTGGAAATGAAATGAGGTGAAAGTTGAGGTTGTGGCCCTGAAAATCAGGTAAGGCAAGGTCAAACAGGTCATGACCTAGTTTTGTGCACAAATGGCCTTCGAGATTTAAGGTCCTTAGAGCATGAATTGATGTTTGACCTTTAAAGAAAAGTTGTAGAGGATTTCAAGAGGTATATTTGGAAAAAATAAGCACCATAAAATTTGAATATCGAAGGAGTTATGATATTTGGAACATAGGCATACCATACTTGAACTTTAGGTTAAATTTCATTAAGTCCACAAAATAACCTATAATATCTTAAAACTTTTGATGACTTTCTAAGCATAATTAGCTCTTGAGTTGTAAAGAGAAGTTGGAGGGTATGTCAAGAAGATTCATTTGCCCAAATAATCACTAAAAAATGTTGAAGTATGAAAAAGTTATGAAGTTTTGAACTTAGGATTAAAATGTTGAATTTTTTGTCAAACTTCCATGAGAAAACTTGTAACCTTTGGACTTTTCTAGCACTTCAAAGCATATTGATGACCATATGGACTCAAAATGATGCACCCTTTATTCTCATTTGATGAAGCATGCCATGGCTTGATGAAACTTGTTGATGAAGGCAAGGAAATAAACACATGAACCTTTGAAAATTCTTGAGAAACAAGCCATCCAAACCTTGAGTTATCTTTGATAAAATATAGTTTAATGATGATTGAAAACTTATGATTTATGGTGAGAGGTCATGCTTCGATGATTAGCCATTGAATATCAATGATTGACCACACTTTGACGTGATTGTAAATCCTACCTTTCAAAAGAAACAAGATGGACAAGGCACATATTTTTGTATTTTGATTAGCGGTTAGTAAATTATAAAGCATATAAGCAAAAAAATAAATGATACACAAAAGGTGCTTGGTGATCTCTACAAAGGAAAAACTAAGGGTGAGAGGGTTAGTGGATAACCAAGTTTGTGATTTTGATGCATTGTGAAGATGCAAATGAGGTGGGATCTTAGGGGTAAAAATTAGGGTATGACAGCATGACAAAGACATATGGCTATTGAGATTCAAATTTGGGGAGGTCAAGATTAAAAGTAGTGTTACCTCCTATGCATACACTATGCCAGAAGTGACTTTTAGCAGCGCAACAAAAGACAGCGCTTTCTAAAAAAGCGCTGCTAAAGGGTCATGAAAAAAAAACAAAAAAATAACATACCTAAGACAGCGCTTGTTAAAAAAGCGCTGCTAAAGGGGGGGGGTCAAAGAAAGCGCTTTAAAAAAGCGCTGCTATAGGTTTAAGTAGCATAAATTTAAAAAATTCCAATATTTTCACAGAATCAGAACAGTCTTCTTCTTTCTTATTTCCACTCGCGAACGTTGCCCTATTCAGAATTAGAACAGTCACCGTCGATGCATTCCGTCCGCGCCTCCGTCCGACAGCCTCCGTCCGTCGTCTTTCCTCCGGTCATTCCGTCGTCACCTCATTCTGCCGTCGTTCGTTCATTGTTACGGTATTTGAAGTTTTTCATTTTGCATTTTTCTGGATTAATGTCTTAGTATTTCATTTTTTTGGATTATATGATGTTAGTGTTACTTCTTTTCTGAGTTTTTGACTTGTTTTTGTTGATACCGTTGATGAAAATTACTCGTTTGATATTGGCTTGAGTTTTGTATACAAGGTGTTTGTTGAAAAGCCACAATGAGTTTACTTATGTTAACTTTCATTATATCTAGCCGTATACAAGGTGTTTGCTGAAATGCCACACCTTATATGAGTTCTTTTTACTAATAATTTTTATAAGGGAAATACTGCACATATATTCAATGATTTTTTAGATTATGTTGCTTTAGAAACTTCACACTATTTGTGATTTAGATGAAAGCTTTAAGTTTCTGTTAATCTTGAAATTTATTTATTTTTCTTAATCCTTATTTTTCTATGAAATAGTCTAAATTCACAAATAATCCTTATTTAGTCAATCAAAATTCAAACCAATAATAATATGTTTCTTTGAATATTTTACAGAATGGAAAAAGTAAATATTAGAAGTTTGAGAACTATAGCCAAAATTGTGGGGACTTTGATATGTATTTGTGGAGCTTTATCTATAGTATTGTTGAAGGGTCCAAAACTATTAAATGCAACGATCATACCTTCAAAATCAATCATGGCTGGAAGTGATACTGATAAGAATTGGTTGCTAGGATGTATTTTTCTTTTGGCAAGTAGTGTTGCCTGGTCATTTTGGCTAATTTTGCAGGTACTTAATTTCAGTACAATCAAAGTCTTAAATAACGGTCTATGCTTACGCGATTTTAGTCGGCACAGGTGTTAGTGGTTGTTGCGAATGTGAATTAGCCATAATTAATTCCTTATCATAAAAACCGTCAATAACAGAATCAATAACAAAATCAATATCGGTACCATCAGAGACTGTTTTTTAAAATCTTAATAATTAATACTTATGATATAACTATTATTCTATAAACATATAACATTTCACCCTTATATATTTTTCAGGTTCCAGTTTACAAAAGTCATCCTAATTACTTATCACTGTCAGCTTGGATGTGTTTCATTTCAACATTACAATCAGCCGTAGTGACAGTATTCTTGGAGCCAAACCTTAATGCATGGAAGATTAATTCTCTACTTCAATTTGGTTCCACTTTATATGCGGTAATTTTTCATGATGATACACACCAATATTTATACATCATAATCCTAGATAATTTGTAATAAATATATTTTGTAGGGAATTATGGGATCAGCGGTTATGTTTTGTCTTCAAGCATGGTGCATAACACAGAGAGGACCTCTTTTCTCTGCATTGTTTAGCCCTCTTGTGACAGTGATTGTGACTGTATTGGCTGCTTTGGTACTTCATGAGGAAATATATATTGGAAGGTAATGATAATGAAGATTAATTCTATAAATACATATTTAATTATTAATCTGATTAACAGAAACTTCAAATAATGATAAGAACTAAATTTCATAGAAATCTAGTACTTAATGATCTACATGGGCCTGTTCAAGTGTATTGTTACTTATCTATTATTGTTTTTGCTTGTGTTGTTGTTAAGATGAATCATGTTCTATTGAATTAAGCTTGGAAGACATTCAATTGAATAATGATACAAAGCTTGAAGAAAACCGTGTATTTGTGGCTGATAGTGAACTCCATGCAGTCTCATACAGAATTCAATAGTCAAGTAAAGATTGTTAAGTTTATTTCTTCCTAATGTGACATCTGATATTGTATCTATTTGTAAAGTTATCAGATTTGTAATTATATGTGAATTGATTGTATATGTGATTTTGTTCTGAGGATCGGACTGTGTTGTAATATATTTAAGCAGGTTTATGTGTATAATATTTCAAAGTGATGAATTATAATGTATACTTTAGTTATTGTGTATAATATTGCAAATTGATGAATACACAAAAATAAGACCAAAATAATTGTTATATATAAGGCCAAACTGTTGAACTAAAGACCTGAATTATAAGCAGGGAATGTATTTGTTATAAGCAGGTTTATTGAAAAATATATAAAAAATGTGATTATTTTTATAAAAAAAAAAATTCAAAATCGTGAAGAATAGACCGCGCTTTTAAAAAAAGCGCTGCTAAAGGGGCAAAAAGAGGCATAAAAAAGCGCTGCTATAGGTTGGAAAATGGGGGTCTAAGAAAGCGCTTTAAAAAAGCGCTGCTAAAGGGGGGTCGAAGACAGCACTTTAAAAAAGCGATGCTAAAGGGGGGTCTAAGAAAGCGCTTTTAAAAAGCGCTGCTAAAGGGGGGGGATTAGGCAGCGGTTATGAAAGCGCTGCTATAGGGTGAAAAAAGCGCTGCTAAAGGCAAAAAAAAAGCGCTGTCTTTACCTTTAGCAGCGCCACTTTAGGCAGCGCTTTTAAGCGCTGCTAAAGGTCTTTTTTGGCATAGTGATATTGCCAAACACTAAGGATTGAAATGTTATTGGAAGAGTTTAGTGAAGTTGTAAAGATCAAGTTATTATTTTACAACAAATCAACAATTGATATAGAAAATCATCTAATGAGCCATGGAAGGAGAAAACATATAAAAATAAATTATCATTTCATAAGAGACCAAGTTGGTAAGGAGAATTCGAAGATTGAATACTACAAGATTGGGTTACAATTTACAAATATTCTAACCAAGTCATTGAAAAAAAGTAAAATTTAAATGTCTCAAAGGATTGATGAGGGTAAGAAGATTAGTTGATCTAAGTTAAAAGAAGTATTGAAAATGTAATTCAGTTAGTTGGTAAGGAGAAGTTGAAGATTGAATACTACAAGAATGGGTTACAATTTGCAAATATTCTAACCAAATCATTGAAAAAAAAGTAAAATTTAAAATCTCAAAGGATTGATGAGGGTAAAAAGATTAGTTGATCTAAATTAAGATAAGTACTGAATATGTAACTTAGTTATAATGTTTGTTTGATTGTGTTGCAAGTGACTTGCAACATAAATAAACGGTTTCAACTTGGTTGTTTTGAAAATTAGTGAGTTGGTTGATTTTATTACTATACATTATTGAGAATGTAATTCCTTGTGTCGAAATAAGTTACTCGACACAAATAAAGTAGTGTCAGAATAATCTAGTGTGTCTGGGTTATGTAGTTGTCGAAGTGTCGAAGGAGGTAGCCTCGACAAGATTTTGACTTAGACCAAAATAGGTATTTTGGGCTTTTATAATTTTTGGGTTTTAGCTTAGGGAGCAAGCTAACTCAATTATAAATAGAGGGAGTAACCCCTATTTTGTAATAAAATTTTAATCACTTGCAGTTGCAAAATTAACGAGATTTTCATAGGTTGCAGGCAGAGAGACTTTGCAGAAATTCTTTTTCTTCCCAATTCAATTTTCTTTCTTCTTCCATTAACAATTGTTGTGCATAATCATTCTTGCAATCAAGTTGTGATTGATTCACTTGAGTGAACAGTGAAGAACAAGAGAGTATTTTTGATCGGTTGATTAAATCTTGTTCATCAAGACTGCTTCAAAATTCTCCAAGATTGGGTTAATTCCAACATCTCGTATCAGAGCTCCGGTTGTGATTCACGGAAGCAAAACGCGATGTCAATGAATCATCCAAATGTGAATTTCTTGACGAGTCTTCCGATTCTCAAGAATAATAATCATGAGAATTGGTGCAAGCAGGCGAAAGTTATTTTCTGTTATCAAGATCTTTAGGATTTTGTGAAGGAATGAGTAACACCGCTTGTATAAAACACGATGGATGAAGAAAAGGTTGCACACAAAGAATTGAAGAAGTAAAATTATAAAGCTCTCTTTATAATTCATCAATGCATTGATCTAGATAATTTTGAAAAGGTTAGTGATGTAGAATCAGCGAACAAAGCATGGGAAATTTTGTAGGAATTGTTTGGAGGCGCAGAAAAGGTGAGGTACAAACTCATAAAAGAACCTATGAATTGCTTCAGATGGAGGACAATGAAAGAATAACTGATTTCTTCACTAGGGTTATGAAACTGGTGATTCAAATCAGGGTATATGGAGAAGCGTTGACATCAAGATCAGTTGCCGCAAAGATCTTGAGGTCATTGGCTTCGAAGTTCGACCACATGGTTGTAGCCATCGAAGAGTCGAAAGAATTGTCGACATTGACAAAGGAAGAGCTTTAAGGGACGCTTGAATCTCATGAAAAAAGAATGGCTGAAAGAGATGCAGGAAAGTGGAAGAGTGATGTGGCATTGCAGGCGTAATCAGCAAAAGAAAAGAAAGGAAAATTAAGTTGAAATGGAAAAAAGGCAAAGGAGGCTACAAAAATTCGACTAGCCAAAATCAGCAAGAAGAAAACTGATCGAATCAGAGAAAACCCTAGAACCAAGGCAACTAAAGAGGTGGTGTTGCGTGTAGAGGAAGATGTGGTAGTCGAAAACCTGACAAAAGTCACATTCAATGTTGCAATTGTCAGAAGTATGGTCACTATTCTAGTGATTGTCCTGAAAAGCAGAAGAATCAAGAAATTGATGCAAAGCTGGAGAAACATGAAGAAGAATAGATGTTGTCGATGGTTACATCAAGATATGAAGAGAGATTCAAGGACTAATGGTACTTAGACGCAGGATGTTCATCACACATGTTTGGAAGGAAATATTTGTTTGTCAACATAAAGCCCTCAATGAAAAAACATGGTAAAAATTGCAAATGACAATACTCTAGCAGCTAAAGGTATTGGTGATGTTCTAGTTATGAAGAAAGATGGCAAAAGGTCAGTAATATCTAATGTGTTGTACATACCACGCATGAAGAGCAATTTGCTCAATATAGGGCAGTTGGTGGAAAAGAATTACAAAGTATCGATTGAAGACAAGATGATTGATCACACTAAAATTCACCGTATTTCTGACTCCGATTTCGCATGCATTCTTAGCTTTTATTGTTGTTTTGCTTTGTTATTGCTTTGTTTTCTTATGTTTTCAGGTTTTTATAATAATCGGAGCTTGAATCGGGAAAAGGAGCGAAAAAGGAGTGAAAACGGACGAAAACCTAGAAATTCAGCATTTTGCACTTGCGGCACCCACCGTGGCGGGCGCCATGGGGTTAGCCATGACGTGGCCACGTCTCAAGACCACTCCTCAACCTCCAAGACCCACGATCCCCACTCCATCATCCCCTGTAGGGACCATGGCGGGCGCCATGACCTTGTGGCGGGCGCCACAAGGCAAAATTTCATAACCTCCACTTTTTAGTGGAGGGGCATCCCGGTCATTTCATGCTTTCAGTTTTTACTATAAATAGGACCTTAGATTTTCGTTTTTCTTCATCCAGAATTAGAATTCTCTAGGCATATATCAGTTATAAAGCAGTTGCCATTCCACATCGGGGTGCCTCTGCAATCGAGTGATCGAGTCTGTAATCTGTCTGTGGTTCGAGTTTTGGAGCACTCTGGAGGAAGTTAATCCTGCCGCCATTTTAATTCCAGTTAGTATTTTATTTTTCCGCACTCGCACATTTACTTTGTTTATTTCCCGCACTCGCACATTTACTTTGTTTATTTCCCGCACTCGCACATTTACTTTGTTTATTTCCCGCACTCGCACATTTACTTTGTTTACTTCCCGCACTCGCACTTTTACTTTGTTTACTTCCCGCACTCGCTCTAAATTACTCATATGAAAAACTATAAAAAGAATATTTACTTTATCATGTCTAACTAATCCCATAAAGGTTAGAATGTAAGGATCGTAATTAAACCAGTAATCAGTATAATTGTTCGTGGAAACACCTAAGGGCTATTTTATCTTTCAATTCAAGTAATTGTTTTTAACTATTTCAAAAACAGCCAAAAGCGCTTTGTATAGTTCATTAGGAGTTTTTAGATTAAAAAGAAAAGAGATTTTAAAACGATTTTCGGACGCGTTATGAGATTTAGAGTCTGGTTCATAAGAACCTCTTTTTGCTAAGAAGTCCAGGTTAAAATACTTTTCAACTTTGTTAAGAAACTATATTTCTTAAAAATAGGTTTACTACTCTAACGCAGTACGCACCTTTTTATCCGTGACAATAGGAGGGGTTGATTAGAGAGTACAACTCGGTTCTGAATACGCGAAAGCGACAGTTCCTGTTAAATTAGTTCTTTTCAAAGGAGAAAACATTGCCCATAAGTAGTTCCATTAACAAGTACTGGATTATCATTGATTACGTGAATTACATTCGAGCCTGTCTTTTATTTATTATTTAAAATTATAATTTTATTTACCATTGCACCCTTACTAAAACCCTTAAAAATAGTTGCCTTAGATAAACACCATAACAACAAGTACGATAGATTGACACTTGGTCTCTGTGGATTCGATAATCTTTTATATTACTTTGACGTGATTCGTACACTTGCGAAAAACACGCATCAAGTTTTTGGCGCCGTTGCCGGGGACCAATATCGTCAAATTTCATTACCCTGTAGTTATACCGTTTAGACTAAGGTTGTTACCCACCGGTCAATGCGAAAGACTCGCAGTGCCGGAAGTTTAGTAGACCCTCTAGCTGAACCTGAACGTTACGCTCGCGCACGTTTATTTTTCCATAGGAATAGGAGAGCTATGGCCGAAGATCAAAATCGAAGACCTCTTAAGGACTTCGCCCAACCATCAAACGAGGAACCTAGTTCCAGTATAGTAAACCCCGCTATCCCAGCCAATAATTTTGAACTTAAGCCATCCCTGCTGCAATTAGTGCAACAGAGACAATTCGCAGGTCTCGCTACTGATAACCCGAACCAACATTTAAAAAACTTTCTTCAATTAGCAGACACCTTTAAAACCAATGGAGCTTCTCCTGAGGCAATACGCTTAAGATTATTTCCCTTTTCCCTCAGAGATAAAGCTCTATCATGGTTAGATTCCCTTCCACCTAATTCAATAACAACTTGGGATGACCTTAGAAAAGTTTTCCTTGCTAGATATTTTCCCCCAAGTAAGACCGCTCTTCTTCGAAACCTAATAACTAGATTTACCCAACACCAAGGAGAGTCGTTGTTCGAAGCCTGGGAGAGATATAAAGAACTATTAAGAGCATGCCCACACCATGGCCTAGAGAATTGGCTAATCATCCAAACCTTCTATAATGGACTTCTTTATAACACTAAAATGACCATCGACGCTGCCGCTGGTGGCGCACTGATGAACAAACCTTACCCTGAAGCTAGTGCCCTTATCGAGGATATGGCCCAAAACCATCAATCATAGGGAGTAGAACGAGCGACAGTGGAAAAGAAGGAAGCCCAAGGAGGAATACATGAGCTAAGCTCTATAGACATGATGCAGGCTAAAATGGACGCGTTGGCCCTTAGAGTCGAACATATGTGTACAACTCCGAATACTGTTGCCGCAGTTTCGCCGAATTGTGAGATATGTGGAACGCAAGGACACCAATCCGCCGAATGCAATCTGTTGAATGAAACCAACACTGAGCAAGTGAACTATACCCAAGGGAACCCATTTTCAAACACATATAACCCTGGATGGAGGAATCACCCAAACTTCTCCTACAAAAATAATAACCCTATCCAAAATACCGCACCTCCGAGACAACAAGGTTACCAAGCCCCTAGAACAAATCAACCTATGCAACCTGTACCACCTAGCCCGAGCTTTGAGGAAGTTGTAAAAGATTTTATCGTTGCTCAAAAACAACAAAACAAAGAGTTCATGAACCATAACGTCCATGTTAACGAACTAATTACCAAGTTAGGAACCAAGGTTGATCAAATTATTACTCATAATAAGATGCTTGAAACCCAGATCTCTCAGGTAGCGTTAAACCAAGCCCCACAGACTACACCTGGAGGACAGTTCCCTGGACAACCTCAACAAAACCCGAAAGGGCAAGCTAATGCCATTACTCTACGAAGTGGAACCGCTTATAAGGAACCTTTAAACCCTAGTGATGCGTGTTTTTCGCAAGTGTACGAATCACGTCAAAGTAATATAAAAGATTATCGAATCCACAGAGACCAAGTGTCAATCTATCGTACCTGTTGTTATGGTGTTTATCTAAGGCAGCTATTTTTAAGGGTTTTAGTAAGGGTGCAATGGTAAATAAAATTATAATTTTAAATAATAAATAAAAGACAGGCTCGAATGTAATTCACGTAATCAATGATAATCCAGTACTTGTTAATGGAACTACTTATGGGCAATGTTTTCTCCTTTGAAAAGAACTAATTTAACAGGAACTGTCGCTTTCGCGTATTCAGAACCGAGTTGTACTCTCTAATCAACCCCTCCTATTGTCACGGATAAAAAGGTGCGTACTGCGTTAGAGTAGTAAACCTATTTTTAAGAAATATAGTTTCTTAACAAAGTTGAAAAGTATTTTAACCTGGACTTCTTAGCAAAAAGAGGTTCTTATGAACCAGACTCTAAATCTCATAACGCGTCCGAAAATCGTTTTAAAATCTCTTTTCTTTTTAATCTAAAAACTCCTAATGAACTATACAAAGCGCTTTTGGCTGTTTTTGAAATAGTTAAAAACAATTACTTGAATTGAAAGATAAAATAGCCCTTAGGTGTTTCCACGAACAATTATACTGATTACTGGTTTAATTACGATCCTTACATTCTAACCTTTATGGGATTAGTTAGACATGATAAAGTAAATATTCTTTTTATAGTTTTTCATATGAGTAATTTAAAGCGAGTGCGGGAAGTAAACAAAGTAAATGTGCGAGTGCGGGAAGTAAACAAAGTAAATGTGCGAGTGCGGGAAATAAACAAAGTAAATGTGCGAGTGCGGGAAATAAACAAAGTAAATGTGCGAGTGCGGGAAATAAACAAAGTAAATGTGCGAGTGCGGGAAATAAACAAAGTAAAGTGCGAGAAAATAAATAAAAGTAAAGCAATGCGGAAAAATAAAATACTAACTGGAATTAAAATGGCGGCAGGATTAACTTCCTCCAGAGTGCTCCAAAACTCGAACCACAGACAGATTACAGACTCGATCACTCGATTGCAGAGGCACCCCGATGTGGAATGGCAACTGCTTTATAACTGATATATGCCTAGAGAATTCTAATTCTGGATGAAGAAAAACGAAAATCTAAGGTCCTATTTATAGGAGAAACTGAAAGCATGAAATGACCGGGACGCCCCTCCACTAAAAAGTGGAGGTTGTGGATTTTTGCCTTGTGGCGCCCGCCACAAGGTCATGGCGCCCGCCATGGTCCCTACAGGGGATGATGGAGTGGGGATCGTGGGTCTTGGAGGTTGAGGAGTGGTCTTGAGACGTGGCCACGTCATGGCTAACCCCATGGCGCCCGCCACGGTGGGTGCCGCAAGTGCAAAATGCTGAATTTCTAGGTTTTCGTCCGTTTTCACTCCTTTTTCGCTCCTTTTCCCGATTCAAGCTCCGATTATTATAAAAACCTGAAAACATAAGAAAACAAAGCAATAACAAAGCAAAACAACAATAAAAGCTAAGAATGCATGCGAAATCGGAGTCAGAAATACGGTGAATTTTAGTGTGATCAAATTCTCCCACACTTAAACCTTTGCTTGTCCTCAAGCAAACATTAAAGCTTAATAAAATATGGTGTCAACACTTGTCTTTGGGCTAAAGGGATTCTAAGTTCAAGTCAGGATGCAGTGACAGATACTAATTAAGTGAACCAAGGGTACCATAGTAACACAAACACAAACTTCAATCCTATATTAACCACTCCATGTCATCCCACGATACCTAGGCCTATCTTCTCATCTTTTTGTGTCCTTTTCATTCAGGCGCAATCACATTAAGCCCGTTATCCGTACAGGCTTCATAGTAGAGTGACCGGTTAGTGATTCTGATCCATAACATAAGGTTTCTGGCACATAAGCATGTGTAAACCTGTTTTTATTTCGCCTAAATGTAGCTGCGGGGGATCGGATCGTAATCCGCCCTACCAAGTTCAGTGCCAGATACCTCTGAACCAACTAACAATAGGTGACTTGCAATTTTTTTTTTGTGGCAAAAATTTTTTTCTTCTCTTTTTTCGGTTTAAATGACTTTGTGGGGGTCACCTATACCAGAGTTTGCCTTTTTTTTTTTTTTTTTTTTTATTAGCACTGGATCATTCACTTATATTCATCGGCCCCCTACGTAGAGTATGCTTAGGCCGGAGCTGACTGCTAAAATAAACTACTTAGGACAATTTTTTGAATGATAGTAAAGGCCATGGTGGTGGGGTTTAGGAGTGATTCCTATATTCAAGAGGTCTATGGTGCTAAAATGGTTCTGATGTTTCAAAAAGTTGACCTAAGTCACCACATCCTAATCTAAACCTGTCTCAAAGCCCAAAAAACATGTGAAACAACATTGTTTTCTTTTTAAAAAATTTCTGGTAAGGCTAAGGAAATGGGAAAAAATGAAGATGAACTAAAAAGACACTATACTGGTGACTCGTCAGACTCATGCATTATCTAAGAAAAATAAATTACTGAAAAGGGAAATAACTGAAAGGAAATTAACTAAAAAGGGAAATAACGGAAAGCAATAAAATCCCCTCCCACACTTAAATCGAACATTGTCCCCAATGTTTCGAAATAAGATAAGGGGGTAACCTGGAAAAGACTACTGAGGAGGGGCACTGGTGCCTTCGCCGTCCTGATGTGATGGTCTGGAACGACGGGATCTACTACGATGCTGGTCCCTCCGGTCGAGTCGTGCTGATAAAGCAGCCTGAGCACTCCGGACCTCTCGAAGGTTACCCAAGATGGAACCCTGAGTAGCCTCTACAAGCTGGTAGTGTCGGCTGTTGAACTCTCTCTGACGGTTCTGCTCTAATGAAATATCGTTCAAGGTACGGCAAACGTTGCTATAAGCACGATCCGAAACCAATCGCGATTGTTGCATGAAGCTCATATTGTCCGTCAGCTGCTGTGAAATAGTAGAGAGAAGGCCATCACGCCTTTCTTCTCTAGCTGTCATATCACGCCACATCTCCTCGGTGACAAAGAATCCAGGAGCAGTACCTGCAACAGGGTTAGAGGAAGATGATGCAGTGTGTGACTGTGAAGGACGATGGGGGGACATGTGAGGGATGGGAGACTGCTCTCTCCGATCATACTCATCATCAGTGTCATGTGCCTCCCCATCGGGAATATTAGGAGGAAGTGGACCCAAAACACGTGGAGCATTAAGATCATAGGTCCAGTTCCTTTCATCACGTACATCAGTACGTCTACTGCATGGTAAAGCAACAGATGGGATAGCTACCCCATGAACCATCAACTCATAACCACCTTCTCTCCTTGTTCGGCACAATTTCATGTCTTTCAGAAATTTTAAATTAATTGTGCGAGGAGGTAGTGGTTCAAGTGTAGCTATCTCATCATTCAGGCCAAGAGCCCGAGCAATAGACGTAACAAGCCCTCCAAAAACAATCGGTCCTGTTTTATTAGTAAATAAAGTCATGTGGGCAAGCATAAACGGGACCGGATTGATGTGGGTTCTAGTGAGGCATCCTTGCAAAAATAGGAGTTCACGAGCATTAACCTTGTTTGGACTTTCCCGGCCAAAAATAGTACATGCCAAAAGAAGTCTAAAAACTCTTATGGCCGGGTTGTGAATGGTCGATGCAAGTATCCCTTCAAAAGAATTAATTGAAGTACTTGAAAGCCTTAGCCAGAAGGTAAATACCTCGGCCGACCATTCAGCATCCAAAGGTGCCTCACAAATCGAACCTTCCCTATGAGGGATTCCTAACAAATCTGCTAGCTCATTGGTACTGAATTCATATTCAATTCCAAACAGTCTAAAAATAACAGTACCGACAGTGCTAGCAGTGTTAGGACTGACAGTGTATATCAAAGAACTCAAAAACTCAGTTGTCAGCCTCTCATAGGTAGGTTCCTGATTAATGAAAATATTATGCAAGCCTAGAAATTCTAATAAATTAAAAACACTATGATAAATACCCAAAGCATACAGACAGTTATCGTCGACGTACCTAGTCGAGAGGATTTCTCGACTTTGAAGCCTCTGAATAATTTTCCGTTGCCTTTCGCCCGGTCTTCCATCACGAATAATAAATCCGTTGAACTCCATTGTTGAAAAGCTCCTTAGGTAGTGAAAATAGTAGAAAAGTGGTTTATGAGGGGAATGATAAAGTTTTGATTTTTTTGGTTTTTTGATGGATGAAAATGGAAATGGATGTTGGATATGTTTTATGGATGGAGGGTATTTTGGAAATGGGGGAGCTTTAATGGGGTTCAAGGAGGATTTGGAAGGTTGGAAAAATGGGTTTTTGGTGAAGAAAGGGATGAAAATGGTGGAAATGGGGATTGAATCCCGTATTTGTTTGTTGATACGGTGTGGCGCCCGCCACAGGGCCTATGGCGCCCGCCACAAGGCCAATTCCTGGGCCTTGTGGTTTTGGATCCTCCTTTGGGCCTTCCTTGCACCTTTGTCTTCCGGGGGGTCTGAATAGCGTTTTCTTCTTCTTTTCAAGGCATTGGCTTGCATATTTTTGTCTTATATATTTTTTTTTCTTTGCACGATAAAAATAAAATGATTAAAAATCAAAAAAGAAAAAGAAAAATAAAAATTAGTGCATAATATGTATATATATAAGGAATTCAAAGTGCATGAAAATGTAAAAGCTGCAATAAAGTAAAATATGTCTGGAAATGCGATAAATAAAACGAAGTTAAATACTAGGGTAGTGCTGTCAGGGTGGAATGAGTCATGTGGTAGGTTTCTTATCCTGGCTTGATCCACGAATCTCAGCTATCTCCCTCCGAAGCTCGTCGATCGCCTGATGTAGAGCATCGGTCTCTGAGGCATGAGTGAGATCAGAAACCTGCATCTGTAACTCTAAGTCTGCCACTTCCTGCTTGAGCAGGGCAGTCTCCTTGCGGAGCTCATAAATCTGTGTTTGTAGGTCAGGTGGCTGCAGAGACATATTGTTAGACATAACAGTGATTCGGGGAGTAAGAGGTGTAGGAGTGTACTCAGCGGCGGGAGGCGATTTCGGCTCTTCGACAGTCTCTCCATAACCCTCTAGAGCATAACTCCAGTTGGCAGGATCATGGACACTGGTCATCAGCGGATCTGGTAATGTAAAGTAGTGTATCGCTTCACCGTCGATCAGCAATCTAAACATGTTGGGCTCAAAAGAAGCCCTCCTCATCAGTCCTCTATCAAGACAAAAATCAATATCCAGGGTGGTGTAGCAGCAGAAGGTCCTGAGGTGCAATAGCTTGCGAGACAAACCCAATGCAGTAGCAATCTGTGTAACAATCCCACCGACATGGATGATTCCTACTGATGATCTGGCAACACTAGCAAGGCCCTTCAGTAGAAAGTTGCCACAAGCAACAGGGCGAGACTGAGTCGCACAAAACAGTAGGAAAATCTCCTCTTCACTTAGCAGTGTCTCTGTATCTGGAAAACCTAGGAAAGAATGTGCTAGAATCATCTGGAAGTACCTCAATGCAGGGTTGTGGATTACCTGAGAAAACTGGGTAGAAGGATCTTGGCTCCCTCCGCCTGATATTTTAGTCCAAAACTTTTCCACTTCTCTGCTCATAAAATACCCCATCGGAGTCTCTGGAATAGCATCAGGAGTAGTCTGGAAACCTAGTAAATCACCAAACCCTTTATGAGAGAATGAGTAGTCAATCCCGAACAACCTGAAAACAGCGAGTCCATCGGGTCCAGCCCAAGGGTCATGATGAAACGAGCTGAGGAACTCAAGAGTCAAGTTCCTATAAGTGTTGTTCCTGTCGTCAAACTGGTCCCACTGGAGTTGATGGCATAAAAATCTGACGCTTGGCTCTATCCCCAAGGCATCCATGCAGTCATGGTCAGGGTACCTGGTAGGAGCCATAGGGCGTCTCATGTGAACATAGTAACGCTCTCTCTGTGCATCATCTCTAAAGGCCACGTGCATGTCATCAGGGTTCTGCATTCTGTACAAGGTTAGCAAACAAGTCCTGAAAGCACATAAAACATTCAATCGTGAGTCCTGACATAATAATAAAATAAACAAAATAAAGTAAAAATAAAAATAAAAAGTACAAAAATAAGAAAAACCATGGGTTGCCTCCCAAGCAGCGCTTGTTTAACGTCATTAGCTCGACGACCGATATTTAAACATCATTGGAAGGATATGGTGGATCACTCAGAGTATGACAGGTGTATGTTGTTGGAATGTCACCTCCTTCGTAGGGCTTCAACCTCTGTCCATTGACTATGAACGGTTTACATGTTTGGTTCTTGATTTCAATAGCACCGGATCTCAGGATCTTAGATACTTCGAAAGGGCCAGTCCATCTCGAACGGAGTTTACCTGGAAATAGTCGTAACCTAGAATCGAACAGGAGAACAGGATCGCCTATTTTGAAGTCTCTTCTTATGATTCTTTTGTCATGCCAAGCTTTTGTTCTTTCTTTGTATATGATGGCATTTTCGTAGGCAGATTGTCTGAGCTCTTCTAATTTGTGGATATCAAGGATACGTTTCTCACCAGCTGTCAAGTAATCCAAATTCAAAGTTTTGATGGCCCAATAGGCCTTATGCTCCAACTCAAATGGTAAGTGACATGATTTTCCATAGACCAGTTGATAAGGGGTTGTTCCTATAGGAGTTTTGAAAGCGGTTCTATAGGCCCATAATGCTTCTTGAAGTTTCTGCGACCAATCTTTTCTAGATATAGAGACAGTCTTCTCGAGGATTTGTTTTATCTCCCTATTAGATACTTCCACTTGTCCATTGGTCTGTGGGTGGTATGGTGTTGCTACTCTATGCTTAACTCCATACTTGCTTAAAAGTTTATCAAATATTCTCGATATGAAGTGTGATCCTCCATCACTTATGACTAAACGGGGTGTTCCAAACCTGAGAAATATATAATTCTTGAATAATTTGATGACTACTCTGGTGTCGTTTGTGGGTGCGGCGATAGCTTCAATCCATTTAGACACGTAGTCAACAGCTACTAATATGTACTGATTTCCAAAAGATGGTGGGAACGGTCCCATAAAGTCCATACCCCATACGTCGAAGAGTTCTACTTCTTGGATATTTCTTAACGGCATTTCATTACGTCTTGAAATATTTCCTGTGCGTTGGCATCTGTCACACTTGACAATGAAAGCATGGACATCACGCCACATAGTAGGCCAGAATAGGCCAGCTTGAAGAATCTTGGCGTAGGTCTTAGATGTGCTTGCATGTCCACCATAGGGTGCAGAGTGACAATGCTCAATTATATTATTTACCTCTTCTTCTGGAACACAACGGCGGAAAATGCCATCTTTACCTCTCTTGAAAAGAAATGGATCGTCCCAATAGAAGTTTCTTACATCACTATAGAACTTCTTCTTCTGGTGGTAGTTTAGATCAGGGGGTATGATGTCAGCGGCTAGGTAATTAACAAAATCTGCATACCAAGGTACATTGCTTATAGCTAAGGATTTATGAAATTGCTCATGAGGGTCTGGGTTATCATCTTCAATGGTTTCTAGTTGGGCTATCAGTCTATCGTAGGCAAAATCGTCATTTATGGGTACTGGATCAGGTTTCAGGTATTCTAGCCTAGATAGGTGATCAGCTACCACATTATCAGTGCCTTTCTTGTCACGGATATCCAAATCAAACTCTTGTAATAATAGAATCCATCGAAGTAACCTAGGCTTGGCATCCTTTTTGCTTAGTAAGTAACGAATGGCAGCATGGTCGGTGTAAACTATAATCTTGGCTCCTACTAGATAAGATCTAAATTTGTCTATTGCAAAAACTACAGCTAGGAGCTCTTTTTCGGTTGTTGCGTAGTTGAGCTGTGCAGCGTCTAGGGTTCTACTGGCATAATAAATCACATGTAACTTCTTATCTTTTCTCTGACCTAGAACGACTCCAACAGCATAATCACTGGCGTCACACATTATCTCAAACGGTTCCGACCAATCAGGGGGTTTCATTATAGGTGCTGAAATCAGAGCTTGCTTCAGAAGATTAAATGCTTCAGTACATTTTTCATCGAAGATGAACTCAACATCTTTCATTAAAAGACCAGTTAAGGGCTTTGTTATTTTGGAGAAATCCTTGATAAAACGTCGGTAAAATCCGGCATGTCCAAGAAAACTTCTTATCTCCCTGATAGTCTTCGGCGGTTTTAGATTCTCTATGACTTCTATTTTTGCTTTATCTACCTCTATACCTTTTTCGGAAACTATATGTCCTAAAACAATCCCTTCGGTGACCATGAAATGACATTTTTCCCAATTTAGCACAAGGTTTACCTCCACACATCTCTCCAGGATTTTCTCAAGGTTGACAAGACAATTTTTGAAATCTGACCCACAAACTGAGAAATCGTCCATAAATACTTCCATAATTCCATCTAAATAATCAGCAAAGATAGACATCATGCAGCGTTGGAAAGTTGCAGGAGCATTACAAAGTCCAAAAGGCATTCTTCTATAGGCAAAGGTTCCAACTGGGCATGTAAAGGTAGTTTTTTCTTGATCTTCGGGGTGAATAGGTATTTGGAAGAATCCTGAATATCCATCTAAATAACAAAAGTAAGAGTGTCTGGCTAGGTGCTCCAACATTTGGTCTATGAATGGTAATGGGAAATGGTCCTTCCTAGTTGCTTTATTTAATTTTCTATAATCTATGCACATACGCCAACCTCCATCAGTTCTTTTTGCTACAGGTTCGCCCTTCTCGTTTTGCACGACTGTGATGCCTCCCTTTTTAGGTACTACATGCACAGGACTCACCCATTTACTGTCCAAGATCTGATATATTATACCTGCCTCTAGTAACTTAAGAACTTCAGTCTTAACTACAGTACTCATTATAGGATTTATTCTACGTTGGTGTTCTCTAGAAGGTTTTGAATCTTCTTCAAGCAAAATCCGATGCATGCATACGGATGGGCTTATTCCTTTTAGATCAGAGATCTTATATCCTAAGGCTGAGGGGTACCTACGTAAAACTTCTAATAATTGATCGGTTTCTTCTTGGTTTAAGGTAGCACTGACTATAACTGGACGGTTCATATCTTCATCAAGAAATTCATATCTCAGGTTTTTAGGCAGTTCCTTAAGTTTTACGGTCGGTTTTATAGGGCAAGGCATAGGATCTGGGGTAAGAGATAAACATTCGTGAAGGTTATCATCAATGTAGGGTGTTTTATAATTGTCATCTTCCAAAATAAGGGTTGATGGCAATTTTATAGATTCAGTTTCTTCTTCTTGTTCTAATTCCCTAATACATTCTTCGATGATATCTAAGGCATAACAAGAATCTCTTATCACAGGTGCCATAAGAAATTTTGACAATATAAATTCTATCTTCTGGCCACCTACCTCAAAAGTTAGTTTTCCCTTTTTAACATCTACTACGGCTCCAGCAGTCGATAAGAACGGTCTACCTAGGAGGATTGGTATGTCGTCATCTTCTTTAATGTCCATGACAACAAAATCAGTAGGTATAAACAGCTGACCTATCCTAACAGGGACGTCTTCAAGTATGCCTATAGGGTATTTAACGGATCTATCGGCTAATTGAAGTGACATCTTAGTAGGTTGTAATTCTCCTAAGTTTAATCTCTCACAAACTGCTAAAGGCATTAAGCTCACACTAGCTCCTAAGTCTAGAAAAGCTTTTTCGATGACATGATTCCCCAAAACACAAGGAATGGAAAAATTTCCGGGATCTTTATCTTTCTTTGCTAACCTATTTTCGGAAATAGAATTACATTCCACGGGTTTCGGATCTTCGAGTCTACGTTTATTTGTAAGTATGTCTTTGAGAAACTTAGCATAAGAAGGTATTTGGGTGATGGCTTCTGTAAAGGGGATTTCTACGTGAAGTTTTTCTATAACCTTAACGAATTTTTGATATTGATTATCGATTTGGGTTTTCTTTAATCTTTGAGGGTAAGGTATTGGTGGTTTGTATGGCGGTGGCGGTACATAGGTTTTATTTTTAGGTTCTTCTCCTTTTTCTTGACTTTCCGGGGTTTCAGGCTTCTCTGGTTCCTTTTCCTCATTCCTCTCAGAAGTTTCGGGCTCACTTAATCTAGGGTTTAAAGGTTCCTTATAAGCGGTTCCACTTCGTAGAGTAATGGCATTAGCTTGCCCTTTCGGGTTTTGTTGAGGTTGTCCAGGGAACTGTCCTCCAGGTGTAGTCTGTGGGGCTTGGTTTAACGCTACCTGAGAGATCTGGGTTTCAAGCATCTTATTATGAGTAATAATTTGATCAACCTTGGTTCCTAACTTGGTAATTAGTTCGTTAACATGGACGTTATGGTTCATGAACTCTTTGTTTTGTTGTTTTTGAGCAACGATAAAATCTTTTACAACTTCCTCAAAGCTCGGGCTAGGTGGTACAGGTTGCATAGGTTGATTTGTTCTAGGGGCTTGGTAACCTTGTTGTCTCGGAGGTGCGGTATTTTGGATAGGGTTATTATTTTTGTAGGAGAAGTTTGGGTGATTCCTCCATCCAGGGTTATATGTGTTTGAAAATGGGTTCCCTTGGGTATAGTTCACTTGCTCAGTGTTGGTTTCATTCAACAGATTGCATTCGGCGGATTGGTGTCCTTGCGTTCCACATATCTCACAATTCGGCGAAACTGCGGCAACAGTATTCGGAGTTGTACACATATGTTCGACTCTAAGGGCCAACGCGTCCATTTTAGCCTGCATCATGTCTATAGAGCTTAGCTCATGTATTCCTCCTTGGGCTTCCTTCTTTTCCACTGTCGCTCGTTCTACTCCCCATGATTGATGGTTTTGGGCCATATCCTCGATAAGGGCACTAGCTTCAGGGTAAGGTTTGTTCATCAGTGCGCCACCAGCGGCAGCGTCGATGGTCATTTTAGTGTTATAAAGAAGTCCATTATAGAAGGTTTGGATGATTAGCCAATTCTCTAGGCCATGGTGTGGGCATGCTCTTAATAGTTCTTTATATCTCTCCCAGGCTTCGAACAACGACTCTCCTTGGTGTTGGGTAAATCTAGTTATTAGGTTTCGAAGAAGAGCGGTCTTACTTGGGGGAAAATATCTAGCAAGGAAAACTTTTCTAAGGTCATCCCAAGTTGTTATTGAATTGGGTGGAAGGGAATCTAACCATGATAGAGCTTTATCTCTGAGGGAAAAGGGAAATAATCTTAAGCGTATTGCCTCAGGAGAAGCTCCATTGGTTTTAAAGGTGTCTGCTAATTGAAGAAAGTTTTTTAAATGTTGGTTCGGGTTATCAGTAGCGAGACCTGCGAATTGTCTCTGTTGCACTAATTGCAGCAGGGATGGTTTAAGTTCAAAATTATTGGCTGGGATAGCGGGGTTTACTATACTGGAACTAGGTTCCTCGTTTGATGGTTGGGCGAAGTCCTTAAGAGGTCTTCGGTTTTGATCTTCGGCCATAGCTCTCCTATTCCTATGGAAAAATAAACGTGCGCGAGCGTAACGTTCAGGTTCAGCTAGAGGGTCTACTAAACTTCCGGCACTGCGAGTCTTTCGCATTGACCGGTGGGTAACAACCTTAGTCTAAACGGTATAACTACAGGGTAATGAAATTTGACGATATTGGTCCCCGGCAACAGCGCCAAAAACTTGATGCGTGTTTTTCGCAAGTGTACGAATCACATTAAAGTAATATAAAAGATTATCGAATCCACAGAGACCAAGTGTCAATCTATCGTACCTGTTGTTATGGTGTTTATCTAAGGCAACTATTTTTAAGGGTTTTAGTAAGGGTGCAATGGTAAATAAAATTATAATTTTAAATAATAAATAAAAGACAGGCTCGAATGTAATTCACGTAATCAATGATAATCCAGTACTTGTTAATGGAACTACTTATGGGCAATGTTTTCTCCTTTGAAAAGAACTAATTTAACAGGAACTGTCGCTTTCGCGTATTCAGAACCGAGTTGTACTCTCTAATCAACCCCTCCTATTGTCACGGATAAAAAGGTGCGTACTGCGTTAGAGTAGTAAACCTATTTTTAAGAAATATAGTTTCTTAACAAAGTTGAAAAGTATTTTAACCTGGACTTCTTAGCAAAAAGAGGTTCTTATGAACCAGACTCTAAATCTCATAACGCGTCCGAAAATCGTTTTAAAATCTCTTTTCTTTTTAATCTAAAAACTCCTAATGAACTATACAAAGCGCTTTTGGCTGTTTTTGAAATAGTTAAAAACAATTACTTGAATTGAAAGATAAAATAGCCCTTAGGTGTTTCCACGAACAATTATACTGATTACTGGTTTAATTACGATCCTTACATTCTAACCTTTATGGGATTAGTTAGACATGATAAAGTAAATATTCTTTTTATAGTTTTTCATATGAGTAATTTAAAGCGAGTGCGGGAAGTAAACAAAGTAAATGTGCGAGTGCGGGAAGTAAACAAAGTAAATGTGCGAGTGCGGGAAATAAACAAAGTAAATGTGCGAGTGCGGGAAATAAACAAAGTAAATGTGCGAGTGCGGGAAATAAACAAAGTAAATGTGCGAGTGCGGGAAATAAACATAGTAAAGTGCGAGAAAATAAATAAAAGTAAAGCAATGCGGAAAAATAAAATACTAACTGGAATTAAAATGGCGGCAGGATTAACTTCCTCCAGAGTGCTCCAAAACTCGAACCACAGACAGATTACAGACTCGATCACTCGATTGCAGAGGCACCCCGATGTGGAATGGAAACTGCTTTATAACTGATATATGCCTAGAGAATTCTAATTCTGGATGAAGAAAAACGAAAATCTAAGGTCCTATTTATAGGAGAAACTGAAAGCATGAAATGACCGGGACGCCCCTCCACTAAAAAGTGGAGGTTGTGGATTTTTGCCTTGTGGCGCCCGCCACAAGGTCATGGCGCCCGCCATGGTCCCTACAGGGGATGATGGAGTGGGGATCGTGGGTCTTGGAGGTTGAGGAGTGGTCTTGAGACGTGGCCACGTCATGGCTAACCCCATGGCGCCCGCCACGGTGGGTGCCGCAAGTGCAAAATGCTGAATTTCTAGGTTTTCGTCCGTTTTCACTCCTTTTTCGCTCCTTTTCCCGATTCAAGCTCCGATTATTATAAAAACCTGAAAACATAAGAAAACAAAGCAATAACAAAGCAAAACAACAATAAAAGCTAAGAATGCATGCGAAATCGGAGTCAGAAATACGGTGAATTTTAGTGTGATCACCTAGATTAAGTGAGCCCGAAACTTCTGAGAGGAATGAGGAAAAGGAACCAGAGAAGCCTGAAACCCCGGAAAGTCAAGAAAAAGGAGAAGAACCTAAAAATAAAACCTATGTACCGCCACCGCCATACAAACCACCAATACCTTACCCTCAAAGATTAAAGAAAACCCAAATCGATAATCAATATCAAAAATTCGTTAAGGTTATAGAAAAACTTCACGTAGAAATCCCCTTTACAGAAGCCATCACCCAAATACCTTCTTATGCTAAGTTTCTCAAAGACATACTTACAAATAAACGTAGACTCGAAGATCCGAAACCCGTGGAATGTAATTCTATTTCCGAAAATAGGTTAGCAAAGAAAGATAAAGATCCCGGAAATTTTTCCATTCCTTGTGTTTTGGGGAATCATGTCATCGAAAAAGCTTTTCTAGACTTAGGAGCTAGTGTGAGCTTAATGCCTTTAGCAGTTTGTGAGAGATTAAACTTAGGAGAATTACAACCTACTAAGATGTCACTGCAATTAGCCGATAGATCCGTTAAATACCCTATAGGCATACTTGAAGACGTCCCTGTTAGGATAGGTCAGCTGTTTATACCTACTGATTTTGTTGTCATGGACATTAAAGAAGATGACGACATACCAATCCTCCTAGGTAGACCGTTCTTATCGACTGCTGGAGCCGTAATAGATGTTAAAAAGGGAAAACTAACTTTTGAGGTAGGTGGCCAGAAGATAGAATTTATATTGTCAAAATTTCTTATGGCACCTGTGATAGGAGATTCTTGTTATGCCTTAGATATCATCGAAGAATGTATTAGGGAATTAGAACAAGAAGAAGAAACTGAATCTATAAAATTGCCATCAACCCTTATTTTGGAAGATGACAATTATAAAACACCCTACATTGCTGATAACCTTCACGAATGTTTATCTCTTACCCCAGATCCTATGCCTTGCCCTATAAAACCGACCGTAAAACTTAAGGAACTGCCTAAAAACCTGAGATATGAATTTCTTGATGAAGATATGAACCGTCCAGTTATAGTCAGTGCTACCTTAAACCAAGAAGAAACCGATCAATTATTAGAAGTTTTACGTAGGTACCCCTCAGCCTTAGGATATAAGATCTCTGATCTAAAAGGAATAAGCCCATCCGTATGCATGCATCGGATTTTGCTTGAAGAAGATTCAAAACCTTCTAGAGAACACCAACGTAGAATAAATCCTATAATGAGTACTGTAGTTAAGACTGAAGTTCTTAAGTTACTAGAGGCAGGTATAATATATCAGATCTCGGACAGTAAATGGGTGAGTCCTGTGCATGTAGTACCTAAAAAGGGAGGCATCACAGTCGTGCAAAACGAGAAGGGCGAACCTGTAGCAAAAAGAACTGATGGAGGTTGGCGTATGTGCATTGATTATAGAAAATTAAATAAAGCAACTAGGAAGGACCATTTCCCATTACCATTCATAGACCAAATGTTGGAGCGCCTAGCCAGACACTCTTACTTTTGTTATTTAGATGGATATTCAGGATTCTTCCAAATACCTATTCACCCCGAAGATCAAGAAAAAACTACCTTTACATGCCCAGTTGGAACCTTTGCCTATAGAAGAATGCCTTTTGGACTTTGTAATGCTCCTGCAACTTTCCAACGCTGCATGATGTCTATCTTTGCTGATTATTTGGATGGAATCATGGAAGTATTTATGGACGATTTCTCAGTTTGTGGGTCAGATTTCAAAAATTGTCTTGTCAACCTTGAGAAAATCCTGGAGAGATGTGTGGAGGTAAACCTTGTGCTAAATTGGGAAAAATGTCATTTCATGGTCACCGAAGGGATTGTTTTAGGACATATAGTTTCCGAAAAAGGTATAGAGGTAGATAAAGCAAAAATAGAAGTCATAGAGGATCTAAAACCGCCGAAGACTATCAGGGAGATAAGAAGTTTTCTTGGACATGCCGGATTTTACCGACGTTTTATCAAGGATTTCTCCAAAATAACAAAGCCCTTAACTGGTCTTTTAATGAAAGATGCTGAGTTCATCTTCGATGAAAAATATACTGAAGCATTTAATCTTCTGAAGCAAGCTCTGATTTCAGCACCTATAATGAAACCCCCTGATTGGTCGGAACCGTTTGAGATAATGTGTGACGCCAGTGATTATGCTGTTGGAGCCGTTCTAGGTCAGAGAAAAGATAAGAAGTTACATGTGATTTATTATGCCAGTAGAACCCTAGACGCTGCACAGCTCAACTACGCAACAACCGAAAAAGAGCTCCTAGCTGTAGTTTTTGCAATAGACAAATTTAGATCTTATCTAGTAGGAGCCAAGATTATAGTTTACACCGACCATGCTGCCATTCGTTACTTACTAAGCAAAAAGGATGCCAAGCCTAGGTTACTTCGATGGATTCTATTATTACAAGAGTTTGATTTGGATATCCGTGACAAGAAAGGCACTGATAATGTGGTAGCTGATCACCTATCTAGGCTAGAATACCTGAAACCTGATCCAGTACCCATAAATGACGATTTTGCCTACGATAGACTGATAGCCCCACTAGAAACCATTGAAGATGATAACCCAGACCCTCATGAGCAATTTCATAAATCCTTAGCTATAAGCAATGTACCTTGGTATGCAGATTTTGTTAATTACCTAGCCGCTGACATCATACCCCCTGATCTAAACTACCACCAGAAGAAGAAGTTCTATAGTGATGTGAGAAACTTCTATTGGGACGATCCATTTCTTTTCAAGAGAGGTAAAGATGGCATTTTCCGCCGTTGTGTTCCAGAAGAAGAGGTAAATAATATAATTGAGCATTGTCACTCTGCACCCTATGGTGGACATGCAAGCACATCTAAGACCTACGCCAAGATTCTTCAAGCTGGCCTATTCTGGCCTACTATGTGGCGTGATGTCCATGCTTTCATTGTCAAGTGTGACAGATGCCAACGCACAGGAAATATTTCAAGATGTAATGAAATACCGTTAAGAAATATCCAAGAAGTAGAACTCTTCGACGTATGGGGTATGGACTTTATGGGACCGTTCCCACCATCTTTTGGAAATCAGTACATATTAGTAGCTGTTGACTACGTGTCTAAATGGATTGAAGCTATCGCCGCACCCACAAACGACACCAGAGTAGTCATCAAATTATTCAAGAATTATATATTTCCTAGGTTTGGAACACCCCGTTTAGTCATAAGTGATGGAGGATCACACTTCATATCGAGAATATTTGATAAACTTTTAAGCAAGTATGGAGTTAAGCATAGAGTAGCAACACCATACCACCCACAGACCAATGGACAAGTGGAAGTATCTAATAGGGAGATAAAACAAATCCTCGAGAAGACTGTCTCTATATCTAGAAAAGATTGGTCGCAGAAACTTCAAGAAGCATTATGGGCCTATAGAACCGCTTTCAAAACTCCTATAGGAACAACCCCTTATCAACTGGTCTATGGAAAATCATGTCACTTACCATTTGAGTTGGAGCATAAGGCCTATTGGGCCATCAAAACTTTGAATTTGGATTACTTGACAGCTGGTGAGAAACGTATCCTTGATATCCACAAATTAGAAGAGCTCAGACAATCTGCCTACGAAAATGCCATCATATACAAAGAAAGAACAAAAGCTTGGCATGACAAAAGAATCATAAGAAGAGACTTCAAAATAGGCGACCCTGTTCTCCTGTTCGATTCTAGGTTACGACTATTTCCAGGTAAACTCCGTTCGAGATGGACTGGCCCTTTCGAAGTATCTAAGATCCTGAGATCCGGTGCTATTGAAATCAAGAACCAAACATGTAAACCGTTCATAGTCAATGGACAGAGGTTGAAGCCCTACGAAGGAGGTGACATTCCAACAACATACACCTGTCATACTCTGAGTGATCCACCATATCCTTCCAATGATGTTTAAATATCGGTCGTCGAGCTAATGACGTTAAACAAGCGCTGCCTGGGAGGCAACCCATGGTTTTTCTTATTTTTGTACTTTTTATTTTTATTTTTACTTTATTTTGTTTATTTTATTATTATGTCAGGACTCACGATTGAATGTTTTATGTGCTTTCAGGACTTGTTTGCTAACCTTGTACAGAATGCAGAACCCTGATGACATGCACGTGGCCTTTAGAGATGATGCACAGAGAGCGTTACTATGTTCACATGAGACGCCCTATGGCTCCTACCAGGTACCCTGACCATGACTGCATGGATGCCTTGGGGATAGAGCCAAGCGTCAGATTTTTATGCCATCAACTCCAGTGGGACCAGTTTGACGACAGGAACAACACTTATAGGAACTTGACTCTTGAGTTCCTCAGCTCGTTTCATCATGACCCTTGGGCTGGACCCGATGGACTCGCTGTTTTCAGGTTGTTCGGGATTGACTACTCATTCTCTCACAAAGAGTTTGGTGATTTACTAGGTTTCCAGACTACTCCTGATGCTATTCCAGAGACTCCGATGGGGTATTTTATGAGCAGAGAAGTGGAAAAGTTTTGGACTAAAATATCAGGCGGAGGGAGCCAAGATCCTTCTACCCAGTTTTCTCAGGTAATCCACAACCCTGCATTGAGGTACTTCCAGATGATTCTAGCACATTCTTTCCTAGGTTTTCCAGATACAGAGACACTGCTAAGTGAAGAGGAGATTTTCCTACTGTTTTGTGCGACTCAGTCTCGCCCTGTTGCTTGTGGCAATTTTCTACTGAAGGGCCTTGCTAGTGTTGCCAGATCATCAGTAGGAATCATCCATGTCGGTGGGATTGTTACACAGATTGCTACTGCATTGGGTTTGTCTCGCAAGCTATTGCACCTCAGGACCTTCTGCTGCTACACCACCCTGGATATTGATTTTTGTCTTGATAGAGGACTGATGAGGAGGGCTTCTTTTGAGCCCAACATGTTTAGATTGCTGATCGACGGTGAAGCGATACACTACTTTACATTACCAGATCCGCTGATGACCAGTGTCCATGATCCTGCCAATTGGAGTTATGCTCTAGAGGGTTATGGAGAGACTGTCGAAGAGCCGAAATCGCCTCCCGCCGCTGAGTACACTCCTACACCTCTTACTCCCCGAATCACTGTTATGTCTAACAATATGTCTCTGCAGCCACCTGACCTACAAACACAGATTTATGAGCTCCGCAAGGAGACTGCCCTGCTCAAGCCGGAAGTGGCAGACTTAGAGTTACAGATGCAGGTTTCTGATCTCACTCATGCCTCAGAGACCGATGCTCTACATCAGGCGATCGACGAGCTTCGGAGGGAGATAGCTGAGATTCGTGGATCAAGCCAGGATAAGAAACCTACCACATGACTCATTCCACCCTGACAGCACTACCCTAGTATTTAACTTCCTTTTATTTATCGCATTTCCACTTTTATATTTTCATGCACTTTGAATTCCTTATATATATACATATTATGCACTAATTTTTATTTTTCTTTTTCTTTTTTGAATTTTAATTATTTTATTTTTGTCGTGCAAAGAAAAAAAAATATATAAGACAAAAATATGCAAGCCAATGCCTTGAAAAGAAGAAGAAAACGCTATTCAGACCCCCCGGAAGACAAAGGTGCAAGGAAGGCCCAAAGGAGGATCCAAAACCACAAGGCCCAGGAATTGGCCTTGTGGCGGGCGCCATAGGCCCTGTGGCGGGCGCCACACCGTACCATCAACAAATACGGGATTCAATCCCCATTTCCACCATTTTCATCCCTTTCTTCACCAAAAAAACCCATTTTTCCAACCTTCCAAATCCTCCTTGAACCCCATTAAAGCTCCCCCATTTCCAAAATACCCTCCATCCATAAAACATATCCAACATCCATTTCCATTTTCATCCATCAAAAACCAAAAAAATCAAAACTTTATCATTCCCCTCATAAACCACTTTTCTACTATTTTCACTACCTAAGGAGCTTTTCAACAATGGAGTTCAACGGATTTATTCTTCGTGATGGAAGACCGGGCGAAAGGCAACGGAAAATTATTCAGAGGCTTCAAAGTCGAGAAATCCTCTCGACTAGGTACGTCGACGATAACTGTCTGTATGCTTTGGGTATTTATCATAGTGTTTTTAATTTATTAGAATTTCTAGGCTTGCATAATATTTTCATTAATCAGGAACCTACCTATGAGAGGCTGACAACTGAGTTTTTGAGTTCTTTGATATACACTGTCAGTCCTAACACTGCTAGCACTGTCGGTACTGTTATTTTTAGACTGTTTGGAATTGAATATGAATTCAGTACCAATGAGCTAGCAGATTTGTTAGGAATCCCTCATAGGGAAGGTTCGATTTGTGAGGCACCTTTGGATGCTGAATGGTCGGCCGAGGTATTTACCTTCTGGCTAAGGCTTTCAAGTACTTCAATTAATTCTTTTGAAGGGATACTTGCGTCGACCATTCACAACCCGGCCATAAGAGTTTTTAGACTTCTTTTGGCATGTACTATTTTTGGCCGGGAAAGTCCAAACAAGGTTAATGCTCGTGAACTCCTATTTTTGCAAGGATGCCTCACTAGAACCCACATCAATCCGGTCCCGTTTATGCTTGCCCACATGACTTTATTTACTAATAAAACAGGACCGATTGTTTTTGGAGGGCTTGTTACGTCTATTGCTCGGGCTCTTGGCCTGAATGATGAGATAGCTACACTTGAACCACTACCTCCTCGCACAATTAATTTAAAATTTCTGAAAGACATGAAATTGTGCCGAACAAGGAGAGAAGGTGGTTATGAGTTGATGGTTCATGGGGTAGCTATCCCATCTGTTGCTTTACCATGCAGTAGACGTACTGATGTACGTGATGAAAGGAACTGGACCTATGATCTTAATGCTCCACGTGTTTTGGGTCCACTTCCTCCTAATATTCCCGATGGGGAGGCACATGACACTGATGATGAGTATGATCGGAGAGAGCAGTCTCCCATCCCTCACATGTCCCCCCATCGTCCTTCACAGTCACACACTGCACCATCTTCCTCTAACCCTGTTGCAGGTACTGCTCCTGGATTCTTTGTCACCGAGGAGATGTGGCGTGATATGACAGCTAGAGAAGAAAGGTGTGATGGCCTTCTCTCTACTATTTCACAGCAGCTGACGAACAATATGAGCTTCATGCAACAATCGCGATTGGTTTCGGATCGTGCTTATAGCAACGTTTGCCGTACCTTGAACGATATTTCATTAGAGCAGAACCGTCAGAGAGAGTTCAACAGCCGACACTACCAGCTTGTAGAGGCTACTCAGGGTTCCATCTTGGGTAACCTTCGAGAGGTCCGGAGTGCTCAGGCTGCTTTATCAGCACGACTCGACCGGAGGGACCAGCATCGTAGTAGATCCCGTCGTTCCAGACCATCACATCAGGACGGCGAAGGCACCAGTGCCCCTCCTCAGTAGTCTTTTTTCCAGGTTACCCCCCTTATCTTATTTCGAAACATTGGGGACAATGTTCGATTTAAGTGTGGGAGGGGATTTTATTGCTTTCTGTTATTTCCCTTTTTAGTTAATTTCCTTTCAGTTATTTCCCTTTTCAGTAATTTATTTTTCTTAGATAATGCATGAGTCTGACGAGTCACCAGTATAGTGTTTTTTTAGTTCATCTTCATTCTTTCCCATTTCCTTAGCCTTACCAGAAAATTTTTAAAAAGAAAACAATGTTGTTTCGCATGTTTTTTGGGCTTTGAGACAGGTTTAGATTAGGATGTGGTGACTTAGGTCAACTTTTTGAAACATCAGAACCATTTTAGCACCATAGACCTCTTGAATATAGGAATCACTCCTAAACCCCACCACCATGGCCTTTACTATCATTCAAAAAATTGTCCTAAGTAGTTTATTTTAGCAGTCAGCTCCGGCCTAAGCATACTCTACGTAGGGGGCCGATGAATATAAGTGAATGATCCAGTGCTAATAAAAAAAAAAAAAAAAAAAAAAAAAAAAAAAAAAAAAGAAAAAAAGGCAAACTCTGGTATAGGTGACCCTCTCAAAGTCATTTAAACCGAAAAAAGAGAAGAAAAAAAAAATTGCCACAAAAAGAAAAAAAAAATTGCAAGTCACCTATTGTTAGTTGGTTCAGAGGTATCTGGCACTGAACTTGGTAGGGCGGATTACGATCCGATCCCCCGCAGCTACATTTAGGCGAAATAAAAACAGGTTTACACATGCTTATGTGCCAGAAACCTTATGTTATGGATCAGAATCACTAACCGGTCACTCTACTATGAAGCATGTACGGATAACAGGCTTAATGTGATTGCGCCTGAATGAAAAGGACACAAAAAGATGAGAAGATAGGCCTAGGTATCGTGGGATGACATGGAGTGGTTAATATAGGATTGAAGTTTGTGTTTGTGTTACTATGGTACCCTTGGTTCACTTAGTTAGTATCTGTCACTGCATCCTGACTTAAACTTAGAATCCCTTTAGCCCAAAGACAAGTGTTGACACCATATTTTCTTAAGCTTTAATGTTTGCTTGAGGACAAGCAAAGGTTTAAGTGTGGGAGAATTTGATCACACTAAAATTCACCGTATTTCTGACTCCGATTTCGCATGCATTCTTAGCTTTTATTGTTGTTTTGCTTTGTTATTGCTTTGTTTTCTTATGTTTTCAGGTTTTTATAATAATCGGAGCTTGAATCGGGAAAAGGAGCGAAAAAGGAGTGAAAACGGACGAAAACCTAGAAATTCAGCATTTTGCACTTGCGGCACCCACCGTGGCGGGCGCCATGGGGTTAGCCATGACGTGGCCACGTCTCAAGACCACTCCTCAACCTCCAAGACCCACGATCCCCACTCCATCATCCCCTGTAGGGACCATGGCGGGCGCCATGACCTTGTGGCGGGCGCCACAAGGCAAAATTTCATAACCTCCACTTTTTAGTGGAGGGGCGTCCCGGTCATTTCATGCTTTCAGTTTTTACTATAAATAGGACCTTAGATTTTTGTTTTTCTTCATCCAGAATTAGAATTCTCTAGGCATATATCAGTTATAAAGCAGTTGCCATTCCACATCGGGGTGCCTCTGCAATCGAGTGATCGAGTCTGTAATCTGTCTGTGGTTCGAGTTTTGGAGCACTCTGGAGGAAGTTAATCCTGCCGCCATTTTAATTCCAGTTAGTATTTTATTTTTCCGCACTCGCACATTTACTTTGTTTATTTCCCGCACTCGCACATTTACTTTGTTTATTTCCCGCACTCGCACATTTACTTTGTTTATTTCCCGCACTCGCACATTTACTTTGTTTACTTCCCGCACTCGCACTTTTACTTTGTTTACTTCCCGCACTCGCTCTAAATTACTCATATGAAAAACTATAAAAAGAATATTTACTTTATCATGTCTAACTAATCCCATAAAGGTTAGAATGTAAGGATCGTAATTAAACCAGTAATCAGTATAATTGTTCGTGGAAACACCTAAGGGCTATTTTATCTTTCAATTCAAGTAATTGTTTTTAACTATTTCAAAAACAGCCAAAAGCGCTTTGTATAGTTCATTAGGAGTTTTTAGATTAAAAAGAAAAGAGATTTTAAAACGATTTTCGGACGCGTTATGAGATTTAGAGTCTGGTTCATAAGAACCTCTTTTTGCTAAGAAGTCCAGGTTAAAATACTTTTCAACTTTGTTAAGAAACTATATTTCTTAAAAATAGGTTTACTACTCTAACGCAGTACGCACCTTTTTAACCGTGACAATAGGAGGGGTTGATTAGAGAGTACAACTCGGTTCTGAATACGCGAAAGCGACAGTTCCTGTTAAATTAGTTCTTTTCAAAGGAGAAAACATTGCCCATAAGTAGTTCCATTAACAAGTACTGGATTATCATTGATTACGTGAATTACATTCGAGCCTGTCTTTTATTTATTATTTAAAATTATAATTTTATTTACCATTGCACCCTTACTAAAACCCTTAAAAATAGTTGCCTTAGATAAACACCATAACAACAGGTACGATAGATTGACACTTGGTCTCTGTGGATTCGATAATCTTTTATATTACTTTGACGTGATTCGTACACTTGCGAAAAACACGCATAAATGATGAGAGTTCTCGACTTAGGTGGTAGGTTAATCTTGAAGGCACCAATGTCTCAGAATAAAACCTTCAAGATTGAACTTAATGTGATGAAGCATAAGTGCCTTGCAACTGCCGGAAACAAAGATGAATGGATATGGCATTATAGACTTGGTCATCTCAATTTCAAAGACACCAGAAATCGACATTCCAAGTGAAGTATATGAAAAACGTATTTAGGCAAAACAACACAAAAGCAGGTTCAGCAAGTATGCATGAAGCAAGTCAAAGACAATTCTTGAAGTCATATACTCTGATGTGTATGGACCTATCCGGGTGGATTCAATTAGAGGTAATAGATACTTTGTCACATTCATAGATGATTTCAGTAAAAAAATTATGGACTTACTTGATCAAGGTATTTGCCAAGTTTAAACCTATGGTCGAAAGACAAAGTCGTTGAAAAGACTCTAAGGACTGATGGTGGTGGGGAGTATGTGTAGAAATATTTCGATGCATTATGTGAGAAATAGGGGATTATGCATGAGGAGGTGCCACCATACACTCCACAGAAAAATAGAACTGCAGAAAGAAAGAATAGAACCATCATGAATATCGTGAGAAGTATGTTGAGAAGCAAGCATCTACCCAACGAATTATGGGGAGAAGTTGTGTCGACTGCAATATACATCTTAAATAGAAGTCCTGCAAAGAAGCTAGAAGGAATCATGCGAGAAGAATGTTGGTTTGGTGTCAAGCCTAGCCTAAGTCATCTGAAGTGTTTGGATCTATATCACATAAAGATGTGTCAGATCAGTTGAGAAGAAATCTTAATGACAAGTATAGTCAAATGATCATAATAGGATATCATTCAACTGAAGGATACAAGTTATTCAACCTAGTGAACAAGCAAGTTGTTATTAGCAGGGACATGATCATAGATGAGCTTAAGGAATGAGATTGTACTGAGAATGTTAAGAAGGATTCAGTGAGAATCTTATGTGAAGAACCAGCTAGTGAAGTCGAAAGAGATGTTTGAAAAGAAGAAGTCAGAGGTGAAGCAGGCCCAAACAGACCTCTAAGAACAAGACACATGCCTGCAAGATTGCAAGAATGTGTGATTACATCAGATGATATAATCGATGAAGAATGTGAGCTTGTATATTATGCTTCCTATGTAGGTGTTGAACCACTCAATGCAGTTGAAGCATTGAAAGATTTGAAGTGGGTGAAAGCAATGAATTAAGAACTAGAGTCCACCAAAGTTAACAACACTTGGCCACTTGTCAAATTGCCTCAAGGAAAGAAGGCAATCGATGTGAAGTGGGTATACAAGGTGAAACTGAAACCCAAAGGAAAAGTAACTCGACACAAGGCAAAACTTGTAGCAAAAGGATTTCTTCAGAAAGAAGGAATTGATTTTGAAGAAGTCTTTGCACCAATTGCTAGAATCGAAAAAATAAGGTTGGTTGTTGGTCTAGAAAACATGAACAACTGGTACATGTGTCAGATGGATGTGAAATATGCATTTCTAAATGGCCCCTTAGATGAATAAGTTTATATTACACAACCAGCTGGATTTGTGAAACAAGGCGAAGAAAGAAATGTGTACTGGCTGCATAAAAGCCATGTATGGACTCAAACATGCTTCAAGAGCTTGAAATAAGAATATAGATAATTTTATAAGGGAAAAGGAATTTGTGAAGTTCACAACTGAACGTGGAATTTATGTAAGAAGAAGTAAGAGTGAATTGCTTATATTGTGTCTCTATGTCGATGCTTTGTTGATAACAAGTAGCTGCAAAAAAGAGATCAAAGACTTTAAAGGTGATCTTTGCAAGGAGTTTGAAATGTCTGAACTGGGTAACATTTCTTACTTCCTTGGTATCAAACTCTACATGAGTAGTAGTGGTTTAGTGATGCATCAAAAAAGATATTCAAGTGAAATACTCAAAAGATTTGAGATGGAAGACTGCAATACGACTTCGACACCTGCAAAACCAAGACTGCAATTGTCGAAAGAATCAGATGAATATGATATCGACCCAACTCAATATAGAAGACTTATTGGGCCATTAAGATAAATTTGTCACACAAGGCCTAATCTAGCATACAATGTAGGTATGGTGAGTAAATTCATGCAGAAGCCAAAGGTATCTCACCTAGCAGCAACAAAAAGGATACTAAGTTATCTAAAAGAAACTCTCGATTATGGCATTTTGTTTCATGCGATCGATGAAGGAAAATAATGCAAGTTAGTTGGTTACACCGACTCAAGCTGATTTAGTGATGCTGATGATTGAAAATTCACAACTGGTATGTGTTTATGCTAGGTGGTGCACAAGTTGCTTGGAGCTCGAGAAATCAGCTAGTAGTGACATTGTCATCTTGCGAAGCAAAATACATAGTTGCTTCTCTCTGTGCATGCCAAGCAACGTGGATGGTAAACCTGGTCGAAGAGATTACAACGAAGAATCGTCAAACAATTACCATGAAGATCGAAAACATGTCTACTATCAATCTAGCAAAGAATATGATAGCACATGGATGAAGAAAGCACATCAAAATGAGGTTACATTATCTTCGAGAGCATGTAGCAGAAGGGAATATTGTAGATATCATGACGAAATGAGTGCAAGTCGAAGTGTTTAAGAAGTTAAGGTCTATAATGAATATAGATAACTTAGACACAATGAATTAGGTTGTGTGTTGAGAATGTAATTCCTTGTGTCGAAGTAAGTTTCTCAACTGAAACAAAGTAGTGTCGAAATAATCTAGTGTGTATGGGTTGTGTAGTTGTCGAAGGAGTTAGCCTCGACAGAATTTCGACCTAGACCAAAATAGGTATTTTGGAACTTTTGTAATTTTTGGGCTTTAACTTAGGAAGCAAGTTAGCTCAATTATAAATAGAGGGAGTAACCCCTATTTTGTAATAATCTTGTAATCACTTGCAGTTGCAAAATTAACGAGATTTTCCACTGGTTGCAGGCAGAGAGACTCTGCAGAAATTATTTTCTTTCATATTTGGTTCAAACCCTAATTCCCTTTTCTTTCAATTCAATTTTTTGTCTTCTTCCATTAACAATTGCCGCACATAATCATTCTTGCAATCAAGTTGTGATTGATTCACTCGAGTGAAGAGTAAAAAACAAAAGAGAAATTCGATCGATTGATTGAATTTTATTCATCAAAATTGATTCAAAATTCTCTAAGGTTGGATTAATTCCAACATACATAGGGGTGTGCATGGATTATAAACCAAACCAAACCAAACCAAACCAAACCAAACCACATATATGGTTTGGTTTGAATCTTAAAACCATTTATATAAAACCGGTTTATTTTTTTAAAACCGGTTTATTTTTTTAAAACCGGTTTACAAGTGGATCGGTTTGGTTTCAAACCGGTTTTTAAAAAAAAATAGTTTTTTTAAAAACCAGTTTTAAACCGGTTTCTCTCAAAATCAATTTTTTTATTTTATTTAATAAATTTCATTAACAAAGAAATATTACTATATAAACAAATTTCATTAACAAAGAAATATTTATTTCCCATGTAACTTGTGGAGAGGTTATTTTATTGAGACAATCAGCATTCTGTCAAAGGCTAATCTTATACAAAATTCATCATGTGGCGGTATTTATCTTGTTGGTGAGGCCTATATTATTATAAATGTGAATGCATATGAACGTAATAAAATGTAAAAAATTGCATTGTATTCTCTTTAATCATAAGCCATAATTCATTATTAAAATAAGAACAAATACTACCTAGTACAAAAAGCTCTTATATTGATATCTGACTTGAATTTGATTCAGCTCTATTGTTTAGCACAATCAGCTAGCTTGAAAGAAATCAGGTAGTATAAGTTCTAAGCAGAAAAGACATATGATGGTTCAACATTGATAACAGAGGCATATGATGTTTCAGATAGTATAAGTTCTAAACAAACATAAACAAAAAAAAGTTTCGATAAATCCATGATTGTGTTTTAGAGAATTAAGATACAAATGAGATTAAGGTTTAAAATTTAAAGAATGATGAAGAAGAAAGAGATGAATAAAATTTGGATTGTGAGGATTAAGGTTTTTGAAATTTGTGTTAATCTTATTTTTCCAAACTATTCATTGAAAAATGGTTACCAAATCTCAAACCGGTTTGGAACAAATGGTTGCTGGTTTTTTTTTAATTTGATAAATGGACCACCAAATTTAAAATATAAATTTAGTTTGGATTTTAAAATTTGGATTAATTTGGATAGGAATTTGATTTATGGTTATTGGTTATTTTGCACACCCCTAAACATACATACTCTCTTATTATTAAAAAGACATATATACTCTTCATTCATTAGAACTAGATTAGATCAATTGAATATACAATCTCTTCACTCTTTTTTTTATAAACACACACATAATATATATATATATATATATATATATATATATATATATATATATATATATATATATATATATATATATATATATATATATATATATATATATATATATATATATATATATATAATATTTGATTGATATTGTCATTCTTGATAATATAAATAAATAAAACACACCTTATAAAGAATAATATTTGGTCTCTAATTTGTTGGTATCTGTTTTCTAAAGAAGAGAGGAAACATCCTATTTGATCGTGTCTTAGTAGTAATAGTTAAAGCATATCATGCACGTAGTAGTTTGAAGTAAATGCCAAAACTAAATAATATAAAGATGCGATCGTTTTCAAGAACGGTCAAGGAAAGAGGGTTGTTATAACGAGTGTGAATTATTCTGTTCAAAGAAACATAATAATAAAATAGGAATTTGGTAAAACTCATATAATTAAAATAGTTTATAGTCAAAAAAGATGACCATGCAACTAGAAGCTATAGCCGCCTTTAGAATAATCTTCGTTAACACGTCTTCACATCATCCCTTAATTTCCATGCTTTTTACAACAACCCTTACTTTGTCCTCTCTTCACTCTCATTCATTTCTTTATCAACTATACTTATTATTTTAAAATGATTTCATCAATATAATTTGAACCGTTTGATCTAAAATTGACGGATGATATCAATTAATGTGTGAATGAAATTTTTTCAAATGCCGAAATCTAAGTTCCCACTTGATATGAAGTAGTATGTAGAAATATGTTGAATAGAACAAGATTTTTCTTAAATAAATTAACATAGCTCATTTAAAATTTTAAATCTGACATGATACTTGCACTTAGTTTTTTCTTCTTCAAAGTATATGATGTAATATACTAATATGTTAATCTCCTTAAAAAGTTATTCTTATCAAACTCTTAAATAACAAGTTCTTTGATTATATATGGATAGATTAATGGAGTTACGAGCATAAGCCATTTGTGCATAATATACAATATAAAAAGAAAACAATTCTCAGGAGTTGTTTTAAGTTTTTGGAAATAGAGTGTTAATCTCAATTCAACTATGGTAAAATAAATAGAAAATGTATTTAACTACAATTCAATGGCCACAAATATTTTATGAAATTTTATTTATTCATGATTTAGTCTTGATAAATTTTGGATCTTCTAAAATAGTTTACCTTGTGCACCTTTAAAGACGGTTTTAAATATTAAAAAAATAATATTATTTATTGAAATGAATTGATCAATACACCTTGAATACCACTTACCCACCCTTGTGAAAATTCAAAAGATACTCTTTTCAGAATGCTTAGGTTTTGAAATCCGAACGAGCTCAATTTCAAAATTATGTCAATATATATATATATATATATATATATATATATATATATATATATATATATATATATATATATATATATATATATATATATATATATATATATATATATATATATATATATACTTTTCAATGTTCTTTCAATGTTCATAAGGTGTATCTGTATTTTGTATTATATATATATATATATATATATATATATATATATATATATATATATATATATATATATATATATATATATATATATATATATATATATATATATATATATATATATATATATATATATAATACAAAATACAGATACACCTTATGAACATTGAAAGAACATTGAAAAGAGAATTCAAATTCACTTTAAACACAAGAAAGGCATAAATAGCATTGTCTAAATAGTTAGTGAATGTTTTTTTTCTCAATTTATGGAGTTTTTTAACCTCCTCAAATTGATTTGCATTGTTCAAATGACATCTCAAGTGATCTATGTTGATGCTCATGATTCTTGTGCTTTATGTCTCATTTTTATTTTGTAATACATATATTAATAATTGTAGATGGTATTTGACATTTGATTTTTCTTCTTGTGATAAAAGATACAAAAAAAAAAAGACTTGTGTTGCCAACACCAGGAATAAAATATTAATCTAATATTAATTTTTATCTGGTATCTTTTAGTTGGGGTTTAAATTGATCCTTCAATTTAAAAAATTATCTTTTTGGTCTCTCAACTTTATTAATTATTTTAAGTTTATCCTTTCCAACCATTTTCTTAAAATGATGTTAAATATTTTAACGTTTCATCTATCCTTGTCAGGAATATGTGGCATCCATGCCAGATCATATTTATAAACCCCATAATTGCTTCGTGAAATTAGGGTTTCATGTCTTCTTTTTCAATCTTGCTTTTTTCTTTTATTGTTTCATTTTTATTTCTCTTTCTTTATTAAATTTTAGGCATCTTCATTCCAAAAACGAAGAAGAAGAATGCATTCTACACATTTATCTCACTCTCATAAAGTGTCCGGTAATGGTGGAGATGACACTATCAGTTTTGAATATAGGGTTCACCCATCTTCTTCGAAGAAGCTATGGAAACTTAATTGTTGGTAAGGTAAATTCGCCGTACTTAGAAGGATTACAATAGTTAATAATTTTGGGAAGAAATTATAGAAATGTCCACACTATAGGGTAAGATATGTATACTTATTCACCAATTTCATTTTGGGATAAGGGTGATGTTTTTCTGAATTTACGCAAGGGACTACTAAACTGGATGCGACTAATTTTATTGGTATTATAATGAAGTGAAATATGATAAGGACATATTTATCACGACTAATTTTATTGGTATTATAATGAAGTGAAATATGATAAGGACATATTTATCACGAAGCAAACAAAAAGGTTTAAACTTTTAGCAAAAGATAATATAGATCAAGAACATAAAATGATTCAATATGACGGAAAAATTGAAAGACAAAGAGTCACAATGGATGCACAAAAGCAAGAGTAATCCTTGTTGATGTCCTCCTAATACTCAACCTTTTTATAGCATTTCTTGATCCACTTAATAGAGTTTAAGTTTTCTTTTTTGCATGTCTTGATCCACTTGACATAGCTTGAGTTGAACATGTTTTACTTGCCTGAGATTGACTTGGCTGAAGTTCTTGAGATTAACTTGCTTGAGGTTGAATTCCCTGAGATACCTAGATTAACTTGTCTGGGTTGGTCGATCTTGACTTGCATGAGTTAATGGTGGAACCTTACAAGTTGACTTGTTATGACCACTTTTCTTGCACCTACGACACTTTACATGTAATCTTGTCCTCCTTAATTTACAATCAAATCCATCAATTTCTTATTTCTCAATATTTCTTTTCTTTTTTGGTTTTCTTGGCATTTTCCTGTAGAATAGTGGGTACACATCGTGATAGATTGTCTTGACCCGTAGGTTCAACCCATTAACATGATAAATTACATGGTTGTATACTTCATGGTACTTGTTTTTTTTTTAATATTAGAAATGTACTCCTCTATCTTGTAATTCCTAATCTTCGTGGAAGAAATTGCATGAACACATGACAAGGATGTGAGCTTCCATTATATGCATGAACAGTTATGTTCTTACAAGTTAACAAAAAATTTATTTCTAGAGTTTTCAGTGAGTCTAACCTCAAAATATGCTCAACAAACATCCTACAACATGAACTAAACAAATTAAATTATGTCAATATATCAGTATATAACTTTATTAAACAAAGTAGTATATAAGTATATCAATTTTACTATACATTATAGTTCACAAGTTGGTGTAGCCACTAACTCTTTCAATCCTTAGTAGCATCAAAAAGTACATTATGCATTAGTGAATATATTACCAAACATATCAAACAAAGTATTAGTAAACTACATTACCTCTTTCTAATGTTAGGAAAGATAGTCTCATAAGCATAGTTTACAAATCTCATCCTATTTGATGCCTACTTTTCCATCATGTATGTTCTTATTTCTTCTAACATAATAACTACTGACTTAGCTCTTTCTAACATAAAGCCATCTAATGTGTTGTCCAACAAGCTATCACACTTAGTTTCCATCATAAACTGTGATTTGCTCCAGAACCTAAGAGGTGTCTTCATCATATTCTTAAATGCTTCTTCATTGACACCTTTCATTTCTCTCATATCCCTTTTCCAAACCTGTGGGTAAGTTGGCTTAGCAACTTTCCATATAATCTCTTTCAATTTCTTTCCTAGAAACTTCTTTCTAAAGTTATTGAACAAACTCATCCATTTTTACCTAAAAAGAAAATGGTACTAGTTAATATACAATCATAAAATCATATTACACAAACATGCACATAAATCCTAGAGCCCTAAAACCAAGATAAAACCCTAAAGGCGAGAGAAAATGATAAACCACACACATTAAGAATCATAACCTAAGAGAGAACATGTGGAAAAAAATCTTACACAAACAGAACATGAAAACCCAATAAACCCTAAAATCAAGAGAAAACGATAAAACCCCACATTAAGATTCATAACCTAAGATTGAACATGTAGAGAAACTTTACACGAGTAGAACATGAAAACTCAGCAACCCCAAATTAGAAAAGAGTGAAAATAAGACTTATCAGAATACTTGTTTTCCTCGTTTAGTTTTAGTAAATAGTTTGGTTATCATTTTCGTCTTCTTCGCTCATCCCTCACTCTGAGATTTACATTCGTTCTTCAATTCTCTGTTCGTCATTCGTCAAATCTTGTTATGTAATGAGAATGAGAATAACCTAAATCACGATACTTGTATTTTTTTTAACTTAAGCCATCAAATAAAAACAAAAAATAAAATATGACTCAATATTTATTATTCTACCTCAGCGACAATTGCACTCTTAAATTAACTTTGACTAACCCTTTAACAATAAGGACAAACATGAATATGATTGAATAATTAAGGGAATAAAATGGACGTTTTTTATGTTAATGGACCAATATGAACTCTGACAAAAAGATACGGGATGAAAAAAGATATTAAGCCTAAAATGAAAATAGAAATCAATTTTGAGAAGGTTAAAACCCCCATAAATTGTGAAAAAAATTTCAATGAAAATTTGAACTACTAAATTCTGACATAATTGTTTGTGTATTTGGTTCATTTCGAGTGAACTTGAACTCTTTTGTGATATTTGGTGTGATTCTGAGATTAGATTTATTGTATTTTGTTGTGTTCGGATTTCAATCTTCAAACGATGCAAAATGTTATTTTTCGAGTTTTCATAGGATTTGGGAGTAGTATATAGTCTAATGAACAATTAAAATGATGTAAGATTGGGATATTCTCTTTCCACCCTATTGGGTTGATGGGCGATTCGCAAGTGCACGAATAGCGTCAAAGTAATACAAAAGATTATCGACCCCACAGAGACCAAATGTCAATCTATCGATTACTATTGTTACGGTGTTTATCTAAGGCAAATCAAATAAAGGATTGGGTTGTGCGAAATAAAAGTAAAGTGCGAAAATAAATTCAATAATAAAACAACAGGCATAGATGCAATTCATATAGCTACGTAGTATTCCAGATGTGTACATATAGGATTCCTTATGGGGTAATATTTTCTACTCATGAAAAGAACTAATTTAATGGGAACTGTCGCTTTCGCGTATTCAGAATCGAGTTTATCCCTAATCGACCCCTCTTATTATCACTTATAAAAAGGTGTGCATTGCGTTAGGATTAATAAACCTATTTTTAAGAAATAAAGTTTCTTGACTTAGTCGAAAAGTATTTTGACCTGGAATTTCTAACAAAAAGAGGTTCTTGCGAACCGGACTTTAAATCCATAAATGCGTCCGAAAACAGTTTTAAGTTTGGTTTTCTTAAACATTAAAGATCCCTAATTGACTGAGTAAAGCGCTTTCGCTTCCTTGGAACAGTCAAAACTAACCAAATTTATCTAAAGGTTGGACGGCTTTCGATCTTACCCAACGGATTTGAAGTACAGAAAATAAGTGTTAAAAGTTAAAACAACCCCTAAGTAATTCTACCAACAACCGTGTGGAATACTAATTATAACTATAAATCTCACATCCTAGCCCTTAAGGTTTAGCCGGACATGGTAAACAAATGCGAGTAAATAAAGTGCGGGTAAGTAAATAAATAAAGTTCGGTGCGAGAAATAAAGGGTGCGGGAAATAAAGGGTGCGGGAAATAAAGGCGGGTAAATAAATAAAAGGCAATAAATAGACAGAAACCTGCTCTAAACAAGAGGCTTTTAAATCTTGAATAACTAGAAGTAAAAAGACTGAATTAAAATGGCGGCAGGTTTAACTTCTACCCAAGTGCTCCAAACTCGATTACAGACTCGATTACACAGTGTGATAACCCCTCGATGTGAGAAGTTTATCACTTTACAATAGGTGAAATTTATGGCTTGAGTTCTATCCTCTAAGCTTGGATGATTTGAAATGAAATAGAACTCTTATATTTATAGTGGTAGGAAAGTACAAGTAAAGACAAGAATGTCCCCCAACTCCTTTTGGGAGGGAAATGGTCGTGTGAAGGTGGCGTCCGCCACCCCCTTGTGGCGCCCGCCACATGAACTAGGGTGGAAAGGAATGGGAGACGTGGAAGTTGTTAGCAATTGGCTTCTATCCAATGTGTGGCATCCCCTATGGCGCCCGCCATGATGGAAACCATATGTACAATTCCTCAGAAAGTAGGGTTTTTAGCTCGTTTTTCTTCATTTCTTCTCGAGTAGCTTTGAAAATACAAAAACCTGAAAAATAAACAAAACAAAGGCATAATACAAGAAAACGGAAATAAAATACTAAATAACGTGCGTGAAATCGAGTAAAATAAACAGTATATTTTAAGCCTATCAAATCCTCCCACACTAAAACCTTTGATTGTCCTCAAGAAAAACACCGTGACAGAAGAGGGCGATATCCATAAATGATCTGGGCAAAAAGGTCTTATAAGTTCAAATAGGCGATGACTCAATGAACCATGGGTATCGAAATGACACTTCTCCGTAAAAACGGACATAAGCTTCGTTCTTACAAAAGTCAATCCATATTACCCTATTGTACCTAGGCCTGCTTTCGAATCTCCTTTTGAATCCTTTTCATTCTGGTGCAATCGCTATAAGCCCGTTATCCATACAAAATCAAGGTGAAGTGACTGGTTAGTGATTCTGATCTAAGCATGGGGTTCTGGTGCACAAAGTGGTGTAACCCCTTTTATTGGCCCATTTGTAGTTGCGGGGGACCGGATCATAATCCGCCCTACCAAGTTCAGTACCAGATACCTCTGAACCAACTGAAAATGGGAAGGTATTTTTGTTTTGTTTTGTCTTTATCATTTTTTCCTTTTTTTTTCGAATTTACAACTTTTTGGGGTTAAATGACCTTGTGAGGGTTACCTATACCCGAGTTACAATTATTTTATTTTTAGCATACCGATCATTCACTTATTTTCATCGATCCTTCACTTAGATAACGTTTTTAGCCGGAGCTGACTGCTAAGATAAACTACTAAGGACTTACTATGGGTATTCTATTAAGGTCATGGTACACAGAGTGTCAGGGTCGATTTCTGCATTTGCGAAGCCTAAGGTATTATAATGATACCGATGTTTCAAAGAGAATTTTTTCAAATCATCCGCATCCTAACATGAACTTGCCTCAAAGCCCAAAAAATTTTCAGGATAGTACACTATTTGTCAAAAAAAGTTTTTGGCGGGGAAACGTAATGAGGGAGTAAAGGTATATTGTAGAATGACTCATTAAGCACAAGTATGTTCTAAAAAACGAAAAATAAAAATAAGACCGAAAATAAACTAGAAAGCGATAAAAGAAATAAAAATGTGAGATAAAGTGGGAAAATAAATAAAGTCTCCTCCCACACTTAAATTGAACATTGTCCCCAATGTTTCAAAATAAGCAAGGGACGAGGTACCTGAGGTGCCTAAGGCATGCTACTAGTGTTGTCGCCAGCGTGCGGCGAGTACCTAGGGCGGCGGAATCTGTTGTGACGACGATCGGTCTGAGAAGCTTCGAATGCGTCGAATCGGGTGGTCAGAGCAGCTTGAGATTCATGATGGTATGCATGGACTGGCTCATCTGCTGCTGAGACTCTTGCATGAATCTCATATTCTCAGATAATTGTTGCTGAATGGTGTTGAGCAAATTGTCGCGTCTCTCCTCTCTGGCTAATTGTTCTCACCACATCTGCTCAGATATATAAAAGCCATAAGCGGTACCTGTAAAATGGTAAGAGGAAGACGGTGCAGTGTGTGTCTGTGGTACATGGTGAGGCGGTATAGGATGATCGGGAGATCGCTCTCGCCGGTCATACTCGTCATCAGTATCATCATCGTCACCAACTGGAATATTTGGGGGTACTGGGCCTGTAATGGGTGGAGCATCTAAATCATAGTTCCAGTTTCCCTCAATAGTCACATCGGTGCGTCTAGTGCAAGGAAGAACAACAGATGGGATAGCCCTCCCGTGTATCATAAGCTCAAAGCCTCCTTCCTTCCTTACTTTGCACAATTTCATATCTTTCAAATATTTCAAATTAATTGCGCGAGGAGGGAGAGGTTCTAAAGTGGCTATCTCAGCATCTAGGTTCAGAGCCTTTGCAATGGACATAATAAGTCCTCCGAAGGATATGGTCCCAGTGCTCTTAATAGAGGCATTCATATGGGCCATCATGAATCGGACTACATTGAATCTCCTATTTGTAAGGCACCCCTGCAAGAATAGTAACTCTTTTGCATTTACCTTGTTAGGATTCTCTCGGCCAAAAACAGTACAGGCTAGCATGTAGTGAAACACGCGGATGGTCGGGTTATGGATTCTGGAGGCAAGTATTCCTTCAAAAGATGAAATAGTAAAATTTGACAACCTGTGCCAGAAGGAAAATGCCTCCACAGCCCATTCAGAATCCAGAGGTGCTTCACAAATAGCACCCGCACCAAAAGGCAGTCCAAGCCTCTCTGCAAGTTCATCAGTACTAAACGAATATTCAACATTAAACATCTGGAACTGTACGGTGCTGACGGTACTAGCAGTGTCGGGTAGGACAACATAAATGAGGGAACTCAAGAATTCCCTGGTCATCCGTTCAAAAATAGGATCTTGTCTAACAAATATCTCATGTAGTCCTAGAACGTCTAAGTGATAAATGCTATGGTAAATACCTAAAGAATAAAGGCAGTTATCGTCCACATACCGTGTCGAAACGATGTTCCGGTTGCGCAGTTTGTCGAGGATTTTCCGTTGTCTTTCTTCGGGTTTCCCTTGATGCAAAACGTAACCTTCGTGCTCCATGGATGAATGTTGGAGATGGAAGAAGATGAAGAATGGGTATTTTTTTGGAGTTTTGTAAAAATGAGTTTTTGATGGATTTTGGTGAGGGGAAGTGAAAATGGAAGTTGGAATGGTTAATGGTTTAGTTAGTGGAAGATGAAAGTATGAACTTTTTGTGCTTTGGAGAGGATTTTCGTGTAGCCAAAAATGGGTTTTTAGAGGTTTTGAAGACAAAAATGGTGGTTTCTCAACTTCTGCCCCGCATATAGTCCAGACCCCATGGCGGGCGTCATCCTTGTAAAAGGTGGTTGGGCCGGATTTTGTGCTTTTGTTTGGGCCTTGGTGCTCCTTCTTGGTTTTTGGGGGTGTGCTGGCAGTAGAAATCATCTGTCCTGGCACACTAATTTTCTCTGTATATATATTTTTTTCTTTTTCCATATTTCGACATAAAAAATAAAAAAAAACATTAAAATTAAAATTAAAATAAATTGCATGAAATATTAATGGTCACAAATATATATATATATATATATATATAGATAGATATGAACGGTAAGGTAAATGTCATGAAATAAAAACGTAAGAAAGTGCAATAAGTCTGTGAATGAAAATAAGAGCGAAGCAAATAATAAAAAGCAATGAAATGGTGTCATCAAGGAGCTGGCTGCTCGTCAGACTGATCGAGATGACGGAATGAGTGCAGCTCTCTGTGTAAAACCGAGATCTCTTGATGCAGAACATCTGCCTCAGTGGCATGGTTCTGTCTGAAATCTGAAACTGTAAGGTGAGATCGGCTACTGTCTGCTGGAGCCGAACTATCTCTATGCGCAATGCTGCTATCTGGGTGTGCAAGTCGGTCCTTTGCAATGCATGATTATTAAAATACACTGTCGTCATTAGAGATGGTGGTGAAGGATGGTATTCCTCTAAGGGCGGTGTGCGTTGCTCATCGATCGTCTCTCCATAGCCTTCTAACGCGTAACTCCAATTTGAAGGATCGAGTACACTGGTCACAACTGGGTCAGGTAATGTAAAATAATGGACAGTCTAGTAATCAATAAGAAGTTTGAAAGCATCAGGCTGAAAAGAAGCTCTCCTCATTAGTCCTCTATCCAAGCAGAAATCAATGTCAAGCAATGTAGGTCCATAATAAGGGGTCAGATGCAGTAACTGGCTAGTCAATCCCAATGCAGTGGCTATATGAGTGAAGATTCATGTAAGTCTGGTGCAGCTCGTCAGCATATTCACCCCATTGAAGCTGATGATAGAGGAATCGTACGTTGGGCTCGATCCCTAGAGCCTCCATGCAGGCCTGATTCGGCTACCTGGTCGGTGCCATAGGACATTGTCGAAGAATCAAGTACCTCTCTCTCTCTCTCTGCCTGTCGTCTCTGAAGGCGATGTGCATGTCATCGTGTTGCTGCATCCTGAAAAATAAAACTCAGAAAACCTGAAAGCGCAATCATCATAGACCGTCAGTTGACACTTAAAAGAAAATAACATAAAATAAAATAATAAAAAGGATGAAAGATAAAGAAAACCATGGGTTACCTCTCAGGCAGCGCTTGTTTAACGCCGTTAGCTTGACGAATAAAACTGATATGTCTGAAGTAGGCAATGGTGGATCAATCAAGGTATGGCTGGAGTAATCGTCGGGAATGTCTCCTCCTTTGTAGAGTTTTAATCTCTGCCCGTTTACAACGAATGGGCTATATGACTGGTTCTGGATCTCGAATGCTCCTGATTGTAAAACTTTAGTAATTGTAAAGGGACCTGCCCACCTTGAACAGAGCTTGCCAAGGAAGAGTAGTAATCTAGAGTTGAACAGGAGAACAGGGTCTCCTATATGAAAATCTTTCTTTACGATCTTCTTATCGTGTCAGGCCTTGGTTCTTTCTTTATATATAATTGCGTTTTCATAGGCAGACTGGCGGAGTTCTTCTAGTTTATGCAAATCAAGGATGCGGTTTTGTCCAACAGTCAAATAGTCAAAGTTTAGGGTTTTTATGGCCCAAGAGGTCTTGTGTTCTAATTCAAAGGGGAGATGACAAGATTTTCCATAGACTAGTTGGTAAGGGGTTGTTCCAATAGGGGTTTTGAAGGAGGATCTATAGGCCCATAGTGCATCCTGCAACTTTTGAGACCAATCTTTTCTTGATATAGAGACCGCCTTTTCTAATATTTGTTTTATTTCTCTATTGGATACTTCTACTTGACCACTAGTCTGTGGGTGATAAGGTGTTGCTATCCTATGCTTGACTCCATATTTTCTTAAAAGTTTTTCGAAGATTTTTGATATGAAATGTGATCCACCGTCGCTGATAACAAGACGGGGAGTTCCGAATTTAGGGAATATGTAATTCTTAAACAGCTTAATGACTACACGGGTGTCGTTGGTGGGGGAGGTTATGGCCTCGATCTATTTAGACATGTAATCAACTGCAACTAAGATGTATTTGTTTCCTAAGGAAGATGGAAATGGACCCATAAATTCTATACCCCAAACATCAAAAAGTTCCACCTCTTGAATGTTTCTTAAAGGCATTTCGTCACGTCTTGAGATGTTTCCAGTATGCTGGCACCGGTCACATTTGGTTATATAGGTGTGTATATCACACCATATTGTTGGCCAAAATAGGCCTGCTCTTAGAATCTTGGTGTGAGTTTTGGATGTGCTAGAGTGTCCTCCATAAGGTGCAGAGTGGCAATGTTCTATTACCTTTCTTACTTCTTCTTCTGGGACGCGGTGGCGGAAAATACCGTATGTGCCTCTCTTAAAAAGGAGTGGCTCGTCCTAATAGAAGTGTCTTACATCGCTAAAGAACTTCTTTCTCTGCTGGTAATTAAGATCAGGGGGTATAATGTCGACAACTAGGTAATTTACAAAATCTGCGTACCAAGGTACGTTGCTTACTACCAGAGATCTCTCAGGGTTCTTAGAAGGTTCTAGGTTGCTTTCTTCTATGGTTTCTATCCTAGCGATTAACCTGTCATAGGTGAAATCATCATTAATGGGGAGTGGGTCTGGTTTTAGATACTCGAGCCTAGAAAGGTGGTTGGCAACTACATTTTTCGTACCTTTCTTGTCTCTAATATCCAGATCAAACTCATGTAACAGGAGGATCCGTCGAAGTAACCTAGGTTTGGCACCCTTCTTGCTCAATAAGTAACTGATGGCAGCATGATCTGTATAAACTATGATTTTGGCTCCTACCAGATAGGATCGAAACTTATCCATAGCAAAAACTACGGCAAGAAGTTCTTTCTCAGTGGTAGCGTAGTTAAGCTGAGCAGCATCTAGGGTTCTACTGGCATAGTATATAACATGTAATTTCTTATCCTTTCTTTTCCCTAGAACAGCTCCTACAACATAGTCGCTAGCGTCACACATGATTTCGAACGGTTGGTCCCAATCTGGAGGTTGAATGATGGGTGCCGAGATTAGGGCTTGTTTTAGAAAGTTAAATGCTTCAAGACATTTTTCGTCAAAGTTAAACTCGACATCTTTCATTAGGATCCCGGTTAAAGGTTTGGTTATTTTAGAGAAGTCTTTAATAAAACACCGATAGAAATCAGTGTGTCCAAGAAAACTTCGGACTTTTCTAACAGTGTTGGGGGGTTTAAGGTTTTCAATCACTTCTATTTTGGCTTTATTTACGTCAATACCTCTCTGGAAAACTATATGTCCCAAAATTATACCTTCGGTGACCATAAAGTGACATTTCTCCCAATTCAACACTAGGTTGACGTTAACACATCTTTTCAAGATCTTCTCAAGGTTTGCGAGACAATTGTTTAAATCAAGACCGCATACCGAGAAATCATCCATGAATACTTCCATGATTCCATCAAGGTAATCTGCAAAGATCGCCATCATGCAACGTTGGAAAGTAGCAGGTGCGTTACAGAGACCGAAAGGCATTCGCCTGTAGACAAAAGTTCCATAAGGGCGTGTAAAGGTAGTTTTCTCTTGGTCTTCTGGATGTATGGGGATTTAGAAAAATCCTGAATATCCATCCAGGTAGAAAAAATAGGAATGTCTGGCCAGACGTTCCAGCATTTGGTCTATAAATGGTAAGGGAAAATGGTCTTTCCTAGTAGCTTTGTTTAATTTCCTATAATCTATACACATACGTCATCCTCCTTCTATCCGTTTAGCTACATGTTCTCCTTTCTCGTTCTGCACGATCGTGATTCCTCCCTTCTTAGGTACTACATGCACAGGGCTTACCCACTTACTATCTGAGATCTGATAAATTATACCTGCTTCTAGTAACTTGAGAACTTCCTTCTTTACAATATCGCTCATTATAGGGTTTATCCTTCTCTGATGTTCTCTAGAGGGTTTTGAGTCTTCCTCGAGTGAGATCCGGTGCATGCACACAGATGGACTTATACCTTTTAGATCAGAGATGTTATATCCTAAGGCAGAGGGATATTTGCGTAAGATAAATAAGAGTTGGTCGGTTTCTCCTTGGTTTAAGGTAGCACTGACTATAACTGGACGATTCATTTTTTCATCCAAGAATTCGTATCTTAGATTCTTAGGTAGTTCTTTAAGTTCTAAAGTTGGGCTTTTTGAGCATGGTATAGGATTTGGGGTAAGGGATAAACATTCGTACAGGTTATCATCAATGTAGGGTTCTATAAATCCATCGTCCTCCTTTATGAAGGTTGAAAGTAGTCTGATGGTTTTTTCTAATTCTAGCTCCCTAACGCATTCATCGATGATATTTATGGCATAACATGCATCTCCTAATACTGGTGCCATAAGAAACTTTGACAGAATGAATTCTATCTTTTCGTCACCTACCTCAAAAGTCAATTTCCCTTTCTTGACATCTATTATGGCTCCAGCGGTTGATAAGAATGGTCTGCCTAGAAGGATTGGAATGTCATCATCTTCTTTAATGTCCATGACAACAAAATCGGTTGGGATGAATAACTGACTGATCCTAACGGGGACGTCTTCCAATATGCCAACCGGATACTTGACGGATCTGTCGGCTAATTGAAGTGACATCTTCATAGGTTGTAATTCTCCTAGTTTTAATCTTTCAAAAACCGCCAGGGGCATAAGGCTTATGCTAGCTCCTAAATCTAGAAAAGCTTTATTGATGACATGACTTCCCAAAATACAAGGTATGGAGAAATTTCCAGGATCTTTCTCCTTCTTGGCAAGTTTATTTTCGGAAATGGAATTGCACATGAAGTTTCTCTATGACTTTGATAAATTTATGATATTGGTTATTGATCTTAGTTTGTTTTAGTCTTTGCGGATAGGGTGTGGGAGGTTTATATGGTGGCGGTGGTTTGTTAGTTTTATCCTTATCCTCTTGCTTTTCAGATCCTAATGGTTCTTCTACTTCGCTCGTGGGTACCATGCTTTCTTTAAGAGTCCTGGGTTCGCTCAATTTCGGGTTAACAGGTTCATCGTAAGCGGTCCCACTCCGTAATGTGATTGCATTGGCTTGCCCTCAGGGATTCTGTTGAGGTTGACCAGAGAACTGTCCTCTGGGTGTAGTCTCAGGAGCTTGTTTTAAAGCTATTTGAGATATTTGGGTTTTAAGCATCTTATTATGGACGACTATTTGGTCTACTTTGGTTCCTAACTGGGTAATCAATTCATTCACATGAATGTTCTGGTTTAGGAATTCTTTGTTTTACTGGGTCTGAGCCGTAATAAAGTTTTTCATGATTTTCTCAAGGTTCAGCTTAGGTTGCACAGCTTGCATGGGCGGGTTTTGTCTTTGAGCTTGAAAACCGAATGGTCTCGGGGGTGCAGGGTTTTGGATAGGGTTGTTATTTTTGTAGGAAAAGTTGGGTGATTCTTCCATCCAGGGTTATAGGTGTTTGAAAATGGGTTTCCTTGGGTATAGTTGACCTCTCCTGAATGAGTTTCGTTCAGCAGATTGCATTCTTCTGATTGGTGTCCTTGAGTACCACATAGTTCGCACTCAGTTGAAACTGCTGCTGCAGCTACTGGGTTTGCGTACATATGTTCTACTTTAAGGGCTAAAGCATCAATTTTGGCTTGCATCATGTCTATAGAACTTATCTCATGTATTCCTCTTTGGGCTTCTTTCTTTTCCACCGTCACTCGCTCTATCCCCCATTGACAATGGTTTTTGGCCATATCCTCGATGAGAGCGCAAGCTTCAGGGTAAGGTTTATTCATCAGGGCGCCACCTGCGGCGGTGTTGATGGCCATCTTTGTGTTATAGTGAAGTCCATTATAGAAGGTGTGAATGATTAGCCATGATTCTAGGTCATGGTGTGGACATATTCTCAACAAGTCTTTATATCTTTCCCAAACCCCGAAGAGAGATTCACCTTGGTTTTAGGTAAATCTGGTTATCTGGTTCCTAAGAACAGCGGTTTTGCTCGGGGGAAAATATCTAGCGAGAAAAACTCTCCTAATGGCTTCCCAAGTTGTTATAGAATTGGATGGAAGGGAATCTAACCACGTAAGGGCTTTGTCTCTAAGGGAAAAAGGGATAAATCTTAACCTAATCGCCTCAGGGTAGCACCATTGGTTTTAATAGTGTTAGCTAGTTGGATAAAGGTTTTTAAATGTTGGTTTGGGTTCTCGGTGGTGAGTCCCGCGAACTGGTTTTGTTGCACTAATTGTAATAGGGATGGTTTTAGCTCAAAATTGTGAGCAGGAATATTGGGGTTCACAATACTAGAACTAGGTTCGTCATTAGATGGTTGGGAGAAATCCTTAAGGGGTCTTTGGTTACGGTCTGTGCCCATAGCTCTCTTAATTTTACGAAATAAGATACGAGCGCGAGTGTAACGTTCAGGTACCTCTAAAGGATCTATAAGGGTACCGGTGATGCGAGTTATTCGCATTGACCGGTGGATATAACCTTATTCTAGACGGTGTAACAATAGGGTACAAAATTTTGACGTAATTGGTCCCCGACAACGACAACAAAAAACTTGATGGGCGATTCGCAAGTGCACGAATAGCGTCAAAGTAATACAAAAGATTATCGACCCCACAGAGACCAAACGTCAATCTATCGATTACTATTGTTACGGTGTTTATCTAAGGCAAATCAAATAAAGGATTGGGTTGTGCGAAATAAAAGTAAAGTGCGAAAATAAATTCAATAATAAAACAGCAGGCATAGATGCAATTCATATAGCTACGTAGTATTCCAGATGTGTACATATAGGATTCCTTATGGGGTAATATTTTCTACTCATGAAAAGAACTAATTTAATGGGAACTGTCGCTTTCGCGTATTCAGAATCGAGTTTATCCCTAATCGACCCCTCTTATTATCACTTATAAAAAGGTGTGCATTGCGTTAGGATTAATAAACCTATTTTTAAGAAATAAAGTTTCTTGACTTAGTCGAAAAGTATTTTGACCTGGAATTTCTAACAAAAAGAGGTTCTTGCGAACCGGACTTTAAATCCATAAATGCGTCCGAAAACAGTTTTAAATTTGGTTTTCTTAAACATTAAAGATCCCTAATTGACTGAGTAAAGCGCTTTCGCTTCCTTGGAACAGTCAAAACTAACCAAATTTATCTAAAGGTTGGACGGCTTTCGATCTTACCCAACGGATTTGAAGTACAGAAAATAAGTGTTAAAAGTTAAAACAACCCCTAAGTAATTCTACTGACAACCGTGTGGAATACTAATTATAACTATAAATCTCACATCCTAGCCCTTAAGGTTTAGCCGGACATGGTAAAAAAATGCGAGTAAATAAAGTGCGAGTAAGTAAATAAATAAAGTGCAGTGCGAGAAATAAACGGTGCGGGAAATAAAGGGTGTGGGAAATAAAGGCGGGTAAATAAATAAAAGACAATAAATAGACAGAAACCTGCTCTAAACGATAGGCTTTAAAATCTTGAATAACTGGAAGTAAAAAGACTGAATTAAAATGGCGGCAGGTTTAACTTCTACCCAAGTGCTCCAAACTCGATTACACAGTGTGCTAACCCCTCGATGTAAGAAGTTTATCACTTTACAATAGGATGCAATTTATGGCTTGAGTTTTGTTCTCTAAGCTTGGATGATTTGAAATGAAACAGAACTCTTCTATTTATAGTGGTAGGAAAGTACAAGTAAAGACGTGAATGCCCCCCAACTCCTTTTGGGAGGGAAATGGTTGTGTGAAGGTGGTGCCCGCCACACCCTTGTGGCGCCCGCCACATGAACTAGGGTGGAAAGGAGTGGGAGACGTGGTAGTTGTCAGCAGTTGGCTTCTATCCAATGTGTGGCATCCCCTATGGCTCCCGCCATGGTGGAAGCCATGTGTACAATTCCTCAGAAAGTAGGGTTTTTAGCTCATTTTTCTTCATTTCTTCTCGAGTAGCTTTGAAAATACAAAAACCTGAAAAAGAAACAAAACAAAGGCATAATACAAGAAAACATAAATAAAATACTAAATAACATGCGCGAAATCGAGTCAAATAAACAGTATATTTTAATCATATCATGGGTTCGTCTCACACCACTGGAAATTCAAAAATGATCTTCCTGTGTTTGGATATGCATCTCTATACGGGCCTTAAATCACACCAGCCTTCGTAAGTCATCCACACATCCCATTTTTGCCAAAATATGGTTCGGAGATGCATTCTCCTTGATTTTTCTGAGGTGTATACAGAGATGCATTTCCGAAATGCCTCTTAAAGTCGTTTAAAAGGTATTTTAAGCGTGTTAATTACACACATTGGATATTTTAGAGATACATATATGAAAATCTTCCTGAATGGTTTCAAGGGAGCAACATTGTCTCAACATTATATTTTTTTGAGGCCAAGTTATAACAAAGTAAAATCAATTTATATTAAAGAAAATAATATTTAAAAAATCACACATTAATTAAAGTAAAATCAAAATGTATCTACCATACATAACTTGTTCCAAAAATATATTTAAAAAATCAATACAACCAAACATTCTCTGCATGTACTGCAAGGCAATTTGAGCCTCGATAATAATACCTTCTAAGAGGGCCAAATGGGAATTTTCTTCCTCAAAAAGTCTCGCCTCTATCCCCGATCACATCATATCCACAATATGCCGACAGACGCTACTTATTTCCTGGTGTGGTCATCTCTAGCCTGATGTACCTCTTGATTAGATAACCTAGATGGTCTTCCACAAGTGTTTGGTGTCATAATAAGGTGTGACACCCTATAGAACCATGTCATGTAGTTGTCTGCATAGGTCCAATGTGCACGAGCTACCACCATGTAATACTTTTCTAGTACCAAATAACTCTAGAAATCCTCAAGTATCACTTCGAGATATTTGCAGCAGACTCTGAGGGGTGTCTCAGAATGATTTGCAGATACCTAAACTAACGCATCACTCGCTCGGGAAGATACGAATACATCATCCCCACATGTTAGTCATTTGAGTATAATGAAATGAGGTCCAGCTGATGCATCTAGTGATGACCCCCGTATAGGCAGAAGGCGATTCATCTACTACATAACGGTCAAGATACACTTGGAATATATCGATCGACTGATTCTCTCTGAGTAGTGCAAAGGTGGAAGCATGTGGCCAATCCTCAGTATAGTCAGGCACAGGTTCCCACCCAGAGATGCAAGAAAAGTGAGAGATTATTCATCTTTGAAAATAGTTCAGATAAAATATTAATAATAAATGTAACAAAAAAATTATGAAAATATTAGTAACGGTAAATTATCGTAAGTAGTGTGCAGTTTCTTATCATCTTCTTTGTCTTTCAAAGATAACTCTCGCTCAACTTCGAGTATAGGTAGACCAAACAGACAGCTCCTCAGTTGTACTCGTGAATTGTTGTCAAGTCGATGAAATATATAAGGTAGACCACATCAACTAGGTTGCACTTTTGTCCACAAAAATGGACATGTTAGCCAAGAACAAGAGGTAACACCTTAATGCACATTGTTGGTGGTACTCAACCATCGTATCATCACCTTCAGCATCCACATGCATCTTTATAAAGTTCTTCCAAAAATTTTAATCTAGAATGAGCATCTCTAGTGCCAACTACCTCATTTGCGATGACAGTTGGGTCAACCCCAAATATGTAACCAACATCTCGTTGGCTTCCTCTCGATTGAGTCTGTTGTGGTTCAGTAATTTTTTCCTAATGGGAAGATGCAAGAGGCATGAGACATCGTTCAGGGTGATGGTCATCTCGGCAATATAAAGGTGGAAAGATGACGTCTCTGAATGTCGTCTCTCTGCAAATGGCATTTGCATGTCATGGTATAAGGTAATGTATGCAACAACAACACATAAATTGGTAAGACCAGAGTAGCGGATAATATTCTTGGACTAGTCAGCTTCAAGATGTTTCAAATCCAATATTTTCCTTCTGTGGTTTATATATTTTAAACACTTATGAGAATTTTTTCAATTTTTTTCGACTCTATGAAAACAGTAAAAAATTCATTAAAAATAGAAAAAAGGGTTTTTTGGCGATTCTGAGGGTGGATTCCAAGTATTCCTCTAAGAATACTAGGAATACTAGTACTAATGACCGGACGATTTTTCTGCTTCTCGTAGGCAAAACAGTTTAACAATCGGACACAATTTTTCCAAAAATCGATTTTTTCGACTCTAGACGTGAGAAGGCCAAAAACGTGGGGAACCTAGGGCCTAAGCACTACAACACTAAACCTATGACTCTAATATCGATTAATAACGACAAGAATCCCCGGCAACGGCGCCAATTTGATCCTCTGTCCCGCGCGGATCAAAACGAGTATTTTTGTAAAAATGCAGTACATCGACAGTACTCAGAATATCGTTCTCGAGGATTCTTGATTATTACTAATCGAATAAAAAGGGGGTTTGTTTGGTTATGATCAATTAAATAAAAAGATTGCAATTAAGCGGTTAAAATAAGTGATTATCAAAATAAGTCAATCTACTGTTTTCGGTTCCGGCTTATCACGGGTTTCTACCTTACCAATTTCCTAAGCGACTTCGATCTCTATTCGATTCCTATGTCAATTGACAAGCGCAAAAGATATAAACTAGATTGACAATCCTGTATTCCGAATTAAGCAAACGGATTAAATTTTCGTGAATTAAGCAAACACGAATTACAAACGCGAATTAACGACAAAGCGACGTAACGGCGAATAAAAGTTAAGGATGCAATCATATGAATTAAATCAAGACAATTCTATAAACTAACAGATTAATAAAATGCAATTCATAGAATAGTATTGAAAGAGAAACGAATTAAATTGATAAAGTATAAACCTCAAAGCGTTGGAACGCGATTACAACATATTGACTCTAAGGAATTAGTTCTCCATTCGAATCGTACAAGCTTCAACAATATTTTCGTCAATAGTGAATTAATGAACAGTAACACGAGTTTCCCCTAAAAAGAAAAACAAGCGATCTGGTTCATAACCCAACTGGGTCGAAAACATAACCCAGACCCAAAACATGACCCAAAACTAAAATAAATTTCTAATGTTGTAACTTCGATGAATATTCTGGGAAAATGTGCTCCGAATCTGACTTCGACTCCAACACGAAAGTCGTAGCTCTCTCTCTTAGCTTTTCGACGATTATTAGAACGCCTCAAACGGATTCCCGGAACTCCAGTTATGATCGTTTCCGTGCAGACGGCTAAAGCTTAAAAATAAAGTGCGAAAATCAAATTAAACCAAAAATAAAATAAAATATAAAAACATAATAAAACATAGGAATAATCAAAATAAAGTAAAGAAATGCCTAAGTAAAAATATATGAGAATGTGCATAAAGATGCACTGATCAAAGCCCCTATAAAAAAAATTAAAATAACCATAAGTCGCGATTAAATTAGTTTAAAACAGATGTAATGCAAAGGTAAATAAAAATACATCTTCTTACTATACATGTCTAGCAACATGGTCTTCATATAGATGAAGTAAGGAGGTGTCAAATGGAACACCTGGATAACTATCTACAGTGGCATCAGTAATGGGTACCTCCTAGACTTCAGGGGCTTCATAAATAAGGGACACATGGCTCGTGAAGTAGATGCTTGAGACAGGCGACTACGGAAAGTAAAATTAAATGGTTGTGAACCTCGACCTTGTGAACCATCAAACGAGGTATCATCGACTCGTGACCCTTCCCCTAACTCTCTCACGTCATATATTCTTGTATTGGGATACACAGCCAAGTCTAATTGCGTTCAAGTTGTTTCCAGCAATTGCACATGTAATAAAACAAGAAAGTCACATCAATAATTCAACCAAAATGCAACCAGGAACGAATCCGAAGATACATCTCCGAAAATAGCATAGAGAAATTTAGAGATACATCTCCGGATGAACTGATGATTTTCATCAATGGCAGAAACCTCATTCTTGCCCTAACCTCCAACAAAATGGCAATGCATCTCTATATCAACTACCTATTTTGATTGTACTACTATCTAATGCAGCTCAAACAACCTATGTTGCCTAAAACATCATTCAAAACACACAAAATGAATGATATGATAAACTTACAAAAATAGAGTTGTGATTGAGAACCTCAAATAGAGTGAGCAACTTTGCAGCAAATGAAGTATAATGGAATGAGTGACCTTATGAAACTTGCTCAAATAGGATTTGAAAATGATTTGGAGCAAAATGGTTTGAAAATGGAGTGAGTGACCTTGAATAAATATTCAAAAAATGGAGGAAGAGGGAGAGGTATAGCATGGATTAATGTATAAAACAAAACGCGTTCGGAGATGTATCTCCGTAATATCCACTAAATTTTGAATTAATTATATTTACGAAGATTTATATACAGACTGACCCTTATATATAGAGAGATACATATCCAAATTAAATTTTGACAAAATAAAAATAACTCGTCTTTTTGCGCTAAAGGATGTGTAAAGAAAAAGTAAACGGTAAAAACAGTTTTAATTTTTAACCGTAGTGGAAACAAACCCAGAAAAAGTAACTCCCATCATATTTGAATCTCTTTAGAAGCACAATAAAGCCCAAAAGAGAAAGAGAAGAAATTAAAAGAAGAAAAAAATGATATCTCGTTCATTTTGACTTAAAAGATAGATTCTGTCCAAGTTTTAAAAAAATCTATTAAAACAAACTTAATTATTTTTTATATTTAAAAATGATTTTCATGATTTTTTAAAATAAATTTATTTAAAATTCATTTTTTATAAATTAAAAAATTAATTTTGATATCTATTAACATAAATATACACTAAAAACTAAAACATAATCAAATTTACATAAAGATGTATTTTAAAAATATTTTTCATAAAAAGTTGTTCAAAATAGTTTTAAACTTATGTGCTTTTGAAAATTTTAAAATTAAAAAATTATAATAAAAAGATGAAATATCTAAAATGATATTTTATAAAAAAATTATTTAAACTCTATTTTTATTTGAAGTTTTTACTTTATAAAAAAAATTCAAACAAATAACATTATAAAAATTATTTATAAAAGTTGAGGAATGCAATAGATATGCCTTGACTGTGTTAAGTAGTTTTACAATGTCTTTCAATAAAAAATTAATAATTTAATAAATCATTAAAGGATTTTTAAATTTTAAGTATGATTTGATAGGTTACACACCGTTGATTTAATTGTCATTGTAAAATTATTTTACAACATCGACTTATATCCTTTTTTTGTTTCTCTAAGTTGAGACAGGCGGACCAATGTGAAAAATAATAATAATATATAAGTACATGTTATGTAGTGATCCTACCTAATCTTAAACAACTTATTTGTTGTTGGAAAAAAACATGGAAACTACGTGTAACAAGCTACAACTAATTTATTTTTAAGATTTGAATTTGTGCAGGTCAATAAACTATATTTGAGAAATTAAAGAAAACTATTTTGATGATAAAGAAATAAGTAAAGGGAAGGGTGAGTACTCCTTCCACTTTGCATGAGATTTTTTAATTTTTTTTACAGGACGAAAACCCTCTAATATAAACTAAAAGAATGCATTGGAGAATGATTTTGAAAAATTTTAAATAAATTTTCAAATTTATTATTGCTCTTTATACTACTCCCAAAAACAAAACAAATATTATTCATAACTATTTTCAACTCTTTCATAAATTGATGAGATATGCCAAGTCATAATTATCAAAAGACATATTATGACCATATTAGAGTAATAAATTAGATCATGTGTCTTAATTTTTTGTTATTTTTGTTTTTTGCAAGGACTTAATATAAAGAAAAAATTGAAATACAATTTAATTTCAGCAGAAAAAATTGACATTCAATTTTACCTAAGCAGAAAAAATTGACATATAGTTCAGGAGCATTACAAAAGCAATACACACTAGTCTGGTTAAATTTTAATTAGAGGCTAATGTGTCCAGAATTAGTAATGTTAAAGGACTATTGGTTGATTTAGTTTTTCTTCATAAACTAAAGGCACCACATTTTTCTCAAAGGTTAAAATGTGTATATTAATGATTTAATGTTCTCATACCCATAACATATTCAGCATAAGAGCCAGTACAAGGCAAAAAATTAGAACTTTGCAAGCATGTGAAATTAATAACTTGAAACAGTATATCAGTTGCAAACCTGTATAGGCAATGCAGGAGGAAGACCATGTGGCCAGTGCTATGTATAGTTTTCTTATTTCTTACTTCTCTCAGTAAAGGAAGATAATACTCCTAAAGTACATCAGAATCACTAACCACAGATAAACTAAACCTTAGTCCGGTGGAAGTAACTTGAAAGCCAAATCCGCATTAAATACAAATTACTGTGCCATGACTTGCTAATGACTACAGCGAAATAATTTATAAGTTCAATGCGTTATCAATCAGCATACAGTCAAGCTGGTCAAACAAATACTTGTATCGAAAGTAAAATGCTTATAATTATAATTTACATTTCAATGGTACAAAAATGGAGATAGAGAAAGATTCTTCAGACAATAAATTTATCTACAAATCTAGGCAAATATAAAGGGGTAATAAACCCCCTACACACAGACCATTATATATCAAGAAAAAGAACCACCGTGAAAAGAAAACTTACCGTTACAAATGTTGCAGTTATCTATAGCCAAACACAACACAACCAGTTATCTATTACCGATGACGTGATGAACCCTATATTTAATACCTCTGGTAATGCTCCCCAGTGAAAAAGGGATGCCTGAGTGCTTCATGAGCCTTCATCCTGCTCGCGGGGTCGAACCGAAGTAGACCCTGCAAGAGATCAAGAAGATCCCCAGCCGAGTGATCCACATGCTGCATCACCAGATTCTGGCAAAAATAAACAAATATAAATGAACACTTAGAATGTGGAACAAAAGAGAAAATTATCCTAGATATTTAAATTATGTTACAGACAGGAAGTCGAGGTAGTTTTAAGACAGCCTTGATGCTTTCTCGGGAGACTGCTCCTTCGGGCCAGTTTAGTCTACCCCTTCTGACATACTTCTCTGCAGGGCGGCTGTGCAAGAAATCAAGAGACGGAGGAGCAATTAGAGAATGTCAACAGAAACAATATTTAATTTATTCATTTGGAATGGTACACACTCTGCTCTTTTCAACATGTGTTGAGGCATTGGGCCTAAAACCCTCTCCATCATGGCAAGATGCTCTAAATTCTCGTGCGTCTGAAACAAAGCTTCTCCCTGTAACCGTTTTGCAGTTAATACATTGCTCATGTAGTATATTTGGATCAAATTTTATGGCTTATGAATCACTATATTGAGGAACTCAACATACCGAGCACAACTCAACCAAAATGCAACCAATACTCCAAATGTCACAAGGAAAACCCCAACCAAGTCCTAGTAACAAATAAACAAACTACAATTACTTTTGAACCGTATCAAAACAATAAAGCTTTAAACAAAGCGAATATGAAAATCATAGGTGTAGTAGAGGCAATATAGCTGTGGTCTTGGTTTGACAATGCCTGGTAGGGATAATATACGCCACACTACCAAAGAGAAGTAGAAACTTACCAAGAATAACCTCAGGAGCCCTATAATGCCTAGTAGAGACAATATAGTTGTGATCTTGGTGCTCATAAGCAGTACTACCAAAATCAATAACCTTAATAGCACTTGATTTTGGCAGTCTTTTAAAAGAGGTTACCTCTTTTGGCAACCGGAACATGACCTGCAGATTAAAATTGTGATAATTTGACAAAGCTTTAGCATTAGCAAACAATTTTTAGTCATGCTGTAAAGCAGACTCATAGCTCCACCATCAGAAACACCTTTTTAAAGAACCGAGGAAAATACAATCTAAAAATCGACCACAGGAAGCAGAAATACCTTGTAGTCAGGCACTTTTACATATTCTGGGGAAATAAAAAGTATATTCTCAGGCTTCAAGTCAGTGTGGATGAGGCGCAGATCATGTACAACTGCCAATTTAGTAACACAGCCAACATGAATATCATTTAAACATTTAACAATTTCCTCCCTTCTTTTCAGAGAGGGTGGGTTTCATGAGTTATCTATACTCATTCACAATAAGTTAAATGGTTTTATATGATAAATTATAAGAGTTATAAAAGTATTATTGGGAAAAAGAAGTGAACAGTTTAAGTAAAATATATTGACTAAATCCACAAGTAACCATCATAAGTTCATAACCACCCTAAAGACCATAGAAGAATGTCATTTATATGCCTCTGGAGTTGGACATCAAATCTGGAAAGAATAGAAATAATGAAAGTGGCAATTACGCACATGCTATACTTTCCAGCAATTGTCTTCCTAACTCACGGACAAGATCAACTGGAAATGGGTGATAACTGTTCTTCCGGAGAAAATCATATAAGCTTGGTCCAAGCATCTCAAATACCTGTAAAATTATTAAAATTTCAGACGAGTCTTAACCCCCATAGAAGTTTGTGAAGTTTGGAAATGACAATGTCATATGTCAATTAGATACTCACAATACAAATATGGTTCCTGTAGTCAAACCAGTTGCGTATTTGAACACAGCTGCGTATGATAAAACAATTTAAAATTGACACAAACTTCAAATCACAATTAGTACGGCACTGGAAAAAAATAAAAAAATAAAAACTTACCGACTGCCATTCCTGTCATACTTCCCAAGCAATTGGAGCACATCAACTTCTAACATTGCTGCTTCACGATATTTCTTTATACTCCTCACAACTTTTATGGCAACTACCTCCCTCATTTCTCTATCCCAGCATTCCAAAACCTGACCGAAAGTCCCTGAAAACATAGAACAGATAACGCATGCAGCATTAATATTGAGATTATATATACACACACTAAAAGAAGTAAAGAAGATAATGATGATAATAACCTTCACCGATTTTCCTGAGGATCTTATCTGCACGTTTAGAAACAGAGACACATTAGGAATACATGAAATTGAGAATGAATACAAATTAAGGCATCAAAACAAATCCCTTACTTGTCAAGATTCCCAAGGAAAATTTGAGAAATTTTTTAGTAGGAAAGTATGGCAATAAAAATTATAGGGAAAGATCTTATCAATTGGTATATCAACATAATATAAGATCACATGAAGGTTTAAGTAAAGTTACATATCAAAGATGATAAACATTTTTCAGGGGTAAGAAAGTTAAAGTAATGATGCAACTTAACAAAACTTCAAATATACATTTTGAGCATGCATGTGAAAAAATTAATGTTTCCATAGAAAACAAGATAACTAAACAACTATCATTTTTTATCATAAAATACTCTTAAAATAAAAAGTAAATGTTGAAAAAGTAATAATTGATAGAATATGCATGATCATATAAACAATGACCATAACATAAGTTTAGAATATTCATCAAGCAACATAACCATGTCTAATGGAAAGAGAAAAAAATGGAGAAAAGCTTTTCAATGGTGGTTAAATGCAATTACACCGAGAAGTTAAGTTTTCTCCAAGCGCAAACATGTAATGTCCATCTTTATCATCCTCTCGCCATTGAGGAGAACCTTTTTCCGCCAATCCTTTTATTGATAGACCAGCTTGGTCAGGAAGTACCCTCAGTGTTCCATAGCTTGTTGTCACATTAGCAAACTCTTGTCCACAATACATCCCCGAATGAGCCTACACACAATCACTTACTCATACTTTTTCTCTTAAACTAACAACTTTTTAGAAAAATTTCCATAGTGTTTAAGATCATTTAAATGAATATCTATCCAGAAAACTACTTAAACACACTGAATTCTGCTACCAAACACCGTTAGATGCTAAGCATCAAATGTACAATTTTGACAATAATGAAAAAATCTCTCTTTTCAGGATCAAAACAAATTCTTAACAACAATTTTGCAAAATTATAAGATTAGCTTTTAAAATCACGATGACAGTGGATTTATTCCCAAAATATAATTATTGTTGGTAAGAAAGATAAAATTGATGAATGTGAAGAAACTGAAAGGGGTTACCTTTGAGTGAGTTTGAGGAAGCTCCCAAGCCAATTTAGGCTTTTTTCGAGGACGACGATCCATGGAAAACTCTGTAGCGTAGTCCATTTCCATCCAATATGAAACCCTAATCCCAATTTGATCGATGGATTGGAATATTTTGGGTATTTTCTTGAGTCGTGACATTGGAATCAGACACCACCATCGTTTCTCATCCTGAGTCGGCTCTATGTCGTTCGATTTTTTAATCATAGGCGAAACTTCACCGTTCGTTTCTAAATCCCATTTAAGCTTTGATTGAGGTCTTATTATTTATTAATTAATTATGGATATTTAAGGTAAAATTTATCCGAAAAAAACGTGTTTGATTATGTTAATTTTTAGAAATCAAATCAAATTAAATTAAAACAAATTCATATCATTTGATTCGGTTTAATTAGTTCAAACTTTTATAAAAATTAATAACAAACTCGCGCTTACATATCGAGATGTGTTTTTTTTATAAGATATGATTTTAAACACGCATACTATTCTAAAAATATAAATTGAAAAAAAATTAAAAATAATAATAAATTTAAATTAAAATAATAGTAAATTTAAATTAAAATAAGAATAATTCTAACTTTAGCTCTTGGGACACAAATTAAGAAATCTACTTATAGTAAATTTATATTAGAAAAATTTATTTAAAAATTAATTTTATGTTTTAATTAAAATTTGTACACAATTTTCAAGATAATATTTCTTAATTTAGTTTTTAACTTGTGATTCAAAAGCAAAAGTTAGCATTACCCTTAAAATAATAATTCATGTATAAACAACAATGTTATGAATAATACGACTAAAAATAAAAAATATTGAAACTTTTATTATACAAATTATTTGAAAAATTAATTTTTTTAGTTTTTTTACAAATGAGATAATTATTTTATAAGAGATATTATAATTTTAAAATGATTTCCTTGATTATTATCACATTTTTGAAGGGAAAAATAATTAATAAATTTTTATTATTCAATATTTAAATTTATAGTAGCTTTATATTTTACATTTTATATAATTTGTACGATATGAGAGAACAAATTTTGTTAAAGTTTATTTACTTTCTACGTAGTTGGATTAGTGGTTTTGTTTTTCATATAATTTTCACGATATGAGAAAATAAAATTTATAAAAAAATGTATTGACTCACTGCATATTTGAATCGGTAATTTTATTTTTCACATACCATATTATTTTGTACGGCATAATTTTACTCAAATGTACATCAAAAGCAATATGTATGAATGTTTTTTTGTCTAGATCTAACCCATATTATTTTGTAAGGCATAATTTTACTCAAATGTACATTGAAAACAATATGTATGAAAGTTCTTTTGACTAGATCTAACCAGTTCCGTATCACTTTAAAAATATAATAAAATCAAAATTATTATAAAAAAAATTAAATCAATTATATTTTACACTTTATTCTAATACATTTAAATTTAATTAATTTTAGTTTCATAATAATCAAATATATTTATTATACTTTTTATGATAATATATACAAATTTTATAAATAAAGTCGTGTGTATGCAAAGATTTATGAGCAAGATATAGTTTTGGACACGGTTTTTTTTTATAAATTGTAATAAGTATGACTTATTAAAAAAAAAAAAGACAAAAGTCAAGAATAATATTTGTATCATAAATACCATTTTTTTTCATTATAAAAATATTTTGATCAATCATAAATTATTTTTATATAAATATTTCTTTTTATTTTAGCATTGTTTATGAAATATTTGAAACGAGAGTAAACTTTTTTCCTTCAAAAAAAATAACTCGTTTATAAAAATATTTTAATTAATAATATATTTTTTATCTTATCTGTATAAATAAAATGAAAAATAAATTTTGACTTTTATAAATAAAAGTTGTTTGTCAAACATATCAATTGGTATTGTTATGAATCTATACCGAACAATTAAGACAATGACAGAAGAAAACATGAAAACGTGATTCTACACGCTAGTCTAAATCAATGCCTGCAAAATATTAAGAAGTTTTTTTCTTCTTTTACCATTTGGTTGAAACTATATACAACAACATATTTAAGAAACTAAGCCCCTGTTAGAAACTAGAAAAAATAATCAATATGACCTTTGTTCAAGTTATCCAAAATCCACCAGAGTTTTCCACCTTATGTAGTGAAATAAGTTACAACACTAAGAATGAAATAGCTGAAGTAATTCCCCAATGAGTAGTCAAAAGCGAAAAAGTAGTGCATAAACTTTGCATTGCATCGGGAGATCGGTCATAAAAGAACTCAAGTTGTCCTACATTTGTGAATATTTTTATTGCTCCAAATTGTTAAGTATTAACAAATGTGAGTAGTGTGGATAATAGTCACACATTGGATAGAAATGTAGTGATTTGAGCATTTATAAGTGAGAGAACTCATACACCTATCACCTTAAGGTTTTTGGTGAGTATGTGGTGTGTCTCTCACAAAGATGTTGCTCTAGAAAGAAAAAGTCTCACAATGTGCAATGCTCTCTAGTTGAAAAATCTCCCCTAACACAAATAAGAAACATTGAGGTATTTGCCATAATACACTAATCGGGACTTTTAGCCATAATACACTAATCTTATAGCCTAAAAAGGAAATAGCTTATACATATGCAGTTTAGTTATATATGGTAAGTGCTTAGTGTAAGTTTTGTGATTTTTGGATTAACTACATTTTGGTAAAACAACAAGCTGTTAGCAAGATGTTAAATTAGATGTTTTGTCATAGCAGTCAAACATCATGTTCTACATGATGTTGTAATATGTTCTAAGACATGCTATACTAGAAAATTAGGGCATGACTATTTTGATATTTTTAGTGTGGTTTTTTAGTGTGTTTTGATTCACTCGTGTGAATTTTTCATGGAAATATATTGTGGGAATTTCTGTGATGACAGATTCTGTTAGTTTTGGTAAAAAGGATTCTTGAGCCTTTCTAGAAAAGTTTGTATTTTATTCATATTATTGTGTGGGATGCTTTGCAGTGAGTTAGAACTAATTGATGTTGTTTTTGCGCTTCAAGAAGCTCAAGTCCATTAGGTTTGAAGGCTATTTAAAGAGAAGACCTAACACTATTGAGAATAAAATAACACGTGAAGAATTTGATAAATAAGGATTAGTCGTGTTTTGGTTGGTCCTTAGGGTTTAATGCTTGTTAATTGTATGTCACTCATGTATCTTCTGATACATTGAGGTTTACTTATTGTCCATTATTGATTGTCCACTCTAAAGCTTTTAAGCAAGAGTATATTGTTCTTGGTTGAAGCTTTTAAGCAAAACCGAGTACTGTCTTAGAAGTGTGTTACTTCTATTGTTTTTTGTTGTTAAATTGTCACTGGGATTGTGACTGATTAGGAAGTGAGAGGGGGGTCTCATATCTAGAGAGTTTCTAGGTAGAAGTTGCACAAGGTAGGGATTAGGCGAGAAGTTGTAAACGGGAAAGTTTAGCTTTAAACTAATACTATCATAGTGAATTTTCTTCATGCCCTGGTAGCCCCCAGATGTATGTGAGTTGCACTGAACTGGGTTAACAATTATTGGTGTTATTTTTACTTTTTTGTCATTTAAATCTCAACATTTTTATTTGTGTGTTCAAGCTATTTTGATCCTAGTGTTGTCATATTTGTCTCGACATCTATTTTTTGCGTGCCAGAATTTCAATTGGCATCAGAGCAGGTCACCCTGTTCTGTTTTTGGTTGAGCTTCATATAGTTTGTATTCTGGTACTATGGACAATGAAGGAGGAGAAAATGTTAATAAGCCTCCAGTCTTGGATGACACTAATTATGACTATTGAAAGGCACGTATGGTAGCTTTCTTAAAATCTATGGATAACAAAACTTGGAAGGTTGTCATCAAGGGTTAGGAGCACCCTGTGGTTAAAGATAAAGATGGGAAGGAGACCCTGAAGTCAGAAGAGGACTGGATCAAGGAGGAAGATGAAATTGCTCTTGGAAATTCCAAAGCCTTGAATGCCTTATTCAATGGAGTTGAAAAGAACATGTTTAGGCTAATCAACACTTGTATTGTGACTAAGAATGCTTGGGAAATTCTCAAGACAACTCATGAAGGAACATTCAAGGTAAAGATGTCTAGTCTTCGGCTACTCACTACCAAATTTGAAAATCTAAAGTTGAGGGAAGATGAGAGTATTCATGACTTTCACATGAATACTCTTGAAATAGCTAATGCCTTAAGTGCCTTGAGAGAAAAGATATCAGAAGAGAAGTTGGTGAGGAAGATTCTTAGGTTTCTCCCTAAGAAATTTGACATAAAGGTCACAACCATTGAAGAAGCCCAAAACATCAGCAATATGAGAGTTGATGAGCTAGTGGGATCACTTCAAACATTTGAATTGTCCTTGAATGATAGAATTGAAAAGAAGAACAAAAGCATTGTTTTGTATCCAATATTGAAGATAAAGAGGGACAAGCTAACATGAATACTGATGAAGGATTGTCAAATACCATTGTTTTACTTAGGAAGCAATTCAATAGAATTATAAAGAGAATGGATAGAAGAGTAGTAAGATCAAAGAATACCAGAACTGAAGAATATTATATCAAAGTAAAGGAATTCGGTGTTTTGAGTGCGAAGGTTTTGGTCACATTAGGCCAGAATGTCCCAACTATCTCAGAAAGATGAAAAAGGGGTTGTCTGTTTCTTGGTCTGATGATGATGAGTCAGAAGATGAATCCAACAAAGAGACTACTGAACCGGTTACTTCTCTTTCTGGAAGATGGGATGATGAAGTAGAAGCTTGTGATGAAAATGATCTCTGTGAAGATTTGGATGTGGACTACAAGGAAATCTACAACAGGTGTGAGGAACATCAAAAGATAGAGGAAAATCATAAAAAGGCCATAGCTGAATTGGAGAATAAGAAGAAGGAACTCTTAGGTGTTGTCTCTCATCTTCAAAGTGAGATAACTCTCCTAAATTCCAAACTCAATAATGTAACATATTCCTTAAGAAGGATGAAAAATAGTGTTGATCCAATAAAATATACCGGAAATAAAAAAGTTCATTATCACCCTGATGATAGACAAAGAAGAATGTCTGAAGAAAAGTTCTTTCCTTCTGAAAGGGAGAAGATGACCACAATGTATAACCACATGTTACAATATTCTGGCAGACATAATGAACCTCTAAATAATTACCAATCTTGTTAGAGATGTCATTACTATGGAGAGTATGGTCATATAAAGCCTTTTTGTTATAAATTGTATGGAAATCAAATGTCCTCGATCCAGTCCAAGGATAAACCAGTTAGCAAAAAGATAAGTGTCAAAGATATGGATGTTAACCTTATAGCTCACACGTCCTTAAGACCATTAACTAGAGAAATCGGGTACTTTGACAATGGATGTTCTAGACATATGACATGGGTTCAAAAGTTGTTGATGGATATTAGGTCCCTGCCCACAGGTGCTGTCAGATTTGGTGGTGGTGTTAAAGGAGAAATTAAATAAGTTGGTAAATTGATGGATGTTGGATCACCTAGATTGGAAGATGTTCTTCTTGTGAAGGGACTAATTGTTAACCTTATCAACATTAGTCAACTGTGTGATCAAGGTTTGTTAGTCATTTTCTCCAAGTCATAATGTCTAGTCAAAGATGAGAAAAATTATGTTCTAATGAAGGGTATAAGGTCTAAAGGAAATTGTTATCTTTGGAAACCTCAGATAACTGTTCACTCTTCTACATGTTCAAAAACTCAAGAGGATGAAGTGAAGTTGTGGCACCAGAAACTTGGACATCTTTATCTCAAAAGAATGAACGAAATCATATTTGTAGGAGTAATTAAAGGAATGTCAGACCTAAAGGTTGAAGAAGGGAAAGTATGTGGTGAGTGTGAAGTTAGGAAGCAAACTCTGATGTCGCACCTAATGTTGCACCACTAGACTACTTCAAGAATATCGGAACTTCTCCATGTGGGGGTTATGGGACCTATGAAGACTAAAATTCTGGGCAGAAAGAAGTATGTCTATGTGGTTCTGGATGATTTCTCAAGGTTTACATGGGTAAACTTTCTTAAAGAAAAACCAGACATCTTTGAAGTTCTTAAAGTTTTATGTCAAAGTGCTCAGAAGAAGCAAAAAAGTAGGATTGTCAAGATCAGAAGCTATCATGACAATGAGTTTGAGAATTACAAATTCACTTAATTTTGTGAGTCTGAAGACATCAGTTATAATTTTTATTCTCAGTTAGATGGAATTTTTAAGCAAAAGACCTTGGATATACAAGAATCGACTAGATTCATACTTCATGCTAAGGGCCTGCCATATCATTTTTGGGTTGAATCTATGATTATAGCTTGTTATATTCGTAATAGGGTCACTCTGAGAGAGGACACTTCAATCACTCTCTATGAGCTATGGAAAGGAAGGAAGCCTGCAGTGAAATACTTCCATGTTTTTGGAAGAAAATTCCATGTCTAGACCAACAAAGATCAAAAGGGTAAGATGGATCCCAGAAGAGATGAAGAGATATTTTTGGGTTATTTTTCAAGCAGCATAGCCTTTAGAATCTTTAACTCCAGAACTGAGATGACAATGAAATCTGTCAATGTGGTGTTTGATGATTCAGAATAAAGGATGGATGTTAAGTACAATATTGGAACATCCTTTGTGCAAACTAGTGAGGTAGAAAAAGAGGAAAGCTGTAATTTCTCCAGTATTGTGTCAGATAAAGTCACTTTAGATCTCTCTAGTAAGGATAATTTTGATCAATCCAAGGATCTCAGTGTAAGACACTCTATTAGAGAAAACATTATTGGATTTACAAAGGAAATATCAAGCTCGTGTCTTGTCTGCAAGCTTGTATCAGGAATGCGTTTTAGTCTAGAGAAGAAGATCCTGAATTGCATCATTGGAACAAGGTATGGTGATATGCATTACTCCTATAACATAAATGTTATGCTAAAAAAATATGCAAGGAAGAATGGGTGAATGATGATGGATTGTCTCTGACAAAAGGTCTGATTTCCAGGATTAACAAGAAGCAAACATGTGTTTCTTGGTGGTCTAGTGAAGTTGAGTATGGTGAAACCAGAGGAGATTGTCTTCAATTAGTGTGGATGAAACAGATACTGAAGAAACATGATAACAAGGCTAATGTTCTGATATTATACTATAAGGGTCTGAATGTTATCAACTATTTCATCTGGAGCAAGAATCCTAACAGGTACAATCAACTAATCAGGAGTCTTGTACAGGAAAGGTTGCTATTTTGAAGAGTGTAGACACTAAGGATCAGCTGACTGTTATGTTTACTAATGCTTCATATGGAAATGATCTTGAGGACATAAGTTGTTAAGTAAGAACTAACATTGTTGAAGAGTTGTAGCAATTAGAGAAATGGAGGAATGCAACACATATTGCATCTTTCCTCTATTCTCTTATGTTTGGTATTCTTAAGCAAGTAAAAATTGTTAATGAATGGAATAAAAGATCTCTACAATATAGAAGGACCAGTTTGGAGAAGATGTACTTAAAGGCTGTGATGAGGAAGTTTAGTATTAACACTCTTAAATCGTGTGATAATTTTAAGAAGTGTAGAAAGTTTTTTGATAGGGGCAAGAGATGAAAGATCATCTAAAAAGGATCTGCATTTATGCTTATATCTGTTACTTTTGTGTTTCCATCTGTCACTGTTTGTGTTTCCATCAGTGTTTATGTGTTATGCATTATATGTTTGTGTGCTTCCATTTTTGTGGGTGACTATTTATTTTTATGTACATTTACTCTGTCTTTTCTTTTTGTCAACTTTTTGCTAAAAAGGGAGAGTAAAATGTTGATTTGTTTGCTGGTTCTGATGTTAGATCAAATGTCATGACTTTATGTCATGTTTATACTACTACTTAGGATGAGTAGTTTTTCATTGTTGTTGTCTGGCTGTATATAACATTTAGGGCGAGCATGATAATTTGTTGTGTGCTTGTGTTGAAAGTTAAGATCCTCAGTTGTTGGTATGCAAGAATAGAATAACAAAATGCTTGATTCTGAGGTTGTTTGTAAGTTGGAGTATGTGTTGTTGTGTCTGGGAGAATGCATTTTTCTCTACAGTTGGTTGTGATGTTCAGGGGGAGTGTGCTTGTGTTTGGTGTTTTTGAAGTGTGGTTCTATTATATGAACTTGCATGAGTTCATGTTCGTGTGTTCTTTTTCTCTTTTTCTGGTGATTTGGGTTTTCCCCTTCAGGGGGAGTACTGGTTATGTATGACAAGGAGAGTTGTGTGCCTGTCTAATCTGTAGCTGCAAAGTTGCAGTTTGTCACTATGTCAAATAAGACCTTTAGCAGCACTTTTTTTGGCCTTTAGCAGCGGTTAAAAGCGCTGCCTAAATTGGCGCTGCTAAAGGTAAAGACAACGCTTATTTTTTATGGAAAAAGCACTGCTATAGACACCCTTTAGCAGTGCTTCCCCCACCCCTCCCCCCCCCCCCCCACCCACCCCTTTAGCAGCGCTTTTTTGAGCACTCTCTATGCCCCCCATTAGCAGCGCTTTTAATTAAAAGTGTTGTCTATTCTTCACGTTGTTGCACCCCAAAATTTGCCCTCACAATACAAGACTTTGTGTTCTAAGAAGGTTCACAAGGTTCACAAGTTCTCCAACAACTTGCATAACCTTTCCAAGTCCCACAGTGCTTTCAATACCTTTCATGAGGTTCATGAAGCCCATAGGTTGCTTCTTGAAGGTTCACAAGGTTCACAAACTTCTCAACATCTACAAGACCTTTCATGAGGTTCATGAAGTCCATAGGTTGCTTCTTGAAGGTTCACAAGGTTCACAAAGTTCACAATTGGTCAGAAGAGTTGACAATTCCCCCAGACAATGCACCTCCTAAGCAGTGCATCCAAAACTAGGGTTTTGACTTTAATCAGGCTAAATGGACTTCCAAGACTTCAAGTGAGCTTCATAACATCTTATATGTGTATAAGAACCCCCATGTCAAGTTTCAAGACTTTTCTCAAAAGTTTGCTCAGTCAGATGATCAGATAAGTCAAAAGCAGTCAATGCAGTTAAAAGGTCAAACTGAGGTCAACTGTGGTCAAAACCAAAGTCAAACTTCATGATTTTTTTTGCCAACATCAAAGAGAGGTTGGGTGAGAAATATTATCATAATAACTGTAATACCCCAAATTTTGCCCTAAGATTTGTCGTCGCATTTCATTGCATTTAATCAATTACTAACAAATTTGTGTAGTCGTTTGACTTTTTGCAGGTAAATATCATATGACATGCATTTTTTTCTAAAAAGTAAAAATGGCACAATTGGCAGGAGGACATGTGTAAGGAGTTATGAGTGTGAGAGGTTGAGAGTTCGAATCTCACCTTTGTCACTTTTTTTTGTTTTTTATTATTTTTACTCTAAATTTTTCTATCTTTCATTAAAAAAATAACAAAAATAGTTTTTTATTATTATTTAATTATTATTTTCGTATTTTAATTAAATCATTTTTTAAAATATTATTTTTTTCACTTTTTTCTAAATTATTCATAAAAATATCCAAAAAATCATAAAATAAAAAATATTGAAAAAAATTTTGTTCTTTTTATAATATTTTTTATTTTAGGAATCAATAGGATTATTAGTTTTTATTTTAAGTTTATTTTAATTATTTTAAATTATTTAAATTTTATTTTTTCTTAACTAATTATTTAGTTTGGGCTTTAAAATGGGCTTTAGGGACATTATTGACAATTTGGTGTTAACCCTAATTTGTTCCCTATATATACATGTGTTGCCTTGTTGGAAAAGAGGAGAGAAGGAAAAAAACCTAAGAGGAGTGAGTGCCGTTTGCCGTTATTTAGTTTTCTTCTTCATCCATTACTATTGTTTCTTTTTCTTCATCGTTTACCGTTATTTCTTTTCCTTCATCTATTACTGTTGTTTCTTCTTCTTCATCTTTTACCGTTATTTCTTTTTCTTCATCTATTACCGTTATTTCTTTTTCTTTATCTATTACTGTTACGTTTATATATATATAATTTTTAAATTGTTAGAGTTTATATATATAAGATTTTTGATCGAATTATGTCGATACGATGTTTGCACATTTGTGTGCATGACGCGTGACATTTGTGTTAGTTCGATCTGGTTGCGATGATCGCATTTTTGTGTGAGCAATAATACTATTTTTTGCTTAATTTCTTTTTCTTTGCGATAAATTTTGTTTCGTCCGATTTAGATCTGGTTGCGATGAGCGCATTTCTGCGTTAGCAACATTGTTGGGTTATTTGGCACATTTAAAATTCATTATTGCTTTATTATTATTATTATTATTATTATTATTATTATTATTATTATTATTATTATTATTATTATTATTATTATTATTATTATCATTATTTATTATTATTATCATTATTATCATTATTATTACCATTATTATTATTATTGTTATCATTAATTTATTAAAATTTGTTATAATATAAAAATCTGTTTTTTAAAATAAATAACATTAACATCTTTTCCAAATTAATATGAAAATCTATTATTTTTAAGAAAAACTTTTTTTTAGATAAATTTAAAATAATAACTAAATTTTTTTTTTTAAAATAATAACTAGAACCGTTATTTATTTTATTTTATTATTGTTCAATTCAAATTTCATTATCATATTGTATCTGCTCCTCTCATGTAACCTCGCGAACTTAACAATCGCTCTTTAAATTCTGCCTTTAAATTTCTGCTTGCATGGTTTAAATTATGACATTATCTCTCTGTTTGCATGATTCAATTATCTCACACGTTTACTATTATTTCTGTCACATTGCACACATCCGAAGGTTAGGTCTCACCGTTTGGCCGCCGCGTCAATAGTCCTCAAAACTTCAAACCCTTACAAACCCTAACTTTTCACAAATGTCTCGCCGTGGACAAAAATTACAAAACTACCCCTAGCTTTAGGTCAAAGAGTCGCCGCACTCATTTTAGGGTTTCCCGCCGCGGAATCCCTAACTTAACCCTAATGCACTTAACAATTTATAACATAGAGATCGGAGTTTAAGACTCCATGTAAGCGTGTCCTTAAGATGCGTTTATTCCCCTTGAGACCTTGACCACAGTCAAGAAGTCTCTAACCTCCCTTTTGAGGGGAACTACGATTACTCTGATTCCACTCCCGTAAGGATACGTAGGCACAAGATGCGATGTCTTGCCGAGTAAACTTAGAATTAACCCCCTTTATTATTTATTATTGCTTATTTATATTTTATTTATCTTTGCTATTTAATTATTTTGCTTATTATTTTGTAATTGTTTCTTGGATGTAAAGTTGTTTAATTATTTAATTATTATTATGGTTAGTAATTAGGGAGTGTAACAACATGTATGTAATATTAAAATAAATTTAGATCACTTTTAAATAAAGATAATTAAAATAAACACGTCACACACGTAAGTCGATTTTAATCGCCGTCTCACTTCCTAAGGATATCCCTCAAGTTGCCTATGAATATTGGTTAAGTGGGGTGTATAAAGCAAGTCCCTCAAAAAGAAAATCATCAAAGTCCCTTATGGTTGCCTTACGAATCGAGTCCCTTTCGAAAAATGATGATAGTCCCTCCAGTTTGCTTATTACACCCCACAATGGCCTTCAAAAATCCAATTGTCCCTCGCATGTCCCTTAACATCCAAAGTAAGGACTACCTACTCCATTATAGTAGGGATAGTCTTACTAAAGGAAAGAATGAAGAATAAGAAAGACCTTTAAACATTAGGGTGGGCTACTCCTAGATACTTGCTCACTTCAAAACTTTTTCACACCTAAACAAATTTCCAACAAAATTTTCAAACAAGTTTTTTTCACATCCATACACGGATTATTATTAAACTATTCTAAAATTTTTTGCTATTCACACACTACACTTTCAAAACAATTCAAAAGTGAGCTTAAGTACCTAAGAGCCCATGGATAACCATGGATGAAAAGGGTGCTAACACCTTCCCTTTTCATAACCTACCCCCCGGACCCAAAATATTCTCTAAGGTCTTTCCTGTTCTTTTATAACCTTTCCTTATGGATAAAATAAAAGTCGGTGGCGACTCTTGCTATCCGCAACATTGTTTAAAGTCAGTTCTCCCACCGTGTTACAGAACTGGCGACTCTGCTGGGGACCTATTTAAGAGGGGTACCCTTAGGAATTAAGATCACTTTAAATTGTTTGCCTTGTTTGCTTTATTATTATATTGTCGGGGTGCTCTTATGTGTGAAAGGTCCTAACCCGGATCTAGTGTACCTTAGGTAAATGGCAATAGACCAAGGAAACTGTACGACGTATATCGATACGGTTGATCTGGTGGCCGTAGTTAGTGCGACTTCTTGGTTGGTGCTTATATTCCTTAAGTCAAGTTGAGGATAATATTGAGGCTGCCATATGTTGTCAATGCACTAACTGACTTTTAGAACCCTAGTTAACTCATCTTGGCCTTTAGAAAGTAGTGAGGTAACCGGCTTTGGTGCAGACTGAAGTTGGTTGACACTCGATACTACGCTCATTGAGATCTTAAACTTGGAGGGTTTTGGTTGGCAAGTAAGTTGCCTTCTGAACAACCACCCTTGTGAAGGATCAATGATATTGAGATCCCTTAGAACCTGGTTACTTTTGTAGGACAGGATGAACCATCTAAGTTAGTGCATTGAAGAAGTCTCCAAGTTTAAGATCTCAATGAGCGTAGTATCGAGTGTCAATGCACTAAAGCCGGTTACCTCACTACTTTCTAAAGGCCAAGATGAGTTATTGCTGCAGCTCTACATCTGAAGAAGTCTGACATTGTTCTAGAGACGAGAAGTGGAGTTAAAGGTATTCTTGCCAAGGTATTAGTGGATAAAGCTCAAATGTTCTTGAAGGCTATGAGCTACGATGCTTTTGAGGAGATCTTAGCCTTATTGATTTATGGCTTAGTGTTGTTCCCCAATCCTGATCAGTTCATAGACGTTCATGCCATCAACATATTCCTGAGTCACAATCCAGTGCCTACCTTACTTGGAGACATCCTACATTCTCTTCACACCCGTACTACAAGGGCAAGAGGAACTTTGATGTGCTGCATACCTTTACTTTCTAGGTGGTTTATTTCTCACCTTCCTCGCTCAGTAATGAAGAATGAGCAAGGGTTCAGATGGTCCAAGAGGATCATGTCACTTTCTCACTCAGACATCCATTGGTGCTCCAGATCTATGGAGAATGTCACCATCATTGACCGTTGTGGGGAGTTTCCTAATGTGCCACTTCTAGGCATAAGAGGAGGCATCACCTACAACCCATCTCTAGCTTTACGACAGTTTGGTTACGCCCGGAGCGATGGTCCGCATGACATGTTGATTCAGGGCATTGTGTTTGATTACGACAACGATCTTCAGGGTTACCGTCAGAGATTCATCCGAGCTTGGGGAAAGGTAAACAGGATTGACAGCAAGACACTGGAGCCTAAGTACACTATTCCTATGGAGGCTTATCTCAGTTGGGTACGATCTCGTGCTCAGACACTCATGATGCCATATCCTGCCGTCCTACCAGTTACCATGGAACCTGTTGCTGAAGGAGACACAGCTTATACCATCCTTCACCCAGACATGCCTACTGATATGGAAGACTTGCAGAGATCATGGATCCAACTGAAAGAGCAAAGGGATACTTTCGAGGCTCATTACAAAGCAAGCCAAGCAAGGGTCCTAGAGCTAATAAAGCTACTTCATGAGGAACGAAACCTCAACTCATACCTCAACACAAAGAGGAAACGTCCATGGGAGACTTAAAACCCCATCTTTTGTACTTATTTCGTTTTCATTTTTTGTAAGCCTAAAAGGCAAAACAAGTTATTACTAATAAAAAGTTACTTTCTTGTTTGTTTAAGCAAATTTAAATCCTGCGGTCCTTGAAAACATTGCATATGCATTCCCATATCATTGCATCACAGGTTTATAATTGTGCACAGGTTTCTCATCTTCTCGCTGTTTATTTCAGCAATGGCTCTTGAACAATCAGTTAAGGATCTCCAGGCACAGAATGCATAGTTCCAAGAGTTGATCCTGAACCTATCCAAGGGGCAGGATGAATTGAAGACACTGCTGGCCAAGAAGACTAAGAAGGCTAGAAGGTCTGCTGGGTTGCTCAACATGGGAAGAAGGTTCAAAGGTCCTGTCAAGACCAAGGAACATGTTGAAGACTATGAATCTGAAGAATCTGAGCAGGAGAGAGGCAGTCTCCACAACACTATGGGGGACTCTGATTCTGAGGCTAACTACTACCATGAGCCTAACGAAGACAAATTCAAGATGCTGGTGGATAGAATGGATGCTATGGAATTACAGAAATCATCTGGGCTGGATTTTGAGGATTTGAGCTTGATATCTGGGGTGGTCATACCCATTGGGTTCAAAGTTCCTACATTTGTTGTCTATGATGGGGTCTCTTGTCCCAAATTGCATCTGAGGTCTTATGTCAGAAGAATGCAACCCCACACTGCTGATAAAAAGTTGTGGATCCATTTCTTTCAAGAGAGTTTATCTGGAGCTCAGCTAGAGTGGTATTATCAGTTGGAGAGTGTCAACATCAGAGATTGGAATGACCTTGCTGAAGCTTTCTACAAGCAGTATCAATACAATGCTAACTTAGCCCCCACTCGCATGCAGCTTCAAAGCATGTCTATGGGTGCCAAAGAAAGCTTTAAGGAGTATGCTCAGAAGTGGAGAGACTTAGCTGGAAGAGTTCAACCCCCTTTGACTGATAGGGAGTTGGTTGATATGTTCATGTGTACGCTGAATGGTCCGTTTTACAGTCATCTCATTGGAAGCTCATCATCTGGCTTCACTGAGTTGATCATGACAGGAGAGCGAGTAGAGAATGGTATCAAGAGTGGTAAGATCCAAGTGGGCACTTCTTCATCAGGTGTTGCAAAGAAGCCTCCCACTGGGAAGAGAGAATCTAATGCTGTGTATGGTCAGCCTGATCGTAACAGAAGGCATCAGTCTGTTAGTGCAGTTCATATTTCAAATCCAACTCCTGCAACAACAGAGCAGCCTCAAGGCAACCAACAGAGGGCTAGAAGACAGTTCACGAAGATCAACATGTCAATGGCTCAGGCATTGCAACACTTGTTGAAAGCTGAACTTATTACCCTGAGGGAGGCCCCTCAGAATCCCAATGTTACCTCTCCCAAGTACAATCCCAATGCACGATGTGCATATCATTCAAACTGTCCAGGACATGATACTAATAACTGCTGGGTCTTGAAGAACAAAATTCAAGATATGATTGATGCTGGAGAAATTGAGTTTGATCCACCAGGTACTCCAAATGTGATTACAGCTCCAATGCCAAATCACGAGAAGACTGTCAACGCCATTGATGAAGATATTGATGAAGATCTGCATGTCTATTCGGTTATGGAGTTGAGCACACCATTGTCTGTTATCAAAAAGAGGTTAGTACAAGCTGGGATCTTTCCAGGTTGTCGTGAAGATTGTTTGTATTGTACCTATAAGCCGGATAGTTGCTTCATTTTGAGAGATGGGATTCAACGTCTCATGGATAAGTATACTATAGTGTTTGAAAGAAGACCAGCATCTGTAGAAAGTATGGTAGATCATCTGACTCAGGGTAAGAAGATTGAAGAGGTTGATATGGTTGACAAAGTACCACTAAGAATCACTTCAAAGGGTCCCATTAAAATCACTCATCAGGGCCCAATCAAGATTACTGCTGAAGGTCCTGTGAAAGTTGTCACTGAAGCCAGAGTAGCTCCTCTGATCATTACCACTCCTGGTCCTATTCCTTATACATCTGACAAAGCTGTGCCTTGGCACTATGGGTCTGATGTTTACATCCATGGTGTCAAACAGGAGCCTTTACCTGATATGCCTGTTGACATTGATAATATTGTCGGATCTAGCAAGATCACTCGTAGTGGAAGAGTCTTCTCTCCTCCAGTTGCTTCTAAGAGTGCAGTTACTCCTGCTGTTACTTCCACCACTGACGCTCGGGGCAAGGGTCCTGTTATTGAGCCTGTATCTACTGATGTGCCAGCTGCTGATGACCTCTCTAAGCAGATGGAAGAAGTATTGAAAATCATTCGCAAGAGTGATTATGATATTGTTGATCAGCTGGGGCATACTCCCTCAAAGATTTCTATGCTCTCCCTGTTATTATGTTCTGAGGCTCATGCCAAGTCATTGATCAAGTTTCTAAAGATGGCTCATGTACCCAGTGCAATTTCTGTGGACCAGTTTGAGAATTGTGTTGCTCACCTGACCTATGACAACGGGTTAGGATTTTCTGATGCTGACTTGACCCCTGCCAAGAGGGATCATAACAGGGCCTTGCATATTTCAATTGAATGCAGGGGCACTACCCTGTCTCATGTGCTGATAGACAATGGTTCCTCTCTGAATGTGTTGCCTAAGGAAGTCCTGAACAAGCTGAGTCCTGAAGATACGGTATTGAAGCCCAGTAATATTGTGGTAAAGGCTTTTGATGGTTCTAGAAGAGTAGTGCATGGGGAAATTGATCTTCCAATCAAGGTTGGTTCTCAGGTGTTCACTGCTACATTCTATGTGATGGATATTCGTCCTTCGTACTCATGTCTGCTTGGTCGTCCCTGGATCCATGGGGCAGGTGCTGTGACCTCCACATTACATCAAAAGTGGAGATATCCGGTGAATGGAAAAGTTGTTACTGTCTTTGGAGAGGAAGAATACTTTGTCAGCCATGTAAACACTTTCAAGTATCTGGAAGTAGAAGGTGAATACATTGAAACTCCATGTCAGTCATTTGAAGTGGTTCCCTGGGCTGTTAAGGATTGTGTGACTCCTCCTGCTGTGAAGAAGGTTCCTGTGGTCATCAGAAACCCTCCAACAATGGCAATGGCCTCCCTCAATGATGCAAAAGCTGTGGTGGAAGAAGGTGGTTGTACTATTTGGGGTCAGCTTCCTGATATTCCATACAAGTCTGACAAGTTTGGTTTGGGTTTCACTGCAGAGTCCCAGAAGGCTGTTCGTCGTGCTCGTGCTGTTCGTATCACCAATCAAGGGGTTATCAATGTTGTGGGAGATCAAGATGAAGACTACAACTTGGAGGCCTGGATTTTTCCTACTGTGGGTGCTGGACTCAATAATTGGAAAGCTGAAGATGTTATCCCTATCTCCTTTAGTCAGGAGTAAATACTATTACTGTGTTATGTTTTTAAATTTATAATTTCTGGAACAATTAAAACTTTCAAGCCATGTGCCTTACCCGGGGCACAATGGTGTGCTTGTTACGGGTTGTCATTTCATTTGCATACATCATTCAATAAAATCAGTGGACGTGTCGTTTTCGTAAATATTGTGTTCCTTGTCTTTCTTTTTCTTTTATTTTTGCTTTATCAGCTATGTGTTCTTACACACACCCACGTCACTAAAATGCAGATCCTCATCCACTCTGGATCCAGTTGATAACAGTTCTACTATTGCCAGTTACAATTTCGAGAATCCGATCTATCAAACTGAAGACGGAAACGAGGACGATTGTGAAATACCTGTGGAGCTTGCTAGGTTGTTACAACAAGAAGAGAAAGCTATACAGCCACATGAAGAGCCAGTCGAAGTTGTGAATCTGGGAACTGAAGAAAACAGAAAAGAGGTCAAAATAGGGGCTGATTTAGAGGACAGTGTCAAGAGCAGGTTGATCCAGATGCTACGTGACTATGTGGAGATCTTTGCTTGGTCTTATGAAGATATGCCAGGGTTGGATACAGACATTGTGGTTCACCGTTTGTCAGTGAAAGAAGATTGTCGTCCAAAGAAGCAGAAGGTTCGTCGTATGCGTCCTGAAATGTCAGAAAAGATCAAAGCAGAGGTAATGAAACAGTTCAATGCAGGGTTCTTGGCCGTAACTTCTTATCCTCAGTGGGTTGCAAATGTGGTACCAGTTCCTAAGAAAGATGGTAAGGTACGTATGTGTGTAGACTACAGAGATCTGAACAAGGCTAGCCCTAAAGATGACTTTCCACTTCCTCATATTGATATTCTGGTAGACAACACTGCTCAGCATAAGGTATTCTCTTTTATGGATGGTTTCTCTGGTTACAATCAAATCAAGATGGCACCTGAAGATATGGAGAAGACTACATTTGTGACACAGTGGGGCACCTTTTGCTATAAGGTAATGCCATTTGGTTTGAAGAATGCAGGGGCAACATATCAGCGTGCTATGGTGGCTTTGTTTCATGATATGATTCATCATGAGATAGAGGTATATGTGGATGATATGATAGCCAGGTCTCAGAATGAAGAACAACATCTTGATCATCTGCACAAGTTGTTTGAGAGGTTGAAGAAATACAGGTTGAGATTAAATCCAAACAAGTGTACTTTTGGAGTTAGATCTGGAAAGCTCCTGGGTTTCATTGTCAGTGGAAAAGGTATTGAAGTGGATCCTGCAAAAGTGAAAGCTATACGAGAGATGCCAGCTCCCCGTACTGAGAAGGAGGTTAGAGGTTTCTTGGGACGATTGAACTACATTGCAAGATTTATTTCCCAATTAACTACCATCTGTGAGCCAATCTTCAAGTTGTTGAAGAAAGATCAGGTGATGGAATGGAATGATGAGTGCCAGACTGCCTTTAATGAAATCAAGAGATATTTGCTAGAACCTCCAATTTTAATGCCACCAGTTGATGGAAGACCCTTGATTATGTATTTAACAGTATTAGACAACTCAATGGGGTGTGTATTGGGGCAACATGACGAGTGTGGTCGAAAAGAGCAGGCAATATACTACCTTAGCAAAAAGTTTACCGACTGTGAAACAAGATACTCACTGCTCGAGAAAACTTGCTGCGCTTTGGCATGGGCTGCTCGCCGACTAAGACAGTATATGTTGACCCATACTACCTTGTTGATTTCGAAGATGGATCCAATCAAGTACATATTTGAGAAACCTGCTCTCCGGAAGAATTGCAAGATGGCAAATGATCTTGACGGAATATGATATACAGTATACTACTCAGAAGGCCATTAAGGGGAGTGTTGTTGCTGATCATTTGGCTCATCAAGCAGTAGATGATTACCAGTCAATGAATTTTGAGTTCCCTGATGAAGACATTATGTCTGTTACCAAAGAACCTGGACAATATGACGGACCTGAACAAGGATCCCGATGGACTATGGTTTTTGATGGTGCCTCCAATGCACATGGTAATGGTGTTGGTGTTGTGATTAGTTCCCCTGAAGGTTGTCATACCCCGATTACTGCCAGACTTTGTTTCTATTGTACCAATAACATGGCTGAGTATGAGGCATGTATCATGGGTATGCAAGTTGCTATTGATATGAAGATTCAGTTCCTTGAGGTGTATGGAGATTCAGCTCTGGTAGTAAGTCAGATTAAAGGAGATTGGGATACAAAGCATGATAATCTCATTCCTTACAGAGAACATGTGTTGTCTTTGATCCCACATTTCAAAGAGATTACTTTTGGACATATTCCACGAAGAGAGAATCAGTTGGCAGACGCATTGGCCACCATGGCATCTATGTTTGAGATAAGCTGGGATGATGAAGCTCTCAAGATTACCATTGATAGATTTGAGAAGCCTGCATACTGCAATGAGATTGACACTGAAGGGGCAAGTGGACTCCAACATATGAGGGACCATTTGTAGTCAAGACAGTGTTCTCAGGAGGTGCCATGATACTGACTACAATGGATGGTGAAGACTTCCCACAACCTGTAAACGCAGACATAGTTAAAAAATACTACGCATAAAAAGAGACCCGCTAGGTTGACAGGCCTAGGCAAAAATAAGGGCATCCCGGCAAACCAAAAGGGTTTGGGCAAAAATTAGGGATATATATATAAAAAGATGTACACCCGGCAAGTCGAAAACCTGAAAAGGCGGCTTGGGCAAAAAAGGGTATCCCGGTGGATTGAAAACCTGAAAGGGCAATCCAGGCAAAAGTTAGGGATTAAAGCGTATGACTATGTCTCGTTTGGATCACTCATGAAACTGCAACCAGTTGTACTACTTACTCAAGCTCAAACAGATAAAGCTCAATCCAATCGTTTCCGTCTCAACAGCAAGAAGATGAGATACTTGAGTGGCAATAGTAGAATTGAAACTCAATAGGATTATTTCCCACATAGCTGATTCTTTTTGTAAAACTTCATGACAAAATTCTCTTACTAGGGTTTATGTCTCCTTGTACAAACTTACCCGTGTATGGGTCACTTTTGATATAAATAAATTCCATCTTTTGAATCCAGATTTACTTTTACCCTATTTACATAAGCGAAACGTCCATTGGTTGTGTTTGAATGTATGTATGCCTTTGAATATGATTGATGTTTACCAGAAATGCATGTATGCTTTTAATATGATTGATGTTTACCAGAAATGCATGAAAATGCAGTAATAGTATTTACTAAGGACGAACGAGGGAAGGATTTCAACGAAGCCTCGCCGGTTCATCTTTACAAGGCAGTTACAAACCATCAGTAGGACTAATCCATTTTCACAAAGTCTAATCTCCCCTGGAATTTATATCCATCTCTTTTATCCTCATACGGATATACGGGAAATTACTTTCCAATAAGGGCACGATGAACGAAGACGGGATGTTATACTTATCCTACTATCAAACGAAAACGAAGGTTATCTATACCCTACTATCCCCAACAACGGGAGGTTATCTATACCTTGTTATCCCCAACAACGGGAGGTTATCTATACCTTGTTATCCCCAGCAGACGGAGGGTTATATATTCTTCAACAACGAATCAGGATTTATTTTCCTTGGCCAGCAGTTGTTATACAAGGATATCCAGACACTTCCAGCAGTGTCATATCATACATACATCATTTACATCATACCATAACATATATGTCTATAGTACATTACCTAAGTGTATCATGTCATACATGCATACATAAAGCATAAACTAATGTTGTTATACAGAATGCTACCTTGTTTTCAGGTTAATTATCCAACAAACAAGCTTATGATCTTTGGGACTGCTTTATTGTAACCTCAGGGTTACTTTATCCTCCTGAGGAGCTTCTTATTACTTTGGGACTGCTTTATTGTAACCTCAGGGTTATTTTATCCTCCTGATAGCCTCTCATGACTTCAAGACTGCTTTAGAGCTACTGATTGCTCTATCCTCCTGAAATCATCCTATTACTTCAAGACTGCTTTAGAGCTATTCATTGCTCTATCCTCATGAGGTCATATTACTACTTCAAGACTGCTTTAGAGCTATTCATTGCTCTATCCTCCTGAAGCCATCTAATTATTTCAAGACTGCTTTAGAGTTATCCATTGCTCTATCCTCCTGAAATTACATTATTATTTCAAGACTGCTTTAGAGCTATTGATTGCTCTATCCTCCTGAAATCATTACTTCAAGACTGCTTTAGAGCTATTGATTGCTCTATCCTCCTGAAGACATATCACATTATTATTTCAAGACTGCTTTAGAGCCATTCATTGTTCTATCCTCCTGAAATCATATCATTGCTTCAAGACTGCTTTAGGGTTATCACTATTGATTGCTCTATCCTCATGAAGACATGCTGCTACATCATTATTATTCCAGACTCCAGACAGCTTTCATCATACACCCATATTTTGAACTGCTCCCCCCTAGTGGCATCTTTAAGCCCACTCAATCATATTCAACTAGCCATCTGTACCACTCTAAGGCACTGGTGAGTGCAAATTTTTGGGCTTTTGTGTTCAATCCCCTTCAACCTTCCAGGTTACGACTGGCAAATATACCAATCTAACCCCTCAGGTTTCAGAAAATTGAACAGGGGCAGCTGTTGCACCCCAAAATTTGCCCTCACAATACAAGACTTTGTGTTCTAAGAAGGTTCACAAGGTTCACAAGTTCTCCAACAACTTGCATAACCTTTCCAAGTCCCACAGTGCTTTCAATACCTTTCATGAGGTTCATGAAGCCCATAGGTTGCTTCTTGAAGGTTCACAAGGTTCACAAACTTCTCAACATCTACAAGACCTTTCATGAGGTTCATGAAGTCCATAGGTTGCTTCTTGAAGGTTCACAAGGTTCACAAAGTTCACAATTGGTCAGAAGAGTTGACAATTCCCCCAGACAATGCACCTCCTAAGCAGTGCATCCAAAACTAGGGTTTTGACTTTAATCAGGCTAAATGGACTTCCAAGACTTCAAGTGAGCTTCATAACATCTTATATGTGTATAAGAACCCCCATGTCAAGTTTCAAGACTTTTCTCAAAAGTTTGCTCAGTCAGATGATCAGATAAGTCAAAAGCAGTCAATGCAGTTAAAAGGTCAAACTGAGGTCAACTGTGGTCAAAACCAAAGTCAAACTTCATGATTTTTTTTGCCAACATCAAAGAGAGGTTGGGTGAGAAATATTATCATAATAACTGTAATACCCCAAATTTTGCCCTAAGATTTGTCGTCGCATTTCATTGCATTTAATCAATTACTAACAAATTTGTGTAGTCGTTTGACTTTTTGCAGGTAAATATCATATGGCATGCATTTTTTTCTAAAAAGTAAAAATGGCACAATTGGCAGGAGGACATGTGTAAGGAGTTATGAGTGTGAGAGGTTGAGAGTTCGAATCTCACCTTTGTCACTTTTTTTTGTTTTTTATTATTTTTACTCTAAATTTTTCTATCTTTCATTAAAAAAATAACAAAAATAGTTTTTTATTATTATTTAATTATTATTTTCGTATTTTAATTAAATCATTTTTTAAAATATTATTTTTTTCACTTTTTTCTAAATTATTCATAAAAATATCCAAAAAATCATAAAATAAAAAATATTGAAAAAAATTTTGTTCTTTTTATAATATTTTTTATTTTAGGAATCAATAGGATTATTAGTTTTTATTTTAAGTTTATTTTAATTATTTTAAATTATTTAAATTTTATTTTTTCTTAACTAATTATTTAGTTTGGGCTTTAAAATGGGCTTTAGGGACATTATTGACAATTTGGTGTTAACCCTAATTTGTTCCCTATATATACATGTGTTGCCTTGTTGGAAAAGAGGAGAGAAGGAAAAAAACCTAAGAGGAGTGAGTGCCGTTTGCCGTTATTTAGTTTTCTTCTTCATCCATTACTATTGTTTCTTTTTCTTCATCGTTTACCGTTATTTCTTTTCCTTCATCTATTACTGTTGTTTCTTCTTCTTCATCTTTTACCGTTATTTCTTTTTCTTCATCTATTACCGTTATTTCTTTTTCTTTATCTATTACTGTTACGTTTATATATATATAATTTTTAAATTGTTAGAGTTTATATATATACGATTTTTGATCGAATTATGTCGATACGATGTTTGCACATTTGTGTGCATGACGCGTGACATTTGTGTTAGTTCGATCTGGTTGCGATGATCGCATTTTTGTGTGAGCAATAATACTATTTTTTGCTTAATTTCTTTTTCTTTGCGATAAATTTTGTTTCGTCCGATTTAGATCTGGTTGCGATGAGCGCATTTCTGCGTTAGCAACATTGTTGGGTTATTTGGCACATTTAAAATTCATTATTGCTTTATTATTATTATTATTATTATTATTATTATTATTATTATTATTATCATTATTTATTATTATTATCATTATTATCATTATTATTACCATTATTATTATTATTGTTATCATTAATTTATTAAAATTTGTTATAATATAAAAATCTGTTTTTTAAAATAAATAACATTAACATCTTTTCCAAATTAATATGAAAACCTATTATTTTTAAGAAAAACTTTTTTTTAGATAAATTTAAAATAATAACTAAAATTTTTTTTTTTAAAATAATAACTAGAACCGTTATTTATTTTATTTTATTATTGTTCAATTCAAATTTCATTATCATATTGTATCTGCTCCTCTCATGTAACCTCGCGAACTTAACAATCGCTCTTTAAATTCTGCCTTTAAATTTCTGCTTGCATGGTTTAAATTATGACATTATCTCTCTGTTTGCATGATTCAATTATCTCACGCGTTTACTATTATTTCTGTCACATTGCACACATCCGAAGGTTAGGTCTCACCGTTTGGCCGCCGCGCCAATAGTCCTCAAAACTTCAAACCCTTACAAACCCTAACTTTTCACAAATGTCTCGCCGTGGACAAAAATTACAAAACTACCCCTAGCTTTAGGTCAAAGAGTCGCCGCACTCATTTTAGGGTTTCCCGCCGCGGAATCCCTAACTTAACCCTAATGCACTTAACAATTTATAACATAGAGATCGGAGTTTAAGACTCCATGTAAGCGTGTCCTTAAGATGCGTTTATTCCCCTTGAGACCTTGACCACAGTCAAGAAGTCTCTAACCTCCCTTTTGAGGGGAACTACGATTACTCTGATTCCACTCCCGTAAGGATACGTAGGCACAAGATGCGATGTCTTGCCGAGTAAACTTAGAATTAACCCCCTTTATTATTTATTATTGCTTATTTATATTTTATTTATCTTTGCTATTTAATTATTTTGCTTATTATTTTGTAATTGTTTCTTGGATGTAAAGTTGTTTAATTATTTAATTATTATTATGGTTAGTAATTAGGGAGTGTAACAACATGTATGTAATATTAAAATAAATTTAGATCACTTTTAAATAAAGATAATTAAAATAAACACGTCACACACGTAAGTCGATTTTAATCGCCGTCTCACTTCCTAAGGATATCCCTCAAGTTGCCTATGAATATTGGTTAAGTGGGTGTATAAAGCAAGTCCCTCAAAAAGAAAATCATCAAAGTCCCTTATGGTTGCCTTACGAATCGAGTCCCTTTCGAAAAATGATGATAGTCCCTCCAGTTTGCTTATTACACCCCACAATGGCCTTCAAAAATCCAATTGTCCCTCGCATGTCCCTTAACATCCAAAGTAAGGACTACCTACTCCATTATAGTAGGAATAGTCTTACTAAAGGAAAGAATGAAGAATAAGAAAGACCTTTAAACATTAGGGTGGGCTACTCCTAGATACTTGCTCACTTCAAAACTTTTTCACACCTAAACAAATTTCCAACAAAATTTTCAAACAAGTTTTTTTCACATCCATACACGGATTATTATTAAACTATTCTAAAATTTTTTGCTATTCACACACTACACTTTCAAAACAATTCAAAAGTGAGCTTAAGTACCTAAGAGCCCATGGATAACCATGGATGAAAAGGGTGCTAACACCTTCCCTTTTCATAACCTACCCCCCGGACCCAAAATATTCTCTAAGGTCTTTCCTGTTCTTTTATAACCTTTCCTTATGGATAAAATAAAAGTCGGTGGCGACTCTTGCTATCCGCAACATTGTTTAAAGTCAGTTCTCCCACCGTGTTACACACGTTTTTAAATTTTTTTTTAAATAATCACTTTTTTTTAAAAAAAAATCGATAAAACTGCTTATAACAGTTACATTCACCTGCTTATAATTCAGGCCTTTAATTCAACACTTTGGCGTTATATGTACATTATAATTCAACACTTTGGCCTTATATAATTATTGTAATTCAACACTTTGACCATAATCATTGTAATTCACATAAACCTGCTTATATATAATTCAACACAAGCCGATCCTCAGAACAACTTCATAAATACAGTCAATTTACATATAATTACAAAACCGATAACTTTACAAATACATACGACTTTTAGAAATATTATTATCCTGCATCAATATTTGACGATACATATACCTTATACAATTCTCAACTCAAGAATGTATTGACACCATTCCTCCTTAATTTCTTCCAATCCTGCTTTCGAGTAAGTACCACACTTAAATTCATCAAAGTACTACATAATATAACAGAACATGCACGATTTAGTTTTAAAACTAATTACTCAGATGAAATATCGGTTAATTATTAAAATAAATCATATAACTCATGAATTGATTCATACCATGATTGGAATATCTATTTGACTCGAGTGAGTAATTTCCTTCATAAAGCGCAATACAAAATATCCGCAATCAATCCCATTGCGCTGACGAGGACACTGTAAATGGAAAAAACAAACGATCATTTATCAGGATATATAGTTTAAATAGTTTTATCAAGTAGAATCACTATAACAGTCAAAAATGTGAAAATATACCTGCACTCTGATTCAGCTAATGTTGTTAGCCTTCCTTTTTAGCACTGTTGCTTCTCTTTGCGATCGAAATATTTGTATAACTAACATAATATAAACGAATATTTAGAATAATCTCACATAATAAATAAAGATAATTATTCAGAACAGTATATCTCATCACTTACATATCAACCATAGTCTTCATATCGGGATATTTTGTTTGATCACCATTCAATGAATCCAGATAATACACTATTTCTTTCATCGGATTAATCGCGACCAACAACCAGTGTCCACTGTAAAATAAGACAAAAGTTTAGACGAAAATGTTATATAGAATGGCAAAAGAACGAATAATTATAATAAATGAATTTAGAATGAAATCTAACCCATGACCAATATTATATGGCAAAAAGTACAACTTCTCTGTATCTGCGGCCATAAATGATTTGACTATGTAATCTCTTACTACATCTGGAGTGTGATTGATTGACCGTGCGTTGATACATCTAGCAGATAAGAATGCGAATCTTGAAGTCAAATCGTGCGGGACCAACATCTTGTCATACAATAACCTTAAATAAAAATATAATCAACATTAAAATATTCATTTAAATGAGCAAATAAATTGTTCAATTATTTAATTAAAATTGATCGGAGTACTACCTGATGTATGAATGCATAACACCCATGCCCAATTCAGAATGTTGGAAAATCTGGTCTAAATCCTCCTTGGCAATTGTTTCGGCATATTCAAAATCGAAAATACCTTCCTGCATAGGTATTTGACGGATGCCACCCTCAGCCACATTTGTTGTTCCTACATATGTTTCAAGGCACAACCTAAATCGAGGAAGAAGTGCTTTTTTTGGCTCGGCCTTTTTTCTGTTGGGCACCTTGCTAGATTCAGGCATCTTACCCTTGCTGACTTGTTGCAACTGTTGATCATGAACCTAAAAGTCATATAAATTCAGTAATTAATGTATAATAAGATCATCATGTAACTGTAATAGTACCTGTTTTTTTGATGCAGCTGAATCGGTTTCCCCCACAATAATTCTCTTATCTTTTGATTTGGATTTTGTAGGAGTCTATGATCATCATGTAAATAAGTAAATGTAAATGTAATAATAACTTTTATGTATGGGTCGTAAAACATTTGAATACTTCATAATGGTGTTCAACCTACCTCATCATCTATGAAAATGAGATTTGACGGCCATGCAACATACGACCCTATTGCGTCTCCCACCATTGTTGCGTCCGAAACATCATCTGGTATAGGCAACAACGCACCCCCCTCTAAAGAAAAATCAACCGATACTTTCAAAAATCCAGTAGGGAGCGGTTTATGGTGAAGTAAGTCTCCCAAAGTGTTATGCACTTTTCCCTTGCCAACCATGCGATAAGTTGGTGATGATAAATATAGCCGACAAGGTGAAATGCCCTAAACAAATAATGAATATGATTAATGTGTCAATTAAGAAAATTGTGCTAAATTAATTTCAATGTAATATATACAATTACCTCTGGAAACTTCTGCGGACAATTGATACTATCTTTTTCGCTAGTATCTTTACACTCTGGACTACGCCTTTCTGACATGTATCTCTCTTTGTCCTTCTGTAATTCACGAATCTGAGCTTTCAATTCCTCCAACGTCTCCATCAATTCTTTATTGCTAGGATTTTTATTCTTTGGCTGCTTATACAGTTTTGATGGAGTGACACCAAATCTCTTACCCCTCACACGCCTAAAATACTCATGAATATTTAACACTCGACTCAGTAAGCTCCTGCAATCATTGTCCTGAGCTGCAGTTATAGTCTGGGATAAAGTCTCCTGAAATATAGACAAAAGCATATATAAATATATTATACACTTTTGAGTTACTGACAAAACTAATGTTGTACTTACACATTGTTCAAATACTTGTTGAACTTCTTCCTGAACGACTCCATCTTTTCCCACATGGGCAGTCTTCCATAAAACATCATCAACATTAAATCCTTCTTGGAAACGATCAAAATTAACAGACATAAACAATTCATTTACTTTCATCAACAACAATAACATCAATAACATCAACAACAATAATTCATTTACTTTAATTCAAGTTTCCATCAACAACAATAACATTAACATATATACGAAATTAATTCATTTGTTTTCATCAACAATATCAACAACAATATCATTAGAATCAAAACTAACAACAACAATAACAACAACAACATTAACATTATTTTGTTTCCATCAACAACAACACTAACAACAACAACATTCCATTTTAACATCAACTACAACATTCCATTTTAACATCAACAACAACACTAACAACAACAACATTCCATTTTCACAACTAATATTTCACTAACCTCTAATTTAATTTAATTGCATCCTAACAACTAACTTTACTAGAATTACTAATATTTCATTAACATTATTGTTTGTTTTATTTGTGATTGTTTAATTATCTTTATTGCTTTTATTTTCCATTAGCTAGAAAAAGTAATTAATTGAATAATAGATAAAATACAACAAAAAAACATAAAAGCAATTCTTTTTTAAAAAACAAAAAATAATAAATACTCGATCCAACGTCGAGACACTTTTTCTCAAGTTAAAACTAACGAGCTCATTTTATTTTCGTGCTTATGCTTATTTCTTTGATTGGGTTTACTTATAACCTTTTCATTTCATCCTCATCCGACAAAATATACCTCGTTCCCATTAAGTGTAATAATTTTATCGCTTTCATCTTGATTGTATTTTAATGTTTTATCCATCTCTCACTTGCACTCTCAAACCATTTTCATACAAATTATCGATTCAATATCGAGCCCCTTTTCAAAACACCTTTGTAAGTCGATTGTTTCTATGATCATCATCAACCAAACCCAAAACATTCTTGATTCATATATCAAGTCATACCCTAACTTGTAAGTCGACTGCTTTTTAGTATCGTAGTCAACCTCATGCACACAGTTGCACTTTTTCTTTGGTTGTGGTTTCATTTACTAGGAGAACCCTTAGGGACTAGAAATCGACCTAACTTTTTCTCAAACCCTTGATCCATCGTCAAGCGGTTACTTCCCTCATAAGTCGGTTGCCTTTTGTAATCATTATCATGCAAATTCAAATGTCGATCTTTTATCGAGTATTTCTTTTCTTAAAACTAAAATCTCTTTCTTTTCTCAAAAATACAAAAATACTTTAATCATATTTCTAATTTGTTTCAGAAACCTTAATAAAAACATTTACCTCCCTTTCAACCTAACCTTAGGTGTAGAGTTTCTTACCTCTTGTAGGTGTTCTTCCATAGACACTTACCTCTCCCCCCTGGAACCTTGCCATAGTCAAGAGTTCCTCACTCTTATTGAGGGGAACTACGAATGCTTTGATTCCATTCCCGTCAGGATACCTAGGCACGAGATACGATGTCTTGGCGAGCATACTTAGAAATAACATCTTAGGTCTCCCTTTACCTTTTCACCCTTTAGCAGACAAATAACAAATAACACAATAAAACAAGAGGTTCCTGTAAAGTACTACAGATACTTAGGATGCTAGCACCTTCTTGTTGCACCCCAAAATTTGCCTTCCCTTTTCTAGCCCTAACTGGATTTTGCTTTGCGTTCATCTGCATCATCATCAGGTTGTAATTCATGATCATAATTTACATGGGATCAGGAGTTTCTGTGAATCAAACCCTCAGGTATCTGGCTTAATCTCTTCAAGAATTTTTTCAGATATCAAGAGTCAAAGATTTTCACCATTAGCCTTTCATGTCCTACTTTCATCATATCATACACCGTTATATTACATATCGAGCATGTGGGTTCACAAGGTTCATCATTGAAGGTTGGGTTCAAGTTGGAAAGTCTACTCATTCAGATTCCTTCAAGGAGAAATTACTTGAAGAATATTAGGATATTCAAGATTAATATTCCTAATGAACATGAAGTGCAAGGCTTAATTCAAGATTTCTTCATCCAACTTTGTTTCAAATTCTATGTTCAAGTGGAATTCAAAATATCACAAGTTCACAATTCAAGACTTCATTCATTTCAATGGCGTAAGGGAGATCCATCATTCCAAATTCAAGATTCATGAATTCAAGATTAGATTCAAAAATATTACAAAGGGAAATGTCATGACATTGCAAGAATATCACATTTGTTACAAAGTTTCTAACTCTAAGTAATGCTTAGAAGTTTAAGCTATTTCTAATCTTAATTCAAGTTTCTAACCAACTTCATGCTATGGTACCCTTCATGCCCCATCAAGTCCACATGTTCCTCATTATGCTTACAAACATCCAAGGAAAATAATTAAGATTCAACTTAGCATTGAAACATTTCAAGATCAAGACTATGCATGCTTAATCATGGGTAATTTTAATCTAAAACAGTCCCATGCAAGAAGTGACAAATTGCCTTATAACCAAACAATTCATGTCACAAAACCAAGGGAATGAACTCATGGTGATGCATCTACATATCAAATATCAGAATTTTAAAAATGCTGTCAAAAGTAGAAACTTGGACCACAAGGGCAGTCCAAGCACAAGTAAACAAATGGGTTCAAGATTTGAGAGCAATACAAAGTGCAGCAGAAAAAAGACAGCTTAGGCAAGTGTAGCAGCAAAAATACAGAAAAGTAGGATTCATGAAAATGGAAATAAAGAGAGTGACATCAAGAAAATGGTAAGAGGCATTTCTCAATGAAAATCTGAAGTTTTGAAACAAGTGAAAACCCTAACGTGCTGAGTTTTAAAAGGAGAGGGAGAACATTGACTAAAAGAGGGAGAGGGTGAGAGTAAGAGGCATTGAAAAAAATCAGAAAAAAAAGGAGATTGAAAAAAGAGAAAGAAAAAAAATATTGAGAGAACAAGAGTGATAGAAAACCAGAAGAAGGAGGTGAACCATAGAGCACAACCAACAAAAGTCATTGGTGATTAGAAGGAGAATAATAGCTCTTAGGTATCTTTTCTTTCAAACTCTTATCTCTTTACATTTTTGCATGTTTTATTTTTAAGTGATATTTGTGTTGTATATTGTAGTAAGGTCTTAAGAATGACCAAGAACTATTGTAAAAAAGTAAGAAAAAAAAGAAGAACATAGTGTAGTTTTCATAGTGAGATGAGTTGAAAAACACTCATCTTTACTGTCATGTTCATACTTTGAAGCTTTCTTTGCCTAGCGAACACGCTTTCATGGTACTAAAAGGGCCACTGGACAATTAGTTTTCCTTTGTTTTTATCTAGCGAGTTGTTCGCTGGCACCTTCACACTAAGAACTTTGGCACCTTTTGCTTCTGTTTGCGTTTGCTAGGAAGTTCGCATAGCGAACTTCTTGTTGTTTTTTCTGGGCAGCTTCGCTGCAAGGTTCTCGCAGCGAACTTCATTGCCTTTCGCCTCTGTTTGTGAATAGTGCATGTTCGCTAGGAAGTTCGCACAGCGAACTTCTTGTTGTTTCTGGGCAGCTTCGCTGCAAGGTTCACACAGCGAACTTTTCATACTTTTCCAAAAAAATTTCATGCTGTTTTTTTATGACTTGTTTTTTTCAAGCCGACTAACCTGATGTGGTTGTACGACCATTGTATGTGGATAATATTACAATCATCATTGACTTTTGGTTCCGAAAAACTATCTTTAAAACAAACTCTCGATTCTTATCGAGCCATTTTTAACCTTGTAAGTCGATTGCCTTGTGCATCACCATCAACCTTGTTCATATCACCTCGAACTCTTTTTAAGCAATCAAGCCCTTGATCCAACGTCAAGTCTCAAACAACTGTTAAACCAATTCACAACTTCTTTTCGAAACTTTTTCTCCTAAAACCTCGGTCTCGTACCGAATGCATTTTCGAAATTCTTTTCACAATAAAACTTGAATGGTTGTGGAGTGTTTAGGTGTAGGCCTTCTCCTATCTCGAGTGCTTGACATTACTTTTAGAGTTTACTGTTGGAAAGCACTTACCATTCAAGATCAAAAACATCTATAATTAGAGAATAAAGTTCTCTTTGTATTGAACTAAAGAGAGAGGATTGAGTGTATACTTCTTCCTCTCCGAGTTTCAGGATACTCAATGTAGAGTGTGTGGTCTCGATACTCATCTTTCAATATGAAGACGCGACTGTATTCGCCACACTTTTTCAAAATAAATCTTTTGATATAAAGAAGTGGGTACTACCCGCAAGGGGTTACTATCCAAGGACCTATTTCAACCCTAAAAACAACTCACAAATCAAATGTGACATCTTGCCTTGAATGACAAAAATTAATCTTTCAAAAAAGATATGTTACGTCTGTTCTACCGCATACAGGTAACACCTAAGTCTCCAACGAGCGAGCAGCAATACACCTAACTGCTAGAATGCGTACGATAAAATCATCCAACAAAAACACCAGTTAACGTAGTCCGAACTATGGATGCTCTGATTCTTTACTTCTTTTAAGTAAAGATATGTAGGCACGAGGGCCCCAATCCTCGCCGAGCACACTTCTATCTTTCACCCGTAGTTTCCCGAACTATGTTGACTCTGACTTTCTCATATTTGTTGAGAATACGTAGGCCTAGGACCGCGAAATCCTACCGAGTCCCTTCTTCCCCTTTATCCATTTTTCCCCGTTTCTAAACCTTTCTCTTTATCCCTTGGAACAATCTTAGAAAACAAGAAACTTTAGCAGATATCACACTTAGACAAACAAATGGTTCCCATCGAGTACAATGTATGCGAGGGGTGTTAATACTTTCGCTTCGCATAACTGGCTTCCAAACCCATTCTTTGGTCGTGAGACCATCTTATCAGTTTCCTTCTTAAGGTTTTCTCGATATTTTCCTTTCCCCTCATGGGATAAATAAAGTTCAGTGGCGACTCTTCTGTCTTTCTTTTCGCCTCCCTGTCGTTGCATTTTTTGAGTAGCGATACTTCCCTAGGTATAACCAACCTACGAACCTTAGATTCTCTTTTGCTTTGATTTTGCATTTCATATTTTAGGTTATTCATTATTTTTCCCTTCCCTTGGATAAATTAAAGATCGGTGGTGAATTAAGATTTGTGATTCAAGTTAATTCAATAGCTTGATATCTTATTCTCACCACGACAGTTTATTTTGGTTGGTTTTAATGAAAATGAATTTTGTCATCTTAACGAGAATACTCAACTAATCAACCTACAAGTATGAGAAGATGGATATTTGCATCATTATGAAGGAATGACTCTAACTTAGATATAGAATATGTAAGTATATCTCTAAATCCTTCATATGGAAAAGAATCGATATCTTTGTCAATCATTACTAAAGGGGATAAGAGATTTACATCTCAACCATAGAGATGACTCGTGTCTAATCTCTTGAGAAAAGGTTTTAAAAAGGAAAATCCAAATGGAAATTTTTTTGAATGAATGTTGTGTTTTTTACTCTTAAGAAAAAAAGAGTTTGATATGCTTAAGATGTCTTAAAGCATTTATAAAAAGAAAGTTTTGAAAATGTAATGACCTAATGTCTAGGTTTTTTTATTGAAAGAGGTTCAAGTTAGAAAATGGAAACCTAAGGGTAAACATTGATCGCGACTTTCTATGTCTAATACAACCTAACTGCAAGTGCACAGTCTATCGCGTAGTAATAATAGATATCGATCCCATAGGGACTCGTAATCAAACTAGTGTTCTCGGGAGTTACTATGTTTAGCTAGGTAGAATATGTTTAAGGGAATAAGATTGTCACTAAAAGGGAACTAAGAATACTATTTAGATTATAAATGATTGAATCGATACGTAGTAATTGTGTTCTTCAGGGATTTGATAAGTTACTAGTGTATGAAATAATTTTCAAAGTTTATTTAAGCAGAAAATGGTGATTTGAAGACTCTCGCCTCACGATGGTTATTGACGCTAATCATAATCCTAAGGGCCAAACGTACACTTTCGTATCCCGTTCGGGGTTAAAATTATTTTTTGAAAATCTCTAAGTTCTAATTCATTTTAAAGTGCTTTCGTTGTTATTAAAATGAAGGACCAGTGTTTACTATCTGACCTTACCGCAGCTTTCGCTTGTTGGTTCGTATCTTAATTAATTTCCCACTTTCGTGGCAAAACTACTTTTAAATAAGTTCTCGCTTTCGCGATGAAGTTTATTCAGTAAATCAATTTTAAACACTCAGACCATAAATTACTTTTGAAAAGAAAGTTTTTCAACCAGTTGTTATCAAATCCCATTCGAATTATTACCACATATCGATTACTTAAGTTTAGCTAGACATGGATTTGGGAAAGATAAAACATAAATAAAAATAATAAATAATGATTTGCATTATAATAAAACTGGAATAGATTGAAATGAGAAACCTATAAATATTCCAATTGGCCTTTGGGCAGATCCTCCACAGATGTTGGCAGGATTCTGATCTCTATGCCAATTTGATCGTACAGTGAAAGTAGAAATTACAGAAGAATGAAAAATGGAATACAGGAAAGGTAAAGAGAAACAAATAAGAATATTGCTGGAAAATATGCTCTGGAAATAAATTTGGCAGCACTTCGTTGTATGAATGCAACACCCTTTCTGAAGTCCCCTGCTTCCCTTTTTATAGAAGTGGAATCCCAACGGTTATCATTGAAGATGATGGACTTTGAGGCAGATAATTTAGGGAGTAGTGGTCCACTCTGTGGGAATTGGAACTGATTCTTTAACGTGTAATTGAAGTGGGGCGTTTTTGCCTGCATGACGGTCGTCACAAGGTGTGACGGTCGTCACCCGTGTGACGGCCGTCATGAAGCTGTGACGGTCGTCACATCAGCAAAAACAGCTTCTTGCGCTTTTCATTGTGTTTTCACTCCTTTTTCGTCCATATTTCATCTGAGATTGCTTCCTTTCTTCATGTTGCCTTGTTTAGACGTGATCGTTGAATACCTGCAAAACATTAGACAAATAACACGGAAATAACCCGAAATCGGATCGAAAACGGTTAAACTTTAGTTGAATTATGCATCAAAATATATATACGATTTCGTGTTATCAAACATGAAGTAAATGAAGGGTAAAAGATGCAACAAGACACACTATGTACATGCATATGAAATTAAGTCAACTATAATCCCCTTCCTTTGGATTTAAGCAAAAGCAACATAAAGATAGAAATCAAAGATCACAAGACAAGTTTCAAGTGTCTAAACAAAGGTTCATAAGTAAATCATAACTCAAGTAAAAATTAAAAACTTAAATGGGAGAAAATGCTCAAATAAAAGTCAAGTCTTAATCGCATGTAAGAATCTAAGCAAAAGAGGATACATGCCATGTTGTGGATTAGAATCAAAACATAGGAGCAAGAGATGTTATGGTGAGAAAATAATCAATGGGAAACATACAAACATGGATCACATGAATACATATACTACCCAACTATACAAAAAAACATGGTAAGGCAAACATTAAGGCATTTGGAAATGATTCAACCACCAATATAATTTCACAAGAAAATTGCTCAAGTAACCTCATGTAAAAAAAAAACCTAATCCTGCATCAAGATTAAATATCCCAAGTGTACCATGAAAACATCAAGTCATTAGGGCAAGGCATCAATACATGAAAAAGATTCACATTTAAGCAAGAACTCAAGTCATTAGGGAAAGGCATCAATACATGACGAAGATTCACATTCAAGCAAGAACTCAAGTCATTAGAGTTTTGAATCGCATAAGCATTCATTTTTTAGTCAAACCATAAAACCAACCTAACATCAAGAGAAGCAAACAACAAATAGTGAAGCCAAGCATCAAAGTCACAATTATCATAATTTATCAAGACGTTCAATCCTAAGATATGGTACAAAGGTTAACCAATCAACACCTAAATTATGCAAGCATTCATGTTTCAAGAATAAACTCATAATCCAAGATAAACATTAATCAAGGCATAACATCAACATGACATTGATTATATGATAAGGTATTGAAGAATCAAGGATGGACTTAACAAGAAGTAAGCAATGGAAGCTATTAAAAATAATCAAAACATGTGATTATAAAGTAAATAATGACAAAATAAATAACAAAAAAAAATATTTTTTAGGTTTTTAAATATTAGGACTAAAAATAAACAAAATAAAAATGAAAAGGAATTAAATAAAATGAAAGAAAAAAGAGAAAAAAAAGAGAAAAGGAATAAAGAGAATGAAAAGAAAGAGAAAATAAGGAAAAACAATGAGAAAGTGATAAAAAAGAGAGGTTCATGGGTGTTGAACCCAGGACCTCAAGGCTACAACAATACCTCTCAACCAATGCGCCAGGGCCTGTTGGCATGTTAATGTATCCAAAGCAAAACAACAAATATTTAAAACTGAGAAAAACACACGCAATGAGTCATCTTCAACCTCAAGACACTCAAAAATTCAAAATCATTATTCCATCAAATACGCATAAAAGCAAACATGTAAACATACCATCTTGCTCAAAATTTAACAAGGGACACGATCATAGTCTTGGTTTACATTTATATTGGCTCTATCTCATGAATTTGATCAAAAACCAGAGGAACCCTAAAACTTCAAAGTAAAATTAAATAGCATACATCAACAATAAATGGACAAATGTTTAGGGGTTTTATTCTTCATGTAAATAAGCACACAACCATATCAAGAAAGATGAAAAATCATGTTTGTAAAGTGGAAAACCAAAGGGTGGAAAAGTTACCTAACATAGTGAGTCCTTTGCCCCTTCAAATATACTTTCAGAAATGGAATAATGATCCATCTAGCTTCCTCGAGTCCCTAGGAGTGTAATGGCATGCTTGGAATCACTTGAAACCTTCTGAGTTGGTATACCCAAATCGAGTTGCAATTGTGAAAAAGTGAGGTTTGGATATGAAGTTTTAGAAGCTACAGTCATGTTCTAATGCATACAATAACTCTTATGTGATATATGGAAGGTGTTTATGAAGAGAAATTGGTAGAGGAATGGATGAATTGTAAGATTCGAAAAAGTACTTTAATGAAGTTTTTGAGTTTTGCTTCAATATGGTTTTTTGTTCTTTTTTTGGATGTTGATGTTATGAAGCTAGGCTTGCATGTGTAGAGGTTTGATATAGGTTAGGAACAAGGTTTGATCAAAGGCCAGACTTAGAGTTTTTCTCATTGGACCAATTCAAAAAAAAAAGGCAAAGAGGGTACCATATGCCATGACTTGGGTTTGGCTTGGGTAGACATTTTAAGCTCTCATTCTAGGGTTGGAGAAGTTGTTTTTGGTGTCTGAACTATCTGAGAACTAGCCTATAACTTGTTTAGCAAGTTTTGATTAAAATCACATTTTCACATAATGCCAAAAATGTAGATCAGGTGCAGCAATTGGAACAGGTTTTTGTCCTTATTGTAAAGGTAAAACTTGCATAAAAATGGTATCATTGTAAAGCTATCATGTAAAAGGACAGGTCTTGTGTTGATAATAAGTTGAGGAAAGGCTTGGATAGTGTTCAAAATTGGCTCCAAAGTCGTGTCAAACAAACTGACTTTAACACTTAGTGAAATTCTGGATCAACTTGCCATTGGTCACCAACATGAAACCTCAACTTTAGCCTCCCATTCCTCTCAATTGGCTAGAGCTTTTTGGATCAAATTTTTTACCATGATGGAGTAGGAAGTATGCTTATTAAATTCATACCCCAAGCATCAAGAATGGTTGCTTGGATTATTCACAAATTGACCACAAAGTCAGACACTTGAAAAGGTTAACAACTTAGAAAAATAAGTGTTTTGAATCTTGCAACAACTTGAAACCTCAACTTTCACCATCAATTTCTTCCACTCCAATAAGGATTTTGGCTTCAAATTTTCATCAACTTGTAGTATCAAACATCATCTTTAATTGTAGCCCTTAAGTTTTTCAATTGGATGCTTGGATCAAACACCATGGCCATGAAAGTTGGTCACTTGATGATTGGTGGTTTCTATGATTTCTTTTACCATTAATTTTAGTTAATCTTGTTATATGTTTAGTTGCTTTCTTTTTCTTTTTCCATATTTTATGCTTTGGTTGTGTCTCTTTAATGTTTTTAGATTCAAATAAGCATTCAGGAAGAACTTGGTGCGAGAAAGAGAAAAAATACGGAGTTTCGGTGGAAATTTGCCCATCCTACAGGTAGCCAACACAGGCCGTATCAGCATACAGGAAGACAGTGAGAATTGAAGAGAAAATTAAAGAAAAAAGTGGGCTGACATGGGCACCATGTCAGCTAACAGGAGTCGTGTCAGCAAGCCTGAAGCTTCAAAACACAAAAATTGGAAATCAGAAGGCTGACACAGCCTCCCGTGTCACCCAACACCGGCCGTGTGTAACACTTCAAATATATTGGAATATTTATTTAATTTATTTAAATATGAATACTCGTATTTTTGGTGATTTTCGGTGGTTGGTGTGAGTATTGAGAATTATGGATTTTGAGTTATTTATTTAAATAATAGTATATAATATGAACATATTGGTATTATTATTAATTTAAATAAATATAAGTGAATTGAGGGCAAAGTGGACTTTTGAAGAGGAGTTAGTGAGGGTGAAATTGGAAAGCCCATTTTAAGGCTCAAAGTTAGGTTTAACAAAAAGGAATTTTGAGGGAATTAGGATTCATTCTTGTTAGACCGTGAAAAGAGAAGAACTAGAGGCCAGAGCTCTGAGGAAGAGGATTGAGGCAAAGCTTTACAAGGTTTCTAAGAATCAGAAAGGCTTAGAGTCGGCAATTAAGGTATGAGGAGTATTACCTTCATTGTTTTCAATATATGACTCAATCTATTAAAAGCCGATTTAAGGATTTAAGAGGTTTTTGACTTCGAGGAAATTAGGGCAGTTAGGCCTTCATGGCCAAAATCTATTGTTGAGGTTTTAACCGTATAGGGTAATTGATTATGAGAACTCTAATGAATTTGAGAAAATTGTAAATATTTTATGGGAATTGGAGGCGTAAATTTGGTACAATATTGGCCAAATAAGTCGTAGATTTTGTGCCTTTATCGCTGCAATACCTTAGGAATGATTTAGGGATGTTAGGGGGGAATTGGGGAAGAAAATCATAGGGACTTTTGGGCTGGTTTTGCTACTGGTGCATAACTGCGTTTTGTTGTAATCGCGAGTTCGCACAACGAACAATCCTTCACACAACGAACACTAGCACCAGACTCGCATGGCAAACTGTCCAGCGAATGTAGCAGCGTTTTGCGAATTGTTTCTTGTTCAATGTTGTCTTGATGTTTTGATGTTGTGATTTTCCTGATGAATTATCGTGAGTATAATTGTGAATTTTATGAGAATAATACATGACTGTATAATGAATTCCCATGAGTAATTGTGATGATTTATGATGTTGATTTCATGAGGCTTTGGTGATGTTATGATGACATGATTATTATGATGATTTTTATGAATGATGATGTGCCTAATGAGTTTATTATGAGGATGATATTGACGTGTCTATCATGCATTCATATGCATTCCGGACTTCGGTCTAGTGTTTGATTCTTGTGGCTTCAATCTCATTGTGCGGATGTGAAGTATTTTGTTGTGCTCCGGTTCTTGTGTAGAATCGATCCTATTGATGGGGATCTATGGAGGATTGATGGCCCAGTGTCCATTGAACTTTGATGAATTGGTACCACATGCATGAGTCTTGTTGCATTTGCATTTTTGTGACAATTTGGTGTAATTTATCATATTATGGCTTTTTGATGTTTCCTTGATGATTATGATAATGTTGAATACGAATATGACGCTATTTTATATATTGATTCCTATATTGATTATTATGAATTGTTTTACTCACCCTGCCTGTTTGAATGTTGCCTCCACCTAGGTAACGTGCAGATGACCAGATTTAGTCGTGGATGTCGTCGAGTACTTTTTGGAGTTTTTGACTTTTTGCAGATAATTTTTTTAATTAAATTTTTCTACTAATTTGTGTATGCAAGGAAATTCCTTAGCTGATTTTACTTTTGATGCAAAACCAGAACGATCCTTGCACGTGAGACGCGGACAAGCTAGGCAAGCAAGGTCGGCAGCTTTAGGAGCAGAAAACTCAGACACCGAGCTAGACAAAGAGGAAGAGGTTTTAGTGCACTTTGAAATAGAGTCTGACAAAGAATTAGAAGATCCACCAATGGTTGAACAACAAGAAAGACTTCTTGGAGATTATGGAGGGGAAAACGCTCCTTTGTGTCGTTTGACCATTGTCAATCAACTAGTGAATGTCCCTAACTTTCAGTTGCACCCATCAACCATTCGTTAGTTGGAGAAGAGACCTTTCATGGAAAGAATCAATGAAGATGCGAACAAACATATGCAAAGGTTTCTTACCATCAATGCTACACTTAAGATCAATGGGCATACTGAAGAAGTGAAAAAAATTGAGGATGTTTCCGGTTACTCTAGCTGAAGATGTCGAAAAGTGGTTTTACTCGTTACCTACTGGAAGTATTACGACATGGGAGCAAATGGAAACGACTTTTCTGAATAAGTATTTTCCTGCTTCTGTTTATATTTGTAAGAGAAATGACATTGTGAATTTCAAGCAAAATGAAAGGGAATCACTGGGTGATGCATACAAGAGCTTCAAAAGGCTATTGGTGGCATATCCCACTCATAATATGGATCAGACTGAACAAATGCAGACGTTTGTAAATGACCTCCAAATGAAGACTAAGAAACTTATTGATATAGTTGTTGGTGGCTCATCCAATTTTATAACAGCCACTAGTATCAAGAAGATCATAGAAGCCATTGCTGCAAATGAACATCTGAAGTTATATGACCGAAGTGTGAGTACACCCGAGGGTATGATTGACTTGAAACTTGCAAATCAAGTTGTGAAGATAGAAGACCAAGTAGTTGATGAAGTAGAGAGAAGACTCAAGGGCATGAATTTAGGTACTCAACAAGTGGCTCAAGTTCAAATCAGTCAAGCTGTAAGTTGTGAGATTTGTAGTGGACCCCACTTTACTGCACATTGTGTTGTGACTGTGCAACAAATTAAAAAGATAAAGTTTCTAAAGCAGGATAATCCTTATTCTCAGACTTATAATCCATGGTGGAAGAATCATCCTAACTTCTCTTGGAAAGATCATAATCAACCTCAATACCAACAACAACAACAACAACAACAACAACAACAACAACAATAACAGGCTCCTCAGAAAGCAGAGTGGGAGATAGCGATTGAAAAGATGGCAGCTCACAACATTTAATTCCAAGAAAAGACCCGAAATAATCAGAGGAACACCATAGCTTCTATAAAAAATCTTTAGGTTTAGATGAGACAAATAACACAACAAATCTCCATGCAAACTCAAGGAACCTTCCCAAGCGTGACAGTACCAAATCCAAAAAATCATGAGAATGTTAATGTTGTTACAACAAGAAGTCAGAAAGTTGTTGAAGAAGAGGAAGAAAGGGCAACAAATAATTATCATTGTATAGAGGTAGATCTGGAAGTGAGAGAAAATAAGAAAGAACCAGAAGAAGTTATACCACCCGTAAAGCCAACTGAAGAGAAAAAGAAAGAGGAGGCTAAACCCAAGATCAAGCTACCTTATCCTCCAAGAGTGATGAAGAAAGATCCAAAGGAGAAAGACTTTGAGAAATTTATCATAATGTTCAAAAAGTTAGAGATCAATATGCCTTTCTTAGAAGCACTCAAGTAAATGTCATTATATAAAAAATTCATGAAAGAGGTAATCGTTAAGAAGAAACCAATGGGAGAGGAGCAGAAAATTTTAACTGAGCAGTGTAGTGAAATATCACAAGATAGGAGAATCCCCATCAAGCGAAAAGATCCTGGATCTTTAGCCATCTCATGCACTATAAAGAACAAAACTTTCAAGAACATCCTAATTGATTTGAGTGCTAGTGTGAGTCTCATGGCATTATCTATTTTAAAAAGGTGGGTATTGAAAAGGTGAGCAATATAGGGACAAATTTTAAATTTGCCGACCACACAGTTAAGCGGTCATATGGTCTAGCTGAAGATGTACTGGTGACGATTGATAAATTCATCTTTCTAGTTGATTTTGAGATCACAGACATTCCAGAAGATGAAGAAACCCCTATCATTCTTGGTCTACCATTCTTGCTCACAAGTCGATGCAAAGTCGATGTGGAAAAAGGAACTCTGACTTTAAGATCATTTGATGAAGAGATAACATTGAAAGTGTTTGAAATTAAGAACAAAGGGAAAGAAAAAGGTAATTACTCTCCTATTGGAATGACCAAAATGTATGGGGAAAACCAAATCCCAAAACCTCCACCAGAAAAAAGTCTCAAGCATAAGCTCTCATAGGGTGTCATCATTATCAGCTTCACCAAGCATGCCAACTCAAAGATTTATTCAAGAAATCAAGAAAAGAAAAGGTAAGGTTATGGGAGTTGGAGGTGACTTGAGGCACAAAGTAGCTCTTATCTCTGAACCAGACCAGTTCATTGTTGCAAAAAGGTCAACCAATAAGGTGTGGAAGCTGAAATACCCCCCATAAAATGGGGAGAGAACCGTCGAGCCACGTGATGTTAAACGAAGCGCTACGTGGGAGGCAACCCACACTTTTACTAATTGAGCATTTTGTTTTTGTTGTTTGTTTTGTTTCGTCTGCATGTAATAAACAATATCTTACAGGTGCAGGCTATGATGCAGCAGTTGGTGTTGCGTTACCTTCCGCCTCCTTAGTAAGGATCTTCGTGAGTAACCTTTATCGCTCTTGTTCTAACACGTTGGGGCCAATGTTTAGTTCAAGTTTGGGGGAGGATTTACTGTTTTTAGTTTTTCCATTTAGTAAGTGTTATTTCTATTTTTGTGTGTTGTTTTATTAAAACCACTTTGACTTCTCTTCGAATTAGGACCGTATAAATTTTTCTTGTGAATATTGTGATTGTTAGGTAGCCAAGAAACTATATAGAGTTTGAGGGAAGAAGAGCTAGAACTAGGGGCATTGGGAAAGTTTGGAAATTGAGGTATAACCTGAACACCCTAGATTCCCCAGAGTAAGGAAACTAGTCCAACGTGTAGATTTGTGCCATACTACTTCGATTTGAGAAGTATTCCCCGATTAGTTCTTAGTGATAGTCCGACATGATTAAAAAGTGAAATTCTTGTATCAGATATTAGATGTTGAAAGAGATTTTCACGATACAAATATCTATTTAATAAGAACAAAGATAAACAAATAACAATTGTAAAGAGACACAACAATTATTAACCCAGTTCGGTGAAAACACACCTACGTCTGGGGGCAACCAAGCTAGGAAAGGAAATCCACTAAGTAGAATTAGTTCAAAGACATCCAGTAGACTCTCTCTAGTTTACCATCTTCTCACCTAATCTCTACCCTTGCAATTTCTATCTAGGACACTCCTAGATATGAGACACCTCTCACTCCCCCTCAATCACAACAGTGATATCAATCAACAAAAGAAGACTTTAGAAGACACTCTTCAAAGCCACAACTTGATCTTGCTTAAAAGTTTCAATCAAGTACAATACATTCTTGCTTACAAGCTTTGAGTGAACAATTTACAATTAATAACCTAGTCCAATTCACACATTAAATAATAAGTGAGTGGCTCACAAAACTAACACACACGAAGCTTAAACCTTACGCAATTGCACGCACTTTTTAATCCTTGCTTCTCTAATCTTCAAGCTAGGGTTTATGCTTCTTTAAATAGTAATGCAGAATGGGCTTAGGCTGAGGCAAAAGTAACAACAAGTTTTGAGAAGATTTCAATCTTCCTCAATAACAATAATAAAATAGATTTGATTTGATCAATCAGATATAATCAAATCATTCTGCCAATCTTCAATCAATCTTCTGAGAATAACTCTATATCAAATCAAATCTGATCCACAATAAGTGTATCAGAAATGCTTTTAGAACACCACTAAAAACACGCATATTCACCAGAATAGTGCAGCAAACTTGCACATAAAGAAACGGACAAACAAACATATTCATACAAAATGTTTTGTCCATGAGTGTCAAGACATCTTGTTTGACATCATGAGATAAGTCCAGTTAAAAAGACCAAAGCAACCTGCTGATCATGACAGATAGATGTTACGACATCCTGTAGGACATCTTGTGATTACACCTAGTTTTACCAAAATGCCTGCCAATCAAGAACTAACAAACTCCCCCTTTGGCAAATTTTGGCTAAAACAAATCACAAGAAAAATAAAAACCAGTCAGGAGTACATCACAGTGGAAAAACAACACAGCAAGGAGAGTAAATGCAACATAAACTCCCCCTCAACTTAAGCAACAAACACCATAACAGCCAGCCCAAGCAACTACACAAAGCAGCCCATACTTTCAACAGCCTTCAACAACATGTAATGTACAACAGAATTTAACAACCTGTAATGCACAACAGAACTGCCCAAGCACAGAGGCAACCAAATAACCAAAACACCACCATATAGAAGCAACAGACACCATCTTCAAACCAGCTACACACCTGTCAAAACTATATACCAAACTGTATATACAGATCAATCTTCTCCCCCTTTTTAGCCATAATTTTTAGAACAAAAAGCTAAGATAAATAGAATAGATCATAAAGTTAGAACCAATCAAGTTAAGGGCATGGAGACCCCAATAAAATTAAAACCCAAAGGCACATGAAATGCACCAAATTCAGTTTATTCTGCCAAGGTAAACAAAAGAGGAACCATAAGAGCAACCCAATACAGAAGCAGATAACTTAATCTTCAGAAGTAGAACTAGAACCAACAACCTCTTCAACATCAGTTGGGACATCTTCACTACCATCTTGAGAATACTTACCAGACCCAGCCACATCATCTTCTTCACTAGAATCATCAGAGCTAGCGAATGGATCTATGCGATAAATTAGGGTGGAAATACCATGCACATTACGACCTTTCTGGAGAATTTTAGTGACAAGTTCCCTAATGGATCTGTCAACATAAGCAAAGCCTTCCTTGTTCTCCATTCTAGTAATGTTGTCAATAGAGGAATCAGAAGTTTTACCTTTGGAAGGTTGTTGAGACTTGGTTGCATGTGGAGGAGTGGTCTTGAGAGCTTCATTTGTATGACCAGGGATATGTGTCACATCAGAGCATCACGTCTGGGAGACATCTTGATGTTGAGTGAGGAAAAGTTTAGAGGATGATAGAGACAAGTAGCAAAGTTCAGAGTGTGAGAGGTATTTTGAGAAGTAGATAAGGTGTGGAATTTGGAGGGAAGATTTTGTGTGGGATAACGAGCTTTAGTAGGCAAGGGCGTTCTATGCATTAAAGAGGGATGTTGAAACATCTCTATTTTATAAAAGCATCTTTTAAATGCAAAGATCCCTCTTAGTAGTAATTGCTATAGATCCTCATAAATACAAACTCCTAACTTTCCTATCAAAATCTCAAACTGATTAGCATCCAGGGCTTTGGTAAAAATATCAGCCAGTTGATTCGCTGTAGTGACATGCTCAAAAGTAACGATTTTACTTTTAACAAGCTCCCTAATAAAATGATGTCTAATATTAATATGCTTGGTTCTGATATGTTGAATAGGATTCTTGGAGATATTTATAGAAGTCAGATTATCACAGTATAATGTCATGACATCTTTTGTGACATTATATTCTATAAGCATTTGCTTCATCCATACAAGTTGAGAACAACTACTCCCAGCAGCTATGTATTCTGCTTCTGCAGTAGACAGGGAATACAATTTTGTTTCTTGCTAAACCACGAGATGGGATTATTTTCCAAAAGAAGCAGCCTCCAGATGTGCTATTCCTGTCATCAGCACTTCCAGCCCAATCAGCATCACAATATCCAGGTAGCACACATCTAGATCCATGAGTGTACAAAATCCCATACTCACTTGTCCCATTGATATATTTAAAAATTCTCTTAACTTGATTAATGTGACTAATCTTAGGTTCAGCTTGATATCTGGCACAAACTCCCACAGCAAAAGCAATGTCAGGTCTGCTTGGTATAAGATATAATAAGCTCCCTATCATGCTTCTGTACAGACTTTGATCCACATTAACTCCTTTTTCATCTTTTGACTATTTTAGATGGGTAGGTGCAGAAGTTCTTTTGCGGCTGGCATTTTCCATTCCAAACTTCTTAACAATGTTCTTGGCATACTAACTCTGAGATAGAAATATGGATTCTTCCATCTGTTTGACTTGTAGTCCAAGAAAGTAAGTTAATTCCCCAACAAGGCTAATTTCAATTTCAGATTGCATTTACTGCACAAAATGTTGAACCATCTCTTCTGACATCCCACCAAAGACAATGTCATCAACATAGATTTTAGCAATCATGAGTTTTCCCTTTTCTTCCTTGATAAACAAGGTCTTATCTATGCCACCTTTTCTATATCCATTCTCAACAAGAAACTCAGTTAGTCTTTCATACCATGCTCTAGGAGCTTGCTTCAGGCCATACAGAGCTTTCTTCAACTTAAAAACATGATTAGGAAAGGTTGGATCAATAAAACCCTTGGCATGTTCCACATAGACTTCTTCACTTAGATACCCATTTAAAAAGGCACTTTTGACATCCATTTGAAGCAGCTTAATTTTTAGAATGCAAGCAACTCCCAGAAGAAGTCTAATGGATTCAAGTCTAGCTACAGGAGCAAAAGTTTCATCAAAATCAATCCCTTCAATTTGTATACGTCCTTGAGCAACTAACCTGGCTTTGTTCCTAGTAACCACTCCTTTTTCATCAGATTTATTCTTGTAAACCCATTTGGTTCCAATTACATTTGTTCCTTCAGGCCTTGGCACAAGGTCCCATACTTTATTCCTCTTGAATTCACCCAACTCCTCTTGCATGGCATTTATCCAGAATTCATCAGTTAAAGTTTCTTTGATGTTTTTAGGTTTAATCTTTGACACAAAGCAAGAGCTTGATACAATTTGTCTGGATCTAGTGGTTACCCCTTTATTTGGATCACGTATGATGATATCAATATGATGGTCTTTCTGAATTCTGATGGAAGGTCCTTTGTTAACAGGTTCAGCTTCAATGATGATAGGGTTAGAATCATTATTTTTGTCTTCAGATTCAGCAGAGATATCAAATGATGTTCCAACATCATCTGGAACATCAGTTTCCTTATGCATGTCATTTATAACAACATTGATAGACTCCACCATTGTCTTAGTTCTGTAGTTAAATACTCTATAAGCTATACTGTTGGTAGAATAACCCAAGAATATACCTTCGTCACTCTTAGGATCCATCTTTCTTCTATGGTCACGATCTGAGAGAATGTAGCATTTGCTTCCAAACACATGAAAATATTTCACAATAGGTTTTCTTCCTTTTCAAATTTCATACAGAATGGTCATATTTCCTGTTCTCAAGGTCACTCTGTTGTGAACATAGCAGGCAGTGTTCATGGCTTCAACCCAGAAAAGGTAAGGTAGTTTCTTAACATGGATCATTGCTCTGGCTGATTCTTGTATTGTTCTATTCTTTCTTCCCACAACTCCATTTTATTGAGGGGTAATAGGAGAAGAGAATTCTTGGTTAATTCCTTCAGTGGAGCAAAATTCAGCAAACTTTTGATTTTCAAATTCCTTTCCATGATCACTTCTGATTTTGACAACTTTACTTCCTTTTTCTCTTTGAAGTTTCTGATACAGGTCTTTAAACACATCAAATACCTCAAATTTTTCTCTTATAAAATTCACCCAGTTGTATCTTGAAAAGTCATACACAACCACATAAGCATACTTCTTTCTACCAAGGCTTTCCACCTGTATAGGTCCCATTAAGTCCATGTGAATAAGTTCCACCACTTTAGAAGTAGTGAGATGTTGGATCTTCTGATGTGACATCCTTGTTTGGTTTCCTATTTGACATTCGCCACAAAATTTTCCTTCATCAATCTTTAGCTTAGGAATACCTCTGACAGCTTCCATAGATATGATCTTCTTCATTCTTCTTAGATGCAAATGCCCAAGTTTCTGGTGCCATAGTCTTACTTCATATTCTTTGGCAAGAGCACACTTAGAGTCCTGAGAGGTCCATAGATAACAATTGTCCTTGGATCTGACTCCCTTCATGATCATCTCTCCCTTTTCATTAGTAACCAAACACTCAAGTTTAGTGAAGTTGACACTTAGACCTTGATCACATAGTTGACTGATGCTAATTAGATTGGCAGTTAATCCTTTGACTAATAGAACATTGTCAAGATCAGGTGTTCCTGAGCTGTTTAACTTTCCAACTCCCTTAATTTCACCTTTGGCCCCATCTCCAAAGGTTACATAGCTGGTTGAGTGAGGTTTGATGTTAACTAACAAATTTTTAATTCCAGTCATGTGTCTTGAGCACCCACTGTCAAAGTACCAATCTTCCTTAGTAGAAACTTTTAGGGACATATGAGCTATGAGGCAAGTATTATCAGTTTTAAGAGCCCATTATTTAGTAGAAGGACCCTTTGGAAGTCATTGCTTCTTAGAGAGGAAAGTGTTGTGGTTAGGTCTTATCTGAGTTGTAGAGCTTGGATATTGATGCAGTTTGAAACAAAATGACTTTATGTGACCAAAGCGACCACAATGATGACATCTCCATCTTTGGAATTTTCTTGGTTGACAGGTTTGTTTTTTGTCGTGATGTTGAGACATCTGTTGTAACATCTTCTGCCTTGATTCAGAAGGTTTGTGGTGAGAGTCAGAGTTCTTGTCTTTATTGAACCCTAACCCTGTCTTGTCTCCAGATCTTTTGCCAGATTGAAGAATCTCATCTAAGGTTTTGGTACCACCGTTCATCATTCTAACAGACTTTCCCAGATGGTCAAGTTGAGAGGTTAATTGAGCAACTTCATCTCTTAATTTAGTGATAGTCTTATACTGTTCAGCAACTTCATCATTCAAACCCTTGATAATTGTCAAGTGTCCCTCCTTTTCAGTCTTTAGCTTTATGATGTATTTCTTCTGCTTTTCACCTTGCTGGCAAACTTCTTCGCTTCTGAGGCACAGTTCTTTGTAGGAAACTGCCAGTTCTTTAAAAGTTAATTCATCTTCATTGGAATCTTCCTCAGAGTAGTATCTTCCAGTTAAGGCAGTTATATGTTTGGAAGATTCTTCTTCACTTTCAGAGTCTTCATCAGTCCATGAACAGCTACACCTTTTTGTTTCTTGAGATAGGTTGGGCATTTAGATCTGATGTGTCTGAAGCCTTCACACTCATGACAGTGTATCCCTTTGTTGTTCATGGGTTTTTCTTCAGTCCTAGTCATTCTTCCAGCATCATTTGACTTACTGATGTCAAGTGAGATGTTCTTGACATTTGGTCTTGTACCCATTCTCTTCATTACCTTGTTGAATTGTCTTTCCAGCATGGCTATGGCATTTGATAGATTTGTATCCTCATCAGATTTGTCTTCTCTTCTTTCAGTTTTTGACACCAAAGCTATGCTCTTTTTCCTGTCAGTTTTGTCACCTATTCCAACTTCAAATGTTAAAAGAGACCCAATGAGTTCATCAACTCTCATTTTACAAATGTCTTGGGCTTCTTCTATAGCAGTTACTTTCATGTCAAATCTCTTGAGAAGAGATCTGAGAATTTTTCTTACCAGCTTTTCTTTAGACATTTTTTCACCAAGAGCACTTGAAGCATTGGCAATTTCAAGAATATTCATATGAAAGTCATGTATGCTTTCATCATCTTTCATTCTCAGGTTTTCAAACTTAGTTGTAAGGAGTTAAAGTCTAGACATTTTTACCTTGGATGTGCCTTCATGAGTAGTCTTTAGAATCTCCCATGCTTCCTTAGCAATTTCACAGTTTTTCACCAACCTGGATATGTTCCTATCAATTCCATTGAACAAGGAATTCAAGGCCTTGGAGTTTCCTAGAGCTAGGTCATCTTCTTCCTTTGTCCATTATTCCTCAGGTTTTAATTCAGTTGTAGCCTTTCCATCTTTATCAATAATCACAGGATGTTCCCATCCCTTTATGACAACTTTCCATGCCTTGCTGTCCAAAGATTTTAGGAAAGCAACCATCTTAGGTTTCTAATAGTCATAATTATTCCCATCCAGAACAGGTGGTCTGTTCACAAATCCTCCTTCTTTGTCCATGTACCAGAAAGTATCGTCCCTAGATCTCACCCAGAACCAGAGCAGGATGACTGCTCTGATACCAATTGAAATTCTGGTATCAGATATTAGATGTCGAAAGAGATGTTCACGACACAAATATCTGTTTAATAAGAACAAAGATAAACAAATAACAATTGTAAAGAGACACATAAATTGTTAACCCATTTCGGTGAAAACACACCTACGTCTAAGGGCAACCAAGCCAGGAAAGGAAATCCACTAAGTAGAATTAGTTCAAAGACATCCAGTAGACTCTCTCTAGTTTACCATCTTCTCACCTAGTCTCTACCCTTGCAATTTCTATCTAAGACACTCCTAGATATGAGACACCTCTCACTCCCCCTCAATCACAACAGTGATATCAATCAACAAAAGAAGACTTTAGAAGACACTCTTCAAAGCCACAACTTGATCTTGCTTAAAAGCTTCAATCAATTATAATACACTCTTGCTTACAAGCTTTGAGTGAACAATTTACAATTAACAACCTAGTCCAATTCACACATTAAACAATGAGTGAATGACTCACAAAACTAACACATACGAAGCTTAAACCTTACACAATTGCACACACTTTTTAATCCTTGTTTCTCTAATCTTCAAGCTAGGGTTTATGCTTCTTTAAATAGTAATGCAAAATGGGCTTGGGTTATGGCAAAAGTAACAACAGGTTTTGAGAAGATTTCAATCTTCATCAATAGCAATAATAAAACAGATTTTATTTGATCAATTAGATCTAATCAAATCATTCTTCCAATCTTCAATCAATCTTCTGAGAATAACTCCATATCAAATCAAATCTGATCCAGAATAAGTGTATCAGAAATGCTTTTAGAGCACCACTAAAAACACGCAGATTCACCATAATAGTGCAACAAACTTGCACATAAAGAAATGGACAGACAAACATATTCATACAAAATGTTTTGTCCATGAGTGTCAAGACGTCTTGTTTGACATCATGAGATAAGTCCAGTTAAAAAGACCAAAGCAACCTGCTGATCTTGACAGACAAATGTTACGACATTTGTAGGACATCTTGTGATTACACCTAGTTTTACCAAAATGCCTGTCAATCAAGAACTAACAAAAAGAATTGCTTGTATAGGGTTGATTGAGAGAACGACTTAAGGCACCATAAAGTGAATAATGGCGATAAAGACAACTAGTCCTTCTAAGTTGAGTAACCCTCACCCGGTTGCTTAGTCTAACGGCGGTTGAGTCTCAATTGTCGTTCCAGAGTGGACTAATAAGCGCCAATGTGCAAAAAAAGAAAGTATAAAGGTGCCTAAATAAAGTCTCTATCAATCTTGTACATGTGAGGGAAAATGATAAAAAAAATGCCTTAATATGATTATTCGAATGAAAGGGGTAGAAAATTAAAGAAAAGACTTAAGCCCAAAGCATAGTTGGAGAGGTAACCGAAAGGGGGATTTAGGTCAGTGGTTTTACTGTGGTATGTGTTTGTGTAATACCTTCGCATAATACCCAATTTATCAGCCAAAATAAATTTGTTGGAGTTATAGCGAATCGGTCTAACTAAAAGTCAATTGTGTGAAAAATCAGCGGACGGAAAATTTTTAAGTCGAGCTTGCAGATGTCAGTGATATTAATCTTCGTTTCGCGTAGTTTAACTTGACGTGCTCATTTAAATTTTTCGACCACTTTTCGGTCGCGTTTTTGGACAGTTTAAGTCATTTTTGCGGGTAAAATTCATTTCGAAATTTGACCAAACATTGTATTTTTCCAATACGTATATTTTATGCTGATCATTTTGGTGTATTTATTTTATTTTTATGAACACTTCGATACCGGTCCAATTACTCATTTTTAAACTTTTTTTAATTTTTATTTCTAGTTAATAATTATTTGAATTAATTAGTTTTTATTTTAGATTATTTATTTTATTAAAGTTTATTTTGTTTTTATTTTATTTATTATTTCCTTATTTTAATTTTTGAAATTTTGTTTTTTACTTATACTTAATAGTTAAGTTTGGAAAAAGCTATTTGTTTTGTTACATTTTTTGAAAAACATAGTCTTGCACACATCAGGCTAGTACACCCACCCTACTTTATCACATACGCGGGTCACCCTTGGCTCAGGCATCACGTTTCATTATCAGGCACATCATATGCTTTATGTTTTTTTAATAATACAAAACACTTTCACTTTCAAATAACAAATCCATCTTCTCCACTTTGAAATAAAAAATACATACTTTTCCTCCTTCTTCGCATAACAAGAAGCTGCTACTTTATCCATAACACAAACCATTACTCTCTTATTATAATATAATCTCAACCTTTCATATATATATATATATATATATATATATATATATATATATATATATATATATATATATATATATATATATATATATATATATATATATATATATATATATATATATTACTCTCTCATTATAATATTATAATGAGAGAGTAATACATATATATATATATATATATATATATATTATATATATATATATATATATATATATATATATATATATATATATATATATATATATATATATATATATATATATATATATATATATATATATATATATATATATATATATATATATATATATACTAACTACTACTACTTTACCGTGTAGATATATGTATTGACCATTTTATATTTTAAGTTGTTATATATGTATTATCACTTTTTAAATTTTAAGTTTTATAAATTAAGTAGATATATACAGTACTTTCATTTTTTATAGTTATATAGGTTTTACTTTTTTTTAAAGTTATATACACATTGAACTTTTTTTATGAGTTATATATTTTAATAAGTTAATATTATTGCTTTATTTTATTTCATTTTATTTTTCTATTTCAATATCTTTCATTTTTACATTTTTTTAGAATATATTAAAAACAAAAAATATCTTTTGATTACTTATTTCTTGTTTATTTTTTTAGTTCAATTAGTCATTTATAATTTTTGGAAAAATGTAAAACTAGTTTGTAATTATTAATTATTTTAAATATTTTTATTTAATATTGATTAATTAAATTATTAATTAATTTTATTAAATATTTATATTTAAATTAATTAATAACTCTTGTTGCCCGATTTTATTTTTGTGATCTGCTTGCTTCCACGTTTTGGGTTTATTTCCTCGATTAGCTCTTGATTGTTGTAGTTTGGATAATTGATGACGATTTTTGCACGATGCTTTGTCGCGTATCTTTGTCTGTTTATGCACGATGTTTTACCGTGTATATATGTGGATTTTATTTGTTGGATTCTCGCAATGCTTTGCCGCATATCTTTGTTTGCTGATTACATGATGCTTTTCCGTGTATTTCTATTGACTTTTCACTGTCTGATTACCATGATATTTTTTCTTGCGTATTCTGTGATATCTTGTATATTTGACCATACATGATGCTTTCCCGTGTACTGTGTCTGTGCTTTATTTTCCTGCCATTTACATGATGTTCTTCCATGTATCTGTTTTCTTTCTTTTGATCCTTGTTGACCTAATCCAAGGGGAGGGATTGTATGTTGACTTATTGTCATTGTGCATGTACCTTATTTGTTTGTCTTTATTGTTATTATTGGTTCTTAGAACCTGGAAACCCGTGGTTCCACGAACTACAAACGCTCTGATTTCTCAAAGTTTCTTTTGAGAATACATAGGCACAAGATGCGATGCCTTGGCGAGCTCACTAACAACTAACTTCCTGTTAATATTTGCGACTTAGAATTAGAGTCGACGTGCTCCAGGTAGTTGTCCCGCCGTGAACATTTCCCATGTTTACTTTTTCTATAGGACTTAGAGTCGACGTGCTTTATTTATTCGTCCCGCCGTGGATATTCCCTTCCTTGCTAACTTAACCTTAGTTTAGAATTGCTGCACTCTGTATAGGTGTCTTGCCGCAAACACTTACTTTCCCCCTTGGAACCTTGACCACAGTCAAGAGTTCCTCGCCCTTTTTAAGAGGAACTATGATTGCTCTGATTCTATTCCCGTCAGGATATGTAGGCACGAGATGCGATGTCTTGGCGAGCATACTTTGTATATACTTTAGATCTTTACCTTAGCACATTTCCCTTAGCAAGCAACTTTAGCATAACACAAATACTAACAAGAGGTTCCTGTAGAGTACTACAAATACTTATGATGCTAACACCTTCCCTATATTTAACCAACCCCCAGACCTTAGATCTCTTAGCTGTGTTGTTACATGGCGCACTTAGGGTTTTCTTCGATCTTTACCCTTTCCTTTGGATAAATCAAAGCCCAGTGGTGAACTTCATGATTTGTGATTCAAGTTAAATCCAATAGCTTGATATTTGATTCTCACCGCGACAATCATCATGAATGAGTAAAGGAGCTTGATATATTGAGGATCTTGATTGACCAATCTCTTGAACTCTTTGATGCAAACCCTAACTTGTAAACAAAGCAAGCAAGACATATTTTTTTTGTATTCCCATGGGGTTAGCAAAACATAAAACATACACACAAAAAGTGTTTGATGCTAGCAAATGATGAAAATGAAGGTGCGATCTTAGGGGTAAAAATTATGGTATGACACTTTAAAATTATTAAAAGGACAAATTGTCGCAGACTTCATTATTTACTACTCAGTGGTCGAATCAATAGAAGGATATGTAGGAACTAGGCCTAGGAAATTGTAATTCGACGGCTCTAGACATAAAGATGGAATCAGAGTAAGAGTATTTATAATTTCTCTAGAGGACATACCAACTAAATTCAAGTTTAACATTTGATAATCCAATTTTAGGGTGTCATTATTACCCCATTTCATTCCTGTTTTTGTAATGAATTTAATGTTTATTTCCTAAATTTTAGTATTTTTAGCTTATCTTTCTTTGAGAGTAATAAGTGATCCTTTTGTAGTTTTTATGTGTGTGTTAATGGATTTTAAGGCAATTAAGGAAAGTTGAGGCATGCTTGGTCTAGGCAGCGTCTGAAATAGAAAGCTGAAAGGAAAATTTAAAGTTTGCTGAAAATCACAAACGTATAATGGCCAATAGCATGTAGTGTGCTTATTTCTAGGATTTATGTGGCAGGATTACGCTTGGAGTAAATGGAAAATCAAATGAATAAGATCAATTGAACAGGGAGACAAAGAAGTAGTACGGTGGGGACCACCACTGCAAAAGCGCATCTAGCACACAAACATTGCGCCACCTGCACCCCTGCAACACTACCTGCTGCAACAGCCTGCACCAGACGCCTTGTCCCCTACCATTGTCTGTACCAGGATGCTTGTTTATGAAGAATGGAGAAAAAAAGAATATGCTAATTTGAATATGGACTGAACCTTGTTTGCACCAAAGCCCATTATCCAAGGCCTACTACCTTTCACATCCACATTTGTGCTTATAAAAACTGACCTTAGGAATTGGAGAAGAAGTTCCACACACAGTCATTCAGAAGATAGTTTTTAGTATTGTTCTAGTTATTTCAGTGTGAGGTTTGAGAGAAAATATAGAGTTCTTCTTCTCATCCAATCCTGTACTCACTGCTAGGAGCTGACGCGTATGGAGTCTTCACTTGTTGTTTATCCAACACAAGAGATCTCTAAGTTACTTCTAGGTTGTCATTTCTTTTACATCTATTGTTAAGTATGTTTCCTAGTAGTTTTAGTTCAGTAGTTTGTACTAAGCTCACCATTAGCTAAACACTTGTTTGTTGAGCAATTTGAAGTTAATATAATGTTGCCTTTATGTTAAAATGATGTGATATTAAGTCTTACTTTGTTATGTGTTTTTATGCTATAAACCTAACTCTTTGAATGATCAACTTAGAAAAAGGTAAAAGCTTGTTGTTGTGAGAGATCCAACAACAAGTGGATTTCATAACAAAAGTGGTTAAACAAGTAGGATAAAGATATTCACTTAATTAGTTGCTTCGAGATAAGAGGCTAAGACCATAAAGAACTTTCAGAATATAAACCAGACGTATTTCAGGGTTATAAGTGAAACTTAAATATTTTTTTCCATTCCCCTATTAATGCATGTTTTGATGTTGTAAAGATACATATATAGATCACGTTCTGGCCTCTTGAGGCACGACACATCTCATCATATACACATTTAGGTTAATTTCATACTAATGGATCATAGCTCAACATTCACTCTCTTGATTTAATCAAACCTACTTTTATTTCACTTAGTTATGTGTTGTGGAAATATATAAACTTGTTACAAACTATTAGTTTTTTACTTTGCTCATGTTAGTTCTAAACAAGAATGTTTCCAAAAATTTCAATCTAAACCTATTTCACTCCATGTGGGTATGATATCCTTACTAATATCACTTACTGCAACTAAAACATACATGTATACTTGCATGTGACACCATAATCGCTTTTACGCACGACAAGTTTTTGGCACCATTGTCGGGGAGTGCCAAAAAGTATTTTAAACTGTTGTATTTATTATTTTTGTTTGAAAATAGCATTTGAGATTTTTACCGTTTCCTATACTCTGGTGTCACGATAAATGTAGAGCTTATACATGCACAAGTTGTTATCCCCATAATACAGAGAAGATCTTGAACCTAAAAGAACATTTTAAATACGAAGGAGATTGATACGTGCTACGCAACAGCCAGAAGAATGAAGTCTTATTTCTAAAGATCAAGAATTTTAAGAGTGGGTACCAAAAGACACATTCATGACTGAACCTGGCATCATTGGCACAGCTAATGACAAGGTGCGGAGCATTAGAGATTATGCATTTTTTAACCATAGTGCTATGAGTACTGGAATCATTAGGCCTTAGATAACTGCTGCTCAATTTGAATTCAAGCCTATGATATTTCAGATGCTGTAAGTTATTGGGCATTATTCTAGATATGCTTACGAAGATCCTGATTTTCAGTTGAGGCAATTTCTGGAGGTGGCCAGTAATCTCAAAATTCTAGGCGTAACAGATGATGCATTCAAGTTGAGGCTCTTTCCATACTCTCTAAGGGATAGATCCAAGAGTTGGTTAAATTCCTTAGAGCCTAATTCCATCGATACTTGGAATAGATTGGCTGAAATTTTTTTGTCCAAGTATTTTCCTCCTGTCAAGATAGCAAAGATGAGGAATGAGATCACTTCATTCAAACAAGGAGAAGATGAGTCCCTATTTGATGCATAGGAAATATTCAAGGAGTTTCTTAGACAATGTCCTCACCACGGGATATATATTTGTATACAGCTTGAAACATTTTACAATGGGTTAATTCCATCGTCAAGAAACATGTTAAACGCTTCTAGTGGTGGAGATTTGTTGTCTAAATCTTATGAAGAAGGGTACAAGTTGATTAAGAGCATTGCGGCCAACAATTACCAATGGTTTGTAAGAAGGGCTGGAGGAAATCAAACATCAAAGAAACCTGATAATGTCCATGAAATCTATGAATCTAACGCTCTTGCTGCTAAAATAGCTCAGATTCATCAAATAATAAAGAGTATGATGACTACCCCTGAAGTAGCCAAACTTGAACCAATCAAGGTGGTTACTGACGCGACTGCAATTGCCTGTGTATATTATGGATGAGCGCATTTATTTGAAGAACTTTCATCAAACCCTGTGTTTGTTAACAGGGTTGGCAACAACAAGTATAACAACCTCTACAACAACACATACAATCTAGGCTGACACAACCATCCTATTTTTTCATGGAGCAACACTCAAAATCAACTCAACAAATCCCAAGCAACACAACACACTTAAGCACCACAAGTTCCTCCTAGTTATTCTGCACCAAACTATCATCCAAATCAAGGAAGTAACCAGTTGGATAATGTTCTAAAATATTTCATTCAAGAGGCAAAAACTCAATTTCAAATACAAGGAAAAAGTATTAAGAACCTTGAGAATCAAGTGGGGGAAAATTACTGCTGCCATTAGTTCTAGAAACATGGGAGCTCATCCCAGTTCTACTGAAGCCTCTGCCATTACCTCAGGAGTAAAAAATGTTGAAACTTGCAAGGTTATCAAACTAAGGAGTGGTAAAGAATGTGAAGGATTAAAAAGTCAATAGTCAAGTGGATAACTAACACCACAAGACACTACTGCACAAAAAGAATCCACTAAGGAACCGACCTCAGAGGAATAAAAAGGAAACAGTGACAAAAGACGAAATGAATGCATGGATTCTAGTTTATAAAATCAGAAGGGAGTCATTCCTGAAGTTGACAAGTCACCAAATTTTTTACAAGAAAGACCACCACCACCTTTTCCACGTAGGATTAGAAAGGCAAAAGAAGAACATCAGTCTGGAAAATTCATGGAGATTTTGAAGCAACTGCACATCAATATTCCTTTGATTGAAGCCATACAACAAATGCCAAACTACTCCAAATTCATGAAAGATATGCTCACAAAAAGGAAGATAGTAGGTGAATTTGCTATTGTTGCTTTGACACAAGAATATAGTCAGCTTGTGCAAGGAACACTACCACTAAAGTTGAAGGATCCTGGCAGTTTTACAATTCCATGAAACATTGGAGAGTCATTATGTGGTAGAGCTCTGTGCGACCTTGGTGTAAGTATAAATTTGATGCCTTTATCTATCTCTAAGAAGCTAGGTATAAGTGATGCTCGACCAACAACCATTACACTTCAGTTGGCTAACAGAAGCGTCTGTTATCCACAAGGAAAAATTATAGATGTACAAGTGAAGGTTGATAAGTTTGTGTTTCCCACTAACTTCAACATTATGGATTTCAATGCTAATGAGGATACTTTTATTCTATTAGGAAGACCATTCCTTCCACTGTAAGAACATTAATTGATGTGGAGAAAGGAGAGCTAACAATGCAAGTTAATGGACAACAAGTTGTGTTCAATGTGTTGAATGCATTGCAATACCCCAAGGAAGATGTGGCTAAATGTTCAATGATTTCCAGTTGGGAGACCATTATTCACAAGAGTCTCTTCAAATCAACTAATGTTTTGGAGCAAGAATTGGGAAGATTAAAGGAAGATGAATGTTTGAAGGAAGGAATCATAACTAGACCTTTGTGAAATTCAGTAGATGAAGAATAACCATTAGAATTATTGAAGTTGACTGAAGAATTGAGTAATCAATGCAAGTTGTCCATATAAGTTCCACTAGAACTAGAGCTCAAGCAGTTACCTTGTCACTTGCAACACGCATACCTGGAGGCAGGCCAGAACTTGCCTGTAATAATAACTACATATTTGTCTGAAGAATAGAGGTGTCAACTCCCGACACTTCTCAAGAAACACAAAAGAGCTATTGCCTGGCAAATATCTGACATCAAGAGAATTAGCCATACTCTTTGTATGCATAGAACTCAATTGGAGGAAAATTCTAAAAACAATATTTAATGTTAAAGAAGGCTAAACCCTATCATGAAAGAAGTAGTGAAGAAGGAACTATTAAGTGGTTAGGCGCAGGAATCGTCTTACCCAACTCTGACAGTGTGCCGGTGAGTCCTATCCAGTGTGTCCCGAAGAAAGGAGGCATGATTATGGTCACCACTGAGAAGGATGAGCTGATTCCAACAAGAATTGTAACCGGATGGAGAATTTGCATGAACTACAAAAAGTTAAACAAAGCTACAAGAAAGGACCACTTTCCTTTGTCTTTCATTGATCAAATGTTGGATCAGTTAGCTGGAAAAGAGTACTACTGCTGTTTAGACGGCTATCCTGGTTATAACCAAATAGCCATACATCCGGAAGACCAAGGAAACATAGCTTTCACGTACCTCTGTGGAACTTTTGCCTGTAAAAGGATTCCCTTTGGCTTGTGCAACACACCAACTACTTTCCAACATTGTATGATGGCTATCTTTTCAGAATTGATAGAGAACTCCATGGAAGTATTCATGGATGATTTTTTTTTCAATTTTTGGAGAGTAATTTAAAAAATGTGTGGAGAATCTTGACAAAGTTCTAGCCAAGTGTGAAGAGAGCAATCTGGTCTTAAATTGGGAAAAATGTCACTTTATGGTTAAGGAAGGAATAGTTTTGGGTCATAAAATCTCTAAAAAGGGATTGAAAGTAGATTAAGAAAAGATTGAAGTCATTAAGGAGTTACTTCCACCTGTCAACATTAAAGGGGTAAGGAGCTTCTTAGGGAATGCTTCCTTTTATAAAAGGTTCATCAAGGATTTTTTCAAGTTAACCAAACCTTTGTGTCAACTGTTGCATCATGATGTGCCTTACGTCTTCAACTCTGAATGTGGTCGTGCTTTCAACTTGTTGAAAAATGCTTTAATATCTACACCTATAGTGAAGAGTCCTGATTGGTCTAAACCATTTGAATTAATGTGTGATGCAAGCGACTTTGCAATAGGAGCAATGTTGGGACAAAGGCACAACAAAGTGTTCCACACCATTTATTATGCAAGTAGGACACTTGTTGAAGCGCAAATTAATTATACCACTACTGAAAAGGAATTATTAACTGTGGTATTTGCCTTTGACAAGTTTATATCCTATCTAGTTGGTACAAAGGTGATAGTGTACATTGATCATGCTGCCATCAAGTATCTAATTGCAAAGAAGGATGCTAAGCCACAATTGATTATATGGTATTATTGCAACAAGAGTTTGACATAGAAATTAAAGATAAGAAGGGAGTAGAAAATCTAGTTGTTGATCATTTATCCAGACTGCCAAAAGAAGTTCAAAACAAGAATCCAGAAGGAATTCAAGAAAGATTTCCAGACAAGAAGTTACTGATGATCACTGCAGGCGTGATCCCATGGTACACTGACATTTTCAACTATTTAGCCAGTGGGTATTGTCGCATCGCTGCGAAGAAGGGCCGACAATGACAGAAGAGTCGCCACCGTTCGTTATTTATCCCAAAGAGAGGGAAAGGAAACGATCAGAGAAAACCTAACGAAAAGGGAATTAGACAGGTCATCGCAACCAAATCTCGGGTTCGGGAGTCGGTTACTCAAGGGGAAGGTATTAGCACCCCTCACGTCTGTCGTACTCGACGGGATCCATGCTTGTTGTCTAGTCTAAAAGGGTGTAAAACTATCTAAGCTACAGGCTCACGGGGGCAAAAGAAAAGAAAAGTGACTTGATAGAGCATCGCCGCTCTATGCCTACGTATTCCCTTGTGCAATGGGAAAGTCATAGTCAACGTAGTTCGGAAAACTACAGGTGAAAGTGGGGGAGGTTGCTTGCCAAGACATCGTCGTCTTGTGCCTACGTATCCTCGTCTGGTACGAGAAATCAGAGCAAACGTAGTTTGGGCTAACACGACCACAAGTTGGTTCAAGCATTTTAAACCGAGTAGGGTTAAACAATGATTCCAGCAGTTAGGGACGATGCTTGTTTGCGGTAGAATCAAAGCTTAACAAAACTCTTTCTGAAAATGGTTTTCCAATTAAGATCCCGAAGGATAAAAAAGATTTGATGTTTTTTGTTTTTGTGTTTTTTAAGACAAGAAGTGGATTGAGTTATGGTTTGAAACTCATGTCGCACTAAAGACTATGACTCGAGAGCGAATGCGTCGAATATCGCCCAAAGGGCATATGCTAAACACTCTAGACAATTGAGAGGAGGCCCCCCAACCATCATTCCTCGAGTACTTAAGGCTCGTAGCGTACGACACAAATCTTTCTTTATTAGGTATTTTGAAATGTTTAGGAGATGAGAAGAGAAAGACTCAAACTAAGGGGAAACTGGACCCTAAAGTTATCATGCACAATGCTCCTAAAGTCGGGATGAAAGGTAATGAAATTATCCTAATGTTATCATGCAAAGGATTGAACACTTAATGTCTCTCCTACTCACATCCTAAACGGAGGGACTAGGAATCCTAGGGGGGTCATGTCACAAAGCCAAGTAAACACTAAATAAATTCACTCACAAATAGAATAAAAAAGAAGAGAAATTGATTGATTGGAATAAAAGATAAGCCACAAAGCACATTAAATTGTTAATTCAAAAATAAAATGATAAAATAAAATGAAAATTAAAATAAAAAGAAAAATAATTTAACACACTAAAATACTTGAAAATGATTTTTTTGGGATTTTATAATATCTAAAACTAATTTTAAAATAAATAAAATAAAACAAGAAGAAAAGAAATAAAATAGAAGAAATAAAATAAACAAGTCATAAAAAATGAGGCAATGTCTATATTAGGTGTTGAACCCTTGACATTGGGGTTCCAAACTTAAAACTTTACCAACCAGACCAACTTCACGCGTGTGAACAAGAAATGAAAAAAGAAATAAAACATAGAAAAAACAAGAAAAAACACAAATAAAGAAATAAAAATGCCCCCTCGCTAGGGATCGAACAGGGGTTCAAGACATGGCAAGGCAAGGTTACAACCACTGGTGTGGCGATACATCCATGTATTAATGCCACCCCATTAATAAAAATACCAATCTGCGCGCGTTTCCTGGGCAAGCCTTGGGCAAAAACCAAGTGAAACTCCAAAATACGATTTCATTCAGACTCTCTCAAAACATAATCAAATTCAGTGAAACAAAAGCCTATCTCACTTGAAATTTCATAAGGAACAAGATGGTGCTGTTAGTTTTTCCAAATTATGTCTCCAATTTAAAATTCGAATGTTCATGCAATTATGGAGTTTGAAATGTATTTGGAGTTCAAGGGTCAAACCAGGTGAAAACGTACACAAGTTAGGGTTTGCTCATATTCTAAATGTGTTGCTCATGAACTTTTTCCAAAGAAAGAACTTAAATCCTCATTGAATCATACAATGGTTTCAAACCGAAAATTCTTGAAGAGAAGGTTTTTTTCATGAACTTTGCATCTTAAAGGTGTTAGAGTAATGACTCCAAGTAAGGACAGATGCTCAAAAGACCCCAACTGCAACTGACTAAGTACACACACGGCATAAAGTTTTGAAGGCGTCAATATTAAATAACCTTGGAGTAAGAGGCCGACAGAGTCAAAACCAATAGCTTTACATGGTCACAAATACACCAATCCTAAATTAAACTGAACTAGGCAGTAATTAAGACATGGATAGGATCATACCAGCCAACTGAGGTCTCCTTACAAGCTTGACAGGTTTTAAAAATAAAACATCATCATACATAGAGGTGGCATAAAGCTATTTCAAGGGTAAACACAAATGTCATATTGATTCATATAACAAACCTTTACAGACAAAGATACAATTAAGGACACCTGCTGAATATTGCACTAAGGCCTCATAGATTGGTAGACAACAGGTCCACTAAAATGTAGAAAAACCAATAGCACTAGTTAAACCAATACCTCATGACAAATGACAGTTGGTGATCACAGTGCTAACCACCAATTAATCCATACTTCCCTCTTAAATGGAACTTACCAACTTGTTAAGGCAAAGCAAAAACCAACCCTCAGAGTAAGCAACAAGTCAAAACAACAAGTAAAAAAAGGGGTTGCCAAACTAACTGTCAGCCAGGAAAAAAACAGAATGAAAAAGACCAAGTTGACACAAGCATCCAACCTGCTGGCCTATAAGCAACTCTCGGCATGTTCAAACCTTGTTTCGCAAGAGATCAAAATACGCATGGTGAAGACTTGACCTAAAACACTAATATGCATCTAGCAGTTGGCAGACACCAAGTTAAAGGGCAAGCAGTTAGCACAACCAGTTTTGAAAAAAAACTCAAATCAATGCAAGCAGTTATGAAGGTTGGATAGTTCCTACTTTCTAACAGAAATTGATCCAACCTCAAGATAATGAGCTGATCAACCTACTCATCATTGGCTTTTCAACCATTCAAAGTAAAGGTAAAAGTATTAACTCAACCAATCCAAATGAGTCAAATGAGTTCCTAGAGGTCTAAAGCAAACTGAGATCATCAAGCTCTAAATCCTAAAGGCATAACAGTGGACTAGTAATCTTGCCAATGGCTTGACAACAACAGACTATATAGCACTCAATTGTTCAAATAGAAAGCCAACTAAAAACCTAAACTATGCATCCTAATGGACTGACTGAGATGGAGATAGAATACTGCCAAATCAAAGATGGTTAATTCTCAGCAGCATGTTAACACAAACTTCCAAGTCAAAGCGACCAATGACACCAACTGGTGTACCATGGCAGATATGAATGTAAAGGGCATACTATCACTGCTAGTTACCAAAAGCATCCCCTACTACAAACCCTAACTGCACTTGCACATTTCAACTAGAACAAAGTAGCACATAGCAGATCCTGGCCCGAGCTGCAGTTTTCATTGACAATCACAACCTCCATACTAATCCACACATACTAAAAGACATGGTCTTCCCTCAACCAACTTCAGAATAGTCCACAATGAAACCAAGAATTCATAGATCAAAAACCAACAATATTCAGAAAATGTCAGTCAAAATGCTCTGGTGTTTCAATCGATGCACCTTGATGAATTCCAAACAAGATTCCAACAGCAAAACAAAAGTTTAGCAAAACTCAAGCAAGGTTGCTTGGTTTGGACAAAGAAACAGCAGTATAGTTCTAATGTTAAACATTAATCCATACCAAAGTTCTGGTGGCAGTTACTAATGTAAGCAGTGAGTTGTGTGCAAGTTGGACAGTTGACTATATCATGGAAAGCAACAACCAACTCTTGGTATTTCATCCATTGAAGAATTCCAAACATTGTGTTCCTAACATCATGCATCAGCCAAATATGAGTTAAAACAAAGTTCTGATGGGAAACTGAAACGGTCCACCTTTCAACAAACTTGGACAGTGAGCTGAACATCAAGGCACTATGTCATCCAAAGATCTAGAGATCCAAGAGCAGATCAGGCCTAAGGCAGTCCTACTTTCATCAAGGTATATTAACAAAAAGATCACTGAACCTACCCCCCTTAACCAGCCTGCTTATGATAATCCTATCAAAGCCTAGAAGTCTTGATGCAAACCAAAGTCTTAACCCAAATAGGAAGTTGACTTCTCTAAGCAGCTCCAAGTCCCTCATGACAGTCATCAACTCAATTGTCCACTTAAGCCTCTCAAACATGAATGGACAACTTCAACATAACTTCCAACAGTAAGTCTTAAATCAACAATTCTCAAAGACAACCCTAGTGCAACTATACTAAAATCTTACAGTAATTGGTAAAATAAGACTTGAAAATGGCTTGGCAGAATCAGAACATCTCCAAAATCTAGTTGGCCAACCAAAACCAAATGCCTCAACTGCATCCACATATTCTGACCAAACAAAAGGGGCTGCACACCAGCAGGCATAACGATCATGCTAAAACTCTCACACAAGTCAAACACAAAATTCTACCAAATACTACAACATTACCTCACCTAGACTGTCACGGAAGATTGGACAGTCCTGAGGACCAAAGAAAAATGTCAACGAAGTTGAAGCACTCTAGATTATTATGAAATCATGGTAACAAACTTCTCTTGTGCACACTAACAGAGTCCTCTCTACACCATCTCAAACACTAACAGGTTTCAAAAGGTTAACAGCCATAGACCTCTACATGAATCACAACTAAAACTCAGAAACTAACCCTCAAAGATCTAGAGGCCAACAACGCTCTAGAACTCAAAGCAGCTCTTACCTGGCCTTAAAGAAATGAGTCTCACAATAAGCTAAAACTTCATGACAACATCCACTTGCTATCCAAACAAATCAACCCAAACAAACGCAACAACAAAAACTACTCTCAAAGGCTTAACAGTCCATAAATATAACAGTTAGCATCCTAAATGCATTCAAACTTGATGCAACCAAACAAGCCAGAAATCAACTTCAGTGCAAGATTCTAATGACAGTCCTATGCACACCTACTGAATGCTAGATAAATCCACTTAAGAGCATAAAACTCCCACATAATAGTTGCAAACTTCACAAATGACAGTTTTACAACTTCAAGCTTGCACCATACAAGTTTACATCACAACATTTATGAACTCATCACATTCAAAACATTTTGACAGCATAGCCACATAAACATGCTGCATAATGAGGGGGTTTAGGTCTACATACCTCTTGTAGACTTCCCAAAGCAAACTAGCAGCAAGCTATCCCTTTCTTGAACAAGCTTTGATGTTTCTCCCCCACTTGATGCAACAGTTGATTCTCAGAGCAGCTCAAGAGAAGAATCAACAGCTCCTCCTTTTGCAAATAGTTTCAAAGTGGTGTTGAGGTGATAAAGTGTTTGAAAAATGATGAGGAAATGAGTGAGATTCGAGGGAAATCTCAGAGCAACACAAAATGAAAAATCTGATTTCTCTCTCAAATGGTGGCTAGGGTTTTGCCCATCTGCTAGTTAGCTTAAATAGCATATGGAGAATGTGAAAATGGAAGTTTAAAAGTGGTAAAAGATCAATGGTGCAGATCTGATATGTTCATGGTCGTTGGAATCAAATGGTGAAAGAAAGAACAGTACATGAGCATGCTGACATCTTGTGGTTTTTGGGAGTGGAGGGAACAGGTTGTTGAGCTGCAGAATGAGGGTGGCTGGTCCCCTTCTCTTTTGGGGCAAGAAGTTCAAAATAGTGCACAAATGGTACAAGCTTGTGTTGGTTCATTTTGGGAAGTGTTTGGTGTGCTCAAAGTGGAAGTTCATGCACATGGTTTGTGAATGCAACAGGCTGTATGATGAAAATACAAGGTTATGCCAAAGTGCTACAAAATATGAGTCTTGAAAACATGTTCAAACCACCAACTTTGAGTAATGATATCTTGGTGCTCAAAGATCCATTTGCCCTAGACTTGAGTTCTTAGTAAAGAGGGCATGGAGTAGAACAACTTTCATGTTGATGAAAGTTCCATTGGGTCATTGGAAGACCATAAAACTTGAGGTTGAAAATCATGCCACGAAATCTGTCCACAAATAACTTAGAAAAATTCTAAGTTATGGATTTTGTCTTATTTTCTTTTCCAACTTTGCCCATCCATAACTTGAGCTTCTCAAATACAATGGAGGACTTCTTGTACTCTTTGGAAAGCTTGGAACACACTCTACAACTTTCATTTAGGACAAAGCTTCATTTGACATCAAGAGATTGATGGAATTTGGCTTGCAAAGTGGTGGAAAAAAATCTGTACAAACTTGACAGTTTTGAAATCATTGAAATCCCCAACTTTGATTGATCATAACTTGAGCTCCAAATATCATATGATGATGAATTAGTACTCAAAAGAAAGCTTGAAATACAAGGAACAACTTTGATGTTGGCTAAAGGTTCATTTGAAACCTTGATCATGAAGAAAAATGGCTTTGAAGATGGCTGTTCCAAACATAAAACTTTCCAAAAATGGAAAGTTTCTAAAACCCTAAATCCCAAAATAGCAACTTTCAACAACTCTTGATTTTTCATGATTTCCTTGACTTTTATTGATCAAATTCCACCCATTGGTCATATTTAAATTAAGGATCATGATCTTGACTTCAAAAAGTCAGGAGTTGACTTTTTCACTGCATAATTGACTTTTCTCCAAACCTCCCGATTTTCAATCAACTGATCAATTGGAGCTCTTGCGATTAAAACTGATAGTCAATCACCCATCCCCGAACATCTTAGGACATATGGAGGGTTATGGAAACAAGTTTGCTTCAAAAAACAAGTTTTATCCTGATTAAAATTGTCACAAAGAACTTTATGGACTTTATGGAGGACACTTTGGAGGGGCAAGAACAAGTTTTATCCTGATTAAAATTATCACAAGTTTGCTTCAAAAAACAAGTTTTATCCTGATTAAAATTATCCTGATTAAAATTGTCACAAAGAAAATCTTGTCACAAAGAACTTTATGGAGGACACTTTGGAGGGGCAAGAACTGCAACTAAGGTACTTCCATATGGTTATTTTTGGCCTTCTCTTTTTAAGGATGTTCATGAATTTGTTAAATCCTGTGATAGATGTCAAAGGATTGGAAATGTGTATATGAAGCAATAAATGTCACTCAGAAGTATCTTTGAAATTGAATTATTTGATGTGTGGAGCATAAAATTTATGGGACCGTTTCTTTAATCCTTTGGGGATCTATACATTCTAGTAACTGTTGATTATGTGTCCAAGTGGATAGAAGCAATGGAAACCCCCACTAATGATGCTAGAGTCATGACCATATTTTTTCTAAAAAAACATACTGTCAAGACATGGCATGCCTCGAGCTATCATAACTGATGGAAGATCCCATTTTTGTAATAAGATTTTTGAAAACCTAATGGCAAAATATGGTATCAAACATAAAGTTACTGCAACTAACCATCCCAAAGAAGTGGTTAAGTTGAATTGTCCAATAGGGAAATCAAGTTGTTAACCCCACAAGAAAAGATTGGTCTAAGCACTTGGATGAAGCTTTACGGGAATAAAAAAATGCTTATAAGACTCCCTTAGGCATGCCTCCATACATACTTGTCTATGGGAAGGCTTGTCACTTACCCAATGAATTGGAGCATAATGCTTTTTGAGCCATTAAGCAATTGAACTTCAACTTAAAACCTGGTGGTCAAGCTAGAATGCTACAACTTAATGAGTTGTAGGAGCATAGGTTATTCTCTTATGAAAATGTTAAGTAGTACAAAGAAAAGACCAAGAGGTGGCACGATAGTAAGTGTCAAAAGCGATAATTAGTGGAAGGTCAAAGAGTTTTGCTTTTTAACTCTATATTGAAATTATTTATTGGGAAATTGAAATCAAGATGGTTTGGTCCTTTCAAATTAGTGAAGATTTACCCTCATGGGGATGTTTATTTACTGGATGAGAAAACAGGTGAAAATTTCAAGGTTAATGGTCAAAGAATCAAGATTTATTTTGGTGACCCCCTAAATAACATAAGGGGCACCCTCAATTTCATTGCTTAATTTCTTTGTTTTGGTCAGGCTATAAGACCTTAAACTAACACTATTGGGAGGCAACCCGACTTCATATTTTTTGTGTTTTTTTAGGTGATTAACTCATTGCTGCTGAAGTTTTGATTGCCTAAAGGTGTCATGACTTCTGAGAGTTATTAAAAATTAAAGTGAGAAAGGAAGAGTCTGATGTAAAAAATGATTAAGTGTGAATAACTAAAGGATGTGTTGAGCTAGATTTTCTGGTCAATCATTTTAATTGGAAAAGCCAAGGATTAATGAAGGAGAGAGAACAGAAGAGCACACAGACAGTTGAGCTTTGTGCCATGACATCAACAATAACTGCCTTTTCTGCCACGTTAGTCTACGCAGAAACTGTAACATGCCACTTGGCGTGGCAGTCATCTTTTTCAAAAAAATTCAAAATTTCCCTTCATCACATCAAAAGTATTTTCACCTTAATTTTTCCTAACCACCACACATAAACTCTCTCTCTCTCTCTCTCTCTCTCTCTCTCTCTCTCTCTCTCTCACACACACACACACACACACATACACACACACACATACACACACACACACACACACGCATACAACCACACACACACACAACACATAACACAAAAGATAAACTTAGTTTCTAATTTCTTTCTCTTGCATCATTCCCCCTTTTACCATCTCAAACCCAAATTTCACTTTTCATCCCCAACCACAATGGAAATTGAAACTGGAATGTGTTGCAAGAAGGTTCCTAGGAAAAATGCTACACCATATATTGTTTATTCTGAGGAAGAAATTGATGCTGCTGAAACTTTCATCAACAATGAAGAATTTTGACGCTTTACTGACCAGTTTTGTGGGATGAGAGTCTTATTTGAGAGAAGCTTCATCTTTGAAGCTCAAGATGACAACTTAGGTTTTCCAGGCAATATCATAATCATCAACCGGGGAATGAAATGGATCAAACTATGCAAGCAGCCCAGTTCTTACAACATCTCTATGGTGAAAGAGTTTTACTCAAATTTAACTAACCCAACCAACAAAAGGATGGAAGTAATCATTCGAAGAACAAAACTTGAAGCCACAATTAACTTAACTCTGAATCTACTTGAAAAAAGAGATGAATATTAAGAGTTGATGGAAAAATTTGATGATAAAGATTACGATGTTATCATGACCTCATTATGCAATGAAGGAACAAAATGGTTAGAATCAAGTTCTGAGAAGACTGTGAGAAAGATGGGTCTTCGTCTTGAAGCTAAAGTTTAGTAACAGTTCTTGAAGCACTCTATTTGTCCACAAACTTACAATGAGACAGTGATCAAGTCCAGATTGTTGTTGCTTCAATACATTACATCTACGAGCAAGATCAACATTGGGGAAGATAATTGTTCAAGAGATTCAAGCCTGCTCCAAAAAGAAGGATGTTATGGTTTACTTACCTTGTTTTACCACTCTGTTGTGTAAGCGTCAAGGCATGCCAAAAAAAGCCACAAATGAAATTTGCCAACCACATGTGGCCTTTGACAAGGCAGCAATCCAAACTTTGATGAAGAAAGATTGTGTGCAACTCAAAACCCTTCAAAAATGATTAATCCACCCACCTTTCCAATGCACATATTAGGAGAACCTGAGCAAGTAGTTGTTGAAAAGAAGGCTGAAAAGAAGAAAGAGGGAAAGAAAAAAAAGGAAGGATAGAAACAGAAGTAGTAATAAACGTGTGGATATGGAAGTATAACAGGCAAGCAAGGATGCCCCTCTGGAAGACAAACCAAGCCCACCAAGGAAGAAGAAACAGAAAAAGAAGAAGAAGTCTAAGAAAGACTCACCCATTGTCACACCACCAATCGACAACCCAACAAAGGATTTTAATCTGAACTAAACTAACCATGAGGATGAAGGAGAAGACAACATTCTAAAAAATATGATTAGTGAGGACGATAAAGACAATGTTGAGATGAACACCACCCCTGTAAAGGAAGTTGAAATAAAAAATAGTTTGGAAGATGTGAAAGGGCAGGAAGAGAAAGTTATTGAGGAAGATGAAGAGTGCAAGAAGAGGATGACAAGGTTGAAGACGGGGTAGTTAAGGAAGGGGAAGACTTATCTAAGTACTATTCCAGTTCTGAAGAGTCTACTCCTGAGTCCTACAAGTTAGAGCCAAAAGGTAGCCCTGATGGTGAAAAGGTTGAAGCGTATGCAAGACTCTGATTCCTGCTCCAGTAACCACTCTTGAGGCAACCTCATTCAAAGTAACCCCAATTAATATCCCTAAGAAGAAGAGTCCTCATAAGAAGAGCCCCAATAAGAAAATTCTAAAGAAAAAGGTGCTCAGCAAAATAGCTGCTGCAAAGGAGAAATAGGAAGGGAGTGTCGTGCCTGAAGTCTCCCTTGTAGCTCAGAAAGAGGTAGAACCAAATCTAGCTGAAGTCAAGGGTGGAGCAAAGAAGGAAGAAAGGAAGAAGAAGGAAGAGGACATGGTTGTCTGAAATATCAACAGACTCCACACATAATTGGTATCATCTTAGTTGAGAGTGCATGTCTGCCCTTGAATATCAAGCTGACACCGAGGACCTTGTCCTTACTTTAAGTTTGGGAGAGAGGTGGCTTCTGGCCTAGTACTTGCTCTTCATTATCTCTTTCCTGCCTTTCTTTCCTTTTTCTATGATTGATTACTAGTGGATCTTACTGTTTGTACTCAGCTCACCATGAGCTAAACACTTGTTTGTTGAGCAATTTGAAGTTAATATAATGTTGTCTTTATGTTAAAATGATGTGATGTTAAGTGTTTTATTTTGTTATGTATTTTTATGCTATAAACCTGACTCTTTGAATGATCAACTTAGAAAAAGGTAAAAGCTTATTATTGTGAGAGATCCAACAACAAGTGGATTTCAGAACAAAAGTGGTTAGGATATAGATATTCACTTAATTAGCTTGCTTAGAGATAAGAGGCTAAGACCATAAAAAACTTTCAGAATATAAACCAGACGTATTTCAAGGTTATAAGTGAGACTTAGAGATTTTTTCCATTGCACTATTAATGCATGTTTTGATGTTGTAAAGATACACATATAGATCATGTTCTGGCCTGTTGAGGCACGACACATCTCATCATATAACACATTTTGGTTACTTGCATATTAATGGATCATAGCTTAAAAATCACTCTCTTGATTTAATTAAACCTACTTTTATTTCATTTAGTTATATGGTTTAGGAACATATAAACTTGTTACCAACTATTAGTTTTTTACTATGCGCATGTTAGTTCTAAACAAGAATATTTACAAAAAGTTCAATATAAAACTCTTTCACTCCTTGTGGGTACGATATCCTTACTAGTACCGATTGTTGCAATTAAAACATACATATATACTTGCATGTGACACCATAATCGTTTTTATGCTGACAAGATCGAAGGGCTATGTTCTAACAAAGAGGATGAATACGAAGCCTTAATAACAGGCCTTTAGATTTTATTGGATTTAGGGGTAAGAGATTTCAAAATAAAGGGAGTTTAGAGTTAGAGGTCAGACAATTAAAAAAAGACTATAAATGTGTCAAAGAAAATTTGATGATGTACTTTGTCAAGGCCAACTTTCTACTAAAACATTTTGACCACTTTTCGATCAACCATATCCCTTGACTAGAAAATCAAGAAGCCAACGACTTAGCTCAGATTGCCTCGGGATATAAAATCTATAAAGAGTGATTGGAGGATTTGGTTGAGATAAAAGATAAGTTAGTCTTGGTAGAAACCCCTCAAGAGACGTTGTCAATGACAAAACTTACAGGGAAGGGGCAGATGGAATTGAGACATCAAAAATATGAGTTTTTTGAAAAAAAAATTGAACTACGAAGTTTTGACCATTGACTTAATCTCAGATAATGATTGGCGAAAACCCATCATTGACTACTCAGGGAATCCAATAGGAGTGACCGATCAAAAGTTCAAGTACAGAGCTCTAAGTTACGTGATTATGGGCAATGCATTATTGAAGAAAACTCCTGAGGAAATCTTCTCAAGTGCCTTGGAGAAAGAAAAACATATTTGGAAATTGTAATTCTAGTAAAAAAGACAGTGGATGTTATACTGGATGTTATGACATCCACTACTGAATAGACAATTAAGCTATGCAGTAAAACACTTAAAGAAAGTAGTAAATAACACAGGGAATTTTTGATCCAGTTCGGTGCAAATCACACCTACTCTAGGGGCTACCAAGCCAGGGAGGAAATCCACTATAAGCAGTGTTAATTCAGAGCCAAACTACCAGTTTGCACTCTTCACTTAAGACCTATCCAATGCAACTTTAGCCTAACACTAGACCCGAGTACCAACTCACTCCCCCTCAATCACAGCAGTGATATCAACCAATTAAGTTATAGATTAAATGAAGACACACTTCAAACAAATCTTGATCTTGCTTCACAACTTCAATCAAGAGACACAACACTCGTGCTTAAAAGCTTAGAGTGACACAAATAACATACAACTCAAACACACTAGTCCAATGTAATCATACAACAGATAATTGCTTGGCTCACAAGAAATCCTAAGACACAAAACACATGTGAAGAACAAACAGAATTCTTCACTCACAAACAGCTCACATAACACTCTATAAAATCTCTCAGTCTCTGTCTTGAATTAGGATTGCCACTTCTGTATTTATAGGCAGTGTAAGTTCCTTAGGCCTCAGTGCAGCAATTAGGTTTAACCAAGTTAAACCTCTTTTCATAAATCAGAGTTCTGTCCACTATGCCAAAAAAGACCTATAACAGCACTTTTTTTGGCCTTTAGCAGCGCTTAAAAGCGCTGCCTAAAGTGGCGCTGCTATAGGTAAAGGCAGTGCTTTTTTGGGGGGAAAAGCATTGCTATAGGTCCCCCTTTAGCAGCGCTTCCCCCCCCCCCCCCCCTTTTAGCAGCGCGTTTAAAAATGCTCTATAAAGTCCATTTTCCTAAGACCTTTGGCAGCGCTTTTTTTTGCCTTTAGCAGCGCTTTTTCCCCCTCTTTTAGCAGCGCTTTCAAAAGCGCTCTCTTTACCACACCTATAGCAGTGCTTTTTAAAAGCGCTCTCTTTTCTCTACCTTTAGCAACGCTTTTCCTTTAAAAGCGCTGCATTTTCTCACATCATTGGTTTTTTTTTCCCAAGATCACTTTTTTTGGCAAAAAAGTGTTGTCTTTTGTGCATATTTTTATGAAGTGTTTTTTGTTTTATATTGTTGCACAATTCTTTATAATTTATCACACAAACCTGCTTATAATAATTATATTTAACATAAACCTTTATTTCAACACTACTTAGGCCTTATACATAACCTTTTTACAATTATTGTAATTCAACACCATCCTTTATTTCAACACATAGGCCTTATATGTATATTATCATTCAACAGAAACGATCCATACTTATAAAATATATTCCAAAACCGATGATGTCACAATATTCACTATACATATAATCAAAAATTCCATAAGTACGGATCCTCACAACAACACGATACGATTTTGATCTAGAAGTATATCAATAAATTCCAAAACTATATACGACTTTCAGAACTATAATTTATCCAGTAGTATGTACAAAACATCACAACAACACAAATCTCCGATCAAAAGACATAAAGACAATATACCTTATACAATTCTCATCTCAAGAATGTATTGACACCATTCCTCCTTAATTTCTTCCAATTTTTATTTCGAGTAAGTGTCACACTTCAATTCATCAAAGTACTACATAATATAACAAAACATGCATGATTTAGTTAAAACTAATTACTTAGATGAAATGCCGGTTAAATATCAAAATAAATCATGTAACTTATAAATCCATACCATATTTGGAATATCTATTTGACCCAAATGAATAATTTCCTTCATAAACCTCAATACAAAATAGTCGCAATCAATACCATTGCGCTGACGAGGACACTACACATGAAAAAAAAAATATGAATACATATCAGGATATATAGTTTAACTAGTTTTAGCAAACAACATCACTATAATAATAAAAATTTGAAAATATACCTGCACTCTGATCCAACTAATGTTGTTAGCCTTATTCTTTGGTACTCTTTCTTGTCTTTGTGATCAAAATATTTGTATAGCTCTAAACATAATATAAACGAATATTTATAGCAATCTCACATAATAAATAAAGAAATGCACAAATTATTCAGAACAATCTCATCACTTACGTATCAACCATCTTTTTCATGTCAAGATATTTTGTTTGATCCCCATCTAAATGAATCCAAATAATACATAATTTCTTTTATCAGATTAATCGCGACCAACAACCAGTGTCCACTGTAAAATAAGAAAAAAATTTAAATGAAAATGTTATAGAGAATGTTTAAAAAGAATAATTATAATAAATGAAATTAGAATGAAATCTAACCCATGGCCAATATTATATGGAAAAAAATACAAATTTTCTGTATACGTGGCCATAAATGCTCGGACTACGTAACCTCTGACTGCATCTGGATTGTGTTTGATTAACCGTGCATTGATACAGCTAGAAGATAAGAATGAGAACCTTTCTGTCAATTGATGCGGGACCAACAACCTTTCATACAAGAACCTTAAATAAAAACATAAACAACATTAGGATTAATATTAATTGTAATGAGCAACTAAATTGATCAATTATATATTTAATTAAAGTTGACCGAAATACCTGATGTATGAATGAATAACACTGATGCCCAATTCAGAATGTTGGAAAACCTGATCCAAATCCTCTTTAGCAATTGTTTCATCATAAGCAAATCCGAAAATACCTTCCTCCATATGTATTTGATGAATGCCACCCTCCACCACATCTGTTGTTTCGACATATGTTTCAAGGCACAACCTAAATCGAGGAACAGATGCTTTTTTAGGCTCAACCTTTTTTTTGTTGGACACCTTGCTAGTTTCAGGCATCTTATCCTTGCTGACTTTTTGCATCTCTTGAGCTTGAATCTAAAAATCATATAAGTTAGGTAATTTAAAAATCGGAGGATATAATTCAGATTTTCTATTCATATATATATATATATATATATATATATATATATATATATATATATATATATATATATATATATATATATATATATATATATATATATATATATATATATATATATATATATATATATATGTATATATATATATATATATATGTATATATATATATATATATATATATATATATATATATATATATATATATATATATATATATATTATATATATATATATATATATATATATATATATATATATATATATATATATATATATATATATATATATATATATATATATATCAATTAATGTACCTGTTTTTATGATGCATCTGACTCGGTTTCCCGCATAATAATCCCCTTATCTTTTAGTTTGGATTTTGTAGGAGTCTAACATTATCATGTAAATAAATGGTACGTAAATGTAAGAATAACTTACATGTAGTAAAACATTTGAATACTAAAAGGTTCATAATGGTGTTCAACGTACCTCATCATCTATGAAAATGAAATTTGAGGGCCATGCAACATACGATCCTATTGCGTCTCCCACCAATGTTGCATCTGAAACATCGTCTAGTATAGGCAATAACGCATCCCGCTCTAAAGCAATATCAATTGATACCTTCAAAAATCTAGCTGGGAGCGGTTTATGGTGAAGTAAGTCTCCCAAAGTATTATGCACTTTTCCCTTGCTAACCATGCGATAAATAGGTGCCGATAAATATAGCCGACAAGGTGAAATGCCCTAAACCAATAACGAATATGATTAATGTGTATATATGTCAATTCAGAAAATTATGCTAAATTAATTTCAGTATAATATATATATATATATATATATATATATATATATATATATATATATATATATATATATATATATATATATATATATATATATATATATATATATATATATATATATATATATATATATATATATATATATATATATATATATATATATATATATATATATATATAGTTACCGTGGGAAGTTTCTGCTAAAAATTACAATTGATACTATCTTTGTCAGTAGTATCCTTAAACTCATGACCGCGCCTTTCTGACATGTATCTCTCTTTGTCCTTTTGCAATTCACTAACTTGAGCTCTCAATTCTTCCAACGACTCCATGACTTCTTTATTGGTTGGATTTTTTTTCTTTGGATTCTTATACAATTTTGTTGGAGTGACACCAAACCCCTTACCCCTCACACGACCAGTATACTCAGGAACATTTAATACTCGACTGAGTAGGCTCCTGCAATCATGGTCTTCAGATGCAGTTATAGTCTGGGATAGACTCTCCTGAAATGTAGAAAAATATCAGTGTGGATTAAAAAGCATAAATATATTATATGTTACTATACTTTTAAGTTTATGACAGAACTAATGTTATACTTATGTATTGCTCAAAAACTTGTTGAACATCTTCCTGAACAACTCCAGCTCTACCCACACGAGCAGCCTTCCACAAAACATGTTCTGGAACATATGTTGCATCACTTTTCTCCTCTTCTAACTTCACATTTAGACAGATAATAAGTTTCATTTTCTCGTATTTTAATTTCATCATAATAAAGCATTTATATATACTTACTATTTTCTGTTGTAAGCGTGCATATCCCAAACGCCCTTTTTTGTATGGATACACGGGTTTTGATGCTCGTTGTCGATTTATGTCACTCACAACCTGAAAAAACAAGTTTAAGCCATATCAGAACTCATGTGAAATAAGTATATATATTATACATTGTTCATGATAAGATAAAATTACATGGAATTCTTTGGTTCTTCTCTTGGCAACAAAAGTCTCCCATTCTTCAAATGAAATCAAACCCGCATACTTCTTTAGCTGTATCTCACTCCATATTTTTTCTTTAGCTGGTTTCAATGATGGAATTCTCCAATTATCACAAATGATTGGAATTTGCGAGCGAACAAGTGCACCAATGTAACTTGTTAACATCGCACCGTTAAACTCAATTAATTGGTTTGTTTCATTCCAATGCAGATTATATTTTATACCTTTATCTCTCACACGAATGATTCCTTTCATAATCGTTATTCCTCTTAAAATATCTCCTTCCACATCATGTACTGGTTCGTTTCCACCCTCTAAAGGAGTATCATGTGAGTTTTCCTCGTTATTAGCCATAATACCTGTAATTAAAAAAAACACTTATTAAATGAATGACAAGTACATATGAAATGAAAAACATAAATAACAAAAACATGCATCATTGTTATCTACTCCTACACTATCTTTGTTGAGATCACTGAGATGGCGTCTCAATTTCACCTTCCAATAAAAGATACTCCTCGAGCTCGTTGAAGAAAAATTTTCAAATTTAAGTCGATGCTTGTGAAATGGAAGTTGTGTTGATGTATTTTAGATTGATTTGTTAATGGAGGGGTAGTATAATTTTTTTATTAAGGTGGATTTTGGGTGAATGGTCGTGTTGGATAAAACAAAAATTGTTGGTGTGGTGTTTGAAAGTTATAGTTTGATTGATGTGTAGGTTGTATGTATGAGTATGAATTAAACGGGTTGGTGTATGGTTTTTGTTGTTGAAAGTAAGGGTTAAATTGTCGTTGTGTGTTAAACATGTTTTTATAGTGCATGTTAATAAACGATTGAGGTATGTTGAAGAGATATAAAGTTGGAATCAATATATACCATGCCATGTACTCACTAATTTGTTTACATTTTATTAACATGATATAGTTTTTTTTTAAAGAAAACATATTTCATTAGAGTGAAGAAACATTACACAAAGTAGAGTCTGCCGTAGGTGGAATACATCCAACCCAAGTTCTTGAACCTACAAGATTTCCCATCCTAACTAGATGATGAACATCCCCAATATGGTTCCTATTCAGATACATGATGTAAGCCTCCTAAAAACTACTCAATAACAATAATATATAAAGGCACTGAGAATAACATGCAACAACATCATTTGTTTCCATTAACAATATCAACAACAACATTAACATCAACACTAACAACAACAAATTCAACATCATTTGTTTCTATCAACAATATTTTAAAAAAACTTCAAATACCTTAAAAATGGTGGAAATGGCTGACAGAGGAGGTGGAGGATGAAGACGGACGGACGAAACGGATGGATAAAGGCGGAAATGCAGAACACGACGGACAACTACTGAGGACGGCAACGGTTTGCAGCGGTCGGATGAACACAACGGACAGAAGTGGTCGACGGAGGGAGTAGGGCACTATCGCGAGTGAGAGCGAAGCTTTAAGAAAATACTGTTCTGTTCTAAAAAATTCTGAGTTTTTTTTTTAATTTATGCTACTTAAACATAAGATAGCGCTTCTGCATGGCCTTTAGCAGCGCTTTTAAAAGCGCTCTCTAAGGTCTGCCTTAGGCAGGCCCTATAGCAGCGCTTTTATAAAAGCGCTTTCTTTTGTACACCCTTTAGCAGCGCTTTTTTGAAAGCGTTTTCTTATGTACCCTCTTTACTGCCACCTTTAGAAGCGCTTTCGTAGGTTACCCTTTTAGCAGCGCTTTCTAAAAGCGCTCTCGTAGGTACCCTATTTAGTAGCGCTTTTAGAAAGCGCTTTCGTAGGTACCCCATTTAGCAGCGCTTTCTATTGTTAGCCATAATTGCCACCTTTAGTAGCGCTTTTCTAAAAGCGCTGTCTAAAGTAAGCTCTTTTTTTTCTGACTCTTTAGCAGCGCTTTTACAGAAGGCGTTGTCTTTTCTGTGCTGCCAAAAATCATTTTTATAGTAGTGGTCAATTAGGTCATAGGCATTTCATGTTATCCTCAACATTGCCTAGCATTTCGCCTGAGATAACTAAGCGCCCTACAATGTTTCCTGGAATCTAACCTGAGCTAACTCAATCATTATACCAGAAAAACAAACACGCGCCCTTGATGTCAGCTACCTGATGTTATAACATTTAGCATGACATCCAATACACTTTGTTCTTAGCTAACCAAACTTACCCTACAGAACACTACACAAGCATGTCATGACATCAATCATGACATCTACACACAACATTGTTTTACCATAAAATGTAGCCAATCAAGAACATCTACAAACTCCCCCTTTGGCAAATTTTTGGCTAAAACAATCTGTCACCATATCAGAGAACATATGCAGCAGAAAAGTTCACAACTTACATCTAATCATGCAGGATAGCTACTAGATAATACTACACTTAACACACATGTTATACTACCAAATCAGATTCAACTACACTACCAACCACACAGACTGTTCTGGATTATGAATGTCCAGACATCTCATATGACATCCTTAAAAACACCTGTTCCACAACGCACAAAGATCACCTGTTAGTCTAGACTAGTAGACTACATATGTCACAATATTTTGTGGAAAACTCCCCCTTAACCGATGCACAGCTATACAGCATCTGCAAGCAACTTGCAGAAACACACAGTTCTACCAACACACACTCCTACCAATATCAGGAACACACACACTATGCACACACCACACACCTATAGGATCAACATCCTGCACACATACAGGATCAACATCCTGCTCACAACTTAAGATCAACTTCATCACATCAGCACACCTGTAACACAAATTAGAGCAGCAACATAACATCAACACACCTGCAAACCTGCTCAATGCAAACAAGCACAACAGTAAATCTCATCTTCCACCTATGAGGGACAACAACTAAACACAACTAAGCTTGTAGCAACAAATCATCAAGCACACCTGCTGATGCACAAACAACTAACCTTGTTGTTTCTACTACTACGTCTCCCTCTTTTTAGCCACAAAATTAGATCATAACTAATGAATTAGCATTGATCATACATATTTGGAAACACAAAGTGAAAGGGTTATTGCAAACCAAAGCTCATGCAAAGCAATAAAAACAACAAAACAAAACCAAAGACTAGCTAAAACCAACAAACCATCAGCCAACAATTCACCAGTCTGAGCCCAGCAACAGACTATCAACACAGACACATTAATCTTCCTCCTCAAAAGAGCTGGAGTTGACTTCTTCTACATCTTCATCACTGTCTTCAGATTCTTCCTCTGTCACAGCCTCACTATTTTCTCCATGACCAGCAGCAGAGCTGGGGGATGGATCAATGCGTGCTAGAGGGGTGGAGATACCACGCATACTACGTCCTTTCTGGAGAATTTTTGTGACAAGTTCCCTAATGGATCTGTCAACATATGCATACCCTTCCCTATTTTTCATTCTAGCAAAGTCGTCAGCAGTGGGAGAAGAATTACCTTGGGAGTGTTGTTGGGAATTTCCAGCTTGAGGAGATGTAGTACCTGGAGCATCTTCAAAGGATTTGGGATGGTTCTTGGATGGAGAAGCATCTTGATTGAAGGACATTTTATTGTTGATGGAAGAGAGAAAACCTAAGGGTCTAAAAGTAATTCTGAAGAAGAAGGGGAATGCGAGAATTGTAGGTACAGTGAGATAACCCGTTTGTGTGGAATAGAGAGCTCTAGTGGTCAAGGGCGTTGAATGCATTAAAGTCTTAAAACCCCCTCGTGCCAGTAATTGCTATAAACCCTCATACATGGAAATTCCCAATTTGCTCCTTAAATTTTCAAATTGAGTTGCATCTAGAGCTTTTGTAAAAATGTCAGCAAGTTGTAGTTCCGTGGCCACATGCTCCAGGGTAATTACTTTGTCTTCCATAAGGTCTCTTATGAAGTGATGTCTGATATCAATATGTTTGGTTCTGCTATGTTGAATTGGGTTCTTAGAAATATTGATAGCACTAAGATTGTCACAGTACAATGTCATGACATCTTAAGTGACATTGTACTCAGTCAACATTTGCTTCATCCAGACCAGTTGGGAACAACTGCTACCAGCTGCTATGCATTCAGCTTCAACAGTGGATAGGGATACACAATTTTGCTTCTTGCTGAACCACGATATGAGGTTGTTCCTCAAGAAGAAACATCCACCAGATGTGCTTTTTTTGTCATCAACACTCCCAGCCCAATCAGCATCACAATACCCATATAGAATAGCGGCACATCCATGAGAATACAACATACCATAATCACAAGTTCCATTCACATATTTGAGAATCCTCTTGACTTGATTTATGTGACTCACCTTGGGATCTGCTTGATATCTAGCACACACACCAATTGCAAAGGCAATATCAGGTCTACTGGCTGTTAGATATAACAAGCTTCCAATCATACTTCTATACAGGCTTTGGTCAACATTGGTACCACCTTCATCTTTAGATAACTTCAGATGTGTGGGTGCAGGTGTTCTTTTGTGACTAGCATTATCCATGCCAAACTTTTTTACTATGTTTTTGGCATATTTACTTTGAGAGAGAAAGATACAGTCTTCCATTTGCTTGACTTGCAACCCAAGAAAGTATGTCAATTCTCCATACAGACTCATTTCAAATTCAGATTGCATTTGATTGACAAACTGTTTAACCATTTTATTTGACATTCCACCAAAAACTATGTCATCCACATAGATTTGAGCAATCATGATTTTTCCACCTTCATCCTTCACAAATAGGGTTTTGTCTATCCCTCCTTTCCTGTATCCATTAGCATTGAGAAACTCAGCCAGTCTCTCATACCAAGCTCTAGGAGCTTGTTTCAATCCATAAAGAGCTTTCCTCAATTTGTATACATGGTTTGGCAGGTTAGGATCATCAAATCCCTTGGGTTGTTCCACATAAACTTCCTTATTCAAATATACATTTAGAAAAGCACTTTTCACATCCATCTGGAATAATTTGAACTTTAGAATGCAAGCAATTCCTAACAGCAGTCTTACTGACTCAAGTCTTACAATAGGGGAAAAATTTTCATCAAAATTAATCCCTTCAACTTGAGTATAGCCTTGTTCCACCAGTTTAGCCTTGTTTCTGGTTACAGCTCTTTTTTCATCAGATTTGTTCTTGTAGATCCACTTGGTGCCAATGATGTTTGTTCCTTCAGGTCTTGGAACCAATTCCCATACTTCATTCCTTTTGAACTGTTCTAATTCATCTTACATAAAATTGATCCAATATTCATCCGTTAGAGCCTCCTTCACATTTTTGGGTTCACTCTTGGATACAAAGCATGAATTTGAAATGATTTCTCTAGATCTGGTACTTACACCACTATTGGGGTCTCCAATGATAAGATCTTTGGGATGATCTTTCAGGATTCTGATAGAAGGTTCCTTATTGGGAGCTTCTGACTCAGTCTGGAGTTATAGCTTGAGGATCTTCAGCATTGATCATAACATCAGTAGGTGTCTCAAGGAATGTTCCAACATCCTCCATGACATTGGTTTCTTCATGCTGATCATCAATAATAACATTAATGGATTCCATCAAGACTTTTGTTCTGGATTTGAATACTCTATATGCTCTGCTGTCGGTAGAGTAACCCAGGAATATGCCTTCATCACTTTTGGGAGCCATTTTTCTCCTTTGTTCACGATCTATCAGGATGTAACACTTGCTCCCAAAAACATGGAAATACTTCACATTTGGTTTCCTTCCTTTCCATATTTCATATAGAGTAGAGGAAGTTCCTTTTCTCAAGGTGACTTTGTTGTGAACATAGCAGGCTGTGTTCATTGCCTCACCCCAAAAGTGCATAGGTATTTTCTTTGCATGAATCATGGCTCTAGCAGATTCTTGAATAGTCCTGTTTTTCCTTTCCACTATGCCATTTTGTTGAGGAGTAATAGGGGAGGAGAATTCATGGCTGATTCCTTCAGATGAGCAGAATTCAGCAAACTTAGAGTTTTCAAACTCCTTTCCATGATCACTTATGATCCTGACAACACCACTTTCCTTTTCTCTTTGAAGTCTAATACAAAGGTCTTTTAAGACTTCAAACACATCTGAATTTTCTCTGATGAAACTTATCCAGGTGTATCTGGAGTAATCATCAACAACCACATAGGCATACCTCTTCCCACCAAGACTTTCCACCTGCATTGGTCCCATCAAGTCCATGTGCAGCAGTTCTAGAATTTTGGATGTTGTAAGATGTCCAATTCTTGGGTGTGACACCTTGGTTTGCTTGCCAACCTGACATTCACCATATACCTTTCCTTCATCAATAGTCAACTTGGGAATTCCTCTCACTGCTTCCTTGGATATGATCTTTTTCGTCCCTCTTAGATGAAGATGTCTAAGTTTTAGATGCCCCAGTTTGACCACCTTTTCTTCTCTGGCCATAGAACACACAGTGGAGTTACTTGAGACTTTAGGCTCCCATAAGTAACAATTGTCTTTAGACCTAGATCCCCCCATGACTTCCTCTTTTTCTTCATTTGTGACAACACATTCTCCCTTAATGAATTTGACATTTAGTCCTTGATCACAAAGCTGACTGATACTAATAAGGTTGGCAGTCAGTCCTTTTACCAACAACATATTATCTAGGTTAGGAACTCCAGGAGACTCCAATTTTCCAACACCTTTGATTTCCCCTTTAGCTCCATCACCAAAGGTCACATAACTAGTGGAATGAGGTTTGATGTCCACCAATAAGTTCTTTATTCCAGTCATATGTTTGGAACAACCACTATCAATATACCAGTCTTATTTAGCTGATACCCTTAGAGAGGTATGAGCTATTAGAGCAACCTCTTTGGTAACCCATTGTTGTTTCTCGATATGAGCATCCTGTTTGGGTTTGACTTTATGAGTGTGGCAAGGAAATCCATGCAACCTGAAGCAAAAAGGTTTTATGTGTCCAAATCTTCCACAGTAGTGACACCTCCACCTCTAAAACTTTCTCTTGGTATGGTTCATGCTTCTGTTTCCTTGATGTTGAGACATTGGTCATGACATCTGATTTGACCTATGATTTTCAGGCTTTGTTGTCTTGAATCCCAAGATGGGTTCCTTTTCACCAGAAAAACCTATTCCAGACTTGTCTCTTGCTTTCTGACCACTTTGTAGAATTTCTTCTAGAGTGTCAGTCCCATTGTTCAACATCCTGGCAGACTTTGACATCTGATCAAGTTTGGAATTCAACAAACTGACCTCACTGTTGAGTGAGTCTATGGTTGCAAGATTCTCTTTCTTCTCATCCTCCAACTCCCTTATGAGTTTCTTTTGCTTCTCCCCTTGTTGGTACACTTCATCACTTCTGATACACAATTTTTTATATGAAGCTGCAAGCTCATCAAAAGTCAGCTCATCTTCACTAGAATTATCATCAGATACACATACACTAGTTAGTGCAATGACATGTTTTGCAGATTCCTCTTCTGATCCACTCTCAGAGTCTCCATCAGACCAGGTGACAGTTAGACCTTTCTTTTGCTTCTTGAGGTAAGTGGGACATTCAGCTTTAATATGACCATAACCTTCACATTCATGACACTGAATTCATTTGCCTTGGTTGGACTTTTCTTTAGATTTACCTCTTTTGTTGAGTCAGAGGAGATGTTCTTGACATTAGGTCTGCCCTTCTGATCTATTCTTTTCATGAGTAAGTTGAATTGTCTTCCAAGCATAGCTATAACTTCTGATAGATTCTCTTCACTTTCACCATTGTCTTCATCTGAGTCCTCTGCAGTATTTGATACAAAAGCTATGTTTTCGTTCTTCTTCTCACCATGGTCACACATTCTCATATCAAAGGTTTAGAGAGAACCAATTAGTTCATCCACCTTCATGTTGCTTATATCTTGAGCCTCTTCAATAGCAGTAACCTTCATGGCAAATCTCTTGGGAAATGATCTGAGTATCTTCCTTGCAAGCTTTTCTTCAGACATTTTTTCTCCTAAAGCTCCTAAAGTATTGGCAATCTCCAGAATATTCATGTAGAATTCATGAATAGTCTCATCCTCCTTCATTCTCAGATTCTCAAACTTAGTTGTCAGCATCTGTAATATAGACATCTTGACCTTAGAGGTACCTTCATGAGTTATTTTGGGAGTATCCCAAACCTCTTTGGCCAGTTCATAGTGATGCACAAGTCTGAAGATGTTCTTATCTATCCCATTGAATAAAGCATTCAAGGCCTTAGAATTCCCAAGAGCCAAGGCTTCTTGCTCTTTGCTCCACTCTCCTTCAGGTATTAACACAGTTGATCCATCTTTATTAGTCTTCACTGGATGTTCCCATCCTGAGTTAGCAGCTCTCCAGGCCTTGCTATCTAGAGACTTCAAGAAAGCTATCATACGAGGTTTCCAGTAGTCATAGTTAGAGCCATCCAGAATTGGTGGTCTATTTGTGAATCCTATATCCTTGTCCATAGTACCATAATTTATCTTCCCTAGATCTCACCCAGAAAATAATAGGCAGGGTGCCTGCTCTGATGCCAATTGTAATTCTAGTAACAGACAGTGCATGTTATACTGGATGTTAGGACATCCACTACTGAACAGACAATTAAGCTACGCAGTAAAACACTTAAAGAAAGCAGTAAATAACACAGGGAATTGTTGACCCAGTTCGGTGCAAATTACATCTACTCTAGGGGCTACCAAGCCAGGGAGGAAATCCACTATAAGCAGTGTTAATTCAGAGCCAAACTACCAATTTGCACTATTCACTTAAGACCTACCCAATGCAACTTCAGCCTAACACTAGACCTGAGTACCAACTCACTCCCCCTCAATCACAGCAGTGATATCAACCAACTAAGTTACAGATTAAATGAAGACACAGTTCAAACAAATCTTGATCTTGCTTCAATCAAGAGACACAACACTCGTGCTTAAAAGCTTAGAGTGACACATATAACATACAACTCAAACACACTAGTCCAATACAATCATACAACAGATAATTGCTTGGCTCACAAGAAATCCTAAGACACAAAACACACGTGAAGAACAAACAAAATTCTTCACTCACAAACAACTCACACAACACTCTGTAAAATCTCTCAGTCTCTGTCTTGAATTAGGATTGCCACTTCTGTATTTATAGGCAGCGTAAGTTCCTTGGGCCTCAGTGCAGCAATTAGGTTTAACCAAGTTAAACCTCTTTTCATAAATCAGGGTTTTGTCAATTAGGTCATAGGCATTTCATGTTATCCTCAGCATTGCCTAGCATTTCGCCTGAGATAACTAAGCACCCTACAATGTTTCCTGGAATCTAGCCTGAGCTAACTCAATCATTATACCAGAAAAACAAACATGCACCCTTGATGTCAGCTACCTGATGTCATAACATTCAGTATGACATCCAATACACTTTGTTCTTAGCTAACCAAACTTACCCTGCAGAACACTACACAAGCATGTCATGACATCAATCATGACATCTATACACAACATTGTTTTACCATAAAATGCAGCCAATCAAGAACATCTACAGAAATCTTCGAGGTACATAGAGGATCGTCTGGCTCTCACCAAGCATGCTACAAGATGAAATGATTATTATTTTGACTAGGGGTTTATTGACCAACTATGTTGAAAGATTACATAGATTTTTCCAAGGATTGCCAAGAATTCCATAAGCACTCAGGTAATCAAAATATGCCTACTAGCGATCTACACTCGATAGTTAAGCCATGGCCTTTTAGAGGATAGGCCTTAGATGTGATTGGTGAAATTAAGCCTTCCTCGTCGAAAGGGTATAAATACATCTTGGTGGGAATAAACTATTTCATTAAGTAGATAGACGTCATACCCCCACCGAATGTCGACCAAGAAAAAGTAATCAGTTTCATCCAAAATCATATTATATATAGGTTTGGATAACCTGAAATTATTACTACAGACCAAGGTTCAGTATTTACAGGGCGAAAAACGGTAGAGATTTCCTCATAAGTAAGGTTCAAGTTATTAACTTTAATACCTTATTCCACCCAAGCTAATGGTCAGGTCGAAGCGGTTAACAAGATTGAGATTGGTTAAATAAAAAAGCACATAGGTCAAAATCCAAAACACTGGCATAGAACTCTAAACCGAGTGTTGTGGGCATGTCGAAACTCTTCTAAAGAATAGACTAATTCTATATAATTCCGACTTGTTTATGGGCATGATGTAGTACTCCTATTAGAAATTCATTTACAATCAATTAGGATTCAGAGACAAGCTGGGATCCTAAGTCCAACAGAGTACTATTGGGGTATGATGTTTGACGAATTGAGTGATTTGGACAAAGAGAGATTAGTTGCTCTAGATGTCTTAATGAGACAAAAATAAAGAGTAGATAAGGCACACAATAAGAAATTTAAGTCCAAAACTTTCAATTTGGGAGACTTAGTTTGAAAAGTCATCTTGCCCATGGATAAAAAAGATAGGACTTTGGACAAATGGTCCCCAAATTAGGAATAGACATTTAAAGTTCTACAAGCGTACACAAATAACACATATAAAGTCGAATAATTAATCGTTGAAGGTCGAATCCTGTGGATAAATGAAAAGTATTTAAAACAATATAGGATTATTTTATAGGAGATACATATTAACGAAAAATAAAATATAACTTTAGATTTAAAAAGGTTAGAAATATGGGCTTTAAATTATCGAAATGCCATGAAGGGCATACTTAAGAATTATAAAGATCTAAAATGTTACTACAAGCGGCAAAAAGATTTAACAAAAATAACAACGAAAGTGCAGCCTTAGAAATAAGTTTAAGCTTCTCATATTAGCGCTTTGTTGTAGTTATTAGACGGCCAAATTGGGAAATTGTTGAAGTAAAACCTACAATCTCAGTGTCAAGAGCTGCGACAATATCCAAGTGTTGGATTCCAATCCGAGTCTCTTCATCTATTTGCAGTTGATTTTTCTTACCTTCAGCTTCTTGCACCTTTTTTTTTGCAGGCCTTCAAACTCATTTTTCCAATTGAGGATTTTGGCATTGAAAGCAGCAACAACTTTATCTTCCCGGCGAAGAGTTTCTTCCAATTACTCAGTGTGTTGGTCAGACCATTGGCTAATTTCCTTTACTTTGACCTTTCATCTGAAGGTGAGGAAATACTTAGAAGGGGGGTTGAATAAGTATGAAGATAAAACTTAAAAATGAAAACTCAAGTATTTTTATCCTGGTTCGTTGAACTCAACTACTCCAGTCCACCCTTCCTAGAGTGATTTGCCTTTCTCAATCAAGGACTTAATCCACTATTTAATCAAATGATTACAATAGTAAGCACTAAGAACAACTGTTCAAAGTCTTCTCAAGAACTACTGATCCTAACTGGATCTTCTTAAGGTTTACAATCAAATGTAATACAAATACAAGTGTTTAAATTGCTTCTAGAAAGCTTTATCACAACTGTGATTTTTCACTTAAATATTAAGAACAAAGAAATTAATTCTTGAAAGAATATGAATAGTATGAGAGCTTTGAATATTGATTTCTTTTGGATAAAACGTCAACTAAAGAAGTTGGGTGAAGACTTGCTTTTATAGGCAGCTGATCCAAGGAGAGCTTCACGTTGAGAAGAGTGTCCAAAAGGTCTGAGCCTTTTTGTCTTCACATCAAGTGACCTTTCCTAGAAGAAGAAAGCACAGAAAAATCCTTTTTGTATGTGTTCTTGTGTCTAGCATAAATAAGGAAAGAGTCGTTTGAATCATTCCAACGGATATAATCTTTGAATAATTCTTCTTCAATTTTCAGCAAATTTCATCAGAGTCTAATTTGATCAGAGCCTTCTGATGTTGATCAGAGTTTTGCTGAATCAGAGTCTTCTGCAGCAGGTGTGCTTTTAGTGTGTTTAAGATCAGAGCATATTTGAGTCAGATCCTTAGTACTGGCAGCTTTAGTACTTTCAGAATCTTCTGTACTAACTATGCTTTGAAAACTCTTCATACAGAATTCTTCTTTGGTTCAGATGCTTCTGACTTGCTTCAGATTTTTCTAGAGCTTCTGCTTCAGATCCTTCTGGAGCTTCTGCTTTAGAATCTTCTGGAGGCTACGCTTAGGATCTTCTGTTGGCAGCAATCAGAATCTTCTAATGGAGGCATCTGGCGCTTCAGAGTCTAGCAAATTTCTTATGTTCAATTCTGATTTGCTTCTGGAGTGTTAATTCCTTTACTATCTGCAGTAAAAACTCTCAAGAAAATTTTAGAGTATATAATTCTTAATTACAAAATTTCATAATAGTTATCATCAAAACATAGAGATATTATTAAGAACCAATCTGTGTTCTAACAATCTCCCCCTTTTTTATGATGACAAAAACATCAGAAATTTTGTTTAATTGAAAATATAATAATTATAACTCCCCCTGAGATGATGAATCTCCCCCTGAATTAAATACAAATAAGGAATAGAAACTTCCCTTTTGTCTTAAGTAATTTTCAGAGTTAGAGCTTGATTGTTCTTTTAACATTTGAGAGTCAGAGTGTCTTGCAAATTTCAGAGTCAGAGTTTGATAATAGTCAAATGATCTGAGAGTCTCAGAGTTTCTTTTACAGAGTGTACTTATCAAATGTTCTGAAATACTCAGATTTAATGTTAGATAAAATAGATATGTCTGAAGTTTCATTCTGGTGAAGTTTAATTAAACAGTTCAGATCTATATTTTCTCCCCCTTTTTTGTCATAAGCAAAAAGTAATAACTTTGTAAAGACAAATAAAAGGAAACAACAAATGAGATAAATCATGTGGAGAAAACTTTGAAACATTCATTCAATTCAGTTCTGAGCAAGAGTACATGCATCAGAAGATATTCAAAATACATAAGCAAACATCAGATGCAAAAACATCAGAATGAAAAAAAATGAAAAACTAAGAGTGTTTTGACAAAAGCATCTTCAACAGATCCGTGATCTCAGAAGAGGACTGTTCTTGTTTTGACATCCACTTAGCCATTGTTTCATTCTTCTGATCCTGTTTAGACATCCACTCAGTCATGTCTTCAGACTTCTTATCCTATTTAGCCACCCAAGACTTGATTTTTGATTGACCAGCTTCCAGAGCAACAATTTTATCCTTAAAATCTGGATGTTCTTTCTTAATCTCAGATGAAGAAGGTTGAACATTTTCTGGAGCTTGAACATAGTCAATTTCCATAGGGACTTCAGAGCTTGAAGTAGTAGAGCCAGAAGGAAGTTCTACCAGAGTCATGGCCAAAGAGTTGTCTTCAGATGTAGATTCAGTAGCTTCTTCTGATGATGGAGGAGCATCTGTAAGAAGTAGTGGTCCAAATCTCTTGACAGTCCAGAACAAACTTCTTGCAGCTTCAGCAAATCTGAGCTTCGCATCATCAGAACATATGTTCTTCAGATTTGATGCTACAGTGTTGAATCTGTTGATGAAGCCATTCCAGATGACATCAGATTCTGTTGCATCCATTGTTGCTAAACACTTCCTCTGTACAGTACCTAAATACATCTGTATTTCTTACAAAAAAGATGTAAATAAATTATCAACATTAAGTCTAGGTTTGGGGTTTAACAGAGTCTCCAATGTTATTGGTTTTGGTTGGGGAGTAGGTGGAAATATGGATTTTTGAATGGAGATCAGAGGAGGTGGGTAGTATGGTATGAAAGGAATTTCAGGGGATTTGACAGGTTTTGATCTGTTTAAGGCATTCAATAGATTGGGTTTTGCTTTGGTGTGATAGGAAACCACATCAAAGGGTTTATTAGAGTAAGGTTGGAAAGCAGATTTTGCAGGTTCATCAGAAGCAGCAGGTTTATCAGATGAAACAGGTATAGCTGAAGTAACAGCTTTTGCAGAGTATGATATTGTAGCTAATGAACCTACTTCTGACATTGATTGAATATAGGTGAGAAGCACAAATGGTAGGGTGATTGTAAGTTTGGGTTTTAAAGGAGTGATAGGGTCAGATGGTTCAACTCTGTCATAGAAATCTTTGAGTTTGAAACCATAGGAATGGTTGTGAAAAAGAGATGAGAATTGTGCACATGAGATAGATGTTCTTGGGGTAGATGTTGGGATAGGATTTGGAATGAGGATTTCAGATGAAGGTTTAGGTGTGGGAGTAGGATCTGGAATAAGAACTTTAGAAGATATAGGGGGTTCTGGTTGGTTTACCTCAGAATCTCTATGAGAAGGGGATATCAGGAAATCTGGGTGTATGTCAGATTCTGAGGAATTGGATGAAGTGGTTGGTGTGCAAGAAGTAGAAGACACTTGAAAAACAGTTTTCAGAGGTGTAACATCAAGAACTTCTGTCTCAGGGATGTTGGTTCCATATGGGTTGGTTGATTCTGAAGGATTTTCAGAAGGTTTTGAAGAGGGTTCAAATGTGGGTGGATCAGATGAAATTTTTATTGGTTCAGAGGTAACTGGAACAGATACAATGGGTTCAGATGTTTTGGATGGTGGATTTTCTGATTGTGGTTGTGTCTTTTGTTGTTTTGTTTGAGGTTCAGATGGTTTTTGTTGTTGATGTTCAGAGTCTTTTTCTGGTTGTTTTTCTTGTGGTTGTTGTTGTTGTTCAGAGGGCTTTTCTTTGAAATGTTCAAATGGTTTTTCTGGTTGTTGTTCTGATTGTGGTTTTTGTGGTGCAGATGGTTTTGGAATTTGTGGAGTCTGAATATTTGGTTTTGTTGTTGTTGGTTTTGGTACAGAGGATTGTTTTACAGGTGAGATGGAAATTGGATTAGAAGATTTTTGTGGAGATGGAGTAGAAACATGAGGTGGAGCAGTAACAAATTGATTTTGTGTAGAGGGTGGTTTTGGAATAGACTTAACAGTTGAATCATTTATAACAATAGTATTTGCAGAAGATACAGAAGATTTAGTACCTTTAATTTTGATGCGTTTAGCAGGAACAGAAGGAGTGTCTCCAGATTCTTTCCTCTTTAGCAGCTTCTGTGGCTTCTCAGCAATCTTGGGCTTCTTCTGAACAGGTGCAGCTTCTGCTTCTGATTGAGTCCTCTTTCTTGGTGTTTCTTCTTCTTCTACAACAGGCAATGGTTGCCTTGCTCTCTTTATAATATCTGCAGGAATAGGCTTTCCTTCTGTCTTGCAATCATCAATATATCTTACTATAATTTCCCTTGGTTCTTCAGCATAGAACAAAGGGTAGTCATCTACAGGGGTTCTCTTCTGACTCAGTTCAGTAATGTTCAGCTTCTTAGGTGCTGTTGAGAGTTCTTCTACTATTTTTAGTCTCTAAAGACTTTTGGCATTCAGAGGCTTTCCAAGAATGAATTACAATTCTTCTGCGACTCCAGCAGCATACAGAGCAGTTACAAGTCCATTTTCTGTTAGAAGATCTGAGATTAACCTTCCAAATGGAATCCAGGTTCTGATCTTCTGACCTTTTTCTTTCACATATTCTCTAGAAGCATTTATATGGTTCCATAGATGCATAAACAGAATATATGGAAGATCTACCTTGGTGCTCTGACTTAAGCAATACATAAAGTAGAGATGTTCATTATTGACATAGTCTGGAGAGTTTGTAGACTTTCTGTGATGAATGCATCCCATGAAAATCTTAGCCCAGGTCTTGTAGTCAGGCTTCAGATCTTTGAACTTATTAGAAGCTTGTCCAGCAGTCATCACTTCCTCATATACTTCATCCATATCAACACGCCCAGCTGGAAAGTGTGATACTCCATCTGTTTCCTCACATCCAATGAGTTTTCTAATCAGATCTTCTATTATGATTATCTCTTTGCCTAGAACAGAAGATAAAATGAACTTAGGGTATACAGAAGCATGGATCCAGAATTCTTTTACCAGAAGGGGGTAGACTGGTCCAAAAAGTCTGTCAAAATACTTCACCCATCCTTGAGCATCTATAATGGAGCGAAATTCAAACCCATTCTCAGCCAGTGAATCAAATTCCACCATTGATTCACATAGAACCTCCAGCTTTTCAACAGGTATTAGCAATGTTCTTTTTGGTGGTGTATAAGGAGTCACACCCATATTAGCAGAGGTAATTGCAGCCATGGTTGATTGAAATTGTGCAGCAGTTGATGATGAAGTTGCCATTGAAGATGAGTTTGTCAAACGCTTAGGGTTTTTGTGAAGAGAGAAAAGAAGACAGAAATGCATAAAAGGTTTGAGATGTGGAAAGTGTTAAAATGGTGAGAAGTGTGATATTTATACTAAACACATAGGCATACAAACAGTCAGAAGAAGGCACGTTTAAACACAGCATTTAATGAAAAGAATAAAAATCATTTCAAGCATTTATTGATTCTGACAATTTGAGGGGAAAATCAAGATTTTCACTATTCAAACTTCACCTCAAACGTCTCTTCAGTAGTGTACACGCGACCTTTGTAAATTTGGAGTGACACGTGTTTGCTTGCATGTGTTTCTGAATTCTCTTGAGAAATGAAACGTTAGCCAACGTTCAGATCCTCTGAGGATTGTTAGTTCAGAGTTTCACAAAAATAATTAAAGAAAATAAATAAGCAATCAGAAGAAATACTTCAGAGCATTAGGCATTTTTGCATCTGTAAAATTTGCTTCTGACTAATATTATCCTGGACAAAAATCCATACCAATATTTTTCAGAATAAATTTGAATCTATCTTCAACAAGGGGTTTTGTGAAAATATCTGCCCATTGATGATCTGTATCAACAAAGGCCAAATTTATGATTCCCTTCTGAACATAGTCTCTGATGAAATGATGCTTAATTTCTATATGTTTTTCCTTAGAGTGTAAAATGGGGTTTTTAGACAAACATATAGCAGAAGTATTATCACAGAAAATAGAAATGTTACTTTCAAATATTTGATAATCTTCTAGCTGACTTTTCATCCAGAGCATCTGCGTGCTACATCCAGCAGCAGCTATATATTCTGCCTCTGTGGTTGATAATGCAATTGTGGGTTGCTTCTTGCTGTACCAAGAGATTAGATTTCTTCCTAGAAATTGACAACTTCCAGAAGTACTTTTCCTTTCCACTCTGTCTACAGCGTAGTCAGCATCACAGAATCCAACTAATTTGAAATCATCAGATTTTCTGTAACACAAACTCACATTAGAAGTACCTTTCAGATACCTTAGAATCCTCTTGACAGCTGTCAAGTGTGATTCTCTAGGATCTGATTGGAATCTAGCACACAAGCATACACTGAACAATATGTCAGGTCTAGAAGCAGTTAAGTAAAGAAGAGATCCTATCATACCTCTGTAGAGTTTCTGATCTACTTTCTTACTTACCTCTTCCTTGCCAAGTGAGCTAGTTGGATGCATGGGAGTCTTTGCCAGCTTACTATCAGTCATGTTAAATTTCTTCAGAAGTTCTTTAACATATTTGGTCTGATGTATGTAAGTGCACTCTGGAGTTTGATTGACTTGAATTCCTAGAAAGAATCTCAGTTCTCCCATCATGCTCATTTCAAATTCTTCCTGCATACATTGAGAAAACTCCTTTCCCAGCATAGTATTGGTAGATCCAAATATTATATCATCCACATAAATTTGACAAATTAGAAGATCTTTCTTAAATGATTTACAAAAGAGTGTTGTGTCCACTTTGCCTCTGATGAAATTTTTCTCCAGAAGAAAATTGCTCAATCTCTCATACCAAGCTCTGGGAGCTTGTTTTAAACCATATAGAGATTTCTTTAATTTGAAAACATGATCTGGAAATTTTTCATTCTCAAAACCAGGAGGCTGGTGGACATAAACTTCTTCTTCTATAATACCATTTAGAAAGACACTTTTAACATCCATCTGATACAGAGTGATGTTATTTTGTGCAGCAAATGAAATAAGAAGGAGTATAGATTCTAACCTTGCCACTAGAGCATAAGTTTCAGTGTAATCAATACCTTCTTATTGACTATACCCTTGAGCAACAAGCCTTGCCTTAGTTCTTTCAACTTCTCCTTTCTCATTTAGCTTATTTCTGAAGACCCATTTTGTTCCAATTATATTGAATCCTTTTGGTCTTTGAACTAGATCCCACACATCATTTCTGGTGAATTGATTTAAATCTTCTTGCATGGCAATAATCCAATCATTGTCCTGCAGAGCTTCATCTATAGAAGTTTGTTCAATTACTGACACCAGTCCAAATAATGATGCTTCAGATGATCTTAGAAAGGATCTTGTTCTGATGGGATCATCCTTCTTTCCAATAATAACATTCTCTGGATGAGAAGCTTTGATTCTGGAAGATGATCCTCTGATAGTTGATTCTTCAGAAATGTTTAAATTGTTCATCTGAGAAGTTAAAGAAATAGCATCTGGCGTTGCTTCTGGTTCCTTCGCTTGAGCTTTGTCTGCCTCTGAGCCTTCAGAGTCTGTGAAGACTACTTCTCTATTTGCAGAGTTTTCAGACTGCTTTGGCTTTTTATTGCCAAGCTTATCATCAAATCTAACATGAATAGATTCTTCCACAATCTGTGTCTCAGTGTTGTATACTCTGTAGCCTTTAGAGCATTCAGAATATCCAAGCATGAAACACTTATATGCTTTGGAATCAAACTTGTTCAGATTTTCTTTAGTGTTTAACATATAACAAATACATCCAAAAGGATGAAAATATGAAATGTTGGGCTTTCTGTTCTTCCACAGTTCATATGGAGTCTTCTCCAGAAGAGGTCTTACAGACACTCTGTTCTGAATGTAACAGGTGGTGTTGATTGCTTCTGCCCAAAAGTGTTTTGCCAGATTAGTCTCATTGATCATGGTTCTGGCCATTTCTTGCAGAGTTCTGTTTTTCCTCTCTACAACCCCATTTTGTTGTGGAGTTCTAGGACAGGAGAAATCATGAGCAATGCCATTTTCATTAAAATATTTTTCAAAATATTTATTTTCAAATTCACCACCATGATCACTTCTGACTTTAATAATTTTGAAATCTTTTTCATTCTGGACTTGTTTACAGAAGTCAAAGAACACAGAATGTGACTCATCCTTGTGTTTTAAGAACTTTACCCATGTCCATCTACTATAGTCATCAACAATGACTAATCCATACTTCTTGCCTCTGATGGATGCAGTTTTCACTGGTCCAAACAGATCAATATGAAGTAATTCTAGTGGTCTGGAAGTAGAAACAACATTTTTTGATTTAAAAGATGATTTTGAAAACTTCCCTTTTTGGCATGCTTCACAAAGAGCATATGAGTTGAACTTCAGATTAGGAAGTCCTCTGACAAGATTAAGTTTATTAATCTGAGATATATGTCTCATATTAATATGCCCCAATCTTCTGTGCCAGACCCATTGCTCTTCATTAACAGACAAGAGGCATTTAACATTCTGAACCTTAAGTTCTGAAAGATTTATTTTATAAATGTTGTTTTTCCTCTTACCACTAAATAGGATAGAGCCATCCTTTTGACTAATAGCTTTACAACATTTTTGATTAAAGGTAATAACATAACCATTGTCACTTAATTGACTTATGGACAATAAGTTATGCTTTAACCCTTGCACAAGTAAAACATTAGTAATAGAGGGAAGTTTACCATTTCCAATGGTGCCAGATCCAATGATCTTGCCCTTCTGGTTCCCTCCAAATTTCACATCACCTCCAGATCTAAGCTCCAGGCTTTGGAACATAGACCTTTCTCCTGTCATGTGTCATGAGCATCCAGAGTCTAGGTACTATGATTGGCGTCCTGACCTTGCTGCTAAGAACATCTGCAACAGGAATTATTTTACTTTTAGGTACCCAGATCTTCTTGGGTCCTTTAGGATTAGTTGTTCTGAAAGTTTGTCTAAACTTCTGTTTTTCAACATAAGGTTTATTCTGACTAGCCTTAGATTTAAACACATGAATATTCTTTTCAGAGCGTGTTTGTTCAATATCATTCAAGTGACCAAATTTAAAGTGTGAATATAAAGGAGTTTTCTTGATGATAATTTTATCAACAGGTTTTGGATTTAAATCCTTTCCAGAGGAGGATTCATATCCAATTCCTTTTCTGTTATTTCTGTTAACTCCATAGATCATAGAAGCCATTTTGCTTCTGTCTATGCTTTTAGCAAGAAACTTCTGAAAGCTATAATCATATTTTTCCAAAATATTTTTGCATTCAGATTCAGTTTCAGAATCAGAGTTTTGTTGAGCTAATTCAAAATCATTTTTCAATTTTAAGTTCTTTTCATTTAGCTCAGCTACTTCTGATTTGAGAATATTATTCTCAGATACAAGATTGCTTTGACGCTTCTTGTATTTGAGCTTAATATTGTTATAGCTTTTCAGAACTTCTGATAACACTTTGATAAGTTCTTCTTTAGTGAGTTTAGCCATTACCTCTTCAGCGTCAGAGTCAGATTCAGAGTCAGATTCAGATCCTGAAGTTCCTTCCTCCTGATCTTCTATGTCTGTCATCAAAGCTACATTGGCACATTCTTCTTCTGACTCAGATTCAGATTCAGATGTATCTGAATCATCCTAGGTGGCCATCAGAACCTTTTCCTTCTTATCAGATTTTCTTTTAGGCTTTTCTTTCAGCACCTTTGGACATTCATTTTTGTAATGTCCAGGTTCTTTACATTCATAACAGACAACCTCCTTTTTGCCAGATCTTCTGTGTCCAGAAGATTCTTTTCTTTGGTTAGGCTTCCTGAAGTTTCTGAACTTCTTTCCTTTATGCTTCCAGAGTTTGTTTATTCTTCTGGACAGCATGGATAGTTCATCTTCATCTTCAGATGAGGATTCTTCAGAGCTTTCCTATATTATCTGCAATGCTTTAGCAGATTTATTAGATTTTAAAGCAACAGATTTACCTTTCTTTTGAGGTTCATCTTCCTCAAGTTCAATTTCATGACTTCTTAGTGAACTGATCAGTTCCTCCAAGGAGATCTTTCATGCTAGCTGTGTTACAACAAGATCTACGAATAGGTCTCCTCTGAAGGAGCTTTCATGCTAGGCATACAAGGAGTGAATCCTTGGTGACTAACACTACTCGACTACCAATTCTAAACTAAGTGTTCTCTCTGCTTTTACCAAAGCTCGGGTGTAGAGCTTTACTCATGATGTCATCCTGTTGCACCCTAATTTTTGACCTTAAGACCCCACCTCCTTGCTGTTGAAACCACTATAGTTCAACTATCATACCCTAAATTTTACCCTTACATTTAGTCAGTCATTTCGCATAGCATTTCATTTTTTTTTTTGCATCCATTAATCACTAACCAGTCATAAAGTGCGTTTTGTTTGACAGGAATTACCCCAGGGGTATTTTAGTCATTTTGCGCTGACTGCTGATGAGTTCTAAAAAAAGGTGGTCTCTAGTGATAAGGCGTTCGAACTATCATATCCAGGACAGTTATTTATCGTATGGGCTAATTATCAAGGCATTGATCTCAAGTCAATTAATACTGAAACAATTTGTCAGAAGTACATTCGAATGTTGGGCCGATCGTTGCTTGTGCTTATTTAAGACAGTTTGAGCAGTTTCCCGTTCCATTGATAGAATGCCGCTTTTGGGGTATACAATAAGTGGGTCTTAGTGCGATTTTGTTCGGGTTGAATCAGGTTGCGGTAAGATCAAGATCAGTAAAAGGAATGATCGATTAAGTGGAGAAAGTATTGGGTCTCACTCATAACGTTGTTCAAATATCAAAAGGAAGTGAATTGAAGTATTTTGAGTATCATTCATGAATATTTATATGTTACCACTAAGAGGTAACTTTAGATGATTTTGAATTGTTATTCACAAGTATTTCTAATTTACAATTGAGAAGTGGATTTAGACATTTTCGAAGTTTATTCAAGATATTCATAAATTACAATCAGGAGGCGGATATGAATATTTTTGAATTTTAGTTCATAAATATTTATAGGTTACAATTGGGAAAGAATGAGAATATGATTACAGAATCATGATTTACAAGCATTTACACTACTCTTTCTATCCTAAGTTCTAGAAGTCTTAAAAAACTAAAGGGCTTCACGCCATTCCGCCGCTTGAAATCCATTTTTCGAGTCTCTCTGATTCACCTGCGCAACAAAAACAGAACACAATCAGAATAGAAAAAGTGTTAGATGTTGTCTGACACTCTCAGAACATTATCATCATCGAGTGTCGGGAGGGCACAACCGAAGCCGCATCCTACTCCCGTTACCGATCCGCGCCATTGGCGTCAGATCAGGTAGTTAATGTTCTTATTTATGGGACAGCCGAGAAAGATAAAGAGTAAAAGAAATGGGGATTGAACTGATTTGCCAAAAGGATTCACGAATTCGAGACTAAAACACCATTCCATCAAGTAAACAGGTGGACTATCAAGTAATTTCAGTTGTTTCCACTGATACAAAGCTGATCGGCAAGGCCGGTACGAGTTCAGACCTAGATGCCAATAGGTATGAACCGTCTTTCGAATTTTTCCGATACCTGAAACACAAGAGCCAAACAACATCAGCAGTGCCAATTCCACAACAGAGTTTAAGGTCAAAAAAGTTCAAAGCCAAGTCGAATAAATTTGAAGAAGAACCAAGTCAAACAAATCCGTCACCCGAAGTTCATCAACAATGTCAGGGTGTATCAGTAGGAACAAATCCAATCCATGGAGCAATTTCAACTCCACAAGAAAAGAGCTAAAGCTCAAGTCACAAAAACCACGGCTCAATCAATCAAAAAAATAACAACAACCAGAAAGAATCAGCAAAGGAAAATATGCATCAGCTCAAAAGAGAAGGATGTTTCACCAACACAAGGTCATACCAGAAGAAAACAGGGTGAATGCAGGTCATACCAGTCACAACAACATCCAACCAAATTTGAGGTTCACATGAAAAATCGAACATGGCAATAAGGGCTCAGTTCATACATCATAGCCCTAAACTCACAGTGAAATAAGTTGAGACAAAGCAAGCTATAACAGTTCACCAGAAAGACCAGAGAAATTCGAGGTATCAGAAAAATAGGCCTCTAATAAAACTACCGAAAGACCTGCATCAGAAGAACCAACAAATCCAGTTATCCAATTGAAATCAAAGCAAATCCAGATAAAATCAAAGCGAATCCAATCAGCATAAATCCGAAAAAGGAAAATCTCCAGTCAATCCAAAACGGGCTCAATCAAAGGATCTCAATCAGAAAATCAAATCAATTTGAGGCAAATCATATCTCAGTGAAAAATAACGCCAATCAGGTTTTATCCAAGCCCAAAAAGAATCAAGAGAAAGTATAAAAAAGGATTGAAATCACCTGATTAAAACCCTAGTTGGTAGCCGCGTACGAAAGAAGGAGGAATCAGAGTGAGAAACAGCGTGAACCCTAACGAAACGAGAGTCATCGCAACAAAAGCCATCGCTCGTACTCATTATCATTACGAGGCCCACCGAAGAGAGGTTCACCAGCACCATCCGAAGACGGCGAGCAATTCCTCTCAGGGTTCAGCCATCATCATCACTAATCAGCCTGAATCGGCGCCAGAAAATTTCCATCATTCAAAACGTAAGCAATAAACATGTCACCTCTCGCATTTTAACGGTTCAATTTCTGATTGTCTTCAGGTTACAACAATGAATCGAAGTAGGATTGGCGATTAGAACGAAAGGAAGGGAAACGTGCATCGGCGCCGCGTTTGAGAAAAGATTAGAAACCCTAGGGTTTCAAATGATACCCTAAAGATTGAGACGGGCCAGCTCTGGTTACACGGCCCAGTTGTTTTGTTTTACGTTTGTTTGATCTTTACTTCTATGCTTATGTTAATAAGTGCAAATAATCAGTATTGAGTTGCTTTAATAAAAACCATAAAAAAATGTTTTTTAATGCATAACCTTTTAATAATAAAGTTAATACAACCTTTAGAAAATAAATGAATAACAATCAATCTTCTCACAAAAAAGGGAACAAAAATGCTTTATTTTCTTTATTTTTAAATTTTTCAATAAAAAAACCAAATGCTTTAATAGCGGTGAAAATATTTCTCAAATGATAACATTTTTTTTGCTAGCATTAATTCCTTTTAAATCAAATTAGAACAATTTTTGAAAGTTAAGTTTAGGGTCATATTTTGATTTTGAAGTTCTCCTATATCATAAATAAAAATCACTAAAGTGTCCCGCAATTTCATACTGCGTTTCCCTAATTCTGTTTACTAACCTAGTTTGTTCACTGTGCAGTTTTATATGTTGCCCCTTTATTTTTGCGTATTTTCAAATTAAATTGTATCCTATTATTGTAACTGCTCCTCATATGTAACCTCGCGAACCTAATAATCGCGCTTTAAATCCTGTCTTTAAATTTCCGCTTGTAGGGTTTTAATTTCTGTCGTTAATTCTCTGCTTGTATGATCTTAAATTTCTTCACCAATGTTTCTGTCACATTTCACACATCCGAAGGTTAGGTCTAACTGTTTGGCCACCGCGCCGATAGTCCTCAAACCCTCAAAACCTTAAAACTCCAAATAACCATTTTCAAACCCTAATTTTTCACAAATGCCTCGCCGCAGGCAAAATTACAATTTTACCCCTAGTATCAGGTCGAAGAGCCGCCACGCTCATTTTAGGGTTTCCCGCCGCGGAATCCCTAACCTAACCCTAATTTCAACTTAACAATTCAACGTAGAAGTTTGGAGTTCCCGCACTCCGCATAAGCGTGTCCTTAAGGTGCGTTTATTCCCCTTGAAACCTTGACCACAGTCAAGACGTTTCTAACCTCCCTTGTGAGGGGAACTACAGATACTCTGATTCCACTCCCGTAAGGATATGTAGGCATAAGATGCGACATCTTATCGAGTATACTTAGAAATAAACTCCTAGGGTCTTTCAACCTTTAAGCAGATAAACACTTAGCAATAAACAAATATAAAATAAGAGGTTCCTGTAGAGTACTACAGAAACTTAGGATGTTAGTACCTTCCCTAAGTTTAACCAACCCCCGAACCTTAGATCTCTCCCCGCGTTGTGTTTACAATGCAAAATAGGTTTTCCTTCCTTTAACCTTTCCTTCGGATAAATCAAAGACGGTTGCAAATGAATTAAAGATTCAAGCTAATCAATAGTTTGATATCCAAATTTCACCGCGATAGAAATGGCGACTTCACTGGGGACCCGCTTGTGGGTTTCCCTACCTTGTTTTATTTATTTGTCTATTGCTTTATATTTACTTATTTGTTTATTTGTATAATTGTTTGCTTATTTCTTTTGGGTTGATACCTATGAGTGGTGAGACAAAGTCCTACACCCGGACTTGAGAGAAATTATGATAGGATGGTGATATATTCGACGAGGCTTATAGGGAGTGAGTCCCGACTAAGTTGACTCGAGAATCCCGCTTAGTTGAGACCCTTTTGAAAATGGTTCGGTTGAACGAGTTTAGTTGTGAAAACTTTTACTATTCTCAATTGGAGTCCATGATACTAAGGACCGTAGTTACCTTTAACCCCCACTTTGGCCTTTATTAGGGTGTAGTGCGAGGCTATAAGGGAGTAAGCCCCGAAATAGTGCTACGTGATGCTACACTCAAAAGAAGTTCTCTTGAGAATATTATTAACCCCCGAGTCAGTTGGGAAGTTGATAATATCCGAAAGATGGGCTAATGACTTTGGGAACCTCTTTAGAACCCGGTTCTACAGGTACAATCAACCTTTAGTCTTTATCCTTTGGGAATGGGTATACCCTTTGCTCCATAACCGTCGTAAACTTAGGGCACCCTTTGTTTGTGTATCCTTGTCTATCTATGTTTGTTGCATTCATAAAGCATCATTCTGCATTGGTTTCATGGGAATCCTAGTTTAGTTATAAACATTACAGAAACCGATATGTATTGTAAAAGAAAATATTTTGGAAGTATTCTTTTAAGGGTCCTAACTTGGACGACCTAAGGAAGCAGGGGTAAATAAAACTCTGTAACGTTTATGAAAACTTGAGTCCCATGAAACCTTTCATTTCTGCATTCTGCGTTTTGCATCCATCATTCAGCACTTTACATATGCATGTATCTCTCCTCTCCTGTGGCTCATCCGGTCCTCTGTCTTTGTTTGTCAGTTGACGCCTCGCCCATCTGACCAAGCTTGAAGTATTACTAAAGGACAGTAAAGAGGACGAAGATATGGATCGCATGACTAGCTTCAGAGTAAGGTCCAAACCAACATTTCACCGTCCCTCCGACGACTTTGTGCCAGCGCAACTTCAGCCCATGCGAGACAACTTGTTTGCTGACTTTCAGAATGTTCATGCTGAGAAGGAAATGGACGATCCTGGGCTTATAGCATTCGAAAATGAATTTCGTGACTTCAAAGAACGATGGAAAATGATGAAGAGGAACCGTGCACCTGATTTTTATGCTCATGACCTGCGCCTAGTTCCAAACCGAGTTGTCCCTCTGGAATTCCAAATGCCCACCTTCGAAGTGTACAGAGGTACGATTTGTCCAAGGTATCATTTGATGATGTTTTGTCAAAAGATGACTGCTTACCTTGGGAACGACAAACTAATGATCCAATGCTTTCAAGAAAGTTTGTGTGGAGCACCGTTAACATGGTATATGAAGCTACAAATGAACCACATTCAGTCTTGGGAAGACTTAGTTGTTGCTTTTGTGAAGCAATACCATCACAACTTGGGTATAGTCCCAGACAATAAAGATGACAGTGGACCTTCCAGAGAATTCATAGCTCCGGTACCCCATCCTCAACATCAGTATGCAATGCCCGCTCAGCGTGGACAACAACCATCTCCCAGGCAGAGGTTGGCCTCTCCAGATCAACCATAGAATCGACGATTCCGAAAAAGGTATCAAAGGATGACTCCAGATACACCAAGAGAAGTAATTCATCGGTTTGATCCCATCCCTGTGAAGTATGCTGACTTGTTCCCAGCTCTGATTCAAAAAGGTCATATCCAGACAAGAGCTCCACCTAAGGTACCTAAGACGTTTCCATACTGGTACAAAGCCAACAGATTTTGCCTGTACCATCGAGGTGCTCCGGGGCACGACATTGAGAGTTGTTACGGTATGAAAGCAGACGTCCAAAATTTGGTCAAAGATGGAGTCTTATTCTTTGAGGGTTCCGTCCCTTATGTGCGAAATAGCCCCATATCTCAACAAGGTTCGTCCTCCCCGGGCATGGTTCAAGGTCGTCAACACCGCGTCTGAAAGCTGCACACCAGACGTTTCCGCATGTCCCTCCATTCTGCATGAAAGTACAATAAAGGTCCTAGAAAGGACTCTCTGAAGAAGTTTTATTTTGTTCATTTTTTTTCTTGGGTTGAAAGCATATTTGGTGTGTAAGAACTTTCTATTTTGAATAAGTAATGCAATAAATGTTTGTCTTGAAGAAACCCATTCGTATTCACTCATAAAATTATTTTTCATAATTTATAAAGCCAACTTTACCCAATCTCTTGCTTTGACAGAGAATTGGGAGGAGGATGACGAATAAAAACGTAAATTTTTTTTTCTGTCATATGCTTTTGAATGAAACCCTGCTGATGATGTAAGGCATTGTTTCAAATCCTAAACACTGGAGGTATAAGGAAGATAATCCCTCTTTAACCCCTTTGAGCCTTGAAGTAGGAGTTTTCTTTTCCAAATAAAAAACCCTCAATTGTAACCTGGGGCAGGGTAGTTTTCAGTTAAGCTGATTGAGCGCCCAAACTCTCAAAAAGGAGGAGTGAATCTTCGAGAATCCATTCTATCCATCTCTAACATATTAGGAGGCTAGAAGTCAAAAAGACACAAACGAATATCCCTCAACTATCCAAAGAGTGGGGCAGTCACAACCCTTTCAAAAATGCCAAAATGACTTATAGTCACACGACTTGTCCAAAAAATAAAAAATAATGGAAAAAGAAAAGTCCACCAAGTCAAAACCTATGAAGGAGACTAGGAGAAATTGAGACAGCCTGCTGGATTTCAAAGTCAAATTCAAAAGACTTCGTCCAGGCAAAAGTTAGGCAAAAACAAAATGTTACACAAAATATCCAGTAAAGAACAAAGTCGTGTGATCAAACACCAAAGAAAATAGGTGAGTGATTGCCATGTCCAAAGCCTCAATTGAGTTCTCGACCATATCAAAATCCTCTGGAGAGATGAGTGCTCGTATCAAGTTTAGCTGAATGTAGGACTGGAGAACATCACGAAGAAGGGATGGGTACAAATAAACTTTGAGCCTTTATCATTTGTTTCTTAAAACCGTGAACCAAGCCACGATACAACCTTTAAAAGACCTAATTGAAATAGGGTTCATTTTGAAAGCATACTCGATGAGATGACGTTTCCTGACTCCTATGAGCTATGCTTAATTTGACGTTGGCTTTATAAATTAAATTTATGTCCTAACTAGTGATTCGGTCACAAGTTATTGTGATATCTTTTTTCCAACAAAAAAAAAAAGAAAAAACTTCAAGACAAACATGCATTGTTGCTTTAACAGTTTCAGGATTAACATTTCATGCGTGTTGATTCTGCCTGATATATTAGAAAGTTTACATATAGACATCAATGATGAAACTTGAAGACCATGTCGAACAGGGGCAAGTAGTTTCCAAGTTGTCTACTAATGCAAGTCTGACTTTCTCAGAAGTAAGTTTTGAAGACTCAGTTATACGTAACACCGTCAATCCGGGCCAGTTACGTCGAGATTCGACAATCTCTCCAAGAGTTTGAAAATAGTGGGGCAATTGAACTCCCTATTCTCTGTAAAATCCTCTTGGAACGATTTTTTCTCATAAAGCATGTACTCTGGGGCATTTGAGAAGTGAAGAGCACGTCATCCACTCACGACACCTATTGTCCAAAATGGCGACTATCACAGAACTACTTGGTTTCCACAACATTCTTTATGTCCCTGGTGAATTTTACTTCAGATGGCCACGATCCCTCTGATGAATCTTTATTTTAAGCGATGATGATAAGAAACCCCCAGTGGAGGACCTGTTTGTTTCTCCAGTGATTTGCTCAAACTTCGCCTTCCCGAATGAAGTGGGCGTTATCTTCCTCCTCAGTAAATCCTTTACAACCACAACAAGGTGGATGTTTATTTCATCCCCATGAAGTTTCGACTCCGATATATGCAAAAGGAATTCTGAAGCCCTGAAGCGGGAGTGTGATCCTATATCTAGTTCTCCATTTATTCCCAGCGGTGCTTCTATCTTCAAGGATTGGTCGAGATGTTTATCTCGAGATGATTATTTCATCTCCGACACCTCTTTCCGTTTGTTTTGTCAGCATAGGCATACACATAACATATAAGTAGACAACATATCATATACATTTGTTTGCATCCTTTGTGTTCTGTCGCTTTGGCAGTAGTTATCCCTAGGTGTTGGGTATGTCTTATCCTTTCAATTAGATCTGTCGACCTAGGCAGAAAGCAATGTTTCATTCTTCCCCATGGAGTTCAATCCTCATGGAAGATGGTTATTTTAGTACAATTTCATTTGAGTTCATACCTCAATGGTCGAGTCTTATTTGACAGTTTCTCTTCAGATATTCCCTGAATTGAACTTCGGTCTTTTGGCAATTACATCATGGACGTCTCCAACCTTTGAACATGGATTAAGTGTGCATTTATTTTGCACCCTATTCCCCAAGAAGAGTATTCATGAAGACAAATATCTCGCCAACAACATCTACATCTACCTCTTTATTTGAGACGACGAACAATAGCTTCTACAAGACAGACCATTCACCCTCCGTGGGGTCTCTCAACATTATTGATCCAGCAGAGAAGATAATTACAGACATCTCTCCTCATTTGAGAGTTCGCATATTTTACAACAACAAAGGTATTCCCCAGTAAGTTCGTCTCACAAATTTACCTCCGTCAAATGGCATCTCCCCAGAGATTACAATTCAACCGGCTCACAGATCTTCCGAAGATCCCCGGTGAAGCTACATCTACATTTACAATCACATCTACAGGGTTCTACAACGAACTACATCTACAGGGTTCTACAACGAACTGCATCTACAGGGTTCTACAACGAACTACATTTACAGCCTACAACAACGTCCACAATCTACAAAATCTACAACCCCCTATGAAGGTGCTCTCACGAGTTTTCATCATTTCGGGAAGGAACCGAGACCAGCTCATGATTCCCATATCATGACGCAAGGGGAAGTTCTATATCAGGAACTGAGACCTGCTCATGGTTCCCATACCATGACGCAAGGGGAAGTTCTACATCAGAAGCCGAGACCAGCTCATAGCACCCAGACTATGACGCAAGGGGAAGTTTTACAACCACACTCACAACGACAATGACATCTACACCTACAGACTACAGCAATTCTACCACCTACAAAATTTTGACATTTCAGGCAGAAACTGAGACCAGCTCATGGTACCCTTATCATGACACTTGGGGAAGGTATGCATTTTACTATTTCAAGTTGAGTTCCAAAAGAAAAAGATATAAAAAAAATAATATATAAAAAAAAAAAAAAAAACTGGATTATTGATTCGATCAAGAGAATTCGCTTTGGATGTTACAGTCATCTGGACCGCTCCGTGGTGGTAATAAGTTATCTTTCGATTACTAGTTTCTCACCTGCTGCTAAAACGCCATATTCTGGGCGTATGTGCCGCTGTTACATTTTGGAGATTCCCCATTGATGGTCGTATCCTGTCCCCGCGGAGTCCCGCTTCGTCGATTCTATTACTCCTTTGTTTCTCGCATGTCGTGTCTAGTTTTCTCTCATGTGACGCCTTAAATCCACAGGATCCTCTTTGTTCTGCATTTCATATCATTGCATATCATTTGCATTCGGTGGCTTCTTATGGCCAAAAATTCGTACAATGTTTGTATTTAAGTCCCTCCTATCTCGTTGAGACGAAGATTTCAATCTCCATATCTCCGAATAGAAGTAACTTAAATAGGGGCATCTGTTGCACCCTAATTTTTGACCTTAAGACCCCACCTCCTTGCTGTTGAAACCACTATAGTTCAACTGTCATACCCTAAATTTTACCCTTACATTTAGTTAGTCATTTCGCATAGCATTTCATTTTTTTTTGCATCCATTAATCACTAACCAGTCATAAAGTGCGTTTTGTTTGACAGGAATTACCCCAGGGGTATTTTAGTCATTTTGCGCTGACTGTTGATGAATTCTGAAAAAAGGTGGTCTCTAGTGATAAGGCGTTCGAACTATCATATCCAGGACAGTTATTTATCGTATGGGCTAATTATCAAGGCATTGATCTCAAGTCAATTAATACTGAAACAATTTGTCAGAAGTACATTCGAATGTTGGGCCGATCGTTGCTTGTGCTTATTTAAGACAGTTTGAGCAGTTTCCCGTTCCATTGATAGAACGCCGCTTTTGGGGTATACAATAAGTGGGTCTTAGTGAGATTTTGTTCGGGTTGAATCAGGCTGCGGTAAGATCAAGATCAGTAAAAGGAATGATCGATTAAGTGGAGAAAGTATTGGGTCTCACTCATAACGTTGTTCAAATATCAAAAGGAAGTGAATTGAAGTATTTTGAGTATCATTCATGAATATTTATATGTTACCACTAAGAGGTAACTTTAGATGATTTTGAATTATTATTCACAAGTATTTCTAATTTACAATTGAGAAGTGGATTTAGACATTTTCGAAGTTTATTCAAGATATTCATAAATTACAATCAGGAGGCGGATATGAATATTTTTGAATTTCAGTTCATAAATATTTATAGGTTACAATTGGGAAAGAATGAGAATATGATTACAGAATCATGATTTACAAGCATTTACACTACTCTTTCTATCCTAAGTTCTAGAAGTCTTAAAAAACTAAAGGGCTTCACGCCATTCCGCCGCTTGAAATCCATTTTTCGAGTCTCTCCGATTCACCTGCGCAACAAAAACAGAACACAAACAGAATAGAAAAAGTGTTAGATGTTGTCTGACACTCTCAGAACATTATCATCATCGAGTGTCGGGAGGGCACAACCGAAGCCGCATCCTACTCCCGTTACCGATCCGCGCCATTGGCGTCAGATCAGGTAGTTAATGTTCTTATTTAAGGGACAGCCGAGAAAGATGAAGAGTAAAAGAAATGGGGATTGAACTGATTTGCCAAAAGGATTCACGAATTCGAGACTAAAACACCATTCCATCAAGTAAACAGGTGGACTATCAAGTAAATTTCAGTTGTTTCCACTGATACAAAGCTGATCGGCAAGGCCGATACGAGTTCAGACCTAGATGCCAATAGGTATGAACCGTCTTTCAAATTTTTCCGATACCTGAAACACAAGAGCCAAACAACATCAGCAGTGCCAATTCCACAACAGAGTTTAAGGCCAAAACAGTTCAAAGCCAAGTCGAATAAATTTGAAGAAGAACCAAGTCAAACAAATCCGTCACCCGAAGTTCAGCAACAATGTCAGGGTGTATCAGTAGGAACAAATCCAATCCATGGAGTAGTTTCAACTCCACAAGAAAAGAGCTAAAGCTCAAGTCACAAAAACCACGGCTCAATCAATCAAAAAAAAACAACAACCAGAAAGAATCAGCAAAGGAAAATATGCATCAGCTCAAAAGAGAAGGATGTTTCACCAACACAAGGTCATACCAGAAGAAAATAGGGTGAATGCAGGTCATACCAGTCACAACAACATCCAACCAAATTTGAGGTTCACATGAAAAATCGAACATGGCAATAAGGGCTCAGTTCATACATCATAGCCCTAAACTCACAGTGAAATCAGTTGAGACAAAGCAAGCTATAACAGTTCACCAGAAAGACCAGAGAAATTCGAGGTATCAGAAAAATAGGCCTCGAATAAAACTACCGAAAGACCTGCATCAGAAGAACCAACAAATCCAGTTATCCAATTGAAATCAAAGCAAATCCAGATAAAATCAAAGCGAATCCAATCAGCATAAATCCGAAAAAGGAAAATCTCCAGTCAATCCAAAATGGGCTCAATCAAAGGATCTCAATCAGAAAATCAAATCAATTTGAGGCAAATCATATCTCAGTGAAAAATAACGCCAATCAGGTTTTATCCAAGCCCAAAAAGAATCAAGAGAAAGTATAAAAAAGGATTGAAATCACCTGATTAAAACCCTAGTTGGTAGCCGCGTACGAAAGAAGGAGGAATCAGAGTGAGAAACAGCGTGAACCCTAACGAAACGAGAGTCATCGCAACAAAAGCCATCGCTCGTACTCATTATCATTACGAGGCCCACCGAAGAGAGGTTCACCAGCACCATCCGAAGACGGCGAGCAATTCCTCTCAGGGTTCAGCCATCATCATCACTAATCAGCCTGAATCGGCGCCAGAAAATCTCCATCATTCAAAACGTAAGCAATAAACATGTCACCTCTCGCATTTTAACGGTTCAATTTCTGATTGTCTTCAGGTTACAACAATGAATCGAAGTAGGATTGGCGATTAGAACGAAAGGAAGGGAAACGTGCATCGGCGCCGCGTTTGAGAAAAGATTAGAAACCCTAGGGTTTCAAATGATACCCTAAAGATTGAGACGGGCCAGCTCTGGTTACACGGCCCAGTTGTTTTGTTTTACGTTTGTTTGATCTTTACTTCTATGCTTATGTTAATAAGTGCAAATAATCAGTATTGAGTTGCTTTAATAAAAACCATAAAAAAAATGTTTTTTAATGCATAACCTTTTAATAATAATGTTAATACAACCTTTAGAAAATAAATGAATAACAATCAATCTTCTCACAAAAAAGGGAACAAAAATGCTTTATTTTCTTTATTTTTAAATTTTTCAATAAAAAAAACCGAATGCTTTAATAGCGGTGAAAATATTTCTCAAATGATAACATTTTTTTTGCTAGCATTAATTCCTTTTAAATCAAATTAGAACAATTTTTGAAAGTTAAGTTTAGGGTCATATTTTGATTTTGAAGTTCTTCTATATCATAAATAAAAATCACTAAAGTGTCCCGCAATTTCATACTGCGTTTCCCTAATTCTGTTTACTAACCTAGTTTGTTCACTGTGCAGTTTTATATGTTGCCCCTTTATTTTTGCGTATTTTCAAATTAAATTGTATCCTATTATTGTAACTGCTCCTCATATGTAACCTCGCGAACCTAATAATCGCGCTTTAAATCCTGTCTTTAAATTTCCGCTTGTAGGGTTTTAATTTCTGTCGTTAATTCTCTGCTTGTATGATCTTAAATTTCTTCACCAATGTTTCTGTCACATTTCACACATCCGAAGGTTAGGTCTAACTGTTTGGCCACCGCGCCGATAGTCCTCAAACCCTCAAAACCTTAAAACTCCAAATAACCATTTTCAAACCCTAATTTTTCACAAATGCCTCGCCGCAGGCAAAATTACAATTTTACCCCTAGTATCAGGTCGAAGAGCCGCCACGCTCATTTTAGGATTTCCCGCCGCGGAATCCCTAACCTAACCCTAATTTCAACTTAACAATTCAACGTAGAAGTTTGGAGTTCCCGCACTCCGCATAAGCGTGTCCTTAAGGTGCGTTTATTCCCCTTGAAACCTTGACCACAGTCAAGACGTTTCTAACCTCCCTTGTGAGGGGAACTACAGATACTCTGATTCCACTCCCGTAAGGATATGTAGGCATAAGATGCGACATCTTATCGAGTATACTTAGAAATAAACTCTTAGGGTCTTTCAACCTTTAAGCAGATAAACACTTAGCAATAAACAAATATAAAATAAGAGGTTTCTGTAGAGTACTACAGAAACTTAGGATGCTAGTACCTTCCCTAAGTTTAACCAACCCCCGAACCTTAGATCTCTCCCCACGTTGTGTTTACAATGCAAAATAGGTTTTCCTTCCTTTAACCTTTCCTTCGGATAAATCAAAGACGGTTGCAAATGAATTAAAGATTCAAGCTAATCAATAGTTTGATATCCAAATTTCACCGCGACACATCCCAAGAACCAACAGGCGACAAAGCACAAATAAAATCTACAAGAGAACAAATACAAAAAGAAAACAAATAAAAAACAAACACTCCTCACAAACCAAAAGATAGGCTTGACTCTCTCTTTGCATGGAGCAAAATGTCCCCAGCAGAGTCGCCACCTGTCGCACCTCGAAAAATCACGGAGACATTTCGAACATACGACCCTCGCGCAAAAGGCGCGGAAATGCGGTTCGACAGAGTCGCCACCGAACTTTATTTTTCCCGAATAAACGGGAGAGGAAAATATCGAGAAAACCTCTTGAAAACGAAAGGATAGGAACAGGGCTGTCGCAACCAAGTTCCGGGTTCGGGAGTCAGTTACGTGAGGGGAAGGTACTAGCACCCCTCACGTTCGTCGTACTCGACGGGAACCTCTTAAGGTAAATGTGGGGAGTGTTGTTTAGGTTTACTTGGTTTCTTCTTGTTGTTAAAGGTAGAATTGGTAGGTTAAAAGGTTAAAGACGCAAATGAGAGATGAGCGATTAGAGGATGGGGTGCTCGCCAAGGATTGGGGCCCTTGTGCCTACGTATGCTCATTCGGACGAGAATGAGAAATCAGAGCGTCGTAGTTCGACTACAGGAAAGGTTGGGAATGTGTGGACGAAATAATGGGGGAAGATAGAATTGTGGAATAGGGGAGAAAATGGGAAATGTGCTCGCCAAGATCATCGCAATCTTGTGCCTACGTATCTTACATTCGGACGAGAATGAAGAATCGGAGCAGTCGTAGTTCGTGGTAACGCCCACGAAAAGGTGAAGTTGAATAGATTGGAAGCTTGAGAAAGAGACGAAAGAGTGACTGACAAGCAACCCAAGAGCGCGCCTCAAGAGCTTGTCACTCAAGAATTCAAGGAATGCGAGATTCCAAGAACTCAGTTCTTTCGGGAATTGACTGAATAAGTTGAAGATAAAGGGTTAGATGTTTTGAAATCGAAAGAATGAACTAATAACAACTCAAGGGCGCGCCTCGAGAGCTTCTCATTCGAATATTCAAAGAATGCTAGATTCTAAGAACATCCCTCTTTCGTAAGTTTAAAAAAACGTATGTGAAAAGATCGAATCGAAAGATGGCATGTGAGGCCAAAAGGAAGTTGTTTTAAAGTAGCTCGACGACGTATCGAGGATTTGATCGGAAATGGAACCAACTTGACGACGTGTCAAGGGTTAGGATTGTGTGAAACGGTATTAGTCCCTGAGGGTGCCCCTAATATCAAAAACCACGAGGAGTTGTGAATGAAATGGGTTGCGAATGCGGACGAGCATTCGACTTAGGAGAATGTTTGAAAATGATTGAATTTGAAAGAGTCGAAAGGTTGAGTGAATAACAACTCAAGAGCGTGCCTCGAGAATTATTTACTCGAAGATTCAAGGAATGCTAGATTCCAAGAATCTCCTTCTTTCGGAATTTTAATCGAGAAAATGTTGAGAAAATAAATTGGATTGAAACGAGGTATGAAAAGAGTTTGCGGCACGAGAGGTGAGAATACGAAATTGAATTTTGAAAATAATTTAGGAGAAGTGATAATTATTTGATAAATGAGACGTCGGCCTCACAACCAATTAATCGAAGTATTATCGAGATGCTAGATCTCGACAACACTTTTTTCAATTCGGAAAATGTTTGGATGAACAACGAAAATATCACAGAGAATTGCTGGATTCTTATGATATTTCTTTGTCCAAATAATTAAAGGGCGTGTTTTATAATGAAAAGTCGAATGTTACTACCTAAGGCGTACGCCCCAATAGTATTATTCAAAAAAATGCTAGACCTTGAAAATTCAGTTCTTTCGCAATTTATTTAGAAAAATAACTTAATTAAGAAGTTCTTGAAAATATTATATCTAAATTACAAAAAAAACTTGAAAATGCATAAATTTTTTTTTTAATATAATGAAATCAATTGTTTAGACTTTAACTCAATTAAGTGGATTAAAATTAAACACTAAGATTATCAAAGTAAGTTAAAATACCCAAATAATAATAAATAAACAAAAAATAATAATAAAACCAAATAAGTTTTAGACAAAATTAAATTAAACATAAGACCCCTCTTTTTTTTAAAACAAAAACAAAAACAGTAATGATAAATCCGAGAATGCTACCGCTACCGTCTGCGATTCTGGTGCGAAATGTCTCAACCTGCTTTTATTCATGATCCAACAGATAATATTAAACACATGTTTGTATTGTAAATGACAAAACTAGCTCAAACTCCTTCGAAGTTAAATGTCACAAACGAAATGAAAAAAAAAAACTACAATTTCAATGGCAACAGTATGAACGACGTCTTCAAAACTTGATATAGAAAACAAAGAAAAAATGGAAGCTGAGAATACTACCAAACCGGCTGGCCAAAAATCGAGTTACTTCAGTTGAATTAGTGGGTGAGAACTGAAGGGCGAGTTGCTTGAAGTTCTACCGTTGCCTGAAGAATGAGGAGAAATGTTGCTAAGTTGAGCTAACACACAACAGTTTCCCAAACTCGAACAAGGCCGAAATCGAACAAAGCGAAAATGAATGATCTCGTTATCGCTGTTGCTTGAAACACTTTGGTGTTGCCGTTTGATTATTGCCAAACCTGGTTGTGCTTCCAGCAGCAAACATACGGGCATCCGACGAAATGACGTCGCGGTCGGAGCTGGCTCGACTTAACATTTGCTTCCGTAACATTCAAACCTATGATAATTTAAACAAAACAGAGTGGTTCTTTCAAAGACCAAAACAGGTATGTCGAACCAAAACGTAGTTAAGATGCATCGTGACGGAATCGAACAGAGACTTGTTAGCAAAATCTGTCCGTGATTTCTTGGACCTGAAACTGAAACATGACGAAATATAAAAACAAAACAAACATGGCTACAAGCTAAATCAGACGTTGCCGAAACACAGAGACTCAAAGCTTTGCATTGACGGAGTTTTGCGAAACTGCAATGTGAAGTTTGAGCTAGAATGCATCGACATTCATATGGTCGTAGTGTCGAGGTTGCTGTTGTGTCAGAGTTACTTGTTGAAAGATGATGCAAGTCAATACTACTGTGAACAAATGAAGAACAGAGCCAACAAGGATATCGTGTTTCTCGTGAACAATTTAGAATGTTGAGTAACAGAGTCGTGCTTGCGTTGGGGTTATTGTTGTTGATATTTCTAAACCACACAATGCTTCAAGCTCTTTCCATACAGCCAATAATTTGGCAACGCCGTCACCTGCATAAAACCAACAGTCAGCCAAATAGAAAAAGAAAGCAAAGTCATTGAAAACAAAAATCCACACGAACAGATCTGAGTTGAAGATGCAACCAATTTTTCAACAAAAAACACAACCTCCCAGTTGCAACTGAAAATATGAACACAATAATCAAACGCATCAACAGAACAAAAGACATACAATATCATATTAAGCTCTTAGCAAATAGCTGAAGAAACATAAGCGTAGCAGTTGAATTCCAAAGTGATTTAAGAACAACCACAATCAGCAAGCAATACACTATAATTAACAGGGCAAGTTTCGGCGGAAAAGTCGCTCATAGGCTGAATAGTATTTATGCTTCAAAGTTCCACATACGGTAAGACTGCAGACTATGGAAAAGAAGTTGCTTAGTAAATGAACACGATTGAACCTCAAAAGGGGCAATATATTTCCTTGCATCCAATCAACAGAACTACTAGAACAAACATTCACAGTTATACCAGAATAATGAAACTGAATTCACAAACAATATAGAATATCATAAGCAATCTTGCTTACCCCAGACGCGGAGTATACCGCTCACAATGGTTCTCTCAGTGAAAAAATGAAGTTAAAGCAAACATAATCAATCGTATCTTTCGCTATTCATGGCGTATACCCAAGCAACCTCAACTTCGAGTTTTAGTCTCCTACGAATTGAGCTGTCAGATTTCGGACCATTGCCTTTTGAGTTATCGTTGCTGCTGATATGTCTTCACTCATCAACCCCCTTTTTCCATTCGGAACCTGCATAATGTACACTAAAAAAAACACACACACCAAACCAGAACATCCTTTGCAAGTGTGTCAATGGTTAGAAATATCAATAGGTATAACATGGTTTCCTAACAATCAATACTTATACCAATCAACAGAGAAATAACAAAAATCCAATCATGGTGTATACACTCAAGTCATGACAAATGAGATATGAGATGAAAACAAGAAAATGATGAGGATGATTTTCAACAGAAGTAAGAACAAAAGCAACTACACGACTCGAAAACCTATCTACCACAAAAAGAAGTCATTGAATCGCGAGAACTATGGGAACTGTACCAATCCGTTTGTTACTCGCTATGTTGTCCTCTACTGATATGAATCAAAGCCATCACCACATCATGGATCCGTGTTTGATGTTGTATTCTTTCACGGATTTGAAGCGTCGCGGGTTAATCTCGTCACAGTGGCCTCTCCACGGAAGAGGTCGAAGTATTATCGCCGTTGAATGTTATGATATGGTGAGTACCGCGGTTGATGGAGGTTGGTGAAAATGAAACGGGTAAGGTTATGACGGCGGTGGTGAGGATTTTAAAAAAATGATGGGTGATAGTAGAAGAAGTTGGGTTTTTGCGGGGGAAATAGAAACGTAAGACGGTGGAGGGTATTCTGGTGAGGGAGAAAGGTTGGAGTTGATGATGTTGTGAAGACGGAAGACGAAGGGTGGACGGTTTTGGGGGAGAATTCAAAGGTTGATAATTGAGGATGGTAATGGAAGATTGCGACTGCGTTTTTTAGAAGGTGGTGGCGGATTAGGGTTTCCGTCTGGGGCCTCCAAGAAGGAGATGAATAGTAGTCTAGGGTTTTAAGAAAGGGGGCGGCCGTTTCAGATTTTCTCCCAGGAGATGAACAGTAGCCTAGGGTTTTTATCAACCAATTTTCCTTTTCCTTATCATATGCTGGGCTCGGGCTACTCTATTGGGCTTTTCTCAAATCCACAATTCTTCTCCTTTTTTTTTATAATTAAATAATTTTTTTGATTAATTAGTAAATAATATAAAACTAAACTTACTTAATAGTAAATAACATGACTATAAAAAGAAAATAATACCTACATTAGTAATTAAACGGATCTTTACAATATATATATATATAAAAAACAATCTAAAAAAAACAAAAATAAATAATATTATTAGTAACAAGAAAAAATTTAAGAAACTAAAGATAAAAATTTATATTTACATAAAAAGAAGTCTTTAGGCCACGTGTCACACTTTAATTGGTCAAAAAGATGAAGTTCTAATCAATCAATTCTGAGCGGACACGTGTCTAAATAACAAGAAAATAATCCGACAATTTAAAAAATATAAAATAATCGAAAAACAACAAAACTTAAAAAGAGGTAGGACAAATTTAGGGTATGACAGATGCCCCTATCTAATAGGCTTAAACCTAGGGAAATGAATTGCTATAGCATTCATTTTCCTGAGGTAGAGGTCAATTAGATATAAAGAAGACCCTGAATTTATCCGAAAAAGAAATGTTTGAGAATTGAAAAGCTGGATGAGGTATACCCTTGAGTAAACTGTAAATAACTGGCAAAAGGTCACCATCACTTAAAGGATGATGACGAAACACACACGGCTACTACCACCAAAAGGATGATAGTGCAAACACACACCAGCCACTACCACCAAAAGGATGATAGGACAAACACTATCGCATAATCTGGCATCAGACGAGATGACAGATCCCCCACCAAAAGGATGACGGAGCGAAACAAAAACAAATTATCGCACAATCTATCATTAATGACCATGATAGACCCCCCACCAAAAGGATGACGGAGCGAAACACAAAACACATCGCGCAATCTATCATTAATGACCATGATAGACCCCCCACCAAAAGGATGACGGAGCGAAACACAAAACACATCACACAATCTATCATTAATGACCATGATAGACCCCCCACCAAAAGGATGAAGGAGCGAAACACAAAACACATCGCACAATCTATCATTAATGACCATGATAGACCCCCCACCAAAAGGATGACGGAGCGAACACAAAACACATCGCACAATCTATCATTAATGACCATGATAGACCCCCCACCAAAAGGATGACGGAGCGAAACAAAAACAAACTATCGCACAATCTATCATTAATGACCATGATAGACCCCCCACCAAAAGGATGACGGAGCGAAACACAAAACACACTATCGCACAATCTATCATTAATGACCATGATAGACCCCCCACCAAAAGGATGACGGAGCGAAACACAAAACACATCGAACAATCTATCATTAATGACCATGATAGACCCCCCACCAAAAGGATGATGGAGCGAACATAAAACACATCGCACAATCTATCATTAATGACCATGATAGACCCCCCACCAAAAGGATGACGGAGCGAAACAAAAACAAACTATCGCACAATCTATCATTAATGACCATGATAGACCCCCCACCAAAAGGATGACGGAGCGAAACACAAAACACATCGTACAACCTATCATTAATGGCCATGATAGACCCCCCACCAAAAGGATGACGGAGCGAAACAAAAACAAACTATCGCACAATCTATCATTAATGACCATGATAGACCCCCCACCAAAAGGATGACGGAGCGAAACACAAAACACATCGCACAATCTATCATTAATGACCATGATAGACCCTCCACCAAAAGGATGACAAAGCGAAACAAAAACAAACTATCGCACAATCTATCATTAATGACCATGATAGACCCCCCACCAAAAGGATGACGGAGCGAAACACAAAACACATCGCACAATCTATCATTAATGACCATGATAGACCCCCCACTAAAAGGATGACGGAGCGAAACACAAAACACATCACACAATCTATCATTAATGACCATGATAGACCCCCCACCAAAAGGATGACGGAGTGAAACACACATCGCACAATCTATCATTAATGGCCATGATAGACCCCCCACCAAAAGGATGACAGAGCGAAACACAAAACACATCGCACAATCTATCATTAATGACCATGATAGACCCCCCACCAAAAGGATGACGGAGCGAAACAAAAACAAACTATCGCACAATCTATCATTAATGACCATGATAGACCCCCCACCAAAAGGATGACGGAGCGAAACACAAAACACATCGTACAACCTATCATTAATGGCCATGATAGACCCCCCACCAAAAGGATGACGGAGCGAGACACAAACAAAATATCGCACAATCTGACATCGACGAAATGCCAGACCCACCACCAAAAGGATGATGGAGCGAAACACAAACAAAATATCACGCAATCTGACATCGACGAAATGCCAGACCCACCACCAAAAGGATGATGGAGCGAAACACAAACAAAACATCGCGCAATCTGACATCGACGAAATGCCAGACCCACCACCAAAAGGATGATAGAGCGAAACACAAACAAAATATCGCGCAATCTGACATCGACGAAATGCCAGACCCATCACCAAAAGGATGATGGAGCGAAACACAACACACAGGTCGCTATCGCCAAAAGGATGATAGGATAACACAGATCTGAAGTTTACCAACACCAAAAGGATGCAGGCTAGGTTGAACTGACGAGGTTCAACTATCACCAAAAGGATGATAGTAAGGAAATTGACAACGGCCATGCTTGTTGGGTACAACTCATTGGGGAACCCCCAAGAGGAAGATTGAATTGAAATGAGTCAACGGGGTACGCCCACCGTCTTGTTTGGAGATCATAGTTTTGTTGAAATGATTTCATGGTTACGCCCATGAATTCTGAAGAGGATGCCCCTTATTGGGCTGAGTTTGTCTTGATGTCTTGTCTTGCTCAACAAAAGGCTGCTCACGGATTTGCGGAAGATGCCCCTGCTCGGGCTGAATCTTGCACTGAACTTCTTGGATTTGCCCAATAAAAGGTTGAAGAACTGCATGGGGAACGCCCACGATCTTGAATGGTATGCCCCTGACTGGGCTGGATGTTGATTGGAAGATTTGATCAGTCACGAGGTGGAAATACGTCATGGGAAGCACCCATGGCCTTGAAAAGAATGCCCCTGACTGGGCCGAATCTTGCTTTGAAGCTCCTGAAATTCGTGGGAGAAATCCACGACCTTCGTGGAAGATGCCCCTGACCGGGCTGATGATGGTATTGGAAATCTTCAAGATTGATCCTGGACCTTGACTTGCATATATGAATGTTGGATGATAAATGATATTTCATACGAGTGGAAGTGCAAATGCAAATGCTGACGCGTGGAGATGCAAGAGCTGGGGAAGTATAATATGATTGGAGTATGCATATGATGCAGGATACTTATGAGGTCGAATGCGATGCGTATGATGCATATGATTGCAGACAGGTAATTGGAAATGCAGGGAGACTCCAGCATGGTGGTCTTTTGGATGTTGCCAATGCAAATTGGACTTTGGATGGTGGGATGGATTGACTTCCTCGACACGTAGTTGGTTGAAGACGCCATGACCGAAGCAGAAGATGTCTCTGAAGCCCCAAGTTTGAGTTCTTGGTGATTCGTTGTGAATTTGTTTCAAAGAGAGTTACAACTCTGCTTGATGGTCAGGACGACCTGGTCTTGCCCCAGTTTGAACATGGCAATGGTCTGCCTCAGATTGAGCTGTTGAATGGTTTGCCCCAGCCTGTGGGTTTTGAAATAATATTGCTTCGTGTACGCCACTGAAAGTCAAGTTCCTCCTTGATTGCCCCTTATTGAGATGTCCTTGAATACCTAGCACTGATTTGCAATTAAAACTGTACATTCATAAATGGTAATATTAATGCAAAGTTCAACGTAAGTTTTGAAAAAGTGTGTCATTTATTGAGAGTGTCTTGGTAGTGAGACGAATTATCTCAAACGTTGTGCTGATTTTGATTGGTGTGAAAGATATCAAGAGAAATGACACCAATGCTGATGATTAGAAATCATGTGAGGAGTCAGGTTACGCAACCTTGCAATAATATGCTTTTCAGAATAAACCTCGCCTCAATTAGGTCTTTCGAGGGTTGTAACATGGTCTGGTTCACGGTTATGAAACAAAGGATGTTAGGCTCAAAGTATGATTTGTACCCACCCCTTCTTCTTAATGATCTCCAGTCCTACGCTCAGTTAATTCTACACTTGTCTGGACGGTGTAAGCTTGAAGGTTCAAGGTTTGCTCGACGTGGCAGTTACCTTATTTTGATGGATGTCAGTGCCCCTTTGATCTGGGTGGCCACTGAATCTTTTTTTGTTTTTGTTGAGGATTTCGGGGTCCTCTTTTGCTTTTGTTTTGATCCCTAACTTTTGCATGGATCGACTTTGTTTGTCAGATCCATCGGGATTGCCTTGATTTTGCCTAAGTCCCCTCTGAGGTGTCTGACTTAGCAGGCTTTTGATTTTTTTGGATTTTGTTGGAAGGTTGTGACTGCCATATCATGGGTATTTGATGAACCACCGTCTCTGGGATTTCGCTTTGTTGATTCAAGTGCGGGATTTGAATTAGCTGAACAATACCCTGCCCCAGGTTAAGTGTAAGGTTTGAATATCCGAAGGAAACTGCTACTTCTAGGCTCGAAGTGGTTTACTAGGGATTAATCTCCTTATATCTCCGGTGTTTGGGGAATTGAAGCAATGCCTGTACATCATTGGCGAGATTCGGTATGAAAGCATACAGTTTGCAATTATGGGTATCTCGTTTTCATCATCCTCCCACAAATCATGCTAAACAACAGTGAATATAGTGGAGTGAATAAATGTGTCGGTGATAAGTGAAAATGAGTGAATACGACATAGCTAATTCAAAACATGCATAAACAATACATTAATGAAAACCAAATACGAAATGGCAATTGTTCAAAGCATACAGTACTTAAACACCCAAAGACAAAATATAAGAAATGCGAAAGATTAAATGGCAGCATGACGGCCTTCTTCAGAGAATGGACTTGACTTGATTGATCTGATGTTGGCACTAGTTGACTGGTGGCATCAAATTGTTGATGATATTTGGAGACTTCCCATTGAAGTTGATAGCATCCCTATCAATCATGTCTTGAATTATGTGTTTGAAAGCCCTGCAGTCCTCAATGGTATGACCTGGAGCGCCCTTATGAAACTCACAATGAGCATTTGCATCGTAATCGGCAGGGATGACAGTTGGAGGAGCCAAATCTCTCGGAACAACAGCTTTCTTTTCCATCAACTGAGCAAAGATTTTGGCATATGTCATTGGTAGACGATCAAAGACTCTATTTGGTCTCCATGTTCTTTGCGGACGTTGTGGGCGAGTACCTTGTCGTTGCTGAGTAGCTTGCATCTGCTGTTGCTGAGGAGGGTACTGATATCCTTGTTGGTTGTAGGCCTGTTGCTGAGGAGCCTGTTGTCGTGGCATCTAAGCTTGCACTGCTTGAACAGCTGGCTAATAAGGCATTGGAGCATATTGCGCAGCAGCAACATACGAATACTGATAATAGGGAACTTGATAAGGCATAGGAGCAGGAGCTTGTTGAGAAGCTTGCCCTTTCTGCGAAAAGATGGCATTTGTTTCTCCCTCCTTCTTCTTGTATCCATTGAAAGGCTTCTTGGCATTGGCCTGATTGTTAGGACCTCCTGGGATCTTTCCACTCTTCAGCCCTTCTTCAATTCTCTCACCGACGATCACCAAGTCAGAGAATCCAGCGGAGACACTTCCGATCAGCTTTTCGTAGTACTGGCCTTGCAATGTACCCATAAAGATGTCGATCAGTTCACAGTCAACAAGAGGTGGATACACCCTTGCGGCTAGTTCTCTCCATCGTTGCGCGTACTCCTTGAAGGATTCGTTGTCCTTCTGAGTCATACTCTAAAGTTGAGTACGATTCGGAGCAAGATCGGTGTTGTACTTATACTGCTTGACAAATGCATCGGCTAGCTCGGCCCAAGTGCGCACACTGTTACGTTCCAACTGCATATACCATTCGAGTGATGCCCCAGACAAGCTGTCTTGGAAGCAATGGATCATGAGCTTTTCATCTCTGGCGTAGGCAGCCATCTTGCGACAGTACATCTTCAGGTGAATATTTGGGCAACTGAGACCCTTGTACTTCGAGAATTCGGGCACCTTGAACTTGGGAGGAATGACAACATCAGGCACCAAGCACAATTCCAAAGCACTGAAAGAATTTGAATTGTGCCCCTCCATGGCTCGGAGTTTCTCGGCTAGATCTCGACACATCTTCATGGCTTCAGAATCCTGAGCAGCAACAGGACTAGCAATGGGGATAGCAGCATGATAGTTCTGAACATCGTCATACTGATCCATCAGGGTATCTTCGATATGGGGAGCGGGGATTTGCACAGTAGTAGGCTGGGCCTGCGGGATAACTCCAACAGTAACTCCAGGCGCTGGGATTGGCTGAGAAGTATTTCCTTCGACTGCGTTGTTGAAGTTCAACGGCATCCCATGAGGATTTGGAATTGGAACCAAAGGGATGGCAGTAGACCCCTGTCCTTGGCCATTGTTGACGACAGCAGCGGCTTCACGCTGTTCTTCCTCTCTTCTGGCCGCGAGGATGGCTTCGAGGATCTGGTCGATCTTTCCTTTCATGGAATCCAACTCTTCCCTGAAGGCGACTTGCTCCTGTTGAATCTGCTCCATCATTCGTCTAGTATTGGCTCTAGTTGCGTATTGGTGTCGAGGAATCAGCTTGATTTACTGGAGAGGAAGGAACGAAGACATAAGATTCTGTTGGAGGACTGGAAATGCAAAATGCACAACATATGAAATGCAATGCGAATGATATGCAAGATGCAATGCAAGATACAGGATCCAGGATCCCAAGATCATAGTTCGAACAGCTCCTGAAGCTGGCAACTGTAATAGATAAGTAACCATAATTCCTGCTCAAAGAAAATTGACAGGTATGACCTATGCGGGAAGATCTAAACAATCTACCCATAAACCCACTCACGGGATGGTTTCTACATTTGGTTCCCAGGATCACGGACACTAGTCGTATTAGCGTCACGCAACAGGCTGGCTGTATTACGACGATAATGACAATAAGGTCTCTCCTGAGCGGGGTCCTCGTGCTAGGCGCACAAGGAGCGAGTCCTTGGAGACTAACACTACACGACCACTAATATCGGAACTGGTGCTAACAAAAGGTTCCCAGAATCACGGACCCTTCATTAATCAAGTCGTGCAACAGGCTAGCTGTGTTACAACAAGATCTACGAATAGGTCTCCTCTGGAGGAGCTTTCATGCTAGGCATATAAGGAGTGAATCCTTGGTGACTAACACTACTCGACTACCAATTCTAAACTAAGTGTTCTCTCTGCTTTTACCAAAGCTCGGGTGTAGAGCTTTACTCATGATGTCATCCCAAGAACCAACAGGCGACAAAGCACAAATAAAATCTACAAGAGAACAAATACAAAAAGAAAACAAATAAAAAACAAACACTCCTCACAAACCAAAAGATAGGCTTGACTCTCTCTTTGCATGGAGCAAAATGTCCCCAGCAGAGTCGCCACCTGTCGCACCTCGAAAAATCACGGAGACATTTCGAACATACGACCCTCGCGCGAAAGGCGCGGAAATGCGGTTCGACAGAGTCGCCACCGAACTTTATTTTTCCCGAATAAACGGGAGAGGAAAATATCGAGAAAACCTCTTGAAAACGAAAGGATAGGAACAGGGTTGTCGCAACCAAGTTCCGGGTTCGGGAGTCGGTTACGTGAGGGGAAGGTACTAGCACCCCTCACGTTCGTCGTACTCGACGGGAACCTCTTAAGGTAAATGTGGGGAGTGTTGTTTAGGTTTACTTGCTTTCTTCTTGTTGTTAAAGGTAGAATTGGTAGGTTAAAAGGTTAAAGACGCAAATGAGAGATGGGCGATTAGAGGATGGGGTGCTCGCCAAGGATTGGGGCCCTTGTGCCTACGTATGCTCATTCGGACGAGAATGAGAAATCAGAGCGTCGTAGTTTGACTACAGGAAAGGTTGGGAATGTGTGGACGAAATAATGGGGGAAGATAGAATTGTGGAATAGGGGAGAAAATGGGAAATGTGCTCGCCAAGATCATCGCAATCTTGTGCCTACGTATCTTACATTCAGACGAGAATGAAGAATCAGAGCAGTCGTAGTTCGTGGTAACGCCCACGAAAAGGTGAAGTTGAATAGATTGGAAGCTTGAGAAAGAGACGAAAGAGTGACTGACAAGCAACCCAAGAGCGCGCCTCAAGAGCTTGTCACTCAAGAATTCAAGGAATGCGAGATTCCAAGAACTCAGTTCTTTCGGGAATTGACTGAATAAGTTGAAGATAAAGAGTTAGATGTTTTGAAATCGAAAGAATGAACTAATAACAACTCAAGGGCGCGCCTCGAGAGCTTCTCATTCGAATATTCAAAGAATGCTAGATTCTAAGAACATCCCTTTTTCGTAAGTTTAAAAAAACGTATGTGAAAAGATCGAATCGAAAGATGGCATGCGAGGCCAAAAGGAAGTTGTTTTGAAGTAGCTCGACAACGTATCGAGGATTTGATCGGAAATGGAACCAACTTGACGACGTGTCAAGGGTTAGGATTGTGTGAAATGATATTAGTCCCTGAGGGTGCCCCTAATATCAAAAACCACGAGGAGTTGTGAATGAAATGGGTTGCGAATGCGGACGAGCATTCGACTTAGGAGAATGTTTGAAAATGATTGAATTTGAAAGAGTCGAAAGGTTGAGTGAATAACAACTCAAGAGCGTGCCTCGAGAATTATTTACTTGAAGATTCAAGGAATGCTAGATTCCAAGAATCTCCTTCTTTCGGAATTTTAATCGAGAAAATGTTGAGAAAATAAATTGGATTGAAACGAGGTATGAAAAGAGTTTGCGGCACGAGAGGTGAGAATACGAAATTGAATTTTGAAAATAATTTAGGAGAAGTGATAATTATTTGATAAATGAGACGTCGGCTCACAACCAATTAATCGGAGTATTATCGAGATGCTAGATCTCGACAACACTTTTTTCAATTCGAAAAATGTTTGGATGAACAAGGAAAATATCACAGAGAATTGCTGGATTCTTATGATATTTCTTTGTCCAAATAATTAAAGGGCGTGTTTTATAATGAAAAGTCGAATGTTACTACCTAAGGCGTACGCCCCAATAGTATTATTCAAAAAAATGCTAGACCTTGAAAATTCAGTTCTTTCGCAATTTATTTAGAAAAATAACTTAATTAAGAAGTTCTTGAAAATATTATATCTAAATTACAAAAAAAAACTTGAAAATGCATAAAAAAAAATTTAATATGATGAAATCAATTGTTTAGACTTTAACTCAATTAAGTGGATTAAAATTAAACACTAAGATTATCAAAGTAAGTTAAAATACCCAAATAATAATAAATAAACAAAAAAAAATAATAAAACCAAATAAGTTTTAGACAAAATTAAATTAAACATAAGACCCCTCTTTTTTTAAAACAAAAACAAAAACAGTAATGATAAATTCGAGAATGCTACCGCTACCGTCTGCGATTCTGGTGCGAAATGCCTCAACTTGCATTTATTCATGATCCAACAGATAATATTAAACACATGTTTGTATTGTAAATGACAAAACTAGCTCAAACTCCTTCGAAGTTAAATGTCACAAACGAAATGAAAAAAAAAACTACAATTTCAATGGCAACAGCATGAACGACGTCTTCAAAACTTGATATAGAAAACAAAGAAAAAATAGAAGTTGAGAATACTACCAAACCGGCTGGCCAAAAATCGAGTTACTTCAGTTGAATTAGTGGGTGAGAACTGAAGGGCGAGTTGCTTGAAGTTCTACCGTTGCCTGAAGAATGAGGAAAAATGATGCTAAGCTGAGCTAACACACAACAGTTTCCCAAACTCGAACAAGGCCGAAATCGAACAAAGCGAAAATGAATGATCTCGTTATCGCTGTTGCTTGAAACACTTTGGTGTTGCCGTTTGATTGTTGCCAAACCTGGTTGTGCTTCCAGCAGCAAACATACGGGCATCCGACGAAATAACGTCGCGGTCGGAGCTGGCTCGACTTAACATTTGCTTCCGCAACATTCAAACCTGTGATAATTTAAACAAAACAGAGTGGTTCTTTCAAAGACCAAAACAGGTATGTCGAACCAAAACGTAGTTAAGATGCATCGTGACGGAATCGAACAGAGACTTGTTAGCAAAATCTGTCTGTGATTTCTTGGACCTGAAACTGAAACATGAAGAAATATAAAAACAAAACAAACATGGCTACAAGCTAAATCAGACGTTGCCGAAACACAGAGACTCAAAGCTTTGCGTTTACGGAGTTTTGCGAAACTGCAATGTGAAGTTTGAGCTAGAATGCATCGACATTGATATGGTCGTAGTGTCGAGGTTGCTGTTGTGTCAGAGTTACTTGTTGAAAGATGATGCAAGTCATTACTACTGTGAACAAATGAAGAATAGAGCCAACAAGGATATCGTGTTTCTCGTGAACAATTTAGAATTCTGAGTAACAGAGTCGTGCTTGCGTTGGGTTATTGTTGTTGATATTTCTAAACCACACAATGCTTCAAGCTCTTTCCACACAGCCAATAATTCGGCAACGCCGTCACCTGCATAAAACCAACAGCCAGCCAAATAGAAAAAGAAAGCAAAGTCATTGAAAACCAAAATCCACACGAACAGATCTGAGTTGAAGATGCAACCAATTTTTCAACAAAAAACACAACCTCCCAGTTGCAACTGAAAATATGAACACAATAATCAAACGCATCAACAGAACAAAAGACATACAATATCATATTAAGCTCTTAGCAAATAGCTGAAGAAACATAAGCGTAGCAGTTGAATTCCAAAGTGATTTAAGAACAACCACAATCAGCAAGCAATACACTATAATTAACAGGGCAAGTTTCGTCGGAAAAGTCACTCATAGGCTGAATAGTATTTATGCTTCAAAGTTCCACATACGGTAAGACTGCAGACTATGGAAAAGAAGTTGCTTAGTAAATGAACACGATTGAACCTCAAAAGGGGCAATATATTTCCTTGCATCCAATCAACAGAACTACTAGAACAAACATTCACAGTTATACCAGAATAATGAAACTGAATTCACAAACAATATAGAATATCATAAGCAATCTTGCTTACCCCAGACGCGGAGTATACCGCTCACAATGGTTCTCTCAGTGAAAAAATGAAGTTAAAGCAACCATACTCAATGGTATCTTTCGCTATTCATGGCGTATACCCAAGCAACCTCAACTTCGAGTTTAAGTCTCCTACGAATTGAGCTGTCAGATTTTGGACCATTGCCTTTTGAGTTATCGTTGCTGCTGAGATGTCTTTACTCATCAACCCTTTTTTTCCATTCGGAACCTGCATAATGTACACTAAAAAAAACACACACACCAAACCAGAACATCCTTTGCGAGTGTGTCAATGGTTAGAAATATCAATAGGTATAACATGGTTTCCTAACAATCAATACTTATACCAATCAACAGAGAAATAACAAAAATCCAATCATGGTGTATACACTCAAGTCATGACAAATGAGATATGAGATGAAAACAAGAAAATGATGAGGATGATTTTCAACAGAAGTAAGAACAAAAGCAACTACACAACTCGAAAACCTATCTACCACAAAAAGAAGTCATTGAATCGCGAGAACTATGGGAACTGTACCAATCCGTTTGTTACTCGCTATGTTGTCCTCTACTGATATGAATCAAAGCCATCACCACATCATGGATTCGTGTTTGATGTTGTATTCTTTCACGGATTTGAAGCATCACAGGTCAATCTCGTCACAGTGGCCTCTCCACGGAAGAGGTCGAAGTATTGTCGCTGTTGAATGTTATGATATGGTGAGTACCGCAGTTGATGGAGGTTGGTGAAAATGAAACAGGTAAGGTTATGACGGCGGTGGTGAGGATATTAAAAAAATGATGGGTGATAGTAGAAGAAGCTGGGTTTTTGCAGGGGAAATAGAAACGTAAGACGGTGGAGGGTATTCTGGTGAGGGAGAAAGGTTGGAGTTGATGATGTTGTGAAGACGGAAGACGAAGGGTGGACGGTTTTGGGGGAGAATTCAAAGGTTGATGATTGAGGATGGTAATGGAAGATTGCGACTGCGTTTTTTAGAAGGTGGTGGCGGATTAGGGTTTCCGTCTGGGGCCTCCAAGAAGGAGATGAATAGTAGTCTAGGGTTTTAAGAAAGGGGGCGGCCGTTTCAGATTTTCTCCCAGGAGATGAACAGTAGCCTAGGGTTTTTATCAACCAATTTTCCTTTTCCTTATCATATGTTGGGTTCGGGCTACTCTATTGGGCTTTGCTCAAATCCACAATTCTTCTCCTTTTTTTTTATAATTAAATAATTTTTTTGATTAATTAGTATGTAATATAAAACTAAACTTACTTAATACTAAATAACATGACTATAAAAAGAAAATAATACCTACATTAGTAATTAAACGGATCTTTACAATATATATATAAAAAACAATCTAAAAATAAATAAATAATATTATTAGTAACAAGAAAAAGTTTAAGAAACTAAAGATAAAAATTTATATTTACATAAAAAGAAGTCTTTAGGCCACGTGTCACACTTTAATTGGTCAAACAGATGAAGTTCTAATCAATCAATTGTGAGCGGACACGTGTCTAAATAACAAGAAAATAATCCGACAATTTAAAAAATATAAAATAATCGAAAAACAACAAAACTTAAAAAGAGGTAGGACAAATTTAGGGTATGACAATAAGCAGTAGAGTATCCTTTACCCAGAGCCTTTAGTCCAGCTGTAAGTATTTCAAATCTGGAGAACATAGCTTCAACAGATTCAGAGTCTTCCATCTTGAAGGCTTCATACTTCTGGATCAGAGCCAGAGCCTTTGTTTCCTTGACTTGAGAGTTTCCCTCATGAGTCATCTTTAAGGATTCAAACATGTCAAATGCAGTTTCCCTGTTTGTAATTTTTTCATACTCAGTGTGAGATATTGCATTCAACAATATTGTTCTGGCCTTGTGGTGATTTCTAAATTCTTTCTTCTGAGCATCTGTCATAGATTTTCTGTCTATTTTCTTGCCATTCCCATCAGTGGGATGAACATATCCATCTATGACCAGATCCCATAAATCAGCATCATATCCAAGGAAAAAACTTTCAATCCTGTCTTTCCAATAATCAAATTTCTCCCCATCAAACATAGGGGGTTTGGTGTTGATTCTGTCCCTTTCTTCATATTTGTTGTTAATGTTAGACATTGTATTATCAGCCATAGTAACAACCAAATATATATCAAAGTATTTCTCACTGGATCTTTACTGTCACTGTTAAGTGGTAGCACACACAGAACCAGAGCTCTAATGTCAACTGAAGGTGAGGAAATACTTAGAAGGGGGGGTTGAATAAGTATGAAGATAAAACTTAGAAATGAAAACTCAAGTATTTTTATCCTGGTTCGTTGAACTCAACTACTCCAGTCCACCCTTCCTAGAGTGATTTGCCTTTCTCAATCAAGGACTTAATCCACTATTTAATCAACTGATTACAATAGTAAGCACTAAGAACAACTGTTCAAAGTCTTCTCAAGAACTACTGATCCTAACTGGATCTTCTTAAGGTTTACAATCAAATGTAATACAAATACAAGTGTTTAAATTGCTTCTAGAAAGCTTTATCACAACTGTGATTTTTCATTTAAATATTAAGAACAAAGAAATTAATTCTTGAAAGAATATGAATAGTATGAGAGTTTTGAATATTGATTTCTTTTAGATAAAACGTCAACTAAAGAAGTTGGGTGAAGACTTGCTTTTATAGGCTGCTGATCCAAGGAGAGCTTCACATTGAGAAGAGTGTCCAAAAGGTCTGAGCCTTTTTGTCTTCACATCAAGTGACCTTTCCTAGAAGAAGAAAGCACAGAAAAATCCTTTTTGTTTGTGTTCTTGTGTCTAGCATAAATAAGGAAAGATTCGTTTGAATCATTCCAACGGATATAATCTTTGAATAATTCTTCTTCAATTTTCAGCAAATTTCATCAGAGTCTAATTTGATCAGAGCCTTCTGATGTTGATCAGAGTTTTGCTGAATCAGAATCTTCTGCAGCAGGTGTGCTTTTAGCGTGTTTAAGATCAGAGCATATTTGAGTCAGATCCTCAGTACTGGCAGCTTTAGTACTTTCAGAATCTTCTGTAGTAACTATGCTTTGAAAGCTCTTCATACAGAATTCTTCTTTGGTTCAGATGCTTCTGACTTGCTTCAGATTCTTCTGGAGCTTCTGCTTCAGATCCTTCTGGAGCTTCTGCTTCAGAATCTTCTGGAGGCTACACTCAGGATCTTCTGTTGGCAGCAATCAGAATCTTCTAATGGATGCATCTGGCGCTTCAGAGTCTAGCAAATTTCTTATGTTCAATTCTGATTTGCTTCTGGAGTGTTAATTCCTTTACTATCTGCAGTAAAAACTCTCAAGCAAATTTTAGAGTATATAATTCTTAATTACAAAATTTCATAATAGTTATCATCAAAACATAGAGATATTATTAAGAACCAATCTGTGTTCTAACAATCTCCCCCTTTTTGATGATGACAAAAACATCAAAAATTTTGTTTAATTGAAAATATAATAATTATAACTCCTCCTGAGATGATGAATCTCCCCCTGAATTAAATACAAATAAGGAATAGAAACTTCCCTTTTGTCTTAAGTAATTTTCAGAGTTAGAGCTTGATTGTTCTTTTAACATTTGAGAGTCAGAGTGTCTTGCAAATTTCAGAGTCAGAGTTTGATAATAGTCAAATGATCTTAGAGTCTCAGAGTTTCTTTTACAGAGTGTACTTATCAAATGTTCTGAAATACTCAGATTTAATGTTAGATAAAATAGATATGTCTGAAGTTTCATTCTGGTGAAGTTTAATTAAACAGTTCAGATCTATATTTTCTCCCCCTTTTTTGTCATAAGCAAAAAGTAATAACTTTGTAAAGACAAATAAAAGGAAACAGCAAATGAGATAAATCATGTGGAGAAAACTTTGAAACATTCATTCAATTCAGTTCAGAGCAAGAGTACATGCATCAGGAGATATTCAAAATACATAAGCAAACATCAGATGCAAAAACATCAGAATGAAAAAAAAATGAAAAACTAAGAGTGTTTTGACAAAAGCATCTTCAACAGATCCGTGATCTCAGAAGAGGACTGTTCTTGTTTTGACATCCACTTAGCCACTGTTTCATTCTTCTGATCCTGTTTAGACATCCACTCAGTCATGTCTTCAGACTTCTTATCCTGTTTAGCCATCCAAGACTTGATTTCTGATTGACCAGCTTCCAGAGCAGCAATTTTATCCTCAAAATCTGGATGTTCTTTCTTAATCTTAGATGAAGAAGGTTGAACATTCTCTGGAGCTTGAACAGAGTCAATTTCCATAGGGACTTCAGAGCTTGGAGCAGTAGAGCCAGAATGAAGTTTTACCAGAGTCATGGCCAAAGAGTTGTCTTCAGATGTAGATTCAGCAGCTTCTTCTGATGATAGAGGAGCATCTGTAAGAAGTAGTGGTCCAGATCTCTTGACAGTCCAGAACAAACTTCTTGCAGCTTCAACAAATCTGAGCTTCGTATCATCAGAACATATGTTCTTCAGATTTGATGCTACAGTGTTGAATCTGTTGATGAAGCCATTCCAGATGACATCAGATTCTGTTGCATCCATTGTTGCTAAACACTTCCTCTGTACAGTACCTAAATATATCTGTATTTCTTGCAAAAAAGATGTAAATAAATGATCAACATTAAGTCTAGGTTTGGGGTTTAACAGAGTCTCCAATGTTATTGGTTTTGGTTGGGGAGTAGGTGGAAATATGGATTTTTGAATGGAGATCATAGGAGGAGGGTAGTATGGTATGAAAGGAATTTCAGGGGATTTGACAGGTTTTGATCTGTTTAAGGCATTCAACAGATTGGGTTTTGCTTTGGTGTGATAGGAAACCACATCAAAGGGTTTATTAGAGTAAGGTTGGAAAGCAGATTTTGCAGGTTCATCAGAAGCAACAGGTTTATCAGATGAAACAGGTATAGCTGAAGTAACAACTTTTGCAGATTTTGCAGAGTATGATATTGTAGCTAATGAACCTACTTCTGACATTGATTGAATATAGGTGAGAAGCACAGATGGTAGGGTGATTGTAAGTTTGGGTTTTAAAGGAGTGATAAGGTCAGATGGTTCAACTCTGTCATAGAAATCTTTGAGTTTGAAACCATAGGAAAGGTTGTGAAAAAGAGATGAGAATTGTGCACATGAGATAGATGTTCTTGGGGTAGATGTTGGGATAGGATTTGGAATGAGGATTTCAGATGAAGGTTTAGGTGTGGGAGTAGGATCTGGAATAAGAACTTTAGAAGATATAGGGGGTTCTGGTTGGTTTACCTCAGAATCTCTATGAGAAGGGGATATCAGGAAATCTGGGTGTATGTCAGATTCTGAGGAATTGGATGAAGTGGTTGGTGTGCAAGAAGTAGAAGACACTTGAAAAACAGTTTTCAGAGGTGTAACATCAAGAACTTCTGTCTCAGGGATGTTGGTTCCATATGGGTTGGTTGATTCTGAAGGATTTTCAGAAGGTTTTGAAGAGGGTTCAAATGTGGGTGGATCAAATGAAATTTTTATTGGTTCAGAGGTAACTGGAACAGATACAATGGGTTCAGATGTTTTGGATGGTGGATTTTCTGATTGTGGTTGTGTCTTTTGTTGTTTTGTTTGAGGTTCAAATGGTTTTTGTTGTTGATGTTCAGAGTCTTTTTCTGGTTGTTTTTCTTGTGGTTGTTGTTGTTGTTCAGAGGGCTTTTCTTTGAAATGTTCAGATGGTTTTTCTGGTTGTTGTTCTGATTGTGGTTTTTGTGGTGCAGATGGTTTTGGAATTTGTGGAGTCTGAATATTTGGTTTTGTTGTTGTTGGTTTTGGTACAGAGGATTGTTTTACAGGTGAGATGGAAATTGGATTAGAAGATTTTTGTGGAGATGGAGTAGAAACATGAGGTGGAGCAGTAACAAATTGATTTTGTGTAGAGGGTGGTTTTGGAATAGACTTAACAGTTGAATCATTTATAACAATAGTATTTGCAGAAGATACAGAAGATTTAGTACCTTTAATTTTGATGCGTTTAGCAGGAACAGAAGGAGTGTCTCCAGATTCTTTCCTCTTTAGCAGCTTCTGTGGCTTCTCAGCAATCTTGGGCTTCTTCTGAACAGGTGCAGCTTCTGCTTCTGATTGAGTCCTCTTTCTTGGTGTTTCTTCTTCTTCTACAACAGGCAATGGTTGCCTTGCTCTCTTTATAATATCTGCAGGAATAGGCTTTCCTTCTGTCTTGCAATCATCAATATATCTTACTATAATTTCCCTTGGTTCTTCAGCATAGAACAAAGGGTAGTCATCTACAGGGGTTCTCTTCTGACTCAGTTCAGTAATGTTCAGCTTCTTGGGTGCTGTTGAGAGTTCTTCTACTATTTTTAGTCTCTAAAGACTTTTGGCATTCAGAGGCTTTCCAAGAATGAATTACAATTCTTCTGCGACTCCAGCAGCATACAGAGCAGTTACAAGTCCATTTTCTGTTAGAAGATCTGAGATTAACCTTCCAAATGGAATCCAGGTTCTGATCTTCTGACCTTTTTCTTTCACATATTCTCTAGAAGCATTTATATGGTTCCATAGATGCATAAACAGAATATATGGAAGATCTACCTTGGTGCTCTGACTTAAGCAATACATAAAGTAGAGATGTTCATTATTGACATAGTCTGGAGAGTTTGTAGACTTTCTGTGATGAATGCATCCCATGAAAATCTTAGCCCAGATCTTGTAGTCAGGCTTCAGATCTTTGAACTTATTAGAAGCTTGTCCAGCAGTCATCACTTCCTCATATACTTCATCCATATCAACACGCCCAGCTGGAAAGTGTGATACTCCATCTGTTTCCTCATATCCAATGAGTTTTCTAATCATATCTTCTGTTATGATTATCTCTTTGCCTAGAACAGAAGATAAAATGAACTTAGGGTATACAGAAGCATGGATCCAGAATTCTTTTACCAGAAGGGGGTAGACTAGTCCAAAAAGTCTGTCAAAATACTTCACCCATCCTTGAGCATTTATAATGGAGCGAAATTCAAACCCATTCTCAGCCAGTGAATCAAATTCCACCATTGATTCACATAGAACCTCCAGCTTTTCAACAGGTATTAGCAATGTTCTTTTTGGTGGTGTATAAGGAGTCACACCCATATTAGCAGAGGTAACTGCAGCCATGGTTGATTGAAATTGTGCAGCAGTTGATGATGAAGTTGCCATTGAAGATGAGTTTGTCAAACGCTTAGGGTTTTTGTGAAGAGAGAAAAGAAGACAGAAATGCATAAAAGGTTTGAGATGTGGAAAGTGTTAAAATGGTGAGAAGTGTGATATTTATACTAAACACATAGGCATACAAACAGTCAGAAGAAGGCACGTTTAAACACAGCATTTAATGAAAAGAATAAAAATCATTTCAAGCATTTATTGATTCTGACAATTTGAGGGGAAAATCAAGATTTTCACTATTCAAACTTCACCTCAAACGTCTCTTCAGTAGTGTACACGCGACCTTTGTAAATTTGGAGTGACACGTGTTTGCTTGCATGTGTTTCTGAATTCTCTTGAGAAATGAAACGTTAGCCAACGTTCAGATCCTCTGAGGATTGTTAGTTCAGAGTTTCACAAAAATAATTAAAGAAAATAAATAAGCAATCAGAAGAAATACTTCAGAGCATTAGGCATTTTTGCATCTGTAAAATTTGCTTCTGACTAATATTATCCTGGACAAAAATCTATACCAATATTTTTCAGAATAAATTTGAATCTATCTTCAACAAGGGGTTTTGTGAAAATATCTGCCCATTGATGATCTGTATCAACAAAGGCCAAATTTATGATTCCCTTCTGAACATAGTCTCTGATGAAATGATGCTTAATTTCTATATGTTTTTCCTTAGAGTGTAAAATGGGGTTTTTAGACAAACATATAGCAGAAGTATTATCACAGAAAATAGAAATGTTACTTTCAAATATTTGATAATCTTCTAGCTGACTTTTCATCCAGAGCATCTGCGTGCTACATCCAGCAGCAGCTATATATTTTGCCTCTGTGGTTGATAATGCAATTGTGGGTTGCTTCTTGCTGTACCAAGAGATTAGATTTCTTCCTAGAAATTGACAACTTCCAAAAGTACTTTTCCTTTCCACTCTGTCTCCAGCGTAGTCAGCATCACAGAATCCAACTAATTTGAAATCATCAGATTTTCTGTAACACAAACCCACATTAGAAGTACCTTTCAGATACCTTAGAATCCTCTTGACAGCTGTCAAGTGTGATTCTCTAGGATCTGATTGGAATCTAGCACACAAGCATACACTGAACAATATGTCAGGTCTAGAAGCAGTTAAGTAAAGAAGAGATCCTATCATACCTCTGTAGAGTTTCTGATCTACTTTCTTACTTACCTCTTCCTTGCCAAGTGAGCTAGTTGGATGCATGGGAGTCTTTGCCAGCTTACTATCAGTCATGTTAAATTTCTTCAGAAGTTCTTTAACATATTTGGTCTGATGTATGTAAGTGCACTCTGGAGTTTGATTGACTTGAATTCCTAGAAAGAATCTCAGTTCTCCCATCATGCTCATTTCAAATTCTGCCTGCATACATTGAGCAAACTCCTTTCCCAGCATAGTATTGGTAGATCCAAATATTATATCATCCACATAAATTTGACAAATTAGAAGATCTTTCTTAAATGATTTACAAAAGAGTGTTGTGTCCACTTTGCCTCTGATGAAATTTTTCTCCAGAAGAAAATTGCTCAATCTCTCATACCAAGCTCTGGGAGCTTGTTTTAAACCATATAGAGATTTCTTTAATTTGAAAACATGATCTGGAAATTTTTCATTCTCAAAACCAGGAGGCTGGTGGACATAAACTTCTTCTTCTATAATACCATTTAGAAAGGCACTTTTAACATCCATCTGATACAGAGTGATGTTATTTTGTGCAGCAAATGAAATAAGAAGGCGTATAGATTCTAACCTTGCCACTGGAGCATAAGTTTCAGTGTAATCAATACCTTCTTGTTGACTGTACCCTTGAGCAACAAGCCTTGCCTTATTTCTTTCAACTTCTCCTTTCTCATTTAGCTTATTTCTGAAGACCCATTTTGTTCCAATTATATTGAATCCTTTTGGTCTTTGAACTAGATCCCACACATCATTTCTGGTGAATTGATTTAAATCTTCTTGCATGGCAATAATCCAATCATTGTCCTGCAGAGCTTCATCTACAGAAGTTGGTTCAATTACTGACACCAGTCCAAATAATGATGCTTCAGATGATCTTAGAAAGGATCTTGTTCTGATGGGATCATCCTTCTTTCCAATAATAACATTCTCTGGATGAGAAGCTTTGATTCTGGAAGATGATCCTCTGATAGTTGATTCTTCAGAAATGTTTAAATTGTTCATCTGAGAAGTTAAAGAAATAGCATCTGGCATTGCTTCTGGTTCCTTCGCTTGAGCTTTGTCTGCCTCTGAGCCTTCAGAGTCTGTGAAGACTACTTCTCTATCTGCAGAGTTTTCAGACTGCTTTGGCTTTTTATTGCCAAGCTTATCATCAAATCTAACATGAATAGATTCTTCCACAATCTGTGTCTCAGTGTTGTATACTTTGTAGCCTTTAGAGCGTTCAGAATATCCAAGCATGAAACACTTATGTGCTTTGGAATCAAACTTGTTCAGATTTTCTTTAGTGTTTAACATATAACAAATACATCCAAAAGGATGAAAATATGAAATATTGGGCTTTCTGTTCTTCCACAGTTCATATGGAGTCTTCTCCAGAAGAGGTCTTACAGACACTCTGTTCTGAATGTAACAGGTGGTGTTGATTGCTTCTGCCCAAAAGTGTTTTGCCAGATTAGTCTCATTGATCATGGTTCTGGCCATTTCTTGCAGAGTTCTGTTTTTCCTCTATACAACCCCATTTTGTTGTGGAGTTCTAGGACAGGAAAAATCATGAGCAATGCCATTTTCATTAAAATATTTTTCAAAATATTTATTTTCAAATTCACCACCATGATCACTTCTGACTTTAATAATTTTGAAATCTTTTTCATTCTGGACTTGTTTACAGAAGTCAAAGAACACAGAATGTGACTCATCCTTGTGTTTTAAGAACTTTACCCATGTTCATCTACTATAGTCATCAACAATGACTAATCCATACTTCTTGCCTCTGATGGATGCAGTTTTCACTGGTCCAAACAGATCAATATGAAGCAATTCTAGTGGTCTGGAAGTAGAAACAACATTTTTTGATTTAAAAGATGATTTTGAAAACTTCCCTTTTTGGCATGCTTCACAAAGAGCATATGAGTTAAACTTCAGATTAGGAAGTCCTCTGACAAGATTAAGTTTATTAATCTGAGATATACGTCTCATATTAATATGCCCCAATCTTCTGTGCCAGACCCATTGCTCTTCATTAACAGACAAGAGGCATTTAACATTCTGAACCTTAAGTTCTGAAAGATTTATTTTATAAATGTTGTTTTTCCTCTTACCACTAAATAGGATAGAGCCATCCTTTTGACTAATAGCTTTACAACATTTTTTATTAAAGGTAATATCATAACCATTGTCACTTAATTGACTTATGGACAATAAGTTATGCTTTAACCCTTCCACAAGTAAAACATTAGTAATAGAGGGAAGTTTACCATTTCCAATGGTGCCAGATCCAATGATCTTGCCCTTTTGGTTCCCTCCAAATTTCACATCACCTCCAGATCTAAGCTCCAGGCTTTGGAACATAGACCTTTCTCCTGTCATGTGTCATGAGCATCCAGAGTCCAGGTACCATGATTGGCGTCCTGACCTTGCTGCTAAGAACATCTGCAACAGGAATTATTTTACTTTTAGGTACCCAGATCTTCTTGGGTCCTTTAGGGTTAGTTGTTCTGAAGGTTTGTCTAAACTTCTGTTTTTCAACATAAGGTTTATTCTGACTAGCCTTAGATTTAAACACATGAATATTCTTTTCAGAGCGTGTTTGTTCAATATCATTCAAGTGACCAAATTTAAAGTGTGAATATAAAGGAGTTTTCTTGATGATAATTTTATCAACAGGTTTTGGATTTAAATCCTTTCCAGAGGAGGATTCATATCCAATTCCTTTTCTGTTATTTCTGCTAACTCCATAGATCATAGAAGCCATTTTGCTTCTGTCTATGCTTTTAGCAAGAAACTTCTGAAAGCTATAATCATATTTTTCCAAAATATTTTTGCATTCAGATTTAGTTTCAGAATCAGAGTTTTGTTGAGCTAATTCAGAATCACTTTTCAATTTTAAGTTCTTTTCATTTAGCTCAGCTACTTCTGATTTGAGAATATTATTCTCAGATACAAGATTGCTTTGACGCTTCTTGTATTTGAGCTTAATATTGTTATAGCTTTTCAGAACTTCTGATAACACTTTGATAAGTTCTTCTTTAGTGAGTTTAGCCATTACCTCTTCAGCGTCAGAGTCAGATTCAGAGTCAGATTCAGATCCTGAAGTTCCTTCCTCCTGATCTTCTATGTCTGTCATCAAAGCTACATTGGCACATTCTTCTTCTGACTCAGATTCAGATTCAGATGTATCTGAATCATCCCAGGTGGCCATCAGAACCTTTTCCTTCTTATCAGATTTTCTTTTAGGCTTTTCTTTCAGCACCTTTGCACATTCATTTTTGTAATGTCCAGGTTCTTTACATTCATAACAGACAACCTCCTTTTTGCCAGATCTTCTGTGTCCAGAAGATTCTTTTCTTTGGTCAGGCTTCCTGAAGTTTCTGAACTTCTTTCCTTTATGCTTCCAGAGTTTGTTTATTCTTCTGGACAACATGGATAGTTGATCTTCATCTTCAGATGAGGATTCTTCAGAGCTTTCCTCTATTACTTGCAATGCTTTAGCAGATTTATTAGATTTTAAAGCAACAGATTTACCTTTCTTTTGAGGTTCATCTTCCTCAAGTTCAATTTCATGACTTCTTAGTGAACTGATCAGTTCCTCCAAGGAGATCTTGTTCAGATCTTTAGCCATTTTCAGTGCTGTCACCATAGGTCTCCATCTGGTAGGTAAGCTTCTGATGATCTTTTTCACATGATCAGCAGTAGAGTATCCTTTACCCAGAGCCTTTAGTCCAGCTGTAAGTATTTGAAATCTGGAGAACATAGCTTCAACAGATTCAGAGTCTTCCATCTTGAAGGCTTCATACTTCTGGATCAGAGCCAGAGCCTTTGTTTCCTTGACTTGAGAGTTTCCCTCATGAGTCATCTTTAAGGATTCAAACATGTCAAATGCAGTTTCCCTGTTTGTAATTTTTTCATACTCAGTGTGAGATTTTCATTCAACAATATTGTTCTGGCCTTGTGGTGATTTCTAAATTCTTTCTTCTGAGCATCTGTCATAGATTTTCTGTCTATTTTCTTGCCATTCCCATCAGTGGGATGAACATATCCATCTATGACCAGATCCCATAAATCAGCATCATATCCAAGGAAAAAACTTTCAATCCTGTCTTTCCAATAATCAAATTTCTCCCTATCAAACATAGGGGGTTTGGTGCTGATTCCGTCCCTTTCTTCATATTTGTTGTTAATGTTAGACATTGTATTATCATCCATAGTAACAACCAAATATATATCAAAGTATTTCTCACTGGATCTTTACTGTCACTGTTAAGTGGTAGCACACACAGAACCGAAGCTCTGATGTCAACTGAAGGTGAGGAAATACTTAGAAGGGGGGTTGAATAAGTATGAAGATAAAACTTAGAAATGAAAACTCAAGTATTTTTATCCTGGTTCGTTGAACTCAACTACTCCAGTCCACCCTTCCTAGAGTGATTTGCCTTTCTCAATCAAGGACTTAATCCACTATTTAATCAACTGATTACAATAGTAAGCACTAAGAACAATTGTTCAAAGTCTTCTCAAGAACTACTGATCCTAACTGGATCTTCTTAAGGTTTACAATTAAATGTAATACAAATACAAGTGTTTAAATTGCTTCTAGAAATCTTTATCACAACTGTGATTTTTCACTTAAATATTAAGAACAAAGAAATTAATTCTTGAAAGAATATGAATAGTATGAGAGCTTTGAATATTGATTTCTTTTGGATAAAACATCAACTAAGGAAGTTGGGTGAAGACTTGCTTTTATAGGCAGCTGATCCAAGGAGAGCTTCACGTTGAGAAGAGTGTCCAAAAGGTCTGAGCCTTTTTGTCTTCACATCAAGTGACCTTTCCTAGAAGAAGAAAGCACAGAAAAATCCTTTTTGTCTGTGTTCTTGTGTCTAGCATAAATAAGGAAAGAGTCGTTTGAATCATTCCAACGGATATAATCTTTGAATAATTCTTCTTCAATTTTCAGCAAATTTCATCAGAGTCTAATTTGATCAGAGCCTTCTGATGTTGATCAGAGTTTTGCTGAATCAGAGTCTTCTGCAGTAGGTGTGCTTTTAGCGTGTTTAAGATCAGAGCATATTTGATTCAGATCCTCAGTACTGGCAGCTTTAGTACTTTCAGAATCTTCTGTAGTAACTATGCTTTGAAAGCTCTTCATACAGAATTCTTCTTTGGTTCAGATGCTTCTGACTTGCTTCAGATTCTTCTGGAGCTTCTGCTTCAGATCCTTCTGGAGCTTCTGCTTCAGAATCTTCTGGAGGCTACGCTCAGGATCTTCTGTTGGCAGCAATCAGAATCTTCTAATGGATGCATCTGGCGCTTCAGAGTCTAGCAAATTTCTTATGTTCAATTCTGATTTGCTTCTGGAGTGTTAATTCCTTTACTATTTGCAGTAAAAACTCTCAAGAAAATTTTAGAGTATATAATTCTTAATTACAAAATTTCATAATAGTTATCATCAAAACATAGAGATATTATTAAGAACCAATATGTGTTCTAACATCATCTACTTTAGGCGTCATATTTGTTTGAGCATCATGTTTCCATTGGAAATCAACAAAGATATGGTCGAAAAGGGGTCCAAAGACTACTATGATATTGACCTCTTTGCTGAGGGCATCGGGAACATCGATTTTCTTCAATAGAGACTTAATATCATATCCATAAAGAAAGTCTTTTTCAAGTGCTGTAAAAAGATCGAATCCTCTTAGCTACGATTTTAGTTGTTGAAGGATCCCATCAACAGTTTCAGACATAATGTTGCCTCCAAAGATAGCTGAGGAACTTGAGCACTTATTGGTGGAGCTACCTTTGTTGCTTAGCACCATTCTCATGTAAGCCCGGGGATTCATTTTCTTCAGTGTTAATAGCTCTTCTTGAGAAAAAATGTTGTTGGGAGAAGAGGTTGGTTTTGTAGACGCAATCTTTTGAGCCTTTTTTTAGAAATTTGGTGCGGTCTTCACATTTGGTAGTTCAGTATTGGTTAAAGTTACAATGGTTTATGGCTGGTGGTGAGTATCTCGGGTTGGTTAAGGGATATCAGGAAGAAGAGTTTTCTTAGGCTCTCCTTACTCGAAGGTATCCCCTAGAGAAGTTTCGTCCATATCCATTTCATTACCACTTTCTTAATCAGATGAAGAGGAAGTTGAATCAGTTAGTTGAGCTTTTTCGATCGAGTTATGGGATATGTTATCATCAAATTCTTTGGGTTTGTAAACCTCTTCAGCAAGGTCTGTAGTAGGAATAAGCTAATTGGCGGGTGAACTAGTAGTTTGAGGTTTGGATGTGTAAATGTCGACACAGGATTGGTCGAAGGCTTACTCTGCAAAATCTAGGTGTTAGGACATGAGGAATAAAATAAAGAAGGTTAAATAAAAAGTATACTTACTTTTAAAGTGTACACATATGGGTTTGAGTTGGAACTTGACATGCCGCAAGTGCACGACTAATGTCATAGTAGTAAAAAGTATCGACCCTCGGAGACCAATGGTTAAGTACTGATTTCTATCATATCGCTGTAAAGCTAGAGCGACTAAAAACTGGGTTTTAATAAGTAAAATAGAAAATCACTTTTAGAAGAATAACTTAAAAAGTTTAAAGAATGTATAAAATAAACATGACCTAGGGTTATGGCTTTTATCCTAGACTTCTCCACATGACCTATGCATTTATATTACGGGAATACCAACCAAGTCTATAAAAAATAGATTAATACAACAATACTTGCTCTCGCTAGCCTATTTCCCTACCTCTAACGAATGAGATGCTCATCGGCTTTCACTCACGTAGAAATGTTCATTAGTGATCTTTACCTTTGCACATCTATTCCCCCACCACAAACGAACGAGATGTTCGTCGACTTTTGCTCGCACAGAAATGTTCGTTAGTGGTCTTTACCTCTAAAAGTGGGGCCTTTCTCAATTCCATCTGATCACTCTCGTGACTTTGAATTTAACCATTTAAAAATCTTCTTTCCGGTATTGCCTATACCCTCTCGACGCAAGTCAAATACCTAAAGGCAATACTCATACTCTTTTAGCAAGTTTTGAAAAAAATCACACTTTTAAAATAAAAAGGGTGTAATTCCCGCAACTAGCTTAAGTTATGTAAATAATCAAACGATAAGGTTCATAACCCTTAGTCCATAGAGGACTACTCACTCATATTTAAGAACAATTCAACCAAAACAATAATTGCAAGTAAAGACATAATCGATAAATGAATTATTAAAGTAATAATTTAAAACCTGATTAATGAAAAAGTAATTATTCAATTAAAAATAGATCTAGCTGCTCCAATGGAGACTTGTACAAAATTGCAAAATGAAAAACATGAAAATAAAATGGAAATTAAAACTGGATAAAAACTCAAGACTACCTATGAGTTTTTATACTAAATCCTAATCATGGTAAGAATCTTCTAGCAATCAATGTCAAATACAAGTGGTTAAGATCATATCCAAGCAATTAAGGAGCCTTGAAGTGGAGGGAATCAAGTCAGAAAGAAAAGAAATCGGGAAAACTCGCCCTTTTATTACGGGTCGTAAAAGCTGTTACGGGTACCCGTAACAGGTCTCTGGATTCTTGTATGGAACACTTGTTTTGAGGGCTTGGAGTGCCTCTCCTATTATGATCCGTAATAGGAATTACAGTCGCTCGTAACAGGCATATGGTTTTTGTACCAAGATTTTTTGATTCTTGCCTTTTTCCGCGATTTGCTCACTCTTCGTCCCTCTTTCACTAAATGCATGTCATTACCTGAAAACAAGGGAAACACCATACCAAAGCGTAAAACATAAAAAAATGAAGGGAAAGCAAACAAAGCGATATAAAAATGATATGAAAAATACTAATAAAAGTAACATGAAAACTACTTATCAAACTCCCCCAAACTTAGACCATTGCTTGTCCTCAAGCAAAAAAGCTTTCATAGAAATTTTTTGGATCAAGCGGTGTGCTTCAAATGAAAAACTTGTGAAAATAAAATGTGTCAATACTCAAACGTGATCTTTTATTCCTACTAGCTAGTATTAGCTCTCTTGGTAAACATTCGTCAATGGAGGTATTACAAGAACACACATCGCGGTAAAACCATAGACCTAAATCTCCCTTTTGGTCACCTCTCCAACTATGCTTTGGGCTTAAGTCTCTTCTTCGATCTTCTCCCCCTTTCATTCAAATAATCAAATTAATGAATTTACAATTGTTTTTACCTCACGCGCATATGATAATTGTGACTCAGTTGTTGTTAGGCTTAGTAATCGGGTGAGAGTTACCCAACTTAGAAGGACTAGTTGTGTTTATCGCCATTAATCAATCATTTTTTCTTCGGTGCCCTAATATTTAGAGGGTGAAACTAGTACCTATTATTCATCATGTTTAATGTTCAAGGAAGATGAAGTCAAGTTATGGCACCAGAAGCTTGGACATCTGAATCTCAAAGGTATGAAGAAGATTATATCTGAAGAAGCTGTTAGAGGTCTACCCAAGTTTAGAATTGAGGAAAGAAAAGTCTGTGGTGAGTGTCAAATTGGGAAGCAAACCAAGATTTCACACCCGAAGTCACAATATCAGGCTACTTCTAGAGTTCTAGAACTTCTTCATATGGACTTAATAGGGCCAATGCAGGTTGAAGTCTTGGTGGAAAAAGGTATGTCTACATGGTAGTTGATGATTTTTCAAGATTTACTTAGGTGAACTTCATCAAGGAAAAATCAGACACTTTTGATGTTTTTAATGACCTTTCTCAACTTCTTCAAAGAGATAAGGAAAATGTTATTGTTAGAATCATAAGTGATCATGGGAAGGAATTTGAAAATGCCAAATTTTCTGAATTTTGCTCTTTTGAAGGAATTGGACATGAATTCTCATCACCCATTACTCCTCAACAAAATGGAGTTTTAGAATGCAAGAATAGAACTTTACAAGAATCAGCTAGAGTCATGCTTCATGCAAAAAATCTTTCTTATCATTTTTGGGCTGAAGCTATGAACACTGCATGTTATATTCACAATCGTGTCACTTTGAGAGTTGGTACATCTTCTACACTCCATGAATTATGGAAAGGGATGAAACCTAATGTTAAATATTTTCATGTGTTTGGGAGTAAATGCTACATTCTTGATGATCGTGAACAGAGGAGAAAGATAGATCTCAAAAGTGATGAAGGGATATTTCTTGGTTACTCTACAAACAACAGAGCTTACATGGTATTTAACTCCAGAACCAAGGTCATGATGGAACCCATTAATGTTGTGGTTGATGATTCAATTATTGTGAAAGGGACTGATGTCGAAGGAGATGTTGGAACATCATATCAGCAGTCTGATTCTTCAAAAAATATGGAAGACATTGAGTCCAACATTGAGCCAGCAAGTATGAACCCGATAACCCTCAAGCCAACAAAGGTCCCTCTACTAGAATTCAAAAAAATCAGCCAAAGGAACTTATTATTGGAAATCTTGATGAAGGGATCACCACTAGATCCAAATATGTGATATCCAATGCTTTTTGTCTCAAAATTTGAACCAAAAAATGTGAAGGAGGCATTGACTGATGAATTTTGGATCAATGCTATGCAAGAGGAACTAGGTCAGTTCAAAAGGCATGAAGTATGGGATTTAGTACTGAGGCCTGAAGGGATGAATATTATTAGCACAAAATGGATTTACAAGAACAAATCTGATGAAAATGGAATTGTGACCAGAAATAAGGCTAGGCTTGTTGCTCAAGGATACACTAAAATTGAAGGGGTTGACTTTGATGGGACATTTGCTTTTGTTGTTCGTCTTGAATCCATAAGATTGCTTCTAGGAGTGGCATGCATGTTAAAGTTCAAGTTGCTTCATATGGATGTGAAAAGTGCCTTTTCAACTGGGTACTTAAATGAAGAAGATTATGTTGAACAACCAAAGGGGTTCATAGATCCTAGTTTTCCAAATCATGTTTAAAAATTAAGGAAAACTCTTTATGGATTGAAACAAGAACCTAGGGCATGGTATGAAAGGTTAATTGAGTTTCTTGTCCATAATGATTATAGAAAAAAAAAGGATAGACAAGACCTTGTTTGTTAAAGAATAGCATGGTTAACTCATGATAGCTCAAATATATGTTGATGAAATTTTGTTTGGAGGGATGTCAAACCAGATGGTCCAACATTTTGTCAAGCAAATGCAACCTGAATTTGAGATGAGTCTTGTTGGTGAACTAACTTATTTTCTTGGTCTTCAAGTTAAACAAATGGATGATACTATATTCATTTCTCAAAGCAAGTATGCTAAGAATATAGTAAAGAAGTTTGGCTTAAAAAATGCTAGTCACAAAAGGACACCTGCTGCAACACACTTGAAATTAACTAAGGATGAAAAAGGTGTTGATGTGGATCAAAGTTTATAACGGAGTATGATTGGTAGTCTATTATATCTTACAACTAGAAGACTAGACATCACTTTTCCTGTAGGAGTTTGTGCTAGATATTAGGCTGAGCCTAAAATGAGTTACATTACTCAAGTAAAAAGGATCTTGAAATACATCAATGGTACTAGTGATTATGGCATGTTGTATTCTCATAGTTCAACTTCCTTGTAGGGTATTGTGGTGTAAACTGGGTAGGTAGTGCTGATGATAGAAAAAGTACTTTTGAAGAATGTTTCTTCTTGGAAAACAATCTTATCTCTTGGTTCAGTAAGAAGCAAAATTGTGTGTCTTTGTCTACAGCTGATACTGAGTATATTTCTGTAGGAAGCATTTGCTCTCAATTGATTTGAATGAAACAAATGCTAACAAAATATAATATCGAACAAGATGTCATGGCATTATATTGTGACAATATGAGTGCAATCAACATATCCACGAATACCATCCAACATAGCATGACAAAGCATATTGACACTCGTCATCATTTTATTAGGGATCTTATTGAGGACAAAATTGTTACTCTTAAGCATGTGGCCACTGAGAAGCAACTGAAAGACATATTTACTAAGGTTTTGGATGCAAATCAGATTGAGAAGTTAAGGAGAAAATTGGGAATTTGCACGTTTGAGTAGTTATAACAACTATAGGAATGAGGGAGTGCAAAAGATACTTTCTGTTACCTCTATTTAGTGGTGAATCTTATTGAGGGTGCTGGTTTGATGAAGAATGTTGTTGGTTTTGGTGACTGCTATGAGATGTTGGTGAAGAAATTCATTGTACACATTTCTGAGGTCCGTGACAATAAGATGATCAAGGAGTATATAAAGGTTCATGATAAAGGTTAATGTGTGGAGTTTTCTATTAAAATTATCAACAGGTTTATGGGTAGGAACGAGGAGGAGCAAGCTGAGGTGGAAGTGACAAATAAGGTGTTTGCAGTACCCTGATATTTTGGCCAGTTCTGATATTGCATGTAGGAAGGAATCTCCTTTTTCTTTGCATTATAGATTGTTTGTAGGGACACATGTCCTAGAAATTGTTGTGACATATGGTAAGGTGGTGATAAAGATGAGAAAACAGATAACAGTGTTGTCATCTGTTGTGTCATGTTTTTTATTGCTTATGTATCTGCTACATAGGTTATTTTTGCTCCTAGTGAATGTATGGTTATTTTGTCTAAATTATGGCCAATAAGGGGGAGTAGTTGGTAGAATTTATTTATGCTTGATCTGACCTTAAAGGGGAGTAGTAGTTTTTGCTGCTGATCTGGTATTTATGAGGAGCATGATGTTTGACTAGAGATAATTTTGTTTCTCTGTCTAATGTATAGTTGCATGTAGGGTCATACCCGATGTCTTGTAGGGATGGCAACGGGGCGGGGCGAGTTTTACTATACCCGCACTCGCACCCGCTTCCATGTAACACACCCGCCCCCGCCCCCAAACCCAATCGGGGGTAAAAATTTACCGCCCAGATCCGCCCCTAATAGAGAACGGGTGCACCCGCACCCGCCCCGCCCCCACCCGAAAAAAATTAATTTTTTTTTAATTGCAATAAAAATTAATAATTTAATTAAAAAAATTGATTATTTTAATAAATTAATTAATTATTTAATTAAAATTTTAATTATTAAATGAATATTAATTTAATTATTTTAATTATAATAAAGATATTAATAATTTAATTAAAAATATAATTAATAAATGAATATTAAAATAAGTAAAATAAGAGAATTAAACTAAAATGCATTATTCGGGGGCGGTGCAGGCAGGTCTTAGTGTCTCCCCGCACCCGTACCCGCACCCGTAATTAAAAGTCGGGTTTTCTCCGCACCCGCACCCACTCAAACCGGGTTTTCCCCGCTAATTTCGGGGCGGGTCCCGAAGGGTTCGAGTTTTTTTGCCATGCCTAATGTCTTGACATCCTGTCTGAGAGAATTTATTTTTCTTTACAGAAAATTTCTTTTTTGAGAGTTTATTTCTCTCTGATGTTGTGCTCTGTGAGGCTGAGTGTATCTTATTCTGTTGCGTATGCCTCTGATGTATCTTGGAGAAGTTCCAAATTTGTTTATTGTGCATTTTTCTTTGAAGATGTTCTCTTGAGTTTATTGGTTGTTACATGATATGTTTTGCAAAGGTTGTTTTAGCAAAAAAAAATTAATGGGGGAGATTGTTAGGTTGTATGCTTGGTGATTGGCTGCATTTTGTTAAAATAAGTATTGTAGCGAGATGTTGTGACATGTTGGTGCGGTTCTGAAGCAAATCTGGTTTCGTGTTTTCGGAAGATTTGGTTTTATTAGTGAAAATTCTTTGAAGATTTGTTTCACAAATTCTGCGGCCCAATGAGCATGTGTTTTTAGTTGCAAAGGTCGACTTTACCTTTACAATGTTTCTTAAGAAATGATGACATATCATTTAAGAAAATATGATATTTGATTTGATTTGTTTCTGCATAAGATTTGATTTGGATATAAACTTTAGAAAATAATACATTATGGATCTACATTTAATAATATATTATTTTCTAGAATATTATGGATTTTCTATTTAATTTAGCCTGATTCGCTCATCAAGTCCATACTTTTTCAAATGCTATTTATTAAAAGACTCTAGACCTAAAGTGTAGAGAGGACAATCGTATTTTTGTGAGAGTTTTGGTTGTTCATTGTTATTTGTGAACCACTCTTATATTACCTTGATACTAGGGGTGAACTGTTTATGCAGAGTTGTAATTGTTTACTTTATCATCATTGTTGTGTGATTGAGGGAGAGTGGGAGAGATCTCATATCTAAAAGTATTTTAAGATGGAAGATCATATACCACATCTATCCTCTTAATATTAGAATTTCATATATATATTTGAGGTGCAAGTTAAAGAATCAAATACAAAAATCATTTTAAAGTCAAAATATCATATTATTAGACAATAATTTTTTATTTTTGGATTTTTTAAATTTTCTTTTAGAGGCCAAATTAATAATACTTTATTTTTAGATGGACTATTGTTATCTAAAGTATAATAGATGGTTAATTTTAAATCATACGTCGACATAATTTTATATTTATTCACTTTGTATAATTTTCAATTTTACTATCTTTGCAATTAAATAAGATTAAAAATTTTATGGTTTTATATTTGTGAGAATTTTTGGATTTCAATAATGAAATTTTTTATTTAATATAAAAATAAAATATTTACAAATACAAATAAAAAACACATTAAAAGAAGATAATCTCATCTAAAAATGAGAATTAGACATATGTTCAAAATAGGATATTTATAAGCTGTCAATAATTTAATTGTAACAACAATATAAACTAATACTTAAAAAAAGAGATAAATGAAATTTGTACTTATAAAATATTTTTCATGATATTTTTAGTAACTAACTGATAATACTCTCAACAATATCTCTCATATCTCTCATATCTCTAATGTTAAATCACTTAACTTTTAACTTTCTACATATTAAAATGTTAGTTTTTTTTTTACAATCTAACATTAATTTAATTAATATAAATTTATATAAATAAACTATAATTACTAAATTTATATTTATCATAATAATCATCACATTAATTTTGGATTAGGACTATGAAATCATCTTAAGAAATACAAGAACAGACAATAAGTAATTTTTAAATAACAATATTATATAATGTTAATTTTTGTTTTTTCACTTCATAATATTATAAGTTACTTTTTTTAATTTACCTCTTTTTTTTCTTCTAGGAGTCAATAAAATTATTATTATAATAATCATTATAAATTAAATAAGATATAACTTTTTTTTTGCAATTTAAATTAATGTTTTTTAATATTTTTTTAGAAGTGATTACATTTAAACTTATACATTGTAATACATGTAAAATAAGTATCTAAAAATTATATTAAAATTTTATATTAATAATTAACAAATTAAATAATTAAAAGTTAAACTAAACATAATTAAAGAAAAATTTCTACTAATAGCCACTTAATAGATGATAAATGGCAAACTTACCAAATAACTAGCCTATTGCAAACAAAATTTAATACACGAATATTACATATTGCAAATAAAACTTAATATGTATCTGAATAACTACAATATATTTTATCGTATAAATATTTTATATTAAAATCAAACTTACAAAAAAAGACATATCAATATTTTCACGCATTAGCGCGGTAAAAAAAAGTGGACAAACGGGGTTTGTATAACAAACATTAAATTTTTTTTAAGGAAAACATTGTATAACAATTTATTTAATGTTATTTTAAATTTGTAGTATATTTGTTTAGTCCACCATTGGAGTTGTATGATGACACGCAGTTACATTACATGGATCTATACCATACAAACCATTGGTTGCTTTCTCATCCAAAAACCAAAACCAGATAAGAAGATAAGCCCACGTGGCAAAATCTCTAACTCACTACTTCATCCTTTCTCTCCAACCCAACACAAAATCTCTCCCAATTTCTCTCCAATTCTCCCAACACCACCATGGCATCACCAACACTCATTACTCCAACTTCCACACCCAAATCACTACCACCCATCAAAACCAAACCCACCACCATCTCAGCCACCTTATCACCACCCACCACCTCCACCACCGTACACCACCGCCGCCGTGAGTTTATCTCCACCACAGCCTCCATCCTCACCACCACATTTCTCGTTCACGTCACCCCTGCATTCGCTGCTTCAGATGAAGAGTACGTGAAGGAAACAGAGGAGGTTATAAGCAAGCTGAGAACAACCATAACAATGGATAAGAATGACCCTAATGTGGCTAATGCAGTTGCTGAACTAAGAGAGAATTCAAACTCATGGGTTGCTAAGTATAGAAGGGAAAAAGCACTTCTTGCAAGAACTTCTTTTAGGGATATGTACTCTGCACTCAATGCTGTTTCAGGGCATTACATTAGTTTTGGACCTACTGCTCCTATTCCTGCAAAACGAAGGGCGAGGATTTTAGAAGAAGTTGAAGTTGCTGAGAAATCGCTTAAAAGGGGAAGATAAAGTAACTTCTGTATTTGGAGGAAATGAATTTTGGTTTTCATTCCTCTGTTTCTGTTATTAGATTCTCACTGTTTTTTCTTTGTTGTTCAATGTTTGGTTTTTGTATTGTTGTATGTATCGAAAACTTTAATTACATGAAGAGGCATACTTTTTCTGTTAATAAAAGGAGAAGATTATGAATAGTTGCATATGGAGAGTGAAAGTGAAGAATGTGTTTTTTGCTTTGTTTTTTGAATGGACTGATTGAGGTTAGTTATTAAGTGTTTATGCCTTTGAATGGTGAATGATTAAGTGCTTTTTGGAATTGCTTATAGGGTGTGCGATAGAATAACTTCGTTTCAAACTCATACAGTTCTACTTGCACAGAGCCACATCAATTGTTGTTAGAGTTTAGAATGAACTTGATGCTATCCAAGACCATACGAGACTGGGTTAAATTACTCTCTCGAACTCTTGTTATAATAGTGTTGTAAATTGGAGTTCATGAATTTTCTTTGGAGAGTCCTGTTGTACTTGAGTTATTAAGGTTTGAGAGAAGTCAATGTGTTAATATGTGCCCCAAGGGCACATGTTAAGGAAACCACTTTTAGTAAATTTGTATTGGAAAAAACAGTTTAAAAATTAATTTTATACTTTAATTTAAATTTGTACACAATTTCCAAGATGATATTTTTTAATTTAGTTCTTAACATGTGCCCCAAGGGCACAAGTTTACATTACCCATATTTTTTTTTCAAATAGTGTTACTATTATGTTGTTATTAGACAAAGGTTTTGAATTCTTTGATTTTAGAGATTTTTGCATTATGTTTTTATATTTGATTATATTTTTATATTTGATTATGTTACTCTCTCCCTCTTACAATGAGTGATCTATTTAGAATAAAATAGTGTCTTAAAATGTATGATCTATTTTAATTTCCAATGCATTTTTTTCCTTCTATTTTACTTTCTAATTAATACTATTTTCATCATTTCCAATACATCATAAGAGTACTTTAGTAAAATACTATTCTCTCTTTTATTTATTTCTTTTTCCTTAATCTGTGTAAAAAGTCAGTTGGGTCACTCATTGTAGAACGAAGAAAGTATTTAATTTGTCTATAGTTTTACCATTCACAGTTGAAGTGAAGATATGTGGGTTCAAATATGGAGTTGATTGTAAAATGGAAAATGACCGATAATCAAGAGAATGATAATGGGGAGATTAACAATCACAACAACATCAATCAAAACCACAAGAACAATAAGAGTGAAAGAATGTCTTCTTTCAACAATCCAAGGAGACTAGAGATTTTTAAATAGCCACTTAATTGATGGTTCAATTTATATATTTAAGTACTAAAAATAACAATTATCACATAATTTTTAAATATAACTTTGCATTATATAATATACATAATTGTATCATATAGAAAAAACTATTCATTTTATTTTTTTAATAAATATTTTTAAATAAAAATGGGCTTAACAATAAATTTAGTATAAAAATTAAATTTGTATATAAAACTATAAATTTGAAATTCAAATTCAAATTAATAAGGAAAGAAAAATAATTCTAGACAATTCCAAATCAATTCAATAAAAATCATTTTTACAAAAATTATCAAAAATCCATTTTTAAATATTTATTGTAAACTGATTTTATGAGATCCAAATCTCAAATTTAATTTATAATAAAAGAAGTATAATATTCTTAAAATTTTACTATTTAAAAATTTTATTATTAAAAAATATTTTATTACTGTAAATAAATTTAAAAAAACTCAAGAATTGATTTCCGTTGAACTAAAAATGTATAGTAAAAAGTAGGACTGGACATCGGTTTGAGTTCGGGTCCAAAACTCCAATCCGGCCCAACCCTCGGTGATATATATTAGTCCAATTACACTAATTCATCTATCGGTTTTTTCGAATTAGTGTTTTTTCGGTTCGGTTAATTAGATAAATTTTTTTCTTCGATTTTAGCTAATGGTTAGGCCAATACAATTTTATAATTTTTTTTTTTTTACATTTTTCAATTCAATTAATTAGGCTAGTTTTAGTCTATATTTGTACTCTATTACTTGACCCGTTAAAATTTTATGACACTTAATTTGTGAATTTTTTTTCTCATTATTCAATTTAGCTATTTTGAGTCATTATTCATTCAAAACAGAACAATCCATTTTTTAAGAAAGTAGTACTTTTGAGAAATTCATTAAACAAATTTAAGATAGAAATTAGTATTTAGAAAAATTCATTAAACAAATTTAAGATCCTAAATGAATTAAAATTTTCACCTCAAGAATTTCAAATAGTGTAATATGAATATAATAAATTGAGTATTTATTCGACACAGCTTATGATCATATCATATTTGCATTGCCTAAATCATAAGAAATGAAAGTATCATGTTCCTCCTCGATTCCCTCTTCTAAATTTATCTAGACACTTTTTTTATTAACAGTTAACAATATTATCACAAATTATTTATTCATACGACTCATTTACGAGTTTACTAGATGCATAATTTGCATTTTTGAACATCCAAAATTACTATAGATAATGTCACATCAATAAAGATTTATGATACATGTATAGGATGTACTCAATGTGTCCGAGTCTGTCCCACGTATGTATTAGAAATGATACCTTGGGGTGGATGTAAAGCTAAACAAATAGCTTCTCCCCCAAGAACAGAGGATTGTGTTGGTTGTAAGAGGACACCAAAGGCATATGCCCTTCCATCCCTAATCTTCGTCACCCTTTCCCATGCCAATAACTAGAATAAAAAAAAGGAGAATGTCAATGCATCTGGGAATAAACGATTGATTTCGATCAAGAGACCCGCTAGAGTCGCGAACCATAAAGTACTTGCCACTGGTGCCACAGAGAGATATGTTTTTAGATCTCGCATTTCTAATCCTCCTTCGTCTTTTTTATTAATAAAATCACTTGGATTTGTCGGGGGGAAGTCCGAATCCAAATTGAATTGTACAACAATTCATTAGATATTTTTTATAGAGTACTTTTTTTATAAGAATTAGAATAATAGACTATTATTCTAAATTATATATATATATATATATATATATATATATATATATATATATATATATATATATATATATATATATATATATATATATATATATATATATATATATATATATATATATATATATATATATATATATATATATATATATATATATATATATATATATATATATATATATATATATTGATCAGTGCATTTTAATGTACCTTCCTCTATGTTTAGACTTAGGCATTTCTACCATTTAGTTTATTTAATTTCCTATTTTATAATGTTTTTACAATTTATTTTATTTTAAGCTTTATTTAATTTTCGTTTGTTATTTTTCAGCATTAATAGCTTTTAGTGAAAAATTCATAACTGGAGCTACAGGAATCGGATTGAGGCATTCTACCAGTCGTTGGAAAGCTAAGAAAGAGATCTACAACTTTCATGTTGTACAAAGGAGCTGATTCGAATTTCTTGAGTCTCGAATAATTCGTTGAAGTTTCTGACTTGTGACAATGTAGTTTTCCTTGCGGGCCTAGTTTAGGTTTCTGGCCCAGTAATTTTCTATTTAAAGTTGTTGTTGTGATGCAAAACAGAGACCTAGTTTATTTTCCGAATTTTTTTCCTTTGTTTTATAGTTTTCATGGAGAACTAATACCTCCGGGCAAATCCTGCTGTGTACGGTTTCAACACTTTGAGGTTATTATTATGTCAATTTACTCTGATTCCTTTCAATCCTTTTCTATGAAGTCACCTGCTTAATTTGATTACAATTGTTTGCTTAATTCAATTGTTGTTCATAGGATAGAATTGGTTAAATTCGATTGTATGCATGTTCCTAAATTTAATTGCGTATTATCGTTTGCTTAATTCGTTAATTCGTCATATTCTTAACCGTTTGCTTAATTCGGTAAACAGGAACATAATTCATTTGATGTTGATAAGCGCTTGTCTGATTAATATCATAATCGAATAGGATTGGTACCGCTTAGGGATTGATGTTATAATAACCGATGATAAGTCGGAACCCGAATCAGTAGGATTAACCGTTTTAGTTTATCTGATAATCACTTTTTTTTAATCACTTTTTTTTTCTTATTTTATAAATCAAAACTTAAAACCCCCATAAACATTTTCTTTAGTTGGTTGAAATAATACAAGAATCCTTGTGAGAACGATATTTCGAGTCATTTGTCGCTATATTACATTTTTATCAAAACTACTCGTTTTTGATCCGCGAACGACCGCGGATCAAATTGGCGCCGTTGCCGGGGATTCTTATTAATTTTAGCCAAATGTAAAATTTTAATTTTAGAGTTTTTGTTTTTTTTGTTTTTTGTTTTTTGTTTTTGTGTGTAAATTTTCAGGGTTGCATATAAGCGTTTCAGCCTATCAGGTGAGTTTGTAAGCTATTGTTCCGATTTGCTCCGAATTTTTTCCAGAAAATCAGAAATAAATCGTTTAACAATACTCATTTAGAATAGAATTCTAAAAGATTTTGACCCTGAAAATCGCAAATTAGTTATTTTTCTATTTTATTTTATTTTTTTTCTATTTTCATATTTTCAAAAAAATCCGAAATTTTTTTTATTGACTCATTTTGATTTTATTTGATTTTTAGTTATATTTTTATAATTTTTAGATTTAATTTTATTCGGTTTTCTATTTTTCCATTCTTTTTCTTAACGGGGACATTGTTGGTATTTTTCTAATTGTTGCTGCATTGCCGAATTTGTTCTTTGTTTTATTTTCTTTGTTGATTTTCCTATTAAATTTAATATGACAAATCAAATAACTCTTAGAGAACTTGTTGCCTATGATACGAACTATAATGCTTTATGTATGGAATATCCTGTTGTTAGTGTACCTTTCGAATTGGAATCTGATTTTTGGAATCTGATTTAATACACTTGTTGCCAAGGCTTAATGAACTTGCAGGTGAGGATCCGAATAAGCATATGAATGAATTCCAAATTGTATGCTCTACACCTTCTGAACCTTCATTAGAGGACCTTGTCAAGCAAATGGCTATAAATGATCTTCAGTTTCAGCAACAAACAGATTCAAGTCTTCAGGCTCTGCAGACACAGATTGAACAGTTTGCCACTATACTGAATGTCATGCAACAAGCTCAAGAATCAAACCAACTATCTGCCCAAACAGTAGTGAGTCCAAAAGAGTTACCATCTGATTGATGATATTCATCCTGAGTTGTTATCTGATTTAAAACACAGTTACTTATCCAATTATAAAACACAGTTACTTATCCAAACAATTTTAAAACACAGTTACTTATCCAAACAATTTCAAAACACAGAAATATAGGACAATTACCAAACAATTATTACCAAGTGCATAACTATATGAAATTTCAGACAATTACCGAGCAAGGACACTTAAGCTTCTTCAAAACACAGTTGCTTATCCAAAAATACTTGTTCAAAAGATTTTAAGATTTTATAATATTTGTTCAAAAGAATTAGCTATTTGATATAATGTTGTTTAAAACTTGATCTATTTGATAGCATAAACTTTTCAAAAATCCTAAATGGTGTGAAGAAATGAACAGACTGAAAACAAATAAGAAAAGTCAATTACCAAGATCCAAATGAAAAGACCATTCTTCTCCATGTTCTTAAGCCATTCCATGTAGAAATAATACATACACAAAATATTAATAGTCTAAATCACATACACAAAACTAGTTAGAAATCACATGCACAAGAAGAATATAATTACCAATATATAATATTAACAGTAGAACAAGATTTGAGCAATCCATAATCATAGATCTGAGAGAGAGTGTGCAAGATCTTACCTTCACAAGGGAGGTGTTAAAACTTAATCATAGATCAGATAGGAATGGAGAGATACGACAACAGATGGCAAGTTTTTCATAGATCAGAGAGGAATGGAGAGATACGGCAACAGATGGCAAGTTTGTGAAAACGGCGATTGACATTAGATTTGTTTTAGGAAAACTTTGAGAACGACAACCCTAATGCAGATGGAATCAAGAAAGATTTGAGAGATAATGAAAGTAGGAAACCCTAATCTAACTTAATGAATATTACTTTGGACCATGAATTGAGGGCAAGTTTGGCCCAAGAAAAATAGAAAATCCAGCTCGCATATGTGTATGTTCGGTCGGATTTGGATTCTGACGGGTCAAATATTACTAACCGAGTCCGACCGAAATCATCCGATGTTGTCCAATTTAATTGACCCGTTTGAATCCATCTCTTAAAATTACCCGACCCGCTGCCCAAAATTCGATTTGGATCGGACGGATTGTCTCGGACGGTGATATTTTGTCCACCCCTGTTAAAAAGTGTGACGTGGATAGTAGAAAAGTGATAATAAAATATTTACTTAATAACTTGTTATTATTAATTTCCACGTAATTTTTTATTATTAACTTTCACATATTATATTTTTTAAAAATTTTATTAAACAAATAATATCGTTTATATTTTTATTCATTCGTATTAAAAAAGCGGACAGGCGGGTACGCGAGTGTCCGTCTGGACGCTAATATAGATAATGATAATTTAAAGATGAATTTAATTAAAATACATTGACAATGTAAAAAAATTATACACGATCGGTTAATCATAACCGTTAAATATTAAAAAAAAATTTAACTTTTATTTTAATTATTAATAAAATAGTGATGAATCAATAATATAAAACGTTTTAGACGGACAATATATAATAATTAATCTGTTAAAAATTTAATTAATAGTTTAATACAATAACAGATGAAACAAGAGAGAAAAAATAGCAGTGTAAAAAGAAAATCTTAATAATTTTATTGTTTATCTGGCTTTGGTTAGGATTGAAGGAAAACGAATCAACGAGAAGGCGAAGTCTGATTTGAGGTAATAACATATCAAAACCCTTCCTCACTCTCATTTCTCAATTTCATTTCCGATTTCATTTCGAAATTTAGGGTTTTCATAACCGATAGAATTTGGGATTTTCATCAGAACAAAAAATGGGATTCATAATGGAATTCGCTGAGAATTTGGTTCTGAAATTGATGGAAGATCCAAAGGAAAGGGATCGTAGATTCAGGGAACACGTCTATAAGGTGAAAGATAGATGCGCAAAGACCAAGGAGATGTGGAGTTACCCTATGCGGCCATACGGGTTCTGGACATTCGAACGCCACAATTCTCAGCTTGCTTGGGATGCACAGATTAGTCAAGTTGCTGGTCGAAGAGATCCTTATGATGATATCCTTCGTCACTACCCCGCCTCATCTAAATGAGGCCACTGTTCTTCAAATCCCTAACATATAGTAATATCAATATGTGAATGCTGAAGTGATAGTACTTTTACATGTTCTTGTCATTCATGATATTCTATGTTTATTTGATTGTTATCTATGATACTGATACTGGCACATATGTTAAAACTTATGATTGAATGTACTGCATAGATAAACACAATACTGACACATAGATAATGATGGTTGTTTATAGGGACATCTATATTCAGGAGTAGGTACCAATATTAATTTAAGAAAACCTAAGGCTATGTTTGGATTGATGGAATGGAGTGGTTTAAATTTATGTTCCATTGTTTGGATTAGTTAAAAAAGAATGTAATGTAGCGGAACATGATGAAATGCATTTCAATCCCATTCCATAGTTTTCCTTCATTTTTTGTACCCTACCCTCCAATTTGAGCGGAATGAGAAAACTGGCTTATTCCATTGTGAAATACACAAACAATGGAATGTCATTTTTATTCCGCTCTGCTCCGTTCCATTCCGCTCTACCCTGTTCGCTTTGCAATATCCAAACATAGCCTAAATGATTGAATGTACTACGTGTGTTTGTCAGCCAACCTTCAACACTTTGGTGCTATATATGTATGTAGTGGTTTAGGTTTCGTTGAAATTGTGGATTTAGTTGATGTCACTTTTATTAGTTATCTGCCATATGAAAAACTTGATCCTTACTGAGGCATGAACAGAATTAATGGAGTGCAGCTTTTATTTCTTAGACTGTGCTTGGGTAAACAGCTTAATAAAGCGCTTATTGTATAAGTCTTTATGTATAGGTTATTTTTATAACAAAAGATAAAGTCAGATGGTTTTCATAGGATATCCTTGGTCATTGGCTGAAAAACATTTATACACATGTTATAAATTATTTATATATGTAATTGCAAATCGTCTCATTACAAGTTAATCCAATCAAACCCTTAAACATGTTTAATTACTTTTACCGCTTTTAATTGTTCCTTCGCTGCACTGCTTGAAAGCAGAAGCTGCCTCTCCTGCTACAATTTTGGGCACCAGCATAGTTTTCTCAATTTATAAATCTCTGTCAATCATACCGTGTTGAAAGTTTGACGAGGATATAATTTTAGTCAGAATTGCAATACTTTTAGTCAGAATTGCAATACTTTTGCTAATTTTAGTCTTTTGTACTCACATTGTGTTTATTTTTTATTGCAGTGGTGCTGAACTTTGTTTCAACTCACAAGCTTTTCTTTTTTGCTTTTCTTTTTGAATTCTACTTTTAATACTACTTTTCTTTTTGAATTCTACTTTTAATACTACTTTTCTTTTAATAATACTGGTTTTTTTTTGTATTGTTGCTCTACCGGAAGTATGCTTTTGTTAGTGCATGTTATCCAATACAGGTATAATATATTATGTTTACTTGAACCCAATTTGATTTAATTAAACTGTACTATGCAATATAGTTAAGAGATTTATTCTTATTATTATAAAGTGAAGAGAAATAGTAGCAAAATTTTAAAACTCTTTCATGAATTGTTTTCATTTCCAAGTAAAATTCAATAGTTTCATTGTTGCTCCATCAAATAACAAATCGTATTGATGATTAAATTAATCGATCAAACGATACAATTGTTACAAACGTGTGAGGCTATTTCTCATAAGGTGTATAGTGGTTTCACCATCAATAGCAAGAAAGTTAAGAACACCGTATCAACTCTTAAATGTAATGGTCGAGGTGAGATTATTGCTTTCGATAGAAACTCAAAAAATAGATAAATGAAAAATGTATTACGAGATTATTGCTCTCGATAGAAACTCAAAAAATAAATAAATGAAAAATGTATTATTGATCGAAATAAAAACTATTACAGAGACGAATCCTTATAATCCCAATGTAAAGTGTTTTTCAGAAAATACACATAATGCATTCTCCCTTGTTTTTCGGAAAATACACATAATGAATTCTTCCTTGTTATCAGTGTCCTTATAAAACTATCTTTTTTTCTTCTAACATAAGTAGTTATAACCAATTCTCTATTAGACCTCTTTATTTGGCTTGGCTAAGGCCTTGTCCTTAAGACTGAGATAAAAAAAAGTTGCTTGAATAAATTTGATCATTTCTAGCTACTTGTGCAACCCTGGCACGAGCAGCTTCCAAGTCACCAAAGGCTTGTGTATGAACAATTTTAACAAGACAACTATTGTTACAGTGGATAGAAAGGGAGTAAATAGGACAATAGATAAGTGCCATTGTAATACAAACTCTTGAATCTTGAAAGAAACCTCTGATAATCGCACCATGACAAAGGAAGTGCAGACAATGTCTAGGTTCAAATCATGGAGCATCTGGATCATGAAAAAAATCAATATATTCATCCTAGAGAAATAACATCTATTTAGTTGATATTACTTTATCATATAATATACACTGTACTGGTAAAAAATCTTTTGTTTACGTATAGATATTTGTTTACCGACATACTAAAAGTTTAAGGAAAGTAAAAAAAAGCAAAACCTTAAACTTAAACTTTTTAATCTGGTCTAAAATTATTAAAACAAATACTATTGAATGTAATTTATGAGTTCTTATTGAATATATAATTCTTTTCACAATTGTGGGTCTACGAGAATATCACACTATCTTTTAAATCGACCAACATCCTTTTGAAATATATATATATATATATATATATATATATATATATATATATATATATATATATATATATATATATATATATATATATATATATATATATATATATATATATATATATATATATATATATATATATATATATATATATATATATATATATATATATATATATATATATATATATATATATATATATATATATATATATATATATATATATATATATATATATATATATATATATATATATATATATATATATATATATATATATATATATATATATATATATATATATATATATATATATATATATAGAGAGAGAGAGAGAGAGAGAGAGAGAGAGAGAGAGAGAGAGAGAGAGAGAGAGAGAGAGAGAGAGAGAGAGAGAGAGAGAGAGAGAGAGGTCTTCTCTGCATAAAACAAATTAGACAATCTAAACTCACTCTACCTATCTTTGGCTTTACATAATAATTTTAAGGCCTTTCAGCAAACTCAATAAACCATGTCTCTGTTATTGTTATTATTCTGCTGAACATGGCATGTAAAACCATATGTATGCATTGCACAGAAATGTTTTTAAATTAAGGCAAAAGCATAAGCATTGTTACACATTCATATCATTATTGAAATGTATAAACTCCGATAGTAGATATGGTATAAACTAGAGGTGGTAATGAAATCCATTTAGATAATATTCATCTAATCCATTCAATTCACCCCTAAGACAAAAAATAATTTAATGGATTTGATCCAATCCATCCACTAACTCATATGGATGGATTCAATCCATCCATCTCATTTTATAAATCCATTGGATATTATGTTGTCACTTATTAAATTAAGAATTTTTAAATTAATTTTTTGGATGGATGGATATCCATCCATTTGAAATATGTTAATTGATGGATTTTATCTTTTAATTGATTGATTAGATTGGATTTTTATTAAGAGAGTTTAGTGAATTGTTAATGGATTAATTTGTTGTGAATCAGATACCTTTAAACAAAATATAAACGGTTTCTTTGTAATCAAGAAACACACAAGGGTTAGGGTTAATAAAGAAGACAAGGTAAAATAACAAGGAACAACAAGGATTGGATATTAAACTGCTATTCTTTCCTTTCTCTTAGAACAAGATTACAAGTATACAAGAATAACAAAATAATCTCTTCCTTTGAAATTAGGATTTTATCTTCCTATTTTTCCTTATGTCAAGATTGAGAAACTAGCATCTGTTGCACCCTAATTTTGGACCATAAGATGCCACCTCTTTTTTTGTTTTATCGTTATTGGACTTTATTTAATATTTATGCAACTAACCAATTTGTGCAGACGCGGTAATATCAAGGGGAGATAACACCCATTAATCTAATCCTTCCAGACAAGGTTATTTGGTCCTTATTCAAATTGATCCTGAGGCTAAGAGTTCTTTTCAAAAATAACCAAATTTGAACAATGGAAGATAAAACATACGGAAATACTTAACAAGTTTGGTCAGCGTTTATGGAATATCACCAACTCAAGACTTCTTAATTGGTTGCAACAACACCTTTATTTTCCAACACAAAGGCTTCGCAGGTTATTGGAGATAAAAATCATTTGTGACTAGCGGACAATTAACGGCTAATAACAGTATATAAAGTGGTGGACGATATCATATAACTATCATTAATGCTACTTGGAGGTTAAATACATGAAGAGAAACTTTTCAGAAACATGCTTTGTGAAGAGCATTCACCAATTCACTTTGGGTGGAGACTTGATCCAATTCCAAATTCTTAAGAATCTAAGGATACAAGTTGGCATTACATAAATAAGCAAAATCACATTACACCAGGCCAAGTTACAGGAAAGGTTGCTTATATCGTAACCTACATTGAGGACACATCATATATGTTTTCAAGCAATGACAAATGTTGGACTCAACCAATTCATCACGTATAAGAGCAGGAATAAGCCCTTTAAGTATGCATTACAAGTTGCTAGGCACTTCAAAATGTTATAGAGAATGGATTACAAGAATGTTCCAAATGATAAAAAAACTACAAGTTACAACGGTATATCAGCACCAAATCCCATATTGCATTGCTCAAGGAGGTGCACTGAACTCCAACAGTACTTGCCCCGAGATTCTATCACGCTGTCAAAACCCAGCAGCAACAGTTTTCGCACGAGCAGCATCACAGTACCACCATGGATCTTGTTAAGCCAAAATCCCCTTATGCTGCACCATTGAGGAACCGTAGGAGAATCTAAACCTACAACAAGCATAATGCCAGGGTGTGATGCAATCTTGAATTACTTCGTGATAACACCGGCATACCAAGACAGTGACATACTCAGCATGGGATGATTCCTCCGTCCGAACAGACCGTAGCACGACTGCACCAAATCACAAAGGTTAATTTCATGCAAGGAAGGGAAAACCATCAAGCTTGTAAAAGGCTCAAATCATTACCTTGTACATACGCAATTGGTACAACTTCGGTTGCGCAGACGGTGAATTCAATGGAGTATCACTGCAGAAGATAAAGGAAATCAGAGGAGACAGTCTCATGAAAATAAAATAAAGCTTGCGAACATGATGATTGAAAAGTTAAAATGTTTGCAAGAAGATTGAACTTTCATCTCTCACAACTATAGTTGCAACTTATGGCCTAAATGCTGCCTTGATTGAAGTTCATAATACCAATCCAAACACAGATAATCTGTCCCATTTCCCCAGCTGCTGCAGATAGATCACAAACCAGATCAAACCGATGAGAGGCAAAGGATAGAAAATGCAGACGATTTCGTCATGTGGGCTGGAACTTGGAGAACTGGTGGTGTTCTTGCTGTTTCTCGCGCATTTGGTGATAGGCTCCTTAAGCAACACGTTGTTGCTGATCCAGAAATTCAAGAAGAAAAAATTGATGGCTCTCTCGAGTTTCTTACAGTGGCTAGTGACGGGCTATGGGATGTTGTCTCTAACAAGGAAGTTGTTGCAATGGTTAAACCAATCGAGATTTCTACCTAAAGCATTCTCAAGGGTGAATTCTGCAACAAACAAATAAAGGTCAAAACCCTGCTTCGTTTAAGACATTAAAATCTAACATTATGCCAAGTGGCCAGAAGCTCAAGAAGGAATCAGGGATGCACCTTGACGGTTATGCCGGTTTTGTCCATCTCTCAGCTTCCATTAGAAAACTTTGGCCTACATGAAGACAAGAAGAAGAAAGTCACTCATCAGAATAAAGCATCAACAGAGAAACATTAAACAAGGAGAATCGTTGCATGAATCGACTACAAGAACTTCAGTTCAATGTCCCTGGAGGACCCAAGCTAAGCCCTCCAGTGCCAGCAATTATTTCCATCAACAAGATGAAGGTACTGCTAACACACAGGATGACACTCCTTCGATTACACCAGTATCTTCAAAAGGGAGATGCGGATAATGGGCCTGTACAACAGCCTGTTGCCATGTTTGGTGCTTTGGCTGCTCAAGGTGAAGAGGCTGTTGCATCTTTGGAAATTCTTATCTCAAAATTTCTGCTGATTTACTAGCTGAGGTGGTGATGGCAGACATGCGTTATCTACTTCCAAATTGTCCTAATGCCGAAGGAAATAGCAAACTGTTGCATGACATTAGTATCTTTGGCTCTCATGGCAAGGCTAAATGTCCACAATCATTTGTGGCTGGTGTTATGTCACTTTCTAGTACTTTCCCGCCTGTTGCTTCACTTCTTGACGTTCTTCAATCAGGGTCCAATGCTCATCAATCAGTGTCCAATGATTTAGCGAAGTCTCACGGAGAGGAGAGAGTTCCTTCAACTGGAGTAGATAGTAGTGTTATACATCTCAAAATGCACCATCACCTACTGAGTTTCCATCTTCTGATACTTGTATACCTGGAGTGGAGAATGTCAAGCACAACTCTGCCTTGTGACATAGATGACGTGGGCAGCTTGGAGTTTGGAATCCCTAACCTGGATTCTTTTGGTCGAAATGATGCATTGTCAGAACCTCTGGCTGCTTCCTCATTGGTTTCCACTGATACGCAAATAGAAGATGCCAGTCAAGAGCAAGTCGTGAGTTTGAATAATAGCTCACCTTTGAGTTTAGTTCCATCGATATCCGCAAATAAGTCTGAGAAGCTGAGCCCAAAAGCAGTTGCTGCAGATGTCAATAGATGAACAGAAGGATCACTTGCAAATATCATGTTTTGTATGTACCATTGATGCATATAAGCAAGTATCTGTAACTAGAGGCTCGAAGTTTGATTTTCAATATTTGCTTAGGCTGAAGTGGAGACCGACCTTTTTTTTTTCTTCCACAAGTCGATCATTTGAACCAGTAATAACACATCTCCCTGACCGGCCCAGTTCAAATTCGGAAAGAGGAAGTTACTCTGGGCTTCTAAACCACCTTCTAGCCCAGACACAATCGCTAGCTACACCTGCAAAAAACAACACAAGCCTTGAATTAGAAGAATCAATCAAGGAATATTCCCACGAGAAGTTTCGATTCTCTCATTTAAATCCAATTCTGAACCTGGACAGTTGAGTTGACATGGTATCAATATTTGATTTTCATTTAACAAATGTTTAAGAGGGTGGAATGAAAAAGGAAAGATTTCAAATCCGGCTAAACCAAAATGGAAAATCATCAATCAGCATTCATTCGATTTTCAATCAATTCTTACACAAAAACCCCAATTGAAACCTATATAAAGAGGAGGTTGGGATCGAAAAAGGGAGAATACAAAAAAACTCATGAATCCCTAAGCTGAAACCCTAACAGAAACAACTTAAGTCGACGATTGAGAAACTTATCTGACGAAAACCCCCTCCACGAGATTGTCTCAAAAACCGACATTCACCGCGAATCCGCCACCGGCGAAGCCTTTGTCACCGTTACTGCCAACTCCACCGCAAACCAATATCTCCAATCCCCAATCATTCGTCGCCACCATCGCCATTGCAATCTCGAAACTCCTGCCATAGCTCGCGGTAATCCAACTAATTCACATCAAATTTATTGAAGTTATTAATCTGTTGTTTATGTCTCAGGTATAAAAGGAGAAGGTCACCGGTGGAACAAAGACGAAAGAGAGGGAATAGCGATCGAGAGAGAAGGAGAGCGATTTGGGGGGAGAGGGATTAGGTTTTCTTTTTTTTTTTTTTTTTCGTTGTTCTTTTGTAATAACGTACTAATCACCACACACATCCCACGATCCACACACTAATCCCTCATTACCCACTATTTCTTCCCTTAATCCTTCCGTTAACTAATCATTAACCTTACTCAACCTTTTTAAAAATTAACTAATTACTTTTTTAAAATAATTTTCTACTTAATTAATCTTTTTCTTTATTAATTCAGTCAACCTTTTAATTTGTTCTCTCTTTTAAAATAATTAAAAGCCTATTTTTCTTAGTTTAGAATAGTTTACATTTTGCTAAATTAAGAAACTTTTCTGAGAAAACAATTTCATAATTTATATTTATATTGTCCTACTCACTTTATCCAATTAATCAACTTAATAATCATTTTATTCAACAAAAATATAATTTGTTCATTGAAAACTTTTCATTTAATTCAATAAGAAAACTATTTTAATAAGAAATCTTCTGTCTAATAAGGAAAATTATCTTAAAACCATTTATATTTCATTAAGAAAACCTTTTTATTTAAATCTTTATCAGAACTTAACTAACTCCAAATTTTCTTTTATTAAAACCAAATTCACTTTTAATATAATCCCATCTCACAAATAATATAATTTCTCTCACTCAATTCAACCTCACGCTCAAAACCGATTAAAATCAAATGACATCGTAAAAAAATACAAATTAATCGTGCACACCCATTCACGACACTTGCACCTACACCTCAGCGCTTTCATGCGTATCTGTATGGTTTACTTTTCCGCAATTTACCTTATTGTCATTTACATTATCGCAATTTACATTTCCGCATCGCATCCGTCCAAAGGGAAAACCTACACATAATTCAACGTTGTGTGTAGTTGCATTCACATTTGCATCATACTCCCTTATGATCCTTGATCCCATTCAAGTTGATCTTTCTAAGTTAGATCCTACCCTATAGGAAGGACCTTTATCTTACAACATAGACAAAACAATTCAAACAACACTATACAACTTTTTCAAACACAATAGAGAATAGATGTTAATCATCTTAAGTGAGATATAATCTCCACCCCCACAATAATACAATCAAACATGTAGGAACTTTGCCTTAAGAGTGATAAAGGCATACTCGTCAAACAATCCGAGTACTTAAGCCCTTTTCTTAAGACGATGCAAAAACTATTTTCCTACAACCCCCTTTACACTTGTGGCGGTTACATCTCCCTTAACATGAAGACTCATCTCTTCTCCTAAACCCAATCAAAACAACTACCTTAAACCCGTAGGAACTTTGACCACAGTCAAAGAGCTCCTCTAACCCTTTAGGGTGAACTACAAATACTCTGATTCCACTCCCGTAGGGATATGTAGGCATAAGATGCGACATCTTATCGAGTATACTTAGAAATAAACCACTAGGGTCTCTAATCCATTAAGCAGATAAACATTTAGCAATAAACAACAATAAAACAAGAGGTTCCTGTAGAGTACTACTGAAACTTAGGATGCTAGCACCTTCCCTAAGTTTAACCAACCCCCGAACCTATAACTCTCTAAACCTTGCATTTACATTGCATTGTGGGAATTTCGATCTTTATCCCTTCCTTTGGACAAATCAAAGTTCGGTTGCAAAATGAATATAAGATTCAAACTAATCAATAGTTTGGTATCCAAATTTCACCGCGACAGAAATGGCGACTTCACTGGGGACTCTCCTCAGTGGGTTTCCCTATCTTATTTTATTTTGTTTACTTCTTTATATATCTGCCTACTTGATTAATTGTTTATATGCTTTTTCTTGTATTTCTTTTGGGATTGTTGTCTTTGAGTGGTGAGATAAAGTCCTACACCCGGACTTGAGTGAACTTAAGATAGGATGGTGATATAGTCGAGGAGGCTTATAGGGAGTTGAATCCCTACTAAGTTGAATCGAGAATCCCGCTCAGTTGAGGCCCTTTCGAAATAGTACTGTTGAACGAATAATCGTGAAGACACTCACTATTTTCGACCTTGGAGCCTATGATATTGAGGACCGTAGTTACCTTAACCCAACTTTGGCCTTTATTAGGACGTAGTGCGAGACTATGAGGAAGTACTTCCAAAATAGTGCTACGCGAAGCTACACTCAAAAGAAGTTCTCTTGAGAATATTATTAATCCTCGAGTAATTGGGAAATTGATAATATCCGATAGATGGGCTGATGATTCTGAGTCCCTTTAGAACCTTGTTCTGCAGGTACAAACAACCTTTAGTCCTTAAACCTTTGGGAAGGGTACACCTTTACTCCATGCTCGTTGCAAACCTAGGGCGCCCCTTGTTTGTTTATCTTTATGTCCTTATGTGAATACTTGTGTTTGCTGCATTCATATAACATCATTCTGCATTGGACTTCATGGGATTTACTTTCGTTTATGAACATTGTAGGTGACTATGACTTCAAATAAAAGACATACTGTGATATATACTTTTAAGAGTCCCAAATTGGATGACCTAAAGAAGTTGTGGGGTTTCATCAAAGATCAAGAAGAATTCAAGAACAAGTATGGGAAGCTGATATCTTTGTTGGGTTGCTCAGTGAATGAAGGACTTCTTGCCACTCTGCTACAGTTCTATGATCCTCTCTACAATTGTTTCACCTTCCCAGACTTTCAGCTGTTACCTACATTGGAAGAGTATTCCTTTTTGGTTGGTCTACCTGTTCTAGAAGAATCTCCTTTTCCCTTCTTGGAAAAGGACCCTGATGAGAAAGATATTGCTAAAGCCCTCCGTTTGAAGGTATCTGACGTCAAAGCCAACCTAGTTACCAAGGATGGAGTTCTTGGTTTAAAGACAGGTTTCCTAATCGAGAAGGCTTCATTCTATGCTGATTATTCTAATAAGGCTCCGTTTGAGGCAATTTTCGCCTTACTTGTTTATGGGGTGTTTCTATTCCCAAGTTTTGAAGGTTTCATCGATCTCAAAGCATTCAAGATCTTTATGAAGAACAACCCAGTGCCAACTCTGTTGGGAAACGCATATCACTCTATACATCTCCGAAACCTTCGTGGTGGAGGGATGATTACTTGCTGTGTACCTTTACTTTACAAGTGGTTTATTTCGCACTTGCCGAAGTCTAGCTCTTTTACAAACATTGGCAAAGAGCATTGGTCTCCAAGAGTTATGGCTTTGACCCATTCTGACATTGATTGGTACAACCGATCATATGATGGAGTATTAATCATTGATAGTTGTGGTGACTTTGCTAATGTACCGTTGCTCAGCTTTTATGGAGGAATCAGCTACAATCCTGTTTTAGCTCGTCGACAGTTGGGATACCCGTTGAAGGAACCTCCCAAGAGTGTTCAAGTAGAGGGTATATTCTTCAAAAATGATATGGAACTCCGAGGAAAGATTCTAAATGCATGGCGTAGCGTACACAAGAAGGGGAAGAGAAGCCTTGGGAAGCTTAATTGTGTGTCTTTAGAGCCCTACCTTCGATGGGTCAGAGAAAGGGCAATCAAGCTAAAAATGCCCTATTCCCGTCAGGATCCCATAGCTCCAAGGAGAGAGCCCACTTATGTCTTTATGTCTGAAGCCGAGAAGTTAGAGGTGTCCTTAAGGAAGTCTCAACATGAGCTGGAATCTTGGAAGAACAAGTACCATGTAGCAGTGGCAGAAAATGATGAGTGTCAGAAGCAGAAGGCTGAACTTCAAAAGGAGAGGGATGAACTTCAGAAACAGCTACAATTAAAGGACGAGGAGTTACTCCCCTGCAAGAAGAGGAAAGTCATGGAGGATTTATTTTTCTCCGACCCACAATGCACCATTTGGAAACTAATTGTGGACAACCTTATCCGTGAGAAGACGCAACTAGAAGAGCAGCTCAAGCAGCAGCATTCAAAGCTTCTTTAGTGTCTTTACTAGCTTTTATTTAGCTTTTATTTGGGACTCTTTAAAAGAATATTTATGTAATCCGTTTCAAATTTAATAAAACGTTTCCTTTTACCGCAATGCATATAAATAAGAGGAATCCCATGAAGTCCTAATCATCTTGCATTGCATTCTTTTCCCTTGTTCACTTCAAGAAACTCAATTTTGTTCTGTAGGTGTTGTAATCATGGATTTCAGAAGAGAAACCCTGAAGTACACTTTTCAGAGTCCCAACATTGAAAGCTTGAGAGAACTAGCCGAACTCGTCCAGGATCGCTTTGCCTTCGCAGCAGAATATGGAGGAGTCTTCCGTTTCCTTGAGCTGAGAATGAAAGAAGGATTGTTGGAAACATTGGTTCAATTTTATGACCCGATGTATCACTGCTTCACTTTTCCGGACTACCAATTGATGCCGACCTTGGAAGAGTACTCAGAATTCTTGAGGATGCCTGTGACTGTTTGACCCCTATTCACCGGAAGGGAAGACACGCCTAGTCACCAAGAAATTGCAAATGCTACTCATCTCAGTCTTGAAGATGTTCAAACACACCTGATCACCAAGGAAGGAGTCCTTGGATTCCCCGCTGATTTTTTGATCGAAAAAGTCCGTTACCATGCTGAAAGAAAGGAGGTTCTCATCTTGGAAGCCAATTTTGCTTTGTTGGTCTATGGGACTTTTTGGTTCCCTAAAATTGACAGTTTTGTTGATATGGATGCGATCAAGATGTTCATACTCAAGAATCCAGTACCCACCTTGCTTGCTGATACGTACTTCTCGATTCATTCGAAGAATGCCGAAGGAGGAGGACACATTGTATGTTGTACCGCCTTGCTGTACTCATGGTTCATCGCTCGTTTGACTTGGTATCCGTCCCTTTGGGATGAAGTAGCAACACCTCGATGGTCCGAGATACTTATGGCCCTCACCCATTCGGACATTGTTTGGTATGATCCCGCCTATGGAGGCGTACCTATGATTCCTAGCATCGGAGGATTCCCCAACGTACCGCTTATTGGAAGAGAAGGATGTATAAGTTACAATCCCGCTTTGGCCCGTAGACAGTTTGGGCACCCTATGATCCAAGTGCCTGACCTGGTTTCGTTGGAAGAGATCTATTTCAAAGGAGAAGAGGATCTAGACCTAAAGACTCTCATCATTTATGCATGGAAATATATTGATATGGAAGGAACAGCTGCTTCGGCATACCCCAGCTGTGCTGTTTCTGAGGATTATCTGCATTGGGTGCGAGAAAGGGCTCTCGATCTCAAGATGCCTTTTCCTTTTCATGAACCTATGGTATTATCGCCTCATGACCCCGACTGGTTCAATGTGGACGAAATAGAACAAGTAAAGGTTGCTTTAGATGAAGCCCGGAAATTGAGGACTGCTTGGAAGAATAAGTTCTTCACCCTCAAGGTAGAGAAGGAAAGACTTCAAAAGACTCCGGAAATAGAAGTTGCCAGAAAGAGAAAGGCGCAAGGAGATTTATTTTCTCCTCATACCTCTTCAAGTGCTGTCACCAGTGATGATCTCCCCTCAACTACCATAGCTTGGAAAGAGTGTGTGGAACGGCTCATCATCGAGAAAGCGGCGCTGCAGGAGCGTATTGATCAGCTGACCGAGGAGCTCCGTACGAAGGAGAAGACTGTGGGATAGAGTTCTAAGTTTTCTTTTTCTTTCGTTGTAATAAACTCTTAAAAGAGTACTTTGCTTTACATTGTTTCTCAAGAATAAAAAGTTTTTCAATTATTCTACATTATAATACTGAAGAACACTTTGAGTTTCTTGAAGTCTCCTCTTACATCTGCATTTTCGCATTAACATTCTGCATTTAGCATGGCATTTTACATTTGTGCATGTGTCTTTCCTTTGTTGTGGCTCATTTCGGTTTCCCATCTTTTGCTGTCAGTCGTCGTCTCGACCATCTGACCAAGCTCGAGGTATTACCGGAGGATAACAAAGAGAACGAAGATATGGATCACATGACTAGCTTCAGAGTAAGGTCTAATCCGACACTTCGCCGTCCCTCCGATAACTTTGTTCCTATGCAACTTCAGCCTGTGCAAGACAACCCGTTCGCTGACTTTCAGAATACTCATGCTGAGAAAGAAGTGGACGATCCTGAGCTTATAGCGTTAGAGAATGAACTTCGTGACCTCAAGGAACGATGGAAAATGATGAAGAGGAACCGTGCGCCTGATTTTCATGCTCATGACCTGCGCCTAGTTCCAAACCTAGTTGTCCCTCCGGAATTCCAAATGCCCACTTTCGAAGTGTACAAAGGTACGATTTGTCCAAGGTATCATTTGGTGACGTTTTGTCAGAAGATGACTGCTTACCTTGGGAACGACAAACTAATGATTCACTGCTTTCAAGAAAGTTTATGTGGAGCACCGTTAACATGGTATATGAAGCTACAAAGGAATCGCATTCAGTCTTGGGAAGACTTAGCTTTTGCTTTTGTGAAGCAATACCATCACAATTTGGGCATATCCCTAGACAATGAAGATGACTGTGGACCTTCCAGAGAATTCATAGCTCCGGTACCCCATCCTCAGCACCAGTATGCGATGCCCGCTCAGCGCGAACAACAACCATCTCCTAGGCAGAGGTTGGCCTCTCCAGATCAACCACAGAATCGACGATTTCGGAAAAGGTATCAAAGGATGCCTCTGGATACTCCAAGAGAAGCAATTCATCAGTTTGATCCTATCCCTGTGAAGTATGCTGATTTGTTTCCAGCTCTAATTCAAAGAGGTCATATCCAGACAAAAGCTCCACCTAAGGTACCTAAGAAGTTTCCATACTGGTACAAAGCCAACAGATTTTGCCTGTATCATCGAGGTGCTCCGGGGCACGACATTGAGAGTTGTTACGGTATGAAAGCAGACGTTCAAAGTTTGGTCAAATGTGGAGTCTTATTCTTTAAGGGTTTCGTCCCTTATGTGCGAGATAGCCCCATATCTCAACAAGGTTCGTCCTCCCCGGGCATGATTCAAGGTCGTCAATGTCGCGTCTGAAAGCTGCGCACCAGACATTTCTGCATGTCTCTCCAGTCTACATGAAAGCACAATAAAGATCCTAGAAAGGACTCTCCGAAGAAGTTTATTTCATTTTGTTCATGTTTATTTCTTTGATTGAAAGCATATTTGGCATGTAAGAACTTTCTATTTTGAATAAGTAATGCAATAAGTGTTTGTCTTGAAGAAATCCATTCGTTTTCACTCAAATTGTTTTTCAAAATTATTTATAATGCCGACGTTTACCCGATCTCTTGCTCTGACAGAGAATTGGAAGGAGGATGATGAAGTAAAACATATGATCTCTTGTGGTATGCTTCGAATAAGAACCCTACTGATGATGTAAGGCCTTATTTCAACCACCTAAACACCAACATAGTTAAACCCTCTTTTTTTTTCAAGCCTATGAGAAAAGATTTGTTTCCTCTCCCAAACCGAAACCTCGTTTTTTAGCCTGGGGCAGGGTATCATAAAAAAAAATGAACATTTTTCAAATTGGGTGGGCACAAATATACTAACCCTTTATTCCTCCATTTTATCAGTCATAAATTAAGCCCATATACAACCTTCAAAGTCTTGATTGAAGTAAGGTTTAGTTTGAAAGCATACTCCATGAGATATTGTTTCCTGACTCCCTGAGCTACGCTCAAATTAAATCGGCTTTATAAATAATTTTAATTTATATCCCAACTAGTGATTTCGATCACAAGTTATAACGATATCTCTTTTCAAAACTTCAAGACAAACGTGTGTTGCATTAACCGTTCCGAAATCGACATTTCTGACTTGCTAAATACGCTTGACATCTTAGAAAGATTACACGGACTTTGATGGACTTGAAGACCTCGCCCACCTGGGGCAATTTATTCTTCAAGAAGTTTGATCCGTACGAGTTTGGTTTCCTCTAAAGCACAAATTGGAAGACTCAGTTATACCGCCAATCAGGGGCAGTTACGTCGAGATTCGGCGAATCTCTAAAGAGTTTGAAAACAGTGGGGCATTTGGACATCGAGTTTTCTGTAAATTCCTCTAGATGTTGCTTTTAAACCATGTGACTTGGGGCATTTGAAACTTGAAGCAAAGCGGACGTTCATCCTCAAGAAGCTCAACCCCGACGTGATCAACAACTATGATGATCCAGGATATTTATTTTATCCCCTTCGAAACCTCAGAATGGCTTTGATTCATCTCAACAATCTCTTCAGCAAGATCAAGTTGTTATATCCCCGAGTGGAGTGTTTCTCTACTCCCCCAATTGGAGTTTTTGAAGCTTTGAAGCAGGATTGGGATCCTATATTTAGTTCCCCATCTATCCTCAGTGATACTTCTATCTTCAAAGATTGGTCGAGATGTTTATCTCGAGATGATTATTTCATCTCCGTCACCTCTTTCTGTCTGTTTTGTCAGCATAGGCATACGCATAGCATATAAGTAGACAGCATGGCATGTGCATTTTCGCATTCTTTGCGTTTGTTTCTATCGCCTTGGCTGTAGTTATCCCTAGGCGTCTGTGTGTGTCTTATCCTTCCAATTAGATTCGTCCCTAGGCAGAAAGAGCATAATGTTTCATTTTCCCCATGAAGTTCAACCCTCATGGAAGACGGTTATTTTAGTACAATTCCATTTGAGTTCATACCTCAATGGTCAAGTCTTGCTTGACAGTTTCTTTTTGGCTACTTCCCGAATCGAACTTCGGTCTTTCGAAAATCACATTGTGGACGTCTCCAACCTTTGAACATGGATTAAGTGTGCATTTATTTTGCACCCTATTCCCCAGGAAGAGTATTCATGAAGACAGACATTTCTTCAACAAAATTTTCTCAAACATCTACATCTATCTCTTTATTTGAGCAACTCGTTTTGATCAGGATCTTATTCAAAACGACGAACAACAGTTCTACAAGACAGATCATGTACCCTCCGTTGGGTCCTTCAACATTATTGATTCATCAAAGAAGATGGTTACAAGACATCTCTCCTTATTTGAGAGCTCACAGAATATTTTACAACTACAACAGGATACTCCGCAGGAATGCACTCCCCAATGAGTTCATCGCACAAGTTTACTTCCGTCAAGTGACATCTCCCCAGAGAAGTCAAAGAAGTCTACCACAATAGTCTCCGTACTTGAGAAGACATACGTTACAATTCAACCGGCGCACATCTCTTCTCAAGATCCCCGGTGAAGCTACATCTACATTCACAATCACATTTACAAATTTACAACTACAGCTACAGATTACGTCAAATTACAATCTACAGGGTTCTACAACGAACTACATCTACAGAGTTCTACAACGAACTACACCTACAGGGTTCTACAACGAACTACATTTACAGTCTACAACGACACCTACAATCTACAAAACTTACAACCCCCTGTGAAGGTGCTCTCACGAGTTTTCATCATTTCGGGAAGGAACCGAGACCAACTCATGATTCCCATATCATGACGTTCGGGGAAGTTCGACATCAGAGACTGAGACCAGCTCATGGTTCCCATACCATGATGCAAGGGGAAGTTCGACATCAGAGACTGAGACCAACTCATGGTTCCCATACCATGATGCAAGGGGAAGTTCGACATTAGAGACTGAGACCAGCTCATGGTTCCCATACCATGATGCAAGGGGAAGTTCGACATCAGAGACTGAGACCAGCTCATGGTTCCCATACCATGATGCAAGGGGAAGTTCGACATCAGAGACTGAGACCAGCTCATGGTTCCCATACCATGATGCAAGGGGAAGTTCGACATCTACAAACGACATCTACATCTACAAACTACAGTGATTCTACCGTCTACAATTTTTTTTTTTTTGACATTTCAAGCAGAGATTGAGACCGGCTCATGGTATCCTTATCATGACGCTCGGGGAAGTTATACGTTTCACCATCTCAAGTTGGGTTCCAAAAGAAAAGAATACAAAAAAACTCATGAATCCCTAAGCTGAAACCCTAACAGAAACAACTTAAGTCGACGATTGAGAAACTTATCTGACGAAAACCCCCTCCACGAGATTGTCTCAAAAACCGACATTCACCGCGAATCCGCCACCGGCGAAGCCTTTGTCACCGTTACTGCCAACTCCACCGCAAACCAATATCTCCAATCCCCAATCATTCGTCGCCACCATCGCCGTTGCAATCTCGAAACTCTGGCCATAGCTCGCGGTAATCCAACTAATTCGCATCAAATTTATTGAAGTTATTAATCTGTTGTTTATGTCTCAGGTATAAAAGGAGAAGGTCACCGGTGGAACAAAGACGAAAGAGAGGGAATAGTGATCGAGAGAGAAGGAGAGCGATTTGGGGGGAGAGGGATTAGGTTTTCTTTTCTTTTTTTTAATTTTCGTTGTTCTTTTGTAATAACGTACTAATCACCACACACATCCCACGATCCACACACTAATCCCTCATTACCCACTATTTCTTCCCTTAATCCTTCCGTTAACTAATCATTAACCTTACTCAACCTTTTTAAAAATTAACTAATTACTTTTTTAAAATAATTTTCTACTTAATTAATCTTTTTCTTTATTAATTCAGTCAACCTTTTAATTTGTTCTCTCTTTTAAAATAATTAAAAGCCTATTTTTCTTAGTTTAGAATAGTTTACATTTTGCTAAATTAAGAAACTTTTCTGAGAAAACAATTTCATAATTTATATTTATATTGTCCTACTCACTTTATCCAATTAATCAACTTAATAATCATTTTATTCAACAAAAATATAATTTGTTCATTGAAAACTTTTCATTTAATTCAATAAGAAAACTATTTTAATAAGAAATCTTCTATCTAATAAGGAAAATTATCTTAAAACCATTTATATTTCATTAAGAAAACCTTTTTATTTAAATCTTTATCAGAACTTAACTAACTCCAAATTTTCTTTTATTAAAACCAAATTCACTTTTAATCTAATCCCATCTCACAAATAATATAATTTCTCTCACTCAATTCAACCTCACGCTCAAAACCGATTAAAATCAAATGACATCGTAAAAAAATACAAATTAATCGTGCACACCCATTCACGACACTTGCACCTACACCTCAGCGCTTTCATGCGTATCTGTATGGTTTACTTTTCCGCAATTTACCTTATTGTCATTTACATTATCGCAATTTACATTTCCACATCGCATCTGTCCAAAGGAAAAACCTACACATAATTCAACGTTGTGTGTAGTGCGCATCATTTGCATCATAATCTCTTCGATCCTTGATTCCATTCAAGTTGATCACTTAGGATAGATCCTACCCCATAGGAAGGACCTTAATCTTTACAACATAGAAACAACACAAACAACAATACAAACTATTTCAAAACACATTTAGAGAGTAGATGTTAATCATCTTAAGCGAGATATAATCTCCACCCCACAACAATACAATCAAACATGTAGGAACTTTGCCTTAAGAGCGATAAAGGCATACTCGCCAAGCAATCCGAGTATTTAAGACCTTTTCTTAATACGATGCAAAGACCATTTCCTACAACCCCCTTTACATTTGTGGCGGTTATATCTCCCTTAAAATGAAGACTCGTCTCTTCTCCTAAACCCAATCAAAACAACTACCCTAAACCCGTAGGAACTTTGACCACAGTCAAAGAGCTCCTCTAACCCTTTAGGGTGAACTACAAATACTCTGATTCCACTCCCGTAGGGATATGTAGGCATAAGATGCGACATCTTATCGAGTATACTTAGAAATAAACCACTAGGGTCTCTAATCCATTAAGCAGATAAACATTTAGCAATAAACAACAATAAAATAAGAGGTTCCTGTAGAGTACTACAGAAACTTAGGATGCTAGCACCTTCCCTAAGTTTAACCAACCCCCGAACCTATAACTCTCTAAACCTTGCATTTACATTTCATTGTGGGAATTTCGATCTTTATCCCTTCCTTTGGACAAATCAAAGTTCGGTTGCAAAATGAATATAATATTCAAACTAATCAATAGTTTGGTATCCAAATTTCACCGCGACAGCATCCTATTTATAATAAAATAGCACACTAACCTAATGGGCTTTTTGACAATTACCCATTACAAGCCAATTTAGGGTACAAGCTAACTTAAACAATTGGGCTTACAAGCAAGACCCAATTCAACATGCTAACAACCCTAGCAATATTGACTAATGCATGTTAGAACAAACTTCGACTACAACACGCATTACTTGCGAACAGACTTCGACTATACTAGAGTTCGATACAACATCTCACAAATCTCCACCTTGGATCTAACTCTATAACATCAAGAAACTAGCTTTCTTCATGCAGCTTTATTAACTGCATACAGTGGAAAAACTTGCAACTGGGCAACATCTTGGTGATCATATCAGCAGCATTATGATCTGTCGAAACCTTCAGCACTTGGACTTCTCCACGCTCGATTACCCCTCTGATAAAATGCAGTCTCACATCAATGTGGTTGGTTCGCTCATGATAGGCTGAATTCTTCGACAGGTGTATTGCACTTTGACTATCACATTTAACAGTGATAACTCGACCTTGAAGTTTTAGCTCCTTTGCAAAACCTTCAAGCCACAATGCTTCCTTCACAGCTTCATTTAGGGCAATATACTTCGCTTCAGTGGTTGATAAGGCAACGACCTTCTGAAGTGTTGCTTTCCAACTGATTGATGTCCCAAACATAGTGAACACATATCCAGAGATAGATTTTCTGGAATCCATACAACCTGCATAATCAGAGTCGACATATCCTTCGATTGCTGCTTTTCTATCTTCACCCAAGGCTCCACCATAAATTAGGACTCTATTCAGAGACCCATTTATGTACCTTAAAATCCACTTCAATGCTTGCCAGTGAGCCTTTCCAGGATTCGCCATGTACCTGCTTACAAGACTTACTGCATATGCTATGTCGGGTCTAGTGCAGACCATAACATACATCAAAGAGCCTATTATGTTAGCATATGGAATGCTATTCATATAAGTTCTTTCGACATCAGTGTTGGGACACTGATCTATACTTAGCTTGAATTGAGGGTTTGTCGGAGTCACGACAGGCTTTAAATTCGACATACCAAACTTTACGAGAACCTTCTGTAGGTATGCCTCTTGAGATAAGCATAATTTCGACTGCTTTCTATCTCTCCGGATGTCAATCCCAAGAATCGTGGACGCAGCTCCCAGATCCTTCATGTCGAACTCTTTATTGAGTTCAGCCTTCACCCTCATTACTTCTTCAACATTGTTGCTTGCTATTAGAATATCATCCACATAAAGCAACAAATGACAAATGAATTACCCAGTCGAAATCTGAAGTAAACACAGTGGTCGAACTGACTTCTGATGAAACTTATGTGTGCCATGAACTTGTCGAATCTCTTATTCCACTGTCGAGGATATTGTTTCAGTCCATATAAAGATCTATTCAGTTTGCACACATAATCTTCCTTCCCCCTTTCAACATACCCTTCAGGTTGCCTCATCAGGATTGTTTCATCTAGATCACCATACAAGAACGCAGTCTTCACATCCATCTGTTCCAGTTCAAGGTCGAACTGGGCCACCATGGCAAGCAACATTCAAATGGATCTGTGCTTCACAACAGGAGATAACACATCATTAAAGTCGATACCTTCTTTCTGAGTGAACCCCCTAGCAACCAATCTTGCCTTGTATCTCTTCGACGTCACTCCTTCGATTCCTTCCTTAACTTTGAAAATCCATTTACAACTGACTAACCTGGCTCCAGCAGGTTTCTTGATCAGTTCCCAGGTGTTATTAACATGAAGAGATTTCATCTCATCATCCATGGCCTTCAGCCATTCAGTCTTCTTTCGACTCCTCATAACTTCCTTATAGTCTCTAGGTTCTTCATCTAGAACCTCACTTGCAGAGATTAAGGCATAAGCTATAAGATCTGCATACCCAAGTCTCTGAGGTAGCTTGATGACTCTCCTCGACCTGTCTCTTGCTAGCAGGTAGTCATTATCAGTCTCCTCATCTTCGACAACATCTTCTGCGCCGTCTTCGACTTCATCTGGGGTAAGAAATTCAGCATCAACATGCTCCACCTCAACAGGAATCTCTCCCTGTTCCAGCTCTTCGTCAGCATCATCAGTTTTCTTGAAAGCCATCTCTGCTTCATTGAAAACTACATCTCGACTGGTGATACACCTCCTGTGACCTGACTCTAGGCACCATAACCTATAAGCTTTGACTCCTTCAGGGTATCCCATGAACATGCACTTCAGAGCTCTAGGTTCGACCTTGTCTTGCCTAATATGAGCATAGGCCACAAAGCCAAATACTCTCAGTCTGTCGAGACCAGGTGGATGTCCCTACCAAACTTCTTCAGGTGTCTTCATTCCCAAGGCAGTCGAGGGACATCTATTTATCAGGTAAGCTGTTGTCGAAACAGCTTCCGCCCAAAACACCTTCTTCAATCCAGCACTAACCAACATGCATCTAACCCTTTCAAGGATTTTTCGATTGAATCTCTCAGCTAAGCCATTTTGTTGAGGAGTACCTGCTACAGTCTTATGCCTTGATATCCCAGACCCAACACAGTAACTGTCGAACGCTTCGTTGCATAATTCAAGGCCATTGTCAGTTCTCAACCTCTTAACCTTTCTGCCAGTTTGAGTTTCGACCAGAATCTTCCAACTTTTGAAATTCTCAAAAGTTTCATCCTTCGTCTTCTGAATGAATACCCATAGCTTTCTGGAATAGTCATCAATGATGGACAGAAAATACCCTGCACCTGAGTGTGAAGGATTCCTTGCAGGCCCCCAAAGATCAGCATGAATGTAATCCAGAGATCCATGTGTTCTTTGCTTGCCTTTGTTAAACTTCGCCCTATAGGATTTACCAAATACACAAGATTCACAAAATTCCAACTTTTAGACTTTGTCACCTCCTAGCAGGTTCTGCTTCCTCAATTTGACCAGGCCTCTTTCGCTGACATGGCCCAATCTCATGTGCCATAATTCTGTCTTCGACATAAGTTTCATGGATGCAACATTTGTCAAACCACTTACAACCTCAGCCTCAAGGGTATACAAGCCTTGTTTCTTCACGCCTCTCAAGACTTCCTTCGACCCTTTCATGACTCTTAGGACACTTTTCTCTCCTTGAAAAACGTATCCTTTTCTGTCGAATTCACCAAGAGAAATCAAATTTCTCTTCAAGTCAGGTACGTACCTGACTTCAGTCAATAACCTTATTGACTCATCATGGAGCTTAAATCTCACAGATCCAATACCTGCAATTTTGCAAGATTTGTTGTTTCCCAGCAGCACAGATCCACCATCTTGATCACATAGCTCCTCGAACAATTCTCTTTTTTGGAGACATGTGCCAAGTGCAACCTGAATCCATAATCCACTCTTTCCCTGAGTCTCCACTTGAAACCACAAGAACATCAGATGAGTCGAAGTCATCTTGAACAATGGCTGCATTGCCATTACCTCCATGATTTTTCAGGCGTTCAGGGCACACCGAACACTAGATGTTTCGCCACTATAAGACTTCTGTTGACTTTTACCTTTCTTCTTGTCGAACTTACCATCCTTTTGCAAGAATTTTCCCTTAACGGCCAAACCTTCACCCACCGTAGAAGGTTTATGCTCCTTTCGTTCGTTCAAGTCCTTAGAATATAAGGCTGATTGAACTTCTTCAAAGGTCAGGGACTGCCTTCCGTACAAGAGAGTTTCTTTAAAGTGAGCATGTGTTCTGGGCAAAGCACACAGTAGCAACAGTGCTTGATCTTCATCATCGATCTTCACATCAATATTTTCAAGATCAAGAATCATCTTGTTGAACATATCCAACTGCTCAGCCAACACTTTGTCTTCGCTCATCTTGAATGAATATAAAGCTTGCTTCAGGTAGAGTCGATTCACCAGAGATTTGGTCATGTACAAACTTTCAAGTTTCACCCATAATCCCGATGTGTAGTCTCCTTTGATACCTGTCAAAGAACCTTATCACCAAGGCTCAACAACATTGCGCTATGGGCTTTCTCGATCATGCCCGTCTTTTCTTTTGTCGTTAACGCAGCGTCCATGGCTGCCTCACCCTTCAACGCTTCCAAACAACCCTGCTGAACCAATAGGGCTTTCATTTTCAAGCGCCACAGACCAAAGTCGTTCACTCCGGTGAACTTTTCAATCTCATACTTTGTTGAAGGCATCTTCTCCACGCTCACCGCACCAATTTGTTGTGAATCGGATACCTTTAAACAAAGTATAAACGGTTTCTTTGTAATCAAGAAAAACACAAGGGTTAGGGTTAATAAAGAAGACAAGGTAAAATAACAAGGAACAACAAGGATTGGTTATTAAACTACTATTCTTTCCTTTCTCTTAGAACAAGATTACAAGTATACAAGAATAACAAAATAACCTCTTCCCTTGAAATTAGGATTTTATCTTCCTATTTTTCCTTATGTCAAGATTGAGAAACTAGCATCCTATTTATAATAAAATAGCACACTAACCTAATGGGCTTTTTAACAATTACCCATTACAAGCCAACTTAGGGTACAAGCTAACTTAAACAACTGGGCTTACAAGCAAGGCCCAATTCAACATGCTAGCAACCCTAGCAATATTGACTAATGCATGTTAGAACAAACTTCGACTACAACACGCATTACTTGCGAACAGACTTCGACTATACTAGAGTTCAATCCAACATCTCACAGATTAGTGGATTGCTTTGATCCATCCATTAACAATCCAATCCATATCCATCTAATCCATCCATTTTGCCACCCCTAGTATAAACATTGCAAGTAAAAGACTTAATCTCTGACCTCACACCATTAGACCTTTGGTTGAAAAATACAACAATCACATGTATCATCATGATAAAACGGAATTGGATCTTGTTAGGAATATTATTAACTGTTAGGTTATTATTAATTGTTATTTGTTATTTGGCTTAGTCTGCACTGATTGAGAGAATCGTGCTTGCAGTTTGTTACCTTAGATTATGCCTAAATTGTAGGGAGTCTAGTATTGCTTAGTGGCCCTATTTCCTAGCCACTACTTAGAACGTATTCAGTTTCTTTTGTAATCTATTTATATAGCAGCATTACTTACTAATAAATTACTCAGTTATCAGATTTGTTAACATCTGGTATCAGAGCGAGAGAAAAGAACTCACGAGAGTACAACAAAAGAGTGTCTGGAATATGGGATCCGAAGAGAAGAATGGTGGATTTTCTGCACCCTCCATTCCCAAATTCGATGGAGATTACGATCATTGGAAGATGGTCATGGAAAATCTCTTGAGATCCCGAGAATATTGGCCCATGGTGGAGAACAGTTACACGCTACCTAGAGAAGGAGAAGTGCAGACAGATGCGCAGAAGAAGATCCTGGATGATTTGAAGCTTAAGGATTTGAAGGCGAAGAATTATTTGTTCCAATCCTTGGACAAATAAATTCTACGAACCATCACTAAGAAGGACACCTCTAAGCAGTTGTGGGACTCCATGAAGATGAAGTACCAAGGGAACGATCGGGTCCGGCGTGCTCAGCTCAATCGACTCCGACGAGAATTCGAAGTGTTGGCTATGAAACAGGGGGAGTCAGTTAATGACTACTTCGGAAGGGTGATGACCATAGCCAATGACATGCGAAATTATGGTGAAGACATGACAGATGTAAAAATCGTAGAGAAAATTCTGCGAACACTGACAGAGAAATGGAATTACATTGTGTGTTCCATTGAGGAAGCTAACGATGTTGATACGCTAACAGTTGATGCCTTGCAAAGTTCCCTCTTAGTCCATGAACAGAAGTTCAAGAGGTAACCAGATGAAGAACAAGCGTTGGCGGTTTCTTATGGTGACACCGGTGGTCGAGGTCGAGGGAGAAACACCTTCAGAGGAGGAAGAGGTCGTGGACGAGGCCGTCAGAGCTATAACAAAGCAACAGTTGAATGTTACAAATGCCATCAATTAGGGCATTTTCAATATGAATGCCCTAATCTCGAGAAGACGGTTAACTATGCCGAGATGAGCAAGGATGAAGAAATGCTTCTTATGGCTTATATTGAAGCATCAGGGGAAAAGGGACATATTGTATGGTTCTTAGACAGTGGGTGCAGCAACCACATGAGCGGAGACATCTCTCTTTTTTGTACCATGGAGGAAGGGTTCAAAAGAGAAGTCAGTCTAGGGAATCATATGAAGATGAAGGTTGTCGGCAAAGGAAGTGTTAGTTAAATCTTGCCGGTGTCGGTCATGTTGTTCAAGAAGTGTTCTATATTCCAGAATTGAAGAACAATCTACTAAGTATTGGACAGCTGCAGGAGAAAGGCTTGGCTTTTCTATTCAAGAACAATGAGTGCAGAATCTATCACCCATCGAAGGGCCTTATCCTTAAAAGCAGAATGACACTCAACATAATGTTCGTATTGCTCTCGAAGACCTCCTCAGTCACCAATGAGTCAAGTGAATGTTGTTTCCAAACTGACATCCAAGAAATTGCTCATCTATGGCACTGCAGGTATGGCCACCTTAGCTATACTGGACTCCAAACTTTGGCTAGCAGGAACATGGTTAAAGGCCTGCCAAATCTTGGAGAAATCAATGCTGCTAGAAAAACAACTACTGTATGCATTGGGTGTTTGAAAGGAAAACAACACAGGGAGATCATGTAACACCCCAATTTTTAGTAATTATTTATTAATTAAATTAATTGATTAATTATGTGATTTTAGGCCTAATTGGATTAACTAATTTATGTGATTTATTTGATATAATTGAATTAGTTGATTTATTGAATTTATATAAATTATTTGATTTATTTGAGTTGTTTGGATTAAATGAATTATTGGACATATTCGAAATAATTGATTTAATTTTATTATTTAACTTATATGATATATTCTAATTTGTAGAATTATATAGAATTGTTAGATTAATTGATTGGGCCTATTTGGGGGTGTGAATAGATATGAGTTACTAAGCCCATTAAAAATTATTAGGTTAATGAATTTTGAGAATTTTATAAAAACAAGAGAAAGGAGATAGAAGAGAATAGAAAGGTTAGTAAGAAAAAGAGGAAAAAAGAGGCAACAAGAATAGAGTGGGAAGAAGAAGAAGAAGAATCATGAGAGAGCTCAAGAACACCAAGAAAATCAAGGTAAGGGTGGGTTTTTGTATGATTATTAGGTTATATGATAGTGTATAAATGAGTAGTAGAAAGTGTTTAGGATAAAACCCCAAAATTTTATGAGATTGGAAATTATTAGGTTTTAGAGATAATTTTTGAGTTGTGTTAATTTAGTTGTGTTTGGAATTGATATGTTGGTAAATTATAGAGACCCATTTAATATTTAGAGTACCCATTGGAATTGGAAAAATTGGAATATTTATATTTGTTAATTACTGTAGCGAGATAGAAATTGATTGAGAGAAACAAGTGGCTTCTGTATACCATATCCCCTGTAGCGCATGAACTGGTGTAATTATTGTGAAGTTTCTTTTCTAATCCCGTAGCAGCAGAACAATAGGATTATAATTAAGATGCTGTAGTGAAAAACCAAATTATAAAGTAATCCTTTCTATTCCCCAAGCCACTGTAACATATAATCAAGTGGCTCATTACTGTTAACTTGTAGTGAATAAACGAAAACAAGACAATGTAATCTTTATCCTTTAATACTGTAGCGTGGAAGATGATTAGGCAATGAAAAGAATATATGCATATTATTAATTGTTGTAGCTCACATTTAATTTGAGGCAGTGTAAATTAAGTTGATCCTGTAGCGGTTAGAAATGAAACCAAATACATGTGACCCTTGTATTGCTAGATGCTGTAACAAAAAAAAATTATAATGTGGTACTACTTTTATCTAGATATTGTAGTGATTAGAATATAGAAGTAGTGGCAAATGGTATCATGTGACTCATTAAATAGATGAGATTATTAAATTAATAAACCATAATAATTGTTAGAACATTGTTAATATTGGAGCTAGATTAAAATATTAACTGTTTATTTAATATTGATCACTTATTAAAATATTAATTAATTATTCAATATTAATTATTTATTCAAATATTAATTATCTATTTAAATATTTATTGTTTATTAAAATATTGAAGAATATTGTATATTTATTTAAAATATTGAATTATTTATTGAATAATGACTATTTATTGAGTATCAAAATTTTAATTATTGATGATGATTAATTATTTTATACTTAATTAGTGATTTGTGTTTTGTGAATTGAAATTGAATTGTATTGATACTTGTGGATTACTTACTAATTGTGGTGATGATGTTTGAAGTAAGAATGTCATGATTCTTGAAAATGTGTTTGTGCATGCAAATGTATGGTAATTCTTGTGTGATGAATTATTTGAGAATGCATGGGATTAAGATGCGAGAACGGTCTTAAGTGCATATGGTTGTTGAATTGCATATGCATCATTTGTGTCAAGAGGCAATGCTTGTTAGTTCCGTGGGAGCTAGTGACTTGTCCCAAACCTAGAGCGGGGTTTGAAAGCTTAGGGAATGGGCTTTTTGTGTGTTATTGGTCTAGGGAACGGACCCGGTTTAAATGTAAAAACCGAAAAATAATAACAAGTGTTGGTACCACATGGCATGAGTTGCATTGAGTCTTGCATTGAGTTTTGCATTGAATCTCATTATGTATATTTATGTGCTATGAGATTGTGTGTGATATGTAGAACTGATAAATTGGTGAATTATGGAGTTGTGTGTATATACTTGTGAATAGTATGGTTACTTGAATAATATTATGTTGATGAAACTTTTGAAGTGTGAGAATAATAGTGATTATGTTTGTATGCCTTAAATTATATATTATCTTATAATTTCAATAATTATGTGAATTCTCACCCTTCTGTTGGAATGATGTTTTATACGACATCGCTCAGGTACTGAGGAGTAGAGTTGCTTCTAGCACGAGGTAGCCGTTGGAGTAGCTTGAGTTGTGTCTTTATTTATTTTGGGTCGAGTCATGCTCTGATTATGTAACACCGGGGAATATTTTGACTTCATATTTGGAGAGATATTTTATGTACTCTACTTTATTCTATTGTTGTTATTTTGAATTATATGAAGAATTGGCTTTTAAGCCTAAGTATTAAAAATGAGATGAGCATGAGACTTTTATTATGTCTTTCATGATTAAAGCAAATCCGCTGCTACATGTTAATGTGAAGGTGTATGAAAAGCAGGAAGTTATTTTTATATTATTGAGCATGACAGGTGTTGTGTGATGGTTTGAAAATTTATGTGACACCCTTTTGTGAAATGCATGATAATTACTCTGATCTATTTATATTTATTCTGCGGGGTTAGAAGGGTGTTACATTAGTGGTATCAGAGCAAAGTCGGTCAGTTGACCAAGTTGTTAGTGTGTTTAATCCCTTTTGTATTTGATATGTGTGTGTAGCACTATCGATATTGTTTGTTCTAACGAAGATTTGTTGTTGGAATCAAGAACAATGGTTGCAGGTAGGAATGATGAAGCGATTGCTGAAGCTTTGGCGATGTTGGCTGGAGCAATTGGGCAGAATCCGCAAGTCAATGTGAATGCTGGAAACAACAATGATGATGAGTTTCGTGCCTTGGGGAAGTTTCAGAGGAACAATCCACCAATCTTCAAGGGAACGCATGATCCTGACAAAGCACAAGTATGGCTGAAAGCAATTGAGAAGATATTTCGAGTCATGAACTGTTCAGATGCGCAGAAGGTGCAGTTTGGTACTCATATGCTCGAAGAGGAAGCTGAGGACTGGTGGGGTAACACTCGTCAAAGGTTTGAAGAAGATGAGGTTGAGGTTACTTGGAATGTTTTCAGAGAGGCGTTTCTGGAGAAGTATTTTCCAGAAGATGTGCGTGGGAAGAAGGAAATTGAATTCCTTGAGCTGAAGCAGGGTAACTCAACTGTGGCCGAGTATGCAACAAGATTTGAGGAGTTAATTAAGTTTTGTCCTCACTACAACACTACTAATGCTGAGAGATCCAAGTGCCTTAAGTTTGTGAATGGTTTGAGGCCTGGAATCAAACAAGCTATTGGTTATCAGGAGATTAGGCGATTTTCCGAGTTGGTGAACAAAAGTAGAATCTATGATGAAGATAGCAGAGCTCGGTCTAGTCACTACAAGAGTTTAAATGATAAGAGGGGAAAAGGTCAATTCAGAGGGAAGCCGTATGTGACTCCTGCTGATAAAGGGAAACAGAAAGCTGGTAATGGAAGGAAGCTGAGTGGGGGAGGAGCTCCTACTCCAGTGAAGTGTTTTAGATGTGGTGTTGAAGGACATCATGCTCCTGAGTGCACAAGTGTCGAGCAAAAGTGTTTCAAGTGTGGCAAGCCAGGCCACAAGGCTTTGGAGTGCAGAAGCGGTACGAATGTGACTTGCTACAATTGTGGTGAGCAAGGGCACATTAGTACCAAGTGTGACAAACCAAAGAAGGCTCAAGCAAAAGGGAAAGTATTTGCTCTATCAGGATCTGAGACTACTAGTGAAGATCGGTTGATTCGAGGTACATGCTTTATTAATGGTATACCTTTAGTTGCTATAATTGACACTGGAGCTACACATTCTTTTATTTCTTTGGATTGTGTTAAGAGATTAAATCTCGAGTTGTCTGTTATGAGTGGGGGTATGGTTATTGATACTCCTGCTACGGGTTCAGTAACTACCCCATATGTGTGTTTGAATTGCCCGTTGAGTATTTTTGGTAAAGACTTTGGAGTTGATTTAGTGTATCTTTACTTAGATCAACTTGATGTTATTCTTGGGATGAATTGGTTAGAATTCAATCGTGTCTATATTAACTGTTTTGAAAAAACGGTTATTTTTCCTGAAACTGATGATGAAGGAGACTTATTTATGACTGCAAAGCAAGTGAAGGAATCAGTGCAAGATGGTGCGAAGGTATTCATGTTGATGGCAACTTTGAATATTGGCGAAAGTGAAGTAATTGATGCTTTACCAATTGTCCGTGATTTTCCGGAAGTTTTTCCTGAGGAGATAAGAGATTTACCGCCGGAACGAGAAGTGGAGTTTTCGATTGACTTAGTTCCTGGAACTAGTCCGATGTCGATGGCTCCATATCGTATGTCCGTAGCGGAATTGAAAGAGTTGAAGAGTCAACTTGAGGACCTAATTGAGAAGAGGTTTATTCTTCCGAGTGTGTCACCATGGGGTGCACCAGTTTTGTTGGTTAAGAAGAAAGAAGGTACTATGAGGCTTTGTGTGGATTATAGACAATTGAACAAGGTGACTATCAAGAATAAGTATCCACTTCCAAGGATTGATGATTTGATGGATCAGTTGGTTGGTGCAAGTGTGTTCAGTAAGATAGATTTGAGATCTGGGTATCATCAGATTCGTGTGAAGGCTGAAGATATTCAAAAGACTGCTTTTAGAACAAGGTATGGACATTATGAGTATTCTGTGATGCCATTTGGTGTGACAAATGCACCAGGTGTATTTATGGAGTACATGAACAGGATCTTCCATCCTTATTTGGACAAGTTTGTGGTTGTGTTCATTGATGATATTTTGATATACTCGAAGAGTGAAGAAGATCATGCTGAGCATCTGAGAATTGTGTTGTCTGTGTTGAAAGAGAAGCAGTTGTATGCTAAACTTTCTAAGTGTGAGTTTTGGTTGAAGGAGGTGAGTTTCCTTGGCCATGTGATTTCGAGTAGAGGTATTGCAGTTGATCCATCGAAGATAGAAGCTGTATCACAATGGGAAGCTCCGAAATCAGTTTTTGAGATTAGAAGTTTTCTTGGGTTGGCAGGTTATTATCGGAAATTCATTGAAGGATTTGCCAAGTTATCTTTACCGTTGACACAGTTGACTAGGAAAGGCCAAGCCTTTGTTTGGGATGCAAAGTGTGAAGAAAGTTTTCAAGAACTTAAGAGAAGATTGACGACATCTCCTGTTTTGATTTTGCCGAATTCAGAAGACCCATTTGTTGTGTATTGTGATGCTTCTTTGATGGGCTTGGGAGGTGTGTTGATGCAGAATAATCAAGTTGTAGCTTATGCTTCAAGGCAACTTAAAGTGCATGAGAGGAATTATCCAACGCATGACTTAGAGTTGGCCGCTGTTGTATTTGTGTTGAAGCTTTGGAGGCATTATTTGTTTGGTTCGAGATTTGAGGTATTTAGTGATCATAAGAGTTTGAAGTATCTCTTTGATCAGAAAGAATTGAATGCAAGGCAGAGGAGATGGTTGGAACTTCTTAAGGATTATGATTTTGGTTTGAATTACCATCCGGGTAAAGCAAACGTAGTAGCCGATGCATTGAGTAGGAAATCTTTGCATATGTCAATGATGATGGTGAAAGAGTTGGAATTGGTGGAGCAATTTCGGGATATGAGTTTGGTTTGCGAAGAGACATCTCATGGTGTTAAGTTGGGCATGTTTAAACTTACTAGTGGCATTCTTGACGAGATAAGAGAAGGTCAAAAATCTGATTTGAGTTTAGTTGATCGTTTGACTTTGATCAACCAAGGCCAAGGTGGTGATTTCCGGATTGACGAGAATGGTATTATGAGGTGTCGGGATAGAATTTGTGTTCCGGATCTGGATGGATTGAAAAAGAGTATTCTTGAGGAAGGACATCGTAGCAGATTGAGTATTCATCCGGGTGCTACTAAGATGTATCAAGATTTGAGGAAGATATTTTGGTGGCCTCGTATGAAGAAGGACATTGCCGAATTTGTGTATTCTTATTTGACTTGCCAGAAGTCGAAGATTGAGCATCAGAAACCGTCGGGTTTGATGCAACCGTTGTTTATTCCTGAGTGGAAATGGGATAGCATTTCTATGGATTTTGTGTCTGGATTACCGAGGACGCCGGGTAATTTTGAAGCTATTTGGGTTATCGTGGATAGATTGACTAAATCTGCTCACTTTATTCCTATGCGAATGGATTATCCATTAGAGAAATTGGCAAAGCTATACATCGAGAGGATTGTCAGTTTGCACGGTATTCCATCCAGTATTGTGTCGGATCGGGATCCGAGGTTCACTTCGAGATTTTGGGAGAGTTTGCAAAGTGCTTTGGGTACGAAGTTGCGTTTGAGCTCAGCTTATCATCCTCAGACAGATGGTCAGACCGAAAGGACTATTCAATCACTCGAGGATCTGTTGAGGACTTGTGTATTGGAGAAAGGAGGAGCTTGGGATAGCTACTTACCTTTGATTGAGTTTACTTACAACAACAACTTTCATTCGAGTATTGGTATGGCACCGTTCGAAGCTTTGTATGGTAGGCGGTGTAGGACGCCACTGTGTTGGTATGAGTCCGGAGAGAGTTCGGTAGTTGGACCCGAGATAGTTCAGCAGACTACGAACAAGATTAAGATGATTCAAGAGAAGATGAGAATTTCTCAAAGTCGTCAGAAGAGTTATCATGACAAGAGGAGGAAGACACTTGAATTTCAAGAGGGAGATCATGTGTTTCTTCGAGTCACTCCGATGACTGGTGTTGGTAGGGCATTGAAGTCGTGTAAGTTGACGCCGCGTTTCATTGGTCCTTATCAGATTTTGCAGAGGATAGGGGAGGTTGCCTATCGTGTCGCTTTGCCGCCGTCGCTTGCTAATCTCCATGATGTGTTCCATGTATCTCAGTTGAGGAAATACATTGCGGATCCGTCTCATGTAGTCCAAGTAGATGATGTGCAGGTGAGAGATAACCTAACTATGGAGGCATCACCTATACGGATAGAGGATCGGAAGTTGAAGCAACTTCGAGGCAAAGAGATTTCTTTGGTGAAGGTCGCTTGGGGAGGACCGACTGGTGGAAACGTGACTTGGGAGCTTGAGAGTCAGATGCGTGAGTCTTACCCCGAGTTATTCGTTTGAGGTAATTTTCGAGGGCGAAAATCTTTTAAGTGGGGGAGGGTTGTAACACCCCAATTTTTAGTAATTATTTATTAATTAAATTAATTGATTAATTATGTGATTTTAGGCCTAATTGGATTAACTAATTTATGTGATTTATTTGATATAATTGAATTAGTTGATTTATTGAATTTATATAAATTATTTGATTTATTTGAGTTGTTTGGATTAAATGAATTATTGGACATATTCGAAATAATTGATTTAACTTTATTATTTAACTTATATGATATATTCTAATTTGTAGAATTATATAGAATTGTTAGATTAATTGATTGGGCCTATTTGGGGGTGTGAATAGATATGAGTTACTAAGCCCATTAAAAATTATTAGGTTAATGAATTTTGAGAATTTTATAAAAACAAGAGAAAGGAGATAGAAGAGAATAGAAAGGTTAGTAAGAAAAAGAGGAAAAAAGAGGCAACAAGAATAGAGTGGGAAGAAGAAGAAGAAGAATCAAGAGAGAGCTCAAGAACACCAAGAAAATCAAGGTAAGGGTGGGTTTTTGTATGATTATTAGGTTATATGATAGTGTATAAATGAGTAGTAGAAAGTGTTTAGGATAAAACCCCAAAATTTTATGAGATTGGAAATTATTAGGTTTTAGAGATAATTTTTGAGTTGTGTTAATTTAGTTGTGTTTGGAATTGATATGTTGGTAAATTATAGAGACCCATTTAATATTTAGAGTACCCATTGGAATTGGAAAAATTGGAATATTTATATTTGTTAATTACTGTAGCGAGATAGAAATTGATTGAGAGAAACAAGTGGCTTCTGTATACCATATCCCCTGTAGCGCATGAACTGGTGTAATTATTGTGAAGTTTCTTTTCTAATCCCGTAGCAGCAGAACAATAGGATTATAATTGAGATGCTGTAGTGAAAAACCAAATTATAAAGTAATCCTTTCTATTCCCCAAGCCACTGTAACATATAATCAAGTGGCTCATTACTGTTAACTTGTAGTGAATAAACGAAAACAAGACAATGTAATATTTATCCTTTAATACTGTAGCGTGGAAGATGATTAGGCAATGAAAAGAATATATGCATATTATTAATTGTTGTAGCTCACATTTAATTTGAGGCAGTGTAAATTAAGTTGATCCTGTAGCGGTTAGAAATGAAACCAAATACATGTGACCCTTGTATTGCTAGATGCTGTAACAAAAAAAAATTATAATGTGGTACTACTTTTATCTAGATATTGTAGTGATTAGAATATAGAAGTAGTGGCAAATGGTATCATGTGACTCATTAAATAGATGAGATTATTAAATTAATAAACCATAATAATTGTTAGAACATTGTTAATATTGGAGCTAGATTAAAATATTAACTGTTTATTTAATATTGATCACTTATTAAAATATTAATTAATTATTCAATATTAATTATTTATTCAAATATTAATTATCTATTTAAATATTTATTGTTTATTAAAATATTGAAGAATATTGTATATTTATTTAAAATATTGAATTATTTATTGAATAATGACTATTTATTGAGTATCAAAATTTTAATTATTGATGATGATTAATTATTTTATACTTAATTAGTGATTTGTGTTTTGTGAATTAAAATTGAATTGTATTGATACTTGTGGATTACTTACTAATTGTGGTGATGATGTTTGAAGTAAGAATGTCATGATTCTTGAAAATGTGTTTGTGCATGCAAATGTATGGTAATTCTTGTGTGATGAATTATTTGAGAATGCATGGGATTAAGATGCGAGAACGGTCTTAAGTGCATATGGTTGTTGAATTGCATATGCATCATTTGTGTCAAGAGGCAATGCTTGTTAGTTCCGTGGGAGCTAGTGACTTGTCCCAAACCTAGAGCGGGGTTTGAAAGCTTAGGGAATGGGCTTTTTGTGTGTTATTGGTCTAGGGAACGGACCCGGTTTAAATGTAAAAACCGAAAAATAATAACAAGTGTTGGTACCACATGGCATGAGTTGCATTGAGTCTTGCATTGAGTTTTGCATTGAATCTCATTATGTATATTTATGTGCTATGAGATTGTGTGTGATATGTAGAACTAATAAATTGGTGAATTATGGAGTTGTGTGTATATACTTGTGAATAGTATGGTTACTTGAATAATATTATGTTGATGAAACTTTTGAAGTGTGAGAATAATAGTGATTATGTTTGTATGCCTTAAATTATATATTATCTTATAATTTCAATAATTATGTGAATTCTCACCCTTCTGTTGGAATGATGTTTTATACGACATCGCTCAGGTACTGAGGAGTAGAGTTGCTTCTAGCACGAGGTAGCCGTTGGAGTAGCTTGAGTTGTGTCTTTATTTATTTTGGGTCGAGTCATGCTCTGATTATGTAACACCGGGGAATATTTTGACTTCATATTTGGAGAGATATTTTATGTACTCTACTTTATTCTATTGTTGTTATTTTGAATTATATGAAGAATTGGCTTTTAAGCCTAAGTATTAAAAATGAGATGAGCATGAGACTTTTATTATGTCTTTCATGATTAAAGCAAATTCGCTGCTACATGTTAATGTGAAGGTGTATGAAAAGCAGGAAGTTATTTTTATATTATTGAGCATGACAGGTGTTGTGTGATGGTTTGAAAATTTATGTGACACCCTTTTGTGAAATGCATGATAATTACTCTGATCTATTTATATTTATTCTGCGGGGTTAGAAGGGTGTTACAGATCATGCCAAGAAAAGCCATGTGGAGAGCTGAAGCCCGATTGGAGCTTATACATGCCGACATATGTGGTCCCATCTCGCCAATGTCACATGGTCAAAAGAGGTACCTCATTTGTTTCATTGACGACTTCAGTAGGAAAGCTTGGGTGTATTTTATTGCTTATAAGAGTGATGCATTTTCTACTTTCAAGCAATTTAAAAGTCGGGTAGAAAGGGAGTTCGGTTTATTTGTGAAATGCTTGAGAACTGATCATGGAGGTGAGTTTACCTCACACGAGTTTACTAATTATTATAGACAAGAAGGGATAAAAAGACAACTCACCACAGCCTACACGCCACAGCAAAACGGAGTTGCCGAAAGGAAAAACCGGACTGTCATGAACATGGCCAGAAGTTTGCTTGTCGAAAAAGAAGTACCTAAGGTTTTCTGGCCTGAAGCTGTTAATTGGGCGTTCCGTGTGCTTAATAGGAGCCCCACCTCTGCTGTGAAAGAAATGACTCCCGAAGAGGCTTGGTCTGGAGTGAAGCCCACAGTCGAGCACTTTAGAGTTTTTGGCTGCATTGCTCATGTCCACATTCTAGATGCTCGAAGAATCAAGCTTGATGACAAGAGCACTAAGTGTGTTTTATTTGGAGTAAGTGCCGAGTCGAAGGGATATAGGTTATACAATCCCATTAAAGGAAATATCATTGTTAGCAGGGATGTTGTGTTCGAAGAAAATAAGAAATGGAATTGGAACACAAGTCACTCAGAATTTTGCAATGATCAGCTTGATTGGGGAGATATGGATATTACTATTGCTGACCAAGAGAGTGATACAATGACACCACAAGATCAGTCAAAGCATGAAGAAGCCATTGAGTACATTGGAGATATAAGTCACTTAACAGATGAGAATGAGGAGGTTGAGAATGCAGTTGGGATTGAGATTGCTACTGAGGATGAAAATGTAGTAGCTACAACTGAAAATACTGAAAATTCTGCAGCAGAAGGCACGTGTATTAGAAGAACTCCAAGGTGGATGGATGATTATGTGGTGAACTCTGTTGTCGCAAACTCTGACGTAGCAGCAAGTTTTGACCCCCAATCCTTTGACGAAGCTGTGCTAAATACCAATTGGAAGAAAGCCATGGATGTTGAAATTCAGTCCATCAAAAAGAATGGAACCTGGACTCTAGTCGAATTACCAAAGGGAGCGGTAAGCATAGGGGTCAAATGAGTGTATAAAACAAAATTGAATCAACATGGTGAGATTGACAAGTATAAGGCTCGATTAGTAGCGAAGGGATATGCGCAACAACATGGAATTGATTATGAAGAAGTATATGCGCCAGTGGCAAGGCTAGACACCGTGCGTATGATCTTGGCCCTTGCTGCACAAAGAAGTTGGGTTGTGTATCAGCTGGACGTGAAGTCCGCATTCTTACAAGGTGAACTTACAGAGGAAGTGTACGTTGATCAGCCAAAAGGCTATGAAGTACAGCATGAGAAGACTAAGGTATACAAGCTACAAAAAGCTTTGTACGGCCTTAAACAAGCACCGAGGGCTTGGTTTAGCAGGATTGAAGCACACTTCAGAAATATGGGTTTCGATAAAGAACCAAGCGAACAAACCTTGTTCACCAAAATCAATCAACAAGGGAAGCATTTGATCGTTAGCCTATATATTGATGATTTGATTTATACTGGAAACGATGAAGCCATGTTGAAAGAATTCAAACAATCAATGATGGATGAATTTGAAATCTCTGATCTGGGAAGAATGCACTACTTCCTTGGCTAAGAGGTTAAGCAGCTCAACAATGGAATCTTCATCTCTCAAAAGAGATATGCCGAAGAGGTCTTGAAGAATTTTAGGATGGAGGAAAGCAACTTGGTCCTAAATCCTACTGTTCCTGGAGTTAAAATTGATAAAGATGATACAGGTGTGACGGTAAACAGCTCCATGTTCAAACAACTTGTTGGTAGCTTCATATACTTGACAACTACCAGGCCGGATCTGATGTATGCAGTTTGTGTAGTCAGTAGATATATGGCCAAACCAACTAAGATGCACCTTATGGCAGCAAAGAGAATACTGCGGTATGTGAACGGAACTGCATGTTTTGGGATTTTCTATCAAAGATCAGGCAATCAGGAGCTTGTGGGATACATAGACAGCGACTATGCCGGTTGTATCGATGATAGGAAAAGTACCTCAGGCTATGCCTTCATACTTAGCAATGCAGTTGTGGCATGGTCATCAAAGAAGCAACCTATAGTCACACTCAGCACCACAGAAGCGGAATTTGTAGCTGCGTCAGCCTGTGCCTGCCAACTGATTTGGATGAAGAGGGTTCTGTCCAAGTTAGAGTACAACGGAAACAAAAGTCCGGTGATTTTTTGTGACAACAGTTCTACCATCAAACTCTCAAAGAACCCAGTTATGCATGGCAAAAGCAAACATATCAATGTGCGCTTTCACTTCCTCCGTGATTTAGTAAATGAAGGAAAGGTTCAACTGAAGTATTGCGGCACCAAACAACAGATAGCTGATATCTTTACTAAGCCGCTCAAGCTTGAAGTCTTTCAAGAGCTGAGGAAGAAGCTTGGTGTATGTGACATCTCAGAGATAAACTAGACAGTCTAGTTTAGGGGGAGAGTTGTTAGGAATATTATTAATTGTTAGGTTATTATTAATTGTTATTTGTTATTTGGCTTAGTCTGCACTGATTGAGAGAATCGTGCTTGCATTGTTACCATAAATTATGTCTAAATTGTAGGGAGTCTAGTATTGCTTAGTGGCCCTATTTCCTAGCCACTACTTAGGACGTATTCAATTTCTTTTGTAAGCTATTTATATAACAGTATTACTTTCTAATAAATTACTCAGTTATCAGATTTGTTAACAGATCTTCTCCTACTTTATATATTCTGCAATGTTCTGTTCATAATCTAAAGATTGAAAAATTATAAGTAATAATTAATTAAAAAATATATTTAAGAAGAGAGAGGTAAGAAGTTTAAAAAAAGTAGTTTCAGTTGAAAATCTTGCCACATTCTCTCTACTTAAATGTCTTTTTTAATTACACAGCCAAAATCCCCACTAACACCATTTCCCTTAGGAATCCCTATAGCGTCACTGTTTTATTTTTCCTCTTTTATTACCCATCCCTGTAGAAAACATGACAAGTATTTTCGTGATTTTATCTCGTGGACTGGTGTTAACAATTATAGCAGCAAGCTCATTTGACATAAATTTCCAAAATCCGCTAGATCCAAATATAATGAAACTATAGGTGTCTTTTAAGACTCTTGAATAAACTTCTGGTTCTGATGCTAGCAATGGTCTTGTAAAAGTTGAAACAACTTGCTCTCCCATTGGGATTTTGAATGATCCCCTTTGCGTACACGACACCTTCTTCATGTATGAATATCATATACATCTGCTTGTCTGGATTAAGCCTTTAATAGTCCATAATTAACCTTTGCTAATATGAGAATGCGCCTCAACGAGTAACTCATTTTGTTCATAAATGAGATTGTTGTTTTCGGATTTGAAAAAATAGAGTTTGGCACAAGGAAATTATCGGGACGAGTCGCGTACTAGGTCGCTTTCTTTAAGACGTTTCGCCGTACTGCCAAATTATGCAAAGCAGTCGAATTTACGACGACACCTCCAGGATAAAACAGCCCGTTCAAACAACTTACGATTATCAGTTGCACACTGATAAATCGCTCTAGAAATACACCTTTCAAAGTATCTAGTTAAAATAACCAGTCAAGAAAAGAGAAAAATTATAGATGAAGAGAATTAAGGAAGAGAAGAGGGAAATCAAAATTCATGAATTTGTGAAATCCGGAGTGCTTACTACTGAATTTCTACCCTTTATTTATAGGCAGCTAGTAAGGCTTAATTTTCATTCCCGTCAATGTGGGACTAAAATGAATCTTAATTTCCATTCCCTTCAATGTTGGACTAAAATGAATCTTAATTTTCATTCCTTCAATGTGGGACTAAAATGAATCTTAATTTCCATTCCCTTCAATGTTGGACTAAAATGAATCTTAATTTTCATTCCTTCAATGTGGGACTAAAATGAATCTTTTCAAATTCACTTATATATTACTTCTTACTTGTGTTGATTTATTGCCCATTAATTGTCAATAAATCTTTCCAATTCCCACTCTAATTAATATAGTTCCAACAATCCCCCACTTGAATTTAAAAAGAGATTTTAGAAGTACGTCAGACGTTTCTAAGATTGTGCATAAGCAAAGGTGTCTACGAATTGAACCTTAGCGTAGCGAGTAGGATTCTGATTCAACAAGAGTGACACCATTGTCTTGAACTCTATCTCGGACATCAGACCCGCACACAACCTTTCCGTAAGGTGTATTCTTGTAGCCCGTGCTTTAGTGGCTCTGCACGTGTATCCCGGTTTTAGTGAATGCTCTAGGAATTCTGCCTCGAAATTCCATAGGAACCGGCCTCAGTTCCACAGTCACATAGGTGAATCTATCAAGAGTACTCCTGTAGCCTAGGTACTCCCTCATACAGAGTATAGATCTCATTAAGAGTTTCTATTATCTCATCCTCTCATTACTTCAGGATTCATGCTGTACTTGCATGATCATTTTCATATTCCTCACAACTTGTTATTACCCATTGAACCTAATTCTTGGGATCTCCAATCATTTAGGTCGGGTTACCATCATGAGTAACCATTTGTTTTATAGGTATTAGTCCCATCTTTTTGGATGTATTATGGACTTTCTCTCTAGCTAATCCTTTCCTCAAAGGATCTGCTAAGTTCTCATCAGTGCGTACATGATCCACTCTCACAGCTCCTTTAGAGATACAGTCTCTAACAGTGCTATGTTTTCTTCTAATTTGATGTCTTTTACCATTATAATAACGGTTCTCAACTTTTGCAATAGCCGCGGTACTATCGCAGTGGATCAACACAGCTGGTATAGGTTTTTCCCATAAAGGAATCTCATCTAGCAAGCATCTTAACCAACTTGCTTCTTCACTAGCTGTAGCTAATGCTATCATCTCAGACTCCATTGTGGACTGTGCCAGAATGGTCTGTTTCTTTGATTTCCAAGATACAGCTCCACCGACTATACTAAATATATAACCACTAGTAGCTTTGGAATCATCTGATAAGGTGTTCCAATCTACATCACTATACCCTTCTAGTACAGCAGGAAATTTCTGATAGTGTAGGCCGAGGTCCATAGTTCTTTTAAGGTACCTCATTACTCGCTCAATAGCTTGCCAATGTTCATTACTCGGCCTACTTGTAAATCTGCACAACAGTCCTACGACATATGCAATGTCGGGTCTAGTACAATCAGTGGCATACCTAAGACTGCCAATGATGCTCGCATATTCTGCTTGTTTGACACTCTCTCCAGTGTTCTTAAAGAGTTTCACACTTGGATCATACGGAGTGCATGCGGGTTTACAATCAAAGTATTTATATTTCTTTAAGATCTTCTCCACATAGTGAGATTGATCCAAAGAAATTCCTTGTTCGGATCTCGTGATCTTGATACCCAGGATCACGCTTGCTTCTCCGAGGTCTTTCATATCAAAGTTATTGCATAACAATGATTTCATATCATTAATGGCCTGAATGTTTGATCCAAATATAATTAGATCGTCTACATATAGACATATGATAGTACAAATGCGATTCTCAGATTTGTAATAAACGCACTTGTCACTTTCATTCACTTTGTACCCATTAATTATCATTAAGTTATCAAACTTTTCATGCCATTGTTTAGGGGCTTGTTTTAGTCCATACAGAGACTTATCTAACTTACAGACCTTGCTTTCTTGTCCTTGAATTACAAACCCTTCTGGTTGTTCCATATAGATTTCTTCTTCTAAGTCACCATTTAAAAACGATGTTTTAACATCCATTTGGTGTACTATTAAGTTATAAATGGCTGCTATTGAAATGAGTATCCTAATGGATGTAATTCTGGTGACCGGAGAAAAGGTGTCGAAGAAATCTATGTTTTCTCTTTGTCTAAAACCCTTAGCTACAAGGCGAGCCTTGTATTTCTCAATCGTTCCATCAGGTTTTAGTTTCTTTTTCAAAACCCATTTACAACCAATTGGTTTGCAACCCGGGGGTAAGTCTACTAAGTGCCAGGTCTTGTTAGATTCTAGAGAATCTATCTCATCATTAATGGCTTCTTGCCATAAGTCTGCATCCATAGATGACAGTGCTTCTTGAAGATTTATTGGATCTTCTTCTACATTATAGGCCGAATAATCGGGCCCATAGTCTTTAGCAACTCTTGCTCTTTTACTTCTTCGAAGTTCTGTTTCTACATTGTCGCTGCTTTCAGTGCTTTTTATCACAAGAATGTGACTCGATTGTGTGCCCCCACTATTTCTCGATTTGAAAGGAAATTTGTCTTCAAAGAATTCAACATCGTTTGATTCTATAATTACTCTGGCATTTAGGTCATAAAACCTGTATGCCTTACTGTTTGCTGCATACCCAATGAATACGCATTCATAGGCTCTACTAGCGAGTTTAACTCGTTTCGGATCCGGAATTCTGACATAAGCCAGACAACCCCAAGTTCTTAAATAAGAAAAATTTGGTTGTCTTTTCTTTAATATCTCATAAGGTGAGATCTTACTTTTTGACTTGGGAACTTTATTCAGGACATAGCAAACAGTCAATAAAATTTCCCCCCACCAGTGAGGTGCAGCACCAGAATTTAACATGATTGAAACTACAAGTTCAGTAAGAGTCCTATTCTTTCTTTCTGCTTTACCATTCATTTCAGGAGAGTATGGAGCAGTCGTTTCATGTATAATACCATGTTCAGCATAAAAATCATTAAACAAGCTAGAGTGATATTCGGTTCCCCTATCACTGCAAAGTCTCTTAATCTTCTTGTTAAATTGATTCTCAATTTCAGTTACATACACCTTAAACATGTCAAGCGCTTCACTTTTATTCTTCATTAGATATACATAAGTATAATCAGAGCAATCGTCAATAAAAGTGATAAAATAACGTTTATTATTTCTAGTTAAACTTCCATCTAATTCACATATATCAGAGTGTATAAGATCTAGGGGGTCAGATTCTTTTATAATTGATTTATGTGAAGTTTTTGTTATTTTAGCTTGACTGCAAAATTCACATTTATTGGAATCATTAACATTTAGTTTAGGGATTAGGCCTATGTTGCTTGCATTAGAAAGGATTCGTTTATTAACGTGACAAAGTCTACCATGCCAAATATTAAAGTCACACACAGAGTAAACAGAAGGAGAAATTTTATTCAAATCAACATTCAACTTAAACATGCCATCAGTGGCGTACCCTTTCCCAACAAAACTACCATTCTTAGTGATGGTGTACAAATCTGCCCCTAAAGTTTGACTAAACCCAGCCTTATTCAAAAGAAAACCAGAAACAAGATTCTTCCTAATTTCAGGAACATGCATGACGTCCTTCAAGATCAAAGTCTTTCCTGAAGTGAACTTCAGCTCAACATCTCCAATTCCAGCAACATTAGTGGTGTGAGCATCTCCCAACAACACTTTCTTATCTTCAGTATTCATGTATGTCTTGAACATAGCACGATCATAACAGACATGACGAGTGGCGCCAGTGTCTATCCACCAACCATCACTTCCACCAACCATGTTGATTTCAGTGATCATGGCAATGAGTTTCTCATCAGTCAGGTTGACCTGAGCATTTGAGCCAGCTACAGGTTTAGGCCTGCTCCTACATTTCTTTGCCATATGGCCCGGTTTCCCATAGTTGTATCAAGAAAAAACCGGAGCATCATTTCTTTGAGGTGGTGGCTGTTGCTTAGCAAATGGAGCCGATGGGGCCCTAGAGGGATTCCCATTCTTAGTTCGGTTCATAGCATTGTTGTTCTGATTCTTTAAAGGTTTGCCCGTAGGCTTCAGAACCGCACCGAATTTCTTTTTGTTGTTAGACACAACTAAGACTTCTTCTTTCTGATCTTGTTTCCGAGCCTCCTCTTCAATTCGGAGGCGAGTTATCAGACTCTCGATTGAAAATTCTTTTGTTTTGTGACGAAGCACATTTTTGAAATCTTTCCAACCAGGGGGCAGTTTGTCAATAATTGCAGCAATTTGAAATTGTTCATTAAGGGGCATACCTTCTGTAATGATCTCATGAGCAATCTTCTGAATTTCGTGGCTTTGAGCTTCCACCGACTTCTCATCCACCATCTTGTAGTTCAAGTAGCGACTGACAGCAAATTTCTTCGCACCTGCTTCTTCAGTATCATATTTTCTTTGCAGAGCCTCCCAAACCTGTTTAGCAGTCCTGTAGCTACTGTAGTAGTCGTATAGATCATCAGCTAGGCTGTTCAGAATGTGATTTTTGCACAGATAATCATTCTCGTGCCATAAGGCGATTTCTTTTCGGAGCTGCAGATCATCTGCTGCAGCCTTAGCTTTTGCAGCATCTGAGTCAGACATTTTGGAAGTCCCGTCTAAATCTGCAAGTGAGTTACCGTTAGGTAGTTCAGATGATGCAGAAGGGACAACCGGGATATCCTCAGTCAAAACGTGGGCAACCTTTTTCAGAGTTAAGAAAAATTTCATCTTAGCTTGCCAACGTTTGAAATTGGAACCCTCAAACCTGAAAGGTTTGTCAGAGACCGAAGCGGCCGCAGTAGTACCGATAATTTCCTCAGTTGCCATGGCAGTTATGAAACCGTCTTAAAATTGTTGTTTTCGGATTTGAAAAAATAGAGTTTGGCACAAGGAAATTATCGGGACGAGTCGTGTACTAGGTCGCTTTCTTTAAGACGTTTCGCCGTACTGCCAAATTATGCAAAGCAGTCGAATTTACGACGACGCCTCCAGGATAAAATAGCCCATTCAAACAACTTACGATTATCAGTTGCACACTGATAAATCGCTCTAGAAATACACCTTTCAAAGTATCTGGTTAAAATAACCATTCAAGAAAAGAGAAAAATTATAGATGAAGAGAATTAAGGAAGAGAAGAGGGAAATCAAAATTCATGAATTTGTGAAATCCGGAGTGCTTACTACTGAATTTCTACCCTTTATTTATAGGCAGCTAGTAAGGCTTAATTTTCATTCCCGTCAATGTGGGACTAAAATGAATCTTAATTTCCATTCCCTTTAATGTTGGACTAAAATGAATCTTAATTTTCATTCCTTCAATGTGGGACTAAAATGAATCTTAATTTCCATTCCCTTCAATGTTGGACTAAAATGAATCTTAATTTTCATTCCTTCAATGTGGGACTAAAATGAATATTTTCAAATTCACTTATATATTACTTCTTACTTGTGTTGATTTATTGCCCATTAATTGTCAATAAATCTTTCCAATTCCCACTCTAATTAATATAGTTCCAACAGAGATTATCATCTGGATGCCATGTATTAAGTTATTTTGTAATATCCGAGTTTTCACAATTGTGAACACTGAGCATTTGCTTCATACACAATCTCTTAAAAGGACCGACACCCTTCCAAGAACAAAGTACAGCGCGCGAGTCTTCAACATCAGTAAGATATAGTGTCCCTCTCCATATGATACAAATCAAACAACCTGGATTAACTAAACCTATTTGCTCCTGATGTTGTTTCTCAAAACTATTTCTAGCAAACTCAAACCTGCTTTTGATTTCCTCAACACCCTCTTACTTTCCGAAGACAAGAAAGGAAGAGGGTGAATGAGTGGTGAGTGTGTTGAATACTAGACTACTATTATGTATTTATGTAACTAAAAATCAACTAACCATCGTAACAGAAAATGTCAAGTCTCAACAGAAATATATAACTGAATTTAACTAACTGTTGTAAAATAACAACACTCAACAGGAATATACATAGTCTCTAGATAGCTTATAAGTGATAGGTAACAAGTAGTTGAGAATGCCAAGTTGTTGTTTCAATAGTGAACATGTGAACGGTTAGAATACCACTCTATTCAGCTGCTGCTTCTTAGGAACTGACTCAATTCAGAATACCACTCTCATACTTAGGGCTAATCTCTAATAATTTTCAGATATTTGAAGGACTGTTTATTATTTTGATATAATTTAATAGTGTGATAGTTGAAAGTTTTGTGGAGGCAAATCAGTTTCCCACTGTGTTGGAATTTGGTGCAACAATTTGCCAATCCAAACTGATATCAAACCTTTCATGCAACAATTTGCCAGTTCCAAACTGATATCAAACCTTTCATTTGACGAGATTTGAAACGGTCTTCGGGTCAGCACCAGTTTGAGGATTTAGAGAGGAGGTGGCCTCTGTAGCCATAACGGTCTTTGTTATGAAAGGAGGATCCCTTAATTAAGTTCTAAAGTTCTTCGTCTCAATAAAGAATCTTTGGACTTTGAAGTGACGGTGACTGATCAGTGCAAAGGCTCTCGGTTTTGAGAACGTGATAACCCAATTTCGTGTTCTAAATCTTTTGGTCTCTCTGGTGACTTTCCACCTTGACCCCCGTAAGGTGGTGTCGTCGAATTGAATGAAAAATGGTTGTTTTGTAATCTTATTTTCTTGTATATGGTTCTATGAAACTTTCTAGGCAACGCTGCTTCCCCGTATTTTAACAGTTTTCCCTCGGTAATTTGTTGGACATCCATGTCGCATGTCTCCAGACTGGCTCCTGCCATTTCACTCTAATTTGTAAAAACATGAAATAAACTCTTTAAAAGAGAATGGAGCAAAACCGGTGACTTGTTGCTTCTTTAATGGTGCTTATGGATATTGGTATTAAAAATCAATATTTCTATTAAGAATACAATAAAATATACAGTAGCATATTCATGTAAATTTTAATATATAATATAATTTTTGTAGTGTTATTTAAAAATACAATTTTATTCAAATGTCTCTTATTCTCTCTTTTTAATATGGTATCAAGATTTTATTGACGGACAATTTTTTACTATGTTCTACTCGGTTGATTTATTATCTCTCGTTAATAAAATACTTTTGGCAAATCATATTCCAATTTTAATTTACCTTCTACACAATGTCGTGACTCATTCTGACATCAGATTTTCGTAACTCTCTGATCACCATTATTGTCACTGATTTCAACGACTTTCTGACACACCACCCTCGCAGACAGAAGCGTCTTCTCCGGTTCACCCATCCCCAGAGAATCGCTGAAAACCACCTCACCAAACCCACACATGCATTGGAGTAACCTTAGCGCGTCGGGAGGCCGATTGATTGATAAGTGGTTTACACACCATTTTCGCTAGTCGTTTTTCTCTTGTTTTTGTTAGTTTAATCGTCACTTTTATCTCATTTTATGCTTGTTAGTTTGTTTTTATTGTTTTCAGGTTCAAATAAGTGTCTTAGATGGAAGAGGAATCGAATGAAACAAAACGCGTCAAAATGAAAAAATCGAAAATTCTCCCAATACAAAGTTGTTACAATAATTGTTTGTTTATCTGATTGTCATGTCTAAGTAGGCGATTATTAATTTAGGGTAATGGAGATTTCCTTGTAATAATCTTATGTAAATTCCTCAGTAATTTGTTACGAGAACTTAGAAAACAAATTTGATGTTTTTTTTTTAATCTTAAATATATTCAATTTTTCTGCGAAAATAGGAATACCATAGATATCAAAACTCCAACGGAGAAATTAATATTATTTTTGGCTACTCTGAAAACGGACTCTAAACAAATACTCTATGCCGACGAAAGTGGATAGTGTATTTGATCAGAACAAAACAACATGCCGACGAAAGTGGGTGTTGTCTACCTTTTTCTATTTTCCACGAAACTTACTTTATTCTCCTAACAAATTAGGATTTGCAAGAGGATTAGAGGCATGAATCAGAGTCCTAAATTTTGCTTTTTTAAAATTATTTTATTTACTGAAAAAATCATTTATAAACCCCAATTTCCAATCACTTTATCTTTACACCGACATGATAGAAATCAATATTCAAATAATTGGTCTCTGAGGTTCAACAACTTTTTATACTATTTCACACAATCGTACGCTTGCGGAAGTGTCATTAATTTCGACGAAATTTTTGTCGCTCAGCTCAACTCCCTACTTCGGTTCCAAATCCATTCTAAATTTTTTTCAGTTTCAACTCACAGAAAATCGTGCTCCAATTCAAACAACCCTTATTTTGCCTTTTGTCATGATTGTCATTATTCTCCCCACTACTGACGACCTTGTATGCATTTTTTTTAGCCACCAACTCTCATGGAAGATCAATCTGCCATCGATTCCATCACTTTCACTAAAGCTCCCCTCATCCCATGTGAGAAACTAACCAGGACAGTTAAATGTCGTACAAAGGCAAGAGAACAAGAACGAAAACCTAGGGTTGTTTTTGATGATCAACCAACTATCACCAAAGAAGTTATTATTCTAATTGTTGATTACAATGAATTCCTCCAGTTTAAAGAAACCTATCAACCATCATCTTCTTCTGTCGTTGCTCAATCAGATAATCATGTAGCCTTTGTCTCTACATCCTCCTCCCTTGGTCCTTTGGTCCTAGACTTTAGTGCCTCTGATCATATGATTGGTAATAAATTTCTTTTATCCAACTTGTCTTATTTTAATTCTTTTCCTTTTGCCACTATGACGATGACTCAATAATCAAAGTTCAAGGCCTTAGCCAGGCACACCCACTTCTATACTTGTCTTTTCAATCTAATATTTGTTAAAAACTTCATTTATACTCTTGAATGTTCAATTCTGTTTATTGATAATTTCATTTATGTCCAGGATCGACGTACAGGGCGGACGATTAGAATAGGAAGTGAGACTGAAGGATTATATCATCTATCACCACCAGTGGCATGTGCTTCTATTGCTTCTCAAATCCTTACACATTAACATTTAGGCCGCCTTATCCTTAATAAAATGTTTCTTTTAGTTCCTAGTTTTTTTAAGCTTGCGTCATTTAAGTGTCAGTCATGTCAATTGGAAAAACATACTCGTCATACCTATTGCAAACGAGTAAATAAAAGTGTCGTGTCACCTTTTTATTTAGTTCATTATGATATTTGGGATCCTATTCGTGTCAATCATCGATGATTTTCATGATGTACTTGGTTATTTTTTATGAAAAAACATTAAGATGTCTTCGATATATTCAAAGAATTTTATGTCGAAATTAAAAACCAATTTGACACTTCCGTTAAAATTTTATGCATTAATAATGCTCATGAATATATGTCATTCTAGTTTCAATATTTTTTTACATCACAAAGGATTATTCATCAATCATCACGTGCTCACACACCACAACAAAACAGTGTCTCTAAATAGAAGAATAACCATTTAGTTGAAATTGTGCAGACTCGTTTACTTCACCACAATGTCCCTTCCCACAACTTGTTACCTTTTCAACTGAATGTCTTCATTGGTCCTTCAAGATCAAATCTCATACTCTATCTTGAACCCATAATATGATCTCTACCCAATTCCTCTATGTGTCTTTGGTTGCACATGCTTTTTTCATGACGTCAGTCCAGGTAAAGACAAACTTTCTGCCTAATCTCTTAAATGTATTTTTCTAGGATACTCACGTATAAAAAAGGATATTTTTGTTTTTGTCTCCAACTTCAACGATACATTGTTTCCTCCGATGTCACATTCTTTAAAACCTCTCCATTTTTCTCTTCCTCTACGTTACCTGATGAGAATGGTACTTCATATGTTCAAGATATCCCTTCCATCATCCTCATACCCATTGCAGCCCTTACACATCTATTGCATGTATATCAGTGATGGACACCCAATCCATCAGAGGTAAGAGTTGATATTGATCCACCAACATCATCTTATACTCCAACTGCTCCTCCAAATATGTCACATGAGCTTGAACTTCCAATAGAATTACGAAAAGGTATTCAGTCTCATCATCCTAATCTTAAATATGCATGTGTTTTAAATTATGATTGACTCTCTACTTCCTATGTCTCTTTTGTTTATCCCATGAATTGTGTGTCTATTGCTAAGTCTATCGATGAAGTTATGATTGATCCTAATTGGCGTCAGGTGATGGTAGAAGAAATGGTTGCATTGAATTCAAATAACACTTGGGGCGTTGTTACTTTACCTCCAAACAAAACTCTAGCGGGATGTCAATGGGTTTATACAATGAATGATTGACCAGATGGTCACATCAATCGTTTCAAATCCCGTTTGTTATCCAAAGGAGACACACATATATTTAGTTTTAATTATGGTGACACTTTTTCTCCGGTGCCCCAAATTAGTTTAGACCACCTATTTCTTATAATGGATGTTATTCATCATTTGCTGCTTCATCAGTTGGACATTAAAAATGCCTTTTTACATGGAGAATTGGAGGAGGAAGTTTATATGGATCAATTATAAGGAGGAGGAACCTCATTTTCTTTAACATGTGCACTTTCACTGTAGCGGGAAAATTTGAGATTAAACTATTGATTAACTTAACTCATAAAGAAAGAGTCGCCACCGCAATTATTTTATCCAAAGGAAAGGGAAAAGAACGAACGAAACCTAAAGAAGTTCTAAAACAAGAACAAATAAATAGAGACAGGGTAAGGGGTTGGTTACGCAAAGGGAAAGTGTTAGCATCCAAAACGTGTATAGTACTTTATATGAACCTCTTTGTAAATCCAGAGTTTGGCTTATAAAAAGGTCTTGTTTGCAAAAAATGGTGGAGATGAGAAGAGAAGTATTTTGTATAATTTTGTGTTTGACAAGACTTCTTGAGCCTCGTGCCTACGTACCCATAGCGTGCAATGGAGAATCAAAACCTCGTAGTTCATGGTAAAAATAACCAAAATGGTGTGTTATGATTCATTTTAAAATGAAAAGACAACTTGTCATTTTAAGGAGAAAACTTCAACTATGTGAAAACGGACCTTTGCATCACCATGAGAAGGACTCCAACTTGAATAAAATCGATAAGTATGCCACTAACTCTCAAAGATGGAAAAGTGTCTACCTATTTCAAATAATACTCAACTTTAAATGAGTCATGTCTAAACTTTTATGAAAAAGTTAAAAGGAAAAGTACACAAAGCACAAATGTTTAAATGAGTTTAAGTATTTTTTTAAAGTCTTTTTGAAATGGTCAAAGATGCTTAAAGTTGATTAGCATTTATTAAAGAGAATGAAGTTTGAAAAAGCACTTGACAAAGTCAAGATTTATTATGAAAGAGGTTCTAGTTTGAACGAAGAAAGTTTTGAAAATAGTGAGAAGATTTTAAAAATTGAAGAATGGGAAGGAGATGGAGAGACTATCCTAAAGTATAAAATAAAAGTTAAGGACAAAGAAAGATCTAACCAAGAGAAGCTAGATAGCCACATGACATAAGTCAAGAATTCCCTCCTTTAGATTAAGCCTTAAGCAAGCCAAATAAGCAAATAGTAATCCAAGCATCAGATGAAATCATAATAACCAATATGAGTCTTCAAGAGAATTCTTAAGCCAAGGGTACCAGATGAATCTGAATAGGTCTCAAGATGTACTTTTAAGCCAAGGTCAAGTTTCTAACTCTAAGTCTATAACTCCTTAAGAATGCAAAAGGTAGTAACATCAAGTCCACAAAGTAATCAAGTCTTTTAAGAGGTTTAATATTTATTAATGTCTTAAGAGAAAGAAAATCCAAATGGACAAAATAAAAAGAGTATAAGCATAAACATAAGTCCAAGTGGACAAAATGAAAATGACATAAACATAAACAATAATATGATATGAGATGCTAAAGTAAATGGCAATAAGTAAAGAGTATAAAATAAATAACAATTAAAGTAAATATTAGATAAAAAAATGTTAGTGAGTTTGTGAATAGGAGAGAGAAATCAATTTGTTATTTTTGGAGAACACTCAACTAGACATCCACAAGCATGGAAACATAGTCTCATACATTAGCAAGAGAAGAGCTCCAACTGGAATAAATCAACAAGTATGCCACTAGCACTCTTTGATAACAAAAGATCCATCTATTTCACACAATACCATGGAGATTAGGAGACTGACAATCTCACTTACAAAAATGACTTAGTTTCTGATTCGGGACAAATGTAGCACTATGTTAAGCAATCGTAGGACAATCTATAAAGAAGGTCATACTATGAGAGACCGGTCAATAACAATATTTGTGCTAATACAAGCTAGAGAAGTGACATATAAGTCACTCTCCTAAAACTAGATAGTGGTTTCATCTTAATCAAGAAATTCAAAAAGTTCCATGATGTCAAAATTTTCATCAACCAAAAGAAAAGAAAGGAGATGAAGGAGAGGCAGCAATGAATCAAAATCAAAATTGAACCAAATGATTGATCAAGTTATCATCCAGATCAATCATCTATTTTGGTGGATTATGATTTTCATCCCATCAACACCCAGAATCATCCAAAATCAAAAGCATCAAACTTGACCAAATCAATGAAGATCCAAGAACAACCAACAACCAACTATTAATAAACAACAAGAAAATAAAATTAAGAACTAAATGAATTTACATGAATTTAAAAGAAAATTTAAACTAAAATATTAAAAATATCAAAATTTAAAAAAAAAAGTAAAAAGAAAATTAAATCTAAGAGGGAAAAAGTTTTTAGATCAAGAAACATGAAAAAGAATTAGAAAAAATTTTGAAAGTAAAATTTGAAATCAAAATTAAATTAATAGAAATATTTTTTTTAAATGGAAAGGGAGGTTTAGAAGAAAAATAAGAGGGCGGAACTCACGGGCCAAGGCCCATAGTCATAAGCATATTAACAACCAAAACAAGAGAAAGTCAGAATTAAAGAAATAACAAAATTCATCTTCTTCTTCGCCCGGCTACAGTAGCGACGGAAATGGAGAGAGCAAGGTTCACCATGGCGGAGCAGCATGGTTAGGAAGTTTACAGAAATGATCGAAACGTAGTATAATACTCAAATATGCTATCAATTTTACAGGTTACACAATCCAAAGCTCGAATTCGAAAGGCGAAATCTCGACACCGAACTCCAAATTACCTTCAATTTAAGGTTCGTAACGCTTCAATCTCTCTTCCTCCTTTATTTCAACTCTTATTGTTGCAAATTTGGGCGAATTTGATTGATGTTGAAGCGTTGTGAAATAATTTGTAGTGATGATGTTGTGCGATGCAATTTGGAACTATGAAGATTAATGGTTGATGATGATTTTTGCTTTGAAGGTGAATGAAGGTTGAAGGTTGAATTGGAAGTTTGAAGGTGAATTTCTGCAACAATTTAATGGCTTGAAAAGCTTAAGAGAAATGAAGACTCAATGCTCCTATTTATAGAATCCTAATTAGTGAAATCAAATTGAAATTTTCTGCTGCCGTTTTGAACTCTTTGTCAGCGTTTTGCATTTTCTTCTGCGTTTTGGACTCAATGTGTGTTGTGTGTATTTCATGCTTATGTCGTTTTAAAATCTTTCTTGGAATTCGTTTTGCTACTTGCGTTTTGTGATGTGCAGGGCGCGTATTGCTCGTGACGTCGTTTGGCTCGTAGCATGCTTGCGTTTTGGTGCGTGATTGCATTAGCTGAGACTTGGCTTGGAAAGTAGCAGCTTGGACAACTTAGACGTAAGACTTTTTTTCTTACACGACTTAGAGGTAGTTTGGCGTGACTCGTGTATTGTTGGCTTGCAAAATGCTTTGGTCATAGCTTGGCACCAACTTCATGTAGCATGAGCTTGTATCACTCACAATCATGGCACGGCTACAACTTGTGTTGTATGGATTAAGCTTGGTAGCATGAAGTGGTATGGACCGTGTATTATCATGAAGTAGCAACGACTAGAATGGTCAAGTTGAATGGCTCAAGTAGCTTGGCAAGTTGTCATGTTGAATACAACATCATGGTTTGACAAGATATGTGTTCACGAAGGCTTTGATGTGGCTTGTGACTTCTTCACTATTTTTCTTTCCTCTGTACCATGAGCTGAAATTTGTAAATCGGACTTTGGATTTTTAGGAGTGTGTTGGTAAAAATGGTTAATGAATGATATTAAAATGGATATTGGAAAAATATGGACATTTAGAGCTGCATTTGAATTGAGTTTAGATATTAATATTGGTAATTGGAATAAAATGGATAAGAAAAATTGGATAAAAGGAATTGGAAATTTGGTTAGAAAAATAGATAGTTGGAAAATTGATTTAAAATGGATAATCATAGTTTGGAATAAAAATGGAATTTGGTTATTAAAATGGATAATGAGTTTAGATGGATATGAAGAATTTTGAAATGGATAAGGTAAATAAAATGAATATGGACAATGGAAAAATATGGATATGAAGAATTGAAAGAGAAAAAAAAAGGTTTCTTTATGAATATGGTTAATGAATGGATATTTATGAATAATTGGGAAATGAATGAAAATTATAAATGGGTCCAAATTAATATTTAGACCTCCCACAATTAAATCAGACCCTTGATTTTGCTTTGACTTGATATCTATCAAATCTCAAACTTTACTCTTAATTTAATCATTGAATCAAATTTGCTTATGATAAAACTTGAATCAAACTTTAAAATTAATCAGAATAAATGGTCTGTTTGAATGGACTTGAATCTCATGATCAAAACTCGTACCTCATAATCAAGACTTTGCAGATGATTTGAAATATAGACTAGGTGTCTTTTGAATACCCAGTCACTTGAATTCATCAGATGAATTTGGACTTGCACAAACCCTAATATTGATCACTTGATGATTTAAAGGACTATGGAGAGAGAGATCTTGAAAATGAAACTCTTTTACTTGTTTGAACGAGAATAGGTTAGCCCTTGTTTGAATCAATCAATGGAGAATAGCCACACAATCTGGACCAGATGGCCTTGACTAAGTCTCAATTTCTCTGGTACACACCTTGGATACACATTGCCTGAGAAATAGGCCACTGACACATATACTTGTAATTCAAGCAAACCCTCGATGGTTTGACCAAGATTAGATCAAACTTTCATTTGATCTTGATCATAACTGAATAACCACACTTGACTCCAAGCCATACCTTTGTCATCTCCCTACAAAACCTTAAACACAAAGAAGAAGAAACAAACAAATTGCAACATATTTTTAGTATTTTGGTTAGATGTTATTCAAAATAAATAAACATAAAGCAAGTAAGAAACATAAAGATGCTTAGTGATCTCCCTCAAAAGCAAATTCACATAAGGAGGGCGGGAAGACCAATGTTTGTGATCTTGGTGCATTGTGAAGATGCAAATGAAGTGGGATCTTAGGGGTAAAAATTAGGGTATAACACCCACCAAATGGATCATCATAATTTTTATTAATGTTGAAATGAAGAGAGAGATATATGTATTCTGATAGAAGGATAAAGAAACTCATTTGTCTTTCTTGCTTGTAACTTCAACCCAGGTATACCACACTTGAGATACCAAAGTAATTTTCCTTAAATTTTGTGCCAAAATGGTCTTAGGGGAGAGAGGCATTTTTTCTCTCTTGGCACAACTCCCTAGCATTGATTGTTATTGATTCTCACAAATGCATAACCTTTTTTCAAAGTTGACTGCATCTAATGACTTAAGAATGTTAAAGACAAATGTCATAACATCCTGTCTCACAATACGCTTCTTCAACATCTGTTTCACCCAATGCAATTGCTTACCAGTGCACCCAGCAATAGAGAATTTAGCTTCATCAGAAGGTATGGTCACAATAATTTATTCTTTGATGTCTCGACATATGATGTTGTTGGTAATAAGATAGCATCGATAAGACGTACTCTTTTTGTTACACTTGTGACTTAACATGATCAACTCTTTGTCTATCTCATAGACTTCCTTCGGCGGTTGTTGATAACACGAAATCGTATATATATTTTGATGCATAATTCAACTGAAGTTTAACTGTTTTCGATCCGATTTTGGGTTATTTCTGTGTTATTTGTCTGATGTTTTGCAGGTATTTGATGATCACGTCTAAACAAGGCAATATGAAGAATAGAAGCAATCTCAGATGAAATATGGACGAAAACCGGATGAAAACAACATGAAAAACGCAGACTGCTGATTTTGCTGTTGTGACGACCGTCACAGCTCCATGACGACCGTCATACGGGTGACGACCGTCACACATTGTGACGACCGTCATGCAGGCAAAAACGCCTCACTTCAAATGCACGTGAAAGAAGCAGTTCCAAGTCCCAAATAGTGGACCACTACTCCCTGATAATTCTGCCTCAAAGTCCACCTTCTTCAAGTTATAACCGTTAGAATTCCATTTCTGTAAAAGGGGAAGAAGGGGGACTTAGAAAGGGAGCCGCATTCAGACAACGAAGTGCTGCCAATTTATCTTCAGAGCAACCTTTCCAGTTTTTAATATTCTTATTTGTTTCTCTTTTCTTTTTTTGCATTCCTTCCATTCCTTCTGTAATTCTTATTTCCGTTGTACGATCAATTGGCACAAAGACCAGAATCCTGCCAACATTTGTGGAGGATCTGCCCAAAGGTCAATTGGAATATTTACAGGTTTCTCATTTCAATCGTAATTCCAGTTTTTATTATGATGCATGCTATTAATTATTGTTTTTATTTATGTTTTACCTTTCCCAAATCCATGTCTAGCTAAATCAAAGTAATCGATATGTAATAATAATTCGAAAGGGGTTTGATAATAACCGGTCGAAAATTGTCTTTTCAAAAGTCGTTTATGGTCTGAGTGTTTAAAATTAATTTACTAAATAAACTTCGTCGCGAAAGCGAGAACTTATTTAAAAGTAGTTTTGCCACGAAAGTGGGAAATTAATTAAGGTACGAACCAACAAGCGAAAGCTGCGGCAAGACCAGATAGTAAACACTAGTCATTCATTTTAATAACAGCGAAAGCACTTTAAAATGAATTAGAATTTAGAGATTTCCAAAAAATAATTTTAACCCCGAATGGGACACGAAAGCGTACGTTTGGCCCTTAGAATTATGATTAGCGTCAATAACCATCGTGAGGCGAGAATCTTCAGATCACCATTTTCTGCTTAAATAAACTCTGAAAAATATTTTGTGTACCGGTAACTTGTCAAATCCCTTAAGAACATAATTACTGCATATCGATTCAATTAATTATACTTTAATTAACATTCTTAGTTCTCTTTAGTGACAATCTTATTCCCTCAAACATTATCTACCTAGCTAAACATAGTAACTCCCGAGAACACTAGTTTGATTACGAGTCCCTGTGGGATCGATATCTATTATTACTACGCGATAGACTGTGCACTTGCAGTTAGGTTGTATTAGACATAGAAAGTCGCGATCAAGTTTTTGGCGCCGTTGCCGGGGACCCGTTTAGTCAATAGTGTAACCTTCTGTTACGCCGTATAGACTAGGTTAACAATTTCATTTTTCCTTTACTAGTGTTGTCGATTGTATGCCAAGTGATCGCCCGCAAGGCGATATCTTGAAACCTTCAGTCGCAGAACTAGAACGCTTCTTACATCTAAGAAGCCGAATCATTGAGTACCAACTCAAACATAACATTCCCGATCCTCTCACTCCCATTCCCAAATCCGAAGAAGAATCAAACATGGCTGAAGGACCTCCAAACAAACCGCTGAAGGCATACGCTACGCCCTCTCAGATGGAGCCTAGGAGTAGCATTGCTGCCCCAGCTATTACCCGAAACGATTTTGAGCTGAAACCATCATTACTGTCAGCTGTACAACAAAACCAATTCTCAGGAAACGCAACTGAGGATCCGAACGAACATCTAACGAAGTTTGTACAATACACAGACACGGTGAAAGCAAATGGAGTAACTCCAGACGCGATAAGACTTCGTCTTTTCCCATTCTCTCTTAGAGACAGAGCGTGGACATGGTTACAATCCTTACCATCCAACTCCGTTACGACGTGGGAACAGTTGAAAAACGTCTTCTTAGCGAGATATTTTCCGCCAAGAAAAACTGCTATGCTTAGAGCTCAAATCAACGGATTTTGACAAAAAGATACTGAATCTCTTTACAAAGCATGGGAACGATTCAAAGATATGATGAGAACATGTCCTCACCACGGTTTAGAAGACTGGGTGACAATCCATACTTTTTATAATGGGCTTTTATACAATACCAGATTGACAATAGACGCTGCCGCGGGCGGTGCACTTATGGATAAGCCATACGACGAAGCCTATCAACTAATCGAAAACATGTCTCAGAACCACTGCCAATGGGGAGGTGAACGCACTCCAACAGAGAAAACCACATCGAAAGGTGGGATGTACGAGATCAGCAGTCTTGAAAAGTTCAACGCTAAAGTAGATGCTCTAGCACAGAAGATTGATAGTCTGACCGTTAACCCCACTGCAACCGTCGCTGCCGTAACTCCAAATTGCGAGTTATGCGGAAGCACCACTCATAATGCGCCCGAATGCCCATTGCTAGCCGGAATCCCACCAGACCAAGTAAATTATGCTCAAGGAAACCCTTACGCAAATACTTACAATCCAGGTTGGAGAAATCATCCAAACTTTTCTTACAAAAGCGAAAATGCATTGCAAATGCCTACCGCTCCACCAGGATATCAGAAACCAGCTGCTGCTCAGACTGCACCTAGGAAATCAAACCTCGAATTGATGATGGAAAAATTCATAGCTACTCAAGCTCAAACAAACAAAGAATTCCTGAATCAAAACATACACACTAGCGAGCAAATTAAACAGTTGACCGGAAAAGTAGACGCTTTAGCCACCCATAACAAAATGTTAGAAACACAGATATCACAAGTGGCTCAACAACAAGCCTCTGCTGCCGCACCCGCTGGCACATTTCCTGGACAACCCGAACAGAATCCAAAAGGCCAAGCAAATGCTGTAATACTAAGAAGTGGAAAAGAATTGGACGAACCGATCGATCCGAGGACCGAAAACTCAGCCATGCAACAAAAACCAACTGAACAAGCAGAAAAGGAATCCGAGTTAGAGAAGAAGGAAGACGACGAGAAGGAGGATACCGCAAGTGAAAAAACTCAAGCACCTCCAGCGCCATATAAACCTCCTATCCCCTATCCTCAAAGATTAATAAACTCCAAAACTTCGGGACAGTTTAAGAAATTTGTAGAGCTCCTTAAACAGTTGAATATTACTATTCCTTTTATAGAAGCGATAACTCAAATGCCGTCATACGCTAAATTTCCTAAAGAAATCCTGTCGAATAAGAGAAAGATCGAGGATAACGAAACAGTTACACTAACTGCAGAGTGTAGCGCTATTATTCAAAACCGCATGCCTCCTAAATTAAAAGACCCGGGTAGTTTCTCCATACCCTGCGTCATAGGAAAGTTCGTGATAGACAAAGCTCTATGCGATTTAGGAGCCAGTATCAGTGTTATGCCTTTATCTATATGCAAAAAGCTGAATATGGGAGACCTCAGACCAACCAAAATGTCCGTACAATTAGCTGACCGATCAGTAAAATACCCCGTCGGAATACTGGAAAACGTTCCAGTACGCATAGGGCAATTCTACATCCCAACCGACTTCATAATCATGGACATCAAGGAGGACACTGTTACCCCAATTATCCTAGGAAGACCATTCCTAGCTACAGCCGGAGCTATTATAGACGTGAAGAAAGGAAGGCTAACATTCGAAGTAGGAGAAGAAAAGATAGAGTTCATTCTCACCAAGTTCTTACAAGCACCAGCCATAGACGATACCTGCTATTTAGTAGACGAAATTGACGAATGCATAAGAGAACTTGAAAATGAAGAGACCACGTATTCAGAAATAATAAAGATTCAAATACCCGATATTTCTGAAGACGGTAATTGGCGTAAACCGTATAAAGACGACAGCCTAAGAGAAAGCTTAGCACTGACCCCAAACCATATGCCAGGTCCGAAGAACCCATCTTTAGAACATAAAACACTACCCAAAAAACTTAGATATGAATTTCTAGACGATGAACTAAAAAGACCAGTGATAGTCAACACCGACTTAGGACAACCAGAAACCGAAAAGCTATTAGAAGTCCTAAAGAAGTACCCCACCGAGTTAGGCTATAACATAAGCGATCTAAAAGGTATAAGCCCTTCAATCTGTATGCATCGAATTACAATAGATGAAGACTCTAAAACCTCTAGAGAGCATCAGAGAAGACTGAACCCCATCCTGAGCACTGTAGTCAGAGATGAAGTAAAGAAATTGCTAGATGCAGGAATCATCTATCCAATCTCCGATAGTGAATGGGTTAGCCCAGTTCATGTCGTACCAAAGAAAGGAGGAGTCACAGTAGTCAAAAACGAAAAAGGCGAATCAATAACAAAAAGTGTCGTGACTGGAAGCAGGATGTGCATTGATTATAGGAAGCTTAACAAAGCCACACGAAAAGATCATTTCCCGTTACCCTTCATAGACCAAATGTTGGAAAGATTAGCCAAACATTCATATTTCTGCTATCTAGATGGCTATTCAGGATTCTTCCAAATTCCCATTCATCCTGATGACCAAGAAAAGACTACATTCACTTGTCCTTATGGTACTTTTGCTTACCGCTGAATGCCGTTCGGACTTTGTAATGCTCCAGCAACCTTCCAAAGATGCATGATGGCAATCTTCGCAGATTTCATAGACGACATCATGGAAGTATTTATGGACGATTTCTCGGTATGTGGACAAAGTTTCAAAGGATGCCTACAAAACTTAGAAATGGTATTAGAACGTTGTGTAAAAGTGAACCTCGTCCTAAATTGGGAAAAATGCCATTTTATGGTTCGACAAGGAATAGTTCTAGGACATGTCATATCAGATAAAGGATTTGAGGTCGACAAAGCTAAAATAGAGATTATAAAAGATCTCCAACCTCCAAAATCCGTACGAGAAATACGGAGTTTTCTAGGACATGCCGGTTTCTACCGAGGATTTATAAAAGATTTTTCAAAAATCACAAAACCTTTGACCGGCCTGTTGATGAAAGATGCTGAGTTCGTCTTCGACGACGACTGTCTAAAAGCATTCGAAACATTAAAATCAGCCCTTATCACCACACCGATTATGCAACCACCCGATTGGCGACTACCGTTCGAAATCATGTGCGATGCGAGTGATTATGTCGTAGGCGCAGTTCTAGGACAAAGGAAGGAGAAGAAACTCCATGCCATCTACTATGCCAGTAGAACCTTAGATCCTGCCCAAATGAATTACGCTACCAGAGAAAAGGAACTTCTAGCAGTTATATTTGCGCTTGACAAATTCCGTTCTTACTTAGTAGGAGCAAAAATTATCATATACACGGACCACGCTGCCATAAGGTACCTAATAAGCAAAAAGGATGCCAAACCAAGACTATTGAGATGGATCCTGTTATTACAAGAGTTTGACTTAGAAATCAAAGATAAGAAAGGAACCGAGAACGTTGTTGCAGATCACTTATCCCGAATAGAAGGCATTAAACATGAACCAGTACCGATAAACGACGATTTCCCGTACGAACGTCTGATAGCCAAATTAGAAAGTGACATACCCAAGTCAATCTCGGAAGATCCAGAATTCGAAAAAGCTGTAGAAGTCGTCTATGCCCAAGTCACATTACCTTGGTATGCTGACATCGTTAATTACCTCGCTGCAGGCGTGCTTCCACCGGATCTCACTTATCAGCAAAAGAAGAAATTCTTCCATGATTTGAAACACTATTTTTGGGACGAACCTCTACTCTTCAAGAGAGGGGCCGACAACATATACCGTCGCTGTGTCCCAGAGGAAGAAATAGAAAATATCATTTCCCAATGCCATTCAGCACCGTATGGTGGTCATGCTAGTACATCCAAGACGTGCGCTAAGATTCTCCAAGTCGGCTTATTCTGGCCTAACCTCTGGAAAGACGTTCACATCGCTGTGCTAAAATGTGATCGATGCCAACGAACTGGCAACATCTCACGACGCGATGAAATGCCTCAGAAAAGAATCTTAGAGGTAGAAATCTTTGACGTATGGGGAATAGATTTCATGGGACTATTCCCACCTTCTTTTGGTAATAACTACATACTCGTCGCTGTCGATTATGTGTCTAAATGGATAGAAGCCATATCTGCTCCAACAAACGACGCACGAGTAGTAATCAAACTCTTCAAAAACACAATCTTTCCTAGATTCGGTGTACCCAGACTCGTCATTAGTGACGGCGGATCTCACTTCATATCGCGAATATTTGATAAACTTCTCTCTAAATATGGAGTCCGACACCGAGTAGCTACACCTTATCATCCGCAAACTAGCGGACAAGTAGAGGTCTCGAACAGGGAAATAAAACAGATATTGGAAAAGACTGTCGCTACCTCAAGGAAAGATTGGTCATCAAAGCTACATGAAGCTTTATGGGCTTATAGGACCGCCTTTAAGACACCAATAGGTACTACACCCTACAAATTAGTTTACGGTAAATCCTGCCATCTCCCTGTAGAATTAGAGCATAAGGCCTTCTGGGCCATTAAGACACTCAATTTCAACTACACCGTGGCAGGAGAAAAGCGAATCTTGAACTTGCACGAATTGGAAGAACTTCGATTAGACGCTTACGAAAATGCCCGTATCTATAAAGAACGAACTAAAAGGTGGCATGATAAACGTTCAGTCAAGAAACAATTCAGTGTGGGAGACATCGTATTGCTATTTAATTCAAGATTAAAACTCTTCCCAGGTAAACTAAAATCTAGGTGGTCCGGACCTTATGAAGTGACTAAAATACTTCAGAGTGGAGTTGTTGAAATTACCGATAAGACGAATGCACCGTTTATCGTAAACGGGCAATGTCTAAAACATTATAATAAGAACGAAAACAGCCCTCAAGTCTGCAGTATAGCATTGCTTGAGCTTCCAGCTCAAACACCCGAATAGCTTATCACCAAGCTATCGTCAGGCTTTAGACGTTAAAAACAACACTTACTGGAAGGCAACCCAACTTTTCCCGCATTTTTCCTCGTTACTGTATTTCATTTTTTATTTAAAATTTTACTTTGAAAATTTAACAAAAATTCTAAACTTATAATTACTACTACTTTCTACTTTCGTTTGTTTTCATATTTCTATTTTGTTTTTTCTCTTTTTGTCTTTTGTTTTTACCGCTTTTTGTTTTTAAAAATCCTGACTTCAAACTTCTGTTTTAAACTTTTCAGGATTTTAAAAAGTCTTCAAAACATTCCTCCTGTTTTTCTCCGACTTACCTGCGAGTATGGCCGAGTACGACTTCACAAAGGTTCATTTTCGAGGACTAGCTCAAAAGGCAAGATTTGCAGCACTAACTGAAAGAGAAATCGCCTTAACGCTGTATTATGATAAGTCTACCATGGATAAACTAGGAATCACGGATAGCATTCAATACCTGTTCAATCAACTGGGTTGGGAGAACACTGTTTTGAAAACACGTTTTGCTACCTATAAGGATCTCACCTATGAATTCCTTAGTTCCTTCAGATATCTACCCAACTATGGTTTTGGATCCAACACAGAGCTGATTACCTTTCGAATGTTTGGAATGGACCAAACCCATAGCCGGATGTCACTAGCTAACCTCTTAGGATTTCCTAGCGGACCGCATGTGTTCATCAATGCAGAAGATGACGATATTGATTTTGAACTCGACCAATTCTGGGGTAGAATCACGGACGACTATCACCCTGAACCAGACAGAATGTATAATGATGATATTCACAACCCAACTTTCAGATACTTCCATAAGATATTAGCTCACACCCTTTTCGAGAAAGAAGAAAATATTACCACAGTATCTAAAGAGGAGTTATTCATCATGTTCTGCGCTTCCCAGGGACGTACAGTAAATGCAGTGCCTTTCATGATGAGATCTTTCAGACGCCTCACTCAGGAACCACAGTCACCTATTCTTATAGGAGGCCTCGTGACAATGATTTCCCACGAGCTTGGCCTTAGATTCCACTTAAATTCAAGCACTCGTTTTGGCACCATCCGACCCATGAATATACAGTTCTGCTTTAACAGGCACATTTTAGGAACTATGGGACCTGGACCTTACAAGTACCTCATAAATGAAAAACCTGTCCAGCTATTCACACTGCCTAATCATCAGATGACAAGTATCCACAACAAGGACAACTGGCTTTACGAATTGGATGAGCCTATGGGACCTCTTTCACCTCAATCAACACCACAGAACTATATGTACGACAATGACCACATCTCTGAGGCGCACGACTATATGTACTATGAGGATGCTGTATCAGAAGCTAAAGTAGACCCTACGACTCCTCCGCACTACAACACCTATCCCGAGCCTATCCCTGAGGAGACCACCGACAAAATTGATATTGTTCTACTCCAATTGGACAACGTTGATGCAACTCTGACTACTGTAAAAGATGACATCGCAGGCATACACAACGAACTGGTAGTCTTCATGGACTTAGTCTGTGACCAGCTCGACTACTACGCACGGAAGTTCGATGAGTTGAAGGCACGAAAAGACTAGATACTAGTTTTAGCATTAGATTTAGTTTAGTTTAGTTTTTCTACTTTCCGTCCGTTTTCAATTGTTTTGATTTTTGCATTGTTAATTTCTTTATGTACTACATACAATCATTCCAATTTCTTGTTATTTCAATTATAGTCTTTATTCAATTATTCTGTTTTTATGTTATTCTTTGTTTATTGGCTGCTATAATACATTGCCATATCAATACTAGGCCTAAAAGTCACTGCAAGAACACCCTCAGAGCAAAATTCTGCGTTCTGCAGATTTTGCTGTTGTGACGACCGTCACAGGATCCTGACGAGCGTCACGCAGGTGACAACCATCACATATACGTGACGACCGTCACGAACCCAAAACTGCTATCTGATATAACAGGGGTTGCGTTTTCTCTCCCACTCACCTCCTTTCAACTTCCAATCATCAGAACTCCCTCCCCACTCCAATTTTTCGTTTCCCCCACATTGCACCATATATTTCAACTGCCATCTCAACTTCCTACCACACTTCTGTCATTTTTTTCCCACTTTGCAGAACCACCCCAATCCTCAGAACCACCTCAATCTTCCAACAATGGCGAGAAATACTGAAACCCCAGACATCAGCAACATTGTGTTCAGCGACGGTGACTCCGGCGAAAGACAGCGGGCCAACTACATCGCATTCCATCAACGGTCGCTTCAGCCGACTCATTATCCACATATTCCATCGCTCACGGAGCTCGGACTCCTTGAAGGCGTCACTTGGATGCTTCAAAGAGCCGGCATCTGGAACCTATGCACCAATCCACTGCCGACGTACGAACAACTCACTCTCGAGTTCCTGAGTTCGTTTACCTACGTCACTTCCAGCGGCGACCTCAGCCAACACTCCGGTGCCACATGCTTTCGGATGTTCGGCACAAACTATCAGGTGAACCAGAACCAGATTGCCGCCATCTTACAACTCCCTCGAGGCGACAATGCTCACCGCCGCCTCACCGATCAGTTCCAGCACGAAGCCTTCACGCTCTGGTACCAGTTGACCGGCATCAATTCCTATGGTTGGGACTCTCTGCACGCAACGCATATCCATAACCCGACCATCCGGTACTTCCACCGAGCATTGAGCAACACAATCTTCGCCAGGGACAACAACCATAAGGTGAACTCAAAAGAGCTCTTCTTCCTCCACTGCGTCTTCAACAACGAGCCTATCAACGCCGCTCCGTTCCTCCTGGCCCACATTCAGGCCAACTGTAACCGTGGCTCCAAGCCATTTTACTTTGGCGGGATTGTCACTGCCGTTGCACTTGGGCTGAACCTAGGCGACCGCCTCCAGCACCTCCATGCCATCCCCTCGGTGTTCCTTGACACCGACCACTGCAGAGCCTCTCACCTTATCCGTTCCAGAGCCGATGGCAAGTACCACCCGGTAGTGCATGGTAAAACCGTCCGAAGCATCATCCTTCCATCACGCACCCGGACACACTCAGAGGATCGTACCAACTGGTTATTTGACCTCACTGCCCCTCCTGCTGCCGCTGCTCCAACTCAGGACCACACCCAAGGTTCTGACGACGAAATCCAAGCTGAGTTGGACAGGCCGGAGCAACCGGAGGCATCGCAGCCTCCTACTTCCGAAGGTACATCCTCCCACCGCCGCCGCCATCGTCCAGTGCCCGACTACTCAGAAGAGGACCTCCGCCGCTCTCTCGACCAGCAGGCCCAGATACTTGCTATGATGCAGCAGCAGAATCAGCGAGCAGAGCAGTTTGAAGCTTGGCATCGGACCCAAATGCAACAACTTCAAACCGGCCAAGAAACCATTACAGAGAACCTGGCGAATCTGACCTTGCAGGTCGAAGGACTCCGTGACTGTGTCTACCACACCGGAGCTATGAGTTTTGAGGACCGAGTCGCCCGGGTCAGAGCCAGAGGATGAGAGCGCGGACGTGACCGAGGCAGCGGACGTGATTAGTTATCATTTTCCTTATTTGTTTACTATATTTTCCGTTTATTTGTACTTTCATTTCCGTTGTATCTCCCTCTCGCGTTCTTTCAAATCAGCGGGGACACTGATTGAGATAGTGTGGGAGCGGAGCGTTTATTTCCCATTCCATTGTATTTTGAATTTCGTAATTTCTATTCAAACATTTTCTATTCTCAGCAAATAAAGCTCGTTTATATATCCTTTTTCTGTTACGCAAACATCCCCACGTTATTCGACGTAAACAGCAAATTTTTTCGTTCGTTCCTCAAAAGCAAAAGCATCACGAGAATGCACCCGAGTTCAAACCAAGTTCTGAAACTCCGAGGAGACGACAATTCCAACAAAACCAGTACCATCCTGACACCTTAGATCTCCGGTTTATGCGAGTCGGTTTCACTACCTACGTGTACCAAAGTCTCAAGTGTCTACGCAAACTCAGCCCCAAGTAGTTTATACTAGCCGTCAGCACCATCCTAAAACACTTCTAAGCGAGCGACCAATGCAAATAAGTGTATGATCTCCAAAAAGATGAAAAATCATGAAAAGAAAGTTAGATAGCCAAAAATATAAGACACATTTCCTTCTAAGTTAGGTGCTCCTCACCCGAGCATTTAGCCCAACGGCACGAAAACTCATTGAAAAATCAATGATATAAGCTTATGATCAATGAAGAAGATTAAAACAGAAATGAGATCATATTCACTAACAGGTCGACTTGCCATGAAAGTGTATGGACAACGGGCTTAATGTGATTGCGCTAGAACAAACAGGGTGAACTTGCCGCGAGAACCTTGACACCAAGCTACAGTAGCATGACTGGGACCGATTTGCATAAGAAGGAGACCTCCGAAGACTTGTAGTCCAGTGTCGTCATGGTACTCGTTTTGTTCTTACCAAGAATCCCGGTTTTTCCCAACTTTGCGAACGAAGAAGCTGCCTCGTGCTTGCCGACTTTTTCCTGTTTTACTTGCGGACAAGCAAAGATTCAAGCTTAGGGGAGTTTGATAACACGAAATCGTATATATATTTTGATGCATAATTCAACTGAAGTTTAACTGTTTTCGATCCGATTTTGGGTTATTTCTGTGTTATTTGTCTGATGTTTTGCAGGTATTTGATGATCACGTCTAAACAAGGCAATATGAAGAATAGAAGCAATCTCAGATGAAATATGGACGAAAACCGGATGAAAACAACATGAAAAACGCAGACTGCTGATTTTGCTGTTGTGACGACCGTCACAGCTCCATGACGACCGTCATACGGGTGACGACCGTCACACATTGTGACGACCGTCATGCAGGCAAAAACGCCTCACTTCAAATGCACGTGAAAGAAGCAGTTCCAAGTCCCAAATAGTGGACCACTACTCCCTAATAATTCTGCCTCAAAGTCCACCTTCTTCAAGTTATAACCGTTAGAATTCCATTTCTATAAAAGGGGAAGAAGGGGGACTTAGAAAGGGAGCCGCATTCAGACAACGAAGTGCTGCCAATTTATCTTCAGAGCAACCTTTCCAGTTTTTAATATTCTTATTTGTTTCTCTTTTCTTTTTTTGCATTCCTTCCATTCCTTCTGTAATTCTTATTTCCGTTGTACGATCAATTGGCACAAAGACCAGAATCCTGCCAACATTTGTGGAGGATCTGCCCAAAGGTCAATTGGAATATTTACAGGTTTCTCATTTCAATCGTAATTCCAGTTTTTATTATGATGCATGCTATTAATTATTGTTTTTATTTATGTTTTACCTTTCCCAAATCCATGTCTAGCTAAATCAAAGTAATCGATATGTAATAATAATTCGAAAGGGGTTTGATAATAACCGGTCGAAAATTGTCTTTTCAAAAGTCGTTTATGGTCTGAGTGTTTAAAATTAATTTACTAAATAAACTTCGTCGCGAAAGCGAGAACTTATTTAAAAGTAGTTTTGCCACGAAAGTGGGAAATTAATTAAGGTACGAACCAACAAGCGAAAGCTGCGGCAAGACCAGATAGTAAACACTAGTCATTCATTTTAATAACAGCGAAAGCACTTTAAAATGAATTAGAATTTAGAGATTTCCAAAAAATAATTTTAACCCCGAATGGGACACGAAAGCGTACGTTTGACCCTTAGAATTATGATTAGCGTCAATAACCATCGTGAGGCGAGAATCTTCAGATCACCATTTTCTGCTTAAATAAACTCTGAAAAATATTTCGTGTACCGGTAACTTGTCAAATCCCCGAAGAACATAATTACTGCATATCGATTCAATTAATTATACTTTAATTAACATTCTTAGTTCCCTTTAGTGACAATCTTATTCCCTCAAACATTATCTACCTAGCTAAACATAGTAACTCCCGAGAACACTAGTTTGATTACGAGTCCCTGTGGGATCGATATCTATTATTACTACGCGATAGACTGTGCACTTGCAGTTAGGTTGTATTAGACATAGAAAGTCGCGATCAAGTTTTAACATTTTTTTAATGTAAAAACTCCTTTTGACATCTTCTTTTTAAGACATATCCTTTTGTGATATAACCACATACTCTTCAGAAGACTTCCTGTAGCTAAGAAAGGCACTTTGAGGGAGATAATATCGTTGTCATTCAACCTTCACTAGATGTTGGACCTCTTTACTAAGGCATTTACTTCAGCATTAAATTCTGATTTGATCATTTGATTTTCTTTAGGTTGTTCATCCTCAGTCTTAAACATGTCTGCCACATCTTGGACAACATCTTACTAATCAACTTCAATGATATCTTTGCAACTTCTTTCATGGGGATCACCTGAGTACTTCTTAATTTGTTTTGCTTGACACTCAAGAAGGTATCTCACCTCTCTTATCATTCGTTTCCCAAGCTCAGTCACCATTTGATGAACATATTTTTATCGCGGTGAGAATCAGAGACCATAGCTATTGGTTAACTAGGCTTCACAAATCATAAGATATCACCACCGATATTTAATTTATCCAAGGGAAGGCAAAAAGAAACAATAACCCATAAATATGCAATCCAAAAACAAAGAAATAAATAGATTTAAGGTTCGGGGGTTGGTTATACTAAGGAAAGGTGTTAGCATCCTAAGTATCTATAATATCTTATAGGAACCTCTTGTTGTATTTATATTACAATTAAAGTTGTTTGCTATTTGGGATTGATTGGTGAGATGAGAAGAGAAGTGTTTTTTTATTATTTTTGTGTTTGGCAAGACACAAAGTCTTGTGCCTACATAAGAATGAAGGATCAAAACCTCGTAAATCGGGGTACAAATTAAAAAGGATTTGTTATGGTGGATTTTAATGAAGAAGATACAAGTTGTCATCTTAAGGAGAATACTCAACTTATGCACCACAAATATGTGGAAGATGGATCATTGCTTCACATTGAGAGAAGGGTTCCAACTTAGATATAGGTGAAAGTTGAATTCTGGATTGGGATGGAATGAAGGGTTCTAGTGAGTTTGAGCAACTCAAATGGTGCCATTGTGATGTGTTTGAATGAAAAATGTGAGGGTTTGGTGGCTGTGATGAGTTTTGGCAGTGGTGGTTTTGTGGAAATGTGAAGAACACTCAAAGATGTTTCAAGTGTTCTTGCTTGCTATACTGAGGTTTTTTTATGCTTCTTGTTGTGTGTTGAACTGATGAATGAAGTCTCTTTTTATAGTGGTTTATATTAGATAATGATCAATGGTTGTTATCATTGTTTGATGGATCTTGACCAACTTTTTAACTTCATGGACAAGTTTCCTTGATTTGAGTCACTTTTATGCAATGTCCAAAATATTGTCAAGATAGCACATTGGATCAAGGTCATCTTCTTTGTATGGAGATCAAATATATAGAAGTTTGGTATCAAAGTAAATATCCTACGTGATACTACAAGTTTCATGTTGATCATAACCTGAAAAGGTGCTTAAAAAATGCTCAAAATGTGTCTCCAATTCGTGCACTTGAAACTGGCTAAGACTTAGATAGATTCTGGTTCATTTGGAACTAGGTTGATCATGGCAAAGTCCCAACTTTGGATAATCACAACTTCCAAGTGGTGAGGTATTTTGGATCCATTCTTCCACCAAAATGAAGTTGAAATGTGGTCTTTAATTGCAACTATCAAGTATTAAAATAGGTGGCTTGAATTTTTCACAAGGAATCCTCAAAGTCATGCACTTGATCATGCTGAAAACTAGAAAAATTTCTAAGTGTTTTGGATTTTCAAATAACTTGAAACTCCAATTTGAACATTAACTTCCAATCCAAGAAAGCTTTTGGTTTGAAATTTTCACTAATTTATAGTATTAAATGTCATCTTTCAAAGTAGCTTTCAAGTATCTCCATTGGATGCTTGAGAAAGAAGTTACACTCTTGGAAAGTAGGCCTTTTGACCATGAGAATTTGTACTTAGAAAAAATTCCAAAACCCTAATATCTTCAATTCTTGATCTTTGAATGATTTCTTTGATTTAACTTGATCAAATTCAAATATCCTCCATATTTCCATGATCCTTTACATATGGAGTCCATGTTTGACTAGAAATCTCAAAAGTCAAACTTTGACTTTGATCAACAGTTGACTTTTCTCAATTGAACTAGAATTCTTCAATTATCAATGAATCAAGCTCCTTGAAACAATCTAAACATTTTAGTGGACTAAGATAATGTGCTTGATGCATTTGAACTATGTCTTGAAGTGTGAGATCATACCTTGGTCAAAAAGTCAAACCAGGGCTGATTTTGGTCAAAACCCTAATTTGGTGCATCAGATGACTTGGAGCTTGGTGAACTGAATTGATGTGATATTGCACTTGATTATGGATAAAGGAAGACTCTTGATCATGTTAAAGAGTCGAGGATCACATAAATCCTTGATTGGTCAACTTCTTGAGCTCTTTGGTGCCAAAACCCTAACTTGTAATTAAAGCAAAGCAAGGCACATATCTTTGTATTTTCAATGGTTAGTGTTGCGGTGGAAATAGGATCACAAACTATTAATGAGTTTGAATCACAATTCAATTCACAATCGCTCTTTGATTTATCCGAAGGAAGAGGTCAAAAGAGGGAAAACCTATTTTGCATCGTAAACACAATGCGGGGAAAGATCTAGGGTTCGGGGGTTGGTTAAGATTAGGGAAGGTATTAGCACCCTAAACTTCTGTAGTACTCTACAGGAACCTTTTGTTCAAATATTTACTATTTGCTTTATTTATTTGCTTAAGGTATATGTACAAAGGATTAAAAGTGAGAAAAGAGACCTAAGGGGTTAATTCTAAGTTTACTCGGCAAGACATCGCATCTTGTGCCTACGTATCCTTACGGGAGTGGAATCGGAGTAATCGTAGTTCCCCTCAAAAGGGAGGTTAGAGACTTCTTGACTGTGGTCAAGGTCTCAAGGGGAATAAACATGTCTTAAGGACACGCTTACTTGGAGTGTAGAAACTCCAAATCTTTACGTTGAATTGTTAAGTTGTAATTAGGGTTAAATTAGGGATTCCACGGCGGGAAACCCTAAAATGAGCGCGGCGGCTCTTTGACCTAATGCTAGGGGTAAAATTGTAATTTTGCCTGCGGCGAGGCATTTGTGAAAATTAGGGTTTGTGAGGTTGTAAGGGTTTGAAGTTGAGGACTATTGGCGCGGCGGCCAAACGGTTAGACCTAACCTTCGGATGTGAAATTAACTATAAAGATGTGATGAAATTAAATATACATACAACGGCAGAAAATAAAGTGCGGGAAGATAAATGCGACAATTGTCTCGCAAAATTACATCCCATAAGCAGTTACAATTATAATAGCTAAATATAAAACCGAAAATAAGTTTCAAATTGAACATAATAGCTGCAAGAAACAAAACAAACAAAAATGTCAGTATGTGGGGTTAGACGAAAACGAAATCAAAATTGAACGAGAAACAAGCCGTATGAATTTTAGAGGACTTTTATTGTCTTTTTAACCAAGGATTTAAATTTGTGAAAAGAGAGATTAATTTTAATTAAAAGAGTTTTGAGTTTTAAAAAAAATTTATTAATAAAAAAGTGAAAGTTTGGTTAATTATTCTAAAAAAGGAGTTTTAGTGATAATATTTTGAAAAAAAGATTTAATCATTAAAAAACAATTGGTTTAATTTAAAAAATCTTAATGTTAGTTAAAAACACGTTTTACTTTAAAGTTATAAAAAAGTTTTATTATTTGAAAAAAACATTTGATTATTTTATTTAAAAAGAGTTTTAATTAATTTGAAAAAGGTTTTTGGTTATAAAAAAGAAAGGGGCTTCTTGATTTTTTTTAAAAAGATAAACAAAATAAAATAACAAATGGAAAAACAATAAATAATAAAAAAAGGGTTGGGTCGGTCATCACTCTTCTTCTCTCTGCTCTCTGAGTTTGCGTGTGTTCCTCTCCTTCTTGTTTGCCTCTCACGGATGTTATCTTCTTCTTCTTTTGCATGGCCGCCGATTTGTCTTCTTCATCTCTTTTTCCTAAAAAACATGAAAAGCAACACAAAAATTGTAATTATATTTTTTGATCCTTACGGAATGATGATGGTCGATGATGCTTTGTCCTGAGGCTAGAGGATTTTTGACGGGGTTTGCTTGGATTTTACGAAAAAAGTTCCCTCTTTCTTGTTATGATTTTCGTCCCCTTTATACTTGATTTTTAAATCTTTTTTAATCTCAGATTTAATTTGAATATCTCAATCTTTTTCAATCTCGGATTTGATTTGAGTAGATTTTTATGATGATTTCAGATTTGATTCAATGATGGTGATGCTGATTTTCTTATGATGATATGATCTGATTGATTTAATTTAACTCTATCTGGAATTCATTGGGATTGAATTAGATTAAAAAAGTGTTGAGATTTAAATTTAAAAAGTTAGCAAAGAAGATAAGAGTTTCAAGTTAAATAAAAATTAGAGTTTTAAGTTTAAAAAAAAATGAGTTAGAATTTTAAAATAAAAAAATATTTGAATGTTGGTTTTAAAAAATGTTAGAATTATTTTAAAAACTGTTAGAATTTCATTTTAAAAGGAATTTAGAATTTAAAAAAAAAGAAAAAGAAAAGGGCGTTAGAATTTAATTTTGAAAAGAATTTAGAATTTTAATTTGAAAAATAAAGGTGTCAAAAAAAGATTTAGATTTAATTTTTAAAATAGTTAGAAAAAAAAGATTTAATTTTAAAAAGAAGTTAGAGAAAAAAAAGATTTAATTTTAAAAAGAAGTTAGAAAAAAGACTTAACTTTAAAAAAGTTAGAAAAAAAAGATTTAGTTTTAAAATAGTTAGAAAAAAATATTTAACTTTAAAAAGGTTAGAAAAAAAGATTTAGCTTTAAAAAAGTTAGAAAAAAAAGATTTAGCTTTAAAAGGTAGAAAAAAAAGGATTTAACTTTTAAAATAGTTAGAAAAAAGATTTGATTTTTTAAAAAAAATAGAAAAAAAGATTTAACTTTAAAAAAGTTAGAAATAGATTTAACTTTAAAAAAGGGTTAGAAAAAGGATTTATCTTTTAAAAAAAGTTAGAAAAAAGATTTAATTTTAAAAAGGTAATAGAATTTGATTAAAGAAATGTGTTAGAAATTAATTTAAAAAAGGTTATAAAAAATTTACTCTTGAAGAAAAGAAGAAAAAAAGAAGTTAAATTTTAATCTAAATCCTAAAAGTTAGTAAGAAGAGTTTAAAATGATTTAAATAAATAAACTAAATAGAAAAAAAAGTTAATAAAAAACATTAGTAAAGTTATAAAAAAAATTTAATTAAATTATTATTAGTTAAAAAAACAAGATTTAAAAAAAAAAGTTAATTTATTAAGTTAATTTAAAATAAAATAAAAATAAAAGGGTAAAATTTGGGGTATTACAGTTGCCCCTATTTAAATAACTACACCGGATGATTTGAGTGACGGAGACTCGAGGAATCATGGTGGAGGGATTTAAATATAGATAACCGAAAATTTTGCCCTTATATGCGACGATATGCAATGCTATGGACAAAGCGGGAACGGCTTAATGCAGATGATGCCATGAATATGATATGATGCGTATGCTGGAATGATGGATGCGAAAATGCTGACGAATACGACGACACAGGGACAAATGCTACGAGAAGAACACACCGGGGAAAACGACGCGCTGGGACACAGTACAATACTGGGGAATTCTAAAAATGATGGTCAACTGGTGCGAACACGACCAATTGTCTTTTTTAGAAAAGGAACGAGATTCTCAAATGGAGATGGTACCTATGAGACGGCCTCCACTGGGGAATCTAAAAATAAATCTGGATCACGTACGATTGCAAGATCGATTACAGAATGCTGGAGCATTGAGCAAAGAATAACATCCAAGCTTCTGTAAACTATCCCTCGTGACAGGATCAAACGGACTTTTCGGAACTCCGTAGCAAATATACAGGGTAAAGATCGGCTGTATGCCAAAATAAATGGACTTTAATAGGAAATGCCCTGATAAGCTTCTCGAGGGAGAATTGTCACTTATCGTTGGAAGGGACTTATGTGCCAAAATGGATAAGCACTCAAATAAAGAGGCTGCTGCTTATCTGATAAATAAATCTTCTCGCATTTAAGGTCGGCGCCTGGAATACGATTCTGATTCTTCTCTTACTGAAGGATAAATAAACTTCTTCATGCTTCAAGATCGTGCTCTCCTGAACATGAAAAGGGTAAACTGAACTTCCTCATACTTCAGAATCGTGCTCTCCTGAATATGAAAAGGGCTAACTGAACTTCCTCATACTTCAGAATCGTGCTCTCCTGAATATGATTTGGCTCTTTCGGGCAAATGAAATTCTTCATACTTCAGAATCGTGCTCTCCTGAATATGAAAAGGGCTAACTGAACTTCCTCATACTTCAGAATCGTGCTCTCCTGAATATGATTCGGCTCCTTCTTTTACTAAAGGGTAAATGAACTTCTTCATAATTCAGAATCGTGCTCTCCTGAATATGATTCCGCTCAAACCTCCCCGTATTTCAAGATCGTGCTCTCCTGAATACGATTTGGTTTCTTCTTTTACTAAAGGATAAATGAACTTCTTCATAATTCAGAATCGTGCTCTCCTGAATATGATTCCGCTCAAACCTCCCCATATTTCAAGATCGTGCTCTCCTGAATACGATTTGGTTTCTTCTTTTACTAAAGGGTAAATGAACTTCTTCATAATTCAGAATCGTGTTCTCCTGAATATGATTCCGCTCAAACCTCCCCGTACTTCAAGATCGTGCTCTCCTGAATACGATTCGGTTCAAAACCCCCCATACTTCAAGACGACAGGTAAATGGAAGCCCAACTGCTCCATGGAGATGGCCATTTGCTGCGAGTCATAACGAAGATAGGATCGGCTTCTTTGGTGAGAAATGTTGTATATCGATGCTGTAAGATGTAGGATTGTAATAATAAATTATCCAGGCATGAACTGGCATGTATCTGTAAAGGATTGTAGTTGATTTTCTTGAAAGATAGTGCGAAATAAATGCACATCCGGGTACAGTGATAAACTTCTCGGGCGAGAACATGTCGCGTATCTGCCAAGGTATGGTGAAAATTTTTAGATGGTGCAAAATAAATGCACGTCCGGTTGGGCTTGACTACCGACATGACTGAGATTCAATCTAGGATCGAGCTAGAAAGAAGACTGGTAATCAAGACTCCATCGAGGGAATGATCTCGAAGGGTAAATATCTTATCCTGGCGAGGAAAGATATCTGAAGTAACCGTCATCCACGAGGGTCGAGCTCCGTAGGGAAACTTGGAAACACATATGTATTTTATGCTTAGGGCTGACAATCTATTTGGAGAGAATGGACAAACCCCAGTTACTCGGCGGTAACGACCAATGATAGAGACACAATGAACCTGCGCATGCTAACGCGTATGTTAATGAATACGTGAATATGAATGTATGTTAATGTCTATGCAGTTAATCATGCGGGATGTTATGAAATGAGTATGTAATGAGTATGTAATGAATATGTAATGAATATGTAATGAAATAGGCATGTGATGCTTATGCCCTTGCGTATGCTGACGAAACAGACTAGAGACGGGACGAGAGATGAAATAAACATCTCGACGAAAATACCCTGCGTTCTCTGCAACCAATACGTCAATCATGGGTAAGAAAGATCAATGGTAGAACCAAATCTGGTTTTAAAGTTCTGAATTCTCTGGGGAGGAGGTAGTCTGCTTGGGTGCACAGTATCACGTCTTCACATGGGGAGAAGAAAACCTGAGGGACACTTTCGAGTTACCCAAGAAAAGGTTGTCAGCTTATAGTCTCTCTGGGGACTGTGATGAGGCAATAGTTCAGGAGCCTGTTGCAACACTGAGGCTTACTGGGGTATGAAGGCCGCTGTGAGTAAAATCCATCGGGTGCATGAAGAAAAAAATTGTGAAACCACATAGTTTTGATCTTGAAGGACCTTATAGTAGTCGCCATTTGTTTCCTTTTTTTAGAAAACACGGTGCCCCAGGATACTTGCGTTGTGAGGTATGGTCATCTCAAGAGGATTTTATAGAGAACACGGAGTCTGGTTGCCCCACTGTTTTCAAACTCTTTGAGAGGTTTGTCAGGTCTCGACGTAACTGGCACAAATTAATCGTGTCACGATGAAGTCTTTGAGAAATAGCTCTTAAGAACGTCAGCCTCGCGTTGGTAAGCGAATCGGGAAACTGCTTGCCCCTGTTTAGCAGGATCTTCAAGTTCCAAGGGTTATGTCCATATATAAATCTCTAAGATATCAAGCAAAGTCATCATGCCTGAAATGCCTATCCTGAGCTTGTCAATGTACACATATATTTGTCTTGAATTTTTGTTTTGAAAAAGATATCGCAATAACTTGTGACCGAAATCACTAGTCGGGATATAAGTTTTAATTATAATGCCAACATGAATTTTTTTTTAGCACAGCTCGTAGGAGTCAGGAAACGTGATCTTGTCGAGTATGCTTTCAACCGAAGTCCTACTTCAATTAGGTCTTTTAAAGGTTGTATCGTGGCTCGGTTCACGGTTTAAGAAACAAAAGGATAAAGGCTCAGAGTTATATTTGTACCCACCCCTTCTTCGTGATGTTCTCCAATCCTAATTCAGTTAATCGGATACGAACGCTCATATCTCAAGCGGATTTGCTATGGTCGAGAACTTATCAAGGCTTTGGCCATGGCAGTCACTCACCTATTTCTAATGGCAATTCGATCACACGACTTTGTTCTTTATAGGGATTCTAAAAAAACTACTGGTTTGTTGCTCTTATTCCCTAACTTTTGCCTGGACAGCGTCTATTGATTTGACTTTGGAGTCCAGCGGGATGTCCCAGTTTTGCCTAAGTCTCCTTCATAGGTTTTGACTTAGCGGACTCTTATTTTTTTGAATATTCTTTTATGCACAAGTCGTGTAAATCTTTTGAAAGGCTCGTGACTGCCCCACTCCTTAGGTAACCGAGGGATAGTCATTGTATTGGACTTCTTAAGATGTTAAGGATAAATTCTCGAAGGTTTGCTCTTCCTTTTGAGGACCTAAGCGCTCGATCGGCTTAACTGAGACCTACCCTGCCCCAGGTAAGGATGAAGGTTCTTAAAGGAAAGAAAAACTCCTACTTCAAGGCTCAAAGAGGTTAACGAGGGATTATCATCCTTATATCTCCAGTGTATGGGATTTGAAACAATGCCTTACATCATCAGCGGGTTTCAATCGAAAGCATACGACAAGAAATCTGCCGTTTTGGGTTCGTCATCTTCCTCCCAATTCTCCATCTGAACAAGAGATCGGGTAAAGTTGGCATTATAATTTATGAAAAATATATTTTGAATGAGTGAAACGAATGGACTTATTCAAGACAAACATATGCGTTGCATTAATCAAAGATAAACAAGTTCGCACACGCTAAATATGCTTAATCAAAGAGAAATACATATAAATAAACAAATGGACTGTCGGAAAAATCCTTTTAAATGTTTAAGAAATCTTGCATTCAAGAGTAACAGTTTCCTTTGGCGGAGCCTCAATGGAAAGGGACGTCGGGTTTACGATCACTGTGAGTCGTCATGGCTTGCCCCAGTTACGCTGGTCACATCTTCAACAGTTTTCAGTCGTTGCTTCAAAATAAATTTCCCAGATTCTTTGTTGATCCCGGTCATATCATCTTGAGGGTTACTGAGATGAAGCGAGCTAGGCCTTTGAATAATTACTGGATTCGGCTGATTTGCTGAGGGGACAACATACTTTGCAGAATTTAAGCTTGACAAGCGGGGAACCCCGAGAGGAGTATCGATCTTTGGCTGAGCATCGCTAAAAGACAACTTCTTTGTTTCTAGCAAATTTCTGACAAAGTTCTTAAGAGCGTAGCAATTCTCTAGATCATGGTCGGGCGCACCCTCATGAAATAAACAATGAGCGGCAGCGTTGTAACCTGCAGGTAACGGATTAGGCGGAGGACCCAAAGCACGGGTGGTAATCAGACCTTGTTGTACCAAATGGGGGTATAACTTAGTGAAAGTTATCAGAATTGGAGGACAAGGCTTATACTGCCTCTTACGGGGATAAGGAACCTGATTCTGTGATTGTTGGTGAACAGGAGCGTTGGGCGCTCGTTGACTGTTGACAGGAACTTGCATGGGCGGATAACCGGAAGGTTGTTGATAAACCAGTGCTTGATATACCGGAGCTGACGGCACAGGCTGGTATGTAGGAAACTGCTGATTGAAAGGAGGTGCAACAGTAGCTACATAAGGTTGTTGGACATATGGAAACGGATAACCTTGAACAATACTCTGCTGATGTTGCCAAGGTTGAGGAGTAGCCATTTTGCGGTTCCTCGAACGTGCAGGTCCTTTATCATGGTCGGAATTAGGAGTTTTGCACTTTGGTGGGGTAGCTCGTCGAACTGGTTGAGCACTAGGAGGCACCAAACTGGATTGAAGACCGTGAGGAGGTACATTCTCGACAGTAATAGCTTGTTGAGGTTCCATAACGGTATTAGTAGTCTCAGAAACAACAATAGACTGAGCATCCACCTTCACACTAAAAGCTCGTAGCATCTCCAAAATCTGCCCTACACTCCCTCGAAGATCTTCGAGTTCATGGCTGACACGGTTGATCTCTTGGTTTTGATCTTCCATCCTTTTGAAGGGTCGTATTGATGCAGAGAACTTAGGGTGACAAAACTGGAAGGTGAGAAAACCGCGTATGAGAAACCGGGAGACACATGCAATGCAAAAGTATGATACTAAAATGTGAATGCAAATTAAGATTTCATGGAATTCAAATATTTACGAATATTGCGGAATACCCAGGAAACTTTTGTTAATTTATTGAAGACAAATTACAAATAATATTCTTGCAACCAAAATAGCTAAATAAAAGCCTAGAAAATCCTAGAGAAGCATCTTCCACAACTTCAGTGAGCAGACGGAGATCCGGAAGAAAATAAATATTCGTAGAGCCTTCTCTTCTTGTAGGATTGTATCTCATCATTCTTCGACTGAATCTGCTTTTGAAGTTCTTCGTACTTGCTGACCATCACATGGTATTTGTTCTTCCATGATTCTGCTTCGCATTGTGATTTCTTCAAAGTGATCTTCAAAGTCTCAGCTTCAGTCATGAAATACTGGACAGGTTCTTCTCTTTGAGGTAAAGGATCTTGGCGAGAGTAGGGCATCTTCAACTCAATAGCTCTTCCTCGGACCCATTGAAGGTATGGTTCCATGGATACACAATTAAGCCTTCCCAAACTTTCTTTGCCTTTCCTATGCAGATGATTCCAAGAAGATAGAATCTGATCTTGAAGCTTTTTGTCGTCTTCGAAAAAGATCTTCTCCACCTGAATACCTTTAGGCGGTTCCTTCAAGGGGTATCCCAACTGTCGGCGAGCTAAGACTGGATTGTAGCTAATTCCTCCATTGAAACTGAGCAAAGGCACATTGTTGAAGTTTCCGCAACTATCAATGATCGATATCCCATCGTACATGCGATTATACCAATCAATATCAGAGTGAGTTAAAGCCATGACTTTTTGCGACCAACGTTCCTGGTTAGGTTTCCAGAACGGACCGGACTTGGGTAAGTGAGAAATAAACCACTTGTATAGTAATGGCACACAACATGTAATCATTCCTCCACCATGAAAGTTTCGGAGATGTACTGAATGATAAGTATTACCCAATAGTGTTGGAACTGGATTTCTTCTCATGAAGGTCTTGATTGCATTAAGGTCCACAAACCCTTCAAAACTAGGAAAAAGCAGCAACCCATAAATAAGCAAAGAAAATATTGTCTCAAAGGCAAACATGTCCTTACGATCAACATAAAATTGGGCTTTCTTAATTAGGAAGTCCCTGAGAAAGCCGGAGGTCCCCCCTTTGGTGATCATATTGTTTTTGACATCGGATATCTTTAGACAAATGGCTTTAGCAATATCTCGTTCTTTAGGGTCTTCCTCCAAGAAAGGGAATGGAGACTTATCCAAGATAGGTAATCCCACCAACTGAGAGTACTCTTCTAAGGTAGGTAAAAGCTGATAATCTGGAAAGGTGAAGCAGTGATAATCTGGATCATAAAACTGTAGCAAAGTCACAAGAAGTCCTTCGTTTACTTGAATCTTCAACAAAGACAATAGCCTTCCATATCTGTTTTGGAACTTTTCTTGATCTTGAACCAAATCTCTTAGCTTCTCTAGGACTTCCAAATTAAAACCCTTAAAAGTAAATTTCAAAGTATGCCTTCTATGGTGATCCATGGTATCCTGCAATGTTCATAAATAGAGTTTGAATTCCATGAAATCTTAATGCGATATGATGTTTTATGGATGCAATGCATGAAAACACATAAAGTCCTAGGTTAAAAGAACGTGAGCGGAGTTAGGGTCTACCCATCCCCAAAAGGAGTGTACTATAGGTTAGTTGTACCTGCAGAACAAGGTTCTAAAAAGTGCCCAAAGTCATCAGCCCATCTTTCGGATATTATCAACCTTCCGACTGACTCGGGGGTTAATAATATTCTCAAGAGAACCTCTTTTGAGTGTAGTATCACGTAGCAACCATTGTAGGACCACTCCCACATAGTTCCCGCACTACGTCCTAAATAAGGCCGAGGTGGTGTTAAGGTACTACGGTTCCCAATATCACAGACTCCAATCGACCATGGAAAAAGTTTTCACGATTACTCGTTCAACCGAACCATTTTCGAAAAGGTCTCAACTGAGCGGTGATTCTCGAATCAGCTTGGTCGGGATTCAACTCCCTATAAGCCTCATCGAATATATCCCCATCCTATAATAATGTCACTAGTCCGGGCGTAGGACTTATCTCACAACACAAGGAACAATCCCAAAATCAGAGTACAATAGATACATGCAAATGAATAGCAAAGCAAATAGTAATAAATATGAACAAATTAGGGATAACCCTCAAAAGTTTTAGCGTCCCCAGTGAAGTCGCCATTTTCTGTTGCGGTGGAAATAGGATCACAAACTATTAATGAGTTTGAATCACAATTCAATTCACAACCGCTCTTTGATTTATCCGAAGGAAGAGGTCAAAAGAGGGAAAACCTATTTTGCATCGTAAACACAATGCGGGGAAAGATCTAGGGTTCGGGGGTTGGTTAAGATTAGGGAAGGTATTAGCACCCTAAACTTCTGTAGTACTCTACAGGAACCTTTTGTTCAAATATTTACTATTTGCTTTATTTATTTGCTTAAGGTATATGTACAAAGGATTAAAAGTGAGAAAAGAGACCTAAGGGGTTAATTCTAAGTTTACTCGGCAAGACATCGCATCTTGTGCCTACGTATCCTTACGGGAGTGGAATCAGAGTAATCGTAGTTCCCCTCAAAAGGGAGGTTAGAGACTTCTTGACTGTGGTCAAGGTCTCAAGGGGAATAAACATGTCTTAAGGACACGCTTACTTGGAGTGTAGAAACTCCAAATCTCTACGTTGAATTGTTAAGTTGTAATTAGGGTTAAATTAGGGATTCCACGGCGGGAAACCCTAAAATGAGCGCGGCGACTCTTTGACCTAATGCTAGGGGTAAAATTGTAATTTTGCCTGCGGCGAGGCATTTGTGAAAATTAGGGTTTGTGAGGTTGTAAGGGTTTGAAGTTGAGGACTATTGGCGCGGCGGCCAAACGGTTAGACCTAACCTTCGGATGTGAAATTAACTATAAAGATGTGATGAAATTAAATATACATACAACGGCAGAAAATAAAGTGCGGAAAGATAAATGCGACAATTGTCTCGCAAAATTACATCCCATAAGCAGTTACAATTATAATAGCTAAATATAAAACCGAAAATAAGTTTCAAATTGAACATAATAGCTGCAAGAAACAAAACAAACAAAAATGTCAGTATGTGGGGTTAGACGAAAACGAAATCAAAATTGAACGAGAAACAAGCCGTATGAATTTTGGAGGACTTTTATGGTCTTTTTAACCAAGGATTTAAATTTGTGAAAAGAGAGATTAATTTTAATTAAAAGAGTTTTGAGTTTTAAAAAACATTTATTAATAAAAAAGTGAAAGTTTGGTTAATTATTCTAAAAAAGGAGTTTTAGTGATAATATTTTGAAAAAAAGATTTAATCATTAAAAAATAATTGGTTTAATTTAAAAAATCTTAATGTTAGTTAAAAACACGTTTTACTTTAAAGTTATAAAAAAGTTTTATTATTTGAAAAAAACATTTGATTATTTTATTTAAAAAGAGTTTTAATTAATTTGAAAAAGGTTTTTGGTTATAAAAAAGAAAGGGGCTTCTTGATTTTTTTTAAAAAGATAAACAAAATAAAATAACAAATGAAAAAACAATAAATAATAAAAAAAAGGTTGGGCCGGTCATCACTCTTCTTCTCTCTGCTCTCTGAGTTTGCGTGTGTTCCTCTCCTTCTTGTTTGCCTCTCACAGATGTTATCTTCTTCTTCTTTTGCATGACCGCCGATTTGTCTTCTTCATCTCTTTTTCCTAAAAAACATGAAAAGCAACACAAAAATTGTAATTATATTTTTTGATCCTTACGGAATGATGATGGTCGATGATGCTTTGTCCTGAGGCTAGAGGATTTTGACGGGGTTTGCTTGGATTTTACGAAAAAAGTTCCCTCTTTCTTGTTATGATTTTCGTCCCCTTTATACTTGATTTTTAAATCTTTTTTAATCTCAGATTTAATTTGAATATCTCAATCTTTTTCAATCTCGGATTTGATTTGAGTAGATTTTTATGATGATTTCAGATTTGATTCAATGATGGTGATGCTGATTTTCTTATGATGATATGATCTGATTGATTTGATTTAACTCTATCTGGAATTCATTGGGATTGAATTAGATTAAAAAAGTGTTGAGATTTAAATTTAAAAAGTTAGCAAAGAAGATAAGAGTTTCAAGTTAAATAAAAATTAGAGTTTTAAGTTTAAAAAAAAATGAGTTAGAATTTTAAAATAAAAAAATATTTGAATGTTGGTTTTAAAAAATGTTAGAATTATTTTAAAAACTGTTAGAATTTCATTTTAAAAGGAATTTAGAATTTAAAAAAAAAGAAAAAGAAAAGGGCGTTAGAATTTAATTTTAAAAAGAATTTAGAATTTTAATTTGAAAAATAAAGGTGTCAAAAAAAGATTTAGATTTAATTTTTAAAATAGTTAGAAAAAAAAGATTTAATTTTAAAAAGAAGTTAGAGAAAAAAAGATTTAATTTTAAAAAGAAGTTAGAAAAAAGACTTAACTTTAAAAAAGTTAGAAAAAAAAGATTTAGTTTTAAAAAAGTTAGAAAAAAATATTTAACTTTAAAAAGGTTAGAAAAAAAGATTTAGCTTTAAAAAAGTTAGAAAAAAAAGATTTAGCTTTAAAAGGTAGAAAAAAAAGGATTTAACTTTTAAAATAGTTAGAAAAAAGATTTGATTTTTTTAAAAAAATAGAAAAAAAGATTTAACTTTAAAAAAGTTAGAAATAGATTTAACTTTAAAAAAGGGTTAGAAAAAGGATTTATCTTTTAAAAAAAGTTAAAAAAAAGATTTAATTTTAAAAAGGTAATAGAATTTGATTAAAAAAATGTGTTAGAAATTAATTTAAAAAAGGTTATAAAAAATTTACTCTTGAAGAAAAGAAGAAAAAAAAAAGTTAAATTTTAATCTAAATCCTAAAAGTTAGTAAGAAGAGTTTAAAATGATTTAAATAAATAAACTAAATAGAAAAAAAAGTTAATAAAAAACATTAGTAAAGTTATAAAAAAAATTTAATTAAATTATTATTAGTTAAAAAAACAAGATTTAAAAAAAAAAGTTAATTTATTAAGTTAATTTAAAATAAAATAAAAATAAAAGGGTAAAATTTGGGGTATTACAGTTAGTAAATGTATAAAAGACACACACATGAGATGCTTGATGTCATGAAAAATGATGAAAATAAGGTAAAATCTTAGGGTATGATAACTGCATTGGCATGCTTATCCTCACATCATCATTATTTCTTAAGTTGATCCTTTCCACATCCTTACTATAAGAATCACATAGTCTTTTAGATTTTTCAACATGTTTCTTGTCACATTCAATTATTGATTTCTCTTCATACTTATTTATGAGAAAAAAACTTCATTATTCAAAAGAGACATATCATCCATAAATTGTGTGTTATTAGTAACACAATCCAGAAGAATATTTTCATTGTTACATATCGCTTCATTAAATAGAGTCTTCACATCTTCTACGACATGATAACTATCATCAGTTATGTCATTATCATCCCCAACATCTTCATGGACACGACCATCAACTTCCTTATGCACTTGAGATTCTGACAACATGTTGTACAGGGTATCTGACACATTATTATCTCCATCAGGATTTCTCACACCTAATTTATGTGAATCTTTAACTTGAAGAATTTTCACAGTCCCAATCATAATTCCCCCAACATCTAGATCAGACTTGTCTAATACAAACTCTAGTGCACCCGCTTACAATTCATCAATAACCATAACATGTTGTTAATTAGTCATAATTTCAAATATATGAAAAAAAAACTATTATCACGGTTCTCCCTTTTTCCAGTAGGTTGTTCAAAGTTAGAAGGAGCTATATCCTGACCATCAACCTTTCCTTTGATGACACAATCCTCATGAGTTACTTCATACTTCTGAAACAAATGTTGGACCATCTGTTTTGACATCTTGGTAGACCTTTCTTTAAGCATAATAGTTTTATCAATCATGAGGTCTTGCAAACTTTTGATCTCTTCCTCCTTCTGCATAAGGACTTCTTTACCTTTTACACAATTTTTGACGAAGTTTTCATTACACCTTTGATCACCCTGTTCGTTCACATTGGTATATGGCCCTCATATCCATAAAACCTCTTCTGGTCCTATAATAACCAATTTCCCCGAGCCTTTGATTCTTTCCTTTACATGGTTCCCATGAGATGTCTTATCTCTAGCCATGTGTCTGGTACCTTCACTATTAAAATACCAACTTTTACTTGAGGAACATATGTGTTATATGGATCTTGTTAAAGTAGTATTGGGATTCCACTGATTCTTAAAATGAACTTCCTTGTGTCCTATGATGTCTACCTTCAACCATTCGAAGTAATAAGGCATTGTATGTCCAAATTTTCCATAGTAGTGACATATCAGAGGTCGTGTCTTGTTTCTTTTGTGACGAGGTGACACATGTTATGCACAATGCTGGGACATGTAGTCCAACTTCAGAACCTTAAAATTCTTCTTAGGAGGAACATCAAACTTTATAGATTTCATATTACCATTTACGGTATCATTTATAACCTCTGAAATTTTGCTTACGCAATGAGCGGATTCAGGATTATTTTCACCTTTGGATTTTAACACTCTAACCTCTTCTACTAGACCGGTGATAGTAGAAGATAGATTTACCTTTTCGAGGAGAAGATCATTCATAGTTCTCTTTTGTTTTTCCATTTTTATGCACATTTCCTCTTGTTCTTGATGAAGGTCACTTCTGATTTTCTTTAGTCTCTCAATTTTCAGGCATACTTCTTCCATATTGGGATGTAACATTATGAAGGCTGTCTCAACCTTTTCTTTAGTCTGGTCTTCAATATTGGATACACTTGAATATTCACATCTTCCAGAATAAGAAATCACATTGTTGGTAGTTTCTCCCTCACCTTCATTATCAGAATTAGACCAAGTGATAGTTAATCTTTTTTTCTGTTTTCTTAGAAAGTTAGTGCATTCTGGTCTAATGTGTCCATAGTCTCCATATTCAAATAATTGAGTACCCTTCCCACTGTTGGGATCTTCTTCATTCTTATCTTTGTCTTGAGGAATGATGTTGTACCTCTTATCTGGGAATCAGGATTAGTTATACTAAGGGAAGGTATTAGCACCCTAAGTATCTATAGTATCCAATAGGAACCTCTTGTATATATTTATGTTTACTGTTTGATTAAATCATCTACTATGTATTGGGGATTTGTTGACTGTTTTGAGTGAGTGATAGGAGATATTTTTGTTGTTTTTGTAGTGTAAGTTAAATGGTTAAAGATAAAGGTATAGGAACCTAATGGCTTTATTTATTATTGTGCTCGCTAAGATTTTGCAATCTTATGCCTACGTATTCTCAAAAGGAAATTGAGAAATTAGAGCGTTCGTAGTTCCACCTACTAATGGGTGGAATTGAGTTTACTGGTTTTAGAGAAAAGATAAATTATCATCTTAAGGGAGATATCTCACCTATTCACCACAAACATTTGAGAAAGAAGATACTAAGGGAAGAAGCTTTAAACTTGGATGTAGAAAATCCAGAGTAATGCAACATCTTCCTTTAAAAGAATCTTTGCATATTAAGATAAGGACCTTGACTTAGATATAGAATCAACAATTATGTCACTTACATCACTTAAATGCAAGAAGGGTTTTTGTACCATAATAAGAGAAGGACTCCAACTTGGATTTTGAATCAACAAGTGTACCACTTACATCACTTAAATGGAAAAAGCTTGAAAAGTTTGATTTAATGTTGTGGGGAATAGAAGAGACATCTCTTATATAGAGATGATTCATGTCTCATCTCTGAGGGGAAAATTTTGAGTTTGAAGCCAAAGGTTGGCTAGGGTTTGACTTGAAGTTGGGGTTTGAAGCCATAACGAGCTATGGTTTGAGCATTGAATGAAGTTGAAAATTTTCAAGGGGAATTGTAATGTTCTATTGAAGTTGAGAACTTTAAAAGGGGATCCCTAGGGTTTGAACTAGGTTGTAGTTTGAAGGGGATCCTAAAGTTTGAACTAAGTCTAAACTAAAGATGAGTACTGAAATGTAACAATTGTATGAATGCAAGTATTATAAACATAAATGTCAAGAGAAACTTAACAAGACAAAATTTATTAAGCTTTTAAGTAAATATAGTCATCAAGGATGACATGAACATAGTATGATCAAGCATGATATTTCAACATGTGAATGTTTATCAGACTAGTGAATATGTTCATCATGGTGATAATTTATCAAGGAAATACTTGAATATGTAAGCAAAGATTTAACCAATCGAAACTATCACAAAGAAGTTCAAGTAAGCATATATTCAATATGAATCGAGGATCAAATGAATATATTAAAAAGGGTAAATAAAACCCTAATGGAAGTTTATGAATATATGAACAAGATATTCAAACATGGTTGTATAAATGGCTTTTGGTGATCCAAACTCAAGTGGAACACCTAGTCAAGAGTAATCAAGAGAAACCTTAAAACGTTAACTAATTAAACACTTAATCAAAGTATTTTTCAAAAGAAATAATACTTTAACCAAGGTATACAAGTCAATATAATATGTTATTTATATAAACAAGAATTTAAACAAAGTGTATCATGACCATAAAGACGCATAGGTGTAATTAGGTTAAGAAAAGAATCAAAACAAATCAAGGAAATGTATGAAAAATACTTAAAAAGTACTAGTTTTCAACCTAATAAAAATGTCGAAAATAAATATTATTTTTGGGATTTTTTGGTGGATTCTTAAAATATGCAAGATAAATGAGAAGTGCGCAAAAAATTGGCTCAAAAAAGATTAATTTTCTGGGTGAAATGATTTGATGAAGTTGTGAGGAAAAATGAAGAAAAATAGTGTTAAAAAAACAGGAATGACCCCCATGGGTGTTAAACCTGCGCCCTTGGGGTGATGGGTTTAAAAGATAACCATCTGAGCCACGCGCTATAGGTTAATAAGGAATGGATGGTAAAAGTAATATAGAGAAATTGAAGATGAAAATAGTTTTAAAAAAATAAAAGCAAAAGGTCTGGGGCGATGGGGATTCGAATCTCAGACCTCATACACTATAATCCTTAAACGCACGCTCAAACCACTAGGGTGGTAATACATTCCTTTATTTATTTTCCTCAAAATAATAATATATTAAAAAAGATTTTTATTTTGAAAATGGGCACCATGGCCACCATCTTCTTCAGCGTCATCATTTTCATCATCTTCACATGTTATCTCTCAGGATACTCAATCAATTGGGACGATGTAGAAAAGGAAAGTTGATGGAAATTTGAGGAGGAATTGGATGACATTAACTAATTTCATTTATTTTGAATGTATCAAAAGAAAATAATCTGAAGATCGTATGAACCCTAACTAAACATTTTGATATGAAATCACATGTGTTGATGATACATAATAATTGATTGAGGGAAAACAACCACAACATCATGAAAAACATGTTTGTAACTCAAATGATCAGGAATGATGCAGAAATCATAGAGTTCATTTTAGAGCAACTTACCTTGCAAAATTGGAAATCGAATTCCTTTGATAGGAGTGTTCCAAATGCAGTTTCTTGATGCTAACAACTTCCTTGACCTCTAAGGAGTGTGTTACAATGCTTGAATATGTTTTAAAACTTCTGGAAATTCCTGGCCAAATCAATCTGCAACCTATAACGTATGTGAAGCAAATGGTATGTGACTTGATGATTCTGGTGCTGCATTTGGTGCTTGAGTGTTTAGATCACTTCTATATGAAGTATATGAAGTGTTTGGATGCTTGGTTTGGGTGGAAATTGTTTGGAAATGAAGTTTAAATTTCTCACTTCTTTGAAACTTTGAATTTTTGAAGGAGGATGATTTTTTGGAAAACAAGCTTCTTGTAATGTTTTAGTGTGTTTTGAACCATCAAAATTGAGCTCTATTTATAGGAGAAATACATCATATATTTTGAACAAAGTTTGGATGAGAGCAACCTATTATCCAATAGGTGATGTCATGCACCTATTTCTTGGATGTCAAGGCACACATGGGTTATTCCTCAAATGATTCAAGTTTTGATCGTTTGAGCTTAGTTACACCAGGTTACATCTCATCCCTTGGTGTTTTGATCAAGTCTTGACAGATTGGAGGTTTTTTTTTAACAATTTCATTATTCCACTTTAATGCTAGAGTACAAAACCTCACTTCAAGGTTTTGAAATGATTTTTTCACATGCCAAGAGGAAAATCTTAAAAAATTTGTTATGCTCTTACATGTTGTATGATGATTTTGATGTTGATCTTGTGAATATTTTAGGTTTGTAAGCATATCTAAATCGTGCATCACCATAATGTGTACCAAATCTGTCTTGTAGAACAGTTGCAATAAGGCGTGTCGTGAAATTTATATCTTCTTGCTCAAATTAGGTAAATGGAGGTTCTTGGACATTTTGGAAATCTGAGATGACATACTTCAACTTTGATGTTAAGATTTTTTTAGAATCAATGTGGATTATGGAGGAAAATGGCCTTAAAGTTGTCTCCAACATGAGACAGATTATGTCTGAAATTTCTCTAAGTGTTTAGGTTCAAAAGTATAAAAGCTCTAACTTCATGGCTCCCTATCTCTTAATCTATGCATTTTTTGAGATTTAACCTTCATGGACAAAGTTGTAGTATGTAAAAAACTCTTAAATTTGATCTTTGGATCAAAGAAAATGATTACTTGGATTGGAAGTTATGGCCTTGGAAGGTAGGGCAAAAATCGTTGAGTTTTATAACTTAGAAAAAATTCAATTTCTCCAATGTGGCCCTTTTTACAAGTAACCTCACTTTTATTGATTTCCCTTCATCAATCGTGATCCTAACCACATATTATAATTATTCTTGACTTAAGGAATCCATGTTTGATTAAGAAGGTCAAAAGTCAAACTTAACTTTGATTCGGGGTTGACTTTTGTATCAAATGAACTTGAAATTTGTGATCTTCAATGAAATCAAACCCCTGGCCTAATTGAACCCTATGATGGACTTCAAAGATTTTTTTGAGTGTCTTGAATCATACTTCAAGGTTTGAGATCATGTTTTGGTCAAAATTCAAAGGTGCAGTTGACTTTTCATCAAAAATCCTAGTTTATGGCCAGATAAATTTGAATCCTTGTATTACTTATGAATTAAGTTCTTTGGATCAATCCAATCATATGAATGGAATGATATAAGACATTTGAGGTCCTTGACACATATATTGAGGTTTTGGGTCATGCATTAGTCCAAAAGTCAACCCACAGACTAAATTAGGTCAAAACCCTAATTTTGGTGCACTGAGGATCTTGAGGCTTGATGAGCTTGTATGATGCTATCTTGCACTTGTCATTTTCATCACCATTTTTGTCCTTCAACTTGTAACATGGCACCCCACATTCCAGAAATTGATCGAAATTTTCATACTCTTTCTAGTATAATATGCAATCATTAGGGCATACATGTATTTTGATATACTTCAAACCCATTGGACACAATATTTTCTTGGCATTACAACAACGGTCAAGCAAATTTTTATCTTCTGGTATTATTTTTTTAGCAAATAAATCAATTCAGTGAAACTTTTATCTAACCACCCATTTTTTGCTTTTAGTTAAACAGTTTTAACACTACAGACAATCATGTAAAACTTGTGCACCCTTTATATAAAGGGGTGTCCCTATCACTATATAAAGTATCATAAATATGAGATTTATTAAAAGAAGATTCTCCAATATCACAGAACATATCTTCTAGTCGGTCATCCATATATTCATCTTCATCAACTTCGTGACTTTGAGACGCCCTATTTTGCTTTTTTTCTACCTCACCATGTCATGTCCATATTGTATAAATTTGACATATACCATTACAACATAGATGATGGAATATCTCATCCTTTGTATCTTTATTTATATTCCTGCAATTAACACAAGGACAATAAAAGATACCATTATTGTTGGGAAGATTTTGATCAGTGTATTCAAGGAATTCAAGAACTTCGTTCTGATATACTGGACCTAATCTATCAGCTTCCATCCAACTACGATCCATAATAAATTCTGAAATTTACATCAAAACAATATTGTGAATGGCATAACAAAATCTAAACCTAAAACATATCGAAAAACTAAAGCATATTCATAATAATAATAATAATAATACAACTCTTAATCTTAAGCATATGGATATCTATTATAGCAAAGTTATAATATTTTTGTTCACTTCTAAATCCAACAATAAAACATAAAGCATATGAACTTTGCACGAAACAGGCCACAAAATCAATCAAAAATGAAGATAGTGAAGATTATCAAGAATTTAAAAGACGATGAAGAGAATGAAGTTTGCACGAAACATACCTTACTTCGAAGAGGAAGAGACTAATAATGAAGATAGTGAAGATTATTAAGAATTGAGATTCAAATGAACAAAGATCGTGAAGATGGAGATTTTGCTATCGTTGCCATTGTTGTCTCTGATTCCCTGGTTTGTTAGTTCCTTCAGGGCATGTTATGAAGGAAATAATGAATTTGTTTTGTTTTAAATTCATCGGGAAATTCTTTAATCACGATTTTTATATCCAACCACATTAAAATATAGATCTTATTACAACGGTTGAATAGTAAAATTATGGTTAAATAATTTTCAATTATTTATATATTTATGAACTTAAGCATTTTGTGAGCTTTCAAATCCAAATTTTTATAGCATCTGAAATATAGAATTTAATGTTGATATTGAGCATCATTGTCAGGAATATTTGAATCAATACACTATTTATTAAGGATTTTTAAGAGAGAAAAGGGAAATTAGCATGTGTTATAACTTGTTATGTTAAGTGACAACAAATAAGCTCCAAAACTACCAAATTCACAATTAATGTCCAGTGCTGCTTGAATTGTTATATTATGAGGTAAATAGAATAATTACACACATTTCTCACAAGTCTTAACATTAAGAAAACACTAAGCAAAACCAATTAGTTGTAGTAGAAATTACTTCAATATCATACCAATTAGTATGCTCAAATGGAATATTAGCATTTGATTAAGAATATATGTTATGTGAAACAACATCTTAAGATGTTGTGCCCATTCTTACAACATATCTCATTGAAAGATATCATGTACTCACTTAGGATCCGGTTGAAAATCTGCTTCAAATATTCACACAAACTCACAATTCTCAACATATTCATGCACCTGCCTTGTAACCATTGTGATTTGTCCTTGTTACATACTTGACATTCATACCTTTCTGCATCCAGTTTTTACATTCGATTTCAACCAATAAACAGTCAAAAGAAATTGATGTGGAAACTATTTTGTTTAAATGTACTTTATGATATTAATTGATGAAAACACAATAAATATAAGATACAATTTAAAAAAAGGATGCTTAATGTAATCATGACAAAAGAAATATTTTTAAGGAGGAAATGAATTACAATTATTGTGCTAGTTGTCTCATATTAGTGCCATATAATTGAATTCATTAATGATGCATTAAACCAATGCAGTTCATTATTCTTCTCAAGTTTTATGGCAAAATTGACGTGTGAACCATTGCAGATGTAGAAGATCAATGGTTATCACTTTTCACCTTGTCCACGATATAATCTTTTGGTAAGGCAATGTTGCCTAATGATGCTTCCATACTCGTAAAGTGCATTATACAAAAAAAATCATATGAAATTCAAAAGATATCTACACAACTTTGTAAATTCATATGAAATCAATGTTGTTAGAGAAGAAGTTTCTAAAAAAAGAGTTCATGTATGAGTGAGTTGCAGCAAACAGTGAAATTAGGTTGAAATGAGACGAAGTCCCATGTCGGTTTATCGAAATATAGAATTAGTATTTATAAAATATAGTAAATATTTTGAATGCAAAATGAAGTACATGAGAGAGGGAGTGACGTGTCAGATTCTATGTTCCAAAATTTATGTTTGAAAATTTTAATTAATGAAATTCTAAAAATAGTTACTTGATTAAAATGATTAAAAATATTAACTTATTTTATAAAAAAAAAATAATCTAGTCATGATTAAAATAATTAAAAATATTAATTTATTCTGTAAAAAAATAAATAATCTAATCATCAATGCAAACTAATCAAAAATAATTTTTTTATCTTAATTATCAGTGTCACATATAGAAAAGTGGTGAAGAATCACAAAAATCTAAAGATAGTTAAAATTAAGAGACCAAAATCGCTGATTTTGTAAGAATGATTAATTATTTAAAACGCCTAAATTATAGGACCAAAAATACATTTAAGTCAAACTATTTTTAGTTAGAAAATGCAGAAAACTTTATCATGTTCCAATTGGATTCAATCTTTTGTCTTCAATAACTTTTTATCTTCCATGATACAAATTTATCATGTTCCATAAAATCGATGAAAATAATAAACTGTAAAAGCAAATGGTATAACAAATGAAAAAAGAGAGCATCTTATCATTCCTGTGAGTTTTGAGTAATTACCCCCACAAAAAAAAATGGATTGTTCTTGTTCAAACTTCAAATCTTATCTACTTACAGAGTCACCTTGCCACCAAAATATTTGTGTTGCTGCAATAATAAAAATAATAATAATAATAATATTCATTAAAACTTTTCTACAAACACATAAAATGCAAAAAAATATTGAAAAATAAAAAAGTTTATTGAATCTAACTTTAATGTAACCTCATTCTTCTGATCCTTCACATGCAGAAAACTTTATCATGTTTTAAATCAGATTATGATTATGACATGTGGCGAGTCAACAGAAACATAAAAAATTTGAATCAAACTCTCCTCATTCATGTTTCTCGTACACCAAAGCGCATAGAAAACAAAATTTTCTCTTGTTCCTCTCTCTTCGTAGATATGTCTCTCTCTTCTTCTCACATGATTTTTCAAATTTTAACAACACACAAAACTCCACATCTATCAAATTCGTATAAGAGTATATAATTTTCGCGTATGAATTGATATTTTCCAGAAGTTTACATCAGTATATAAATCTATAATTATATAATGATAATTTAATAGAATAGCTAGAATAATGCCTAAATTATAGCTGAGTGTTTGTTAAGTACTTAACAGAATTAAATGTTAATAATAACCAAATAACTCATTTAATTATTTGATGACCAATTTCTTTCATTGGTCCATTACGCCCCCTCAAGATGAAGGTTTCATCAATGACCTTTATCTTGGACATAAGTTCAGTGAACTTGGTTGTGGAAAGTGGTTTAGTGAGTAAATCTGCCAGCAGATCTTTAGTAGACACATGTGTTACGATGAACTTGTTAGTTTGAACCTGTTCTCTTACAAAATGATAATCTAATGATATATGCTTCATTCTTGAGTGAAGTACAGGATTGGAACAGAGGTATGTGGCACCCATATTGTCACACAGTAGTCGTGGAGGGTCATGTATGGGTATTTTTAGTTCATGCAATAAGTTATGGAGCCACATGATCTCAGCCGTAGTGGTAGCAACTGCACCATATTCAGCCTAAGTTGACCGTGCAACAGTTCTTTGTTTTCTTGAGAGCCATGAAATTGGGTTGCCTCCGAAGAAAATAATATAAGCTGAGGTAGATGTACGATCATCATTGTTCCCACCCCAATCTGCATCAGAGTATGCTAACAAAAAAAGAGACTTACATAACCTATGAAATCCGACAACTGTGTATTGGGATGTGATGGGTGCACGGTAGCGAGGTGGATGCGAACGATGGAGGCGTAGTGCAGGGCGGCGGTGTGAACACGACGGAGTTGGTGGCTATGCAGTGGTGTGACGTCGTGGGCGGAGGGAGATCTGGCCGCGATGGTTTCTGTACATGGTGCAGGTCGAGTTCCGGCGAAGCTCCATTGAGCGAATTTACTTTGTTTCTTTTCCTCAGTTCGGGTTCTGGTTCTCTTGTCAATTTTTTGTTGTTGTTGTTGAAGTTGTAGGAATGAATTAAAGAGGATGATTTTGGTGGAGTTTATTTTTGGTTTGAGAATGGTTTTATGAAGAATGAAAGAAAGTGATGAAGGTTTAATGGATAATGAAGAAGCTAATGGAGTATTGTTGCTGTGATGAAGAAGAAAGTCCTAAAAAAAAGTCTGTGTTGAGTTTTGGTTTTAGACCTTCATTTACTTCCTCAAACTTTATTGTTTCTTTCTTTTTAATAAACAAATGAAAACATATCTAATAGAAAAAAAATCATATTCAATTTGAGTGCAACTACTGCAGGTTGTGTTCCCAAATTTTTTCACTTGTTGTAATACTCAATGAAAATCTTGTTAGCAAAAAGCAAAATTTTGTTAGTGAAAGAGAACAAAGTGCTAAATCGATACGATCATGAAATTATTAAAGTTAGAAGTGAAATTTATTTTAGTTGGACTTTTGTTATGTAGTTGGGTTTTTTAGTCATTGGACCTTTATTCTACTACCTATTAGTAATATTATATATGTACTCTCATATGAGAGGAAGGACAATCAATGAATGAAATCAAAAGTTATCTTTTATTTTTATCTCTTTTATTTTATTTGTCTTCTTTATGGTTTTGATTTTTCCTGTTTTTATTAGTCTTGTTAGGGTTCTAACCTAGTTTCCTAACAATTGGTGATTTCATCTTGAACTTCAATCCTTCCTTACATGGCATATCCATATTGTTATTCCTACACTCCATATATTCCATATCAACAACAACAACAACAACAACATATCATTTATAACTCACCTCAACAATCATCTTCCACCTTCTATGAACATTCAAGTTACCATAGCTATCAACCCCAATCTCAAGATTTCTATTCACAACTAGAAACTCTAAAACAGTATTTGATTAAAACTCAGAAAATCGAAAATGAATATAGAGAAGAGTTGAAAGAACTGATTCAAAATTTTGGTAACTCTCTCAAAGCATCACAACTTCCTTATAAAAAAAATCTTCAGATCTTTATGGAAGACAACCAGAACAACCAGAAATTAGACATATTGCTGAAGAACAAATAGAAAAAGAAGGAACCGAAACAATTTTCGATCCACTGAAATCAACTTATGAATCAATGGAGTCCATGGTTCCAATCTCTGAAACTGTTGAAAAGGATGTAAAAGTGGATTTAGAAAAGGAAAATGATGGAGTAGTGGAACATTGTGATGCTAAACAAGAGGAAGTCAAAGACTCGAAGGAGCATATAGATTCTAATACTTGAGCATTTATCAAACCTTGTAGGTCAAAGGACGTAGAGAAGAAAAGAAGAAGGGAGGTTCCAAAATCACCTGAAAAGAGAGACCAAGATCAGCAGGAAGAAATTCATATTATTTCCTCTAGAGATGACGACAACTAAAATGGGATGAAAAAATGGATCATGGAATACCATCAAAGTAGACCAGGATTGGAAGTGTTGCAAAATCAAATTGACGATTTTGTAACTGATTACGAGGAAAAATTGGAAGAGGAAAAAAAGCAAAAGAAGCTCTTGCTGCAGAAGGGGGATGGACGGTGGTTGTACAACGCAAGGGTAGGAAGAAAACTACTGACTCTGCAAGTGGGATTGTTGTGGGCTCGGTTGCTTAAGCTGCCGTGGAGGATGCACATGAGGTGTTTGAGGAATTTCCTGTTAGAGATTTGGGCAAGTCAAAGACCACACTTTCATTTCCAACACCTATCCACAACACTATAATACACTCTTTATATATCTTTCATCCACCTACAATCTCTGATATAAATGTTAAACTTGTGGTTGAGCCTCAATTTAAAAATGAAGGGTTTCATAAGGAAGCTGATTTTGCGATTCCTCCGAAACCACCAGATCAAATTGTCATTCCAATATCGTCACCGTTCTCGCCGTGTTTTTCAAAGCAATTCATACAACGATGTCGGGAGAAGAAAGGAATGGAGATTGTCGTTGGCCTTGGGTTATACTCCACCATTGTGATTATTGGACCACTTCATGTTATTATGATGATATCTACTAAAATTAATTGGATTAACCTCCACTTGTTTCCACTAAAGGTGCCAATTGAATCACACTTCATAGGTCAATTACAGAGCATACTCCCGCCTACAACAAATATACTAGAGGCATATGCACATGGCTCTGCTGAAGAACAATATTTTATACAGAACATGGCACTGTTCTTCACTTCATTTTATAAGGTTCATATTCGCATCCTAGAATCCACCCAAGAGAATATATCAACTTTGTTGTTGGGCCTTGAATATCTTATCAGCATTTCATATGCTGACGATATTGAGGTTTTTAAGGTGTGTTTGGACTACTGGAATTCCTTAGTGTCTGAGCTATTTGAGCCACACCGAAGTTTGGATAATCCTGCAGCTTCTGCAAACTTAATGGGACTTCAGGTAGCAGGAATGCTTCCTGGTATGGTTGATGGGCATGGTTCTCCGCTTCTTCAACGCCGACAGCTTTATTCTGGTTCCATGTCAAAGTTGAGATGTGAAATCCCCAACAGGTTTTGAAACAGAAAAGTTGAAACTTCTCTTGAAGACTTGATGATTGAAGTCCAGCAGCGGTGCCAAAACCCTAGACTTATTGATGAAGCCTAGCTGCAATGTTGAAGTAGTTCTCTCAGCTGACGCAGAGTGCCTGTTGCTACGCGAAAAATGACACAGAGTCGCCACCAGATTTTATTTATCCCACGGGGGGAAAGGGAAATAGCGATAAAACCTTTGGGAAAAGAGCGTGGTCATCGCAACCAAGTCTTAGGGTTCGGGAGTCGGTTATGCAAGGGGAAGGTGTTAGCACCCCCTCGCATCCATCGTACTCGATGGGAACCTCCTAGGTTACTTAACGTGAATGGGTGTTTTATTCTAAAAGTTTGCTTGTTTGAAGAAATAGGGGGTTGGTGTTTATTAGAGTGTTCGCCAAGGATTGGGGCCCTTGTGCCTACGTATATTCACTTGTATGAAGTGAAGAATCAGAGCATTCGTAGTTCATGGGACTACGGTGGAAAACAGGATGTTGGGTGGACGATGCTATCGTGCGCATTATAGCAGTTAGGTGTATTGCGGCTCGCTCTTGGAGTCTTATGCGTTACCTGTTTGCGGTAGAACGGACGTAACATGTCCTTGGGTAACATCGTATGGATGATTAAAGATGGGAAAGAAAGAAAATTATGCTCGCTAGGATCATCGCAATCCTATGCCTACGTATTCTCAACATGTGTGAGAAATCAGAGCAGCCGTAGTTCGGCGGCTTATGAAATTGTTGTTTGTTGGTTGATTTTATACCTTGAAAAAGGGTTTTTGAATTGATGCCCTAAGGCGAAAATAGGTTTGATGAGTTGATGTTATTTTTAAGTTTCTTAAGAGAAATTGTTCTTGATTAGGATTATATACAAAAGACTTTGGATAGAAATGAATGTTTCGAATAACCAAGTCGAGCGCCTTGTATCCAAAACATTCGGAATGAGTGTAGGAGGACTCCATTCTCATTCCTTTTCTACCACTTTAAAGTTCGTGGTGCATAATTTTATGTTATTGTGTTTTGGATTTTTTATGAGAAAAGAGAACCACTTGATGTTGGATCAAGGTTTATTGTTTGTAAAAGTATTTGAAGCGATACGAACAAGGTCGACGGCGGACGCACAAGGCGGCCGACTTACAAGGGTTGAAAATGGCTCGATAAAATCGAGAGTTCGTTTTTGAAAATGGTTTTTGGAATCAAAAGTCACCAAGGACAATAACAATATTCACATACAATAATCATACAAACATAAGCTAGACGGCTCAAAAAAATCGAGACACACAAGAAAAACGGCACGAAGTGCCATCAAAGAGTTCGCCGTGCGAACTCTTTGAATAAAGTCAAAAAAACAGTAACTTCAAAATGTGACATTTTTGGGTTAACTTCCAATGGTGGAAGTTATGTGTTATTTTAGGCTTTTTTTCAAAAATGTCACATTTTGCACTTAACTTTCAATGGTGGAAGTTATGTGTTATTTTGGGCTTTTTTCAAAAATGTCACTTTTTGCACTTAACTTCCAATGGTGGAAGTTATGTGTTATTTTGGGCTTTTTTCAAAAATGTCACTTTTTGCACTTAACTTCCAATGGTGGAAGTTATGTGTTATTTTGGGCTTTTTTCAAAAATGTCACTTTTTGCACTTAACTTCCAATGGTGGAAGTTATGTGTTATTTTGGGCTTTTTTCAAAAATGTCACTTTTTGCACTTAACTTCCAATGGTGGAAGTTATGTGTTATTTTGGGCTTTTTTCAAAAATGTCACTTTTTGCACTTAACTTCCAATGGTAGAAGTTATGTGTTATTTTTGACTTTATTTCAAAAATGTCGCTTTTTACACTTAACTTCCAATGGTGGAAGTTATGTGTTATTTTAGGCTTTTTCAAAAAAACGTCACATTTTGCACTTAACTTCCAATGGTGGAAGTTATGTGTTATTTTTGACTTTTTGTGGTTCTAAACCATGGGCTCTTGGTCCCCTTGGGATCTTACATGATCATACAATACAACAACACATAAAAGAGTGAACGAAATGAATGTAAATAGCAAAAAAAATAAAGAGAGAAAGGTTGGAGAAAATGGATACCCAAGAGCTTTCTATTCTTCTTGCAAGTCCTCCTTGGTCTTGGTTGAATGTACCTCACTCCTCTTCCCTCTATGTTGTGAAGGTTTTTGTTTCTTCAAAGGTTCCTTGTCTTTCTATGGAACTCCTTTTTTCGGTTTTCTCTCTTACTATTTTCCTGGTTTTCTTTGCAATGTGTGTTGCTCTCACTATTTTCTGTTTTTTTCTTCTCTCTTACTCTCTCAATCTTGTGTTTGTAAAGCTTCCTATTTTTCTGGTTTTTTAGGGTATTGTTTGCTCTCTCTATTTTCTGGTTTTTGCAAGTGTGTAGAATGGATGAATGTGTAGTGAATGAATCCTTTCTCTTCTTTACAGCCCCCCCTCTTATCTCTCCACTCTAGGGTTTTCACTCCTTCCCACACTTCAGATTTTTCATGGGGCAATGTTTCTTACCACCTTTCCTTATGTCACTCTCTTTCTTTCCATTTCCATGCAAGGTGCTATGCTGTATTTTCTGCACTACTTTGCCTATGCTGTTTTTTTTCTGCAGCACCGTGTGCCTTGCACCCATTTTGTTGTCTTGTGCTTGGACAGCTCCTCTTGGTCAATGCTACCAATTCTTGACAGCATTTTGAAAATTCTGATGTGTAGAAGCATTGTCACATGTTATGCCTTTGGTCTTGTGACATGTAGATTTTGTGACATGAGGAAATTTGTCACTTTTGCATGGGACTATTTTGCTTATGACTAACATGCATAATCTTGGTCTTAAAACAATCCAATGTTGATTTAATCCTTACATATTTCTTGGATATAATGTGGACTTGGTGTGGAATTTCTATAACATGAATTGGATTAGAGACTTGAATGAAGATTAGAAATACATTAATTTCTAAACATTATCTAGAGTTGGAACTCTTGTAACAAATGACATGATTGTAATGTCATAAGAATTTGTCTTTGTAATATTTTTGCCTCCAATCTTGAATTCATGATGGATTTTCCTTGTACTTGAAATGGATGAAGTCTTGAATTATGCCTTTATGATATTGACTCATGCTTTGCAAATTTGAACTCCGCTTGATCAAGAACTTGAAACAAAGTTGGATGAAGAAATCTTGAATTATGCCTTGCATTTCATGTTCATTAGGAATATTAATATTGAATATCCTAATATTGTGTCAAGTAACTTCTCCTTGAAGAAATCTACATGAGTAGACTTTCCCACTTAGATCAAACCATGGATGATGAACCTCTACTTCCATGTAGCCCAAGATGGACAAATTATCTTATTTGAGATGGAAAACACATGAACCGACCCAATCCTTACCTTATGAACCCACATGCTCAAAATGCAAAAGAACCATGTATGATATGACAAATGTAGGGTATAAAGGCTAAAGGTGAAAATGAGGGTGTGACAGCTGCCCCTATTTAATCCTCTTGGACCTGAATGTCTGGAGGATAAAGGTGCTCAAACATTCATGGTAGAAGAGAATTAAATACTAGAATGCCTGGGATTTTCAACTGGAGAGGTGTGGGGTGAAAGCAAACTGTCAGCGAGATGGTTTGAAAGAAGGTGTCTGTTAGTGCAGGTAGGTTTAGGAGGATATGATGATATGCTTGAGATGCAATGCGGACTGAACATAAGTGCTTTGCCAAAAAGAAGATACCTTGTAATAGGGAATTATAATTGGCCACGGGATATTCCTTCTCCAAAACGTAGAGAGGACTCGAAAATAAAATAACACTGTGAGATATTCCTTCTATGAAAGATAGAGAGGACTCGAAAATAAAACTTGTGAGATATTCCTTCCATGAAAGATATAGAGGACTCTAAAATAAACAACTGTGAGATATTCCTTCCATGAAAGATAGAGAGGACTCTAAAAATATAGAAATGTGAGATATTCCTTCTATGAAAGATAGAGAGGACTCCAGAGGTATAGTAATGATGAGATATTCCTTCTACGAAAGATAGAGAGGACTCCAGAGGTATAGTAATGATGAGATATTCCTTCTACGAAAGATAGAGAGGACTCTGAAAAATATAGAAATGTGAGATATTCCTTCTACGAAAGATAGAGAGGACTCCAGAGGTATAGTAATGATGAGATATTCCTTCTACGAAAGATAGAGAGGACTCTGAAAATATAGAAATGTGAGATATTCCTTCTACGAAAGATAGAGAGGACTCCAGAGGTATAGTAATGATGAGATATTCCTTCTACGAAAGATAGAGAGGATTCTGAAAATATAGAAATGTGAGATATTCCTTCTACGAAAGATAGAGAGGATTCTGAAAATATAGAAATGTGAGATATTCCTTCTACGAAAGGTAGAGAGGACTCGGACAGTAAACGATTGAGATATTCCTTCTACGAAAGGTAGAGAGGACTCGAAAATAAACAATTGTGAGATATTCCTTCTATGAAAGGTAGAGAGGACTCGAAAAGTAAACGATTGAGATATTTCTTCTACGAAAGGTAGAGAGGACTCGGAAATAAACAATTGGTTTTTCTCTTACAAAAGGCAAAGAGGACTCCTGAACAAAAGGTTTAGAGAAAATGCTTTCCTTCTACAAAAGGTAAAGAGGACTCCTGAACTAAAGGTTAGGAGAAATATTCCTTCTACAAAAGGTAGAGAGGAATCCTGAACAAAAGGCTAGGAGAAATATTCCTTCTACAAAAGGTAGAGAGGACTCTAAAATAAAAAGTTTGAAGATAATAACTCCTTCTACATCAAATAGAGGAGACTCCCTTGGGAGAATATGATCGTATTTCCTTCTGTCATGGCAGAAAGGACTCCAGAACAAAAGGTTAGGAGAAAAATTTCATTCTACAAAAGATAGATAGGAAACTCCCTCAGGAGAGGACGATCATACTTTCTTCTGCGTAAAGCAGGCAAGACTCCTGAACAAAAGGTTAGGAGAAAATTTTCTTCTACAAAAGGTAGAGAGGATACTTACAAAAGGTAAGCTGACAAGAATCTGTACAAAAGGCACGCTAGGTTTTACTAAAGGTAAGTTGAATCCCTTGTGAAAGGCAAAGTGGATATACTTCGTGAAAGAGACACGGAAAGACTCACAAAGTGTGAGTTGAGGGCGATAACCATCCTCTTGCAAAAGATAGAGGAAACTTGCACAGGGTATTAGAACATCATTTGACCTCACAGGCACAACGGCGGAGATGACATTCTTTAAATATGGCGACCATTCAGTTCTTGGCCACGTAGGCATCAAGCGTCCAAATTGATCGAAGATACCCAAAACAAAGTTTTGTCGCTTGTAATAGACAGCGAGAAAACGCTTACGAAAGGGAAGCGAAAGGATAAGATTTCATGCGAAAGACCATGAAATCCCTTACGAACGGTAAGGCAACTCCTATGCGAAAGGCAGAAAGGAGATATTCCGTGAAAAAGGCACGGGAGAACTTACAAAAGACAAGTGGGGGTAATAACCATCCTCAGACAAAAGGCGGAGGAAATTTGCATAGGGTATCAGAACATCATTTGACCTCACAAGCTCAACGGCGGAGATGACATTCTTTAAATATGGCGACCATTCAGTTCTTGGCCACATAGGCATCAAGCGTCCAAATTGATCAAAGATACCCAAAACAAAGTTTTGTCGCTTGTAATAGACAGCGAGAAACGCTTACGAAAGGGAAGCGAAAGGATAAGATTTCATGCGAAAGGCCATGAAATACCTTACGAAAGGTAAGGTAAGAAGATATCTCAAAATGGACTTACAAAAGGTAAGCGGACGGATAGCACTCTTAAAGGATCCTACTAGGATGTCCACAGGAAATTTGCCTCTTTGGGGGTGACTGGCTAAGCTCGTATGTAATGATGCGGAATGTATGCAAAAATGTCGTGGATGCAAGGACATGGAGGTTACGGGTGAAGGTCGTGCCAAGTATGGTTGGGATTTTGTTTTGGGTGGCAAACAAGTTCGGGCTTTAAAGGTGAATTACCAGACAAGGATTGGTTTTTACAGGGTAGGTTACCAGACGTGAATTGGTGGCAAGAGGGTTAAGTTGTTAGGCAAGAAAACTGACTCCTTATTTTATTGTCAAATGGGAACTATTTTTACGGTTTGCCAGACATGAACTGGACTTTTTGAAAGGAAAATTGACTACCAGACGGGAATTGGAGTCTGAAAGGTAGGCTAAAGAAAAGGGTGATCTGGTCGGGTGGGCTAATAGCATGATTCCCCGACACTCGCTTTGAGCTTGAAAGAGCTTGCTTGATAAGTTTGAAGGCATGGAAAGGACTTGCCCCAGTTTTAGCTCGGCTTGCCCCAGTCTGGAAAGATCTTTGGAAAACTTCTCCTTAAAAGAGAGATTGGAGGTAACTTGTCATGAGATGACCTCAAGATGACTTGCCCCAGAATCTTGCATGATGAAGAGAATAATCCTTGATTAACCGAGTCTTGGATTTGACGTACTCTTGAAGTATCTTGCCCCAGAATGAGCGTTGTAGCGATTTGACCTGCACTGATTGAGCATTGGAAGGCTTCTCCTTTAATCAAAGAACTCCGAGTGGTCTGCCCCTAGTCGGTAGATTCTTGTGATAATTCTTTTCTGATCAACTGATTTTTGAATGACTCGTCTCATAATCAAATGATGCTTGGGGGTTAGCTTCAGATTGACTAACTTCATAATCATTGGATGGCAATGCCCTTGACCCACAGGACTGCAAGGTGCTTTTGATTCTGGTCAACTTTGATGAACGGTCAAATCCTATCTGATTACTCTTTGGAATTTCCTTGAAGTCAAATACCGACTTGCAATTTAAATTGTTTATTCACAAATGGTAATTTTAATGCGATTCTCATGCAAATTTGAAAGATCATTTATTAAGAATGGTGTGGAAGTGTGTGACGAATGGACCATTAATCCAAACGCGGTGTTGATTTATTTGGTGTGAAGTATATAGCAAGAAGAATGAAACCGATGCTGAAGATTAGCAAATATGTGGGAAGTCAGTTTACGCAACCATGTTGTAGCATGCTTTCAGAATAAACCCTGCTTCAATTAGGTCTTTTGAGGGTTGTAACGTGGTTTGGCTCACGGTTATAGAAACAAAGGATATAAGGCTCAAAGTTTGATTTTAACCCACCCTTTCTTCATGATGGCCTCCATTCCTATGTTCAGCTAATTTGGTACACACATGTCTATAGTTGAACGGTGCAAGACTGAAGATGATGACTCAAGATTTACCTGAAATGGCAATCACTTTATTTTTTTCTTTTGATGGATGTCAGTGACCCTTTTGACGTTTGACAAGGTGGTCACTAAATCTTATTTTGTTTCGAGAATCCGAGGACCTCTTTTGCTTTCTCTTTTTTTTTATATCCCTAACTTTTGCCTAAGCTGCCTCTTTAGGTGTTCAACTTAGCGGGTTTTTTTCTTTTAACATATTTTTTGAAAGACTTGTGATTTCCAAATCATTGGTCGTTGAAGAACAAACTCCATAACAATGATCTCATCTTGCAATTGAACGTGCAATCAGATTAACTGAACACTACCCATGCCCCAGGTTTATCGTAAGGGTTTAGAAATCCGAAGGAAAATCCTACTTCTAGGCTCGAAGTGGTTGACTAGGGATTAACTCCTTATATCTCCGGTGTTTAGGGGATTTGAAACAATGCCTGTACATCATCAGCAAGATTTTATCCGAAAGCATACAATGACAATTATGGGTATTTCGTTTTCGTCATCCTCCCTCCAATATTTGCTAAAACAAAGGTTTGATAAGTGGACGAGAGGTAAATGAATCTTTTTATATATTTTTGTTGTTGTTGATATAAGTGAAGAAAGAATGAGCGAACGCTACATGATTAATTCAAAAGAAACATGATCAATTCATTACTATTACCATTCAAACCAAACAATGTTTAAAAACAAGTAGCAAATAACGGGAAATAAACTTTAAATGCCTAGAAATGACAAGATCTAAAAAATTGCCAGCATTGGGTGTTGGGCTTTTTCTTTCTTGACTCGCAGTTAGGCTAGCCTTCTTGCTCATTGGGACCGCTATGATAACCTTTTCCATGCCCATTCTCAACATTTTCTCCCATGCCAGAAACTGATGAGCTTGCCTGACCAGATGAAGGGTTGACGTTAATTTGAAGGCCTTGAGGCGTAAATGAAATCAATCTGGACTCAATCAATCCTTGTACTTGGTACTTCAAACTTTTACAATCCTCAATCGTGTGTCCAGGTGCTCCAGAGTGGAATACACACCTGACATTTGCGTCATAGCCTAGAGGAGGAGGTGTTGGAGGAGGACCAAGTTCTCTTAGCTGGACCAACGAGTTACTGAGCAATAAAGGGAGGAGTCGACTGTACGACATAGAAATTGGGTCAAAGTGTTTCTCTGGCCTCATTGGTCTGTTCGGGCCTCGCTGGGCAGAGCTTCGACGCTGATTTGGATACAGATTCTTACACTGCGGTCGGTTCCTTGGATTTGACTGAGAATTAGGCAATGATTGTTGATAGGTACGCTTTATAGGTCCAAATGGTAGGTCATGCTCACGAGGCATCTCTTGACTTGAGGGGGTCTTAAGTACTTCCACAGGATCAAGCGTTTTTGCGGCAACAACTGGTGCGGGGTTATTTTCCTTCCTCATCAGTGTTTGCAGGATCTCCATAATCAGGTTCACCTGAGTTTTCAGTTGCTTGACCTCCTCCTTCAACAATTCTTGGCCTTTTTGAAGCTCTTCCATAGTGATTTGAGACATGTTTCCAATTCTGAGCGAGTGTCAGGAAATCAACTAGCTGGTTAGAAACAAAAGGTGGTATGAGGTTCTCGGGAAATGGTATGCAAAAATGCAGATGTAACGCACATGCAATGGATTGAATGCACTGGGATGGAATGCACTTAATTGTATATTAGCACACGGGCTCAAAGGTCAAGAGTACGGATCGAGGGTGAAAGTTAATTGATCGCCACACAAGGTTCTTTCTAGGTGTGGTCTAAGGTTTTAATAAGGAACCCAAAATCATAGGTTCGCACAAAACAATTTATCACATACGGCATGAGCATGTCGGTTGATAACTCCATCACATGAATCCTCATTTGGGTAAGATATTTGTGTCAAACCTCGCGAGAAGAGCTTCTCGGGGATCCAAACTACGAAACCTTCGACACGGGGTTCTAGAAAAGGTTCTCACCAGGTGTGGTCTAATGTTTTAAACGGGGTCCCAAAGTCATGGATTCATATGAGTGTTCATCATGCATGACATGAACATGTTGGACGATGACTCCGTCACATGAATCTCTTTTGGATGAGGTCCTCGTATCGAACCACACGAGAAGAGCTTCTCGGGGACCCATACTACGAGACACGTTGACACTGGGCTCTAGACAAGGATTTCAGCGTCATGGACTTCCTTGACTATTTTTTACGTATGTCAGTCATTGCCAGGCAACAAGCCGTCAAGAAAGTCTCTTTTGAACGAGGTCTTCGTATCGATCCAAACGAGAAGAGCTTCTCGAGGACCCATACTACACGACCATCAATCTTAGTTGGCCAATGGTTTAAGGTTCTAAAAGGTCCTTAGAGTAATGGATTCCTAAGAAAACATTGGTTCAACACGCCAAGAGCTTGACGGTTTCCATCATTCTCAAAGAAATCTACTCTAAGCGAAGTTCTCGTATCGACTATCACGAGATGAGCATCTCAGAAGCCCATACTACTCAACCTCTCCTATCTCAATTTTAACACTCTAGACTCGGGTGTAGAGTCTTTCCCTCAAGTTTTTTTTTTTTGTATCCAATCCATACCACGACGAATGAAACCACACAAGGTAAGATACAATTGAATAAATAAGGGAAAGCAATAAACAAACAAATAAAAGGAAACACCCAAACATGCAAAAACGTCCTAGGTTAGGCTTGACCCGCTTAGGAAACGGTCCCCAGCAGAGTTGCCAGCTGTCGCTACGCGAAAAATGACACAGAGTCGCCACCGGATTTTATTTATCCCACGGGGGGAAAGGAAAATAGCGATAAAACCTTTGGGAAAAGAGCGTGGTCATCGCAACCAAGTCTTAGGGTTCGGGAGTCGGTTATGCAAGGGGAAGGTGTTAGCACCCCCTCGCATCCATCGTACTCGATGGGAACCTCCTAGGTTACTTAACGTGAATGGGTGTTTTATTCTAAAAGTTTGCTTGTTTGAAGAAAGAGGGGGTTGGTGTTTATTAGAGTGCTCGCCAAGGATTAGGGCCCTTGTGCCTACGTATATTCACTTGTATGAAGTGAAGAATCAGAGTATTCGTAGTTCATGGGACTACGGTGGAAAACAGGATGTTGGGTGGACGATGCTATCATGCGCATTCTAGCAGTTAGGTGTATTGCGGCTCGCTCTTGGAGTCTTATGTGTTACCTGTTTGCGGTAGAACGGACGTAACATGTCCTTGGGTAACAGCGTATGGATGATTAAAGATGGGAAAGAAAGAAAATTGTGCTCGCTAGGATCATCGCAATCCTATGCCTACGTATTCTCAACATGTGTGAGAAATCAGAGCAGCCGTAGTTCGGCGGCTTATGAAATTGTTGTTTGTTGGTTGATTTTATACCTTGAAAAAGGGTTTTTGAATTGATGCCCTAAGGCGAAAATAGGTTTGATGACTTGATGTTATTTTTAAGTTTCTTAAGAGAAATTGTTCTTGATTAGGATTATACACAAAAGACTTTGGATAGAAATGAATGTTTCGAATAACCAAGTCGAGCGCCTTGTATCCAAAACATTCGGAATGAGTGTAGGAGGACTCCATTCTCATTCCTTTTCTACCACTTTAAAGTTCGTGGTGCATAATTTTATGTTATTGTGTTTTGGATTTTTTATGAGAAAAGAGAACCACTTGATGTTGGATCAAGGTTTATTGTTTGTAAAAGTATTTGAAGCGATACGAACAAGGTCGACGGCGGACGCACAAGGCGGCCGACTTACAAGGGTTGAAAATGGCTCGATAAAATCGAGAGTTCGTTTTTGAAAATGGTTTTTGGAATCAAAAGTCACCAAGGACAATAACAATATTCACATACAATAATCATACAAACATAAGCTAGACGGCTCAAAAAAAATCGAGACACACAAGAAAAACGGCACGAAATGCCATCAAAGAGTTCGCCGTGCGAACTCTTTGAATAAAGTCAAAAAATCAGTAACTTCAAAATGTGACATTTTTGGGTTAACTTCCAATGGTGGAAGTTATGTGTTATTTTAGGCTTTTTTTCAAAAATGTCACATTTTGCACTTAACTTCCAATGGTGGAAGTTATGTGTTATTTTGGGCTTTTTTCAAAAATGTCACTTTTTGCACTTAACTTCCAATGGTGGAAGTTATGTGTTATTTTGGGCTTTTTTCAAAAATGTCACTTTTTGCACTTAACTTCCAATGGTGGAAGTTATGTGTTATTTTGGGTTTTTTTCAAAAATGTCACTTTTTGCACTTAACTTCCAATGGTGGAAGTTATGTGTTATTTTGGGCTTTTTTCAAAAATGTCACTTTTTGCACTTAACTTCCAATGGTAGAAGTTATGTGTTATTTTTGACTTTATTTCAAAAATGTCGCTTTTTACACTTAACTTCCAATGGTGGAAGTTATGTGTTATTTTAGGCTTTTTCAAAAAAACGTCACATTTTGCACTTAACTTCCAATGGTGGAAGTTATGTGTTATTTTTGACTTTTTGTGGTTCTAAACCATGGGCTCTTGGTCCCCTTGGGATCTTACATGATCATACAATACAACAACACATAAAAGAGTGAACGAAATGAATGTAAATAGCAAAAAAAAATAAAGAGAGAAAGGTTGGAGGAAATGGATACCCAAGAGCTTTCTATTCTTCTTGCAAGTCCTCCTTGGTCTTGGTTGAATGTACCTCACTCCTCTTCCCTCTATGTTGTGAAGGTTTTTGTTTCTTCAAGGGTTCCTTGTCTTTCTATGGAACTCCTTTTTTTCGGTTTTCTCTCTTACTATTTTTCTGGTTTTCTTTGTAATGTGTGTTGCTCTCACTATTTTCTGTTTTTTTCTTCTCTCTTACTCTCTCAATCTTGTGTTTGTAAAGCTTCCTATTTTTCTGGTTTTTTAGGGTATTGTTTGCTCTCTCTATTTTCTGGTTTTTGCAAGTGTGTAGAATGGATGAATGTGTAGTGAATGAATCCTTTCTCTTCTTTACAGCCCCCCCTCTTATCTCTCCACTCTAGGGTTTTCACTCCTTCCCACACTTCAGATTTTTCATGGGGCAATGTTTCTTACCACCTTTCCTTATGTCACTCTCTTTCTTTCCATTTCCATGCAAGGTGCTATGCTGTATTTTCTGCACTACTTTGTCTATGCTGTTTTTTTTCTGCAGCACCTTGTGCCTTGCACCCATTTTGTTGGCTTGTGCTTGGACAGCTCCTCTTGGTCAATGCTACCAATTCTTGACAGCATTTTTAAAATTCTGATGTGTAGAAGCATTGTCACATGTTATGCCTTTGGTCTTGTGACATGTAGATTTTGTGACATGAGGAAATTTGTCACTTTTGCATGGGACTATTTTGCTTATGACTAACATGCATAATCTTGGTCTTAAAATAATCCAATGTTGATTTAATCCTTACATATTTCTTGGATATAATGTGGACTTGGTGTGGAATTTCTATAACATGAATTGGATTAGAGACTTGAATGAAGATTAGAAATACATTAATTTCTAAATATTATCTAGAGTTGGAACTCTTGTAACAAATGACATGATTGTAATGTCATAAGAATTTGTCTTTGTAATATTTTTGCCTCCAATCTTGAATTCATGATGGATTTTCCTTGTACTTGAAATGGATGAAGTCTTGAATTATGCCTTTATGATATTGAATCATGCTTTGCAAATTTGAACTCCGCTTGATCAAGAACTTGAAACAAAGTTGGATGAAGAAATCTTGAATTATGCCTTGCATTTCATGTTCATTAGGAATATTAATATTGAATATCCTAATATTGTGTCAAGTAACTTCTCCTTGAAGAAATCTACATGAGTAGACTTTCCCACTTAGATCAAACCTTGGATGATGAACCTCTTCTTCCATGTAGCCCAAGATGGACAAATTATCTTATTTGAGATGGAAAAGACATGAACCGACCTAATCCTTACCTTATGAACCCACATGCTCAAAATGCAAAAGAACCATGTATGATATGACAAATGTAGGGTATAAAGGCTAAAGGTGAAAATGAGGGTGTGACAGTGCCTGACGGCAAAAGATTGTGTATCCTTATTGATTCGTGAATGATTAAGGATCCCATTTGAAGACTTACTGACGAAGTCCAACGATGATGTCGAAGCAGTTCTCTTGGCTGATACGGAGTGCCTGATGGCAGAAGTTTGGATATCACTATTTGGTTCATGATTGACCAAGGATTCTATTCCCAACTTACTGACGAAGCCCGGCTGATGCCCGAAAGTTCTATGAATGCCCGACGGCATAGTTAACTTGATTGTTAAAAAAGGTTCCTAATGACTTGATGAGTCCCGAGGAATCCTTTTGCCGCATGTTGCAGAATGCCTGATGGCAATATCAGCTATGTATCGCCGGTTACCGAGTGACCAGTGATCCCTTGATGACTTGAGGATGAAGAAGCTGCAGTGAAATATGATAATCATCCCGACGGAGATTTGAGATTAGACCCTTCACCAATTACCGTGCGATCAGTTCCCCAGCAGAGGTGTTGTGCGACTGTCATGCTCAGTTTTTGAAGATGTTCCTACCAATCAGAGTGTCGTTTACCCGTACGGTTGGCCAATCGCCCGTCGCCGTGTAACCGGTGATCCCTCGATGATTTGAGGATGCAATGATATCAGATAAATCAGAGAATCATCCTGACGGAGGTTCAGATCAGTATTTCTCCAGCTAGTTGTCACGCAACTATTATTTCAGTTTCTGAAGATTTGTCCCATCAGAGTACCGTGTACTTGTGCAGTTGGCAAATTTCTGGGTTTGTTGGTATTCAACTGTCTCGTACCTTGATTTTTTGAGAGCTGTTCACTTCTCACCCAGTCAGGTCCAAGCCGTTTGAATAGGGGCAGCTGTTGCACCCCAAAATTTGCTCAACCTTTCTTTACCTAGCTTATGTTTCACTTCATTCACATTAGCATTATCATTTGCATTTCATTGACATGTATGCAGGGGATCAAGAGGTATGATTACCAATTAAGATCTATACAAGACTATGAAGCTAGCTGGGAGGCTTATTCAGGTGTTCAAGGGTTGATATCCTTGTTAGAGAAGTTAAAAGATCCTCAGAGAGAGTGATTGAAGTCAAGAGGGTGTGTCTCCTAACTTGAGAGTTGTGGGAAGTCATCAGATGATTCTGAAGCCATGGGAATGGACTTGAGGTCTTTAGAGAGCTCATGAGAAGTGTTGAAGATCACTTTGGGGCCTAGACAGGTTATTATGCAAGAATAAGAAGCCTCAGCCATGAGTGGTGCAGCTAGGGTTTGACTGGGTCAACCCTAGGTCAATTGATGATTTGGAGAAGGTTGAGACCTAGTCCAAGAGCCATGTGATCATGGATTGATACATTGATATGTTCTAAGGATAATTCCAAGGTTAACTCATCATGATTGAAGAGCTTGAGAAGTTTCAAGCTAGGGTTTCTAAGGCTTGACAGTGTAAAATCCCCTAGTCTGACCCCTATCTTCAAGGAAATTTAGCTCAAAATGTGATTGTCATCTCATCTTACCCCCAAAATGATTGTTGTTGATCATAATCTTAGCTTTAATTTGAGTGCTATAAGTCCTTGATAGGATTTGTAGAACTCAAGTTATGGCTTTGACAAGTTACAAGTCATCTGAGGAATGTGAATTTGGAGCTTGAAAGTTACCCAACTTGCATGGAACTTTTGCCCTAGAAGGATGATTCCTATGAACTTTTGGTTAACATGAATGTTGTTCCTTATCCTCTTAGATTTCTAGAGAGTAATAGAAGTCCTTGATAGGATTTGTAGAACTCAAGTTATGGCTTTGACAAGTCAAGGGTATTTTGGACATTTGGTGATTATAGGTCATTTGTGATCATAGGCCATTTTCACCAACTTAGAGGTCTCAAATGCATTTTTGTTCAACATGAAAGTTGCTCAAAATGATGTTTTTAGCTTGTCTAAATATCAAGTGTTCATTGATATGGATTATGTCAAGCATTGGTTGAAGAAACTTCACATAAAAGCCATTTTAATGAATTAAAATGAGAAAATTCAAAATAAATGAGATTAACATGTTTCCAAGTCAAATTTGTGGTCATCTTGAATGGAATTGATGTTTTAGAAAGATTGGCATTGCCACATTTTTGATTTGAGGGCCATAACATAGCCATTTGGATGGTTACTTCACAAGTAAGAAACATATCATATACATTCCATATGTTGAAACCAAAGGGAGAAAACCATTTCATTACACTCCTTAATGATTAAGTAAATGGTTTGGAAGTTTAGTAGAGCATGACCAAGGCTTAAAGGCACATATCCATGTTGAATTTTGGAAGGAAAAGTGAAGATCCAAAATCCATAATTGGGCCTAGTTTGGGCTTCTAATCCATCTGAACACATTATAAATAGGTTTTGGATCATGATAAGAAAGTTCTAGTGCAGAATTCTGTTGAGAAGCCATTGGAGTGAGGTGAAGGAAAAGCTTGAAAGTTGAAATTCGTTTTGGAGAATCAAGAGGTTTCAGCAAGAATTGAGCACCAAGAATCGTCCACCATTACTCCTTGAAGGATTCTGCAAAGTTTGGAAGAGAATTGAGACGCATAACCACTGCAATTCAAGCTTCAAGGTTGGTTCTAATTTCTTGAAATATCTCTCTGATTATTCACTTTTAATCCATTAGAAGCATGTGGTTAAGTTCCCCTTAGGATATAGATGGATTCTGGTTAATTAGTTTGAAGATTAGAGACAATTTAGGGTTTATGCCATTTTCGGTTGAGATCGTGTTTTTGCAAACCCTGCGTTGTTAGCATAAACTAATGGTATGATTGGATTCCTGAGGAAATTCTGGTCAAGATTCATGTAGACATCGTGACCAATGGTTGAGTGTAGAGGGATCTAGGGTTGCACAGGGGTGGCCGGAAAAGCCACCGGCGATTTGGCTTGCGCGCGTGAGTTGCAGGTTTGAAACGAGGAAGACATAACCCTCACCATTCGTTCGTGTGGAGAAATTGACTTGGTCTGTGGATCCCAGGGCTCACGTTGAGCCACGCGTCCCTCCCCTTAAACGCACCGTTTCGTTTAGTATCTGAGAAGCTTCGCTGTGTGGACCAAGGAGGGTTGAGTTCGAACCCTGGCGTGTAGTGTTTCTGATTTTGTGAATTGAAATTGGAGCGTTGGGATTGGGTTGTAGATGCTCTTCACACCCCCCCCCCCCTTGGCCCAATCCAGAAATGAACTGGTTATGATTGCTATTTACCACGCTGATTTAATTAATTTCCTTGAATTTCTTTATTTTCATCATTTTACATAGTTTAGGAAATAATTCATAAAAAATTGAAAACTAACTCAATTAATTACATTCTTTTTTCCATTGGTTCATGATTGAATCTATTTTTAGATAAAAAAAAATATTAATATTTCATGAATTTTTGATTTTATTAGCATTTGTTGAATTTTAATTGATATTAAAATAACCATGGTTGATACTTTGTTTTGTTGAATTTGGTTTGAGCACTTGGTGATGATTCTTGCCTTGATTTTTTGTGTGTAGATAGCATAGATGTGCATGTTACCCTTAGATTTTTCTCACATTTTTGTGATGAAGTTAAGTGGTAGTTTTGAGTTGAAACTTTAGGAGCTCCATTTTTAGGGTTTATGGTTAGTACCTTATGATTTAGGTTTTATTTCTAAGACTTGGTGGATGATCCAACCTCTGAATTTTATATGGTAGATTCATGATTGAATTAGGGTCCCTTAGGAATTTTTGTAGGAATTTATAATATAGTTTACTATTTTTGTTTGATTTTAGTTTAGGTGCTAGCTTTAGATGATTCTAATGCACTAATCTGACTAGATTAACCCCTTAGGTTCCCTTAGAGTAAGCTTGTGTTGTTTTTACCCTTGGTGGATGATGAAAGCAAGTTGAATATGCAATGGAGTGCTTGAATAAGTTTGGATGTGAAGATCTTCCCTTCTTTTGGTGTAGTGTTGATTAGGTGTTAAGATTAGGGTTTGTAGGCAGAGCTTCTAGATAGATTCTCTTCTTTCATAAACATGGAAGGTGTGGATCACTTCCATTCTTCCCTATGATGCAATGTCCCCTGTGAAGGCCTCATCCCTCCTTTGGTAGGATGTGTGGCTCTTTACCAGTTGGTAGAACCTTTGAGGGTCCCTTTCTCTGATGATAAGATGCTTAGTGGTGACCTTTGGTCTTCACTCTGCTGTCAATCATCCAAACTCTACTCTTGTTAGATGAATATTTCTCCCTTGCTAGAGGATGGAGTTCCTTGCTTGAAGAAGATTGAAGGCTAGAAGCTGATACTTCTCTGTATTTGAAGACTGACATTGAAGCTGAAGCTTGTATATCAGGAAGAGCAAGTTGATACTTGTGAGGAAGAAGGAGCTGAAGCTTGAAGATCAAGAGGAGCAAGTTGATACTTGTGAGAAGGATCAAATTGAGATTGGCGAAAGAGCTGAAGCTTGAGAGGAACAAGTTGATACTTGTATGTTTGATACATTGGTAGCCTGAAAGAGCCAAGTTGATACTTGCTATTGGGGTTGAAGCCTGAAAGTGGAGTATGCTTAGAGCTGAAGCTTGAAGAAGAAGGATGAGTTGATACTTATGTTTAATAGGTTGGAAGCTTAAAGAAGCAAGTTGATAATTTCCATTGAAGATGAGCCTTGAAGGACAGTTGCAGACTGAAGGATGAACTGCTGTCAGAGGAGCTTTGCTGTGAAGCTGTGGAAGCTGTTGATCTGCTTTCTTTTCTTGTCTGTTTGCTTTCTGTGCAACTGTATTGATGTGAATTTTTTGATTTGCTTGATGCATTAGAATAAGTCCATATCTAGATTGATGTAAGCTAGGAGCATGATTGCACTAGAGGTTGAGTTGCTCCCTCTGCTTGTATTGTTACTGTATGGATTTGCTTGCTGGTATTCGGTAGAGCCTAGCTCCCTTGCCTGTGTGGTTTGTGATTTGCTTGATGGCATGTTATGTTATTTCTTCTGTATGATTATAGTCACTTGTATTTTGCTTGATAGCATGTTATCCTCTGTATGATTACAGTTATTCATATCTGGCTTGAGGTCGAGATGAGCTTGTGGAGGCTGATGTCCCACACACATTTCCTCCCTCACTTGCATTGCATGCGTTTTACCGTATATCTGTTTACTGTTTACTGTTTAAGCTGATGCTTTATATGTTTCTGTTTATCATTGACATGATCCCCTAGGAATCTCACTTCCTTTGATAAGAAAGTGATGATTAGAACTTTAGGTTGAAACCTATGCATGATAACTTCTAGGAGTTCCCTGTTTCAAACCTCAATCATAGGATGAATCCTTGGCATGACAACATTAGGACTTGATAGTCTCCCCTTAGTTGAGCCTGTTCGTTCTCTTCTCATCTCAGAACAAATTAAAATACAGTAATAAAGGTTAACTGATGTTGTGCGTTACGAGCCTTAAGCTACTTGAGAAAGGATTGTTAGAGGGTTTCCTTCTAATGATTTGGATGTTTAGTATGGCACCTTTTGGGTGACATACGACACATTCACTCTCAGGTCATAGTCTCTAGTGCGATATTGGTTGCAAACATCCATAAAAAACAGTTCTTCCGTAAAAGACAGAAAACGAACTTCAAACCTTTTTGCCCCGTGGGCCCATAATTCAAAGGAAGCTTTTCTGAAGAAAAGAGTGTCGTTAACTCCCAGTTCTACCGCAAACGGTAACGCCTAAGTCTCCAAGGGTCGAGCTGCATACGTCAAACTGCTGGAATTGTCTGTTAACCCTACTCGAAAAAACAGATGAATTTGAATTCCCGTAATCCGTATTATCCCGAACTACGTAAGCTCTGATCTCTCATACCTGTTGAGAGTACGTAGGCACAATATTGACGTATTGGCGAGCCACCTTCCCCGTAACCTGTAGTTGCCTGAACTACGTAAGCTCTGATCTCTCATACCTGTTGAGAGTACGTAGGCACAATACTGACATATTGGCGAGCCACCTTCCCCGTAACCTGTAGTTGGCCGAACTACGTTGACTCTGATTTCTCATTCTCTGATGATAATACATAGGCATAAAGTGTGACGCTTTGCCGAGTCATTTTCTTTTCTTTTTTAAGCCAACCTTGATAGGTGGATAAATAAAACCAACCCGTCATATAAACACAACAAGCGTGGATCCCATCAAGTACGATGGACGTGAGGGGTGCTAATACCTTCCCCTTGCATAACCGACTCCCGAACCCAAACAATGGTTGCGATGACCTTGTCCTATACCTTTTCGTTAGGTTTTTCCGATCGTTTCCTTTCCCGTTCTGAGGGATAAATAACGAAAGGTGGCGACTCTTCTGTTTTGCCGGCACCTTATTTTCGCAGTAGCGACAGCTAAACCTGAAGAGGTTCTCATAGTTGAAGATGAAAATGGGAATATTATCTGTGAGACCATGAAGGACAATAATGTTCTTGTTCAATATAAGATTATGAGGGAGACTCTTATTTACTTGTCACATCTTGACCATGAAGATACTGAAAAATAGATGTTGAGGAAATTAAGTAAACAACTCAGTGGTGAGGATTGGACATGGAACAATTTGAACACACTCTGCTGGGCAATTGCTGTCATGTTGACACTATTATTTTTAACACCTTTGTTCTACTACACTCCTCTGGTGGTACTAGCAGCCAATATTGTATCTACAATGCTTGGACTTATAGGTTAACAAGCAGCCATTCATTTGTGGAAGATTGACAAATTCATTTTAGTCGTCTGCATTAGCGCATATTTTGGTGTTGTCCTTGGCAGTGTTCAAATTGCCTTAGTCATAGAAATTGTGGTATCAATACTTTGGTCACTGCTATTTATCGCACGACCAAGAACATCTGTTTTAGGGACAATTCCAAATTCTGCAATATACAGAATAATTTCAAATGCAGTTCAGGTGCTTGATGTAATTGTTGGGTTTTGTCATAGATATTATGCTGCTACAAAGTCAGAAACAGAGGTTATACTTTTATGTAGCCATGAACAATATCTCAATAAACAAGAGCTTAAAGGAAAGATAATAGGTGTTTTGAGAAATCCATTTTTGGTTGGATTAAATGTCACTTCCATTCTTGAAGACCATTTCAAAGTGTTGAAAGAACGAGGTGTCACGGCGATGGATACTTTAGAGTTGCCACCACAATTTAATTTACCAAAATCTCAACTAAAATGTTATGGTGAATCAGTGTATTGCACCTCTTCAGACATGTTAAGCATATGCAACAGAGGACATTGTCCATTGGATAGGTTCATAATTATTGTTGCATGGTGCATATATACCACACATCCTGCATCTTTTGGGCTTATAATTGGTGAGACACACCATGTTTCAAAGGGAACTCTTAATGTCTTACTTGAACAGTTGTCACACCACCATCTCATAACGGCCCTCCATGCAACTGATCAAAAGGAAAACTTTGAAATCATATGGTGTCAGCAACCTGTTCCTCAATTTTATGGCACATCAGTTGACGCTCAAGTGCATGTTAAGAAGGAAATGAAGCCCTTAAACCACGGAGAAACATATAAGATGAATTATCCTCATCTTTTATCTACAATTCTTCCAATTCTTGATGCTGATTGGGTTGGCACAATTGATCTAAGGTGCTTAGAGACAGGTTTAGTAGCTCAGTTAAGTTATAAATCAAGTCATTCTTTTTTAGGACTTGGTAGAAACCATAAAGTCATCCAAGGAAGTGTTGCAGCAATAAAGTTTTACAACCTTGAGGACAAGGTTGTTTTTGAAGGGGTAGGTAATGATAGGATCATGAAATTATTAAAGTTGGAAGTGAAATTTATTTTAGTTGGACTTTTGTTGTGTAGTTTGGCTCTTTAGTCATTGGGCCTTTATTCTACTACCTATTAGTGATATTATATATGTACTCTCATATGAGAGGAAGGACAATCAATGAATGAAATCAAAAGTTATCTTTTATTTTTATCTCTTTTATTTTATTTGTCTTCTTTATGGTTTAGATTTTTCCTGTTTTTATTAGTCTTGTTAGGGTTCTAACCTAACTTCCTAACATAAAGCAACAACATAGTATGGTTAGATTTGAAACAGATACAAATCTAGTTGGATTTAGTTGCTATTAAACAAAATTTGTCACTAATAAAGTGACGTGGGTGGATTATCAAGAAGGTTAAATAAGTGATTTTCATGACAACAAAATTTCTTATATTATAGATATTGACTTTTAGAGTTTGTAGAACCCTATTGATCGTCGAAACAAGTAATAAAGTCGTTATCACCGTTGTTATGGATTGTGTCATGGTTGTCTCTGTTTACTTTGTTGTTGGCAGTCCATCTCTTAATTTCACGTTGCGGCCAACACCAACTGTATTTGGGTCATAACTCCGTCTATCATCAGTACTTAGATCACCGACCTGCCGCTAATGCCTAGGTTACCACGTCCTTTGTCGCAACTAGCATCGATAGTAAGGAAGTCTTCTTCGTCAACAGTCATACCTATGAAGCTCCGATTCTATTGATTATGTTTTTCAACCAAGAAGAAGGTTGTGTGGTAGTTAGGAGATTATTTTTAAACCCTAGATTGAAAACCAAGAGATCTGATATCATAATAGGTTGTATCAGAGAAAATAGATAAAAAGTTTTATTTTTCAGTGTTATTTGGTATTCATAAAGAGATTACAATCTAATTATTTTCTTAAATTAAAGAAAATAATTTTTTTTTTAAAAAAATAATAAATTGAACCATTGACGGTGTAAATTTTTTGTACACTATCAACAAATGACGATCATGCATTTCGCCAAGTCATACTGAAAATTTTAAACTAATTATATGACATGGGAGAATGATATATTCCTATTGAATATCAGTGTAAAACATTTTTACACTGTCAGTGCATAACAATTAAACTCATAAAAAATACAATAAATAAATATTAGATGATCCAAAACTAGACAAAAGAAAAATTGATTTAGAGTAAATACTCTTAACTATAAAAAATATTCCATCACAAACCACTCTACTTTACTAGTGCGAGATTCATTAAATTCATTCTCACTGTCGAGACTTACATTTTAACAATCGAGTTACAGATTAAATCACTCTATTTAACATGTTTCACGATGTTAAATATGTAATTCATTATTTTAGAAAGATTAGATTTGATTTAGAAAGATCAGATTTGATTTAAAAAGATTAGATTAGATATTTTTGGACTTTTATAATTTGGACTTTAGCTTGAGATGCAAATTAATCTAAATCTATAAATAGGGAGGAACCCTTATCATTGTAATCATCAAGTTTGATAATCACAGTTTTGCAGTTGCAAAGTGATAATAAATTTCCACAGTTGTGGGCAGAGAGTTACTTTGCGGTTCATGTTCATCTTTTTTAAACATGTTCTTATTTTTGTTCATTGACATTACATAACAATCTCGAGATCAAGATTAAGAATAATTCACCATAGATCATGGTTGAATATCAACATCTGGTATCTAGATATCCAATTTTGATTCAAGGGAAGAACAACTGTGATGGAGATGAATCACTTGAACGATCACTTTCCAGCAAATCTTCCAATTCTCAAGAAAGATAATTATGAGAATTTGTGCAAGAAGATTAAGGTGGTTTTCTGTTACCAAGATCCTTAGGATCTTGTGAAGGAAGGATTATCACCGCTTGTAGAAACTACGACAGATGAGGAGAAAGAAGCATATAAAGAATTGAAGAAGAAAGATTATAAAGCTCTCTTTATAATCCATCAATGTGTTGATCCAGATGACTTTGAAAAGGTTAGTGATGTAGAATCAGCAAAAGAAGCTTGGGAGATTATTGAAAAATAGTTTGGAGGCCAAGAGAAGGTGAAAGATGTGAGGTTGCAAACTCACAAAAAGACTTATGAATTACTTCAGATGGAAGACAATGAAAGTATGATAGATTTCTTCATCAGAGTTACAAAGCCGGTGAATCAAGATCAGCTGTGTCAAAGATCTTGAGGTCATTGGTTCCAAAATTAACCAGGTGGTAGTAGCCATAGAAGAGTCGAAAGACTTGTTAGTATTGACGAAGGAAAAACTTTAAAGGACGGTTGAGTCTCATAAACAAAGGATGGCTGAAAGAGCTATAGAAAAGTTGAAGAGTGATATGGCTTTGCGAGCGCAGTCAGAAAAAGAAAGAAAAGGCAAAGGAAGCTGGAATAACAACAAAGGTAGAGGAGGTTACACCAATACGACTGGTCGAAATCAGCATGAAGGAAACTGGTCGAATCAGAGAAAACCCTATAACCAAGGCAACTAAAGAGGTGGTGTTGCAGGTAGAGGAAGAAGTGGTGATCGAAAGCCTGAAAAAAGTCACACTCAGTGTTTCAATTGTCAAAAATATGATCACTATTTTAGTTATTGTCCAAAAAATAAGAAAAATCAAGAAACTGATGCAAAGCATGCGAAACATGAAGAAGAAGAGATGTTAATAATGGTCACGACAAGAGATGAAGAGAGATTCCAGGACTAGTGGTACTTGGACTCCGGATGCTCATCACACATGACTGGAAGGAAAGATTAGTTTGTCAACATGAAGCTCTTGTCGAAGAACACGGTGAAGTTTGCGAATAACAACACTCTAGTAGTTGAAGGTGTTTGTGATGTTCAGATTATGGGGAAGGATGGAAAGAAATCAATAATTTCCAATGTGTTATACATATCAAGCATGAAAAGTAACCTGCTCAGTATAAGACAACTTATCGAAAAGAACTACAAGGTAGTTGTCAAAGACAAGATGATGAGAGTTATTGACGCAGGTGGTAGGTTGATCTTGAAGGCTCCAATGTCTCAGAATATGACCTTCAAGATTGAACTCAACGTGATGGAGCACAGGTTCCTAGTAACTACAACTAGCAGAGATGAGTGGTTATGGCATTTTCAACTAGGTCATCTCAACTTCAATGACATCAGAGAGCTAAAGATAAGAAATATGGCTTTAGGATTACCTGAAATTGACATTCCAAGTGAAGTTTATGATGAGTGTGTTCATTCAAAACAACACAAGAATAGATTCAGCAAGGATGCAGGAAAGAAGTCGAAGGCAATTCTGGAAGTCACATACTCTGATGTATGTGGTCCAATCCAGGTGGATTAGATTGCAGGCAACAGATACTTGTCACCTTCATAGATGATTATAGTAGAATTTTATGGACTTACCTCATCAAGAAGAAAAGTGATGTGATCTAGGTATTTGCCAGATTTAAATCTATGGTCAAAAGATAGAGTGGTTGAAAGCTGAAAATCCTGAGGACTGATGGTGGTGGAGAGTATGTGTCGAAAGATTTCGATGCATTATGTGAAAAAGAAGGGATTATGCATGAGGTGATGCCACCCTACACTCCATAGCAAAATGGAATTGTAGAAAGAAAGAATAGAATCATCATGAACATGGTGAGAAATATGTTGAATGGGAAGCATCTACCTAAAGAATATGGGGAGAAACGGTTTCGACATCAACATACATATTAAACAGATGTCCAACGAAGAAGGTTGAAGGAATTACACCAGAAGAATGTTGGTATGGTGTCAAGCCTAGCCTCGGTCACTTGAAGGTGTTTGGATCTATAACACATAGACATGTGCCAGATTAGTTGAGAAGGAAGCTTGATGATAAGTTGAATCAGATAATCTTGATGAGATATTGTCGCGGTGAAAATCGGATACCAAACTATTGATTAGTTTGAATCTTTAATTCATTTTGCAACCGAACTTTGATTTGTCCAAAGGAAGGGATAAAGATCGAAATTCCCACCATGCAATGCAAATGCAAGGTTTAGAGAGTTATAGGTTCGGGGGTTGGTTAAACTTAGGGAAGGTGCTAGCATCCTAAGTTTCTGTAGTACTCTACAGGAACCTCTTGTTTTATGTTTGTTTATTGCTAAGTGTTTATCTGCTTAATGTTTGAAAGGCCTAAGGGTTTATTTCTAAGTATACTGGATAAGATATTGCATCTTATGCCTACATATCCTTACGGGAGTAGAATCAGAGTACTTGTAGTTCCCCTAAAGGGTTTGAGGAGTTCTTTGACTGTGGTCAAAGTTCCTACGGGTTTAAGGTAGTTGTTTCGATTGATTTTAGGAGAAGAGATGTGTTATCATTTTAAGAGAGATATAACCGCCACAGGTTGTAGGAAAATAGTCTTTGCATCGTCTTAAGAAAAGGACTTACGTACTCGGATAGGGATCAACGAGGTACACCTTTATATCTCTTAAGGCAAAGTCCCTACATGTTGATTGTATTGTTGTGGGGTGGATATTCTATCTCGCTTAAGATGATTTGACATCTTTCTCTAATGCGTTTGAATATTGTTTGTATTGTGTTGATTGTTTTTGTCTAAGTTGTAAAGATAAAGGTCCTTCCTAGGGGGTAGGTCCTAAACTTAAGAAGATCGACTTGAATGGGATCAAGGATCATGGGGAATATGATGCAAATGATGTGCACTACACACAATTGTTGAATCATGTGTAGGATTTTCCTTTGGACGGGATGCAACACGATAGAGATAAATACAGTAAAGGTAAATTGCAGAAAATGTAAAAGGGCAGATAATTAAATCCATACACGCACGCATGAAAGCGCTATGTGAGTGTGTGAATTGTGTATGTGAATGTGCACGGTTAGATTGTATTTTACGCTGTTGATTGGTTTTAAGTAGATTGCTTTGATTAGGAAAATGTTGAATTGATTTTATAGAGAGGAGTTTAGATTAAAAGGTTATTTGATTATTTTTAATTTTTAAAGTTAGATCAAATTATTACTAGTTTTTTTTATTTTAAAGAGAAAATGTTCAAATTGTAAAAAATATTGAATTTATTGGGAAAATGAGTTTTCATAAAAAGATTTAGTCATTTAATAAATAAAACAAGTTATATTACTTTGTTGACATGGTGATTGAGAAAATTACTGTTATTGATTTGGTCTTTAAGAAGAAAGTTGGATTGGTTTAATGTTATTTTTTATTGGTAAGGTTTAATAAAAGGTTTGGAATTGATTAGATTGGATGAAAATGAATTATTTTTATTATAAAAGGTTTAATTAATTGATGAAGTTGATTTTAGGGAAAAAATAGTTAATTTATTTTATGAGAAAATGGTTGGATTTATCTTATTAGTTTACCAAAAGGTTAGATTATAAGTTGATTGGATTTTGGGTAGAATAATTTGATTTTAATGAATTATAGTAGGTGAGAAATATTTTATTACAAATTGATTATGAAATGGGTTTTAGTTAATATTAAAAATAGTGTCCTTGTATTATCTAGAAAAGAAATGAATTATTACCCTATTATTAAATAAATTAATTATCTTATTATTTTTTGAAAAAAGTTTTATGGTAAAAGTTATCTTATTTAATAAAGTGAAGTTATAAAAAAATTGCAAATTAAAAGGTTGATTTGAATAAATGGATTAATTAAAAAGATTATTAGTTTGTTTTAATTAAATAAAAAATTGGTTTTAAAGGGTTAATTAAAATTGGTTTAAACAATGATTATGCTAATTTAATGCAGATTAAAAGGTTTAGATAAGATGTTAAGTGGGGTTAATTAAGTGATTAAGCAGGGATTAAGAAACAGGGAGTTGGACCCGGTGTAGCATGGATGTAGGGGTGTACCGTAGGGAGGCGGTCAAGGATCGTGTGATGAGTGATGGGAGGACGTGATCACGCGGGTGCAGGATAATTAGTGTGTGTGTGTGCTATACAAGATTACAATATAAAAATTAAGAAAACAGAAACCCTAAGACCCCCCACATCCCCAAATCAGAAATCGCCCGTCTTCTTCCTTCGTCAACTCTCTCTTCTTTCTCCGTTGATATCGCAACTTCTCTCTTCTTTCTCCGTTGATATCGCACTTCCGTTTTTCCTACCACACAAACAACGACACATCAAATTCACAGTAAACAACAACGAAAGGGCGCTTACCATAACAAGGCTCCTGGTGAAGTTTTCGACTGGGCATTCGTGGTCTTGCAAGGAGTGGAGATTCCGACGGAAAAAGGGTTTTGACCACGAAGGTGTATCTACGACAATGGAGGCGTGAGGGTTTCGATGGCTTCGACGGTGGGTTTTATGGTGGCTTAACAGTGGATTCACGGGATTTCGACGGTGATGACGACGAAAGACTCAAAAAGATAAGCCCCTCAATTCTCTTTTCTTCTGCTCGATTTAGTTTTTTCGAATGTTAGGGTTTTTATTTGGGGAATCTTGGGGATTTATCTGTTGTGTATTTCTGCGTGAATCCCCCTTGTGTATTCCCCCCCTCATCTCAATTTATAGGTTTTACGTATTAACTTCTGACTCTTGAAGTGAATGTTGTTGAATTGTATTTGGAAGGAAAACATTTTGTTATGATTGATGAAAAAAGAGTTTCCAAATTCGAATTATCGTGTCTGGGATCGTTTTGGAAACAATGATATCTTGTGTTGAATGAAATGATATTTCAGTATGGATTTCGCTTTGAATAACTTTCCTTCTTGGGCTGAAATTGTTTGGGAAATCTGATTTTGACAACTTATTGTCGCCATGAATGTTGATTTTGCACTTAAATTGTTTCCATCTTGGTCTGAAATTGTTTGACTGTACTGGTTATGATTTGAAATTCACTTTGTACGATTCAATAACCATTCCCTTTTTTCACTGATCATGTTTGATTTGATTTGGTGTGAGACTTCTTATAACTGGGATTTTCTCGAATGCGTTGGCTGTAAACCTGAGAAACCTCTCATGGTTGTTAAATTTCCTTTTTTTTGCCTTTGATTCAATTTAAAGTTGTTATGCTTTATAAAAAAAACGATTGCGATAGCTGACAAACTGTTTTGCTTTGATCTATCATGTAGGGGGCCTGAGGATTCTGGCTTGAAGGATTCTGTGCATTTGGTGAAGCAAGCCACAACGAAATTGGTGGTGTCTCAACAGATAAATCAGTAGGAAGAGATACACTAAGGGGCTCCTCACATCTAGATTGGCTAGCAGATTGTTGCTCACGACCCACTCCTGCTACCACCCTATCAATATCTTCAGCTACAAAACCTTAGCATCTGAGACCGAGACAGAACAAAAGTCCGACCTATTCCAACAGTCTCATCACTTCCAGTGGCAGCTAGAGCAACAACAGAAGCGGCTGTTGCAGTTTCAGCTTCCGCATCACAATCTTCTGAATGGCCATGATGTCTGATTCAGCAAGGTTGTGGGATATTTGCATCTTCTGAAGAGTGAATGGCAAAGAGAACATGTTGTAAACCGAAAGCTGCTGCGAGATATACTTCGTGTCGTTGCGCATCAAGGCATCCCACCGACAACGAATTAGCATCTTCAGAAAAGGCGGAAGAAAAGGTAATGACTTGTGCCCATTATGATGTTTAACTGAGGGCTGAACTTTGTTCAATCTCTTCTTCTTAGTTTTTTTCAATTCATTCTTGTTAACTGTTAAATGCTCTGATTATTGGTTGTGTCGTATCGCAGGTGCAGATGTTGACTTTAGATTCCTCGGAGCTGATGAATGAGTTCGAAAGCCAAAAACGATGAAGGTTCATTTCTCAGGACATCTTCGAATTCTTCTGTTACTTTCCTTCCTCTTTAAATTGATGCCTCATTTCTTGTTTTGGGATGTAGTCAAAGCTCGGACAGTGGTGCGCAGAAGCTCGTATGTCCCCGTCGTAGGAGGAGTAAATTCGGTATATATATTGTTCTTCCTTTCTCTTCTTTTAAGCTAAACAGTCCCTGTGTTGTTACTGCTTAAAATTTAAACTTGGAGTGTTTCTTAGAACACAGGTACGTCCATGTTTGAGGGATACAACGAGTATGACACGAGATAGTATCGACAATTGCAATATTAATTTTATCAAGTTCCGTTGGCAGGTTTGGAATGTGAACTTGGAATGAAGAGCATGAAGATTTATCGTAGGCTTTAGTTCATGGTTGGAGTTTACCCTTCGGCGATTAACAACATAGCTTCGATTCACAGGCACTGCACGTTGGAGATTCCTCATGAGCATACTTTTGTATATTACGGCATAATGTTGGATTTTGATGTTTTAAACGAGACAGTGTTGATCTTCACTTGTTTGTTGCAGGATTCAAGATTGGGTAGAAGCCTCGGTTGGTGATGTCGTATATTAGACCCCTTGCAACGGTCACTTGTCTCTGGCAGCCGTTACGGCTCGAGATTCCACTCGACCCTCTTTAATAGCTACTTCAGGATTATGCAAACACTTCCTTTGTCATGGACCGGTAAATCATCGAAGCCCATTCGTATAGACTTTGTGGTTCCCAATGGTGTTTTTCTCCTGATATATATAAAAAATGTACTGTTGGGTTTTCTTTATGCAGAATATTGATGCGGTTCCTTTGGTGGCGGGACGTATGTTGAGATATTTGGGGCATTTTCAGCTTATTAGCAACGAATCCCATTCAAATTACATACATGGGTTTGGTACTAGAACATTCGTTTTAAAATATCACCCTTCTTTGGCTGGCTGATTTGGTCCTTATACCTCCCTATTGTTTGCAGGTAAGGAACAATCCTGGCGGCTGAAAATCCACTGTTTTAGCTTGGAGTCAAATCAATTCTGCAGTGCCAAATGAGAGGAAGTCTACTCAAAGCGAGGAGTCTAAGTATCCCGCTCAGATGCGCTTGAATACTTGTGAAATGGTCTTGGCTTCTGTAAGCAACAGTTGGTGATAGCGGTAATGTTCACGGCGTCATGACCGACTTCAAACACTATGGAATCTTTCTCTGTTTGTTCATTTCAACTGGGTGTACTTATCTACTTGTTGACAGAAAAGCGGATAGGAATAAAATGAAAGCCTCCTAGTTAGCTGGCCAAGTCTTCATTGAAATTTATTCATTTCGGTTATAAATGTAATGACTTGGTTGTTTGGCTTCTTGAATATGGCCACTGTAATAACTTATTGAATTTTCTTTTAAGGGAATCAAACTTTGTGTATACTTTCGTGGGAAGATGGTTCAGGATCCACATCTTGGTATTAAAATGTCTTGTGGTATTAAAATGTCTTGAGGTCAAATTTCGCTTGCTTATCCGTGATAAGGAACATCCTTGAGTAAAATTTAAACATACTTAGAACTTGGATGTGGCATCCTTGAATTGCATAGAACTTGCATATTCTTCGAATTACATAAAACCCGCATATCGTGAAGATGAAAAATGCAGTATGAATTTAATGAGATCCTTGCTTTGAACTTACTAGAGTTTGTAACCCCACATTCAAATCCTCTTAGCCTCTAAGACACTGGTTTGAAAAATAAAGACAAGGGTGCCAGAGTCGTTGGACGTTATAACCACATGAATACTGAAATTAAAAACATATAAGAATTCTCCATGCTCTTATAACTCGGGTGGTTAACTTGAATCTCGTATCCTTGAACTTGTAATGAATCCTTCTACAGACTTGGAGTTTGTCTAAAAATGCGAACTCCCAATCTGCGTCCTCTTTAATCCATAATTTATGATGCCAGAACACATGAGAGACCCTGGACTCGTCGCTAGAAGAAAAAACTGAGTATTTAATACTTTGGATGGAGACTTGCTTTTCCACGAAGAATCTTGGAGTTATAATTGAATAAAAACTTGACATGAGGATTGGAAATCCGAAATCAGTATGCTTGGAAGGATAGATATTCTGGTAATAGAGCTACACCCTGAGGAACCTTCTGAGCTTGGGGATATGCCGGGAAAATTATACCTACATGAGTTGGTTAGTCGCAATAAACGCACACACATAAGTAAAATAAAGCACACAAGAAAATAAACAAATAGGTGGGATCTTAAGGTCAAAAATTAGGGTGCAACAGATATCATTCGATTGAAGATTACAAAATGTTTGACCCAATGAATAAGCAGGTAGTGATCAGTATTGACATCATCATAGATAAGCTTAAAGAATCGGATTAGACTAAGAATGTCAAGAAGGATTCAATGAGAATCTCTTATGAAGAACCAACCATTGAAGTCGAAAGAAACGTTTGACAAAAAGAAGTCAGAGGTGAAGCATACCCAAGCAGACCTCAACGAACAAGACACATGCCTGCAATATGACAAGAATGTATGATTACATCAGATGATGTGGTCGATGAAGAGGGTGAGCTGGTACATTATGTTTTTTATGCAGATGGAGAACTAGTCAATGCAACCGAGGCATTGAAGGATTCAAAGTGGGTGAAAGCAATGAATGAGGAGTTAGACTCCATCGAAATTAAAAACACATGGTCACTCGTCGAATTTCCTCAAGGCAAGAAGGCAATTTATGTGAAGTGAGTTTATAAGGTGAAAGTGAATCCTAAAGGAGATGTAACTCGACACAAGGCGAGACTTGTGGCGAAAGGATTTCAACAAAAGGAAGGAATCGACTTCGACGAAGTCTTTGCACCTGTTGCTAGGATCGAAACAATCAGGTTGGTTGTTGGTCTAGCAAATATAAACAATTGGCACACATGTCAGATGGATGTGAAATGTGCATTCCTGAATAGCCCCTTAGATGAAGAGGTTTATGTTGCACAACCAGTTGGGTTTGTGAAACAAGGCAAAGAAAGAAAGGTGTACATGTTGCATAAAGTCCTGTATGGACTTAATCAAGCTCCAAGAGCTTAGAATAAGAAGATCGACAACATGTCAGCTATCAACTTGGCGAAGAATCAAATAGCACACGGTCAAAGCAAGCACATCGAAATGAGGTTCCATTATCTTCGAGAGCAGGTAGCAGAAGGGAATATGAACTTAGAACACTGCATAACTGAGAATCAGATTGCAAACATCATGACGAAGGGTGTGCCAGTCAAAATGTTCAAGAAGTTAAGGTCTATGATGAATGTAGATAGTTTAGACACAATGAATTAGGTGGTATGTTAAATATGCAATTCATTGTTTTAGAAAGATTAGATTTGATTTAGAAAGATCAGATTTGATTTAGAAAGATTATATTAGATATTTTTGGACTTTTATAGTTTAGTCTTTAGCTTGAGATGCAAGTTAACCTAAATCTATAAATAGGGAGGAACCCTTATCATTGTAATCATCAAGTTTGATAATCACGGTTTTGTAGTTGCAAAGTAATAATAAAGTTCCGCAGTTGTGGGCAGAGAGTTACTATGGAGTTCATACTCATCTTCTTTAAACGTATTTTTGTTTTTGTCCATTGTCATTACATAACATTCTTGAGATCAAGATTGAGAAGAATTCACCATAGATCATGGTTGAATTCCAACACACAACACTGTTTAAAATTTTGCAAAGTAGTCATTAAAATATGACCCTTCTAAGATAAAACAACTCAAGTTTATATTGTACTATTACCACTTGCACAATAGATAATCGATCTAAAAATACACCCTTATAACTACTATGATCAGATGAATATGGTATAAATATCACTCTGAGCATTTAATTTTTATACCAGTTGTATATGGCGCGAAGAAGCCGCTTAAAAATAAAAAGAAAAAAGAAAGTTTGAGATGAAGCGAATATGAGATATTGGAGAAAGATTTCGAAATGCAGAAACATGAAGTAAAGAAAATAAGATGGGAATGCATTTATTTATAGGTGAAAGTATGACCCGAATGGGAGAAAACGTGGGGTAAATGGAGCGGATCCGGCCCAAACCTAACTGTTATGGAACTTGATCAGCAAAAAAAAAACAAGGAAACGTGGTAAGCAAAGAAAAATCGTGAAAACTTGATCAAAAACTATAATTAGTGTTACAGGTTTGCTATCTTAACACCCATTCTTACACCCACATACCTACATTGTATGCACTGTTCACCGTATTTATACGGTGAACAGTATTTTTTAATTAAAATAATATATTTTCTTAAAATATTAATTTTTTTAAAAAAAATATTTATTTTTAAATTTTATTTTATAACACAAATATAAGATTGCGTCATTAACCAACTTCACAATTGCATTAATCACAAAAATCTACATCATTAACCAATTATTTTACCTATAATTCATTAACCACTTTCACTACTTCATTAACTAATAAAATACGTACTATTAACCATCTTCTGAGACTAAATTATATATATATATATATATATATATATATATATATATATATATATATATATAAGTATTTGTGAACAGTAAATTGGGTGTAGTGTAACTTTTTAGTGTAAGAATAATATTTTTTTTACCGTTCTATTATAATACACCAATAATTAATTAATAATTATTAATTAATTTACAACACACATTAATTAATATTAAATCATTTTATTCGTGTAAAAAAAATTGATCACCTAAGTCCAACCAGATGGACGGCGGCGGTAGCAAACACACGCGAGTGACAGAACTTACAAAATTATGTACCCCTTACGTTTCATTTCCAACACTTACATTTTTACATTAAAATCTTTCATTTCCAACACTTACATTTTTACATTAAAACCCTTAGTAATTTTTTACATTATGCTCTTCTTTCCCTCGTGGGGGTATTCTTTAAATCTTATATACGCAAATTTGACGTTTTCCTTGTTCATTGTTACTTCGATTATGTTTGAATTTACAAAAGTATGGTCTGGGCTCCGGCTTAACCGAGCAGGCCCAGCCCAGTAAGGTGCAGTAGGCTCAATCTGTCTTGGGTTACTGCCGTCGAGCACAAGGTGCCCGTCGGGCAAAAGATACCCTCTGCGGGCAGGACCTTCTTCCTCCGCGGGGACACGTCATCCACCAACTATCCACCTCCAAAAGAGCATGTCAACCCACTTTTCTGAGTCTACTGAGCAGTTGAACTAGGGCGAAGACCACGTCCTAGTCTTCACTACGCCACATAAGCCCTAGCAGTCACTTGGGTTGACTCTGGCCATCCAACCCAACTCAAATGACCGTTGGTCCTGCTCTGGAGTCTCTCTATAAATACTCTCTTCTACAAGAGGGTCAGATATTCACTTCTTACCCCCTTTCTGTACTTGTGATCACTCTGTTCACTTCTTACTTTTATTTTGCCATGGGAGTGTTTGCAGGTACAACCCCATCTTCTTTTCAACATCGGTGAACAAGCTATAGGTTAACGACGTGCGGCAAGTCTTTTGGTCCCCCTTCTGATCGGGTCAGATCAGCTATACATCTCACTTTATTATTTAGATATTTTATAAAAATTGTTTATTTCCACTTCATACATCCTAAATAGAATAGATACAAAATAAAAGATCTGATAAAATGAAATAGAATAAATTTCACCATCTATCTTTACCTTCACTTATTATTTACAAATTCAAACAAATATCATATCATTTATCACTCTATTTCATCACATAACAATAATCTAAACGTAAATGATTATGCTAAACCTTATTGTATTGAACCAAATCTTCACCAAACTCATAACCTAACTTGGAGGAAGAAGACAAAAGAAAAATCTGAAAATGTAATCAATTAAGGATCTGAGTCATCATCTTATCCATTGAGTTTACAATTTATCATTAAAAAAAATGAAACATTGTCTTTTTTTTTTCTCCAACATGCTCTCATTATATGTAGTTTCTTATTGTGGGTGTGGCATGGCATTGTCAACTTTGAGTATTTACTAGGAAGGATCTGTAGAAAAAAAATACATTGCATACTTCATTTTTATTATTACGTTGAATAAATTTATATAATTCAATGAAAAAATACATAAAATTGATATAATAAATTTGCATGTCAACTATGTGATAGGATAGAAAAGTACTCTACAATCATTAGTTTTATGTTAACTTGATAGTTGTTGATATAAACATTTAGATGTGAAATGTCCATATAACCCAAATATGTGTATATATATATATACTCTTAGTAAAAGGTTATTGTTGGAACATAGAAGATTTTTTTCCTTAAAAATAGTATTAAAAAATCTGCAACAAAGATTTGTTGTTGGATAGTTCGTTAAAAAAACAATTAAAAATGATGGATTATGACATAGACAAATCTTAAAAAAATGAAACATGTTTGAACTAGGTGAAAACGCTGAACCAGTTGACTTGACCTTGCTAGGTTCCTTCTACCTACACTCTTTGCAATTCTTATTCTAGCAAATAGCAATGCATCTTGAGGTATATGAAAAAGTCTCACTCTCTTTCATACTCTAATAACCTAGAAACTTCCCTCTCCAATTATGGATTAAATAGTTGTTACCTTTCATACTCTAATTTAAGTTTTTGTTTTGGAATTTCAGCTAGAAACTTGGACAGCTTTGGTTGCAATTTTGTGTTTACTTGTCTTTATTCTGCAAGAGATTCTTATGGGAGGGAGTGCTTCAAAAGGGTCTTCTTCACCTAGAAGGAGACATGTTCCTTCATATGAATCTTCAGGTTCTTCTTCATCTTCATGGAATAATAACTATGATGGATATCCACCACAGTCACCATATCCTCAGCAGAGTCCTTATCATACACCTCACCATCAGTTTTCATCTGCATCAGCTCCATTTTATGATAATTCACAGCAGAAAAAGAAGTTGGATAAGAGGTATTCGAGGATTGCTGATGATTATCATTCACTGGATGAGGTAATTGTTAGATTATATCATTGCATGTAATAGTGTTTTTTTCTTTGATGTATAAGGATTTGTTTGATCTTTTTCTTTGATTTTGTGTGTTATAATCATTAGTCTATTTTTTTGTGGGGTTAATATGGACCAATGATACTGGTTTTATCATTGACTAGAACAAGAATTAGACTCTTTAGGGTGATATTTATATCATATTCGACTGGTCGTTATGTCAGTCAGAGGATTTATTTCTAGACTGATTATTCTACTGTGCACTAGTAATCGTACAATTGAACTAGGTTGTTTTATCTTGGAGGCGTCATGGTTGATAGTCTGTCTTGCACAATATTGGGCAGTGCCGCGAAATGTCTTAAAGAGAGCGACATAGTCCGCGACTCAACCCGTGATTTTTTCAGTGGCAATTTTTCAAAACCGTAAAACAACAAGATAAACATGCATATGTTTTGTATAAGTTGTTTCTTTAAGCTATCACAAGGAGAAATGATTTATTGAGCATTTCAACCAAAATTAGAGGGTGTTTTGGTTGTATGCTGATAATTTTGATTGAGCATTTTAACCAAAACTAACTGTTTTTCATTTCCAGAGAGAAAATACACATTATTTTTGTCGAAAAAAATTAAGTGAATTGAACACAGGTTACTGCTGCTCTTGCAAATGCTGGGCTGGAATCTTCTAATCTCATTGTTGGCATTGATTTCACAAAGAGCAATGAGTGGACAGGTGTTATTTCTTACTCGCGTTTTCATGCTTGAACCTTTTTCGTGTCTGAATTTTAAGGCCTAATATGTACTTCACTTTCTCAGGGAAGAGTTCATTCAATCGAAAAAGTTTACATCACATTGGAACTGGTCAAAACCCTTATGAACAAGCAATATCTATTATTGGGAAAACTCTATCTACTTTTGATGAAGATAACTTGATTCCATGCTTTGGATTCGGAGACGGTAACTACCAATGTGAAACTAACTGCCTTTTTTGATGTAGTTTCTTTTTCCAGCTTGCAGAAATGACTTTTTCTTTTCGGTCCATTATTTGTCAGCATCTACACATGATCAAGATGTATTTAGCTTCTATTCAGAAGAGAGGCCGTGTAACGGGTTTGAAGAAGTTTTGGCACGATACAGAGAAATTGTTCCTCACCTCAAACTTGCGGGACCGACTTCTTTCGCCCCCATTATTGAGATGGCCATAACTATTGTTGAACAAAGTGCTGGCCAATATCATGTCCTGCTTATAATTGCAGACGGACAGGTACTTCTTAACTTTATATCTCACCCTGTTCACAGTTACACTTTTCAGTACTTTGTTTCTTTTTCAATCATCTTAACTTTCATATACAACAACTGAAGAAACAGCAATTTTGTATTTGCAATACTTTGATGAATGATATTAGTCTGTTATGGATATTCATTGTTTCTGCTTCAAAAACTGATGCTGTCAGCATATGTTGCCACAGGTGACCAGAAGCATCGATACAGAATATGGCCACCTAAGTCAACAGGAACAGAAAACGATAAATGCAATCGTAAAAGCCAGGTAAATTTTTTGCGTTCTTTCGCGTGGAGAACATTCTGCATACTTACACTCTATTTAAATTGCAGTGAGTATCCACTGTCAATAGTTTTGGTGGGAGTTGGAGATGGACCGTGGGAGATGATGGAGGAATTTGACGATAACATTCCTTCTCGAGCATTTGACAATTTTCAGGTTTGGTGTAACTCGCTTAACCTCTTTTACTTGCCATATATGAATGATAAATCTTTTTGTTATGCTAAAATGTTTTAATATTTGTTTGTGGTAGTTTGTGAATTTTACTAAGATAATGTCGAAAAATGTAAATCCATCCCGAAGAGAGGCAGAGTTTTCTCTTGCAGCTTTGATGGAGATACCTTCTCAATATAAGGCAACCATAGATCTTGGTTTATTGGGGTAATAAAATACTAAAATACAGTACTTATAATTTGTTAGATTCAGTTTATCTGGTGTAGTAACTTATAATTGAATTTGAAAATCTCGTGTCTTCATTGATATGACTAGTTCGCGGAGGGGACATTCACCGGATAGGGTTCCTCTACCTGCTCCTCTTTATAATAGGACTTCCTCCAACATCAGTGGAAAATCTTTTCGGTCAAACAGTTTTCAGCCGAATGTGCATAGAGGTACTGGCTATGAATATGATAGCGGTGTTCACAATCACACAGAACCATCTACAAGCTCTTTACATGATAATAAGGTATTGGGAACTTGTTTTCCAAAATGCGAGAAGCGTCTTTCATTTCTGTCTCACTTTCAATGTACTAGTGGTTTTACCTATGATGTGATTGACTGCAGGTTTGCCCGATTTGTCTTACCGATGCGAAGGATATGGCCTTTGGATGTGGGCATCAGGTAACCAACTCAATGCATGCTGCTATATTAAGTTATCTATATTAAGTGGTGAATATATATTAAGTTCCTTCTATTTCCTCACATGGCAGACTTGTTGTGGATGTGGAGAAGACCTCGAATTCTGTCCAATTTGCCGGAGCACAATCAATGTTAAAATAAAACTTTACTAGATATGTATATGCTGCTTTCAATGAAATTTTCACTCATTTGCAGAACAAGGTTAGCCATCAAAGTTTGATGAGGTTAGAACATCAGAGTAACGAAGAGCTTTTGTCTATAAAAGAATAAAATAACGAGCTTTCCCTGTTGTACATATGTGCCATGTCCTCTTGTGTGCATTGAAGGCATCATGTTTTTCAATTTTCAGTTAACTGTCTGTGTAAATATTGCCTTGATTGTTTCAATGAACACTTTTTATTTTGTTTGCAGAACTTGCTCACATTTGTTTAACAAATACTACTCGTACCTAATTTCTTTTCTTTTTAGTATGCATTCCACACTTCTGGTATATTTTAAATATGTCTTTGATCAGGTTTGTTGAAAATATTTTACCGAACAAAAACAAACTCAGCTCTCAAACTTTATTCTGCCTAAATAAAATGCAACAGCCTTCTATGAACAGTAAAGAGGGAAATAAAATTTTTATAATTAATGATACCCTCATTTCCATTACATTAGTTTATACTTTATACTTCCTCAATACTCATAAATATGTGGGAAAATAACAGAATTTGACAAAATTACAAACCCAATGATTGGGTACAGCAACTGAAATAAGGAGCTCCTATAAAGAATCCTATGAGAAAATCTACCATCCTGGTGGTCTCTTGAGTCTGCTTCCTTCAGCAAAATCAGCAACTCTGTGTTTACTAGGCCTATGGTTCTTTCTCACTTGATAACGTATTTGACTGCAGGTTCTTTCCTTCTGGCACTTGAAGGAACATTTTATCTTCTATATAAGCCTGTATATTTGCAACAATCTTCGTCGATTCAGGTACATTACGTGATTTCAGATCAACTAAAAAGTTGTTTGAGACGACGTTCAACATCTTTAAGAACTGAGATTTATATCTTCTAAATAGAGCATATCCAGCCACCTGCGGACAAAGTAGAATTAGTTAGTCTTAGAAGATCCATATATCCAAAAACCGAATATTTTGCATTACTTACTTGCAAGAATGCATTGAGTGAAACAGCTGTATATTGATTGGCTGGCAGAGAGTTCAAGAACCTTGCAAGCCACGCCCAGCCTTCTTGCAAGCCGTGCAAATTTTGAATGTTTGGAATTTCAGTCTGTCGAAACAAGCATGGCCAGCCAGTCAATCAAGGAGACGGAAAAAAAACGTAATTAACAAAATTGAAAATATTGTCCATGTGAATTTGTCAAAATCTTAAGATTATCTAGACAGACCTGAACCAGTGCACCATACACCTTCATATATAATTCTAACCGCTTTAAATAATCTTCTGTACTCTCCAGTTTTTCATCTTCTTCTCGATAACCAATACTTCTAAAGTATGCCTCTTGTGATTGAAAGATGGTCTGAGGCAGTAGAATAAATAATCCAAATTCAACAGCATCAGTACACCCCACTTCTGTGGAATCATATTTGCAGAACAAGTACGTAGGCATAGTATCAAAATAGATAGTTACAACTAATTTTTACATTGTACCAGTTGAAGCACAGCCATGTTGCTTATTTGAGCTAGATAAAATGGGCTCAAACCTTTTGTTTAGAAAAAATGGGACATACAAACAAAATTGTTGTGGCAAAATAACATTTCCCTTCTTCAAATTTACTGGCTCCTCAACAAAAAAAAAAGGTTCCTTAATAGGAGGCGGCTAAGAAGCTACGCAAGAAAATATATTGCTCAATAATATTTTCAAATTCTATCAAGTTACCTTTTTGTAAACCATGTGCTTTGGGACTGTGTAAAGGCAGGCCTTATGAAGCTCAGCAAGAAAAATATCCATTACATATGGGACCTGTCTTGCAAATGATAAACAATTGAACCCAAAAGCAAATAAATAATCATCGGAAAAAATCAATCAAACAAGCATTCATATTCATTCTATGCATCCTTGAAGGCTTAATTATATACCATCCTCCTAAGTCCTAAATAAGCCGAGAAAATAGAGATTAAACATGGTGTGTACCTGAGATGTAATGAGAACAATGACATAGGCAATTGCAAAGGGAGCACTAGCAGGGCTTGAACAGGATGAAACAACCTGTAAAGCATGTATGTTGTCGGTAATCACAACTAGATTTATTAACATAACATAATTCTACTACATCTTGATAGTTTCCATTCATCATTTGGAACATTTCAAACTGTTGAGATATTTAAAATTATAATATGATATCATGTGAATATTCTCTTGTAAATAGGATAGATTTAGATCTGAGTTAATTATGGTCTTGTCCCAAAATCAAGGGGCTTGGTTACCTACTAATTAGTATAAATAAACACATTGAGGATTAACCTCTGAAGCAATTCAAATCAATCTTTGCTCCAATTTAAGCTCACATTCTGTGGGCCTGATTAATAAATATGTTGTAGAATGAAGGAATCATGTTGCCTTGAAAAGAGAAGATAAAGGGAGCAGGACGAAACAATGCAGTATTACATTTGGCGTTGATATCGAGTGTCAAACTTTTTATCCAACTCATGTCTTGTTTCTTTGTATTTCAGCCACATCTTATTTGATCGGAAATATATCATTTCGTTGAAGCCACGTGTTATTTTCATTTGATATCAAGTTTTTCTGATGTCAAATTTCTCACTTAAAAAATATTCATTTAATGGTAAAACATTTCATAATCATTTTCAAATTCAATTAATACTGACAATTATATATTAAGGATTTAAAACAAAAAGTCTTAAATTATAGACTAATCATAATTTATAGCTTTGATATTTTAATTGTTGGTCACAAAAGGCACCTAGCCTGTCACAAACCATCCCAAAGAATTGAAGGCGCCCGAATAGATAAACTTATATTTGTTAAAATTTATTTGCTACCTTTCATATACAGTTAACTGATCCAAAAATAACATCTACGATAAATAACTAAGCCAAGTTTTAAGATTAGTTTAATTTTCCATGTTTCTTTACAAATAAAGCCGAGATATATTATATGTCAAAGGAATCACAAAAAATATTAACTTACCTTTTTAACAAATATCTCAACACTAAATGTTTGAGGGCATTGACGATCATTGAAAATTTTAATGATTTCACTTGCTTTTGATCTGCAGAATGACCAAAAGAGTATATAGGCATGTAATACTTTTGTTAGTATTTTGTTTAAGGATTGAAATTGCCTAGGAGATACAATTTTTCCCTTAAAAAATTAAAATGTAAAAGAATAATATATTGACAACAGCATTATGCATTTGTGAAATTTAAATATTTACTTCACCTAACATTGTCTCTTATGCCCCTTATTTGCCTTATATTCCGGGAAATATGACTCTCGTATCTGGTATAATCCTGAACGGATGTCGACAAAAACAAGTCCCAGTGTTAAAATCAGAGAATTTGACAGAAGAAGTTACTCTTTAAAGTGAGGTGAAGGACAGGCAAATTTCTTGTGAAATAAATATGCATTATCAAGAACATAATTTAAATTTAAAAATAAGATAACAAATATGACAAGCAAAACCAACAAATAATTGGTATTTCTTATTGCATGCAAGATCATAAATTAAGAACCTTAAGACATACATAGGCGGCCAATACCTGGTTAGAACTTGATCTTACAGCTTGGTTTCTGTCACACAGCTCTTTCAGTTTCTGTAGCCTACCATGCTCTATGTTTAAAGCACTTCCTGCAGCTCGATATACATAACCTAAAGATTGTATAGGCCTGTTAAATCTCAGATCATAAACGACGACGAAAATGATGTAAAGATCTAGACATGCACGCGGAGAAGGATTTGATGGTGGGAGGAGAATAGAAATTATTGTTAAATTCATATTTAGTTTCTTTAAATTTTTAGCCCCTGTAATTTTGATTAAAAAAAGTGAACCTCATGATTTACATCAAATCTTTGCGGAAGAATTAGATTGTGTATACATCTCTACATAGAGATAATGTTAAAGGTGGGCAACTCATGAACTTGAACAACTCATTATGAGATAGTGTATAATTTTAGCTTTAGTCGTTAATCCTTTTACTCAAATTCGTAATATATAAAACATAGTTTTAAAAGTATAGACTCAATACAATTTTATCACTTTATGCATATGTAACATATGTGGAGAGCAAGACTAACTTTATTATAATGTTTGTAACAAAAGGAACGTTCAATTTACATGATCTGTCAACTTTTGAGCTAGAATATTAGTCTTCAGTATCATTGATGCAGTTCAAGTTGCTATGAAAATTTCAAGACTTATAAATATATCTTTTTAAAATATGCAAAAAGATAATGAGATAAACCATTAAAATAGCCCGAAAGAATCAACAAATATATATTTCTATCTTCTTGAAATTTATACATCCTATAACAATACTCCAATTAAACCAAAGTTGACAGATCATTTATTAGTACTTATTTTTTCCCTCTATATTAATACTCCAATTAAACCAAAGTTGACAGATCATTTATTAGTACTTATTTTTACAATGAAGTAACACCAATTTAAACCAAAGCCTTGAAATTTTACAAAGCAGTTTAATGATTCAATTCCTTTTTAAAATAAAACAGACAAATCAAGAATAAAAAATGTTAAAATAGAAACAAAAAAAGAAGTGTATGAAATGGAAATTTTGTGCTTACCTAAGTGGTGACTGAAAATAATATAGGAGAAAAATAAGGCAAAGCATTATGGTAGTAGAAGAATAAGACAAAGCAATATGGTAGTAGAAGAATAAGGCAAAGCATTATGGCATGTTGGATGTGGAGAAATGAGTCGAGAAAAAACTAACATTGGAAAGATATATTCTAAATGTGATGAAAAAGTGGGGAAAAACCCTTACCGGATTCCTTGGCCTCAGTATTTAATAGGCTTGATGTGGTATTTAGGGTCACTCCAGAAGTAACTATTTTGGAATTTTCTACTGAATCCTTTTCTGCCCTTCTTTCAGCTTCTGCTGCTGCTCTTTTTTCAGCTTCCATTGCAGCCTTTGTTTTGGCTTCCATTGCTGCTTTTCTCTCAGCTTCCAATGCAGCTTGCTTTACTTCCTCGGCTCTAAGTTTGGCCTGCACCCACAAAACTTAATATCATGAATGAATGGCCATTTGGGCTTAAACCTCTATCAAGAAGATTGGTAGCAAAAGTGTATGCTTGATCTAACATTAACAAGACCCATATAGTCGTGGTTATGTGAATATTAACGAACTGCTAACAAGTTTTAGGCCAGTAGCTGGTAAAGAGAATAGACCAAATCAATGCAATGACAAATGTATGTGTAACAGTTTAGGACTCCCCAAGCATTACGTTTAAAAAATAATAATAACACTTCCCTTTGCAGTTGTGAACAGATGATAACTAGAAATGAAAATTGAAGACATGTATAACTTTTTTTCCAAATAACAGTCAAACTAAAATATATGGGTATGGCACCTCTGCTTCAGCTTTAGCTTTTTCCTGCTGCTGCTTTTCCTCTTGCAAAGCAACCTTTCTCTTGGCCTCTTCATACGCTGCATCATTTCTTATTTTCCTTTCTTCTATTTGTGATCTGAGTTCACGGTCCCGCTGAACAGCTGTTAAGTGATTATCAAGTGCTTCTGCACTACAAAAAATTGGGAGATGTCAATCATCAGTGTCTTTGTTTTCAACATTTCAACTAGTTCAAACAAAGCAATTATCTAACAAAAGAATGAAAGAACAAGAGAAATAATGTTGAGTGGTATAAGAGCAAGTCTAGTAGAAAAAATGCTACATGTGTCAAATATTAAGTTATCAAAATGAGAAATAGAATCAACATCAAATCACACACAATCAAGCCCAATATTCATACAAATGAATTTATAAAATAAAATTAGACTTCCCAACTTTAAATTAATGAATTGTCTTCCAGGCTTACTCCTATAAATAAAGTATAAATAAATCAGTCACGTATCCTATAACCAATATTTATTGAAGAGAATTGTGAAACTATGATGCCCCCAGCCCACTCAAACAAATGGTAAAAAAATGTTTGATGGATCTACAAGTAGTGGTGCAACAGCAAAAGCACCGTCATGCAAAATAACCCATTATTTGACCTCTTATAAAGCACATTAAGAAGGTAGACAATTCTAGAGGAGCCTACAATTCATAGTTTACTTTTAAATCTGACAAAATAAATATGTTTTAGAATGAAGGAATCATGTTGGCTTGAAAAGAAAAGATAAAAGGTGCAGGACGAAACAATGCAGTCTTACATTTGGCGTTGATATTGAGTGTCAAACTTTTTATCCAACTCCTGCCTTGTTTCTTTGTATTTCTCAACTCGAAGAAGGGAAGAAATAGAGTTCTGACTTTCATTCATTAGAGCTGTCTCCAAAGCTGAGATCTTATTCCTGACTTCATCCTGTGAATCCAGAAGATCGGAAACAAGTATGCTATAAGCATAAAACAAATCATGATGTAATTTACTACAAGTTATATGTAAAACAAAAATGACTAGCTATTCAATAAGTAATTGACAAGTCAAATTGGTAACAAGTGCATTGGTATCATTAGGACCACTCACAGTAACCCGCAGTTGATGTTCGTGCGTCAACTCAATCAAGGCACCTTCTACCTCCCCACCTTTATTCATCAGATAAGGTTGCACTTCAAAAGCAGGATCAACATCGGAATCATCACTGTCACTGAAACACAAAGGAAGTAACAAAAACATTGCTATCAAATCAAAAAATTCAACCGGAAACATGAAGTTAACATTGTTAAATTAAAAGAGACACGTAGGTCCAAAATCGACTGTATCATGATTTGAAATATGAGATTAAAGCCATGGTTTAAAAACAGGCACCTTAGATAAAGGTCATCACAAGTGAAGTGTTTTCCAGTGCTAGCTACTACCAATGCTTTGTCATCCTCATCCTCACTTTCCGTCTCAAACTCAGGGGCACGGAGTACAAACCTTTTATTTTTCTCAATTTCTTTCCCATGCGATAAGTTAAGCCTGAAAATCAACAGAGTTTAATTTGACAGCAATGACATGCTCATACTCATAAACTTGATAGCCACTAAATACAACTGCCATATCGTTTCCACAAAATTGCATTTCAACATTAACTAGTACAAAAATTATTCAACTGAACAAGCCAATGGGGTAACATTAAGATGTGAAAAACCATGTAAAATAAGATAATGCAAACAAACATGGAAAATAATCCTAACGCAACACAGAGCTTTTCACAAACAGTTGGTGTTCAAAAACACAAAGCAAACCTTGATGTTGTTTTATGAATATGCAAAGGTTGAGTGGTAGAATTAGCGCCGAGTTTGTTCTCCAGAGCATTGAGCTCGTAGACAAGAGCATCGAAGCTCCAATCAGGTTCAGGATCAGGAGCAATGTCATCCAATCTTTGTGAAGGAAGACGAAGATCCAATTTTATAGCTCCCCTACAAATACCATAATATGAAAATTAAACAAAACGATTGAATTGAAACGTAGTGAGAATGGTATATATTAAAAATTACATTGTTTGATTCTTGAAACGAGTGGGTTTGGAATGAAAGAAAAAGAAGTATAGTGAGTAAATAAAGTTTGGTCAAAAATCGCGAAAAGGTTGTTCTGAGAATCGGGATAAAGAAAGTGGAAGTGTAAGAAAACCGTGGTAGTTGCAACCCTTTTTTCTTTGAAAAAACGACAGTTGGGATGGAAGGGGAAATTGAACAGCAAGGAGAGAAACAGGATTTGAACTCAACAGAAAACAACAACACTAGTTTGATTGTTTCTTTAAATTGCTTTAATTGACCTTTTGGCAAACGAATTTTTTAATCTAATATCTAACTATTAAAATGTTTCCTCGCTAAATTTCATTTTTATCTTTTTCATTAAATTTTTAATTTAACTTAAATATATGAGTATTAAGGACTAATTGCACTATTGTTGAAATATTAAAGTTTTGGTATTTAATGTTGCTGATGTGCAATTTTGTTATTTCTTTTTATTTTATTTTTTACACGTTAAAATACATTTTAGAATTTAAAAAGACAAATTGTGAAGACTTGCAGAGCAACTCAATGGTCATATTGAGAAGTGAAAAACCACTTTACATTTTTCATGTGAGTCATTCATTATCTCTTGGCTCAATGCATTTAAAGGGAACTCAAGAGGCAAGATTCACTCTCTCCTAAAATCATCAATTGATTTTTTTCCACCATTCACCAGAAATCGTAACTGCAACCTGAAACTCATGTGCTGCAAACCACCGCGCGCCAATCACCCTTTGTCGTCGTCGTCGTCGCATACCTCTGTCGTTTTTACTCCGGTAGTTTTTTTATTCCTCTTTGTTTTTGAGTTGTTGCACGCTTTTGTTGTTGTGAATCGTTTTATTGTTAGATCGTTGTTGTATAAGAACAAACATTGTAGTCGTTTTTGTTTTGAGCTCTGCTAAACGTTAATGGAGGATTCTGTAATTTTGTTTGTGTTTGTTTTTCATTGGAGGAAGATAGCAACGTTGGTTCTTCGACGATTGGAGATTGAGTTGAAGACTAATGTTTCCGAACAAGAAGCAAATGTCTTCCGCCAAAACATTAATAAGATTGGAAAAGTTGATTTTGACATAGATGGAACTGAATTGACTCCAGAATAGCTAGAGGCTTTAACTGAGATTGGCAGCATCATCCATAGTTTCATTGTTGAGGTACAATTTGATTTTTTTTTTCATTCGTTCATTCTGAAGAAAATGCACACAAAAGTTATGATAAAGTGTTTTCTTTTTGTGTGTTTCATTTGAATTCTAATTTATAACTATTGTATGAGCTCATATGAATAAGCCAAGGAGTCGTGTAATTTTAAACTATTTGGTGTTTCAGTCAAATAATTTGTGTGTAAGTGCTCAGGTTTGCTTCTATTTAATTTTCTTTGCTTACATGACTAAGCACTGTTCAGTTCTTGAAATCCGGATTGGAATATGGAGAGACACATGAGTTCTAATGGTTTATTATTACTATCATTGCCTAAACCCTTAAAATCACATGTAGATACCCATTCTCTCTTCTCCTCCACCGCCGTGCTTCTTTATCCAAACATGAATCGTCTCACCGCAAGTTCGTTGTTTCCTTCAAATTCGTTCCATTTCTCTATCTATTCTACTTTCGATTTCATTAACTAACAATGTTTGATTCTCTTTGCACCCATGGATGAAGTTGTTCAAGAACCTGTTGCTGCCATTTCAGATCCATCACATATCAATGTCAAACTCTTCAATCGCTGGAACTTTGATGATGTCCAAGTTTATTTCAGTTCCATCACAATTTTTTTTGTTTTAATTTGTAATATATACTCTGCTAAAGTTTAAAAATTTATGATTTTTTTGTTGGGTGTAATTTTGTTGTTTTTGTTGTGCTAGCTCACTGATGTTTCGTTGAGTATCTATATTGGAGTTGCGGCAACCCAAAATCTCCGCACTGCTGAGAGATACTTTGTGAAGAGGTTTAGGAAATTTCAGTGTCTTGTTATTGTGAGGCTGACAAACTCACGCATGATGCTTGGGAGGAACAATGGGAAGAATCTTAAGGTTGTTGGTGTCATCAAGCATGCTATGGAGACTATCCTTTTTCTCACTGACTAGAATCTAATTCGGGTCATTGTTGATGTTGTTGTCAACAGGTATGCTTCAGTTGATCCGAAATAGATTTTTGTGTTGTGGTTATGTGTTTTGATTCAAGTAAGAGTTGACAATTAATTTCTTCAATGTGCACTGCAAATCATACAATCATTCATGAAAGTTTTAACAAGAATCCCTTTTGTTTAGGCATTATCGCGGTAAACCAATCTCATCTTAGATTATGATGTAGTTGAAAATTTATGTTGAAAAATATATTACTTTTAAACATCATCTGCTGATTTTGTATCTTCAATTCAAATGCCGAATTGATCGGCGCATCGAATGAACGAGTGAGTTTAATTGTTTTCTAATTTCAGTTAAAGGGTAGTGCCGAAGAATTCACCACAAACAATAGTCTAAGTATTGAAATTGAAGCTGAGAAGATGGGGAGAGCCAGAGCTCCGTGTTTGATGGTGTGTCAATGAAAAACTTCATTCTTATGTAGAGTATGCGGTTCAAAAGTGTCATAATACTGGTATTTTTATTCTTCTAACTTTTGTGTTGATGAAATTGTATTGGGGCTTCTGTCTATCTTTTTTGGTTAATAAAATTGTGTTATGATGTTTACTTTCAAAACTATAGTAACTAACTATGATTTCTTCGTCTGCTCTTCATTTTTCGTTGTTGTTCCTCCTTTTTCGTTTGGTAACTGATCCACATATGCATCTTTAATTTTTTCTTTGTCCAACTTTTCTTTATACACTAACTACAAAATCTAATGGTGGTAAGTGAATTTTAGTGACGCCACCTCATCTGCTTGAGAATTGTTGTCGGTATTCGTCGGCGGTGTCAAAATTAGTGATAAACTCCTTCAAGTATTTATTTTTTAATAGAATTATGATGTGATTTGCGGCAAAATACATCTCATTTTCAAAAGTTATCTTTTTTCAGTGAGTATCTAAGTGAGAGTTGATAATCATAGGTTGGACATTGACGTGTTATAACAGTAGACTCGGGCTACATTTTACTGAGTCCTCATAAATTGAAAATTTGATTATGCGGAAATCCTTTTGGGGTATAAACATGGGATGTTTGTTATCAGCAAACCCAAGTCCTCATTTTTTCATGAAGCAAACCATCTTTCTGTAATATAATATGGGGCATCAAAAATGAAATGGGAAATTTCATGTGTTGCGGTTTTGTTACCTTTGGATTATATGGTTCTTATATTGTAGTATGCCTTTTTAGTGTAATTATAGATTTACGATTTTTCAAAAGTTACCTTTGTTTAATGAGAATACAAGTAGGTATATATTGATATTTAAAGTAATAATGACATGGTTAAAGTTAGATATTCATAGTTAAGATTGTTGGCCTTTAAAGTGCAACCAGGATGATTAAATGTTTATTTATGGAAACTGTTTGAAGCTTGAACATTTTGATACTGATATCTTTTTTTCCCTCTCTTTTGGCTTCTAAATACTGGAGATGTTTTATTTTTCTTTGTGATTATGGAATTAGTTGTGCTTACTTAACTGCTTTAGTTTAAACACTTCAGACCTCAATGAATAACAAACAAGATAAAACCATAGTATTGACATTCATAGTGGTGGTTGACTAAATCTCTGTATACAGATACTAAGATGTGTTAGTGATATTGTTATGATTTATTTTTTCATTGTTAAACCTCTTTCTCCTTGGTTATGGCAGAGACATAATACTATAGAACATGGAGGATGTATGTCACGGTCAAAGTGTAATGCTGCTCTTTAGGCATGTATTATGATTATATTTTCTTCTTGAAATAACTTCTTATTTATGTTGGTTTTGTAGTAAACATCAGTACCTTCAGTTAATCATCACCCAGTGAGTTGTTGCTTACAGAATATGGGAGAATAGGAAATGGATAGAAAAGAATGAAGAAAAAGAAAAATAAAGAATAGAACATGGATGGGAAATAATGAACAGAAAGATATTATGTTTTTTAGTAATATGAATAAAATTTGCAGGAAGTTATATTTGTAAGGACTAAAGCAAAAAAAAATATAGGAAGTATGAATAATATTATTTATTTTTACATATGCTTATCAAAATAAAACAGTACTACATTTTGATAAGCATATGTAAAAATAAATAATATTATTCATACTTCCTATAGTTTTTTTATAAGCATATGTAAAAAAACTATAGGAAGTATAAAAACAGTATATGTAAAAAACAGTACTACATTTTGATAAGCATATGTAAAAATAGTACTACATTTTGATAAGCATATGTAAAAAACAGTACTACATTTTGATAAGCATATGTAAAAATAAATAATATTATTCATACTTCCTATAGTTTTTTTTGCTTTAGTCCTTAGAGATATAACTTCCTACAAAATTTATTCATATTACTGAAAAAATAATATCTCTTTGTTCGTTATTCTCCATCCATATTCTATTCTTTATTTTTATTTTTATTTTTCTTCATTCTTTTCTATCCATTTCCGATTCTCCCATATTCTGTAAGCAACAACTCACTGGGTGATGATCAATTGAAGGTACTGATGTTTACTACAAAACCAACAGAACTAAGAAGTTATTTCAAGAAGAAAATATAATCATTATACATGCCTAAAGAGCAGCATTACGCTTTGACCGTGACATACATCCTCCATGTTCCATAGTATTATGTCTCTGCCATAACCAAGGAGAAAGAGGTTTAACAATGAAAAAATAAATCATAACAATATCACTAACACATATTAGTATCTGTATACAGAGATTCAGTCAACCACCACTATGAATGTCAATACTATGGTTTTATCTTGTTTGTTATTCATTGAGGTCTAAAGTGTTTAAACTAAAGCAGTTAAGTAAGCACAACTAATTCCATAAACATAAAGAAAAATAAAACATCTCCAGTATTTAGAAGCCAAAAGAGAGGGAAAAAAAGATATCAGTATCAAAATGTTCAAGCTTCAAACAGTTTCCACAAATAAACATTTAATCATCTTGGTTGCACATTGAAGGCCAACAATCTTAACTATAAATATCGAACTTTAACCATGTCATTATTACTTCAAATATCAATATATACTTACTCGTATTCTCATTAAACAAAGGTAACTTTTGAAAAATCGTAAATCTATAATTACACTAAAAAGGCATACTACAATATAAGAACCATATAATCCAAAAGGTAACGAAACCACAACACATGAAATTTCCCATTTCATTTTTGATGCCCCATATTATATTATAGAAAGATGGTTTCCTTCATGACAAAATGAGTACTTGGGTTTGCTGATAACAAACAACCCATGTTTATACCCCAAAAGGATTTTCGCATGATCAGATTTTCAATTTATGAGGACTCAGTAAAATGTAGCCCGACTCTACTATTATAACACGCCAATGTCCAACCTATGATTATCAACTCTCACTTAGATACTCACTGAAAAAGGTAACTTCTAAAAATGAGATGTATTTTTCCGCAAATCGCATCATAATTCTATTAAAAAATAAATACTTGAAGGAGTTTGATCTGACCTGAAAAGAAGGGAGTCAATGACCTGTCACGCGTTGTTGATCTGCTAGCTGTTCACCGGAAGTATGGAAGAGGAGGGGATGTACCTGCAAGATACTCCGATGCCAAAGTAAGTAATGGACCAGAGTGGCAGCAAATACAGAAGAAAGGTTAAGAAGTGAATTGAATACCTGACCCTCTAGGGAAAAAGGGTATTTATAGTGAGACCCCAGCACAGGGCCAAAGGTCACTTGTGTTGGGATGGATTGCCAGGCCCAACCCATGTGACTGTTAGGGCTTACGTGGCGTAGTGAAGACCAGTACGTGGTCTTCGCCCTAGATAAACTGTCCCGTGATCTCCGGAAGGTGGGCTGACCTGCTCTTTCGGAGGTGGGTAGTTGTTTGATGACGTGTCCCCGCGGAGGGGACACGTGGATAACATGTAGAGGACATGTTGATTTGCCCGACGGAGAGACGCGTCCTGCTCGACGAGGGACTTGTCTGGTCGACGGGAGAGTCTGTGCCCGACACTGGGCAATTTGGGCCTGTTTGGGCCTCCCCCAAATAGCGTTGGGTTGGGCCTGCCCGACGGATGGGCAAGCCTGGGCCTAGTCCAGAACAGGAGCCCCCCAAGTCGTAGCTCCAAAGTGAAGGAGCGAGGACTTGACAGTATTGCGTCGGGGAGGAAGAATGCGCGAGAAGGGTCATTTGTGGGACCGCCGTAACGGGGGCAAAGAACGCGAGGAGAAAACTTGTCGGTCTGACTTGTCGAGGATGCATGGTCGAGGGAACCTCGGTCTTGTCGGGCAATTAGGTCGAGGAGGTGGAAGGTTGGCGCGTCCTCGCCTGTCTGTGAGCCCAGGGGAGATGAAGGGGCATGACTATTTCTCAATGCCACGTGTCAAACGTCTAGTGGGCCACGCGGGGCGGCTACCCTAGGATACTCGAGTGCCTAGGGATGCTTCGAGTCTCGTGATGGGGGTATAAGTAGGCAGGCCCCTACCCATTTATCATTTTTTGTTTTCGCTCCCTACCACACATGACTGTTGTATTGCTCGCATCTGTTCGCTAGCACCGTCGCACCCGCCGCTGCGTACTCCGTCGTCACATTACCCTGAGTAAGTTCTCTTTCCCCCACCTCTTCTTTGTTTTAAGCTTTAACGTTGGTGTCAGGGCGTGATGAATGCCCCGAGGAGGGAGAGGGCCCTCTGCCGCATTCGGTGGTGGTTTTTCTAGGTTAGGGATGAGGATCCCGAGGACGTGTGAGGGGGTAACATGAACACCCCGGAGACAGGTATTAGTTCTAGATGAGTGCCCCATGGACGCATGATAGGATTGGTTGAACGCCTCGGGGATGCACGATAGGATTGGTTGAATTCCCCGGGGATGCATGATATAATTAAATGCACGGCCCGGGAGCGATGAGGGGTGTTGGACAAATCCCCCGAGGAGGAACGCCCGGGTGGCCCTCGCGGCCGTCGTGGCTCCCGTCCTCGTCGCCCTTTTACTTGGCCTGCGGTGGAAGGGTGAATTTGGTCTTGGATATCAAATTCACCATTTCCTTATGCTTTTCAGGTGAAGATGACTTCGTGGGTCCCGGGGACCATGGACGTCGATGTGGAGCCCGAGGCTCCGGCCGCTGAAGTACGAGTTTAGCCAGTCGAGGAATTGGTGGCCGAGGAGCTGCTGGGCATGCCTTTGTATTTCGTCGACGATGAGACCGGTGCCTTCGCAAGCATCGAGGACAGGTGCGCGAACACCCCTATAGGTTAAAAGGTATATCGGCCTCGCGAGCATCATTGTATCTGCTCGAGATATGGGAAAATGTGATTCCCTATGTATGAATTTTGTTTTCGGGAGGCCGGTCTCAGGTTGCCTTTCACAGATTTCCAATTGGGGGTCCTCGACCGGTTGAAGTTAGCCCCCTCACAACTGCACCCCAACGCGATAGCTTTCATCCGGACATATGAGCTCGTTTGTCGGTATCTGGAGGTCGGGGCCACCTTGTCACTTTTCTTCCGTCTCTTCCATCTGCAAAGGCAAACGATTGATGGTCGACACGGGTGGATCTCGTTGAAGCAATCGAGGAAGCTTTTCCGTACTTATATGGATTCTGTCCGAGACTTCAAAGCGCGTTTCTTCGTTGTTAGGCCAGTATCTCACGCGGCGTGTGCTTCGTTGTTTCGGCAAGAGGAACGAGTTGTGGACGGGCAGCGGGAGGAGGTTATGGTGCCGAAGGTGCCCCTAGAATGGACCGAGGAATATTTTACGAAGGGCACAGACCAATATATCGTGCGGGCAAGGACCCTGGACGAGGATAATTTGGCGGGATACCAGAAGATAATACCCTTTGTGAATAGCTTACCCCCGCCTTAATTGGTGACGCCTGACGGTAACTACATCCTCGACGGTGATGGGCATATTTGTCAAACCAAGAGGTTGATCAACACGAAAGCTCTGCTTAAGTGCTCGTCTGATGAGGAAGCCCTCCATTTCCTAGGTGGTGGTCGACTTCCTCTGCCTGATGTTACTATTGGTTTTGGTCGCTGGCTGACTTCTTTATTTTGTTTTTGAAGGGAACATGTCGTCCGTCGAGGATAGGGTGAGGAAACTGGCGGCCTCTAGAGCCGCAGCCAAACCTGGGAAGACAGGGTTACCCAGGTGGTCCAGGAGGCTGTAGCGGATCAGGGAGGAAGGGGATCTTCGTCGTCGCCACAAAGCAGTCGATCCCCGACGTCTCAAGGGGCTGCAAAGCGGGCCAGGGGCCAATCTCCAGAGCCCGTCGTCGACCTCACAGGAGGACTAGTCGAAGAGGGATTTCTTATTCCCCTGTGCCATCAGAAGCCCGAGTTTTTTCACGGCGTGAAATCGCCAGCAGTGCCAGTCGCGAAAGCGAAGACGGTCCTCGGGTCGGATCGGGCAACACGAAGGTAGGTGCTGTTTGAGGACCTGGATGCCATGATGCGGGTCTTCTCCACGACTCTGGTCCTTAGTGATGAGGGTTGCTCCTCTGCCGAGCTGGCTAAGCTGCAGGGCGACCTCGCCTCTGCTCAATCGAGCCTGACGAAGTTGGTCGTGGAGCTGGAACAGAGCCACGAGGAAGCGGCTGCTCAATGCAAGAGGGGGGTCGAGGTCGAGGAGAAACTGAAAGCTGCTGAGGAGAAGTTACAGAAGATGAGGGCCCGTGTGGGGGAGCTGGAAGATTTTCTTCGTTCCGATGACGGCGAGACGGACGAAGAGAGGCTTTTGGTTACCCACGCAGATTTGATGGGGAGGATTCGGGAGCTGGAGCATGATTGCTTGGAGGCGGTCGAGGTCGGGTTCTCTGGTGTCGTGGACCAACTCAGGGTGGTGAACCCCGAGGTCAGCTTGGTCGTTAACAGGATCGGGCTCTTCCACCAGATCGTCGACGGACAGGTGGTCGCTCCTGGCTTTGAAGATGCTGATGACGCTGCTCCTGCCGAAGAGCGCGAGGCAGATGGTTCTGGTGTGTAGATGTCTTCCAGGCCTGCGTGCTCGTAGTTTCTGGGTCTGTGCGTCAATATTTTGCTGCTTTGTTTTTTTCTAAGTACTTTTGTCGGGCCTGCGTGCCCTTCGTGATGTAATTGAATATTGGGCTGGTGCCCCTTTTTGTAATGCAATATTTTCGCTAAGTGTGTGCTCGTTTATGTTTGCATGTTTTGTATTTCTGTTTGCACTGTTATGCTTGTTCGTGCATTTGTTTATGCTTAATTTTGGATTTATAGCTCGACATTCGTGTACCCAGGAGTGTAGGGAACTGGCCGGTTGACCGGGTGGTTACCTGGTCGGTTATGAGGGTGGACCACGATCGTGGACCAGCCCCCGCAGCGTGAATGTCCCATCGCGAGCTGGGGTTCTTCCGGACTTGGTACTGCGGCGGCTATTCTTGGTCGAGTGGTCACCGTCGAGTAAAGCTTCCTACCCGCACACACACAAAGGGTAGGTGCTTACTATTTCATTGATTTTAGGGAGACGCTGTCGTACCATGCCGCGATCCCGTGGTCGCGAGGAAGGTCTCGCGGGCTGTGTTTAACTATAGTATTTTTTAGCTTTTCAGCGTTCCATGGTCGAGCTATCTGATCCCCGTGTAGGTTTTTGAGGTAGTAGGCCCCGTGTTCCGTCTTGTCCCGAACACGATACGGGCCTTCCCAATTTGCGACGAGTTTGCCCTCGTGTGAGTTCTTTTGGTTTCTTCGTAGGACCAGGTCGCCAACCTGGAAATCGCGTTTTAGGATTTTGTTGTCGTAGCGAAGGGCGGTCTTTTGCTTTAGCGTAGCCTCGCGGAGAGCTGCTCCTGATCGGATCTCCTCGACTAGGCCGAGCTTCTCCCGCAGAGCCTCGTCGTTGGTCTCCTCCTCGAGGGGGGTTTCGGTCCTTCTGGACGGATCTTTTATCTCCACCGGGATCACCGCCTCGATTCTGTATGTAAGACGGAATGGGGTTTCCCCGGTGGTCAAATGAGGCGTTGTTCGGTATGCCCAGAGCACGCTGTGGAGTTCCTCGACCCATCCTTTCTTGGTGTCGCCGAGTCTTCGCTTCAGTCCCCGGAGGATCACTCTGTTCGCGGCATCAGCTTGGCCGTTCATTTGTGGGTGCTCGACTGAAGTGAAGTGGTGCTTGGTCCTGAGTTTGGTGACGAAGTCTCAAAAGTTTCTGTCCGTAAATTGTGTCCCATTGTCAGTGATTATGGCGAGCTGGACTCCGAACCTGGCTAGGATGTTCCTCTTGTAGAAACGAAGTATGTTATGAGTCGTAATCTTGGCGAGGGCTTCGGCCTTGATCCACTTGGTGAAGTAGTCGACTCCTACTATCAGATACTTTTTCTGATATGAGCCCAGGGTGAACGGGCCGAGGATATCCATCCCCCACAAGGCGAAAGGCCACGGGGAGGAAAGGGATTTGAGCTCACTCGGAGGGGAGATGTGCATATCCCAGTGGCGCTGCACCTGTCGTATTTCCTGATGTGTTCCTTCGTGTCCTCCTACATCTTCGGCCAGTAGTATCCAGCTCGTAAGGCTTTCCTCACTAAGGACCATCCTCCGAGGTGTCGCGCGTTGATGCCTTCATGTACATCTTGTAGGATGGTCGAGGCTTGTGTTTTGTTGACGCATTTGAGGAGGGGGATCGAGAAGCCCCTTCGGTAGAGTTTGTTATCGAGCAGGACGTACGAGCATGATCGCGTTTGACCGTGCTGGCCTCCTTAGCGTTGTCGGGCAGTCGCCCCGCACTGAGGTAGGAGTGTATGGGCGTCATCCAACAGTTGACATCCCCGATGGTATAGATGTCGAGCAATGTTTTCGCCTTCTCCGTGCTCGGCTGTGCGAGGATCTCTTGAACGACGAATTTGTGTCCACCTTTCTTTTTGGTGCTCGCCAATTTTGAGAGGATGTCTGCGCGAGTGTTCTACTCGCAAGGTACGTGTTGTACTTCCGCGGAGTCAAAACTTTTCATCCGTTCCCTTATGAGGGCTAGGTACTCAGCCAGATTGTCGTTCTTCGCCTGATATTCCCCTTGGACTTGCAAGGTGACGAGCTGGGAGTCCGTGAAGATTTTGATTACCCTGGCCCCGAGGTCGTCTTCTAGGCGGAGCCCGACCAGGAAGGCTTCGTACTCAGCCTGGTTGTTGGTCGTCGAGAAGGCTAGTGTCAGGGAGACTTCCATGACCGTGCCCTCATCATTTTCGAGGATGGTGCCCGCGCCGCTTCCCGAGGGGCTCGAGGCACCATCGACGAAGATGGTCCACATGTGAGCCCCCGGGGTTGATTCTGTTACGGGGGTCATCTCGGCGACGAAGTCAGCCAGGACTTGGGCCTTGAGGGCTTTCCTGCCTTCGTAGAAGATGTCAAACTCGGAGAGTTCTAGTGACCACTTCAGCATGCGTCCGGCCATGTCGGGCAGTCCGAGCAGTTGCTTGATAGGCTGCTCGGTTCTGACTATGAAGGTGTGGGCCAAGAAGTAGTGTCGGAGCCGTCTGGTCGCGTTGATGAGGGCCAGGGCGACTTTCGCGATCTGTTGATACCTTACATCTGGGCCGTGGAGGGCCTTGCTCGTGAAGTAGATCGGCTTCTGCCCTTTAGGGGTTTCTCGGATCAGCACGACGCTCACAGCCTCATTCGACACTGCCAAGTATAAGTAGAGGGTTTCCCCGGCTTCTGGCCTCGCCAAGACGGGCGGTTCAGAGAGGACCCACTTGAGGTGGAGGAGGGCTTGTTCGCACTCATCTGTCCACTCGAATGTGGCTTCCCTTAAAAACTTAAAAAATGGGAGGGCGTGTTGTGCGGACTTGGCGACAAAGCGGGACAATGACGCGAGCATCCCTTTGAAGGACTGTATCGATTTCTTTGTGCTCGGCGTCACGAGCTCGGAGAAGGCCCGACACTTGTCTGGGTTTGCCTAGATCCCCCGCTCGGTCAGATAGAATTCGAGGTGGGTGTACATGATGTCCATCGAGCTCCCCCCGTCGACCAGGATGCGTTGGACGTCGAAGTTGGCCATCTGTGCCCGGATCAGAAGGGGAATGTTCGAGTTGGGGGCTCCCCCAAGGAGCTCCTTGAGATAGAAGGTGATCGGGTTGGATCGACCTTGGAACTTGTCAAGCATGATCATCTTGCCGAAGCTGTTGCTTATAAGCTCGTCGAACTTCCATTTAACTGATCCCACCGAGAGTTTGCTCGGGGTCTCGCCGAAAATGACCATTGCCCTCGGGAAGTATTCCCACCGGCTGGTGGGGCGTACCGGCTCCTCGGGTAACTGAAGTTCGGCGGAAAGGTTGAACTCTCTTAGGGCGGACCAGTCCTCTGGTCGGTTAACGGTGAGGGCTACCTGTAGGCTAGAGTCGTCGTGGAGAGGAGGGAGGTCCTCGACTTTTTTATCCTCTGAGGCCTCCTGCCGTGGCGGGTCTCCTCCCCGAGTGTACCTTTTCAGATGTCCGTCTTTGATCAGAATTTCTATTACATCCTTCAGATGGATGTAGTCCTCTGTCACGTGACCATGGCTTCGGTGGAAGCGACAATATTTAGATTTATCCATGTTGGCTTTGGTGGGTGCCGATTTTGGAAAACGGACACCTCCCTAGACAAATTTTGAGTTGGCGAACTCCGCCAGTATGCGCTCACGGGAAGCGACTAGTGTTGTGTATTCAGTGAAACGACCGACGGGGCCCCGTTTCTTGCGGGGTTTCGGGGGCGGTCCTCTCGTCGTCGGTCCCCCCCATGGCATTGGCCCAAGGTCCCTTCCTCTCGGGACCCCCGGGGGGCTTCTTTGTTCCGTGTGTCGCGGGCGGTGTTGGCGGCCTGCGTCTCCTCGAACTGGATATAATGGTGAGCCCTGTCGAGGAAGTCTTGGAGGGAGTATGGTCGGTGGATAGCCACAACCTCGTAAATTTTGGAGTCTCGGCGTAGGCCCTGCTCCATCAGGTAACACTTCATCTCGTCCGAAGTTGTTACCTGGACTGCCTCCCTCGTAAACCTCTTGATGTAGTTCCTGAGGGGCTCATCGGGGGCCTGGATGATTGCGCCCAACACGGCCTCCGTCTTCGGATGGCGTCTAGACACCGTGAAGTGCCGCGAAAATAGGTCCTTCAAGACCCTCCACGACGTGACAGACTCCGGTTCCAAGCTCTTGTACCACGTCATAACGCCTTTCCTCAGGGTCGTCGGAAAAAGCCTACACTTGATGGCTCCCTAGACGTTTCGATAGTCAAGCATAGCCTCGATGTCTTCCAGATGGTCGTCTGGATCCGAGGTGTCGTCGTACGTTGAGAGCACAAGCGGTTTCTCCGTCCCGTTGGGGATGGGAGCCGCCATGATCTCCCGGGACAAAGGGGTCCTGTAGTCGTCCTCGTCGCTGAGGATCGGGGATGGAGGGGTGAGAGCCCGTGTCTAGGAGGAGGTTGGTTCCGTACCCTCAGTTGCCTGACCGGGGCCTCGGGTCTCCCCGTCCTCGGCTCCTGAGAGCGTCGATCCTTCCGGGCCGGAGAACTTGCTCGCTTCTTGGAGACCACAGGTTGGGGTCTCTCCAGTTGTGGTCAGTGCCCCTGTGGTTGGGGAGTGGGGCTCCGAGAGTTCCCGCGTTGATCTCCCCGCGGAAGGGAACAGGACGAGGTGTCGTGTTCCAGCGCGCCAATGCGCTCATTCTGCTGGAACAACATCTGGTTCATTTGATTAATGGTTTCAAAGAGGGCAACCATCGTCGCGTCAGCTTCGGCCGGCATGGAGATGGGCTGGAAAACTGTCGGGCTTCTCGCCCGAGGGACGACGTGATGTGCTGCGTCCTCGGATGAGGGGGAGGCAGTCTGGCCATTCCTGTGGTCGCTCTCATGGGGTTGAGACGCCCCTGGATGGTTGTCGCCGTTGGTGACCGGGGTGAAGGCGGAACCGAGAACAGCGTCATCATGGTGTGGGTTAGTCATGCTCTTGAGATTTAAGAGGAGGAAGCTTTGGTTCTCTGCTCGGAGGAACGGGGAAGCTTAGTTCCCACAGACGGCGCCACTGATCTGACCTGATCAGAAGGGAGTCAATAACCTGCCACGCGTTGTTGATCTGCTAGCTTTTCATCGGAAGTATGGAAGAGGAGGGGGTGTACCTGCAAGATACTCCGATGCCAAAGTAAGTAATGAACCAGAGTGGGAGCAAATACAGAAGAGAGGTTAAGAAGTGAATTGAATATCTGACCCTCTAGGGAAAGAGGGTATTTATAGTGAGACCCCAGCGCAGGACCAACAGTCACTTGTGTTGGGCTGGATTGCCAGGCCCAACCCAGGTGACTTCTAGGGCTTACGTGGCGTAGTGAAGACCAGCACATGGTCTTCGCCCTAGATCAACTGTCCCGTGATCTCCAGAAGGTGGGCAGACCTACTCTTTCGGAGGTGGGTAGTTGTCTGATGACATGTCCCCGCGGAGGGAACACGTGGAGAACATGTGGAGGACGTGTTGTTTTGCCCGACGGAGGGACGCGTCCTGCTCGACGAGGGAGTTGTCTGGTCGATGGGAGAGTCTATGCCCGACACTGGGAAATTTGGGTCTGTTTGAGCCTTCCCCAAATAGCGTTGGGTTGGACCTGCCCGACGGATGGGCAAGCCTGGGCCCAGTCCATAACAGAGTTTATCTCTAATTTTGACACCGCCAACGAACACTAACAACAATTCTCAAGCAAATGAGGTGGTGTCACTAAAATTCACTTACCACCATTAGATTTTGTAGTTAGTGTATAAATAAAAGCTGGACAAAGAAAAAAATTAAAGATGCATATGTGGATCAGTTACCAAATGAAAAAGGAGGAACAACGGCGAAAAATGAAGAACAGACGAAGAAATCATAGTTAGTTACTATAGTTTTGAAAGTAAACATCACAACACAATTTCATTAACCAAAAAAGATAGACAGAAGCCCCAATACAATTTCATTAACACAAAAGTGAATTTAAGATAAAACAGTACTACATTTTGTCAAAAAGTGATTTTTCCATACGGAATCGCACGACGGTATGGAAAAAGTCAAACAAAAAAGTCAAAAATCAAAAATTGAGAAAAAGTCGGACGGCAATCCGCCAAGTCCAGGAAATTCGGCTTTTTCGATTGTTTTTGTCATTTTTTCAAGTTAGGAGGACTTTTCTTTGACTTTTGTGTAATACTAAATATAATTGCAACCCTTTTTTAGATTAATTTCTTTTTTTTGAATAAAATAAAATATTTATAGTTTTCATTTGAAAATATGATATAAAGGGAAAAATGGATGAGTTTGGAGGTGATAAAATTGAGATAATCTGGTGATTCTTTTTGGATGCCTTTATTGGTGATATATGATTCATACTCGGAACCTATTTTTGGTGAATAATTATTTAACTTTAGATGATTTATACTTGTTTAGGTGAACTATATTGTTTGACTACTAGCAACCACATTTATACATATATATTAGAGTTAGGTGAGACTTTGGTCTATTCGGTGGTCTCAGATCTATTTGGTGGGATCGTTGGTCTAGATGAGATACTAGAGACATGTCTCAGATCTATTTGGTGGGGATCATCAATTCAGGTGAGGGACTAGAGACCGTGGAAGAAATCAGCAATATACCTCTAATATCCACAAAAACTTGGTATGCATATATGTGAAGTAGTTGGTGCATAATAACACTGCATGTGTTGAGAATGATATATGTGTTTGTGTATGTGTTTGTTTACTAGTATTATTGTTATATTCGTTTATCATTATGTTTCTAAATTTCACCGTTTTCACCTGTAAGTGTATTCCCACCCCTTATTTATTTTGTTGGATTGACTTTGTGCAATGTTGTATAGGTAATCAGCATGAGTGATAGATTGTGATGATCGCGAGATGGCTTCGACGCTCTCTGTGTATTTACTATTTTTCTTTATTTAGTCGAATAAGTGCTCTGGTTTGCAACATCAAGGATTTGGGCACTTGTATTTTCATGTTTTGAGTGGTAACTCTCTTTTATGGAGTTTTTTAGAAATTGTTTATTTAGACATATGATATGTTTTTCTTTTATCTTCTGCTATGAATTATTTAGTTGCATGTTTATGTATGAGAATTTTGGTGAAGTAACATCTTATGTATGAATTTATCATCAAAAATTGAGATCTTGGGTTTAGGGTGTTACAGATGTCATATTCCAAAATTTGTCCACCAATTTCATATGACTGAGTCCTTCTTGAATCCACACACTGCATCAATATATGTCATATGCATTTGAATCCTTAGGTCAAGAGTCCTCTCATCTGAGTCAGCCAAATGTCATATGAGGCATGACATTTCATCTAAGCCCCTGATGTAAGTTAGAAGGTCATTTACGATGACCCGAAAATCAAATGAAGACTATTTTAACTTTTGTCCCTCTATTTGTCTCATGACTGACTTTTTTGTTTATTTTATTATCATTATTTAAGTTTTACTTTACTATCTATTACTTTTGTTATTTTCTATTATTTGTATTGTTTATATTATCTATTATTTTTGTTATTAATATAAGTTTCATTTTATTTTATTTCTTTTAGCATGCTTATTATATATTACCGTTATTATCATTAATATTATCATTATTAGTTTTAATATTACTAATATTCATCACCATCACTATTATTTTCAGAGTTTTACTATTCATAGTTTAATATTGTTGTTATCATTATTATTATTTCTTTTTTTATCACTAATAGCTTAGTTGAATTACTATTATTATTATGTTACTGTTATTTATATTTATATTTATATTTTATTTTAAGAAAACACCAAAAATGCGTGAAAGAGGTTGAGCACAACGGATGCGATGGGTGTTAATACTTTCTCCTTATATAATCGACATATGAACCTGTATTTGGTTGCGATGACCATCTTATCTTCCTTTTTAAGGGTTTTATCGTTATTCCCCTTTTCCTTAGAAATAAATAAAATATGGTGGCGACTCTGATAGTCATCCGCGAGAGTGTGATGCACCCGTGAGGTCGTATTTTTTGAGATTTGGCATCCGCGCATGAGGCGCATGACACTAGAGGTTCTCATGAGATTTTTTTTTTTTTGGAAAAGCTTTATAAAGGCCATTTGCATGGGGCTTTGGATGTTGTAGGGATGATATGCAAGGTGAAATTTCTCTTTATCAACATATTGGTTATTTCGTTATTTTGATGTTTTGTTTTACGTTTATTGTTTAATTTGAGTTTTCTCGCTTATTAATCATCAAATACATGCTAAAGAAGTTTGTCCATGCATTATGATAAGTTGACTAGTTGTCATAGATGTTTGAATTGATTCAGAAGCTTTACATACTTGATTCAAAGTTTTTTTTGTCTTCTGACTCGAGTCAAGTATTTCATGAATCGATTCATGAAAGTGTCTCAAAAATTGATTTTAATTATGTTTTTCAGAATTGAGTCAGGAGCAATTTTGAATCGAGTCACAGGTCTGGAAATTCCAAATTGAATTGATTCAGTCAGGGTCGTGACTTGATTCAGGATGCTAATTTGAATTGATTACTTTTAGACTTGACTCAGGTCAACTGCCCTAACTGAATTGAGTCATGGAAAGTATGAATTGATTCATGTAGTTCATTTTTACTCATTTATTGTGAATTTTCTCTTGCACCTATGAATATGGATTTTATTTTCTCATTTTAGAAGAGATCAAATTTTTTAGTTAGAAAAACCTTTGCAAACACAACTTCTTTCTCTCTCAAATCTTCATCTTAATCATACCCTTGGAAATCATTTTCTTATGTGTGTGTGTGTGTGTGTGTGTGATGATTAACTGTAGGGAAACATTAGAGATCTAATTGTTCATTAAAGTGTGCAGGTTTTTGCAAGAGGTATTTTGATATTGGAAATTTCAAAGGTTTGAAATTTCTTGAAGAAAAAGAAGAAGGAGCTTTTCTCCATAATTGTGGAGTTTTTCTATGGATTTGTCAACTTGTTGAAGAGAAGGATTCAAGGCTTGTAATTTCAATATTAAGTGAAGATTGGGAAATTCATCAAGATAGGAATCCATCAAAAGTTGAAAATCAAGATTTTGGGTAAAGATCAAAGTTTAGTGATGGTAGCTAGTTACAAACAAGCTCTAACAATAAGCAAGGAAGAAGATAGATTGAATTGTTATAATTTATCTTTTGCTTTTCTAATTGTTGTAACACGAACTAAATCACATATCATTTTAATGGAAGAAATAACTCTTTGGTGGTTCACCATCGAAGACTAGATGTAGGTGCCTGCGAGGAAGCTAACACCAAACTAGTATATGTCCTGGTGCACTCTCTCCTTCTCTCTCCCTCTCTCTCTTTATCATTTAAAATTTCATGCTTGAGGTAGATGTTTAGTTTCATTGCATTCGTAGTCTTGATTTACAAAAGTTTAGGTTTGATTAGATTTGTTCTTCTAAAGGATCCCGTTAATTGATTATTGTATGAGAATTGAAATTAGGATTGTCTTTCAAATTAAAGAATAGTTAAAGTCTTTAAACATCTTGTTGAGACTTTAACCATTAATCAATATATTGTATTTTACCCAATTACAAATATATTCTCTTTCAATATCATAAAAACTTTTTAAAACAAGTTTTCACCATATCTGTTTCCGCTTGCGTAATCTGAATTTTTGAATCGAAAAGAAGGGATTTTAATTGTCTATTCAACCCCCCTTCTAGAAAAATTACTACATATTCAAACCAACACATATTGAGTACCATCGGCATTGCGCATTAAGGTGTTACGTCTTACTCCAGGTTGACACGTCCATGTTCATGGACAAAAGTCCAACCTATGTCGATATGGTATACCTCAAGTACTTCATCGACATGATTGTGATTCACGAGTATAATTGGTGGTCTACCTATACTCGAAGATGGGCGAGAGTTGTCTTTGGAAGACAAAAAAATGACAGAGAGTTGCACGCTTATTATAGTAATTTCTTATTACTAATATTTTCGTAATTCATTTATTACACATGTTATCAATATTGTATGCGGACCATTTTCTGGGATGGATCATCTCTCACTTCCCCTGCATCAACGGGTGAGAAGTTGTACCTGCCTTTGATGAGGACTGACTGCGTGCAATCACTTTTGTTTTGTACAGAGAGAATGGTGTGGTCAAGCCATTCAGAGTCTCTCTTGACCGCATGGTACCGGATGACATTTGCTTTTCCCATACAATGGTCTCGCCAGACACGTCAATTTGACGTTATTTCCTTATACACCAGACGGATGGCATGTGGGTCATCTCTTATTATCCCTATCTTCCCAAGCGAGTAGTGCACTAGTTTGGATACTTGTAGATGATTCTGATACCTGTCCATGAGTCCTCTCCACTCGGCATCCTTCGCACAGGTCTACAGGCGATACTGGATGATTTCGAGAGTCACCTGGTTTTAGAGGAGGATCGTAGGGAGCCAACTTTTTTATATTGGGTTATTTCCGAGGGCTACACAAAATGGTTCTATTGGGTGTCACACCTTATCATGACGCTAGACACTTTCGGAGGACCACCTAGTGCAACTAACCAAAAGGTACTTAAGATTCAGGATGAGCAGGCATATAGGGTGACGACGGACTGTCGGTGTGTTGTAGAGATGGGTATAGTAGCTATAGAGTCAGGACTCTTTCAGGATGACAGTCCATAGTTTTCCCTCATTGAGCACATGGTTGTCGAGTTACGACATGTCATGCAGTATAGACGGAGGAGGAGTAAGGGATTAGACATATCCAATAGTTAGTTTATTTTTAGATGTATGACTTTTCGTATTTTCGGAAAAATGCTATGTATGGTCTTGACTTTTTGGATTAAAGTATGACTTTTTGCTTTCATTTAAGTTTAATATAACTTCATTTTATGTTGATTTTAATTTACTTTTACTTTGATATGAGTTGGCCACAAAATTTATGATGTTGGGACAATTGTGATGTTATAAAATTGGAATTCTATTCCTCAGGAGACAAATGTCGAACACGATATCCCAAACAACTGGTTTGACAAGTTAAACCAGAATCAACATAATTAACACAAATTCAATTGTACAAGATGATGGAGCTGAAAAGCAATAAAGAGTACAATAATTGGTAACTCAGTTCAATGCAACATCACCTACGTAATTCTAACCCAAGAAAGGAAATTCACTATTAATATTTCAGTACAATTAGTCTTACAAGCAACAGTAAGCTCTATGTTGTTCAATGCCGCTTCCTAACACTACCTAATGATTTTCTATTTAGGACTCCCCCTAAATATGATAACCCATATCACTTTCTTTCAATCACTAAACCCTAGTGATTGATGTTTAACTCAATTATCAATGTTGAATATTACAACTTAACTAGACAAACCTACAAATATGTCAACTTACTGAAATATATTGTGGTGTACATACAACAATAACAAGGACTCTAAAATCTAGCACTATAATATCTTCAACGTATTATTTGCTTTCTAGTGTAGGTTTTGAGCTCATTATATAAAAAAGTATTATGGGCTTTTCTCTTTATATTTTTGCTTTAATTTCGTCCAGAATCTTTGCACAATCAATTGGAAATCATTTGTTCGATAAATATCTCCATCAGAAAGATATGATTTGGTTTAATTTGAATTCAAATTTTAACCGCATTTAGACTTGATTTGATCTTCATAGTTGTCCAACAAATCATATAATCAAATTTTTAAATGAAAGCAATAAAATTTAATTGAATCTTAATCCAAAAATTTATTCTAAAACGCAGCAATCTGGCCTGTTGAGCAAGTCCCAAATGTCGTACCACATGTTGTGACATCCCGTCTAGCATGCGTCCCTTTTACACCAGAAAATCATCTTGAAGCAACTTGGCAAAATTGAAAACTTCTCCATGACGTTGCTTTACAAAATGGAGCCAATCCAAAAGGAATAACAAAAATAATTAAGGGGGTTATTCAAAGGTCCATCTCCGAATACACCCAGACAATATACAAATATGCATTTCCAGACCATATATATATTTTTTAAATGGGGTGAAATTCAAAAAATAAAGGGTTGGCGTGATTTTTACTGCGTCCGGAAATGCATCTCCATACGCATGAAGGACAAAAATGGATTTTCAAGGGTGTGGTATGCATGAGTAAGGGTGGAAATATCACTTATTTTTTTAATGATTTCAACCCATGTATTACCCCTCTCATTTTGAAACTTTTTTATCGTGTCATTTTGGCCTTTTGGATTTTTGTTCGAAGTATTCGCCTCCACTCTTAGACTTTAGTGCAATTCAAATCAAACAATCTTATTTCCAAATCTAAAATCAATCTCAACTCATTAAATTAATTTTTCGCCTTAGGGCATAATTTCAAAACCTTTCAGAAAGGACATGTTACTTTCGTTCTACCGCAATATAAACAACGCTTAAGTCTCCCATGCGCGAGCATATCAACAACGTTTAATTGCTATGACGCAAATGTTAACATTGTTCAATAAAAAACAACCAACAAATACTCATTTTCTACCCCCGAACTACGGAGCTCTGATTTCTTTATCGCACTATGAGCATACGTAGGCACATGATTGCGAGATCTTGGCGAGCACACTAATTTAAAACTCTTTTTTCCCCTTTCGCAAGTAATCTTTAGATAATAACGCTCATCCGTGCATAGGACATTCAAAACGGTTCCCGTTGAGTACAACAAATGTGAGGGTGTTAATACCTTCCCCTTGCATAACCGACTTTTGAACCCGAATTTGGTTGGGTTGACCATTTTCTTTACCTTTAGGGATTTTATCAATATTACCCCTTTCTTCTTAGAATAAATAAAGTTCGGTGGCGACTCTGTATTTTTCGCGTAGCGACGCCTTTATGTAACACTTAATAGTGAACTTCAAAATATTGTGATCCAATTTTGGTAAGTACTAAAATTAAGGTTTTGACTCTTTAAATTTTATGAAATTTGGATTCTATATTTATTGTTTATTTATAAGCATAGGAAGATTTGTTTCATTTTTTTTTTGGAAATTTTGATTCTAAAATATTTGTTCCTTTACTTAAAGAGTCATTGTGTATGTTTGTGAATCAATTTTTGCATGAAATAACTTTTTGCTATATATAAAAATTCAATTTTCATTTGATTTGAAATTGAATATTTGGTTTATAACATGATTATGATGTTTGAAATTTATAGTTATTAATTTTCTATATATTTTTTTTCATTTCATGTTTATTTACTATTTTCTTGTGAGTTTGTTCTCACATTAAGGGATGCTAAATAATCTTATGATTATGAGGAATGCGACAAAGCTTACGGATCTGACCTATGTTTTATGAGTAGTACCTTTTAAATTTAAGACAGTTTTCTCATTTAATTTATTAAATTGTCTAGTAATTTTGATTGAGTTGATTGAAATCATAAGTTGCAAAAGTAACCTCTATTGCGTGTATTTGATTCCGTTGAAATTACAAAAGATGTAGTATGAAATTACTCATGTGAGCTGTTATAGTCGGTCAAAAAGAAGACATAGTTTGGCCGGATAATTACATACATGTGATGATGAATATGTGGTAATTATTAAGTTTTTTTTCCCATGTGGGTAATGGTTAGTATCAAAGACGCACATTACCTGACATGACTTGTTACTAATATTTGATCATTACATTGGGAGTACGGCTTGCAGTTAATTCTTATCAATCAAAGATTGTGGATTAATGGTGCGTTTGGTATCTTGTTTTTGTATTATAATTTACAATTAAATATTTGTATGTCTCTATAATGATTTATTGATGTGCCTAATAAAGTCGTGTGAACGTAAACTCATGAAAGTGTTTAGTGGATTACATTCACACCTATGATGGTAAACATGTAACGATTATAAGGATTTATTGTTTATCAATATTAATTGTCAATGTTTGATCATTGTAACAAAATACCAATAGCAATTGATGTTTTTGTCTAAAGATTTGACATGAACGATGCACTTGGTATTTTGGTGAGAATATTTTTTTGCTCTCTATAAACTAATATAGATTATGTATTTGCAAAATAAGTGAGATTTTGATTCTCAAAAGTTTTAAGTTTTAGGAATAAAATATAAATATTATGTTCTTGGATCTAGACCTTACATAAGGATGAAGAAACTCAAATTCTCTCACAATTTAGTATATTTAAAGTGAGACTCAAGTTTAAAAAGTGAGTGTTCTCCAGATTACACATGTCTATGATCTTAAAGCTTTGCAGTCCAAAGATATTAAATGTGTTATTTAAGATGACATAAATTTTGTAATATTATCTTTACTTAAATTCTATTGCTTCTAAATCAATAAAGCGAAAGACGACTCTCATTGGAGTGATGACTTTTCATTAAGATTATTAAATAAATAAAAATATCAGAAGTGTATTATGACACTATTTAACCTTGCTAAAGGGCTATAGTTTCGTCAGTTAGGCGACTTTGTCGAAAATTTAATATATGAAATTCTCTTTGCACAATTAAGTTTATAACTATTAAAGTTAGAAATTATTCTTTAATAAAATAATTTCATAAAGTGTGCAATAAAGAAAAGATTGAAGTAAGAGAAAATAAATGAGTGCTAATTCGGTAAATACTTCAAAGGATAAGGACAAATAAAAAATAATAAAAAAATATGATCCGAAATGAAAAATATTTAATGGTGTTTAAAGATACATCAATTTAAAAGGGACAAATTTGGCGAAAATTGATACTTTTTTAAAAACTATTTTAGATTGTCTTTATAAGCTTAAATTTGTATTTAAAAGACAGTTTGGTGAATGAATACAGTTTTGTTTTAATATGACAACTTCTTTTTTTTTTTAACGACGGATTCAATTTGTCTCTTAAATTCAAATATTATTATAGTTAATTCAACAATCTATAATTGTTGAAAAGTTTAAGAAATATAAACTTTAGTCCCAAGTTAAAGAATATTTAGAGACAAATATTGTAATGTGTCTTGAGAATATTGAGTTTGGGGGAGAGATATGATCAAAGAATAAAATTGAGTGCGAAAGAATTAGTTCTAACTCAATTCATATAATTGCTATTTATATAGAAAATTTGGACCTTCATATGAATATTATTGTTCTTTCTCTCAATTAAATTAAGAAATTAATTCTTGAAGATCAAACTCAACATCCTCAAGAACTAGAGCATCAGGTGTCCTAAAGAATTGATTGAAAAGAGAAATTATAGTCGACATGATTGAAAGAATCTAATATGATAGTTGTGACACTTGTTACTTGTTATAATTTTAGAGCTTCATAAGATGGATATCCGTTAGTGTTTTTTAATGATGACATTAAGAAGTATAATATTGTGCAACGTGAGAAAATTTTGTGTCAATAGATATAAACTTTGTTAACAGATAAAATCCATTTATGAGTTAATGAAATTGTCTCATTAGTGATACCACAATATTTCATAAGGTAATTGTCTTGTTTGGTTTTGAGATGTCTATTATGAAAAATTATTGGGTTTTACAAGTCAAGTGAGAATAAGTTTATGTTCCTAATTTAATGTGTCAATTTTATTTTATTTAGTCAGCAATGATAAACGATTGTTGTATGAAACTAAGAAACTTTAACAAAAGTTTAACAATGAAAGATCTTGGCCACATTTCTTTTTGTATTAGGTATTTAGATACTCAAAGATTATTCTCAAGGTATCATCTGATTATCACAAAAGATTTATAAATATATCAATAAAGTTGAAAATAAAACTCACATGAAAGATAATAAACTAGGGTATGCCTCAATTATCAAGGAAGACTATCAGTGTATAATGACATTATTTGGAAAATATGAAAATTCAAAATTTGAATTGTTGAAATAAGGCAACCATAAAGATTGTTACAGAGAACAAAAGAACTTGTGCTAACCTATTAGAGATCGAATAGTTTGGAGATAATAAGGATGTTCGACTCTGATCCTTTTAGATGTCTATATATAATGACACTCTAACTCAAGAAATGACTATAAGTATTTATGTTGATGGGTTGCATATAGTAAAAGGTTTTGAAAGACATCTGAGTCTATATTATGACATAAGTCAGTCGAATAATGTTTCAACAAGTGTTTTATAAAGTACATTGACTTCTAAGTTGTTGTTGTTGAAAGATAGAACATATAGATAGAAATTTTATGCTAACTGACTTACTAATCAAAGACTTGACATATAAGGTATTTCATTGGATTGTTGTCACCAATGATGTCCTAAATTAGTGGGAGTCACTACTTCTTTATGTTTTATAATATTATTTTGATATCGTTACAGACTTTATGTTAATATTATCTGTAGAAATATAATTTATAAGGTTATTATTGTTATAACCATTTCTGAATTGTTTGTGCAAATATTGAATTTGCAAACTTCGGTTTGATCTGAATAAAGAATCCAGTTGGACCTGTTAGACATAAGTATGATTGATAACACATTACATAAAATTTTCGTGTCACTTATCCATATCGATCTATGTGGTGGTCGTCAGAGTTTTGTCACGTTAGCTGCGATGGTCCCATTATTAACGTATGAGGTGGTCCCATTGTAAATTTAAAATATAAAGATAAATAGTATTCAGATGTGCGCTTAAAGAATTGTGATATAATTATTAAAAATATATTGCGCAAATGGGAGATTGTTAAAATATTTTATAATTTAAATATTATTTAATTATTATATATGTGGGCATATATATTTTAATTATATTAGCTATTTATAAAAATTAAGAGTCTTAATTGATTAAGTGGTCAAATAAATTTAAAAGATTAATTATATTTCTATTTAATAATTAATTAATTAATTAATTGAATATGAGATCAAATATGACATAATGGCCCATTTCAGAATAATGTAAACTTTAATTGATCATCCTGTATATAAGTTATGATCCCCAACAAACTGTACACAGACAATATATCTCTTCTCCGATAATATACCTCTTCTCCCTATCTAAAGAGAGTGCAAGACATTAGAAATACCGGTTGAGGAAAAAACCACAAGCCAACATATATAAAGACAGACAGGTATATTCATAATAGCTTTGTTGGTTTATTTAAATAACTAATTGCAAATTTAGAGAGTAGATTTGACCCTTTCAGATAAGGGTCAACCTATTTCAAATTATATATATATATATATATATATATATATATATATATATATATATATATATATATATATATATATATATATATATATATATATATATATATATATATATATATATATATATATATATATATATATATATATATATATATATATATATATATATATATATATATATATATATATATATATATATATATATATATACTTCAACCAATCACTGTAACTGCTCCATTGGTTTTTCTTTCTTTTCACCCAAGAAAGGTTTGAACATCAAAATGACTCCAACTCCTTCAACAATATTAAGGACAAAGAAAACCACATGGCTGCCTACAGTTAAATGTATAATAGTCAATTTCCAGTAATATAACTAGTAACAGAAATCATGTTTCCTATTGGGATTACATCATACCTGGGAGAAAAGAAGCATTTAATCGCTTTTGTGACCAAGCTAATCTGCATTCACCAGAAGCAAGCATGATAAGAAAAGTGCTTATAGTTTTTTAAATAAGCTGATTTATGAATCTTCTAAAGAGAGTCAACCAGTTTAAGGTTTTAACAGTGACTCGTAAGTCGTAGAGAAACTCACAATGCACCGCCTCCAGCAGGACCAATTATTTTGAATGCTGACATAGCTGTCATTGCAAAACCATTAGCCGCACCTCTTTGATGTTGTTCCTGTATACCAAATCAACATGCTATGTCAATCACAAATCACAATTCCATACGAAAATATATACAATTCCAGCTTTTGTAAAGATTTTTTTTTTACCACAGCTCTATTTTGCAGAAGGAATAAACCAGTTGATATTGTCTCCTAAGTTCAGAAAAAAGAATAGAGTTAGGCAATATAAAGAAAGAGGTGCACCCTCGATATCAATCGTTCGCACTCATGAATCGTTAAAGTCTATATAGAGAGAGATCTTCACTTACAAACAAAAGGTACCTCAGAATGGAAGCAATATTTAACACAAGGTAGAGTGTGGAGCCAGACAGGAGTGTTATGAAGGGGTAACTTTGCAAGAGTGGTATGGACAATGCCTAAATATTGTGTCAAATAAACAAAAATTAGAATGTTGAATTGAATCACAGTCGCAGTAACTGCCATATAGGGTGAATGTGAAAACTGACCCCTGTGACGCGAGCAAGGTTAACATGTCCACAAGCTTTTTGCAACGACGGATACAGCGCAAGCTGGTAAATCATCATAGAAAAACCTGAATGAGTCATAAGTAGTCAGTAATTAAGCACAAAAAATAAATGCTTAATAAATATGTTGAGAATAAAATGTACCTGATATTGCCATAACATTACCAACATCGTTAGTTGTAAAGTTCAAACCGCCTAACCTTCGGGGGCTGACAGCCCACAATGAGAAAACCTAAAGGTAAAATGGTGTTGGCATATACTATTTGACATCAGAGGGTCAATATAGCGAAATCATGAAGTAGAATATTAATACCTCTTGATAAGCAATATCATGAAGAGAGAAAACACAGTAAACAATAATAGATGACATTAGAGGCCAATTTAAGAAGATGCTTTTGTCTTTTTTGATCTCACTGCTACCAACTTCTGCAGCTTCCACATTGTCATTGTGGTAGTGAAGTGTTTCCTGCAGTCGTGCAGACATATATGTAGTCACTCACACACCATGAAAGATCGGAAAAGTATTTGATTAAGGAGCTTAAGATACATACCGGTAACCAAATGCAGGCGATTGCTACTACAAATGCAAAAACTGATATTACAAAGCAAGGCAAGAAATACGGAAATCTGCGAGAAGATTTACGATTTGACAAATGAAGTCCAATAAAACAACAAAGTATAAAATAAACTCAAAGAGTAAAGGATAACAAAATTGAACCAATGAAGTTTTTCTATAGAGTAAAATATCTACTTACTTGTCCCAGAAGGAATCCTTTGGAAATAGATGTGGGTATTTCAATGTTGGCTGTGGTCCAAAATTTCATAAAAGTATTAAAGCAAAGATAGATTCAAGTGTTTTGATTTTGAATTGAGTTGAATTTCAAGTATCAGCTTTTCTTACCTGAGCCAAATAACCTCCCAATGCTGGACCAATGACTAAACCTACTCCCCATGCCGCAACAAACTGAAATCAGATCACAGTCTGAATTATTATAATCTACATGTGCTTCTAAGATACGATTTACTAGACAAAGGTGACTGATGCATACGGATGAGAGTCCTAAAGCTTGCTTCTCTTCTCTAAAAATTTCAGTTGCATAAGCCTGTTAAAATGGAAGCTATAGTTACTTATAGTAACATAGAACCATATAAAATGACTCAAATTGATACTTTTAACAATAATCTATTGAGGTATAGGGAAGAACCTTTACTGGTCCAAGCAAACCATTTAAACCTCCAAGAAAAAATCTCATGCTAATAGCCATCCATAGATTTGTGCTAAGACCAAATAGCGTGTTGAAAACGACACTGAAATCAAGCAATCACCGTCACTATTATATGGCAACATATAGTATATATCTTGAAGGCAAAGGAAACCATTATATACTTACACTGTCATAACCCCTATAATTATAACCGGTTTTCTACCATAGCGATCGGATAGTATTCCCCACAATATAGATGTCAAAGATCTTCCTAGCATGAACGAAGATCCTATAACATTTTTGCAATCCTATGTGGATTAGTATAAGCGAGGTAGAATACATCGAAGAATGGAAGTCTGAAATGTAATCTTACCCACATAACCAGCATAGGCACTTATATCTTCTTCGCTTTCTGCAATATTGAAATCCTTTACCTGAAAATAAATATTTGCCTTATGTTTGTTTATCTTTCAAGTAGCAGAAATACATGCATTCAAAGTTGCACTATGAAGGAGGTATCGGTGTATTCCAGAAAAAAAAAAGTTAACTCACCATGAAATAAACGAAGGGAAAGAGTGACGCTATTGGCAATGCTGTACAATATAAAAGAAAAAGACATCAGAGAAGAATATACAAGTTGTTTTGTTTCTATCATCAAAGACAGAATCTGAAAGGCTAAATAAAAAACAATGGTGAACTTAAATTTGTTGCAACAAATTCAAGAACATTTAAGAACATGTGAAAAAAGTGGAAAACAGTTCAATGCTCACTGCCACATAACATGGTCATCCATATATAAGAAAGATTTCGAATGGAAACATCTGTTCCGAGTTCTTTGGCTTGATCCACCTTACAACCAGGGCAGTTCTCGTAATAACTTTTCTTCAACAATGGTTGTCTTATATTCTCCTCTTCCATTTTTTTTACACAATGTCACTTCTTGTTTCACACAAGTCCCTCTACCCTCTATAATTTGTTCACTTTAAAGGAGTCACTACCTTTCATCATTTCTAGGTGGGGTTACAAGATAGAAATTCCAGACTGTGAATTATTTGAGGCACCTGTTGATCATTGGTTGGTGATTTGATTGAAAATAAGTGAAGCATTGGTGGAGATAGAATATAAATGGTGTGTATTCAAATAGGCTGATATTAAAATAAAAAATAACAATAATCACCAAAAACTCATATTATTCAATTGTTCATGACATGACATATCAAGTTGAGTGATTCTGTTGTAGCCTAACTAAAGAGTAATAAGCCCCATTTTTTGATGTATTCTTCAGTAACTGTGAGTGAGAGCCTTGTTCCACCACCTTTCCGTTTTTAATTACAGCTATGGAATCAACACTTTGTATTGTTGATAAACGGTGCGCTATAACTACGCATGTTCTTCCAACCATCATTTTCTCCAAAGCTTCTTGTACTAGATTCTCAGACACACTGTCAAGAGCACTTGTTGCTTCGTCTAGCAGAAGTATCGAAGGATTCTTCACCATTGCTCGAGCTATTGCTATTCTTTGCTTCTGTCCTCCTGATAGCTGCACTCCTCTTTCTCCACAGTATGTATCATACCCTTCTCTCATTGAACTGCATCATCACACAAAGTAGTTCACACATAAACACTTGTATGATAAGTGCTTTATTAAGTTGTTTGGCCATTTATTTACCATTGAGATGGATAGAGAGATTAAAAAATGTACCTTATAAAGTCATGAGCATTTGCAAGACGTGCGGCTCTTCTTATTTCATCCTCTGATGCATTTTCCTTCCCGTATACAATGTTGTCGCGTATGGTTCCTGCAAAGAGGGTAGGCTCTTGGCTCACTAGTGCAATATGTGATCTCAAACTTTTCAAATGAAGTTCCTTGATGTCACAATTGTCTATGAATATGGATCCCTTAAAAGGGTCATAAAATCTTTCAATTAAGCCAATGATGGTGGATTTTCCCGAGCCACTTTGTCCCACTAATGCTACTGTTTTTCCAGCTTCAATCTCAAGAGTTAGGCCTTTGAGAATCATTTGATCTGGCCTTGCAGGGTACGAGAAAAACACATCTTTCAGTTTTATATCACCCTTCATAGTCTTTTTCATTTTTCTGTTTCTAGTATCTTCTGGTTCAATCTGAGTTTTTCTATCCAATATTGCAAATACTGAACTAATGGCCCTTCCACTTTTAGCTATGTCAGAAGTCATGCTTCCTGTATCGGCAATTTGTCGTCCAGTTCCCATCAAAATGAGGAAAACTTGCAAGAGATGCTTTGATTCTACAAGTTTATGGTTTAATAATATACCTCCGTACCAAAAAGTCAAAGCTATAGATGCTGTTGTTATGAATTGTGACATAGACAATATAGAGCCTGAAATCCATGATTGCTTGATGCTTTCCTTCTTTGGGCCATCCATAGCAGTTTTGAATAAATTTAGTATCCTTTTCTCGGACGAAAATGCCGCGATAGTCCTGTGATTCGTTGTAGCTTCCATTGCTAATTGACTAGCATCTCTTTGAGCACTTTTTGCATTACCTGACATACTCTTCAAGAGAACGGTTTTTGAATAGAGACACGCAATGACCAAAGGCTGCATAGCAATCATGACAATAGCTACCCTCCATGTAACGATTAAACCGAGTACAAAAGCCAGTGAAGCAGTGACGGAGACCTGAACTAACAACGACATTCGTTCTGCAACGAGGGATCGAACCAAGTTGGCTTCAGTTGCCAAACGCGCACAGATAGCTGCACTTGAATTTTCCTCTTGATCAAACCATCCTATCTCAAATGTCAACACCTTCTCGAGTATATTCTCTCGCACCCTTTTAAGCAAACGCTCTCCCATGATAGAAAAATTGTAATGTTGAATGATGCCTGAGATGAAGTTTACAGCAGCTATGCAGCAGAAGATGATCGAGTACAACCTGATTTGTGACTCGATGAAAGAGTTATCATCTACGAAATAGACAGAAGCAACTATCCCTAAGCAATAGGAATAAAATGGCTGGCATAGTCCTGAACCAATGGCACCTATACATCCAAACAAAGCATGCTTCCATTCAGGAGCATTCATTTGTAGTAAACGCCAGTAAGAGATGTTTGAACTGTAAGGTTTCTCCAAGTTTTCACCGCTGTAGTCATCATCAAAGCTAGACCCTATAACACTGATTGAATATATCGGACTAAACGGTTGTGCGGAGCTAAATGCGTGATGAACGGGTGTACTTTGCCAGCTTGAATTCGAACTTGCTATATTTTCCATTGCACGAGGGCTCTTGTTTATTAGATGCTGCGCATTTTCGTTTTGACTTGTCTGTTGCAAATGTAGCATTTTGGTGTAAATCCCACCTTGTCCATTGTTTAGTTGAAGTAGTTCATTGTGCGAACCACATTCAACCACCTTTCCTGATTGAAGAACTACAATTGAATCGGCCTTACGAATCGTGGAAAGACGATGAGCTATGATGATTGTTGTTCTCCCTCTAGAAGCCAAGTCAAGTGCATCTTGTACTACTCTTTCAGATTGTGAATCCAAAGCACTAGTAGCTTCATCAAGTAGTAGGATTTTCGGATCTCTTATTAAAGCCCTTGCAATAGCAATCCTTTGTTTTTGCCCTCCAGATAATTGAGCTCCTAGTTGTCCTACCTGAAAAAGCAAAGTATAATTTTTCTAAGCTATATAGCATGCGTTTGAAACATTGTTTCCATGCTATTTCTCGGGCCCGAGGCTGAAAAAACGTGAAAACACAGAAGCTCCAATTTAGAGCGTTAGGCCAAACACACGTTTTTTTCCTTTTAACGCAGAAACAAACGTACCAATAATTATTGTTTGCTATCTTGCTTATTAAAGTAAAAAAGTGTGAATGGAATGAGATAGGAATCATAGCTTACTTGAGTTTCAAATCCGTCAGGAAGTTTGATAATGAAATCATGTGCATTAGCTGCTTTTGCGGCGGTTATGACATCTTCCATTGAAGCTCCTTCTTTTCCAAATAGAATGTTCTCTCTTATAGATGTTGCAAAGAGAATTGGCTCTTGATTTACCAATCCTATCAAGGACCTAAACCACTTAAGGTGCAGTCTCTTTATATCAAAACCATCAAGTAATATCTCACCACATGTTGGATCATAGAATCTTTCGAGCAATGAGATTATAGTAGATTTGCCGGAACCACTTCCTCCAACTAGGCCTATTGTTTTACATGCCTGAACTTTAAGATTGAGTCCTTGGAGAATCATTGTATCTGGTCTTGAAGGGTAACTAAACTCAACATCTTTAAATGTGATCTCGCCTCTTGTATGTTTCAAAATCCTTCCTTTTCCTCTGGTAGAATCTATGGCTAGCTTTCTGTCAATCATCTCGAAAATCCGAGTAGCGGCTATTGTCGCCTCTAATATGGAAGCGAGATTTGGAAGTGCACTCATCAGAGACCTGCATATAGAAAATCGAAGTTAACACTTGTGGCAAATGGAGTTCCATGTTCAAATACGAAAAAATGGTGAAGATACTCACAATCCTCCCCAAATAATGCATATTTCAGCACAAAACACATGGCCACCTTTTTCTCCTTTGGTTCTAACAAGAACACTCCCAACCCAAGATTGGAATGCCCATGTAGCATATAACAAACCGAAACTTCCAATAACCACTCCCTTTGTTTGTCCTTGCTTTATGCCAAGCTGCATACATCTTTCAAGAGCAGAACTGAATCTTTTTAGTGTTTGCTTCTCACCTACATACGAGTAAACAGTACGGACTGATGAGATTGCTTGTTCGGCTATACTACCAGCATCTCCGAATGCGTCCTTCATTTTACCACCCAACTCTTTCATAGAATTCCCAAATATGAGTGCTGGTAAGATCATCATAATTGAAAATGGAAAAGCAGCTACTGCAAGTCTCCAAGAGAGGAAGAGTGCTACTATAAAGCTAGAGAAAAATGCGGAGAGGTGAACTAGACAACTAGGCACCTAAAACAAACAAATACAAACTATTTTAGCACAAAAGAATGTTTCGGAACGCGAAATGGCTTGCAAACATGGTTCCAAACACATGCTAAAAGAGAGAGAAGGTGGAAGAAGATTCTAAAAGCATGTGTACCTTATCAGACATGGTGTCTTGGATTGTTTGAGCATCAGAAGTTATGGTGGCGATTACTTGGAAAGTCGTGGAAGAGTTAGTTTGCTTGTCAAAGAAACCAACTTCTTGTCTGAGAATTGATTTAAGATATTCAATTCGCATTCGAGAAGTTTGTCTTTCTGCAGTTCTTGTCCAACAAACTCCAACTACAGGATAATTTTGCACACTCTCTTAGAATCAATATTATAGTTGACAGGTTCATCAAACTAAACACACAATTATATGCAGTTACAACACTAAAAGTTGGCAAAATCAGTACTTACCAATAAACGCAGATACAGCAACTCCAATGGCAACAGCAACTAGTTTGAGAGCATACTGAAAGAACGATGAAATCGAAATCACAACATAGAACTTTGTCCGACACACAAGTATATATAACAACAGAAAAGGAATGAAAAATTTGCATTAATCTTATTGTTACCTTGTTGATAGTATGAATGGAGACAGTATGTTGAGAACCACCACGAGCATAATCATCAATCAAACTACCAAGAACAAGCATGGTGAGTGGAGTTTGAATACCATCACCAATACAACCCAAAGTTCCGAAGAATAATAACAACTTGTCAACACCGTCTGCATAACGGAAAAAACCACCTTTGTTTCCCATATTCTTAGCAGCACAGCATGTCAAAGACTAAAACAACAATTCCTAATGTCTATCTAGCATACCTTGTTATGATTTATAGATAAAGTTTGTTTGTGTCATGAGTTTGATATGTTGCCAAATGGATTCATGTACATTACAAGCTTTAACATTGGCCGGCACATCTTAATCTTACTAATATATATAAACTGTTTAACTGTCCTACTCAGTTTTTCTTTTGTCAAAATGTATGTGGATAAATCTCTGTCATACAAATCAATCAATGCTTTTCTGAATATAAAAGGTTTTATTGTTATTCTCTAATTGACTTTTTGAATTGCATCATATCCTATCATGTTTCATCATATTTTATAAAATCACTTAAATCTCAAATCCAACGTATAGAAAGTTCAGTTATGATAGTAAACGTCAATGAGATGTCTTAAATAATTTGCATAATATAATGAAAATAATACTTTTTTTTTCCCGCTCATAGATAGATGATGAAGTGATGGAATAAAGCTTAGATGTGATGGATCATACTTTTATATGGTGGATTGGACTACTAGTGCGGTAGAGAGGGGATAAATCTGGATGGTTAGAACTCCAACGAATGAGTGAAAAATAGTTTTGAAGTGAGAGTGAACTGAAAATTTGAAAAGGCACAAACTGATTTTTATATAGTATGGGCAGTCAAAAGCGTTTGTGCATGATTCAACGCCTTATACGGATTGTCGTTCGATTAGATCCAACACTGAGAGAAGTGATGAAGAGTATGATCGTTTGCCCTCGATAGGGGCGAGGGTCAACTGTTGCATGTGTCTTCTTTTTAAACACTTATTATTGAGCCTTCTTTGTGGACCTTGCGAGAGGCCCAAAACAGTTTCCCTAAGCCCTTATTCCTACGTTGTAGAATGAGGGTTTTCTCATATTCGTCTTCATTCTGACCTCTAGTAGAAGGAAATAGAAAAAAAACTTGATGAGACATTGATGTCATTGGAGAGAGGTGTATTAAATGTCTCCCTCATAATTTATAATACTTCACAAGGGCATCTCAACATGTATCTCTATGTATGACAATAGTAATGATTCCTTCTAGTACTAGGGGTACTTGATTGCTCTTAAATAGTTTTTGATGAAATCTCGACTATTGGTGGCGCAAGTAATGCTTCACAACATCGTGGATCGCATGGTTCCTCTTCCTTAGGGATATATAAAGAGTTTTGGAGTTATCATGTTCTCCTTTTCGCCATATGTGAATCTTTAAGAGCTCTTATCACGCACCTACAACCTCCTTTATCTTTGTCAATCTCCTCCTATCGATCATTCTTTTTGACGTACTTGCGCCACCTCTTCTTACAAAGCATACAACGTGTGGATCATTAAGTTCATCACTTTCAAGGTAACGCCTGAACCTGGACTTTTTTCCTTTTCATACTTGTTTTCTTTACTAGGGTTTTTAGAGAGGAGAGTTATGGGGTTTGAGGGAGAAAATTGTTATTGATGGTGGTACATTATGTGACGATATCCACTTTGAGGAAAAACTAGGGTTTTTAATCATTTTTGTTTTGTACTTTAGTGAGTTTTCTCACCATAGATTGACTTTGATGGGAACACAAACTTTGTCTTTATATCAACCATATGCTTTTACTTACGATCATTTCTTTTATGTGTTATCAACCTATTTTGACATGGACAACTCTTAACGTAGAGTCCGAAAAGTGATCGAAAACAACTTTGTCGTGTGGGTGCATCAAAAGGTGTTAAATGTTGTTTCTATCTTCGTCAGTGAGGGAGGTATGGATCTCACATTTATTGAAGTTGGTCCCTCCTCAAACTAGGGAGTGCTTCGTTTCGAAGGGAATAAAGAGATTTGCAGAAAGTATGTATTGGTGTAAGTCCTAGAGACTAGTAGTTTTATTAGAACTTGAACTTGTATTATATTATTTAATAATAATAATCATACATTTCTTTATTATGTTTATTTTTCCAAAGTAATAAAGTCCCTATAATAGCTAATCTGTTTGATGAAGCATTAAGTGTGACGTAATCGTGATACCTCGTTAAAAATAAGGATATTATTCTTAAAGTATTTGTAGTCAAACTGTAGCTTATGAGTTATAAGCTAGTGTTGTAGCAAACACTGCCGAAGTCGAAAATATGCATGTCGTAGTCAAAATCTGTTCTTGCATTCAGAATCATGTTAGATTGTTGTTTAAGTTAGCATGTCAAATTGGACCTTACTTATAAGCCTAATTGTTAAGTTAGCTTGTAGTCTAAGTTAGCTTAGTAGTCTATAAACAAACTAGTTCTCAGGTTGTTGAGAGAGAAGTTAATTATTTTTATTCACTTGTAATATTTGAACCCTTATTGAGTAAGTGAATAGTAAAATAGTATTAACCAGTCCTAGTTCTTCTTCGTCCTTCTTCTTTCTCTTTCATAAAACCTATTAGGGTTTCTTGTGTTTGTTCAAGAAACTCAATCTTTCTCATATTTTGATTTGTTCTTGACGACATTGATTCACAAAAAAACTGGTGCGGTGAGCATGGAGAAGAAGATGTCGTCAACAAAGTATGAAATTGAGAAATTCACTGGTGTGAATGATTTCGGTTTGTGGCGCTTGAAGATGCAAGCCCTACTGGTTCAATAGGGTTTGTTAGAAGCGTTGAAAGTATTGATTGAAGAAGATGGATGTTGCACTAATGGAGAATGAGAAGATGGCGATGATCGAGAAAATCCATAGTTCCATCATATTGAGCCTTGGTGATAAGGTTCTCCGACAGGTGTCAAAGGAGAAGATGCAGCGGGTGTATGGACGAACTCAAAGGTTTGTACACGATGAAATCAATGGTTAGTCGTCTCTACCTAAAGCAAGCTTTGTATTCGTTTAAGATGAGTGAAGACAAAGTCTTGGATGAGCAGTTGGATATATTCAACAAGTTAATTCTTGATCTTGAAAATATCGAGGTTAAGATTGATGGTGAAGATCAAACATTGTTGTTGTTGTGTGCTTTACCTAAGTCTCATGCTAAATTCAAATATACTCTCTTGTATGGAAAATATTCATTGGCCTTTGAAGAAGTTCAATCAGCCTTGCGCTCTTAGGACCTGAATGAAATAAAGGAGCATAAACTATCTTCTGTTAGTGAAGATTTGTTCGTTAAGGAGAAATTCATGAAGAAATGCGGTAGGTTTGAGAAGAAGAAAGGTAAAGTTCTACAAAATTCTTATGGTGGCAATACTTCTGCAATTAGGTGTTATCATTGTAAGAAGGAGGGTCATACAAGAAAGGTGTGCCCTGATTGACCAAATAATCATGGTGGAAAGGATAATGGTAATGCAGTCATTGTGCAAGATGATTATGAATCATCTGATGTCCTAATAGTTTCAAGCAACAACTCTAGCAAGGAGTGGATTGTGGATTCAGGTTGTACTTGGTACATGACTCCAAACAAAGACGTGTTTAAGGAATTATGTGACCAAGATGTTGGATCAGTTCTGTTGGGAAACAATAAAGCTTGCAAGATTGCAGGAATTAGATCTGTTAAATTCAAGCTCCATGATGAGTCAATAAGGCTATTGACTGATGTCAGGTATGTACCTGATCTTAAGAGGAATTTTATTTCTCTTGGTGAATTCGAAAAGAAATGATATGTTTTCAAAGGAGAGAAAATCATCCTAAGAGTGATGAAGAGGTCGAAGAAAGTCTTGAGAGGTGTAAAGAAACAAATTTTGTATACCCTTGATGCTGAGGTTGTCAGTGGTTCAACAATTGCGACATCCACAAAACCTCTATCGAAGATTGAGCTATGACATAAAATACTTCACCATGTCAGTGAAAGAGGAATGGCTGAATTGTTGAAAAAAATGTTATATGGTGACAAGGTCGAAAAACTGAAGTTTTGTGAACCTTGTGTATTTGGTAAATCCTATAGGGTGAAGTTTAACAAAGGTAAACAAAGAACACACGAATCCCTTGATTACATTCATGCTGATCTTTGGAGGCCTGCAAAGAATCCTTCACACTTAAGTGCAAAATATTTCCTATCCCTAGTTTATGATTATTCCAAAAATTTATGGGTATTCATCCAGAAGACTAAGGATTAAACTTTTGAAAATTTCAAAAGTTGGAAGACCCTGATCAAAAATCAAACTGGAAGGAAGGTCAAGAGGTTGAGAACCGACAATGATCTTGAATTTTGCATTGAGGTTTTTGACAGCTATTGTGTTGCGAATGGTATTACAAGGCACAAAACTACTGCAGAGACTCCCCAACAAAATGGTTTGGATGAAAGGTTTAATCGAAAAATTCTAGAAATGGTTAGATACATGTTGGTTAGTGCACAATTAAAGAAGGTGTTTTGGGCAGAAGCTATTGTGTCTGCATCATAGCTGATAAATAGGTGCCCTTTGACTGCCTTAGGGATGAAAACACCTGAAGAAGTCTGGTTAAAACATCCACTCAATCTCAACAGACTTAGAGTATTTGGCTGCTTAGCCTATGCTCACATTATCCAAGACAAGATCGAACCTATAGCTCATAACTTATGTCTTAGTCTCTACAAGTGAGCTTCTGGACAAAGAACCTAAATACTAAAAGGAAGCTGTGAGGAGTTGAAACAAGAATGAATGTCTGAAATCCATGGAAGATGAAATGAAATCTCTTTATGATAATAACACTTAGGAGTTGATCGAGAAACTTGTTGGAGGCAGGTTAGTCTGTTGTAAGTGGATTTTCAAGGTTAAGCAAGAAATCGAAAGAGTGATATCGAAGCAATTTACGACAAGGTTGGTTGCTAGGAGGTTCACTCAGAAAGAAGGTTTCAACTTCAATGATGTGTTCTCACATGTTGTAAAGCATAGATCCATTAAAATGTTGTTAGCTATGGTGTCAAAGTTAGACCTAGAACTTGAGCAGATGGATGTGAAGATAACTTCTTGTATGGCGATCTAGATGAAACAATCCTAATGCGGCAACTTGTGGGGTATGCAGAAAAGGGAAATGAATATTATGTGTGCAAGATGAATAGGTCTTTGTATGATCTGAAATAATCTCCTCGACAATGGAATAGGAGATTCAACAAGTTCATGGCACACATAGGTTTCACCTGAAGCCAATTCAACCACTGTGTTTACTTCGATTTCATCCTGGAAATTCACTTCTTATTTTGTTATTTTATGTGGATGACATCCTCTTAGAAAGCAACAATGTCGAAGATTTTATGTAGGTGAAGGTTGAACTCGATAAGGAGTTCGACATGAAATATCTGGGAGCTGCCTCCAGAACTCTTGGGATTGACATCCGGGGCGATAGAAATCAGTCGAGATTATGTTTATCTCAAGAGACATTCCTGAAGAAGATTCTCAAAAATTTTGGTATGTTGGATTCAAAGCCTGTTCTAACACTTACTAATCCTCAATACAAGCTGAGTACGACTCAAATTCCTAGTACTGAAGTCGAAAGAGCATATATGAATAGCATTCCATATTCTAGTATGGTAGGTTCTTTTGTGTATGTTATAGTTTGTATGAGGCCAGACATAACATACAAAGTGAGCCTTGTAAGAAGATATATGGCCAATCCTAGGAAGCCGCACTGACAATGATTAAATTAAATTCTGAGGTACATAAATGGGTCTCTGATTAGAGTCCTGATTTATGGTGGAGTCTATCGTGATGATAATAAAGTCAAAATCGAAGGATTTGTTTATTGTAATTATGCAGGTTGTATGGATTCCAAAAAATATATTTTTGGATATGTGCACTATGTTTGGCATAACAATCAGTTGGAAAGAAACACTTCAGAAGGTTTTTGCCTTATCAACCACTGAAGCGGGGTATATTTCCCTCACTAAAGCTGTGAAAGAAACATTGTGGCTTGAAGGTTTTCCTAAAGAACTGAAACTTCAAAGTCGAGTTATCACTATTAAATGTGATAGTTAAAGTGCAATACACCTGTTGAAGAATTCAATCTATCATGAGCGAACCAAGCACATCAATGTGAGGCTACACTTCGTCAGAGAGATAATCAAGCGTGGAGAAGTCCAAGTACTGAAGGTTTCGACTAATGATAATGTTGCTGATATGATCACCAAGACATTGCCAAACAAGAATTTTTTCCACTGTATGCAGTTGATAAAGGTGCATGATGATAGTTAGATGGTTTTGAGGTCCGGAGTTTGTTCTAAGGTGGAGATTTGTAGCTTATGGTTATAAGTTAGTGTTATAGAAAACTCTATCAAAGTCGAAGATATGCATGTCGTAGTCAAAATTTGTTCTTGCATGCAGAATTATATTAACTTGTTGTTTAAGTTAGCATGTCGAATTAGGCTTTTCTTGTAAGCCCAATCGTTAAGTTAGCTTGTAGCCTAAATTAGCTTAGTAGTCTATAAATAGATAAGTTCTCTTAGGTAGTTGAGAGAGAGGTTAATTGTTGTTATTCACTTGAAATCTTTGAACCTTTATTGAGTAAGAGAATAGTAAAATAATTTTAACCAATCCTAATTTTTCTTCTTACTTCTTCTCTCCCTTTCGTAAAACCTAATAGGGTTCTTGTGTTTGTTCAAGAAATTCAATATTTCTCATATTTTGGTTTGTTCTTGACGAGATTGATTCACAACACAAACTTTATTGTGAATTGGAATAACATTAGAAACAATTATGTGGATAGACTGACGATCACATCTCACAGATAATGGATGAAGAGTTATCAAGTGTTCATATAATTATATATATTATGAGTAATATTTATAGTAGATTAAATTCACCATGAAAATACTACAAAAAATGTTATACAAGTATCATGAGTTACTCTCAATGTGATAGTGATATATATCACCATTTGACTTGAAACCACTTTAAACCTTAATTGTAGAGTCAGATACTTTATTGTGAAAAAACGTAACAAAATAATCATAAAGATGACGGATGAATACTTCACAAATTATATTGAGGAACATAAATGACCTACACAAAAGACATAAATGCATATAAAAATAAGTATAAATCTAAAAAATCAATATTATTAGATTGAACATCATCATTAAAATCCAAATTCTTTCCGTAAATTTGTAGTGATTATTATTACTTCGTCTTAAAAAATAAAAAATAAAAATTTGCGTTGAAAATATACTTCTCGAGAATAAATGGTTTTTTGCAACGAAATTAAAAGTAGCTCTCTAATATTCTTGTTTTGTTTTATTAGGAGAAGTTCTTGCTTATGTTTTATTTGGCGTTACTTTTCAGATTGATAACAATGTTCAATGGAAGAAGAACCTAAAAGATAAAGTTGAGGATTAATGTTCCCTAATCGTGATTATTGGGCCTACCAAAGCTTAACTCTCATGGATGACATGATGTCTTATACTAGTACTAACTAGACAATTTTCTATACTATACTAGTATACCAATTACACATTAATGATGAATCTAATCAAATATCTCAACAAAATATGATGAATTTGACATTGTAGGTTAAAATGAAAAGCTATTGTCCACCACAAAGAAAACAAGTCAATAACAACAACTGAAAAAAATTGGAGCACCAGGACAAACCAGCCTGCTAAGGTATCTATCTACAACAGCATTGCTATGTTGACACCCATTTCTACACCTTACACCTCAATTACTGTTCACAAATACTTGAACAAATTTCTCAGAACATGGTTAATAGTGTGTATTTTATTGGTTAATGAAGTAGTGAAAGTGGTTAATAAATTATAGGTAAAATAATTGGCTAATAATGTAGATTTTTGTGGTTAATGCAACTGTGAAGTTGGTTAATGCGCAATCTTATATTTGTGTTATAAAATAAATTTTAAAAATAAATATTTTTTTTAAAAAAAATAATATTTTAAAAAAAATATATTATTTTAATAAAAAAAACACTGTTCACCGTATAAATACGGTGAATAGTGCATACGGTGTAAGTATTGGGTGTAAAAAAGGGTGTAGAAATAGCATTTTTCCTATCTACAAACCATTAATTTGCTAGAATCTTCACTTAAACTATATCTTGGAAATGATTATAATTATAAGAATCTAGTACTTGTTTGTTGAGAAGCATGATAGTTATTAGAGTCAAACAAAAGATAAGAATAGTATGGGAAAAATTTTAATTCTGAAATTGATATAATAAAATGGATGATTCCAATATAGTTAAAATAAAGTATTAACTAGCATTACAAACTTTCACTTAATATCATACCTATTTTCTAGATTTTTTTAAATTAATTCTAATAAATCTAATTATATTTAACAATGTGGATTCACATTTTAAATTTGGAATAATTAGTATAATCTCAATGTAATTAATTAATGATTATTACAAAAAAAAAACATTATACAAGTCGTAATTATTAATTAAAAGTTTAAGAACAAAGTGGTAAGTTACTAAAGTGCATAATTCATATTACTCTTTAATGGATTTGTAAGCTTTTTTTAAAAAAGATGAGTTTAAGACACTGAATTACTTAAAAAAAATACTTAATCATATGATAAAAACTAGAGAATAAAAAATATTAAATCATATTTTAGAATAAAACATATATAAAATGAAAATATTTGCATAAATAATATAAAAACATATATATATAGAAAAAAATGCATATCCTCCATTAAGTGGAAGTACCAAAATATTTTAAATGTTTCTTTTACACAAAAATATTTTAAAATGTTTAACCACTTTATAGAGTGAAAACATTCAACCTGTTATAGCCAATAATGGACTAAAGAATAATATGCAACAAATAGTAAAACAAAAAAGTGCATTAATATTTGTTTTGTTTTGTTTTGATAGATAAGAGAACTAATAATAACTGTTCCGGTATGGGCCTAACCTTGGCAGGCCCAATACCGCGTGCGGCCCAACAAGCGAACCGGGCACGTCAGACACGCGCCCCCTTCGAGACGAGCAGGGCAGGCCGCCGAACACAAGCTACGTCTCCACGCCCTTTTTGTCGTCCACCACGCCAGACGAGCAGAACCGCCCGGGCTCCCCTCCGCGGGGAGAATAACGTGCTCGGCGCACGTTCTCCACGTGCTCCCCTCCGCGGGGACACGTCACCGGCCAGCTGCCCACCTCCGAAAGAGCAGGTCAAACCCACTTTCCGGGGATCTAGGGGCAGTTGAACTAGGGCGAAGACCACGTCCTGGTCTTCACTACGCCACGTAGGCCCTAGCAGTCATTAGGGTTGGGCCTGGTCATCCAGCCCACCTCGAATGACCGTTGGCCCAGCGCTGGGGTCTCTCTATAAATACCCTCTTCTTCAAGAGGGTCAGGTAACTCTTCTTGCCCCTTTTTCTGTACTATTGCTTCCTCTCTGTCCAACTTCTTACTTGGGCATCAGAGTGTCTTGCAGGTACACCCCCCCTCCTCTTTCTCACCCCGGTGAACAGGTAGCAGCCCAACAGAGTGTGGCCAGTCCGTGATCCCCTCCTGATCAGGTCAGATCAGTGGCGCCGTCTGTGGGAAGCTGAAACTTCCCCGTTACTCCGAGCAGAAAACCAAAAGTTTCACCAAACCTCCACGATCATGGCTAGCCCACGCCGCGATGACACTCCGCACGACCTTGCGCTCAACGTCGCCACCAACGGGAAGCAGACAGGAACGACACGTCCGACGGAAGCCGATGAAAGGGACGGGCAAACTGCTTCACCATCATCCGAGGAACGGCTCCTACAGGCCGACCACCGCCCCCCGAGCCCGCCAGCATTCCACCTCGTTCCCATCCCGACGGGAGCAGACCTGACGGTGGCCGCTCTCTTTACAGCCATCAACCAGACGAACCAGCTGCTGTTCCAACAAAATGCGAGAATTGGAGCATTAGAATGCATCGACCCTCCGAGATACCCCCAGCGGGAAAACCAGAACGGAGGTTCGAGGAGCCCCTCACCTCGACCCAGGAACCGCCGACCACGGCTGGAGAGACACCGCCCGCAGGCGACACGAGAACGCACCAGATCCCCGGCGAGACACGGTCGCAGGAGGAACCAGAACGCCGCGGCGATCCCAACCGAGGAACCCCGAGGCGAGAACTCAGGCAGGAGATCGAGGACCCGAAACCCGGGGCACACCGTGAACGGCTCATCTCCCCACAGATCCCCGGCGCACAGCGACGAGGATGACTACTGCACCCCGCTATCCCGGGAGATCATGGCAGCCCCCATACCCCAGGGGATGGAGAAACCACCGACGCTGTCGACATACGACGGCACCTCCGACCCGGACGATCACCTGGAAGATATCGAGGCTATGCTCGACTACCAAAACGTCCGGGGAGCTATCAAATGCAGACTCTTCCCGACGACTCTGAGGAAAGGCGCTATGACCTGGTACAAAAGTCTGGAGCCCGAATCAGTTACGTCGTGGAGGGTCTTGAAGGACCTGTTCTCCAAACACTTCACGGCGTCCCGACGTCACCCGAAGACGGAAGCAGTCCTCGGGGCAATCATCCAAGGCCCCGACGAACCCCTCCGGAAATACATCGAAAGGTTTACTCGGGAAGCCGTGCAGGTGACAACTTCCGACGAAATGAAACGCTACTTAATGGAACAAGGCCTGCGCCACGACTCCAAATTCTACGAGGCCGTAGGCATACACCGGCCCACGTCCCTCCAAGATTTCCTCGACAGAGCCGCGCATTACATCCGGTTCGAGGAAACACAAGCGGCCAACTCCGCTCGCGACACTCGAGACAGAGAGGCCCCCCGCGGGCACCGAGACGACGGAGCTTCGAGCCATCGACGAGGAGGGGACCGCCATCGGGAAGACCTCCCCCGCGAGCCCCGCGAACAACGCGAACCACGCGGCCCGGCAGGAAGATTCACAGAGTACACAGCCTTGGTCGCTTCACGCGAACGCATACTGGCCGAATGCGCTAAAACCGAGTTTGTTCAGGGAGGTGTCCGTTTTCCGCGACCAACGTCGCCCAAACCCAACGTGGACAAGTCAAAATACTGCCGATTCCACAGGACCCACGGGCACGTGACGGAAGACTGCATCCATCTCAAAGATGCGATCGAAATCCTAATCAAAGACGGGCACCTAAAGCGATACACCCGAGGAGGTGAACCACCCAGGTCAGAGGCTCCGGAAGCTAAGAAAATCGAGGAACTCCCCTCTCCGGAGGACAGCGGCAGACTCCAGGTCGCGTTGTGCGTCAGCCGCCCCGAGGATTGGTTCGCGAGCAGAGAATTCGGCATCCCCGAAGGACCCAGCCTAGTCGACGAGCCAATCCGACCAACCAGCCGATGGGAATACTTCCCCAGAGCCATGGTCATCTCTGATGGAGCCACGAGGAGTCTATCCATAGGATCTGTGAAAAGGAAATTCGACGAACTCATCGCGAGCAACTCCGGCAAGATGAGCACGCTCGACAAATTCCGGGGCCGCTCCAACCCGATCACATTTTACCTCGAGGAACTACCCGGGGGATCTCCCAATTCCAACATACCCTTGCTCATACGTGCCCGAATGGCAAACTTCGACGTCAGGCGCCTCCTCATCGACGACGGGAGCTCGGTTGACATAATGTACTCACATCTGTTCACAACTCTCCAACTCGACGAATCCAACCTCTCCCCCTACGTAGGCTCCGACCTCCAGGGGTTCAACGGGACGACGACGAGACCTTGGGGATACGTGGAATTGAAAGTCACCTTCGGAGAAGAGGAAACGGCCAGGGACATCAGCGTCCGCTTCTTAGTCATCGAATGCCCGTCCCTCTATAACTGCATCCTGGGCAGGACGACGATAGCAGAACTCACCGCGGTACCCTCCACCGTCCACCTGAAGATGAAATATTACACGAGAAGGGGAGCCGTGGTCACCCTCAACGGAGACATCGAAGCTGCCCGAAGATGTTTCGAAGTCGCGCTGAAAGGCCTCGACTCCATCGCTCCACCGATCAAAAAGAAAGCGTCAAGCGCTACACCAAAAGACAAACCAACAGAGCTGGTCGGATCCGTTGAGCTCGACAGTCACTTCACCGACGAGCTCGACAATAAAGCAAAGACCGACGAAGTCAACGGGCAGCCCTCACACCTAGCGCGCCCCATCCCGGATGGAGAATTCGAGCTCATTCCCCTCGGGGAAGACACGAGCAGAACCGTGAGGATAGGCGCAGGACTCCCAGACCTCGCGAAACGTCAGCTCCAAGCCTGCCTCCGCGAGAATGCCGACCTCTTCGCCTGGAGCGCCGCGGAAATGCCGGGACTCGACCCCGAGGTCGCCTGCCACCAGCTGTCCATCAACCCAACCGCAAAGGCCGTGGTACAACGCCGACGTCGCCAGTCCCCCGAAAAATCGGCAGCGGCCGAACAAGCTGTAAAAGACCTCTTAGAGGCAAATTTTATTTCGGAAGCCCGGTATTCCACCTGGCTGTCCAACGTTGTACTCGTTAAAAAGAATAATGGAAAATGGCGCATGTGTGTTGACTACACTGACCTCAACCGGGCATGTCCTAAGGACGCCTACCCCCTCCCCAATATCGACAAGCTCGTCGACAACTCTGCGGGCTTCAAACTTTTGTCCTTCATGGACACATACTCGGGATACAACCAGATCCCGATGGCCGAACACGACAAACAAGCCACGGCCTTCATGACGGCGTCGGGCAATTACTTTTACAACGTGATGCCCTTCGGCCTCAAAAACGTCGGGGCCACGTACCAGCGGATGATGAACCATGTCTTCCGCGACGAAATCGGGGACATGCTCGAGGTATATATGGACGACATGATCGTCAAATCCGGCGCGGAGGACGACCATGCGGCACACCTCCAGAAGGTCTTCGAGACCGCGAGATCATGTCGCATGCGTTTTAACCCAGAGAAATACACCTTCGGCGTCTGCGCCGGTAAATTCCTCGGCTACTACTTGACCGAATGGGGGATCGAAGCCAATCCGGACAAATTCCACGCCTTCTCCAATATAACCACGCCGACCACGAAGCGTGCCATCCAGTCCCTCAACGGCGTACTAGCCTCCCTCTCGCGATTCATCGCGAGATCGGCCCAACACGCCCTCCCGTTCTTCAAACTGCTCAGGAAAGAGACCAAGTTCGAATGGACGGACGAGTGTGAGAAAGCCCTTTGCCACCTCAAACGCGTCCTATCCGAACCGCCAGTGCTGACGCGCCCCGCGACGGGCGAAACCCTATATTTATATCTGGCCGTCTCCAACGAAGCCGTCAACGCCGTCCTCGTGAGCGAAGCCGGAGAAGGACAAAAGCCCATTTACTTTACTAGTAAAGCTCTCCACGGCCCGGAGGTCCGATACCAGCTGATCGAGAAAGTCGCCCTGGCCCTCGTGACAGCGGCACGCCGACTCCGACATTATTTTCTAGCACACACCATCGTGCTCCGCACCGACCAACCCATCCGCCAGCTACTCGGCCGCCCCGACATGGCTGGACGCATGCTGAAATGGTCGCTAGAACTCTCCGAGTTCGACATCACCTACGAGAGCCGGCACGCCATCAAGGCTCAAGCTTTGGCCGACTTCGTCGCCGAGATGACCACGCCCCCCGACCCTACCGCCGGGAACCACCTCTGGACCATCTTTGTGGATGGCTCCTCCAACTCTACGGGGAGCGGCGCCGGCATCGTCCTCGATAACGACGAGGGTACGGTCATCGAAGTCTCCCTCACGCTAGCTTTTCCAACGACTAACAACCAGGCCGAATACGAAGCATTTCTCGCCGGCCTTCGCCTAGCATCCGACCTGGGAGCCAGGGACATCCGAATCTACATGGATTCCCAGCTGGTCGCTTCGCAAGTCCGAGGCGAATACCAAGCAAAAAACGACACCCTCGCCGGATACCTCGCGCTCATCAATGAAAAACTGAGAGGGTTCGACTCAGCAGAAATTCAGCATGTTCCTCGGGAGCAGAACACCCGCGCCGACATCCTCTCCAAACTGGCAAGCACCAAAAAGCGAGGCGGCCAGAAATCGGTCATTCAAGAAATCTTGTCCCAACCAAGTACCAGCCCGACCACCACACCCCTCGACATCAACGCCATTGGAGACGCGGACTGCTGGATGACCCCCCTCCACACCTATCTCAGCACCGGCCGTCTGCCGGCCAACTCTAGCGAGGCCAACGCGACGAAACGACGGGCCTGCTCGTACGTCCTCCTCGAGGGACGACTATACCGTCGAGGCTTCGCAATCCCACTCCTCAAATGCATAGATAAGTCCCAGAGTACGACCGGTCTGGAAGAAATCCACGAAGGTATCATCGCGCAGCACCTCGGCGGCAGATCCCTAGCGCGCAAGGCCCTACGCGCAGGCTACTACTGGCCATCAATGCAGTCCGACGCGAAGGAACATGTCAAACAGTGTGATAAGTGTCAACGACACGGGGACATGCACCTCGCCCCCCCAACCGACCTCACGTCCCTCTCATCTCCGTGGTCGTTCGCTTGGTGGGGGCTGGACATCCTCGGGCCCTTCCCCCTCGGTTCATACCATAACAAGTACCTCATCGTGGGAGTCGATTACTTCACCAAGTGGATCGAGGCCGAAGCTCTGGCCAAAATCACCGCCCACAATATACTCCGATTCTACAAACGCAACATCCTCGCCAGATTCGGGGTACCGCTCGCCATTGTCACCGACAACGGCACACAATTCACAGACAAAAACTTCCGCGACTTCGTCACCAAACTCGGAACCAAACATCACTTCGCCTCGGTCGAACATCCTCAGACAAACGGCCAGGCGGAGTCGGCGAACAGAGTTATACTCAGAGGGCTCAGACGACGACTCGGCGACGCCAAACGAGCATGGGTCGAAGAACTCCACAGCGTCCTCTGGGCATACCGTACTACCCCCCACTCAACCACGGGGGAAACCCCATTTCGCCTCACGTACGGAACCGAGGCTGTGATACCGATCGAAATCCGCGAACCGTCCAGACGAACAGAAGCTCTCCTGGACACCGACGACAACGACGGCTCCCTCCGAGAAGAGCTCGACCTCGTCGAAGAAATCCGCTCAGGAGCAGCTCTCCGGGAAGGCCGACTGAAGCAACAAGTCACACTTCACCATAACAACAAAGTCATAAAACGCGACTTTCAAACAGGCGACTTAGTTCTACGCAGAAACCAGAAAGACTCCCACGAGGGCAAACTGGCTGCGAACTGGGAAGGCCCGTACCGAGTCCGAGACAAAACGGAGCACGGGGCCTATTACCTCGAAAACCTACACGGTGAACAACTAGCTCGACCATGGAACGCCGCGAAACTTAAGCGGTACTACAGTTAAAACATTGCTCGCGACGACCCATCGTCCCGACCACTGGGGGGCGACATGGTACCACCGCACACCCCCGCGTCCACTAGCGACCAAAGAAAAGCAAGCCCTGCCTCTAGTGTGCGCGGGCAGAAGGCCTTGCTCGGCAGGGAATACCTCGACCGAGGCTCCTCGCCGTCGTACCAAAAGAGGCAGGACACCCAGCTCGCGATGGGCCGTCCACGCCCCGGGGAGAACTACCCCCGAAACGGCCCGGCTACATCGCCGGCCAAACCGGCCAGCTCCCTGCACTAACGGTAACAAATTGTCGAGCTAAACACACCAAGCGCACACTTAGAAAATTTACAAGAAATGTCATACACATCAGAGGCATTCAAACAAATACGAAAAACGAGCATAAAACGACATGCAAATAACGAGCACACACTTAGAAATCCACGATAAATATATTAAACAAAAGCGGGCACCAGCCCAGTAGTCAATGGTACAAATACAGAGCACGCAGGCCCAAAGAAAAGAGATAACAAACATCGGCACGCAGACCACAAAAACAACGAGCACGCAGGCCCGACAACCTATGCTTCCTCGTCCGCCCGGTCAGCAGCCACGGGTTCCTCCTCGGGGATAACAAGATAGGGATCGATCACCTTCCCATCAACAATCTCGTGGTACGGCCCTATCCCGTCCACGGCCAGCACGACACCAGGGTTGGCGACCTGAATCTGCTCGACGGCATTCTTGAACCCGACCTCAACAGCCTCCAGACAATCGCTCTCCAACACCCGGATACGAGCGATCAGGTCAGCACGGGTGATTAACCGTCGATCCTCGTCAGTCTCGTCCTCGGCCGGACGAACAGAGCTGTCCAAAATCTCCGTGCGAACCTTCAGCGCCTGCACCTCGGCCGTCGCTGTCCCCAGTTTTTCCTCCAGCGAAGTCACCTTCCCCTCAGCACCCTCTGCCCGTTTCCGCTGCTCGGCAACATCCTTCTGGCTCTTCTCCAACTCCTCAGTGAGCTTGGCCAACCGCGACTGCGTGAAAGTGAGATCCCCTTGCAGTTTGGATAGCTCAGCAGCGGAGCAGCCCTCCTCGTTCAGCACGAGAGCCATCGTGAACGTCTGCATCATTGCGGCCAAGTCCTCAGCCAGGACACGTCGACGGGTCTCTCGATCAGCCTGACGAACAACCTTCACCTCCCCGGCGGAAACAGTGGGAGAACGGGCACCATGAAAATATCCCGGATGCTGGTGGCAGGGAGGGACGACATAACCTTCCTCGACGGCGCCGACCGTCAGATCCACCACCCGAGGCTCCTCGGACCTTTGCCTCTTCGACGCTCCTTGAGACACAGGAGATTGGCTCTCTTGAGGCGACGAGGACGAAGTTTGCCCCCCCTGCGTCGCGACCTCCTGTCCGACCAGCTGGCTCACCCTCGTCCTCGGGGCCACGGCATTCCTAGCAGCGCGCAACTGCTTCACCCGCTCATCGACGGAAGACATGTTCGCTGCAAAAATAAAGAAATGGGTTAGCGACGATCAAAAACCCCGACCACGGGGGGGAAACGAACATCCCTACCTAGATAATCCAGAGCAGCCGCCCCGGTCGCACAACCGAGCAAAATCTTAGTATTTATTAAACGCTTCTTGGTGCGTATGTTCCCCTGAGCGTCAAGGATATACCGACCGTCGGGCGTCACCAGCTTCGACGGAGGGAGAGACCGCACAAAGGCAATTATTTTCAAATAGGCGGCCATGTCCTTCTCCTCGAGGGTCCCCGCCCGGACGATATACTTATCCGTCCCTCGGCTGAAATGCTCCGCAGTCCACAGTAGATGTATCTTAGGAAGCCACGCGCGGAACCGCTGGCCATCTACCGTTCGCTCGCCCTTGTCGAAGAGAGTGTCCAAGCCGTGCTGCGTGATCGGTTTGACGAGGTAGAACCGATTTTTGAAGTCTTTGACAGAATCGCTATACGCTTTGAAAATTTTGGTCGATTGCTTGAAGGAGACCCATCCGTGGCGACCGCGCACCGTCTGCCACTGCAAATGGAAGATACGGAAAAATAACGGCACCGTCGACTCCACCGAGAGGTAGAAACACACCACCTCGAAAGCCCGGATGAAGGCCAAGGCGTTAGGGTGCAGCTGGGACGGGGCAAGATGCAGCCAGTCAAAAAGCCCCAGATGGAAGGCAGAAAACGGTAGCCGGAGCCGAGCTTCTTTAAAGTAGAATTCATGCATCGGGAACATCCGCCGCCCATATCGCGAACAGATGCGGTGATGTTCTTTTGGCCGGTACACCTGCCAGTGCTGTGGTTCTCCTATGGGCGTGTCCTCGACCGTGGCGTACACGTCGGACGCGTCGGCCACAAAGCAAGAAGGGGTAGAAAGTGGCTCCTCGGCCGCCCACTCCTCGGACGGGGCAATACGCTCGTCGTCATACTCCGGAACCTCAGGTTCATTGTCTTCGACCATTATCCCCGGCACCAGAGCCGACATCTACACCTGAAAGCAGAGGACATCGGTGAATTCGATAGCCAGGATCAAATTCACCCTTCCACCGCAAGTCAAGTGAAAGGGCGACAAAGGCCGGGAAGCGACGAGCAAACACTCGCTCCCCGTCTACCCTCCTCGGGGATCAAAGACCGACCCCTCGCCCCCTCTCGGGACGACCATCGGAGAAGGTACTTCTCCCCGGGGCATTCATCGGAGAAAGCCCCCGTCCTCGGGGCATTCATCGGAGAAAGCCCCCCGTCCTCGGGGCATTCATCAGAAAAAGCTCTCGTCCTCGGGGCATTCATCGGAACCAGCCTACCCTCCCCGGGACATTCATCAGAAAACTCGCCAGACACGGCGGAACTCGCGTCCCTCCTCGGGGCGCTCATCACGCCCCGACCACACGTTCCAATTAAACGACGGAAATAAAAAGGAGGGAAAAGAGGGACTCACTTGTAACGGCGACGGACGGAAGAAAAGATCAACGGTACGGCGGCGGTCGGCGGTAAGCGGCGGACGAGCAGAGACGATAAAGCTTCGCAGAGAGAAAAGTAACAGAATGGGCGGGGACCTCCATATTTATAACCCGGCGCGGGACTCGAAGCGACCCTAGGCTCATTAATGACATAGGGTAGCCGCCCCTACAACCGCTTAACGCAAGACACGTGGCGGCAACCTGACAGTCGCGTCCCTTCACCTGCCTCCTCCCCGTTCTGCCGACGACCGGAGATCTTCGTGCGAGTGCCCGCTCCAGATGCGACGACCTTAAGTCCTCGCTCTTTCCCCAGAGCTTCGACTTGGGGGGCTCCTGTTCCGGTATAGGCCTAACCTCGGCAGGCCCAATACCGCGTGCGGCCCAACAAGCGAACCGGGCACGCCAGGCACGCGCCCCCTTCGAGACGAGCAGGGCAGGCCGCCGAACACAAGCTACGTCTCCACGCCCTTTTTGTTGTCCACCACGCCGGACGAGCAGAACCTCCCAGGCTCCCCTCCGCGGGGAGAATAACGTGCTCGGCGCACGTTCTCCACGTGCTCCCCTCCGCGGGGACACGTCACCGGCCAGCTGCCCACCTCCGAAAGAGCAGGTCAAACCCACTTTCCGGGGATCTAGGGGCAGTTGAACTAGGGCGAAGACCACGTCCTGGTCTTCACTACGCCACGTAAGCCCTAGCAGTCATTAGGGTTGGGCCTGGTCATCCAGCCCACCTCGAATGACCGTTGGCCCAGCGCTGGGGTCTCTCTATAAATACCCTCTTCTTCAAGAGGGTCAGGTAACTCTTCTTGCCCCTTTTTCTGTACTATTGCTTCCTCTCTGTCCAACTTCTTACTTGGGCATCGGAGTGTCTTGCAGGTACACCCCCCTCCTCTTTCTCACCCCGGTGAACAGGTAGCAGCCCAACAGAGTGTGGCCAGTCCGTGATCCCCTCCTGATCAGGTCAGATCAATAACCATTATATACTTATACATACATATAATGTTTCATATTCAATTTCGATGATGTCCAATTTAATAATATGATATTTGTCACTTGAATGATAATATGCAGACTTCAATATATTTCTCTTAATTATAAAAGTTAAAATTATAAAATTTTGAATAACATAAGTAACTCATGTTGAATTGAAAATGAGAAGAGAGTGGTTATTAGCTTAAGCTTGTTATAGCTATAGTAGCATAATTAGTTAAGTATTTTGTCTTGTATATCTAAGAGCATCTTTAGTGAGAGTATTTTAAATGGGTAAACTAAGATATTTTTTGTGGGCTCAAAATGATTTGTAGGATTTAAAAAATTTATAGTTGGTTTGAGTTGTTTTTACTTTAATGATAGTTGCTTATAAAAAACTAAAACTTGACCCTATATTTTATATTTTTTAATTGTAATTAATAAAATAAATAATAATATTTTTGTGGGCCCAAAGTGATTTGTGGAATTTACAAGACTTTAATAATATAAATAATAATATTATATGTTTCCAATACAAATTAAAAGTTAGTGAATTAAATGTCATGTCATAGCCATTCTAATGCAAATTTTTTATAATCATGGTTAACTATAAAAAATTTAACTATTAAAAATCTGCATTAAAGATGCTCTAAGTATTTTTAGTGTAATTAGTTGTATAGTTAGGTATGTTGGGATGTTCAACTAACTTTAACAACAGATGTATATATAGCGGTCTTTTGCTATTTTTCATTCAATGAAATATTATTTTTTTTCATTATAATTTAAGTCTTTCGTTTTGTTTTTATGTTTTCATCATCAATTTCTCTTGAGATTTTCATCATCAACATGGTATGAGATTTTAACAAGCTCTAGTAGCCATTATTACCTATTCCATGTGATCCGCCTTCTTTGCAATTTCATGAGATTTCATTTTGAATCTTCATTTTTTCTCTCTTACAGCTTTTCTTTGTCATCACATTCTTGAATCATAATTTCCTCTTTCTTTAATAGTGCACCAGAGTTTCACTGACTTTTCCACCAATTCTGCAAATCCATATTACCTGCATCAAAATAGAAATCCATCCCTCGTTCTTGTTTCTTCACCTCTTGATGACAAAAATTATCATACATGGGTCCGACTGATGCAAATTATGTTGATATCCAAGAACAAAGACAATTTTATCAATGGAACACTAACAAAACCCTCCATTGTTGATCATTTTTATGCACCTTGGATTCGCTGCAATACCATGGTTCTTGCATGGATTCAAAGCTCAATTTTGGAATATATTGCAAAACCTGCTCTGGATTAATATTGCAGATGAAGTTTGGAAGAATTTGCAGACTCGTTTATCCCACAATGATATTTTCCGCATTTCAGATATTCAAGAAGAACTCTACAAATTTCGTCAAGGTACTCTCAATGTTTCTAATTACTTTACTCAGTTGAAGGTTATGTGGGATGAATTAGAGAATTATTGCCCACTTCCTGCTTTTTCTTGTGCAATCCCTTGTTCTTGTGGTGTTATTGCATCTATTCAATGATATAGAGAACATGATTATGTGATATGCTTTCTTAAGAGATTGAATGAAAATTTTACTCACTCTAAATCACATATTATGACGATGAGTCCTTTACCTGATATCAAAAAAGCCTTTTCTCTTATTACTCAACAAGAAAGAGAGATGAAAAACTCCATCTCTACTTTGATTCTAAGTGTTAGCAATACTGAAGAAGTTACAACTTTACATGTTCAAACTTATCAAGACAATCCTAGTGGTAAACACAGTTACAACAATTTCAAAGGAAATTTTTTGGCATTTAGTGGTCTTGAAGGTCATAATCGTGTATGCATTCGCTGTGGCAGGACAAATCATACCATTGAAACCTGTTTTCTAAAGCATGGTTTCCCACTAGGTTTCAAAGGAAAAAGTAAAGTCTAATGAGTTGGCATCCCTTTATAATCTATTGCTACAATTAACAATGCATAAAAAGCCTTGTCACTAGGACCCACTACATCTTCCTTTGGCTTTACTCAAGAGCAATACAACAACATCCTAGAATTGCTTCAATAGTCCAAGCTCACTCTTAAGGACAACTCAGTTTCCACTTCATCTTTTGTCTTGAATTCACACTCCTCAAATGCCAATGGTAAGCAATCTAATCTATGGATCTTAGATATTGGTGTTATTGACCATATCTCTTATAATATTTCATCCTTCATTGAATACAAAAATACACTTCCTATATCAGTTAGTTTACCTGATGGCTCTCAAGTTACTGTCTCTATTTATGGTAATGTTGTTGTTTCTTGTTGCCTAAGCTTGCATAATGTGCTTTATATCCTCATTTTTCATGTTAATCTCATTTGATCAACTGCTAAACTTGTTAATAGAAATGATTGTTTTGTGTAATTTAATGCTAATTCCCGTCACATTCTGCAAAATCATTCCAAAGATATGATTGGTATAGCTAACTTGCAAAGAGGCTTGTATATTCTTGACTCTGCAACACGCCATTCTTCCTCTTCTGTTATTGAAAATACTTCTTGTAATATTTGACATTTAAGACTAAGTTACATCTCTAATATAGTTTTACAAGTTGTTTAAAAAAAATTCCATTCATTTCATGTAAAAGTAACGATGTTCCATTTTTTGCTAAACAAATAAAACTTCATTTTTCTAATAGCACTATTTATTCTTCAACTCCTTTTGATATTTTACATGCTAATTTGTGGGGACTTTTTTCTACTATATATATCTTATGACACAAGTATTTTTTAACCCTTGTAGATTATTACACAAGATAAAGTTGGGTCATTTTTCTCAAAACTAAAAATTAAACCAAATCCAACTTCATTCAATTTGTAGCTTATATTAAAAACCATCTTTTAAAATCTCTCAAATGTTTAAGATCTAACAATGGCACAAAATTTGTTGTCATGACTGCTTTTCTTTTTGTCCAAAGGTATTGTCCACCAAAATTCATGTGTTGAAAAAAAAGGTGGTGGAAAGAAAACATAAACATATTTTCAATGTGGTTAGATTTTTATTTTTTTATTCTAACATTCCTTTGAATATGTGAAATTTTTATGTGCAACGTGTCATTCATATCATTAATAAATTACCTACCCCTTTATTAAAATCAAAGTGTCCTTATGAGGTTTTGTTTCATGAGCCTCTATCTCTAATCCATTTGAAGGTTTTTGGTTGTTTGTGTTTTGCTTCTATTCTCTAAACACATAGGACAAAATTTGACCCTAGGGCTAGGAAATCTATATTCCTTGATTATAATGAGGGTACCAAAGATATATCTGATATGATTTACAACATCATAACAATTTTGTATCTAGTAATGCCATTTTATATGAAAATATATTTCCTTTCAAACAAAGCACCCCATCATTCATTCCTAATCCAACACAGTTTCACACACTTGATGATACACATACTAAGGTTCAACATACAATTACTACTAGTTTGCCTCCACATTCTGATGTATTTACATCTTCTGGTGATAGACACACTGTAAAGTTTCCTTTGTCTATTAACTTACCTGGCTCTAGTCTGTTGATGCGACATCTCTTAATAGGCCTACCCACCATGTTATGCCTACTATTGTCCAAGTTCCTACTACCATTGATACATATGGAACACTTTCTGCCTCACCCAATCCTGAACCTACTTCTTAGCATAGTCATTCCTTATCCAATGGTCCAACCTTGGATACTCTTCAACCTGTTCATCCCTTACCCAACAGCTTTGTTTCTGTTCCCTATGATCTTAATGTTCCTTCCCAAAATTTTGAAATTGTTTCTTCAAGACACTTCACAAGAGCCTCACATACTCCTAGTTACTTAACATATTATCATTGATATGCCTATACGAACTCAATTAATTTTTTCCAAATAATCATTAGAACGAATGTTAGTATGAAAAAGGCAATTCTCCGTTTTTTAACACACAACACATTCTCTCTATTACAACAAAATCTCGCTTATCCTTTGTCTTTTGTCCTTTCGTATAATCATTGCTCTCCCACATATATGCATTTTTGTTGCACCATATCCTCAAATATTGAACCCAAAACATTTCAAAAAGCGATTAAGCTTGAGTGTTGGAAACTTCCTATGGATGTTGAATTGCAAGCTCTTGCAGCAAACTAAACATGGAATGTATTTGACCTACCTAGAAAAGTTCCTATTGGTTGTAGATGGGTATATAAGACCAAATATAAGGCCAATGATTCTATTGAAAGGTATAAGGCTAAGTTAGTTGCTAAGGGTTACACCCAAATGGAAGGTATTGATTATTTTGATACATTTTCTCATGTATCTAAGATTACTATAGTTAGAGTATTATTGTCTATTGCTACAGTTAGAGGATGGCATTTAGAACAGTTATATGTTAACAGTGTTTTTCTCCATGGTGACTTAAATGAAGTGGTATATATGACCTTCTTTTCTAGCCTCCATGTCTCCAAATTATCTCAAATGTATAAGCTTCAAAATCATTATATGGTTTGAAATAGGAAAGTAGGCAGCGGTATTATAAGCTTCCTTATATTTTGTTTTCTTTGGGATACTCTTACTTACAGGCAGACCATTCCCTACATGTCAAATCAAGCAATGATAGTTTCACTACTTTTCTTGTTTATGTTGATAACATACTTCTTGTTGGGAACTCTATTCAGGAAATCAACTTTGTCAAACATCTTTGGACCAGAGGTTTAAAATCAAGGATCTTAGTCAACTTATATTTTTTATGGGCCCTAAGATTGCTAGATCAAATACAAGCATTTTCTTGAATCATAGGAAATACACCCTTGAACTTCTTGAAGACACATGGTATCTTGCAGCCAAACTATCTTTTGTACCTTTTGATCCAACTCTTAAGTTGTTTACCACAGATGACCAACCATTAAAGGACTCTTCTTCTTATAGAAGTTCGATTGGAAGATTGATCTACTTGACAAATAAAAGGCCTAACATTTCTTAAGTTGTTTAACATTGGAGCAAATATGTTTCTCATCCTCTCTTACCGCATTACCAGGCTACAACTAGAATTCTAAGGTATCTCAAATCTTGCTTTTCTAAAGAAATCCTATTTTCTGCTTCTAAAGAAATCTTGTTGATTCTGATTTGGGCCAGGTGTCCTGATACAAGAAAGTCAAATGCTGGTTTTTGTGACATTCTTGGATCATCTATTCTATGTTGGAAATCCAAGAAACGAAATACATTTTCTAGATCCTCAACTGAAGCTGAGTATCGGGAATTCACATCCTTAACCTATGAATTCCAATGGCTTCAATATTTGTTTAAAGACTTTCTGATTAGTTTCTCTTAACTAGTTTTTGTTTTTTGTGACAGTAAATCTGCTATTTACTTGTCTCACAATCCCACTTTTCATGAAAGGAGAAAATAAATTGAGTTGGACTGCCACGTGATTCGAGAGAAACTTCAATCAAAATTCATTCATTTACTGCCAATTTCTACTACTGCTCAACTAGCCGGTGTATTTACCAAATCATTGCATTCTCCAATTTTATCTTCTATTTTAGCCAAGTTGGGACTTTGTATCATCCATAGTCCAACTTAAGGGGGATATTAACTTAAGCTTGTCATTGTATTACAATTAGTTATGTATTTTTTCTTGTATAGGTAATTATTTTTAGTGTAGTTGGTTATATAGCTAGTTATGTTGGTTTTGTTAAGAAATAAGTGTAAGTTGTGTTGAGAAACAAGTGTGAGTTCTAAGTCTTACATTGTTAGAAAAGTGAAGGTTGAACAGTAAGATGATCCATACACCTATCGTCTTAAAATTTTAGGTGAATATGTGGTGTCTCTCTCACTTGTTTGAGGGAGTCTTTGACCTTTAGGGAAATGTTTCCCCCTCATGATGACCCATAAAATTTGTACAATTAACTTTAACAGCATATATATATATATATATATGGATTTGGATCCTCTTCTTTTTTATATATCATGTCATCTCTCATGTTTCTAATCTAACGGTTCAAAATTTATAATGAATAATTAAATAAAAAAAGTCATTTAATAGGAGAGAGAAATGGATAAGTAAGTTGTCTTTCATCAAATGACTTTTTTTATTTAATTATTCATTATAAATTCTGAACCGTTAGATTAAAAACATGAGAGATGACATGATATATAAAAAAGGAGAGGATCCAAATCCTATATATATAAATGAAAGAGAGAGAATTTTTTTTAATGAAAATGTTTATTATCAAATATTGAGAGCGATGAAAATAGTAGTAATTAAAGTGTATAATTGATAAAAAAAATTACTAATTTGCATTGTAAAATAAAATAAAATATTTATTTTATGATTTTTTCGTCAAATATATGACTTATCGTAGGACGGAGGGGGTAATATATAAAATAATTATTTAAATATAATAATAATAAATAATAGTGGAAACTTTTCCATCTCCTAATATATTCTTTTAGTTAAAGTCTTTTTTATCTTAAAAAAATTTAAAATTTGTGTTTAAATAATACTCAATTTGTCCAACAAAAGTTGTCATATTATTTATTTCACAAATATTTTGCAAAAATTATACATAATTTTATATATATATATATATATATATATATATATATATATATATATATATATATATATATATATATATATATATATATATATATATATATATATATATATATATATATATATATATATATATATATATATATATATATATATATATATAATCAAATATAATTTGATATTTTTAATAAAATGTTAATTTAGTAAAAGAAATGTTCCTACTCCTTTTGGTAAAAGAATAATTTTATTTCTTAATATGTAAATAACAAATATGATTTCTTAATATATGTAAAATAAATAAATTAAAAAACAAATGTCATATTTATTCATTTTGCATATATTAAAAAAGATTGTACATAAAAGAGAATTCTATACCATTTTTTATTTACAGTGAACAACAATGGAGCAGGGCATGGAACAAATACACATTCCGTACAAATGTTGTTTCCAAGGTTTTCTGTCTGGAGTATCTATTTGGACTAAAGTTGCCATTTGTATCGGATTCTAAAAAGCAACGGAATTGTTTAAGGGACGGATCAAGTGCCCAACCGTGTGGCTTTGGTTGTAACAAAAAGTGCTCTCACGCATGCTACACCCACAATTTCCATGGACTTTGTTCCATTACAAATCTTTTTTTTGTTTTCAAAAATAACACCAATATCTTCTATGAATTAAAACCCGGACCATAATGAATTAAAAATCACCCCATTTTATATCTGCCACTCATATTTTCAGCATTCCAAAAATATATCTGAGATTATTAATTTAAATAATTTATTATTTTTTTAAACAATTTCACTTTTTTTATTTAAGATTTCAAAATTTTCGATAGTTTGAAAATTTTTGATATGTATTGTTGTGCAAAATTTGAAAATTCTTATGTTTATACTGGAATTTTTGAAAAATCTGGTATATATTATCGGAAATTTGTAAAAATCTGATACTTTATATCGGAAATTTGAAAAACTTCTGGAAATTCGGAAATTTTCGATATATCAGAAATTCTGCTTGCAATAGAAATTTTCGATAACAGAACTGGAAGTTAAAAAATGATTGTTTTATGCGCTCCGGAATCGACAGGGTCATCTACGGATTCCTATAGCGATTGCACGCAGTTCTTCACCACAGACAAAGTATGTTTTCTGTGTAACAAGTTAAAATTTAATATTTTCGTTGCGTTATATGATATTAATACTATTTTTTATATTATGTAAATGACAAATATTTGAGAGTCGAGCTGAAGTATTAGCCTGGACATAACATATTGGCAAACAACGTGGTATTATAGTTGTAACTGTTTGTTCTGATACTAAAAATGGCCAGCGAGGTAGGAAGGATAAATTGAATATGGGTTGTGAGAGAGGAGGAAATTATAAAAGAAAAAATACATCTGAAAATAGTAAATCTTTAAATGGCATTTATAATATGAAAGTGAAATGTCCTTTTAGGTTGAGATCTTCGCCAAGCGGTATTGGTTGGAAGGTGATGGTTAGGTGTGAGTTTCACAATCATAAACTATCTGAGGATTTAGATGGCCATGACTGTCACAACTGCGAAAAAACAACCGGCAAAAAAAAAATAAAAGAGTTGCCACTGAATGTTATTTATCTTGACGCAGGGAAATGAAACAATCGAAGAAAACCTAAAAGATGGGAGAAGACAAGGTCATCGCAACCAAATATTAGATTCGAGAGTCGGTTACGTAAGGGGAAAGTATTAGCATCCCTCACGTCCGTTGAACTCAACGGGATCCACGCATGTTGTCTAATCAAAGGGTGTGTTATCTAAAGCCTACTGCTAAACGGAGACGGAAAAGAGAAAAGAAAAAGGAGACTCAATCGGACATCGCCGCCCTATGCCTACGTATTCCCTCGTGCAATGGGAAAGTCAGAGTCAACGTAGTTCTAAAAACTACGGGGAAGGGGGGAAGGTTGCTCGCCAAGACATCGTCGTCTTGTGCCTACGTATCCTCATCTGGTATGAGAAATCAGAGCAGACGTAGTACGAACTATAGATGAAAAAGGGAAAAAGGGTGCTCGCTAAGACTTCGCCATCTTGTGCCTACGTATCCTCATCTGGTATGAGAAATCATAGCAAATGTAGTTCGGACTACGGGTGAAAAAGAGAAAAGGGTGCTCGCTAAGACTTCGTCGTCTTGTGCCTCCGTATCCTCATCTGGTATGAGAAATCAGAGCAAACATAGTTCGGATAAATAATTGTTAAGTGTTTTTTTATAAGCGACACTAAGTTCTCATTCCAGCAGTTAGAGTAGATGCCTTTTGTGGTAGAACGGAAAAATAACGTACTCTTTTCTGAAAATGAGTTTAAAAGAACAATCCCGAAGGATAAAAAGGTTTGCAATTTGTTTGTGAATTTTAGAGAAGTGAATTGATTGGGTTTGAGATTCACGTTGCACTAAAGACTATGATATAGGAACAAATGCGTCACATATCGCCCCCAGACGGGACGTACACTAATCACTCTAGACAAGCAAGGAGAAACCCCTCACTCATCATTTCCCATATGCTTAAGGCTTATGATGCACAACATTCATTGTCTTTATTAAGTGTGTTAATGATTTGTTTGAGATGATAAGAGAAAGGACTCAAAGGTTGAAAAGAAAACAACTAGGGGAAACTGAATCCTAATGTTGTAATGCACAATGGTCTTAAGATTGGGATAAGAGGGAAGTCTACCTAATGTTATCATACAAATGATGGACCTAAAGTTGAGGTCAAAAGGGGACTATCCTAATTGTTATCATGCAAAGGATTGAAAGCCTAATGTCTCTCCTACCCCCAACTTAACCAAGTCTCAAGAAAAGAAAGAAAGGAGAATAAGAGATGAAGGAGAAGATGCAACATCATGTAAACAAACAAGAAAGTTCACCTTAATTTGACATAAGTACCAAGAAATGAAAGCATTATGTTCAATCACACAAGATAAACATCAATACCATGTTAAAGTAACTCAAGTGTACTCACATGTCAAACCACAACCAAAGATTAGAAGTCAAAATAATTAGGAAAAATAAGGCACCAATGCATACACAAATGACTTAAGATCAACGAAGAAGCATTTTCAATCATTAAGAAAAGTGAAAAGAAGTCAAATGATGTGAGAACCAAGGTAGGGAAGTAGCCATGTCAATATCCATTCCACTCATATCAATGATCAAAGGAAGAACACAAAATATTCAATTCATGTATCATACCTAAACTTCATCAGTTGTCAAACAAGTAAGCATGTAAAACACACCTCAAAGAAATGAACATGTAAGCTCAAGGTATGAATCCAAGTAGAGGCAGTAGCATATGTGAAAAGATCAATTCAATTTCAAGTTCAACATCATAAGTAAGAAACATAAGCATCACATCACAACTTGAAGGAAAGTCTGGAGGTTGAGAAATACAAGAAATGAGGGTTTGAATTGAGTTTCACATTTTGTCCCCTTTTGCGAAATTAGAAAGATAAATCTAACAATGACAATAAAAATAAATGACACAATTATTTTTATCCTGGTTCACCGTTAACGAAGTTACTCCAATCAACCCATCAAGGTGATTTTTCTTTATCACAAGGACTTAATCCAATAATCATCAACAATTACAACCACAATGGATACCTTCCATTGCCTTCTTGAGAATCATGGCTTTCTCTAGTCTCTTAAGGAATCAACCTCCAAGCCGTTATAAACGACCTGGCCCTCTTAAGCATTTTGGTCTTCACTCGACCGCTCAAGGAACAATATCCACTAAGCCGTTAGAAACACACTTAGTCTTCTCAAGCATTCTGGTCTTCACTCGACCGCTCAGGGAACAACACCTTTTACAAGGATTTTCTTGTGCACTAATATGCTTTTTACAAGATGATTACACAAATGAAGTACATGAACACCTAAGTGTTTCTAAGTAAGATATGAGAAGCAATTCATTGCTTTCTAATACAGAAAACTATATAAAGAATGAATCTCTAAGAGATTGTAAAACATTAGTTCTGTATTTCTTAAAAGCTTTCTTGATGAGCACTACTACTTCTTTTCATGAGCTTTAAGCTTCTTTTTGATGAAATCCTTTCTTGAGCATCTAATGCTTCTTCCAATTTAACCATCAAAATCAAATAAGTTATTATGCTTCACTTATTTATGTTTCACTTGACTAGTTTCACATGGCTTTAGCATGTTGCATCATTGTATGCACTTTAGCAGTTTGCTTCAGCTTCTTCTTCATTGAGCAATCTTCATTTAAGCTTCAACTTGTAGCATTTTCTTCAGCACTTTGGTAATTCGCTATCAGTGATCCACTTTCAGCAATTAGCTACATTTTCTATGTATCTCTATATTTCCTTCAAACTTCTTGATCTTCAATTTATAAAGCTTGAGAGAATAGATCCATTAAAGGCATTCTTGGAAACATATTCCAATGGCAATATCCCAATGTTAACATAAAGGAATGATCAACATCACTGTACAAAAATTTGCTCTTATGCCATCTTTTTGAGGTAGAGGTCACAAAGTTTTAGTACTATTATATTTAGCTTAAAACCTTCAGTCTTCTAGCATCTTCAAAGGCTTTAGATATTAACTTGATAGAGCATGTTGTAAAAGAGTCATTCTTTATGTAATCTTCAGAACCACATTCTTCAGAATCTAAAATCTTCGTTCAGCAGAACCTAGTCACAAGAATCTTCAACACTTGGCTTCTTAGAAGCATTATCTTCAGAGTGTTTAGAACCTGTTCTATCAGAACCTCGTCTTCAGAGTCTTCAGATTTCATTAAGAGCATACTTTGTCTTTAGAGTCTTTAGTACTTTTTCAATCAGAACCTTGTCTTCAGAAACTCTTCAAAACTTGATCTTTATAAATTATGTCTTTAGAATCTTCATAACTTTCTTCACCAGAACCATGTCTTCATAATCTTCAGAGTTGTAACAATAGAAAGCGCATTGCTTGTAAAGCCTTCTAGGCTTACTTATAAAGTATCAATCAGAAACCTCGTTAGTAACGTTCACTATAACCGTTGCATTAGAAGTATTTCTGAATCTTGACTTTATCTTATACACATATATGTTTTCTTCCAGAGTGTTGATAACAGAGTCTGATGACGTCACACGTCTTCTTATCAGAGTCTGAATCATTTTGACAACCGCCACACACTAGACAGAAACCATATAATGTAGAATTGTTCTCTTAGATAACATGTGCAGTTATCATCAAAACTCAAAGGTCAGATGTAGAACCAAATCTTGTTCTTACAAAGTCTTCAACTGACATATTTTTCTCATTGGATCTTTATTTGGACCACTGTTAAGTGTTATGCATAGACCATACTCTGATGCCAACTAAAGGTGAGAAAAATACACAAGAAGGGGGGTTAAATTGTGTTATCTGTTTCTTTACTTTGTTTCTAAACAAAGTTCATATTCAAAACCACTGTTCAAATTCTAACAATTAATTACAGCAGAATAATAACAGAAGTAAATAAATAACAACAGAACACACAAAGATTTATATTGGTTCCTCCCAAACTGAGAGTAGTCAAGTCCCCTTGTAGCACAAATATTTTCCACTATAATTAAAACATGATTACAATTGGTTATGCACTTAAGCATAAGACTTTTCTAATCAAACTCTCAGCCTGAGACTTCCTAGTTAGACCTTCATCCCAAGACTTCTCGCTTAGATTCCACGAATCCAAGACTTCCTTGCTTAAACTCTCAGGTTCAAGACTTCTGCTAAGACCCTTGTTCCAATACTTCCCTACTTAGATTCTAAGAATCCAGGACTTCTGCTTATACTTGCAGTCCAAGACTTTCTGCTTAAATTCCACGGATTCATGACTTCCTTGCTCAAGCCCTCTAGGCTCAAGACCTCTGCTTAAACCCTTGGTCGAAGACTTTCTTTCTTAATCAACAACTGATTAAGACTTCAATCATCTAGCACATAGTAGGAGACTTACTTGGCTCAAGCTTCACAGCAAGATACTTTGATGCTCAAGCACATAACAAGAGACTTTATCTAAACTATTAAACAACTTATTTAGCAAAATAAAGAACAAGGTATACTTGATACTAATCAAAGGTACAAGGTAATAACCATAACAAATACCACAACACTTAATATTTCTAAGATATTCAATGTTTAATAAATCTTAAGGCTTTGTACAATTTACAACATATAACATAATTTATGCATACTCAATTGTGTTGCTATTGTTGATCTTGTTATTCTTCCATTATGATGAATGCTTCTATCCTTCTTAGCTCTTCTTCTTTATTTTCCTTGTTCCTTGTTAAAAATCCATATTGAATCTTTATTACTTATATAGAAGTTTAAGAGGAATAGTCGTTGGAAGAGATAACTTGTACAAGTGTCTTTGTGACTCCATAGTACAAGAGACGTTGAAGATAGATACACCAAAAGATCTTGATCCATTGTGTAACTTGTTTAACCATTTCGTCTATCTTGTGATATTTTACTATAGATCTATTGAGAGTAGATATCTGTAAAGCATGTCAACTTTTTTTGAGCCTTGTGAACACAAACTCTAGCTAACAAACCGATTTGACATTGTAGCTTGATTTCTGCAGTACAGATAACTTAACTTTATCATTGGTTTTGAATGATCACCAGAAGCTGACACATTCAATAAGTTTAGAAACAATATATTGCTCTTCTGATGTTGAGGCCTTCAGCTTCAGATTCTATGCAAATCTATATTATCATCCTTCACTTAAAGAATGTTCTGCAGACTCTGAACCACCAAAAGCCAATAACTTAGCTTCTCTCAAGTGCTTCCTTATATCAGATTCTGATGTATTCTTATTTAAGCTTTAGAACCTGCACACTTAGAAAACACATTAGATAACACCATTGTTCTTTCAATACTTTGTTATCATAAAAACCCAAAGGATATATGTCATGAAAAAATATTTTTCTAACACTCGTACCATACTCTGTCGCCTTCACGTAGTGGGGATAGGGGTTCACTCTAGGGGAAACAGGGATAACAATGCGTATGTAGTCCATAATTGCACGTAGTTAGTCATGCCCATAACTCCCTTAGAAATAGGCGATCAATATCTTCCCTAGTCAAGGTGGAGAGGTTATCTCTTCTTAGGAGTCCCCTAGATATAGGCCCATAAGCCCCCTATAAATAACTCATTTCTAGCATGGCGAAAAACAAGTCATTATGTATACCAAATACATAGAGAATATAGAGCTTCTCATGGTAGGCCAATGTCGATGCTATTCTTCATAAGGGTAGGCCAATAGTATCCTGCCCTAAGTAATTTGTGGGCGAGAGCTTTTTTGCAAATATTACTGTCACAAGCTCCTTTGTGGACTTCAAAAAGTATCAAGGCGATTTCATACACTTTCAAACACCGCATCATTGGAGAAACTCTCCCTATTTTATAAATTTTTCATGCGAGAAGGGTTTACTCATAAGCCATCTTTAAGACCCTCGTTGCTTCCCCTTCATTTGGTGGGAGTTCCTTCTCCTACAGGTTTCACGGCACGAGCGACATCCAACTAGATTTAGGGATAACTTTCATGGAGTAAACTTTGCCCACCTCAATGTTAGGCAACAAAAGTCTCCTGAATCATTGTCTTGTTAAACCCTATTGTTTTCAAACTGGCGAGCTTGTACAAGAAATCTGTTATGAAGTTTTATTCATGGGGAACATGCTCTACTTAAAAATATGTAAAATGTGTGGATAAACTTCATACATTGTGTATATATTTCATCAACTGATGTTCTTTTTTCTGATATTGTCCAGAGATTTGGTTAACGACTAAACCTAAGGGTAATTGATAGTGAGAACTCTGATGATTGTGGTGTAGTGGTAAGTATTCCTAAGGGTTTGAGGGTAGATATGAGAAATAATGATCTTTGGCCTTCGTTGCCTAGAGCTATTATTAGTGAATCTAACCGTGGTTCATTGGGGAAAAAGGAACCTTAGGCCTTTGTGGCCAAAATCATGATTTGAACCTGTCTGGCCCTGAAGGAATATGAATATTTGATAGTAAGTGACACTGATGCTTTTGGGGAAATTATAGGGAAATTTATGATTCAGGGTGTAAATATGATACGGGATTAAACTTATATCCCTTAATTTTAAAGGTTTTAGGAATAATCTTAAAACAATGATTAGATGGTTTAATTGTGTTAAAATTGTAAATTTACTTGAGATAGTTATAGTGTTGAATGAGTTGTAATTTTATGAGAGTTTGAGTTTTTACGGAATCGAAATCGGAGGTCTGGAAGGCCTCCAACGGTGAAAATGCAGAAAATTGCATGTTGTCCATCACGACTGTTCATGTTTTCGGTCGAAATTGTTTTGGACGTAACTTTTGATCCGTAAGTCCGTTTTGGCCCCTGTTCATTGGAAAGCTAATGAACATGGCTATAACATAGTATAAATAAGATAATTGATTGTCTAATATTTTTATGAGATTAAATACGTGATTGTATGATGAATTACCATGAGTATAACTATGATTCCGATGAGATTAATACATGATTGTATAATGATGATTCCTATGAGTAATGATGCTGAGCTATAATGATATTTTCATGAGTTTTTGATGATTCTATGATGACATGATTTATGATGATAATTTTGATGATGATGATGATTTTGATGATGATGGTTATGATGAATGATGATGCACCTATGATGTTATTATGAGGATGATTTGTGACGTGTGCATCATGCATTCATGTGCATCCAAACTTCGGTTCAGGACCTCGATTTCTTTGACTTCAATCCCACTATGTAGATGTGAAGTATTTTGATGTGCTCTGATTCTCTAGTAGAATCAATCCTATTGGTGGGGATCTATGGAGGGTTGATAGCCCAGTATCCATCGTGTTGTGATGATTGGTACCACATGCATTGAGTCTTGTTGCATTTGCATTTATGAGATGATTGTGAGTAAATTATGATGTTGTGGCCTTTGATGTCCTTTGAGGAATATGAATGTGTTGAATATGAAAATGACGCCATTTATATGTTGATTTTCTACATTGATTATTATGAATCGTTTTACTCACCCTGCCTGTTCAAATATTACCTCCACGTGGATAACGTGCAGATGACCAGGTTTAGTCGTGGACGCTGTCGAGGATTATTTTTGAAGTTTTGAGTTGTTAGCCTTTTCGGTTAACTTAGAGGGTCTTGCTCTGATATGTAACATTTGGTTGGGTTCTTTTGAGTTAAACTATGTTTTATTTGAGTTTATTTTGATTATCTTCCCGTATGAGGAAAACCTTGATTTATGCCTTTTGAGTTTCACTGCTTTGTGCAATTTGATGTACTTTGGGGAAAACCAGTTGTTTACGGAGCCTTAACCTATTTTGAGGATTTGAGAAATCTACGCCCTTTTGTGGTGGCTTTTATTGAATTTAATAATTTACTCTGATATCTGTGTTATTTTGCCATAATAATTGTGGGGTAGAAAAAGGGTGTTACATTAGTGGTATCAGAGCAGGTCGGTCGGTCCAGCCAAGTTGTCTAATGTTATTTGTTGCCTAGTATGCGACATGTGTGTAAAAACATTTTTGGTACACGTTTGTTTTCTAACCTTTGTCTGCAGAAGTGGGAATGAAAGAAGTGGGGGAGAAGCTTGTGCTTCTCCAGGATGCTTCAAGTGTGGAGTGGTGGCTCAGTGTGTCGATGAACGCTCTTATAGTTTGGTAAATATGGTTTGTACCCTATCGTGATTTTCGGCTGTCTATCGATAAATTGAGAAACTGATCACCCTTAATCTCTTGTTGATAGTGGACGGAGTCATGTTTGTGGGGATAGACGTGTCTTGCAAGCTTAGATGGCGTGTGCAGTGAATTTCTTTGAGTTAAGCTAAGTGCTTATAGATTATTTTGATAAGTCGGTGCAAGATGGTGTTGAGATGTTATTTTGATGGAAACTTTGAGTGTTAATGAAAGTGGGGAAGTTGGTGGTTTTCCAATTAATTTTGATTGTCCGGAGGTTTTTCCTGGTGAGATAAGTGATTTACCACTGGAACGTGAAGTGGAGTTTGCGATCAACTTAGTTCCTGGAACTAGTCTGATATCGATGGCTCCATATCGTATGTCTGCATTAGGATTAAAAGAGTTGAAGAGTCAACTTGAAGATCTACTTGAGGACAGGTTCTTTTGTCTGAGTGTGTCACCGTGGGATGCACCAAATTTGTTAGTTAAGGAGAAAGAAGGTTCCATGAGGATGAGGGTGGATTATAGACAAGTGAACAAGGTGACTATCAAGAATAAGTATCCACTTCCAAGGATTGATGATTTGATGGATCAGTCCGTTGTTGCAAGTGTGTTCAGTAAGATAGATTTGAGATCTGGGTATCATCAGATTCGTGTGAAGGCTGAAGATATTCAGGAAACTGCTTTTAAAACAAGGTATGGACATTGTGAGTATTTCGTGATGCCAATTGGTGTTACTAATGCACCATGTGTATTTATGGAGTATATGAACATGATTTTTCATACTTATTTGGGCAAGTTTATGGTTGTGTTCGTTGATGATATTTTAATATGTTCGAATAGTAAAGAGGATCGTACTGAGCATCTAAAAATTGTGTTATCAGCGTTGAAAGAGAAGCAGTTGTATGAAAAACTGTCAAAGTGTGAGTTTTGGTTGAAGGAAGTGAGTTTCTTGGTCATATGATCTCGAGTAGAGTTATTGCAGTTGATATGTCGAAGGTTGAAAGCTGTATCGCAATGGGAAGCTTCAAAACTTGATTTTGAGATTAGAAGTTTTCTTGGGTTGGCAGATTATTATCGGAAAATTCGTTGAAGGATTTTTTCCAAGTTATCTTTGCCATTGACGCATTGGACTAGGAAGGTTCAAGCTTTTGTTTGGATGCAAAGTGTGAAGAAAGTTTCAAGAGCTTTTGAGAAGGCTGTCAACAGCTCATGTTTTGATTTTTGCCAAATCAGACAGAACCGTTGTTGTATATTGTGATGCTTCGTTGATGGGATTGGGAGGTGTGTTAATGCACATCAGCAAGTTTTAGCGTATGCTTCAAGGCAACTTAAAATGCATGAGAGGAATTATATGACGCATGATTTAGAACGGGTGGTTGTTGTGTTTGTGTCGAAGCTTTGGAGGCATTATTTGTTTGGTTTGAGATTTGAGATGTTTAGTGATCTTAAGAGCTTAAAGTATTTGTTTGATCAGAAAGAGTTGAACATGAGGCAGAGAAGATGGCTTGAACTTCTGAAGGATTATGATTTTGAATTGAGTTACCATCCGAGTAAGGCTAATGTTATAGTTGATGCATCAATTTAGAAATCTTTGCATATACCGATGATGATGGTAAAAGAGTTAGAACTGATTGAGAAATTTCGTGATATGAGTTTGATTTGCAAAGAGACTTCTTATGGAGTTAAGCTTTGTATGTTGAGGTTTAATAGTGGTATTCTTGATGAGATTCGAAGAGGTCGGAAATCTGATTTGAGTTGGTAGATCGGTTAAATTTGATGAATCAAAGTTGAAGAGCTGATTTTCGGATTAATGGGAATGGTATCATGAGACGTCGTGATAGAGTTTGCGTTTCAGATATTGTTGAGTTGAAAGAGAGTAGTTCTTGAGGAAGGACATTTAAGTGGATTAAGTATCCATACCGGTGCTATGAAGAGGTACCAGGATTTGAGGAAATTGTTTTGGTGGCCAGGGATGAAGAAAGAAGTGGTTAAGTTTGTATATGCTGGTTAGACTTGTCAAAAGTTGAAGATTGAACATCAGAGACCGTTGGGTCTGATACAACCGTTGAATATTCTAGAGTGGAAATGGGACAATGTTTCCATAAATCTTGTGACGGGTTTACTGAAGACTTTGAAGGGATATGATTATGTTGGGTGATTTTGGATAGATTAACTACATCAGCTTATTCTTACCAATGAGGATTAATCATTCTATGCTGAAGCTGGTTGTGATGTATATTGAGGAAGTTGCGAAATTGTATAAGATACCGTCGAGTATTGTGTCTGATAGAAATCTGAGATCTTCATAGAAGTTTTGGGAGAGTTTGTAGACGCTTTGGGTACCATGTTGAGATTGAGTTCTGCTTATCATCCGCAGACGGATGGACAGACAGAGAGAATTATCCAGTCTTTAAAGGATTTGCTGAGAGCTTGTGTGTTGGATCAAGGTAGATCGTGGGAAAGTCATTTACCATTGGTTGAGTTTACCTACAATAACAATTACCATTCTAGTATCGGAATTGTCGCGGTGGAATTTGGATACCAAACTATTGATTAGTTTGAATCGTTAATTCAATTTGCAACCGATCTTTGATTTGTCCAAAGGAAGGGATAAATATCGAAATTCCCACGATGCAATGCAAATGCAAGGTTTAGAGAGTTTAGGTTCGGGGGTTGGTTAAACTTAGGGAAGGTACTAGCATCCTAAGTTTCTGTAGTACTCTACATGAACCTCTTGTTTTATGTTTGTTTATTGCTAAGTGTTTATCTGCTTAATGGTTGAAAGACCTAGGGGTTCATTTCTAAGTATACTCGATAAGATGTCGCATCTTATGCCTACATATCCTTACGGGAGTGGAATCAGAGTATCTGTAGTTCCCCTAAAGGGTTGGAGGAGCTCTTTGACTGTGGTCAAAGTTCCTACGGGTTTAGGGTAGTTGTTTTGATTGGGTTTAGGAGAAGAGATGAGTCTTCATGTTAAGGGAGATGTAACCACCACAAGTGTAAGAGGTTGTAGGAAAATAGTCTTTGCATCGTCTTAAGAGAAGGGCTCAAGTACTCGAATATTGATCGACGATGTACGCCTCTATCTCTCTTAAGGCAAAGTTCCTACGGTATTGATTGTATTGATGTGGGGTGGAGATTCTATCTCGTTTAAGATGATTAACATCTATTTCTCTATTGTGTTTGAATATTGTTTGAATTGAGTTGTTTGTGTTTGTCTAAGTTGTAAAGATAAAGGTCCTTCCTATGGGGTAGGATCTAACTTAGAAGATCGACTTGAATGGGATCAAGGATCATAGGGGAACATGACGCAAATGATGTGCACTACACACAATTGTTGAATCATGTGCAGATTTTTCCTTTGAACGGTATGCGATGCGAGAAAATGTAAATGACGGTAATGTTAAATTGTAGAAAATAAATTGTGGAAAATAAAGCCATACACACGCATGAAAGCGCTAAGTGTGTGAAAGTGTGAATTGTGACTATTCGAGTGGAGACGCAAGTGTGCACGATTTGATTCTGTATTTTGCGATGTTGGTTGATTTTAACTGTTTGATAAAATGTTGATTTTGGTTTGAATTATTTTAAAGGAGGTTGAATATAAATTAAATTCTAAGTTTTAACTAAAATCCTACAGTAATCCTAATTTATTATAGAACTTGGGTGAGGTCATTATTTATTATTATTATTAAAGGTTGAATTCAAGTTAATATTGGTTATAAAAAGTGTTATCAATTATTATCAAGGAGGGGGTTGAATTTGATTTTTTATGAAAAAAGAGTCGAATTAACTTATTAGTCTTGGTACAGTTTTTCAAAAAGGATATTATCATGAAATTCAAATTATTTAGATCATAAGATATAAAAGAGGTTGCTTTTAAACATAAAATTAATTTTTATTAAATGGGAGGGATTTTCACCGTTTAAAAAAAAGTAAGTCAACCAGAAATTCTCTTAATGAAAGAAAAGTTATTAAAATACTAGAGATTTTTTTTATAAAATAGGTTTAATACAAAAACAAATGATCTTAGTTATTAATAAAATGAATTATTAAAAAAGGTTGCTGAATAATCATTATTAATTGAAAAAAGATATTATTATAAAAAGGGTTAATTCTATATATATAAAAAACAGTTGATTAAGGTTTAATTATAGATTAGTTGAGGGGTTAGTGGATGGTTAGCATATGATGGGGAGGTGTACGGTGTGTGTGTGTAGTGAGTGAGTGTACAATCACATTATACAGACAAAGAAAACAAGATCACGAGAAAACCCTAAAGCCCTAAAATCCTCCCCGACATCGCTCGGTCGTCTCCTTTCCTTACTGCTCCTTCACCTTTTCAATCATCGATCCTCCCTTTTCTCGTTCCTGAAGTACAGATAGAAAACATCAAACAAATTAATGGGTTTAATAAGATTAGGGTTTTACCAAAGATTATTGGTGTTGACGGGATCGAGCGAAACAGGGCGAACTCGCGGCAACGGAGGATGATCGAAGATGGGTATTCGCGGTGGTGGTTCACTTGCTTACTGAGATAAGTCACTTCACTCAATATTTTTCGGTAGCTTTGATCTCCGTATCAGGTTTTCTTGTGTTTTTTTTCTTTCTCGAGTACCCTTTTTTATAGGATTTGGGGAGAATCCCAGATTTAAACACTGATCGGATTGGTTTGGGTATTTGATTTGGATTTTCTTTTTTGAGGTAAATCAGATTTGAAACTTACCAATTTCGTCCAATCTCGTTTAATACCTGTTAATGGAGGTATCAAATGTATCAATCTTGTTTAATACTTGTATTTGTCCAGATGCGTTGAGACTTTGGATTGGGTTGGAATCTTTGTGAGAATATTCCTCTAAATGTTGCTAACTTGGATTTTGGGATTTGGTAGGTGCGGATAACAATGATTTTGGGCCAACTGACGGATTAACAACCCAAAAGGTGAGCTTGCGCCTGGTGCGAAGATGCTGGTGATGAGGGGTTTGCAGTCTGAGTTGAGACAATTACGGTTGACGTTTGTCTTCGGATGTCTGTTGATGTTATTCTTTTGTTGGCATTGTTGAAATGATTATCGTTGGTGTCATACTGTGGATACTTGTTTGCAGATACCTTTGAGAATGTTTGCAGCTACCTGCTATCATTCGCTTGTTGTTGCTGGTTATGCTTGCTCTGTTGCTAGATGTTGCTATAGTTCATTGTGATGGATGTGGGCTCCATGGTTGTATACCTGTTGTAGTTGATGTGCCTGTTTGCGGTTGGCTGTAGCCTTGTGAAGAGTTAAATTGTAGCTTGAAGTTTGAGGCTACCCATGGTTCCAACTGTCATAACTTTGAGCATTTTTGTGGAGTTCTGTCCGTTACACCCAATGATGAGTAATATGAGGGTTCTATCTGTTTCGACTCGTCTCTTAGGCTTCAAATTGTCTTAGCGATACTGCTATCGATAATGTCCCATGCCCTGTTGTCGCGGATGTTGAACTGTTATTATTAATGTTGTTGCAGATATTGGATTGACATTATTGATGCTGTTGCAGCTGGTGCACTTGTTGTCGTTATTACTAATTTTCCTTTTCTTCTTTCAGGACCCGTTTAAGTGGTGTGGAAACTGCCGGTTTTTAGCTTCGGTTGAGAAAGGTTTAACGGTGATGATGACTTATAACGTCTGAACCAATGGGGGACCTAGAATAGCATTGATGTTCATTTGTGTTTCACATTGCTGAAATGTCCGTTTAGTTGCCTTTCGCGTTCCGAGTTCCCAAGCCTTCGGTGTTCGGTAGGAAGCTGGTAGCAGCTTTGGTTTGCCCCCCTTCTGGCCGCTCGGAGTTCAGCCCGGTGATGAACTCAAAATGCTGAGGGCTGAAATAATCATCTCTTCTCTTTTAGCTATCAATTTTCCCTTTCACGGTACTCGTGCATCGATTGTGTTTTGCAGGCTGTGTCGGGGTTGCGTGTTTGATACCGTTCTGAAGATTTTTGTTGATTGTTTCTAATTTTTATTATGAATGTCGTGTTCTGTTCTGATGCAGGTGCTCTGGTATAGGTGCTCATGATGATAAGGAAAAGGTTTGGATTCAGAGTGGGGCCCTGCTCGTCTCTGTTTGTAACTCGTTTTGGCGTCACGATTGTGTGGTAACCACCATCCTTCCTAACCATTCTCTTTTACTTCATGTCTGGTAATAATTATTTTTCTCGGATGTCACTTTTGCCTCAGAGTTAATGCGGCTATCTGTTATGCGGAAGCTCGCTTTCCTGGGCTGCTGTTGCTGCTCGCGTGAAAATTGTTCTCGAATAGATGCTTCATTTGGCCAAACATCAGTAATATCCTGCTGAGTAGCCTGTACCAGAGTTGAAAGATCGGAGCCGTAGAGCATTTTCAGAGCAGACTCCATGATCATGTTATCTCATACATGATGAAGCTTCGTTTTCCTCCTGCACCAACGAACTATAATTGAGTTTTCACCCAGGTCTTCAGTAAAACCAACATTCGGAGGTTGATGCATAGCCAAGCGACATGTGACAAGAACAGACTGTAGTTTAATTTAGGTGAAGCATCAGTGTAAACTAATTTCGATTTGCATTGTATAATTGTGAATTCTTAGTAGCACATCTTCGTTTATGTCTATAATGACAATCTCTTAGGCAAAATCTGGTAGTGGTTGTTTCGCTGGAACTGTTAGTGTCAGCTACAGAACTAAGAGTGCCAACAATTAATTAAGTCATCGTGAGTGTATTCCAAAAATATTGCACGCTCCATAACATTCTTTTCATTTGTTAAACTGAGAGTAAAAATATCCTAAAATTATTCCTCTAAGATCCATCGCACGCTCTTCACCGCGACTTATCTTGTTTATATGTGAAATGGTGACTTGAACCATGTCCTAAAAGAATTCTTTGAGGACCCTCTCACTTCGGCACCTTAAATGACCCTTCAAAAACTGGATGTTTCTGATTAATCTGAATAATCTTGAATTGGATTAAAGGAACGACGTTGGCGCCTCACCTCGATGAACCCTTGCATATTTAATAGTACAAAACTCACAGACTTTGTAACTCGGTCACAAAACTCTTGAATCTTTGAATTGAATCTGATAGGCTCTTCCATATGCAAAATCTTGTTAAATTGAGTTTGAATTCCAGAGTGGTGAACTTTGAACTTGAATGTGTTAGTCACGTCTTTGTGATACTTGGCTATAAGGATCTAGGCCTGGCACCACTGCGCTTGCATGAAATGGTTAACCGCAAAACATAAAAAATATTATATTTAAGACGAATAACAAAAAAAAAAAAAAAAACAAAAAAAAATGCGCGAAAGGAGGTGGGATCTCGTGGTCAAAAATTAGGGTGCAACAGATGGCCCTATTTAAGTTACTCCGATTCGGAGATACGGAGATTAAAATCTCCGTCCCGACGAGATAGGGGGGACTTAAATACAAACATTTGCGCAAATTTTTGGCCCTAAGAGGCCACCGAATGAAAATGATATGCAATGACATGAAGATGCAAGACGGACAAATTTGTGAGGAAGAGGTCATAGGGGATGAACTGGACACGACATGCCAGACCAAAGAGCAACAGATCCAACAAGGCGGGACCCTATGAGGATAGGAACAATCACCCATGGGAAATCTCCAAACGCGTAACGGTAACTCATACATCAAGGATGCGGTGATTTTGACGATTTGTGATTGAAAGATACTTTTACTACCAAGGTGGTGGTCAGTAGCGACTCAAAATGGATCTTCTTGATTGGGGCGCAATGTATTATTTTCCTTCTTTTTTCTTTTTTTTATTTTGTGTACTACTTTGTTATTTTGTAATCCAACTAGAAATAGTAAAATGTACAACCTCCCCGAGCGTCATGATATGAGAACCATGAGCTGGTCTCAGTCTCTGATGTAGAACTTCCCCGAGCGTCATAGTCTGGATGCTATGAGCTGGTCTCAGTCTCTGATGTAGAACTTCCCCGAGCGTCATAGTCTGGATGCTATGAGCTGGTCTCGGTCTCTTATATAGAACTTCCTCGAGCGTCATAGTCTGGATGCTATGAGCTGGTCTCAGTCTTTTCCCGAAATGATGAAAACTCGTGAGAGCATCTTCATAGGGGGTTATAAATTTTGTAGATTGTAGATGTCATTGTGAATTGTGGATGTCGTTGTAAAGCTGTAAATGTAGTTCGTTGTAGAACCCTGTAGATTGTAGATTTTGTTGATGTAATCTGTAATGTACTCTGTTGTTGTAGATGTAATTTGTAATTGTAAATTGTAGATGTAGTTGTAAAGCTTCCCCGGGGATCTTCGGAAAAATGTGAGCCGGTTGAATTGTAAAGTATGTCTTCTCAAATAAAGAGAGACTAATATGGTAAACTTCCTCAACTTCTTCGGGGAGATGTCACTTGACGGAAGTAAACCTGTGTGATGCACTCGCTGGGGAATAAATTCCTGAGGAGCACCCTAGTTATTGTAAAAATGTGTGAATTCTCAAATAAAGAAAAAGGTCTGTAATGTCTTCGGTAAAGCTTTCCTAATGGATTTATGAAGCGACGCCATTGACGGATTGAACGAGTTGCTCAAATAAATAGATTGTTATGGTTCAAGATGTAGATGTTTGAGAAAAATCCTATGATGCTATTATTGAAGAAATGTCTGTCTTTATGGATATTATTCCTGGGGAATAGGGTGCAAAATAAATGCACACTTAATCTATGTTCAAAGGTTGGAGATGTCCATGATGTGATTGCCAAAGACCGAAGTTCAATTCAGGAAATAACTGAAGAGAAACTATCAAGCAAGCCTCAACCATTGAGGTATGAACTCAAATGGGATTGTACTAAGATAACCATCTTCCATGAGGGTTGAACTTCATGGGGAAAATGAAACATTGTGCTCTTTCTGCCTAAGGTAACAACTCTATTTGGAAGGAGAAGACACACCCAACCACCTAGGGATAACTATAGCCGAAGCGATGGAACAAAACAAATATGAAGAATGCGAAAAATGCACATGCCATGTTGTCTACTTATATGATATGCGTATGCCGACGGATTGGGAGAAACGAAATAAACGCCTCAAACGAAAGGGTACTCAAGCAAAATCTCCATAGATCCTTTATTGCCTGCGGAGGAAGTCCTTGAACAGAGGCAACCTTCGTGTCTGGATAAGATAAATCCTCTTGCCCTGGAGAAGCACATAACATTGTTGTTTTTCCTCGGACGAAATAAACGTCCCCAGTCATCCTTTTGTTATTCATATATCAAGTAGAACAAGTTTTGAAAAGGTTTAAATCAATTAAGATTTTGCTATCAAGAACACAGGTTTATGATAAATGAAAAACTTTTTATTGAACGGCGGTCAGCGGAAAAGCGTGACCCTATATTACAGTGTTGGAAAATAATAGCGATTACATAAAGGGAATAATGTCCTGCTTCTCCTAAACAAAGTACTTTTTGACAGCGTCTGTATTCACGGGGCAGGTGATCTCTTCTCCGTCCATTGTTGCTAACATCAAAGCGCCTCCTGTCAAAACCCTTTTGACTACATATGGTCCATCATAATTCGGGGTCCATTTTCCTCTGATGTCAGTGAGGAAAGACTGGATTTTCTTGAGCACAAGGTCACCTTCCTTGAATACTCGGGGTCGAACCTTCTTGTCAAATGCTTTCTTCATCTTCTGCTGATACAATTGCCCATGGCATAGCGCGACCATCCTCTTTTCTTCGATTAGGTTCAACTGATCATACCTACTCTGACACCACTCTGCTTCTGATAATTTCGCCTCCACCAAGATCCTCATAGAAGGAATCTCAACTTCTATCAGGAGCACCGCTTCCATACCGTAAACAAGTGAAAATGGAGTTGCCCCAGTCGATGTGCGTACCATCGTACGATATCCATGTAAGGCGAATGAGAGCATTTCGTGCCAATCTTTGTAAGTAACGACCATCTTCTGAATGATCTTCTTAATGTTTTTGTTGGCGGCCTCAACAGCCCCGTTCATCTTTGGTCTGTAAGGAGAAGAATTGTGATGCTCGATCTTGAATTCTTCACACAGCTCTTTCATCATCTTGTTATTCAGGTTGGAACCATTGTCTGTAATGATTCTGCTTGGCACACCATATCGGCAAATGAGCTGACTTTTGATAAATTTGACAACCACATGTCGGGTTACATTAGCATAGGAAGCCGCCTCGACCCACTTGGTAAAATAATCAATGGCTACCAAGATGAATCGGTGTCCATTAGATGCTTTCGGCTCTATCATTCCAATCATATCAATTCCCCACATAGAGAACGGCCACGGGGATGAAATGACATTCAACAAAGTCGGGGGCACGTGAATTTTATCTGCGTAAATCTGACACTTGTGACACTTTCTAGCAAACTTGTAACAATCTGATTCCATTGTGATCCAATAATAACCAGCCCTTAAAAGCTTCTTAGCCATAGCATGTCCGTTGGCATGCGTGCCAAAAGACCCTTCGTGAATTTCCGACATTAACATATTTGCTTCTTGTTTGTCAACACATCTCAGTAAGACCATGTCAAAATTCCGTTTGTACAACACATTGTTACTCAGAAGAAAATTTCCAGCCAACCTTCTTAAAGTTTTCTTGTCTTTGTTGGAAGCTCCCAAAGGATATTATTGAGTTCTAAGAAACACTTCGATGTCATGATACCAGGGTTTTCCATCTTCAACTTCTTCGACAGCAAAGATGTAGGCAGGTCTATCAAGACGTTTTACTTCAATCCGAGGACACTCGTTCCAAAAGTTTACCACAATCATCGAGGCTAAAGTTTCCAACGCGTCTGCCATTATGTTCTCATCACGAGGGATATGGTGAAACTCAACCCTGTCAAAGAACGGTAACAGTCTTCTAGCGTAATCCCTGTATGGGACCAAGTTATCATGTCGAGTTATCCATTCTCTAGTGATTTGGTTGATTACCACTGCAGAATCACCAAACACATCTAAATTCTTAATTCTCAAGTCTATTGCTTCTTCAAGACCCATAATGCATGCTTCATACTCAGCCTCATTATTAGTACACTGGAATGTTAGTCTAGATGTAAACGGGAAGTGAGTCCTTTGGGGAGTCACAATAACAGCACCTATCCCCTTTCCATGAGCGTTGACAGCTCCATCAAAAACTAAACCCCATTGAGAACCTGGTTCTGGCCCTTCACCATGTATGGGTTCTTCACAATCATTCATCTTTAAGAACATAACATCTTCGTCGGGAAAGTCGTCGTTTGAGGGTAGATGATCCAAGATGGGCTGGTGAGCCAGATGATAAGCCAAAACACCTCCTTTAACAGCTTTCTGAGTATGGTACTCGATGTCATATTCAGACAACAACATATGCCATCTAGAAATTCTCCCAGTCAAAGCGGGCTTCTCGAAGATATACTTGATAGGATCCATCTTTGAAACTAACCAAGTAGTGTGGTTCAACATATATTGGCGCAAACGCTTGGCGGCCCACGCTAGAGCGCAACAAGTCTTCTCTAACATAGTATACCTTATTTCATAATCAGTAAATTTCTTGCTCAAGTAATAAGTGACATGATCTTTCTTTCCTGTTTCATCTCGCTGACCAAGTACACAACCCATTGAATCTTCTAAAACAGTCAAATACATAATCAAAGGTCGTCCTTCAACCGGCGGTATCAGGATAGGTGGTTCAAGTAAATACTCTTTGATACTATCAAAAGCCTTTTGACAGTCTTCAGTCCAAACATATCCTTGTTCTTTCTTCAGAAGCTTGAAAATAGGCTTACATGTAGCGGTCATGTTGGATATAAACCTGGAGATATAATTCAGACGTCCCAAGAATCCTCTAACTTGTTTCTCGGTGGCGGGAGCTGGCATTTCTCGGATAGCTTTTACTTTGTCAGGGTCTACTTCAATCCCTCTTTGGCTGACAATGAAACCTAATAGTTTCCCTGATCATACTCCGAATGTGCACTTGTTGGGGTTCAAACGGAGCTTGTACTCCCTCAAACGACCAAACAGCTTAGCCAGGTGTTTAACATGGTCATCCTCGGTCTTCGACTTAGCTATCATATCATCTACGTACACTTCGATCTCCTTGTGCATCATATCATGGAAAAAAGTAGTCATAGCTCTCTGATATGTTGCCCCTGCATTCTTTAATCCAAACGGCATAACTTTGTAACAAAAGGTGCCCTAGGGCGTTATGAATGACGTCTTTTCTCTGTCCTCGGGAGCCATTCTAATCTGGTTGTAACCTGAAAAACCATCCATGAAGGAGAAAATTTCATATCTCGCAGTACTGTCTACCAAGATGTCAATGTGAGGTAACGGAAAATCGTCTTTCGGGCTGGCTTTATTCAAATCCCTGTAATCTACACACATGCGAACCTTACCATCCTTCTTCGGAACGGGTACAATGTTAGCCAACCATAGTGGATACTCGGCAGTAACAAGGAAACCTGCATTAATCTGCTTCTGTACCTCTTCCTTAATCTTTAGAGCCATATCAGGTCGAGTCCTTCTGAGCTTCTGTTTTATCGGCGGGCACTCTGGCTTCAAAGGTAAATGATGTTCGACTATAGTTGTGTCCAAACCAGGCATATCCTGATATGACCAAGCAAACACATCAACAAACTCTCCAAGCAGAACAATCAGCTGTTTCTTCACATCTGGTTTGAGCAGTGCTCCAATCTTCACTTCTCTATGGATTTCCTCTGATCCCAAGTTGATTACCTCCACCGGCTCTTGATGAGGTTGGATGGCTTTTTCTTCTTTCTCAAGCAGTCTAGAAATTTCTTCTGGGATATCATCTTCTTCGTCCTCGGCTTCGTACACAGGAAACTCAAAATTCGGAGAAGGTAGTGGATCATTATTCCCAGGTTGTAATTTATGTAGCAATCTGCGCAAGTGATGTGATTTTTAATAAGTTTTTGTTTTGTAAAGTGGAAAGTGTGTGTACGCGAGATGCTACTTATTATTTTCTAACGTCGTGAATAAATACAAACGCAGATGTAAATGAAAGTAGTTTATTGATGATAGCAAAACCAAAAAAGACACGCCCAGCAAAGTCACTTTTGCTTTGGGCAAAGCAAAAGGAATTATTGAAAAGATAAGCCCTAACAAATGCAATTTCGCCTTGGGCAGAGCGGAAAATTTTAAAACAAATGCTTTACTTAGATATATGAATAGCGGTAGGGGCTTCAACTGCACTCCAATTTCTGACTACAACGCCTGGGGTCACAAAGTCTGGGACGTCCTCATCTGGATCCTCCTCGGTGACGGCATAAACTCCAAAGGTATAGTCAAATCCATCCGACATGTAACCTGGATCTTCCATATAAGGCTCATAGTCTTCGTAAGGAATGGAGGACCTGGAGGAACCATTTGATATGTAGCCTTCAAGTTCGTCCTCCGACACAACATTAATCTGAGGATGATGGACGACTCCTCCACTACGGAACACTTCACTGATCAGCGGAAACCCTTGATCTTTAGTGGTTTGTTGAGCGGAACTGCTGGTGAAACCAAGACCTTCTTTGTTTTTGTTCTCTGGCAGAGACAACACCCTTCCCCACATTGTTTGGTGACCACTGTTCACTACTCGTTGTGCGTCTTTGAATGATGACATGGATGCTTGAGACTTCTAGGCCCCCTCACCCACAATGGACAGAGCTTGAAATTGCGTGCCTACCTCTTCCTCAGCTTCGACATATGAGAATGATGACAAGTGACTTACCACTAAAGCTCTCTCTCCACAAACTGTAACTATCTTCCCTTCAAAAACATATTTCAACTTTTGATGCAGGGTAGAAGTGACCGCTCCAGCTTCATGTATCCATGGCCTCCCTAGTAAACAGCTATAGGCAGCACGAATGTCCATGACTTGAAATGGGATCATAAAAGTCTGTAGTCCAATAGTCATGGGCAAATCAACCTCACCAATTACTGTTTTCCTTGACCCATCGAAAGCTTTGACAATAACGCGACTTGGCCTCATCGGTGGTCCCTGATATGATAGCTTAGATAGAGTAGTTCTAGGCATTACATTTAAGGATGATCCAGTATCAACCAGCACACTGGACAGAGAGTCATTTCCACAGTTCACGGAAATATGCAGAGCCGTGTGTCGCTACTGCGAAAATCGGCGCCGGCTGAACAGAAGAATCGCCACCGTGCGTTATTTATCCCACAGGAGGGAAAGGAAACGCCCAGAGTAAACCTCGCAAAGACGGGAAAAGGTATGGTCATCGCAAACAAAACCTGGATTCGGGAGTCGGTTACGCAAGGGGAAGGTATTAGCACCCCTCACGTCCGTCGTACTCGACGGGATCCATGCTTGGTGTTTATAAGGAAAAGGGTGTGTTTATCTATCTACGCTAATGGTCAGTCTGAATAGAAAAGAAAAGGACAGGACTCGACAGAACATACGGTGTTCTGGGCCTACGTACTCCCTCGTGCAATGGGAAAGTCAGAGTCAACGTAGTTCGACTACCTACGTCTAAACGGGGGGAGGTTGCTCGCCAGGACATCGCGTCCTGTGCCTACGTACTTCCACACAGCATGGAAGATCAGAGCAAACGTAGTTCGACTAACTAAGGCTAATCAGGGCGGTCTCATACAGCAGTGAGAAAACAAACTGGTTTCAATGGTTCGGGAACCTACAACTACGGTCTGGTCTCAAATGCACTCGGGCAAGAGAAAGGGATAACAATCAGTCGTCAGCGGGAAAGTCTCGATCGCACATCCGCGAGAGAACAAAAGGTTAGTTGTTAGTGTGCTCGCTAGGATATCGCATCCTATGCCTACATATTCTCGTCTGGTACGAGAAATCAGAACAGCTGTAGTTCAGCTAACTACGACACAAGCTACTCAAGAGCTCCTACTGAAAGGAAAGGAAAAAGACACCCTAAAACTATAGCTGAAAAAGGGGAATCTACCTACTGCTATCATGCCTGGTTGACCATCCTAATGTCTATCATAACAACTCCGCAGCGGAGACGTCAGAGCTCCTAAGGGATCATGGCAATAGGACTAAACAGCAAACAGGAATCAACTGCAAAGTAAAGAAATACTGGAAATATGCATGAATGCAACAACCAAACAAACAAGGCGCACAGGCCGCAAACCACAGAGGTAAGGGAGCTCAGCTCTACCAAATACCAGCAAGCAAAGCCACTCAATAACAAACAAGCAGAAGGAGGACCACCTCAACTTCTCATGCACACAAAGCCTACTTCTAAGATGCACCTACCTCAGAAATATCTAAATGAAACCCTAAGTCTAATGCAGCACAACACCACACAAGTCAAACAACATAAAGATAAGGCAAACCGGCCTGACAAACCCCTATCTACAAAACAAGAAACTACCCCTGAGCAGGACCCCTAAACAAACCTACAACAAGCTTCTGATCTATCCCTGAACAAAACCCTATGCAAAACCCTAAACAAAACTCTAAGCAAAAACCCTAATCAAAACTCTAAGCAAGAGGAATCAATCCCAGTCTTCAAGCTTCAAGACAAGCTCACCAAAGAAAGGGAGCTAAGCAGACAAACTCATAGTGCCTTCCTCAGGAAAGTACCAGGAGGTTACCACTCAGGAATCGTATCCTATGCGGCTCAACAACTGTGAACGGTTTACATTCCTCCTCAGTAGAAACTTAACTCACACGAAGGCTCCAGCATTATTGGATATTTGAGAAAGCCTATAAGAACTAGGGGAACTAAGTGAGCAGACCCATAGGACCTTCCTCAGGAAAGTACTAGGAGGCTTCCACTTAGGAATCGTATCCTATGTGGCTCAACAACTGTGATCAGTTTACATTCCTCCTCAGGAGAAACTAAACTCACATGAAGGCTCCAACATCATTGGATACTTAAGAAATCCTAGATGAACTAAGGGAACTAAGTGAATAGACCCATAGGACCTTCCTCAGGAAAGTACTAGGAGGCTTCCACTTAGGAGTTGTATCCCATGTGGCTCAACAACTGTGATCAGTTTACATTCCTCCTCAGGAGAAATTAAACTCACATGAAGGCTCCAACATCATTGGATACTTAAGAAAGAGGCGAGAAGAAAGAGTGAAAGTCATTCATAGTGCCTTCCTCAGGAAAGTACCATAAACTCCCTTCAAACTTCAGGATCTCGAACCTCACAAACAGAGAACAAGCTCCTAGACTAGGCCTCAATCCACTGCATCCTTGCAAGCTCCAATAGGACTTCAACTAACCTCCATCTTCAAGAAGAAACCACAGGTCCTCAAACCACAAGAAACTATCTCTGAAGTTCAACCACAGTTGAACTTCAAAGTCAAAAGCCATCAAGACTTCTCCTATCCTCAAGCTCAGACAAAAAATATCAGAACACCCTACAAAATCTATCAAAAATCTAGGGGAAACCTACATGGCTCTATGATCCCAAGATCAAATCTCAAAGCCTAAGTCAACTTCTAAGGCTACTAAACAATCCCTAACATATGAAGGGTCAAGGGTTAACCAACAAGTCGTGAGGTCTCTATTCTCTAACCCTAAAACAATATCAATCATCCTCTAAAAAATCTACGAAAAATCTATGGGGAACATGCATTAGTCTATTATAACATGCTAAAAAACCAAAGCAAAATTCATTACCAGATGAGAGAACTAAAATCAACAAGGCAGACGTGCCACAAACCAATTATTCAATATCAATAACAATGCAAAAAAATGCAATTAAAATGCAAATGCATGATTAAGCTAATGTTTTTGTACTATAAAATCCTAAATGGAATTGTGAACATATGGAAAAAAGAATGGAATTATTTGATCGAATCTACTATTTTTTATGAATTTTCTAATAATATGCATGAACTAAAAGATATTAAAAAGTCATTTAAATGGAAAATATGCTAAAAATAGCAAACAAAAATAAAATGGCATTTTTATTTTTATATAATTTTCTAGACATTATTATTGACCTATAGCAAAAGGAAGAATTAAAAAACATTGATTTTTTCTATTTTATATGATTTTATAAAAATGCTAACAATATAAAAGAAATCAAAGAAAAAGAAGAAATGAATAAAGGGGAGGGGGTGTCAAAATGAATTCGCCCAGTTCACTTTCTATGATGGGCCCAGGAGGGGGGTGCGCCTAGCATGGCGCGCCTGGGCCCAATTGCTATCAAAAACTAAAATAAAAAAAAAAGGAGAAAATGGTCAAAGGTTCGGTGCAGTTAGCAACTGATTAAAGCTCATTTTTTGGTTTGGGCCGTGCGAGGGGGTGCTCCCAGCAAATCCAATCTTGGGCCCAAATGCTACCCAAACCCTAGCCCACGCATCTGATTAACAAAACCTAAGTCTCCTTCCCCAATTCTGATCACTGTTCACCTACTGCAAAACCCTAGCCGTTCATCTCCCAACTCTCCTCTCAAACAATCTCCGAGTCTCTCAATCTCAACCTTCTGAAACCCTAAATCAAGCTACCTCTTCTGATCATCGTTACCATTCAATATTCTCCCTACTTCTCTCAGCCAACACAAACGAACCTAACCCTAACCTTCACTCGGACCAACACAGATAACACGTTCAATAAACAATGAACAACACGAACATACCTGATGAACGCATCTGAAGATCTCAATAGGTGGAGATTCTGGAGATTTGCGAAGGTGCGCTTGAAGAACAATAATCTTCCTGGAAAAAAAACTGAGGGAGACGAAGATATCTGACAGTGGAGTTTCTTGGACTTGTTTTGCAGAATTGATGAACGTCGTGTGTACGAAGATGAAGGGGAGAAAATCTGGGAACGATGAAGGTTGACGGAGGTTGAGGGTCTTCGGAGTTGCTTGGACGTTCTTGAATGTTCTCACGATCTGGAAACGGAGGAAGATTGAAGGTGTTGGAAACGTGAAGAACAATGAAGGTTTGAAGAATTTCTGGGTTTTCTGGAGATTTCTTTGAAGATTGATGGATGAATCTGGGCAAGATGATGAAGTTTCCGGCGACGTGGAGTTCTCCGGTGAGGTATAGATGAAGGTGGATGGAGGAAGAAGAGAGGAGAACGAAGCGTTTCTGGGGATTCTGGGCAGAAAATCAGTTCCGGCGATGGTTGCGGTGGTCCGGTGACGGTTGGGGCTGCCGGCGGGAGTTGGTTAAGGCGGATGCATGGCCGCCGGTGACTCTTCCGGTGAGGTCAGTGGGGAGTCTGCTTGCGTGGCACGTGGCCTGAGAGAGAGGTGGCGTGACGTGTGGCAGCAAGGGAGAGAGAGGGATCAGAATGAGGTGTCAGCTTCTGGGTGCAGAGAGTTGTGAGGTGGTGGGGCCTTGCGTGGACGTGTGGCACGCTTTATAGGTGACAAGTGTCACCTGCAATTTTTCTGGACAAAAACTGACAAAAAGACTGGACTGAAAATTGAAGTGGGCTTCCAAAAAATCTACACTGGGCCCATACGAAAATTGATCAAAAAAGACTTAAAAACTGAATAATAAAACTAAATATGATTAAGTCTAATTAAAACTAATTAAGACCTAATTAACTAATTAACCTGACTAATCCGAAAATTAAACTATCTTAATCCTAATTAGACCTAAAAATGATTAAAATCCTAATTAACCTGATTAAACCTATATTAACTAACATTAATAAAACTCTACTAATCTCTTATTTAAAAACTATTAAAAACCCATTAAAATTCTATTTAATTTCTATTAAAATTCCATGAAATTCCTATTAAAATTCTATACTATTATTTAAAACTATTAAAATCTATTATCCTAAAACAAAAACTATTAAATCTATATTAATAAAAGAAAAAACTACATTCTTTCTATACTATCTAAAAACAATTAAAAACAATTTTAAAATCTATTATATTCTAAAAATGATAAAAAACTGTTAAATCTATTTAAAAATTCTATAAAATTCTATAAAAAAATCTATAAAGCTCTAGAAAAAGATTTAAGCTATTTAAAAAATGTTAAAAATCTATTTAAATCCTAAAAAATGATTAAAAGCCTATTTAAAATCCACAAAAGCCTATTAAACCCTAAAAATGCAAACAGAGGCCAATAACCAACATAAAAGAGCGTGCGAACAGATCAAAATAACCAGTAAACCCCTGGCCTCAGAATATTCCCCAATCACCATGCAAGCTGAAAACCACCGAGGAGCGCACAATTTCCCGAAAATAAAACCCTGATGATCTGGACTGGATCTTGAAATATCCGGTAAATGAAACCCAAATTGTAACTCTGATATCCTCTGTCTGTGCATAAATATCATGCGTCTGATTTGCAATATGAATTTAAACCACGAGTCAGATAGGAGAACCGGTTGGTCAAATTTTAGGGTGCAACACCATGTTATGTTTCCTTCCCTCTTCTGGGAGATCGTCTTCGTTGAAACCCAGATTATCACTTGAAGTAATACTGCCAATTATGTTGTCAAATTGTTCCATAGTTACATCCTGCTCGACATAGGCTTGTTCCAAAATCTTCTGAAGCGCTTCTCTATGAGCCTCAGAACTCATCAACAATTGTAGCACAGAAATCTTCGATGGGGTTTGCAGAAGCTGATCTGCAACCTTATATTCACTTCTTTTGATTATTTTCAAACATTCATCGGAGTTGGATAAATTAAACCCACCAGATTGTCTCACAGTTGGGTCTTTTGAGCCTGATGGTTCGGTCAAAGCTTCTTTTTCTTTCGGTGGCACAGTCGGGTAGACTCGGCCGCTTCTTGTCATTCTACTGATGTCTGTAATATTAACGACTGAGGGTACAGTGGGCAAGGGCACTTCTTTCCCATCCTCCAACATAGTAGCATTGTATCTGTAAGGGATGGCCTTACTAGAGGTATAAGGAATAGGTCCAGGCACATTGATCACTAAAGGAGTAACTGCTGGCTTCTTGCTATTGTAAACAATCTCTATATGTTCCATTTCCTTAAAGTGAGGTACTATGACACAAACCTCTTCAGCCTCTTCATTTGACACTTCCTGGCCATCACTTTCCAAACAATCTTCAATCATATTGACAGAGGGCGAACCATGTGGTGGTAATGGGTTCTTCTGTACATTAGGGTCGAAATCCCTAAAAGACAAGATTCCATTTTTTATGAGCCTCTGGACATCCATCTTCAAACCGAAACAACTCTCAATATCATGTCCCGGAGCACCCTGATGGTAAGGACAAAACTTATCAGCTCTATAAGAGGGGGGAGGATTCGTGGGAGCGGGAGGTGGAACTCTCGTCTGAATATGACCTTTTTTAATCAAAGCGGGAAATAGATCAGCATATGTCATTGGGATCGGATCAAAGTTTATCTTTCTATACACACGACCCTGATTGCTAGGTGGCCGATTCTGCTGAGGATACTGCGGACTCTGCTGAAGTTGGGGTTGTTGAGCAACGGGAGACTGAGCTTGCTGATAGGGTTGCGGAGACTGTAGCTGATAAGCCGGAGCATTAAACACTGGCGATACCGCTGCAACCTGATGTGGTGGCATGTACCTCTTTCTGAATTGTCCCTTTTGAATGGCATTCACACCTTGTTCCTTTTTCTTCACAAAATTGCTCCCATACCTCTTAGGAGCGCCTTCTTCTTTGGTCAATCTTCCTTCGCGAACACCTTCTTCTAAACGCATTCCCATATTGACCATTTCAGTAAAGTCACTGGGCACGCTGGCTACCATCTTCCTATAAAAGAAAGGACCCAGAGTCTTCAGAAAAATTTTGGTCATCTCTTTTTCTTCTAAAGGTGGTGTGACTTGTACGGCCAACTCGCACCAACGCTGAGCATATTCTTTGAAATTCTCCTTATCTTTCTGTGCCATTTCTCTCAACTGATCTCGGTCGGGCGCCATGTCCACATTGTACTTATACTGCTTGACAAAGGCTCCTCCCAGATCATTGAAAGTTCGGATTTTCGTACTGTCCAACCCCATATACCACTTGAGTGCGGCGCCTGTCAAACTGTCTTGGAAATAGTGAATGAGTAATTGATCATTATCAGTTTGGGCAAACATCTTCCTGGCGTACATAATGAGATGACTCTGAGGGCAGGTATTCCCCTTGTACTTTTCAAAATCGGGGACTTTGAACTTCGGTGGGACCTTAACGTTTGGAACCAAACACAGCTCAGAAGCACTCTTACCAAATAAGTCTTTTCCACGAAGGGCTCTCAATTCCTTTTGTATTTCAGAAAACTGGTCTTGGAATCCATCCATCTTCTCTTCTAAACCCATGGTTTCGGTTGGCGACCCATGTAAAATTGGTTCATCCAGAATATACGGAACAACATTCACATGCGGAGATGCGGTAGTCATCACAGCAGAAACAACAGGAGCAGCTTGAACAGTGGTCACAACAGGGGTCTCATACACAGGCGGACAGTAGCCAGCCAGAGTAAAATAAGGAGGCATCCCCCACGGGAAACCTTGAGGCATACTGTAAGATACTTCAGCAATAGAAGACACCACTGGGATCGGTGTTGGTGTCACTTCGGATACGGCAGTCCTTGGAACTTCTTGGTTGTTGATCGAGATTTGACTGGACAAAGCTTCCACTAGGCCATTCAACTTCTCCAAACTCTCTTTCATACTTGCAACTTCGTCACGGAGCACCCTGTTCTCTTGCTCTAGTTGATCCATCTTCTGACGTTGACTAGCTCGAGTGTTGTATCGGTGATTCAGCTTGTTCTGCGGAGATGAAGCAAGAGTGAGACCCTGGAATGCAAATGATGCTATGCTTATGTAAAATGCAAATGAGTATGAAATTTTCAAGAGAACTCAAATTATTTTGGTATTGTAACCTTGGAGGAAAACTTATTTTATTTTGATGATTGAAGCATTACAAAAACAGAGTACTCTTTCAAGAGTTTATTACATTGAATCAAAAGCAAAAGAGAAGCTCGGGGATCTACTCCTTATGCTCCCTCTGTGCGCGAATTTCTCTTTCCAACTAATTGATGTGTTCTTGCAACTCGGCCTTCTCTCTAATGAGTTGGTCGATACACTCCTTCCAAGCTATAGTATCTGGGGGAAGGGCATCACTGGTGATAGCACTTGAAGAGGCGTGAGAGGAAAATAAATCCCCTTGCGCTTTTCTTTTCCTTGCGAGCTCAAATTCTAGAAACCTCTAGGACTTCTCCTGCTCTACCTTGAGCGTAAAAAACTTGTTCTTCCAAGCGGCCTTCAATTTTCGAGCTTCATCCAAAGCAGCCTTCAATTGATCTACTTCACTCACATCAAACCAAGCTGGGTCATGGAAGGCCAACACCATAGGTTCATGGAAAGGGAACGGTATTTTGAGGTCGAGAGCTCTTGCTCGCACCCAATGTAGGTATTCTTCAGAGACAGTGCAATTGGGGTATCCTAAAGCAGCTTTTCCTTCTTTATTGATGTATTCCCACGAGTAAATTATGACGGTCTTCAGGTCTGGGTCTTCTCCTTCTTTGAGAAAGATCTCTTCTAATAGGGTCTGGTCGGGTACTTCAATCATGGGATGCCCGAATTGGAGACGGGCCAGCGCAGGGTTGTAGCTTATGCATCCTTCTCTCGCAATAAGTGGTATGTTAGTAAATCCTCTGATGCTATGGATCATACATATACCTCCATAGGTAGGGTCATACCATACAATGTCAGAGTGAGTAAGGGCCATAACTATCTCAGACCAACGAGGCGATTCTTCTTCTTCCCAAATAGACGGGTGTCGAGTCAGACGAGCGATGAACCATGAGTACAACAGAGCGGTGCAACAGGTGATATGTCCTCCTCCTTCAGCGTTCTTCGAGTGGATCGAAAAGTATGTGTCAGCGAGCAAAGTAGGAACGGGATTCTTAAGTATGAACAGTTTAATTGCATCCATGTCAACAAAATCATCGATCTTTGGGAACCAGAAAATCCCATAAACCAATAGGGCAAAGGTGGCTTCCATGATAAGGACTTCCTTTCTTTCAGCATGGTATCGAACTTTTTCAATCAAAAAGTCAGCAGGGAATCCAAGGACTCCTTCCTTGGTGGTTAGGTGCGCTTGCACATCTGCCAAACTGAGATGAGCGGCATTGGCAATTTCTTGATGATTGGGTGTGTCTTCCCGGCCGGTGAATATGGGACGGGCCGTTACGGGCATCCTCAGGAAATCAGAATACTCTTCCAATGTCGGCATCAATTGGTAATCTGGAAAAGTGAAGCAGTGATACAACGGATCGTAAAATTGAACAAGGGTCTCCAACAACCCTTCCTTCATCTTGAGTTCGAGGAAACGAAAGACTTCTCTGTATTCTACTGCGAAGGCGTAACGATTCTCGATTAGATCAGCTAGCTCTCTCAAGCTTTCAATGTTAGGGCTCTGAAAAGTGTACTCCAGGGCTTCTCTTTTGAAATCTATGGTTACAATACCTGAGAAATAAAGTTGAATTTCTTGAAATGAATAGAGAAAGAATGTAATGCAATATGAGTAGGACTTCATGGGATCCTAGCTATTTATAAACATTGTAGTAAAATAAAACGTTTTTATTTAATTTTGCAACGGAATACAAATAATTGCTTTTAAAATTCCCAAATAAAAGCTAAATAAAAGCTAGTAAAGACACTAAAGAAGTTTCGAGTTCTGCTGCTTGAGCTGCTCCTCTAGTTGCGTCTTCTCACGGATAAGGTTGTCCACAATCAATTTCCAAATAATGCATTGTGGGTCGGAGAAAAATAAATCCTCCATGACCTTCCTCTTCTTGCAGGGGGAGTAACTCCTCATCCTTTAATTGTAGTTGTTTCTGAAGTTCATCCCTCTCCTTTTGAAGTTCAGCCTTCTGCTTCTGACAGTCATCATTTTCTGCCACTGCTACATGGTACTTGTTCTTCTAGGATTCCAGCTCATGTTGAGACTTCCTTAAGGACACCTCTAACTTCTCGGCTTCAGACATAAAGACATAAGTGGGCTCTCTCCTTGGAGCTATGGGGTCTTGACGGGAATAGGGCATCTTTAGCTTGGTTGCCCTTTTTCTGACCCACTGGAGGTATGGTTCTAAAGACACACAGTTAGGCTTTCCTAGACTTCTCTTCCCCTTCTTGTGCATGCTACGCCATGCATCTAGAATCTTTACTCGGAGTTCCATATCATTTTTGAAGAATATACCCTCTACTTGAACACTCTTGGGAGGTTCCTTCAACGGGTATCCCAACTGTCGACGAGCTAAAATAGGATTGTAGTTGATTCCTCCATCAAAGCTGAGCAACGGTACATTAGCAAAGTCACCATAACTATCAATGATTAATACTCCATCATACGATCGATTGTACCAATCAATGTCGGAATGGGTCAATGCCATAACTCTTGGATACCAAAGCTCTTTGCCAATATTTGTAAAAGAGCTAGACTTCGGCAAGTGCGAAATAAACCACTTGTAAAGTAAAGGTACACCGCAAGTAATCATCCCTCCACCTCGAAGGTTTCGGAGATGTATAGAGTGATATGCATTTCCCAACAGAGTTGGCACTGGGTTTTTCTTCATAAAGATCTTGAATGCTTTGAGATCGATGAAACCTTCAAAACTCAGAAATAAAAACAACCCATAAATAAGCAGAGCAAAAATTGCCTCAAACGGAGCCCTATTAGAATAATCAGCATAGAATGAAGCCTTCTCGATTAGGAAACCTGTCTTTAAACCAAGAACTCCATCCTTAGTAACTAGGTTGGCTTTGACGTCAGATATCTTCAAACGGAGGGCTTTAGCAATCTCTTTCTCATCAGGGTCTTTTTCCAAGAAAGGAAAAGGAGATTCTTCTAGGACAGGTAGGCCAACCAAAAAGGAATACTCTTCCAACGTAGGTAGCAACTGAAAATCTGGAAAGGTGAAACAATGGTAAAGAGGATCATAGAACTGTAGCAGAGTGGCAAGAAGTCCTTCATTCACTGAGCAACCCAACAAAGATACAAGCTTCCCATATTTGTTCTTGAATTCTTCTTGATCCTTGATGAAACCCCACAACTTCTTTAGGTCATCCAATTTGGGACTCTTAAAAGTATATTTCGCAGTACGTCTTTCATTTGAAGTCATAGTGACCTACAATATTCATAAACAAAAGTGAATCCCATGAAGTCCAATGCGGAATGATGTTATATGAATGCAACAAACACAAGTATTCACATAAGGACACAAAGATAAACAAACAAAGGGCACCCTAGGTTTGCAACGAGTATGGAGTAAAGGTGTACCCTTCCCAAAGGTTTAAGGACTAAAGGTTGTTGGCACCTGCGGAACAAGGTTCTAATGAGACTCAGAATCATCAGCCCATCTATCGAATATTATCAATTTCCCAATTACTCGAGGATTAATAATATTCTCAAGAGAACTTCTTTTGAGTGTAGCTTCGCGTAGCACTACTTCGGGAGTACTCCCTCATAGTCCCGCACTACGTCCTAATAAAGGCCAAAGTTGGGTTTAAGGTAACTACGGTCCTCAATATCATAGGCTCCAAGGTCGAAAATAGTGAGTGTATTCACGATTACTCGTTCAACAGTACTACCTCGAGCGGACCTCAATTGAGCGGGATTCTCGATTCAACTTAGTTGGGATTCAACTCCCTATAAGCCTCCTCGACTATATCACCATCCTATCTTAATTTCTCTCAAGTTCGGGTGTAGAACTTTATCTCACCACTCAAAGACAACAATCCAAAAAGAAATACAAGAAAAAAGCATATAAACAATTAATCAAGTAGGTGGATATATAAAGCAGTAAACAAATAAAATAAGATAGGGAAACCCACTAGAGATTTCCCCAGTGAAGTCGCCATTTCTGTCGCGGTGGAATTTGGATACCAAACTATTGATTAGTTTGAATCGTTAATTCAATTTGCAACCGATCTTTGATTTGTCCAAAGGAAGGGATAAATATCGAAATTCCCACGATGCAATGCAAATGCAAGGTTTAGAGAGTTTAGGTTCGGGGGTTGGTTAAACTTAGGGAAGGTACTAGCATCCTAAGTTTTTGTAGTACTCTACAGGAACCTCTTGTTTTATGTTTGTTTATTGCTAAGTGTTTATCTGCTTAATGGTTGAAAGACCTAGGGGTTTATTTATAAGTATACTCGATAAGATGTCGCATCTTATGCCTACATATCCTTACGGGAGTGGAATCAGAGTATCTGTAGTTCTCCTAAAGGGTTGGAGGAGCTCTTTGACTGTGGTCAAAGTTCCTACGGGTTTAGGGTAGTTGTTTTGATTGGGTTTAGGAGAAGAGATGAGTTTTCATGTTAAGGGAGATGTAACCACCACAAGTGTAAGAGGTTGTAGGAAAATAGTCTTTGCATCGTCTTAAGAGAAGGACTCAAGTACTCGAATATTGATCGACGATGTACGCCTCTATCTCTCTTAAGGCAAAGTTCCTACGGTATTGATTGTATTGATGTGGGTGGAGATTCTATCTCGTTTAAGATGATTAACATCTATTTCTCTATTGTGTTTGAATATTGTTTGAATTGAGTTGTTTGTGTTTGTCTAAGTTATAAAGATAAAGGTCCTTCCTATGGGGTAGGATCTAAATTAGAAGATCGACTTGAATGGGATCAAGGATCATAGGGGAACATGATGCAAATGATGTGCACTACACACAATTGTTGAATCATGTGCAGATTTTTCCTTTGGACGGTATCCGATGCGAGAAAATGTAAATGACGGTAATGTTAAATTGTAGAAAATAAATTGTGGAAAATAAAGCCATACACACGCATGAAAGCGCTAAGTGTGTGAAAGTGTGAATTGTGACTATTCGAGTGGAGACGCAAGTGTGCACGATTTGATTCTGTATTCTGCGATGTTGGTTGATTTTAACTGTTTGATAAAATGTTGATTTTGGTTTGAATTATTTTAAAGGAGGTTGAATATAAATTAAATTCTAAGTTTTAACTAAAATCCTACAGTAATCCTAATTTATTATAGAACTTGGGTGAGGTCATTATTTATTATTATTATTAAAGGTTGAATTCAAGTTAATATTGGTTATAAAAAGTGTTATCAATTATTATCAAGGAGGGGGTTGAATTTGATTTTTTATGAAAAAAGAGTCGAATTAACTTATTAGTCTTGGTACAGTTTTTCAAAAAGGATATTATCATGAAATTCAAATTATTTAGATCATAAGATATATAAGAGGTTGCTTTTAAACATAAAATTAATTTTTATTAAATGGGAGGGATTTTCACCGTTTAAAAAAAAGTAAGTCAACCAGAAATTCTCTTAATGAAAGAAAAGTTATTAAAATACTAGAGATTTTTTTATAAAATAGGTTTAATACAAAAACAAATGATCTTAGTTATTAATAAAATGAATTATTAAAAAAGGTTGCTGAATAATCATTATTAATTGAAAAAAGATATTATTATAAAAAGGGTTAATTTTATATATATAAAAAAACAGTTGATTAAGGTTTAATTACTGATTAGTTGAGGGGTTAGTGGGTGGTTAGCATATGATGGGGAGGTGTACGATGTGTGTATAGTGAGTGAGTGTACAATCACATTATACAGACAAAGAAAACAAGATCACGAGAAAACCCTAAAGCCCCAAAATCCTCCCCGACATCGCTCGGTCGTCTCCTTTCCTTACTGCTCCTTCGCCTTTTCAATCATCGATCCTCCCTTTTCTCGTTCCTGAAGTACAGATAGAAAACATCAAACAAATTAATGGGTTTAATAAGATTAGGGTTTTACCGAAGATTGTTGGTGTTGACGGGATCGAGCGAAACGGGGCGAACTCGCGGCAACAGAGGATGATCGAAGATGGGTATTCGCGACGGTGGTTCACTTGCTTACTGAGATAAGTCACTTCACTCAATATTTTTCGGTAGCTTTGATCTCCGTATCAGGTTTTCTTGTGTTTTTTTCTTTCTCGAGTACCCTTTTTATAGGATTTGGGGAGAATCCCGGATTTAAACACTGATCGGATTGGTTTGGGTATTTGATTTGGATTTCCATTTTTGAGGTAAATCAGATTTGAAACTTACCAATTTCGTCCAATCTCGTTTAATACCTGTTGTAATACCCCAAATTTTGCCCTAAGATTTGCCGTCGCATTTCATTGCATTTAATCAATTACTAACAAATTTGTGTAGTCGTTTGACTTTTTGCAGGTAAATATCATATGGCATGTATTTTTTTTCTAAAAAGTAAAAACGGTACAATTGGCAAGAGGACATGTGTAAGGAGTTGTGAGTGTGAGAGGTTGAGAGTTCGAATCTCACCTTTGTCACTTTTTGTTTTTTATTATTTTTACTCTAAATTTTTCTATCTTTCATTAAAAAATAACAAAAATAATTTTTTATTATTATTTAATCATTATTTTCGTATTTTAATTAAATCATTTTTTTAAATATTATTTTTTTTCACTTTTTTCTAAATTATTCATAAAAATATCCAAAAAATTATAAAATAAAAAATATTAGAAAAAATTTTGTTCTTTTTATAATATTTTTTAGGAATCAATAGGATTATTAGTTTTTATTTTAAGTTTATTTTAATTATTTTAAATTATTTAAATTATATTTTTTCTTAACTAATCATTTAGTTTGGTTTTTAAAATGGGCTTTAGGGACATTATTGACAATTTGGTGTTAACCCTAATTTGTTCCCTATATATACATGTGTTGCTTTGTTGAAACAGGGGTCAGAAGGTTTTCTTCAGAAAAGAGGAGAGAGAAAGGGAGAAACAAAGGAGATCCCCAGAGAAGAAAGGCGGTCGTTCCCACAACTCGTCAGAAGGATTGGAGCTCTCCAGTGTTCCCTTATTCAAACCTTTTTCACATTTACCGAAGCAAACCTCCGCTTCGTAGGTTAAATTACTAAACCTTTTGCCTTTTCATGTTTATGTGCATATTTTGCCATGTTAATGTGTTTAGGTCCGTTAAATTACTAAACCTTTTGCTTTTTCATGTTTATGTGCATATTTTGCCATGTTAATCTCCATGTGTGTTTAGGTCCCTAAATTTTAATATCAAAACCCTTTTTTATCAAAACCTTTTTTTTAAAATCAAAACCCTTTTTTTATTTATTATTAAAACCTTTTTTAGTAAGATCTTTTTTAAAAACTGAAAAGCCTTTTTGTTCCGAAAAACCTTTTCCCAAAAAACTGAAAAGCATTTTCCCAAAAAACTGAAAAGCCTTTTTTTGAATGAAAAGCCTATTTTGTTTTAAAAAAAAAAAACTGAAAAGACTTTTCCTCCAAAAACTTTTTTTTATAATTTAAACTTAATTTTTTTTTATAATTTTAACTTAAATATTTTTTATTAAAAAATTAAAACCTTTTTTTATAATTAAAATATTAAAAAAATTAAAACCTTTTCGTAAGGAACTCCTGATGTTTGATGTTTGTCGTGTCATTTTATGTACCCTTTTATTACTTTTCTTTCTTTTGGCATTTCATGTGCATGCTCGAGGTTGAGATGTGCTTGTGGTGGCCACAGCCCCACACTATTTTCCTCCATCACTTCATTCTAAGTGTCATTACATATTTTCATATTCTTCATGTTTTCAGAAATATTTCTTTGTTTCTTTATGCCCTCTGCCTTTATTACTTTTCTTATTTCTGTACCTTAATTATTCCTCCATATAATGATTTGTCATATTTTCACATTTTTTTTATAGTTTTATCCTTCCGAAGGATTAGGTCCAGCCTTTTGGCCGCCGAGTCAATAGCCTTACCCCTTTAATGGATCAAACCCTGTTTAGCCTAGGTGTCCCGCTGTGGGCAAAATTGCTTTTATCCTAGTGTTAGGCCAAAAGAGTCGCCGTACTCTGTTTTAAGGTTTTCCGCCGTGGAATCCCTAATTTAACCCTATTTTAATTTTAATTAACATTTTTTAACATAGAGATTGGAGTCTCTGAACAAACCTTGGCCACAGTCAAGACGTTTCTAACCTCCCTTTTGAGGGGAACTACAGTTACTCTGATTCCATTCCCGTAAGGATATGTAGGCACAAGATGCGATGTCTTGCCGAGTAAACTTAGAATTAACCCCTAGGTCTTTTTTAATTTTCAATCCTTTGTATATACCCTAAAGCAAAATAATTAATGAAATAAAAAAAAAAAAATAAACAAAAGGTTCCCGTAGAGTACTACGGAAGTTTAGGGTGCTAATACCTTCCCTAAATTTAACCAACCCCCGAACATTAGATCTCTCCCTTTTAGGTTTTTCCTTTCTTTAACCTTTCCTTCGGATAAATCAAAGACCGGTTGTAAACGAATTAAGATTCAAGTTAATCAATAACTTGACATCCAAATTTCACCGCAACACCTGTTAATGGAGGTATCAAATGTATCAATCTTGTTTAATACTTGTATTTGTCCAGATGCGTTGAGACTTTGGATTGGGTTGGAATCTTTGTGAGAATATTCCTCTAAATGTTGCTAACTTGGATTTTAGGATTCGGTAGGTGCGGATAACAATGATTTTGGGCCAACTGACGGATTAACAGCCCAAAAGGTGAGCTTGCGCCTGGTGCGAAGATGCTGGTGATGAGGGGTTTGCAGTCTAAGTTGAGACAATTACGGTTGACGTTTGTCTTCGGATGTCTGTTGATGTTATTCTTTTGTTGCCATTGTTGAAACGATTATCGTTGGTGTCATACTGTGGATACTTGTTTGCAGATACCTTTGAGAATGTTTGCAGCTACCTGCTATCATTCGCTTGTTGTTGCTGGTTATGCTTGCTTTGTTGCTAGATGTTGCTATAGTTCATTGTGATGGATGTGGGCTCCATGGTTGTATACCTGTTGTAGTTGATGTGCCTGTTTGCGGTTGGCTGTAGCCTTGTGAAAAGTTAAATTGTAGCTTGAAGTTTGAGGCTACCCATGGTTCCAACTGTCATGACTTTGAGCATTTTTGTGGAGTTCTGTCCGTTACACCCAATGATGAGTAATCTGAGGGTTCTATCTGTTTCGACTCGTCTCTTAGGCTTCAAATTGTCTTAGCGATACTGCTATCGATAATGTCCCATGCCCTGTTGTCGCGGATGTTGAACTGTTATTATTAATGTTGTTGCAGATATTGGATTGACATTATTGATGTTGTTGCAGCTGGTGCACTTGTTGTCGTTATTACTAATTTTCCTTTTCTTCTTTCAGGACCCGTTTAAGTGGTGTGGAAACTGCCGGTTTTTAGCTTCGGTTGAGAAAGGTTTAACGGTGATGATGACTTATAACGTCTGAACCAATGGGGGACCTAGAATAGCATTGATGTTCATTTGTGTTTCACATTCATGAAATGTCCGTTTAGTTGCCTTTCGTGTTCCGAGTTCCCAAGCCTTCGGTGTTCGGTAGGAAGCTGGTAGCAGCTTTGGTTTGCCCCCCTTCTGGCCGCTCGGAGTTCAGCCCGGTGATGAACTCAAAATGCTGAGGGCTGGAATAATCATCTCTTCTCTTTTAGCTATCAATTTTCCCTTTCACGGTACTCGTGCATCGATTGTGGTTTGCAGGTTGTGTCGGGGCTGCGTGTTTGATACTGTTCTGAAGATTTTTGTTGATTGTTTCTAATTTTTGTTATGAATGTCGTGTTCTGTTCTGATGCAGGTGCTCTGGTATAGGTGCTCATGATGATAAGGAAAAGGTTTGGATTCAAAGTGGGGCCCTGCTCGTCTCTGTGTGTAACTCGTTTTGGCGTCACGATTGTGTGGTAACCACCATCCTTCCTAACCATTCTCTTTTACTTCATGTCTGGTAATAATTCTTTTTCTCGGATGTCACTTTTGGCTCAGAGTTAATGGGGCTATCTGTTATGCGGAAGCTCGCTTTCCTGGGCTGCTGTTGCTGCTCGTGTGAAAATTGTTCCCGAATAGATGCTTCATTTGACCAAACATCAGTAATATCCTGCTGAGTAGCCTGTACCAGAGTTGAAAGATCGGAGTCGTAGAGCATTTTCAGAGCAGACTCCATGATCATGTTATCTCATACGTGATGAAGCTTCGTTTTCCTCCTGCACCAACGAACTATAATTGAGTTTTCACCCAGGTCTTCAGTAAAACTAACATTCGGAGGTTGATGCATAGCCAAGCGACATGTGACAAGAACAGACTGTAGTTTAATTTAGGTGAAGCATCAATGTAAACTAATTTTGATTTGCATTGTATAATTGTGAATTCTTAGTAGCACATCTTTGTTTATGTCTATAATGACAATCTCTTAGGCAAAATCTGGTAGTGGTTGTTTCGCTGGAACTGTTAGTGTCTGCTACAGAACTAAGAGTGCCAACAATTAATTAAGTCATCGTGAGTGTATTCCAAAAATATTGCATGCTCCATAACATTCTTTTCATTTGTTAAACTGAGAGGAAAAATATCCTAAAATTATTCCTCTAAGATCCATCGCACGCTCTTCACCGCGACTTATCTTGTTTATATGTGAAATGGTGACTTGAACCATGTCCTAAAAGAATTCTTTGAGGACCCTCTCACTTCGGCACCTTAAATGACCCTTCAAAAACTGGATGTTTCTGATTAATCTGAATAATCTTGAATTGGATTAAAGGAACGACGTTGGCGCCTCACCTCGATGAACCCTTGCATATTTAATAGTACAAAACTCACAGACTTTGTAACTCGGTCACAAAACTCTTGAATCTTTGAATTAAATCTGATAGGCTCTTCCATATGCAAAATCTTGTTAAATTGAGTTTGAATTCCAGAGTGGTGAACTTTGAACTTGAATGTGTTAGTCACGTCTTTGTGATACTTGGCTATAAGGATCTAGGCCTGACACCACTGCGCTTGCATGAAATGGTTAACCGCAAAACATAAAAAATATTAAATTTAAGACGAATAACAACGAAAAAAACAACAAAAAACAAAAAAAATGCACGAAAGGAGGTGGGATCTCGTGGTCAAAAATTAGGGTGCAACAGGAATGGCACCATATGAGGCATTGTATGGTAGGAGATGTGTTGGTATGATCAGGCGAGAGTGTTGTACTCGGACCTGAGATTGTGCAAGAGACGACTGAAAAGATCAAGAAGATCCAATAAAAGATGAAAGTTTTGCAGAGTCTTCAAAAGAGTTACCATGATAAGAGGAGGAAAGCACTTGAATTTCAAGAGGGAGATCATGTGTTTTTTAGAGTTACGCCGGTAACTGGTGTTGACCGAGCTTCGAAGTCCAGAAAGCTCACACCGCGTTTTGTTGGTCTGTATCAGAGTGGCGCAGCGGAAGCATGGGAGAAGTAGCATGTTAGGTTGTTTTACCACTATCGCTTGTGAAATTGCATGATGTGTTTCATGAGTTTTAGTTGAGGAAGTATATTCTAGATCTGTCGCATGTGATTCAGATGGATGATGTACAAGTGAGAAGTGATTTGACCGTTGAGGCATTGCTAGTTCAGATTGATGAACGAGAAGCAACTTCGAGGTGAAGAGATTTCCTTGGTAAAGGTAGTTTTGGGAGGACCAGCTGGAGAAAGTTAGACTTGAGAACGTGAAGAAGATATGAAGAAGTCGTATCCGACTCTGTTTTCTTGAGGTAATTTTCGAGGGCGAAAATTCTTTTAAGTAGGGGAGAGTTGTAACACCCCAAATTTAATTGGAATATTTATTTAATTTATTTAAATAAGAATATTCGCACTTTGGTGATTTTATGTGGTTTTGTGGAATATTGGGAATTAATGGAATTTGGGTTATTTATTTTGAATAATAATATATAATATGAATATATTAATATAATTATTAGTTAAAATAAATATAAGTGAAATAAGGGCAAATTGGACAATTAAGGTATGGGGAGTATTGCCTTTCATGATTTTCAATGTGTAAATTCAACGTATTTAAGGTCGATTTAAGGTTTAAGGGATTTTGGGGTTGATTGTGAGAAAAATGGATTTTGGCCTTCGTGGCCTAAATCTAGTATTGAGATGTTAACCATGGGAATTTATTGGAGTAAAAGAGAAACTAGGTCTTCATGGCCAAAACTCTGATTCGACATTTGTCTAACCTTGTAGGGAAATTGATAGTGAAAACTCTGGTAATTATGGTGTAGTGGTAAGTATTCCCGAGAGTTTGAGGGTAGATATGAGAAATAGTGATCTTTGGCCTTCGTGACCTAGAGCTATTGTTAGTGAATCTAACCGTGGTTCATTGAGGGAAAAGGAACCTTAGGCCTTCGTGGCCAAAATCATGATTTGAACATGTATGACCCTAAAGGAATAGGAATATTTGATAGTAAGTGACACTGATGCTTTTGGGGCAATTGTAGGGAAACTTGTGATTTAGGGTGTAAATATGATACGAGATTGAACTTATATCTCTTAATTTTAAATGTTTTAGGCAGAATCTTAAAACAATGATTAGATGGTTTAATTGTGTTAAAATTGTAAATTTATTTGGGATAATTATAGTGTTGAATGGATTAGAATTTTATGAGAGTTTGGGTTTTTACAGAATCGAAATCAGAGGTCCAGAAGGCCTCCAATGGTGAAAAACGCAGAAAATTGCATGTTGTCCGTCACGCCTGTTCATGTTTTCGGTCGAAATTGTTTTGGACGTAACTTTTGATCCGTAAGTCTGTTTTGGCCCCCGTTCAAAGTGTTGGAAAGCTAATGAACATAGATATAACATAGTATAAATAAGATGATTTATTGTCTAATATTTTAATGAGATTAAATACGTGATTTTATGATGAATTACCATGAGTATAACTATGATTCCGATATGAGATTAATACATGATTGTATAATGATGATTCCTATGAGTAATGATGATGAGTTATGATTATATTTCCATGAGTTTTTGATGATTCTATGATGACATGATTCATGATGATGATTTTGATGATGATGATTATGATGAATGATGATGCACCTATGATGTTATTATGAGGATGATTTGTGACGTGTGCATCATGCATTCATGTGCATTCGGACTTCAGTTTAGGACCTCGATTTCTTTGGCTTCAATCCCACTGTGTGGATGCGAAGTGTTTTGATGTGCTCCGGTTCTCTAGTAGAATCGATCCTATTGATGGGGATCTATGGAGGGTTGATGGCCCAGTGTCCATCACGCTGTGATGATTGGTACCACATGCATTGAGTCTTATTGCATTTGCATTTATGAGATGATTGTGAGTAAATTATGATGTTGTGGCCTTTGATGTCCTTTGAGGAATATGAATATGTTAAATATGAAAATGACGCCATTTATATGTTAATTTTCTACATTGATTATTATGAATCGTTTTACTCACCCTGCCTGTTTGAATGTTACCTCCACGTGGGTAACGTGCAGATGACCAGGTTTAGCCGTGGACGCCGTCGAGGATTATTTTTGAAGTTTTGAGTTGTTAGTCTTTTTGGCTAACTTATAGGGTTTTGCTCTGATATGTAACATCGGGTTGGGTTCTTTTGAGTTAAACTATGTTTTATTTGAGTTTATTTTGATTATCTTCCCGTGTGAGGAAAACCTTGATTTATGCCTTTTGAGTTCCGTTGCTTTGTGCAATTTGATGTACTTTGGGGAAAACTCGTTGTTTACGGAGCCTTGACCTATTTTGAGGATTTGGGAAATGTACGCCCTTTTGTGGTGGCTTTTATTGAATTTAATAATTTACTCTGATATCTGTGTTATTTTTCCATAATAATTATGGGGTAGAAAAAGGGTGTTACAAGTAGGGTCGCAACTTTCTCGCTATGGGGCTTCTCATGTCAATGACGTCCTGAAAATTATGCATATTGGATTCAATGTCTCTCTTCATCATCATGTACCCAAGGAACTTCCTGGCTTGAAACTCGGAAGAACACTTGGCAAGATTCAAGTGCGTGTTTTACTTCCAGGATGACTATATAACATCCTCTAAGTCCACAACATGGTTGTGCCCTTCGATGGTTTTCACTATCATGTCGTCCACATGAACTTTTATATGCCACCCTATCTGGTGGGACAACATATCTTCCATGAGTCACTGGTAGGTGGCACCAACATTATTGAGGTCGAAGGGCATGGCATCGTAGTAGTAGTTTCCATGATTGAAAATGAAGGTCGTCTTGGGGCGTCTAAGGGATCCATTTGAATCTTGTTCTAACATGAGTAGGCATCCCCAAAACTCAATGTGCGATAGCTCAAAGACCCATCGAATAAGAGATCAATGTTTGGCAAAGGATATGGGTCCTTAGGGCAGGCACTATTTAGGTAAGCAAATTCCACACACATGTGCCACTTGTTCACTGTTTTCCTCACCAACATCACATTGGCTAACCAGGTAGTATATTTCATTTCTATGATAAACCCATCACTGGATGGCTTGCCTACATCCTCTTTAACAGCAACCTTCTTCTCCTCGCCAACTTTTCACTTCCTTTATGCCACTGGCTTGGCAGAAGGGTCGACGACAAGGCGATAACACACTGCTCTAGTGTCTATCTCTAGCATATCAGAGGGATTCTAGGAAAATGAGTCAATGTTTCTAACGAGTTATTTGACTAGCTCGTGTTCTTCTTCCTCGGTAAGCGGAGTGTATACCTTTGTCACTTGATGGGATGCTGAACCTATCTTGAATTACTTCAAGTCCTCAATGGGCATGAGTCTCTCGTTGTCACCATGAAACTTAGGATCCTAACAATCGATCTCTACATTTAGGGCTTTGGGGAATGGGCACTCACAAGAGCAAACTCTTTCCTTTTCGTCTCTAGGATGCTCGGTAACACACTTGAGCATTTTGGTGGTCTCCTCGAATTTTCCCGACTCGCCCACCAAGCAACGGGTATTTTAGGACTAGATATCATGTGGAAATAACTGCCTTTAATGCATTGATGGTGAGTTAGCCTTGGATGATGTTGTAGGGAGACAAAATGTCTATTATGAGATATGTGACTTTGATCTCCTTAGGATTCTTCCCTCTCCACAGGTTTTTTCTAGGGTTACGTGGCCATTCACTTGTATATGTTCACCTGACAGTCTTGTTAACACACCCCGAAAGGTTTTATGTCGATGGGATCAAGTTGCAACCTCTAGAAAGCATCCTAGAACAAGAAATCAGCAGAACTCCCTGGATCTATCACGACTCGCTTGATGTCCCAGTTGCCATGTTGCATTGTAATAATAAGGGGTCATTGTTGTGAGAGATGATTTTGGCTGAATCATTTCTAAAGAAGGTGATGTCGATTAATTATTCTCCTTGTTCCTTTTGAGGAACCCTGGGGATATGATGTTCACGTTCATCACCTATCTGGCATTTTTCCTCTAGGAGGAGTTAGAACTTCTCTACCAGCAAAACCTCATGTTATAGTTTTGACCCTGGGATGTAGAGATTTATAACCCATCCTCTGATAAAGATGTAAAGGATAATGATGAAAGAAGTGTGACCCAAGTTAGTTTTACCGAGGCCTCACGATGGGCGCCACTGTACTTGTCAAAAAGTACAGGTTTATATGGTATCCCTGTCGCACCTCGAAAAATCACGGAGACATTTTGGAGAAACGACCCTTGCGCGAAAGGCGCGGAAATGCGGTTCGACAGAGTCGCCACCGAACTTTATTTTTCCCGAATAAACGGGAGAGGAAAATATCGAGAAAACCTCGTAAAAACGAAAGGATAGGAACAGGGCTGTCACAACCAAGTTCCGGGTTCGGGAATTGGTTACGTGAGGGGAAGGTATTAGCACCCTTCATGTTCGTCGTACTCGACGGGAACCTCTTAAGGTAATTGTGGGGAGTGTTGTTTAGGTTTACTTGTTTTCTTCTCGATGTTAAGGGTAGTATTGGTAGGTTAATAGGATAAAGACGCTAAGGAGAGGTGGGAGATTAGAGGATAGGGTGATCGCCAAGGATTGGGGCCCTTGTGCCTACGTATGCTCATTCAAACGAGAATGAGAAATTAGAGCGTCGTAGTTCGACTACGGGAAATGATGGTAGAAACTGTGGATGGAATAATGGAGAAAGGTAGAAGTGTGCTCACCAAGATCATCACAATCTTGTGCCTACGTATCTTATATTCAATAATGAATAAAGAATCAGAGCGTCCGTAGTTCATGGTAACAACCACGAAAAGGATATGGGGAAATGAGAGGAATGGGTAGAAGGTAGCTCGCCAAGATCATCGCAATCTTGTGCCTACGTATCTTACATTTGGACGAGAATGAAGAATCAGAGCAGTCATAGTTCGTGGTAACAACCACGAAAGAAACTGGATTTGAATTGAGTTGAAGTCTGAGTTTGAGACGAAAGAGTGACTGACAAGCAACCCAAGAGCGTGCCTCAAGAGCTTGTCACTCAAGAATTCAAGGAATGCGAGATTTCAAGAACTCAGTTCTTTCGGAAATTGACTGAATAGGTTGAAGATAAAGAGTTGGAAGTTTTGAAATCGAAAGAATGAACTAACAACAACTCAAGGGCACACCTCGAGAGTTACTCATTCGAATATTCAAAGAATGCTAGATTCTAAGAATTATCCCTCTTTCGTAAGTTTAAGAAAAAACGTTTGTAGAAAGATTGAATCAAAAAATGGAATGCGAGGCAAAAGGAAGTTGGTTAGAAAAAGGGGGGTCGACGACGAGTCGAGAAATTGATTAGAAGATAGAACCGACTTGACGACGTGTCAAGGGCTAGGATGATGAGAAACGATATTAGTCCCTAAGGGTGCCCCTAATATCGAGACCACGAGGAATTGTAAGGTGTGCAAAATGTGGGTTGCGAGTGCGTACGAGCATTCGACTTAGGAGAATGTTTGAAAATATTTGAGTTTGAAAAAGTCGAAAGGTTGAATGAATAACAACTCAAGGGCATGCCTCAAGAATTACTCACTCGAAGATTCAAGGAATGCTAGATTCCAAGAACCTCCTTCTTTCGTAGTTTTAATTGAGAAAAATGTTTTGAAAATAATTTGGATCGAATCGAGGATATGAAAAGAGTTTGTGGTATGAGAAGTGAGAATACGAGATTGAATTTGAAAATTATAGGAGAAATGACGATTATTTGATAAATGAGACGTAGGTCTCACAATCAATTAATCGGGGTATCATTTGGATGCTAGATCCTGACAACACCTTTTTCATTTGAAAAATGTTTGGATGAACAACGGAAATATCATATAGAATGATAGATTCCTATGATATTTCTTTGTCCAAAATAGCGTACTAAACAAAAAGTAGAACGACATATTATTTAAGGTGTACACCTCAATAATGTTCGTCCAAAAATCCAAGAAGTGCTAGACTTCAAAGATTTAATTTGCTTTGAAAAAAAAGTACTCAAGGTGAGTGGAGGTTTGAATTTGAATTTTAAACGTGTACACTAGCAAAGTGGGCTAGTCTTCTAAGTGACCAACTAGAAGTAGTTGATCAAATAGGTATCACTGTAAGGAAGCCCAGGATTAAGCTTTAAAATATTGTGTATGGTGATCAAAGGTCGATGGCGAGACTTTGAAAGCACTCGACTTACATGGATAGAAAATGGCTCGATAAATCGAGAATTTATTTTGAAAATTGTTTTGAAGCATTAAAGAATAAGTGAGAAAATAACTATTACATTTGGAGGGAGAGAGGTACCTTGTTATCGAATGGGAATGAAATAAACCGAATCGAATTTTAGAGTCTTTTGGCCCTAACCCAAACTTTTCCAACAAAGTCAAAACGAATCAAAGTTTATTAAATCATTTAATTATATTAATCTGGATTAATTATTAAAATTATTCGAATGAATCAAATAATTAAATTAATTAAAAATGATTAATAAAGTTAAACAATCAATTAATTGGGCTAATTAGATTTAATTATCAAAATTATCCAACTAAACTGAATAATCAAGTTAACTAAAAAATAATTAGCAAAATTAATTCAAAAAAAACATTCAAGTTAATCCATTAATCTTCATTTAAAAGCTTAGCCTCATTCCTTCAATTAAATGCAATTAAAACCCTTAACATGGGTGACAAACTTCCTTCGCCCATCCGATACTCCTGCTGCCCTTTGCTCACTTGAAACCAACCGAAAGCAGCGCTTGCATTGACATGGTAAAGTTGTCCATTGAGCTACAAAAACAACAAAAAAACATAACAGAGCCAATAGAATACCGCGCGGCATTATTCAACATCGATGTGGTGGTAGTTTTCCACGAAGGGATGTGTGATGATAATGTAAAGGAAAGGGAAAATTGCAGCAATAAGATACCGCAAAATCTCGTTCTGAACCTGCTAATATAAAGTAGACAAATCAACAGCAACAGTTCTACATAATGTTCATGCAACAATACCGAAAACAAACCAAAACTGATTACGTAAGGCTGTTCGAACAAAACAATGCGATAGATTCAATGCTTCAACCAATATAACCTTCATAGCACACTTAGAACAACAGAGTTATAATAATACAGCCAAAATGATATATTTGAATTTAATGGTAATGTAAAAAAACAAACTCCACGCTAGCATTCAAACCAAAATGTAAAAAAAAAACTTTCACTCTATAATTCAACCATATTCTACCATATTCTACCTAGCATCTTCAACCATATTCTACCTACATAATTCAAACAACAGTTCATAAATCAACTTCAAATTGAATAGAAACCATATTCTACCTACATAATTCAAACAACAGTTCATAAATCAACTTCAAATTGAATAGACCTGAAACCAACAGGTTACCGATGTTGCCGAAACTCGTTTGTTGAATGTGTTGTATTGAGACCGAGTGATGTTTGAAAGAGATGAGATGGTGTTCTTTGCAGCTGGATCTGGTTTGGTACGCATGTTCGTTACGGCAGCGGAGTCGTGGCAACCTCAACCGCAGCAACACATCAGCAGAAATAACAGAACTAAAGGTGAAAATGAAACCGCGTTCGAATCGACCTTAAACTTTATATAGACCCTAACAACGAACCACCGATACGCCATGATTTATCATTGTTGAGATAAAACTACAACCTGTCGAAATACCCTCTCATTACTGTCGCTGAGGAAGTTTCGCAGCATTATCGCGAAAACGGAAAGGAAATCCGGGTTGGTGCTTTCGTTGAGCTGAGAATGAACTAGTTGAAGTGCTCCAAGAGTGAAATTGGAGGGAGTTTGTGGCATCATCACGAAAATCAAAGCTTCTCAATCGAAGCTCTCTGCCATTTCTGAAACTGAGTTGAAGGATTGTGTCGCTTGCGCGAAAATAAGGTGCCGGCACAACAGAAGAGTCGCCACCTTTCGTTATTTATCCCTCAGAGCGGGAAAGGAAACGATCGGAAAAAACCTGACGAAAAAGGGTAAGACAAGGTCATCGCAACCGTTGTCTGGATTCGGGAGTCGGTTACGCAAGGGGAAGGTATTAGCACCCCTCACGTCCGTCGTACTCAACGGGATCCTCACTTGTTGTGTTTACTTGGACGGGTTGGTTTTATTCTATCTACCTATCAAGGCTGGCTTAAAAAGAAAAGAAGAATGACTCGGCAAAGCGTCGCACTTTATGCCTACGTATTCTCATCAGAGAACGAGAAATCAGAGTCAACGTAGTTCGGCCTACGACGGGTTATGGGGGAAGGTAGCTCGCCAAGACATCGCCATCTTGTGCCTACGTACTCTCAACAGGTATGAGAGATCAGAGCTCACGTAGTTCGGGAAACTACGGTTTATTTCCTGTCTTTTACGAAAGAAGTGTTTTTTATTGTGTTTGCGATTTCAATCGCACTAGAGACTATGACCTGGGAGTGAATGTGTCGCATGTCACCCAAAGGGTACCATACTAAACATCCAGACTGTGGAAAAGAAACTCTCCCATAATCCTTTCTCATATAGCTTAAGGCTCGTAACGTACGAAAGAAATCATTCATGATTACTGTATCTTAAACTGTTTTTGAGATGAGAAGAGAACAGGCCCAACTAGGAGGGAGACTATCAAGTCCTATTGTTGTCATGCCATAGATTCATCCTATGGTTGAGGTTTGAACAGGGAACTCCTAGAAGTTGTCATGCATAGGTTTCAACCTGAAATTCTATCATCAATTCCTTATCAAAGGAAATGAGAGTCCTAAGGGATCATGTCAATGATACACCAAAACAGACAAAGTATCAGCTTAACAGTAGAATGCATGCAATGCAAGTGAGGGAGGAAATGTGTGTGGGACTTCAGCCTCTACAAGCTCATCTCAACCTCAAGCCAGAATGGATAACAGTAATCATACTGAAATAAAACATGCTATCGAGCAATGACAGTAAACTGCAATCATACAGATAAAATGAGATAAAATACCATCAAGCAGACAAACCACATGGGCAAGGGAGCTGGGCTCTACCGAATACCCGCAAGCAAAGCCACACAGTAACAATACAAGCAGAGGGAGCAACTCAACCTCTAGTGCAATCATGCTCCTAGATTCTTCCTATTCTAGATATGAACTTATCCTAATGCATCAAGCAAGTCAAACAAAACACATCAATACAGAAAAGAAAAAGAAGAAAACAGATCAACTCCTCTCTCAACTCCAAGCTTCAGCTCTTCCAACAGCAACTCAGTCTTCTGACTTCAATCACCCTTGACAAATATCAATTGCTTTTCCAGGTTTCCACCCTTCAACATAAGTTTCAACTTATCTTTTCCTTTAAGTTTCAGCTTCTTGATCAGCTCCACCTTCAGGCTTCACTATCAATCATAAGTAACAACTTAGCTCCTTCAGGATCTCCAGGTACCAAAGCAAGTATCAACTTCCTTTGTTCTTCAAGCTTCAGCTCTTCAGAACCAATCTCAATCACTTAGAAGTGTCAACTTCATCCTTCAGTCTTTACTTCATCTTTAGGGGTCTTCAAGTATCAACTTGCTCTTGTTGCTCTTCAAGCTTCAGCTGGAATGAAAATGCTCAAGGATTCATCCTCTTCTATACTCTTCATTGAAGTCTTCATCTTCAAACTCAAGCTCAACATCTCTCAAGATAATCAAACCAGATGAAATCACTTACTGGATAAGCTGGGGGATATTGAACTGCTTATTGACCACCAAAGGTGACCTATAAGGGTTCAACATCAAAGGAAGGGTTCCCTCAAAAGTTCTACTTCCTAGGTACATCACTTATCCCTCCAAAGGAGAGAGGTGTATACCATGGAAGGACTTTGAATCATAGGGAGGAATGGAGGTGAAAGATATCATCCATGTTTGAGAAAGAAGTTATCTAAGTTTGAACTCTTCCTAATCCCTAACCCTAAAACAACAAAAAATAACAAGATCAAGCTCTCAAGCTCCTCAATCCTCCTTAGAACAATACCTAGCTCTCCAAGCCCACAAAGCAAAGCAAACAACAATACAAGCCCACAAGGGCAACACAAACAATCATCAACTACAAAAATCATCTAAAAATAGTATACCACTATATTAAATCCTAATATAATTTCTAAGGGATCCTACATACCTACCCTTAATACCCTATATGTCCCATAGTCTAATTTGTCCTATAAACCCAAAACTCTAATGTTATCATGGACCTATGTTGAAGTTTAACCTAATTCTACACAACCGAATGTCATCTAATCAAAACTATCCTAAAATTCATCACAAAATTATGGAATAAATCCAAGGGGAAGCTAAAGCTTATATCTAACTATCCTAAAAAGAATGACCTAAAAATGCTAAGGGAACTACCTAAACTAAATTCTACAAATTCATGGATCAACATAAAAGAAATAAAATGCAATAAAAGAAGAAAATATACAAAAAATATTAAAAATTCATGAAAGGAAAATATTTTTATTTTATATTTTTCTTGACAAAAATATGAAATGGGAGCAAAAATTCCCACTTAAAAATCATTAATTTTCAAATTGATATGAATTTTCTAATATTAATGAAAAATGGAAGAAAATGAAATTAGAACACGGAAGCTGGGGTGCAGGAAGTAACAAAACATAGTTCATTATGCGCTTGGGCCCAGACTGGGGGGTTCAGAAAGTAAAGCGCTAAGCCCAATTCAGTCAGAAAAACAATTAATAAAATGAAACAAAAATAGTAAGAGAACGGTGAGAATAGCAATGATATTCAGTGCAAAATCCAAGTGGGCCTTGATTGGGGGTGTGCATAGTCATTATTCACTTAAGCCCACTATCTATGATTTAATGAAACGGTTCGTTTTGGGTATCAGAATTCTCCCCCTTCACAAACATGAAATTGAATCACGGCCGTGGGATATTGCTCTGGTCAACAAGTCTCGTATGATCCAAGGGTGTACACTTCATCACCTTCATTTGAACTCTGAACTTGGAGGGAACTCCATGGAAGCTTAACACTAGCAGCTTCATCCTCTCAACTCGTATCTCCTCAAAACTTCATCAATAATTAAAATTCAAGACCCTAATCCACTTGATTTTCAACACTGAATCTAACCATGATCTCAAATTCCATTGAATCTCACTCGAACTTAAAACACGAATCAAACTTCAAATTATGCTTGAACATCAAAACTCAAGATTCTTGAAATTGCTTACACTAAAATGTTCACCTCCTATCACTGATCAACCTCCACTAAAGAACTAAGATTGTAACTCAAGATTCAGGGAGTTCTTGGTCCAAACAGAAATCTTGTCAATAACAAAACCATCACCAATTCTCTTCAAACTTTCCAGAAATGATCTCCTAGTTATCCCTAACCATTCTAACCTATTAATTCTATCTAATTCTACTTAAATTAGAGTGTAGAGAGAAAGTTACAAACCTGGTAAAATCGAGTGAACAGATGGAGAAATCCTTCAATTCAGGCCTTCAATCTTTCCCAATTCCTTCACTGAGTAGTCTTCTAGCTTCTGTATGCAGAAAGAATGGTTGAAACTGCTTGATTCTTGGAAACCGACCTTGAATTGCAGAGGTGAAAATCCAAAAGTTCATGCACGATTCATCAATGGAATTGCCCTTAATTTGATCTGCACACCTTCACTATGATGTATAAAATGTGTTTGTGTGGAAAGAATGAATGGAAATGAAGAAGAATGAAGAAATGAAACTTGACTTGTAATGGAAGATTCTTGATCTCACTCTCTCTTCTCTGCACCAATTCTCACCAACCTTGCATCTGAGCAAGTTACATATGTTATATAGAGTGGTTTAGAATCATCTAGAACCATCTAGGATCATCCAATGAGTATTTGAACTTTTCATGTCATGACATTTTGATTTCAATTCTCCTTACATGCTATCTCATGCCAAGCCTCTCATAACCTTTGATTCTGACTTGAATTTCTCCCCACATGAGATTTATGATGAGTTACAATGCATAACCAATTTGCTTATTGAGTTTTGTTGAGTTTTGCTTTGGTACCTTAATGTGCAAGTAAGCCATTTCCAAAGCAGCCCTAAGGTCCAAGCCTAAAATCAAAATTGTGGCTGAACCATTGTTCTTAGAATGTCATTTGGAGTCAAAATGACCTATTATATGACATGGTTTGGATATATAACTTGTGATTTCCAATTTTCAATTTCACCTTAATTAACTTATGCCTCCATTTTAGGTCATTTTTATCACTTTTTGATACAAGCCTTTTCAACATCTCATGACCTCTCTACTAGCCTTAAAACATCATTCTAAGCAAGTTTGATGTTGAATATTTTTCCATTTGAAGCTTGGAAATAGGAGATATGGTCTTATGCTTGAAATGACCTATAACCTCCAAATGACCAAAATACCCTTGACTTGTCAAAGCCATAAGTTGAGTTCTACAAATCCTATCAAGGACTTCTAGTACTCTATAGAAATCTAAGAAGATGCTCTATAACATTCATGTTTACCAAGAGTTCATAGGAATCATCCTACTAGGGAAAAAGTTGGATGCAAGTTGGGTGACTTTCAAGGACCCAGATTCACATACCTCAGATGACCTGTAATTTGTCAAAGTCATAACTTGAGCTCTACAAATCCTATCAAGGACTTCTAGTACTCAAATTAAAGCTAAGAACAAGCTCTACAACATTTATGTTGTGGGGAAGATGAGATGACAATCACATATTGAGCTAAACTTCCTTGAAGATAGGGATCAAACTAGGGGATTTTACACTGTCAATCCTTAGAAACCCTAGCTTAAAACTTCTCAAACTCCTCAATCATGATGAGTTGGTCTAGGAATCATCCTTATAGAATCTCAATTCATCATTCCATGCTCACATGGCTCTTGGATTGGGTCTCAACCCTCTCCAAATCATCAGTTGACCTAGGGTTGACCCAGTCAAACCCTAATTCCCCCACTCATGGCTGAATCTTCTGAATTCTTGTACAATGACCTCTCTAGGCTTCATGATGGCTTTCAAGACATCTCATAAGCTTTCTCAAAGCTTCAAGTACATCCTCATAGTCTCAGAATCATCTGAGGAGCTCCCACAACTCTCAATTTATGAGACACACAACCTTGGTTTCAACCAATTCCTCTGAGGATCTCTTGAGTTCTCTGAAAAAAGGTATCAACCTTTGAACACTTGAACAAACTTCTTGGCTTTCTTCATAGCCTCATATAACTCTAGCTAGGTAATCCTACCTCTTGATTTACTGCCCACATATCAATGAGATGCAGATGATGAATATAATGAACCACAAACTTGGTAAATAAATGTTGGTCAAATTTTGGGGTGCAACAGCTGCCCCTATTCAAACGGCTTGAACCTGACTGGGTGAGGAGCGAACGGCTCTCAGCCAATCAAGGTGCGAGACGGTTGAATACCGATAAACCCATAAATTTGCCAACTGCACGAGCACACGGTATTCTGGCGGGAACAAATCTTCGAACACTGAAATAATAGCTGCACGACAACTATCTGGAGACATATTGATCTGAACCTTGTCGTCAGTTATCCACATTAAATTCCTCTATCATTGTCATCAGACACCTGATCTCGCTGTCAGGTATTCATGAAAATAAAGCGTCTGACATCGCTGTCGGACAACCAAAGCACCCAACATCGCCGCTGGAGAACTAAAGAATCTGACATCGTCGTCGGACAACCAAAACACCCAACATCGCCGCTGGAGAACCAAATCACCTGACATCGCCGTCAGACAACCAAAACACCCAACATCGCCGCTGGAGAACCAAGTCACCTGACATCACCGCCAGAAACCAACATCCAACATCGCCGTTGGAGAACTAAATCACTTGACATCGCCATCAGAAACATAACTCTGAGAAACACCCGACATCGCCATCAAGTGCTCAAAATAATCTGACTTCGCCGTCAACTCTCAACATCGTCTGACCTCGCCGTCAGGGTGAAGAAACTTCATTGGGGAATTGGTCACACGGTAACCGGTAATACATAGTCGATCATGCCATCAGGCATCCAAAGAGCTCGTCGGGCATCAGCCGGACTTCAACCATCAGGTTGATCATGCCATCAGGCATTCAAAGAAACTGTCGGACATCAGCCGGACATCTTCAGCAAGTCGGGAATAGAATCCTTGGTCAATCATGAGCCAACTGGGAACATCTAAACCTCTGCCATCAGGCACTCCGCATCAGCTAAGAGAACTGCTTCATTAACACGGCCAGACTTCAATCATGGAGTCTTCAAGGGAGGTTTCAACTTCGCCGTTAGAAACCTGCTGGGAATGACGCTTCGCCGCTGGGGAATCTGGAGAACTATCAAGTAACTCCGCTCTGGGGGTCCAGAAATCATTCTGGATGAATCAACTCTGTTGAGGACTTCAAGAATCATCTTGGACAAATAACCTCCGCCGGGGACTTCAAGAATCATCTTGCACCGGTAACCATGCTGGAGATTTCAGGAATCATCCTGAGCAAACACTCTGTTGGGGATTTCAGGAATCATCCTGGGCAACCGACTTCGTTGGGGAGAAGGTCAGGAGTCGTCCTGAGCAACTGATCCTTCGGTGGAACACCTGCAAAACAAGAACGGTAGCGACCTAGATCATGTTTATTATGCATATGCTTCGGCGATGGCACAATGCTCCACACGGTGGAAATGCTATGCGTTTATGATACATGTCATGCGGTCATGCACAATGATGTGATCCTGTCAGCAAAATAAATGCCGAAGGGGGAATCCTCCTGTCAAGGAGAAAGAACTACTCAGATAGAGGAATCATCCTGCTGAGGAGAACATGGTCCTGCCAATATCAATTGGACTCTGCAGGGAACGCAACTTCAGTTGACTGCTGCGGGGGAAACAACTTCAGTTGATTGCTGCAGGGGAACGAAGCTCTACGAGAACCAGGACCTGCTGAGGGAAAGCGATGTCAATCGCGGGAATAAACTGCGTGGCTTTCTCGGCTACTTCTCCGGAGATAACGGCTATGTGGGGAAACAACTTCAGTTGATGAACACTCCACTGGGAAAAACCAATCATGGCTTGAGCAGCTTCCAAGGATTTGGCTCTCTTGGGTATCTGCAAACTCGACTGAGGAAGGAGAAATCATTCTACTTCACTGGAGAGAGTACGACTCTGGTGGGGAATTTCAATTCCGCTGGGGAAGAAGGAATCATCCGACTTCGGGGGAGAGTACGACTCTGGTGGGGAATTTCAATTCCGCTGGAGACTTCAGTCTGGTACCATCAGTTGCTGCATACTTCGGCGAACGAACAGTTTCCTACGAAACCTGCACTTGTGACCCGGTGCTGGGGGATGAATACGCGCTTCAGCGCCTGACTCAGCTGAGGAGGTGACGTTCCTTCAGGATACATCAGATTGGGGAGAGAATCATCTCTGCCTGGGGAGACATATCAATGCTCACGATCTCGCGTTCAGACTCTGCGGGGAGAGGCTACTGAACTCTGCTGGAGAAGGAGGAATCATCCTGCTTCCGGGATGCGCACGGCGCACTGTCTGGAATATGCTACACCTGTAACAACACAAACAAACAGACAAGATACCCTTTTCAAAGGGACCTATCAAGGTTATTATCTCGTGACAATATTCAAGTAATTAATTGCTTCGACAATCAGCGGCCTAGGTCGGTAAGTTTATGTATGCGCATTTTATCAAAAACATCGGCGTTCTTTTTCGCAAACAAAACAGATAAATGCTAAACAGACAAACAGAATTGCTGAATAATATGCATTTTATTGATAACGAGCCCCTGAATGGGTAAAAATGTTTTACAACAGATGCAAGCTCCTGGAATGAGGAAGTCGCGTAAAAATAAAACATAAATATACATCAGTATATACAAATGTCGGCAATGAGGCGTAGATGAACACCATGAGTTGATCCCTCTATGACCCACTCGACTTCGATACTTCTCCGACGCTTCAGCTTCGGAAGAGATTGATTCAGATAAACGGCCCTCAGGTCCTCCAATCCACTAAACAAAGAAAGTCCACACGCAGAACGCAATCATTTGCTTTTTCAAATCCCTAACTTTTGCGTGAACCGCCCTTTGCGGGTTTTCAGTTCACCGGGATACCCTTTTTTGCCGAAGCCGCCCAGTGTAGGTTTTCGACTTCGCGGGTGTACCTTTTTCAATTTATATCCCTAATTTTTGCCCGAACCTTTTATTCTGTTTTTGGTTCACCGGGATGCCCCTTTTTTGCCTGGACTCTCTTTTTTTGTCCAGCGGGTCGCTTTCAAGCAAAGTATTTTTTAACTGCGTCCGCGTTCACCGGGGATGCAAAATCTTCACCATCCATCGTGGATAACAACAAAGCTCCTCCCGAGAAGACCTTGCTGACGACGTACGGACCCTCATAATTCGGAGTCCACTTGCCCCGGTGATCGGAGTGTGGAGGAAGAATTTTCTTCAGGACGAGATCACCCGTCTGAAAGCTTCTAGGACGCACCTTCTTATCATAAGCTTTCTTCATCCGGCTCTGATACAGCCGACCAAATGCAATCGATGCTAACCTCTTCTCGTCCATCAGGCTGAGTTGGTTCAGACGATTCGTAATCCATTCTGCGTCATCGAGTTTTACATCAACTAAAACTCGCAAAGAAGGGATCTCCACTTCTAACGGTAGGACAGCTTCCATACCGTACACTAAGGAGAAAGGAGTTGCCCCGGTCGACGTACGTACCGTCGTACGATAACCGTGCAGCGCAAATGGCAGCATCTCGTGCCAATCTTTGTAGGTCACAACCATCTTCTGAACAATCTTCTTTATGTTCTTGTTGGCCGCTTCAACGGCGCCATTCATCTTCGGCAGGTAAGGAGATGAGTTGTGGTGTTCAATCTTGAAACTCTGGCACAGCTCCTTCATCATCTTGTTATTCAGATTCGAACCATTGTCAATAATGATCCGCTCGGGAATTCTGTAACGACAGATGATGTCCCTCTTTATGAATTTAACCACCATCCGCTTGGTTACATTAGCATACGAGGCTTCCTCCACCCACTTGGTGAAGTAGTCGATAGCTACCAGAATGAATCGATGACCGTTAGATGCAGTGGGCTCGATCTTTCCTATCATGTCGATGCCCCACATGGAGAACGGCCACGGGGAGGACATGACATTTAACGGGCACGGCGGCACATGAACTTTATCAGCATAAATTTGGCATTTATGACATCTCTTCGCGAAGCTGAAGCAATCCGACTCCATCGTCAGCCAGTAGTATCCTGCTCTCAGGATCTTTCTCGTCATGGCATGCCCGCCGGCGTGCGTACCAAATGTGCCTTCATGGACTTCTTCCATGAGCATACTCGCCTCTTTCTCATCTACACATCTGAGTAGCACGAGATCGTGGTTTCTTTTATACAACACTCCATCAGGATTGAGGTAAAAGTTTCCAGACAGCCTCCTCAGAGTCTTCTTATCTTGGGTTGACGCACCCGCAGGATATTCCTTAGTCATAAGGAAAGTCTGGATGTCATGGAACCATGGCTTGCCGTCGGCGGCTTCCTCGATTTCAAAGACAAATGCCGGTCTATCAAGACGCGAAAGGACAATTCTTGGAGCCTCATTCCAAAAATTGACTTTATACATTGAAGCCAACGTGGCTAAGGCATCAGCCATCTGATTTTCGGCCCTGGGCACATGATGGAGTTCCACTCGATCAAAGAACGGAAGTAGCCTTCTGGCATAATTCATGTATGGCACCAAATTCGATTGACGAGTCTCCCACTCCCCTTTAATTTGGTTGATCACAAGCGCTGAGTCACCATATACGTCTAGATTCTTGATTCTCAAATCAATTGCCTCTTCTAGACCCATGATGCATGCTTCGTACTCCGCCTCATTATTGGTGACTGGAAACGTCAGTCTCGCAGTAAACGGGATGTGGGATCCGTGGGGAGTCGTGATGATAGCCCCGATGCCACTTCCATAGGAATTAACTGCCCCATCGAATATCAACTTCCACTGGGATTTCTTATCTGGCCCCTCGTCGGGCAATGGCTCATCGCAATCCTTCGCTTTGAGAAACATAATATCCTCGTCAGGGAATTCAAATTTCATCGGCTGGTAATCCTCGATCGGCTGTTCGGCAAGGTAATCAGACAATACGCTTCCCTTAATGGCCTTCTGGGACACGTGCTGAATATCATATTCCGTTAACACCATTTGCCATCTGGCAATCCTGCCCGAAAGAGCCTGCTTCTCGAAGACGTACTTGATTGGATCCATCTTCGAAATTAGCATGGTGGTGTGATTGAGCATGTACTGTCGTAGATGTTTGGCAGCCCGGGCTAGTGCACAACACGTCTTCTCCAGCATCGAGTAGCGAGATTCACTGTCAGTGAACTTTTTACTCAAGTAGTAAATGGCATGCTCCTTTCTGCCCGTCTCGTCGTGCTGACCGAGAACACACCCCATACTATTCTCAAGAACTGTCAAGTACATGATTAAAGGTCGTCCAGCCACTCGGGGTATCAAGATTGGAGGTTCTTGAAGATACTTCTTTATCTTATCGAATGCCTTCTGGAAATTCTCATTCCAGATAATCGCCTGATCTTTCTTTAAAAGCTTGAACATCGGTTCACACGTGGCCGTGAGCTGAGAGATAAACCTTGCAATGTAGTTTATTCTGCCCAAGAAACCACAAACTTCTTTTTCTATTTTCGGCGCTGGCATTTCTTGAATGGCTTTTATTTTCGCAGGATCAACCTCGATGCCTCGTTCACTCACGATAAACCCCAATAACTTACCGGACCGTACTCCGAAAGTACATTTGTTAGGGTTCAGCCTCAACCTGAACTTCCTAAGCCTCTCAAAAAGCTTCAATAAGTTGACCAAGTGCTCTTCCTCCGTTTGGGACTTCACAATCATGTCATCAACATAGACCTCAATCTCATGATGAATCATATCATGAAACAAAGTTACCATTGCTCGTTGGTAAGTGGCCCCTGCGTTCTTCAGACCGAAGGGCATCACGTTATAGCAAAATGTTCCCCAGGGGGTGATAAACGTCGTTTTCTCCATGTCCTCCGGCGCCATCTTGATCTGATTGTAACCGGAGAAGCCATCCATGAACGAAAACACGGAGAACTGGGCTGTGTTGTCGACCAACACATCGATATGAGGCAACGGGAAATCATCTTTAGGGCTCGCCCTATTCAAATCCCGATAATCGACGCACATGCGTACCTTACCGTCCTTTTTCGGTACAGGCACTATGTTGGCGACCCACGGAGGGTAAGTGGTGACCGCTAAGAAGCCAGCATCAAGCTGTTTCTGCACTTCTTCTTTGATCTTAACGTCCATATCTGGTCTCATCCTCCTAAGCTTCTGCTTAACGGGAGGGCAATCTTCTCGCAGCGGCAAGTGGTAGACCACGATGTCCGTGTCAAGTCCGGGCATATCTTCGTATGACCAAGCAAAGACGTCACTATACTCTCTTAGCATCTCGACTAATCTCTTCTTGACATCACTCTGCAATGCGGCCCCTACCCTGACATTTCTGACGAGCTCTTCAGAACCCAGATTTACGATCTCAATCTCCTCTTCATGAGGCAGAATAACTTTCTCCTCTTGTTTCAACAAGCGGGCCAACTCTCCAGGAAGGTCTTCGTCTTCATCAATCTCTTCTTCGGCTTGATAGATCAGGCAATCGAAGTCGAAGTGAGCCGTAGAAGGTCCAGAGTCGATGTCATCTATTATGTGGATCCTGCAATAACAAGGGTTAAGTTTAAAACAAGAATATGCAGGTTAGCACAAACCCCATTGCCATTTTACTGTTTTTCAAAACAAATATAAAACAGGAATAACAGAGATCACAAAATTTGAATACGAAGAAAACGCCTTTGATTTATTAACAAAATGCATGTACATAATCCAACAAGGCCCTGCCAATAAAACCGCTATGCCCCGGGTAGGACATAGGGTTGTACAATGATTGGAAAAAAGTAAATCATTACTCTTCACTTGTCAGCTGGATGATATCCTTGATGGTCCAATTGTTGAGGCCCTCGCCTGACTTGCTTGGCTGAATCCAAGAGTCGAGATCACAATCGCTATCCCCGCTGTCTTCAGACGCCGCGTTGATGCTTTCGAAGAACACTCCGCCACTGGTAAATAGGATCGGCCCTTTACCCCGTGACGCGCTGCTAGACGAAGAAGAAGAAGCTTCAGCTCCAGGAGAATACCCCAACCCAAACTTATCCTGCTTGTTTGGTATCTCCAAAATATGCCCCCAGCCTAGGGTAGATCCAGCTTGGACGATGGCCCAAGCTTCTTTGAATGAGGAGAGATTCATCTTTGGCTTCTCTGCGACTACAGGAGCTACTTCTTTCACTTTGACGGCTTCAAATGCCTGGCAGAGAGTTTCATGGATTTCGCCATCCATTTCAACATACTTAAAGGATGACAAATGGCTCACCATTATGTCCTCCTCACCGCACACAGTCACTATGCTTCCCCCGACAGCATATTTGAGCTTTTGGTGCAACGTGGAGGTCACGGCACCAGCAGCATGGATCCACGGCCGGGCCAAGAGGCAACTGTAGGCAGGCATGATGTCCATGATATAAAAGACCGTGTCGAACGTTTCCGGACCGACTTGGATCGGCAGGGTCACCTCCCCGAAAACGTGGCGTTTAGTTCCGTCGAACGCTTTCACCACCAGATCACTGGGTGTGCAAAGCAATCCGCGAGTGTCCAACTTCATTAATGCCTTCTTCGGAAGAACATTAAGCGACGAACCCGTGTCTACCAGGACGTGCGACATGATTGTTCCCTTACACTCTATCGAGATGTGCAGGGCGCTGTTGTGATTCCTCCCTTTTGGTGTCAGCTCTAAGTCTGTGAAACCTAGCCCATTGCCAGCATTTACGTAGGCTACCACCTCTTCTAACTGATTCACCGATATCTCTTGCGGTACATAGGCAGCGTTCAGTACCTTTAGCAGAGCGTTACAGTGTGCTTCAGAACACAGCAACAGGTTGAGAATATAAATCTTCGAAGGCGTCTGATGGAGATGGTCTACAATCTTGTAGTCGCTCTTTTTGATCAACCGCATAAACTCCTCGGCATCTTTGACCAGCAAATCTTTCTCTACCCCGCACGGGGCCTCTTCGACGACTTTGCTTTTACCTTTATCGGCCGCATCAGCTCTGACCGCCTTCTCTGCCACGACCTCCGGCGGTGCAAACACTCTCCCGCTACGGGTAATACCACTGATTCCTGCGAGATTCTCCGCAGTCGATCCACACGGCTCCAGCTCCAACTTTTGTCCGTTGCAATAGACTTCAGCCCCATAATGCCACGGAACGGCGTTAGTGCTCTCAAATGGTATCGGCCCAGCTTTGGTAATAGTAATGGTAGGCGGTCTGGGCGCAGAAATGGTTATTGGCTGGCGAGGGATGGTGATGGTGGCGACTTCATCGGCCTGCTTCAACACTACCTCTCCTGATACACTTTCAGCCCTCCGGCTAAACTGTAGAATTCCCTCAGTCATCGGACTTTGAATTCCTTCTACCAACTGCTCACATCCATCAGAATGTGTGGCACAGTCCATGCATAGTTCTCCGCACCCTGGAAAGAACCCTTTTTTCAACAACTTAGCTTTGACGAAGCTAAGCGGCGTCTTTAGGTCTCTGACATCAGTCAACAGATCTGCACTCTCTTCTTCGATAATGGCGTTCACTCCGCCTCCCCTATGATTTGGCATAGGATTCTTTGTGACATTGGGCACATTGTCGGAGAAGTTAATGACCTTGGCATCCACCAAATCCTGCACCTTGTGCTTAAAGGCTTTGCAGTTCTCGATCGTGTGGCCTGGTGCCCCTGAGTGGAAATCGCAAGTGGCATTTGCATCGTACCCTAGTGGAGGTGCCCCTGTCAAGGGAGCCATCGTCCTCTTCTAGACCAACTGAATCTGAAGCAAACTCTGCAAGAGTTGCGCATACGACATGGGCGGTGCCTCGAAGTGGCGGTTTGCCAAAGGTGTCCGATTCTGGTACTTTCTATGTCCCTGTTGATTCGGTTGCTGCTGGTGCGGCTGCTGCTGCTGTGGAGCCGCTGGGATATTTATACTGGCTATCTGCTGCTGAGGGCCTTTGCCCTTTCTTCGAGCGTTGGTCACAGCGCTCGTCTCTCCTTCTCGTCGTTTACCAGCATAAGGTTTCTTTCCACCTCCTCCAGCTGAGGATGACTCACCTTGAATTTTCCCGATCTTGATTCCATTCTCGACGTGCTCGCCCATGATAATGAGAGCTGAGAACGTCCCAGACATACCGCTAACTAACTTTTCATAGTAAACCCCCGGGAGGGTGGCAACAAACATCTGCACGAGCTCGCGTTCAACCATCGGCGGCTGAACCCGAGCTGCCAATTCACGCCACCGCTGGGCGTACTCCTTAAATCCTTCATTATTCCTCTGCGACAGGTTCTGCAGCTGAACTCGGTTCGGAGCCAAGTCGCTATTGTACTGGTAATGGTGCACAAACGCTTCAGCAAGATCCTTCCATGTGCGCACGCTAGTGGGCTCCAGACCCATGTACCACTCGAGGGATGGCCCGGAAAGACTATCTTGGAAGAAGTGCATCAGCAACTTCTCGTCTTCGGAATAGGCAGACATCTTCCTGTAGTACGATCGCAGGTGGACACGAGGGCAAGTGGTGCCCTTATATTTCTCAAAGTCAGGCACCCTGAACTTAGGAGGTACCTTGAAATCAGCAATTAATCCCAGCTTGGACATATCAACGCCCAAAGTATTCTGATTCTCAATATCTCTCATTTTATCTTCAAGTGCTTTGAATCTGAGCCGCGCTTCAGCATTCAACTCCCCCTCAGCACCCCTTTGAGAGAACACATCATCCTGATGATCCTCAAGCCATGGTTGAGGCACCAACAGATTCCCGACGCCTGCATTGCCGTTACCCGGCCCGATGTTGACATTAGCTCCCAGACTCCCATTACCGACGCCCGCCGTATTGAGTCCGATGTTGGCTATCGCATTGCCATTAGCACTGCTGTTGCCCCCGGCCACGGGGACATCATTCTATGGAGTATCAACTGGTGGAGGAGTAGGCACGGCCCCACCATGGAGTATGTCGTTGCTATCAACCCTGGAGATCAAAGGCTGAACCAAAGTTCTGAGCTGATCTTGGCCATTAGCGACCACTTGCATGAGTTCCATGAAGCGGTCCATCCTCTCGCGAAGCTCCTGAACATCTGTCTGCACTTGATCCATGATCCTGGTCTGATTAGCTCTAGTTGGATAACGGTGAATTAGTCTCTGATCAATCCTGGAACCACCGGAGACAGCCTGGGACCTGTAAACCTGAAAAACCTGTAAACACTAAAGGGTTAGGAAAAATAACAAAATGCTCGCCATGCAAATGCTTTATGCAAATGCATGCGTGTGTCTGTGTGTTTGGGAGATTTCCCCCGATCCTAGTGCCTGAGTGCCAGTGCTGATAATAATAATAATAAGAAGTCTGAGTCCAATTATGGAAACAACAATCTCATATATAAAGGAAGCCTATCAAGGCAGTACATAGCATCAGCGAGTACAAGATGAATCAACAGCGTGACCTCAGCCAACAAGCCTGGTGATGGTCAGCATACAACAATGATCAAAAGAAAAGGAATACAAATAGTCAAGTACGGCCACGAGCGTGATACTCTTCTAACAACTCCTTCGTCTCTGGATGATCTGGCAGAGTGAGCAACCCCTCGACGAGTAATTCCCTCTGCACAATGGTATACTGAAGTCCTTCGATCGAACCTTCCCATGCTCCTTCGCCGAAGCAATCTTCTAATTTACGCTTCTTGGACTCAAACGTCAGCTTGCGCTCCTTCAGGTTAGCAAGAGCTTTGTTGAGCTGGCCTTCGGCGGCGTATCTGCGGGCGGTTTCTTCATCAAACCTCTTTTCACTGTCCTTCACTTGGGCTTCCAGCTTGGAGATCTGCAGCATCAGCTTATCCTCCCGCTCTTTCCTGGTGGCCAGGGAAGCCTTCCAGTGCTGGTTGAACTTGGATATCCTCCGATATGCCTCGTCCAAGTGCTGCTTCTTCGTAGCCAGTACGTCATTGACAACTTTGAAGTCTTGACCCATGCGTTCACACTCGGCTATCTGCTTAGTCAGGTATGTACCTAGCTGGTTCACCAACTCTGTCTGCCTTTTGAAAGAATGAACGGCTTCGTTCCTCTCACTTCGGAGCTGAGCTAATTCCTTCTCCAATTCTTTGTTCGCCCGCTTCAATTCATCCCGCTCAGCCAATACCTGGTTATGCTGCTGAATGGGCACAGTAGTAGGCTCTTCAATTGTTGGAGGGCTTTCTGGCTTGGCATGAAGAAACGACATCCCTATAGCATTTACTCTGGCTCTGATCCAAGTCAAATACGGAGGGTAGGCTTGACTGTTGCTTTTTCCCAGCAATGGATTTCCTCGCTTACTGATACCATTCCATGCACGCTGAAGCTTGGACAACAGATCCCCCTCTAGAAGACCAGTGAGGTACAGAGATTCCTGTACCTCTTCCTCCTTCGGCGGAGTTCTCAAAGCATACGCGAACTGGCGGACCAACAACGACGGATTGTAGTTTATACAGCCCTTCCTACCTATCAAAGGCACATTTGGAAACTCGCTGCAACTGAAGATCACCTCAGTACCCAACCTATCTCTATCGAACCAGTCAATATCCTCTGCAGATAAACTCATCAGACGCTCAGGCCACTCAGCTGTGGCTGCAGACGAGACAAAAGGACCCCTCTTGGGCAAATGACTATCAAGCCATTTGTAAAGCAAGGGTACACAACATGAGACGTTCTTCACCCTCCTATTCTCGTTTTTGTAGTGGACTGAGTGATAGACATCTCCTATCAAGGTAGGGACTGGATTCCCTGAAGCGAAGATGTGAAACGCATCAAAGTCTACAAAATCGGGCATGTTAGGGAACATAACGATGCCATATATGCATAAAGCGAGGATGGCATTGAACGCGCCCCAACATCCGTCCTTGGCACACTGCTGAGCCTTAACCACCAGAAACTGCAAGGAGAACCCAGGAACCTTGTTCCAACTAGTTAACACTAACTCGGAGGCGTCTAACTGAAGTGAAGGAGCTAAACCAGCCAGATCAGTCTCGGCATCCATGTGGACAAAAGGCATCTGCCTCTTGATAGGAACACCTAGCAAATCAGCATACTCTTCCAGCGTAGGTGCGAGAACAAAGTCCTGAAAAGTGAAACATCTCAGCGGAGGGTCGTAGAACTGCAGCAGAGCGTGCAACCCATTCAACTCGAACATGGAAGGCTTATAAACCAAACTGAGCAACCTGCCATAAGATTTTCTGAACTCATCCTTCACAGAATCACCTGCTAGAGCTATCAAACCAGTCAACTTAACCACATCAGGGGTAGGGAACTTGTACGCCACTGTTTTCCTCAGAGAGCCCATAACAATACAATAGGAGGCCAGAAATCCTGGATCGGGGAAAATGGTACCTGCAACACAGACACACGTTAATGAAATGCAAATGAAAATGCAGACTAATGCAAAACGCAATTATGCAATAGGAGGCCAAGGCAACTGGTGCTGTGGAGATTCTGTATCAACAAAACCACGACCATTGATAAGAAGAAAACCCCGGTGTAGGACCACAAATCTGATCTGACAAGAACAACCATCTGATAGGACCATATACATAGGATCATAATTCTGCTCTGTTAAGAACAAATGTCTGATAATAAGGACCTATGATGTAGGATCAAGGAATATCTGCTGATGAGATCTTCAGACCCCAAAAATCTGCTCTATCAAGAACAAACAACAGCTGCTGATGAGATCTTCAGACCCCACTCAAAAATCTGCTCTATCAAGAACAAACAACATCTGATGATAAGATCCTCTGATCAAAACCTGCTCTATCAAGAACAGACATACACCTGATGATAAGATCCTCTGATCAAAACCTGCTCTATCAAGAACAGACAAATCTGCAACTGAGAAACCCTCGGTACCAACAAAACTGATTCACTGTCAAGAAAACCAGGTGGTCTGAAGGTCAAAGTTTCCTGCAATAAACCCAACCCTGCTCACAGGTATGGACCTAAACTGACTCAAGGTACGGCATCCTATGCGTTCATCAGCGTCACAGACTTTCAAGAGGGGTGATACGATACCCAGAAGGTGTGGCATCACCAGCTCATGAAGCGGCCTCACTTAGCTGAATCACAAATGATCGGTCCCCAGAGTCGACAATCCACCAAACCAGCAACCGTCTCAACCCAAAGGGTTGAAAGAGAAGCCAACCGGATGAACCTCGTCTGAGCGTGGATTTCATGAGACACTAGTGCCTGCAAAGCAAGCACGCTCCCACTAATTTCCACTCTAAGTCTATGGTGCACTCAAGCCTGGGTCTGGCTTCTCACTCATCAGAACTCCCATCCCACAGCAACACACTATTATACTGAATATAAAATGCGGGAAATAAAGTGCGAGAAGTAAAATGCGATAAATAAACGCAACCCAACAAGTAAACATACAAGCGTTAGGATTGACTCTCGCAGGGAACCGTTGGAGTCCCCAGCAGAGTCGCCAGTTGTCGCTTGCGCGAAAATAAGGTGTCGGCACAACAGAAGAGTCGCCACCTTTCGTTATTTATCCCTCAGAGCAGGAAAGGAAACGATCGGAAAAAACCTGACGAAAAAGGGTAAGACAAGGTCATCGCAACCGTTGTCTGGATTCGGGAGTCGGTTACGCAAGGGGAAGGTATTAGCACCCCTCACGTTCATCGTACTCGACGGGATCCTTGCTTGTTGTGTTTACTTGGACGAGTTGGTTTTATTCTATCTACCTATCAAGGATGGCTTAAAAAGAAAAGAAAAATGACTCGGCAAAGCGTCGCACTTTATGCCTACGTATTCTCATCAGAGAACGAGAAATCAGAGTCAACGTAGTTCGGCCTACGACGGGTTATGGGGGAAGGTAGCTCGCCAAGACATCGTCATCTTATGCCTACGTACTCTCAACAGGTATGAGAGATCAGAGCTCACGTAGTTCGGGAAACTACGGTTTCTTTCCTGTCTTTTACGAAAGAAGTGTTTTTTTATTGTGTTTGCAATTTCAATCGCACTAGAGACTATGACCTAAGAGTGAATGCGTCGCATGTCACCCAAAGGGTACCATACTAAACATACAGACTATGGAAAAGAAACTCTCCCACAATCCTTTCTCAGATAGCTTAAGGCTCGTAACGTACGAAAGAAATCATTCATGATTACTGTATCTTAAACTGTTTTTGAGATGAGAAGAGAACATGCCCAACTAGGAGGGAGACTATCAAGTCCTATTATTGTCATGCCATGGATTCATCCTATGGTTGAGGTTTGAACAGGGAACTCCTAGAAGTTGTCATGCATAGGTTTCAACCTGAAATTCTATCATCAATTCCTTATCAAAGGAAATGAGAGTCCTAAGGGATCATGTCAATGATACACCAAAACAGACAAAGTATCAGCTTAACAGTAGAATGCATGCAATGCAAGTGAGGGAGGAAATGTGTGTGGGACTTCAGCCTCCACAAGCTCATCTCAACCTCAAGCCAGAATGGATAACAGTAATCATACTGAAATAAAACATGCTATCGAGCAATGACAGTAAACTGCAATCATACAGATAAAATGAGATAAAATACCATCAGGCAGACAAACCACATGGGCAAGGGAGTTGGGCTCTACCGAATACCCGCAAGCAAAGCCACACAGTAACAATACAAGCAGAGGGAGCAACTCAACCTCTAGTGCAATCATGCTCCTAGATTCTTCCTATTCTATATATGAACTTATCCTAATGCATCAAGCAAGTCAAACAAAACACATCAATACAGAAAAGAAAAAGAAGAAAACAGATCAACTCCTCTCTCAACTCCAAGCTTCAGCTCTTCCAACAGCAACTCAGTCTTCTGACTTCAATCACCCTTGACAAATATCAATTGCTTTTCCAGGTTTCCACCCTTCAACATAAGTTTCAACTTATCTTTTCCTTTAAGCTTCAGCTTCTTGATCAGCTCCACCTTCAGGCTTCACTATCAATCATAAGTAACAACTTGGCTCCTTCAGGATCTCCAGGTACCAAAGCAAGTATCAACTTCCTTTGTTTTTCAAGCTTCAGCTCTTCAGAACCAATCTCAATCACTTAGAAGTGTCAACTTCATCCTTCAGTCTTTACTTCATCTTCAGGGGTCTTCAAGTATCAACTTGCTCTTGTTGCTCTTCAAGCTTCAGCTGGAATGGCAATGCTCAAGGATTCATCCTCTTCTATACTCTTCATTGAAGTCTTCATCTTCAAACTCAAGCTCAACATCTCTCAAGATAATCAAACCAGATGAAATCACTTACTGGATAAGCTGGGGGATATTGAACTGCTTATTGACCACCAAAGGTGACCTATAAGGGTTCAATATCAAAGGAAGGGTTCCGTCAAAAGTTCTACTTCCTAGGTACATCACTTATCCCTCCAAAGGAGAGAGGTGTATACCATGGAAGGACTTTGAATCATAGGGAGGAATGGAGGTGAAAGATACCATCCATGTTTGAGAAAGAAGTTATCTAAGTCTGAACTCTTCCTAATCCCTAACCCTAAAACAACAAAAAATAACAAGATCAAGCTCTCAAGCTCCTCAATCCTCCTTAGAACAATACCTAGCTCTCCAAGCCCACAAAGCAAAGCAAACAACAATACAAGCCCACAAGGGCAACACAAACAATCATCAACTACAAAAATCATCTAAAAATAGTATACCACTATATTAAATCCTAATATAATTTCTAAGGGATCCTACATACCTACCCTTAATACCCTATATGTCCCATAGTCTAATTTGTCCTATAAACCCAAAATTCTAATGTTATCATGGACCTATGTTGAAGTTTAACCTAATTCTACATAACCTAATGTCATCTAATCAAAACTATCCTAAAATTCATCACAAAATTATGGAATAAATCCAGGGGGAAGCTAAAGCTTATATCTAACTATCCTAAAAAGAATGACCTAAAAATGCTAAGGGAACTACCTAAACTAAATTCTACAAATTCATGGATCAACATAAAAGAAATAAAATGCAATAAAAGAAGAAAATATACAAAAAATATTAAAAATGCATGAAAGGAAAATATTTTTATTTTATATTTTTCTTGACAAAAATATGAAATGGGAGCAAAAATTCCCACTTAAAAATCATTAATTTTCAAATTGATATGAATTTTCTAATATTAATGAAAAATGGAAGAAATGAAATTAGAACATGGAAGCTGGGGTGCAGGAAGTAACAAAACATAGTTCATTATGCGCTTGGGCCCAGACTGGGGGGTTCAGAAAGTAAAGCGCTAAGCCCAATTCAGTCAGAAAAACAATTAATAAAATGAAACAAAAATAGAAAGAGAACGGTGAGAATAGCAATGATATTCAGTGCAAAATCCAAGTGGGCCTTGATTGGGGGTGTGCATGGTCATTATTCACTTAAGCCCACTATCTATGATTTAATGAAACGGTTCGTTTTGGGTATCAGAATTCTCCCCCTTCACAAACATGAAATTGAATCACAGCCGTGGGATATTGCTCTGGTCAACAAGTCTCGTATGATCCAAGGGTGTACACTTCATCACCTTCATTTGAACTCTGAACTTGGAGGGAACTCCATGGAAGCTTAACACTAGCAGCTTCATCCTCTCAACTCGTATCTCCTCAAAACTTCATCAATAATTAAAATTCAAGACCCTAATCCACTTGATTTTCAACACTGAATCTAACCATGATCTCAAATTCCATTGAATCTCACTCGAACTTAAAACACGAATCAAACTTCAAATTATGCTTGAACATCAAAACTCAAGATTCTTGAAATTGCTTACACTAAAATGTTCACCTCCTATCACTGATCAACCTCCACTAAAGAACTAAGATTGTAACTCAAGATTCAGGGAGTTCTTGGTCCAAACAGAAATCTTGTCAATAACAAAACCATCACCAATTCTCTTCAAACTTTCCAGAAATGATCTCCTAGTTTTCCCTAACCATTCTAACCTATTAATTCTATCTAATTCTACTTAAATTAGAGTGTAGAGAGAAAGTTACAAACCTGGTAAAATCGAGTGAACAGATGGAGAAATCCTTCAATTCAGGCCTTCAATCTTTCCCAATTCCTTCACTGAGTAGTCTTCTAGCTTCTGTATGCAGAAAGAATGGTTGAAACTGCTTGATTCTTGGAAACCGACCTTGAATTGCAGAGGTGAAAATCCAAAAGCTCATGCACGATTTATCAATGGAATTGCCCTCAATTTGATCTGCACACCTTCACTATGATGTATAAAATGTGTTTGTGTGGAAAGAATGAATGGAAATGAAGAAGAATGAAGAAATGAAACTTGACTTGTAATGGAAGATTCTTGATCTCACTCTCTCTTCTCTGCACCAATTCTCACCAACCTTGCATCTGAGCAAGTTACATATGTTATATAGAGTGGTTTAGAATCATCTAGAACCATCTAGGATCATCCAATGAGTATTTGAACTTTTCATGTCATGACATTTTGATTTCAATTCTCCTTACATGCTATCTCATGCCAAGCCTCTCATAACCTTTGATTCTGACTTGAATTTCTCCCCACATGAGATTTATGATGAGTTACAATGCATAACCAATTTGCTTATTGAGTTTTGTTGAGTTTTGCTTTGGTACCTTAATGTGCAAGTAAGCCATTTCCAAAGCAGCCCTAAGGTCCAAGCCTCAAATCAAAATTGTGGCTGAACCATTGTTCTTAGAATGTCATTTGGAGTCAAAATGACCTATTATATGACATGGTTTGGATATATAACTTGTGATTTCCAATTTTCAATTTCACCTTAATTAACTTATGCCTCCATTTTAGGCCATTTTTATCACTTTTTGATACAAGCCTTTTCAACATCTCATGACCTCTCTACTAGCCTTAAAACATAATTATAAGCAAGTTTGATGTTGAAGATTTTTCCATTTGAAGCTTGGAAATAGGAGATATGGTCTTATGCTTGAAATGACCTATAACCTCCAAATGACCAAAATACCCTTGACTTGTCAAAGCCATAAGTTGAGTTCTACAAATCCTATCAAGGACTTCTAGTACTCTCTAGAAATATAAGAAGATGCTCTACAACATTCATGTTGACCAAGAGTTCATAGGAATCATCCTACTAGGGAAAAAGTTGGATGAAAGTTGGGTGACTTTCAAGGACCCAGATTCACATACCTCAGATGACCTGTAATTTGTCAAAGTCATAACTTGAGCTCTACAAATCCTATCAAGGACTTCTAGTACTAAAATTAAAGCTAAGAACAAGCTCTACAACATTTATGTTATGGGGAAGATGAGATGACAATCACATCTTGAGTTAAACTGCCTTGAAGATAGGGATCAAACTAGGGGATTTTACACTGTCAATCCTTAGAAACCCTAGCTTAAAACTTCTCAAACTCCTCAATCATGATGAGTTGGTCTAGGAATCATCCTTATAGCATCTCAATGCATCATTCCATGCTTACATGGCTCTTGGATTGGGTCTCAACCCTCTCCAAATCATCAGTTGACCTAGGGTTGACCCAGTCAAACCCTAATTCCCCCACTCATGGCTGAATCTTCTGAATTCTTGTATAATGACCTCTCTAGGCTTCATGATGGCTTTCAAGACATCTCATAAGATTTCTCAAAGCTTCAAGTCCATCCTCATAGTCTCAGAATCATCTGAGGAGCTCCCACAACTCTCAAGTTATGAGACACACAACCTTGGTTTCAACCAATTCCTCTGAGGATCTCTTGAGTTCTCTGACAAAGGTATCAACCTTTGAACACTTGAACAAACTTCTTGGATTTCTTCATAGCCTCATATAACTCTAGCTAGGTAATCCTACCTCTTGATCTACTGCCCACATATCAATGAGATGCAGATGATGAATACAATGAACCACAAACTTGGTAAATAAATGTTGGTCAAATTTTGGGGTGCAACAGATTGATATCCAGGAGTGGTGATGATGAGGGATTTAGAGTCGCTTTAGCTGTGCGGTTAAAAATGGAGGTAGTATGGGATTTGAACGAGATATCCGAGTATCGTGAGGAGAGAAGATTCGAGATTGAGGCAAAGGCGAAGAAGGTTGGTCTGCGAAAAATGGTGATTGGAAAAGAAGAAGAAGGAATCGTGGATTTTCCGCGGCAGATTGGGTTTTGGGTTTTGGCTATTTTGAGGAAGATGACGGCGAGTGAGGATTAGGGTTGAGGGGGCGCCGCTTAGGGTTTGATTGGAGGGCTTGTGAACAGTGATCTCCCTTCTCTTTTACTCTGAATTTCCTCCATTTAAATGCAGTGAGAACCAAACCCTAATGGGCCACCAAACATGGGCCTTCCGCCCTTTACCATGTCATCAACCACCTTTTTCTAACAATTTTCACTAATGATTAGTTAATGTTAAACCCAAATAATTACTAACACTAAAAAACTAATAGTATTAATTAACATAATTATATAAAGATATTAATATTTACAATAATAATTAAGTAAACATTTACAATATATAAAAAACAAACTAAAATCTAAAAGACGAAAAATAATTACTAAAAAAAATTATTAGTAACATTTTTAAAAAAGAGAAAGTTTAAGAAAAAAATTCACACAATGTTCTTAGGCCACGTGTCACCTTAATTGGTAAAAAAGATAGAGTTTTTTTTTTTTAAATCAACCAATTGCGAGCGGACACGTGTCTAAATAACAAGAAATTAAGCGGGCAATGCAAAGTGAAAATAGAATCGAAAAATGCAAAAATATTTTTAAAAAAAGGGTAGGACAAATTTAGGGTATGACAGATGCCCCTATCTAATTGGCTTAAACCTAGGGAAATGAACTGTTTCAACGTTCTTTTTCCCGAAGTAGAAGTCGATTAGATATGAAGAAGACCCTGAATTTGTCCGAAAAGAAAAGAGATGCTTGTGAATTGAAATACTTGATAAATGTAAACCTCTGAGTCAACTGTAGATAATTGGCAAAAAGGTCGTCATCACCAAAAGGATGATGGGATGATACACGCACAGCTACTACCACCAAAAGGGATGGTAGAGCAAAAACACAATCGCACAATCTATCATTAACGACTATGACAGACCCCCCACCAAAAGGATGACGGAGCGAAACACAAATAATATCACACAATCTATCATTAATGACTATGACAGACCCCCCACCAAAAGGATGACGGAGCGAAACACAAACAATATCGCACAATCTATCATTAATGACTATGACAGACCCCCCACCAAAAGGATGACGGAGCGAAACACAAACAATATCGCACAATCTATCATTAATGACTATGACAGACCCCCCACCAAAAGGATGACGGAGCGAAACACAAACAATATTGCACAATCTATCATTAATGACTATGACAGACCCCCCACCAAAAGGATGACAGAGCGAAACGCAAACAATATCGCACAATCTATCATTAATGACTATGACAGACCCCCCACCAAAAGGATGACGGAGCGAAACACAAACAATATCGCACAATCTATCATTAATGACTATGACAGACCCCCCACCAAAAGGATGACGGAGCGAAACACAAACAATATCGCACAATCTATCATTAATGACTATGACAGACCCCCCACCAAAAGGATGACGAAGCGAAACACAAACAATATCGCACAATCTATCATTAATGACTATGACAGACCCCCCACCAAAAGGATGATGGAGCGAAACACAAACAATATCGCACAATCCATCATTAATGACTATGACAGACCCCCCACCAAAAGGATGACGGAGCGAAACACAAACAAACTATCGCACAATCTATCATTAATGACTATGATAGACCCCCCACCAAAAGGATGACGGAGCGAAACACAAACAAACTATCGCACAATCTATCATTAATGACTATGATAGACCCCCCACCAAAAGGATGACAGAGCGAAACACAAACAAACTATCGCACAATCTATCATTAATGACTATGATAGACCCCCCACCAAAAGGATGACAGAGCGAAACACAAATAAACTATCACACAATCTATCATTAATGACTATGATAGACCCCCCACCAAAAGGATGACGGAGCGAAACACAAACAAACTATCGCTCAATCTATCATTAATGACTATGATAGACCCCCCACCAAAAGGATGACGGAGCGAAACACAAACAAACTATCTCACAATCTATCATTAATGACTATGATAGACCCCTCACCAAAAGGATGACAGAGCGAAACTCACACAAAACGATATCGCACAATCTATCATTAATGACTATGATAGACCCCCCACCAAAAGGATGACGGAGCGAAACACAAACAAACTATCTCACAATCTATCATTAATGACCATGATAGACCCCACACCAAAAGGATGACGGAGCGAAACACAAGCAAACTATCGCACAATCTATCATTAATGACTATGATAGAACCCCCACCAAAAGGATGACGAAGTGAAATACACACACACAGGTTGCTATCACCAAAAGGATGATAGAACAACAAAGATTGAAGGTTACCAACACCGAAAGGATGCAGGCTAGGTTGAACTGACGAGGCTCGACTATCATCAAAAGGATGATAGTAAGGCAAATGACAACGGTCACGCTTACTGGATACAACTCATTGGGGAACACCCAAGAGGAAGATTGGATTGAAATGAAACAACAGGGTACGCCCACCGTCTTGCTTGGAGATCATAATTTTGTTGAAATGATTTCATGGTTACGCCCATGAATTCTGAAGAAAAATTCCCCTGACTGGGCTGAATTTTGCTTTGAATATCCTTTGAAATTTTGTGGGAGAAACCCACAATTGCAGAAGATTGCCCCTGGCTGGGCTGATGATTGCTTTGAAGTTCTTGAAATTTATGGGGGAAACCCACAGTCTTGCGGAGAATTCCCCTGACTGGGCTAATAACGGTCTTGGAAATCTTCGAAATTAATCCTGGACCTTGACTTACATTTGCGGATGCTAAATGGTAATGATGTTCCATAACGAATGGAAGTGCAAATGCAAATGCTGACACGCGAAGATGCAAGAGCCGGGGAAGTATGATATGATTTGAGTATGCATATGATGCAAGATGCTTACGATAGTGAATGCAATGCGTATGATGATTGCAGACGGGTAATTGGAAATGCAGGAGGGAGACGTCAGCATGGTGGACTTTGGTAGTTGCCAATGCGGATTGGACTTCGGGTGGTGGAAGGGATTGACTTCCTCGACACGCAGTTTGTTGAAGACGCCATGATCGGAGCAGAAGATGTCCTTGATGCCCCAAGTCTGGGATATTCGGTAATTTGTGAATTTGCTTCAGAGAAGGTTGTAACTCTGCTTGATAATCAGGATTACTTGGTCTTGCCCCAGTCTAAACTTGTTAACTAGTCTGCCCCAGGTTAACCAGCTCTGACTTACAAAAGTTGAACTCAGATGACTTGAAATGGCTTGCCCTAGCTCGAGCTGTTGAGCGGTTTTCCCCAGCCTGTGGATTTTGAAGTGACATTTGTCTCGTGTACGCCACTGAAAGTCAAGCTCTCCTTGATTGCCCCTTGCTGGAGTGCCTTTGAATTCCTAGCACTGATTTGTAATTAAAATTGTACATTCATAAATGGTAATATTAATGCAAAGTTCGATGCAAGATTTGAAAAAGTGTCTTTTTATTGGAGTGTCGTGGTAGTGAGACGAATGGACTGTTAATCCAAACTTTGTGCTAATTTTGATTGGTGTAAAAGATATAGCAAGGATAATGACACCAATGCTGATGATTATCAATCATATGAGGAGTCAGGTTACGCAACATTGCGGAAGTATGCTTTCAGAATAAACCTCGCCTCAATTAGGTCTTTAGAGGGTTGTAACGTGGTCTGGTTCGCAGTTATGAAACAAAGGATACTAGGCTCAAAGTATGATTTGTACCCACCCCTTCTTCTTAATGATCTCCAGTCCTACGCTCAGATAATTCTGCACTTGTCTTGGCGGTGTAAGCTTGAAGGTTCAAGGTTTGCTCGACGTGGCAGTCACCTTATTTTGATGGATGTCAGTGCCCCTCTCGATTGGATGACCACTGAATCTTATTTTGTTTTCATTGAGGGTTTCGGGGTCCTCTTTTGCTTTTTGTTGATCCCTAACTTTTGCATGGATTGATTTTGCTGGTCCGATCCATTCGGATTGCCTTGATTTTGCCTAAGTCCCCTCTGAGGTGTTTGACTTAGCAGGCTTTTGATTTTTCTTTTTTTTGGATTTTGTTGTGATTGCCATGTTGTGAGTCATTAAAGAACAACTGTCTTTTGGATTTTACCTTTTTTTGATTTGAGTGTGGAATTAGATTAACTGAACACTACCCTACCCCAGGTTGAGTGTAAAAGGTTTAAATATCCGAAGGAAACTGCTACTTCTAGGCTCGAAGTGGTTGACTAGGGATTAACTCCTTATATCTCCGATGTTTAGGGGGATTAAAACAATGCTTGTACATCATTGACGAGATCCTGTCTGAAAGCATACGATTTACAATTATGGGTATCTCGTTTTCATCATCCTCCCTCAAATCATACTAAACAAGAGTTGATAGAGTGAAGTGAAAAAATATGTCGGTGATAAGTGAAAAATGAGTGAATACGACATAACTAATTCAAAACATGCATAAATGATACATTAATGAAACCATATACAAATGGCAATTGTTCAAAGCATACAATACTTAAACACACAAAGACAAAATATAAGAAATGCGAAAGATTAAATGGCAGCATGACGGCCTTCTTCAGAGAATGGACTTGACTGGACTTGATCTGACGTTAGCACTAATTGGCTGGTGGCATAGGGTTGTTGATGGCGCTGAGATACTTCCCATCAAAGGTGAGAGCTTCCTTGTCAACCATGTCTTGAATTTTGTGCTTGAAAGCCCTGCAGTTCTCAATGTTGTGACCCGGAGCACCCTTATGAAACTCGCAGTGAGCATTCGCATCATAGTCGGGAGGGATGACAATTGGAGGAGCTAGGTCTCTCAGAGTAATGACATCTTTCTCCAACAATTGAGTAAAGATCTGAGCATAAGTCATTGGCAGCCGATCAAAGACCCGACATGGCTTTATCGTCTTTTGTTGATGTTGCTGACGTGGTTGTTGAGCGACTTGTTGTCCTGATCCCTTTTTGATTATGGCAAGGGCTTCGAAGATCTGATCAATCTTTCCGTTGAGGGATTCCAACTCCTTTCTAATGGCAAATTGTTCTTGCTGAATTTGCTCCATCATTTGTCTTGTACTGGCTCTAGTTGCGTATTGTATCGAGGAATCAACTTGATTTACTGGAGAGGAAGGAACAGAGACATGAGATTCTGCTGAAGGATAGGAAATGCAAAATGCATAACATATGAAATGCAATGCAAATGATATGTAAAATGCAATGCAAGATACAAGATCCAGGATCGAGGATCATAGTCAAACAATTTTGGAGCTGATAACTGTAACAGATACACAACCACAATTTCCGATCAAAGAAACTGACAGGTACAACCTATACGGGAAGATCTAAACATTCTCCCATAAACCCACTTACAGGATGGTTTCTATGTTTGGTTCCCAAGATCACAGACATTAATCGTATCAGCATCATGCAACAGGCTGGTTGTGTTACGACGATAATAACGATATGGTCTCTCCTGAGCGGGGTCCTCATGCTAGGCCCACAAGGAGCAAGTCCCCGAAGACTAACACTACACGACCACCATTATTGGAACTGGTGCTAAAAAGGTTCCCAGAATCATGGACCCTTCATGAATCAAATCGTGCAACAGGCTAGCTATATTACAACAAGATCTACGAATAGGTCTCCTCTGAAGGAGCTTTCATGCTAGGCCCACAAGGAGCAAGTCCTCGGAGACTAACACTACTCGACTACCAATTCTAAACTATGTGTTCTCTCTGCTTTTACCAAAGCTCGGGCGTAGAGCTTTAATCATGATGTCATCCCGAGAACCAACAGGCAACCAAGATAACAAGCACAAATGAAATCCACAAGAGAACAAATACATAAACAAGAAGGAAACAAATAAAAAACAAACACTCCTCACAAACCAAAAGATAGGCTCGACTCTCTCTTTGCATGAAGCAAATGTCCCCAGCAGAGTTGCCAACTGTCGCACCTCGAAAAATCACGGAGACATTTCGGAGAAACGACCCTCGCACGAAAGGCGCGAAAATGCGGTTCGACAGAGTCGCCACCGAACTTTATTTTTCCCGAATAAACGGGAGAGGAAAATATCGAGAAAATCTCTTAAAAACGAAAGGATAGGAACAGGGCTGTCACAATCAAGTTCCGGGTTCGGGAGTCGGTTACGTGAGGGGAAGGTATTAGCACCCTTCACGTCCGTCGTACTCGACGGGAACCTCTTAAGGTAATTGTGGGGAGTGTTGTTTAGGTTTACTTGTTTTCTTCTCGATGTTAAGGGTAGAATTAGTAGGTTAATAGGATAAAGACGCTAAGGAGAGGTGGGAGATTAGAGGATAGGGTGCTCGCCAAGGATTGAGGCCCTTGTGCCTACGTATGCTCATTCGGACGAGAATGAGAAATCAGAGCGTCGTAGTTCGACTATGGGAAATGATGGTAGAAACTGTGGATGGAATAATGGAGAAAGGTAGAAGTGTGTTCGCCAAGATCATCACAATCTTGTGCCTACGTATCTTATATTCAAGAATGAATAAAGAATCAGAGCGTCCGTAGTTCGTGGTAACAACCACGAAAAGGATACGGGGAAATGAGAGGAATGGGTAGAAGGTAGCTCGCCAAGATCATTGCAATCTTGTGCCTACGTATCTTACATTCGGACGAGAATGAAGAATCAGAGCAGTCGTAGTTCGTGGTAGCAACCACGAAAGAAACTGGATTTGAATTGAGTTGAAGTCTGAGTTTGAGACAAAAGAGTGACTGACAAGCAACCCAAGAGCGTGCCTCAAGAGCTTGTCACTCAATAATTCAAGGAATGCGAGATTTCAAGAACTCAGTTCTTTCGGAAATTGACTGAATAGGTTGAAGATAAAGAGTTGGAAGTTTTGAAATCGAAAGAATGAACTAACAACAACTCAAGGGCACACCTCGAGAGTTACTCATTCAAATATTCAAAGAATGCTAGATTCTAAGAATTATCCCTCTTTCGTAAGTTTAAGAAAAAATGTTTGTAGAAAGATTGAATCAAAAAATGGAATGCGAGGCAAAAGGAAGTTGGTTTGAAAAAGGGGGGTCGACGACGAGTCGAGGAATTAATTAGAAGATAGAACCGACTTGACGACGTGTCAAGGGCTAGGATGATGAGAAACGATATTAGTCCCTAAGGGTGCCCCTAATATCGAGACCACGAGGAATTATAAGGTGTGCGAAATGTGGGTTGCGAGTGCGTATGAGCACTCGACTTAGGAGAATGTTTAAAAATGTTTGAGTTTGAAAAAGTCGAAAGGTTGAATGAATAACAACTCAAGGGCATGCCTCAAGAATTACTCACTCGAAGATTCAAGGAATGCTAGATTCCAAGAACCTCCTTCTTTCGTAGTTTTAATTGAGAAAAATGTTTTGAAAATAATTTGGATAGAATCGAGGATATGAAAAGAGTTTGTGGTATGAGAAGTGAGAATACGAGATTGAATTTGAAAAGTATATGAGAAATGACAATTATTTGATAAATGAGACGTAGGTCTCACAATCAATTAATCGGGGTATCATTTGGATGCTAGATCCTGACAACACCTTTTTCATTTGAAAAATGTTTGGATGAACAACGGAAATATCACACAGAATGCTAGATTCCTATGATATTTCTTTGTCTAAAATAGCGTACTAAACGAAAAGTAGAACGACATATTATTTAAGGTGTACACCTCAATAATGTTCGTCCAAAAATCCAAGAAGTGCTAGACTTCAAAGATCTAATTTGCTTTGAAAAAAAGTACTCAAGGTGAGTCGAGGTTTGAATTTAAATTTTAAACGTGTACACTAGCAAAGTGGGTTAGTCTTCTAAGTGACCAACTAGAAGTAGTTGATCAAATAGGTATCACTGTAAGGAAGCCCAGGATTAAGCTTTAAAATGTTGTGTATGGTGATCAAAGGTCGATGGCGAGACTTTGAAAGCACTCGACTTACATGGGTAGAAAATGGCTCGATAAATCGAGAATTTATTTTGAAAATTGTTTTGAAGCATTAAAGAATAAGTGAGAAAATAACTATTACATTTGGAGGGAGAGAGGTACCTTGTTATCGAATGGGAATGAAATAAAGCGAATCGAATTTTAGAGTCTTTTGGCCCTAACCCAAACTTTTCCAACAAAGTCAAAACAGATCAAATTTTCTTAAATCATTTAATTATATTAATCTGGATTAATTATTAAAATTATTTGAATGAATCAAATAATTAAATTAATTAAAAATAATTAATAAATTTAAACAATCAATTAATTGGGCTAATTAGATTTAATTATTAAAATTATCCAACTAAACTGAATAATCAAGTTAACAAAAAAATAATTAGCAAAATTAATTCAAAAAAAACATTCAAGTTAATCCATTAATCTTCATTTAAAAGCTTAGCCTCATTCCTTCAATTAAATGCAATTAAAACCCTTAACATGGGTGACAAACTTCCTTCGCCCATCTGGTACTCCTGCTGCCCTTTGCTCACTTGAAACCAACCGAAAGCAGCGCTTGCATTGACATGGTAAAGTTGTCCATTGAGCTACAAAAACAACAAAAAAACATAACAGAGCCAATAGAATACCGCGCGGAATTATTCAACATGGATGTGGTGGTAGTTTTCCACGAAGGGATGTGTGATGATAATGTAAAGGAAAGGGAAAATTGCAGCAATAAGATACCGCAAAATCTCGTTCTGAACCTGCTAATATAAAGTAGACAAATCAACAGCAACAGTTCTACATAATGTTCATGCAACAATACCGAAAACAAACCAAAACTGATTACGTAAGGCTGTTCGAACAAAACAATGCGATAGATTCAATGCTTCAACCAATATAACCTTCATAGCACACTTAGAACAACAGAGTTATAATAATACAACCAAAACGATATATTTGAATTTAATGGTAATGTAAAAAAACAAACTCCACGCTAGCATTCAAACCAAAATGTAAAAAAAACTTTCACTCTATAATTCAATCATATTCTACCATATTCTACCTAGCATCTTCAACCATATTCTACCTACATAATTCAAACAACAGTTCATAAATCAACTTCAAATTGAATAGAAACCATATTCTACCTACATAATTCAAACAACAGTTCATAAATCAACTTCAAATTGAATAGACCTGAAACCAACAGGTTACCGATGTTGCCGAAACTCGTTTGTTGAATGTGTTGTATTGAGACCGAGTGATGTTTGAAAGAGATGAGATGGTGTTCTTTGCAGCTGGATCTGGTTTGGTACGCATGTTCGTTACGGCAGCGGAGTCGTGGCAACCTCAACCGCAGCAACACATCAGCAGAAATAACAGAACTAAAGGTGAAAACGAAACCGCGTTCGAATCGACCTTAAACGTTATATAGACCCTAACAACGAACCACCGATACGCCATGATTTATCATTGTTGAGATGAAACTACAACCTGTGGAAATACCCTCTCATTACTGTCGCTGAGGAAGTTTCGCAGCGTTATCGCGAAAATGGAAAGGAAATCCGGGTTGGTGCTTTCGTTGAGCTGAGAATGAACCAGTTGAAGTGCTCCAAGAGTGAAATTGGAGGGAGCTTGTGGCGTCATCACGAAAATCAAAGCTTCTCAATCGAAGCTCTCCGCCATTTCTGAAACTGAGTTGAAGAATCGATATCCAGGAGTGGTGATGATGAGGGATTTAGAGTCGCTTTAGCTGTGCGGTTAAAAACGGAGGTAGTAGGGGATTTGAACGAGATATCCGAGTATCGTGAGGAGAGAAGATTCGAGATTGAGGCAAAGGCGAAGAAGGTTGGTCTGCGGAAAATGGTGATTTGAAAAGAAAAAGAAGGAATCGTGGATTTTCCGCGGCAGATTGGGTTTTGGGTTTTGGCTGTTTTGAGGAAGATGACGGCGAGTGAGGATTAGGGTTGAGGGGGCGCCGCTTAGGGTTTGATTGGAGGGCTTGTGAACAGTGATCTCCCCTCTCTTTTACTTTGAATTTCCTCCCTTTAAATGCAGTGAGAACCAAACCCTAATGGGCCACCAAACATGGGCCTTCCGCCCTTTACCGTGTCATCAACTACCTTTTTCTAACAATTTTCACTAATGATTAGTTAATGTTAAACCCAAATAATTACTAACACTAAAAAACTAATAGTATTAATTAACATAATTATATAAAGATATTAATATTTACAATAATAATTAAGTAAACATTTACAATATATAAAAAACAAACTAAAATCTAAAAGACGAAAAATAATTACTAAAAAAAATTATTAGTAACATTTTTAAAAAAGAGAAAGTTTAAGAAAAAAATTCACACAATGTTCTTAGGCCACGTGTCACCTTAATTGGTCAAAAAGATAGAGTTTTTTTTAAAAAAAAAATCAACCAATTGCGAGCGGACACATGTCTAAATAACAAGAAATTAAGCGGACAATGCAAAGTGAAAATAGAATCGAAAAATGCAAAAATATTTATAAAAAAAAAGGTAGGACAAATTTAGGGTATGACAATCCCTCCCTATGTGGGTAGGGTATACTCATAGGCCTTAGTAGTTTATAACAGTTATGGTTTTTCTATGGAGGCGAGAGGCCCTGTTTGGTGGTGGTTATGAAGTTTACGGTGGTATGAGAAAGCCAACTCATGTGAGGTGAGAGGCTCTGTGTATAAACGTCATGTTGGGTAAATATTGATTTGTCCCCTTCAATCCTAAGGTTGAGTTATTTATAGAGGCTCTAAGGTCTAGGGTTTCCTTGGTAATGATAATCGTCTACCGAGTCAATGGTGGGCCTTTGAATCCCTATTTCTCGGGGTGACGTGGATCAACTTTTGACCATGACTTCTTATTGACCAAGAAATATATTTTTCCATATTTCCCATAACTGGGCGAATGAGAGGCACTTAAGGCGAGACAATTCCTATTAGAGGGTGACATATGGTTATTGCCCCCTCTGAGGGCTACAGTCCTCCGCCTTTGTAGGCCATTTACAAATATATCACTACAACATTATTCCCAAAAAGCTTTGATTTCTTTAAAAATCATCAACACACCCTGACATTTATAGAATGGTTAATGTGTGCCTTAACCTAAGCCGCACAAACCCATGGCTATGAGAAACAAGGTGGAGGGGAGACATAAAAGTCAGGAGAAGTCTACATCACGATGTGACAATAAACATAAAAACATAAGGTAGGTGAAGCTAATGCGATCCTTGGATCCCTACAAATCCTAAAGGGTGAAGAGCACACCGAGTCTAGCACTCTAGCTCCAAAATGCGTCAAATGGAGCACCTCACATATAACAACTTAACTAATTATCTGAATCATTTTTAACTCGTCATAAGCCATTACTAATTTTCAAGAAGATACAATCATGCATGATTGTCGACGTATTCATCATGACCATGAAGTCAGTGACAACCATTAATCTGATCTAGCCAACTAAGGCTTAAGAGGAGATTATTCTAAACCATGCTAAAGTCCAATCCGCAAGAAATTGGATAGTCCTGATCATGCGATAAAAAAAAGACTAAGAGACAGGCATGGCTTAAAGGCACACATGATAAAAATCAATCTGTCCCTAAAGATTGTCATATAGTTATAGCTCATAGGATCCTATGACATATGTCATTTGAGATCCCTAAAGATTGTCATATAGTTATAGCTCATAGGATCCTATGACATATGTCATTTAAGATAATATTCTTAGATAAGGTTTTAACGCCTCCAAACCAAGAGATTGAGGGTTTTAACCTATCGAGATTGTGGTTTTAACCTATCCATAACAAAAGTTAAGCGATTTATAAAAACATTTATATCACATTAGTTTAATACTATCTAAATAAAATCTTTTTACATTTAAATCATATTATTTTAAATATATTAAAAACAAATCTCTTTAAAAATATTAAACATTTTATTATTATTTTAAGAAAATTAGTATTTTCATAAGTCACATTGTAATTTTATTAAATATAATTAAAATTTGTTTAAACTTAAAAAAATGTGAAATATTTATGATTTGGGATTTAAATGTGTTTTCTCAATACCATTCAAACATATTTAAATATTATTAAATACATTACCTAAACATATTTAAATATTAATTACATGTAATTTTAGTAAATCATTCAAATGTAATTATATTTAAATTTATTAATTTTATAATTAATTTTAATCCATATTAAATGTGTTTGAATAATCTTGAAATATGATTTTAATCAATGTGAATTTTATTTGAAGATTTATTATTAAAATATATCAAGTATTATTAATAATTCAAAAATAATAAAAAATATATTAGTAAATACTTAATTTATGAGCTATAGCATTAAAAACACATTGGCATAATAGGGGTATGGTTCGACATTTGGTTGGGCTAAAATTTTGTGTTTTTATAGTAAGTTTAATTATTGCTAAGATTAAAATAATAGAAAAAAAACAAATATGAAATTTAAAATATATAAAAATAAAAAATTCATATAAATATTATATTAAAAAAAATCAAAAACAAAAAAACACATATTATTTACTAATCCGGTATGGGCCCAACCTCGGCAGGCCCAATACCATGTACGGCCCAACAGGCGAATCAGGCACGCCGGACACGTGCACCCCTCGGGACGAGCAGGGCATACCGCCGAACACAAAGCGGTCTCCCCAACAACCTTTCACCATCCACCACACCAGACGAGCAGAACCATCCCCGGCTCACCAAAGCACGGTCGGGGTTCCTCCCCTCCGCGGGGAGAACAACCTGCTTCCGGGAACCTCCCGCGCTCCCCTCCACGGGGAGAACAACGTGCCCGGCGCACGTTCTCCATGTGCTCCCCTCCGCGGGGACACGTCATCAGCCAACTGCCCACCTCCGAAAGAGCAGGTCAAACCCACTTTCCGGAGATCTAGGAGCGGTTGGACTAGGGCGAAGACCACGTCCTGGTCTTCACTACGCCACGTAAGCCCTAGCAGTCATTAGGGTTGGGCCTGGTCGTCTAGTTCAGCCCAAATGACCGTTGGCCCAGCGCTGGGGTCTCTCTATAAATACCCTCTTCCTCAAGAGGGTCAGGTAACTATTCTTGTCTCTTTCTGTACTATTGCTTCCACTCTGCCCAGCTTCTTACTTTGGCATCGGAGTGTCTTGCAGGTACACCCCCCTCCTCCTTCTCACCACCGGTGAACAGGTAGCCGTCCGGAAGCGCGTGGCCATATCGTGATCCCCTTCTGATCAGGTCAGATCAGTGGCGCCGTCTGTGGGAACGGAAACTTCCCCGTTACTCCGAGTAGGAACCAAAAGTTTCACCAAACCTCCACGATCATGGCTAGTCCACACTGCGACGACACTCCGCACGACCTTGCGCTCAACGTCGCCACCAACGGGAAGCAAACAGGAACGGCACGATCGACGGAAGCCGACGAAAGGGACGGGCAAACTGCTTCACCATCATCCGCGGAACGGCCCCTCCAGGCCGATCACGGACCCCCGAGCCCGCCAGCATTCCACCCCGTTCCCATCCCGGCGGGAGCAGACCCAACGGTGGCCGCTCTCTTTACGACCATCAACCAGACGAACCAGCTGCTGTTCCAACAAAATGCTAGAATTGGAGCATTAGAGCGCATCGGTCCTCCGAGGTACCCCCAACGGGAAGACCAGAACGGAGGTTCGAGGAGTCCCTCACCACGACCCAGAAACCGCCGACCGCGGCTGGAGAGACACCGCCCCCAGGTGACGCGAGAACGCACCAGATCCCCGGCAAGACACGTTCGCGTGAGGAGCCAGAACACCGCGGCGATCCCAACCGAGGACCCCCGAGTCGAGAACTCAGGCAGGAGATCGAGAGCCCGAAACCAGGGACATACCTTGAACGGCTCATCCCCTCGCAGATCCCCGGCGCACAGCTACGAGGATGATTACCGCACCCCGTTGTCCCAGGAGATCATGGCTGCCCCCATACCCCAGGGGATGGAGAAGCCGCCGACACTGCCGACATACGACGGCACCTCCGACCCGGACGATCACCTGGAAGACATCGAGGCTATGCTCGACTACCGAAACGTCCGGGGAGCTATCAAGTGCAGACTCTTCCCGACGACTCTGAGGAAAGGCGCTATGACCTGGTACAAAAGTCTGGAGCCCGAATCAGTTACGTCGTGGAGGGTCTTGAAGGACCTGTTCTCCAAACACTTTACGGCGTCCCGACGTCACCCGAAGACGGAAGCAGTCCTCGGGGCAATCATCCAAGGCCCCGACGAACCCCTCCGAAAGTACATCGAAAGGTTCACTCGGGAAGCAGTGCAGGTGACAACTTCCGACGAAATGAAACGCTACTTAATGGAACAAGGCCTGCGCCACGACTCCAAATTCTACGAGGCCGTAGGCATACACCGGCCCACGTCCCTCCAAGATTTCCTCGACAAGGCCGCGCATTACATCCGATTCGAGGAAACACAGGCGGCCAACTCCGCTCACGACACTCGAGACAGGGAGGCCCCCCGCGGGCACCGAGACGGCGGAGCTTCGAGCCATCGACGAGGAGGAGACCGCCGTCGGGAAGACCGCCCCCGCGAACAACGCGAACCACGCGGCCCGACGGGAAGATTCACAGAGTACACAGCCTTGGTCGCTTCACGTGAACGCATACTGGCCGAATGCGCTAAAACCGAGTTCGTGCAGGGAGGTGTCCGTTTTCCGTGACCAACGCCGCCCAAACCCAACGTGGACAAGTCAAAATACTGCCGATTCCATAGGACCCACGGGCACGTGACAGAAGACTGCATCCATCTCAAAGATGCGATCGAAATTCTAATCAAAGACGGGCACCTGAAGCGATACACCCGAGGAGGTGAACCACCTAGGCCAGAGGCTCCAGAAGCCAAGAAAATCGAGGAACTTCCCTCTCCAGAGGACAACGGCAGGCTCCAGGTCGCGTTGTGCGTCAGCCGCCCCGAGGATTGGGTCGCGGGCAGAGAATTCGGCATCCTCGAGGGACCCAACCTAATCGACGAGCCAATCCGACCAACCAGCCGATGGGAATACTTCCCCAGAGCCATGGTCATCTCTGATGGAGCCACGAGGAGTCTATCCATAGTATCTGTGAAAAGGAAATTCGACGAACTCATCGCGAACAACTCCGGAAAAATGAGCACGCTCGACAAATTCCGAGGCCGCTCCAACCCGATCACATTTTACCTCGAGGAACTACCCGGGGGATCTCCCAATTCCAACATACCCTTGCTCATACGTGCCCGAATGGCAAACTTCGACGTCAGGCGCCTCCTCATCGACGGCGGGAGCTCGGTTGACATCATGTACTCCCATCTGTTCACAACTCTCCAACTCGACGAATCTAACCTCTCTCCTTACGTAGGCTCCGACCTTCAGGGGTTCAACGGGACGACGACGAGACCTTGGGGATACGTGGAATTGAAAGTCACCTTCGGAGAAGAGGAAACAGCCAGGGACATCAGCGTCCGCTTCTTAGTCATCGAATGCCCGTCCCTCTATAACTGCATCCTGGGCAGGACGACGATAGCAGAACTCACCGCGGTACCCTCCACCGTCCACCTGAAGATGAAATACTACACAAGAAGGGGAGCCGTGGTAACCCTCAACGGAGACATCGAAGCCGCCCGAAGATGTTTCGAAGCCGCTCTGAAAGGCCTAGACTCCATCGCTCCATCGACCAAAAAGAAAGCGTCTACGCCTAAGGACAAACCAACGGAGCTGGTCGGATCCGTTGAGCTCGACAGTCGCTTCACCGACGACCTCGACAATGAAACAAAGACCAACGAAGTCAACGGGCAGCCCCCACACCCAGCGCGCCCCATCCCGGATGGAGAATTCGAACTCATTCCCCTCGGGGAAGACACGAGCAGAACCGTGAGGATAGGCGCAGGACTCCCAGACCTCGCGAAACGTCAGCTCCAAGCCTGCCTCCGTGAGAATGCCGACCTCTTTGCTTGGAGCGCCTCGGAAATGCCGGGACTCGACCCCGAGGTCGCCTGCCACCAGCTGTCCATCAACCCGACCGCAAAGGCCGTTGTACAACGCCGGCGTCGCCAGTCCCCCGAAAAATCGGCAGCGGCCGAACAAGCTGTAAAAGACCTCTTAGAGGCAAATTTTATTTTGGAAGCCCGGTATTCAACCTGGCTGTCCAACGTTGTACTCGTTAAAAAGAATAATGGAAAATGGCGCATGTGTGTTGACTACACTGACCTCAACCGGGCATGTCCTAAGGACGCCTACCCCCTCCCCAATATCGACAAGCTCGTCGACAACTCGGTGGGCTTCAAGCTCTTGTCCTTCATGGACGCGTACTCGGGATACAACCAGATCCCGATGGCCGAACACGATAAACAAGCCACGACCTTCATGACGGCGTCGGGCAATTACTATTACAACGTGATGCCCTTCGGCCTCAAAAACGCCGGGGCCACATACCAGCGGATGATGAACCGTGTCTTCCGCGACGAAATCGGGGACATGCTCGAAGTATATATGGACGACACGATCGTCAAATCCGGCGCGGAAGACGACCACGCGGCACACCTCCAGAAGGTCTTCAAAACCGCGAGGTCATGTCGCATGCGTTTTAACCCGGAGAAGTGCACCTTCGGCGTCTGCGCCGGTAAATTCCTCGGCTACTACTTGACCGAACGGGGGATCAAAGCCAATCCAGACAAATGCCACGCCTTCTCCAATATCACCACGCCGACCACGAAGAAGGCCATCCAGTCCCTCAACGGCGTGCTCGCATCCCTCTCACGATTCATTGCGAAGTAGGCCCAACACGCCCTCCCATTTTTCAAACTGCTCAGGAAGGAGACCAAATTCGAATGGACGGACGAATGTGAGAAAGCCCTTTGCCACCTCAAACGCGTCTTATCTGAACCACCAGTGCTGACGCGCCCCGCGACGGGCGAAACCCTATACTTATATCTGGCCGTGTCCAACGAAGCCGTTAGCGTCGTCCTCGTCAGCGAAACCGGGGAAGGACAAAAGCCCATCTACTTTACTAGCAAAGCTCTCCACGGCCCGGAAGTCCGATACCAGCTGATCGAGAAAGTCGCCCTGGCCCTCGTGACAGCGGCACGCCGACTCCGACACTATTTTCTCGCACACACCATCGTGCTCCGCAGCGATCAGCCCATCCGTCAGCTACTCGGCCGCCCCGACATGGCCGGTCGCATGCTGAAATGGTCGTTAGAACTCTCCGAGTTCGACATCACCTACGAGAGTCAGCACGCCATCAAGGCCCAAGCCTTGGTCGATTTCGTCGCCGAGATGACCACACCACCCGACCCTACCGCCGGGAACCACCTCTGGACCATCTTTGTGGACGGCTCCTCCAACTCCACGGGAAGTGGCGCCGGCATCGTCCTCGACAACGACGAGGGTACGGTCATCGAAGTCTCCCTCACACTGGCTTTCCCAACGACTAACAACCAGGCTGAATACGAAGCGTTTCTCGTCGGCCTTCGCCTGGCATCCGACCTGGGAGCTAGGGACATCCGAATCTACACGGATTCCCAGCTAGTCGCTTCACAAGTCCGAGGCGAATATCAGGCAAAAAACGACACCCTCGTCGGATACCTCGCACTCATCACCGAAAAACTGAGAGGTTTCGACTCAGCAGAGATTCAGCACGTCCCTCGCGAGCAGAACACCCGCGCCGACATCCTCTCCAAACTGGCAAGCACCAAAAAGCGAGGTGGCCACAAATCGGTCATTCAGGAAATCTTGCCGCAACCAAGTACCAGCGCGACCACCACGCCCCTCGACATCAATGCCGTCGGAGACGCCGACTGCTGGATGACCCCGCTCCACACCTATCTCAGCACCGGCCACCTTTCGACCAGCTCCGGAGAAGCCAACGCGATGAAACGACGGGCCTGCTCGTACGTTCTCATCGAGGGACGACTATACCGCCGAGGCTTCACAATCCCACTCCTCAAATGCATAGATAAGTCTCAGAGCACAGTCGTTCTAGAAGAAATCCACGAAGGCATCAACGCGCAGCACCTCGGCGGACGATCCCTAGCTCGCAAGGCCCTACGCGCAGGCTACTACTGGCCATCAATGCAGTCCGACGCGAAGGAACACGTCAAACGATGTGATAAATGTCAACGACACGGGGACATGCACCTCGCCCCCCCGACCGACCTCACGCCCCTCTCATCTCCGTGGCCGTTCGCCTGGTGGGGGCTGGACATCCTCGGGCCCTTCCCCCTAGGTTCATACCAGAACAAGTACCTCATCGTGGGAGTTGATTACTTCACCAAGTGGATTGAGGCCGAAGCTCTGGCCAAAATCACCGCCCACAACATACTCCGATTCTACAAACGCAACATCCTCGCCAGATTCGGGGTCCCACTCGCCATTGTCACCGACAACGGCACACAATTCACAGACAAAAACTTCCGCGACTTCGTCACCAAACTCGGAACCAAACATCACTTCGCCTCGGTCGAACACCCTCAGACAAACGGCCAGGCAGAGTCGGCGAACAGGGTTATACTCAGAGGCCTCAAACGACGACTCGGCGACGCCAAACGAGCATGGGTCGAAGAACTCCACAGCGTCCTCTGGGCATACCGTACCACTCCCCACTCCACCACGGGGGAAACCCCATTTCGCCTCACGTACGGAACCGAGGCCGTGATACCGGTCGAAATTCGTGAACCGTCCCGACGAACGGAAGCTCCCTTGGACACCGACGACAACGACAGCTCCCTCCGAGAAGAGCTCGACCTCGTCGAAGAAATCCGCTCAGGGGCAGCCCTCCACGAAGCCCGACTGAAGCAACAAGTCACACTTCGCCATAACAAAAAAGTCATAAAACGCGATTTTCAAACAGGTGACTTAGTCCTACGCAGAAACCAGAAAGACTCCCACGAGGGCAAGTTGGCTGCGAATTGGGAAGGCCCGTACCGAGTCCGGGATAAAACGGAGCACAGAGCCTATTTCCTCGAAAACCTGCACGGTGAACAACTAGCTCGACCATGGAACGCCGCGAAACTTAAGCGGTACTACAGTTAAAACATTGCCCGCGACGACCCATCGTCCCGACCACTGGGGGGGAGCGACATGGTACCACCGCACACCCCCGCGTCCACTAGCGACCAAAGAAAAGCAAGCCCTGCCTCTCGTGTGCGCGGGCAGAAGGCCTTGCTCGGCAGGGAATACCTCGACCGAGGCTCCTCGTCGTCGTACCAAAAGAGGCAGGACACCCAGCTCGCGATGGGACGTCCACGCCCCGGGGAAAACTACCCCCGAAACGGCCCGGCTACGTTGCCGGCCAAACCGGCCAGTTCCCTGCACTACCGGTAACAAATTGTCGAGCTAACACCCGAACACACCGAGCGCACACTTAGAAAGTTTACAAGAAATGTCATACACATCAGAGGCATTCAAAAGCATTCAAATAAACAAACACAAAAAACGAGCATAAACGACATGCAAATAACGAGCGCACACTTAGAAAATCCACGAAAAATATATTAAACAAAAGCGGGCACCAGCCCAGTAGTCAATGGTACAAATACAGAGCACGCAGGCCCAAAGAAAGAGATCACAAAAATCGGCACGCAGGCCATAAAAACGACGAGCACGCAGGCCCGGCAACCTAAGCTACCTCGTCCGCCCGGCCAGCAGTCGCGGGTTCCTCCTCGGGAATAACAAGGTAGGGATCGACCACCTTCCCATCGACAATCTCGTGGTACGGCCCGATCCCGTCCACGACCAGCACGACACCAGGATTGGCGACCTGAACCTGCTCAACAACACTCTTGAATCCGACCTCAACAGCCTCCAGACAGTCGCTTTCCAACACCGGATACGAGCGATCAGGTCAGCTCGAGTGATTAACCGTCGATCCCCATCTGTCTCGTCCTCGGCCGGACGGACCGCGCTGTCCAAAACTTCCGTGCGAACCTTCAGCGCCTGCACCTCAGCCGTCGTTGTCCCCAGTTTCTCCTCCAGCGAAGTCACCTTCCCCTCAGCACCCTCTGCCCGTTTCCGCTACTCAGCAACATCCTTCTGACTCTTCTCCAACTCCTCGGTGAGCTTGGCCAACCGCGACTGCATGAAAGTAAGATCCCCTTGCAGTTTGGACAGCTCAGCGGCGGAGCAGCCCTCCTCGTTCAGCACAAGAGCCGTCATGAACGTCCGCATCATTGCGGCCAAGTCCTCAGCCAGGACGCGTCGACGAGTTTCTCGATCGGCCTGACGAACAACCTTCACCTCCCCAGCAGAGACAGTGGGAGAACGGGCACCATGAAAATAGCCCGGATGCTGGTGACAGGGCGGGACGACATAACCTTCCTCAGCGGTACCGACCGTCAGATCCACCACGCCTCGGGGCTCCTCGGACCTCTGCCTCTTCGACGCTCCTTGAGACGCAGGAGAGTGGCTCTCTTGAGGCGAAGAGGACGAACTTTGCCCCCCCGGCGTCGCGACCTCCTGTCCGACCAGCTGGCTCACCCTCGTCCTCGGAGCCGCAACATTCCTAGTGGCACGCAATTGCTTCACCCGCTCCTCGACGGAAGACATATTCGCTGCAAAAACAAAGAAAAGAGTTAGCGACGGTCAAAAGCCCCGACCACGGAGAGAAAAACGAACATTCCTACCTAGGTAATCCAGAACGGCCGCCCCGGTCGCACAACCGAGCAGGGTCTTGGTATTTATCAAACGCTTCTTGGTGCGCACATTCCCCTGCGCGTCAAGGATATACCGACCGTCGGGCGTTACCAGCTTCGACGGAGGGAGAGACCGCACAAAGGCAACTATTTTCAAATAGGCGGCCATGTCCTTCTCCTCGAGGGTCCCCGCCCGGACGATATACCTATCCGTCCCCCCGCTGAAATGCTCCGCAGTCCACAGCAGATGTATCTTAGGAAGCCACGCGCGGAATCGCTGGCCATCTACCGTTTGCTCGCCCTCGTCGAAGAGAGTGTCCGAGCCGTGCTGCGTGATCGGTTTGACGAGGTAGAACCGGTTTTTGAAATCTTTGACAGAATCGCTATACGCTTTGAAAAGTTTGGGCGATTGCTTAAAAGAAACCCATCCTGGCGGCCATTCACCGTCTGCCGCTGCAGGTGGAAGATGCGGAAAAATAACGGTATCGTCGGCTCCACCGAGAGGTAGAAACACACCACCTCGAAAGCCCGAATGAAAGCCAAGGCATTGGGGTGCAGTTGGGACGGGGCAAGGCGCAACCAGTCAAAAAGCCCCAGATGAAAGGCGGAGAACGGTAACCGGAGCCGAGCTTCTTTGAAATAGAATTCATGCATCGGGAACATCCGCCACCCATATCGCGAGCAGATGCGGTGATGTTCTTTTGGTCGGTACACCTGCCAGTGCTGTGGCTCTCCTATAGGCGTGTCCTCAATCGTGGCGTACACGTCGGATGCGTCGGCCACAAAACAAGAAGGAGTAGAAAGCGGCTCCTCGGCCGCCCACTCCTCGGACGGGGCAATACGCTCATCATCATACTCCGGAGTCTCAGGTTCATTGTCTTCGACCATTATCCCCGGTACCAGAGCCGACATCTACACCTGAAAGCAGAGGACAACGGTGAATTCGATAGCCAGGATCAAATCCACCCTTCCACCGCAAGTCAAGTGAAAGGGAGACAAAGGTCGGAAAGCGACGAACAAACACTCGCTCCTCGTCTACCCTCCTCGGGGAATCGAAGGCCGACCTACCATCCCCCCTCGGGACAGCCATCGGAAAAGGCACTTATCCCCGGGGCATTCATCGGAGAAAGCCCCCGTCCTCGGGGCATTCATCGGAGAAAGCCCCCGTCCTCGGGGCATTCATCGGAGAAAGCTCCCGTCCTCGGGACATTCATCGGAACCAGCCTATCCTCCCCGGGGCACTCATCAGAAAGTTCGCCAGACACGGTGGGTCTCGCGTCCCTCCTCGGGGCATTCATCATGCCCCGACCACACATTCCAATTAAACGACAGAAATAAAAAGGAGGGAAAAGAAGAACTCACTTGTAACGGCGGCGGACGGAAGGAAAGATTGAACGGTGCGGCGGCGATCGACGGCAAGCGACGAACGAGCAGAGATGACAAAGCTTAGCAGACACAACGGCAGAGTGAAAAGTAGCAGAATGAGCGGGGACCCCCATATTTATAATCCGGCGCGGGATTCGAAGCGACCCTAGGCTCATTAATGACATAGGGTAGCCGCCCCTACGACCGCTTAACGCACGACACGTGGCGGCAACCTGACAGTCGCGCCCCTTCACCTGCTTTCTCCCCGCTCCGCCGATGTCCGGAGACCCCCGCACGAGTGCCCGTTCCAGACACAGCGACCTTAAGTCCTCGCTCTCTGCCCAGAGCTTCGACTTGGGGGGCTCCTGTTCCGGTATGGGCCCAACCTCGGCAGGCCCAATACCATGTACGACCCAACAGGCGAATCAGGCACGCCGGGCACGTGCACCCCTCGGGACGAGCAGGGCATACCGCCGAACACAAAGCGGTCTCCCCAACAACCTTTCACCATCCACCACACCAGACGAGCAGAACCATCCCCGGCTCACCAAAGCACGACCGGGGTTCCTCCCCTCCGCGGGGGAGAACAACCTGCTTCCGGGAACCTCCCGCGCTCCCCTCCGCGAGGAGAACAACGTGCCCGACGCACGTTCTCCACGTGCTCCCCTCCGCGGGGACACGTCATCAGCCAACTGCCCACCTCCGAAAGAGCAGGTCAAACCCACTTTCCGGAGATCTAGGAGCGGTTGGACTAGGGCGAAGACCACGTCCTGGTCTTCACTACGCCACGTAAGCCCTAACAGTCATTAGGGTTGGGCTTGGTCGTCTAGTTCAGCCCAAATGACCGTTGGCCCAGCGCTGGGGTCTCTCTATAAATACCCTCATCCTCAAGAGGGTCAGGTAACTATTCTTGCCCCTTTCTGTACTATTGCTTCCACTCTGCCCAGCTTCTTACTTTGGCATCAGAGTGTCTTGCAGGTACACCCCCCTCCTCCTTCTCACCACCGGTGAACAGGTAGCCGTCCGGAAGCGCGTGGCCATATCGTGATCCCCTTCTGATCAGGTCAGATCATATATCAAGAGGCAAATATGGTATTATCTCAATGGTTAGAATTAATATTATTTACTAAAATATAATAATTAATAATATATATTAACTTATAATATATTAGTAAGAAAAAATATTACATTAATATTATAAATTACTTTAAAACAGACTTAAAAGAACAAATATAATATTTTTATGAAATGTTTAAAATAATATTTAATATGAATTTTTCTGAATTTTTTTTTAAAATAACCATATATTAAATTTAAATTACCATAATAATCAATAATTCAAAAAAATTTCCAAAATGACAAACATTTCCAGCCAATTCGCCATTTGGATTGGCGAAAGAGAAGAAATGAAAAATGAGTTTCAGCCAATTCGCCGTTTGGATTGGCGAATTAGCTCATCATTTCCAACCAATTCCCCGTTTGGATTGGCGAATTAGTTCATCCTTTCCAACCTATTCGCCGTTTGGATTGGCGAATTAGTTCATCCTTTCCAACCAATTCGCCGTTTGGATTGACCAATTCGCCGTTTGGATTGGCGAATGCGTTTTACTTCAGTTGAAACATTGTTAGTTTGAGAATTTGTTTGAAAACAAGGTTTAAATGGTAATTAAATTATAAAAAGTTGTTATTTTAAAAAAAAATTCAATTTTTCTAATAAATTATTTTGTGATTTTTATCAAACATACACATGCTAAATGATACTCCTTCCGTTTTAAAGTGATTGTCATTTAAAATTTTTGTACATAAATATAAAAAAAAATATTGTCATAAAATATTATATTTTTATTAAATTAGTCTTATTAATATATTAAAAATAATATACATAATAATAATTATATAACACAATTAAAAATAATATAATAATAACATTTATTTTTAAACAAAATTTTTACAAATTTTTTTTATAAAATAACAGTTATTTTGATACGATTTTTACATGAATGACTTTTTTCCATAAAAAAAAAGAAGAATTTCAGCGAAATCAAATGAAGAAAAGTGATTATCTTTATCCTGAAAAGAATTTTAGAGAAATGCTTCCGAATCCAAGAAAATTGGGGTCCACTAAGTTTTTTGTGGAAGAGAAATTGGTCAAACACAGAAACGGGAATGAACAGTATTTTGACAATAACAATACGAGGTTTGAGTTGGGGTAGTGGGGTAGTAAGAATGACGTGGACATCATCAGGTGGTCCACGTGTCAAAACCCCAGAGCATCATGAAAAGAGAACAGGTTAAAAATCTGGGGGAGGTGGATGAAAGCTACATAACGAGAGCTGCAGAGCATTAAATGTGGTGGTGACTCATGTAGGACAGTTTCATGACCCACTAGTGACTCATGTTGGACAGTTTCATGGTCCACTAGCACACCAAATAAGACTCAATGGTGAAAACTTTTTAAGGTGCAAACCACCTAGAGACAAGGGTAATTAATATGGTATATATAAGGTAAGAAAATGTAGTGATGAATAACAATAGAACCAATTATATTTATATCCAATAGTAGATCAATCAGAAATTAAGGCCCTTTGAATTGGCATAATATAACACACTAGGAAGAAATTACGACTATCTTTAAATTGATATAATATAACACTAATATACTTTGGTGTAATGGAAGATAACGAAATAAAATTAGTATTTTATTTAATTAATCATATATTCAATTCAATTTAAAGTTTATAATTTAGAGTAAATTAAAAAAATTTACTCTTTAATAAATTAAAAAAAATAAAAATCACATATAATTTTCACAATTTATTTTAAAATATAATAATTCATATTCATTTTTATTTTCTCATATAAAATAACACTCTTATAAGATATGTCATATATATATATATATATATATATATATATATATATATATATATATATATATATATATATATATATATATATATATATATATATATATATATATATATATATATATATATATATATATATATATATATATATATATATATATATATATATATATATATACACACACACACACACACACACACTCTAAATTGGATACAATATAAAATAAAAGATGAGATTAAATGAATTTTATCATGATTATTTAACTTCATTTATTATTTTCAAATCTAAATAATAGAATCTCGATCTTTACTACTTCATTTCATCACATACCACCAATCTAAATATATCGTAAGACTTTGTTTGGGATTTTGGAAAGGAAATGAGAAGATGACTTTGGAAGGAAAAAAAGAAAGGATTTGACAACAAAAATGGGGGGTGTTATGTTCAGGAACCATAAATGAATATTCTAGCATCATGAAGGAACTAGAAATGAAGAGAAGTTGCTAACTGTTGATCTTGAACGGTGGTTTTGGTCTCCTTTACGGTGGCACGGGGTGGACCAGCATGGTTAGCACTCAAATGACTAAGTCAGTTCAAGATTCAAGATGAGTATCGTGAAATTGGAGATCAGCGACTGTGAACTGTTTTTATATATTGAGTTGAGTATAATGGGCTTTGAGATGGATTGAGTCTTGGTCAATTTGGGCCTTTGGTCAATCCAAAATAGTTATCCCCAAGATTTTGTCGGGTATTGAAGGAGTCGGGGGAAACCTTAAGTATCATTGACTAGCCTCCATGTCGTAGTCCAATGTGGAACATGACTAAATAACTTGGGATCAATTTTCTAAAGAAGTAATGGGGAACAAGTGCATTTAATACAGTCCCATTAATAAAACGCTTCGCAATCCATTCCTGAGACATGTAGTGACCTGACCAGTTTGGGTACAACGCAGTTTAGAGAGTACTTGAGTGCACTCGAGTTGATGAGTATCCATGAGTAGAAATCTAGTCGTTGATCTCTTGATTTTGTTCATATTTGGTCTTTATCCTTCAACTTCCGTTGCTTATAAATAGAATGAGTTAAATATTTGGAAGTTTTCACAATCTTTAAGCTTTCAAGCTTTCAATTACTTTTCCAAAGAAACCTTTCTGTTCCTTTTTTCTTGGGAATATCGCTAGAAGTGATTTAGAGCTTCACATAAAGCTTTTACATTTCTCATTCCTCCTGCTTCGTCAGTCTTTTCTGACCAAGTACCCTTCTAACTCCAACTTTACCTTCAACGTTTCCTTTTTCCTTAGTTAGGATGAGTGATAAAACTATTGATTTAATGAGTGATTCTGAAGTGGAAGCTTCATCTAGATCATCCCATGATTCTCATCATCATTCCCTTAAAAGTGATCACATAGAACCATCATTTATATCCACATTTGACAATTTTGGGTCAGAAGGGATGTTTGAGACTTCATTGGAGGAAGAAACTTATTCTTCTAAGTCGTTAGATGCCCTTATATCAAATGTTGGCGGAAGAATAAATTGCATCGAGGTCCTAATGCCCCCTCGTGTCTTGTCAGAGGAGGCAGTGATAGCCAACTTGCAAAGGAAAGAGTGTGCTATGGACTTTATTTAGGTTTTCCTGCACACTGTTAGCTGTAAGCATAGTGATGCTGAGGTGCTAGAGCACTTAAATCTTTGAAACTGTTCGCTTGCACCAATGTATGATTAGGTGGATGTAAAGGTAGCAGGTACTTCCTTATTCTTTAAGGAATGAGGCCACCTTTGGTGATGCTAACATTGTGGTCGACAACCTTTTGTAGTGGTTGGTCCTTCTAGTGCCAAGAGAGGAAAGGATATACAATTCTTTTGACGAGTGCATGGGCTCATTCCATGAGTGTTTGTTTACAATAATATGAATTAGCTGTGTTTTTCTAAATTTGAGGTAGTCGTCCTAAAACTTTTAAAAGTTGCTCCTTCTTATATTCATTTGGGATCTTAGGCATATATAAGGATCTTTAAACTGTGTGCTAAGTCCAAATCTTGAAAGCCCTCTCTTAACTAGAGGCATCTTCAACTTCACCCAATCATCCTTTTGTTTGGCTCCTTTTGGTGAATCCCCTCACCCATACATCTCACTCTGGTTTCTACTATATCCCCCGCTTATTCTCTCAATATTGTCGAGTTTCGTATTTGAAGTACTAGTCTAATATCCACTTTAATTGGGATGTTGGCTCATATTGTATCCAACAGGGTTCTCTTTCTCCGAATGAGGTAACAATTAAGGAGGAAATACAATCTTGGTTTCAGGGATTTGGCTATGAGAATGTGTTTGGTCCCGGTGAGGTGCCTCTTACTAAAATGGGTAAAAAGTGAATTGATACTCGTGTTATCTTGAGTGCAGTTGATATTAAGGAGAGAAAGAAGATTTTTGGTGAGAACAGAGTCTTCATGCTCTTTTTACATGTGTGATTGCATTTTGCATATAACATGAACAAAGTAAACAAGCTGAATATGTTCAACCGCTTCATAGGTAGAGTCGTCAAAATGGGTATCACATATGGGCCGGCCCGCTAAGCCTGAAAAATCGTAAGGTTTGGGCCTTAAAATTAGAGCCCATGTTTTTCAAGGTTTTTTTAGTCCGACCCTAAAATGTCTGCTAGCTCGTTAACCCCGCTTAACTATATATTCAAATAATAATAATAATAATAATAATAATAATAATAATAATAATAATAATAATAATAATAATAATAATAATAATAATAATAATAATAATAATAATAATAATAATAATAATAATAATAATAATAATATTTATGCTCTCTCACTCCAAAACAATACATTATTTTTTATCACCTCATTATGTTTTATCTCTATTCTATTCAATCTTTCTATTTTAAATATTATACATTAATGCGTTCAAATTTATATTTTTGTATGTGTTTTACTTCACAATTTTCTCATATTCAATTAATTTCTTTTATGTTAAATACTTGAGTATTATTTTATACAATTTAGACATGTATTAACATATTATAGTATTTACAAAAAATAATATAGTACTTAAAAATATATTAAATTTAAAATAATATAAATCTTTTATTGTATTTATAATAAATATTATTAGATGTGATTTTAATTTATTTTATAAAACATAATTGAAAAAGTAGCTCGTTTTGGGCTAGGTAGCTCGAAACCTGTTAAAGGCCGAGCTCGAGTAGTAACTTTTAAACCCTAATTACAACAGATCTTTTGGCTCATCCCTATAAATCTTGAGGCTCGTCAGGACCATCTTGTTTAGGGTCGGGTATCCCATTTTCACAACTCTACTTGCACATGTCTAAGGTATCCAAGTTGCGATGAATATTGGTACTTAAGAAACTACCCCCTCTTATTTGGTAGCTACCACTCCAGCTCTGGAACCTTTTCCTACCCTGGCTGTATAAGATACGACTTTTATACCCAAGGTGAATCATCTTGTGGACCCTACGACCACTTTGATGGTGGAAAAAATACTTTCGCCTTCGGCTTCGACCAAGAGGGCTCGGGATGAGGAATAACAATCTTCTCAAACTAAGTGCTCTACAAAGAGAAATTGGATCGTTGAGAACGATGTTTCTGGGGAAGTGACTCCCTTTATAAAAATACTAAAATTTTTATCTTCTCGATTTCCACGCACTCCTGAGGAGGTCACTGCTACTATCTCAATGTTAGATTTATTCTTCATCCTGAATCTTCTAGAAAAGAGATATGATGGAAATGGCCTATGAGCTCGCCTACTACATGTTCAAAGCTGCTACTATCTTTTCTCTTCTATTTGTTGGATTAGATGATATCTTGGCACTGGCCAAGTAGTTCTTTCATAGATATGAATACTTGGAAGGGGAAGGTCGAAGCTATTGAGCTTAAGTGCATCAATATTCATAAGGAGCTCCATGCGTGACAGGAGGAAGTTGATGATTCTAACTCTTTGCAAGAGGCAGTGAAAGTGCAAGGTTTTTCTTCTATCATAGCAGCTCGTGTGACCGAACTGGAGGGTTCTCTTTAAGATGAAGAGATGCGATGCAAGGCTGCTTCTGATTATTTTGAATAGAAGGCTCGCCAAGTGAAAGAGTACTAGAAATACTCTGCTCATGCGATTGAGGCCTTGAAAACTCTCTAGGATGAAGTGGTCGGCATGAGGTTGCGCTCTATAATTCTCTTCAGCAGCCACGCAGGATGTGTTTGAAGTCCGTTAGCGAGTTGTGGTGAAGGCAAGGAAGTTATGCTCTAGTGGTGTTATTTATGTCGAGGCATTGGATCTTTTTAAGTTTGTTCCTAAGGTGACTCAAAGAGGTGGTCCCAGTGCCTCGACTTTAAATGCCTCGACTTGATTTCTTTTTATTTGTATTAATCATTTCCTATAATGTTTCAATGACCTTTGTGCCTTGGGTATAATAATTTTTTATATTCAATGAAACATTTTACCTTGATGATTCAAGTGTTTGTCACTTTAGAGCTTTGCGCAGATCTTGGCTTTAACATTGTTGTTGCTTACAAATTGTTATAACTCCAGGCTTGCTTGTTTACTCTACGAAGTCTTTATGTGCATTTAGAGTTACTATCGGACGACCTACGTCCATTGGCTATGGAAAAATATTTGTTCTGGCGTAAGAGCCTTGATTTCTTGCTTCATGAAGAAAACAATGTATTTTATTGTAATGAAGTGGCAGACTTGCCCCTGAATTTTTTTTGTTTTTTGCAACTTAGTGCATTGAGTAATGTTAGCTACCATTTTTGCCTCCTATATTTGCTTATTATCTGTAGTGTTTGTCATAGTAGTGTATTGATATATATATATATATATATATATATATATATATATATATATATATATATATATATATATATATATCCCATTTGGAGATTTGTTTGCTTTTTTCGAGTGATGTCTAGAATCAGCGAAGTCGGCTTCATGTAATTGTACTTTGTATTGTGCTTGGCATCACAAAAAATTATTCCCCAACCAATAATAGGATCCCTATCCCCGCCCCCGAGGCTTGGCTCAGGTCGAGGTGGACGTTATGTAAGCCTCTGAAATGAGGGGTGCATTTGAGCCATATCAGAATTGTACAAATGCATTAAGTTTGCATCAGATACACAGTTGGACATGTAATATGCTTAAGCCATATCAAAATTACATAAATGAAGCATGTATATATCAGATACACATTCATGCAGGTAGTGAGTTTAAGCCGTATCATAATTGCATAGATGCATCCAAGTCTGTATCGGATACACGGTGAGCTTGTAAAACATTGAAGCTGTATCAAAATCGCATAAATGCGTTAATTTATCATAAACATATTAACATATTTTATCTTTGCTCTCTTGTTCTGGACTTTCTATCCTAAAGAGACAAAAAGTCATACAATAGAGGAGCAACACACACACACACACACACACACACACACACATGTAATGATTTGAATTTGTTACAAATAAATAAATAATTATTAGGGTGGATACCCTCGATAGGGACCTCGGAGTGGCCGGATGATGTCCAGGGTATTCAACTGTTGCTCTTCCCTGAGGCTCTTGATTGCAGGTGCTTTACGCTTTGAGGGGTCTTCATTAGTTGGACAACGTCCGAGGTGCCCTGCCTTGTATTTGTAAATTGATGTATGTTTAGGAGGTCAGGTGCTTCGGGGAATTTATCTTGAGGTTGGCCTCTGATTTAGGTTGTTCTAATCGCTCTGTCCAATGCTTCAACGAGGCACTTTTTGATCATCGGGGCTAATATTTCCTATTTCCCTCCTTTTTCGAAGCGGGTATCTATCTAAAGTAGATCCAAGGATTTCAACTATGGTCAATCCAACCTGAGCCTTGACTTCTCCCGGACTCGGAATGATGGTTTGGCACTAGTAGAGTTCTTTAATAAGTCTATATAATCTTTCCTTTGGAATAAGGACTTTGAGTGGTAGTAGGAGATTGCTTTCAATTGGTGCCCTTGTAATTGGAGTTCGGGGTATATTTCTTCAACTCTGCTCGGTAGACCTCTACTCTTTGATCTAGCCTGAGGGAACCTGGTGCATTAAGTGGGAATCCTATAGCATCCATAAGATGTACCCTAGCATTGGATCAGCATCCAACATTAACTACAAACTTGTGGTATTCGGGCGCCATTAACTATGAATTTGTAGTATCTTTTTGATGTAACCCCTTCAATCACCCCAGTTGTAGCGAGAAGTATGAGCGCAACCAATTCAGATGGTGGATTGCAAGGCATCGACCCTACTTTCATGGAAATTGTCTTCAGACCTCGGTGCAACCCTAGATATTGATCTAAAATCCTTTTTCTACTATTATGTAGATTTCTCGAGGATATTGAAGATCTTAAAGGAGATATTAAGGTAGGCACGAAGATTCAATCAATATAACTATAACTGATTCCATGATGAGCATCTTGCATGGCAGCATCTTCTTCTAGAGCATTATGAGGAAACTCCAAAGGTTCCTCATCATCCATATGATCTTCCGCAGCATCTTCATCAATTGCAGTTGGATATAGATCTTCCTGCCATTCTTACCTAGACAAAGATAATATGCACGACGATTGATGTTCCAAAAATAAATCATGTTCATCAAGGTACACTGAGAGGATTCTTGAGACGAACCAAGAGATTTGTAGATGAGATTTGACATGCAAATGTTGAAATAGTTAAGAATCTTAGAAATCATAAAAGGATAGTAGAATGATGTACCTCTATTGCATGACCTGGATGAGAACATGCGAGACACAAAGTAATGCGGCTAATTTATTTTGACCTTGTGTAGCAAAATGTACACCGTATGAATTTCAAGAAAATCAACCCTTGAGAAGCCTCCATTATTTGGGCGTGGGATGTGAGAAACAATCCACAACAAAATTCTAGACAAAATTTTCAATTATGCAGTGGAAATGAGATCATAATAGTCAATAGGACGTGGAACTTTGAGTAACTCATTAAAGTGAACATTCTAATCAAAATCCACATGCGTGTAAGCATCGGTTACAAACTCATCAACTTCTTCATCAACATCAGGATCACGAATAGTAATACCAAACACGGTATTCCATAATTCATTTGTAAATGAGTAAACTTTGTTACCTATAGAAAATTTGAAGCAAGAACTATCCATTTCATGTAGTCCCGAGTAAAATACACAAACAAGATCCTCATTGTAGTCTTGATTCAACTGTAATAAGTAATCAATCTTTTGATGCTCAACTCGCTTCACAACCTCAAGTAGATATAAGCCTCCAATAGTATCTAGCTTCAACATGTATTGTTTGACAACAAGACAAGTCTTATGCTTTATCTCAAAGTTTCTAACATACTTCTTTGGAACCAAAGTGAATGGATTCTCTGAGGATATTGTAGGCATAGTAGCTTTACTCTTGCCTTTAGTCGTTCTTTTATACTTAGAAGCCATGAAAATGTTGAAATGAGATTGTAGCGGGAAAATTTGTGAGTGTAAGCAATTGATTAACTTAACTAAAAATGCAAGAGTCGCCACTGCACTTTTATTTTTATCTAAAAAAGGAAAGAAAAAAGAGCGAACAAAACCTAAGATTTCTAAAACGAGAACAAATAAACAGAGATCTGGGTAAGGGGGTTGGTTACACAATGGGAAGGTGTTAGCACCCAAAACGTCTATAGTACTCTATAGGAGCCCTTTGAAATATCTACGCTTTTTGGTTTGAAAATGGTTTGTTTGGAAGAGATTGGGAAGATGAGAAGAGAATTATTTTTAAGATATTTTTGTTTGGAGAGACTTATCGCCACATGCTTATGTATCCACAAAGTGCAATATAGGATCAAAACTCCGTAGTTCATGGTACAAATAAATTTTTTTTGTTGGTTTTGATTGATTTTAAATGTAAAGACAAGTCGTCATTTTAAGGATAAAACTACTACTAGTCGCCCACAAGTATAAGACAATATTTGCATCACCTAAAGATGGGGAATTTTGCTTGGATTCAATTCAACAAGTCTATCCCTCAACAGCTAAGTGGAAAATGTCAGCATCTTAATACTATGGGGAATAAGAGAATTATATCTCAACTATGGAAATGACTCATGTTTAAACTTTATGAAGAGTTTTAAAATGAAAACTGCGCAAATGCACAAAAAGTTTGAATGAGGTTGATTTGTTATTTTAAAGTCTTTTTGAAATTTATCAAAACATGATTAACATTGATTTATATTTGTTAAAGAAAACAAAGTTTGAAAATCACTCGACAAAAGTCAATATTTTATTGTGACAGCGGCTTTAAGTTTGAAAGCAAGAAAATTTTTGAAAAAGAGAGGAGATTTTGAAAATTTAAGAAGGGGAGAAGATGAAGTGACTACCCTAGAAAGAAAAATAAAAGCTAGAGATAATAATGATTTAACCAACTTGTAGTACACTCCATAGCAAGACAAATAAGAATTCCATCAGTCTTGAAGCATAAGCCAATAAGCAAGCCAAATAAAGGCAAAGATCCATAATACTCCAAGCATAGGAAAAGAGTCCTAATTCTAAGTCCAAGGGTCCAACAATAGTCCAAGAGGTCCAAGGTCTAAGAATAGTCCAAAAGCATAACCACAAAGTTAATAGCACCAAATTTTTTAGAGGTTTAATCCTTTATTAGTGTTTTGATAAAGATATGGTCCAAGTGGACAAAAGAAAAGAGCGGAAACATAAACATGTGTCCAACGGACAAAGGAAAAATAATTGAAGCATAAACAATAATATGATATGAGATAGTAATAATTGAGCATAAAGATAAAAGAGAGATAGGGAGAAAGAAGGAAACTTAAATAAAATTAGTACAATGATATCATTAGTGAGTTAGTGATTAGTTGTTAGAGAAAATGATCAACGGTGGTTAACTCATGCACTTAAGCCAAAGTTGATGAAAACTTATTAGAGGATTGATAAAATCAAAGCCTCATAATAACAAGTTTCATAGGTGATGGACCTAAGACAAATAATCAACCATACTTGAAGTTTCAAACATAAGTTTGAGCCACGAATGATCACTTTCCGTATTGTTAAGCAATCATAATCGAGTTTATGTAGAAACCACGACTATCTGAGGCTGGTCAATAACAATGTTAGTGCTAATGCGTGCTAGAGAAGTGATATGTAGATCACTCTCCGAAAGCAATACCGCACGAAATGAAAATAGGTAACGATCTCATATTCATCAAGAAAAAAAGAGAAGAGAAAAGGGAATGCCAAATTGGATTACAAGTTCAAGGTCATTCCATCTTTAAGTTCATCCACTCATCTTGGTGGATTAAAGCACTAAATATATCATTAAAGTCAAAGCACCTAAAATGAATTGAACAATTTACTTTAAAGATAGATTTGAATTAGTGAATGTTTATCCAACTTCATCTACACTCTAAGTCCAATGAATTTAAAGAGGAAAAAGACCTTTAAAAGTGCATTCCAAGGAAAAAAATTAAAAGGAAATAGAAGAAGAAAAATAAAGAACCAAAAAAAGTCCCAAAACAGAGCCAAAAGGCAAAATCAACACTAGGTAACCGATTACCCTAAGCTGGTAATCGGTTACCACTGCTAAAATAACAGCAAAATAGCTTTAAAAAGTGAAAAAACTTGATCAATCATTTCTTCAAATACCTCATGATCAAGGATGCAATTGAGCATGAAATTCAAGTAAAATAATAGCAATCAATACCAATAGAACACAATTTGCAAGATACAAAGATCAAGCAGCAAGAATCAACAATATATCACATTGTGGAAGATGTATCAAGAACAACAATGGTGGATCAAGAAATTACCACTCCAAATCTGGAAATTCTTCAAATAAGCTCCACAAACCACACTTCAAAGCATTGATCTACTAGAATTGATGGTGAAAAAGTGAATGGATGAATGTTTAGCTCATTGATTAGTAAGTTCTAATGATGAACTTACTAACTTTCAAAGAAAGAAAGAACTTTGGTGGACTTGGTAATTGGAGAAAAATTTAAAGTCAAAAAAGAATTTGACAAGGTGAATTTGGCTATCAAAAGCTTATGAAATGAGAGAAATGAGACATTTATTTATAGGATTTAGGCTTGGAAAATTTGGTGGATTGAAGTTTGGTTTGGAATCAAAATTAAGCTTGGAATTTGAATTTGGAGGGAAATTAATGATCAAGTGGTGATTAGTGAAGGTGTATGGTGGGAATTAATTATGATGAGGTGGAGGAATTAAAATGAAGTGATCTAGAATATTCTCATGTTGCAACATTTGAATTTGGTGTCAAAAATGCTGCAAAATTTAAATTTGCCCAATTTTCACAAAATTCGCACAGGGTAATCTACCACCCAATACTGGTAATCGATTACCACAGGCAAGAATGGTGAAATTTTGCCTTTTTTGATGTGTTGTCTTGGCTCTGGCTCAATTCTTTTTCTTGTCAAAGAAGGAATGGAAATAAACACATAAACCTTGGAGTCTCTTGAATAAAATTCAATCAAATCTTGGGAAACTCTTGATAAAATGATTTTGAAATGGTGGCAGATCAACTTCGACTTTGTTCAGATGAAATTCATTCGAGCTAAGGGACTGATATTTGATATCTTTGTTCCAAAATCTTCCTGAAGAAGTTAGTAAAGGAAAAACAAACATTTTTTTTGGATTTTAATCAATGGTTAGTAAACATAAACATAAACAAATATCAAACAAACAAGAAAATTAGGGTATTACAACTGCAAAGGAAGGCAATAGAATCAAAGTTTATGATCTTGTTTGTGGGATGAGATGCAAATGACATGTGGGATCTTAGGGGTAAAAATTAGGGTATTACAGCTTCCCCTATTTAAGTTTATTCTATCCAGAGATATGAATATTGACATCTTTGTCTCGACCAGATAGAAGAGACTTAAATATAACAAATAAACCCAATTTTTGGTCCTAAGAGGCCACAAAATGATATGATTATGCTAACAGTATGGTATGCAAACACAAGACTTCTGTGGGGAGAAAATTCCACAAGAGACAAACAAATGCTAGGGAGCAAAAGAAGAAAAGAGACTCCATAAAGGAAAATAAAAGAGCAAGATCCTATTCCAATAAAGGAAAGGAAATGGCTCAACGGGGGAAGGGATATCAACTGCCGGTTACTAGGCAAAGATACTCAAACCGAAGAGAACAGGTAAAATACTTTCTACTGGTTACTGAGTAGAAAATAAGTGTAATAAACACGAAAGAATTGTCATCTACCGGTTACTGGGTAGAAAATAAAGAGATGTATTACTTATTACCAGTTATTGGGTAAAAAGTAATCCACTTGTTGAGAGATAATCAACTACCTGTTACTGGGTAGGAAAATAAACAATGCCAATTATTGATTATTGAGTAGTTTGGCGGTAGTAATAAACTTGAAGAAAAAGGTTACCAACTATCGGGTACTGGATAGGGTAAACAATATATCAACTACCTGTTACTGGGTAGGAAAAGAAATATCATTACAAGGAAAGATTACCGACTACCGGTTACTGGGTAGAAAAATAACGGTAGCTAACCAAAAAAGACACAAATGTTACCTACTACCAGTTACTGGGTAGAAAAATAAAGGCAACAATCTCGGGAGGAAGGATTAACTTTTACTGGTTACTGGGTAAAAACAAAGGATAACCAACCAAAAGCGGTGAGAAATATTATCTACTACTTCTCATTGGGTAGAAAAAATAAAGGCAATATACTCAAAAGGTGAAGAAACATTACCAGCTATCCGTCACTAGGTAGAAAAAATAAAGGTAATGAACTCACAAGGAATACCTGCTACCAGTCAATGGATAGGGTATTACAAACGTCAACTACCTGTCACTGAGTAGGAGAAGGAAATAAAGGTTGACTACCTGTAATTGGGTAGGACAAACACACTCGACTACCTATCACTGGGTAGGAGGAAGAGGTACATTGTCAGCTACCTGTCACTAGGCAGCTCAAATCACACAACAAACTTCTCAAATAAAGAGACAACCATTTATTAGGGATGAAATGTCAATAACTCTGTCGGAGATCTTCAAAAGAGATACGGAAGGTTAAATCATACAACAAATTTCTCAAATAAAGAGACAACCATATGTTGGGGATTTCACAACAAACTTCTCATCGGGAATTCTTCCACAGAGATTCCATTTGATGGAAAAGCTGGTCGAATAAGGATCCATTATTTCACAATAAACTTCTCTGTTGAGGATGAACTAGAGAAATGTCATTTATTATGAAGATACAAATAAATTCCTGAAGGTTACACAAACTCCTCAAATAAAGATGCTTCCACTTGTTATCAGGTGAGGTTTGCCTTGCTGGGGACACACAAGCTGCTCAAATAAAGAGAACACTTCTTTTTGTCGCATAAGAAATTACCAAGAGAGTGTTATCAAAACACTGCTGGGGAAAATTCAAATCTTCATCTTCTGATGGGGATCAATAAACAGATTCCTGCCGAGGAAAATAAATCCTCAAAAAGAGAGAAATAAATATCTTTTCATCATCCAAGTTTCACAGCCTAGGAAAAATCAAAATAACCGTTGCAAGAGACCAAAGTTCAACCCAGGAATAAACTGGAGAGAAACGATCAATCAAGACTCGACCTGATGAGGAAATATCTCACTAGGGATCCATTCCATCCAAATAAAAGCTGGGGAGGAAAGCTAAAACAAACATCTTCCACGAGGCATAAACTCAGTGGGGAATTAGAAAGGATAGGCATTTTCTGCTTAGGGGTCGACACTTTAATGGAAAGAGGACAAACACACTCTGTGGGGATAACAGCACCGAAGAGCAAGGAAGCACAACCAAAAATGCAGGATGCACAATGCAACAAAAACATGTTATGCTCAACAAAATGAATGTGCATGCAATGCATATGGGTATGAATATGCTGACGAAACAGACAAAGAAGGATAAACAAAGGGTGAACAAAACATCACAGCACCACTGAAATACTCGGATAATCTCAACAAGATGGAGACATCACTGGAGATCCTACTAGGGATTTAAATGAAGAAATCCTGTAAGAAATAAGCAAAATCCATCAAAGGAAAATAAATCCTACTACAAGGCTCAAATCTCGCCGAGGAAATGGAGATACTGGTTGGGGAGAAAACCTAAAGATCAATCTTCAAACATCAATAATCCAACAAGAGGGAACAAAAATATGAACTCCGCTTTGAGGGAAAGATCTGTTGGAGAAAACACAGCAACACAAATCTTCCAAATTTGCCTAGGGATAAGAAAAATCCATATGAAATCTGCTTCAAAGGGATGAAGAGATCTGCTGCGAAATATAATGAATTTGCTGGAGGATTGTAGTTATGCAGACAATTACACAAACTTCACTATGGAATAACACAACTCTTTTGGGGATATCAAAAAAAAGTTCTCTGAGGACTATCCAACTCTGAGAGAAACATCCTGGACTTGTCGGGGAAAATAAGAAGTTAACATCATAGCAAAAAGTCAAGTTGTGGGGGATTTTAAATCAATACCAAACACAAGGTGAGAGAGAAAACCCGACAGGTGACTGCTATATCAACACTTCTTAGAAGAAAGCAAAATTGCTCTTTGCTTGGGAAACATCCAAAGTAATAATGCATAACCCCTACTGGGAACCAGTAAAGATAAATCTCTGCATGGGTATTAACATCAAAGAGAGGTGGTCCTCAAAATTGTTCAACTGCCTGACCATAACCTGGCTGGATGAAGGAAACATACTCAGCTGAAGAGGATTTGAATCAAGACTTAGTTGTGAAAAACCGAACAATACCTTTCTGGTTATCCATAGGAACAAGACTCTTCTAAGGGAATATCAATAAACTCTACTGGAGAAATCTCAACACAACTCTATTGGGGATCTGTCACTAAATTCTACCAGAGGAGCAAGAAAGAACCCTGATGAGGAAAACATCAACAAACTCTACTAAGGAGAAAATCAACAAGAACAAACTCCGCTGAGGACAATACTAAGCTTTGCGCTTCGAGATTTTACCATTCTTGGTATCACTATTGACATTCCTTTTTATATTCATAGATCAAAGAAAAATGTTTTTATAATTTTCAAAATTTTAAATCAATTATTCGCATTTGTTTCAAAAATCATCATAAAAAATAAAATGAAATTATATAAACAAAAACAAAATAAGAATTGCAAACAAAGGGACAAAGGCCTAAATTTTATTGATAGAATGGTAGTCTGCAAATGGCATAACTCCACGGATCATTACAAAGTTTGAAAAATGGTAAGTACAATGGAAATGGCTACATTAAAATACAATGACCACTATTCTCCCTAACAACTTTGAATTCCAACTGTGCTTGAGACTTTAGTTGAGAATGGTTGAAGTAAAATCCTTGATAGGAAATGTTGCTTCAAACGATCAAGATTGGCCAGATGCCATTACTTGTCATAATCCTTAACTTTTGCCAAGATTTCCCTTTTGGATTTTCAATCTATCGGGATGATTATTTCTGTTTTTTGTCTCTAATTTTTGCATGGACCGCCCTTTCGGGTTTTCAATCCACCGAGATGCTCATTTTTGCCTAAGCTGCCCTTTCTGGTTTTCAACTTAGCGAGCTATTCTTTTATTATTTTTTTTAGGCGAAGTATTTCTTGAATGCACTGGCATTCACAGGACGAGTGAACTCTTCACAATCCATAGTTGTAAGAATTAATGCACCTCCAGAGAAGACTCTCTTAACAACATATGGGCCTTTATAATTAGAAGTCCACTTGCCCATAGAGTACGAGGTCGCCTTCTCTGAACATACGAGGTCGATCCTTCTTATCAAATGCTTTCTTCATTCTCTGTTGATACAATTGGCCATGACACAAGGCCGTTATTCTTTTCTCTTCAATCATATTCAACTGGTCGTATCTACTCTAACACCACTCAGCCTCAGACAATTCAGCTTCCATCAAAACTCTCATAGAAGGGATTTCAACCTCTATCGAAAGCATTGCTTCCATGCCATAAACAAGAGAGAAAAGGGTTGCCCCTATTGAAGTGCGAACGGATGTACGATACTCATGCAGAGCAAAAGGGAGCATATAATGCCAATCCTTGTATGTAACAACCATCTTCTGAATGATCTTCTTAATATTCTTATTAGTAGCTTCAACAGTCACATTCATCTTGGGTCTGTAAGAAGAAGAGTTATGATGCTCAATCTTAAACTCATCACATAATTCCTTCATCATCTTGTTATTCAGATTCAACAAGTTATCAGTGATAATCTTTCTCGTAACACCATACCGGCAGATGATTTGGTTCTTGATAAACCAGACCACTACTTGCTTGGTCACATTGGCATATGATGCCGCTTCAACCCATTTTGTAAAATAGTCAATAGCCACCAATATGAAATGGTGTTCGTTCGACTCTTTAGGCTCAATCATTCCAATCATATCAATACTCCACATGGAGAAAGGCCACGGAGAAGAGATGACATTGAGAGGAGTTGGAGGCACATGAATTTTGTCAGCATAAATTTGGCACTTATGGCATTTCTTCACATATTTACAATAGTCAGATTCCACCGTCAGCTAATAATCACCTGCCCTTAACATCTTCTTATCCATTGCATGTCCATTGGAATGGGTATTAAATGATCTTTCATGAATTCCTTTCATCAACATGTCTGCTTTGTGTCTATCCACACATATGAGCAAGATCATGTCATGATTTCTTTTATACATCACATCATTATTCAAGAAGAAACTACCAGCCAATCTTCTCAAAGTTTTCTTATCCTTCTTAGATGCCCCAAGTGGGTACTCTTGATTCTGAAGAAAACATTTAATATCATAATACCAAGGTTTATCATCAATAACCTCTTCAATTGTGAACACATGAGCTGGTCTATCAAGATGCATCACATCAATCTTTGGCACATCATTCCAATGATTTACCATAATCATGGAGGATAAAGTCGCTAAAACATCTGCCATTCAATTCTCTGCTCTTGGTATATGGTGAAACTCAACCTTATTAAAAAACATTGACAACCTTCTTGCATAATCACGATAAGGAATCAAACCAGGTTGACGTGTCTCTCGCTCCCCTTTAATCTGATTAATCACCAAAGCTGAATCTCCATATACATCAAGGATCTTGATTCTTAAATCAATAGCTTCTTCCAAGCCCATAATACACGCTTCATACTCAGCCGCATTATTTGTGCAAGTGAAAACCAACCTTGCGGTGAAAGGAATATAAGAACCATGAGGGGTAACAATAATTGCCCCAATTTCATTGCCATACTCATTAACAGCTCTATCAAAAATCAAACCCCATTGGGATCCAGGCTCAACCCTTCTTCAGGTAATGGTTCCTCACAATATTTAACCTTTAGATACATCACATCCTCATCAGGAAAATCAAACCGGATAGGTTGATAATCATCAATTAGTTGGTATGCCAAATGATCAGCCAAAACACTTCCTTTTATCGCTTTTTGAGTTTGGTACTCGATATCATACTCTAATAACAACATTTTCCAACGAGCAACCCTCCCAATTAAAGTAGGATTTTCAAAGATATACTTGATTGGATCCATTTTAGATATCAAATAAGTTGTACAATTCAACATATACTGGCGGAGGCGCTTGGAAGCCCAAGCTAAAGCACAACATGTCTTTTCCAGCATTGAGTACCGAGACTCACAATCAGTGAACTTTTTGCTCAAATAATAAATGGAAAATTCTTTTCTTCCAGATTCATCTTGTTGACCTAGAACACAACCCATAGACTCTTCCAGCATGGTCAAATACATGATCAAAGGTCTTCCTTCCATAGGAGGAAACAAAATAGGAGGTTCAAGCAGATACTCTTTAATTTTTTCAAAAGCTTTCTGACAATCTTCTGTCCATACACAACCCTGATATTTGCGAAGAAGCTTGAAGATTGGCGCACATGTGGCAGTCATGTTGTATATAAATCGGGAGATATAGTTCAAACGTCCCAAGAATCCTCTTACTTGTTTTTCTGTTTTGGGTGTAAGCATTTCTTGAATAGCTTTAACTTTACCAGGATCAAATTCAATGCCTTTCTGACTGACAATAAAGCCCAACAACTTTCCAGAACGGACACCAAAAGTGCATTTATTAGGATTCAGACGGAGCTTAAACTTTCTCAAATGTTGAAACAACTCCAAAAAGTATTCAATGATCTTATTTAGTCTTAGACTTACAAATCATATCATCCACATAGATCTCAATTTCTTTATGCATCATATCATGGAACAGAGTGGTCATAGCTCTCTGGTACGTTGCACCAGCATTTTTCAGACCGAAGGGTATCACTCTATAACATAATGTTCCCTAGAGTGTAATGAATGTTGTTTTTTCCATATCCTCAGGTGCCATCTTTATTTGATTATAACTGGAAAATCCATCCATAAAGGAAAATATATTGAACTTAGCAGTATTATCTACCAGCAGATCAATATGTGGAAGTGGAAAATCATCTTTCAGACTTGCTTTATTCAAATCTCTATAGTCAACGTACATTCATACTTTTTCGTCTTTCTTTGGAACAGGCACAATATTGGCTACCCATTGAGGATATTCAACAGTCACAAGAAAACCAACATCAATATGCTTCTAAACCTCCTTTTTAATCTTCACAACCATGTTAGGATGAGTTCTTCTCAATTTCTGCTTCACAGGCGGACATTCAGGGTTTAATAGCAAATGGTGCTCCACAATATTAGTATCAATACCAAGCATGTCTTGATAAGACCAAGCAAACACGTCAACATATTCTCTAAGAAGCTCTACCATCCTCTTCTTAACATCTGACTGAAGCAGTGCCCCAATCTTGACTTCTTTCTTATCATCACCAGAACGCAAATTAACCAATTCCACCGGCTCTTCATGAGGCTGAATGGTCTTTTCCTCGTGCTCAAGCAATCGTGAAATTTCATCTTGAATATCTTCAACATTCTCCTCTTCTGCTTCAAACACAGGGAACTCAAAGTTGGGAGAGGGCATAGAGTCATTGTTTTCAATGGGTTTAATAATCAATCTGCACAATGATTTATGTTTGATTTTAGAATATGAACAAGAAATGCAAGTATCATGCAGATAAAAGTGATCATCACATATTTATTTTTTGGTTCTTTATGTTGTCATTTTTCAAAAATAAAGCAAAAAGGGAAAACAAAACATGGATAAATAAAATAAAATTTTATTGATGATGATAAAAGTTGAAACAAAGCTCTCACTAATTTCACTTTGGGCAGAGCGAAAGGTTTTTTTTGAAAGAAACAAAAACAAATCACTTTAAAACATGAACAACAGTAGGAACATCAATAGCGATCCAATTCTGGCATATCAATTCACGAGTCACAAAGTTGGGCGTTTCTTCTTAATCATCCTCAATGATGGCACTAACTTCATACTCAAGTCCCTTAAGTCTTGGTCGAGGAGAGTAGAAGGGTACATATGCATCTTCTGTCTCAGAATCATATCCAGGATCTTCCAAATAAGGCTCTCAGTCTTCAGCAGGAATGAAATCATTTTTAGAACCATCTAAGATGTAATCTTCAAAGTCATCTTCAATAATTGCAGTTGTAGAATGATCTTTGGTATGGATGAACCCAACACTTCAAAAAACATCAAGGATACTCTTCAGCTCATTGTGGGTTGAACCAGATATAAAACCCAAACCAGCTATATATTTTTTTATGAGCAAGTGTTCCCTTTATATTTCTCAAAATCCAGAGCCTTGTACTTGGCAGGAATCTTCACATTAGGAACAAGACAAAGCTCGCGAGCATTCTTCCCAAATAACTCTGTTTCTATCAAAACCCTTATTTCTTTCTGCATCTCAGCAAATTGATCTTGAAAATCATCCATACGATCAATAGCATCTAAACTCTCGCTCGGAGCAGTGTGGAAAATTTGCTCTTCAGTATAAGGCATTGTGTGAACCATGGAAGGTGGAACAGGTACAACAGTAGGAATAATTGGAATCACAGCATTAACCGGGAGGCATATGATATTGAGCAGCATTAACCGGGGCCACATAAATGGATATTGATCCGATCTCAGAAATCATAGTTCTCTGCACAGGAGAAGAAGGAGGTGGTGGTGGCTAATTCTGAGCAGCCACCAGAGCTTCCATTTCAGCAGTGAGTCTTTCCATACTTCAGAGTTGATACATCTTCACGGAGCTCACAGTTCTCTTGTTGCAACTGATTCATCTTTTTCTTAAGACTAGCTCGAGTGTTGTAGTGATACGACAACTTGGATGAACGAAGACCAAAAGGAAATAAATAAGACACCTGGAAAAGGAAAAAACACAATGCACAATGATGCGAATGCAAATGTTTCATTCAGTTTTCAAGGATCTTTAAGATATAAAGCAATTACAAACATCGTAAAGAAATAACACGTTTTTGAAATACTGATAAACATCTTATTTCATTGAATATTGGAAAGAGTTACACTTGGAAGTACAAGTTACATAAGATCAAAATTCAATAAGAAAAAGCTAGGTCCTAAGGAGCATATGATGACGATCCAAGCTGATACTTCCTTCGGAGTCTCTTAATCTCTCTCTCTCTCTCATAGTTGTCCTTCATAGTGGTCTTCACTAACATGAGTTGATTCACAATACCTTTCTAAGCACCAGAAGTAGGAGGATATGATGATGAAGTAGTAGAGGAAAATAAATCCTCTACATGTCTCTTTATGACGCATTGCTCTAGCAACTCAATCAAGTCATCTTTCTCCTTCATCTGCTTTTGCAATTCTGTATTCTCCTTGTCAGAAGCATGAAACTTACATTCCCATATATCTTTCTCTTGCTTCGTTTCGGCCAAAGCATCTTGAAGAGTCTTCACATCATCAGAAGAAACAGGGAGTGGTGTAGTGACTATTATAGTCATGGGTTTCTCAAAAGGCTAAGGCATTTTGAGATCCAAAGCTCTCTTCTTCACCCAAAGCATATAAGGTTCCAAGGTAATGAAAACTTGTCTTACAAGCTCTCCTTTACCCACCCTGTGAATCTTAGTCCAAGCATGAGCCATTGTTCTCCTCAAACCAAGAGAGTCATTCCTTCCTTGAAAAAATAAACCCTCTAATAGAATATTTTTAGGCTTATCCTTCAACATATAACCAAGCTGATGGCGAGCTAAACTCAGGTTGTAGTTAATTCCACCTAGTGTTCCAAGAAGAGGAACATTGGAGAACTCCCCACAACTATCAATAATCTGGACATTGTCACAAACAAAAGAAGACCAAGTAATGTTAGCACACGTAAGGGACATGATCCTGTGAGACCACCTTAAAAAATTCTTGTTCTCCCTAAATACAGATGACTGTGGCAAGTGCGAAATAAACCAATTGTACCGTAGAGGTGAACAAAAAACGATGGTACCATTTCCTTTAGAAGTCCTGCTATGGATGGAGAAATAGGTGTCATCAAGCAAAGTCGGAACAGGGTTCCTAATCAAGAAAATCCTAATATCATTAACATCCACAAAGTTGTCAACATTAGGGAATAAGACTAGTCTATAGATAAGCAAAGCAAATATAGTCTCAAACACTAGTGTGTGACCGGCGTTTACAAATAAGGTGGCTTTCCCAATCAAGAACGTAGAAGCCAAACCCTTGATGCCTCCCTTAAACATCAGATTAACATCACTATCAGATTTTGTCAAATGGGTAGCTGCAACAAAATCTTGGAGCTTAAGAACTTCCTCTAAATCAGTATAAGGAACCTTATCAGAAACTGGTATACCCAACAGATAAGCATACTCCTCCATGGTTGACATGAGCTGATAATTTGGAAAAGTAAAGCATCGGTAGACAAGATCATCGAATTACACAAGGATCATAGAATTACAACAAGAATATCTCACCCTCCTATCATAAAGTGCACTCAAGTTCGGGTATATGACTTATCTCACTACACAGATCACCAGACACCAAACAGAACAAACAATAACAACTAAATCAAACAAAAAGTGATAAATAAAATCAAAGTAGGCGAAACCTACTAGGAACCGTAATTTTCCCCAGTAGAGTCGCCACATTTTTGTAGCGGGGAAATTTGTGAGTGTAAGCAATTGATTAACTTAACTCAAAAAAGCAAGAGTCGCTACTGCACTTTTATTTTTATCCAAAAAAGGAAAAGAAAAAGAGCGAACAAAATCTAAGAGTTCTAAAACAAGAACAAATAAACAGAGATCTGGGTAAAGGGGTTGGTTACGCAATGGGAAGGTGTTAGCACCCAAAACGTCTATAGTACTCTATAGGAACCCTTTAAATATCTATTCTTTTTGCTTTGAAAATGGTTTGTTTGAAAGAGATTGGGGAGATGAGAAGAGAATTATTTTTAATATTTTTGTGTTTGGAGAGACTTATCGCCTCACGCCTATGTACCCACAAAGTGCAATATAGGTTTAAAACTCTGTAGTTCATGGTACGAGTAAAAAAAATGTTGGTTTTGATTGATTTTAAATGTAAAGACAAGTCGTCATTTTAAGGAGAAAACTACTACTAGTCGCCCACAAGCATAAGACAACATTTGCATCACTTAAAGATGGAGGATTTTGCTTGGATTCAAATCAACAAGTCTATCACTCAATAGTTAAGTGGAAAATGTCAGCATCTTAATACTATGGGAAATAGGATAATTATATCTCAACTATAGAAATGGCTCATGTCTAAACATTATGAAGAGTTTTAAAATGAAAAGTGCGCAAAGGCACAAAAAGTTTGGATGAGGTTGATCTTTTTTTTTAAAGTCTTTTTGAAATTTGTCAAAATATGATTAACATTGATTGACATTGATTAAATAAAATAAAGTTTGAAAATCACTCGACAAAAGTCAAGGTTTTATTGTGAAAGCGGTTTTAAGTTTGAAAGCAAGAAAGTTTTTGAAAAAGGGAGGAGATTTTGAAATTTTAAGAAGGGGAGAAGATGAAGTGACTACCCTAGACAACAAAATAAAAGCTAGAAATAAGAAGTATCTAACAAACTTGTAGTACACTCAATAGCAAGCCAAATAAGAATTTCATTTGTCTTGAAGCATAAGCCAATAAGCAAGCCAAATAAAGGCAAAGATCCATAAGACTCCAAGCATAGGGAAAGAGTCCTAATTCTAAGTCCAAGGGTCTAAGAATAGTCCAAGAGGTCCAAGGTCTAAGAATAGTCCAAGAGCATAACCACAAAGTTAAGAGCACCGAGTTTTTTTTAGAGATTTAATCCTTTATTAATGTTTTAAAAAATATATGGTCCAAGTGGACAAAAGAAAAAGCAGAAATATAAACATGTGCCCAACAGACAAAGGAAAAATAAAGGAAGCATAAACAATAATATGATATGAGATGATAATAATGGAGCATAAAGATAAAAGAGACATAGGGAGCAAGAAGGAAACATAAACAAAATTAGTACAATGATATCCTTAGTGAGTTAGTGATTAGTTGTTAGAGCAAATGATCAACAATGGTTAACTCATGCACTTAAGCCAAAGTTGATGAAAACTTATTAGAGGATTGATAAAATCAAAGCCTTCTAACAAAAAGTTTCATAGGTGATGGACCTAAGACAAACAATCAACCATACTTGGACTTTTAAACATAAGTTTGAGCCACGAATTATCACTTTACGATTACGGGACAATTTAGCGCTATGTTAAGCAATCATAATCGGGTTTATGTAGAAACCACAACTATCTGAGGCCGGTCAATAACAATGTTAGTGCTAATGCATGCTAGAGAAGTGATATGTAGATCACTCTTCGAAAGCAATACCGCACGAAAAGAAAATAGGTAACAATCTCATCTTCATCAAAAGCTTAAAATAAGTTCAAACGATATCGAAGACTTTTATCGATCAAAAGAAAAAAGAGAAGAGGAAAGGGAATGCCAAATTGGATTAAAATTTCAAGGTCATTCCGTCTTTAAGTTCATCCACTCCTCTTGATGGATTAAAGAGCTAAACATATCACTAACTCAAAGCACCTAAAATGAATTGAACAATTCACTTTAAAGATAGATTTGAATTAGTGAATGTTTATCCAACTTCATCTACACCCTAAGTCCAATGAAATTATAGAGGAAAAGGACCTTTAAAAGTGCATTCCAAGGAAAAAAATCAAAAGGAAATGGAAGAAGAAGAAGAAAGAAGCAAAGCAGTCCCAAAGCAGAGCCAAAAGACAAAATCAACACCGGGTAACCGATTACCCTAAGCTGGTAATCAATTACCACTGCTAAAACAACAATAAAATAGCTTTAAAAAGTGCAAAAACTTGATCAATCATTTCTTCAAACACCTCATGATCAAGGATGAAATTGAGCACGTAAATTCAAGTAAAATAACATCAATCAACACCTATAGAACACAATTTGCAAGATCCAAAGATCAAGCAACAAGAATCAACAATAGATCACATTGTGGAAGATGTATCAAGAACAAAAGTGGTGGATCAAGAAATTACCACTCAATCTGGAAATTCTTCAAATCAACTCCACAAACCACACTTCAACGCTTTGATCTACTAGAATTGATGGTAAAAAAGTGAATGGATGAATGTTTAGCTCATTGATTATTAAGTTCTAATGATGAACTTACTAACTTTCAAAGGAAGGAAGAGCTTTGATGAATTTCGTAATTGGAGAAAAATTTAGATTAAAGAAAGAATTTGGCTACCAAAAGCTTATGAAATGAGAGAAATGGGGCCTCTATTTATAGGATTTAGGCTTGGAAAATCTGGTGGATTAGAGTTTGGTTTGAAATCAAAATTAAGCTTGGAATTTGAATTTGGAGGAAAATTAATGATCAAGTGGTGATTAGTGAAGGTGTATGGTGGGAATTAATTATGATGAGGTAGGGGAATTAAAATGAAATGATCTAGAATATTCTCATGTTGCAACATTTGAATTTGATGCCAAAAATGATGCAGAATTTGAATTTGTCCTATTTTCACAAAATTCGCACAGGGTAATTGATTACCCAGTACTGTTAATCGATTACCATAGGCAAAAATGGTGAAAATTGCCTTTTTTTTGATGTGTTGTCTTGGCTCTGACTCGATTCTTTTGCTTGTCAAAGAAGGAATGGAAATAAACACATGAACCTTGGAGTTTCTTGAATAAAAGCCAATCAAATCTTGGGAAACTCTTGATCAGATGATTTTGAAGTGGTTGCAGATCAACTTCGATTTTGTTTAGATGAAATGCATTCGAGATGAGGGACTGATATTTGATATCTTTGCTCTAAAATCTTCCTGAAGAAGTTAGTAAAGGAAAAACAAACATTTTTTTGGATTTTAATCAATGGTTAGTAAACATAAACATAAACAAATATCAGACAAACAAGAAAACAAAGGATCCTGGTGATCTCTCAAGAACAAACCTGCAGAAGAAGGCAAGAGAACTAAAGTTTACAATCTTGTTTATGGGATGAGATGCAAATGACATGTGGGATCTTAGGGTTAAAAATAAAGGTATTACAGAGATGTGCACACCAAGTATTTGTTAAAATGATTGAATGAGGAATGTGAGAGAATGAGAGAACTGTGAGTACCCACACACTCAAACGTCCTAAACAAGCACAACCAACACAAAGAAACAAAGGTAAATAACAACCAAGAGAGAAATTTGTATTTTTTGTGAGATATGATGAATTGGGGTTTTAATAAAATGGGAGAAATTAAAAAAAAGGGATATGGTGGAGAGTTTTTATACAAATTGAATATAAATGATGAGAGATTGATAACAAGAGTAGATAAAATATGGATTTAATGTTTTTCAAGTGTAATAGTGAGTTGGAGAATTTTGGGATTTTTGTGCAAGCAAGAGAGAAGAGAGAATGAAGAGAAGATCTTAATTCTGCACTTATGAGCTGACCTCAGCACGAATGCATCGACCTGTCTAGGTCAAAGGTTAAAACATAGTGAAGCTAAACAACAAGAATTTCAGAAAATTTAATCAAGTGTTACTTGTAATAACATGATTCGACCTATACTGTAGCTTTTCTGAAAAATACCAAAGTTGATTATTATAGGCCAACCTATATGAAACTATATCAACCTGAAGAACTCAAATTTTCAAACATCTAACTCAATTGAACTTGTAATGACATTGAAAGACTTAAGTTGAATCATGAATAGTAAATTGATGAGAGACACATGCATATGATAGAATTTTATGGTTTGTTTTCTAGACTCATGCAATCATGATGATACGAACATGAATTAGTTCAAGATATAGATCAAAATATGACAACATTTGAATATAGTTACTATAAGCATATAAAATGCAACATACAATAGTCACATTTGAGATTTTCGGAAGTAAACACATATCTCAAACATCATACACATAATTCATCAATTACCTTTGAGAAATAAACAGGTAAAAAACACTTACTTACAAAGTAAGAAAAGGATTGAAACAATATTACCTCAATGTACGAACGATGGAGGATGCACTTGAATGCCACGAAGAAATCTCGAACGAAAGTTGAAATAAATGTAACACATGCCACAAAACACAATCGAAACCAAAACACTCTTACCAATTTTCTTCTTATACAAGTATTTGAAAGTGTGACTAATAATGTATCCAAATAGGTGATTGACTTGATGATTATTCTTGATGTTGGACTCTCAGTCTTGTTCAATCATGATGGTTATATTGCTCCTCCTCATGTTTCATCATGTTAGGTTTATCACTCCTAACTTGATGTACTTGAGTATGTCTTGTTGAAGATAGACCTGCATCATTAAACATAATACCTTTCTGACACTTCTCGATTAGAACATTAGTAATCATTAACACACTTTTACCAATTAAATAAACACTAAGAGTCAACCTGCCTTTCTTATCACATATTCAACACAATATGGACATGTCACCTTATTAGGCCTTGAGCTTCCTTAAATGAGATCCAATACTCTCTTCATAGAGCCAAGATATTTTTCCTGTATGATTAAAAAATAGTGCTAGGTACCCAATATTCATTGGGACCTTGGGGATTAATGAAACCTTGGTTGCATTTAGGAAACCATTGAAAGGAACCTTTAGGAACAAAGATTTTCCTAAACTTGCACTTAACAATGGTATGACCCTTTTTTCAACAATAATGACAATACACATTATGAGAAGATGACATTTTACTATTTGGTTTCTTTTCAACATAAATATACCTTATATACAGATTATGAGAAGGCATGTCATACTTAGAAGTATATATAGCAAAAGTAACCTTGGGTTGCAAGGCCTTATCCAAATTGGCTTTGAGAGTCATTGACTCCTTTTTCCAAATGTGACAAGTTTCACAACCAAACCATTAATATTTAGTATCCTCATTTTGATCTTTTAAAATATCTAACATAGGCTTCCTTAGGGCTTCCATGTTCTTTTCATTTTCCAAAATCTTAGATTCTAAATAAGAAATAATTCTTTTGTTTGAAGCTAATCTCTTGAAAGCATTTATGACTTTTCTTTGTAGATTTTCAAAATATTCTTGTAATTGAGAAAAGCTAAGTCATGAGAAGTTTGAATATTAGAGTGAGTTACAACTTTTCTCTTCCCTTTGTTTCCATATAGCAAAGCTTGGCCGATTCAACACTTGATGTAGAGCTATCATCGCTTGACAAAGCACTTCTACTTTCACAATCGGCATAAGCTCTTCTAGACTTGCTAGATTTATTATGATGGCCTCTTACTTTATCTTTGTTGATTATAGGATACTCTGGCTTATATTGCTCTGGTTTGCCACAACTATACCATGTACTTTTAGACTTGCCCTTTTTGTTCTCATCTTCTTTAGAAGAGTTCAATAACCTTCTTGATTTAACATGGTTCTTGTTGGGATATTCATCACCATGTTTCCACATGTATTTATTGAACCTCTTTATAAACAGTACCATATCTTCTTCATCAGAATCAATGTCATCTTTAGTTTCACAATCATTTTGCTCACAAAGTGGAGACCTTGAACTAGAAGTCTTTAAAGCTATGGACTTCTTACCTTTTTACTTTTCTTTACTCTTCTCCTTCTTCACTTTCTTTTCTTTCTCTTTCTCATATTTTGCCAAACAAGTGATCTCTTGCTCATGCTATCCCAACTTACCGAACAAAGCCATGAGATCAAGTGACTTAAGATCATTTTCCTCTTTAATAGTGGCGACCTTGAGTTTTCATTCCTTACTTAAAAATCTCAATACTTTGTTGGTAGAAAGTTTATTGGAAACATGTTTACCTAGTGCATTTAATAGATTGATAAGATGTCTGAACTGTTTTCACATATCTGTAATGGTTTCACTATGCTCAATACGAAACAACTCAAACTCTTAATTTAATGTGTTGATACTAGCTTGTTTGACACCATTAGTAAACTCATGAGCAACCTATAATGCGTCCCATATAGCCTTGGAGGTCTCACAATGAGAAACACGATAATGCTCACCAACACCCAAAGCGAAAGTGAGAATATTTTTCACTTTCCAATCATGTGACAACAATTTCTAATCATTAGCATCCCATTGTGCTTTTGGTTTACGTAATGTAACTGTTTCCCCTGAAAAATGGAAAACAACCGCTGATCTTCCAAATCTAACTTTGGTGACTCACAGGATCGATCAGATTGATCCTAGGACATGTGTTAAAGGTTATGTTTTGAAATCTATCTAATTTAAACACTTCGACTGTGTTTTAGTAAAAGAATTTAATCATAAAAGTGTTTGTTTGACTGAGGTGAAAAAGAAGATAAAGATTAGAGGCAAAAGAAATAGAGATCTTAGACCAGAGTTTAGAACGAAAGTAAAGTAAAGTGCATAGAAGGGGGTAGATTGTAGAAAAAGTAAAAGAAAACTTTGTAAAGTTAAGCACATAAATTAAACTTCATTGAAAGTAAAGATGGTGTGTTTACATAACGTACATTCTCCTTGAACTCGTTTCTCTACACTCGGATACTCTGAGTAATTTTGGGAGTGACTTGTACAAATAGTAAATTACAACACACTGAATTCTATGTCTAAAACTCCTATTTATAATAGTAGAAATAACTACCAATAACCTCCTAAAGCCATCAACTTCCGACAAGTGTCATAATGAATGTAGTCCTTTGTCAAACGAACGCCACTTGTCCCTCTTAGTGATAGGAAAGCATAACTACTCCCTCCATTATTTGAATTTCAAAATTTTCACTAATCTCCAGCCAACATCTCAGTCGAAGGTTACTTTCTTTAAGGGTCAGAATTTTCTCTAAGTCCTACAACTTTCGACTTCCCACTCGAAGGTCTCATGCCTCGAAACCTCTTTACCTGTCAAAAGACTTTAATATATATATATATATATATATATATATATATATATATATATATATATATATATATATATATATATATATATATATATATATATATATATATATATATATATATATGTATGTATGTATATATATATATGAGACGTCGAATTTGTGAGCTAACAGTAACACTATCAACATTGGTCATGGTTATTTCATTCAGACCATTTTTGACGGCGTCCCATATACCTTTGTCAACGGAGTTGGCGTGAATACGCATAAGAGCTTCTTAATAGCCATAATTTTTGCCTGTGAAAATTAGTGCTCTATTATACGCTCCCTTAGGTTCGGTATCCATTCTTCTAAAGAGTAAATCTCAAGTACAAAATTAACCAGAGCTCTTGATACCACTTGTTAAACCATAAGCTTAGATATAGAGAGAGTGAATAGATAACAAATTAAAAACCAGAAAGTCTTGGCAAAAATTCGTCTTCAAGGTTTTTGCTCGGTCAAATTAATCCCTAGCACGCACTTGTTGAACCCAAGGTTCACGAACACGATCCACCGTCTCACGCTACTCCCTTACAAGGAACCTCCTTGTCCTAAGGCATTCACTCGATCGAATCTGTATTTGCATGATCTTATCCAAAACCTTCAAATCCTCAATGATTTTGAAAGAAAACCCCAGCTAAATTTTTTTTTATTTGAAACACACAAAGATCTCAACCCAATATTCTTAGTTACACCAACCTAATTGGATTTTATCAACCCTAATCAAGATGGTCACCCAATCAAAGAATTATTATATGTAGTTTGATTGTGTGTATGCATAGAAGAAAGGTTGAAGATGATGGGAATGCTTTGTAATTTTGGTTTCATTTAGGTTTTACACCAGTACCTTGCTAGAAGAAGATGCATAAAAATTGATTTGATCGAACAGTTTCGAGATCTTAGCTTGGTGTGTAAGATAACTCAAGTTAGTGAGAAGTTGGGAATGCTGAAAAATGACTAGCAATTTTCTTGATGAAATCAGAGAAAGATGGAAGCTAGATTTTGAATTGGTTGATCATTTAATATTAGTTAACCAAGGTAAAGAAGCGAACTTTAGAGTTGATGAGAATGGGATCTTTAAGTTTTGGGATAGTGTTTTGTGTGCCTGATGTGTTGGAACTTAAGAAGATGATTTTGGAAGAGAGCCATAAAAGCAGTTTGAGTATTCATCTCAGAACCACTAAGATGTACCAAGATCTTAAGAGAATATTTTAGTGGTCAGGTATGAAGAAGGATGCTGCAGAGTTTGTTTACGCTTGTTTGACTTGTCAGAAGTCAAAGATTGAGCATCATAAACTATTTATACTAACGCAACCGTTGAGTATTCCTAAGTGTAAGTGGGATAGAATTTCTGTGCATTTCGTGATAAGTTTTCCAAAGACACCGAGGGGAAGTGATGCGATATTAGTTGTTGTGGGTAAACTGACTAAGTCAACTCAATTTATTCCGTTAAAGATTAGTTTTCCGTTGGAAAAGTTGGCAAAGACCAACATTAGTATGGTTGTGAAGCTGCATGGTATTCCGTTGAGCATTGTTTCTGATAGAGATCTGAGGTTCACATTGAGATTTTAGGAGACCTTCCATGCAGCCTTGGTAACTAATTGTGGTTGAGTTCTTCCTATTATCCGTAGATAAAATTTCATACATAGAGGATTATGTAATCTTTGGAGGATTTGTTGAGAGCTTCTGTCCTAGAGAAAGGAGGTGTTTGGGACGGTTACTTGTCATTTATTGAGTTTACTTATAATAATAGATACCATTCTAGTATTGGAATGGCACATTTTGAGGCTTTGTATGGTAGGAGATGCAAAACACCTTCTTGTTGGTATGAATCTAGTGAAAGGGTTATGCTTAGGTCAGAGATTGTTCAATAGACTACTGAGAAGGTTAAGAAGATTCAAGAGAAGATGAAAGCATTGCAGAGCAGACATAAAAGTTATCATGATAAGAGGATAAATACTCTTGAGTTTCAAGAGGGTTATCACGTGTTTTTGGGAGTCACTCCGGTGACTGATGTTGGTTGTGCGCTGAAGTAACCAAATCTTACTCCTTGTTTCATTGGTCCTTATCAGATTTTCCAGAGAGTTAGAGTTGTGGCTTATCAAGTTTCCTTACCATCGTTTCTTTCGAACCTTCATAATGTTTTTCATGTGTCTCAACTTCAGAAATATATTTTCGATTCGTCTCGTGTGATCCAAATGGATCATGTGCATGTGAGAGATAACTTAACTGTTAAGGCATCACCCTTACGGATTGAGAGAATCAATAGGTGAAGCATTTGAGGAGTAAATATATCGCTTCAATGAACATAATGGGGGGAGGACCTGCTGGAGGTAGCGTGACATGGGAACTAGAGAGTTGAATGAGAGAGCCTTACTCAGAGCTGTTTGCATCATATAATTTTCGAGGACGAAAATCTTACTAAGTGGGGGGAGTTGTAACACCCTAACTTTAGTTATTTATTTTTAATTGAATTTAAATTAATGTATTTTATTAATTTAGTGATATATGTATTTTATTTGATTTATTGTTCATTTATTTTATTTAATTAATATGAAAAATATTTTAGAGTTGGGAGAAAATATAATTTTATTTAAAATTAGAAAATGATGGGTGGATCGAGTAAGAACTGAGGTGTGGTGAGAGTTAGAGAATTATTTGAATTAAAATGAAATAATCATTTTAAAGTATTATCTATTTAATTAAATAATATAAATAAAATAGAAAATAGAGTGTTAGTGAGGGTGTGAGGAGAGTTTGAGGGTGGAAGAAATAATTGGAATAACTAGGTTAATATAAATAGATAAGTGAAAGAACTTTTGTATTGTACATACAAAAGTTGGAAAAGTGGAAAAGAGGCAGAAAAGGCAGAGAGCTAAGCGATCGTATGAATGAAGAGTGATATAGATCTCAAGGGAAAGAAAGTTCAATGTACTGCAATTTCTAGGTAAGAGGGGAAACTCTTTAGATATGGGTATTTAGGCAGTCGAATAATGATGGATCATGTCGCGGTGAAATTTGGATACCAAGCTATTGATGAACTTGATTCTTAATTCATTTGCAACCGAACTTTGATTTGTCCAAAGGAAGGGATAAAGATCAAAATTCCCACAATGCAATACAAATGCAAGCTAGAGAGTTTTAGGTTCGGGGGTTGGTTAAACTTAGGGAAAGTGCTAGCATCCTAAGTTTCTGTAGTACTCTACAGGAACCTCTTGTTTTATGTTGTTTATTTGCTAAGGGTTATCTGCTTAAGGGATAAGAGACCTAGGGGTTTATTTCTAAGTATACTCGATAAGATATCGCATCTTATGCCTACATATCCTTACGGGAGTGGAATCAGAGTATCTGTAATTCCCCTAAAGGGTTTGAGGAGTTCTTTGACTGTGGTCAAAGTTCCTACGGGATAAGGGTAGTTGATTGATTGATTTTAAGATAAAAGATGAGTTGTCATTTTAAGGGAGATTACTTTATTTAACCACCACAACTTTGTAGGAAAATAGTCTTTGCATCGTCTTAAGAGAAGGGCTTAAGCACTCGAAATTTAATCGACAAGTATGCCTCTATCTCTCTTAAGGCAAAGTCCCTACATATTGATTGAATTGTTATGGGGTATGAGTTTTATCTCGCTTAAGATGATTAACATCTTATTCTCTAATGTGTTTGAATAATTTGAATTGAGTTGTATTGTTTGTATCTAAGTTGTAAAAGATAAAGGTCCTTCTTATGGGGTAGGATCTAACTTAAAAGATCGACTTGAATGGGATCAAGGATCAAAGGGGGATTATGATGCAAATGAGATGCGTACGCACAATTGTTTAAGTTATGCGCAGGTTCTTCCTTTGGACGTAATGCAATACAGTAAAGTAAATTGCGGATAATGTAGAGGCAGATAAATAAAGGCATACACACGCATGAAAGCGCTAAGGTGTGTGAATTGTGAATAGGTGAGTGAAAGTGAAGCGTGCACGATTGATGATTGATTTTAAGCAACATTGTTTAATTTTAATTGGGATTGATTTATGAGAAAATGGTTGGATTGATTCTAGGCGAGATTTAATTTTAGTAAAATTTGAATCAATTAAGTTCTTCTAGATAGAAATTATCTTAAGTAAATAAATTACTTATTAAATAAAAAGGTTATTATTAAAAAGAAGTTTTATTATTTTATTAATGAGGTTTTTATTAAATAAAAGGTTATTATTGTTAACAAGTGAATATGCCTTTAAAATTGTGAAAATGGTTTTCTCATTATATAAAATTGTTTTTAAATTAAGTTATTAAAAATGTTGTTATTATTAAAATTTGGGGTTACTTTAGAAAAAGGTTTTTGAATAGTTATATTATTATAATAACATGTATTAAGTTCATAAAAAAAGTTAATTAAAAAAAGTTTAAAAAAGTTAATTAAATAAAAGGATTAGTTATTATTTAAATGAAAAGATTAGTGGGTTTAATGAGTGGTTAACAGATGACTTAGTGAATAATTGGGAGATTAAGGAGGACAAATTAGGTGTGGTGTAGCGCGGGTACAAAGGGTGTATCGTGGATGTGCAACGTGAGCCGTGTGATTGGATCAGGTGGTGATGTGTGTCTGTGATGTGAGGGTGCATTACATTTATGATGGGCATACACGCACATGATTACAACAGATAACAAAATGAAAATAACCCTAATCCCCCCAATTTCCCCTTCTCTCCGATCGCCTCTTCGTCTCTTGTTCCCCTTCTTCCCCCGTCTCCGTCTCTCGTTTCATCTCCTTTTTCTTTCCATTTTTTCTCTTCTCCGCCTTCTTCTTTCAATCCCTACATAAACAAACAACAAACAAACACCAGATTAAATTTAGCGGAAAGAATCTCACGTTTAATGGGTTTCGCAGGTTTTGACGGCGAGTGGTGAGGTTTTCGTCAACGATGGGGGTTTTCCGACGAGGTATGCGGCAGAAGTTTGAAAGATAAGTTCTCTTTCTTCTTTGATCTTTTTGTATGTTAGGTTTTTCTATTGGGATTTCTGTTGAACTTGGGATTTCTGTTGAATTTGGGATTTCTGTTGAATTTGGGATTTTGGGGTTTTCGTGATAAACTATTGTGAACTTTTGTGATTGAGGATTTTGTGTATACTTTGGCAAATTGCCCCCCCCCCCCCCCCGTTTGTTGTGAATTCCGTCTCTTTTATAAGCTTCAAGTGAAATATCTGTTTAAAATCCGAGTTAATTGCTTTGAATGCTCAGAATATTTGTTTCGAATACTTTCTGCTTTAGTCTCAGACAACATTGAAAACCTTCCTTTTATGCCTGATTATGCTGGTATGCTTGTTAAAGAAAATTCTCTTCACGTGATTATGTTGTAAACACGCTTTGAATGTTTTGATTGCTTGTTCCTGAAAATTAAAACCTGTTATGCTGCCTTGATTTTACCGTGTTTCAAATAGGGGAGTCTTCTTCGTTTCATGGGAGGTAGAAACATAACGAATTTCATCTTGCTTTTACAATGAACCAAACTATGTCAAGACCCCTGAGTAATTCTGCCAGAATACCCAATTGCGCCTTCTCACACCTATGGAATTGCGTGCATACTGACTTCTACCAGAATTTTGGCAGGTACTATCATTCTAGTGGAGTTGGCAGGTTACTATCCTTCACATTGTCTCATGAGTGCACCAATGCGCGACTTTAACGGTGTTACCGTGTGGCCTTAAACAACTCGCCCTAATTCCAATTCTCAACTGCTGAACACCCTATTCCTCTTCCGTTTGTATCTTTCTTCATGGACCTTGATGTCATGATTGTATGATGATGACAGTTCTATTTCGGTTGCAGGGAATAATACCACAGTAGTTTGAACTCTGATGGTTCTTTCCATTTTTGCTCACCAGGTCATGAATTGGGTATCTCTCCTTAACAAATATTATTGTAAACCATGCCTTGATTGTGTTGCTTGTTACTCATGTTCAGTCGTTGGAGATGTTCGAAGATATTGACCTTGTCCGCTCTGGTTCTTTTTGCAGGTCACGATGCTTGGACGAGTTTGCTAGAAAGGGAGCCTGGTTGGAGTCAACATGAGGTCGTGGCTGCGGAGCATGACTTCTTCTGAGTTTCGATTTAACCTTGATTTCATTATAGCTTCTGCGTAATCCAACTCGCAACAGTTTTAAATAAACGATATTAAATAAGTTGCCGCAGCTAGATAAGCTAATCATCATATCGATGACCATGAAATTATTGGTGCTCCTTTCATCAGGTAATCAAGATTACATCCATTTCTCAACCGGGTGATGTTATATTGATGCCGCTTTATATTAACGTATTGTAGTTATTCCTACCGCAGGAACAAGGTGGATTCTTGGCATCGAAGCTCGTGAATCCCACTTATAAATTGTTGAGGAAGAAACCGTTGAGCAGGCGCATTGGGAAGCTGCTGTCAATAGAATGCCTTTGGATTCGGGAAGACGGTTGTGGCTGGTTCTTCCAAGTCTTAACTGAGCAGTGACAGGTTGTCGTTGTCTTTTTTGAGGGTGACCAAAGTCGCATATCAGGTACGCTTGTCCTCATCTTATGTTGATTTATTCATGCCGGAAAGTGAATAGCCTCAATGACATTCTTCTTATTTCTTTCTAACAGACCAACGACCCAAAACCTTGCTATGTTAACCTTGGTCTGAGGCGTTTGGTTACTTGGTGCTGGGAGTTTATTGTTGAATCTTGCAGCTTATTCTACCCTCTTCTTTTCAGATGCAAGTAGTGTTCCATACGCATAAGCAAGGCGAAGTTTGTCGTACGTGGCGGTTGCGGGATTGAGAAAGATTAACGGTTGCTCAAAAAAAGCTTAGATTTTCCAGGACCTTTGCAAAGTGTTGAAGTAGTGGAGTCTGAGTTGTAGAAATCTAAGATTGTAACTTTGATAACTCTTATTGTATGATTACCGAATACTTCATATATTATAAAGTATTTTGTATAATCCATTATTTGCTTACTATGAATGTAATTAAGTTACTTTGGTGCTCAATAAAGTACTCCAATGACGTAGAAAACATATACAAACCCCAAATGTTACCATATTGCCATGCAGTTCATGAGTAGTATAGCGTGTAATATGACGAGGATCAACTTAGTGAAGTCTAATGAACTTCTAAGCAAATAATTCAACTTGTGACGAATTTTGAAGTTCGCTCCCGTAGCTCTCTTGCCAATTGAATTTCAATCTCTTATCTTATGATGAGCTCGTATCGTGAAACCAATCGTGAAATTGGATCTTGTAATGACAACTATATGAAATTTTCCATTAACTTAAATTAATTGAATTCGACACTAAAACTTGCAATCTTGAATAACCTATGGATTTGGTTCTTGTGAGATTCCATTTTGCGTAGCTTACGCCTTTATTTTCAAAATATGTGACAACTTAGTAGTATGAGTTTAATCATGGGCTTGAATATGGTGAACTCTCCATGGTAGAATAAGATCCAACATGAATCCGAACTGCCTTTAATTTCAGAGCCAGATAAAAACCGTTGAGTTTAAATCAGCTTGTGAGCTTGTTGTAAACTTTGATAAAACTTGGCTCACGTTTTGATAAACCATATAAGAATTTCCTCGATCCTGCCACCGGCTACTTAATACACCTGCATGATTTGGTTAGTCATAGTAAACACACATACAAAAGCATAGTGACGATATGTAAGAGAAGAAAAAAATGCACAAAGAGGTGGGGTCTTAGGGTCAAAAATTAGGGTGTGACAGATCATAACCCTCTTATCTTTTTCTCCTAAATTTTATATTTGTGGTTGTTGCTTGTGGACAAAAGGGTTTGCCTTAAACATTCTGCTTTGTTCTTGAATAACTTTTATGAGGTGAATTAGGAATATATGTTTTATTTTTGTGCCTTTTGCCTTGTTGTTGTATAATAATCAGTGGTTGTGCCATTTGGAGCAAATTTTCTTAATAATAATTGGATTATGGTATATGACTTGCCCGTGGCTTGATATGTGTTGGTTTTTGTAGAGATAACTAAAAAAGCCAATAAAAATTCCAAATGACATTTTTTTTCAAAAAAAAAAAGTCGAAAAAGTCAAAAAAAAAAAAAATAGGGTCAGCGTTTCGGGTTCCCTATCTAGTCGGCGAATTTTGAGCAAATTTGAGTTAGGTGACTTTTCGTAACATTTTAATGATCTTAAGAGTCATATTTATTACATTATAGTTGTCAGAGTTGCTTTTAAGTTATTTAGAGTTGGAGATCAGACAATTGGATACACTTGAATTGTGTTTGAAACCTTTTTACACCTTAAGGTTGATTTTTGAGTAATATTTTAATTTTTTTAAGGTTGTTAAGCCAAAAGAGTTAAAATTTGATTTGTTGAATAATTAGAATAATATAATTGAGTTAATTGAGTGAGAATTTGAGAAATCTAACAAGTTCAAAGTAGTTTTGATAAGGCTAGAGTTTGTCTTGAGTAGTTGTTGCATTATCCTATTGGTGGCCTTACATGAGTAATAATTTTACACTATTGATGAGTATGTGTTAATATTATATGTTTATATGGTTGACTTATAATTGATAACATATTTTGATATGAGTAGTTCAGAGAGAAATATCGTGTTGGCCTTACATTGGAAAATTCGTGTGATATGAGATAACTACCGTGTTGGCCTTACATTGGCAATTTTGTGTGTTCATAGACAACATTTTTTAGTAAGAGATGTGAATATATTTCCTTAATTAATAGTTGATTGTTGAGTATGTGTTTTTGAGAGTTGTTGTTGAGTCTCATGCATTATTGTATATCCGAGATAGGCAGGACTTTGGTCCGACGAGGTCACGGTTTAGAGAAAACTAATGACAGTCTCATGTTCAGAGAGAACACTATGTTCTAGAGAGGAACCAAAAACATGGATAAATCAGAGAGACCACAATGTTCCATAGAGTAGTACATTGCATTAATATATTTGCATCGTGATTGTTGTTGTTATTGTAAAATATTGTGTGAGGATGATAATTGATGTTATATATGAGAATCTTTGTTGTTTAATGTACCACTGTCATCTGTAAAGTTATCCTCACACCTATTTTTTTTTGTGTGGTGTTCTATACTCTCCTGGAGTACATATAATCAGATAGATGAGTAGTTGTTGTTGAGCTGGAGGAGGGCTTTGAGGTCTCTTCACTTATTTGTTGTTTTTTTTTTGTGTTTATTTAGTTTTGTCGGTGCTCCGATCTATAACATTGAGTTGGGAATTTTTAATCAATGTTTTCGAGTTGTTGTTGGATTATTTAGTTAATTAAGTGTTTTATTTTATTGAGATATTATAAAACATGTTGAAGTTGAGTTCAACTGTTATATTATGTTTTATTTGAAATAGTATTGTTTGTCGAGTATGCGTAACACCTGTTTTTGAGCAAGTAATTGCATATCTTTTATAATAAAGGGTCGAGATTTAGGGTGTTACAAGCGGTATCTATCAACACATCACTGCTACTCAAGTCACAAAAATGTTATATGATTTGTCAAAAAAATTTTGTGATAATGATTATGTGTATAATTACCTTTTTGTCTTCATGTCTATATTAAACACAAGACATAAATTATGTCACCATTGTTTAGTTTAATATTAGACCCTTACACATATATCCTGCTACCTAAGATGGAAAAATTCCATCTAGGTCACTCATATCCATCGACATGATTTATGGAGTACCCATCAACCATCTTTATAGTCATCCTTTTAAGAACAACATTTGATTGATAATAAAGTACTCAACTCCATATTTAGGATCTATAGTGGTTTCAGGTCTAAGGGTGACATACACCACTATCACCTTGAGAATAACTTATGAAACTAGCTTAACATTCTACGTAGTGTTGTCATGGTGGGTCAATTTAGTAAAAATATTAGTCCTAACAATCATACCTATGTGAAGACTTGATGACTCTTTATCCATGATCCATGAGACGAGATCATCTGTCCATTCAGACCATCGTACTAAATTATAATCGTACAACTTCTCTTACAATATTTTTCCGCCAAAAATATATACTAAATAATAATAATAATAATAATAATAATAATAATAATAATAATAATAATAATAATAATAATAATAATAATGAATTAATTCAATAACAATAGCAATTAATTCAATAACAATTACTAATTAAAATTTAAAATAATCAACCCATCACTTTTATAATAAAATAACCCAGTTTAAAAATTAACTCAAAATATTAAAAGCTAACCCACGTTTCCAATTTAAATAAATGACAATTAATAAAAAAATAAAAAATAATGAATATTTAATAACAATTATTAATTAAAGTTTAAAATAATTAACTCATCACTTTTATAATAGAATAACCCACGTTGAAAAATTAACTAAAAATATTAAAAACTAACCCACGTTTCCAATTTAAATAAATAACAATTAATAAAAAGAATAATGATTATTAATTATTTTAGTTAATAATTAATAATTAGTACGTAAAATGAGATCTAAGTCAAAAAGGCCATTAATCCATTAACAAATGATAAAACTAACTCATGTATGCTTTAGACCACTAAGCCACTAACAAATAATAAAACTAACTCATGCGATGCTTTAAAAAGTTATTCGAACACATATTTTTTTTATAGAGTGACTAAATTCCTAAGGGTCCGTTTGATTGAGATAGATGGAAAGAAGAGGAGGGGAGCCAATTCTCTCCAAAATTCACTTTTTGCTCCCTTCAAATTGGGGAGATTTTATATTATTTAAACGTGTAACATATAACTATAATCGGTGATTGGTCGGTTGTTGTTAACTAAAAATTATGATCGCTCGGTTACCGTTAACTAAAAGTTGTGATTGTTTTGATTATAGTTATACATTATCAGACAAATTCCTTATCCCATGAATATTGAATATGTATACTTTAAGAGTAATTATAAAATAAATTTCATATTCAACTTTCATATTCAAATAAAATTTATTTGATAAGTTCTAAAGTAAACTTACAAAACTTTAAATTCAATATGGTTGTTTTTTTTTGTCTGCACATAATGATGAGTTTATATGGACCATATTACGAATTGGACCTCTAATTTACCTTGGTTCAATCATGTATTATAAACCTTGATTCGATGATAATTGAACTTTTGATGCCGTAAGAGAAATAACATTCTCTAGTACTCCTGGAAATTTTGTGAAATTGCAATGAACAGTGAGTTAAAATATTGAAAACTCACTTTGAAGAAACTTTTATTTGGTGATATTTACTTAAAACTATTTTTTATTTCGAATTATTTTTACTAAATATGAATGATAATATTTGTAAGGATAAAAAAATAATTTAGTTTTAAAATTTCTCCGCTCCCCTCATGAACCAAACATATATGTAGTTAAAAATTCCTCTCCTTTCCTCCCCTCCCCTCCTCTTCTTTAAACCAAACATATATTTAGTTAAAATACCTCCCTTCCCCTCCCCTCCTCTTCTTTAAACCAAACATATATTTAATTAAAATACCTCTCTTTCTCTCTCCTCCCCTCTATTAAATTTCCTCTTCTCCCTCTCTCTCCGTTGAACCAAACGGGATCCTAAGTGTTTTCAGGTTGTTTAAGAACTTTTAATTTTTCTTCTATTGGTAGGGTGTTATTTTTAATTTTCTGTAATTTTTTTTTTGAAATTTTGTTTAAAAAGTTATATGTGATTTATATAAAACTTTACTTTCTCTTCCATTATCATTGATAATGATGTTATTTCTAATTTTTTGTCATGTCTTTCGAGTATATAATTGTCTTCATTTTTTTCTTTTTCCTTTTTTATAAATTATAGTTTATTATTTTTTAATATATTTTATTATATTTTTCTTTTTTGTTTTTACTGATTACTTCCGATCTTTATTAAGATAATTCCTCCTCTCTCATATTTAAAAAATTATAATATTAAAATCAACATTGTGCAGCATAGAATTTCAAACATTAGTAATCTTATTATTTGATTTTTCTTTTTACATTCTACTATACTTTTTTCCTTACAGGTTGTAAGATTGTAACTTTTTTTTTAAATATTTCGATAGGTCAATTGAAAGTCGAGTAATGTGTTAATTTGATCTCAATTATATCTTAGTTTTTAGTTTTTCTTTATCCATAATATTCAAGTTTTTTTTTTTTGAATTTTTATAATGTTTAATTTGAAAACAATAAGTGCAAATAAAATATTGATTATAATTATAATATACATTTCAATAATATTAATATGGATATATTTTTAAAAATTGATGGTGAAATGATGTAGAAGTTATTCCATTAGATGATTTGAGAATACTCAAGTATCTAACCATTCTAAATGATATAAGTTATTTCATTAATAATTTGAGAGTACTCAAGTATCTACCCATTCTAAATGATGTAGAAGTTATTGCATTAGATGAATTTGAGAATACTAAAATATCTAACCATTCTAATAATACAATTTTTTTGGTAAGCAAAATAATTTATTATAATAGAGTATACAGAATACTCAACCAACCAACATTACAATAAGCTCACACTAAGATCACAATAGCCTGCAAAGATGGTTGAAAGCACAAACTCATACAATATAAACAAGCTATGTGATAGTGATCTATGATGCTTTGCACCATTTATAGAAAATACAACAACATAATTTTTGAAGATGATTAAGTCAATGTCAAGAAATAAATTTAATGTTGAATTCAATATCCTTAGCATGAAAGGAGTTATCTTTGAAAATCATGGCGTTCCGTTTGTACCAAATGCACCAACAAACTATCATCCATAAAAAAACCCTCAATGTGTTTCCAACCTTACCTTTGAATGTTTCTAAAGCGTGGCAAAAGTCCATAGTGCAATCAAGAGAAGTTTGTTTATCCAATCCAATCCCAAAATATAATCCAATTTTTTTTAGTAAAACCACAATGTAGCATGACATGTTCCAATGTTTCTTCTTTAAGTTTGCAAAACACACATTTAACCAATGAAAAATCTTGGATGATCTTCCTCTTGAAAAGTTGTTGTCTAGTTGGAAGTCTATTATGGAGCATTCTCCAACAAAAAGCATTTACTTTAGATGTAACTTTCATCTTCCACAACCTCCTCCACATAGAATTCAAGGTGGTGGCTCTATCCATAAACATTCCATGACCCCTTAAGGATTCATAACAACTTTTGATAGAAAAATAATAAGAGGGAGCAGACACCTAAATAATTCGATCCACTTCCATGTTGCTTGGATAGAACTCTGTCATGATTGTGTTTAAGTGCAATAGCTTTTCTGCAATTGGTTGATCTGCAATGTTTAGGCCTTCATCAGACTTTCAATGCCATGATCCTTGAAGCCAATCCCCCATGTCACTGACCATGGCCTTAGTATTAGCAGTGTGACAATATAAGAGTGGAAAGATCTCTTCTAAGGGCTTTAAGCCAAGCCAGATCCCTTTCCAAAAGGGAGTTGAGTCACCATTGCCAAGTTTGAATTTAGCAATATGTCTAATTCCAGTTTTGTCAATATTAAAGCTCTTTATATTCAGTCCAATGGCATTGAGGTCCCTCCACCAAAGAGATTACTTAGAAGGGTGATGTTTATTTTCATCAAGCCACATGATTCTGATTAAGTTTTCATATCTGAGTTGAATCATACCACTCCATATAGCTTTCTTGTCATTTAGGATCCTCCATATCCACTTACATAATAGTGCCTCATTGAATCTGCTAATGTCTTTCACCCTAAGACCTCCCTCAGATTTTGGTTTTCACACCATCTTCCAGTTTGTCCACTTCACTCCCTTTCCTTCCTTCAATCCAAACCATAGAAGTTGTCTTTGAATTCTAACGATCTCTCCCCTTACCTTATCAGGCATATTGTAAAATGAGATATGATGAATAGGTAGATTATTTAGTACAACATTTAATAATGTTATTTGATCAGTACATATTCATACACATTCATACACATTCTTCCATTGTTATACTTAGGCATTCCTACAGTTTATTTGAGTATTTTTACTATTTTAATGTGTTTTCATATTTAAGTTCGTTTTTACCTTTATTCTATTTTCGCAGCTTATTTTCAGCATTAACACTTATTTGATATCTGTCCACTGTTCGGATCATAACTGGAGTTTTGAGAATCAGATTGATGCATTCTAATAGGCTTTGAAAAGCTAAGATAGAGAGTTACAACCTACATGTTTGAGGCAGAAGCTGATTCTGAGTGTAGAAGGCTCAAATAATTCGTTGAACTCAGGACCCGAAATCTGCCTTTAGAAATATTTAGTTTTGGGTCGAGTTTTTTATATTTTTCGACCTAGTTGGGTTAGAACCGGATTTTGTGATGCTTCCCTATACCTAGTAGCAGCCGTGCTACTTCTCAGAACCTTCTTTTGACTAATTTTACTTTTTGCTTTTGTACGATTACAATGAAGAACTAATCATCCAGAGTCGATCTACTGTAATCGCGTTTCCAACGATTTGAGGTTTTTATTCTATCAATTCAATTTCGTTTCTCTTTCAATTCTATTCTATAAAATTGCATTTTCTTAATCTTTTATTTTGTGGAATAGTTTTATTTAATTCGTATGATTGTATTCCTAACTTTTAATCTCTTTTTACGTCGCTTAATCGTTAAATCGCGTTTCTACATCGTGTTTGCTTAATTCGCGATTGTGTTTATCTGTTTGCTTAATTCAGAATATAGAAATTTCAATCTGTTTAGTATCTTAGTGCGCTTTTCATTTGATATTGAATTCGAATAGAGATCGAAGCCGCTTAGGGAATTGGTTAGGAAACAAAATCAGTGATTAGCCGAAAACCAAAGCAGTAGATTGACTTATTTTTATAATCACTTATTTTAATCACTTATATGCACTATTTTATAAATAGAACTTAAAATCCCCATAAACTTTTTCTGTAACTGGTTAATTCATTACAAGAACCCTTGTGAGAACGATACTCAAGTTGCTGATACCGTTACTACTGTTTTTCAAAATACTCATTTTTAATCCTGCGCGACAGCGGATTAAATTGCGCCGTTGCCAGGGATTCTTGTTGATGTTATCTAATTTTATAATTTTAGTTTAGAGTTTTGTTAGAGTCTTTTGTTTTTTGTTTTTTTGTTTTTGTTGGTTGATTTTCAGGGTTGCAGTATAGGGGTAAGCGTTTTAGCCTATCAGGTAAGTTAGAAGCTACTGTTTTGATTTGCTCCTAATTTTTTCCAAAAAATCAGAAAAAAATCGACGAACAATACTCGTTTAGAATAGAATTCTAAAAGATTTTGACCCTGAAAATCGCAAATTCCTTATTTTCCTATTTTATTTTATTTATTTTCTATTTTCATATTTTCAAAAAAAATCTGAAATTTTTTGTAGAGATTTATTCTGATTTGATTTAATTTTTAGTCATATTTTCATAATTTTTAGATTTTAATTTATTCTCTTTTCTATTTTTCCATTCTTTTTCTTAATTGGGATATTGTTGGTATTTTCTAAATTGTTGCTGCAGTGCTGAATTAGTTTTGTGATTTCTAATTCTTTGTTAATTTTTTTTTCCTTTTTCATAACATGGCTGAACAAAGAACATTAAGAGAGCTTGCTGCTCTTGATTTTCATTATAATGGTTTAAGTATTGAATATATTGATGTTGATATTTTTTGAATTGAAATCTGATTTAATACACTTGTTGCTGAGGTTTAATGGACTTGAAGGTGAGGATCTGAATAAGCATATGAAGAAATTCCAGATTGTGTGCTCTATATCTTCCGAACCTTCACTAGAGGACCTTGTCAAGCAAATAGCTATAAATGATCTCCAGTTTCAGCAACAAACAGATTCTACTATTCAGGCTTTGTAGATATAGATTGAACAACTTGCCACTGTAGTGAATGCCATGCAACAAGCTCAAGAATCAAACCAACTACCTGCTCAAACAGTAGTGAATCCAAAAGAGTTACTGTTTAATTTAGTTGATGATACTTATCTTGAGTTGTTGTCTGATTTTCCATCTTTATTAGATTATGATGATACTTACTCTTGCAATTTATGTGCTAACATTAACGTGTGCTCTGTTTGTGCTAAGATTAATGCTGCCTTGCAGGGTGATGCTTTTCATGATGTCGTTTATGCAGCTGAAGCTCTTGATATCCCGGATGCCCCGACCATACCATCCATTAAACAACCTCCTTCCCTAAAGATTAAACCACTTTCTGATAATCTAAAATATGCTTATTTAGAGACGGATGAAAAGCTTTCAATTATATTTTCTTCTAACCTTGATTTTGATCAAGAAAATAAGCTTTTGCAGGTTTTGAAGAAACATAAGAAGGGAATTGGATGGACCTCGATAGAATATGGAAGAAAAACAGTGAGACAATCCCTTAATCCTTTGATCTCTAATGTTGTGGAAAAGGTATCATGTTTACGTACCCACTCAACACCTTTATTTATCGAAGATTGTTATTCGATCCTGGAATAAAAGGTGAAGGTACTAATAAATATTTCAAGGTCAATGGATGCTACCTAAAGTTACTTTATGACATCCCCACTTTGGAAGAAGAAAATATAGAAGAGCTCTCTTTGAGAAAGGTTGCTTATGTGATCACCTATCCGCCTTGACTCCTAGGGTGGTTTTTTCCTTTTTCTCACTCTTATTTAATAGTTATGTCCTTTCATTGAGGATAATGCATATTTTAAGTGTGGGGGAGGGAACCATTTCTTTATTTTGTTTTCTTTGTTTTGTTTTGGTTTTGTTCTTAAATAAAAAAGTAATTTTTTTTTACTTTGATACACAATGCATCTTTTAAAATTTTTAAGCTATAGATTAATTTGAGGTTAGATTGTGGAGACTTGGAAAAAATTCATAAGATTGATACCGTTTTAACACCTTAAGTCTCCCGAATATGGAAATCGATTTAAATACTTGTTATGACATTGCCTTGAGTTCTCATCCTTTAATAGCTCTTAAGTAGTTTATCTATCAGTCAACACCATCTAGAAATCATACACTAAGTAATTAAGCTGATGCAAATAAGCGAATGATCCCGTGATTAATCAGAAATCTAAATAGGAACCCACCTTTTAAGTTAGGTGACCCTCAGCCGGTCACTTAGGCTAACGGTTGTGAAACCTTAAAAAAAATATTGTTGTTGCTATTTAATTGGTTAATTTTGAATTATTGATAAGATATGGATCATAGTCACTAACAAGCTTATTTACCATGTGTGTGAATAGATAACGGGTTTAATGTGATTGCATTAGAATGAAAGAGAGCAAAAAGGAGGATGAGTAAGTTAGGCTTAAACATAATAACATGATATGGATTTGTTTGTATAGGAGAGAGCTTTATGACTGCACAATTACAGGTTTATATTCTTACGATATCCTTAGTGTGCAAAACTAGTACCTATCGATGCAATCTTGACCGAAGAAGAATTTACAGCCTAGAATGAGTATCTAAATGCTATTGTTTTTCATGAGTCTTGATAATATTTTGCTTGGAGTGCAAAAGTTTAAGTGTGGGAGAATTTAATCAGTACATATTCATACACATTCTTCCATTGTTATATTTAGGCATTCCTACAGTTTATTTGAGTATTTTTACTATTTTAATGTGTTTTCATATTTAAGTTTGCTTTTACCTTTATTCTATTTTCGCAGCTTACTTTTAACATTAACAGTTATTTGATATTTGTCCAATGTTCAGATTATAATTGAAGCTTTAAGAACTAGATTGACACGTTCTAATAGGCTTTGTAGAGCTAAGATAGAGAGATACAACTTTTATCTTTGAGGCAGAAGCTGATTCGGAGTGTAGAAGGCTCAAATAATTCGTTGAACTCAGGATCCGAAATCTGCCGTTAGAAATATTTAGTTTTGGGCCGGGTTTTTTTTATGTTTTTCGACCCAGTTGGGTTAGAACCATATTTTGTGATGCTTCCCTATATCTAATAGCATTGGTTCTACTGCTGAGAACCGTCTTTTCACTAATTTTACTTTTTGCTTTTATACGATTACAATGAAGAACTAATCATACAGAGTCGATCTACTGTAATCGCGTTTCCAACGCTTTGAGGTTTTTATTCTATCAATTCAATTTCGTTTCTCTTTCAATTCTATTCTATAAAATTGCATTTGCTCAATCTTTTATTTTGTGGAATAGTTTTATTTAATTCGTATGATTGTATTTCTAACTTTTAATCGCTTTTTACGTCGCTTAGTCGTTAAATCGCGTTTCTATATCGTGTTTGCTTAATTCGCGATTGTGTTTATCTGTTTGCTTAATTCAGAATATAGAAATTTCAATCTGTTTAATATCTTAGTGCGCTTGTCATTTGATATTGAATTCGAATAGAGATCGAAGCCGCTTAGGGAATTGGTTAGGAAAAAAAACAGTGATTAGCCGGAAACCAAAGCAGTAGATTGACTTATTTTTATAATCACTTATTTTAATCACTTATATGCACTATTTTATAAATAGAACTTAAAATCCCCATAAACTTTTTCTGTAACTGGTTAATTCATTACAAGAATCCTTGTGAGAACGATACTCAAGTTGCCGACACCGTTACTAGTGTTTTTCAAAATACTCATTTTTAATCCGTGCGCGACAGCGGATCATTATTCTCCCTCCCATGGATAAGAATCTACTCTTCCAGCATGATAGTTTGCTCTTCGTGTTGGATATAACTTGTTTCTAAGCTATAATTATTCTTGGATTGGTGCCCACCATGAACCCTTAAAAATTTGAAGGGAACGTTGTATATGCTGCAGAATAAGAAGTTAGAGACAACCAACAAAAAATGAGTAGATAGACCAATGCCATAAAGTTTTCTCTTGTTCATATTGACTCTTAGGCTATAAACTAACTCAAAAGCTCTCAATATGAACTTAATGGCCCATAGGTTACTTCAAGAGTCATCACCGATAATGATTGTATCATCTGCAAATTGCAAAATACCAAAAGAAACTACATCCATGTTTGTCTGCATCTTGAATTCTCTAAACAAATTGGTGAATGTATCCTTCCTTGTTATGCCTGCTAGCCCTTCAGCAACAATGGCAAAGAGGAAGGGTGAAAGTGGATCACCTTGTCTCAATCCCCTTGAAGCAACCAAATCTTTGGTTGGGCTTCCATTGATTATGATGGACATGCTGCTATTAAAGACCCATCCTTCCATCCAAGCAATCCATTTCTTGCCAAACCCCATTCTATTAAGCATGTACCTCAAGAAATCCCAACATACATTGTCATAAGCATGGGAAAAATCCACCTGAATAATAGGCATTCCTTCTTATGTCTCTTTGCATAAGCAATCACCTCATTAATGACCAATACACCATCAAGTATTTGTCTACATGAAATGAAACCAGTTTGAGAGTTGGACACTAATGCACTAATGGCATTCCTGATCCTCTTTGCCAAAGTCTTAGACACAACTTTGTACAAGTTTCCTATTAAACAAATTGGCCTGTAGTCTTCAATCTTTTGGGGATTTAAGGACTTTGGTATGCGGGTCAAAAATGAAGCAGTCATAGCTTTAGGAAGGTGTGCTATTGTATGAAATTCTTGGATGACCCCAATGACATCCTCACCCAAAATGTCCCAACACTTCTTAAGGAAGGTGAAGTTAAAGTCATCAGGACCATGACTTTTGTCCCCATCACACTCCTATATGACTTCTTTGATTTCCTCCCTAGAAAAGGCTTCTTCTAATTTGGTCCTCTCAACTTCACTCAAGAAATTGAACTCTATACCATCCAAAGATGGTATTATATGCCTCCTTGTTCAATAAATCTGATTTTAAAATGGTCTTTTGCCACAACCTTTACTAAGTCTGCCTCCTCCACTCTCCCTATCAGTTTCAAGAATTGTTATTCTATTTCTCCTCCTTCTCATATTCAGCATACCATGGAAAAATCTTGTATTTAGATCCCCTTTCTTAATCCATATCTGTCTGGATTTTTGTTCCAATAGGCTTTCTTTCATGTGTAACTTAATCCACATCTGTTTTTGCACCTCCTTCCTTTCTGCTATGATGGCCAGATCAGTTGAGTGATCAACAAAGTCATCAAGAGTTTTAAGTTCCTCCACACATTTCTCAATCTTAAGATCAAATATTCTAAAGGTATCTCTGTTCCACTCCTTTAAGCTCAATTTAAATAAGAAATTGCAAATATTGAGATTGAGACTTGCATATTATGTCAAGCATTTTATTGTTTTCATAGCTATTTTACATATGACATTTTTCAGCAATAGATCAAACTTTAAAAATTTTAATAAATAGTATATAAAAATATTTTAAACATTTAATTAATAATAGTAATCTATTTTCTTAATTATGCTAATTAAAAACGTAGAGGTTATATTTTAAACCGCCATGCTAATTTTTTTTAGTTAAGTAATTAAAAATATGGAGGATGGAGATTGGCATTTTAAAAAAAAAAATTATTTGAAGTTTTTTTTATTTAATTAAGTTGTTGAGAACATGGGATGTGGTTTTTTAATAATATTTTATTTTAAGTCATTTTAAATTGGCTAAAAAATTATCATATAAATATCACAAATATTTATATCTAAAGTAAGTATCATAATGTTTAAACTACTTATATAAAATATTTATATAACATGGTAGAATGATATATTTCTATTAAATGAATGTAAAAAAAAATCGCACCGTAAATACATCATCATTAAACTCATGTTCAAAACAAAATAAACAAAATATTAAATAAGGATGATGTCTAAATAGAGGTAGCGGTTATACAATCTTTCCTCCTCTAATACATAATAATAACTGTTTAACAAAGTGGATACATGATGGCACTTATTTTTGAGAAGATATTGGTCACGAGTGCTCAACTTTATGTTTAAGTTAGATTTTTATGCTATTCTTACTTTGCTTATAGATATAGAAAAAGAAAAATAAATGAAAACAATTCATCTCCTTCATTTCATGTTTTTCCTCTATCATTACATTTACTTGATATAGCCACATGTCATTTTTAAGTATTAATTTATTAACTGCAACTCATATTTTATTGAGAGAATATTTTCTTTTAATTTTAATTTTTTTTATTATGTTGGAAATATATATTTTTAAAAAAAAAATGTAAACTATTAAATGACTGTTAACTTTTTAAATAAAAAATAAACTCAATAAAAAACAATAATATAAATATATTTAATATTGTTTTAAATCAATATTTATCAATAATAATTTAATAAAATTTATCCACGCGTCGCGTGGGTAGACGTCTAGTAATAGTCTCAATTCTTTAATGTTATATCACTTCATAATAAAGCTTCAGTATGATACTTTAAAAATAATGTCCTTATATTTAATGAGATCTCATGATTAAATCACACTTAATGTTTTATTAAATGGATTAGCTATTTTAAGAAATTTATTATTTTGGAAAGGCAAACATAACAAAAAGATGATTTTTATTATTAATAAATAATTCAATACAATTGTGAAAATTATTGGTCTCTAGGGTTTACACCAAGAACTTCTAGCCCTCGTTATTTAAGGATGCTATTGAATTGGTGAAAACATATGATAGATATCAAAGAGTAGGAAACATTTTCATAAGACAAGAAATGTCACTCACTAATATTTTGGAAATTGAATTGTTTGATGTGTTTGATATGTGAGAATTGATTTCATGGGACCTTTACCCTAATCCATTGGTAATATTTACATACTTATACATGCAGATTATGTCTCTAGATGTATATAGGTTATATCAACCCCCACTATCGCAAGGAGTAACTCCCCCACCGCAGCCAGGGAATACTCTTTTTAACCCTGAAGTTGCAAAACCTTTATTTGGGTTCTCAATGCCAATGAGCGGTAGAGATTACCCATTTGGTATGTCAACATCAATGATGACTAAACTTCATACTAATATGTCAACTTTTAGTGACAACGCAATGGCCACAGGGGCACCGTACAATCAATATAACGCTTTGGCTTGGACCATTAATAATATGGTTCGACCAGAAGGGATAAGTTATATCCCTCAAACAACGTCATCTTTAAATACTACTTCTATGATGGTTATGAGATAATAGATGGATGAGAGTAACTTAGAATTAGTTAATACTTATCATACCCCAAATTTTACCCCCTTAGATGTCATCATCATTTGCATGAGCATCATAGGTCAATCATCTTTGCATAGCTAACCAACTATCAAGCCTTGTGGTTTTGTTTCTTATATGGAATTAGGGTTTTGTACAAGAAGGGAGGAAGTTTTGATTAATCATGATTTGGGTAGAAAATCAACCAAAGAGGTCCTCATACATCTCAAGGGTCTCTAAGAGTTCATTTGTACCAAGGAAATCTAGTTCAAGAGCTTCCTAAGTGGGTAGGATTGACATTGATTCTATCTGATCCAAAAGTCAACTGAGGCATCTCAAAGGTCAACAATTGGGTTTTAAGGTCAACCAAGAGCTTAAAAAGTCTTATCCCAAGTTCTCATGTGATTAAATCAAGGGAAACAAGTGGGAATCATAAAGTCAAGAGTTTTGGAGAATTAGGGTTTTGTGGAGAAAATTTCTAAGTATAAAAATCACAATTTCTAGCCATCTTGGAACATCCATAACTTCATCATCCTTTATTCAAATGGAGCAAACTTGCTATCAAATTAAAGAGGACATCATGTACTACAAGTTTGAAGAAGGAAAGATGTTAAACAGATTCATGGATTTCAAGGTATGAAGGTTTGAAGTTGAGGAAAACTAGGTTTTGGAAGTTTATACTTAGAAATTTTTCTAAGTGTAAAATCTCAACATGGAGGGTGACTTCAAAGCAATATTTCATTATGATCAAGGCCTCATCTCAACTTACTTCAAACATGAAAGTTGTAGATAATTCTCCAATTTTCTTTTGAGTATAAGAACTCTTCCATTGGGTGTATAGAACTCAAGTTATGAAGTCATCAAGATAGGATTTCCATCATGTCAAGTTTGACAGGATTTTGGCAGCTTCACGGGACAGTTTTCCAAGTGATTTTTCTTTATGATTAAGGCCTCATCTCAATTTCATTTAAACATGAAAGTTGTAGAGCTCTCTCCAAGCTTTCCATCCATTACAAGAATTCCCTCATTGAGTACACATATCTCAAGTTATACGGTTTCAAGATGGTGTCACAATGTTTTCAAATTCATAACTTAGAATTTTTCTAAGTTTCTTTTGGCAACATATTGCTGGAAATGGTTTCTATCCAACTTTTCTCAATGATTCAAGTCCTACTTCAAAATGATTTCCATATGAAAGTTTCTCCATGACCTCCCTACTTTGCATTGAGCCAAAGATCTCATGAATTGGAGTAACATTCATCAAGTTTGGATTGCTTAAAGTGAGCTATATGGATTTATGGTCAAGTATATTTCTTGTCACATTTCATGCATAATGTAAATCTTCATGCAGAAACCTTGCCTTGTCATTTTCACACGCAAAAGCCATCCTTTTCCACTCCAAATCTTGCCAAGATCAGCCAAACCACATCTTGTACCTTCCATGCACCATTTGCCACATCTTACCAAAAATGAAAACATGTAAAACTTGCAAAACAAGAGTGCTCATTCCAATAAACCATTATGAATTTCCTCAGCCCTCTTGTCCTCATAAAGTGACAAAAGAAAGTCACCTACAAATCATGTGCTCGTATCACACCATCACCTCCCTCCCTTTTTTTCAAATTTCACCAAATCCTTACCACAAGGTTTTAACCACTGTAATTGTGATTCTTACCACACTTTAGCCTCATATAGAAGCTAAAATAAACCCTAAAAAAAGGGGAGCCACCATTTTCTCAAAAACTCAGATTGAAAACTCTCTCCCTTTCTCAAATTCTTCATTTCTTCGAATCTCTTCATACAAGGCTTTTCTCTTCGTCCTCTGGTTAGAATCATCATTAAAAAAACCAAAGGGAGCGAAAGAAAGAGTTTGGCTTGGGTTTAAAGAAAGTTCAGAAGCTTCAGGTTTGCTATTTTTGAGGTAATCTTCTTTTCCATTTTTCTCTCATGCTAGACGTCCATTAGGGTTCATTTTGGCTGCATCTGAAGTCCTACACATTATAGGCCATGTTTGCATTGATTTTGTGTTTTTTTTATTTGAGTTGTAGAAATCACGTATTTTACTCATGTCGTGTTTTCATGGTGTTATAGCTTTTAGAAATGATTTTGGAAGTCATATTCTTGATCAGCATGAAAAACCCTAGAGTTTGGTATCAAATTTGTTGAGTTTTGGTCCTGTTTCAGTGTACTTCAATGAGGGTTGATCGAAGAAGACGATCTAATCCCTAGCTCTGGCGTCTATGTGTGTCTGTCTTTCTGACTCGTTGACTTGCGTAGGTGGAACCTATGTGGCGCTGAGGTGTGTGACACCTCATTTAATGATTCCACATGTGTTTGCCTTTTTTGGTTTTTGAATGTTATTGGGTGGGCTTATTTGTTTTTTGATTTTCACACCCCTTGTTTTTTAGGCCCAACGCGCATTGAACTGGTTTCAGTTCATTTTGTCTTTACTACTACACCCCTGTTTGATTTATTTCATTTTCCTTTTTCACTTTTATTTCATTTTTCATTTCATTTTTATTCTAATAATTCCCAATGTTATAAAAATCAGTAAAATTAGTTTTTAGATACTTTGACATCTTATTTTATTTTTTCATATTTTTTATTTTAATTTTTAATTGATTTTTATATTTTATTGGTATTTAATGGTGTAAGGTGTCCTTTTGACCTAGTTTTGAATTGATGCCTTGGTTAGAGACCTTCCTATTTGATTCTTGAGCTGACTTTTTGGAGTGTTTTGACACACATTATGAGGATGGTTTGAATGTGCTTTCTGACCTTGGTTGATATTACTTTACATTGTTTTCATTTGCTTATTTATGACCCTCGATTTATACTCGACTCTTGTGACATCCTATCTTATCGATTGAGTTTGTGTTTCCTCTTGTGTTTTTCTTTAGACAACTTTTTGCACACCCACACTTGAGTGTATAAAAATGAGTTTGATTTTGGTTTGGAATTTATTTTATCATTTTCCTATTTTAGAATGCTATGCCAAGTTGATGACCTTTTGTCCATGATATTATGCTTACTTGACCTAGTTTTTAGACTTGTTTGTTTGGGATTTTTATTTTGATGATTATGTGTGGTTTGAAAAGCATTATTAACTTCTGAATTTATGATCCCAAAGTGTTCTTTCTTACCCACTTAGGTTTCCATACATGTCTTGGTTTGCATGAGTTCTTTCATGATGTTTTTGGTTTGTTCTTTGCATATGATTGTGTTTGTGCCTTAATGTCATTCTTGTTTGTGTTTCCGTTGGCATATTGATGTTGAGCATGATTTTTATGAGATGTATATACTACTTCCCATGTGTTTTTTTTAGTTGTAAATTCCATGTTTGATTCTTGCCTTGCACTTATCTTGTTTAATTATGTTTGTAGCAAGCATGCTTGCTAGTTTTTTGGTGTCTGTTTGACTTTGTTCTTGATCATTTTGGCATGATGAGCATAATATGATATAGCTACTGCCCTTCTTTGATTGTTATTTTATTTGGATGCTTTGGCTTTGACACCATGTTTGTTATCTTTCCTCTCCTAAGCTTATCACTCCTTTACTTGTTGTTACAAGTTTGTTTGTTTCCATATTCCAAAGGGAGGTTATTTTGTTGACTTGTAAGTCACTTTCTAGATTTGGTTTAAACCTTTATATTCCTCTTCTTGATCTTGTTAGAATCTTTCCTTAGGCCTTGTTAGAGCCACTTCCCTCTTAAGCTAGTTTTAGGTTTAGGGTTTGTTAACCCTGCTTAAATACTTTTGTTGAGTACTTACTCCTGTCTTCTTGGTCTTGTTAGAACCAATAAGTCTTATAACTTAGATTTAGGTATAGAGTTTGTTAAATCTAAGTGTTTATCATTTTTATGGTATTCACCTTCCCCTTTGGCTTTTGTTAAAGTCAATCCCTAGTTAAGTCAACCTAGACACTGAGAGTTTGTCAACTCTACATGAGTGTATTGTCATGAATATATCATTCCCCTTGGAAATTTTACCATAGTCAAGAGTTCCTCAATCCCCAGTTAGGTGAACTACGAATGCTTTGATTCTTTTCCTTGTTAGGATACGTAGGCACGAGATGCGATGTCTTGGTGAGCATACTTAGTGTCTATACCCCTAGGTCTTTACCTTAGCAAGAAAACTTTAACATAACACAAATACTAACAAGAGGTTCCTGTAGAGTACTACAGATACTTAGGATGCTAACACCTTCCTGTAGGTTTTTTTTCTCGATCTTTACCCTTTCCTTTGGATAAATAAAAACTTGATGGTGAACTTCATGATTTATGATTCAAGTTAATTAATAGCTTGATATCTGATTCTCACTGCAACAGAAATTGCGACTTCACTGGGGACTGACTACCCTAAGAGGGTTAATCCCACCTTGTTTGTACTTGTGTTTTTTATATGTTTGCTTGCTTGTATACTTGTATATTTGTGAATATTTGTATATATGCCTGCTGTGCTTGGGTTTTTCTGTACGCAGGGTGGTTACTTTGAGTGGTGAGTTAAGTCCTATACCCGGACTTGAGTGCACCTATGATAGGAATGTGGTATATTCAATAAGGCTTATAGGGAGTTGATTCCCAACCAAGCTGACTTGAGAACCACCGCTCAGTCGAGGCCCTCTTGGAAAGTAGTTTTGTTGAACGAGTATTCGTGAAGACATTACTACTTTCGACCTAGGAGCCTGTGACATTGAGGACCTTTAGATTACCTCTTTACCCCACTTTGGCCTTGTTAGGATGTAGTGCGATGACTATGAGGGAGTAGTCCCAAAGTAGTTGATACGCGATGCTACACTCAGATGAAACTCTTTTAAGAATATTATTGACTACTGAGTAATTTGGGAAATTGATGATATCCGAAAGATGGGTTGGTGATTTTGGGAACTTCTTAGAACCCTGTTCTACAGATACAAGAAACCATAGCACACACCTTTTGGGATAGGTAGACCATGGCTCCATGCTCGCGTTCTCTGAACTTAGGCTTTTGTCCGTTTACTTGTTCATATGTGTATGTGTGAATCTTTGTCTACCTGTGTTTGTGCATCCTTGCATTCATAAGCATCATATAATAAGTTGTATGGAACTTAGACCTTTGTTTGTAAACATCAGGGTTGTTATGGACAGTAAAAGGAAGAAAACATTGAATTACGCTTACAAGAGTCTTAACTTGGATGACCTAAGGAGGTTGAGTACCTTGGTGACAGATCTAGAGGGATTCAAGAGCACATATGGGAAACTATTGTCATTGTTAAAGATAAAGATGGACAGTGTACTTCTCTCCACACTTCTTCAGTTCTATGATCCAGTCTATCGTTATTTCACTTTTCTGATTATCAGCTGATACCTACATTAGAAGAATACTCTTATTTGGTTGGATTGCTTATTCTTGATAAGTCTTTTTTTCCAATCATGGAGAAAGACCCTAAAGAGGAGGTTATTACTAAGGCTACACACTTGGGATTGGTTGATATTCAAAATAAACAGTAGTATGAAGAGACACTTCAACTACACACACCTTGATCTTACTTCAAAGCTTTGATCAATTGACACACACTCTTGCTTAACAGCTTCGAGTGGTACACAACCTAGAAACTACCTAACCAATGCAATCAAAAGTTGTTTGGATTACAAGTGTTCCTAAGACACAATCGTGAAGAACAACCTCTTCACTTGTAAACCACTATGGTGATTTCTCTATTCCTCTATCTTCAACAGCTGCCTTCTAGGATTGCTTCTCCTGTTATTTATAGCAGTAGATCAGTCCTTGGGCCTGGGCGCATAAATTAGGTTTTATCCATAATAAAACCTCTCTTTAGTATTCTGCACGTTTGCCACTTTAATCAGGTACATATTAATTCCCCTAAGGCTTCTAAAATGTCTCCTGCATTCCAGCTTGAGCTTCTGATTTGTTTCCTGAGTTCTAGCTACCAGAATAATAAACCTCCGCTTGATATCATACGATCTATGTTATAACATTGAGTATGACATCCAGCTTAACTTATAGTTAGCTTAGTTAACTTACCCTGCACAGTCCCTATTATGAATATATCAACATCAGACATGACATTCATACATACACTCATATTTTGCCATAAAATGCAGCCAATCAAGAGCACTTACAAACTCCCCCTTTGGCAAATTTTTGGTTAAAACACTCTATACTTACACCAGAGATTTACACACAGCAGAAGACTTAACATAGGTCCTGTCATGCAGGAAAATCACTAGTTGCTCAAGCCCTCAGGATTCTCACAGTTGGCTTTCAGCCCTGTTAACACTCACTTTGTTAGCCACCTGTTAGTTATCACTACAAGTGTCATTCTTTGCTGAGTGAGTAACACACAAAGTTACTCCCCCTCAACTGATGCACATCAGTTGAACACGTCGCCTGCAAATAGCATGCAATCACACATATGAATCCAGCCTGCTCTGGATGTTATGACCTTCAGGATAACATTCTGAAGTCACACAGTTGTGCCACTCCCCCTGAAGGGATGCACTATGCTTTTATTCTGACACTCTCTCCCCCTTTTTAGCCACAAATTAATATCCAACTAAATACTTAGCATAGGTCAAAAGTTGTAGAAATAGAAAATTGTTAAGGGTTATATTACAAAAGGATAACTCAAGTAGAGCAAACAATTCAGAGGATTATACAGGATTCACATGATTATAAATTATCAACAAGCAGTACTCCTCTGTGCACCCCCTCATCCATTAGTAGAGTGTGTTGCAAGTCATCAATCCTCTTCTGCAACTGGGATGGACTCGTCCCCACCAGTTTCTCCAGTGCTGTCTGCAGTAGAGTCACTTCCTTCCCCTGAGCAGTCATCAGTATCTTATGAACTAGCTTCTTGAGTGCCATCTTCCCTAGTATCACCATCTTCCTTGGTAGCATCTTCTGAGCTGTATGTATCCTCATCTTGTTCAAGAGACTGTAGCAGCTTTTCAAGTGTTTTCTTCCTTGCCTCCATTTCGTTGCATGTTTCTCGAATGGTTGCCATGACTTCAACCTTTTTGGTTTTGGGACCTTTATTGGATGTCTCAGCTGAAGTTAAATCCATGTCAGGAACATGCCTTTCTTTAAATAACTTGGAATTGAATGTTAAAGGAGTTTCTCTTCTGCATACTATATCACCCTTTTTGATGATGTTGGGATGCTGATCACAGATGATTCCACATATAAGTGATGGAAAGGCAATAGGTCCCTTGACACTGTACCTCCCAGCATGCTTCATTGTTTGATTAAGAATGTAGGTCCCATAGTTGAGGTCAGATTTTGTCCTTACAACATACAAAAATCTTCCCAGAATAGTAGTAACAGTCGTTTTAGGATTGGTAGGTACCCAATTGGCTGCATGAATTTTGTGAAGCATAGCATATTTCGTACTGAGTTTGCTAGCCACTAGCTTCCCTTTGGAAGGCCAGTTCTTGACCTGTTTGGCAGTTATCTCTTGGCACACTTGATGGTCAGATACAGTAAGTTTAGACTTTCCTGCATGTGGTCTTCCCAAATACTTATTGATGATAGAGCCTGAGAAATTTATACACTCTCCCCTTACATATACTTTACCAAACTCGTTAGACTTCCTATCAGCACATGCTTCTGACAGGTTCACTATGAATTCTTTCACAAGAGTCTCATAACATGGTGGAAAATGAGTGACAGTCTTCATCAAACCAACCTTATGAATAAGGTCAAGAATCATTTTGCAGTCAAGAGCAGTTTGAGCTAACTCTCTTTCCAAGGCCAACCTCTTTTGATACACATATTTCCATCTATTAACGCATGATGGATAATGGAAGGATATATTATCAATAGGCACCTCAGGAACATTTTCATCCAGCTTGCTGGAAGCAGATTTCCTTTTTGATTGGGTCTTAGTGACATCCATAGCAACATCAAAATCTGTTTCTTGTTCTGGTCTTGATTCAATCTTCCTCTTCTGGATGGTTACCTTGCTCCACCCTTTGGAGGGTCCAACCAGAGTCCTCTTAGTTCCAACCTTCTTAGTGGTATCTTCTTGCTCAGTAGTCTTCTCAACATCCCTTTTCTTGGGTGAGCTTTGGTCATCCACCTTTTTCCCTTTTCTTTTCATCAATCTTTTGGCTATGCCTGGATTGATCGTTGCTATGAGATCATTGTCAGAGAACTCTTCTAAGTTTACTACCTCAGCATCTTTGGCTTCATGCAAATCATCATTCCCTTTATCAGACCTTTCATCCTTATTCTTACCTTCTGGAGAGTTGTTTCCCAATGCTTTGACATTATGTGGGACATCACCTTGATCACCTTGATTAGGCTCAGTCCCATTAATGGTAGATGATGTGGGAATGTTGAGAGCACTAGAAACCATCGCAGTAATTTCAAGGTGTGTTCATCTAGCTTCCTTTGTATTTAGGTCATCAGATGTAGTCGTAGGAGGAGCTTGACCTGAGCCAAAGGTTTTTGGTTGTCTTGCATGCATCCTTTTAGGTTTCCTTACCAATAATCCTTTAGGAGTCATCATACGAAGTGGAGCAATCTCTAGAGCCTCATTAGGGTTTGCTTCAGTGTTGCTGGTGTTCATCCTGGAGGTTGGTTGCACCATAGTTGTTGATGTTGATTGAGATGAGGGAACTTTTCTGTGCTTGTTTGAGACGGTATGGAAGCTGAAGCGTTTGTGAAGAGACCCAAAGTAGAGAGAGTGTGTTATATACGTGGGAGTGAGGTATGATTGCCCACTAGGAGGGAACATACCGTTTTGACTTATCATTAAATGATTTGGTATCAAAATGTAATTCCCCATTTCCTTTAATTGCTATAACTCATCAGCACTAGAGGAACTTAATTTTTTAAATTGAGGTTCCTTGATGCTTCTTGAATCCTTGTCAGCAGTATTTAAGACATAGCCACCAGGTTTTGCACACGCTTTTTGCCCTTTCCACACGTTACCCCTAAGCCTGTCTCCCTTGAACTCAACAGAGCTTGTTAGAATGGTGCCCTCAATGTCACAGAACAAAGTCATGATATTAGGAATGACATTGCTTCTTTTCTGCAGGGTATCCTCCATGGACTTCATCAGGTTCCAAAATAATCTATCTAGTTTTACCTGATGACCAATCTTTGTGTATCCCGTCTTGTCTAGCCTTCCCACCTGACTTTTTCTTACACCCTGTTCTTCTTTCTGAAGCATACTTTAAGGATCCTTTTGCTGATGCTTTGGGCCTGGTTCTTTTCTCCAGTCCTAGGTGGTCCTTCTTTTCCTTATTAACCAATCCATTTATGTTACTTCTGGGCTCCCATAGGTAACAGTTATTCTTGGATCTAGATCCCTTCATTTCTTCCTTACCCTCTTCATTGATCACCACACACTAGTCTTTGGAAAAGTGAACTTTTAAACCTTGATCACATAGTTGAATTATGCTTATTAGGTTAACAGTTAGGCCTTTAACTAACAGGACATCCTTTAATTCTGGAGCTTTAGGATTGTCAAGTTGTCCAGCACCTATGATTTCTCCTCTAGCTCCTTCCCCAAAGGTTACATGACTAGATGAATGAGTTTGAGATTGATCAACAGATCCTCAATTCAAGTCATATGCCTGGAGCAGCCACTGTCAAAGTACCAATCTTCATTGGTAGGCAACCTTGGAGAAGTGTGTACTGCTAGTGCAACAGTCTTGGCACTCCATTGATGCACTTCTTTCTTAGCCTGATGCTGCCACTTTCCTGGCTTGGCATGATACTGTCTTTTTCCAGGTGTGCAATGATGCTGCATTTTTCCATGCTTTCTTTGTTTGGTCTTGTTTTGGCTAGGAAATCCATGCAACCAGAAGCACACATCTCGAATATGCCCGAGTTTTCCACAGTGATAGCATCTATGCCTTTGGAATTGTCTCTTGACTTGATTCCAATTTCTGTGTGAAGGATGTTGTAACTTTGAATGAGACATCCTTTGTACCTTTTGAATCTCAGGCTGCAACCTCTTGAGTTTCAAGGCAGGATTTTGTTTTTCAACAAATCCTAGACCAGACCTATTTCCTGCAGTCTGACCACTCTGAAGAATCTCCTCTAGGGTGTCAGTTCCAGAGTTGAGAATCCTTATGGATTTTGTCATTTTCTCCTTTTCTCCTTTCAACTCCTTTACCTCTCCTTGGAGTGAGTTTATAGTAACTAGATGCTCTCTCTTTTTAGCTTCTAGCTCTTTGATGAGCTTCTTCTGATGCTCTCCTTGCTGGTACAACTTTGTGCTTCTAATGGACAACTTCTTATATGATTCAACTAGTTCATCATAAGTTAGCTCCTCTTCACTTGAGTCACCATCAGATACACATACACTGTTGAGAACAGTAACATGTTTGGATGATTCTCCTTCTGATCTACTGTCAGAATCTTCATCAAACCAAGTGACTGTTAGACTTTTTCCCTTCTTGTTGAGGTATGTGGGACATTCCTTTCTAACATGTCCATATCCCTCACACTCATGGCATTGTACTCCTCTGCTTTGGTTGGCTTTATCTTAAGTTTTTTCTTTGTCAATAGGCAAGCTTTTGAAATAAGGTTTAGACTTAACATCTATCCTTTTGGCCAGTTTGTTGAATTGTCTTCCAAGCATGGCTATTGCCTCTGATAGATCTTCCTCTTTTTCATGATCTAAAGCCTCTACAGAGTTTGAGACAAGAGCTATACTTTTTCTCTTTTCCTCTACAGCCTGATCACACATCCCCATCTCAAAGGTTTGAAGGGATCCAATGAGTTCATCCACTTTCATGTGGCATATGTCTTGAGCTTCTTCAATGGCTGTTACCTTCATGGCAAACCTTTTAGGTAGTGACATCAGAATCTTTCTTACAAGTTTCTCTTCAACCATCTTTTCTCCCAAAGCTCCTGAGGTGTTTGCAAGTTCAAGAACATTCATGTAAAACTCATGAATGGTCTCATCTTCCTTCGTTCTTAGACTTTCAAATTTTGTGGTCAGCATTTGAAGTCTTGACATTTTGACCTTGGAGGTTCCTTCATGAGTAGTTCTGAGAGTGTTCCAAACATCCTTTGCTAGTTCACAGTGGTGGACCAGTCTAAAGATGTTTTTGTCTATACCATTGAAGAGTGCATTCAATGCTTTAGAGTTTCTAAGAGCCAATGCCTCTTGTTCTTTGGTCCATTCCTCTTCAAGAATTTGCACAGATACTCCATCCTTGTCAGTCTTCACAGGATGTTCCCAGCCAGAGTTTGCAGCTCTCCAAGCCTTGCTGTCTAAGGACCTTAGGAAGGCAATCATCCTAGACTTCCAATAGTCATAATTAGAACCATCCAGAATCGGAGGTCTATTGGTGAATCCAATATCTTTATCCATAGTACCAGAATTTAATATCCATAGATCTCACCCAGTAATAAACAGGCAGGGTGCCTGCTCTGATGCCAATTGAAAATTCTGGCTAGCCCACGATGGATGTTCTAACAGAAGTTATAACATCCACTGTGACATTCACTACAAACCTACTATTATGCAGTAATTGTAAAGAAGTAAATAACACAGTTGGTTATTGACCCAGTTCAGTGCAACACACTTACATCTGGGGGCTACCAAGCCAGGGAGAAATTTCACTATCAGAAGAATTAATTCAGAGTCAAACCTCCAGTTTGCACTCCTCACTTAAGACCTACCCAATGACAATTTAACCTAGAGACACTCTAGACCTGAGTATACCCACTCACTCCTTACAATCACACAACAGTGATATCCAAAAACACTTTCAGATTAAACAGTAGTATGAAGAGACACTTCAACTACACACACCTTGATCTTGCTTCAAAGCTTTGATCAAGTGACACACACTCTTGCTTAAAAGCTTCGAGTGGTACACAGCCTAGAAACTACCTAACCAATGCAATCAAAATTTTCTTGGATTACAAGTGTTCCTAAGACACAAACGTGAAGAACAACCTCTTCACTTCTAAACCACTATGGTGATTTCTCTGTTCCTCTATCTTCAACAGCTGCCTTCTAGGATTGCTTCTCCTGTTACTTATAGCAGCAGATCAGTCCTTGGGCCTGGGCGCATAAATTAGGTTTTATCCATAATAAAACCTCTCTTTAGTATTCTGCACGTTTGCCACTTTAATCAGGTACATATTAGTTCCTCTAGGGCTTCTAAAATGTCGACTGCATTCCAGTTTGAGCTTCTGATTTGTTTCCTGAGTTCTAGCTACCAGAATAACAAACCTTCGCTTGATGTCATACGACCTATGTCATAACATTGAGTATGACATCCAGCTTAACTTATAGTTAGCTTAGTTAAATTACCCTGCACAGTCCCTATTATGAATGTATCAACATTAGACATGAGATTCATACATACACTCATATTTTGCCACAAAATGCATCCAATCAAGAGAACTTACAGTATCTTTTTGTTCCCTAGCTTTGAAAACTTTGTGGACCTCAATGCCATCAAAATCTTCTTGAAGAAGAACCTTGTGCTTACTTTGCTAGCGAATGCCTATAATTCTGTTCATATGAGGATTTTCCACAATGGGGGGATGATTACTTGTTGTGTTCCTTTACTGTACAAGTGGTTTATTTCAAACTTGCCTAAGGCTAACACTTTTTGAGATCTTAAGAAAGGTTGGTGGTCACAGAAGATCATGGCTCTCACTCATTCTGACATTGGTTGGTACAATCGTGACTATGATGGAGTAATGATTATTGATAGCTGCAGAGACTTTAGTAATGTACCTCTTCTTGGTACTAATGGAGGGATCAGCTATAACCCATTCCTTGCTCGTTGACAGTTAGGATATCCTTTGAAGGACAAGCCCAACAATGTTCATGTGGAAAGTATTTTCTTCAAGGAAGAGAAGAATAATCAAGAGCTAAAAAAGAAGATCCTAAAAGCTTGGAGTCACTTGCATAAGAAAGGGAAGAAAGACCTAGGAAAACCTAATTGTGTTTCTTTGGAGCCATATCTTCAATGGGTCCGAAAGAGGGCTATCGAGTTGAAGATGCTTTATTGCCAATAAGAGCCCATGGTTTTGAAGGAGGGGCGTACCTTGATCTTCATGTCTAAGGAGGAGAAGCTGAGAATCACTTTGATAAAGGCGCAACAAATAGAAGACACTTGGAAGCACAAGTATCAAGTGGTTGTCGAAGAAATTGCAGAACTCTAGAAGCAACTACAACTGAAGGATGAAGAATTGCTCTCTTGTAAGAAGAGGAAGGCGCAAGAGGATTTATTTTCCTCTAGCCCTCAGTCAACCCCATGGAAGTTGATCGTGGATAAGCTTATTCTTGAGAAGGCCTAGATGGAAGAAGAGATCAAGAAGCTCAATATGAGGCTGTCAGGAGAATCTTCTTAGGACTTTTGTTAGATTTTATTTAGATTTCTGTTTAGGAATTTTGTAAGGAGTACTGATGTTTTGTATTTCAATCTTGTCGAGTAATGAAGTTGAGTCTATAACACTTTTGGATGTTTGCAGATATCTAAGTTCCATGACACTTTTTCGCATTTGCATTCATGTTTTACTAACCATTCAAGGAACTAAAGTTTGTTTTGTAGATATTATAGAATGGATTATGGAAAGAGGACAACTTCAGAGTATGTGTTCGAAAGTCCATATTTGGAGAATCTGAGGAAGCTGGGAGGTTTGGTAGAATACCCTTTGGCGTTCAGAGCCAAGTATGAGAGTATGCTGGCGTTACTAAGACTTCAAGTGGATGAAGAGATGCTGAAGGCACTTATGCAGTTCTATGATCCCATCTATCATCGTTTCACATTCCCAGACTACCAACTGCTGCCAACCTTGGAAGAATACTCTGCGCTAATGGAGTTAGGTGCCACTCCTAATCCATTTTCTGGGAGAGAAGGGACTCCGAGTGAGAAAGACATTGCAGAGGCGACACATTTAGAGCTAACGGAGGTGCATTCTCACATGACTGTTAAAGGGGGTTACTATGGATTACCAGCTATGTTCCTATTTGAAAAAGTTCAGTACTATGCTGAGTCAAAGATTTCCGAAGCATTTGAGGCCATTTTGGCATTGTTAATTTATGGGCTCTTCTTCTTCCCCACTGCTAAAGATTTTGTTGATGAGAGTGCAATCAATCTCTTCTTGATCAAGAATCATATTCCCACTTTGTTGGATGACGTGTATTTTTCCATTCATCGAAGAAACCATCATGGAGTTGGACAAATTGTATGTTGAACCGCTCTTCTCTAGAAGTGGTTTATTTCACACTTGCCGAGACTACCAGCACTTTGGGATATGCAGAATGGACTCTCATGGACAGAGAGATTGTTGTTACTCAAACACTCGAACATTAAGTGGTATGACCTTATGTATGGAGGGATCACCATGATTCAAAGCTGCAGAGATTTCACAAATGTACCTCTTATCAGCACTAATGGTTGTATCAGCTACAATTCTATCTTAGCTTGCCGCCAGTTGGGATACCTGATGAAGAATGAACCTGACTCAGTTCTCTTAAGGAGTTTATACCTTGAAGAGGGGAAAAATTAAGTTTACAAGGCTTGAATTGTGTATTCTTGGCGTCACATTCACACGGAAGAGATGACCGCTTTGGGATACCCTGATAGTTTTGTTTCAAAATCCTACCTATCATGGGATAAAGAAAGAGCGTTGAAGATGTTCTATACACGCTTTGAGCCCACTCCTACTAAACCTATCCTTGTTGAGGAATTGAAAGCTGCTTTGGCAAAAGCTGAAAAAGAGGGGAAGGCTTGGAAGGCTAAGTACTTCAGGGCTATGTAAGAAAAAGAAGAACTTCAAAAGTTACTCCACCAGGGTGGACAACTAGAAGATGAAGGACCCTCTCTCCAAAATATTTAGGATCTTGATTTATGTGTTTTATTGTTAAATTGTATTGAATATTTGTACTTCAGTTTCGAATTATCATGTAAAACTCTCAGTTGTTAATTTATGAAGACTTTGAACTTGCTTTACTCTCCACTATTATAATGTTTGTGAATATTTCTTTGGATTCCTTAAATGTTTATTTTTGCATTTGCATTTGCACTCATAAGCATTTCATGTGCATTTCCCGTTCTGTGTCTTATCTCGTTGTCTTATCTTTAGTCAGTCACACTGAACTCCAGACACCAGTACAACACACGAGCCCAAGCTCGTCAAAAGATGGCAGAACAAAATTTGGAATTGGACAGGGTCGACAATGAACTTGAAGATCTACGAGGAAGTGTGGGGCGAATTATGGAAGTCCTACAAGTCATTAATGCAAAGATGGACACTCAGGCTACTGTGGTTTCTGAAGTCACTAACATAGCTGTGGAGCCAAGTCCAACTGTGGTCACTATTGTAAATGTACCACCCTATGGGTTACCTCCTGGTTTTGTACCTCCACCTCTTACAATGCCGGTTAATCAACAGTCAATTCCTCTAGGGGAAGAGATTCCTCAAGTTGTTCCAACCTACACTCCAGCCTTTGTGCAAGCTCAAGTGAGCCCTGTTTTTCATAACCAACAACAAGTATTTGAAATTCCTGATGGGTCTGAAGCAGGAAGTGGATGACATGAGAAATTGAAAGAAAGTGTAGAAACCATAGGGAGAAAAGTCAGGGCAATGGAGGGAAATGATATCTTTGGTACTGATGCCAGGGATATGTGTCTAATATCTATATTGGTGATCCCGCCAAAATTCAAGATTCCCAACTTTGATCAATATTCTAGTGCTACTTGTCCACAGACGCATTTGATCATATATTACCAAAGAATGGCTTCTCACATAGAAGATAATAAGCTAATGATTCATTTTTTTCAAGATAGTATGAAGGGAGCATCTGCCAAATGGTATTTGAGCTTGGATCATTCACAGTTTCCAGGACCTAGTTGACACTTTCGTAAAGCATTATAAATATAACATGGATTTATCCCCTGATAGAAGACAATTGTTGACCATGTCACAGAAAAGTTATGAATCTTTCAAAGAGTATGTACAACATTGGAGGGAGACTGCCTCTCAGGTGGAACCTCTTTTAAATGAAAAAGAGTTGACATACTGGTTCATGGACACGGTAAGACCGGAGTTTTACGAGAAAATGATTAGCAGGGTAACAACAAATTTTTCTGATATAGTGGTTGTGGGGGTAAGAGTAGAATTGGGATTGAAAAACGGAAAGATGACTAGCAGCTCCAGTAGTTCCAACAACAGTAATGCCAAGAAATTCAATGGCAATTTTCACAAGAAGAAGGAGGGAGAGGAAAATGCCATAACAGTGGGGAGAAAGAATCAAACTTGGAAGCAACCATACCGATAGTATCAGCAGCCTCAACAAGGCTATATTCAACAACCTCAGCAAAATTTTGCTCAGCAACCAGTGTATCCAGTGCAGTATGCCCAACAACCGTATGTGGCAGCCGTCACACCTCCTTTCAGTAATTTTGTTCCAACTTATCAAACGGTGCAGCAGGCACCCATATATCAACCAGTTCAGCAGCAAGGGTATCAACGAGTGCCCAACTCTCCGCCCTATCAACAAAACCAACAGTCTAGGGCTCAAGCGCGAAGGAAAAATTATCAAAATAGAAGACCAGCAGCGAAACCTCCAATTTCTCAGATACCAATGACTTATACAGAATTGTACCCATCTTTGGTGCAACAAGGGCTAATAACAACACGATCGCTAGGACCACCGTCAGACACCTCATCTCCTCATTACAATCTTAATGCTCATTGTGAATTTCATGTGGGTGATGCCGACCATGATTTAGAAGGGTGTCTTGCCTTGAAGCATCTCGTCAGATAACTCATGGAAAAGAAGATTTTGTCTTTTGATAATGTACAACCCAATGTCAAGAATAATGCATTTCCAAATCATGGGGGAGTTCATGCCATAGAAGAAGCATCAGATGAGAGGATAATTTGTGATATATCGGAAATCAAGACTCCGTTGCGATCACTTCATGAGAAATTGTTAAAAGCATGATTGGTTGAAGGTATCCATGATGATTGTGAAGAATGTTTTGCTGATTCTAAGGGATGTGGTGTGGTTCAAAAGAATGTGCAAAGATTGATTGATGATGGACTTTTGCAAGTATGTAGCAGGACGAGAAAAGAAGGAAGTCTCAGTGGTCGAGCCTATCTTCAACTTACCGAAGAAAGGTGAAAAGGTTCCTGTATTTAATGTGCCCAATTCTGGTATAGCAACTCCAACCAGTAAAAGTGTGAAGCCCGTTTTCAACAAATCTGCTCTTGTTTAGCCCAGACCAGTCATCATCCAGAAGCCGAGACTATTCCATTTTGAGAGTACAAAAGTTGTCCCGTGGAGATATGATATGACTATGGTGGACCAAAAATCGGGGAAGGTTATTCAAAATAAGGAAGTAAAGGGTAACCAAGTTGACGTGACAAATATTGTTGGAACAAGAAAGATGACCCATAGCGGTCGAATATATCAATCCAAAATAATAGTGGTCCCTTAAAATGAGGTTACTCCTGCTGTGACGACAAAAGACAGAGAAGTGCCAGCAAATGAAGGAAATGTTGAGGAATTTTTAAGAATTATCCGAAAGAGTGATTACAAGATTGTCAATCAGCTTCATCAAACTCCCTCAAAGATATCAATCTTGTCTCTCCATATCATTGTGGTGTGATTGAGGGGGAGTGAGTGGGAAGACTCAGGTCTAGAGTGTCTCTAGGTTGAAGTGTCATTGGGTAGGTTTTAAGTGAGGAGTGCAAACTGAGTTGTTTGACTCTGAATTAATTCTGCTGATAGTGAATTTCCTCCCTGGCTTGGTAGCCCTCAGATGTAGGTGTTGTTGACACTGAACTGGGTGAATAATTGTTGTGTTATTTACTGCTTTAACTTACAGTTTAATTAGTTAGTACAATAGTCAATGTCACAGCAGATGTTATAACTTTGGCAATAACATCCATCGTGTGCTTGCCAGAATTTCAATTGGCATCATAGCAGGCACCCTGCCTGTTTATTCTGGGTGAGATATGGGGAAATAAATTCTGGTACTATGGATAAAGATATAGGATTCACTAATAGACCTCCAATTCTGGATGGTTCTAATTATGATTATTGGAAACTTAGGATGATTGCATTCCTAAAATCCTTAGACAGCAAGGCTGGGAGAGCTGCAAACTCTGGCTGGGAACATCCTGTGAAGACTGACAAGGATGGAGTAGATGTGTTAATTCCTGAAGAGGAATGGAACAAAGAGCAAGAGGCCTTAGCTCTTGGGAAATCTAAAGCATTGAATGCACTCTTCAATGGAATAGACAAAAACATCTTTAGACTGGTACACCACTGTGAACTAGCAAAGGATGTTTGGGACACTCTCAAAACTACTCATGAAGGAACTTCCAAGGTCAAAATGTCAAGACTTCAAATGCTGACCACCAAATTTGAAGGTCTGAGAATGAAGGAAGATGAGACCATTCATGAGTTTTACATGAATGTTCTTGAACTTGCAAACACCTCAGGAGCCTTGGGAGAAAAGATGGCTGAAGAGAAGCTTGTAAGGAAGATTCTCAGGTCCTTACCTAAGAGGTTTGCCATGAAGGTCACATCCATTGAAGAAGCCCAAGACATATGCAACATGAAAGTGGATGAACTCATAGGTTCTCTCCAAACATTTGAGATGGGCATGTGTGATCAAACTGTAGAGAAAAAGAGCAAAAGCATAGCTCTTGTCTCAAACACTGCTGAGGATTCATAAGAAGAGGGTGGTGAAAATGAGGAGAATTTTTCAGAAGCAATAGCCTTGCTTGGAAGATAATTCAATAAACTGATCAAAAGGATAAATCATAAGTCAAAGCCCTATGCCAAGAACACCTCTTCTGACAGCAGCAGAAAGAGTAACTCTGAGGAGAATTCTAACCAAGGCAAATGAGTTCAATGCCATGAGTGTGAGGGATATGGACACATTAGAAAGGAATGTCCCACGTACCTCAAAAAGAAGGGAAAAGGCCTAACAGTCACATGGTCTGATGAAGATTCAGAAAGTGGATCAGAAGGAGAATCTTCCAAACATGTCACTGTTTTAAACAGTGCATGCATATCTGATGGTGATTCAAGTGAAGATGAATTGACTTATGATGAACTAGCAGATTCATATAAAAAGCTACACATCAGAAGTACTGAATCATATCAGCAAGGAGAGCACTAGAAGAAGTGCATAATGGAATTAGAGGCTGAGAAGATAGAGCAGCTGGCAACAATAGACTCACTTAAAAGTGAGGTCAACTTGTTGGAATCCAAAATGGAGCAGATGGAAAAATCCATAAGGATGCTAAAACCTGGGACTAACACCCTAGAAGAAATCCTGCAGAGTGGCCAGAGTTCAGGAAATAGGTCTAGACTGGGATTTGTTGATAGACAAAATCCTGCTTTGAAACTCAAGAGACTAAAACCTGAGATTCAGAAGGTAAAGAGGATGTCACAACATCCACCACACAGAAACTGGAACCAAGTCAAAACTAGATTCCAAGGGTATAGATGTTACCACTGTGGAAAACTTGGTCATATCAAATCTGTGTGTTTCTGGCTGCATGGATTTCCTAGTCATCCTCATCAAAGGAAATCTAAACAGAGAGCTCATATCAAAAGGCAGCATCAAGCAAAACCTAAGAAGGATGCTCCTAACAAGAAAAGACACTGGGTTTCCAAGAGTATGGCTTTAGTAGCTCACACCTCTCTAATGATGCCAACTCAAAAGGACTGGTACTTTGACAGTGGCTGCTCCAGAGTTGAGGATCACTTGATAAAACTTAACCCTCATTCATCCAGTCATGTCACCTTTGGTGATGGAGCTAGAGGAAAAATCACAGGTGTTGAACAACTTGACAGTCTTAAAGCTCTAAAATTGAAGGATGTCTTGTTGGTTAAAGGACTGACTGTTAACCTAATAAGCATAAGTCAGCTATGTGATCAAGGTTTAAAAGTCCATTTTTCAAAGGATAATTGTGTGGTTGTCAATGAAGAAGGTGAGTAAGAAATGAGGGGAACTAGATCCAAGAATAATTGTTACCTATGGGAGCCCAGAAGTAACATAGCTGGATTGATCAATAAAGAAAATAAGGACCAACTATGGCTGGAGAAAGGAAGACAACCTCTAAAGATAGAAAGAACCAGGTCCAACACATCAACAAGTGGATCTTCAAAGTATGCTTCAGAAAGAAGGACGGGATGTAAGAAACGTCATGTGGGGAAGCAAGCCAAGAAGGGATGCCCAAAGATTTGACATCAGGCAAAGCTAGATAGGCTATATTGGAACCTGATGGAGTCCATGTAAGCTGTCCTGCATAAAGAAAGCAATGTCACTCCAGATGTCATAACCTTGTTCTGTGACATCAAGAGTACCATCCAAACAAGCTATGATGATTTCAAGGGAGACATGCTCAGGGGTAACTTGTGTAAATGGAAAGAGGGTTGTGCTAAACCTGGTGATTATGGCCGAAATAATGCTGACATGGTTTCAAGAAGTGTCAAGGAGTCTCAATTTAAAAAGTCTCTACTAAAATTGAGGTCCTCCAGAAATGATGAGTTATAGCAATTAAAAGTAAAAGGGAATTACATTTTGAAATTAAATCATTTAATGATAAATCAAAAAGGTAAGTTCCCTCCTATTGGGCAATCGTACCCCATTACCACTTATACGATACAACCTCTCTACTCTTGGTGCCATTACAAACTATTTAGCTTCCAAACCTTTTCCAACCAGCACAGAAAATCTCTTCTCCCTCAATCAACTTCCCTAAAAATGTCACAACATTCTAAACCAACCTCAGCCGAAAGAATGACCGATAACGATGCTGATTCCAACCCTAATGAAGTGCTTGAAATAGCTCCACTACGAATGATGACACCAGAAGGATTATTGGTGAAGGAACCTAAAATGCTACATGCAAAAAGACCCAAAGACCTTGTCTCAAGTTAGGTCCCTCCTGCTGCTACATCTGATGACCAAAATGGAGAGGAAGCGAGAAGAACACACCTTAAAGATTATTCTAAGTATGAAAATCACAATTTCTAGCCATCTTGGAACATCCATAACTTCATCATCTTTTATTCAAATGGAGCAAACTTGCTATCAAATTAAAGAGGACATCATGTACTATAAGTTTGAAGAAGGAAAGATGTTAAACAGATTCATGGATTTCAAGGTATGAAGGTTTGAAGTTGAGGAAAACTAGGTTTTGGAAGTTTATACTTAGAAATTTTTCTAAGTGTAAAATCTCAACATGGAGGGTGACTTCAAAGCAATATTTCATTATGATCAAGGCCTCATCTCAACTTCCTTCAAACATGAAAGTTGTAGATAATTCTCCAATTTTCTTTTGAGTATAAGAACTCTTCCATTGGGTGTATAGAACTCAATTTATGAAGTCATCAAGATAGGGTTTCCATCATGTCAAGTTTGACAGGATTTTGGCAGCTTCACGGGACAGTCAACATTATAGCCTGTAACGCTTTGAGTTTCAGTAATGAAGAGCTTCCAAGGGAAGGATGCAATCATAATCGTGCGTTGCACGTATCTGTCAGATGTCAGGAAGATTCTTTGGCACAGGTTTTGGTTGACACTGGCTCCTCTTTGAATGTATTTCCTAAAAGGACTCTTGCCAAGTTAGCATACTAGAGCACAGAGATGAGGCCAACATTGTTAATTATTAAAGCTTTTGATGGTTCAAGGAGGACGGTTGTTAGGGAAGTGGAGTTGCAAGTTATGATAGGTCCCCATGTGTTTGACATCACGTTTCAAGTGATGGACATTAATCCAGCTTATAGCTGCTTGTTGGGACGACCTTGGATTCATGCGGCTGGAGTGGTGACTTCCACTTTGCATCAAAGGATGAAATTTGTTATGAATGATAAGCTGGTAATTATACACGGCGAAGAGGACTTGATAGTGAGTAAATCTGTCATCGTTCATGTATATTAAAGCAGATGAAGACGCGTTGGAAACTTCTTTCCAAGCGCTTGAGATAGCCAATGTTGTGTTGATAGAAGATGCAGTAGCAAAGAGTGGTCCATCTTTTGTATCTGCCCAGAGCATAAAATCTACACTGAAGGAAGGTACTCCTGCAGGTTGGGGAAAGGTCATCAAAGTAAAAGCAAGATTGGGTCGCCAAGGGTTGGGTTACAAACCAACTCATGATGAAGCATCAACACCTGTCAAAGGACGTCCAAAGACTATTCAAGAGGTGTTCACCAGTGAGGTAAGATCTTGAAGATGAAGATGTTGATCATTTGGTGTATCATTGCAAGACTGCCTTGAACAACTGGGAAGTTGTTGAGATTCCTGTGATCTTTCCTATGCTGAAGTAATTTGTTTGTTTTCTTTATTTGTTGTTTCTTTTTCAAACTTCCATAGCCGTTCCCAAGGCTATAAGATAATTTTGTAGGGCCCCGTGCTTTCGAGATTATTATGATTAATGAAGTTATTTTGTTAAATTCTTCATTGTTGTTTCATTTATTGTCTAGTGTTTCACTTTTAAAAGAAATGGTAATCTTTCAAAAAAAACAACAAAACATTTTTCTTTTTTTTGCTGCATTCGTTTTTGAGTGTTTTAATAAATTAAGCCATTCTAACATGCAGTGAGACCCAAAAGCCCGTTGAATCCAATGACTCTATTTTCCCTCCTGACTTCGACTCACCCATATACCAAGCCGAAGATGAGGATGAAGATTTTAAGATCCCTGATGAACTGGGAAAGATGGAATATTATGAGTATATGGACATTCAACCTTACAAAGAGCAGGTGGATGTTATTAATCTTGGCACTAAAGAAGGCATGAAAAAGGTCAAGATTGGGGAAACACTTGGGGCAGAGGTCAAGCAGCGATTGATGAAGTTGTTAGAAGAGTATGTTGATGTATTTTCTTGGTCATATCAAGATATGTTGGGTTTAGACACTAACATAGTGGTTCACAAGTTACCGCTTCGACCAGAGTATACACCTGTTAAACAGAAGCTTCGAAGAACTAGGCCTGACATGGCTCTCAAGATCCGGGATGAGGTGAAGAAGTAGATTGATGCAGGTTTCTTGGAAGTATCCAAATATCCATAATGGGTGGCCAATATCATGCCCGTACCGAAGAAAGATGGAAAACTCAGAATGTGTGTGGATTATAGGGATATGAACAAGGCCAGTCCGAAGGATGATTTCCCTTTGTCGCATATTGATACTTTGGCAGATAATACGGCTCGCTTTGTAGTTTTCTCATTTATGGATGGTTTCTCCAGTTACAACCAAATCAAGATGGATTCAGATGATATGGAAAAGACTACTTTCATCACTCCTTGGGGGACTTATTGTTATAAAGTTATGCCTTTTGGTCTGAGGAATGCCGGTGCCACTTATCAAAGAGCCATGGTGACATTATTTCATGACATGATGCACAAAGAAATTGAGGTATATGTTGATGATATGATAGCCAAATCTCAGAGGGAAGAAGATCATTTGGATCATCTTTTGAAGTTGTTTAAAAGACTTACAAAGTATCAGTTGAGACTGAATCCTGCCAAGTGTACCTTTGGAGTGAGATCTAGGAAGTTGCTCGGTTTCATTGTTAGCCAACAAGGGATTAAGGTGGATCCAAATAAAGTTCGAGCTATCCAAGAGATGCCAGCTCCGTAGACTAAAAACCAAGTTAGGGTTTCCTTGGAAGGTTGAATTATATCTCCAGATTTATTTCTAATATGACTCCTACCTGTGAGCCAATTTTCAAGCTGTTGCGCAAAAATTAGACGGTTGTTTGGAATTCAGATTGTCAACAAGCTTTTGATAAGATCAAGAGTTACCTTTAAGAACCTTCGATCTTAATTCCTGATGTTCCTGGAAAGCCTTTTTCATGTACTTAACTATGCTCGAGGGATCAATGGGTTGTGTGTTGGGTCAATAAGACGAGTCTGGACGAAAAGAGCACGCCATCTATTATTTGAGCAAGAAGTTCACTGACTGTAAAAGCTGATATTCACTTTTAGAGAAAACTTGTTGTGCTTTGGCATGGGCTGCCAGGCGTTTGAGGTAGTATATGATCTGTCATACTACTTTATTGATTTCAAAAATGGATCCGATAAAGTATATCTTTGAGAATCCCGCTCAGACAGGGAGACTCGCCAATTGGCATATGTTATTATCAGAATATGACATCCAGTATATGGCTCAGAAGTCTACAAGAGCAGCATCTTGTCAGATTACCTTGCAGATCATCCAGTAGAAGACCATGAACCGTTGAAGTTTGACTTTCACGATGAAGACATCATGTTGATAAAGAAGGATTATGAAGAGCCAATTCCAGATGAGGGTCCCGAGCCTGGTTCCCGTTGGAAGATGATGTTCGATGGTTCCTCTAACTACAATGGGAATGGTATAGGTGCCATTCTGATGAATCCAGACGGTGGTTACACTTCATTGACAACCAGGTTATGTTTTGAGTGTACCAACAATATTGCCGAGTACGAAGCTTCTAGGCCTTGAAGCAACAATTTACCTTTGAATCAAAATTCTTGAAATGAGTGGTGACTCAGCCTTGGTGATTTATCAGGTCAAAAGTGAATGGGAGACCAGAGATGAGAAACAGATCCCATATAGAGCATACATTGTTGAAATGATCGAGTACTTTGATTATATCACTTTCAAACACGTCCCGAGGACTAAAAATAATATCATCGATGCATTGGCTATGCTATCCTCAATGTGGAAGGTCAGATTTGTTAATGAAGCTACACTCATCAGGATTGAAAGGAAGACCGAGCCAGCCTACTTGCCAGGTGGTGGAAGAGGAGACAGATGGGAAACCATGGTTTTACGATATCAAGAAGTATCTACAAAATCAGAAGTACCTAGCTGACACTACATCCTTTGACAAGAAAACTTTGAGGAGACTAGCATCCTAATTCTTTCTCAGTAATGATGTACTTTATAAAAGGAATTATGACATGGTCCTGCTTAGATGTGTTGACAAACGAGAAACTGATTTGTTAATGAGAGATATTCATGAAGGAACATTTGGCACTAACGCCAATGGATATGTTGTGTCCAAAAAGATTCTGAGAGTTGGGTACTACTGGTTGACTTTGGAAACCGACTCTATCCAATATGCCCAAAAATGCCACAAATGCCAAATTTATGCGGACAAGGTGCATGTGCCTCCAGCATTGCTAAACGTGTTGTCATCACCTTGGCCATTCTCTATGTGGGGCATTGACATGATTAGGGCAATCAAACCAAAGGCTTCTAATGGGCACCGATTCATTCTTGTCACCATTGACTATTTCACAAAGTGGGTGGAAGCTGCATCTTATGCCAATGTAACTAAGCAGGTGGTTGCTCGTTTTATCAAGAGGGATATTATCTGCCGATATGGAGTCCCAAGTCGAATCATAACAGATAATGGGACCAATCTGAATAACAAGACAATGAATGAGTTATGTGACAACTTCAAAATTGAACATCATAACTCTTCTCCTTATCGTCCCAAGATGAATGGAGTTGTCGAAGCTGCAAACAAAAACATCAAAAAGATTTTGTAGAAAATGGTGAATACTTATAAGGATTGGCATGAAATGTTGTCGTTTGCTTTGCATGGATATAAGACTTTTGTTCGCACTTCGACAAGGGCAACCCCTTTTTCATTGGTGTATGGGATGGATGCAGTCCTCCCGATTGGGGTTGAAATAAGTTCTTTAAGGGTACTGATGGAGGTCAAACTTGATGAAGTAGAACGGGTGAGAGAAAGATTTGATCAACTAAACCTTATTGATGAGAAGCGCATGACTGCGATGTGTCATAGTCAATTATATCAAAAGAGGACCAAGAGAGCTTTTGACAAGAAGGTTCGTGTCCGAGAGTTCCAGGAACGGGAGCTTGTACTCAAGAAGATTTTGCTAGTTCATAAGGACATGCGGGGAAAATGGATGCCTAACTATGATGGCCCGTTTGTTATAAAAACAATATTCTCAGGAGGCTCGTTAATTCTCACAACGATGGATGGAGAACAACTTGCCCATCCGGTGAATTCTGACGCAGTACCAAAATATTATGCCTAAAGAACCCGATAAGTCGAAAACTCAAAAATGAGGCTTAAGGAAAAATGGGTATCCCGTTGGATCATAACATATGAAGGAGATCCAGGAAAAAGTTAGGGATAAAATGAAAAAAAGAGGGCTCGCTAAGTCGAAAACCCGAAAGGGCGGCTTAGGAAAAAAAAGAGCGTCACGGTGGATTGAAAACCCGAAAGGGCGGTTCAGGAAAAAGTTAGGGACAGAGGAATTCACTGCATCATATGGTTGTCACCTCTGCAGAAGATCACACAGAAGTTCATTTCAACCGCTCTTGTCAGAAGCAAGGTTTTTGGAAAATTCTTAGTCATTTGGGATAGATTGTCATTGGATTCGATGTAACTTTTCCTTGTTGCCATTTTCAAATTGTAAATGTTCCATGGAGCTATGTTATTGACAAGCTACCATTCTTGAATAAAAATAGATTTCTGGGCCATTCTATTGTTTGCAATTTATTGTCTTCCTTATTTTTCTTTGTTATGCAAAACATCGTTTATTTATTAATAATGATTTTTGAAAGCAAAAGGTCCCGTTTTTAAAAAAAAATGATTTTGAAAACCTAATAAACAAAATTTTCTTTGGTTCCTAGAAAGATTCAGTGGAAATGGTTTTTATTGGTGGACATGGTTTCTATCTAACTTTTCTCAATGATTCAAGTCCTACTTCAAAATGATTTCCACATGAAAGTTTCTCCATGACCTCTCTACTTTGCATTGAGACAAAGATCTCATGAATTGTAGTAACATTCATCAGGTTTGGATTGCTTAAAGTGAGCTATATAGATTTATGGTCAAGTATATTTCTTGTCACATTTTCATGCATAATGTAAATCTTCATGCAACAACCTTACCTTGTCATTTTCACACACAAAAGCCATCCTTTTCCACTCCAAATCTTGCCAAGATCAGCCAAACCACATCTTGTACCTTCCATGCACCATTTGCCATATCTCACTAAAAATGAAAACATGTAAAACTTGCAAAACAAGAGTGCTCATTCCAATAAACCATTATAAATTTCCTCAGCCTTCTTGTCCTCATAAAATGACAAAAGAAAGTCACCTACAAATCATGTGCTCGTATCACACCACCACCTCCCTCCCTTTTTTAAAATTTCACCAAATCCTTACCACAAGCTTTTAACCACTGTAACTGTGATTCTTACCACACTTTAGCCTCATATAAAACCTAAAATAAACCCTAGAAAAAGGGGAGCCACCATTTTCTCAAAAGCTCAGATTGAAAACTCTCTCTCTTTCTCAAATTCTTCATTTCTTTGAATCTCTTCATACAAGGCTTTTCTCTTCATCCTCTGGTCAGCATCATCATTAAAAGAACCAAAGGAAGCGAAAGAAAGAGTTTGGCTTGGGTTTGAAGAAAATTCAGAAGCTACAGGCTTGCTATTTTTGAGGTAATATTCTTTTCCATTTTTCTCTCATGCTAGACGTCCATTAGGGTTCATGTTGGCTGCATCTGAAGTCCTACACATTGTAGGCCATGTTTGCATTGATTTTGTGTTATTTTGTTTGAGTTTCAAAAATCACGTATTTTACTCATGTCGTGTTTTCATGGTGTTATAGCTTTTAGAAATGATTTTGGAAGTGATATTCTTGATCAGCACGAAAAACCCTAGAGTTTGGTATTAGATTTGTTGAGTTTTGGTCCTGTTTTAGTGTACTACGGTGAGGGTTGGTTGGAGAAGACGACCGAAGCTATAGCTCCGGTGTCTATGTGTGTCTGTCTTTCTGACTCGTTGACTTGCGTAGGTGGAGCCTATGTGGCGCTGAGGTATGTGACACCTCATTTAATGAGTCCACGCGTGTTTATATTTTTTTTGGTTTTTGAATGTTATTGGGTGGGCTTATTTGTTTTTTGATTTTCACACCCCTTGCCTTTTGGGCCCAGCGCGCATTGAACTGGTTTCAGTTCATTTTTTGTACTACTACACCCCTGTTTGATTTATTTCCTTTTCATTTTTCACTTTTATTTCATTTTTCATTTCATTTTTATTTTAATAATTCTAAATGTTATAAAAAATAGTAAAATTAGTTTTTAGATACTTTGACATCTTATTTTATTTTTCATATTTTTTATTTTACTTTTTAATTTATTTTTATATTTTATTGGTATTTAATGGTGTAAGGTGTCCTTTTGACCTAATTTTGAATTGATGCCTTGGTTAGGGTCCTTCCTATTTGATTCTTGATTTGACTTTTTGGAGTGTTTTGACACACATTATGAGGATGATTTGAATGTGTTTGCTGACCTTGGTTGATATTACTTGACATGGTTTTAATTTGCTTATTTATGACCCTCGATTTATGCTCGACTCCTTTGACATCCTATCTTATTGATTGAGTTTGTGTTTCCTCTTGTGTTTTTCTTTAGACAACTTTTTGCACACCCACACTTGAGTGTATGAACATGAGTTTGAGCTTTGGTTTGGAATTTATTTGATCATTTTCCTATTTTAGAATGTTATGCCAAGTTGATGACCTTTTGTCCATGATATTATGCTTACTTGACCTAGTTTTTAGACTTGTTTCTTTGGGATTTTTGTTTTGATGATTATGTGATTGTGTGTGGTTTGAAAAGCATGATTAACTTCTGACTTCATTATCCCAAAGTGTTCTTGCTTACCCACTTAGGTTTCCATACATGTCTTGGTTTTCTTGAGTTCTTTCATGATGTTTTTGGTTTGTTCTTTGCATACAATTGTGTATGTGCCTTAATGTGATTCTTGTTTGTGTTTCGTTTGGCCAATTGATGTTGAGTATGAGTTTTGTAAGATGTATATGCTACTTCCCATGTGTTTTTTTAGTTGTAACTTCCATGTTTGATTCTTTCCTTGCACTTCTCTTGTTTGATTATGTTTGTAGCAAGCATGCCTTGCACTTCTTGATCTTGTTAGAATCTTTCCTTAGTCCTTGTTAGAGCCACTTCCCTCTTAACCTAGTTTTAGGTTTAGGGTTTGTTAACCCTGCTTAAATACTTTTGTTGAGTACTTACTCCTATCTTCTTGGTCTTGTTAGAACCAATAAGTCTTATAACTTATATTTAGGTCTAGAGTTTGTTAACTCTAAGTGTTTATCATTGTTATGGTATTCACCTTCTCCTTTGGCTTTTGTTAAAGTCAATCCCTAGTTAGCTCAACCTAGACTTAGAGAGTTTGTCAAATCTATATGAGTGTCATTGTTATGAACATTCATTCCCCTTGGAACTTTGACCATAGTCAAGAGTTCCTCAATCCCCAGTTAGGTGAACTACGAATTCTTTAATTCTTTTCCTTGTTAGGATACGTAGGCACGAGATGTGATGTCTTGGCGAGCATACTTAGTGTATATACCCCTAGGTCTTTACTTTAGCACCTTTTCCCTTAGTAAGCAAACTTTAAATAACACAAATACTAACAAGAGGTTCCTATAGAGCACTACAGGTACTTAAGATGCTAACACCTTCCTTAGGTATAACCAACCCCTGAACGTTAGATCTCTTAGTTGTGTTATTACATAGCGCACTTAGGTTTTTTTCTCTCGATCTTTACCCTTTCCTTTGGATAAATCAAAGCTCGGTGGTGAACTTCATGATTTGCGATTCAAGTTAATTAATAGCTTGATATCCGATTCTCACCGCAACAGTACTTTTACCCAACAAATGGAACCATTTTCAGCTATTTGATTACAAATACAAACCAGACTTATGAGTTGTTTGAAAATCTAATGGGTCGAATTTCTGAATTCTTTGGCACACCTCAAGTGCAGGTCTGGCTAACCCCTCAGATATCAAACATTAGGCAGGTCGAGATGTCTAAGAATGGGACGACACAAGCCATTATAGGTCAGAACCAGGGATTTCAACCACTTGAACCTCCCCTAAATAAGGAAGACGAAGAACGGATATGACAACATAACCCTAAACCTTTAGTGGTCCAAAGAAATCAAGTGGCTGGCCAGGTGCTTAGACACGTCCAACATAACCCAAAATAATTTTAGACATGCCCAAACCGTCCTTAATGTGGGACTTCACAGGCCTAATTTTATATCTCCTTTGTCATAATATGTTCGACAAACAGAGTTACCTAGGGGTTGGAAAGTCCAAAAATTTACTAAGTTCGCTGGAGACACTAGTGAATCAACAGTCGAACTTGTTGTCAGGTATTAAATCGAGGTTGGCGACATAGCGAATAATGAGAGTTTGTAAATAAAATATTTCTCAAATTCTCTAACAAAAAACTCCTTTACTTGGTTTACAATTATCCCTCCATACTTTGTGTAGACATGGAGTCAGTTGGAGAGATTGTTTCATGAATAATTTTACATGGGACAGTCGAAAATTAGTCTGAAGGAGTAGGTTAGTGTTAGGAGAAAGGTCTCTAAGTCGATTGATGATTACCTAAATAGGTTTAAACTTCTCAAGACAAGGTTCCTTACTCAAGTTCATGGGCATGAGTTAGTCGAAATGGCTGCTGGTGGCCTTGATTATTCAATCAGGAAGAAATTAAACACTTAATACCTTAGGGACATGCCGCAATTGGTATATAGGGTTTGCCATGTCGAATGCTTGAAAGCTGAAAAAAGGAAGGACAAATAAGTAACATAAAAGAAAAAGTTGTGTATGTAAAGGCAGATGGATACCTCTCAGATTTCGCCAATGAATGTGTCGAAGAATGCGAGGTCAATGTGGCTGAACTTAAGTCATGACCCCCTTATGTATGTAAGTTGTCGAAACCATCGAACGGGAAAAGTCTTGTTGAGCCCAACAAGAATGACAAGTTTTCCACTAAAACTTATACTTTCGCTATAACAAAGTGTGATGAAATCTTTAATTTTTTAGTCATAAATGGACAAATTATAGTTCCTCCAGGCATAAAAAACTCCTCCATTAGAATAGAGAAAAAAGATAGATTTTTGTAAGTATTTCCTAGGTCATAAAACTTCTCAATATGTTCTTGTAATATCCTAATTTTCACCCCTAAGATCCCACATGTCATTTGTGTCTCATCCCACAAACAAGATCACAAGCTTTGATTCTCTTGCCTTCCTCTGCAGGTTTGTTCTTGAGAGATCACCAGACTCCTTTATTTTCTTGTTTGTTTGATATTTGTTTATGTTTATGTTTACTAACAATTTATTAAAATCCAAAAAAATGTTTGTTTTTCCTTTACTAACTTCTTCAGGAAGATTTTAGAGCAAAGATATCAAATATCAGTCCCTCAGCTCGAATGAATTTCATCTGAACAAAGTCGAAGTTGATCTGCAACCATTTCAAAATTATCTGATCAAGAGTTTCCCAAGATTTGATTGACTTTTATTCAAGAGACTCCAAGGTTCATGTGTTTATTTCCATGCCTTCTTTGACAAGCAAAATAATCGATCCAGGGCCAAGACAACACATCAAAAAGGCAATTTTTCACCATTTTTCCTGTGGTAATCGATTACCAATATTGGGTAATCGATTATCCTGTACGAATTTTGTAAAAATTGGGCAAATTCAAATTCTACAGCATTTTTGGCACCAAATTCAAATATTGCAACATGAGAATATTCTAGATCACTTCATTTTAATTCTCCTAGCTCGTCATAATTAATTCCCACCATACACCTTCACTAATCACCACTTGATCATTAATTTCCCTCCAAATTTCAAATTCCAAGCCTAATTTTGATTCCAACCCAAACTCCAATTCACCAAACTTTCCAAGCCTAAATCCTATAAATATAGGCCTCATTTCTCTCATTTCATAAGCTTTTGATAGCCAAATTCACCTTGTCAAATTCTTGCTTGACTCTAAATTTTTCTCCAATTACCAAATTCACCAAAGCTCTTTCTTCCTTTGAAAGTTAGTAAGTTCATCATTAGAACTTACTTATCTTTGAGCTAAACCTTCATCCCTTCACTTTTTCATCATCAATTCTAGTAGATCAAGGCTTTGAAGTGTGGTTTGTGGAGTTGATTTGAAGAAATTCCAGATTTGGAGTGGTAATTTCTTGATCCACCATTGTTGTTCTTGATACATCTTCCACAATGTGATCTATTGTTGATTCTTGTTGCTTGATCTTTAGATCTTGCAAATTGTGTTGTATTGGTGTTGATTGTTGTTATTTTACTTGAACTTTTGTGCTCAATTACATCCTTGATCATGAGGTGTTTGAAGAAATGAGTGATCAAGTTTATGCACTTTTTAAAGCTAATTTATTGTTGTTTTAGTAGTGATAATCGATTACCTCATGGTGGTAATCGGTTACCTAGCGTTGATTTTGAGTTTTTGGCTCTGTTTTGGGACTGTTTTGGTTCTTTCTTCTTCTTCTTCCATTTCCTTTTGATTTTTTTCCTTGGAATGCACTTTTAAAGGTCCTTTTCCTCTTTAAATTCATTGGACTTATGGTGTAGATGAAGTTGGATAAACATTCACAAATTCAAATCTATCTTTAAAGTGAATTGTTCAATTCATTTTAGGTGCTTTGAGTTAATGATATGTTTAGTGCTTTAATCCACCAATATGAGTGGACAAACTTAAAGATGGAATGACCTTGAACTTGTATTCCAATTTGGAATTCCCTTTCCTCTTCACATTTTTTCTTTTTGATTGATGAAAATCTTCAATATCGTTTGAACTTATATCAAGTTCTTAATGAAGATGAGATCATTATCTAATTTCTTTTCGTGCGGTATTGCTTTCGGAGAGTGATCTACATATCACTTCTCTAACATGCATTAGCCCTAACATTGTTATTGATCGGCCTCAGATAGTCGTGGTTTCTACATAAACCCGATTACGATTACTTAACATAGCGCTAAATTGTTCTGTAATCAGAAAGTGATCTTTCGTGGCTCAAACTTATGTTTGAAAGTCCAAGTATGGTTGATTATTTGTCTTAGGTCCATCACCTATGAAACTCGTTGTTAGGAGGCTTTGATTTTATCAATTCTCTAATAAGTTTTCATCAACTTTGGCTTAAGTGTATGAGTTAACCATCGTTGATCATTTTCTCTAACAACTAATCACTAACTCACTGACGATATCATTGTACTAATTTTGTTTATGTTTCCTTCTTGCTCCCTATCTCTGTTATTTTTATGCTCCATTATTATCATCTCATATCATGTTTATGTTTCCTTTGTCCGTTGGACACATGTTTATGTTTCCACTCTTTTCTTTTGTCCACTTGGACCATATCTTGTTTAAAACACTAATAAAAGATTAAAACTCTAAAAAACTTGGTGCTCTTAACTTTGTGGTTATGCTCTTGGACTATTCTTAGACCCTTGGACTTAGAATTAGGTCTCTTTTCCTATGCTTGGAGTATTATGGATCTTTGCCTTTATTTGGCTTGCTTATTGGCTTATGCTTCAAGACGGATGAAATTCTTATTTGGCTTACTATGGAGTGTGCTACAAGTTGGTTAGATCCTTTTTATCTCTAGCTTTTATTTTGATTTTTAGGGTAATCACTTCATCTTCTCCCCTTCTTAAATTTTCAAAATCTCCTCCCTTTTTCAAAAACTTTCTTGTTTTCAAAATTAAACCGCTTTTGCAATAAAAACCTTGACTTTTGTCAAGTGATTTTCAATCTTTGTTTTCTTTAATAAATGTCAATCAATGTTAATCATATTTTTGACAAATTTCAAAAAGACTTTAAAAAAGATCAACCTCATTCAAACTTTTTGTGCCTTTGCGTACTTTTCATTTAAAAAATTTTCATAAAGTTTAGACATGAGTCATTTCCATAGTTGAGATATAATTGTCCTATCCCCATAGTATTAAGATGTTGACATTTTCCACTTAGCTGTTGAGTGATAGACTTGTTGATTTTAATCCAAGCAAAATCCTCCATCTTTAGGTGATGCAGATATTGTCTTATACTTGTGGGCGACTAGTTGTAGTTTTCTCCTTAAAATGACGACTTGTCTTTATATTTAAAATCAACCAAAACCAACAAATATTTGTTACTTGTATCATGAACTACGGGGTTTTGATCCTATGTTGCACTTTGAAAAAACGTAGATATTTCAAAGGGCTCCTATAGAGTACTATAGACATTTTTGGTGCTAACACCTTCCCATTGCGTAACTAACCCCCTTAACCAGATCTCTGTTTTTGTTTTTGTTTTAGAACTCTTAGGTTTTGTTCGCTCTTTTTCCTTTCCTTTTTTGGATAAAATAAAAGTGAGGTGGCGACTCTTGCATTTTTGACTTAAGTTAATTAATAGCTTATACTCAAAATTTCCCTGCTATAGTGCTTTCTAGGGATTTTGTTCAAAAACCTCTAAAAGAAGAGAGACTACAATTTGGAAAAAATCCAAAGACATCGATGAAGTTAGATTCTGACCCCATGTAGACAGAAGATGCTCATTATCCTAAGCCTGGGGAGATCTTAATGGTCGAAGCTACTAAATGATGCAACATGGAGGTCAACAAGGGGTGAGAAAATATTTGTTGTTGCTGGTTTTGACAGGCAAATGGTGTGCCCCAAGCTAAGGAGGGGTTGGTTGATTTTATAGAGAGTTGCAAGCTCAATGACTCAAAGACAATGTTGTTTACAAGGTGCATCATGGTCTATAATGAAGAAGTGGTGAAGAAACTGGAGAGCACCAAAAGATAAGATCCCAAAATAGGCAAGGGAGAAAGCTAAGCTGCAAGGTTTGCCTTAAATAACAAGGGTGACCCTCACAGAAACAAAGAGTATAGGAGGGAGTTTCATCAACATCGACAAGGAACTTTTCGCCCACCAGTGAGTGTACATAAGGAAAACTGGGTGAAGCTCCTGAATTAGAAGAGGTCAAATCAACCCAATTGAAAAGAGATCGACCCCAAGGTAGGGGTGTTAGATCATAACAACCAAAAGGTATTGAAGGGAAAATCACACATCCCTCCGACTTGCAAAGGAAATAATCCGATGATGTGGACTCAGTGGAGGCGTCACCAGAGGAAAAAGAAGGTTGAAAAAGAAGCCTTTGCATAAAAAAGAAAAGCCCTAGAGGAGAAGTGTAACATGCCTATGTTAAAGGCTCAAAGGATGCCTTACTCGAAGAAATTGAACGAGGAAGACAAAGTAAGAGACAATCATGGATTATCTTTAAAGGAGGTCTGTTTGGGAAAAGGAGTGTCTAGGGCAAGGGCTAAAATGCCTAAATACTCTTCTCAGTTTGAGGATGAGATCCCAGAGTAAACTCCTCAACCTAAGATGAGGTGCCCCAATACACTCCTCATCCCGAGGACAAGGATCTAGAGTACATACCTCATTTGGACGATGAAATGGATGAAGATGATTTCGAAGAGGAATCTAAAGATGACTTGCAGACCAATTATGGCATAGTCTCTGTGTTTCCTACTGAATATGACAGGGTGTCAGAGGTGTATGAGGCTGAAGAAGACTGTACAAGATGAGTCTGGAAATCAGAAGCCTCTTTGTTAATATGTTATAAATAAAGACATCATTGACGAGCAGCAAGTCATTTTCGAAAGGCCAGACCTCGGAATGATGTACCACCTAAAGCCACTGTTCATCCGGGAAAAGGTGGATGGTTTGGCCATCAATAAAGTTTTTGTTGATGGAGGTGTGAAAGTTAATCTGATTCTGCATTCACTGTGTAAAAGATGGGGAAGACTGACAAACACATTCGACCCCATAATATGGTTTTGTCAAACTAGGAGGGTAAGACCAATCACATTTTAGGTATGATTCAAGTAGACTTAGTAGTTGGATCTACTTCAAGGCCAACATTGTTCATGGTAATCACGTCTAATACTAACTAAAATTTACTCCTTAGGCGTGAATGGATTCATGGGATAGGTGCGGTGCCTTTGACTCTGCACCAGAGGGTTTCAAACTAGAGAGATGATGGCATTGTTAAAAATATAGAAGCCGATCGAAGTTACTACAAGGCTGAAGTGGGTAAGATCGGAAGAAAGGACTTTGATAAGAACTTGGAAAAGATTTCTCCATTCTACACAACAGAGGAGGTCTATACCCCTCATAAAGACTCTACCTATTTCCTAAAAATGCAACCAAAATTTGGGTTCATTTGGGATAAAAAGCATGTGGAGAGTCAGCTTATCGAAGAAGGGAGTCTACCACCTACAGGATGGACAATAATTGATGAAAATGAATGCTAAGTCAAGTTCATTAGCTTGAATTTCATAATACATGATTGAAAATAGAAAAAATTCGACCCTAGAGGCTGAAGCTTTTCACAATATGGCTTCCGAAGCCAATGTCGAAAACCCTGAGAATCTTGGAGGTGGCTTGAATGGCCAGACAACAGCTTCAGACAACCGGAGACTCGGTTTCATATATGACAACGAGCCTTTAGGGTTTGAAAAAGACCCACTTGAATCTAATAATAAAATGCAGGCCTAGGACCCCTAAAAGAGGTAGATTTGGGGAAAGGAACATTAAAGAGGCCAACGTATATCAGCGTCAAGATCAACCCAGGCATGAGGAAGAAGGTGGTCGAGTTGCTCAAAGAGTTTAAACACTATTTTGCTTGGGACTACAACATAATGTCAGGGATGAGTCAATACATGGTGGAATTGAAGCTGCCAATTCGACCTGGCTAGAAGCTAGTGAAACAACAACCAAGGAGGTTCACACCAGAGTTAATGTCAAAGATCAAAGAGGAGATTGAAAGGCTGCTCAGAAGTAAGTTCATCAGAACAATCAGGTATGTTGAATGGTTAGCTAATATTGTTCTAGTTATAAAAAAGAATGGAACTCGTAGAGTTTGTATAGACTTTAGAGATTTAAATAATGCTACACCTAAAAACGAGTACCCAATTCATGTGGCAGAAATGCTAGTTGATTATGCTGCAGATCATGATTATCTAAGTATGCTAGATGGGTATTCTGGCTATAATCAAGTCTTTATAGCTGAGGAAGAATAACCTAAAATTGTGTTTCGATACCCATGTGCATTAGGAACTTATGAATGGATAATGATGCCCTTCGAATTGAAAAACTTTGGGGAGACTTACCAAAGATCCATGGATTCATGACTTCATCGAGACTTTTATGCAAGTCTATATCAATGATATAGTCATAAAACCCTCATCAAAAAATGGTCACTTAGGACATATTCGACAGTCCATCCAAAGGAATAGAAGATATGGATTGAAAATGAATCCATTAAAATGTGTTTTCTATGTTCGTGCAGGAGACTTCTTGGGATTTATGGTGCATAAAAAGGCATAGAGATCAATCAAAATAAGACGAATGTGATTGTTTGATCTCAAGTCTCCTTCTAAAAGGAAACAACTTCAATTATTGTTGGAGAAAGTAAATTTCCTAAGGAGGTTCATCTCCAACTTAAGTGGTAAGACTGAGTCATTTTCCCCATTACTTTAACTCAAGAAGGACAACGACTTTGCTTGGGGAAACGAGAAGTAAGAGGCTTTTGACAACATTAAAGAATATCTGATAAAAACCTTTAATATTGTTACCTCCAAGTAGAAATGAGAGCATGAAACTGTACATACATGCATCATATTCGACCATAGGAAGTTGTTAGCTCACGGGGATGCTAATGGTGTCGAAAGGGCCTTTTATTACCTCAATTGAATCTTGATAGACGTAGAGGCTAGGTATAATTCAATTGAAAAATTATGTTTCTGACTATATTTATCATATAATAAACTCAAGCATTATATAAAACCAGTGGACGTTTATGTTTACTCTCATTTCTGTCTTATTAAACATATGTTATCAAAGCCTATAATACATAGTTGAATAAGAAAGTGGGCCTTGGCGCTTACTGAATATTCACTGACTTATTGTCCTTTGAAATCAGTAGGAACTAGGCCTTGGAAGATGTACTTTGATGGTTCCAGACATAAAGATGGAACCGGAGTAGGAGTATTTATCATCTTGCCAGAAGATATACCAACCATATTCAAGCTTAAGATCGAAGGTTTGTGTTCTAACAACGAGGATAAATATGAATCTTTAATAACAGACCTTCAAATTTTATTGGACTTAGGGGCAAAAGACGGTGAAATAAAGGGAGATTTAGAGTTGGTGGTTAGACAATTGAAAAAAGAGTATAAGTGCATCAAGAAAAATTTGATGATGTACTTTGTCATAGATAATTCTTTACTAAAACATTTTTACCATGTTTTGATCGACCATATCCCTTGACTGAAAAATCAAGAGGCCTATGACTTAACTCGGATTGCCTCATGATATAAAATCTCTAAAGAGATATTTGAGGATTTGGTCAAAATAAAAGATAATTTAGTCTCGGTGGAGGACCCTCAAGAGACATTGTCAATGTCAAAACTTGGGGGCAGATGGATTTGAGACATTATCAAACTTAGGAAAATTCTGAGTTTTTTTTGAAAAAAATTTAAACTACAAAATTTTGGGCATTGACTGAATATCAGATAATGATTGGCGAAAACCTATCATTGATTACTTGGGGAATACAATAGGAGTGACTGATTGAAAAGTCAGATATAAATCTATAAGTTACGTAATTATGAGCAATGAATTATTGAAGAAAACTCTTGAGGGAATTATTCTCAAGTGCCTTGTGTCATACCCCAAATTTGTCCTACCCTGCATATAATTTGCATTTTATACATTCTTCCACCAACCATTACTCAGAAAATAAAAAAAATTTGTTACTTTCAATGGAAGATGTCAGGTCAGGTGTGTGGGTGTTTTTGAATGAGGGATAGCTCAGGTCATATGGTCGAAGCTGATTTTTGCAGAGTTTTCAGTTTTGAAATTCTGGTATGCAGATCACATGTGTTCCAAGAACATTGATCTCTGCTCAACAAGGATGAGGACAGACCATGGCCAATTTAAATTCCTTTAAATTGTCCCAATGTCATGACCAATGTCACGACTTCTGCAGTCTATCATACTATTTATCTAACCATTTAAAGTACAAAATTGTAAATGCAGAAAGATAAATAACACAATAATTTTTCACCCAGTTCGGTATCAACAACACCTACATCTAGGGGCTACCAAGCCAGGGAGGAAATTCACTATTAGTAGAATCAATTCAAAGCCAAACCTCTAGTTTTCACTTCTCACTTAATCCCTACCCAATAACACTTCAGCCTAGAGACACTCTAGTACCTGAGTATACCCACTCACTCCCCATCAATCACACCACAGTGATATCAAACAATTACAAAAACAGTATGAAGAGACACTTCATACACACCTTGGTCTTGTTTCACAGCTTTGATCAAGGAACTCACACACTCTTGCTTCACAGTTTCGAGTGAGACATAACGTAGAATCTACCTAACCAAAACAATCATCCACCAGATAATTGATTGGATTACAAGTATTCCTAAATAGACTTTGCCCGTGAAGAACAACCCTATTCACTTGCAATTATGTCTACCACAATGCATCATACAATGCAAAGGGTGACTTACACACAAGGGACTCTCAACCCTAGACCTCTATTTTACACTCTGATTTTTCTTGATGTGAGTGCTTGCTTTTCTTCTGCTTCTGCTCCTCCTTTTATAGTCGTGTAGACTGGGCTTGGGCTATGCAGAAGTAACAAATATTAGTTTTAATAAAGTAAAACTAATTTCCACTATTCAAGGTGCTGTCCAATTAGGTCATGGCATGGTCAGCATTGCCTTGAATCTCTCCTGAGATAACTCAGAAGTCATAACATGTTTCCTGATATTTTGCCTGAGATATATTAGGTCTCATAACAGAAAAACAAACTCAGCCCGTCTGATGTCATACGATCCATGTCATGACATTCAGCTTTTGCTCACTCTTAGCTGACCAGCTTGCCCTGCTGAACACTTCTGCAGAATCTTCATCATGACAGTCATGGTTTCTCCAATCATCTGCAGAATAATATTAGAAACAAGTATATTGAAGTTTCCTAAAAGGTCTCCAAGATACTTTTATGAATACCAATACAATCTGTTCTTGTTCCTAATCCATCTCCTTGACATATTTACTGATGAGGTATTTTCGACATGGTCTCATCAATCCAAACCAATTATGTCAAGAGATATACACTGGCAGCTCCTTCTGTTGTCATGCAACTATGACTTTCTTAAAACACATGACAACACACTTCACTCACCATAACTCACATTGTTGTGGCTGCACACCTCACACTGTCTGTGAGGAACTTCATCACAACTTAACCTGTTGTGGCTGCACACCTCACACTGTCTGTGAGGAACTAGGCTACTGCTAACCCATAGTAGTGCCTGTTGTGCCAGACAGCTATGTCATTACTTTGGTAATGGCATCCATGACAACTGCCCTTTCTTCTAATGCTAACCCATATCAGTGCCTGTTGTAGAAGACATGATGTCATACGATCGATGTCATGACATTCAGTATGACATTCATGACAACAGTTATGTCATCAACTCCTTCTGCATCCATGACAATAGTTCATCCATGACAGCAGTTCTGTCATCTGCTCTTGTTAGCTCCTGCTGCACCAGATGTCAGCACATGACATCAGTTCTGTTTTCAGCTCCTGCTAGCTCTTGCTGCACCACTAGCTACTGCTGCACTACTACTCCTGATGTTTCTCACACATGACAATAGTTCTGTCATGACAGCAGATGGATGTCATGATGGATGTCACGACATTCAGCATGACACTCAAAAACAGTTCTTTCACCAGCTTCTACTTACTTCTTTAGTGATGTCATAACTCTAGTAATGACATCTTGCTTAACATTAGTGCAGAATCTTGTTTTACCATAATTTAGCCAATCATAGAACCATGGACAATTCTATATCATAGATCCATGGAACTAACAAACTCCCCCTTTGGCAAATTTTGTCTAAAACAACTTATCAGGACATTCAACAGAAGTTTACACAAACTATCATGCTCCCCCTTGATAATTGCATCCAGCATGGCAGCAACAATGCTTGTCCTCATCAACAACAGTATTTTTTTTCTTTTCTCCCCCTTGGTTTAGTTAAAACTTTGACAGCAAATGGGGTACTTGTGCATACATAAGCTCAACACAAACAGTACATACAGTCATCTCACAAGCTGCTTGACCTCTAACAATGACTATACCACTTCAGCAGCTACACACCAGACAGGTACTCATCTTCCTCTGTCAGCATAAACATTGCTCCCCCTGAAAGAGAGAACCAAAGCACATTAAGAATTACTTCATCATCTTCACATAGACAGCTTTACCCCCTTTGATTCACAACCCATACTGGAGCAAATAGCATAGGCAGTTGCAGGATTCCTATCTGGAAGCTTTCTTAGATTTCAGCTTTGACAGAAAATCTCCAAGATGTCATAGTGAAAATCCTTCCATATGCACAAGATCAAGGTTACTGATGTCTTGATCTTTACCTTCACCAGTCATTTGGGCATAGGCCCAACTACCTGACTTGGTTCATTGTCACCTCATGACAGCCCCAACATGACTACCCTGTCATCTTCACCATGAGCTTGGTGCAGTAACCCAATGTCACAACCTCTTGTCTGACATTCTGCCTTCCTCAAGTCCTAGATTTGTTTGAAACCACAAACAATCTTGACCCATAACTGCACTCTTGCAGCAACCGGTCCTGGATAGAAGTATAATTCTCCTATATCAATGGTAACCAATGCACATGAATCGAAAACATAAGACGCATCTTCATGTCTTCAAGAACTCATTCTCTATTCAACCCACATGTTGAACACATTCACATACACCATGCTTGAATCACAAGCACTTAGTACTCCCATCAACCAGCAGTTCTCCCCTATCTTTGATAACAGCTGCTCCAAGATCACTACATCATCTCTCAGGACCCATTCCATGCTCATACAGAAGGCATCAAACTGATTCACCTCTTCCTAGAGGTACTTGTAGCAGAAGAGACCACTTATCCACAAGTATTTTGGCCTTAGGCTGAGTACAAGATAGACACCGCATATGGACTTTATCACATCATAATGCACTCAATACCTTCACATCATAATCCAAGACAGTCCTTTTACCTCATCATTCTCCCGTATGACAAGATAGAGTGCTTCTTAGCCAAGAAGTGAATCACAAGTTCCACAAGAATCTTCACATATCAGATGGTTCATATCACAGACACACCATCCCATGGTTCTTTATGTGCCCATACTGGACTTACTGCTGCCCAGTAGTCCAACTGAAGATCTTCACAACTCCACCAGCTTGATCAACTCCATCTCCCCAGGAAGGTGATCTTCTATACACAGCTTAGGGCTTCTACCACAAGCTCCAATATGTGAACAGAAATGGATCCTCCTTTGGTCTTCAACCAATTACCCTTCTACACTTGAGTAATTAGTTCCAAGCATGAACAGTCCCAAAACCTTCTGTGGTCTTTACATAACTACCCTTCTGCACAAGAATAGTTCTCTAAAGGCACATTGTTTAAATAACCAAATGCCACTGTTTGGTTATTCAACATTTTTCAGAGCTCTAGTAAGTCTACTACTCCACCAGGCCACTTTGATCTTCACATTCTTCTTACTCCAAAGCAAGGTATCTACTCCTTCACACAGCTCCCGCAAATTGCATGATGTGAAGCATTGATTCCACTCATACTTGAGACGATCAACTTATCTTCAAATGATGTGTCACACCATCACTTGAGGCCTTGAAGTTTCTTCTTGATGTCACACAATTGGTCTTAGAAGATTCTCTTTGCTCAATTAGAACATAGGCTTGATATCCAGTTGGAGTAGACAACCTCAATCCTGCTTTGTTGTACCATAATAATTACCTTGAAGTGTATTGCTTCATGAAACTCCTCTTTAGAGAAACCAAACATGCCAAAGCTTGATTCTTTTAGGGATGAAGGATTACATAAGTCTTTACAAAAGGATTCCCGCTTTCCTTAAGTCTAGACTTCTTCAGAAAATCAAAGATACCTGTGACTTATCCTTGACCTCCAAGCTGAGCAAGGTCATATGCTCCTATGCACTTAGAGCAGAAATATACTGACCTAAGCAGTGCTATCACCAACACCATCTTCTAGTCAAGTTTCTTGCCTGGAAACTTTCTAGCTAATAGATCAGGTGCTTCTAGTAGAAACTAGAACACAACTGCTGCACTCTAATACTCTTATAGAGCAGATTGTCTTCATCTTCATTCTCATCAGCGCTCCATTCTAGCCTTAGTTTATTTCCAAGAACCTTACTAGAATAAAGACAAATCCAACTTTATTCCTATTGATTCACTCCTTGAATCAATAGGATTCTGCACACTCTCTGCTGATGGGATGTCTCAACATTTGGTTGAACATCAGATCCTTGAATAAACCAAGCATATCAGGGCCTGATGCTTGTGCAACAACTGAGAAGACAGCTTGATCATCAACTAAGGATAATTTATTAAATGTTTGAGAATATCTCAAATAGCACAGAATCTTAACTCCTTATGTTGAATCCTCCTCTGAACTTCATGGATAACCAATTAAATATGTGTGTAGTCCATAAATAGCAATTGGTCTTAAATTCACACAATTTCAGGAATACCAGGGCTGAGGCACCCTTGACTTAACCTGCCTATGTCTTCTTCTGTTGATAGAATCCTTGCAAGTCATGAATGGTGAAAATAAATCACCTCCCACTATCTACTCTACAGCTTCCAGCAAACTGTAGAACACACCATAACAGTCCAGGCACACAACCAAACACAGTTGCAGGAACCATCTTCCAACCATCTACACAACTGCCACAGTCATGCATCAAACGGAATATAGGCCAATCTTCTTCCAGGGGCATCAGAGTTCTTTTATCAGAAAAATATGCAGCGGAACCACCAAAAGAACATGCCCTACACAAGATGTCTAATCATCCAACAGGCCATAGGACAGAAGTAGCCACTCTTCATACAGCTGATCATGAAGCTCCTACATCAGAGGGCACAACAGCAAATACAAGCTTCTCTTTAGCTCCATAAGCAGTAGCTCAACCATTCAGCAAGATCAGCAACTCAGCTACAACTTCTCCTTGTTCAAAACACCAGAAAGTATCTCCCAAGATCTCATCGAGAACAGACAGGATGCCTGCTCTAATACCAATTGAAATTCTGGTATTCAGATCACATGTGTTCCAAGAACATTAATCTCTGCTCAACAAGGATGAGGACAGACCATGGCCAATTTAATTCCTTTAAATTGTCCCAATGTCATGACCAATGTCACGACTTCTGTTGTGACTTCTGCAGTCTGTCATACTATTTATCTAACCATTTAAAGTACAAAATTGTAAATGCAGAAAGATAAATAACACAGTAATTGTTCACCCAGTTCAGTATCAACAACGACACCTACATCTGGGGGCTACCAAGCCAGGGAGGAAATTCACTATTAGTAGAATCAATTCAAAGCCAAACCTCCAATTTGCACTTCTCACTTAATCTCTACCCAATGACACTTCAGCCTAGAGACACTCTAGTACCTGAGTATACCCACTCACTCCCCATCAATCACACTACAGTGATATCAAACAATTACAAAAACAGTATGAATAGACACTTCATACACACCTTGATCTTGTTTCACAGCTTTGATCAAGGAACTCACACAGTCTTGCTTCACAACTTCGAGTGAGACACAGCCTAGAATCTACCTAACCAAAACAATCATCCACCAGATAATTGATTGGATTACAAGTATTCCTAAACAGACTTTGCCCGTGAAGAACAACCCTCTTCACTTACAATTATGTCTACCACAATGCACCATACAATGCAAAGGGTGACTTACACACAAGGGACTCTCAACCCTAGACCTCTATTTTACACTCTGATTTTTCTTGAAATGAGTGCTTGCTTTTCTTCTGCTTCTGGTCCTCCTTTTTTAGTCGTGCAGACTGGGCTTGAGCTGTGCAGAAGTAACAAATATTAGTTTTAATAAAGTAAAACTAATTTCCAATATTCAAGGTGTTATCCAATTAGGTCATGGCATGGTCAACATTGCCTTGAATCTCTCCTGAGATAACTTAGAAGTCATAACATGTTTCCTGATATTTAGCCTGAGATATATCAGGTCTCATAACAGAAAAATAAACTCAGCCCGTCTGATGTCATACGATCCATGTCATGACATTCAGATTTTGCTCAATCTTAGCTGACCAACTTGCCCTGCTGAACACTTCTGCAGAATCTTCATCATGACAGCCATGGTTTCTCCAATCTTCTGCAGAATAATATTAGAAACAAGTATATTCAAGTTTCCTAAAAGGTCTCCAAGATCCTTTTGTGAATACCAATACAATCTGTTCTTGTTCCTAATCCATCTCCTTGACATATTTACTGATGAGGTATTTTCAACATGGTCTCATAAATCCAAACAAATTCTGTCAAGAGATATACACTGGCAGCTCCTTCTGTTGTCATGCAACTATGACTTGCTTAAAACACATGACAACACACTTCATTCACCACAACTCACATTGTTGTGGCTGCACACCTCACACTACCTGTGAGGAACTTCATCACAACTTAACCTGTTGTGGCTACACACCTCACACTGCCTGTGAGGAACTAGGCTACTGCTAACCCATAACAGTGCCTATTGTGACAGACAACTATGTCATTACTTTGGTAATGGCATCCATGACAGTTGCCCTTTCTTCTACTGCTAACCCATAACAGTGCCTGTTGTAGCAGACATGATGTCATACGATCGATGTCATGACATTCAGTATGACATTCATGACAGCAGTTCTGTCATCAACTCCTTCTGCATCCATGACAGCAGTTCATCCATGACAGCAGTTTTGTCATCCACTCTTGTTAGCTCCTGCTGCACCAGATGTCAGCACATGACATCAATTCTGTTTTCAGCTCCTGCTGCACCACTACTCCTGTTGTTTCTCACACATGGCAATAGTTCTGTCATGACAGCAGATGGATGTCGTGATGGATGTCATGACATTTAACATGACACTCCACAACAGTTCTTTCACCAGCTCCTGCGTGCTTCTTTAGTGATGTCATAACTCTGGTAATGTCATCCTGCTTAACATTAGTGCAGAATCCTGTTTTACCACAATTTAGCCAATCATAGAACCATGGACAATTCTATATCATAGACCCATGGAACTAACAAACTCCCCCTTTGGCAAATTTTGGCTAAAACAACTTAGACATTCAGCAGTAGTTTACACAAACTATCATGCTCCCCCTTGATAGTTGCATCCAGCATGGCAGCAACAATGCTTGTCTTCATCAGCAGCAGTAGTTTTTTTCTTTTCTCCCCCTTGGTTTAGTCAAAACTTTGACAGCAAATGGGGTACTTGTGCATACATAAGCTCAACACAAACAGTACATACAATCATCTCACAAGCTGCTTGACCTCTAACAATGACTGCACCACTTCAGCAGCTACACACCAGACAAGTACTCATCTTCCTCTGTCAGCATAAATATTGCTCCCCCTGAAATAGAGAACCCAAGCACATGAAGAATTTCTTCATCATCTTCACACAGGCAGCTTTACCCCCTTTGATTCACAACCCATACTGAAGCAAATAGAATAGGTAGTTGCAGGACTTTTATCTGGAAGCTTTCTCAGATTTCAGCTTTGACAGAAAATCTCCAAGATGTCATAGTGAAAATCCTTCCATATGCACAAGATCAAGGCTGCTGATGTCTTGATCTTTACCTTCACCAATCATTTGGGCATAGGCCCAACTACCTGACTTGGTTCATTGTCACCTCATGACAGCCCCAACATGACTACCCTGTCATCTTCACCATGAGCTTGGTGCAGTAACCCAATGTCACAACCTCTTGCTTGACATTCTGCCTTCCTCAAGTCCTAGATTTGTTTGAAACCACAAACAATCTTGACACATAACTGCACTCTTGTAGCAACCAGTCCTGGATAGAAGTATAATTCTCCTATATCAATGGTAACCAATGCACATGAATGGAAAACATAAGACGCATCTTCATGTCATCAAGAACTCATTCTCTGTTCAACCCACATGTTGAACGCATTCACATACACCGTGCTTGAATCACAAGCACTTAGTACTCCCATCAACCAGCAGTTCTCCCTCTATCCTTGATAACACCTGCTCCAAGATCACTACATCATCTCTCAGGACCCACTCCATGCTCATACAGAAGGCACCAAACTGATTCACCTCTTCCTAGAGTTACTTGTAGCATAAGAGACCACTTCTCCACAAGTATTCTGGCCTTAGGCTGAGTACAAGATAGACACCGCATATGGACTTTATCACATCAGAATGCACTCAATACCTTCACATCATAATCCAAGACAATCCTTTTACCTCATCATTCTCCCGTATGACAAGATAGAGTGCTTCTTAGCCAAGAAGTGAATCACAAGTTCCACAAGAGATCTTCACATATCAGATGGTTCATATCACAGACACACAATCCCATGGTTCTTTATGTGCCCATACTGGACTTACTGTTGCCCAGTAGTCTAACTAAAGATCTTCACAGCTCCACCAGCTTGATCAACTCCATCTCCCCAGGAAGGTGATCTTCTATACACAGCTTAGGGCTTCTACCACAAGCTTCAATATGTGAACAGAAATGGATCCTCCTTTGGTCTTCAAACAATTACCCTTCTGCACTTGAGTAATTAGTTCCAAGCATGAACAGTCCCAGAACCTTCTGTGGTCTTCACATAACTACCCTTCTGCACAAGAATAGTTCTCTAAAGGCACACTGCTTAAATAACCAAATGCCACTGCTTGGTTATTCAACATTTTTCAGAGCTCTAGTAAGTCTACTACTCCACCAGGCCACTTTGATCTTCACATTCTTCTTGCTCCATGTCGCTACTGCGAAAATCGGCGCCGGCTGAACAGAAGAGTCGCCACCGTGCGTTATTTATCCCACGGGAGGGAAAGGAAACGCTCAGAGTAAACCTCGCACAACATGGGAAAGGTATGGTCGTCACAACCAAAACCTGGATTCGGGAGTCGATTACGCAAGGGGAAGGTATTAGCACCCCTCACGTCCGTCGTACTCGACGGGATCCACGCTTGTTTTCGGGTATGGATTGTTATTCTATCTAAACTATAGGTCAAGGGTTAAAAAGAAAATAAAACGAAAATAAAAATGACTCGGCAAAGTATCGCACTTTATGCCTACGTATTCCCGCCTGGAACGAGAAATCAGAGTCAACGTAGTTCGCCTACCTACGGGAAATGAGGGGAAGGTTGCTCGCTAGGATATCGCATCCTATGCCTACGTACTTCCACACGGCATGGAAGATCAGAGCAAACGTAGTTCGGGCTACGTATGACACAAGCTTGTCTTGATTGTTTTTATTCCTTCTGAAAAAGGGGTTTTTCTGATTACCAGTCCAAGCGGACAAAAATGACGTCTTGATGAATTCACATTCTTTTACGGAAGAAGTGTCTTTTATTGTGTTTGAAATCTTTATTGTGTTTTTCTGTTTGTTTTGAGAAAGAAAGAGACAGAACTCTAACCTACGGTTGCGAAGGGAAACAAACTAACCTAATGTTATCATGCATGGGTTAAGACCTAGTGTCTATCATGCTCCTCTCTTGCACAGAGAGAAACAGAGATCCTACGGGATAGGCAGAAACAAAAACAATATCAGCTATATACAGTAAAGCGGTAAAATGCATGGATGCAACAGTACAAGCGAGGCAAGGGAGTCCCACTCAACCCCGAACCTGGAAAACAATAGGCAAAAGTGAACAGGCTTCACTTTCAACCCAACAGGGTAAACGGCAAACAATACAGTCCAGAAAACCAATCAATACATCAGCAATGAAATACAACAGCAAAAGAAACAGCATCAGCAGCTCTGAATCAACATCTGGCTTCAAGTGATCTCCAATCATTTACAGGCTTCAACAAGCATTAATCTCCATCTTCATAGCCTTCAGGCAAGGGCTTTGATCATCTGTCTTCCATCTGCAATGGCTTTTCTTCAAGTCTCAGGCTCTAGGATGAACATCAGTCAACCAGATGAGGTGAATGAATGTTAGACAGTTAATTACCTACCAAGGGTGGTTCATCAACTGTTAACATTAAACAGAAAGTTTCCTCTCAAAAGTTCTATCTTTCAAATATATTCACTGATCCTTCCAAAGGAAGGAGGTGGATATTTGAAAGAGACTTTGAATCATAGAGAAAGGATAGAGGCAAACAAAGCCATCTATGTTTGAGAAGCAAGCTTTCTAATCTAGAGCTCTGCCTAGCTCCTAAACCCTAGTCTCCTCAGCAGCTGCTAGCAAGAACCTCCTCTTCAACTCTGGCAGTTGATCTTCAATCTCTGGATCTCCAATGGTCTTCATCTCCCCAAGTCTTCAGCTCTCCCAAGTCCCCAGACAATCCCAATACCCACACAAGCAAGCAATAATCCCCAGAGGGCACACCACACCAGTCAATCAGATATACAGCATATTAATAGCAGTAGGGGCATCCTGACTTTTTCTAAGGGGTCTAATAACTACCCATAGTCCCTATAGTCCCATAACTAGACTAGTCAAACCCTAAGTCCTAAGGGAAAAGAATCAAATCTCCTAAGTCATCACCTAAAACCCTAGTTTTATCCATGTTATTCACACTTACACTAAGCACCTAAATTTAATTTCTAAAAATGGGTACTAAATTGAATCTACAAGTTTAATGTCTAACCTAAACAACCTAAAAAGAATGGATGAAAAATATTGAAGCAATTAATAGAACAAAAAATAACAAAATCATGTATGAAATGAAACCATTTAAAATGTTATTTATTTAGAAAATATGAGAAAAATATCAAATAAAAAATAAAATGCCATTTTTATTTTTTATAATTTTCTTGACATCCTAAAGAAAAATATGCAAAAAGAATGAATTAAAAATGATGATTTTTCTATTTATTATGAATTTTTAAAAATGAATGAAAAATGAAAAGAAAATAATAAAGAAAATAGAAAGAAAAAGCCAGAGGGGGTGAGAATAGTAAAGGCGCGCAGTTGAAATCCCAGGTGGGCTGGAAAAGGTGGGGTGCGAATATCATTTGCAGCTAGGCCCATACGCGCTCAGAAAATACTTGAGAAAATGCCAGAAAAATTAATAAGGTCTCGGTACAAATAGCATGCAATACACGTTGAAAAGTTTGGGCTTAGTGATTGAGGGGTGTGAATAGCTATCTGATTCAAGGCCCACTCAGCATACTTAAGTGAAACGGAGCGTTTCACTCTCAAGGCTTCCCTCCGTTTTCAACTTCAAATGTGGAGCGTTGGATGAGGATTTGAGTCAAAAGTCAAGCTGGGATCGTGTGGTGCCAGGGTCATCTTCAACCTTGAGCCCAAACCCTAGCTCAGAAAAACCCTAACCTGCACACACCTTCGAGCTCCTTGTTCTCTCTCCCTGCTCCATGAAATCAAAAACTTCCAACAACAAACTTGCACTATATCAATCCCTCTACACGTCCATGCCAATTGTTCATCCTAAAACTCACTCAGTAAAACAATTCGATAGGTGTAACAGATCTGATCCATCATCTTCCAACTGATATTGATCCTCTCAATTCTCTCTGGAACTCATCCTAAACTAACCTACAACTCACCCTGATCATTTTAAGCACCTAATATAGGATTATCTCTCATGATTCTTGACATTCTAAGCTTCACCAGAATTGGTGCACCATGATCAATGTCCATGAAACTTGCTCAAACTTACCAAAATCGATCATCTCACTTATCCTAACCAATCTATACTAACAATTCCCTATAATTCTCATTAAATCATGCAATTCAAATGAAGTTACCAACCTGTTATGATGAAGAAAACAGTTATGGAGTACACTTGATCCAATGCTTGAAAGGAGGGGAAACTGATCAGTGAACTTGGAGATGAGTTCTGTATGCAATCAAAGATGCTCCAAAGCTTTGAATCTCCTAGTTCCAAGATTCTTGCACCTTGAATGATGATGATGAATAGCACGATTCCTTGTTCAATTTGCCAAACAAATGTGTGGATTCTGATCCTTGTGAGATGATAATGAAGATTGAATCAAGAATGTTGAAGTTTGGTGAGAAATTGATGGAGTTTGAGAAGCTTATGCAAGAATGAGAAAATGGATGAAAATGGAGATTTTGGACAAATGGGAGCACCAACCCTTGCATGAATCAGCTTTCATGAATATATAGGTTGCATTAGAACCTCCTAGAACATTGGAGAAATTTCCCTTGCATTTTCCCTTTTCAATTTGGATTATGTTACTTTCAATTCAAGCAACCATGGATAACTCACAAAATATGACCTAAACTCAAAATTCCACTTTAGCCAACGTCTTTAAAATGCCTTTTCCATTCAAAATGACCTATAATTTTGCATCATTTGGCCAAGATATGAAAAATATCATTTTTTAAGCCATTTTTCTTCATTAAATTCAACAATTTTGAAACCTTGTGCTATGAACTTTTCCAATATCTCATGGTCACTTTTCTAGACTCAAAATGTCATTTGGAGCAAGTTTTATGTTGTAAGTTTTTTCATTTGAGGCCTCCTTGTATGAGTTTTGGACATAGGTTAAAATGACCTGTAATTCACAAATGACCAAAATACCCTTTTCTTGCCAAGACCATAAGTTGAGTTCCACACATCATATGAAGGCATACTATACCATTATAGAAAGCTAAGACAATGAGGAACAATTCTTATGTTGACCAGAAACTCATTTGAAATCTCCTTGAGGGGTAAAACTAGCTTGGAAGTCAAGTCACTTTCACAGACAAAATTTCAGATACCTCAGATGACCTGTAACTTGCAAGGACCATAACTTGAGTTCTATAAATCTCCTTGATGTCTTCCACCACTAAAATTAAATGTCTTGAGATCCTCTACAAGTTTCATGTTGGCCAAGGATCCATTTGAAGCTTGCATTTTGACTTATCTTGCTTGGAAATTTGACCTAAACTAGGGGATTTTACATAGAAACCCTAATTTAGAGACTCCTCTTCTCCTTGATTTCTCTTGAATTCTTCTTAGCACAACAACATATCCTTATTCTCCATGTCAAATGATGAACCCCACATCTCTCCAATAGCCCTTAATGCCTTTCAACCAGTCAATTGACCTAGAGTTGACCCAGGGTTGACCCAGATGAAACCCTAGTTGACTGTCTTCAACTGCAATACTTGTGATCCCATCAACAACTTGTTTTCTTCTCCAAATGACTTTCTAAGTACTCCAAGATGTCTAGATACTCTCCATGCCTTCCATTCACAGCTCACAACCCCCTTGTTGATTCTCAGACACCCTCAGTTAGGAGATAGACTCAAGGCTTGATCTGCTGAACTCCCTGCTTTCAAATTCTTTCTTGATGACTTGAATGGGATTGAATTAGGATAATAACCTCTTGATAGGCCTCTAGAGATGATAATAATGCTTGATCCCCTGTTGAATGACTTGCTATGCTTATGTTATGCAGATGAGTAACCTATGTACATGACCCTATATGCAAATGCTAATGATATTGAAACATAAACCAAGTGAATAAGGTTGGGCAAATTTTAGGGTGCAACACTCCAAAGCAAGGTATCTACTCCTTCGCACAGCTCCCGCAAATTGCATGATGTGAAGCATTGATTCCATTCATACCTGAGACGATCAACTTATCTTCAAATGATGTGTCACACCATCACTTGAGGCCTTGAAGTTTCTGCTTGATGTCACAACTTTGGTTAAGACATTCAGCTGGTGAGTTTAAGCTTTCATTCTGCCACTTAGAAGATTCTCTTTGCTCAATTAGAACATAGGCTTGATATCCAGTTGGAGTAGACAACCTCAATCCTGCTTTGTTGTACCACAACAATTACCTTGAAGTGCAATGCTTCATGAAACTCCTCTTTAGAGAAACCAAACATGCCAAAGCTTTATTCTTTTAGGGAGGAAGGATTACATAAGTCTTTACAAAAGGATTCCCGCTTTCCTTAAGTCTAGACTTCTTCAGAAAATCAAAGATACCTGCCACTTATCCTTGACCTCCAAGCTGAGCAAGGTCATATGCTCTTATGCCCTTAGATCAGAAATATACTGACCTAAGTAGTGCTATCACCAACACCATCTTCTAGTCAAGTTTCTTGCCAGGAAACTTTCTAGCTAATAGATCAGGTGCTTCTAGTAGAAACTAGAACACAACTGCTGCACTCCAATACTCTTATAGAGCAGATTGTCTTCATCTTCATTTTCATCAGCACTCTATTCTAGCCTTAGTTTATTTCCAAGAACCTTACTAGAATAAAGACAGATCCAACTTTATTCTTATTGATTCACTCCTTGAATTAACAAGATTCTGCACACACTCTGCTGATGGGGTGTCTCAACATCTGGTTGAACATCAGATCCTTGAATAAACCAAGCATATCAGGGCCTGATGCTTGTGCAACAACTGAGGAGACAGCTTTATCATCAACTAAGGATAATTCATTAAATATTTCAGAATATCTCAAATAGCACAGAATCTTAACTCCTTATGTTGAATCCTTCTCTGAACTTCATGGATAACCAATTAAATACGTGTGTAGTCCACAAATAGCAATTGGTCTTAAATCCACACAATTTCAGGAATATCAGGGCTGAGGCACCCTTGACTTAACCTGCCTATGTCTTCTTCTGCTGATAGAATCCTTGCAAGTCATGAGTGGTGAATATAAATCACCTCCCACAATCTTCTCTACAGCTTCCAGCAAACTGTAGAAAACACCATAACAGTCCAGGCACACAACCAAACACAGCTGCAAGCACCATCTTCCAATCATCTACACAACTGCCACAGTCATGCATCAAACTGAATATAGGCCAATCTTCTTCCAGAGGCATCAAAGTTCTTTTATCAGAGAAATATGCAGCGGAACCACCAAAAGAACATGCCCTACACAAGATGTCTGATCATCCAACAGGCCATAGGATAGAAGTAGCCACTCTTGATACAGCTGATCATAAAGCTCCTATATCAGAGGGCACATCAGCAGAAACAAGCTTCTCTTTAGCTCCATAAGCAGTAGCTCAACCATTCAGCAAGATCAGCAACTCAGCTACAACTTCTCCTTGTTCAAAACACCAGAAAGTATCTCCCAAGATCTCATCTAGAACAGACAGGATGCCTGCTCTAATACCAATTGAAATTCTAGTATGCAGATCACATGTGTTCCAAGAACATTGATCTCTGCTCAACAAGGATGAGGATAGACCATGGCCAATTTAAATTTCTTTAAATTGTCCCAATGTCATGACCAATGTCATGACTTCTGTTGTGACTTATGTTGTGACTTCTGCAGTCTGTCATACTATTTATCTAACCATTTAAAGTACAGAATTGTAAATGCAGAAACATAAATAACACACTAATTGTTCAACCAGTTCGGTATCAACAACACCTACATCTGGGGGCTACCAAGCCAGGGAGGAAATTCACTATTAGTAGGATCAATTCAAAGCCAAACCTCCAATTTGCACTTTTCACTTAATCTCTACCCAATGACACTTCAGCCTAGAGACACTCTAGTACCTGAGTATACCCACTCACTCCCCATCAATCACACCACAGTGATATCAAACAATTACAAAAACAGTATGAAGAGACACTTCATACACACCTTGATCTTGTTTCACAACTTTGATCAAGGAACTCACACACTCTTGTTTCACAGCTTCGAGTGAGACACAGCCTAGAATCTACCTAACCAAAACAATCATCCACCAGATAATTGATTGGATTACAAGTATTCCTAAACAGACTTTGCCCGTGAAGAACAACCCTCTTCACTTACAATTATGTCTACCACAATGCATCATACAATGCAAAAGGGTGACTTACACACAAGGGACTCTCAACTCTAGACCTCTATTATACACTCTGATTTTTCTTGATGTGAGTGCTTTCTTTTATTCTGCTTCTGCCCCTCCTTTTATAGTCGTGCAGACTGGGCTTGGGCTGTGCAGAAGTAACAAATATTAGTTTTAATAAAGTAAAACTAATTTCCACTATTCAAGGTGTTGTCCAATTAGGTCATGGCCTGGTCAGCATTGCCTTGAATCTCTCCTGAGATAACTCATAAGTCATAACATGTTTCCTGATATTTATCCTGAGATATATCGGTCTCATAACAGAAAAACAAGCTCAGCCCGTCTGATGTCATACGATCCATGTCATGACATTCAGTATGACATTCAGCTTTTGCTCACTCTTAGCTGACCAGCTTGCCCTGCTGAACACTTCTGTAGAATCTTCATCATGACAGTCATGGTTTCTCCAATCTTCTGCAGAATAATATTAGAAACAAGTATATTCAAGTTTCCTAAAAGGTCTCCAAGATCCTTTTATGAATACCAATACAATCTGTTCTTGTTCCTAATCCATCTCTTTGACATATTTACTGATGAGGTATTTTAAACATGGTCTCGTCAATCCAAACCAATTCTGTCAAGAGATATACACTGGCAGCTCCTTCTGTTGTCATGCAGCTATGACTTGCTTAAAACACATGACAACACACTTCACTCACCACAACTCACATTGTTGTGGCTGCACACCTCACACTGCCTGTGAGGAACTTCATCACAACTTAACCTGTTGTGGCTGCACACCTCACAGCAGTGCCTTTTGTGCCAGACAGCTATGTCATTACTTTGGTAATGGCATCCATGACAGTTGTCCTTTCTTCTACTGCTAACCCATAGCAGTGCCTGTTGTAGCAAACATGATGTCATACGATCGATGTCATGACATTCAGTATGACATTCATGACAGCAGTTCTATCATCAACTCCTTCTGCATCCATGACAACAGTTCATCCATGATAGTAGTTCTGTCATCTGCTCTTGTTAGCTTCTGCTGCACCAGATGTCAGCACATGACATCAGTTCTGTTTTCAGCTCCTGCTAGCTCCTGCTGCACCACGACTCCTGTTGTTTCTCACACATGACAATAGTTATGTCATGACAGCAGATGGATGTCGTGATGGATGTCGCGACATTCAGCATGACACTCCACAACAGTTCTTTCACCAGCTCGTGCTTGCTTCTTTAGTGATGTCATAACTTTGGTAATGACATCCTGCTTAACATTAGTGCAAAATCTTGTTTTACCATAATTTAGCCAATCATAGAACCATGGAAAATTCTATATAATAGACCCGTGGAACTAACAAGTTTTATTCATATCAAGTGAGGGTTAAATAGATGGAATTTGATTGTGTGGTTCAAATTTGAAGTAGGAGTGCAAGAATCGACTAATATGAGGGACCAATTCCATTGACATTGAGGTTTAATCAAATTTACAAGATCCATTTTTTAGTATATCACCAAAATTCTACAAGGAAATGAGATCCATTATTATTTTGTTTAAAGTATTGTTATTACCAAAGCCCAGGACTTGAGAAAAGCCAAAATCATAGTAAAGTTCAGAATTTCAAGAGGCCCATTCAAAAGTTATTGTTGGAAGAGTTTGAAAAGTCATAAACTTATTACAAAAATAGAAGAGAGGGGGCGGTCCATTTCTACCCGTAAGCATAGCACATGCGGAACATTTGTTATCATCAAGCCATCACAATAGGAACTTGACGTGCAATTTTACAACTTGAAACAATAACAAGATGTTGAAATTATTACTACAGAATAATAAGGCCAATAAAGGATGGATCTTATTGAAATTCACACATCATACAATATGATTTATACAGCTCATCAATTCTTTCAAAAATCCATAATACCCCCACCTGCATCAACGTAAAAGGTAAAGAAAAAAAGTAGTATAAAAAGCTAGCCTGCTAGTTATACTTGATATGCAAACTCATACCCCAAAACAAATAATTTCAAAACCGTACGTCGCAGTTGTCGCATTCATCCGCAAATACTACACTCATATCCACAACATATGCAGCAGCACGCGGTACGATCCACAAACCACCAAGCAATTCCAGCAAGAAAATTCACAATGCAACTATCGATCCGCACAACAAACCGACACACTCTGTCAACCCCACACAAACTTGTACGAGCAAAAATGCAACGTAACCATCAAAACGGACGAAAAAGCAACGCCTACGGATTCCTGGCAGCAAATCAAATTGTTACTTGTACTACAGAATTGGTTTTCGGGGGAAAGGAAGAACGAAAAAGGGCCATCTCCTTCAATAATATGAAACCCTCCATTTTGAACCTTCTCATTCTTCACCAATAAATCCAGAAATACCCAACGACACAAACCCTCAAACAAAATCGAGAAGCCACACTCTTAATCAGCAAGAACCTTCAATAACCTGGCCACTTTCAACTACCCCCTTTTCTTCACCGCCAACCGAAACCCAAACTATTCTTCTTCAAGACCCCTTCAAAGCCCAAAACCTCATTCTTATTCCTCAAGAACAGTAACAAACTTCAAACCAACATCCAATAAACCAGACCACAAAGCCATTTCACGGAGGAACCCTAACCTCCTTCCGTTAAAATCTCCCAAACAACCCAAACTTCCTCCTCAACTGATAATCTTCTTCATAAACCAAAAACTGGTGTCCTCCACCTCCTTCATTAACCCATTTCAAACCAGATCAGAAATTAGGCGGAGTAGAAGAGGAAATCGAAGCCAAAGTAAAGATGAGATTTCAAACCTGAAACAAAGGCAAAAAAAAGCGTGAGATTGAGGTAGAGTCATTCTCGAGATTGTTGATTCCGTGTTGATGTCGTGCGGTTAAATTCATCCCATTTCGATAGCGGCATGTGATGACGAGGATTTCGTTCCTTTGAGAAATTTGTCGGCTCTCTTCCAAATTGGCGAAGCTCTTTATGTTTTCATTCTTACATTGTTGAGTGAGGGGATATGAGTCCATCAAAAATATGCTGGTTCTTGACCCAGACCATACGTCTTTGGTTTTTTATTCTTTCTGGCTTTTGTTCGATGCTGGTGAATGAATGGGCCGTTGGGCCCATAAGGATTTCACTTTCTTTTTTTGAATCCAGCTTGCTCTCTCGTTTTTGTAGTTTTTTTCTAAATTTTTTTTTGTGTGTGCTTTATTTATTTAATTTTTCAAAAGATTTTAATATTTTCTATTTGAAATATAATTTTCAATTTCTATGGTTTAATATTTCATTCTTTTTTTTTTTTGGTGTTCTCATTAATTTTGATTTATTGATTTAAGGTCTTGTGTAAGATGAGACTGTTTTTTTATTGATTTATTCGATACCTTTTAGTTATGGGTCGATGACGAGACCTCCGTAAACCGTTATTGGTCAAACTATTGATAAATAACGTTGGATCTGAGACAAACTTCTTTCAAACTTTTCATTTTAGATTTTTATCTATTTTTACTCATTTTATTCATTTTTATTCATTTTTATCACTTTTTAGTCAATGACAATTTTTATAAATTATTATCGGTCAAACTATTGATAGAAGATGATTTATTCGAGACTATTTCTTTTTTCTATTTCATTTTCTATTCCATTTCCATTTTTATTATTTTTTCCGATCGATGATGTCTTCTGATTCATAAGTGTCGTGTATCAAAGTTGATAACCTTCTCGATTTCAAATCTATGGAGAATGACCATTTGGGTCATTTTCTCTACTTTGGGATCGTGATAGGCTACCTTAGATTAATCGACATTTTGTTTACGGTTAAAGACGAGATCCCGTCCGTGGGACACGATTTAATTGGTGAATGATTCTCAATATCGTTTCTCCATCTTGTTTTTTTTAGCACGGAAATCAACTCACGCGACCTCCTATAGACCGACTTTCATTATAAGTCGAGCTACGATGGTTTAGCGTTACATTTTCCCCGATTAAATTCCTAATCAAACTAACCATTGCTTTATATTTTAGTCAAAATATTATTGTGGATATTATTGTTATATTATCTTGCTATATTCATATTGTCATACTCATTATTCATTCACCCATATTCGAAAACACCTAATAAACTATCGAAATCCTAAAAGCCAAATTAGTGGATTGTTGTATCATTGGTTATTTGCAGGAACCTTAATTTTGAGTCGTGCCCGACTTTGCTCAAGGCGTAGTTTAGGACACAATGCACACACACGGCTTTCTCTTGGGCTACCTGACAATGAGACCCTTTTATTTCGTGCAATCCCGTGTAACTTACATGTATCCCTCTCCCATTCCGATGTATGTTTCGCATTTCTTTGATTATTAGTTTATCTCCTAGGAGCACCCATAGAGACTAGAGCGGATCAAACTATTTTCAAACTAATTCTCGATTTGTCATCGAGCCATTTTCAAACCCTTGTAAGTCGAGTTCTCATACGCATTCGCCATCAACCTATTGCACACAATTCGACCCTTGATGCGTAAGTCAAGTCGGTCCCGTTTCTCAAACCATGTTCATTACACGCTTTACACGCGATAATAAGTCAAACCCTTGATTCAACGTCAAGCGGATTTTCGTAACAAACTATCAATCAATTAACAACTATTCAATTCTTTTCAAGGTGTAAAGAGTAGGTTCAAGTCTTTGATCTTGTTTTCAGTTGTTTGGATGCGAGTTATCTTATTCGTGTGTGAGCAATTGACGCCTCTAAATAACATTAACAACTTGACATCATTCAACCATCCTTCAACTACTCATCCTTTCAAACGTCATTTCGAACTCAAACAACTTTCTTTTCACGATGAAAAAGAGAGGGTTCCAAGTCTTTGGTTCGCTCTCCCGACTACTTGGGTCCGAGAAGCCTTTCTTAAGCTTCAAGTAGTCGTCATTCGATCAACCTCACCCATTCAAACAACCTTCTTTTGCAATGAAAAAGAGAGAGTTCCAAGTCTTTGGTTCGCTCTCCCGATTACTTGGGTCCGAGAAGTATTTCTTAAGCTTCAAGTAATTGTCATCAATTCAACTTCACTCTTTCAAACACAACCTTATCTTCAAGATGAAAAAGAGAGAGTTCCAAGTCTTTGGTTCACTCTCCTGATTACTTGGGTCCGAGAAGTCTTTCTTAAGCTTCAAGTAATCGTCATCCGTACCCCCTTCAAACTCATTTCAAATCCTATTTCTCTTCATGGTCGTTACCACAAACTACGATTGCTCTGATTCTTCATTCACTCCGAATGTAAGATATGTAGACACAAGATTGCGATGATCTTGGCGAGCACAATCCCCTCCATCTTCCATTCCCCCATCCTTTCCCGTAGTTGAACTACGAGAGCTCTGATTTCTCATTCTCGTCCGAATGAGCATATGTAGGCACAAGGGCCCCAATCCTTGGCGAGCACCCTATCCTCTAACCATCCTCTTTCCCTTTAGCGTCTTTATCCCTTTATAGTATTGTTTTAGCATTTAGTATTGAGAAGAGAAGAATTAAGATTAGCTAACATCCATCACAACTCAAATTAAGAGGTCCCCATTGAGTACAACGGACGTGAGGGGTGCTAATATCTTCCCCTCGCGTAACCGACTCCCGAACCCAGGAACATTTGGTTGCGACGGCCGTGTTCCTTCCGCTTTTTGAGGTTTTCTTGATATTTTCCTCTCCCGTTCATTCGAGAAGAATAAAGTTCGGTGGCGACTCTGTCGAACCGCATTTCCGCGCCTTTTACGCGAGGGTCGCGTTTTCGAATGAATTTTCAAGGTGGGACAGGTGGCGACTCTGCTGGGGACTATTGCTCCATGCAAGAGAGAGTCGAGCCTATCTTAGTTTGAGTTGTTAGCTTGTTGTTTTTTATTTTCTTCTCGCTTATTTATTTGTATCCTTATCTTTGTGGCTTGTGCTTGTGGCATTGTGGGGTTGTTCTACTTATGTTTATTTTGTGAGATGGCTCTACACCCGAGTTCGAGTATAACCCTAGGATTAGGATGGTGGTTGTGTAGTGGAGACTTTCATGGAGTCTTTCACGTTGAGTTGAAGCGAAAACTCCGCTTGGATTAGATTCCTTGGAGATGTTGTTGTTGTGGTGAGTCTTTGCCATGGCAATGATGTTTTTGAGCTTGAATCGTTGATCCCAAGGACCATTAACCGTTTTATCCATGGTGGTTGGTAGTGTTAATTCTATGTGGATTAATACGAATTCCCCAATCAGATGAGTTCCCTTGAACGTATTACTTCCTTACAGTAATATTTTCAACCTCGATCTATGACTCTGAGAACCTTTTCTAGAACCCGTGTGTCGATGGTTGTGTAGTTGACGCCTCTAAGAAGTCTTTCTCGCGTGGAAGATACGAAAACCTCACCTAGAAGAGATTCTTTTGAGAATATAATTATCGTGATGAGGCTTTGTCATGGCTGTAATATCTTTGAAAGATATCCATGACTCTAGGAACCTACCCGTTTTAGAATCCTACCCGTGGGGTTTCTTTGAGCAGTGACTATGATTCTTGAATCGTTCACTCGGCTAATCTCAGAACTGTTTGAATTTGTGATCCTAGATCTTGCATCTTGCATTGCATATCATTTGCATTGCATCTCATTTGTTGTGCATCTTGCATTTTCTTTCCTTCGGTGGTTTCTCATGTTTCCTTTCCTTCCTCTCTAGTAAATCAAACTGATTCCTCGACGCCAGTATGCAACCAGAGCCAATACAAGACGAATGATGGAGCAGATTCAGCAAGAGCAAGTCGCCTTCAGGGAAGAGTTGGATTATATCAAAGGAAAGATTGACCCAATCCTCGAAGCCATCATCATATCCAGAAGAGAGGAAGAATAACGTGAAGCTGCTGCTATCGTCAACAATAATGGTCAGGTGCAAGTGTCTCCCTCAAGGCTCTCAGCTCCTGTCCCTAACCCCTATGGAATGCCAATGAACTTCGCTACCGCAGCTGAAGGGGCCACTTCTCAGCCAATCCCAGTGCTTGGAGTTACTGTTGGAACTATCCCGCAATCCCAGCCAACTGTGGTTCAGATCCCCGTTCCTCATAACGAAGATAATTTGGTGGATTAGTATGACGTTATGCAAAACTATCATGCTGCTATTCCCATTTCCAGTCCTGTTGCTTCTCAGGATTCATAAGCTATGAAGATGTGTCACGATCTAGCTGAGAAACTCCGAGTCATGGAGGGGCACAACTCAAACCCTCTTAGTGCTTTAGAAATGTGCTTGGTGCCTGATGTCGTCATTCCGCCCAAGTTCAAGGTGCCCGAATTTTCGAAGTACAAAGGTCTCAGTTGCCCAAACATTCATCTGAAGATGTATTGTCGCAAGATGGCTGCCTATGCCAGAGACAAAAAGCTCATGATTCATTGCTTCCAAGACAGTTTGTCTGGGGCATCACTCGAATGGTATATGTAGCTAGAACGTAAGAGTGTGTGCACTTGGGCTGAGCTAGCTGATGCATTTATCAAGCAGTACAAATACAACACAGGCCTTGCTCTTAATCGTACTTAACTTTAGAGCATGACCCAGAAGGACAACGAATCCTTCAAGGAGTACGCGCAACGATGGAGAGAGCTAGCCGCAAGGGTGCATCCACCTCTTGTTGACCGTGAATTGATTGACATCCTCATGGGCACCTTCCAAGGCCAATACTACGAGAAGTTGATCGGTAGTGTCTCCGTTGGATTTTCTGACTTAGTGGTTGTTGGCGAGAGAATTGAAGAAGGGATGAAGAGTGGAAAGATCCAAGGAGGTTCTAACAACCAGGCCAATGCCAAGAAGCCTTTCAACGGATACAAGAAGAAAGAGGGCGAAACAAATGCCATCTCTTTGCAGAAAAGGCAAGCTTCTCAACAAGCTCTCACTCCTATGCCTTATCAAGTTCCCTATTATCCGTATCTGTATGTTGCTGCTGCACAATATGCTCCAACGCCTTATCAGCCAGCTGTTCAAGCAGTGCAAGGTCATATGCCACATCAACAGGCTCCTCGGCAACAAGCCTACAACCAACAAGGATATCAATATCCTCCTCAGCAACAGCAGATGCAAGCTGCTCAACAGCAACAAGGTGCTCGCCGACAGCGTCAGCAGAGGACATGGAAGCGTGATAGAGTATTTGATCGCCTGCCAATGACATATGCTAGTATCTTTGCTCAGTTGATGGAGAAGAAGGTTGTGGTCCTAAGATATTTGGCTCCCCCAACTGTCATTCCTACCGACTATGATGCAAATGCTCACTGTGAGTTTCATAATGGCGCTCCAGGTCACACCATTGAGAACTGCAGAGCTTTCAAGCACAAGATCCAAGATATGATCGACAAGGATGATATCAACTTTAATGGGAAATGTCCAAACATCGTCAACAATCCAATTCCGCCAGCCAAATAGCGTCATTCAGATCAAATCCAACCAAGTCAAGTTCATTTTCCGAAGAAGGCAGTCATGTTGCCATTTCATCTTTTATTTCTTATATTCTGTCTTTATTTGTTTAAGTACTGTATGCTTTGAACAATTGCCATCTCGTATTTGGTTTTCATTAATGTATTGTTTATGCATGTTTTGAATTAGTTATGTCGTATTCTCTCATTTTTTCACTTAACACCGACACATTTGTTCACTTCACTCTATCCATTGTTGTTTAGCATGATTTGAGGGAGGATGATGAAAACGAGATATCCATAATTGCAAACCGTATGCTTTCAAACAGAATCTCGTCAATGATATACAAGCATTGCTTCAATTCCCCTAAACACCGGAGATATAAGGAGTTAATCCCTAGTAAACCACTTCGAGCCAAGAAGTAGCAGTTTCCTTCGGATATTCAAACCCTTACACTCAACCTAGGGCAGGGTAATGTTAAGTTAATCCAATCCCGCACTCGAATCAACAAAGCAAAATCCAAAAGACGGTTGTTCATGAATGACCCATGCTATGGCAGTCGCAACCCTCCAACAAAATCCAAAAAAAAATCAAAAGTCTGCTAAGTGAAGCACCTCAAAGGGGACTTAGGAAAAATCAAGGCAATCCCGATGGATCTGACAAGCAAAGTCAATCCATACAAAAGTTAGGGATCAATAACAAAAGCAAAAGAGGTCCTCAAAACCCTCAACAAAGAAACAAAATAAGATTCAGTGGCCATTCAAATAGGGTCACTGACACCCATCAAAATAAGGTGACTGCCGCGTCAAGCAAACCTTGATTTCGTCAAGCTTACACCGTCAGGACAAGTGTGGAGTTAACTGAATGTAGGACTGGAGATCGTTACGAAGAAAGGGTGGGTACAAATCATACTTTGAGCCTAATACCTTTGTTTCATAACCGCGAACCAGACCATGTTACAACCCTCGAAAGACCTAATTCAGGCGAGGTTTATTCTGAAAGCATACTATCGCAAGGTTGTGTAACCTGACTTCTCACATGCTTGTTAATCATCAGCATTGGTGTCATTATCCTTAAAATATCTTTTACACCAATCAAACAACACAACGTTTGGGCTAACGGTCCATTCGCCTCACTGTCACGACACTTCAATAAAACAACACTTTTTTCGAAAGTTGCATTGAACTTTGTATTGAGATTACCATTTATGAATGAATAATTATAACAGCAAATCAGTGTTACATATTCAAAGACACTTCAACAAGGGGCAATCAAGGAGGAACTTGACTTTCAGTGACTGACACAAAGAAAAGCTACCTCAAAACCCACAGGTTGGGGCAAGCCATTCAATAGCTCGAGCAGGGACGAGCCACCTCAAGTCATCAAAGTTTAGCTTTGACTTCAAAATTGGTTAATTTGGGGCAGACCATGTTAGAACACAGATTAGTTCTCAATAATAACTCTTTGTTTTGATGATAATTGTTAGGAAATTTTATATTTAAGAATTATATACTCTAAAATTTGTTTGAGAGTTTTACTGCAGATTGAAATGAAATTAACTCTCTAGAAGCAAATATGTATTGTATACAAGAAGTTATCCTGACTCCGAAGCGCCAGATGCATCTTACAGAAGATTATGACTGCTCTTTACAGAAGATCCTGAGCGTAGTCTCCAGAAGGATCTGAAGCAAGAAGCTCCAGAACATTCTGAGTCAGAAGCATCTGAAGCTGAAGCATCTGAAGCAAAGAAGAATATTGTTTGAAGAGTTTCTCAAAGCATAATTCAACAGAAGTTTCTGAAAGTACTAACGCTGCCAAGTACTGAAGTTCTGTGTCAAATATGCTCTGATGATCAACACGCTGAAAGCACACATGCTGCAGAAGACTCTGATACAGCAAAGTTCTGAATATCATTAGAAGACTCTGATCCATTCAGACTCTGAAGAACTTGCTAAAAACTGAAGAAGAAATATTCAAGAATATATCCGTTGGAGTAAATCAACGTCTCTTTCCTCATTTCTGCTAGACACAATTACACAGACAAAAAGGATTTTTCTGTGTTATCTACTTCAAGGAAAGGTCACTTGATGTGAAGACAAAAAGGCTCAGACCTTTTTGGGACTCTCTTTTCAACGCTCAGCATCCTTGGATCAGCTGCCTATAAAAGGAGAACTCCACCACATTCTTCAGTTACACAATTTTGCTGAAAAGAAATCATATTATTCTAAGCTCTCATTCATTCATATTCCTCTTAGAATTTCTTGTACTTAAACTTAAGAGAAAAATCACTGTTGTGATAAAAGCTTTATAGAAGCATTAATACTCTTGTATTTAATTTACATTGATTGTAAAGGTTATTCCTTAAGAGGATTCAGTTGGAATCAGTAGCTCTTGAGAAGACTAAGAACAGTTGTTCTTAGGTGTTACTATTGTAATCAGTTTGATTTAATAGTGGATTAAGTCCTTGTTGAGAAAGGCAAATCACTCTAGGAAGGGTGGACTGGAGTAGTTGATTAAACGAACCAGGATAAAAATAATTGTGTGATTATTTTTTAAGTCTTAATCTTTCATACTTATTCAACCCGCCCCCCCCCCCCCCCTTCTAAGTATTATCTCACCTTCAGTTGGCATCAGAGCTCCGGTTCTGAGTGTGCTACCACTTAACAGTGTCAGTAAAGATCCAGAGAGAAATACTTTGATATATATTTATTTGTTACAATGGTTGATAATTCAACATCCAATATTAACAATAAATATGAAGAAAGGGATAGGATCAGCACCAAACCCCCAATGTTTGATGAGGAGAAATTTGACTACTGGAAAGACAGAATTGAGAGTTTTTTCCTAGGATATGATGCTGATCTATGGGATCTAGTCATAGATGGATATGTCCATCCCACAGATGGGAATGGCAAGAAGATTGACAGAAAATCTATGACAGATTCTCAGAAGAAAGATTTCAGAAATCACCACAAAGCCAGGACTATATTATTGAATGCAATTTCACATACAGAGTATGAGAAAATTACAAACAGGGAAACTGCTTTTGATATGTTTGAATCCCTAAAAATGACTCATGAGGGAAATTCTCAAGTTAAGGAGACAAAAGCTCTGGCTCTGATCCAGAAGTATGAGGCCTTCAAAATGGAAGACTCTGAATCTGTTGAAGCCATGTTCTCCAGATTTCGGATACTCACTGCTGGGCTGAAAGTTCTGGACAAGGGATACTCTACATCAGATCACGTAAAGAAAATCATCAGAAGTCTGCCTACCAGATGGAGACCAATGGTGACTGCCTTGAAGATGGCTAAAGATCTGAACAAGATCTCTCTAGAAGAACTCATCAGCTCACTGAGGAGCCATGAGATTGAGCTTGAGGAAGATGAACCTCAGAAGAAAGAAAAAGGTAAATCTGTTGCATTAAAATATAACAAAACTGCTAAAGCTTTGCAGGTCAATCAAGAAAGCTTTGAAGAATCTTCTTCTGAAGAAGAAGATGAGTTATCCATGTTGTCCAGAAGGATCAACAGACTCTGGAAGCACAAGGGAAAGAAGTTCAACAACTTCAGAAGATCTGATAATAGAAAGGAATCTTCTGGACACAGAAGATCTGCCAAGAAAGAAGTTGTGTGCTATGAGTGCAAAGAACCTGGGCACTACAAGAATGATTGCCCCAAACTTCAGAAAGAAAAACCCAAGAAGAAGTTTAACAAAAAGAAGAAGGTTTTGATGGCAACATGGGATGACTCAGATGAATCTGAATCAGAAGGAGAATGTGCCAATGTTGCACTGATGGCCAGCACAGAGGATCAAGAGGAAGGTACCTCAGGATATGAATCAGATTCTGAATCTGATGATGACGCAGAAGAGGTAATGGCTAAACTTACCAAACAAGAACTCATAAAAGTTTTAATAGAAGTTCTTAAAAGTTATAACAATATCAAACTCAAATACAAGAAGCTGAAAAGCAATCTTGAATCTGAGATTGATCTTCTGAAGACAGAACTTGTTGAGCAAAAAGAAATTAATCTGAAAATCAAAAATGACTTTGAAATAACTCAACAAGAATCTGAATCTGAGACTAAGTCATGTGAAAACATTTTAGAAAAATATGATTCTAGCTTTCAGAGATTTCTTACTAAGAGCATAGACAGAAGCAAGATGGCTTCCATGATCTATGGTGTTAGTGGAAACAATAGAAGAGGTATTGGATATGAATCTTCATCTGGAAGCAATCCAAAACCTGTTGACAAACTTTTCATCAAGAAGACACCTCTGTATTCTCAATTTAAATTTGGTCACTTAAATGACATTAAACACACAAGCTCTGAGAAGAATACTTATGTGTTTAAACCCAAGGCAAGTCAGAATAAACATTATGTTGAAAAACAGAAGTTTAGACAAACCTACAAACCAACTAACCCCAAAGGACCCAAGAAGATCTGGGTACCTAAAAACAAAATAATTCCTGTTGCAGATGTTCTTAGCAGCAAGGTCAGGACACCAATCATGGTACCTGGACTCTGGATGCTCACGACACATGACAGGAGAAAAGTGTATGTTCCAAAGCCTGGAACTTAGATCTGGAGGTGACGTGAAGTTTGGAGAGAACCAGAATTGCAAGATCATTGGATCTGGCACTATTGGAAATGGTAAACTTCCCTCTATTACTAATGTTTTACTTGTTGAAGGGTTAAAGCATAACTTATTGTCCATAAGTCAATTAAGTGACAATGGTTATGATATTACCTTTAATCAAAAATGTTGTAAAGCTATTAGTCAAAAGGATGGCTCTATTCTATTTAGTGGTAAGAGGAAAAAAAACATTTATAAAATAAATCTTTCAGAACTTAAAGTTCAAAATGTTAAATGCCTCTTGTCTGTTAATGAAGAGCAATGGGTCTGGCACAGAAGATTGGGCCATATTAATACGAGACGTATATCTCAGATTAATAAACTTAATCTTGTCAGAGGACTCCCTAATCTGAAGTTCACTTCAGATGCTCTTTGTGAAGCATGCCAGAAAGGGAAGTTTTCAAAAACATCTTTCAAATAAAAAAATGTTGTTTCTACTTCTAAACCACTAGAACTACTTCATATTGATCTGTTTGGACCAGTGAAAATTGCATCCATCAGAGGCAAGAAGTATGGATTAGTCATTGTTGATGACTTTAGTAGATGGACATGGGTAAAGTTCTTAAAACACAAGGATGAGTCACATTCTGTGTTCTTTGACTTCTGCAAGCAAGTCCAGAATGAAAAGAATTTCAAATTTATAAAAGTCAGAAGTGATCATGGTGGTGAATTTGAAAATAAATTTTTTGAAAAATATTTTTCTGAAAATGGCATTGCTCATGATTTTTCCTGTCCTAGAACTCCACAACAGAATGGGGTTGTAGAGAGGAAAAACAGAACTTTGCAAGAAATGGCCAGAACCATGATCAATGAGACAAATCTGGCAAAACATTTTTGGGCAGAAGCAATCAATACAGCATGTTACATTCAGAACAGAGTGTCTGTTAGACCTCTTCTGAAGAAGACTCCTTATGAACTGTGGAAGAACAAAAAGCCCAACATTTCTTATTTTCATCCTTTTGGATGTATTTGCTATATGTTAAACACTAAGGAAAATCTGAGCAAGTTTGATTCCAAAGTACAGAAGTGTTTCATGCTTGGATATTCTGAACGCTCTAAAGGCTACAGAGTATACAACACTGAGACACAGATTGTGGAAGAATCCATTCATGTCAGATTTGATGATAAGCTTGGCTCTGAAAAGCCAAAGCAGGTTGATAACTCTGCAGATAGGGAAGTAGTCTTTATTGACTCTGAAGTTCCAGAAGCAGACAAAATTCAAGTAAAGGAACCAGAAGCAACTCCAGATGCTACTCCCTTAACTTCTCAGATGAATAATCTTAACATTTATGAAGAGTCAACTATTAGAGATCATCATCCAGAATTAAAGCTTCTCATCCAGAGGATGTCATTATTGGAAAGAAGGATGATCCCATCAGAACAAGATCCTTTCTAAGATCATCTGAAGCATCACTATTTGGACTAGTGTCAGAAATTGAACCATCTTCTGTAGAAGAAGCTCTGCAAGACAATGATTGGATTATTGCCATGCAAGAAGATCTAAATCAATTTAGCAGGAATGATGTATGGGATCTAGTTCAAAGACCTCAAGGATTCAATATAATTGGTACAAAATGGGTCTTCAGAAATAAGCTAAATGAGAAAGGAGAAGTTGAGAGGAATAAGGCTTGGCTGGTTGCTCAAGGGTACAGTCAGCAAGAAGGTATTGATTACACTGAGACATATGCTCCAGTGGCAAGGTTAGAATCTATACGCCTTCTTATTTCCTTTGCTGCACAAAATAACATCACTCTGTATCAGATGGATGTTAAAAGTGCCTTTCTTAATGGTATTATAGAAGAGGAAGTTTATGTCCACCAACCTCCTGGTTTTGAAAATGAAAAATTTCCAGATCATGTTTTCAAATTAAAGAAATCTCTATATGGATTAAAACAAGCTCCCAGAGCTTGGTATGAGAGATTGAGCAATTTTCTTATGGAGAAGAATTTCATCAGAGGCAAAGTGGATACAACACTATTCTGTAAAACAATTAGGAAAGATCTTCTAATTTGCCAAATTTATGTAGATGATATTATTTTTGGATCAACAAATATTATGCTTGGAAAGGAGTTTGCTACATGTATGCAGGCAGAATTTAAAATGAGCATGATGGGAGAACTCATATTCTTTCTAGGAATCCAAGTTAATCAAACTCCAAAGTGTACCTACATACATCAGACAAAGTATGTTAAAGAACTTCTGAAGAAATTCAACATGTCTGACAGCAAGCTGGCAAAGACTCCAATGCATCCTACTAGCTCACTTGGCAAAGAAGAGGTAAGTAAGAAAGTAGACCAGAAGCTCTACAGAGGTATGATTGGCTCTCTTCTTTATCTTACTGCTTCTAGACCTGACATATTGTTCAGTGTTTGTCTGTGTGCTAGATTCCAATCAGATCCTAGAGAATCACACTTGACAGCTGTCAAGAGGATTCTAAGGTATCTGAAAGGTACTTCTAATGTGGGTTTGTGTTACAGAAAATCTGATAATTTCAAATTAGTTGGATTCTGTGATGCTGACTACGCTGGAGACAGAGTGGAAAGAAAAAGTACTTCTGGAAGTTGTCAATTTCTAGGAAGAAATCTAATCTCCTGGTACAGCAAGAAGCAACCCACAATTGCACTTTCAACCAAAGAGGCTGAATACATTGCTGTTGCTGGATGTAGCACGCAGATGCTCTGGATGAAAAGTCAACTAGAAGATTATCAAATTTTTGAAAGTAACATTTCTATCTTTTGTGATAATACTTGCTATATGCTTGTCCAAGAATCCTATTTTACATTCTAAGGCAAAACATATATAAATTAAGCATCATTTCATCAGAGACTATGTTCAGAAGGGAATCATAAACTTAGCCTTTGTTGATACAGATCATCAATAGGCAGATATTTTTACAAAACCCCTTGTTGAAGACAGATTCAATTTTATTCTGAAAAATATTGGTATGGATTTTTGTCCAGAATAATATTTATCAGAAGCAAATTGTTACAGATGCAAAAATGCTTAATGCTCTGAAGTATTTCTTCTGATTGCTTATTTTATTCTGATCAATATTTCTTTTGTGAAACTCTGAACTAACAATCTTTAGAAGATCTGAACGTTGGCTAACGTTTCATTTCTTAAGAGAATTCAAAACAGCATGCAAGTAAACACGTGTCACACAAAATCTGAAGAGGTGGCGTGTACATAACTGAAGAGACGTTTGAGGTGAAGTTTGAATAGTAAGAATCTTGGTTTTCCCCCCAAATTGTCAGAAGCAATTAATGTTTTGAAATGATTTTATTCTCTTCATTTAATGCTTATTCAAACGTGCATTTTTCTGACTATTGATGTGCCTAAGTGTTTTAGTATAAATACTTGTCTTGTATTCACTTTCACACTTTTCACTCTCTCAGAATTTACATGCGTTTTCATCTCCTATTTTCTCTGCATAAAAACCCCAAACCTAAGTGTTTGACAAAGCATTCTTCAATGGCAACTTCATCATCAACAACTGCTCAATTCCAATCTACTATGGCTGCTGTGACTTCAGAAAACTTGGGTGTTGCTCCATACTCTCCTCCCAAAAGAACACTTCTAACGCCTGTTGATAAATTGGAAGTTCTATGTGAATCTATGGTTGAGTTTGATTCTCTGGCAGATAATGGGTTTGAGTTTCGTTCCATAATTAGAGCTCAAGGATGGGTTAAGTACTTTGATAGGCTTTTTGGACCAGTTTACCCTCTCCTTGTGAAAGAATTCTGGATCCATGCATCAGTTTATCCCAAGTTCATCTTATCTTCTGTGCTGGGAAAAGAGATTATTATCACAAAAGATCTGATAAGAAAATTGATAGGATATGAAGAAACATATGGTGTTTCCCACTTGCCAGCTGGGCGTGTGGACATGGATGAGGTTTATGAAGAAGTTATGACTGCTGGTCAAGCTTCTAACAAATTCAAAGATCTGAAGCCTGATTACAAGATCTGGGCCAAGATCTTCATGGGATGCATCCACCATAGGAAATCAACAAATTCTCCAGACTATGTCAATAATGAACAGCTCTATTTCATGTATTGCCTTAGTCAGAGCACCAAGGTAGATCTTCCATACATTCTGTTTATGCATCTGTGGAACCATATCAATGCATCTAGAGAATATGTGAAAGAGAAAGGACAGAAGATCAGACCTTGGATCCCCTTTGGAAGATTGATCTCAGATCTTCTTACTGAAAATGGCTTGGTAACTACTCTGTACGCTGCTGGAGTTAGAGAGAAATTAGAGTTTATAATGGGAAAGCCTCTGAATGCTAAAAGTCTTCTGAGACTCAAAATTGTTGATGAACTCACTACAGCTCCCAAGAAGCTGAATATGTCTGAATTGAATAAGAGGGTTCCTGTAGATGACTTTCCTTTATTCTTTGCTGAAGAACCCAGACATATAGTGCTTATGTATACTGAAGAATGCAAGAAGGAAGGAATACCTGTTCCTGCTAATGTGTTTCAGCTAGTTAAACAACCACTACCAGATGCAGGAGAAGAAGAAGCACCACTCCAAAGGAAAAGGACTCATCCTGTAGAAGAATCTGAACCTGTTCAGAAGAAGGTCAAGATTGCTGAGAAGCCCAAGAAGCTCTTGAAGGGAAAAGATTCTGAAGAAGTTGCTTTTGTACCTGCCAAGAGGATTAAAGTAAAAGGTACTAAATCATCTGTAACTTCTGCAAATCTTGTTATTAATGATTCAAATGTTAAGTCTGTTCCAAAACCACCTGCTACACAAACCACTTCTGTTACTGCTCCCAGTTCTGTTTCACCATAAAAACAAACACCTGTTCCAACTCAAACAACAACAACAACACCAATAGTTTCTGTACCAAAACCTTCTCAACCCAAAATTCATATCAAACACTTTGTTCCACGTCCTCAACCATCAGATCAACAACCATCAGATCAACAATCATCAGATCCACAACCATCAGAACAACAAACATCTGTTCAACAACAAACCTCTGAACACCCAGAGAACCAACCAAAAGAAGTTCAACCAGAAAAAGCCTCTGACAATCCACCTTCAAATAATCCACCTTCTGAACCCATTGCACCTGTTACTTCTGAACCTACAAAAGTAACTTCTGCTCCTGTTTCATCAGAACCACCATCCAAACAATCTGTTCCAACTCAGAGTATTCCTTTAGAACCTACCAACACTTCTGAACCTCACATCCCTGAGACAGAAGTTCTTGATGTCACACCTTTAAAAACAGTGTTTCAAGTATCTTCTACCTCTTGTACACCTACCACATCATCTAACTCCACAGAATCAGAAATCCACCCAGATTTTCTAATCTCCCCATCTGACAAATACTCTGAGATAAACCAACCTGAACCTGAACCTGAACCTGAACCTTCCATACCTTCTAAAACTCCCATTCCAAATCCTATGCCTCCACCTGCACCATCATCTGAGATATTAATCCCCAATTCCAATCCAACATCTTATATATCCTGTGCACAAGTTTCTTCTCTTTTTCATAATCTATCTTATGGTTTCAAACTGAAAGATTTTTATGACAGAGTTTAACCTTCTGAACCCCTCAACCCTCTGAAACCAAAACTCAGACATGCTCTTCCATCTGTGCTTGTTTCATATATTCAATCAATGACCAATGTAGGATCCTTAGCAACAATATCTGCAACATCTGGTAAAGCTGTTGTTTCAGCAAATTGCATCTGATAACACTGTTGCATCTGTTGAACCACCAAAATCTGCTTTTAAACCCTACTCTAATGCATCTTTTGATGTTGTTACCCCTAACAGAAGACCAAAACCTCACTTGCTTAATGCTTTAGTCAGATCTAAAGAAATAGCTCCTGAAATACCCTTCATTCCATATTATCCTCCTCCTCTGATTTCCATCCAAAAATCACTTTTTCCACCAACTCCCAAACCTAAACATATAACTCTGGAAACCTTGCTAAAACCACAGCCCAGACTTAATATTGATCATTTATTTCAAACATTTTTGCAAGAAATACAGATGTATTTAGGTACTGTTCAGAAGAAATGCTCTGAAACAATGGATGCCAATGAATCTGACATCATCTGGAACGGATTCATAAACAGATTCAACACTGTAGCTTCAAATCTGAAGAACGTCTGTTCTGATGATGCAAAGCTCAGAGCTGAAAGGACTCTATTCTGGACTGTCAACAAAACTGAACCTCTGTTTCGTTTAGATGCTCCTCCACCATTAACAGAATCTACTGCTAATGCATTGACTATGACTCTGGTAGAACCCTCTTCAGGATCTACAGAACCAATGGCAATTGACTCTGTTCAGGCTACAGAACCTCCTAATTCTTCATCTGAGATAAAGACAGAACATCCAGACCTTGAAGACAAGATTGCTGCTCTGGAGGCTGGACAGTCAGAGATAAAATCTTGGATGGCTAAGGAGGATAAGAAGTCTGAGGATATGACATAATGGATGTCAAAGCAATATGAGAAGAATGAAACTATGACTAAGTGGATTTCCAAGCAAGAGCAATCATCCTCTGAGATTACAGATCTATTGAAGATGCTTTTGTCCAAACATTCTTAGATTTTTTTTCATTCTAATGTTTTTGCATCTGTTGTTTGCATCCGTACTTTTTGCTATGTCTTCTGATGCTTACCTATGTACTCTTGCTCTGATATTTTGAATGAATCAAAGTTTTCTCCATTGAATTATCTTATTTCCTGTTTCCTTTTATTTGTCTTTTTAAAGGTTTTTACTTTTTGCTTATGACAAAAAAGGGGGAGAAAATATAGATCTGAACTGTTTAATATAACTTCACCAGAATGAATCTTCAGACATATCTATTCTATCTAACATTTAACTTGACTATTTCAGAACATTTGATAAGAACACTCTATAAAAGAAACTCTGAGTCTCTCAGATCATTTGTCTATTATCAAACTCTGAATCTTATATCTGCAAGACATTCTGACCCTAAAATGTTATAAGAACAAACAAGATCTAACTCTGAAGATTACTCAAGACAAAAGGGAAGTTTCTATTCCTTTTTCATATTTAACTCAGGGGGAGATTCATCATCTCAGGGGGAGTTATAATTCTTTATGTTTCAGTTAAACAAAATTTCTGATGCTTTTTGTCATCATCAAAAAGGGGGAGATTGTTAGAACACAGATTGGTTCTCAATAATAACTCTTTGTTTTGATGATAACTGTTAGGAAATTTTATATTTAAGAATTATATACTCTAAAATTTGTTTGAGAGTTTTACTGCAGATTGAAATGAAATTAACTCTCTAGAAGCAAATCTGTATTGTATACAAGAAGTTATCCTGACTCTGAAGCTCCAGATGCATCTTACAGAAGATTCTGATTGCTCTTTACAGAAGATCCTGAGCGTAGTCTCCAGAAAGATCTGAAGCAAGAAGCTCCAGAACATTCTGAGTCAGAAGCATCTGAAGCTGAAGCATCTGAAGCAAAGAAGAATATTGTTTGAAGAGTTTCTCAAAGCATAATTCTACAGAAGTTTCTGAAAGTACTAACGCTGCCAAGTACTGAAGTTCTGTGTCAAATATGCTCTGATGATCAACACGGTGAAAGCACACATGCTGCAGAAGACTCTGATACAGCAAAGTTCTGAATATCATTAGAAGACTCTGATCCATTCAGACTCTGAAGAACTTGCTGAAAACTGAAGAAGAAATATTCAAGAATATATCTGTTGGAGTAAATCAATGTCTCTTTCCTCATTTGTGCTAGACACAATTACACAGACAAAAAAGATTTTTCTGTGTTATCTACTTCAAGGAAAGGTCACTTGATGTGAAGACAAAAAGGCTCATACCTTTTTGGGACTCTCTTTTCAACGCTCAACATCCTTGGATCAGCTGCCTATAAAAGGAGAACTCCACCACATTCTTCAGTTACACAATTTTGCTGAAAAGAAATCATATTATTCTAAGCTCTCATTCATTCATATTCCTCTTAGAATTTCTTGTACTTAAACTTAAGAGAAAAATCACTGTTGTGATAAAAGCTTTATATAAGCATTAATACTCTTGTATTTAATTTACATTGATTGTAAAGGTTATTCCTTAAGAGGATTCAGTTGGAATCAGTAGCTCTTGAGAAGACTAAGAACAGTTGTTCTTAGGTGTTACTATTGTAATCAGTTTGATTTAAAAGTGGATTAAGTCCTTGTTGAGAAAGGCAAATCACTCTAGGAAGGGTGGACTGGAGTAGTTGATTAAACAAACCAGGATAAAAATAATTGTGTGATTATTTTTTAAGTCTTAATCTTTCATACTTATTCAACCCCCCCCCCCTTCTAAGTATTATCTCACCTTCAGACCATTGCCATGTTCAAACTGGGGCAAGACCAGGTCGTCCTGACCATCAAGCAGAGTTGCAACTTTCTCTGAAGCGAATTCACAACGAATCACCAAGAACCCAGACTTGGGGCATCAAGGATATTTTCTGCTCCAATCATGGCGTCTTTAGTAAACCGTGTGTCGAGGAAGTCAATCCCTCCCACCACCCAAAGTCCAATCTGCATTGGCAACTACCAAATGACCACCACACTGGCGTTTCCACCTGCATTTCCCATTACCCGTCTGCATCATATACATCATACACATTGCATTTGATATCATAAGTATCTTGCATCATATGCATACCAACCGTATCATACTTCCCCAACTCTTGCATCCCCGCGTGTCAGCATTTGCATTTGCACTTCCATTCGTTATGGAACACCATTGGCATTCAGCATTCGCATATGCAAGTCAAGGTTCAGGATCAATCTCGAAGATTTCCAAGACCATCATCAGCCCAGTCAGGGGCATCCTTCAAGTCAGGGGCATCTTCAGCAAAGCCGTGAGTGTACCTCACGAAGTTGTTCACCCTTTTGGTGACCAAGACAAGACATCAAGATAAATTCATCCCAGGCAGGGGCATTCTCTTCAAAGTTCATGGGCGTTCCTCATGATATCATTTCAACGAAATTATGACTTCCAAGCAAAACGATGGGCGTACCTCGTTGATTCATTCCAATCTAATCTTCCTCTTGGGTGTTCCCCAATGAGTTGTATTCAGCAAGCGTGACCGTTGTCAATTGCCTTACTATCATCCTTTTGGCGATAGCCGAACTTCGTTGGTTCAACCTAGCCTGCATCCTTTTGGTGTTGGTAACCTTCATATTTGTGTCGTTCTATCATCCTTTTGATGATAACAGCTTGTGTGTATGAGTTTTGCTCTGTCATCCTTTTGGTGGGGGGGTCTGTTATCTAGTTTGATGTCAGATTGTGCGATAATGTTTGTCCTATAATCCTTTTGGTGGTAGAGGGCGATATGAGTTTCGCTCCTTCATCCTTTCATACGTCGCAGTTGTCGCATTCATCCGCAAATACTACACTCATATCCACAACATATGCAGTAGCACGCGGTACGATCCACATACCACCAAGCAATTCCAGCAAGAAAATTCACAATGCAACTATCGATCCGCATATAAAACTGACACACTCTATCAACCCCACACAAACTTGTACGAGCAAAAATGCAACGTAACCATCAAAACGGACGAAAAAGCAACGCCTACGGATTCCTGGCAGCAAATCAAATTGTTACTTGTACTACAGAATTGGTTTTCGGGGGAAAGGAAGAACGAAAAAGGGCTATCTCCTTCAATAATCTGAAACCCTCCATTTTGAACCTTCTCATTCTTCATCAATAAATCCAGAAATACCCAACGAGACAAACCCTCAAACAAAATCGAGAAGCCACATTCTTAATCAGCAAGAACCTTCAATAACCTGGCCACTTTCAACTACCCCCTTTTCTTCACCTCCAACCGAAACCCCAACTATTCTTCTTCAAGACCCCTTCAAAGCCCAAAACCTCATTCTTATTCCTCAAGAACAGTAACAAACTTCAAACCAACAGCCAATAAACCAGACCACAAAGCCATTTCACGGAGGAACCTTAACCTCCTTCCATTAAAATCTCCCAAACAACCCAAACTTCCTCCTCAACTGATAATCTTCTTCATAAACCAAAAATCGGTGTCCTCCACCTCCTTCATCAACCTATTTCAAACCAGATCAGAAATTAGACGGAGTAGAAGAGGAAATTGAAGCCAAAGTAAAGATGAGATTTCAAACCTGAAACAGAGGCAAAAAAAGGCGTGAGATTGAGGTAGAGTCATTCTCGAGATTGTTGATTTTGCGTTGATGTCATGCGGTTTAAATTCATCCCATTTCGATAGCGGCATGTGATGACGAGGATTTCGTTCCTTTGAGAAATTTGTCGGCTCTCTTCCAAATCGGCGAAGCTCTTTATGTTTTCATTCTTACATTATTGAGTGAGGGGATATGAGTCAATCAAAAATATGTTGGTTCTTGACCCAGACCATACGTCTTTGGTTTTTTATTCTTTCTGGCTTTTGTTCGATGCTGGTGAATGAATGGGCCTTTGGGCCCATAAGGATTTCACTTTCTTTTTTTGAATCCAGCTTGCTCTCTCGTTTTTGTAGTTTTTTTCTGAATTTTTTTTTGTGTGTGCTTTATTTATTTAATTTTTCAAAAGATTTTAATATTTTCTATTTGAAATATAATTTTCAATTTCTATGGTTTAATATTTCATTCTATTTTCTTTGGTGTTCTCATTAATTTTGATTTATTGATTTAAGGTCTTGTGTAAGATGAGACCGATTTTTTTATTGATTTATTCGATACCTTTTAGTTATGGGTCGATGACGAGACCTCCGTAAACCGTTATTGGTCAAACTATTGATAAATAACGTTGGATCTGAGACCAACTTCTTTCAAACTTTTCATTTTCGATTTTTATCGATTTTTACTCATTTTATTCATTTTTATTCAATTTTATCACTTTTTAGTCAATGACAATTTTTACAAATTATTATCGGTCAAACTATTGATAGATGATGATTTATTCGAGACTATTTCTTTTTTCTATTTCATTTTCTATTCCATTTCCATTTTTATTCTTTTTTTTGATCGATGATGTCTTCCGATTCGTAAGCGTCGTGTATCGAAGTCGATAACCTTCTCGATTTCAAATCTATGGAGAATGACCATTTGGGTGATTTTCTCTACTTTGGGATCGGGATAGGCTACCTTAGATTAATCGACATTTTTTTTACGATTAAAGACGAGATCCCGTCTGTGCGACACGATTTAATTGGTGAATGATTCTCAATATCATTTCTCCATCTTGTTTTTTTTAGCACGGAAATCAACTCACGCGACCTCCTATAGACCGACTTTCATTATAAGTCGACCTACGATGGTTTAGCGTTACATTTGCCCCGATTATATTCCTAATCAAACTAACCATTGCTTTATATTTCAGTCAAAATATTATTGTGGATATTATTGTTATATTATCTTGCTATATTCATATTGTCATACTCATTATTCATTCACCCATATTCGAAAACACCTAATAAACTATCGAAATCCTAAAAGCCAAATTGGTGGACTGTTATATCATTGGTTATTTGCAGGAACCCTAATTTTGAGTCGTGCCCGACTTTGCCCAAGGCGTAGTTTAGGACACAATGCACACATACGGCTTTCTCTTGGGCTACCTGACAATGAGACCCTTTCATTTCGTGCAATCTCGTGTAACTTACATGTATCCCTCTCCCATTCCGATGTATGTTTCGCATTTCTTTGATTATTAGTTTATCTTCTAGAAGCACCCATAGGGACTAGAGCATATCAAACTATTTTCAAACTAATTCTTGATTCGTCATCGAGCCATTTTCAAACCCTTGTAAGTCGAGTGCTCATACGCATTCGCCATCAACCTGTTGCACACAATTCGACCCTTGATGCGTAAGTCAAGTCGGTCCCGTTTCTCAAACCATGTTCATTACACGCTTTACACGTGATAATAAGTCATTCCCTTGATTAAACGTCAAGCGAATTATCGTAACAAACTATCAATCAATTAACAACTATTCAATTATTTTCAAGGTGTAAAGAGTAGGCTCAAGTCTTTGATCTTGCTTTCAGTTGTTTGGATGCGAGTTATCTTATTCGTGTGTGAGCAATTGACGCCTCTAAATAACATTAACAACTTGACATCATTCAATCATTCTTCAACTACTCATCCTTTCAATTGTCATTTCAAACTCAAACAACTTTCTTTTCACGACGAAAAAGAGAGGGTTCCAAGTCTTTGGTTCGCTCTCCCGACTACTTGGGTCCGAGAAGCCTTTCTTAAGCTTCAAGTAGTCGTCATCCGATCAACCTCACCCATTCAAAAAACCTTCTTTTTCAATGAAAAAGAGAGAGTTCCAAGTCTTTGGTTCGCTCTCCCGATTACTTGGGTCCGAGAAGTATTTCTTAAGCTTCAAGTAATTGTCATCAATTCAACTTCGCCCTTTCAAACACAACCTTATCTTCAAGACGAAAAAGAGAGAGTTCCAAGTCTTTGGTTCACTCTCCCGATTACTTGGGTCCAAGAAGTCTTTCTTAAGCTTCAAGTAATCGTCATTCGTACCCCCTTCAAACTCATTTCAAATCCTATTTCTCTTTGTGGTCGTTACCACGAACTACGACTGTTATGATTCTTCATTCACTCCGAATGTAAGATACGTAGGCACAAGATTACGATGATCTTGGCGAGCACAATCCCCTCCATCTTCCATTTCCCCCATCCTTTCCCGTAGTCGAACTACGAGAGCTCTTATTTCTCATTCTCATCCGAATGAGCATACGTAGGCACAAGGGCCCCAATCCTTGGCGAGCACCCTATCCTCTAACCATCCCCTTTCCCCTTAGCGTCTTTATCCCTTTATAGTACCGTTTTAGTATTTAGTATTGAGAAGAGAAGAATTAAGCTTAGCTAACATCCATCACAACTCGAATTAAGAGGTTCCTGTTGAGTACAACGGACGTGAGCGGTGCTAATACCTTCCCCTCGTGTAACCAACTCCCGAACCCAGGAACATTTGGTTGTGACGGTCGTGTTTCTTCTGCTTTTTAAGGTTTTCTCGATATTTTCCTCTCCCGTTCATTCGGGAAGAATAAAGTTCGGTGGCGACTCTGTCGAACTGCATTTTCGCGCCTTTTGCGCGAGGGTCGCGTTTTCGAATGAACTTTCGAGGTGTGACACCTTGGTAAAAGTAAAACATATTTTATAATCTCCGAAGTATATAGAGGACCATGTGCCTCCCATCATGCAGGTGCAACTACAAAAAACAACCAGCGGAAAAAAAATAGAAGAGCCGCCACTAAAAGTTATTTATCCCGACGGGGGAAACAAAACGATAAAAGACAACATCAAAAAGGGAGAAGAAATGGTCTCACAACTAAATCTTGGGTTCAGGAGCCGATTACACAAGAAGAAGGTATTTGCATCCGCTCATGTCTATTGTACTCAACGGGATCCACGCTTGTTATTCTAATCAAAGGGCGTGTTCATCTAAAGCCTATCTACTAACGAAAACGAAAAGGAAAAGGAAAAAGGAGCTCGATAGGACTTCTCTGTCCTAGGCCTATATATTCCCTCATGCAATGGGAAAGTTAGAGTCAACGTAGTTTGGAGGACTACGGGTGAAAGGGAAGGTTGCTCGCCAAGACTTCGTCGTCTTGTGCCTACATATCCTTATTTGGCATGAGAAATCAGAGCAGTTGTAGTCCAGCTCAAAAATTGTTAAGTGTTTTTTATGAGCGACGTTAAGTTTGCGTTCCAGCAGTTAGTGTCGATGCTTGTTTGCGATAGAACGGAAGTAACATGCCATTTTTGAAAAAAGTTTGACAGAAAATCCCGAAGGATAAAATGATTTGAAGTTTAATTGTGAGTTTTAGCAGAAGTGAATTGAATTGGTTTTAAATTCTTATTACATAAAATTTTATGACATAGGAGCGAATGCGTCACAAGATTGCCCCAGACGGGACGTATGCTAAACACTCTAGAAGATGTAAGGAGATACTCCTCACTCATCATTTCCCATGTACTTAAGGCTCGTGGTGCACAATACTCATCGTATTTATTACGTGTTTTGACTTTTGTTTTGAGAAAGAAGAGAAAGACGCACAAAAGGTCTAAGGGGAACTCGATTGTACATGTTATCATGCAAAGTTGTCCTAAGGTTGGGATGTGAAAGGAATCTTTATCCTAATGTTAGCATACAAAGGTGGACCTAAGATTGAGGTTAGAAAGGGCCTAACCTAATGCTATCATGCATGGATCAACTCCTAATGTCTATCCTACTCCAAGCTTAATCAAAAATTAAGTAAGACTAGGAGGCCCTAAGGGATCATGCAAGAACAAACCAAAACAAAGAAAACAAACCAAAAACAGCAGCTATAACAATGCTTCAGCTTCAGAACAACAGTAAATTCCAGCAAATAAACAAAACAACATTTAAAAGCTCTTATTTCCAGAATAGGACAGGTGTAAAATGCAGCAAGACAAAATATGTACATTTAACATCATGCATTAAGCACAAAAACAATGTATACAACAACATGCAATGCATTAAGACAAATGCATATAAATAGGCACCAACACTATATCAAGTATGCATCCAAGATTTATCAATCAACAATGAACATGTCCATCATTCAAGCATAATCATGCATCACAAGAAATATACAAGAACATGCTTTCACATTTAAACAAATGCACATGGATTGCAAACATGAACGAACATCAAGCAAAAGCAGTTGATACACATGTGTAGACGATTAAGCACAAGAAGTTTTCAACAACAATGTACAACTAAATATTCCACAAGATCAACATGAGTATTCATCAACAATTAATCGCTTAAACGAATATGCACTCACAAATTTGGAAGCAAACTTAAACGTGTATCATACATCCAACACAATAGTCATCAAGATCAAGCAAATAAGCATGAGTAAGCAAGCAATCATGAAGAATATGTCAAGAATGCAAAACAATAGGTCATGAACATGCCTCACAAAAATCAACGAGTCACGTGTTGAAGAATCATATTCGTGCTATCAAGTATGGTGAAATAGCTCAAAAACATCCCACAAATATGCATCATATCAATCCGTAAAGTTTAAAAGTAAAAAGGAACCAAAACACACTTGAAAAAGCAAGAAAACACATTCTGTAAGAGTGTTAATCGATTAACCTCCTGGTGTTAATCGATTAACACTATGAAAAGTAGCAAAAACACACAAAATAACAGTATTAATTGATTAACCTCCTGGTATTAATCGGTTAACACTGTACCAGAAGCAAAAAGTCAGCATTTTAAAATCAAACACCAATTTAATCCATCAAACATCAAGATCGATACTCACAGCAATCAATGGACCAAATATCATTAAAATCTTATGGATCTACATTGTGAAATGCAGAATTAAGCCAAATCAAAGCTAGATCTGAAAATTAGCAACCTACACAACTGAGATTTGCTTTGGTGAGTGTTGATAAACTGAAATTGATGGATCAAAGCAAGAAAAATAGAGACTTATGAAGCTTTAACAAGAAAATTGAAGATCCAAGCAATAATCCAAATATAAGCAAAAACCTCTTCAAGAAGTGATTCCAAAACTTGATCAAGATCCAAATATGTTGCAACTTCAGAATTGAACAATGAATGGTGATGTAGTGGAGGTTTAGCTCAAGAATTCACAAATCTCAGTGTACAATTTATGAAGCTTTTGGTTTTCGAGCTTTTGTAAGGGTTTTGAAATGAGAGAAAAATGAGAGAAAAGTTGAGAGAATTGGAATGAGAAGTGTAGTGAAATCAAAAAAATGAGTCAAGCCCTGAAAGGTTTGGAGTAAATTAGCTTAAATAAGGTCTAGGTTAGGAGTGTAAATGAGGTTTGAAGTGTGGGTTTTGAATTAGGAATGGGATTATGGAGGGAATTTGAATTAAATCTGAAAATGGACCAAATTTTGGAATTAATTATAGATCCATCCAACTGAAACAAAATGTGCATCCAAGTGATCAAAATTAGATACCAAATTGTCGCTACTGCGAAAATCGGCGCCGGCTGAACAGAAGAGTCGCCACCGTGCGTTATTTATCCCAACGGAAGGAAAGGAAACGCTCGAAGTAAACCTCGCAAAAAAACGGGAAAGGTATGTTCGTCGCAACCAAAACCTGGGTTCGGGAGTCGGTTACGCAAGGGAAAGGTATTAGCACCCCTCACGTCCATCGTACTCGATGGGATCCATGCTTGCTTGTTTATAAGGAAAAGGGTGTGTTTATCTATCTACGCTAATGGTCAGTCTGAAAAGAAAAGAAAAGGACAGGACTCGACAGAACATACGGTGTTCTGGGCCTACGTACTCCCCCGTGCAATGGGAAAGTCAGAGTCAACGTAGTTCGACTACCTACGTCTAGACGGGGGGAAGGTTGCTCGCCAGGACATCGCATCCTGTGCCTACGTACTTCCACACGGCATGGAAGATCAGAGCAAACGTAGTTCGACTAACTACGGCTAATCTGGGCGGTCTCACACAGCAAAGAGAAATCAAACTGGTTTTAAGGGTTCGGGAACCTATGGAAAAACTACGGTCTGGTCTCAAATGCGCTCGGGCAAGAGAAAAGGGTAACGTCAGTCATCAGCGGGAAAGTCTCGATCCCACAGCCGCGAGAGAACAAAAGGTTAGTTCGGCTGGTACGAAAAATCAGAGCAGTTGTAGTTCGGCTAACTACGACACAAGCAATTCAAGGGTTTCTATTGCGGAGAAAGGGAAAAGACACCCCAAAACTATGGTTGAAAAGGGGAATCTACCTATTGTTATCATGCCTGGTTGACCCATCTAATGTCTATCATAACTCTTCCGCAGCGGAGAAGTTAGAGCTCCTAAGGGATCATGGCAACAGGACTGAACAGCAAACAAGAATCAATTGCAAAGTAAAGAAATACTGGAAATATGCATGAATGCAACAACCAAACAAACAAGGCACAAAGGCCGCAAACCACAGAGGTAAGGGAACTCATCTCTACCAAATACCAACAAGCAAAGCCACTCAATAACAAACAAGCAGAAGGAGGACCACCTCAACTTCTTATGCACACAAAGCCTATCTCTAAGATGCTCCTACCTCAGAAATATCTAAATGAACCCCTAAGTCTAATGCAGCACAGCACCACACAAGTCAAACAACACAAAGAGAAGGCGAACCAGCCTGACAAGCCCCTATCCAAAACTTAAACCAAAACCCTGAGCAAGACCCCTAAACAACCCTAATCAAATCTCTAAGCAAAACCCTAATCAAAGCCCTAAGCGAAACCCTAATCAAGTCTCTAAGCAAAACCCTAATCAAATCCCTAAACAAAACCCTAATCAAATATCTAAGCAAAACCCTACACAAGAGAAATCAATCCCAGCCTTCAAGCTTCAACACAAGCTTACCAAAGAAAGGGAGCTAAGTAGGCAGACTCATAGTGCCTTTCTCAGGAAAGTACTAGGAGGCTCCTTCTTAGGAATCATATCCCATGCGGCTCGACAACTGTGATCGGTTTACATTCCTCCTCAGGAGAAACTAAACTCACATGAAGGCTCTAACATCATTGGATACTTAAGAAATCCTAGATGAACTAAGGGAACTAAGTGAACAGGCCCATAGTGCCTTCCTCGGGAAAGTACTAGGAGGCTTCCACTTAGGAATCATATCCCATGTGGCTCAACAAATGTGATCAGTTTACATTCCTCCTCAGGAGAAACTAAACTCACATGAAGGCTCCGACATCATTGGATACTTAAGAAATCCTAGATGAACTAAGGGAACTAAGTGAACAGACCCATAGTGCCTTCCTCGGGAAAGTACTAGGAGGCTTCCACTTAGGAATCATATCCCATGTGGCTCAACAACTGTGATCAGTTTACATTCCTCCTCAGGAGAAACTAAACTCACATGAAGGCTCCGACATCATTGGATACTTGAGAAAGAGGTGAGAAGAAAGAATGAAAGACATCCATAGTGCCTTCCTTAGGAAAGCACCATAAATTTCCCTCAAACTGCAGGACCTCAAACCTCACAAACAGAGAGCAAGCTCCTAGGCTAGGCCTTCAATCCATGCATCCTTGCAAGCTCCACCAAGACTTCATCCAGCCTCCACCTCAAGAAGAAACCACAGGCCCTCAAACCCAAAAGAAACTAACTCTGAAGTTCAACCACAATTGAACTTCAAAGTCAGAAGCCTATCAAGACTTCTCCTATTCTCAGGCTCAAGCAAAAATAACAGAACACCCTACAAAAATCTACCAAAAATCTAAGGGAAACCTACATGGCTCTATGATACCAAGATCAAATCTCAAAGCCTAAGTCAACTTCTAAGGCTACTAAACAATCCCTAACATATGAATGGTCAAGGGTTAACCAGCAAGTTATGAAGTCTCTACTCACTAACCCTAAAACAACATCAAACAATTTCTAAAAAATCCACAAAAACCCTATGGGGAGCATGCATTAGTCTAGTACAACATACTAAAAAACTAGAGCAAAAGCCAATACCAAATGAGAGAAATAAAATCAACAAGGCAGACACGACACAAACCAATTATTCAATACTAATTAAAATACAAAAATGCATACAAAAAATGAAAATGCATGATCTAATCAATTTTTGCATTATAAAATTCTAAGTTGAATTATGAGTCTACAGAAAAAAGAATGGAATTTTTTGGACCATCCTACTATTTTTTAGGAATTAATTTCTAACATGCATGAAAACAAGGAAATAAAAAAGAAAAAGAAAATAAAACAAACAGGGGGGGTGAGAATAGTACTAATCCTAGTTGCTCAGCTTGGGCCCCAAACTGAGGGGGGCGCGCATAGCAAATAGGGCAAAACCCAATCCACAATCCCTTCTGCCTCTCACGCAGGGGGGGACGAGTAAATGGGGTATGTGCTTCAGTAATCAGACTTGGGCCTTGACCCAACCCAAACCCTAATCCAAGTAACTGACTAACAAAACCAAACCTTCTTCCCCAACGCTGGATACTGTTCATCTGCCCAAAACCCTAGCACGCCGTCTGCAAACTTTTCTCTCTCGATCCAACCTTACCCAAATCTGAACTACCTAATCTAAATCCCCCAAAAACCTCCACTTCAAAACCCTAAACGCAACCTAAATTCAAGTTCAACTAAGATGAATCCCTATACTCAACAATCAAAGAAGAAAAACGTGAACAAGGATCGAAGGATAATACCTGGATTTGGAATACGAACGACTCAGGGAGTTCTTGAGGCTTGTTGAAGAACTTGATGATTTCACTTCGCGCGTGGATCTTGACGAGGATCCTGATGAAGAAATTAAGGAGCTCTTGGTGTAAAGATCTTTGAATGGATGAAGAAGATGCCTGGTGATCTTGAAGGTCTTTGGAGTTGCTTGGATGTTCTTGAAGGTAACGAATCCCTAGATGATCTGGATCTTGAAGATCCTTGGAGTTCTGGGAGCGTTCTGAGGAAGATCTTCAAAAGATCTTTGAAGATCTTGAAGAGGGATGATGAACTATGATGATCTTCTTCGAAAGTTGTTGACGGATCTGAAGAAAGGAAGAGCAAAATCTGGAAACTATTGAAAATTGTTGAAGGAGGTGAAGAACGCGTGGTGAAGTTCAGTCAAATTCTGGAAAAATCACGGTGTTTGTTGGTTGTTAGAGGTTTCTGGAAATTCCAGATGAATTGACGATGAACACGTGATGGTGATTGAAGCTGATGATCGGAGTTTCTTGTTGGATGGATGATTGTGTTGGAGGATCTATGAAGATCGGTGGTTTTTCGTGATTCCGGCGATATGGACGGTGGTCGGAGAGTGGTTAGGGGTGCCGGCGGGGAGCTGTTAGGGTGGTTACCGGACTTGCATGCCGGTCAGGGGAGTTTCCGGTGAGAGCTGAGGGGTGCTAGGAGGTGGACGCGTGGCGAGGTTAGTGGAGAGAGTCATGGCATGCGCTACACGTGGCGTGGAGAGGAGAAGGTGGGATGCTGCGTTGTCACGCATGCAGGGATTGTGGGTGGAGGTGTCAGTGAGAGAGGGAGCCAGAGTTGTGAGGTCAATGAGGTGGGTCCTCTCTGGGTACACGCGTGGCATCATTTATATGGCGACACCTGTCACTGCAAATGGGACAAAAAAACAAAACGGACTAATATGACTTTGGGCCTCCACCTGCTATCCTGGCCCACGAAACTGACATCAATAAGCCCAAAAAACAGTCTGAATTAAAATGATTAAATCCACTTAAAACTAATCAAAGATTTAAACTACTTAACTAATGATTAAACCTAATTAATGAAAATGATTAAACTACAATTAAATCTAAATGACACCTAAACTAATCCTAATTAATTCTAACACACTCAATTAAAATCTAAACAAAAGATTAACTCCTAATTAACCTAATTAAACCCTAATTAAATCTAAAATGGTTAAAATCTAGCTAAACTCTATTAAACCAAATTAATTTCTAAACTCTACTAATTTCTATTTTAAAAAAACTATTAAAATCTTATTAAATCTCTAATGAAATCTATACTATTTATTTAAAACTATTAAAATCTATTATTAATAAAAGAAAAAAACTATATTCTTTCTATATTATTCTAAAAACAATTAAAAGTTATTTAAAATCTATTATATTCTAAAAATGATTAAAACTATTTAAAATCTATTATATTTTAAAAATGATTAAAACTATTAAACCTAATAAAAAAACTTCTATAAAGTTCTAAAAAGATTTAAAACTATTAAAAAATGTTAAAAAATCTATTTAAATCCTAAAAAATCTAAAAAGCCTATTAAAAATCCTTAAAAGGCTATTAAACCCTAAAAGAATGCAGACAAATGCAAATGACCACCATAAAAGAGAGCGCGACCAGATTAAAGCAAACAGTAAACCCCCGGGCATCAGAATATCCCAAAAACCACCATGTAAGCCGAAAACACCGAGGAGCGCACCATTCCCCGAAAATAAAAACCCTGATTATCTAGACTGGATCTGAAATATCCGGTGAATGAAACCCAAGCTGTAACCCTGACATCCTCTATCTGTGCACAAATGTCATGCATCTGATTTGCGAATACGAATTGAACCATGAACCAGATAGGAAAACCGGTTGGTCAAATTTTAGGGTACAACAGCTGCCCCTATTCAAACGGCTTGGACCTGAAAGGTTGAAGAGCGCTCAGCCTTCAAACATTCGGAGGTACGAGACGGTTGAATACCAATAAAACCCGAAAATTTGCCAACCGCAGAATATACTGTAAAACTGCTTGGGGAATAAAATCCAGAACCGAGTCCAGCCGTCACGGCAACAAACTGATCAATCATCTGATAAAGAACTCCTGATTTTAACGCCAATTACCTGTGATACCCCATATAACAAACCCGAGGGTTGCAACAAAACACCTGATCCTCTCACATCGTCTACTGATAGGCAGGAAGAGAAATATACTCACATCGTCCAAAGATGGACGGGAAGACACCCTTGATTCATTCAACACCGTCCCGAAGGAAAAAAAATTCAATACTCACATCGTCTAATGATAGACAGGAAGACACCCATAATCCATACTCACATCGTCTAAAGATAGACGGGAAGACACCCATAATCCCTACTCACATCGTCTAAGGATAGACGGAAAGACACCCATAATCCTGAAGGAAAGAATTCAATACTCACATCGTCTAATGATAGACGGGAAGACACCCATAATTCAAGGAAAACTTCAATACTCACATCGTCTAAGGATAGACCGAAAGACACCCAATCGATCAATACTCACATCGTCTAATGATAGACGGGAAGACACCCATAATCCATACTCACGTCGTCTAAGGATAGACGGAAAGACACCCTGAAATCCATACTCACATCGTCTAATGATAGACGGGAAGACACCCAAAATCCATACTCACATCGTCTAAGGATAGACGGGAAGACACCCAAATCGATACTCACATCGTCTAAAGATAGACGGGAAGACACCCAACAATCCATACTCACATCGTCTAAGGATAGACGGGAAGACATCCTGAAACCATACTCACATCGTCTAAGGATAGACGGGAAGACACCCATAATCCCGAAGGAAAAAATTCAATACTCACATCGTCTAAGGATAGACGGGAAGACACCCTTAATATCCATACTCACATCGTCTAATGATAGACGGGAAGACACCCTTAATATCCATACTCACATCGTCTAATGATAGACGGGAAGACACCCTGATTCCATACTCACGTCGTCTAATGATAGACGGGAAGACACCCAAATCGATACTCACGTCGTCTAAAGATAGACGGGAAGACACCCAAAATCCATACTCACATCGTCTAATGATAGACGGGAAGACACCCAGAATCGGTACTCACATCGTCTAATGATAGACGGGAAGACACCCAGAATCGGTACTCACATCGTCTAATGATAAACGGGAAGACACCCATAATCCATACTCACATCGTCTAATGATAGACGGAAAGACACCCAAAATCCACTACTCACATCGTCTAAGGATAGACGGAAAGACACCCTTAATCCACTTCAACACCATCCCTCAAATTTCAGAATCCTTTCGTCTACGGGAATTGATGGAAAGAACAATATCCTTAAAGGGGTCACATCATCAGTAAGAACCGACGGGAAGAAAACCACCTTCAAATAGCCCTGTCGTCAATAAGAATCGACAATCAGGAAAACCCTCTTGAAACGTCATCTCATCCGATAAACAGAAAGAAAACCACCATCCGAAAGATCGCTTTGAAACCCCTCAACGTCCAAAGATAACCGGAGAATACTCGCTGGGGAAACACACCATCCATATGACCTGACGATAAGAAACCCGCTGAAAAAATCACCTGAAACTTCACATCGTCTAATGCTAGACGGAAAGAAAACCACTATTCGTACTCAAGACGTCTACTGCTAGACGGAGAAATCCACTTATTGGAGGAACACATCGTCAATATGAATTGACGGGAGGAAAAGTCTGTCGATACCAGATGACTGATTGATCAAAGCATAACTGTTGTATGATCTGAAATACGAATAAACCGCTGAATTGCCTGAACACTGCTGCTGGATGAATGCCCCTGAACTGATCACAGAGTAATTCACGCGCCATATGAGGCTGATAGAAAACCTGGCTTATGCTTCGTATGCATATGCATATGTTTGAATCTTCCTATGGCGTAATGCTCCATTCAGGATGGAAATGCTACGCATTTTGAAAATGAAATGCAAGTATGATGCAAATATGATGTTGTATGCAATATGCTAATGCAGGCTCGGGCTGCTGGAGAAAGTCGGGTATAGAAAACCACTTCAGCAAAATAAATGCTGAAGACGAAGTCAACTCCGTTGGGGATAAACCGGATATCACAGAATTATTCAAGCAAAATAAATGCTGGAAGAGTGAAATCAACTCCGCTGGGGAAATTGGGAACTTAGCCAAACACCTCGTTGAAGTAACACCCTGCTGGGGAATATAACTCTACTGTGAAATAGCAGATGTGCCAAGTATGATTGGACTTCTCTGGGGATAGCTTACCCGTGCCAATGAAAAACTGGACTTTGCTGGAGAAAATAGCCGGAGCCTTCCTGTGTACCGACGAAGATTAGATTTGGAAACTGATACGCCAACGCGGATGGGCCTCACAGTGATCGTCAACCTGGACTTGTGCTTTTAAGCTATCTGTGATGGGTCAGGTACAACTGACGCTGGAAAACATTCTGCCTGAACACACAGCTTTCTGGTTGAAGAGTCAAGGGATAGTAACACGACTTCCCGACATTCGCCTTGCACTCGAAAATTGGCTGAATCTGCTCGAATAGCTCTGAATAACCCTGCTGATACGGATAAAAACAATCCCTTCACTTCTGATATGCCCCAGCCTACGGGGCCTCTGTGGGGATAGTCCTCGAAAGGAAATCTGCAAATCCGTACCCTGACGGTCTGATAAGAAATGCCCCAGCATTCTGAACTTCGGGGAGATACTTCCCATCAAATGCTTCTCGAATAAAGAGTAACTTCTGCACTCTTACGATGGTCTGCCCCTGACTGCAATGACCTTGCCCCTGATTATCTGATTCCAAGTAGTGCCCCTGACTATAAGGTATTCACCGAATCTCAACCTGATTGCCCCAGGATAACTGACTTCGAAAGGCTGACCTGACTGGGGATCACAATAATAGCTTGCCCCTGCTTTCGGAACATTCGGGCGCTCTGTATTCTATCCTGACCATACCTTCTATTGTAGAAAACTTTCCTACTGTCAAGCGCTTACTCGCAAGTAAAACAAGTTGTTCTGTGTAAAAGGCAGATTAATGCAACACATATGACAGCTTTGACATCCAATCTGTTCACTGGGGATAGGAAAAAACAGTTTACGGCATATAATGCACAAATCATTTATCAAGAATATCAACATCAGCACCATCATGGTAAGAGGAACCCTTTTAGGAGTCAGAATCGACGCGACCTTCACCGAAGTATGCTTTCGAACCAACTTGCTTCAATTTGGACTTTTGAAGGTTATAACGTGGTCAGGTTCATGGTTTTGAAAGAAGGGATAAAGGCTCAAAGTTTATTGTAACCCACCCATTCTCCTTGATGTTCTCCCATCCTACGTTCAGCTAATTCGACCTTAGCGCTCACCTCTCAGAGGCTGAAAGATAGGAGTGATAGTTCGAGGGACCATGAGTTTTTGGAGTGACAGCCACTCATTCTTCGTCTTTGACACTTGAGGTCACACGACTCGTGTTTCATTTGAGGATTTTTCTTTTGTCATCCTTTCATCTTTTTCTTATCCCTAACTTTTGCCTGGACTGACTCTTTTGAGTTCTTTTGGGTTTTTTTTTTTGAGTCCAGCGGGATGCCCTCATTTTTGCCTAAGTCAATTGTTTTCTTTTCTTGACTTAGCGGGCTTTTGATTTCTTTTTTCTCCTTTTTTTTTCGAACAAGTCGTGTGACGCTGGTTGTCTGACTCTTTGGGGAATGATGTGACTGTTTCACTCCTAATGCTAAACCATTGTGGTTTTTTAGGCACGACCTCTAGAGGTGTGACTGATCCTCGAACGGGCACTCCTTTTTGTAATTTGAACGCTCGGCCAAATTAGCTAACACCTACCCTGCCCCAGGTTAAAGATGGAGGGTTTTTCGTTTTCAGAAAGAACTCCTACTACTAGGCTCAAAGGGGTTGACAAGGGATTATCTTCCTTATAACTCCGGTGTTTAGGGATTTGAAACAATGCCTGTACATCCTCAGCAGGTTTTATTTCAAAAGCATACAATCGGAAGCTGCATGTCGTTCATTTTCGTCATCCTCCGCAGATCCTTCTTAACCAAGCATTGGACATTTGCAAAAACGATTGGTGAACACGACTGGATTTAATCAAAACATGCATATTTATTTCATTATCATCAATTGAATGAAAACAACAAGTTTTACAAACAAGATTGCAAATTAAACAGGAAAGAAACTACAAAAGTAAAGAAATGACAAGGTAAAACAAAGAAAAATGCCAGCTTCCGAGAACCGGGCTTTCAAATCTGTCTTGCTGCTGAACCAGCCATCTTCACTGTCAGTTATTAGAGGCAACTCGAAGTTGTCCTGATCTGCTTTCAGCGACCCAAACAAATTATAGAGCCTCTCCTCTTCATTCAGATGATTTTGGACCCTTCCTGCCCGAAGCTGATTGCTGCACTATCAAGTAGGTCCTGCACCTTGTGCTTGAAGGCCAGACAATCTTCAATATTGTGCCCCTGTGCTCTTGAATGGAAATCACAGCGCTCCTTGATATCATACCCTGCTGGAGGCGTACCTATCAGCGGGGCTAACTTCCTCTTCTCAACCAACCGCAATCGTAGCAACACCTGAAGAAGTTCGGCATATGGCATCGGAGGCACCCTAAACACCCTCAACGGCCTCTGATTTTGAGCTCCTCGCTGATTAGGATGTTGTTGCCTCTGCCACTGTTGAGATCGTTGCTGTCGTCGCTGGTACCGGGTTGAATGTTGAACCTCCTTCGTAGCAAATACAACATCGGTTTCTTGACTTCCACCGCACTGATTAAAGCACTCCTTATGCTTAGCCATTTTCTTTCTCAGATCTGCCCCAGGAATAGGCAACAGTTGTGGGCATGGAGATTCTGACACCATGGAGTCCAGGATACGTTTCTGACCTACTGCAGCTTTAGAAACATCCATCATCTTAGTATCAACTGGGATAGGATCAATACGTACAGCTACACCGCTCGGTGAGAATTCAATATCTTTCGAGTCAATCAGGTCTTGAACATTGTGCTTAAAAGCATGACAACCCTCGATATCGTGTCCGAGTGCCCCCGAATGAAATTCACATTGCTTACTGGCATCGTACCCATAAGGAAGCGCTCCTGTGGGTGAGCCCAACGTTCTCTTTTCAACCATCTTGAACCTCAATAAAGTCTGCAAGAGCTCAGCATACGTTGAAGGTGGCGCCTCAAATATCCTCTTTGGCTTCCCCTCCTGAATCCACTGTTGAGTCGGGTGTATCTTTTGTTGTTGATGACGGTCAACACGTTCGTTAAGCTCAGGTTCCACAGGCACAGGCGGCACGAGCTTCTTCACTGCGGCTTCAAATAGCTGATCATCCCCTTTCCTAAGCACGTTCTTGACTACTTCCATGATCAAGCTCATTTGGGTATTCAGCTGACTATTTTCCTCTTTGAGAATCTTCTGCTCCAGACGCATCTCTTGCATGTCTCTCATCATCTGCCCCAGCTGGCTCCGGACTTCAATCAATTCAACCTGATTCTGTTCCATATCTCTGAAGGAATTCCTGCAACAAACTGGACGATGAGGAAATAAGACCCACGGTTCTGATGTACCTGTTAAACGATAATGCAATGCAGAAAGCAAACACATATTCAAGACAAGACAAGGAGAAACTCAAGCTATAAGCACACAGACGAACATCCCCCACATATGTATAACCAGCAAAACAGCACGTAAGCACAACTGAGTACGAATACAATGACCCCAGCCAACAATCCTGGTGGTGGTCAGCAAATACTAATGCACAAAAGCTAAGCGGATTAGGCGGAGAAAACAGATGCGACACCCGGCACAGAAACCTCTAAAAACTTCTCCCATATTCAGCTGAACTCTCCGTTTGACATTCTTCAGAACACACACTTCCCGTGGAGTCTTCCATGACATTAACTGACGAAACCACACAACTGGATGACGGAGAATCGTTAATCTGAACAAAACCCTGGGGCGTAATGAAAATCCTGTTAGAGTCTAGCAGATCCTGAACCTGGCTTCTGAGCACCTCACAATCATTTGCTGAATGTCCCTGTGTCCCCACATGGTACTCACAGCGGGCGCTGGCATCAAAACCTGGAGGATATGGTGGAATTATTGGATTAGTCTCTTTCGGCACTATCAATCCACTTCTGACCAGATCTGGCAACAACTGATTGTATGACACCGGTAGCTGAGTAAACTGCCTTTCAGGCTTCCTTGGTCTTCGCCGGGCGTGCTGACGCGATCGACGATAGGATGACCGTTGACTTGAAGTGTCTGAAAACCGATCCTGAGATGCTAGAGATTCTGAGTCGACGTCATTTCCTTCTTCCCACTCTTCTTGAGAACTGACAACTGACTCGTTCTTATCAACTGGGATATAAGGAGCATCTCGAAGCTTTCCACTCTTGAGTCCTCTCTCAACAAGCTCCCCCATTCTCATCAGGCCCACAAAGCTTGTACAACCGAACAATTTGTCATAATAATGGCCTTTCAGAGTACCCAAGAAGATGTCAACCATTTCTCTTTCCTGAAGCGGTGGTTGAACACTAGCAGCCAATTCTTTCCATCTTTGCACATACCCTCTGAATGATTTATTCTCCGCCCGAGATAATTCTTGCAGATGTACGAGACTAGGAGCCATATCCAGGTTGTAGTCGTACTGCTTCAGGAAAGCTCTGGCTAAATCCACCCATGATCGAATCTGATTACTCTCTAACTGCACATACCACCTCAAGGATGCCCCAGTCAGACTATACTGAAAGCAATGGATCATCAATTGGTCGTTTCGCACAAACAAAGTCATTCTACGACAGAACATCATCAAATGTAGCTTCGGACAACTATCTCCCGTGTACTTTTCAAATTCCGGCGCTTTGAACTGATAAGGCAACACCAGGTCAGGGACCAAACACATGTCTGTAGCATTCAGGTTAACAGCATCTTTGACCTCCAAAGCTTTAACTCTTTCTTCCAATACTCGGAACCTTCTAGCACCTTCAAGAGCTCTTGAGTTTACAGTCCTGGCTGCCGGGATGTATCTGCGTGGATTCCTCTCAGGGAAAACATCACCTTGATTGTTAACAGGAGGAGGACGTTCATTTCGGGCAACAAACCGCTCATGTCGATCTCGGTTCTCAACAGTAGGCTGTACAACTTGGTCTGCAGTAACGTTGTTCGCTTGCGGGAAGTCTTCCATAGAACCATACCGATGGTTGGACGTCATAGTGAACCCCGTCAAGGTGTTAGGAAACTGGAAATTGCCTTCAGACATAGCTATCAATTACCTGTAGCCGACTACACTGCTTGATTCTGCTCAAATCTGCTTCAGCCCCTTGGTCGTCTTCAACACTCCACTCTCGCCTCGAACAATCCCCCGAGAATTACCCTCTAGTGAAAACAAAGGCTGGATAAGTGCTCTGGCCAGCTAGAGAAATGCTATGCAATATGATTTATGCAGATAGAAAAAATGCTAACGTGCATGTGTGCATTGGGGATATCTCCCCTCCAATTCCAGTGTCAAAGTAGCAAGACAAGAAAAACCATAAAGACACATTTAGAAAAACCCTCATATATTCATTGGAATAACAGTCTCGTCAAGATGTTACACAACTATGTTCCATACAACTGATATGATAAAGGAGGATCCCAACCAACATGCCTGGTGGTGATCTCAACACACAGAATACAAGAAAGAAATCAAGTGCGGGTACGGTCGCGGAAATCCTCAACCAGCTTCTTCGTCTCTGCGTGATCCGGTCGATAAATCAAGCCTTCTATCAACTGATCCCTTTTCTTGACCGTTCCATGAATGTCTCTGACAAAATCTTCCCAAACTTATCCTGGGCACCATCCTCAGGTTTGGGCCTCTTGATGTCTGCTCTGCGCTGACAATCTTCGAGATTCTTCATGGCATCAATCAGTTTGCGTTCGGCCTCGTATCGACGGCACGCTTCTTCTTCAAGCTCTTCAGTCTTCACTCTAACCTGTTCTCCCAACTGAGCAACCTGTGTCTTCAGCTCTTCTTCCCGTTCTTTGCGTTTGGCCATAGTAAGATCCCAGTGCTCTCTGAACTTAGCTAACTTCGTGTAGGCCCTTTCCAGCTCTTGTTTCTTAGTAGCCAATACACTGCTAACCGAGTCTACATCTAACTCCAGACGCTTCTTGGTTTCAGTCAACTCCAATAAAGTAGTCTTCAGATGTTTCAAAGTTTCGGCCTGTTGCTTGGAAAAATATCCTATTTCAATCTTTTCATGACGAAGCTGGGCATTCTCTTTCTCTAAAGCTTCTTTAGCCTTTGCTAACTCTTCTTTCTCCGCCATCAGCTGCTTGTATACCTGTATGTCTATAATGGTGGGCTCCTCCACCGGAGAAGGATACAATGGTTGAACTGCAGGATAAGGCATAAGGAACTTCGTAGCTCGTTCACGAATCCATTCCACATACGGACCAAGAACTCGAGTACCCCCTCTGCTACCTGAAGGCTTCCCTCTCTTATGCAGGTTCTTCCATGCTTTCTCAAGCTTGATCAACATATCTTCCTCTATTGCCCCAGTGAGATACAGAGATTCCTGTATCTCCTCGGGCTTTGGCGCTTCCTGAGGTGCATACCTAAACTGCCTGATTAATAAGGAAGGGTTGTAATTGACACACCCTTTCCTTCCTATTAAAGGAACATTAGGGAATCCTTCGCATCTGTATATGACCTCAACTCCGAACACCTCCTCATTAACCCACACCACATTCTCAGAAGTCAACCCCATCAAGCGCTCAGGCCATCCTAAAGAATCAATAGAAGTGACAAAAGGCCCTGACTTCGGCATATGACTAGTAAACCACCTGCACAGTAGAGGTACACAGCAAGAGACATTCCTTCCTCGCCGCTTTTCATTCTGGTAGTGAGTGGAATGGTGGATATCTCCCAGCAAGGTAGGAACTGGGTTCTTTGCAGCCAGAATATAGAAAGCATCTGCATCAACAAAATCAGGAATGTTTGGGAACAATACAATGCCATAAACACCCACAGCAAGGATGGCGTCAAACACAACCCAGCCACCTTTCTTGGCATACTCCCGAGCCTTCTCCACCAAAACGACCAACGGAAATCCCCACACATCTCCTCTTCTGGTCATCTTCCCTGTTAGCTCAAACTCTCTTAAGTGCAGAATATCAGAAAGCTCAGCCAGATTAGGCTTAGCGTCCGTGTGATAGAAAGGCATCTGCTCGCGAATCGGTATATCCAAGAGTGCAGAATACTCCTCCAGGGTTGGAGCCAAAACAAAATCAGGAAATACGAAACACCTGAGCTCCGCATCATAAAACTGCAACAGGGTGTAAATGCCGCTGATCTCATAAGCTGAGGGCTGGTAAACATAAGCTAGGATCCTCCCATATGTCTTCCTGAAATCTCCCATCACCTTCTTCTTAGCAATAGTAATCAACTCTGACAACAGACTGATATCTGGAGACGGGAATCTGTAGGGTAACACTCTCTTCATGGCTTCCATGTCTTGCTAGGAAACAAACACCGGAACTGGGAGGGAAAATATGCACCTGCAATACACACACGTTAGTTGGATGCAAATGGTAATGCAATAATGCAATATGATAAATGATGCAATCAGTGAACACAGGGGCTATGCTGTAGCCTGAAGAGGAACATCTATGTGATATCAAGAACAGAAAACCACCACAGTCACCAGAACCTCATGACACTAACTATCATCTGACACTCAAAATACCAATCCCCTGGTAAGAAATCCATCTGAACCTCTGTATCTGACGAGAAAACCATCTGATAATAGTATCAACCTCAAACAAGAAACCCGTCTGATCCAAACAACACACCTGGAGATGAATCAAGAACACCGTCTGATAAAGGTACTGAATCATGGTTTCTGAAGGCCAGTTTTCCTGCAATAACCCAATCCCCCTCACAGGTATGGACCTAATCCACGGACAAAGGTACGGCATCCTATGCGGTCATCAGCGTCACAGACTTTCATGAGTGACGATACGATTCCCAGAAGGAGTGGCATCACCAAGTCATGAAGAGGCCTCACTTAGCTGACTTCCAAATGATCGGTCCCCAGAGTCGACAATCCTCACGTTTGGACTCCCCTCAGATCCTCAGGACCGGAAAGGAGCACCTCTGCGAGAACCTCGTCTGAGCGCAGATTTCGTAGGGAATTGTGCCTGCTCAGCAGACAGGTTCGTCTACTACTCTCCGCAACTATGTCTAGGTGCATACTCAAGCCCAGGTCCGGCTTCTCACTCATAGTAACCTCCCTCTCCCATAGAAATAATCATAATAATATAGTGCTGAAAGTAAATGCGGAAAGGTAAAGGTGCGGGAAAGTAAAGTGCGGAAAGATAAAACACACATGCACAACACCCAACAGATAAACACCCAAGCGCTAGGATTGACTCGCGTAGGGGATGGGAAACGGTCCCAGCATAAGGGATGGGAAAGGTCCCTAGATGCTATATGTCCCCAGCAGAGTCGCCAGCTGTCGCTACTGCGAAAATCGGCGCCGGCTGAACAGAAGAGTCGCCACCGTGCGTTGTTTATCCCAACGGAAGGAAAGGAAACGCTCGAAGTAAACCTCGCAAAAAAACGGGAAAGGTATGGTCGTCGCAACCAAAACCTGGGTTCGGGAGTCGGTTACGCAAGGGGAAGGTATTAGCACCCCTAACGTCCATCGTACTCGATGGGATCCACGCTTGCTTGTTTATAAGGAAAAGGGTGTGTTTATCTATCTACGCTAATGGTCAGTCTGAAAAGAAAAGAAAAGGACAGGACTCGACAGAACATACGGTGTTCTGGGCCTACGTACTCCCTCGTGCAATGGGAAAGTCAGAGTCAACGTAGTTCGACTACCTACGTCTAGACGGGGGGAATGTTGCTCGCCAGGACATCGCATCCTGTGCCTACGTACTTCCACACGGCATGGAAGATCAGAGCAAACATAGTTCGACTAACTACGGCTAATCTGGGCGGTATCACACAGCATTGAGAAATCAAACTGGTTTTAAGGGTTCGGGAACCTATGGAAAAACTACGGTCTGGTCTCAAATGCGCTCGGGCAAGAGAAAAGGGTAACGTCAGTCGTCAGCGGGAAAGTCTCGATCGCACAGTCGCGAGAGAACAAAAGGTTAGTTGTTAGTGTGCTCGCTAGGATATTGCATCCTATGCCTACATATTCTCGTCTGGTACGAGAAATCAGATCAGCTGTAGTTCGGCTAACTACGACACAGGCTATTCAAGGGTTTCTATTGCTGAGAAAGGGAAAAGACACCCCAAAACTATGGTTGAAAAGGGGAATCTACCTATTGTTATCATGCCTGGTTGACCCACCTAATGTCTATCATAACTCTTCCGCAACGGAGAAGTTAGAGCTCCTAAGGGATCATGGCAACAGGACTGAACAGCAAACAGGAATCAATTGCAAAGTAAAGAAATACTGGAAATATGCATGAATGCAACAACCAAACAAACAAGGCACAAAGGCCGCAAACCACAGAGGTAAGGGAACTCAGCTCTACCAAATACCAACAAGCAAAGCCACTCAATAACAAACAAGCAGAAGGAGGACCACCTCAACTTCTTATGCACACAAAGCCTATCTCTAAGATGCTCCTACCTTAGAAATATCTAGATGAACCCCTAAGTCTAATGCAGCACAGCACCACACAAGTCAAACAACACAAAGAGAAGGCGAACCAGCCTGACAAGCCCCTATCCAAAACTTAAACCAAAACCCTGAGCAAGACCCCTAAACAACCCTAATCAAATCTCTAAGCAAAACCCTAATCAAAGCCCTAAGCGAAACCCTAATCAAGTCTCTAAGCAAAACCCTAATCAAATCCCTAAACAAAACCCTAATCAAATATCTAAGCAAAACCCTACACAAGAGAAATCAATCCCAGCCTTCAAGCTTCAACACAAGCTTACCAAAGAAAGGGAGCTAAGTAGGCAGACTCATAGTGCCTTTCTCAGGAAAGTACTAGGAGGCTCCTTCTTAGGAATCATATCCCATGCGGCTCGACAACTGTGATCGGTTTACATTCCTCCTCAGGAGAAACTAAACTCACATGAAGGCTCCAACATCATTGGATACTTAAGAAATCCTAGATGAACTAAGGGAACTAAGTGAACAGGCCCATAGTGCCTTCCTTGGGAAAGTACTAGGAGGCTTCCACTTAGGAATCATATCCCATGTGGCTCAACAACTGTGATCAGTTTACGTTCCTCCTCAGGAGAAACTAAACTCACATGAAGGCTCCGATATCATTGGATACTTAAGAAATCCTAGATGAACTAAGGGAACTAAGTGAACAGACCCATAGTGCCTTCCTCGGGAAAGTACTAGGAGGCTTCCACTTAGGAATCATATCCCATGTGGCTCAACAACTGTGATCAGTTTACATTCCTCCTCAGGAGAAACTAAACTCACATGAAGGCTCCGACATCATTGGATACTTGAGAAAGAGGTGAGAAGAAAGAATGAAAGACATCCATAGTGCCTTCCTTAGGAAAGCACCATAAATTTCCATCAAACTGCAGGACCTCAAACCTCACAAACAGAGAGCAAGCTCCTAGGCTAGGCCTTCAATCCATGCATCCTTGCAAGCTCCACCAAGACTTCATCCAGCCTCCACCTCAAGAAGAAACCACAGGCCCTCAAACCCAAAAGAAACTAACTCTGAAGTTCAACCACAGTTGAACTTCAAAGTCAGAAGCCTATCAAGACTTCTCCTATTCTCAGGCTCAAGCAAAAATAACAGAACACCCTACAAAAATCTACCAAAAATCTAAGGGAAACCTACATGGCTCTATGATACCAAGATCAAATATCAAAGCCTAAGTCAACTTCTAAGGCTACTAAACAATCCCTAACATATGAATGGTCAAGGGTTAACCAGCAAGTTATGAGGTCTCTACTCACTAACCCTAAAACAACATCAAACAATTTCTAAAAAATCCACAAAAACCCTATGGGGATCATGCATTAGTCTAGTACAACATACTAAAAAACTAGAGCAAAGTTCAATACCAAATGAGAGAAATAAAATCAACAAGGCAGACACGACACAAACCAATTATTCAATACTAATTAAAATACAAAAATGCATACAAAAAATGAAAATGCATGATCTAATCAATTTTTGCATTATAAAATTCTAAGTTGAATTATGAGTCTACAGAAAAAAGAATGGAATTTTTTGGACCATCCTACTATTTTTTAGGAATTAATTTCTAACATGCATGAAAACAAGGAAATAAAAAAGAAAAAGAAAATAAAACAAACAGGGGGGGTGCGAATAGTACTAATCCTAGTTGCTCAGCTTGGGCCCCAAACTGAGGGGGGCGCGCATAGCAAATAGGGCAAAACCCAATCCATAATCCCTTCTGCCTCTCACGCAGGGGGGGGGACGAGTAAATGGGGTATGTGCTTCAGTAATCAGAATTGGGCCTTGACCCAACCCAAACCCTAATCCAAGTAACTGACTAACAAAACCAAACCTTCTTCCCCAACACTGGATACTGTTCATCTGCCCAAAACCCTAGCACGCCGTCTGCAAACTTTTCTCTCTCGATCCAACCTTACCCAAATCTGAACTACCTAATCTAAATCCCCCAAAAACCTCCACTTCAAAACCCTAAACGCAACCTAAATTCAAGTTCAACTAAGATGAATCCCTATACTCAACAATCAAAGAAGAAAAACGTGAACAAGGATCGAAGGATAATACCTGGATTTGGAATACGAACGACTCAGGGAGTTCTTGAGGCTTGTTGAAGAACTTGATGATATCACTTCGCGCGTGGATCTTGACGAGGATCCTGATGAAGAAATTAAGGAGCTCTTGGTGTAAAGATCTTTGAACGGATGAAGAAGATGCCTGGTGATCTTGAAGGTCTTTGGAGTTGCTTGGATGTTCTTGAAGGTAACGAATCCCTAGATGATCTGGATCTTGAAGATCCTTGGAGTTCTGGGAGCGTTCTGAGGAAGATCTTCAAAAGATCTTTGAAGATCTTGAAGAGGGATGATGAACTATGATGATCTTCTTCGAAAGTTGTTGACGGATCTGAAGAAAGAAAGAGCAAAATCTGGAAACTATTGAAAATTGTTGAAGGAGGTGAAGAACGCGTGGTGAAGTTTAGTCAAATTCTGGAAAAATCACGGTGTTTGTTGGTTGTTAGAGGTTTCTGGAAATTCCAGATGAATTGACGATGAACACGCGATGGTGATTGAAGCTGATGATCGGAGTTTCTTGTTGGATGGATGATTGTGTTGGAGGATCTATGAAGATCGGTGGTTTTTCGTGATTCCGGCGATATGGACGGTGGTCGGAGAGTGGTTAGGGTTGCCGGCGGGGAGCTGTTAGGGTGGTCACCGGACTTGCATGCCGGTCAGGGGAGTTTCCGGTGAGAGCTGAGGGGTGCTAGGAGGTGGACGCGTGGCGAGGTTAGTGGAGAGAGTCATGGCATGCGCTACACGTGGCGTGGAGAGGAGAAGGTGGGATGCTGCGTTGTCACGCATGCAGGGATTGTGGGTGGAGGTGTCAGTGAGAGAGGGAGCCAGAGTTGTGAGGTCAATGAGGTGGGTCCTCTCTGGGTACACGCGTGGCATCATTTATATGGCGACACCTGTCACTGCAAATGGGACAAAAAAACAAAACGGACTAATATGACTTTGGGCCTCCACCTGCTATCCTGGCCCACGAAACTGACATCAATAAGCCCAAAAAACAGTCTGAATTAAAATGATTAAATCCACTTAAAACTAATCAAAGATTTAAACTACTTAACTAATGATTAAACCTAATTAATGAAAATGATTAAACTACAATTAAATCTAAATGACACCTAAACTAATCCTAATTAATTCTAACACACTCAATTAAAATCTAAACAAAAGATTAACTCCTAATTAACCTAATTAAACCCTAATTAAATCTAAAATGGTTAAAATCTAGCTAAACTCTATTAAACCAAATTAATTTCTAAACTCTACTAATTTCTATTTTAAAAAAACTATTAAAATCTTATTAAATCTCTAATGAAATCTATACTATTTATTTAAAACTATTAAAATCTATTATTAATAAAAGAAAAAAACTATATTCTTTCTATATTATTCTAAAAACAATTAAAAGTTATTTAAAATCTATTATATTCTAAAAATGATTAAAACTATTTAAAATCTATTATATTCTAAAAATGATTAAAACTATTAAACCTAATAAAAAACTTCTATAAAGTTCTAAAAAGATTTAAAAATATTAAAAAATGTTAAAAAATCTATTTAAATCCTAAAAAATCTAAAAAGCCTATTAAAAATCCTTAAAAGGCTATTAAACCCTAAAAGAATGCAGACAAATGCAAATGACCACCATAAAAGAGAGCGCGACCAGATTAAAGCAAACAGTAAATCCCCGGGCATCAGAATATCCCAAAAACCACCATGTAAGCCGAAAACACCGAGGAGCGCACCATTCCCCGAAAATAAAAACCCTGATTATCTAGACTGGATCTGAAATATCCGGTGAATGAAACCCAAGCTGTAACCCTGACATCCTCTGTCTGTGCACAAATGTCATGCATCTGATTTGCGAATACGAATTGAACCATGAACCAGATAGGAGAACCGGTTGGTCAAATTTTAGGGTACAACACAAATGTTGCAACGCTGAAAAATGCAGTTTCAAGGAAAAGTTCACCTTGGTTAATCGATTAACCCAATTTTCCTTGCAAATGGTTAATCAATTAACCCATTCAAATTTTCAAATTTGGCGCCTTAAAGAGGGAAACTTGGAGAATCACCAATTGCCATTTGTTCTGAGAATTGTTATGCTATGAAACCCGTCATCTGATATTGGACCTGAATACTGCCTGAAATAAATTGTGAATTATCTCATGCACTCAAAATATTTGGTTGAAAAATATAATTCGGTGCCCGGTCGCTGTGAAAAATAAATGATGAACCCTCTGATGCTTACTGTTTAAAAACTTGGAATAAAAAGGAGTCATGAGCCACAAAAACAACTTAATCTGATGTCTCAAACACCAATGTCATGGTATGATTAATGATGATGCAAATGAATGAAGCATAAGCCAGTTAGGATTGAACAGAGAGGATAAAATTTGGGGTGCTACAGCTGCCTCTATTCAATCAACTTGAACTTGAAGGCAAGATAGCAACGACTTTCAGAAATTCAAGGTAGAAGGGGATTGAATACAAAAATAACTCAGACATTTAAATTGTAAGGCTATATATATAAAGGATGCCATCTGAGGATGGACTTAAGACGAATGCTAGCTGAAGGCAGACTCACACCAACATAAGAAACGTTTGCCAGCTGAAGGCAGACTTACAACCGAGGGTGCCAGCCGAAGGTGGACTTTTAAAGGGAATGACGGTCGAAGGCGGAGTCACATCCAACAAAGGTTTTCCGGCCGAAGGCGGACTCACAACCAAGGGGTGCCATCCGAAGATGGACTTTCAAAGGGAATGTCAGCTGAAGACAGACTCACATCCAACAAAAGTTTACGGTCGAAGGCGGAATCACTAACAAGGGGTGCCATCCGAAGATGGACGTTCAAAGGGAATGTCGGTCTAAGGAGGACTCACATCCAACAAATGTTTTTCGGTCGAAGGCGGATTCACAACCAAGGGGTGTCATCCGAAGGTGGACTTTCAAAGGGAATGTCGGCAGAAGGCGAACTCATATCCAACAAAAGTTTTCAGCCAAAGGCGGAGTCACAACTAAGGGGTGTCATCCGAAGATGGACTTTTAAAGGGAATGTCATCTGAAGACGGACTCACATCCAACAAAGGTTTACCGGCTGAAGGCGGACTCACAACCAAGGAGTGCCATCCGAAGGTGGACTTTCAAAGGGAATGTCGGCCGAAGGCGGACTCACATCCAACAAAGGTTTTCTAGCTGAAGGCGGACTCATAACCAAGGGATGCCATCTGAAGATGGAGTTTCAAAGGGAATTTTGGCCGAAGGATGACTCACATCCAACAAAGGTTTGTCGGCCGAAAACAACAAAGGGGTGCCATCTGAAGGTGGAATTTCAAAGAGGATTCAGCTAGAAGGCGAACTCACATCCAATAAAGGTTTGTTGGTTGAAGGAGGATTTACAACCAAGGGGCGCCATCCAAAGATGAACTTTCAAATGGAATTTCAGCCGAAGACGGACTCACATCCAACAAAGATTTACCGGTTGAAGGCGGACTCACAACCAAGGAGTGCCATCCGAAGGTGGGCTTTCAAAGGGAATGCCTCCCCGAAGACGGACTCACATCCAACAAAGGTTTTCTAGCTGAAGGCGGACTCACAACCAAGGGATGCCATCCAAAGATGGAGTTTCAAAGGGAATTTCGGCCGAAGGCTGACTCACATCCAACAAAGGTTTGTCGGTCGAAAACAACCAAGGGGTGCCATCTGAAGGTGGACTTTCAAAGAGGATTCTGCTAGAAGGAAAACTCACATCCAATAAGGGTTTGTTGGCTGAAGGAGGACTAACAGCTAAGAGGCGTCATCCGAAGATGGACTTTCAAAGGGAATGCCAGCCGAAGACAGACTTACATCCAACAAAGGTTTACCGGCCGAAAGCAGACTCACAACCAAGGAGTGACATCCTAAGGTGGACCTTCAAAGGGAATGCCGACTGAAGGTGGACTCACAACCAACAAAGGTTTTCCAGCTGAAGGTGGACTCACAACCAATGGATGCCATCCGAAGATGGAGTTTCAAAGGGAATTTCGGCTGAAGGCTGACTCACATCCAACAAAGGTTTGTCGGCCAAAAATAACCAAGGGGTGCCATCTGAAGGTGGACTTTCAAAGAGGATTCTGCTAGAAGGCATACTCGCATATAATAAAGGTTTGTTGGCTGAAGGAGGACTCACAACCAAGGGGCGCCATCCGAAGATGGACTTTCAAAGGGAATACCGGTCGAAGGCAGACTCACATCCAACAAAGGTTTGCCGACCGAAGGTGCACACGCAACCAAGGGATTCCATCAGAAGATGAACTTTCAAAGGGAATGTCGGTCGAAGGCGGACTCACATCCAACAAGGGTTTTTCGGTCAAAGGCAGACTCACAACCAAGGGGTGCCAGCCGAAGATGGACTTTCAAAAGGGGAATGTCGGCCGAAGGCGGACTCACAATCAAGGGTGCCAGCCGAAAGTGGACTTAAAAAAGGGAATCATAGGGAGCAAGACCAACGAACTTACGACCTGAAGAGAGAAGATGACTCTGCTGGAGAAAGGAGCAGTCTAAACAGATGAACGAATCCATTGCTTGGAGTATAAATTCAAACGATATCTCATGAGTTACGACACTTTATTTTGGTGAAAGATTTAGCAAAGGAGTGCATCAAACCTAACTTATGCTTCGAATGCATATGTTTGAATTTTTCTATGGCGTAATGATCCATGCAAAATGGAAATTCTACGCATTTGAGGATGCAATGCAAACATGCCCATGATATGCAAAAGAAACACTCCACCAAGAGAAGTTCTGAGAAACCGGAAACAAATCCGTTGTGGAAGACAAACTGGACTGCCTTCCTAGTTGCAACCTCTGCTGGAGAAAACCAAAAGGACTTCAACTCTATCGGAAGGTAGGAATAATAGACATATGTAGGGGAAACATCCCAGGAATTTGATGTAGAGAAGTGTCAATGACGATTGGGCTTTGAACCTGTTGGGTGTATCAGCCTTTACTGATTTACCTGCTTAGGAAATTAATGACAAACTCTGCTTGAAGAGAAAAGTCAATGATACCAAACTTGCTAGGGAACAACATTGAACTTACCCTTTTGTTGATGAATTATTCCTTGTCTTCACCCTGTTAGGGATAAAGGAACACCACTATTGGAACCGCAAAAATGCTCGGGAAACACAAGCCAAACCACTACTATCATGTCTGGGGTAGCTAACTTCTTGTTGGAGAGGAGTAAACCAAACACGACTTTGGATGGGGAAAAAAACTTTTGTACTCTCACTGGGGAGAACAATCAGAGAATTCAGAATACTCTTCTGAGGATGACAAAACTTTAATAATCTCTGTCGGGGAGAGGAAACTCTATTGGGGAAGACAAATCACGCCATCCTGCAAACACATAACAATAATAGAATGTTCCATATACGACATGGCAACCTTGGTTACCACCCAAGACACTCACAGTTTGAGCAATTTTCATTGTTTTTAACATGTTTTGCAAAGCTTCAATGTTTTCACATACAATGTTTACCAAAATATTGGATATTTTTGCAAACAAAACAGTAAAAGTAAAAACAATAATGGACAACTTTTTGAATGAAATAAAATTTTATTGATTAAATTGGCCTGTAAATAGGCGTTTACATCAGGAGGCAATTCCTGGAAAGAGGTAATTGCGTAAAAGTAAAAGAAAATACACAGATTGGCAATGTGGAAACAGATTCCCATCAGGTTCTGATTCAACTATGACTTATATGCCTTCGAAGCTCTTGAATACTTTTACCTTCTGAAAAGACTAATTGGATTGATTCATATCCTTTAGGATTTCCACGTGTCAAGACATACTTATAGATTGAACGCAGATCACAACCTCTTGCTTTCAAATCCCTAAATTTTTCCTGAATCGCCCTTTCGGGTTTTCAATCTACCGGGATACCCATTTTTACCAAAGTTGTCTTTTCAGGTTTTTAACTTTGCAGGTTTATTCAATTCTTTTTTTTCTTTTATCCCAAAATTTTGCCCGAACCTTTTCTTTTTGTGGTTCACCGGGATGCCCTTTTTTGCTTGGACCTTTTCTTTTTGTGGTCCAACGGGTCTCTTTTATGTGAAATATTTTTTGACTGCGTATGCGTTCACAGGGGACGCAAAATCTTCACCATCCATAGTTGAAAAATACGATCCTCACGACGGACGTGGAAAAACGTTCGAACAGAGTTGCTACCAAACTTTATTCATTCCAAGGAAGGAATAGGAAAATATCGATAAAACCTTTAGGATAAGAAAATGGTCGTCGTAACTAATTCTAGGTTCGGGAGTCGATTACGTAAGAGGAATGTACTAGCACCCCCTACGTCTGTTGTACTCAACGGGAACCTCTTGATTAAATTCATGAGAAAAGTTAGCTACATTTGTTTGTTTTCTTCTAAGGTAAAATGAGTAAAGGATTCAATTCTAAGGGGGGAAATGGGTGGTTTTTTATTAGGGTGCTTGCTAAGGATTGGGGCCCTTGTGTCTATGTATTCCCCCGTGCAATGGGAAAGTCAGAACATTTGTAGTTTGGATACTACGGTAGAAGGTTTGGGGTAAAAAGGAAAAGGTAGCTCGCTAGGATCTCGTAATCCTTTGCCTACGTACCCTCATAACACAATGAGGAAGTAAGAGCAATCGTAGTCCGGACTACTACAGTTGGTTAGTTTTTTTTATGAGAGAGTGTTTATGTCTTATTTTAACTGCTAAATGTTGACTTGTCTGCTCGCTAGGGGAGGCTGAAGCACTAGTTTATATGCGTGGAAGAAGGGACTAAACAATGTTCTTTTAAACAAGTGTTTGAGTTGGATTAAGTATATTAGGGTTTTAATTGAGAAAAAAGAGTTTGATTTGAATAGGTATTAAGGTTTCGATCGCACGGGAGCAAGAAAATAAGGTTTGATTGGTTAAGTATTTTAAGAGAGAATGACGATTATTCGATAAACGAGACGTCAACCTTACAACCAATTAATCGAGGCATAATTGGGATGCTAGATCCCAATGAAACCTTTTTTGATTCAATTAATTATGAAATCGTGTTTGTTGGAAAATTAACACCTTTGTCCAAAAAATTGAAGGTGAGAAAATACTTAGAAGGGGGGTTGAATAAGTATGAAGATAAAAACTTAGAAGTAAAAACTCAAGTATTTTTATCCTGGTTCGTTGAACTCAACTACTCCAGTCCACCCTTTCTAGAGTGATTTGTCTTTCTTAAACAAGGACTTAATCCACTATTTAATCAACTGGTTACAATAGTAAGCACTAAGAATAAATGTTCAAAGTCTTCTCAAGAACTACTGATCCTAACTGGATCTTCTTAAGGTTTTCTTACAATCAAATGTAATAATAAATACAAGTGTTAAGATGCTTCTAATAAAGCTTTATCACAACAGTGATTTTTCACTTAAGATTAAGAACAAAGAAATAATTCTAGCAAGAATATATGAGTTGTATGAGAGCTTTGATAATGAATTCTTTTCAAGTGTTTCGTCAACTAAAGAAGATGAGTGGAGACTTGCTTTTATAGGCACAGTGATCCAAGAGTTTTTCACGTTGATAAGAGTGTACCAAAAGGTCTGAGCCTTTTTTGTCTTCACATCAAGTGACCTTTCCTAGAAGAAGAAAGCACAGAGAAATCCTTTTTTTCTGTGTTCTTGTGTCTAGCGTAAATAAGGAAAGAGTCGTTTGGATATTCCAATGGACATAATCTTTGAATTCTTCTTCAAAAATTTTCAGAAAGAATCATCAGAGTCTAATTTGATCAGAGCCATCTGATGTTCATCAGAGTTTTGCTGAATCAGAGTCTTTGCAGCAAGTGTGCTTTTAGCGTGTATAAATTCAGAGCAGAGTTTTGGGTCAGATCCTCAGTACTGGCAGCGTTAGTACTCTCAGAGTCTTCTGAAGTAACTATGCTTGAAAACTCTTCATATAGAATTCTTCATTGGTTCAGATGCTTCTGGCTTGCTTCAGATTCTTCTGGAGCTTCTGCTTCAGATCCTTCTGGAGGCAACGCTCAAGATCTTCTGATGGCAGCGTTCAGAATCTTCTAATGGGTGCTTCTGACGCTTCAGAGCCTTGCATATTTCTTATGTTCAAATCTGATTTGCTTCTGGAGTGATATTTACTTTAATATCTACAGCAAACATTCTTAAGCAAATTTTAGAGTACATAATTCTTAACTACAAAATTTCATAATAGTTATCATCAAAACATAGAGATATTATTAAGAACCAATCTGTGTTCTAACAATCTCCCCCTTTTTGATGATGACAAAAACATCAGAAATTTTATTTAATTGTAAAGAGAATAATTATAACTCCCCCTGAGATGATGAATCTCCCCCAGAATTAAATATTAATAAGGAATAGAAACTTCCCTTTTTGTCTTGAGTATTCTTTTCAGAATTAGAGCTTGATTGTTCTAAACATTTGATCTTGCATGTTTCAGAGTCAGAGTCTGATAAGTTAAATATGATCTGGGAGTCTCAGAGTTTCTTTTAAAGAGTATATCAGATTTATCAAATATTCTGAAACACTCAGATTTTATGTTAGATAAAATTCATATGTCTGAAGTTTCATTCTGGTAGAGTTTAATTAAACAGTTCAGATCTATTTTCTCCTCTTTTTTTGTCATAAGCAAAAAGTAAGAACTTTTAAAAAGACAAATAAAAGTAAAAACAAACAAGATAAATCATGTAGAGAAAACATTGAGACATTCATTCATTCAAAGCAAATAATACAAACATCAGAAAATATTCAAGTACATGTGCAATCATCAGATGCAAACATCAGAAAAAAATAAACTAAGATTGTTTTGACAAAATCATCTTCAACAGATCAGTGATCTCAGAAGAGGACTGTTCTTGTTTTGACATCCACTTAGCCATGGTTTCATTCTTCTGATCTTGTTTGGACATCCACTGAGCCATGTCTTCAGACTTCTTATCTTGCTTAGCCATCCATGACTTAATCTCTGATTGACCAGCTTCCAGAACTGCAATCTTATCTTCAAGATCTGGATACTCTTTCTTGATCTTAGATGAAGAGGATGGGACAGATTCTGAAGCATGAACAGAGTCAATTTCCATAGGGGATTTAGAGTCAGGAGCAGCAGATCCAGAGGGATGTTCTACAAGAGTCATAGCCAGAGAGTTGTCTTCAGATGCATATTCAACATTCACTTATGTATCACATACTTCAGATGATGAAGGAGCATCTTTAAGAAGCAACGGTGCAGATCTTTTAACAGTCCAGAACAAACTTCTAGCAGTTTTAGCAAATCTGAGCTTCGCATCATCAGAACATACGTTCTTCAGATTTGATGCTACAGTATTGAATCTTTTTATGAAGCTATTCCAAATAGCATCAGATTCATTTGCATCCATTGTTGATGAACACTTCCTCTATACAGAGCCTAAATACATCTCTATTTCTTTCAAAAAAACTTGTAAATAAATGATCAACATTCAGCCTAGGTTTTGGGTTTAGAAAAGTTTCCAATGTGAGTGGCTTGGGTTGGGGTGAAGGTGGAATGGTGATCAGAGGACGAGGGTAGAAGGGTATGGATGGAGGATCAGATGAATTAGCATTTTTTGATCTGGTTAAAGCATTCAACAGATATGGTTTTGCATTTGATGTATAGGAAACAACATCAAATGGGGTATCAGAGTAAGGAGTGAATGCAGATTTATCAGATAAAATAGGTTCTGATGAAATCATTTCTGGCAGTTCTTTAATATACATTTGAAGAACAGATGGCAGAATGATGGTAAGTTTGGGTTTAAGAGGAGTGATAGTGTCAGATGGTTCAATTCTGGTGTAGAAATTTTTGAATTTGAAACCAGAGGGAAGTTTGTCAGATGAAAACAGTTTACACGAAGCAGAGGAAACACACTCAGATGTCTTTGGCTTAGGTGTTGGGATAGGATTGGGAATGAGAATTTTAGAAGAAATAGGTGGTTCTGGTTGGTTAACTTCAAGATTTCTGAGAGAGGGAGATGACAGAAAATTTGGGTGTATATGAGATTCTGATGAATTTGAGGATGTGGTTGGAGTACAAGACGTAGAGGACACTTCAAAAACAGTTTTGAGAGGTGTAATGTTTAGAACCTCTGTCTCAGGGATATTTGTTTCAGATGGGTTGGTTGATTCTGATGGATTCTCAAAAAGTTTTGATGGAGGTTCAGATGTAGGTGGATCAGATGTAGGTGGTTCAAATGTAGGTGGTTCAGATGTAGGTGGTTCAGATGTAGTAGGGTCAGATGCCACTTGATTAGATTGTATAGGTTCAGAAATAACTTGTGCAGATGCAATAGGTTCAGATGTGTTTGATTGTGGTTTTTCTGGTTGTGGTTGTTTTCTGGTTGTTGTTGTTGTTCAGATTGTTCTGTTGGTTTTGTTATAGGTGGTGGAGTTTGATTTGCTGGTGTTGTTGTTGTTGTTGGTTCAGATGATTGATTAGTAGAAGGTTTTACAGGAGTGGTGGAAACAGGATCAGATGATTTTTGTGGGGAAGGAATTTTTAATGGTTCAGAATTATGAGATGGAGCAGGAATAGATTGTTTTTGAGTAGGAGGTGGTTTTGGAATAGAATTGAATGTTGATTCATTTAAAACAATGTTATTGAAAGAAGATACAGAAGATTTGGTACCTTTAATCTTCATACGCTTTGTGGGAACAGAGGGAGCGTCTCCAGATGCTTTCCTCTTGATCAGCTTCTGAGGCTTGTCAGCAACTTTTGGCTTCTTCTAAGCAGCAACTTCTTCTGCTTCTGATTGACCTCTTTTCCTTGTGTTCTCATTTCCTCCATCAGGCATTGGTTCCCTTGCTCTTTTCAGAATATCTGCAGGAATGGGCGTTCCATCTGCCTTGCAAGAATCAATATATCTCACAATTATTTCCCTTGGTTCTTCAGCATAGAACAGTGGGTAGTTTTCAACTGGAATTCGCTTCTGACTGAGTTCAGAGATATTCAGCTTCTTGGGTGCAGATGTGAGTTCCTCTACAATTTTTAGTCTCTGAAGACTCTTGGCATTCAGAGGTTTTCCAACAATAGATTCAAGTTCATCTTTGACTCTAGCAGCATACAGAGCAGTCACCAGACCATTTTCTGTCAGAATATCTGAAATTAACCTTCCAAAGGGAATCCATGTTCTGATCTTCTGACCCTTATCTTTTACAGATTCTCTTGAAGCATTGATATGGTTCCATAAATGCATGAATAGAATGTAAGGAAGATCTACCTTAGTGCTCTGACTTAAACAGTACATGAAGTAGAGATGTTCATTGTTCACATAGTCTGGAGAATTTGTAGATTTTCTGTGATGAATGCATCCCATAAAAATCTTTGCCCAGATTTTGTAGTCAGGCTTCAGACCTTTAAATTTGTTAGAGGCTTGTCCAAAAGTCATGACTTCCTCATAAACTTCTTCCATGTCTACACGCCCAGCTGGTAGATGACATACTCCATCAGTCTCCCCATACCCTATGAGTTTCCTTATTAGATCTTCTGTAATTATAATCTCCTTACCCAAAACAGAAGACAAGATGAATTTGGGATAAACAGAAGCATGTATCCAGAATTCTTTCACCAGATGAGGGTAAACTGGTCCAAATAATATGTCAAAGTATTTGACCCAGCCTTGAGCATCAATTATTGAACGAAATTCAAATCCATTTTCAGCTAATGAATCAAATTCCACCATTGATTCACAGAGAACTTCAAGTTTGTCAACAGGAGTTAACAAAGTCCTTTTAGGTATCGTGTATGGAGCCACACCCATATTTGCAGAAGTAACTGCAGCCATGGTTGATTGAAACTGAGCTGCTGTAGAAGATGAGGTTGCCATTGAAGATGATTTTGACAAGGGTTTAGGGTTTTTGTGAAGAGAAAAAAGAAGACAGAAATGCATAAACTTTCTTGTGTTATGAAAAGTGTGAAAGTGGTGAGAGATGTGGTATTTATAGAAAACAATTAGGCATTCAAACAGACAATCAAAGCACGTTTACACGTAGCAATTAATGTCAATTAATGAAAGAGAATAAAAATCATTTCAAGCATTAATTGATTCTGACAAATTGGGGGGAAAATCAAGATTTTCACTATTCAAACCATACCTCAAACGTCTCTTCAGTAGTGTACACGTCATCTTTGCATATTTAGAGTGACACGTGTTTGCTTGCATGTGCTTATGAATTCTCTTGAGAAATGAAACGTTAACCAACGTTCAGATCCTCTGAGATTGGTTAGTTCAGATACACACAAATAAACATAAATTTAATAAGCAACAGATGAAATACTTCAGAGTGATAAACATTTATCATCTGTAAAATTTGCTTCTAACAAATATTATTCTGGACACAAATCCATACCAATATTTTTCAGAATAAATTTGAATCTATCTTCAACAAGGGGTTTTGTGAAAATATCTGCCCATTGATGATCTGTATCAACAAAGGCTAAGTTTATAATTCCCTTCTGAACATAGTCTCTGATGAAATAATGTTTAATTTCTATATGTTTTGCCTTAGAGTGTAAAATGTGGTTTTTAGACAAACATATAGCAGAAGTAATATCACAGAATATAGAAATGTTACTTTCAAATATTTGATAGTCTTCTAGCTGACTTTTCATCCAGAGCATCTGCGTGCTACATCCAGCAGCAACAATATATTCTGCCTCTGTAGTTGATAGTCCAATTGTGGGTTGCTTCTTGCTGTACCAAGAGATTAGATTTCTTCCTAGAAATTGACAACTTCCAGAAGTACTTTTTCTTTTCACTCTGTCTCCAGCGTAATCAGCATCACAGAATCCAACTAATTTGAAATCATCAGATTTTCTGTAACACAAACCCACATTAGAAGTACCTTTCAGATACCTTAGAATCCTCTTAACAGTTGTTCAGTGTGATTCTCTAGGATCTGATTGGAATCTTGCACACAAGCATACACTGAACAAAATGTCAGGTCTAGAAGCAGTTAAGTAGAGAAGAGATCCTATCATACCTCTGTAGAGTTTCTGATCTACTTTCTTACTTACCTCTTCCTTGCCTAGTGAACTAGTTGGATGCATGGGAGTCTTTGCCATCTTACTATCAGTCATGTTAAATTTCTTCAGAAGTTCTTTAACATATTTGGTCTGATGAATGTAAGTGCACTCTGGAGTTTGGTTGACTTGAATTCCCAAAAAGAATCTCAATTCTCCCAACATGCTCATTTCAAATTCTGCCTGCATACATTGAGCAAACTTCTTTCCCAGCATAGTATTGGTAGATCCAAATATGATATCATCCACATATATTTGACAAATTAGAAGATCTTTCTTAAATGTTTTACAAAAGAGTGTTGTGTCCACTTTGCCTCTGATGAAAATTTTCTCCAGAAGAAAATTGCTTAATCTCTCATACCAAGCTCTGGGAGCTTGTTTTAAACCATACAGAGATTTCTTTAGTTTGAAAACATGTTCTGGGAAGTTTTCACTCTCAAAACCAGGAGGCTGGTGAACATAAACTTCTTCCTCTATAATACCATTTAGAAAGGCACTTTTAACATCCATCTGATATAGAGTGATGTTATATTGTGCAGCAAATGAAATAAGAAGGTGTATAGATTCTAACCTTGCCACTGGAGCATAAGTTTCAGTGTAATCAATACCTTCTTGTTGACTGTACCCTTGAGCAACAAGCCTTGCCTTATTTCTTTCAACTTCTCCTTTCTCATTAAGCTTATTTCTGAAGACCCACTTAGTTCCAATTATGTTGAATCCTTTTGGTCTTGGAACTAAGTCCCACACATCATTTCTAGTGAACTGATTTAGCTCTTCTTGCATGGCAATAATCCAGTTATTGTCTTGCAGAGCTTCATCCACAGTGGTTGGTTCAATTACTGACACCAATCCAAATAATGATGCTTCAGAGGATCTGAGGAAGGATCTTGTTCTGATAGGGTCATCCTTCTTTCCAATGATCACATTCTCTGGATGAGAAGCTTTGATTCTGGAAGATGATCCTCTAACAGTTGGTTCTTCAGAAATGTTTAAGTTGTTCATCTGAGAAGTCAAAGAAATTGCATTTGGCGTTGCTTCTGGTTCCTTCATTTGAGCTTTGTCTGCCTCTGAGCCTTCAGAGTCTGTGAAGACTACTTCTCTATCTGCAGAATTTTCAAACTGCTTTGGCTTTTTAATGCCAAGCTTATCATCAAATCTAACATGAATAGATTCTTCCACAATCTGTGTTTCAGTATTGTATACTCTGTAGCCTTTAGAGCGTTCAGAATACCCAAGCATGAAACACTTCTATGCTTTAGAATCAAACTTGTTCAGATTTTCTTTAGTATTCAACATATAGCAAATACATCCAAAAGGATGAAAATATGAAATGTTGGGCTTTCTGTTCTTCCACAATTCATAGGGAGTCTTCTCCAGAAGAGGTCTTACAGACACTCTGTTCTGAACGTAACAGGCTGTGTTGATTGCTTCTGCCCAAAAGTGTTTTGCCAGATTAGTCTCATTGATCATGGTTCTGGCCATTTTTTGCAGAGTTCTATTTTTCCTCTCTACAACCCCATTTTGTTGTGGAGTTCTAGGACAGGAAAAATCATGAGCAATGCCATTTTCGTTAAAATATTTTTCAAAATATTTATTTTCAAATTCACCACCATGTTCACTTCTGACTTTTATAATTTTGAAATCTTTTTCATTCTGGACTTGTTTGCAGAAGTCAAAGAACACAGAATGTGACTCATCCTTGTGTTTTAAGAACTTTACCCGTGTCCATCTACTATAGTCATCAACAATGACTAATCCATACTTCTTGCCTATGATGGATGCAGTTTTCACTGGTCCAAACAGATCAATATGAAGTAATTCTAATGGTCTGGAAGTAGAAATAACATTTTTTGATTTAAAAGAGGATTTTGAAAACTTCCCTTTTTGACATGCTTCACAAAGAGCATCTGAGGTGAACTTTAAATTAGGAAGTCCTCTAACAAGATTAAGTTTATTAATCTGAGATATACGTCTCATATTAATATGCCTCAATCTTCTGTGTCAGACCTATTGCTCCTTATTAACAGACAAGAGACATTTAACATTCTGAACCTTAAGTTCTGAAAGGTTTATTTTATAAATGTTGTTATTCCTCTTACCACTAAATAGGATTGAGCCATCCTTTTGACTAATAGTTTTACAACATTTTTGATTAAAGGTTATGTCATAACCATTGTCACTTAATTGAATTATGGACAATAGATTATGCTTTAATCCTTCTACAAGTAAAACATTAGTAATAGAGGGAAGGTTACCATTTCCAATAGTGCCAGATCCAATGATCTTGCCCTTCTGATTCCCTCCAAATTTCACATCACCTCCAGATCTAAGCTCCAGACTTTGGAACATAGACCTTTCTCCTGTCATGTGTCGCGAGCATCCAGAGTCCAGGTACCATGATTGGCGTCCTGACCTTGCTGCTAAGAACATCTGCAACAGGAATTATTTTACTTTTAGGTACCCAGATCTTCTTGGGTCCTTTTGGGTTAGTTGTTCTGAAGGTTTGTTTAAACTTCTGTTTTTCAACATAAGGTTTATTCTGACTAGCCTTAGATTTAAACACATGAATGTTCTTTTCAGAACGAGTGTGTTCAATATCATTCAAGTGACCAAATTTAAAGTGGGAATATAAAGGAGTCTTCTTGATGATAATTTTATCAACAGGTTTTGGATTTAAATCCTTTCCAGAGAAAGATTTATATCCAATTCCTTTTCTGTTATTTCTGCTAACTCCATAGATCGTAGAAGCCATTTTGCTTCTGTCTATGCTTTTAGCAAGAAACTTCTGAAAGCTGTAGTCATATTTTTCCAAAATATTTTTGTATTCAGACTCAGTTTCAGAATCAGAGTCTTGTTGAGCTAATTCAGAATCATTTTTCAATTTTAAGTTCTTTTCATTTATCTCAGCTACTTTTGATTTGAGAATATTATTCTCAGGTACAAGATTGCTTTGACGTTTCTTGTATTTGAGCTTAATATTGTATAGCTCTTCAGAACTTCTGATAACACTTTGATGAGTTCATCTTTTGTGAGTTTAGCCATTACCTCTTCAGCGTCAGAGTCAGATTCAGAGTCAGATTCAGATCCTGAAATTCCTTCCTCCTGATCTTCTATGTTAGCCATCAATGCTACGTTGGCACATTCCTCTTCTGACTCAGATTCAGATTCAGATGTTTCTGAATCATCCCAGGTAGCCATTAGAACTTTCTTCTTCTTATCAGATTTTCTTTTAGGATTTTCTTTCAACACCTTTGGACATTCATTTTTGTAATGCCCAGGTTCTTTACATTCGTAGCAGACAACCTCCTTTTTGCCTGATCTTCTGTGTCCAGAAGATTCTTTTCTTTGGTCAGGCTTCCTGAAGTTTCTGAACTTCTTTCCTTTATGCTTCCAGAGTTTGTTTATTCTTCTGGACAGTATGGATAGTTCATCTTCATCTTCAGATGAGGATTCTTCAGAGCTTTCATCTATTACCTGCAATGCTTTAGCAGATTTATTAGATTTTAAGGCAATTGATTTACCTTTCTTTTGAGGTTCATCTTCCTCAAGTTCAATTTCATGACTCCTCAGTGAACTGATTAGTTCCTCCAAGGAAATCTTGTTCAGATCTTTAGCCATTTTCAGCGCAGTCACCATAGGTCTCCATCTGGTAGGTAAGCTTCTAATGATCTTTTTCACATGATCAGCAGTAGAGTATCCTTTATCCAGAACCTTTAGTCCAGCTGTAAGTATTTGAAATCTGGAGAACATAGCTTCAACAGATTCAGCTTCTTCCATCTTGAAGGCTTCATACTTCTGAATTAGATCCAGAGCCTTTGTTTCCTTGACTTGAGAGTTTCCCTCATGAGTCATCTTCAAGGACTCAAACATGTCAAATGCAGTTTCTCTATTTGTGATCTTTTCATACTCAGTGTGAGATATTGCATTTAACAATATTGTTATAGTCTTGTGGTGATTTCTAAATTCCTTCTTTTGGGCTTCTGTCATAGATTTTCTATCTACTTTCTTGCCATTCCCATCAATGGGATGAACATATCCATCTATGACCAAATCCCATAAATCAGCATCATAACCAAGGAAAAAACTTTCAATCCTGTCTTTCCAATAATCAAATTTCACCCCATCAAACATAGGGGGTTTAGTGATGCTTTTGTCCCTTTCTTCATATTTGTTGTTAATGTTAGATATTGAAGTATCAGCCATAGTAACAACCAAATATATATCAAAGTTTTTCTCACTGGATCTTTTCTGTCACTGTGAAGTGGTAGCACACACAGAACCGGAGCTCTGATACCAACTGAAGGTGAGAAAATACTTAGAGGGGGGGTTGAATAAGTATGAAGATAAAAACTTAGAAGTAAAAACTCAAGTATTTTTATCCTGGTTCGTTGAACTCAACTACTCCAGTCCACCCTTTCTAGAGTGATTTGCCTTTCTCAAACAAGGACTTAATCCACTATTTAATCAACTGATTACAATAGTAAGCACTAAGAACAACTGTTCAAAGTCTTCTCAAGAACTATTGATCCTAACTGGATCTTCTTAAGGTTTTCTTACAATCAAATGTAATAATAAATACAAGTGTTAAGATGCTTCTAATAAAGCTTTATCACAACAGTGATTTTTCACTTAAGATTAAGAACAAGGAAATAATTCTAGCAAGAATATATGAGTTGTATGAGAGCTTTGATAATGAATTCTTTTCAAGTGTTTCGTCAACTAAAGAAGATGAGTGGAGACTTGCTTTTATAGGCACAGTGATCCAAGAGTTTTTCACGTTGATAAGAGTGTACCAAAAGGTCTGAGCCTTTTTTGTCTTCACATCAAGTGACCTTTCCTAGAAGAAGAAAGCACAGAGAAATCTTTTTTGTCTGTGTTCTTGTGTCTAGCATAAATAAGGAAAGAGTCGTTTGGATATTCCAACGGACATAATCTTTGAATTCTTCTTCAACAATTTTTAGCAAGAATCATCAGAGTCTAATTTGATCAGAGCCTTCTGATGTTCATCAGAGTTTTGTTGAATCAGAGTCTTTGCAGCAAGTGTGCTTTTAGCGTGTATAAGTTCAGGGCAGAGTTTTGGGTCAGATCCTCAGTACTGGCAGCGTTAGTACTCTCAGAGTCTTTTGAAGTAACTATGCTTGAAAACTCTTCATACAGAATTCTTCATTGGTTCAGATGCTTCTGGCTTACTTCAGATTCTTCTGGAGCTTCTGCTTCAGATCCTTCTGGAGGCAACGCTCATGATCTTCTGATGGCAGCGTTCAGAATCTTCTAATGGGTGCTTCTGACGCTTCAGAGCCTTGCATATTTCTTATGTTCAGATCTGATTTGCTTTTGGAGTGATATTTACTTTAATATCTGCAGCAAACATTCTTAAGCAAATTTTAGAGTACATAATTCTTAACTACAAAATTTCATAATAGTTATCATCAAAACATAGAGATATTATTAAGAACCAATCTGTGTTCTAACAAAAATTAGAGCAAGTATTTTGGGAACAAAAGGTTGAATGACCCATAACCCAAGGCGTGCGCCCCAAGAGCAATCAGTCAAGAACTCAAGGAATGCGAGACTCCAAGAATTCAGTTCTTTCGTAATTTAATTAAGAAAATATTTTGATTCGATTAAATGTTTTGATTTAGATTAGGGTATTTTTATTAGATATGTTAATCATTTTAAACGAATTGAGAATTTTAGAAATGAAAGATCGAAATGATCACAACCCAAGACGTGCCCCCAAGAGCGATCTTTCAAGAACCCAAGAAGTGTTAGACCTCAAGAATTCAATATCTCCATTATTAATTAAGAAAATATCTTTTGAAAATATTGGGTTAAGTGTTTTAATCAAATTAGGGTTTGAATAAATTAAAAGTTTGTAGAAATGAAAGATGGAACAAGCACAACCTAAAGTGTACGCCTCAAGAGCATTCGTTCAAGGATCCAAGGAGTGCTAGACCCCAAGAACCCACTACTTTTATTATTAGTTAAGAAAAGTATTTTAAGTATTAATCATAGTGGATTATGATTTTTATTTAGTTAAAAAAATATTTGTAAAGGTTTATTATATTAAGTATTAATTAGATTAAATATTTTAATCAAATCAAGTATTTTAATTGTTTTTTAAATGAATGACGAAACAAACACAAATCAAGGCGTGCGCCTCAAGAGCATTCGTTCAAGGATCCAAGGAGTGCTAGACCCCAAGAACTCACTCCTTCCATCACTTAATTAGGGAAGTACGTTACTATTACTTTCTAATTGAGAAAGATTTAGATTACCGTCAATCATCAATTAACTCTTAAGATCAAATAACTAATAAATCAAATGAATATTATTAACTATTAATATTAGAATTTTAATAAAATTATTTGATTAAGGTTACTAAGCATGGGTGATATAGTTAATTAGTTGAATTGAAAGAGAAACTAATTAAACTCATTCATTAAAATTAATCAAAAAAGCAAGGGATTAAATAAAAGGGGAAAAGCTAGACTTGAAAGGGTGTATAAGTATAGCAGCATGTATGCTGAAGGAGTCTACATGGGTTGGGTCTCTTAAAGGCCCAAATCTATGCTAACCCATCCACACCCTAATTTGAGGGAAGGTTGCTAAAGGACAAAAAGGTATACATGCAGCCACCCTCTATCGCCTGAAGATGGCGACGCGGATGCTTTCCTTAGAAAGGGGATAGAGCAGCTAGTTATTAATGATAATAAGTGACGCAAAGATCAAATCATTAACTCACTGTTCACCTGTCTCCTCACGCATCTTACCAAGGGAAAGGAAAGGATCAAGAAATAAATGTAGGCGACATTAGCCATCAAGTCTGTTGAGTAAACGTAAATTAATTAAAATAATTTCCATTTAAGACCTTATTAAAACCAATTAATCAAATTGAAGGAAATGAATTAAAACTACCCAAGCCAAATCCTATATCCTTTCCCACGAGCCATTTGATTCATCTTTTTTAGACTCTCTGTTCTTCAAAGACAAAACCCAAATATCACCTAACCTTTTTCATCAACTTCAAGCAATAATCAACCTCACCTCTAAAATTCCAACTAAAAAACGTTGAATCATATTGTAATACCCCAAATTTTGCCCTGAGATTATTAGGTTCATTTCGCACGTCATCTCATTCTGCATCGCATTTTTAACTGACCGCTAACCAGTTTGTCCAATCTGTTGGTTTTGCAGGAAAAATCATGTTGTGGGCGATTTAACTGATGAAGAGCAAAAAGGGTCATTAATTTGCAGCGTGTTGACAATTCGTGAAACTGAGTCGTCATCAAGAGTTCTTCAAGTGGTTGGGGTTTCCATATCCGAATCATGTGACTTAGTCGTCAGCTGGATTTCATAAATGTTGTTTGCTTCCTGAACCATATGGAACTGAATGTGTTGAGATATCAGTGGATTCGGGTTAAATCGGTGCGAGAATTGGCATTGCGGAATTTATTCTGACAGATATACGTTTTCCTATTTTCTGCTGGTCAACGGTCGGGTTTTAAAGGAACAGTGGAATTTCGGCATAAATTAATTTGCAAAGGGATTAGTCGAGCTTAGCAGTCACTTGAATTTAATCGGGCCAGTTAGAATCAGATGAATTTATTGGTATGGCTACAATCGGACAAATTTAATCGAGCAAATTTATTCAGACGAAATCATTTGAAGGAATTTGATCGCTTGAATTTTAGCCAGATAAATTTGATCGGGTGGATTTACTTGGACGACGGAAGCGGATGAATTAATTGGGAGATTTTTAATTGGATAAATTCTTTGGTGAATTTAATCTAATAAACTAAGTCAGGCGAGTTTAATCGGTTGGGTTATCCGGAGAAATTTGGTTGGATGTATTTCAATTAAAGGAGTTTATTTGTTTGAGTTTATGTGGAAGAATTGAGTCGGAGGAATTCAATTAAGTTAATTTATTCGGACGAATTACTTCGGGGATTTTAATCGGAAATTGAAAGCGGACTTCGTAATCGAGAAAGGCAATTGTGAAAATAATTGGATTTTTTATTCAATTTTTGTATTTATTATAATGTCATAATAATTTTTTATTACAAGAAAATGCCTAAAATTTCTAAGAAAGTCCTAATTATTTCAAAGAGGGTCTTCATGCCAATCCTTCGAGTTCCGATTTTTTCTCCGAAACCGGCAAACCAACAACAGAGCAAAATTTGTTAGTGGTTAGAAAATTGGTTTTTTTCTCGGTCCCGATACCCTCAGTTAACACTCATCATCGGGTATGTCGGGAGGGTAACGGAATATTCCGTCGCTAGCTCCCGACTTATTTTCTCGACTCCGGCCCGGATCCGGCAATATCTGTTCTAAATTGTAGCCAGGAGAGAGAAAAAGTGATTTTGTTTAGAAAAGTGATTCTGAAAATAAGTGCTTTTGGAAAAAGCACTTATTTCTAAAAAAATGGTTTTGCCAAATAGGGCCTTAACAACATTTCTCAAAAATTTAGAACCCCAATGGATCAAACAACAAGCCAACAAAGTTCCTGGAAAAGTGAACAGAAGAACCAAGCGCAATCAAGCCAACAATCCACGAGAGGAAGAAATTCGCAACATATAGCAGCAATAAGCTAGCATAACAATTCAACTCAACCGTCAGATTCATCACAACAACCAAACCGTCAAAAATGCAAATCCAAGCAATAATCTAGCCGCAACTTTAGCAGGAAAAATCGTAATCACTTGGATCGATTAAGCCCAACACAATCAATATAAAATCATCAGAAAAATATCAATGGAAAAAAAAACCCAAAACGATCCACGACGAGCATCAGAGGAAAAGGGTTTTGAAAACCCAAAAACATCAAGATCAGAATCCGACGGTCGTAAATCCCACAGAGGGATCACTACCACCACCATCCAATCGCCCACCACAGCCTCAGGTTGTCATCATCGACGTATTTCCAACCCTCACCGACAACAACCGCAAATCCGCAAATCACCGCGAGCTCATCAATAAACGGGCACCCACCGCAAAGCTAGCCACTTTGAACCCACTAAGAAAGGTGAGCAGCTCATTTTCGGTAGCGGTTTTATTTTTTTCTTATGCTCGCAGGGAAAGAACAAGGGAGGACGAACAAACAACATGCATGCAGAGAAGAAGAAAAGCTTCAGAGCAACAATGGCAGGTAGGAGCTATGGGAGAAGAAGAAAATTTCAGAAGAGAAAGAGGGAATAGGAGCCGCCGTAAGGAGAAGAGGAAGATGGGTTTCCAAATACCCTAAAATGTCTCAACAATGAGATTGTTCCCCATCCCCTTTATTTCTTTTGTTTTCTTTTATTTTTATTATTTTTATTTTTATTTTCTGTAATTTAATTAACTTATTTTCCTTACAACTTATTAGTTTAATTAAATTTTTTATAACTATTAATTAAATTTTTTAATAATTTCTAATTAGTTAATTTTTTTATAACTTATAATTAGTCATAGTTTTTAATAACTTGTATTAACAACAACCCATTTTTTTTTATAATTCAATATTAAATTCATTTTTTACATTTTTATTAAAATTCACATTAACCTTAAAAAACTTATTATAAATGAAAAAAATCCATTTTATCACAATAAAATGAGAATCCCCTTTTTTTTAAATGAAAATAAAATGTTTTTTGTAATTACTAACAATTGTTTTTATAAAAAAAATTAAATTAACCCTTCTTTTCAAAAATTAAAATTAATTATTCTTTTTTAAATTAAAATTCAAAAAAATAAAAAGTTCTTGTTCCCTCCTCATTTGCCATATCATCTATTGAGCCCCTACACATTAAACTCCCTCACCACTTGGTTCACGATCAAACTGTTCATCTTCCCTACAGCCTCCAACGAAAGAAAACTCCTTTGTTCTCAATCAACGTCTCCAACGATGTCACAACAATCAAAATCATCCCCATCCAAATGCATGTCCAACAAAGCCGAGGAGTCAAACCCTAACGAGGTGCTAGAAGTAGCTCCATTATGCATGGTGACACCGGACGGATTATTGATGAATGAACCTAGCAAACCCCATGCAAGAAGGCCAAATGACCGTGTCACAGGTCAAGCTCCTTCTTCTACTTCATCTGATGATCTCAACAATGCATAAGTTAGACGAACCCATCTTGCCATTGCGAAAATAGTTGCCAACACACTCAACATACCCACGCCTTCTAGCTTGAAGGGGTCTGATCCTAAACTACATGATCAAGCAAATGTCTCACCCAATGTTGCAACATCGAAGGACCTTGCACCAAAAGGGAGGAACAAGGGTGAAGAGGCTAAACAAATGGGTGAAAGTATGCAAGGCACCAAAGATACTGAAGTGGTAGACCTAGACAACTATTCTGACAATGATCTCATAGCCAAACTCAATCCAGGCATAGCCAAAAGGCTGATGACACGAAAAAGGAAAAAGGTAGCTGATCAAATTTCCCCCAAGAAGAAAGATGGTGAGAAGACTGCTGAGCAAGAAACTTCCACAAAGAAGGCTGAAACAAAGAGGGCTCAGGTTGGACCCCCTAAAGGCTGGAGCAAAGTTGTCACAAAGAAGAAGAGGGTTGAATCCAGTTCAGAATCAGAGACAGACTCTGATGTTGCTATTGATGTCACTGACATCCAAACCAAGAAAAAGCCTTCTACAAGCAAACTGGATGAAAGTATTTCTAAAGTACCAATTGATAACATTTCATTTCACTATCCATCAAGTGTTAACAGATGGAAATACATGTATCACAAGAGGTTGGCCCTAGAGAGAGAGCTTGCTCAGAATGCTCTTGAAAACAAAGAAATCATGGCCCTCATCAGTGATGTTGGCTTGGTGAAAACTGTGATTCAGTTCTTCAAATGCTATGAAACATTGGTGAAAGAATTCATAGTCAATCTATCAGGTTAATGTGCTGATAGTAAATCCAGTGAGTTTGGCAAAGTATTTGTGAGAGGTGAATGTATCAACTTTACAGCAACTATCATCAACAAGTACTTGCGGAGACCTAATGAAGGCCTGACTGAACTAAGATTCTCAAACCATCAAGTATGTCAGGAAATAACTGCTAAACAGGTCAAGAAGTGGCCTTCCAAAGGGAAGCTTGTATCAAGCAAACTAAGTGTTAAATATGCTATGCTTCACAAAATTGGTGCTGCAAATTGGGTGCCCACCAATCATAAGACAATAGTGGCAACCATTCTTGGAAGGTTCATATATGTTGTAGGAACTAAGGCTAAGCTCAATTATGGAACATACATTCATGAACAAACCATGAAGCATGCTGGTAGCTACAGTATTAAGGGTTCTATTACTTTTCCTTCTCTCATCTGTGGAATCATCTGTGATCAACATCCCAACATCCTAAAGAAGAATGATGTTGCAAGCAAGAGAGAAACCGCATTTTCATTTCATCATAAGCTGTTTCAGGGGACTCATGTTCCTGATATTGTTATGACATCAGCTGAGACATCAAAGGGATCATCAAAATCAAGAAAAGCTGAAGTAATATCAATTTTGAAGGAAACTTGCAAGGAACTGGATACTAGAAAGAAAAATCTTGAAGAATTAATCAGAACCCTTGAGCAAGATGAGGAGTCTGAATTCACTGATGAAGAGAGAGATGATAATGGTTCAGGTGATAATGACCAGGAAGCAGTTGATGATAGTTCTGAGAAAGCCAGTGGTGAAGATGAGGAAACAGCTAAGGACGGGTCTGAGGAAACCAGTACAGAAGACACTTCAGAGGAGAGGTCCAGATCTGCTGAAGAGGAAGAAAACTGACTCTTGGGGATGCCTGGCTCAGGTTGCTGTTCTGCTGAGCTGATGAGGCTGTGTGTTGCTGGTATGATATTGCCTTAAGATCTTTTGTAAAGACTTGTGTGACATTATATTTGTGATGCTCTTTATGAGCAGTCTGTTTACAGTATCCCTAACTAATGTTATGTTACACTGTATAATCTATACTAAGTTTTAGTTGGATGTTAATTTGTGGCTAAAAAGGAGGGGAGAGAGAGTATAATAGGAAACAACAGGTACAACAGATGAAATAAAAGAACAGGTGGGCTAGCATATGTGCTATTGTGTGCACATGGTAGAATCATGCTTGCTGCTGAAGATTTGTGTGATAACAGCTACCTAGTGTTGTTAGTGCTGTTAGTAATTTACTAAAGCAATGTGTGTATGAATTCCTATGGTGTATAGGACTGTTTATTAGAACTGATTGGTTGATTGTGCATGTTGCTAGATTGTGTGATCCTAGAAGGTGGTTAGAAGTTGTGTGTGTCTGCATGATAGTAGCAGAGTATGCGATGCATCTCTTCAGGGGGAGTAGCACAGGTGTGTGTACTTCAGGATGTTATCCTGAAGGTCATAACATCCAGAGCAGACTGGATGAATATGTGTGACTGCAGACTGTCTGCAGGTTGTGTGCCCAACTGATCTGATCAGGGGGAAGACACCAAAGTGTTACTCAAATAGGTGTGACATCTGTAGTGATAACTAACAGATGATGAACAAGGTGATCTACAACAGGGCTGAGAGCTAACTATGAGGACTCTGAGAGAGTGTAGCTAGTAACTTTCCTGCAGGACAGGGCATATGATAAGTCTTCTGCTGTGTGTAAATCTCTGATATAAGAATAGAGTGTTTTAGCCAAAAATTTGTCAAATGGGGAGTTTGTAAGTGCTCTTGATTGACTACATTTTATGGCAAAACACTAGAGCATGTATGTATGTCATGACTGATGTTAGTGCATACATAATATGGTTTGTGCAGGGTAAGTTGACTTAGCTAAGAAGCAAGTTAAGCTGGATGTCATACCCAGTGTTATGACTTGGGTTGTATGACATCAAGCGCAGGTTTGTTTTTCTGGTAGCTATAAACCAGAAAACAGAATAGGAGCTCAAGCTGGATATCAGGAGACTTTCTAGAAGCCCTAGGCAAACTAGAATATCCCTGAATTAAGTGGAAAGCGTGCAGATCATTACAAATAGGTTTTGTTATGAATAAAACCTAACTTATGCACCAAGGCCCAAAAAGGACTGACAGCTGCTATAAATATCAGAAGAAGCAATCCTGAACAGCAGCTCTTGACTGAAGAAAAGAGAGTGAAGATTGTAGAGTCCTTGTAAGTGAAAAGGCTAGTCTTCACATGTGAATTGAGTCTTAGGAATACTTGTACTCCAAGCAATTGTCTGTTGGATGATTGCATTGGTTAGGTAGACTCTAAGTTGTGTCTCACTCAAAGTTGTTAAGCAAGAGTGTGTGTACCTTGATCAAATATGTGAAGCAAGATCAAGGTGTGTTTGGAGTGTATCTCCACAACTGTTTTGTAATTGTGAGTTATATATCACTGTGGTGTGATTGAGGGGGAGTGAGTGGGTATACTCAGGTCTAGAGTGTCTCTAGGCTGAATTGTCATTGGGTAGGTTTTAAGTGAGGAGTGTAAACTGTGTCATTTGACTCTGAATTAATTCTGCTAATAGTGAAGTTCCTCCCTGGCTTGGTAGCCCCCAGATGTAGGTGTTGTTGACACTGAACTGGGTAAACAATTGCTATGTTTTTACTACTTTACTTTACAGTTAAATTAGTTAGTACAACAGTCAATGTCACAGTGGATGTTATAACTTTGGAAATAACATCCATCGTGTGCTTGCAAGAATTTTCAACCTCTACTACAGCAGCGTGATAGAATTGGGATTTAGATCCCAGTAAGGCTCACAGCTTTGATAATCTTCTGAACCGCCTCAAGTTTTGTAATTGACTGCCTTTGTAACTCATAATATGTTAGCTTGTACATTGGCCATATAACTATTTATTATGAATGTAAACGAGTTTGTTTTTGTGAAACAGCTTCCCTTCTTCATGAGATGTCTTGTTTTTTCATGTAGTAGCTTGTAGCAGCTTCGTATAATCATTTTTGTCTTTTCTCATTCTTAGTGCTCGTTGAAAAGGGCTCATTTTGTTGTTACTTGGGTTTTGGATTGCCTTGTAATACCTCGAGTTTAAACTTAAATTGCTGCATGAATCTTCAATGTGACCTTTTAATAAATTTGAATTTACTAGAGCTTGCAAATTTCAACTTCTGAGTCCTCTTAACTTTGAAATATTGGCTCGGACTTTGAGTTTCGACTTGAACTTTGTGAATACATGAATCTCGAATTCTTGGAAGTGAGCTTGAACCTTATGATGACTTGAATATCTTTGCCCTCGTCACTAACAACTCGCATGGACTTGAATTTTAAAGACATCCCATAAATAGACCTTCCCCTTTTTTCTTTCTTACCAATCCTAATTCAACCCACTTGAATAATTTGGAACTTATCCCTTCTTTTTGCACCATGACTTGTAAATTGTTTCAAATCTTTTGCTTTGGTGAGCCTTGTTTTGCTCGATGACCTTGATGAAGAACTATCTTAATAAATCGGGACGAGCATTTAATTTTGGATATTCTCTGCTTGCCTTTAAGGAAATGTAGTCATAAACATTTACCAATATATCCTCCAAGCAAGTGATCTAAGGGGGTTCAAGAACAAGAAAAAGTTCTAAAAGTGGAGCTCATCTCAGATAGAAACCTTAGGACCAATCTAAGTTAGGATCAGTTGACTGTGTCCTTAGATGTTGACTAAGAGGAACAGTACCATTTCCACTTAAATGAAGGCACCTGCATCATCATGTTAGTAATAAAGCACGCAGAGAAAAAAGAGAAGAAAAAAAGAAAGTGGGATCTTAGGTCCAAAAATAGGGTGTGACAAAACTCTTGATCAAATGATTTTGAATTGTTTGCAGATAAACTTTGACTTTGTTCAGATGAAATTTATTCGAGATGAGGGACTGGTATTTGATATCCTTGCTCCAAATTCTTCCTGAAAAATTTAGTAAAGGAAAAACAAACATTTTTTTGGATTTTGAATAATGGTTAGTAAACATAAACATAAACAAATATCAAACAAACAAGAAAACAAGGGTGCCCGGTGATCTCTCAAGAACAAACCTGCAGAGGAAGGAAAGAGAACCAAAGCTTGCGATCTTGTTTATGGAATGAGATGTAAATGATATGTGGAATATGAGGGGTAAAAATTAGGGTATTACATCTGCCCCTATTTAAGTTTATTTTGTGCAGAGATATGAAGATTGGCATCTTTGTCTTGACCAGATAGAAGAGACTTAAATATAACAAATAAACCCAACTTTTGGCCCTAAGAGGCCACAAAATGATATGATTATGCTAATGATATGCAAACACAAGACCTATGTGGGGAAAATAAGCCATAAGAGACAAACAACCTACTGAGGAGCAAAAGAAGAAAAGAGACTCCGCAGGGAAAAACAAAAGAGTAAGATCCTATTTTAATAAAGGAAAGGAAACAACTAAATTGTGGAAGAGATACCAACTTTCGGTTACTGGGCGAAGATACTCAAACCGAAGAGATGAGGTAAAATACTTTCTACTAGTTACTGGGCGAAGATACTCAAACCGAAGAGATGAGGTAAAATACTTTCTACTAGTTACTGAGTAGAAAATAAGGGCAATAAACACGAAAGAATTATCATCTACCGTTACTGGGTAGAAAGACAAAGAGATGTATTACTTATTACCGGTTATTGGGTAAAAAGTAATAAATCTGACGAGAGAATCAACTACATGTTACTAGGTAGGAAAATAAACAACACCAACTACTGGTAATTGAGTAGTTTAGCGAGAGTAGTAATCCTGAAGGAAAAGGTTACCAACTATCAGTTACTGGATAGGGTAAAAAATATATCAACTATTTGTTACTAGGTAGAAAAAGGAATATTACCACAAGGAAAGATTATCGACTACCGGTTACTGGGTAGAAAGTAACGGTAACTAACCAAAGGAGAGACAAATGTTACCTGCTACCTGTTACTGGGTAGAAAAATAAAGGCACCATGCTCGGGAGGAAGGATCACCTTTTATCGGTTATTAGGTAAAAACAAAGGATAACCAACCAAAAGGGGTGAGAAATACCACTTGTTACCTGTCACTGGATAGAAAATAAAGGCAAAATACTCAGAAGGTGAAGAAAAATTACCGACTACTCGTCACTAGGTAGAAAAATAAAGGCAATGGACTCACGCTGAAAGATTACCGACTACCTATCATTGGGTAGGGTAAACAAAACTCAACTACCTGTCACTGGGCAGGAGAAAGAAATAAAGGTCGACTACCTATCACTGGGTAGGAGAAAGAGGTATATTATCAGCTACCTATCACTGGGTACCTCAAATCACACAACAAACTTCTCAAATAAATAGACAAACATTTGTTGAAATGAAATATCAATAACTCTGTTGGGGATCTTCAAAAGAGATACGAGCAGGTTAGATCATACAATATACTTCTCAAATAAAGAGACAACCATCTGTTGAGGATGTCACAACAAACTTCTCATGGGGACTTCTTCCACAGAGATGCCATTTGATGGAAAAGCTGCTCGGATAAGGATCCATCATTTCACAATAAACTTCTCTGCTGAGGATGAACTAGAGAACTGCCATTTATTGCGGAAATACCAATAAAGTCCTGAAGATTACATAAGCTACTCAAATAAAGAGGCTTCCATTTACCTTGCTGGGGACATCACTGGAGATCATGTTGGCGATTTAACTGAAGAAATCCTGCAAGAAATAAGCAAAAGTCATCAAAGGAAAATAAATCTTACTACAAGGCTCAAATCTCGCTGAGGAAATGGAAATATTGCTTGGGGAAAAACCCAAAGATCAATCTTCAATAATCAACAATCCACAAAGAGGATAACAACATGAACTCTGCTTCAAGGACAGAAGATAAACTGTTGGGGGAACATCAACCCAAATCTTCTTGATTTTCCTGGGGATAAGAATAAAAATCAATCGGATCTGCTTTAAACGGGATGGAGAGATTTGCTACGAAATATAATGTGTTAGAACACAAATTGGTTCTTAATTATATCTCTATGTTTTGATGATAACTCTTACGAAATTTTGTATTAAGAAATTATATACTCTAAAATTTGTTCAAGTATGTTTGCTGCAGATATTAAAGTTAATATACTTCTGAAAGCAAATTGGATCTGAACATTGGCCTATGCAAGACTCTGAAGCGTCAGAAGCATCTCTTAGAAGAATCTGAACGCTGCCTACAGAAGACTCTGAACGCTGCCTACAGAAGGATCTAAAGCAGTATCTACAGAAGCATCTGAAGCATTAAAGATTTTGTATGAAGAGTTTCAAGCATAGTTTTTCAGAAGACTCTGATAGTACTACGCTGCAAGTACTGAGGATCTGATTCCTAAAAATCTGCTCTAATGAAATTACACGTTGAAGCACACTTGCTGCAACACTCTGATAAACATCAAAGACTCTGATCACTCAAGGCTCTGATGTTATTTGCTGAGTAGTAGAAACTTGTTGAAGAAGAATTCAAAGTTATGTCTGTTTGTTAGGCCCATACCACCTCCACCAGTTCAACCCAAGCCATTCACTTTGGAAACCCTTCTTAAACCAAAAACTAGGCTAAATGTTGATAATTTATTTGCAACTTTTATGAAAGAAATAAAGATGAATCTAGGATCTGTGAAGATAAGATGCTTGTCAACCATGGATGCAAATGAATCTGATGCTATATGAAATAGCTTCATTACCAGATTCAATACTGTTGCCTCAAATCTGAAGAAAGTCTGTTCTGATGATGAGAAGCTCAAATTTGCTGAGACTGCCAGAAGCATGATATGGAATATGAAAAGATTTGCACCTTTGCTTCTTGAGGATGTACCTTCATCTTCTGGAGTATCTGCTACAGAAGCTATTGCAGAACCTGCTTCTGAAGAAAATCCTTTGGGTGTGACAATCGTGGATAATCCCTCTGCATATGTTGCTCTAGACTCTGCAACTCCAATGATTATTGACTCTGCTCCTGCATCAGAATCTGCTCCATCTACTTCTACTGAGATCAAGAAAGAGAACCCAGACTTAGAAGATAAGATTGCAGTATTAGAAGCTGGGCAATCTGAGATCAAGTCCTGGATGGCTAAGCAAGATCAGAAGAATGAGAACATGGCAAAATGGATGATAAAGTAAGAAGAATCCTCATCTGAGATCACTCAACTTCTGAAGATGATTCTTTCCAAACAAACCTAGTTTTCTGTTTTCTGTTTTCTGATGTTTGTGCACCTGTACTTGAATTTCTTATCTGATGATCTGTCTGTTTTTTTATCTGAATGAATGATTGACTCTGATGTTTTCTCTACATGAATGAATCTTTTCTCTTTGTTTCCTTTTATTTTTGTCTTTAAAGTTTTCTTTTTGATTATGACAAAAAGGGGGAGAAAATGGATCTGACTGTTCAAATAAACTCTACCTAAATGAAATTCAGACATATCTAATTATAACTAACGTGAACTCTTAGTATTTCAGAACTTATGAAAAATCTGACAAAATCCTTTAAAGTAACTCTGAGATCCCCAGATCAATTTTTAACATATCAGGCTCTGATTCTGAAACATTCATCCAAGTCAAGCTCTAGTTTTTTTGGAACAATCAGGATCTAATTCTGAAAAGAATACTCATGCAAAAAGGGAAGTTTCTATTCCTTCTAAGTGTTCAATTCAGGGGGAGATTCATAATCTCAGGGGGGGTTATAATTATCTTTTTATTAAACAAAATTTCTCTTGTTTTTGTCATCATCAAAAAGAGGGAGATTGTTAGAACACAGACTGGTTCTTAATTATATCTCTATGTTTTGATGATAACTCTTACGAAATTTTGTATTAAGAAATTATATAATCTAAAATTTGTTCAAGTATGTTTGTTGCAGATATTAAAGTTAATATACTTCTGAAAGCAAATTGGATCTGAACATTGACCTATGCAAGACTCTGAAGCGTCAGAAGCATCTCTTAGAAGAATCTGAACGCTGCCTATAGAAGACTCTGAACGCTGCCTACAGAAGGATCTGAAGCAATATCTACAGAAGCATCTGAAGCATTGAAGATTTTGTATGAAGAGTTTCAAGCATAGTTTTTCAGAAGACTCTGATAGTACTACGCTGCAAGTACTGAGGGTTTGATTCCTAAAACTCTGCTCTAATGAAATTACACGCTGAAGCACACTTGCTGCAACACTCTGATAAAGCAAACTCTGATAAACATCAAAGACTCTGATCACTCAAGGCTCTGATGTTATTTGCTGAGTAGTAGAAACTTGTTGAAGAAGAATTCAAAGTTATGTCCGTTGGTTAGGCCAAACGACTCTTTCCTCATTTATGCTAGACACTAGAACACGGACAAAAAGGATTTCTCTGAACGTTCTACTTCTAGGAAAGGTCAAGTGATGTGAAAACAAAAAGACTACAGCTCTTTTCAGTACACGGTCTTCAAAGTGCAAACATCTTGGACTTCTGTGCCTATAAAAGCAAGTCTCCAACACTCTTCTTCAGTTGACGATTATTGAAAGAAATTCATTGAAAAGCTCTCATACAATTTATTCTCTTTGCTGAATTTATTTCATACGTTCTTAAAACTTAAGTGTAAATCATAGTTGTGATATAGCTTACTTAGAAGCATTCAAACACTTGTTTAGTTTTACATATTGATTGTAAAAGTTCCTTGAGAAGACCCAGTTGTGGTCAGTAGTTCTTGAGAAGACTAAGAACAGTTGCTCTTAGTGCTTGCTGTTGTAATCAGTTTGATTAATAGTGGATTAAGTCCTTGTGGAGAAAAGCAAATCGCTCTTGATAGGGTGGACTGGAGTAGTTGAGTTCAACGAACCAGGATAAAAATCTTTGAGTTTTTATTGCCATAATATTTTCTATATACTTATTCAACCCCCCTTCTATGTATTTTCTCACCTTCATAATGGCTTCGCTAGGGATTGTAATCATGTAAACATCTATATAAACTCCACTGGGGAATAACATAACTTTTTTTGGGATACAAGAAAGAACTCTGAAGACTATCCAAGTTTGAGAGAAACATCATGGACTTGTCAGGGAATAAGAAGTTAACATCATAACAAAAAGTCAAGTTGTGGGGGATTTTAAATCAATACCCAACACAAGGTGAGAGAAAACCCGACATGTGACTGCTATGTCAACACTTCTTAGAAGAAAGCAACATTTCTCTTTGCTTGGGAAACATCTGAAGTAATAATGCATAACCTCCACTAGGAACCAGTAATGAAAAATCTCTGCATGGGCATTATCATCAAGGAGAGGTGGAACCCAAAAACTGCTCAAATGCCTGACCATAATCTGACTAGATGAAGGAAACATACTCAGCTGGAGAAAATTTGAATCAAGACTTAGTTGTGGAAACCCGAACAACACACGTCTGGTTATCCATAGGAACAAAACTTTGTTGAAGGGGATATCAACAAATTCTACTAGAGAAACATCAACGCAACTCTACTGGGGAGCTGTCAATAAATTCTACCAGAGGAGCAAGAACGAACCTTGCTGAGGAAAACATCAACGAACTCTACTGGGGAGAGTATCAATAAGAACAAGCTCCGCTGAAAACAACACTAAGTTTTTGCGGTTCGAGATTTTACCATTCTTGGGATTACTGTTGACATTCCTTTTTATATTCATGAATCAAAGGAAAATGTTTTTATAATTTTCAAAGTTTTAATCAATTATTCATATTTGTTTCAAAAATTATCATCAAAAATAAAATGAAACTCTGCAAACAGAAACAAAATAAGAATTTCAAGTAAAGGGAGGCCCGAATTTTATTGATAGAATGGTAGTCCGTAAAAGGCGTAACTCCATGGATCATTACAAAGTTTGAAAAATGGTAAATACAATGGAAGAGGCTACATTGAAATACAATGACCAATATTCTCCCTAACAACTTTTAATTCCAACTGTGCTTGAGACTTCAATTGAGGATGAATGAAGTAAAGTCCTTGATAGGAAATGTTGCTTCAAACGATTAAGACTGGCCAGATGCAGTTACTTGCCATAATCCCTAACTTTTTCCTAGATTTCCCTCTCGGGTTTTCAATCTACCGGGACAATTATTTCTGTTTTTGTCTCTAATTATTTCCTGAACCGCCCTTTCGAGTTTTCAATCCACCGAGACGCTCATTTTTGCCTAAGCCACCCTTTCGGGTTTTCAACTTAGTGAGTTGTTCTTTTATTTTTTAGGCGAGGTATTTCTTGACTGCATCGGCATTCACGGGACGAGTGAACTCTTCACCATCCATAGTTGTAAGAATTAATGCACTGATAGATAAGACTCTCTTAACAACATATGGGCCTTCATAATTAGGAGTCCACTTGCCCCTAGAATCAGTAGTAAAAGTCGAGATCTTTTTGAGCACGAGGTTGCCTTATCTGAACACACGAGGTTGAACCTTCTTGTCAAATGCTTTCTTCATTCTCTGTTGATACAATTGGACATGACACAAGGTTGTCACTCTTTTCTTTTCAATCAGATTCAACTGGTTGTATCTACTCTAACACCATTCAGCCTCAGACAATTCAACTTCCATTAAAACTCTCATAGAAGGGATTTCAACCTCTACCGGGAGCACTGCTTCCATACCATAAACAAGAGAGAAAGGGGTTGCCCCTGTTGAAGTACGAACAAATGTACGATACCCATGCAGAGAAAAAAGGAGCATATCATGTCAATCCTTGTATGTAACAACGATCTTCTAAATGATCTTCTTAATGTTCTTGTTAGCAGCTTTAATAGCCCCATTCATCTCAGGTCTCTAAGGAGAAGAATTATGATGCTCAATCTTAAACTCATCGCATAATTCCTTCATCATCTTGTTATTCAGATTTGACCCATTATCAATTACAATCTTGTTCGGAACACCATACCGACAGATGATTTGGTTCTTGATAAGTCAGACCACTACTTGCTTGGTCACATTGGCATATGATGCCGCTTTGACCCACTTGGTAAAATAGTCAATAGCCACTAATATGAAATGATGTTCGTTCGACGCTTTAGGCTCAATCATTCCAATCGTATCAATGCCCCACATGCAGAAAGGCCATGGTGAAGAGATAACATTGAGAGGAGTTGGAGGCACGTGAATTTTGTCAGCATAAATTTGACATTTATGGCACTTCTTCACATATTTACAACAGTCAGATTCCATTGTCAGCCAATAATAACTAATCCTTAACATGTTTTTAGCCATTGCATGTCTGTTGGCATGGGTACCAAAGGATCCTTCATGAATTTTTTTCATCAACATGTCTGCTTCGTGTCTACCCACGCATCTGAGCAAGACCATGTCGCAATTTATCTTATACATTACATCATCATTCAAAAAGAAACTACCAACCAATATTCTTAAAGTTTTCTTATCCTTCTTAGATGCCCCAAGTGCGTACTCTTGATTCTGAAGAAAGCAATTAATATCATAATACCATGGTTTATCATCACCAAAATCTTCAACTGCAAATACATGAGCTGGTCTATCAAGACGCATAATGTCAATTTTTGGCACATCATTCCAATTATTTACCTCAATCATGGAGGATAAAGTTGCTAAAGCATCTGCGATTCAATTCTCTGCTCTTGGTATATGATGAAACTTAATTTTATTGAAGAAAGTTGACAACCTTCTTGCATAATCATGATAAGGAACCAAATCAAGTTGACGTGTCTCCTACTCCCCTTTAATCTGATTAATCACCAGGGCTGAATCTCCATACACATCAAGAATCTTGATTCTTAAATCAATAGCTTCTTCCAAGCCCATAATACATGTTTTATACTCTGCCGTATTATTTATGCAAGTGAACACCGACCTTGTGGTGAAAGAAATATGAGAACCATGAGGAGTAATAATAATTTCCCCAATACCATTGCCATACTCATTAACATCTCATCAAAAATCAAACCCCATCGAGATCCAGGCTCAGACCCTTCTTCAAGTAACGGTTCCTCATAATCTTTAACCTTTAGATACATCACATCCTTATCAAGAAAATCAAATCGGATGGGTTGATAATCATCAATCCGCTGGTGTGCCAAATGATCAGCCAAAACACTTCCTTTTATCACTTTTTGAGTTTGATACTCAATATCATACTCTGACAACAACATTTGCCAACGAGAAATTCTCCCAGTTAAAGCAGGCTTTTCAAATATATACTTGATTGGATCCATTTTAGATATCAACCAAGTTGTACAATTCAACATATACTAGCGGAGGCACTTGGCAACCCAAGCTAAAGCACAACATGTATTTTCAAGCATTGAGTACCGAGACTCACAACCAGTGAACTTCTTGCTCAAATAGTATATGGAAAATTCTTTTCTCCCAGATTCATCTTGTTGACCTAGAACACAGCCTAAAGAGTCTTCCAGCACAGTCAAATACATGATCAAAGGTCTTCCTTCCACGGGAGGAGACAAAATAGGAGGTTCAAGCAGATACTCTTTAATTTTTTCAAAAGCTTTCTGATAATTCTCTGTCCATACACAACCCTGACCTTTGCAGAGAAGCTTAAAGATCGGGGCACATGTGGCAGTCATATTGCATACAAATCGGGAGATATAGTTTAAACATCCCAAGAATCCTCTTACTTGTTTTTCTGTTTTAGGCGTAAGCATTTCCTAAATAGCTTTAACTTTACCAAGATCAACTTCAATACCTTTCTGACTGACAATAAAGCCCAACAACTTTCCAAAACGGACACCAAAAGTGCATTTATTAGGATTCAAACGGAGCTTAAACTTTCTCAAATGTTGAAATAGCTTCAATAAGTATTCAATATAATCTTCTTCAATCTTCTACTTACAAATCATATCATCCACATAGACCTCAATTTTTTTTATGCATCATATCATGGAACAAAGTGGTCATAGCTCTCTAGTACATTGCACCAGCATTTTTCAAACTAAAGGGCATCACTATGTAACAGAATGTTCCCCACGGTGTAATGAATGTTGTTTTTTCCATATCCTCAGGTGCCATCTTTATTTGATTATAACCGGAAAACCGTTCATAAAGGAAAAGATATTGAGCTCAACATTATTATCTATCAGCATATCAATATGTGGTAGTGGAAAATCATCTTTCAGACTTGCTTTATTCAAATCTCTATAGTCAACGCACATTCAGACTTGTCCGTCTTTCTTTGGAACAGGCACAATATTAGCCACCCATTGAGGATACTCAGCAGTCACAAGAAAACAAACATCAATCTGCTTTTGAACCTCCTCTTTAATCTTCACATCCATGTCAGGATAATTTCTTCTCAATTTCTATTTCGTAGGTGGACATTCAGGCTTCAATGGAAAATGGTGCTTCACAATATCAGTATCAAGACCATGCATATCTTGATAGGACCAAGCAAACACGTCAACGTATTCTCTAAAAAGTTCTACCATCCTCTTCTTAACATCTGACTGAAGCAGTGCCCCAATCTTGACTTCTTTGTTATCATCATCGGAACCCAAACTAATCAATTCCATCGGCTCTTCGTGAGGCTGAATGGTCTTCTCCTCGTACTCAAGCAACCGAGAAATTTCATTTGGAATTTCTTCAACATCCTCTACTTCCACTTCAAACATAGGGAACTTAAAGTTGGGAGAGGGTATAGGGTCGTTGTTTTCAATGGGTTTAACAAACAATCTACACAATGATTTATGTTTGAATTTAGAATATGAAGAAGTGCAAATATCATGCAAATAAAAGTGATTATCACATTATTATTTTTTGGTTTTTTATGTTACCATTTTTCAGAAATAAAGCAAAAAAGGAAAACATAATATGGATAAACAAAATAACATTGTATTGATAATGATAAAAGTTGAAACAAAGCCCTCACAAATTCATTTTCACCTTGGGCAGAATGAAAGGATTTTTGAAAGAAACAAAAACAAATTACTTTGAAATATGAACAACGGTAGGGATGTCAACAGCGACCCAATTTTGGCATATCAATCCATGCGTCACAAAGTTGGGTGTTTCCTCCTCTTGGTCATCCTCAATGATGGCACTGACTTCATACTCAGGTTCCTTAAGTCTCGGTCGAGGAGAGTAAAAAGGTACATATGCATCTTCTGTCTCAAAACCGTATTCAAGATCTTCCAAATAAGGCTCTCAGTCTTCAGCAGGAATAGAATCATCTTCAAAACCATCTGAGATGTAATCTTTAATATCATCTTCAAGAATTGCAGTTGTATCATGATCTTTGGCATGGATGAACCCATCACTTTGAATAACCTCATGAATATTCTTCAGCTCTTTGCGGGTTGAATCGGGTGTAAAACCCAAATCAACTCTATCTTTTTTCTCAGCAACTTCAATGACTCAGCCCCATCTATCAGTTTGGCCACTCTTCAACACATGTTGTGCATCTTTCAAAGAAGGCATGGACACTTCATTCTTCTTAACAACATTATCAACCACAGAAAGAGCCTGGAACAGAGTTCCAACATCCTCGTCAGCATCAATATAAGAAAAAGATGACAAACTACTTACCAACATAGCCTGTTGTCCTCCAACAACAACAAGTTTTCCATTCTGGACAAATTTCAACTTTTGGTGGAGTATCGAAGTGACAGCTCTGGCTTCATGAATCCAAGGGCGTCCCAGAAGGCAACTGTAAGCAAGATTAATATCTATTACCTAAAAAGTAATCTAGAATAAACACGGACCTATCTTTATAGGGAGATCAGCCTCTCCAATCACAGTCTTCCTCGAGCCATCAAAGGCTTTCACAACGACTCCATTAAATCTCATTGGAGTACCTTGATAAGACAATCTGAATAAAGTAGATTTTGGCATCACATTCAATGATGACCCGATATCAACAAGCACATTGGATAGAGCGTCCTCCTAGTAATTCATGGAAATCTCGATAAAGTAGATTTGTGAGTGTAAGTTATTGATTAACTTAACTCAAAAATGCAAGAGTCGTCACCGCACTTTTATTTTATCCAAAAAAGGAAAGGAAAAAGAGCGAACAAAACCTAAGAGTTCTAAAACAAGAACAAATAAAACAGAGATTGGGTAAAAAGGTTGGTTGCGCAATGGGAAGGTGTTAGCACCCAAAACATATATAGTACTCTATAGGAGCCCTTTGAAATATCTACGCTTTTTTGTTTGAAAAGGTTTGTTTGAAAGGAGATTTGAGAGATGAGAAGAGAAACATTTTTTAAGATTTTTGTGTTTGGAGAGACTTATCGCCTTATGCCTACGTACCCACAAAGTGCAATATAGGATCAAAACTCTGTAGTTCGTGGTACAAATAATATTTTTTTTTTATGATTGATTTTTAAATGTAAATACAAGTCGTCATTTTAAGAAGAAAACTACGACTAGTCGCTATAAGACAACATTTGCATCACCTAAAGATGGAGGATTTTTGCTTGGATTAAAATCAACAAGTCTATCACTCAAAATCTAAGTGGAAAATATCAATATCTTAAATACTATGGGGAATAGGAGAACTATATCTCAACTATGAAAATGACTCATGTCTAAACTTTATGAAAAGCTTTAAAATGAAAAGTGCACAAATGCATAAAAGATTTGAATGAGGTGAAATGTTTTTTATATCTTTTTTGAAATTGGTCAAAGTATGATTAACATTGATTGACATTTGTTAAAGAAAACAAAGTTTGAAAATCACTTGACAAAAGTCAAGGTTTTTATTGTGAAAGCGGTTTGAAGTTTGAAAACAAGAAAGTTTAGAAAAAAGGAGAAGATTTTGAAATTTTAAGAAGGGGAGGAGATCAAGTGACTACCCTAGAAAGCAAATAAAAGTTAGAGATAAGAAGGATCTAACCAAAAGATAGAAAACTCCATAGCAAGTCAAATAAGAATTTCATCCATCTTGAAGCATAAGCAAATGAGCAAACCAAATAAAGGCAAAGATCCATAATACTTCAAGCATAGGGAAAGAGTCATAATTCTAAGTCCAAGGGTCCAAGAATAATCCAAGAAGTCCAAGGTCTAATAATCGTCCAAGAGCATAACCACAAAGTTAAGAGCACCAAATTTTTTAGAGGTTTAATCCTTTATTAATGTTTTGAACAAGATATGGTCCAAATGGACAAAAGAAAAAGAGCGGAAGCATAAACAATAATAAATATAAACATAAATAAATATCAAACAAACAAGAAAACAAGGGTGTCCGGTGATCTCTCAAGAACAAACCTGCAGAGGAAGGCAAGAGAACTAAAGCTTGCGATCTTGTTTGTGGAATGAGATGTAAATGATATGTGGGATCTTAGGGGTAAAAATTAGGGTATTACACACCGCTAAATAATTACTGGTGAGATTGAGCATTTTGGTAGGAAATCTCGTTCCTAAGGGCTGGCTAATTCGACCCATATTGTTAATGCATGAGCCAGATCCTTGCAATGGAGAAGTTATATTCACCACTGGGTCTATGAATGTTGATGTTGTATTATGAAAACTTGTCATCATTGATGTCGGCATGCCATAAGGTTGTTCGCGACCTGTTAGAGGCATTGAAAATCCAAGCACATAAGGCTTGAATAAATTACTCCCCCACTGGAGTGGGGTCACTGGTGGACCATGTGATCCCACATAATACAAAATGGGTCTACTTTGGAAAATCGAATGCACATGCGTCGTATTTGTCGTGGATGGTACAGTTTCAGATATAGACGTTGGAACTGTAGTTCTCCCTGTCTAAGATGAAGGGGGTGGTTCTCCATTATTTGATGGATTTTGACTATTTGGTGGATTTTGATTCACCATCCTCCGTACGTATCTTCTCCTTGTTCTTTGCTCGTTGTTTGTGGTTATTCTACCACTCCTTAGTCTCATACAACAAAGTTAGAGAGATAGTAAAAATGAAAAACTTATACAAAAAAATTCCAAAGCAGAAAAAACGTTTAAACGATAGCACGGTCCCACTGGGCAATGCCAATTTGTTTACAGTGAAAATTGATAAATAACCGATGGTCTCCGAAAATGGTTTACTTTACAGGATTAAGGAGTGAATCCTAGAACATGTGTTATTGTTCTAACTATTTCTGAAAGTTTTAAGAACACTTCGACAACGCTCGTGATTGTAGAAGATTATTTAAAGTTTAAAAGGTAAATTTGCAGAACTTGTAAAGGAATTGCAATAAAGAAACTTCAAAGTAAATTGTAATGAAACAAGTAATTGATAAAACTGAAAATAACTTCAATTAAAATGAAAATATGGTGTTTCAGACGTACATTCTCAACGAACTCATTTCTCAATTGCACTTAGATACTTTGAGTGATTTGTGAGTATGTGTACAATGATTGAACACGGAGAAACCCTAAACACTAAGACTCATATTTATACTACGTCGAAAATAACCGCTATCAACGGTCTTTTCTCCAGAAAAGGACACGTTCTCGCTTGCATGTCTCTAATTTGCCACAGTTTTCCACGCGTCACCTTTAAGAAACTAGAAACTGATAAGGACAAAATGCAGTTATCATCCTTATTCAAAATTCAAAATCCCTGTCAAACGCAACCTTAACATTGGCTCCGTCGAAATTGCAATCTAAGCTTAGAAATATTTCTAAGTTTTAACCCATCATATCCTCCTCGTAAAGGACCTCTTCGACTAAAAACCTCAATAATGCTCCTATCGAATTCCAAAACATCTTAGAAACATTTTCTTTGCTATCATACTAAAATTCCATTATTTTTGCAAAATTTCCGATAAATTAAAAATTCCAAAAAAATAAAAAAAAATTATAATATGTGAAAGTGTCCAAAGAGGTGACAAGTTATAACCTCCTCAAGTTTGCATCTAAAGAAGAAAAAAAAAACTTCTTAAAGGTTTGTCGAATCCTCTATGATATATAAACCGAATAATCAGATCCATAATTTTTAGCACTTTCACTGCTTCTAATCACAAACATCAGTTGTTATGAATCAAACAGACAATTGAGAGAAAATAAAATGTGGAAGGCGCAGTGTATAATGTGAAGCATGTATACTGCACATATTAACACGTGTTAGACACACGTTAATATAATGTGTAAGGCAGGTGACAAAAATTTAGCACCAAAAATTAAGTATTTAACATAACCAAACATATTGCTCACAAAATCTCTATACTCCATATTGCACACCCCAAGGATGTTACCTCTCTTAATTAACACTTGAAATCTCCTATGAGACTCATAGATTTTCAATTCACAACAACACATATATGTAACACATTGTGTCATCTCATTTATTCCAACAACCACCGTTCCAAAGCTATCCACTTATTCAAGGTAATCTAATCTATCTAAGCAATAAATAATAAACAAACATCATAGATTGCATGTCTTGAAATTTAAATTTGTAGGCAAGGAAAATACTAGTACATCTGAAGTGCCAGAACCTAAAAGACTAGACGAGAGAGACTTAATTTAAAAGGACATAAAAAAACTGACTAAAAAATAACTAAAAGGCAAGAAATAAGAGAGGGGGAGTGAGCAGCGAGCAGCAAGAGGTTCAAAGTTGTAAGACGGTGGGGGCTTATGAGCAGAGAGAACACATATGTGGCTCGTTGCTCAACAACCTTTAATTCTTGATGTGCTTGGTACATAAATGCACATTTCACTTCACATCTGATTTATCATCATCATCACCGCCAACTACACCGCCACTTTTGCAGCTGACTCTGTCATCACCACCACTACTACTACCTGCTACTACCCTATGATCTCGACCCTCCATCTTATCATCTACAGCACCCACTCGCACCAAGCTCCCCACTACCGGAAATGGCTTCGTTAACTGCTTCCCATCTCGAGGCGGCGAAAATACCACCGGCAGGTAATGCTCCATCTCACACGGGAACTTTGAGTTCTTAAAATGCTCTTTCAAAGCTTCCAAACCCTTCAAGTATAAATAAAAAATAAATCTTCAAATTTTATCATCATATAATAATGTACTACTAATACTCAAATCTAATAATGTACTCGTTAATCAAATTAAATACCTGAACTCTGGCGTAGGTAAGGTGGCAGACTTTTCTAGAGTTAAAAACCTCCCAACGTTGATGCTGGAAGGCCTTGTAGAACCTTAGAGTAGCCTCCGGAGATGTCATATTCACGAACCCGTATCCCACGTTGCACTTGTTCCTGTCGAATTATATATCACGGATTTGCCATAAAGTGCATTGGAGATACACACAAAATAATAATAATAAAATGAGTAAAATAATGGTTGCATTGCACAAGAAACATGATGAAAAACACTGCTTACTTGAAATCAATAGGAAGGTATACGAAGTCATAGGAAGATAGAGGCTTATCATCGCCGTCGCCTATCTGATCGTTGCAGCGTATACAGTGGTTGTCCAACATGTTCAAGAGTAGCTTCTGACTATATTCACTCAAACAAAATAACATAAAATAAAAAAACAACACATTGTACAACTCAATAGTAATTAAGAAAGCATGTACTTTTGGCACCTCCTTTTGTCTCTTTCTAAACTTTTGTAGTATTTCAATAAGGGTATGATAGTAATTTTATTTAAAAAAAGATTTTTTTTAATTTTTTTTATTAAATTAAATATAAATACGGACCTGTATTTGTTGGGTATGTTTTTGATCATGAGAGTTGTTCTAGAATCGGATTCAACAATGGCATCTTCTTTGATTATATAACGAGTCTCGTTCTTATAAGGTTGCTTCCCTTTCCAATTCCATGGTTTTTCCCCAATGAATTCCCTACCGAAATTCCTCCTCGGGGAATAATGGTAGTTTTCATCCCCATTCAAACTATTTGAACTCATTGAACCAGTCCTAACATTCTTGTGAGAGAATTGCGGTGGACCAAAACGTCGTTGCGGCGAGGGAGGTGGTGGAGGTGGAGGAGGAAAGTTGAAATGAAATGGCTTATTGGATATATAGGAATTAGGATTAGTTGAAGGGAAGAATCTTCTTCCATAGCCACTACTAAACTCAATAACAATTGATTTTCCTCCTATTTGTTTTCCATTCAATTCTTTCAAAGCTTTGCCAGCATCTCTTATGTCGAAAAACTCCACGAATCTTTGACTCTTTTTCTTCCCTGGAATTTCCCTCACTTCCTTTATGGCTCCTGTAATTAAACAAATATAAAAAATAAAAAAGTGGACACACAAAAACACACAAAAAGAGTGAGATAGAGACATGTCCTATTAAGATTTTTATTATTTTTTTATTGAAAAAAAAAACAATCTACTTTCAGATCTCACTTCTGAAACAAAAAGGTGGAAAATAAATTAATTAAAAAAAAAAAAAAAAAAGTAAATACCAAAAGGGTCAAAAATTTGTCGTAGTTGGTCAGGGGAAACGTCGTCGTCTAAGTTGAAAACGACAAGGGATCCTTGATTCTGAATATCGGAAAAGACGTAGTGGGCCCAGAGAGGTACACCGGCGACGAGGCCTGGCGGAGGAGGCGGTGGAGGGGGATGAAATTGGGGCTGAGACAGGGGATTAAAGAACGAAACGCAGTGGACGTGGTGAGTACGAATAGCGGTGAACGCCGCCTGTGCATGTCTCAGGTCGTAGAAATGAGCGGTTACGATTCCGTAACGGAAGGAATCCGTTTGGATAGCTCTGACATCACCGAAGGCCTGGAGATCTTTCCGGAGGTCGGATTCAGTAGTGGGGGGGACTGGACTGAGGAGAACGGAGCGGGTGGGTAAGGTGGAGAGATGCGGCGGAGGTGTGACGGCGAAGTGAGGGTAGGGATAGGGAACTCCGACGGCGACGGAGAGGGGAATGGGTTTCGTTGGGGTAAACTCTTGAGCCGTAGGGTTTAAGTTTCCCGGGTAAGGAACATTGATACCGGTTTCTCCCATATTTGTAGTTAATAGACGGAAATAACAGAAATAAAAGACTGGTTTTTGTTTTTGTTTTTTCTCTAGTGAGCAGTGAGTGTGAAAGAGTGAAATTGAAAAGGGGAAGAAACAGAGGAGGGACACGAAGACGGGAGAAGGACAGACAAGTGAAAAGAAATGAATAGAAGTGGGCTGTTCTCCTCGTTCTTATTAATTTCCTATATCACTCACATTTCCTAAATATACTAATGTTCATTCCCGTATCCAACAAATATTCTCACTCTTCTTCTCCCCTCTATTTTATCTTTAGGGCTTCTTTTAGAATAATCTAATATATTTGATTTTAATATAACTATTAATGTGCTTGTGATTTTACACTACATCTAATTTTAATACAATTTCTTTTTTTTATTATAAATCGCTTTATAAAAATATTTTATACAAGTCATTTTATAATATTAATAAATAATTAATATTATTTTTTATTATTTTTTTAATTTTTATTATTTTATTTCATTTTACTTATATAAATTTGTCTTTTCAATATCATTAATAAAAGATAATTTTGTAAACTCCTTTTTAATTTATCTTTTTTATATCATAATTATTATATTTTTTTAAAACATATAAAAGTTAAAAACAACTTATAATAAAAAAAACTTTTAAAAAAAGTATTTGTTTAATTTTGATTTGGTTGCACAAACACATTCTAATTGTTGATTAAAATTAGTAAATTTTTATTTTTGATTAAATAATTGAGATACATTGAATTAAATACATTGACACTTCATATTCTTCGAGAAAAATTACATTAATTTATATTTTCTAAATTAGGTAATATTTAAGAAATTAATATAATTTGACTTTATCACTAAATTTAGTGGTATTTAAAATTTTATATTATTTTTAATTATTTTATTAAGAAAAATGTTATAAATTATTATTATTTTAAAGAAAATTTATTCATAAATAAAATGTTAGTTTGCTATATATAATTAATTAAAGAATTAAATATGTTTATGGTTCTCTTATTTTATTTTTAATTCTGCAAAATAGTTTTCTTAAAAATTTACATCCACATTTTTGTTTACTGATTTAACGACGATTTTTATATTTTAACGACAAAAATTACTGTAATTTTAACGACACTTAATTACTTAATTATTGATTTAAGCAAAAAAAAATTAAATGTGTGGAAGAAAAATTTTAGAATGATAATTTTTTAAAAGAAATTTTTTTTAAAATTAAAAATAATATATGAAATATTTAGGAAAACTATAAATCTATTCAACTCTTAATTAAAAATTGTCAATAACACATGAAATTATGAAATGTCAATGAATGATTAGAAAAGACTCAAAAATAATTTGAATTTTAATAACTCAACTATTTAATCCATTTTATATATATATATATATATATATATATATATATATATATATATATATATATATATATATATATATATATATATATATATATATATATATATATATATATATATATATATATATATATATATATATATATATATATATATATATATATATATATATATATATATATATATATATATATATATATATATATATATATATATATATATATATATATATATATATATATATAAAATTTAATTTTTGTAAAAACAATATGGATTTAAGTGTAAGAATAAAAATACTTAAAATAATGTTGAATTCACGTCTCCTGTATTTGATGTTCTTCAATATCTACTAATTAAACTGATATAACGGGATATAAATAAATTAAAACTATTTTAATGATCATATTATTATACAAAGAGGGCTATTTAGTTAAATTCAACCTTTAAAAATCTTCTCAATTTTACTATTAGTCTCCCATTAAATAATACATATACTCTTCTCCTATGTAAATGAAGTGCACCAACATCCATTGATGCATCCAAAGAGATTTGAAAAGTTATCTTTGTTAAGAAATTTGATCATTATGACAAATATAAACTATACTGTCTTTTGTTAAGATTTCAATTTTTTTAATCAACATTTTTGGTCCATTTGTTCATGAATTTTAATTGAATTTGAGTTGAAAAAAAAAAGTTCATGCCAAATTCAAGTCAAATTTTAAACTAATTCAATTCTAATCGAATAAATTAAGATAAACCAAATTTAATTAAACTCGACTCATTTTTAATTATAAATTAAGAATTATGAATTCGAATTGACACTCTAATATATCAAATGCATTTGCTACTATCATTACAAATGTACATATAAAACCATTTATTAAAATATTATTATTAAACTAATTACTTTTTGTGTACAATATTAATAAAAATCTAATTAATCAATATAGTATTACAGGGAAATCCTACCTATTGTCATATATTCATTTCCTACCTATTGTCATATATTCATATTTATGATTACAAACTATTCATATAATAATAATAATAATAATAATAATAATAATAATAATAATAATAATAATAGTAATTATTATTATTATTATTATTATTATTATTATTATTATTATTATTATTATTATTATTATTATTATTATTATTATAATATTAATAATAATAATAATAATAATAATAATATTAATAATAATAATAATAATAATAATAATAATAATAATAATAATATTAATATTAATAATATGATTCATTCGGGGTGATTATGAGTTTTTTGTTTTAAAAGTTAATATTAAAATTAAGATTTTTTCATATTTTTTGTTTTAAAAGTTAATATTAAAATTAACATTAACTAATCTATGGATAGATTAGTCAATGTTAATTTTTTGAGTTGATTATGACATTTTGTGAATGTTTTTTAGAGATAGATCGGATACGTCCCACTATCATTTTTGCTAATTTCTTTATAGATTGGGTTTTACATATCATCATCCTTTATTCATTTTTATATTCAATAAATTATCTTTATTAAAATAAAATTAAGATTTGTTCTTTTATGCTTTAGTTGATTTTATATTAAAACATAGTTTTTTTATTAAAAGTCAATATCAAAAAATAATTATACTTCATATTTTTAGTGCTTACGCATCTAAAGTTGGGTTAGTAAAAGATCTTAAGGTAAAAAAAAAGTTGGAGGATTTAGAAGACTTACATAAGAATATACTAAAAGGAGAAAAGCTTTTTCTAGGAAGAGATCTAAATGGACGTGTAGGAAGCGCAGTAAGAGGTTTTAAGGGTGTGCATGGGGTATGGTCTCGGAGAGGTAAATGCAAAAGGTAAATCCATCTTTGAATCTTTGTCAGCTTTTGTTCATATTATAGCTAATAAGGAAGTTAGGAAAGTAGGTGACCATATTATCACGTATAAGAGCAGGGTGACATGTTTTTATATAGATTTATTTCTCATTAGGAACGTTGATAGAAAAATTTGCTTAGACTGTAAAATTATTCCATAAGAGAGCTTGAATATCCAACATAGAGTATTGGTTATGTATGTAAGAATCAAGAGGGGGCAAAGATAAGAAGCCAAATAGGATCCTCATGGATCAAGTGGTGGCATTTAAACAGTGAAAACAAGTCAACTTCAAACAAAACATCTTAGAAAGATGGTTTGGACAACCACAAGGAAGCGCAAATGATATGTGGAATGATGGACCAAGATATTAGAAAATTATCTAAAGAGATGTTTGGAGAATCAAGAGGTATTAGACATAGGGATAAAGAATTATGGTGATGGAATGAAAGTGTTTATAGTAAAGTTAGAGTAAAAAATAATTATTTTAAAGAATGGTCTAGGTGTAGAAATGTCAAAACTTGAGAAAAGTATAAAGATAACAATGAGACTATGAAGATGGTGAATGAAGCAAGGACCTAAAATTTTGATGGATTATACCAATCTTTTGAAATAAAAAAGGGAGAAAACTCATTATATATACTTGCTAAGGGAACATAAATAAAGACAAGAGATTTAGATCAAATGAAGTCTGTTAAAGATGAAAAAGGAAAAATTTTGGTTCAGGAAAAGGATATTGAAATTGTGCTCCTCAGAGGATAGATGTCGAATTCAATACTTTGACAACTGATTTTACAAGATACATCAGAACCAATATAATAACAAGGAGTAGATGATGGAGCAGAAAAGAAATAAAGAACACATCTAATTATTTACCGAGTTCGATGAAACTACACTTACGTCTCGGAGGCTGAGTTCATAACCCAAGAAAGGAAAATACTTATTAGTAGTTTAGTACAATTAGTCTTAAAAGCAACAACAAACCATAATGCACTTTCTTAACACTACTATGTGACTTTTTATTTAGACCCCCCTCCCCCTAAACATTAGAACATACTCACTTTCTTCTTTTCCACAAAACCAGTGAGAGGGGAAAATAACCACTAAACCTTAGTGATCAACTCCAATCTTAAAAAGATGAAAGAATGTTGAAAATTACAACTCAACTAGACAAACCTTTTATGGCAAGTTACTGAAACATAGAGGTGTACAGAACAATGTTGAATTTACAACTCAACTAGACAAACCTTATATGCCAAAATACTGAAACATAGTGGTGTACATAAAAATGTTGAATTTACAACTCAACTATATAAACCTCTTATGCCAATTTACTAAAATATAGAGTTGTACATAAAAATAACAAGAACTCTTGTAAACCCTAACACTCTAAGATTTTTAATAGGGGTTCTTTCTTTCTAATGTAGGTTTGAGCTCTTTATATGGCAAAATAACTCTGGGCTTTTCTCCTTGGATAATATATTCAATTTCGTCTAGAATTAATGCGGAATCGGGTGGATATTTGATTTTTTCCTTGAATATCTCCAACAAAATATGATTTGTTTTAATTTAAATTCAAATTTAAATCTTTATTTAAATTTGAATTAATCTTCATCTAGTTGTCAAACAAACCAATTAATCATATTGCTAAATTAATAACAATAAAATCTTTAACAAATATTTTGAAAATATTCTGTTAAAACTCAGCAATCTGGCGCTTATTGCACAAGGTCTGGATGTCGTACCAACATGATGGAGCATCGCGCCTAGCATGTGTCCCTTTTACAGCTTTAACAAGCTAGACCAATCTTGAATACTTGGAAATTTCTCCAAGTTGTTATTTTGCTAAATACAGTCAATCCAAAGGACTAATATAATAGGAACTACAATCTCCTCCTTTGGAAAATTGTGGCAAAACAAGTCTTCAAGATAAATAGCACTCCTTCCATGAGAATAAGTGACAACCAATAGATGTACTAAATCTTCATAGCCTTTAAGCAGCAACAACTTCCATGTATCAGAGTTAAGCACCAACAGCAGCAGAAGTCAGAAGCATTAATATTCATATGCTTACAAATAATCCATTAAGTTGCTTCAAACCAAATAGATTGCTAGTTCCTGATTGGCAGGTATTTTGGTAAAACATGGTGTAATCACAAGATGTCCTATAGGATGTCGTGACATCTGTTTCTAAGGTTCTGCAGGTTGCTTTGTATGTTGTAGCAGGACTTATGTCATGATGTCAAACATGATGTCCTGACTCTTGTGAACAAAACATTCTGCATGAATGTGGTTGTTTGTCTATCTCTCTTGTGCAAACCTGTTGCACTAATCTGGTATAAATCTGCGAGGATTTTGGTATTGTGCAAAGGCGTTTCTGATTCACCTATTGATTTCAGTAGAGTTATTATCAGAAGATTATATTGGATATTTGAAAAGTGATTTGATTGGATCTTATTGATCAAATCAAATATGTTTCATTGGTGAAAATTATGAAGATTGATCTCTTTACAATCTGCTGTTACTTTTGCCACAACCCAAGCCCGTCCAAGTATTTCTATTTAAGGATGCACAAACCCTAGCCTTCATATCAGAGAAGCTAGGATTAAGTGTATGCAATTGTGTAAGGTTTAGTGCTCTAGCCTTCATGTGTTTTAGTAATTTGTGAGTCATTCACTCATTGTCTTAATGTATGAATTGGACTAAGTTCAATATTGTAATTTGTTCACTCAAAGCTTGTAAGCAAGAGTGTATTGTACTTTATTGAAACTTTTAAGCAAGATCAAGTTGTGTCTTTGAAGAGTGTCTTCTAAAGTCTTTTTATTTATTGTTGTTATCACTGTTGTGATTGAGGGGGAGTGAGAGGTGTCTCTTATCTAGGAGTGCCCTAGGTAGAAATTGTAATCGACATGTACATGGAATCAAATAAAATTTATAGATGTATGACAAATCATCATGTAGTCAACAGATACAAAGTATGATCAAACAACAAGTGAAACCGACAAGTACATGACATAAACGTCATGTAGAAACATCAACAAATAAAAGCAACAACATACACACGACAAAGCATCATGTAAGATAAAACGATAAATAGAGTTAATAAAGTACACAGTATGGTCAACAACAAATGAAATCAACAAAATACACATGAAAAAGCATCATGGTATGAACAAACATAATCAACAAAGGTACATGGAAAAGCATCATGGTAAAGACAATAAATAAAATCGACAAAGTACACATGTTAAAGCATCATGTGGAAACATCAACAAATAAACTCAACAAAGTACACATGGCAAAACATCATGAATGATAAAACAGCAACTGGAATCAACAACGTACATGTACATGGCATAAACATCATGTAGAAATATGCTAAATGAAATCAATAAACACATGGAAAATCATCATGTGAATCATCAACAAAAAATAGGCAAAGGTACACATGGCAAAGCATCATGTATGATAAAACAACAAATGGAATCGATAACGTACATGACAAAGCATCATGTAATCATCATGCACCAAAGTATGGTCAAATGACAAGAAATCAACAAAGGTGCATGGCAAAGCATCAAGAATTAATAAAGGAAAAACATCAAGAATTAATCGAGGAAAACAAGTCCAAAATATGGAAGCAAACAAGTCACAAAATAGAATCGAACAACAAAATAATTATTAATCAAGTTAAATATAAATATTTAATAAGATTAATTAATAATATAATTAATTAATATTAAATAAAAATATTTAAATCAATTAATAATTAATAACATTTTTTTTACATTTTTAATGTATTATTCAAATTAAAAAAACTTAAATAATTAAAACAAGTAATTAAAAAAGAACTTGTTTTCTCCTTTTTTAATTACTGAATTAATATAATAAAAACAAATGTAATCGAAACATCCAACCGACTCATAACATATTTGTTTAACACTATTTACAACATCAACACAACATTAGAAAAAAAGCAAAAGACGAATCACAAAAATAAACACACCTGTAATCGAAATAAAGAAAATAATCACAACTCAAAACCAGCAACGTCTATGATTTTGGAAATGATGCAAGACCCTTTACCCCATAACAGAGGCAAAAACTCACAGCAGCGAGACTGAACAAAATGGAAGTTGAGTTGAACCAAACAGGGTCGAGGACGAACGTGTGCGAGAACTGATGGTGAAACAACTCATTGTTTGTAATGGATTAAGCCTCATGTGTAGAAAATAGAAGATGAAGTATGGTGTTTATGTGAGTTGAAGGTTTGTTGGTGGTGCAAATTGTCGGTTGCAAATCGGAAGTTTCATGGTGGTGTATCGTTGCTATTGTTTTCAGGCAGTGGAGGTTTGGCAGCCGATGATCATGGTGTGTGGAAGTTAACAACGATTGTTAGATGTGGATTGTTGGAGTGAATGAAGTTTAAAAGGCGAGGTTTAGTTGAACATGGTTGTATGGTTGTGTTCACTACTACTTGATGAAGAAGAAGGTGGTGGGGATGAACGTGAAGTGTAGTAGGCGGGTGTAGAGAAAGCCTTGGTGTTATGTGGTTTTATAAAAAATGCAGCATGGTGTCATGGTATATCGATATGTTTTTGAAGAGGGTGGTCTCATGCGCAGGAGGGAGGTGAGGGAGTGAAGAAGATGTTAGAAGGTGATGGTTGTTGTCGTTTGAAAGAGAGCGGTGGGGGTATTATGAAGTGTGTGTGTGTGTTGAAAAAAATTGTTTTTTAAGAGTGAGGTACGACAATATGATGAAGAAGGGTAGTGTATGGTCTGCGTGTGAAGGGTGTTTGAAAGGTGTTATGTCTGTGTGAGTTTTGTTACAAGAGTGGTCCAAGAGAAAAATTAAAGAAGAAAAATGATGGCATATCCTTTTTATTTATTGTTTTCTTTTAAAATTCAAAAATGACAGAGAGGGGTAAGGTCAGTCAATAACAACGTTGCATACATAACTTTCACAAAAATGAAGTAAAGACAAAACACATTTTTAACACTTAAGTATTAAGTATTTCGAAAAACAAAATAATAACCAAATTTTATATTATATAAAAAAGACAATAACTAAATTAAAAACTATTAATAATAAAAACCTAAATTAAAAAAAATATAATTAATTAAAAGAGATTATTAATTAAAAAGTAAAAGAAAATTAGTTAAAAAAGAATAATCGGGCTGGTATCGAAGTGCTCAAAAAAATAAAGAATGCACCAAAATGATTAGCGCAAAATAAACGACTCGGAAAAATACAACGTTTGGTCAAATTTTGAAATAAATCTTCCTTAGTTAAGAGGCTCAGACTGATCAAAATGCGACCAAAAAGTAGTCAAAAAATTAAAACGAGCACGCCAGGTTAAACTACGTGGAACATAAATTAAAATAACCGACATTTGCAAGCTCGTTTTTGTAACTTTTTGTTCACTGATTTTACGCACAATTGACTTTTATTTTGACTGATTCGGTTATAAATCCAACAAGTTTATTCTAGTTGGTAGACATGATAGGCTATGCAGATGATGTAAAGAAAGGCGGGATCTTAGGGATAAAAGTTAGGGTATGACAGATGTCCATATTTAAGTTTCTTCTATCTGGAGATATGAAGATTGAAATATTCATCTTGACGAGATCGGAGAGACTTAAATACAAGCATGCACAATTTTTTGCCCTAATATACCTCAAAGATGCTTATGATATAAATATGAATGCAAGGCTCTGAATTCTATGGACAATGATACCACTTGAGACAAACTACTGCTGGAAAAATCAAGTAGAGAACAAAGGGAACACCAAAGGAGAATAAGTAATAGATCTCAAAGAGATACAATTGAGGAATACAAGATATTATGGACATCCGTCAAGTTGACAAAGAGTATTCAGTAGTACTTAGAAAGAGAAGGACAACCCCTGAACAGAGATACAAACATCTAGGAAGGCATCAGATGCATAAAGTACCACACTCTAGAAAACATACTAGAAACATCTAGAAAAAAAAATTGGATATGGAATGAGAACAAATTTGAGGATACAATAAAGAATTCCAAGAAAGCACTTAACTTTACTATGGAATACTCAGGAACATCTAGAAAGCAAAAGCAACTTTACTAGGGAAAGGGTCACAGTCATCAGAGGTTTTTTCATAAATGCATTGAACAAACCCTGGAAAATAACAGTATCAACCATCAAAGACATTCAGAAGAACGTTGAATAAAACTTTGGAACATAAGCAGACATTGGAGATATTCAGGAAAACATCAGGGACATTCAGAAAAACATCAAAGGCATCCAGCAAAACATCAGAGACATTCAGGAAAACATCGGGGCATTCATGAAAACATCAAATGAACTCCGGAACACAAGAAAAAATTAGAGATATTCAAGCAAACACCAGAGACATTCAGAAAAAAATTGGATGAACTCTGGAACACAATCAAATATCAGATATATTCAGGAAAACATTGGATGAACTCCGAAACATATCCAGAAAAAAACATTGGATAAAAAAGGGAAATAGACTTAAATACATTCAGCAGATGTTAAACATAGTCAGAGATAACTTGAAAACATTCAGAACATCATTAGATGAAAACAAAGATTCTGAAGCTACGTCTGAAACATTCAAAAAAATTTTAAATGTATGAAAAAAGGTTTTGTAGACATATCCGAAAGAACATCATATAAGAAAATTCATATCCGGAAGAACGTCATATAGACATGAAAAGGTTCTAGAAATACATCAAAAGAGATGACTCAATCTGGAAATACATCAGATAGACAAAATAGGTATTCCAAAAATTCATCAGAGAGTGAAAAACGAATTCTGGAAATGTATCAAATAGAGATAAGGCACGTCTAGAAATTCATTAGATGGTAAAAGAAACAAAACTCTATAAAGACATCAGAATTAAAAAGCCATATCTAAAAATACATTAGATAGGTTCTAGAAATGCATTAGAATAAAAGACTTAATCTGGGAATACATCAGAGAGACAAGGGAATAATTTGGAAATTCATCGAAGAGTGAAAAAATGAATTCTGGAAGGGCATCAGAATCACAAATGAGTATCTGGAAATGCATCAGAATTAAGACTTAATTTGGGAATACGTCAGAGAGACAAACACATCTGGTAATACCTCGGATATAAAGTACAAGAATTATGGAAATACATCAGAATTGCAAAGGAATATCTGAAAACATACCAGATAACACAAAAAGGGTTTTGGAAATACGTCAGAACATATAAGATATGTTTGGAAGAAACAATCAGGTAGAGAATGGAAAATCTGGTGGAACGTTAGATAAGACATAAAATTATATGCTTGGTAGGTTCCAAGTAAGTTGGACTTTGACCACAAGGTAAGACGTTGATAACAACACGACCATTGGTGAATGCAAATGAGGATGAAACACTCTTGCTATGAATGGTATATGAATTTTTCTATGATGTATGATCAAATGTAGACTTCAATGATATGACTCGATTCTTTTGGGGGAGGACAAGATTGGAAGACTGATTCCTCAACATGGAGATCACTTCCATTTTGCTTGGGGACTAAAGATGTTTCTGCTGAACACATCTCTGTCACACTAGTAAACTGTATCAAGTTGATGATCCTTGGAGGAAGGATGAAGAGCTACTTGGGGATTCTTTAAGTAAGTTTCCCCTAGATTAGCTAGCTGTTGAAGATGAACTAAGCATTACTTCAACTTGACTGATTTTGAAAATGATTGCTTTACTATGCGCTTGGAAGGGTTGCCCTAGTATGAGTCTTGAAAGATCTTCTAGATGAACCAATTCTGAGAAGGACTTGCACTGAACAACAAATCTTGAACTAATTCTCAACAAGATTTGGAAGGAATTTCCCTTGATAGGATCACTGACCAAGTTTATCAACTGTTTGAAAATTCCTTGAGAGGAAAGCCAATTTTCAAAAAAAAACTATTTGTTCAAATATGGTGATCTTAATGCAAAATTCATGCAACATTTGAAATCAAAATCATTTTTGGAAAGTTGCAAAGCATATGAGTCATTGGTTAAAATACGGTGCTTCAAGACATTCAAAGTGGAAGGTAAAGTAAAAGTATGGTACCAAAACAAATGATTTGCCAAAATTGTTTTGGAGTTAGTTTACGCAACTTTGTTGTAGTATGCTTTCAAAATAACCTTGCTTCAGTTAGGACTTTTGAGGGTTGTAACTTGACATGGTTCACGGTTTATAAATTAAAGGATAAAGGCTCAAAGTTTATTTGTACCCACCTAATCTTCGTAATAATCTTCAGTCCTACGCTCAGAAGTCAATGGACTTTTGAGATGGCAGTCACTGCTTCCTTATAACATTTAGTTGTTTTTTTTTCCATTAAAGACTTTCATGGTGAGGTTTTAAAGATCTATTCTTTTTTTTTATCCCTAACTTTTGCCTGAACTGTTTCTTTTGAAGCTTACAATCTGCGGGATGCCCTAGTTTTTGCCTAGTCTCCTTCATAGGTTTTGACTTAGTGGATCTTTTCTTTTGACTTTTTTATTTTTGAGAAAGAAAATGACTATTTGGCTCAATGATCACGGTGAACTATCATTGGCTTTTGACTTGAAAGACATCTGCGACACTTGCTTGCTGCGTGTGAAGGAAAATTTGTGAATGCAACCATTATTGAAACGTGTCTTGCGTGAAGCTTTTGTATTTGAATGCACAACCAAGTTAACTGAGAACTACTCATTCCTAGGTTAAGATTGCAGGTTTTCTATATAGAAAGAAAATCCAACTTCTAGGCTCGAAGGGGTTGACGAGAGACTAAACTTCATTATTTCTCTAGTGTTTGGGAAATTGAAACAATGCCTTACATCATCAGCAACGTTTTGATCTGAAGCATACCAACAACAGTTATGGATATTTCATTTTCATCATCCTCCCTCCAATCTTTGCATAATCAAAAGAAATTAGACAATATATATATATACACACACACACACACACACACACACACACACACACACACACACACACACACACACACACACACACACACACACATATATATATATATATATATATATATATATATATATATATATATATATATATATATATATATATATATATATATATATATATATATATTGAAGGTTTGTTGGTGGTGCAAACTGTCAGTTGCATATCGAAAGTTTCATGGTGGTGTATCATTGCTATTGTTTTTAGGCGGTGGAGGTTTGGGAGCCGATGAACATGTTGTGTGGAAGTTAAAAATGGTTGTTGGATGTGGATTGTTGGAGTGAATGAAGTTTGAAAGGTGAGTTTTAGTTGACCATGGTTGTGTGGTTGTGTACACTGCTACTTGATGAAGAAGAAGGTGGTGGTGATGAACGTGAAGTGGAGTAGGCGTGTGTAGAGAAAGCCTTGGTGTTACATGGTTTTATAAAAAATGCAGTATGGTGTGATGGTGTATCAGTATGTTTTTGAAGAAGGTGGTCTCATGCGCAGGAGGGAGATGAGGGCGTGAAGAAGAAGATGTTAGAAGGTGATGGTTGATGTCATTTGAAGGAGGGAGGTGAGGGTATTATGAAGTGTATGTGTGTGTGTATTGAAATTTTTGTTTTTTGTTTTTTGAGAGTGAGGTATGAAAATGTGATGAAGAATGGTAGTGTAGGATCCTCGTGTGAAGGGTGTTTGGAAGGTGGTATGTTTGTGTGATTTTTGTTGCAAGAGTGATCCAAGAGAAAAATGAAAAGTGAAAAAATGATGGTATGTCCTTTTTATTTATTGTTTTTTGAGAGTGAGGTATGAAAATATGATGAAGAATGGTAGTGTAGGATCCTCGTGTGAAGGGTGTTTGGAAGGTGGTATGTTTGTGTGATTTTTGTTGCAAGAGTGATCCAAGAGAAAAATAAAAAGTGAAAAAATGATGGTATGTCCTTTTTATTTATTGTTTTCTTTCGAAATTCAAAAATGACAGAGAGGGGTGAGGTCATTCAATAGCAATGTTGCATGCATAACTTTCACAAAAATGAAGCAAAGACAAAAGCACCTTTTTAACACTTAAGTATTAAGTGTTTCTAAAAACAAAATAAAAATAAAAACAAAATTTTATACTATATAAAAAAAACAATAACTAAATTAAAAAATATTAATAATAAAAACCTAAATTAAAAAAATATGATTAATTAAAAGAGATTATTAATTAAAATTAAAAGGAAATCGGTTAAAAATGAATAATCGGACTGGTATCGAAGTGCTTGATAAAATAAAACGAATTCACCAAAATGATCAGCGTGAAATAAACGACTCAGAAAAATATAGCGTTTGGTCAAATTTCGAAATAAGTTTTCTCCGGTTAAGAGGCTCAGACTGATCAAAATGCAACCGAAAAGTAGTCGAAAAATTAAAACGAGCACGCCAGGTTAAGCTACGCATATCATAGGTTAATATAACCAACGTTTGCAAGCTCGATTTTGAAACTTTTCGTCCACTGATTTTATGCACAGATGAATTTTATTTTGACCGATTCGGGTGTAAATCCAACAAGTTTATTCTGGCTGATAATTTGGGCAATATGTGCGATGAAAGACATGATAGGCTATGCAGATGATGCAAAGAGAGGCAGGATCTTAGGGATAAAAATTAGGGTATGACACATACAATCCTACTAACTAACATATCAATATACAATCATTCACATACTTAGTCATGCATACAAAATATGTTATTAGTTGATATAATAATATCAATTAATACTACTAACACAAATAGATATGTGATTTTCATAGATAGAGGGACAAGAACTAGATGTCCTACCTGATGCTTCAGCATGGAACACAACATTAGTACTTCATGAATAGTTAGTAATAAAAAAATCACTAGGTTTATTTACAGATGGAAGATACATTACTTCATCTTATTACTCCTCTATTTTTCCATAATTTGGCAAAAGGTTTGTCCTTCAACGAAGTCAGTATGCATAGAGAATAACATACACAAGGTCATTCATGCAAGGGCTATGTTAGCACATACACACCCAGAAACATGAGAAAACACTCTGAATTAGCATCAAATGATGAACAACATTATTCAAATAAACTAGCCTTTAATGAGCTATAGAGCCCATACAAACAAAACAAAATAACATGCAAAAAAGAAAACAAAGACCACCAATATGACTCAACAAAATTAGAAGTTCTTTGAAGAGCAATCTTTAAGCTTTAAATCCATTTAGTTCTCAAGGTCTTCATTTGAAATAGAATCACATACATACAAATTCATTAGGTCCTTCACAATAGCCTCTACCTTCCTTATTTGTTCCGCATTCAGATTCTTGACCAAAATCTTCTTAATGCTAGTTTCACCAGATGTTTCTACAATTATAATGTACTTTTTAACCTCTCTATCCTCCTCATATTTGTTCAACCATAACTTCAGCATATCTATAACCTTCTCCAAAGCCTCAATCTCTTTGATAAGCTTTCTCACACTAGATTGATCTTGATTCATGTTGGAAGAAGGATATGTAATTCGAAAGTAGGATAAGGTAAGATATTTGGTTCTCTTGCTTGTAACACCAGCCTAGTTAAGATGTAAACTAATCCACCTAATTTTTTGTGCCAAAATGGTCTTAGGGGATAGAGAACCCTTTTCTCTTTTGGCGAAACTCCCCAGCATTGATTGATATGGTCTCTGACAGATGAAAATACCAAGCATACCCCTTATTACTTCAAGATTATTTGCATCCAACGCTTTTGTAATGATGTCCCATATTGATGTCAACACATCATGTCTGACATTGTAATTCTTTGCTATTTTATTCACCCATAGTAGTTGCTTTGGTCCTAATGTAGCTTAGAATTATATTTTCTCTATTTGCCAGACAAACTTCCTTCAATAATTGTATCACTTCTTTAACAGTCAAGACTTCTCTTGACTTATTCCATTCAAGGCCTAACCACCTGTGATACAACTACATCCTCTTCATCCAATCTTCTTCAACCAAGTAAGGTGCTTTGAGAGTGATAATCCATTTGTTATTCAGCAATTTCACAATGATCAAGGAATTTGCTTCAATATCTATCTATGATCTTTGTATTCTATTTATTCCTTCAATAACAAGACTAGCTTGTTCATTCTTCATCTGATTTGGAAACTTAGTAACCACTATGTCATTCATGATGTCTGATACATCTTGAACAACATCATCTTTATGCATAGGTTCACTCTATCTAAGTTGAGTGAAACCACATCCTTGGGAATCGTACACAAAATTCTTCATTTTCTCTTTTTGAAAATTAGAAAGGTATCTCAAATCTCCAGTCATGTTAAATTGATACTCAATTAGCCTTTAAAGAACATATGACAATGTTCTACTTCCCGCCATTGTCAATCTCCAGTCATGTCTCACTTCTTTTTGCATCATCTGCATAGCCAATCATGCCTTTCATTTTACATAATACCCAATTTATAATCCAAAATAAACTTGTTGGATTTATAGTTGAATCGGTCAAACTAAAAGTCAATTGTGCATAAAATCGATGGACGGAAAGTTTCAAAATCGAGTCTACAAACGTAAGTGATATTAATCTATGTTTCACGTAGTTTAACTTGGCGCACTCATTTGAATTTTTCGACCACTGTTTAATCGCATTTTTTAATCAATTTGAGCCTTTTAACCGGGTAAATTTTATTTTACAATTTGACCCAACGCTGTATTTTTCCAATACATATATTTCGCACTGGTCATTTTGGTGTATTCATTTTATTTTTTCGAGCACTTCGATACCTATTCAATTATTCATTTTTTTACCATTTTATTTCAATTTTTAATATTTCTTTAGTCAATCAAATCTTTATTTTTATATTTTATTGTAAATAATTTATTCTATTGTTTATGTTTATCTTTTTTTTTTTTATTTAATTTTGTTGAGCTTTTAAAAAGAATCTCTGATTCTATAGTACACATAAAGTTGATTTTGTCCATTCTTGTAGTAATAGTACACAGCTAGCAAAATATCTCTCCTCTCACATACATCACATGTGCCCTCTTTTTTCTCCTTCTTTTTTCCTCTTCTTCCGCTGGCCCCCCATATGTTCATGCACTAGTTTCCTATTTTACATAACACACTACCTTTTCCCTACTATCATTATCTTTTTTGAATCCAAAGAATCAACACATAAGAAACTCACATACATATGCATTCCTCAAGTGCATGGCCCCACATTTTTTCATCATCTCCCATTAAACATGTGCATGAAATAAAACCAGGAATATAGAAAACAACAACATACTACACTCATACTACAAAAACTCCCTCCTTCTCATTGTTACATGCTTTTCCACAAAAACAAAACCGTATAAATCTCACATAACATAGATTTTGAGCTCCCCCTTTTATCACTAAGGATGCATACCACATGACTCTTTTCTTTCCATTTTGAATTTTTAAACACATAAAGACCATTTTCCATCGCATACACCTACAGAAGACCACCCTCGCATTTTTTCGGCATATAACTTTCTCTCTTGGCTAAGAAAAGAAGCTATATAACTTCATGGGCAGCAACACCTACACCACCATTACTATGCTTCATCAATAAACTACATACTTCTATGACCACCATGTTATAGCATCATCATTATCTTGAAGTTCTTATATCTCCAACCACCATTTTCCAACAGAACAATAACTTTTACGACATCAACAACAACCGTCGACTTCAACACGTTCCTTCTCCCACTTTGTTCTACTATCGACCTCTCCTTCCAACACCTTGGTATTGAGAAGAGACACCGAAACACGACACAAGAGAAAAGAGTACCCGCAAGAGAAGCATAACAGGTTGCACCACCGTGAGGAGAGGAGAACGACGACATGAGGAGCGAGGAGAACGCGCACATGTGAAAGGGAAGAAGAGAAGAAACTTGTTTTTACTGTAAGTACCATATCCTTCTTTTTGTTTTTTTACCTTTAATGTTTTAATTTATATAGTTAAAAAGCTATAAAAAAAAAGAACGTTTTAATTATTTTTTTTAGTTTTTTCCTTTTAAGTTGATTTTAATTAACTTTTAAATATCATATTATATGTTTAGTTATTCATTTTTCTTTTAATAAATTTTCTCTTTTATTTGAATATTCTAAAAAATTGTAAAGAAAAATATTGTAATTATTAATTTTAGTATGTTCATTTCTTTTTAGTTTGTTCAAATAATATCTATAAAAAAATGTAAAAAAATATTGTTGCGTATCTTTGTCTGTTTATGCATGATGCTTTTCCATGTATGTTATTGATACCATGATGCTTTGTCATGTATCTTCTGTTGACTTGTGTTGTCTAATTACTGTGATGTTTTTCCATGTGTATTCTGTGATATCTTGTCTGTATGACCATACATGATGTTCTTGCCATGTATTGTGTCTGTGTCTTTTATGCTTGTTGATTACATGATGTTTTCCATATATGTGTTGCTTTCTTTTGATTCTTCTTGACCTAATCCAAAGGGTGGGATTGTATGTTGACTTATTGTCATTATACATTTCCTTTGTATGTTTTTCTTTGTTGTTTTTGGTTCTTAGAAACCTAACAACCCATGGTTCCACGAACTACGAATGCTCTGATTGCTCTGACTTCCTATTAAGGATACGTAGGCATAGGATTGCGAGATCCTAGCGACCTACCTTTTTATTTTTCTACCTTTTCCTTTTCTACTTTTTCTCTTTTTCTTTACTCACACTTCACCCTTTAGCAAACAACTTTTAGCCAAAACACAAATATTTCAAGAGGTTCATGTAGAGTACTACAAATGTTTAGGGTGCTATTACCTTTCCTGAATATAACCAACCCCCGTACCTTTGATCTCTCTTTGCTTAGCTTTGGGCCTTGCTTTTTGCTTTGCATATTTATGGGTTATTATTTCTTTACCCCTTCCCTTGGATAAATTAAAGATCGGTGATGAACATTCAATGTTTTTGTGATTCAAGTTAATACAATAGCTTGATATTTGATTCTCACCATGATAGAAAATGGTGACTTCACTGGGGACCATTATTCAGTGGGTTGAGCATAACTTGTTATATTTGTGTTTCTATTATTGTTTGCAATTGCTTGGGTTTTTCTGTTTTCTAGGTTGACCTATGTGTGGTGAGATAAGTCCTATACCCGGACTTGAGAGCTCTTAATATTTAGGAAGGGTGGTATAGTCAAGGAGGCTTTGAGGGAGTAATCTTAAAAAAGTTGACTTGAGATCTCCCGCTCAGTGGAGGCCCCTTTGAGGGTAGTATTTGTTGGACTAGTAATCGTGAATGCATTACTACTTTTGACCTGGCAGCCCGAGAAGCTGGGGACCTTTATAACCCATTTATCCCACTTGGCCTTTAGGATATAGTGCGGTGAATATGAGGGTGTAAACCCGAATTAGTTGATATGTGATGCTACTCTCAGACAACTTTCTCTTAAGAATATTACTGATTCTCGAGTAATTGGAGTTTTAGTAATATTCGAAAGATGGATCGATGACTCTGGGAACCTTGTTAGAACCCGTTGTGCAGGTGCTTCACCCCTAGCACACACCTATGGTTATTCTTTATCAGACTTCATGTTCTGATCTTGAATCTTTGATCCTGCTACCCGTGTTCTACATCTTGCATTGCATTGTATATCATTTGCATGATTCGTTTCATACATCTGTTTGTACAACAACTTATTCCAGCTGTCTTTATCTTCGAGTGTCACCTATCATTTGTTAAATTGATTCCTTGACACCGATACAAGACTAGAGCTAATTTTAGACGCAGAATATTAGAACAAGAAGTGCATAATGCAGAGATCTGAACGGAGATTGATGATCTGAAACCAGACATGATTAAGCTTGATGAGATGCTCCAAGTCCTGATTCCCAGAGGGGAGCCACCTCTGAGAACTGTTATCCAGAAAGTTTCAAGTGCTTATCCTCCACATGTTCATATGCCACCTTCTACATGTTCAGAGTTTAGTTTTCCTCCTAACTACTCTCCACCTCTTGCATCTACTGCTATGATTGGTCAAACTGCTAGACCAGTGTTTCAAGCTCCTGTTTTCACCGAGCCCAGACTTGTGATTCATGTTGTTGCCCAGACTACTCGAGCTACCTTTGAGAATCCTCTCTTTGATTACAATGCTGCTAGTGCTCAAGGTGAAGACCGTGAAGATTTTGTTGAACCTGAAGTTGTCTGTGTACAATTTCAGACTATAAACAAGAGACTCTGAGCCGTGGAGGGTACTAATTTCTTCAATATTGATGCAGACAACATGTGCCTTGTTTCTGACCTTGTCATTCCTACCAAATTCAAGACTCCCGAGTTTATAAAATACAAAAGTCATTCTTGTCCAAAAGATCATCTGGTTATATACTTCCAAAAGATGGTTGCTTATACTAACAACCAAAAGCTACTCATCCATTGCTTTCAAGAAACTTGAGTGGAGCCTCCCTCAAATGGTACATGAACCTTGAACATAACGGTATCCAGTGCTTCCAAGATCTTGCTAATGCCTTCATGAAGCAATATAAGTACAATCTTGAATAGCTCCTAACCTTCGTCAACTCCAGAACATGTCTCATAATAAGAAAGAGTCTTTCAAGGTATATGCTAAGTGCTGGAGAGAACTCACTTCTCAAGTTAAACCCTTTCTTGCAAAGAAGGAACTCACTGAAATGTTTATGAACACCTTGTCTCCATTCTATTAGGAAAATATGATTGCCAGTGTCTCGTCAAGCTTCGCAGATCTGGTTACCATTGGTTAAAAACTTGATGAAGGTCTCAAGAATGGCAAAGTGTATAAAGCTGCAGAATCTTCTAATAGTGCAAAGAAATCCTATGGGAACATCCAAAAGAAGAGAGAAGAGCATACCAATGTTGTCATGAATGATGAGATAAGACCTCGTCACCAACCTCAGTATGCAAATCACCTTATTGTCGCTGTTGTTACTCTCGTGGTTGCTGCTCCATGTCCAGTTTGAGCTCCTCAACATCCGACTGTTGGACAAAACTTGGACTACAATAGGACAAACTTTGATCCTATTCCTATGACGTACAATGAACTGTATCCTGATCTGGTTCATAAAGGTTTGATTACTACTACGACTATGTGTCCTCTGTAACGCCTATTTTTAATTATTTGGTTTTCCCGTGTTATTTGATTTTCGGTGCATTATGTGGGGAAATTGTTTGAGGAATTAAATCCCATAATATTAGAAAAATATGATTAATAATAATATGATGATTAATAGTGTTGATACTACTATTATTAATATTATTGTTGTTATTATTATATTTAAAAATATTATTGGGGTTAATTTTGGAATTAAGAGATGAGGAGTAATATTATTATTTGGAATTAAAAGAAATGAGAGTTGGTTATTTGGAGGAGAAATAAAAGAGAATTTGGGGGTATTGAGGGCATATTTGGCAATTGAAAGAAAATAGAGAAGGAAAGAACACGTGAAGAGGAGGAACATGGTTCATCCAGGAAGAGGGAGATCAGGAGTTGAAACTTGAGCAAGGGGATCATCAAGACTATTAATTCGTGTGGATTTGTAAAGGTTCATCATCATCAGAATTACTTTGAGGTAAGGGGGGGGATTGATCGGTTAAATTTGGTATTGCATGAAAAATTGGTAGAACGGGGAATTCCCTAAACCCCATAGATGAATGATGAAATTATGTTGTTGCATGTTGTTGATTTCTGTTGTAATTGTGATTATTGTGTTTGAGTTCATTGCATGTGCTATGGAGTGGTTGTTTGATGATTTTGGGTTTCCGGTAAATTCGGAGTTAATGCCGGAAGTTGGAGAATTGAGGATTTATTGAGTATGAACTAGGATAATCGGTGTAGTCTTGTCGGATAGTACTGTACTGGTATAGTGTAGGATTTCGTGGGATTTAATCGGACGAAATCGGAGTGTGGGGTTGTTTCTGAACAACAGTTTTTCTGCAGAATTCGCATGTATTCGCTGGGCGAATGGGGGCGAGCCTTCGCCAGGTTTCGCCAGGCGAACTGGGCAGCGAATGCTGCCTGTTGCTTCTGTTTGGCTTTGCTAGGGGTTTCGCCGGGCGAGTCCTAGCGAGTGTTCGCTGTGGGGCTTCGCCAGGCGAATGGCAGCGAGCATGACAACATTTTATGGTTTTTATGTCGTGCTGTTCCGTTTCTCGCGTGGTTAGACCCTTGTTGGTCGTGAGCGAGTACGTGGTTATCGTGGATCGGTTGAGAGCATAAAGGTGATGTAGGGAGCGTGTGCTTGAATATTCGTTGATATGAACGATTGAACCGAAGTATGTTGTGATGCCTAAAGTGGCTATGTATCCTTCGATTAGGAATGAATACGTGTGACACGGGAGTGTGATCCTCGTGGTAATTGTATAACCGAATAAGTGACCTGATATACATTATGAGTATATGTGATATTGTAAGAAACTCTTGAGATGTGGTTGTATGAGATTCAGGTGATAGGTGGTGAGCATAACAGAACTTTGTTTTCCCTGGAACTGTGTGCAGCTGTGATTGCTGAGTGTGGCCAGTCAGAAGTACCATGATGATTTATGGATGTTGGGTGTATGTTGGGTGTTAGAGGGCTATGTGGTCGGCGTTTAACGCATTCGACGTGATCGGTGGATTATGTGGTATAATTATATGTGTGTGCTGTAAGTTGTGTGACCGGGGATCAGTAGGATCGATACGCCTTGTGTGCGTAGTGCTCATATGTTGAGTGACCATAGATCAGTAAGATCGGGTACGCCTTGTGTGCGTTGTGACTGTTTGTTGTACGTTGATGGATCAGTAGGATCGTGTGCACCGTGAGTGTTGTGTTGATGAGTGAGATATCTTTGATATATATGATAAATTGTGATCAGTAGGATCGATACGCTTTATATGCGTTGTGATTATATGTTGTTGTGTGATGAGTGGATCAGTAGGATCGATATGCCTTATATGCCTAGTGTGTGATATGTTGTAGTGATGTGTTGTGGTGAGTGGATCCGTAGGATCGATACGCTTTACATGCATTGCGTTTGTACGCTGTTGTGTGGAGATTGTGATCAGTAGGATCGATATGCCTTGTGTGCATTGTATTGACGTGTTGTTGTGATGGATCAATATGCCTTTTGTGTGTGTGTTGTGATTGTTGATGATGGGACAGTAGGTCCGGGGGTGTGAAATATGAGATAAATGATTTATTGTTTTCTGCCTTCTATTTCACGTATGTTTATACCGTTATTATTTGATCGTGATTCTCACCCCTCTGTTGTTGTTGTGGTCTATGCTTCTTCGGAAGTACAGGCAATCCAGGTGTTTAGCTAGCTTAGATTGTGGCGTCATCGTAGGATTGCTCTGATACGTAACACCGGGGCGTTTTAGGGAGTTATTGTTTATTGTTGATTATGTGTGCCCCTGTGGCGTATCTGGTTCTGTGGGATATGTGTTGATGTATGACAGCTATATATTTTGGGCAGATGGCCTTAAACGTTGTATATGACATGATATGCATGTGATATGTTTATATGAATGAAAAGAGTATATTTTCTCCGCTGCATATTTTGACTGTGAATCATTTAATGAGAACTTGGTGGAAATTGTGACATCCCGTTGTGGGAGATACTCTGATACGTGTTTGTTTTAATCATTTTATTTTATTTTGGGAAACGGGGTGTTACATCCTCCTCCAGATCCTCTTCCAAATGGTTTCAAGTTTGATCTCCATGTGCATTCCATGAAGGTGCCGCAGGCCACGACTTAGAAAACTGCTATGCACTGAAGGCTAGAGTGTGTGATCTGATTAAGGTCGGAATCCTTACCTTTCATGACACTAATCCTAATGTCAACAACAATCCTCTACCAGAGCATCAGAAGTGAAGCTTCAGTTGACTTCAGCCCAGCTACTTTCCAAAGATAGGATAACCCATCCTTGTATTTGATTAGTCACTAGGCCATGTTTCTCGTTGTTTGTATTTTCCTTTATAAGTATTAGGTGTTTGCTTTCAAATTATGTTTATACTCCCATGTTAATGAAATGAGCATTGTAACTTTTTGATTCAATTCATTTGTGTTTGCTATTTACATCTTTTGTCCACTTTCTTTTGATTGTGCAAATATTTGAGGGAGGATGACGAAAATGTTATACCCATAATTGTTGTTAGTATACTTTCAATCAAACTGTGCTGACGATGTAAGGCATTGTTTCAATCCCCCAAATACTGGAGAAATAAGAAAGTTATTCCCTTGTTAACCCCTTCGAGCTTAGAAGTTGGGGGTTCTTTCTTTACAAAATGCTGAAATTTTAACCTTGGGATGGGTAGTTCTCAATTAACTTGGTTGTGTGTTCATGCAAAACACCTTTCATATAAAGGCTGCATTCACAATTTTCCTTCGCACACATCAAGCAAATGTCAAAGATGTCTTTCAAAAACTGATGATGGTTCACCGTAATCATTAAGCCAGACAATCACTCTATTTCTTTAAAAAAAAAATTCAAAAGAAAAAGCCCGATAAGTCAATAACTATGAAGGAGAGATAGGCAAAAAATGGGGGCATCCTGTTGACTGTAAACTTCAACAGAAACAACTTAGGCAAAAGTTAGGGATAATAAAAGAAGAGATCTTTAAATCTTCACCATGAAAGTAAATATTGTAAAGAAGTAGTGACTGTCGTCTCAAGAGTCCCTTAATTTCTGAACCATCACCATTACTATCATCAGTGCAATTCCCAACCTTTTAGGAACTTGAGTGCATAGTTTGAGTTAATTGAGCGTAGGACTGAAGATCATCACAAAGATTGGATGGGCACATATAAACTTTGAGCCTTTATCCTTTGTTTCATAAACCTTGAACCATGCCATGTTACAACCCTAAAAAATCCTAACTGAAGCAAGGTTATTTTGAAAGCATACTACAGTAAGGTTGCGTAAACTGACTCCAAAAGATTTTTGCAAGTCAATTACTTTGGTATTACGCCTTTGTTTTACCTTTGACTTTGAGTGTCTTGAACCACCGCGTTCTGACCAATGACTCATATGTTTTGCATCTTTCCATAAATGATTTTGATTTCAAAAGTTGCATGAAATTTGCATTAAATTTAACATGTTTGTATAAGCACTTTTGTTTGCAAATTGGCTTTCCTCTCAAGGAATTTTCAAACAGTTGAGAAACTTGGTCGATGATCATATCAGGGGCAAGTTCCTTCACAATCCTGTTGAGAATCTGTTCAAGATTGGTTTTCCAGTGCAAGTCATTATCAAGAATTTGTTTATCCAGAAGATCTTTCAAGACTCATACTGGGGCAAGCCTTCCTAGCCCACAGTAAAGCAATCATCTACAGAATCAGTCAAGTTGAAGCAATGATAAGTTCATCTACGAAAATCATCTAATTTGGGGAAATTTTACTTGAAGAATCCCCGAGAAACTCTCCATCCTTCCTACAAGGATCATCAACTTGATATAATTTACCAATGTGGCAGAGATGTGCTCAGCAGAAGCATTTTTGGTCCCTAAGCAGAATGGTAGTGATCTCTGTGTTAAGGAATCAGTCTCCCAGTCTTGTCATCTCCCCAAAAGAGTCGAGCCATGTCGTAGACATCTACATTTGCATTTGATCATATATCATAGCAAAATTCATATACATATGCATAGAAAAAGTGTTTCATCCCCATTTGCATTCAGCATAGGTCGTGTTGTTATCCGTGTCTTACCTTGTGGTCAAAATTCAACTTACTTGGCACCTACCAAAGCAGATATGTGTCTGTATGTTCCTTTTTTGTGTCCAATGCTATTCTTGGATGTCTATATTTCCCATCCAATGCATTCTTGGATCCCTACTTTTCTTACTCTCATGTGATGCCACTCTCAGATATTGTGATTATACCTTTCATTCAATGCCATTCTTTGATGTTTTGTGTCTTTTCATCCAGTGGCATTCCTGTATATTGTGTTTCTTTTCATCCAATACCATTCTTGGATGTCACATATGTTCATCTCTCTGATGTTTTTCCAGATTTAGTCTTTTTTTCTGACGTCTTTCCAGAATTTATCTGATGTTTTTCTAGATATTTTCATTATGATTCTGATGCACTTCCAAATTTCATTTGTTTTACTCCCTAGTGAGTTTCCATATATACACCCTTTTCAATTTTGATGCATTCCCAAAGTTTCTTTTCTTTTGTCGTCTGATGAATTTTCAGATGTGTCTTGTGTTCTGGTGGTTTTCCAGAACTCCTTTGTGTCTATCTGATGTTCATCCAGATACGACTTTTATTATGATGTTTTTCCAGACCCCTTTGTGTCTATCTGATGTTCTTTCAGATATGAGTTTGCTTCTGATGTTTTTCCAGAACCCCTTTGTGTCTATCTGATGTTCTTCCAAATACGACTTTTATTCTGATGTTTTTCCAAAACCCCTTTGTGTCTATCTGATGTTCTTCAATATACGACTTTGCTTCTGATGTTTTTCCAAAACCTCTTTTGTGTCTATTTGATGTTCTTCTAGATACGACCCTATTTATCTGATGTTCTTTCAGATATGATGATTACTTATCTGATGCTCTCCCAGATATGTCTTCAAACTTGTTCTCGTACATTTAAAGTTTTTCTAAATTTTTAGGATGTAGCTTCAGAATCTTTGTCTTCATCTAATGCTATTCTAGTTGTTTTCAATTTATTTCTGACTGTAGTTAACAATTGCTTAATGTTTTCAAGTCTGTTTCCATTCTTCATCCAATGCTTTTTCTGGATGTGTTATGGACTTTATTCAATGTTTTCCTAAATATATTTGATATGTTCCAGAGTTTATTCAATGCTTTCCAGAATATCTCTGATGTTTTCTAGAGTTCCATTTAATGCTTTTCTGGATATCTTTGAGGTTTGCTATGTTTTCTAGAGTTTACTCAATGCTTTTCTGAATATCTCAGATGTTTTCCATAGTTTATTTAGTGCTTTTCTGAATATCTCTAATGTCTTTATATTTTCCAGAGTTCATTCAATGCTTTCCTGAATACCTTTGATGTTTACTTGATGTCCCTATTGTATTTCCCAGAATTCTCCTCCTATCATTCAATGATCTTTTGAATGTTGTAACTTTTTCCATCCAGTTTCATTCATGTATGATAACTGTAAATATCCCAGTGGAGCTTATTCAATGTTATCCTGAATATCTCTATTTTTCCTAGAGCTTATTCAATGTTATTTTGAATATCTCTGATGTTTGCCTGTATATCACTTATGTTTGCTTATGTTCCAAAGTTCGTTCAATGTTCTTCTGAATGACTTTGATGGTTGATACTATTCTTTTTCAGAGTTTTGTTCAATGCATTTTTGACAAAAACTTCTGATGACTGTGACCCTTTTCTTAGTAAAGTTGCTTTAGCTTTTTGGATATTCCGAAGTATTCCACAATAAAGTCAATTGCTTTCTTGGAAGTTTCTATTGTATCTTCAGATTTGGATTCGCTCCACATCTAATGCTTTTCTAGATATTCCTGATGTGCTTTCCAGAGTTTCGTACTTTCAGCACATGATGCTTTCCCAGATGTCTGTATCCCTGTTTAGGGGTTGTCCCTCTCTTTCCAAGTATTATTAGGTACTCTTTATCACCTTGGTGGATTTCCATAATATCTTGCTTTCCTCGTTTGTGTCTCTTTGTTACTCATTCATATGTGGTCTTCCCTTTGTTCTTTGCTCGACTTTTCAGCATTGCATTCATATCATATCATAAGCATCTTTTGGTATCTTAGGGCCAAAAATTATGCATGTTTGTATTTAAGTCCCTCCAATCTTGTCGAGACAAAGATTTTAATCTTCATATCTCCGGATTGAAGAAACTTAAATAGGGGCATCTGTCACACCCTAATTTTTTATCCCTAAGATGTCACTTCTTTTTGCATTATCTACATAGCCTACCATTCCTTTCATTTTGCATAAGACACAATTTATCATCTAGAATAAACTTGTTGTATTTACAGCTGAATTGGTCAAACTAAAAGTCAATTGTACGTAAAATCAGTGGATGAAAAATTTCAAAATCGAGCTTGCAAATGTTAGTGGTATTAATCTATGTTTCACGTAGTTTAACCTAGCAAGCTCATTTGAATTTTTCGACCACTTTTCAGTCACATTTTTTATTATCAAATTGAGCCTTTTGATCGGGGAAAATTTATTTCGAAATTTGACCAAACTTTGTATTTTTCCAATGCGTATGTTTTGCGTTGATCATTTTGGTGTATTCATTTTTTTTCGAGCACTTCGATACCGATTCAATTATTCGTTTTTTTACCATTTTATTCCAATTGTTAATATTTTTTAATCAATCAAATCTTTATTTTTATATTTTATTGTAAATAGTTTATTCTCTTGTTTATGTTTATCTTTTTTTATTTTTATTTAATTTTGTTGAGCTTTAAAAAAGAGTATATGATTCTATAGTGTAACACCCCAAAATTTGCCTTACCTTTTTTTTAATCTCCTGGCTTATGTTTCATTTCATTTGCATCATTATTTGTGTATAACATTGGTTCTAGGCAGGGGATCAAAGTATCTTGTGCATTTCTCAAGAAGAACGTGATTCTCAAAGCTCAAGCAAGGGGATACTCTCAACCTTGTGGCATTCTCAAACCCCAAGATCCTTTCATCCTTAAGGCATTTCTCATAACCATTTAGATCAAGGTTACAAGCATTGATCACCTCCTTCTATCTTATGGACAACTAAATTAGGGTTTTGGTCCAAAGTCATCTGTGGCTAGCTTCTTGGGAAATGAATTGTTATATGGCTCAATACATATCTTGTGGGTTCTCTACATGTATTATGTATCATCACGAGTCATGACAAGAGCTTCAATCAAGGGATATCGTGCTAGAGTTTCATCTGATCAAGAGAAGTCAATTGTGGCTCAATGGGGTCAAGGTCAACCAAGGGTATGATATGGGTTCTCAAGTGTTTTCATGTATTTAGAACAAGAAAAGTCAAGGAGAAACATAAAATCAGGAGTTTGGTTGGATTAGGGCTTTGTTGAAATATTTTATGTGTAGAAAACCCTAATTCTAGCCATTTTGCAACATCTATAACTTTCTCATCCTTGATCTGATGGGATCAAACTTGTTATCAAATTAAAGACGACATCATGAACTACAAGTTTTTAGAATAAAGCAAGTCAAAAAGATTCATAGTTTGAGAGATATGGAGAGCTAGAGTTGAGAAAATGGAGGTTTTGTCATTTCAACACTTAGAAAACTTTCTAAGTATAGAAATTCAGCTTGAGGTACATGTTTTCAATCCTATATTTCACGGTGATACAAGCTTCAAATGAATTTTCCTCCAACATGAAAGTTGTAGAGAATCCTTCAAGATTTCTTTTGAGTACTAGAACTCCTCCATTGGATGTGTAGAACTCAATTTATGGTGTCTCCAAGATAGGGTTTCAAAGATGTCAAGTGAGACAAGTTTTAGGTAGATTTTTGGAACAACTTTCCAAGGCATTTTTCATCAAGTTCTTGACCTCAAATTAACTTCCATTGAACATGAAAATTGAAGATAATTTTTCAAGCTTGCTATCCATTACTAAAACTCCTTCATTGGATCAAAACCCTTCAAGTTGTATGACATCAAAGTTGAGGTTTCAATGGTATCAAAGGTGTATGACTTATAATTTTTCTAAGTAATTTGGGACAGATTTCAAGGCATGACTTTCAAACCATTTTTTTCATGATCATACAAGGCTTGTTTCAAGTTGCCATCAACATGAGAAATGTCCATCATTCTTCCTACTTTCATTTGGTACCAAATTCTCATCAAATGACCCAAAATTCACTAAGTTGTATGTGTACAAAGTTGGTTACTTTGATGTGTTGGTATACATTATCTTGCTATCATCTTTTGGTCACTAAATTCACACGTATTATGAGCCAAATTTGTGTCACAAATCTTACCACAAATGTGCCAACCAAGTCTTGTACCATATGCACCCATTTGAACATAATTGCCAAGGAAAAGACAAAGTTGGCACAAAACTTGCTCACCAAGCTTGCAAAAACCACTCTTCCACTCTCAGATCCTCTCTTGCACAACATGACAATTACAAAAAAAACCATTTTGATGCCATGAACTCGTACCATGTTCTCACTCACTCACCATTTTGAAACTTTTAACAAATTTTGAACCATATGTTTAACCATAGTAAAACCTTCATCTAACCACACAAAAACCTGGTATTTAAACCAAAAGCAAACCCTAGAGCCCAAAAAAACCATATGCAACAGCCAAGCACCATGAAACACTCTCTCTCACTCTCTAAACTTTTCTTCTTCAAACTTCATTGCTCCAAGTTTTTTCTTCTTTTTCCAATCGCCACCATCATCCTTAAGACTCTTAGGAGGAAAAGGGAAAGAGTTTAGTCCAGGTTTGAGTCAAGTCAGAAGCTACAAGTGCATCTTTGGGTAACCTTTTTCTTTACTCATTTCTCTCTTCCTAGTACTCAGTTTTGATTTCTGGAAGTGTGAGAATCATGTTTGTGGTACTTTTGTTTTGTCTTGTGAAAGTTACATAATGCACCTCTTTCTTTCATGGCCGTTTTTCATCGTGTTAGAGCATATATTTTTGAAAACCAAGCTCGGATTCGTGATTAGGATGAAAAGTCGTGTGGAATGTTGTTTTGTTTTGTGAGTTTTAGTTTAGTTGTGATGTAGCTCTGACGAGGGGCCATCAGGGAAGGTGAGTAGAGCCCTAGCTTCAGCATCTGAGGTGGCTGTGTTCTTTGGCTTGTGTTGACTGGCTATGTGGCGCTGAGACATAACTGATGTGTTTAATGAAATCTTGCATGGCATTTTTTGATATGATTGTTGTCTGAGCTTTTGTTGTTGTTGTGCTATCCCCACCCCTCCTTGTTGGCCCACTTGCGCGCTACACATGAATCCTAGTTGATTCTGGATTGCTATTACACCTTCCTTTGTTTTATTTCTCATTTTTGTTTTATTTTCTTTTTATTTCTCATTTGATTTTTATTTTAATTGATAAAATAATTTTAAAAATACCAAAAAATATATTTCTGATCCTTTGATGTCTTGATTTTTTTTCTTCATATTTTTTTATTTTTATTTTCATTTATTTTTATTATTTTATTTTGATTTAATTTTGTGAGGTGTTTATTTGACCTAGTTTTGAAACATAGTCTTGTTTCACGACCTTTCCTTGTGACTTTTAACCCACGTTTTTTCACACACTTAGGCACATATATGTAGGTTTTTAAGTATCCATTTTATGCCTTGATGATCATTTCTTGGACGATTCCTATTTGGTTTTGTTTGACCCTCGAGATGTGCTCGATTAGTTGTATACTTGAGTTTGTTTGGTTCAATTGACGGTGCATTCATACAATTATTTTTTTGATCCTTTTCAAATTTGTTCTTAATGGATTTAACTTGAGTTTCAACTCCTATTTGGAATTTATTTGGTTTTGTTTCTATTTTTGGATGTTGCTTCAAGTTGGTGTGGTTTGGACCTTGATTTTGTGCATGTCTTGACCTAGTTTCTTGAAGTTGTTTTTGATTGATCCAATTGATATTTGATGACTTTTGTATACTTTAGTTAACATGTTTAAGGTTCTGATATTCATGTTATATGCCAATTTTATGATCATTTTGTTGGTGTAAGCCCTAGAGGCCAATACTTTTTGGTACTTGTATCGGATTATTCGTTTAATAATAAAAGGTATTTCTTTATTATGTTTGTCTTTCAGAATAATAAAGTCCCTAGAATAGTTAGTCTGTTTAATGAAATGTTAAGTGTGACTTAATCATGAGATCCCATTAAACATAAAGACATTATTCTTAAAATATCTGTAGTCAAGCTTTATTGCAAAGTGGGATAACATTAAAAGCATTGAGACTATTATGAAGATAGACTGATGATCACATCTCATGGATCATGGATAAAGAGTTATCAAGTCTTGACATAGGTATAAATATTAGGAGTAATATTTATACCGGATTGACCCGCTATGAGAATACTACATAGTATGTTATGCAAAGTGTCATAAGTTATTCTCATGGTGATAATGGTGTATTACCACCCTTCGACCTGAAACCACTATGGACCCTAGATGTAGAGTCGGGTGCTTTATTGCTGATCAAACATTATCCGTAACTGGATGATCATAAAGACAGTTGATGGGCACTCCACGAAGCATGCTGAGGGACATGAGTGTCCTAGATGGAATTTGCCAATCCTGCATAACAGGAGAAATGTCTAAGGGCCCAATATTGAACTGGACAAGGATGACACAGTGTATGCCTTGTGTTCAATATAGACATAGAGGCAAAAGGGTAATTGTACAAACATATATTATCACGAAAAAGGTTTTGTCAGATCACATGACATTTTTGTGACTTGGGTAGCAGTGATGTGTTGCTAGATACCGCTTACTGTTTATTATGTTAAATATATAATTTAATATAATTACCAACGTTACGAAATCCTACAGGGTCACACACATAAGGATAGTTTGATGAGAGATAGATAAATCAAAAAGGAACACCGTAAGTTACGGTGCACTTAAGTGAAAAATAGAAATTCGGATAATATAATAATAATTATTGTTATTTTATAATGGTTATAAAATAATAATAAAATAAATATATATTTATTATAATAATAGTTATTATAATAATATATAATATTATTATGGATCATGTGAATTGGGTTTTAGCCCGCAGCCCACAAGAGAGTCTATAAAAGGAACCCTTGTGATGAAGCTTTCACTTGATGCATTTTCGGTTTTGATTCTCTTTTCTCACTCAAATAATTCCGTTCGTAAGCAGCTAGCACTGTGACCGGAAGCTGTTCGTGTGGACTGAGTAGAGGCGTTGCACTTCATCAACGCTTGTGATCGCTGCATCAAAGATCTAAATCGCCACAAAGAGGTAACGATTCTATCACTGACCATGCTCATTCGTAAGGATCACTAAAGGAAATTTTTGTTTTCCGCTGCGTTTAGATCGCAATTTTCCTTCAGTGGTATCAGAGCCACTTACGAAACCATGGATCTGATAGCTGTTAAATTTCCGTCTTTTCTGTATTTGATTCGATTAAAACACAGAATGAATTTAACAATAAACGATTAATTAAATTTGGCATCTGTTGTGTACGATTTGGATGATTGATGTTGATTATGCTTCAGAAACCGACATTAGTATGGTGAAGTTGTGCGATACATTGATCATCCATAGGTTACACAATTAGATCGATCACTTTTATATAAGATATAAGAAATTCTGATGCAAAGATGGTATATGGGATATACTGTTTTGATTTCATCCATTCAATCACATAAGGATTGTAATTCTTTTGAAAGATCATCATTTTCATTCGCTTCGGAATCCGACGTTAGTATGGTGAAGCAATGACATGTTGATCTATCATATTGAGTTATCAATCGAGTTGTGTTTGACGGCATGAAATTGTTGCATTAGGATTAATGGCAGTACAAGTGTTGTATTGCCGCAGACTTTTCCGGTTGGGGTTGTAAATGCACAAAAGTTGTGCAGGAAACGACGTGAAATACAATGAAGTGTTCATAAAATTTTTCGCTGGGGCGCTGCCCCTAACAACCCCGCAAGGAGGCGCTGCCCCCTTGACCCCCGTCCGCTGAACGGTCAGCGGAACCACCGTCCGCTGACCGGGCAGCGGAACCCCCAGCTAAGTCTGCAAAGTGTGATCAATCAGCCGAAATTTAATTTAGTTTATTTAATTATCGGAATTTTAAACTAATAATAAAAGTGTGTTTATTATTATTTATTTGTGGTGATCAGTTATGGCCTTAGTTTTTCCTTTATTATTGTTTTGGGATCTCGACCCACTAGAAAGTCTTCCAACGGGATTTTTCCTACCTAAATAACTTAGTTTTGTGTAATCAGCCTAACGCTGACTTAAAACAAAGTGAAACATGGATCTCGACCCACTAGAAAGTCTTCCAACGGGATTTTCCGAATCAAATGATGAGGGTCATTTGTTTTGAATAAAATAGTGGGAGCATATTTGATTAAAGGCCTAATTAAATATGTTGTTTTAATGATACTTATATTTTCATATTTCTCTTGTAGATTACCATGACAACAAACACATCGAACAATATTTTGCGATCCATCCTAGATAAGGAAAAATTGTCTGGGACAAATTTCCTGGATTGGCACCGTAATCTGAGGATTGTCCTCAAGCACGATAAGAAGCTGTATGTCTTGGAGACACCAGTTCCTGAGGAGGAACCTCCTAGTTCTGCACCAAAGGCAGAAAGAGATGCTTATAAGAAGCATTTCGATGATGCCAATGAAACCGCTTGCCTCATGCTTGCTACCATGAACTCTGAGTTGCAAAAGCAACACGAGAACATGTCTGCGTTCGATATGATCGGACATCTGAAAACGCTTTATCAAGAGCAAGCAAGAAATGAGAGGTTTCAGGTTTCAAAGTCCCTTTTTAACAGCAAGTTAGCTGAGGGAGCCCCTGTAAGTCCCCATGTACTCAAGATGATTGGGTATGTGGAGAACCTTGACAGATTAGGGTTTCCCCTTGGAAAAGAACTTGCGATTGATCTGATCTTGCAATCGTTGCCAGAGAGCTTCAGTCAGTTTGTCCTGAATTTCAATATGAATGACTTGGACAAAAGTCTTCCAGAACTGCTAGGCATGTTGAGAACTGCTGAGCAGAATATGAAGACAAAAGGGAAATCCATTCTGATGGTCAGTAATGGAAAGAAACAGAACAAGAGGCCCATCAAACAGGGTGGTAGAGGGAAAGGCAAGGAAGTTGCCAAACCCAAACCCACTCCTCCTGTTTTGAAGCCTAGTGGAGGAATAGCAAAGGAGGGCACTTGCTTCCATTGCGGTAAGACCGGACATTGGAAGAGAAATTGCCCAAAGTACCTGGAAGATAAGAATAATGGAGTAGAGACTTCAAATTCAGGTATTTTTGTTATTGAAATTAATTTATCTACTTCTGCATCATGGGTATTAGATACTGGATGCGGTTCTCACATTTGTACTAATGTGCAGGGGCTAAAAAGGAGTAGAGATTTGGCAAAAGGTGAAGTTGACCTACGAGTTGGCAATGGAGCAAAGGTTGCTGCTTTAGCTGTAGGAACTTATGTTTTAACTTTACCTAGTGGTTTAATAATTCAGTTAGAGAACTGTTATTATGTACCTGCAATTAGCAGGAATATTATTTCCGTTTCTTGTTTGGACAAGTTTGGTTTTTCATTCATAATAAGGAACAATTGTTGCTCCATTTATTTGAATGATATATTCTATGCTACTGCAAAAATGAATAATGGACTATATGTCCTTGATCTTGAAATGCCAATTTATAACATTAATACTAAAAGGTTGAAACCTAATGAGTTGAATCCAACTTACCTTTGGCACTGTCGATTAGGCCACATAAATGAGAAACGCATTTCCAAACTCCATAAAGATGGACTCTTGGACTCTTTTGATTATGAATCATATGAGACATGCATATCTTGTTTAATTGGAAAGATGACAAAGTCCCCATTCACAGGAAAAGGTGAAAGGGCTAATGATCTTTTGGCACTCATACATACTGATGTATGTGGACCACTGAACATACCAGCCAGAGGAGGTTTTCAGTACTTCATCACTTTTACTGATGACTTCAGTAGATACGGATATGTGTATTTAATGAAACACAAATCTGAGTCCTTTGAAAAGTTCAAGGAATTCAAGAATTAAGTACAAAACCAACTAGGTAAGAATATTAAAGTTCTTCGATCAGATCGAGGCGGTGAATATTTAAGCCTAGAATTTGATGACCATCTAAAAGAGTATGGGATTCTATCCCAACTTACTCCTCCTGGAACACCACAATGGAATGGTGTATCTGAGAGAAGAAATCGAACCTTGTTAGACATGGTCCGATCCATGATGAGTCACGTCGATCTTCCAAACTCCTTTTGGGGACATGCATTATTAACAGCAGCTTACACACTTAACCGTGTTCCATCCAAAAAGGTTGATAAGACACCATATGAGATATGGAGTGGTAAGAAACCACATATGTCTTACATGAAGATTTGGGGTTGCGAGGTTTACGTCAAACGACAAATTTCAACCAAGCTTGAGCCCAAATCTGACAAATGCTTATTTGTGGGGTATCCTAAAGAAACAAGAGGATATTACTTCTACAATCCTTCTGAGGGCAAAGTGTTTGTCGCTCGAACTGGAGTCTTTCTGGAAAGGGATTTTATTTCCAAAGGAAACAGTGGGAGGAAAATAGAGCTTGAAGAAATTCAAGAATCACAAAACATTGAAACACCTATGGAGGAACTAGAGCGGGAAACACAAGTAGTTGTGGAAGAGAAACCTGCTCAAGAAGAACAAGACCAGCGTAGGTCAAGCAGGATACGTCACCAACCTGAGAGATATGGATATCTCATAAGTGATCAGGGTGATGTATTACTCATGGATCAAGATGAGCCTGTGACCTATAAAGAGGCCATAACTGGTCCTGAGTCTGAGAAGTGGCTAGAAGCCATGAAATCTGAAATGGATTCCATGTACACAAACCAGGTTTGGACCTTGGTAGAACCTCCTATAGGAGTTAACCCTATAGGATGCAAGTGGGTCTTCAAGAAGAAGACTGACATGGATGGTAAGGTACATACCTATAAAGCAAGACTGGTTGCAAAAGGCTATAAACAAATTCATGGGGTTGACTATGATGAAACCTTTTCACCAGTTGCAATGCTTAAATCTGTTCGGATTTTACTTGCCATCGCTGCATATCATGATTATGAAATATGGCAGATGGATGTCAAAACTGCTTTCCTTAATGGGAATCTTCTTGAGGATGTGTACATGACACAACCTGAAGGATTTGACATACCACAAGATGCCCAAAAGATATGCAAGTTACAGCGATCAATCTATGGATTGAAGCAAGCTTCCAGAAGCTGGAATCTTCGTTTTAATGAAACCGTAAGACAATATGGATTCATCAAAAATGAAGATGAACCTTGTGTCTACAAGAAGGTTAGTGGGAGCATGATCGTGTTTCTGGTATTATATGTAGATGACATATTACTCATTGGAAACGATGTCCCTACCTTGCAACAAGTGAAGACTTGGTTAGGGAATTGTTTTTCTATGAAAGACCTAGGTGAAGCAGCCTATATATTAGGAATTAGGATCTATAGAGATAGATCACAAAAACTGCTTGGCCTAAGTCAGAGTACATACATAGATAAAGTGTTGAGACGCTTTAATATGCATGATTCCAAGAAAGGATTCATACCTATGCAACATGGTCTGTGTTTATCAAAAACACAATCCCCTTCAACTAAGGAAGAAAGGGATCGCATGAATAAGATTCCATATGCATCTGCAATAGGATCTATCATGTATGCCATGTTATGTACTCGACCAGATGTCTCGTATGCATTAAGTGCAACGAGTAGGTACCAATCTGATCCCGGTGATGCTCACTGGGTAGCTGTCAAGAATATTCTTAAGTACTTGAGAAGGACTAAGGATTCATTCTTGATATATGGAGGTCAGGAAGAGCTTGATGTAATTGGTTACACTGATGCTAGCTTCCAGACAGATAAGGATGATTTTAGATCACAATCTGGTTATGTGTTCTGTCTCAATGGTGGCGCTGTGAGCTGGAAAAGTTCAAAGCAAGAAACAGTTGCTGATTCTACAACTGAGGCCGAGTATATTGCTGCCTCAAATGCAGCAAAGGAAGCTGTTTGGATCAAGAAGTTCATTAGTGAACTTGGCATAGTCCCTAGCATTGTGGATCCCATTGGTTTATATTGTGATAACAATGGTGCTATCGCACAAGCTAAGGAGCCTAGATCTCACCAACGATCCAAACACATACTTAGGCGTTATCACCTCATTCGAGAGATAATCGATCGGGGAGATGTGAAGATATGCAGAGTACCTACACTTGGCAATATCGCTGACCCATTAACAAAGCCTCTTGCGCAACAGAAGCATGATGGTCATACTAGATCTATGGGTATTAAGGGTATGCCTAATTGGCTCTAGTGCTAGTGGGAGATTGTTGGTGTAAGCCCTAGAGGCCAATACTTTTTGGTACTTGTATCGGATTATTCGTTTAATAATAAAAGGTATTTCTTTATTATGTTTGTCTTTCAGAATAATAAAGTCCCTAGAATAGTTAGTCTGTTTAATGAAATGTTAAGTGTGACTTAATCATGAGATCCCATTAAACATAAAGACATTATTCTTAAAATATCTGTAGTCAAGCTTTATTGCAAAGTGGAATAACATTAAAAGCATTGAGACTATTATGAAGATAGACTGATGATCACATCTCATGGATCATGGATAAAGAGTTATCAAGTCTTGACATAGGTATAAATATTAGGAGTAATATTTATACCGGATTGACCCGCTATGAGAATACTACATAGTATGTTATGCAAAGTGTCATAAGTTATTCTCATGGTGATAATGGTGTATTACCACCCTTCGACCTGAAACCACTATGGACCCTAGATGTAGAGTCGGGTGCTTTATTGCTGATCAAACATTATCCGTAACTGGATGATCATAAAGACAGTTGATGGGCACTCCACGAAGCATGCTGAGGGACATGAGTGTCCTAGATGGAATTTGCCAATCCTGCATAACAGGAGAAATGTCTAAGGGCCCAATATTGAACTGGACAAGGATGACACAGTGTATGCCTTGTGTTCAATATAGACATAGGGGCAAAAGGGTAATTGTACAAACATATATTATCACGAAAAAGGTTTTGTCAGATCACATGACATTTTCGTGACTTGGGTAGCAGTGATGTGTTGCTAGATACCGCTTACTGTTTATTATGTTAAATATATAATTTAATATAATTACCAACGTTACGAAATCCTACAGGGTCACACACATAAGGACAGTTTGATGAGAGATAGAGAAATCAAAAAGGAACACCGTAAGGTACGGTGCACTTAAGTGAAAAATAGAAATTCGGATAATATAATAATAATTATTGTTATTTTATAATGGTTATAAAATAATAATAAAATAAATATATATTTATTATAATAATAGTTATTATAATAATATATAATATTATTATGGATCATGTGAATTGGGTTTTAGCCCGCAGCCCACAAGAGAGTCTATAAAAGGAACCCTTGTGATGAAGCTTTCACTTGATGCATTTTCGGTTTTGATTCTCTTTTCTCACTCAAATAATTCCGTTCGTAAGCAGCTAGCACTGTGACCGGAAGCTGTTCGTGTGGACTGAGTAGAGGCGTTGCACTTCATCAACGCTTGTGATCGCTGCATCAAAGATCTAAATCGCCACAAAGAGGTAACGATTCTATCACTGACCATGCTCATTCGTAAGGATCACTAAAGGAAATTTTTGTTTTCCGCTGCGTTTAGATCGCAATTTTCCTTCACATTTCCCACTTCTTTATTCACATGTTTCCTTGTATGGATGGTTTGACTATCTCTTTGAGCATGATTTGAACCTGATCTTTCTTGAACTTGTTTGCTATTTTGAATTTGAATGTGAATTGAATCAATTGAGTTTGCTTCTGAACTTCATGATTAAGGTATGCTTTACTTGGTCATTTGTGTTTTGCACCTTGTTTGAACATCTCTCTTCTTTTAAGAATGGTTTTGGTGTGTATGCTTTCTTCTTGATGCATGTCCTTGGACTCAATCCTTGTTGTTTCTCTTGTGTATTCATGAGTGGATGTTTAACATGATATTCATGTTGTTGTTGCTTCCCTCACTTGGTTTCATGCCTTAATCTCATATGTTTACTTCTTTGAGTTATGTCTTGTTTGCTTGTTTTTGTATGGTAATTGATTGTGTATGAATGTGGTGCATGCCTTGACTTTTTATGCCCTTGCTTTGACCATTGACATGAGTTGAATATGATGTGATGTTACTACTGACCTACCTTATTTCTCCTCTCATTTGACTTCATCTCTCTTTGCTTGATAATTTCTTTTTTCTTCTTGATGGGTTTAAGTCATTTGCATGTGTGTGGGCACTTTGTTTTGCCATTTGGTTTTGATTTCAAATCTATGGTTTTAACTTGACATGTGAATACATCCTTGTTTCTTTGATACGATGTTAGTGTTTACTTTGTATGGTTGAGATTAATGTTTGCTTGTTGCTTTTTTCCTTTGAACTTCTATGTTTGTTCATAATGTTGCATCTTCTTCATTCTTTTTCTTTCTTCTTCATCTTTCTTATCATGTTGAGACTTGTTTAAGTTTCAATCTTGTTTTCATTTGTAATTAAATTGTATGGTGTTTACTTGTGCTTGTTAACATGATCCCTTAGGATTAGTTTCGCTTAATTTCTAATTAATTTGGGAGTAAGAGAGACATTAGGCTTTTAATCTTTTACATGATAATAATTAGGATAGTCCCTCTTTGACCTCAACTTTAGGTTTATAATTTGTATGATAACATTAGGTAGACTTCCCTTTTATCTCAATCTTAGGATCATTTTGTATGATAACATTAGGATTAAGTTTTCCTTATTGTTTTCTTTTCACCTTTTGAGTCCTTTCTCTTCTCATCTAAAAAAAAATCATTAACACACTTAATAAAGACGATGAACATTGTGCGCCACGAGCCTTAAGTATATGGGGAATGATGAGTGAGGGGTCTCTCCTTACTTGTCTAGAGTTTTTAGTGTACGTCCCATTTGGGGGCGATATGCAATGCATTCGTTCTTATATCATAGTCTTTAGTGCAACGTGAATCTCAAATCTAGTTAATTCACTTCTCTAAAACTCAAAAACAAATTCAATCCTTTTTATCCTTTGAGATTGTTCTTCAAACTCATTTTTAAAAAAGAGCATGTTACTTTTCCGTTCTATCACAAACAGGAATCGACCCTAACTGCTAGAATGAGAGCTTAACGTCACTCATAAAAAACACTTAACCAATCTGTGATTTAGTTTTCCGAACTATATTTGCTCTGATTTCTCATACCAGATGAGAATACGTAGGCACAAGACGGCGAAGTCTTGGCAAGAAATCTTTTTACTATTTCTTCTGTAGTTTCCCGAACTACATTTGCTATGATTTCTCATACGAGATGAGAATACGTAGGCACAAGAAGGTGAAGTCTTGGTGAGCACTCTTTTCCCTCTTTCTTCCGTAGTTTCCCGAACTACATTTGCTCTCATTTCTCATATCAGATGAGGATACGTAGGCACAAGACAAAGATGTCTTAGAGAGCAACCTTCCCCCATTTCACCCGTAGTTTCCCAAACTACGTTGACTCTGACTTTTCCATTGCACGAGGGAATATGTAGGCATAAGGCGACAATTTCCTATCGAGTCTCCTTTTTCTTTTTCCTTACTCGTTTCCGTTTAGCAGTAGCTTTTAGATAACCTACCCTTTGATTAGACAACAAGCGTGGATCCCATTGAGTACTACAAATGTGAGGGGGTGCTAATACCTTCCCCTTGCGTAACCGACTCTCGAACCCAAGATTTGGTTGCAATGACCTTGTCTTCTCCTTTCCTTTAGGTTTTCTTTGATCGTTTCCTTTCCCTCATTTTGGATAAATAACGTTCGGTGGCAACTCATATGTTTGTTTCCGCCGGTTGTTTTTTTTTTCAATTGTGTCATATAGTACATAAAGTATATTTTGTTCATTCTTGTAGTAATAGTACACAGCTATCAAAATATCTCTCCCTTCACATACATCACACGTGCCCTCTTTTTTCTCCTGCTTTTTTCCTCTTCTTCCGCTAGCCCCCCATATGTTCATGCACTAGCTTCCTTTTTTACATAACACACTACCTTTTCCTTACTACCATTAACTTTTTTGAATCCAAAGAATTAACACATAAGAAACTCACATACATATACATTCCCCAAGCACGTGGCCCTGCCTTTTTTCATCATCTCCCATTAAACATGTGCATGAAACAACACCAGAAATATAGATAACAACAACATACTACACTCATACTACAAAAACTCCCTCCTCCTCACTGTTACATACTTTTCCACAAAAGAAAAACCGTATAAACCTCACATAACATAGATTTTGAGGTCTCCCTTTTATCACTAAGGATGCATACCACATGACTATTTTCTTTCCATTTTGAATTTTAAAACACATAAAGATCATTCTCCATCGCATACACCTACAGGAGACCATTCTTGCATTTTTTCGGCATATACCTTTCTCTCTCTCTTGGCTAAGAAAAGAAGCTACATAGCTTCATGTGCAGCAACACCTACACCACCATTACTATGTTTCACCAATATACTACATACTTCCCTCACCACCATGTTATAGCATCATCATCATCTTCAAGTTCTTATATCTCCGACCACCCTCTTCCAACATAACAACAACGTTTACGACATCAACAACAAGCATCGACTTCGATAACTTCCTTCTCCCACTTTGTTCTGCTACCGGCCTCTCCTTCCCACATTGTAATATTGAGAAGAGAAATCAAAATGGGACATGAGCGAAAAGAGTAATCGCAAGAGAAGCATAACAAGTTGCACAACCGTGAGGAGACGAGAAGGACGACGTACGGAGCGAGAAAAACGCACGCATGTGAAAGGGGAGAAGAGAAGAAACTTGTTTTACTGTAAGTACCATATCCTTCTTTTTATTTTTTACCTTTAATGTTTTAATTTATATAGTTAAAAAGCTAAAAAAAAAAAGAACGTTTTAATTAGTTTTTTCCTTTTTAGTTAATTTTAATTAACTTTTACATATCATATTATATGTCAGTTATTCATTTTTCTTTTAATAAAGTTTCTCTTTTATTTGAATATTATAAAAAATTGTAAAGAAAAATTTGTAATTATGCATTTTAGTATTTTCATTTCTTTTTAGTTTGTTTGAATAATATCTAAAAAAAATTATTTTTATTATTTTTATTTTTGTAATATTCGAAATATACCAAAATGTTTTAATCTTTTATTTTCAATATTTTATTAAGTTTTATCTTTTTTTTTTCCAAAAGATATTCTTCATTATTCATTTTAAATTATTAATTGGTTTGTTAATTGTTAATTTCTTGATAATATTTAAAATGTACAAATATGTCATGATTTATTAATCATTTTAAATATTTTTTTAATATTGGTTAATTAAATTATTAGTTAATCTTATCAAATATTTATATTTAGATTAATTAATAATTCTCTTGTTGCCCAATTCTATTTTACGGCTTGCTTGCTTTCATGTCTTGAGCTTACTTTCTATTTGTTTATTCACGATGTTTTGTCGTGACTGTTCTTTGTGTTTGTGATTTCTCACAATGTTTTTTCGTGATTGTTTGTGGATTTTGTTCGCGATGCTTTACCGTGTATCTTTGTCTATTTATGCATGATATTTTTCCATGTATGTTGTTGATACCATGATGCTTTACCATGCATCTTCTGTTGACTTGTGTTGTATGATTACCATGATGTTTTTCCATGTGTATTCTGTGATATCTCGTCTATATGACCACACATGATGTTCTTGCCATGTATTTTGTCTGTGACTTTGATGCTTGTTGATTACATGATATTTTTCTATGTATCTGTTACTTTCTTTTTATCCTTGTTTACCTAATCCAAAGGGGGGGGGGGGGGGAGGATTGTATGTTGACTTATTGTCATTGTGCATGTCTGTAATACCCTAAATTTTGCCCTAAGATTTGTCATCGCATTTCATTGCATTTTTATTGCATTTAATCAATTACTAACAAATTTGTGTAGTCGTTTGACTTTTTGCAGGTAAATATCATATGGCATGCATTTTTTTTCTAATAAATAAAATGACACAATTGGCAAGAGGACATGTGTAAGGAGTTGTGAGTGTGAGAGGTTGAGAGTTCGAATCTCACCTTTGTCACTTTTTTTTATTTTTTATTATTTTTACTCTAAATTTTTCTATCTTTCATTAAAAAATAACAAAAATAGTTTTTTTATTATTATTTAATTATTATTTTCGTATTTTAATTTAATTATTTTTTAAAATATTTTTTTTTTCACTTTTTTCTAAATTATTCATAAAAATATCCAAAAAATCATAAAATAAAAAAATATTGAAAAAAATTTTGTTCTTTTTATAATATTTTTGATTTTTTTTATTTATTATTAAAACCTTTTTTTTAGTAAGACCTTTTTTAAAAACTGAAAAGCCTTTTTGTTTCGAAGAAAAAAAACTTTTTGTTCCCAAAAACCTTTTCCCAAAAAAACTGAAAAGTCTTTTCCCAAAAAACTGAAAAGCCTTTTCCAAAAAACTGAAAAGCCTTTTTTTGGATGAAAAGTCTTTTTGTTCTAAAAAAAACTGAAAAGACTTTTCCCCCCAAAAAAACTTTTTTTTATAATTTAAACTTAATTTTTTTTTATAATTTTAACTTAAATATTTTTTATTAAAAAATTAAAACATTTTTTTATAATTAAAATATTAAAAAAATCAAAACCTTTTTTTTTATAATTAAAATATTAAAAAATTAAAACCTTTTCGTAAAAAATTACTTTTCTTTCTTTTGGCATTTCATGTGCATGCTCGAGGTTGAGATGTGCTTGTGGTGGCCACAGCCCCACACTATTTTCCTCCCTCACTTCATTCTAAGTGTCATTACATATTTTCATATTCTTCATGTTTTCAGAAATATTTCTTTGTTTCTTTATACCCTCTGCCTTTATTACTTTTCTTATTTCTGTACCTTAATTATTCCTCCATATAATGATTTGTCATATTTTCACATTTTTTTACAGTTTTATCCTTCCGAAGGATTAGGTCCAGCCTTTTGGCCGCCGAGTCAATAGCCTTACCCCTTTAATGGATCAAACCCTGTTTAGCCTAGGTGTCCCGCCGTGGGCAAAATTGCTTTTATCCTAGTGTTAGGCCAAAAGAGTCGTCGTACTCTGTTTTAAGGTTTTCCGCCGTGGAATCCCTAATTTAACCCTATTTTAATTTTAATTAACATTTTTTAACATAGAGATTGGAGTCTCTGAACAAACCTTGGCCACAGTCAAGACGTTTCTAACCTCCCTTTTAAGGGGAACTACAGTTACTCTGATTCCATTCCCGTAAGGATATGTAGGCACAAGATGCGATGTCTTGCCGAGTAAACTTAGAATTAACCCCTAGGTCTTTTTTAATTTTCAATCCTTTGTATATACCCTAAAGCAAAATAATTAATGAAATAAATAAAAATAAATAAACAAAAGGTTCCCGTAGAGTACTACGGAAGTTTAGGGTGCTAATACCTTCCCTAAATTTAACCAACCCCCGAACCTTAGATTTCTCCCTTTTAGGTTTTTCCTTTCTTTAACCTTTCCTTCGGATAAATCAAAGACCGATTGTAAATGAATTAAGATTCAAGTTAATCAATAGCTTGACATCCAAATTTCACCACAACAAAAAATGGCGACTTCACTGGGGAGTCCTAACTATTGAGGGTTATCCCTATTTTGTTTATTTTTCTTTATATATTTGTTTTATTATATATTTTGCTCACTTGTATGTATATATTGGGGTACCTTACTTGGAGTTACTGTGTTGTGAGATAAGTCCTACACCCGGACTTGAGCGACCTTATGATAGGATGACTGATATATTCGACGAGGCTTATAGGGAGTGAGTCCCGACTAAGCTAAATCGAGAATCACCGCTCAGTTGAGACACTTTCGAAAATGGTTCGGTTGATCGAGTGTAGTCGTGAAAACTTTTACCGTTATCGATTGGAGTCTGTGATACTGGGAACCGTAGTACCTTTACACCATCTTGACCTTATATAGGACGTAGTGCGGGAACTATATGGGAGTAGTCCTACAATGGTTGCTACGCGATGCTACACTTAAAAGAGGTTCTCTTGAGAATATTATTGACCCTCGAGTCAGTCGGGAAGTCGATAATATTCGAAAGATGGACTGATGACTTTGGGCACTGATTTAGAACCCTTGTTCTGCAGGTACAATCAACCTATAGTACATACCTCTTTGGGAATGGTAGACCTTAACTCCATTCACTGTTCCTCTAACTTAGGACCTTTGTTTGCTTATGTGTATTTGTACATTGCATCCATAAAGCATCATATCATTCCTAGTTTCAAGGAATCTGACAGTCCCTTGCAAATTCAAGAAGCCCTACATTTCAAAGTCTAAAAAATTTTCCAGCCTTCCTAAAAGGGAATATTTGCAATCGACCGTTGAAATTCTTGGAACCATTGCATGGCATTAACATCATACTCTTGCATTGCATTTGTCCCTAGTTTCTCCTTCTTGGTCCTATCGTCTTCTAGTGTACCTTTGAGTCGTCAAGCTGATTCCTCGACACAAATATCAGACCAGAAACGGAACAGGAGTCACTTTGATCCTATTCTCATGACTTACACAGAGCTATATCCTGACTTAGTCCGACAAGGACTGATTATTACAAAGGCTTTACCACCTCCTCTTAATCCTCCGGCTGGATTTAGGGCTAATCTCCATTGTGCTTCCCATAAGGGTTCCCCAGGCCATGACTTGGAGCATTGTTTTGCATTAAAGGCTAGAGTATGTGAATTGGTTAGAACTGGAATACTTGATTTTACAGACAGTCATCCGGATGTTCAGAAAAATCCCTTGCCAGTACATCAGAAATGAAGTTTTGTCACTAGGCCTTTTGTTTCTCGTTTTTTGCACTTTCCTTATTTTGTTTAAGTTGTTTGCTTTCAATTATGTTTGTACTTTCATTAATGAAATAAGCATTGCGACTTTTGATTCAATTCATTTCCGTCCATTTATTTGCATCTTTATGCTTTATTTTTCAAATGTTTACTTCTTGTCCAAAATTTTGATATGCTAAGATCGGAGGGAGGATGACGAAAATGTTATACCCATAACTGCTGTCAGTATGCTTTCAATTAAACCTTGTTGACGATGTAAGACATTGTTTCAATTCCCAAACACTGGAGAAATAAGGAAGTTAATCCCTCGTCACCCCCTTCGAGCCTAGAAGTTGGAGTTTCTTTCGTTACAAAAAACCCACAATTTTAACCTTGGGATGGGTAGTTCTCAGTTAACTTGGTTGTGTGTTCATACGATACACCTTTCATTAACAAATTTTCCTTCGCACACGTCAAACAAGTGTTGAAGATGTTTTCTAATCAAAAGGTCGATGATGGTTCACCGTAATCATTAAAATCAAACAGTCACTTTCCTTCACACAAAAAAATAATATAAAAAAAAATCAAAAGAAGCCCGCTAAGTCAAAACCTATGAAGGAGACTTAGGCAAAACTGGGGCATCCCGCTGACTGTAAACTCTAAAATAAACAGTTCAGGCAAAATTTAGGGATAATACAAAGAGATTTTTAAATCCTTATCTTGAAAATCCTCAATGTCAAAACAATCAAATGTTATAGGGGAGTAGTGGCTGCCTTTTCATAGGTCCCTTTGACTTCTGAGTCATCATTGCTACGATCAATGAAATCCCTAACTTATGGGAACCTGAATGCATAGTATGAGTTAACTGAGCATATGACTGAAGATCATCACGTAGATTGGGTGGGTACAAATAAATTTTGAGCCTTTATCTTTTGTTTCATAAACCGTGAATCAGGCCACATTACAACCCTCAAAAGACCTAATTGAAGCAAGGTTATTTTGAAAGTATACTACAGCAAGGTTGCGTAACCTGACTCCTAAAGATCTTTGTGAATCATTTATTTTGGCAGTACACCTTTGTTTTAAACTTTGAGTGTCTTGAACAGCCTTGTTCTGACTAACAACTCATGTATTTTCCATCATTCAAAAATAATTTTTCAAAAATCGCATGAACTTTGCATTACCATGTTTGTATGAATATTTTTGTTTGCAAACTGGCTTTCCTCTAAGGAATTTTCAAACAATGAGAAACTTGGTCAAGTGATCTTATCAGGGGCAAGTTCATTTTACATCCTGTCAAAGAATTAGTTCAAGATTTGTTCAAGGCAATATCTTCTCAGATTTGGTTTATCCAGAGAATTGTTTAAGACCCAGACTGGGGCAAGCCCTCCGAGGATACAACAAAACAGTCGATTCCATGAATTAGACAGCTGAAGCAATTATCAGTTCATTTGACCTGGGGCAGTTTACTTGCATAATCCCTAAGCAGTTATTCATCATTCCTATAGTGACTATCAACTTGATACAGTTTAACAAAATGACAGTGATCTCCGTGTTAAGGAATCAGTCCTCCAGTTTTGTCATCTCACAGAAAGAGTCGAGTCTTGTCGTCGACGTCTGCATTTGCATTTGATCATGTGTCATAGCATAATTCCTATACATGTGCACATCTTGGGTGCTTTATTCCCCATTTACATTTCTATCTTGGGTGCTTTACTCCCCATTTACATTTCTATCTTGGGTGCTTTATTCCCCATTTACCTCTCTATCTTGGGTGCTTTACTCCCCATTTACATTTTTATCTTGGGTGCTTTACTCCCCATTTACATGTCTATCCTGGGTGCTTTACTCCTCATTTACATGTCTATCTTGGGTGCTTTACTCCCCATTTACCTTCTATCCTTGAGTGTTTTATCCCCTATGTACCTTTATCCCGGGTGTTTTATTCCCCGTTTACCAGATATTCCTGGGTTTACCTAACATCATGGTGTTTTACCCTCATTTACTTTTTTTTCCCTGAGGTCGTGTTTTACTCGCGTCTTACCTTGTGGGCAAAATTTATTTACTTGGCATCATGGGTGTTTTATCCCCATTTGCGTTTTTCTCCTGAGCTCGTGTTTTACCCGCGTCTTACCTTGCGGACAATTTCTAATTTACTTGGCACCTATCAACAATTCTGTGTCGTGTCTATCCGACGTTCTTCCAGATATGACATGTCTTCTTCCCTAGTGCAATTCCTCGATGGGTCGTCCCCTGTGACGTTGTTTCGTCTGTATCCGTGCATTTGTCATTTTCATCATACGCATCATATCAGATTCATATTATATTTAGCATTATAGTTCGTTTTGTTTTGTCCATATCATTACATAGCACTGCGTCTAAAGGCAAAATTTTCGGTTATCTGTATTTAAATCCCTCCACCGCGATTTCTCGAGTCTCCGTTGCTCAAATCACCCGGTGAAGTTATTTAAATAGGGGCAACTGTAATACCCCAAATTTTGCCCTAAGATTTGTCATCGCATTTCATTGCATTTTTATTGCATTTAATCAATTACTAACAAATTTGTGTAGTCGTTTGACTTTTTGCAGGTAAATATCATATGGCATGCATTTTTTTTCTAATAAATAAAATGGCACAATTGGCAAGAGGACATGTGTAAGGAGTTGTGAGTGTGAGAGATTGAGAGTTCGAATCTCACCTTTGTCACTTTTTTTTGTTTTTTATTATTTTTACTCTAAATTTTTCTATCTTTCATTAAAAAATAACAAAAATAGTTTTTTTATTATTATTTAATTATTATTTTCGTATTTTAATTAAATCATTTTTTAAAATATTAATTTTTTTCACTTTTTTCTAAATTATTCATAAAAATATCCAAAAAATCATAAAATAAAAAAATATTGAAAAAAATTTTGTTCTTTTTATAATATTTTTTATTTTAGGAATCAATAGGATTATTAGTTTTTATTTTAAGTTTATTTTTATTTTTATTTTTTTTCTTAACTAATTATTTAGTTTGGGCTTTAAAATGGGCTTTAGGGACATTATTGACAATTTGATGTTAACCCTAATTTGTTCCCTATATATACATGTGTTGCCTTGTTGAAAAAGGGGTCAGAAGGTTTTCTTCAGAAAAGAGGGGTCAGAAGGTTTTCTTCAGAAAAGACGAGAGAGAAAGGGAGAAACAAAGGAGATCCCCAGAGAAGAAAGGCGGTCGTTCCCACAACTCGTCAGAAGGATTGGAGCTCTCCAGTGTTCCCTTATTCAAACCTTTTTCACATTTACCGAAACAAACCTCCGCTTCGTAGGTTAAATTACTAAACCTTTTGCCTTTTCATGTTTATGTGCATATTTTGCCATGTTAATGTGTTTAGGTCCGTTAAATTATTAAACCTTTTGTTTTTTCATATTTATGTGCATATTTTGCCATGTTAATCTCCATGTGTGTTTAGGTCCCTAGATTTTAATATCAAAACCTTTTTTTATCAAAACCTTTTTTTAAAATGAAAACCCTTTTTTTTATTTATTATTAAAACCTTTTTTTTTAGTAAGACCTTTTTTAAAAACTGGAAAGTCTTTTTTGTTCCGAAGAAAAAAAACCTTTTTGTTCCCAAAAACATTTTCCCAAAAAAACTGAAAAGCCTTTTTCCAAAAAACTGAAAAGCCTTTTCCCAAAAAAACTGAAAAGCCTTTTCCCAAAAAACTGAACCCAAAAACACTGAAAAGTCTTTTCCCAAAAAACTGAAAAGCCTTTTCCAAAAAACTGAAAAGCCTTTTTTTGGATGAAAAGCCTTTTTGTTCTAAAAAAAACTGAAAAGACTTTTCCCCCCAAAAAAAACTTTTTTTTATAATTTAAACTTAATTTTTTTTTTATAATTTTAACTTAATATTTTTTATTAAAAAATTAAAACATTTTTTTATAATTAAAATATTAAAAAAATTAAAACCTTTTTTTTATAATTAAAATATTAAAAAATTAAAACCTTTTCGTAAAAAATTACTTTTCTTTCTTTTGGCATTTCATGTGCATGCTCGAGGTTGAGATGTGCTTGTGGTGGCCACAACCCCACACTATTTTCCTCCCTCACTTCATTCTAAGTGTCATTACATATTTTCATATTCTTCATGTTTTCAGAAATATTTCTTTGTTTCTTTATACCCTCTGCCTTTATTACTTTTCTTATTTCTGTACCTTAATTATTCCTCCATATAATGATTTGTCATATTTTCACATTTTTTTACAGTTTTATCCTTCCGAAGGATTAGGTCCAGCCTTTTGGCCGCCGAGTCAATAGCCTTACCCCTTTAATGGATCAAACCCTGTTTAGCCTAGGTGTCCCGCCGTGGGCAAAATTGCTTTTATCCTAGTGTTAGGCCAAAAGAGTCGTCGTACTCTGTTTTAAGGTTTTCCGCCGTGGAATCCCTAATTTAACCCTATTTTAATTTTAATTAACATTTTTTAACATAGAGATTGGAGTCTCTGAACAAACCTTGGCCACAGTCAAGACGTTTCTAACCTCCCTTTTAAGGGGAACTACAGTTACTCTGATTCCATTCCCGTAAGGATATGTAGGCACAAGATGCGATGTCTTGCCGAGTAAACTTAGAATTAACCCCTAGGTCTTTTTTAATTTTCAATCCTTTGTATATACCCTAAAGCAAAATAATTAATGAAATAAATAAAAAAAAATAAACAAAAGGTTCCCGTAGAGTACTACGGAAGTTTAGGGTGCTAATACCTTCCCTAAATTTAACCAACCCCCGAACCTTAGATTTCTCCCTTTTAGGTTTTTCCTTTCTTTAACCTTTCCTTCGGATAAATCAAAGACCGGTTGTAAATGAATTAAGATTCAAGTTAATCAATAGCTTGACATCCAAATTTCACCGCAACAATGTCCATTGTTCAATGGGTTGAGCCTAACTTGTTATATTTGTGTTTCTATTATTGTTTGCTATTGCTTGAGTTTTTCTGTTTTTCAGGTTGACCTATGTGTGGTGAGATAAGTCCTATACTCGGACTTGAGAGCTCTTATGTTTAGGAAGGGTGGTATAGTTAAGGAGTTTTTGATAGAGTAATCCCAAAGACGTTGATTTTAGATCTCCCGCTCAGTGGAGGCCCATTTGAGGATATTATTTGTTGAATGAGTAATCGTGAATGCATTACTATTTTCGACCTGGAAGTCCGAGAAGCTAAGGACCTTTATAACCCATTTACCCCACTTAGCCTTTAGAATGTATTGCGGTGACTATGAGGGTGTAAACCCGAATTAGTTGATACGTGATGCTACACTCAGATGAGTTTCTCTTGAGAATATTACTGATTCCCGAGTAATTGGAGTGTTAGTAATATCCGAAAGATGGATCGATGACTCTGGGAACCTTATTAGAACCCGTTGTACATGTGTTTCACCCCTAACACACACCTGTGGTTATTCTTCACCCAAACTTTGTGTTGTGATCTTGAATCTTTGATCCTACTACCCGTGTTCTGCATCTTGCATCGCATTGCATATCATTTGCATGATTCATTACATACATCCGTTTGTCCAGCAACTCATTCCAGCTGTCTCTATCTTCCAATGTCACTTGTCAGTCGTCAAACTGATTCCTCGACACTGATACAAGACTAGAGCTTATTTTCAACGCAGAATGTCATAACAAGAAGTGCACGATGCATAAATCTGAATGGAGATTGATGATATGAAATCAGGCATGACTAAGCTTACTGAGATGCTCCATGTCCTGATTTCCAGAAGGGAGCCACCTCAGAGAACTGTTATCCAGGAAGTTTCAAGTGTTGATCCTCCGCATGTTTAGATGCCATCTTCTACATGGCCAGAGTTTGGTTTACCACCTAACTCCTCTCTACCTCTTGCATCTACTGCTATGATTGGTCAAGCTGTCAGACCATTGTTTCAAGCTCCTATTTTTTCTGAGCCTAGACCTCTGATTCATGTTGTTGCCCAGACTGCTCGAGCTCCCTTTGAGAATCCTCTCTTTGATTACAATGCTGCTAGTGCTCAAGGTGAAGACCGTGAAGATTTTGTTGAACCTGAAGTTGTCCGTGAACAGTTTTAAACTATATACAAGAGACTCTGAGCCGTGGAGGGTACTGATTTCTTCAGTGTTAATGTAGATAACTGTAGCACCCTAAAATTTGTCCTCCCTTTTTCTAACTTTTACTGACTTTTACTTCGTGTTCATTTGCATTATCATTAGGTCATAACTGATAATTATACTTTGCATAGGTCTTCTAAGACATGGGATCAGGAGTTTCTGAATCAGATCATTAGGTATCAAGCTTACTTTCTTCAAGAGTTTTCAGGCATCAAGAGCCTAGGTTTTCATCATTCCTTTGATTCATGTTTGTTGGCAAGCTTCTCATCATGGATAGGGATCAGGGTTATCAGGGACAATGGTGTAGTTTCAAGTCAGAGGTGGTTATTCAGTTATGATCAGATGGAAAGTTTGACCTAATCTTGGTCAAACCATCAAGTGCTTACTTCTATTTCAAGTTACCTGCATCAGTGGCTATTTCTTATGCAATGTGTATTCAAGGTTAATTTATTCCATATTAGAATTCATCAGGTTATCAAGTAGTGATTAATGAAAAATTTGATTCAAATTATCATGATCAAGAGTCCATATTGGTGCAGCCTTGTCTTACCGATGCACTATCTAATTTGCAAGGTTGATGATGCTCAAGATTTACGTGGAATTCTCATTAGAATGGGAATAATGTGTGATTGCTTTTCCAAAAGATCATGAAAATTTTGTCCTAAGGATATTAAGTGATACTATGATGGCTATAGGGGCGAGTTTCATATCTTATCAACCTTGCCATTAGTAATGTTGTTCTAGAAACAAAAACACTAGCTAAAGATTTATCAAAAAGACATACAAAAGGGTGTTAAGCTTCAGGTTTTATTTGAATTACACAATATCACCAAGTCTATATTACAAGAGAATTCCCAACAAATAAAAAAACCACATTCACAATGTTTTTTCAGCAACTACAGTACCAAAATCCCACCCACATGTGGGTCGTACCAAGTCACACAAAAAGTATATCACACTACGACCCACAACGCGTACCACCTGCAGAAAGCCAATTCACAACCTTCATAATTTATCATGATTCACATACAGCCAACACAAAAACGAAAAAGAAAATGTATTGCAACTTGGCCAAACATGCCCGTAAGGAAGACGTACCAAAATAACAAATAAAAGCAAATCATGCATCACCACTTTGAAAATAATTTCCAACAACCTCCATGACCATAACGCGACGAAACCTGTAGCGTAATTCCAGCAACAAAAACGCGATTCTTTCACGCAGCAAAAGTTACGCCAAAAACCTCACATCTTGTAACCATTCGCAACCATCAACAACTTTTACAACCTTGATGTTCTTCAGAACCTATAAACTTCCTTCAACCTTAAAAACCTCAAATCCACAAATATCAATAGCAACCCAATCTCATACTCATCGACTCAAACAACAACAAACTTTTCCTCTTCAACACAATCCAAACCGAACCGCGTCCGAGACGAAAAAAAACACCACAAAACCTTTCTTCATTCAACGTTTTCTCTCATCATCAAGAACCCACCCTCAAAACCCTCTAAACTTCAATCAAACTACAACTTCAAAACCCAATCAAATTAGAATCGAACATAAGAAGAAGAGAAGAGTGAGAACGGAGTTGAACCAAAACGGAGGAAGAGACTGAGCGAACCTGAATCGACCAAGGTAGAGTGAAACCAAAATGAGACGGAAGTTGCAAACAAAGCATAGCGAAGAGAGACGAGAAGAAGGCTTGTGCGGCGAAGGGTTGGACCAGAACATTTTTTTGTTGTTGTTAGTTTTTGACCTTGGTTTATCCTCCTAACATTGTTCTTCTGTGGTTGATAACGTTGAATTTTGGTGATGATGCTGTTGTTGTTATGTTGCTTTGAGCAGATATATTGTTTCAATCTTTTGAGTTTTCATTTGTTTGGATCAATATCCTGGAGCAATGGGTTTCTTAGCCCGTGTGGTGTTGCTTCCACACCACCATTGTTCGTCTTTTGGTACACCATTTTATGGATGAATGGTCTCACGGCCCATGATGAATCCTTGGAATTTCTACTAACCCCCTCCATGGATCTGCTACACTCTACCCATTTGATTTTCGGTTTAGATTTTTTAAATATTTTTTTTTTTATTCTTAATATTAGATCTTAGTTTTAAATGTTATTGTGTTTAAAACTTCGATTATCTTTTGTTAATTATGGATTTTAGATTTTAATTAATTAGATTTTAATATTGAGTTGAATTTTGGATTAAATATTAATTTAGATTAATTTTATTCTTATTAATTGTTATACTTTAATGTTGATATTTTAGTCTTATGCAATTCTGACATTTATTTTGATTAAATTCTTAATGACACTTTTGATTAGTCTTTGGATTATTTTGATTAGAAATTCTTGATAATTTTGATTAAAATGTTCTTTGATTAGAAGTTTTGGTTAAATCTTGACGCATCCTTGTTGATACTCTCTCGTGGCCTTGATACTTGATACTTGATGCTTCTTCTTAAGCTTTTGGCGCGCGTTGAAGAGGCAACAGACCTTTCTCCGTTAGGTACCCTTTGAAACTCAATTTTATCTTTCATGTCTCATTCTAGGATTTTATCCATGTTAGAAGCATACTGAGTACATTTGAAGTCCTACCTCGGAGTAGGCTCTGTTTGCGCATCATATTTAGTACTTAGATTTGAAGCTGGAAAACTTGTTTGATGCTTTGAATCTCTCTTTTGTGTCAAGTTTGAGAACATGTCGATGATTGAACACTTGGGCACTTGTTATTTCTCTCTGCTTATTTCTCGATGAGTGTTTACTTTGGCATATCCTTTGTCATGTTGTTGTTGATTTGAAACATATTTAGGGTTTGGTATTTCTGATTATAACATCTTGTTAATTGAGGAGTCTTCACTCCTAGTTGTTTGGCTTGTGTGCTAATTCAACTGGTATTTGGTTTTGTTTGTTATCATTTTGTCATACCCTGTGGTGAACAAGGAGTCACTCAGTGTTGCCCTGTGGCTGAGATCAAGACATCGTTCTTTTAGTCATGAATGAGAAGTCACTCAGTTTTGATTCTTAACTAAGATCATGACATCATTTTTTGTTATTGATTTGGATAGTGTTTACTCGTGCTTGCTCACATGATCCCTGAGGATTCCTAGTCCCACTTAATTTCTGATTAAGGTGGGAGTAGGAGAGACATTAGGCTTTCAATCCTTTGCATGATAACAATTAGGATAGTCCCTCTTTGACCTCAACTTTAGGTCCATCATTTGTATGATAACATTAGGTAGACTTCCCTTTTATCCTCAACCTTAGGACCATTTTGTACGATAACATTAGGGTTTCAGTTTCCCTTACTTGTTTTCTTTTCACCCTTTGAGTCTTCTCTTCTCATCTCAAAATAATTCTTAATAAAGACGATGAATATTGTGCGCCATGAGCCTTAAGCATATGGGAAATGATGAGTGAGAGGTTTCTCCTTACTTGTCTAGAGTATTTAGTGTACGTCCCGTCTGGGGGCGATATGTGATGCATTCGTTCCTATATCATAGCCTTTAGTGCAACGTGAATATCAAACCATTCAATTCACTTCATTAAAATTCACAAATAAAATTCGAACCTTTTTGTCCTTCGGGATTGTCTTTAAAACTCATTTTCAGAAAATAGTATGTTACTTTTCCGTTCTACCACAAACAGGCATCGACCCTAACTACTAGAATGGAAGCTTAATGTCGCTCATAAAAAACACTTAACCAACCAGTGGTTTAGGAGCCGAACTACGTTTGCTCTGACTTCTCATACCAGATGAGGATACGTAGGCACAGGATAATGAAGTCTTGGCAAGCAACCTTCTCACCATCACCCGTAGTTTTCCGAACTACATTGAATTTGAGTTTCCCATTGCACGAGGGAATACGTAGGCATAAGGCGGAGATATCCTATCAAGTCTCATTTTTCTTTTCCCTTTCCCGTTTCCATTTAGCAGTAGCTTTTAGATAACTCACCCTTCAATTAGACAACAAGCGTGGATCATGTTGAGTACAACGAACGTGAGGGATGTTAATACCTTCCCCTTGCGTAACCGACTCCCGAACCCAAGATTTGGTTGCGATGACCTTGTCTTCTCCTTTCTTTTAGGTTTTATTTGATCGTTTCCTTTCCCTGTCTTTGGGATAAATGGCGTTCAGTGGCGACTCTTCTGTCTGTTTCTGTCGGTTGTTTTTTTCGCAGTTGCGACAACAACACGTGCCTTGTTTCTGACCTTGTCATGCCTGTCAAATTCAAGACTCCCGAGTTTGTAAAATACAAAGGTCATTCTTGTCCAAGAGCTCATCTGGTTATGTACTTCCGAAAGATGGTTGCTTATACTAACAACCAAAAGCTGCTCATCTATTTCTTTTAAGACAACTTGAGTGGAGTGATAACACGAAATCGTATATATATATATATATATATATATATATATATATATATATATATATATATATATATATATATATATATATATATATATATATATATATATATATATATATATATATATATATATATATATATATATATATATATATATATATATATATATATATATATATATATATATATATATATATATATATATATATATATATATATATATATATATATATATATATATATATATATATATATTGACGCATAATTCAACTAATGTTTGACTGGTTTCAATCCGATTTCGGGTTCTTTCCATGTTATTTGTCTGATATTTTGCAGGTATTTGATGATCATGTCTAAACAAAGCAATATGAAGAAAAGAAGCAATTACAAATGAAATATGGACGAAAACCAGATGAAAACAACATGAAAAACGCAGAATGCACATTTTGCTGTTGTGACGACCGTCACACCTCCATGACGACCGTCACACGGGTGACGACCGTCATGCAGGCAAAAACGCACAGCTTCAATTGAACGTGCAAATACCAATTCCAAGTCCCAAATAATGGACCACTACTCCCTGATATTTCTGCCTCCAAGTCCACCTTCTTCAAATTACAACCGTTAGAATTTTACCTCTACAAAAGGGGAAGGAGGGGAGCTGAGAAAGAGAGCCGCATTCAGACAACGAAGTGCTGCCCAAATTTATTTCCAGAGCAAAAATTTAGTTTCATTCTTTCTGTTTTTGTTTCCTTTCCTTATTTCTGTATTCCATTTCTACAATATTCATTTGTACGCTCTATTGGTTTGAAGACATAATCCTACCGACATCGTTGGGATTTGGCCAAAAGCCAATTGGATACGTTACAGGTTTTTTTTCATTATTTCGTTAATTGTAACTTTAATTCTCAGTAATATGAATGTTCTAAGTTTCTGTTTTTATTTATGTTTTACTTTCCCAAATCCATGTCTAGCTAAACCAGAGTAATCGATATGTAATAATAATTCAGACGAGATTTGATAATAACCGGTTTAAAACTTTCCTTTTCAAAAGTTGTTCATGGTCTGAGTGTTTAAACTTATTTACTGAATAAACTTTCGTCGCGAAAGCGAAAACTTATTTAAAAGTAGTTTTGCCACGACAATGGGAAATTAATTAAGGTAAGAACCAACAAGCGACAGCTGCGGCTAGGACCAGATAGTAAACACTAGGCATTTGTTTTAATAACAGCGAAAGCACTTTAAAATAGATTAGAACTTAGAGATTTCCAAAAAGCGATTTTAACCCCGAACTACGTTCCGCCTTAGAGTTGCGACTAGCGTCAACAACCATCGTGAGACGAAAGTCTTTAAATCACTATTTTCTTCTTAAATAAATTCTGAAAAATATTTTATATACCGGTAACTTGTCAAATCCCCGAAGAACATAATTATTGCATATCGATTCACGTAATTATAATTCAAGTAACGTTTTTAGTTCCCTTTAGTGATAGAAATTATTCCCTTAAACATTATCTACCTAGCTAAACATAGTAACTCCCGAGAACACTAGTTTGATTACGAGTCCTTGTGGGATCGATATCTTTTATTACTACGCGATAGACTGTGCACTTGCAGTTAAGTTGTATTAGACATAGAAAGTCGCGATCAAGTTTTTGGCGCCGTTACCGGGGACCTGTTTAGTCAATAGTGTAACCTTCTGTTACGCCGTATAGACTAGGTTAACAATTTCATTTTTCCTTTACTAGTTCCGTCAATTGTATGCCAAGTAATTGCCCACAAGGCGATATCTTAAAACCTTCAGTCGCAGAACTAGAGCGCTTCTTACATTTAAGAAGCCGCATCATTGAGTACCAACAAAAACATAACATTCCCGATCCTCTCACTCACATTCCCAAATCCGAAGAAGAATCAAAGATGGCTGAAGGACCTCAAAACAAACCGCTGAAGGCATACGCTACACCCTCTCAGATGGAGCCTAGAAGTAGCATTGCTGCCCCAGCTATTACTCGAAACGATTTTGAGCTGAAACCATCATTGCTGTCAGCTGTACAACAAAACCAATTCTCAGGAAATGCAACTGAAGATCCAAACGAACATTTAACGAAGTTTGTACAATACGCAGACACAGTGAAAGCAAATGGAGTAACTCCAGACGCAATAAGACTTCGTCTTTTCCCTTTCTCTCTTAGAGACAGAGCGTGGACATGGTTACAATCCTTACCATCCAACTCCGTTATGACGTGGGAACAGTTGAAGAACGTCTTTTTAGCGATATATTTTCCGCCAAGCAAAACTGCTATGCTTAGAGCTCAAATCAACAAATTTCGATAAAAAGATACTGAATCTCTTTACGAAGCATGGGAACGATTCAAAGATATGATGAGAACATGTCCTCACCACGGTCTAGAAGATTGGGTGACGATTCATACTTTCTATAATGGGCTTCTATACAACACCAGATTAACGGTAGACGCCGCCGCGGGCGGTGCACTTATGGATAAGCCATACGACGAAGCCTATCAACTAATCGAAAACATGTCTCAGAACCATTGCCAATGGGGAGGTGAACGCATTCCAACAGAGAAACCCGCAGCGAAAGGTGGGATGTACGAGATCAGCAGCCTTGAAAAGTTCAACGCTAAAGTAGATGCTCTAGCACAGAAAATTGACAGTCTGACCGTTAACCGCACTGCAACCGTCGCTGCAGTAACTCCAAACTGCGAGTTATGTGGAATCACCACTCATAATGCGCCCGAATGTCCATTGCTGGCCGGAATCCCACCAGACCAAGTAAATTATGCTCAAGGAAATCCTTACGCAAATACTTACAACCCAGGTTGGCGAAACCATCTAAACTTTTCTTACAAAAGCGATAATGCATTGCAGATGCCTGCTGCTCCGCCAGGATATCAGAAACCAGCTGCTGCTCAGACTGCACCTAGAAAATCAAACCTCGAGTTGATGATGGAAAAATTCATAGCTACTCAAGCTCAAACAAACAAAGAATTCCTGAATCAAAACATACACACTAGCAAACAAATTAAACAGCTGACCGGAAAAGTAGGCGCTTTAGCCACCCACAACAAAATGTTAGAAACACAGATATCACAAGTGGCTCAACAACAAGCCTCTGCTGCTGCACCCGCCGGCACATTTCCTGGACAACCCGAACAAAATCCAAAAGGACAAGCAAATGCTGTCATATTAAGAAGCGGAAAAGAATTGGACGAACCGATCGATCCGAGAACCGAAAACTCAGCCATGCAACAAAAACCAACTGAACAAGCAGAAAAGGAATCCGAGTTAGAGAAGAAGGAAGACAACGAGAAGGAGGACACCGCAAGTGAAAAAACGCAAGCACCTCCAGCGCCATATAAACCACCTATCCCTTATCCTCAAAGATTAATAAACTCCAAAACTTCAGGACAATTTAAGAAATTTGTAGAGCTCCTTAAACATTTGAATATCACTATTCCTTTTACAGAAGTGATAACTCAAATGCCGTCATACGCTAAATTCCTCAAAGAAATCCTGTCAAATAAGAGAAAGATCGAGGATAACGAAACAGTTACACTTACTGCAGAGTGTAGCGCTATTATTCAAAACCGCATGCCTCCTAAATTAAAAGACCCAGGTAGCTTCTCCATACCCTGCGTCATAGGAAAGTTCGTAATAGACAAAGCTCTATGCGATTTAGGAGCCAGTATTAGTGTTATGCCTTTATCTATATGTAAAAAGCTGAATATGGGAGACCTTAGACCAACCAAAATGTCCGTACAATTGGCCGACCGATCAGTAAAATATCCCGTCGGAATACTGGAAAACGTTCCAGTACGCATAGGACAATTCTACATCCCAACCGACTTCATAATCATGGACATTAAAGAGGACTCTGTTACCCCAATTATCCTAGGAAGACCGTTCCTAGCTACAACCGGAGCTATTATAGACGTAAAGAAAGGAAGGCTAACATTCGAAGTAGGAGAAGAAAAGATAGAGTTCATTCTCACCAAGTTCTTACAAGCACCAGCCATAGACGATACCTGCTATTTAGTAGATGTAATTGACGAATGCATAAGAGAATTTGAAAATGAAGAGACCACGTATTCAGAAATAATAAAGATTCAAATACCCGATATTTCTGAAGACGATGATTGGCGTAAACCGTATAAAGACGACAGCCTAAGCGAAAGCTTAGCACTAACCCCAAACCATATGCCAGGTCCGAAGAACCCATCTTTAGAACTTAAAACACTACCTAAAAACCTTAGATATGAATTCCTAGACGATGAACTAAAAAGACCAGTGATAGTCAACGCCGACTTAGGACAACTAGAAACCGTAAAGCTATTAGAAGTCCTAAAGAAGTACCCTACCGCGTTAGGCTATAACATAAGCGATCTAAAAGGTATAAGCCCTTCGATCTGTATGCATCGAATTACAATAGAGGAAGACTGTAAAATCTCTAGAGAGCATCATAGGAGACTGAACCCCATCCTAAGCACTGTAGTCAGAGATGAAGTAAAGAAATTGCTAGATGCAGGAATCATCTATCCAATCTCTGATAGTGAATGGGTCAGCCCAGTTCATGTCGTACCTAAGAAAGGAGGAGTCACAGTAGTTAAGAACGAAAAAGGCGAATCAATAACAAAAAGAGTCGTGACTGGAAGCAGGATGTGCATTGATTATAGAAAGCTTAACAAAGCCACACGAAAAGACCACTTCCCTTTACCCTTCATAGACCAAATGTTGGAAAGATTAGCCAAACATTCATATTTCTGCTATCTAGACGGCTATTCAGGATTTTCCCAAATTCCCATTCATCCTGATGACCAAGAAAAGACTACATTCACATGTCCTTATGGTACTTTTGCTTACCGCTGAATGCCGTTCGGACTCTGTAATGCTCCAGCAACCTTCCAAAGATGCATGATGGCAATCTTCGCAGATTTCATAGACGACATCATGGAAGTATTTATGGACGATTTCTCAGTATGTGGACAAAGTTTCGAAGGATGCTTACAAAACTTAGAGATGGTATTAGAACGTTGTGTAAAAGTGAGCCTCATCCTAAATTGGGAAAAATGCCATTTTATGGTCCGACAAGGAATAGTTCTAGGACATGTCATATCAAATAAAGGAATTGAGGTCGACAAAGCTAAAATAGAAATTATAAAAGACCTCCAACCTCCAAAATCCGTACGAGAAATACAGAGTTTTCTAGGACATGCCAGTTTCTACCGCAGATTTATAAAAGATTTTTCAAAAATCACAAAACCTTTGACCGGCCTGTTGATGAAAGATGCTGAGTTCGTCTTTGACGACGAATGTCTAAAAGCATTTGAAATATTAAAATCAGCCCTTATCACCGCACCGATTATGCAACCACCCGATTGGCAACTACCGTTCGAAATCATGTGCGATGCGAGTGATTATGCCGTAGGCGCAGTTCTAGGACAAAGGAAGGACAAGAAGCTCCATGCCATCTACTATGCCAGTAGAACCTTAGACCCTGCCCAAATGAACTATGCTACAACAGAAAAGGAACTTCTAGCAGTTATATTTGCGCTTGACAAATTCCGTTCTTACTTAGTAGGAGCAAAAATTATCATATACACAGACCATGCTGCCATCAGGTACCTAATAAGCAAAAAGGATGCCCTACCAAGATTATTGAGATGGATCCTGTTATTACAAGAGTTTGATTTAGAAATCAAAGATAAGAAAGGAACCGAGAACGTTGTTGTAGATCACTTATCCCGAATAGAAGGCGTCAAACATGAACCAGTACCGATAAATGACGATTTTCCATACGAAAATCTGATAGCCAAATTAGAAAGTGACATGCCTAACTTAATCTCGGACGATCCAGAACTCGAAAAAGCCGTAGAAGCCGTCTATGCCCAAGTCACACTACCTTGGTATGCTGACATCGTTAATTACTTAGCTGCAGGCGTGCTTCCACCGGATCTCACTTATCAGTAAAAGAAGAAATTCTTCCACGATCTGAAACACTACTATTGGGACGAACCTCTACTCTTCAAGAGAGGGGCCGACAACATATACCGTCGCTGTGTCCCAGAGGAAGAAATAGAAAATATCATTTCCCAATGCCATTCAGCACCATATGGTGGTCATGCCAGTACATCTAAGACGTGCGCTAAGATTCTCCAAGCCGACCTATTCTGGCCTAACCTCTGGAAAGACGTTCACATCGCTGTGCTAAAATGCGATCGATGCCAACGAACTGGCAACATCTCGCGACGCGATGAAATGCCTCAAAAAGGAATCTTAGAGGTAGAAATCTTTGACGTATGGGGAATAGATTTCATGGGACCATTCCCGCCTTCCTTTGGTAATAACTACATACTCGTCGCTGTAGACTATGTGTCTAAATGGATAGAAGCCATAGCTGCTCCAACAAATGACGCACGAGTAGTAATCAAACTCTTCAAAAACACAATCTTTCCTAGATTCGGTGTACCCAGACTCGTCATTAGTGACGGCGGATCATACTTCATATCGCGAATCTTTGATAAACTTCTTTCTAAATATGGAGTCCGACACCGAGTAGCTACACCTTATCATCCGCAAACTAGCGGACAAGTAGAGGTATCGAACAGGGAAATAAAACAGATTTTGGAAAAGACTGTCGCTACCTCAAGGAAAGATTGGTCATCAAAGCTAAATGAAGCTTTATGGGCTTATAGGACCGCTTTTAAGACACCAATAGGTACTACACCCTTCAAATTAGTTTACGGTAAATCCTGTCATCTCCCTGTAGAATTAGAGCATAAAGCCTTCTGGGCCATTAAGACACTCAATTTCAACTACACTGAGGCAGGAGAGAAACAAATCTTGAACTTACACGAATTAGAAGAACTTCGATTGGACGCTTACGAAAATGCCCGTATCTACAAAGAACGAACAAAAAATGGCATGATAAACGTTCAGTCAAGAAACAATTCAGTGTGGGAGACATCGTACTTCTATTTAATTCAAGATTAAAACTCTTCCCAGGTAAACTAAAATCTAGGTGGTCTGGACCTTTTGAAGTGACTAAAGTACTTCAAAGTGGAGCTGTTGAAATTACCGATAAGACGAATGCACCGTTTATCGTGAACGGGCAACGTCTAAAACATTATAATAAGAACGAAAACAACCCTCAAGTTAGCAGTATAACATTGCTTGAGCTTCCTGCTCAAACACCCGAATAGCTTGTCACCAAGCTATCGTCAGGCTTTAGACGTTAAAAACAACGCTTAATGGGAGGCAACCCAATTTTTCCGTATTTCCCTCTTTACTGTATTTCATTCTCATTTTTATTTAAAATTCTACTTTGAAACTTTAACAAAAATTCTAAACTTAAAATTGCTACTATTTTTACTTTATTCTATTTTATTTTATTTTTCTCTTTTATTTAAACTTTGTTTTTACCACCTTTTGTTTCTAAAAATCCTGACTTCAAATTTCTGTTTTAAACTTTTCAGGATTTTAAAAGACTTCAAACCTTCCTCCTGTTTTTCTCCGACTAACCTGCGAGTATGGTCGCGTACGACTTCACAAAGGTTCATTTTCGAAGATTAGCTCAAAAGGCAAGATTTGAAGCATTAACTGAGAGAGACATAGCCTTAACACTGTATTATGATAAGTCTACCATGGAGAAACTAGGAATTACTGATAGCATCCAATACCTGTTTAATCAATTAGGCTGGGAGAACACCTCTTTGAAAACCCGTTTTGCTACCTATAAGGACCTCACCTACGAATTCCTTAGTTCCTTCAGGTACTTACCCAACTATGGTTTTGGATCAAACTCAGAACTGATCACCTTTAGGATGTTTGGAATGGACCAAACCCATAGCCGAATGTCATTAGCTAACCTCCTAGGATTTCCTAGCGGACCACATGTGTTCATCAGTGTCGAAGATGACGATCTTGATTTTGAACTCAACCAGTTCTGGGGAAGAATCACAGACGACTATCACCCTGACCCAAATAGCATGTATAATAATGAGATTCATAACCCAGCTTTCAGATACTTTCATAAGATCCTAGCTCACACCCTTTTCGGAAAAGAAGAAAACATTACTACAGTATCTAAAGAAGAGTTATTTATCATGTTCTGTGCTTCTCAGGGCCGTACAGTGAATGCCGTGCCTTTTATGATGAGATCCTTCCGACGCCTCACTCAGGAACCACAATCACCTATTCTAATAGGAGGCCTCGTGACAATGATTGCCCACGAGCTTGGCCTTAGATTCCACCTAAATGCAAGCACTAGTTTTGGCACCATCCGACCCATGAATATCCAGTTTTGCTTTAACAAGCGCATTTTAAGAACTATGGGACCTGGACCTTACGAGTACCTCATCAATGAAAAACCTGTCCAGCTATTCACATTGCCAAATCATCAGATGACAAGTATCCATAACAAGGACAATTGGGTTTATGAATTGGATGAACCTATGGGACCTCCTTCACCTCAATCAACACCACAGAATTACATGTACGACAGTGATCACATCTCTGAAGCACATGATTATATGTACTATGAGGATGCTGTATCAGAAGCTGAAGTAGACCCTACAACCCCTCCGCATTACAACACCTATCCTGAGCCTATTCCTGAGGAAACCACAGACAAAATGGATACTGTTCTGAACCGATTAGACAACGTCGGCGCAGCTCTGACCACCGTAAGAGAAGACATCACAAGCATACACAGCGAACTCGCAGTCTTCATGGACTTAGTTTGTGACCAGCTCGATTACTACGCCAGGAAGTTCGACGAATTGAAGGCACGAAAAGACTGAGATATTAGCTTTAGTTTAGTTTAATTTCTTCTGTTTTCCGTCCGTTTTCAATTATTTTGATTTTCGCATTGTTTAATTTCCCTTATGTATTACATTACAAACAATCATTTTAATTACATGTTATTTCAATTTTATTCTTTATCCCTTGATTCTGTTTTTAGATTATCATATGTTTCTTGACCGATATAATACATTGCCATATCAATCCTAGGCCTTAAAACCATGACAAAAGCACCCCCATAGCAAAATTCTGCGTTCTGCAGATTTTGCTGGTGTGATGACCGTCACAGAAGCCTGACGCCCGTCACACGGGTGACGACCGTCACAGAGTCGTGACGACCGTCACGAGTCCAAAACTGTTATCTGCTATAACAGAGGTTGCATTTTCTCCCCCACTCCCATCTATTCAACTTCCAATCATCACAAACTCAAACCCCACTTCCAATTTTCGTTTTCCCACCTTGCTCCATATAATCCCAACTCCCATTTCAACCTCCTAATCCACTTCTGTGACATTTTTCATTCCACAGAACCAACTTAATCCCCATTTCCTCAGCATCCTCCAACAATGGCGAGAAACAACGAAACCCCAGACCTCAGCAATATCGTGTTCAGCGACGGCGACTCCGGCGAGAAACAACGAGCCAACTATATCGCCTTCCATCAACGGTCGCTACAGCCGACCCATTATCCGCACCTACCATCCCTCATGGAGCTCGGCCTCCTTAACGGCGTCACTTGGATGCTCCAGAGATCCGGCATTTGGCATCTCTGCACAAATCCGCAGCCGACTTACGACCAACTCACCCTTGAGTTCCTCAGTTCGTTCAGCTACTTCACTTCCAGCGGCGACCTCAGCCAACATTCCGGCGCCGTCTGCTTCCGTATGTTCGGCACGAACTATCAACTGAACCAAAACTAGATTGTCGACATCCTACAATTCCCTCGCGGCGACAATGCTCACCGCCGTATCACCGAACAGTTTCAGCATGAAGCCTTTGCGCTTTGGTACCAGTTGACCGGAATCAATGCCGACGGCTGGGATTCTCTGCATGCAACACACATCCACAACCCGACCATCCGGTATTTCCACCGAGCACTGAGCAACACCATCTTCGCAAGGGATAGCAACCATAAGGTGAACTCCAAAGAGCTCTTCTTTCTCCGCTGTGTGTTCCATTCAGAGCCCATCAACGCCGCTCCGTTCCTCCTGGCCCACATTCAGGCCAACTGCAACCGTGGCTCTAAGCCATTTTACTTTGGCGGGATTGTTACCTCCATTGCACTCGGGCTGAACCTCGATGACCGCCTCCAGCATCTCCATGCCATTCCCTCGGTATTCCTAGACACCGACCACTGCAGAGCTTCTCACCTCATCCGTTCCAGGACCGATGGAAAGTACCACCCGGTCGTGCGTGGCAAAACTGTCAAAAGTATCATCATGCCATCACACACCCGTATGCACCCACAGGATCGTGCCAACTGGCTTTTCGACCTCAATTCCCCTGCTGCTACCGCTGCCCCAACTCAAACCAACACCCAAGGTTCTGGTGACGAAATGCAAGATGAGTTGGACAGAACTGAGCAACCGGAGGCATCGCAACCACTTCCTTCTGAAGGCACATCCTACCGCCGCCGCCGCCATCGTCCAGAGCCCGACTACTCTGAAGAAGACCTCCGCCGATCCCTCGACCAGCAGGCCCAGATACTCGATATGATGCAGCAACAGAATCAGCGAGCAGAGCAGTTCGAAGCTTGGCATCGGACCCAAATGCAACAACTCCAAACCGGCCAGGAAACCATCACTAAGAACTTGGCGAATCTTACCTTACAGTTCGAAGGACTCCGCGATTATGTCTATCACACCGGAGCACTGAACTTTGAGGCCCGAGTCGACCAAGCCAGAGGTAGAGGACGCGACAGAGGACGTGACCGAGGCAGAGGCCGTGATTAGTTATTTCTTTCCTTATTTGTTTACTATATTTTCCGTTTCTTGTATTTTCATTTCCCTTGTATTTCCCTCTCGCATTATTTCAAATCAGTGGGGACACTGATTAAGATAGTGTGGGAGCGGAGCGTTTATTTCCCATTCCCTTGTACTCTTAATTAAGTAATTTCAATTCAAACACTTTCCCGTTTTAGCAAATAAAAGCTCTTTTATATATCTTCTTCCGTTACGCAAATATCCCCACTTTATTCGACATAAACAAAATTTTTCAGTCGTTCCTCAAAAGCAAAAGCATCACGAGAATGCGCCCAAGTTCAAACCAAGTTTTGAAACTCCGAGACGAAAATTCTAACAAAACCAGTACCGTCCTGACACCTTAGACCTCCGGTTTATGCGAGTCAGTTTCACTACCTACGTGTACCAAAGTTTCAAGTTTCTACGCAAACTCAGCCCCAAGTAGTTTATACAAGCAGTCAACACCATCCTAAACATTTCTAAGCGAGCGACCAATGCAAATAAGTGTATGATCTCCAAAAAGATGAAAAATCATGAAAAGAAAGCCATATAGCCCAAGTATAGAGACATGTTCCCTCTAAGTTAGGTGCTCCTCACCCGAGCATTTAGCCCAACGGTACAAAAACTCATTGAAAAATCAATAGTATAAGCTTATGAGCAATGAAAAGATCAAAACAGCAATGAGATCATATTCACTAACAGGTTGACTTGTCATGAAAGTGTATGGACAACGGGCTTAATGTGATTGCGCTAGAACAAACAGGGTAAACTTGACGCGAGAACCTTGATACCGAGATGCAGTAGCATGATTGGGACCGATTTGCATAAAAAGGAGACCTCCGAAGACTTATAGTCAAGTGTCGTCACCGTACTTGTTTTGTTCCTATTTAGAATCCCGGTTTTTCCCAACTCTCTGAATGAGGAAGCTGCCTCGTGCTTGCCGACCTTTATTTTTTCTGTTTTACTTGAGGACAAGCAAAGATTCAAGCTTAGGGGAGTTTGATAACACGAAATCGTATATATATATATATATATATATATATATATATATATATATATATATATATATATATTGACGCATAATTCAACTAATGTTTGACTGGTTTCAATCCGATTTCGAGTTCTTTCCATGTTATTTGTCTGATATTTTGCAGGTATTTGATGATCATGTCTAAACAAAGCAATATGAAGAAAAGAAGCAATTACAGATGAAATATGGACGAAAACCAGATGAAAACAACATGAAAAACGCAGAATGCACATTTTGCTATTTTGACGACCGTCACACCTCCATGATGACCGTCACACGGGTGACGACCGTCACACACCATGACGACCGTCATGCAGGCAAAAACGCACAGCTTCAATTGAAAGTGCAAATACCAGTTCCAAGTCCCAAATAATGGACCACTACTCCCTGATATTTCTGCCTCCAAGTCCACCTTCTTCAAATTACAACCGTTAGAATTTTACCTCTATAAAAGGGGAAGGAGGGGAGCTGAGAAAGAGAGCCGCATTCAGACAATGAAGTGCTGCCCAAATTTATTTCCAGAGAAAAAATTTAGTTTCATTCTTTCTGTTTTTGTTTCCTTTCCTTATTTCTGTATTCCATTTCTACAATATTCATTTGTGCGCTCTATTGGTTTGAAGACATAATCCTTCCGACATCGTTGGGATTTGGCCAAAAGCCAATTGGATACGTTACAGGTTTTTTTTCATTATTTCGTTAATTGTAACTTTAATTCTCGGTAATATGAATGTTCTAAGTTTCTATTTTTAATTTATGTTTTACCTTTCCCAAATCCATGTCTAGCTAAACCAGAGTAATCGATATGTAATAATAATTCAGACGGGATTTGATAATAACCGGTTTAAAACTTTCCTTTTCAAAAGTTGTTCATGGTCTAAGTGTTTAAACTTATTTACTGAATAAACTTTCGTCGCGAAAGCGAGAACTTATTTAAAAGTAGTTTTGCCACGACAGTGGGAAATTAATTAAGGTACGGACCAACAAGCGACAGCTGCGGCTAGGACCAGATAGTAAACACTAGGCATTTGTTTTAATAACAGCGAAAGCACTTTAAAATAGATTAGAACTTAGAGATTTCCAAAAAGCGATTTTAACCCCGAACTACGTTCCGCCTTAGAGTTGCGACTAGCGTCAACAACCATCGTGAGACGAAAGTCTTTAAATCACTATTTTCTTCTTAAATAAATTCTGAAAAATATTTTATATACCGGTAACTTGTCAAATCCCCGAAGAACATAATTATTGCATATCGATTCACGTAATTATAATTCAAGTAACGTTTTTAGTTCCCTTTAGTGATAGAAATTATTCCCTTAAACATTATCTACCTAGCTAAACATAGTAACTCCCAAGAACACTAGTTTGATTACGAGTCCTTGTGGGATCGATATCTTTTATTACTACGCGATAGACTGTGCACTTGCAGTTAAGTTGTATTAGACATAGAAAGTCGCGATCATGGAGCTTCCCTCAAATGGTACATGAACCTTGAACATAATGGTATCCAGTGCTTCCAAGATCTTGCTAATGCCTTCATGAAGCAGTACAAGTACAATCTTGACATGGCTCCTGACTGTCGTCAACTCTATAACATGTCTCAAAATAAGAAAGAGTCTTTCAAGGAATACGCTCAGCGTTATAGAGTACTTGCTTTTCAAGTTGAACCCCCTCTTGTAGAGAAGGAACTCACTATAATGTTTATGGACACCTTGTCTCCATTCTATTGGAAAAAGATGATTGGCAGTGTCTCCTCAAGCTTCTCAGATCTAGTTACCATTGGTCAAAGACTTGAAGAAGGTCTAAAGAATGGCAAAGTGTCTAAAGCTGCAGAGTCTTTTAATAGTGCAAAGAAATCCCATGGGAACTTCCAAAAGAAGAGAGAAGAGCATACCAATGTTGTCATGACTGGTGAGACAATACCTTATCACCGACCTTAATATTCAAATCACCCTACTGTCGCTGCTGTTACTCCCATGGTTGTTGCTCCACGACCAGTTTGAGCCCCTCAACATCCGACTATTGGACAAAACTTGAACTAAAATAAGACAAACTTTGATCCTATTCCCATGGCGTACAATAAATTGTATCCTTTTCTGGTTCAAAAATGTTTAATTACTACTAGGACTATGTGTCCTCCTCCAAATCCTCTTCGAGCTAGTTTCAGGTATGATCTCCATGTGCATTCCATGAAGGTTCCGTAGACCACGACTTGGAAAATAGCTATGCACTAAAGGCTAGAGTGTGTGATCTGATTAAGGTCGGAATCCTTACCTTTCATGACACTAATCCTAATGTCAACAACAATTCTCTGCTAGAGCATACCAATCTCGTTGTTTGTATTTTCCTTTATTTGTATTAGTTGTTTGCTTTCAAATTATGTTTATACTTCTATGTTAATGAAATGAGCATTTCAACTTTTTGATTCAATTCATTTATGTTTACTATTTACATCTTTCTTCTTTCTTTTTCAAAAAAATATTCATCTCTTGTCCACTTTCTTTTGATTGTGCAAATATTTGGGGGAGGATGACAAAAACGTTATACCTATAATTGATGTTAGTATGCTTTCAATAAAACTTTGCTGACGATGTAAGGAATTCTTTCAATCCCCTAAACAATGGAGAAATAAGGAAGTTATTCCCTTGTCAACCCCTTCAAGCATAGAAGTTGGAGTTTCTTTCTTTACAGAAACCCGATATCTTAACCTTGGGATAGGTAGTTCTTAGTTAAGTTGGTTGTGTATTCATGCAAAACACCTTTCTTATAAAGGTTGCATTCATAATTTTCCTTCGCACACAACAAGCAAGTTTCGAAAATGTCTTTCACAAGCTGATGATGGTTCATCGTAATCATTAAGTCAGACATTCACTCTCTTTCTTTCAAAATAAAAATCAAAAGAAAAAGCCCTCTAAGTCAAAAACTATGAAGGAGACATAGGCAAAAAACTAGGCATCCTGCTGACTGTAAGCTTCAAAGGAAACAGTTCAAACAAAAGTTAGGGATAATAAAAGAAGAGATCTTTAAATCTTCACCATGAAAGTCCTTAACGACAAAAACAACTAAATGTTGTAAAGAAGCAGTGACTGCTATCTCAAGAGTCCCTTGACTTCTGAACCATCATCAGTGCAATTCCCAACCTTTTGGGAACCTGAGTGCATAGTCTGAGTTAAGTGAGCGTTGGACTGAAGATCTTCACGAAGATTGGGTGGACACAAATAAAGTTTGAGCCTTTATCATTTATTTCATAAACCTTGAACCAGACCATGTTACAACCCTCAAAAGGCCTAACTGAAGCAAGATTAATTTGAAAGCATACTACAACAAGATTGCGTAAACTGACTCCAAAAGATTTTTGCAAATCAATTACTTTAGTATTACATCTTTTCTTTACCTTTCACTTTGAGTGTCTTGAACCACTGTGTTCTGACCAATGACTCATATGTTTTATCATCTTACAAAAAATGGTTTTGATTTCAAGATTTGCATGAAGTTTGCATTAAATTTACCATGTTTGTATAAGCACTTTTGTTTGCAAAATGACTTTCCTCTCATGGAATTTTCAAACAGTTGAGAAACTTGGTCGATGATCATATCAAGGGCAAGTTCCTTCACAATCCTGTTTAGAATCGATTCAAGATTGCTTGTTTAGTGCAACTCCTTCTCAAGAATTTGTTTATCCAGAAGATCTTTCAAGACTAATACTAGAGCAAGCCTTCCTAGCACACAGTAAAGCAATCATCTATAAAATCAGTCAAGTTGAAGCAACAATCGGTTCATCTACGACAGTCAGCTAATCAAGGGAAATTTTACTTGAAGAGTCCCTGAGAAACTCTCCATCCTTCCTACAAGGATCATCAACTTGATATAGTTTACCAGTGTGGCAGAGATGTGCTTAGAAAAAGCATTTTTGGTCCCCAAGCAGAATGGTAGTGATCTCCGTGTTAAGGAATCAGTCTCCCAGTCTTGTCCTCTCCCAAAAAGAGTCGAGCCATGTCGTCGACATCTACATTTGCATTTGCATTTGATTATATATCATAGAAAAATTCATATACACATGCATAGAAAGAGTGTTTCATCCTCATTTGCATTCAACATAGGTCGTGTTGTTATCCACGTCTTACCTTGTGGTCAAAATCCAACTTACTTGGCACCTACCAAAGCAGATATGTGTCTGTTTGTTCCTCTTTTGCGTCCAATGTTATTCCTGAATGTCTCTATTTCCCATCCAATGCATTCTTGGATCCCTATATTTCTCACTCTCATCTGATGCCACTTTCAGATATTATGATTATACCTTTCATTCAATGCCATTCTTGGATGTCTGGTCTCTTTTCATCCAGTGTCATTCCCGGATATTGTGTTTCCTTTCATCCAATGCCATTCTTGTATGTCACATATGTTCATCTCTATGGTGTTTTTCTAGATTGAGTCTTTTGTTCTGACGTCTTTCCGGAACTTATCTGATGTTTTTCCAGATATTTCCATTATGATTCTGATGCACTTCCAGATTTCATTTGTTTTACTCCCTAGTGAGTTTCCAGAAATATACCCTTTGCAATTCTGATGCATTCCTAGAGTTTCTTTTCTTTTACCATCTGATGAATTTCCAGATGTGTCTTGTGTTTTTATGGTTTTCCAGAACTCCTTTGTGTCTATCTGATGTTCTTCCAAATACGACTTTTATTCTGATGTTTTTCCAAAACCCCTTTGTGTCTATCTGATGTTCTTCCAGATACGAATTTGCTTCTGATTTTTTCAAGAACCCTTATGTGTCTATCTGATGTTCTTCCATATATGACTTTTATTCGGATGTATTTCCAGAACCCCTTTGTGTCTATATGATGTTCTTCCCTATACGACTTTGCTTTTTATGTTTTTCTAGAACCTCTTTTGTGTCTATCTGACGTTCTTCTAGATACGACCCTATTTATCTGATGTTCTTCTAGATATAATGATTGCTTATCTAATATTCTTCCACATATGTCTTCAAACTTGTTCTTGTATATTTAAAGTTTTTCTAAATGTTTAGGATGTAGCTTTAGAATCTTTGTCTTCATCTAATGCCATTCTATATGTTTTCAATTTATTTTTGACTGTAGTTAACAGTTTCAGAATGTTTTCAAGTCTGGTTCTATTCTTTATCCAATGCTTTTTTTGGATGTGTTACAAATTTTATTTGATGTTTTCCGGAATATATCTGATATGTTCCAGAGTTTATTCAATGTTTTCTTGTATACCTCTGATGTTTTCCAGAGTTTCATTCAATGCTTTTCTATATGTCTCTGATGTTTGCTATGTTTTCTAGAGTTTATTCAATGCTTTCCTGAATATCTCTGATGTTTTCTAGAGTTCATTCAATGCTTTTCTGGATGTCTCTGATGTCTTTATATTTTCTAGAGTTCATTTAATGCTTTCCTGAATGCATCTGATGTTTGCTTGATGTCCCTAATGCATTTCCCATAATTCTCCTCCTCTCATTCAATGATCTTCTGAATGTTGTAACTCTTTTCCATCCAATTTCATTCATGGATGATGACTATAAATTCCCCAGTGAAGCTTATTCAATGTTATCCTAAATATCTCTATTTGTCTCAGAGCTTATTCAATGTTATTCAAAATATCTTTGATGTTTTCCTGTATATCACTTATGTTTTCTTATGTTCCAAAGTTCGTTAAATGTTATTTTGAATGACTTTGATGGTTAATACTGTTCTTTTCCAGAGTTTTGTTCAATGCATTTTTGACAAAATTTCTGATGACTGTGACCCTTTTCTCAGTAAAGTTGCTTTAACTTCCTAGATGTTCCTAAGTATTCCACAGTAAAGTCAATTGCTTTCTTGGAAGTTTCTGTTGTATCTTCACATTTGGTTTTGCTCCACATCTAATGTTTTTCTAGATGTTTCTAATATGCTTTCCAGAGTGTCGTACTTTCAGCACCTAATGCTTTCCCAGATGCCTGTATCCTTGTTTAGGGTTTTCCCCTCTCTTTCCAAGTGTTATTGGATACTCTCTGTCACCTTGGTGGATTTCCATAATATCTTGCTTTCCTCGTTTGTGTCTCTTTGTTACTCATTCATCCGTGATCTTCCTTTGCTCGATTTTTTAGCATTGCATTCATATCATATCATAAGCATCTTTTGGTATCTTAGGGCCAAAAATTGCGCATGTTTATATTTAAGTCCCTTCCATCTTGTCGAGACGAAGATTTCAATCTTCATATCTTCAGATCGAAGATACTTAAATAGGGGCATCTGTCATACCCTAATTTTTTATCCCTAGGACCTCACTTCTTTTTGCATCATCTGCATAGCCTATCATGCCTTTCATTTTGCATAATACCCAATTTATCATCCAGAATAAACTTGTTGGATTTACAGTCAAATCGGTCAAACTAAAAGTCAATTGTGCGTAAAATCAGTGGACGAAACATTTCAAAATCAAGCCTGCAAATGTTAGTGATATTAATCTACGTTTTGCATAGTTTAACGTGGTGTGCTCATTTGAATTTTTTGACCATTTTCAGTTGTATTTTTTATTATCAAATTGAGCCTTTTAACCGGGTAAAATTTATTTCGAAATTTGACCAAACGCTATATTTTTCCAATACGTATATTTCGTGCTGATCATTTTGGTGTATTCATTTTATTTTTTCGAGCATTTCGATACCAGTTTAATTACTCGTTTTTTTTTACCATTTTATTCCAATTTTTAATATTTTTTTAATCAATCAAATCTTTATTTTAAGATTTTATTGTAAATAGTTTATTCTCTCATTTATGTTTATCTTTTTTTATTATTTAGTTTTGTTGAGCTTTTAGAAAGAGTCTCTAATTCTATAGTACACATAAAGTAGATTTTGTCCATTCTTGTAGCAATAATACACATTTAGCAAAATATCTCTCCCCTCACATACATCACGTGTGCCCTCTTTTTTCTCCTGCTATTTTCCTCTTCTTCCACTGGTCCCCCATATGTTCATGCACTAGCTTCCTTTTTTACATAAGGCATTACATTTTCCCTACTTCCTTTTTTACATAACGCATTACATTTTCACTACTGCCATTATCTTTTTTGAATCCAAAGAATTAACACATAAGAAACTCACATATATATATATACATTCCCTAAACACATGGCCCCACCTTTTTTCATCATCTCTCATTAGACCTGTGCATGAAATAACACAAGGAACATAGAAAACAACAACATACTACACTCATACCATAAAGACTCCCTCCTCCTCACTGTTACATACGTTTCCGCAAAAACAAAATCGTATAAACCTCACATAACATAGATTTTGAGGTCTCCCTTTTATCACTAAGGATGCATACCACATGACTCTCTTCTTTTCATTTTGAATTTTTAAATACATAAAGACCATTCTCCATCACATACAGCTACAGGAGACCACCCTAGCATTTTTTCGGGATATACCTCTCTCTCGGCTAAGAAAAGAAGCTACATAAATTCATGTGCAGCAACACCTACACAGCCATCACTAGGCTTCATCAATAAACTACATACTTCCATAACCACCATGTTATAGCATCATCATCATTATCTTCAAGCACTTATATCTCCGACCACCCTCTACCAACAGAACAACAACGTTTATGACATCAACAACAACCAGCAACTTCGACACGTTCCTTCTCCCACTTTGTTCTGTTAGCGACCTCTCCTTCCCACGCTGCAATATTGAGAAGAGAAACTGAAGCGGGACGCGAGCGAAAAGAGTAATCGCAAGAGAAGTATAACAGGTTGCACCACCGTAAGGAGACGAGAACGACGGCGTGAGGAGCGAGGAGAACGCACGCATGCGAAAGGGAAGAAGAGAAGAAACTTGTTTTACTGTAAGTACCATATCCTTCTTTTTATTTGTTTTACCTTTAATGTTTTAATTTATATAGTTAAAAAGCTAAAAAAAGAACTTTTTAATTAGTTTTTTAGTTTTTTCCTTTTTAGTTAATTTTAATTAACTTTTACATATCATATTATATGTTGGTTATTCATATTTCTTTTAATAAAGTTTCTCTTTTATTTGAATATTCTAAAAAATTGTAAAGAAAAATATTGTAATTATTCATTTTAGTATGTTCATTTCTTTTTAGTTTGTTCAAATAATATCTAAAAAAATGTAAAAGAAATATTAATTTAATTATTTTTATTTTTTTAATATTCGAAAAATACCAAAAATGTTTTAATCTTTTATTTTCAATATTTTATTAAGTTGTGTTTTTTTTTTGTCAAAAGATATTCCTCATTATTCATTTTAAATTGTTAGTTAGTTTGTTAATTGTAAATTTCTTGATAATATTAAAAATGTAAAAATATGTCATGATTTATTTTTCATTTTAAATACTTTTATTTAATATTGATTAATTAAATTATTGGTTAATCTTATTAAATATTTATATTTATATTAATTAATAATTCTCTTGTTGCCTGATTCTATTTTGTGACTTGCTTGCTTCCATGTCTTGAGCTTACTTTGTATTTGTTTATTCACGACGTTTTGTCGTGACTGTTCTTTGTGTTTGTGATTTCTCACGATGTTTTCCCGTGATTATTTGTGGATTTTGTTCACGATGTTTTGTCGCGTATCTTTGTCTGTTTATACATGATGCTTTTCCATGTATGTTGTTGATACCATGTATCTTCTGTTGAGTTGTGTTATCTGATTACCATGATGTTTTTCCATGTGCATTTTGTGATATCTTGTCTGTATGACCATACGTGATGTTCTTATCGTGTACTGTGTCTGTCTCTTTTATGCTTTCTAATTACATGATGTTTTTCCATGTATTTGTTGCTTTCTTTTGATCCTTGTTGACCTAATCCAAGAGGAGGGATTGCATGTTGACTTATTGTTATTGTGCATGTCCCTTGTATGTTTGTCTTTGTTATTTTTGGTTCTTAGAAATCTAACAACCCGTGGTTCCACGAACTACAAACGCTCCGATTGCTCTGACTTCCTATTAAGGATACGTAGACATAGAGTTGTGAGATCCTAGCGAGTTACCTTTTATTTTTCTACCTTTTTCTGTTTCCACCTTTTCTCTTTTTCTTTACGCATCCTTCACCCTTTAGCAAACAATTTTTTAGCCAAAACACAAATATTTCAAGAGATTCCTGTAGAGTACTACATATGCTTAGGGTGCTAATACCTTCCCTTAGTATAACCAACCTTCGTACCTTTGATCCCTCTTTGCTTATCTTTAGGCCTTGGTTTTTCTTTGCATATTTATGGGTTATTCTTTCTTTACCCCTTCCCTGGGATAAATTAAAGATCAGTGATAAACATTTAATATTTTTATAATTCAAGTTAATACAATAGCTTGATATCCGATTCTCACCACGACACCCATTATCGCCTTTTATGGGTTGATCTTCATCATTCTGAGGGGACACACAATTCTTTGAAGTACAAACTAGATGAATGTTTACATTCTTACATATTACACTTTGACTTTGTATCTTAATATATTTGAATGCATGACCATCAACTATAGAACTATTATCCTTAACATCTTCATGGTTGAGATCATCAACTTCCTTATGTACTTTAGACTTTGACAACATGTTGAACATAATGTCTGGTAGATTGTTGTCCCTATCTGGACTATTAAACCTTATTTCTTGGGAATAATCATCAGATGACATTTGAATGTCATGATGATTTCTCATATATCCATACCTGAATTGAATATTCCTCATATCTTCATCTGTAATGATATCATCCTCAACATTAGGAGGTTTGTTATGGAGTGAATTATATGATTCTTACTTCTTGTAGTTCAATTTCAATCCACTAATTCTAGCTTTACTAACCAATCTTGAGTCATAACTATCCTTCCTCTTAGGATTCTTCCTATGAGCCAAGGTAGGTTGTTCAAAGTTGGGAGGACCTCTAACCTGACCATCAACCTTCCCTTTAATGACACCTTCATTTTTAAAAGATAATTCAGACTCTTGAGATAGATGTTGGAACATCTGTTATGTCATCTTGGTTGACATTTCTTCATACAAATTAGTTTTATCAATCCTGGGGTATTTCCATTCCCTGATGTCTTTCTCAGATGTGGCCTTTTTCAAAATAACTTATTTACCTTTTTTGGTTACCCATCCTTGGAATTATTGAAGTTCATACACAATGGGTTCACATTGGTAAATAAGGATTTGCTCAGTGAAACCTTATATTGAACAAAATTAACCGATTTCCCTTTCTTCTCAGCATGGACTTTATTGTGTCCTCTGATCTTTATCTTGAGCCATTATAAACAATATTTCCTTGTATGACCATATTTTCCACAGTTTTGGCATATCAAAGGATGTTTCTTGATCTTTCTATGATGGGATCCTACATGTTGAGCATGATGCTGAGACATGTGAGCTATCTTCAAAAATTCACTCTTCTTTTCAGAATAAGTAATCTTCTTTAAGGAAGTATTCATCTCTTTCATATTTTTAACCTCTATCATTCCATCAAGCAAGTTTGAACTCCTTTTCAAATTTCTTTATGTACCCTTCAAGTTTCCTAGATTGGAGTTTAGTGATGAAACTTATTTTTCTAAAACTATAATGGTAGAATCACACTTTTCTGATTCCTTTTGAAGTATGTCTATGGTTTTCTTCAAGTTGTCTGAGGATAAGCGTGATTCTCCCCACTTGGTGAGAACAAAATTGTATGCTCCCAAAAGTTCTTCGTTATTCAGTTCTTCAGAGCTGAACTCATCTTCAGATTCAACTCTTTCATAATATGCCATCAGAATGGTGGTAGTTTCCCCTTCACCTTCACTTTTAGAATCAAACCAAGTGGTATTTAATCCCTTTTTCTATTTCCTTAGAAAGTTAGTGTATTCTAGTCTAACGTGTCCATAGTCTCCATATTTAAAACACTAAGTACCCTTCCCACTATTATGATCTTCTTCGTTCCTGTCTTTGTCTTAGGGAATAATATCAGACCTTTTGTCTAGGAGATTGGTCCTCCACTTCATGTCTATATATTTTAATTTATTGTTGATTTTTTTCCCAGGAAGAGAAATGCCATCTACCAAGCTATATTCTTTGACACATTTACTTCCAACTTCCTCAGTGTTGGATACAAAGGATATACATTTGTTCTTCTTTTCTGACCTCTCACTGATGGACATCTCAAAGGTTTATAGGGAACTGTCACACCCTGATTTTGACCTTAAGATCCCACCTCATTATGCATTCTTCGCGTATCATTTTAGTCCATCTTTCGTTTTAACTAACTGTTTAACCAATTTGCCTAGTTTGTTCATTTTGCAGGTGTGTCGAAGAAATTGGAACGTAATCTTGTGCCCCCATTAAGTCATGATGAATGAGGAGTAAGAGTGCGCCACCAATTTACAGTCTTTAATTATTACAAGGCCAAATCACTCCTCAACACGTCTCAATGCATAATTTGGGTTTTGTTTGAGGAATTGGATTATTAATTGACGGGTGGAAGAATTTGAATTTGTGGTAATATTGAAGAATTTTGGAAATCAAGTCCACAATATCCGAGTGCAAGACCAAGAATTTAGGCGACGTGCCTGTGGACCCGTTGTTTAGTCCTAATTTCAAATTATAACTTATGAGTTCATGGTTGTCATACAATTTGCAAGAAATAATCTGGAATTCCGATTTAATAGAACAAAGGGCAAAATCAAGATTAATGAAATCCATATTTATATTCAAGATTTTGAGTTCATATACGTTTTCAAGTCTGAATTTTATTACGAAATTCAAGTCTTTACAAGTATGTTCAAGATTACATTTTGTTACGAGTTCTAAATTTAAAATCCTAAATCCTAGTTCTATCTTCAAGGTTCCAAAATTCTTCAAGCTCCATAACTTGCCTAGGACCTGCAAAAAACAATGAAACGACGTCAGAAAAAAATTAAATCACGGACAAATCTTAATGACATTGAATCAATTTGGGACCCTCAGAAAGAGTTCATCATTGGGCATTTTAGAAGGGCAATGAAAATTCGTCGCCAACTTCCGTTTTCCCAACAGCATCAAATGACCAAAACCAAGGCAATAACTGTTCTATCCGAAAAAGAAGAGTAAATAATTTTTTTTTCTAGAAAAAATGATTTTTTCTTCCCAAACACGGTTCAACAACCAATAAACTAAAAATGGTAAGAACAACAACAGCAAAATCATAAATGTGGCTTCAGATCCGACCAAATTCAAAATCCAAAAAGGAGAAATCAAAACAGATCCAACAACATCAAGATACCATGAAGACGAAAAAGGAAAATTTTTAATCTTCTCCAAATCTGTCAAAAAGAAAATACTATAAGGATCAGAAGAAAGAAGTTCAAAAGGGGGATTCGAAGAAAAATCACAAAGCCTCGTCTGCGAAAAGCCCTCAAAACCCACATCCGAAAAATCACAAAGAAAGCAAAATCTGTCCAAAAACCACATATCCAAACCCACAAAAATCACAAATCTGAAAACCATAAAACTCAAGGGCTCAAATCACTTATCATCGCCCCAAAAACATCACAACCCTCCGATTGCAACATAAAACCCCAGTTCGCAAACAAAAACCATTACGAACCCATCTCCACGAAACCCAAACCACCACAAACCGTAAAACCATCCATGAGACTCAGAAATGAGGGAGATCCTCACCATCATCATCGTCTCCGTCAACAAAATCAACCGTAGGCTCTCTTTTTTCTTTAACAGTTTTTTGTTGTTGTTGTTGTTTTTAGCAAATCGTAGCAAGAAAGAAGAAGAAGAGGAGATAAATCAAAATCGCAGCAAGAAGAAGAAGGAAAGCAGTCGCATGCAAGGAAAAAAAAGTTCAGAGAACACACAAGGAGAGGCACCGCGGCTGCCTTTGGGATCTAGGGCTTCCAAGGAAACCCAATCCCTCCCTTTTAGTACCGGCCGGGTCGGGTCCTAGGGGTCATGACCCAGGCCCAAACCCTTTTTCTTTTATATTTTTTTAGTTTTTTATGTAATATTTAAATGTAATATATACTAACATAACTACTAATTACTAACTAACCAAAATAAAAAATCTGAAATTAATAATAATTTATAAAACGAAATTTTATATAAAAAAATATAACAAAAATACAAAAATGTTTTTTAGTGTTTTAATTTAATTTAATTTCAATTTCTCTTTCTCATAATAAATTAAAAACCCATAAAATATATCTATTTAAAAATCCAAAAACATTTTATTTTATTCTAATTAATTTAACTTTTTTAGAACTTTTTAGGATTTAAATAATCTTTTTGCTAATTTACGCTTAATCCAATTTCTCTTAAAAACAAATAAAATTTTTTTAATTTAAGTTTAGCTAACCCTTTTTTTTTTCATTTTTACTTAATAAAATTCACAAAAATCTCAAAAAAACAATTAATTTCAAATTTCTAAATCAACTCCAATTTCATCAATCCACTTAATCACAGTCCACAATTCATTTCTAATCATGTCTCAATTTCTATTCAATCGCAACCTCTAATCATGTTCATATATCATGCTATCATCGCTGATTTATCCACTGCTTTACATTATCAACTTGTTTCCGAAGGAAAGGTTTCTCCCTTTTTTCTTTCTTTAACGTTTCCTTCGGATAAATCAAAGACCGGTTGTGAACTAAAGATGCGATTTAAGTTAATCAATAGCTTGGTTTCCAATTCTCACTGCAACAGGAACCAATGAGTTTGTCAACCTTTATACTACCTAGGTCCTGAGCTTCTTCAATAGTAGTCATTTTCATATCAAACCTCTTAGGTAATGATCTGAGAATATTTCTGGCAAGCTTTTCTTCAAACATCTTTTCACCTAAGGCAAAGGATGTGTTGACAATGTCACGCAACCTGATGTGAAACTCACTCACAGTTTCATCCTCAGGTTCACAAATTTTGCTGTTAGGAGCTCCAACCTTGACATATGAACCTTGGATGTACCTTTATGTGCAACTTTCTGAATCTCCCATGCTTTTTATTGCTTCTGTACATGTGTTAATTCAGCTTGGATATTTTCTTGTCCACACCATTGAAACTCGCATTGAATGCCTTGGAGTTCCCAAGGGCTTCATCATCTTCAACATCAGTCCAATCAACTTCTGGTTTTAGGCTAGTTATACCATCTTTAGAGGTAACCCTTGGATGTTTCCATCCCTTGATCACAACTTTCCTTACTTTGTTTCCCAAGGATTTTAGAAAATCCATCATCATCATCTTCCAATAATCATAATTTCTGCCATCCAAAATAGGTGGTTTGTTAACCGATCCTCCATATTTAATCGTCTCCATTTGAGCAAAATTTATCTTCCTTAGAACTCACCTAAAATCCTAGGGTGCATGCTCTAAGGCCAATTGAAATCTTATTCCCTAGGGGACAAATGTTGAACTTTATGCTTCGACAACCGGTTCGATAAGATACACCATAACCACTACAATAACAAGGACTAGATGATGGATCAGAAAAGTAATAAAGAACATAATTAATTGTTTACCCAGTTCGATGAAACGACAACTAGGTCTGGGGGGCTAAGTCCACAACCTAAGAAAGGAAAATAATTTATTAGTAGTTTATTACAATTAGTCTTACAAGCAAAAACAAAGCCTATGTTGTCCACTGCCTTTTCCTAACACTACCCAATGAATTTCTATTTAGAGTCTTTCCCTAAACATGACAACCCACTCACTTTCTTCTCTGCCACAAAACCAATGAAAGGGGAAAACAATCACTAAACCCTAGTGATCAACTTCAATATTAACAAGATGAAAGATTATTGAATATTACAACTCAACTAGACAAACCCTATGCCAAGTTATTGAAACATAGAGGTGTACATAACAGTGTAGAATTTATAGCTCAACTAGACAAACCTTCTATTCCAAGTTACTGAAACATAGAGGTGTACATGAGAATGTTGAATTTATAACTCAACTAGACAAACCTTCTATGCCAAGTTACTAAAATATAGAGGTGTACATAAAAATAACAAGGACTCTTTTAAATCCTAACACTCTA